>OY728132.1:1469490293-1474490293 GCA_963277665.1 Viscum album | reverse complement strand
CAACTTACTCCATTCATCTGATAGAATAAATCATCAATCCATGGAAGAGTATAGTGGTTCTTCCTTGTCACTTGGTTCAAGTGATGATAATTGATAAAAAGACAAAAACTTCCATTGACCTTCTTTATGAACAAAACTAATGCACCCCAAATTGAAACACTCAGCTGAACACAAGATCACTATAATAGATCATCGAGATGTACTCATAGCTCTTGTAACTCAGAAGGAATCATCCTATATGGATACATAGAGATAGGAGACACACCTAGTTGTAGCTCAATCCCAAAATCGATCTCCCATCGATAGGGTAGCACTACAACCACCTTTGGAAAGTCATTAGGGTAGGATTTCACTACCCTAGGAAACACTGATTGTTGAACCTTTGACGAGCTCAACATCAACTTGACCATCAAAGAAGACAAGGAAAAAAGGTGCCTCTAACCCATCTGAGGGTCTTACTCACCAAAAAACACTACTGGCTCTCCATCAGCATCATAAAACAAATTCTTCCTACTAAAGAAATCCAATATAGCCTCCATTGAATAAAACCAATCCATGTCGAGGATGATGTCATATGGATGTATTTGTAAACATAGAAAATATCTCCAAGAGTGGTGCTTCCCTAAAACTAGCTCACAGTTTTCACATACTTCATACAAGTTATCTTGACCTCCAACTGACATAGTAAACACTAATGGAACTGGAAGCCTCTCTACCTCGAGTCCAAAAACATGGATGAGGGTAAGTGATATAAAGGAGCATGTCTCTACTAAATCAAACAAAGCATGCACCCATGTAGAAAACAAGAAAATGGTATATTGAACGACACCTAGCTTGCCTGACACTAGAAACGCTAAAGCGTGAAGCTGACCATGACCTGCTCCATGGCCTATCTCATCCTGCTGACGACCCCCTCCATGGACATGCTCTTCTCTCTAAGGATGAGGAGTGTCTCAAGGCTATACTCTGCTTGCCCCATATCTTCTCTAATGATCCCAGATTGAAACACCCTACTTCTGCTTCCTCAGTTGAAACTACCTCAATGAAGGAACCAGAAGTGGAACACCAAGAACATGTTGAATTTTCAAAAAGTTTGGGCTCTCTCACTACTGACGACCTCAACCTCCATAAGAAAAAAAAACATATATGATCCCTTAGAATAGGTCTGAGAGTCATCGCTCCCCGAGAAATGAGATGATGAGGGTTGGAACCTACCCCTAGCTCACTAAAAACTCTTATGTCCTAATAAATGGGAACCCAATACCACTATGGGAAAAGTGGGCATTTGCGACGGGTCAGTGTCCCGTTGCAAATAGTTCGTTGGAAGGGTTTTTTTTTGCGACTGGAACACCAGCCCATCGCAAATAATAAGGTTTTTGCGACTGGGCGATGATTCCCGTCGCAAAAGGTTTGGCGCGCCTTATGCCCTAAACCGCGGGAAAGGGTATTTACGACGGGCTATAATAGCCCGTCGCAAATACCCGACGATGTTTTTAGTAGTTGTGACAGGATTTATATCATGTCGCAAATACTATGTCGGCAGGTTGTCTTTTGTGACGGGCCCCATTGCAAAATATTTTTTAACCACCGCTCCTAATTAATAGGGGTGGTGGACATTTGTGATGGGTCCTGTCGCAAATGGTTCTATTTGCGACGAGAGTCTCGTCGCAAATAATCCTGTTGCAACTAATCTAACCTATATTTACCCTCACTCATATTTTTCTCTCTCATTTTACTCAATTCTCTACTCCCCTCTCTCTTGTGGAAAATTTTCTCTCAAAAATTTTCATAGATTAAAATTTTAATTCGGGGCATTATTCGTAGATTATATCCTTCGAAACCTTCAGTTTTAAGGTATTTCTCTATTTCTTAATTCATTTTAATTTATTTTAGTTATAATTATTGTTAATTAGCTGCAGTTAAATTGAATTAAAATTAGATAGTTTTATTTACCACTGTTTATGTCTATTTTTACAAATAATTACGTGTGATCAGTATGGATTAGTATTAATTAATAGTCATTATATTAATTATTATTAATTAGTAATAATTAGTATTAAATTGTAATAATTATTATTAATTTATAATAATTAGTATTAAATTATAATAGTTAGTAATAAATTGTAATAATTAGTAATAAATTGTAATAATTAGTAATAAATTCAATAATTAGTAATAATTTTCAATAATTAGTAATAAATTGAAAAAATTTGTAATAATTAGTAATAAATTCTAATAATTAGTAATAAATTCTAATAATTAGTAATAAATTGTAATAATTAGTAATAAATTGTAATTATTAGTAATAAATTGCAACAATTAGTAATAAATAGTAATAAATAGTAATAAATAGTAATAAATATTAATAAATAGTAATAATTAGTAATAAATTGTAATAATTAGTAATAAATTGTAATAATTGCTAATAAAATGTAATGACAGGTAATAAATTGTAATAATTGGCAATAAATTGTAATAATTGGTGATAAATTGTAATAATTAGGGATAAATTGTAATAATTGGTGATAAATTGTAATAATTAGTAATAAATTGTAATAAATTGTGATAAATTGCAACAATTAGTAATAAATTGAAATAATTAGTAATAAACTGTAATAATTAGTAATAAATTGTAATAGTTAGTAATAAATTTCAATAATTAGTAATAAATTGCAATAATTTGTAATAAATTGTAATAATTAGTAATAAATTGTAATAATTAGTAATAAATTCTAATAATTAGTAATAAATTGTAATAGTTAGTAATAAATTGCAACAATTAGTAATAATTAGTAATAAATTTTAATAATTAGTAATAAATTATAATAATTAGTAATAAATTCTAATAATTAGCATTAAATCCTAATAATTAGTAATAAATTATAATAATTAGTAATAAATTGTAATAATTAGTAATAAATTGTAATAAATTACAATAATTAGTAATAATTAATAGTAAATTCTAATAATTAGTAATACATTATAATAATTTCTAATAAATTATAATAATTTGTAATAAATTATAATAATTAGTAATAATTAGTAATAAATTCTAATAATTAGTAATAAATTATAATAATTAATAATAAATTCTAATAATTAGTAATAAATTCTAGTAATTAGTAATAAATTCTAATAATTAGTAATAAATTGTAATAATTACTAATAATTAGTAATAAATTCTAATAATTTGTAATAAATTGCAATAATTAGTAATAAATTACAACAATTAGTAATAATTAGTAATAAATTGTAATAATTAGTAATAAATTACAAAAATTAGTAATAATTAATAATAAATTGTAATAATTAGTAATAAATTGTAGTAATTAGTAATAAATTGTAAAAATTAGTAATAAATTGTAATAATTAGTAATAAATTGTAATAATTAGTAATAAATTGTAATAATTAGTAATAAATTGTAATAAATTCTAATAATTATCAATAAATTGTAATAATTACTAATAAATTGTAATAATTAGTAATAATTAGTAATAATTAGTAATAAATTGCAACAATTAGTAATAATTAATAATAAATTCTAACAATTAGTAATAATTAGCAATAAATTCTAATAATTAGTAATAATTAGTAATAAATTAAAATAATTAGTAATAAATTCTAATAATTAGTAATAAATTATAATAATTAGTAATAAATTCTTATAATTAGTAATAAATTGCAATAATTTGTAATAAATTGTAATAATTAGTAATAATTTTCAATAATTAGTAATAGACTGTAATAATTAGTAATAAATTGCAATAATTAGTAATAATTAATAATAAATAATGATAATTCTAACAATTAGTAATAAATTGTAATAATTAGTAATAAATTGGAATAAATTCTAATAATCAGTAATAAATTCTAATAATTAGTAATAAATTACAACAATTAGTAATAAATTGAAATAATTAGTAATAAATTCTAAGAATTAGTAATAAATTCTATGAATTAGTAATAAATTGAAATAATTAGTAATAATCAGTAATAAATTCTAATAATTAGTAATTAATTTCTTATAATTAGTAATTAATTTCTAATAATTACCAATAATTACTAATAATTACTAATAATTACCAATATTTAGAAATAATTAAAAATAATTACTAATAATTAGCAATAATTAATAATAATTACAAATAATTACTAATAATTAGTGATAATTAGAAAACAATTATAATATATTGTAATAAATTATAATAAATCGGCACAATTTCCAACGGATTGGTGGCTCCCTTTTGCTCGTTTCCTTATCTTCTTACAATTATCTCCCACTAAAATCACTATGAAAAATCTGTCCTCATGTATAGATATCCATTTTTGTATGCCGAAGAATAGAGATCATCATGATGAGGCCTTCTTGCTCTCCATTCCTATGCATACAAAAATGGATATGCGTACGTCAGAGTAGATTTTTCATACTGATTTCAGTCAGAGAAAGTTTCAAGGAGACGACCCATCGGGAAAAAGAGGCTCTTTTTCCCGACAACTCATATCCTTAAAACTTTCTTCTAGTAAAATCACTATGAAAAATCTCCTCTGATATACAAATATCCATTTTCGTATGCACTATAATGGAGAGCAGTGCGATGAGGCTTCCCTGCTCTCCATCCTCCTACATATAGAAATGAATATCCATACGCTGGAGTAGATTTTTCACAGTGATTTCAGTTAGAGATAGTGGAGATGAGTCGTCGGGAAAAAAAGATGCCACCAATCTGTTGGAAATTGTGTCACTAGTAATTAGTAATTATTAGTATAAATTAGCTATAATTAATAATTATTAGTGGTAATTATTATAAATTATTATAAGTTAGTGTAGATTAGTATAAAAGTTTTAAAAAATACTATAAATAAGTATGAAATAATAGAAATTATTATAATTTGATAGAAAAGGAAATTTAATTGTATTCAATTTTTTGGATAGTGTTTTTCTTATATCAAATTATACAAAAAAAAAACAAATTATTTTATATTTTTAGAGAAATATGGAATAAGGAATTCAACAAGAATTATTATTAGATGATCGTGCCTGGATAAATCAGCACAAGAATCTAAATGGTTCTAGTTTAAATCCTGTATATATTGAGGGTGTTGAATCTTTCTTATCAATTGCATCATCAAAACCAGAATTTGTTTTAGAAGGGACAATTAAGTGTCTTTGTAAAAAATGTGATCTGAGGACGTTTGACATATTTGACAATGTTGGGGGTCATTTATTACATTTTGGTTTTCAACCAGATTATGTTTTTTGGTATCAACATGGAGAACATAGTTCCAAATAAGATACTAATAATTTGGTTCTAGATCCAGCATGATTTCAAAATTTAGTACATGATGTGGAAGGTCTATATTTTCAACAAGAAAAAACTGAGTATGATATTAATTTAACTCTTGAGTTAGAACCATATCATTTTTAGGAGTTGTTGAGGTCCACTGAGGATGCCTTATATCCTGGTTGCAAGATAAGAAAATTTGAAGCGGTTGCTAAATTTATGGTTATTAAATCAGATAATGGAATGTCAAATAGCTGTTTTAATCTTATATTATCTTTGGTAAAAACACTTCTACCTGAAGGAAATGTGTTGCATATAAATTTATATGAGAGAAAGAGGTTGGTTCAGAATATGGGTTTTGGTTATTAAAAGATTCATGCATGTTCAAATTATTTAATCTTATATTATGGTGAAAATGAGTCATTGTATAATTGTCCCACATGTGGAAAATCGAGGTATAAAGAGGCTCAACAAAGGAATTCTGGATTGATTCCTGTAAAACAATTGAGATATTTCCTACTTACACCCATATTGCATCATTTATTTATATTTCAGAACACAACGACATTGATGTCATGGAAAAAAACCAATATTCCAACTGATAAAACCTTAAATAATCCTTATGAGGGCGATTCATAGAAAATTTTTGACCAAGTGCATCCATATTTTTCTTTAGAATCCTAAAAAGTGTGATTGGGTCTTTTTACTGACAATTTCTGTCCATTTGGTTCTTACGGTAGTCTGTATTCATGTTGGCCTATCTTTATAACTCCGTATAATTTACCTCATTGGATGTTGATGAAGGAATCATATATATTTTTGACCTTATTAATTCCAAGACATTAAAAAAAATTGATGTTTATTTGAAACCATTAATTAATGAGTTAAATTCATTATGAAGTAATGGTGTTAGTACATTTGATGTTGTTGTGAAACAAAATTTCCCATTGAAAGATGCATTGATGTAGAAAATTAGTGAATTCAAATTATATGGAATGTTATCTGGTTGGAGTACACATGGTAAAAAATCATGTACATACTATATGAGAGACAACAAAGTGTTTATACTCATTAATGGAAAAAACCTTGTTTTTTCGATTGTCATCATAGATTCATTCCAACTGATCATCCTTTTCGGAGGAACAAAAATAATTTCAGAAAAGGAACAATTGAAAGAGTTGATCCTCCAACAACCACCCATCATATTTAGACCAACAACAAACCAATAGAAAATTAATGGCTTTGGGAAAGAACACAATTGGATAAAACAGATCATTTTTTAGGATCTTTCATATTGGTCTGATTTGTTGGTCCTTCACATGTTGGATGTCATGCATATTGAGAAGAACTATTTTGATAATTTATTTCATACAGTTTTGGATACACTAGGTAAGACCAAAGATAATGTAAAGGCGCGATTAGATTTTTCCCAAATTTACTGGTGACCAGAACTTGAACTATTTGAAAATGTCAGATCACAAAAGTTAATGAATCCAAAAGTATCTTATACAATCTACAAAAATAATCAATTATTATTTTTTTAGTGGATTACAGATCTGAGACTTCCAGATGGTTATGCTTCCAATTTGGGCATATGTGTTATAAATGGTCATATTACCATATTAAAGAGTCATGACTATCATGTTATAAAGGAAATAATTTTACCAATTGGGTTAAGAGGTTTGTTGAATTCTATTATTTGGGATGCACTAACATATATATCATATTTTTTCTGAGACATTTGTGCGATGACAAGTGACTATGATGCATTAAGAAGACTGCAAGAAGATGTTGTTTTAATTTTATGTAAACTAGAAAAAATATTCCTTCCGACTTTTTTGACTCAATAAAACATTTGATATTACATTTTCCACATGAAGAAAAATGTGGAGGTCCAATACAGTTTCGATGGATGTACCCATTCTATAGATGCATGCATAAATTGAAGAAAAAAGTATGTAACACAACATCGGATAAATGTTCAATTACATAAGCTTATTTGCAAGAGGAAATTTCTTTTTTTTCTGCTCTCATTACTTTTAATCTAAATATCCCTCAAAACACAAATGTATGGACTGTAACAAGGGAAATGTTGATGATGAAATGGGAAATAAATTATCAGTTTTCAATCAGCCTAAACTTGACTTCGGTGGAGTTTATGAATGATGACTTTCAGATGATGAACATCACAGAGCTCATACACATGTTCTGTTCAACTGTGAAGAAATGACATAATTTATATAGTGAGTGCTCTTATCAATTATTCTATAATTTTTGTTATAGTAAACCAATCTTATTTTATTTTTAGGTTATTTTATAATCATACCAAGAAACAAATTCCAAAAATTACAACAACTGCTCTTGAAGAATATCGGCAATTTTTTTTTTCCTACTGGTTTCAAAAACTGGTAACATAAATTATTTTTGGTTTAACATATAAATAAATTTATTATCTATTATATTGATAATTGTTTTACAAATTTTTAGGTATCACAACCTGATGATAAAAATGATAATCGATTGTATGTATTGAGTAACCCACCATAAAAATATGGTTAAATCTTATAATGCATATTTGGTGAATGGTTTTCAATTTTCTACACGTGCATATGGGTAATAAAAAAACAATGAATATTGGTGTTTGATTGAGAGGATATCATCATAGAGAAACTAAATCTAACTTTTATGGCATGATGTAAGAAATTATTGAACTGTGTTATCTGGGAAATCATTACATAATGATGTTTAAATGTCAGTGGTTGGATACTAAGAGATTCTTGTGTGTTCATCCGACCCATGGAATCCTTGATATTAAATATAAAAGTATTCTTACAGTAAATGAACCATTTTTATTGGCTCTTCAGGCACATAAAATTTATTATTAAAAATATTGTGCTACTTTAAGAGAGTTGAGTGATTTGTGGAGTATAATAAAAATAAAATATCAGGAAAATCAGTTTACTCAAAGTTAATGTGGTTCTGTGAAGTGGAAGGAATTGAATTTTTTCAAGAGACTACTCCCAATCCATTTTTTCACAAAGATACATGAATATTAATGATGGAACCCCACAGTTAAGGGTCAATGGTGATGATTATGTTAATGATGTTACAAATGAATTTGAAATGAAAAGATATGATGAAATTGAAACTCATATGGAAATTTATGATGTTGAGGAGGAATATGAAGACATTGACATCGTCAGATATGAAGATGAGAATGAAGATGAAAATTGAAACAATTAAATGCTGGTTATAATAATATATAATATATATCTATATATAATAGTTGTTTTCAACTATTTTCTAACAACAATCATTTCATATTTCAGATAGATGAGGGTCTGTATCTTCTATTTCAGGAATTTGATCTACCTTTGGAAAAGAAGGATGTTGGATCATCTAACCCTTAGACTACTAGAGGTTCAGGGGGGACTCAAAGGGGGCGTGGTCTTGTGAAATTGATGATTCATGACCATATCCCTAAGCAATGTCCACGTCTTGGCTTCGATCCATGCATGTAGAGGTATGTTTACCTGTGTATTTTAGTTAGTTTTCAAAAATTTATTTATATACTAATTGTTTGATTATTTGTTCTTTTTTTCATATCTTTACACATATAGCTACTTGATAGGGGAGCGCTATATTGTGAAATTATTTTTCTGAAGCATGGGTCTCATGGGATTAGATTTCCGTTGACATACATCACTGCATGTTCTATCATTGGATGATATATAAATAAATAATATTTATTTTGAAATTAATTTAATTAATAAATTGATATTATAAATTATTTATATGGTTTATGGTATCCCATCGATGATATCATGCGTGAAACTATCTGGAAGGCATGGAAGGGGAATATGCGTTAACTTTGTAGTCAGTTTTTGCATAATTTGAGAAGGAAAGCAATGGAGAAAGCAGAAGTGAAAGAGTTTGATGAGTCTTGTCACACCCACCTACCTAATTACATTTCATCTCAGGTTTGGGATGAATTATGTTCATACTAGTTGGGTGGTAATTTTCAGAGTAGATTATTAATAGGTTGAGGAAATTAAGGGAGACAAGAGGTGACACATTGAGCCGATAGTTGTACATTCAATACACATATGGAGCATATGGTAAGTACTTTTTTTTAAATATTTTATATAACTTTAAATATAAATGGTTTATTTTATATTCATATAGGCAATAAAACAACTTGATATTATGAAGTTTGACATTTATAGGAGAATGTACAGTGATCCAAACACTGGAGAGATTAGAGGTGCTCTCCAGTGTCAGATCGTGGTCAGTATATTTTATTTTTGAGTTTAAAATTTAACTTCAAATAATATTTTAACTATTTTAATTTTAAATTGAAATTAAAGGTGTAATTTGAGGTCATGATGTCTTAGACATAGACTGAGATTCAGGCCAAGACAGATACTCTAACCAGTGCCCACCGATTTGATGAGACAACATGGATGCAGGTGACCCAATATGCCTTTAAGAAATGTCAAGTTATTGGTATCGACTCTCAATTGACAATTTTGGATTATTATGGAACCTCTACAATGTTGGAATCCAGCTCGAGAGGAGCTCGTGGAGAGTCATAATCATCTGATGCATAGCATTAGGAGCAGATACGAGCTCTGAGTGAGCTTATAGAGAGTATGCATAGAGAGAAGAAGTAGATGCATCAATGGAAGTAGCAACGGTATCAGGAAGAGCTCCTACAACAGCAATAGTAGCAGCAGGAGATGCAGGAGGAGATGCATCAATGATGAGAATAGTAGGAGCATGAGCAGTTGGGGTACATGCGATGTCTGACTCGTGGTTTAGGGATGAAGTTCACTCCACCACCTCCTCCAGCTCCTCTAGCTAATCCAGACGACCCTCCCCCTTAGTGATCTATTCATTTTTTATGATAAAAAATTCAAATGTAAATTTTGTTTATAATATTAACTATCTACATTTCTATATAGTGTGTTTTTATATTGTTGCAAATATCATATTTTTTTTTTATTATTTTATTACTTTTTTTTTTATTTTTTTATTAATTATTATTTTTGATCATTTTATTTTGATTATTTTTTATATTTTTTATTATATTAGTAATATTAATATTATTATTTCATTAATAATACTAATAATATTATTATAATATTATCAATATTATTATTATTATATGAATATTATTTTATTATTTTATAATTTATTTTATTTTACTAATATTAATATTATTATTTCATTAATAATAATAATAATAATAATAATAATATTATTTTATTCAATTTTATTTTTTTTAATTTTTTTACACTTTTTGCGATGGGTCCCATCATAAATAGTATTTGTGATGGTCCGTCACAAAAAATGAGGCAAGGATTTTTGCGACGGGCCGACACAATAAGGTATTTAAAAAACCACGAGGAAGCTATTTGTGAAGGATCCTCATCCCATCATAAATAATTTCTTTTTGCGACGAGTTGTCGTAAAAAACTATATTTACAACGTCCTTTTCTACAACGATCCATTTGCGATAGGATCTTGTCGCAAATACCCTGTAAAAAATGTTCCAATTTCTAGTATTGGACCATAACTCTACTTTGTGAGGAATCCTAAAGAATCCCCTCTTGTTCTGATCTAGTTCTGGCCAGCATCCTCTCAATAACCTCTTCTCTCATCATCACCTCAAGATACATCTTCAGCATAAACAGGTGACCTGGAACTAGATATATGGGTGAAAATCCTCCTCAAAATTTCTCACCCTATCCTCCTCATCTGGAAACATGATTTAAACATATTTAAAAAGGGTACTAAAATGGATCCTAAAATCTCGCATGCTGGAACTCCGCTGATGATGGGTAAGAAGCTCCTAGAGATCGGACACCTTCATAGTTGAAGAAATAAAACTTAATTGAAACTAGTATAAAAAAATCTCCCATGAGACTACCAACTCCTTATGATCTGTAAAGAATAAGAACCACCACAGCCTCATTGATCCATGCAACATCATCATAACCAACAAAACCTAGTGCTCCTTCCGAGCATGGATAGAACTAAAAGCTATCTCAACCTCCTCAAACTAGTCTTCTATAACCAAATATGAAATGAATCTCTCATACATCTGCAGAATCTGGCACTAAAACTCTTAGAGTTTCCTCCTCCAAGTGCCATCATCGTCGACCTCCACTCTATGGCAGTCTGTTGGCACATCCTTCTGAAGATCTCCTGTAGAAACCTGAAAAGGATGCTGAATTAGAGCGATGCCTATAAAAATAATAAACTATTAGAGATCCTAAACCCTGAATATGGAATATTTAATGTTAATTAATTAAATATTTTATTATATTTTTTAAGGTTTTAACCTATCTCATGGTCCAACCATTTCAAAATCAGGTGAAAATAAGAATTATGCATGATCCTTTCCTACGTCTCTACCCAAAAACTAGTATCACTTCATTTATTTGGATTAGTAAACTTAAAGTTTTGTGAATTAGATCATAGAGGGACCTAAATACCTATGTATCATTTGGTCTCCCATGTTTATATTACTTATTAAACTTAGATAAAACCATTTACCTAGCAACCCATGCAACCTCACCTATGCCTAACTCCAAACTCCATCATATCCCTCAACTTGAACCTATGATACCACTCTATCATGACCCCCTCCATCCAAAGCATACTCCTTCTGGTCTGGAAATGAGGGAAGAGAGATGGTGACTACCTGAGTCCCACCTTCAGTAGGCCCCAGGTTGGAGACTTTCACCGAGGGTTAGTAAACATTCATATGGGAGGAAATACCCCCTAAGAGTAACATGAGAAAGAGAGAGATAAGACATATACACCAAACAACACCTGCTTAGAAATATATATATATAATTAAATCCCAAGTGAAAACATGAAATGATATATAGTACTATAATAATTGAATTTAAACTAAAAATACCAAAAAGCTAAATATGATAGGGAGAATGAAGCCCAAATAACTCCTAAAAAACCACGAGCTAGTAATATCTAGACTGATCTCAAACCTTCTCTGGATAACCTAAAAAATCGTTTATATATATGCAGGGTGAGCATAACAGTATAATCAGTAGTCTCCTCCCTTGATCCACTTCTAAATAAGATAAAGAAAGTATGCTAAAGCATAATTAATAATAGTGAAACTATCTCATCACCTAAATAGGTATACTAAGTTCCCAACCTCACTATGGATAAATCTCACCTAGTATTGCATATAAGAGATAATATAATATAATAATAAAACATCAAGGGTACCCATATCTTGCTTCCCCATTAGTTTTATGCCCTCCCCCAACATCGTACGCCTTGATCCATCTCTCTCCAAAATAGGCCAACCTAAAGACACTTAGGAAAATCATCACAACATGAACCTCGTGCATCAAATCATCACATCATCACATTATCTCACATCACCATATATAGTAAACAAGTAGTTTTCAGGAGACACCAAAACCCGTATGACATGTATCATACAATAGTTATTATACCTCAATCCATTACAACCCATACACCAAGTAAGAAACTACAAGCCATTACACCCTATACACATCATACCTATAATAATCATTTGGATACTATATCTGGTGATACATGTGTGAAAATTACCCAAAATCCATCACACCCCTCTACACACACATATATGGGTAAACTAACCATCATGCATACTGGCACAAGTAACTATCAATAGAAGAGGATGGGGCCATAGGGGGTATTCATCCATCCATCCTCCCACTGGGATGTTAGAAAAAACACCATACTAGAGTCCATTAGGTGTTAGTTTCCCTAACCGATATGGGTGGGGTATCATATGAAATAATAGAATATATTGGATATAATATAGATCAAAACCAAATTATGGGAATAACCTATTCCTAGGATCAAATAAATCTATCTTTGATTGGACACCTGACTGCCACTACTAGGGAATAGATATCCTATAAGCACATACGTATTTAAAAGATCTATATTAATTAATCATTTCATTTTCATAATTTTTCTTCTGTTAATTAATTCACTATCCATTAATTAACCATTAACATTATTTCAAGATACATTATATTAATCATTAGAATAAAGTCCATTCCCTCGAGTCATAATCCAAATTGAGTCCATAGTTTATCAAGATTATTAATTTTTCATCATTTTCAATCCATCAATACCAACCTCATGGGTTAATAATTATTTATTCATTATTAGAATCATTCCATATCTAGGTACTCTAGGAAAACCATCCTAATCAACCACCAAGAGGAAACATGCAACCAAACACATCCAACCACATCAAGTAGCGGGGAAAGGAATGTAGATAAAAAAAGCAACCCGATCATCGACCATTAAACAAATTCATAATTGAGAATCCCAACTCTTAGCATGACATAAAATAGAAAGTCAAGAATCAAACCATTCCATCACCTTTGGTTCCATCCCTGGAACCCACATGCATATATCAGTGCATCTCTCCATCACATTCCCCAACCTTTTCCACATCATCTAGGCCTCCCCACTCACATCACATCAACCATCCCAGGCTTAGCCATCCTAGGCACATATCACATCTGAGCCTACCCACCCCATATCACATCACAAAGTAAATATCACATCCAAATAACATCATAAAATTATAAATAAATAAACAAGCATATCCAACATGTAAATCTAGGCCCTAAAAACAAGAAATCTATCCTTCACACATAAACAAGCTCTCATGGATCCAAACTCTAGGCACTCATCCTTCTCAATAAAATGGTCAAATCAAGACCTGGAAATTATTTTTATCACCCAATTGGTTTTTATTCAATATTTAATTAACCGATTCATTATTCACAGGTTCCAACTATAGGAAACCCAAGGCATCAATCTATAACAATATATCAAAGAAAAAACATGCTCTTAGTAATAAAGATAGTTTCATAAAACTATGAGAAGTACTATTATCATTTAAAATTCTTTTTATTTATTATCATCAATAAGAATTATCATACTTCACATTATTTATCAATTCCATTAACACATAGAAGATCACATTTAATTAAACATGTGCATTACATAAATTTGATTATCATTAAATTACATAAACCACTATATTACAAACATTACTCCTCTTTAATTTATTAATCCAATTAATTATCGATTAATTCCATATTTACATTATTTATTAAATTAAACATGATACTCCAAGAATAATAGCATGATAATAAATCATAACATAGATATCACACTATCTAGCATATTAAGAGGAAACATGCTATCACGGTATAAAACACATCAATATATGATCTCTATCTAATTAATTAATCTAGTTTAAATAATTATTAGGTTAATTAAATTTCTATCAAAAGAGATAAATTATGATCAATTTATGATTGAACATAAATAGAATAGAGAATCCATGAATCCCCTACCTCAAAGGTTCCAATGTTCTCCACATGAGAACATACCAACGTTACGGATCTCCGATCACCTTTTTCATGAGTAAAATAATATCTCCCAAATATTTTGTGCCACAAATGAAATGAAAAAACAGAAACAAATAAAACCTCACCAAAACAATGTAGGTAAAGTAACATAGCATGGAAAGAAGAAACATAAGGAAATGATATAGATCAAGGAGAACCTACTAGAAACTAAAGAAGAATGTAAATTAGATCACCATGGATTGAAGAGGGAAATATGGGAATCAATCCCCAATGAATGAATCCAAAAATGATGAAGGGAGGGATGGTTGATCAACTATAATTAAGAGGGAGCATCGCTAACTGTAGGGTTTGAGGAAAACCCGAGTGTTGAAGCCTTTTATAAACATGATTCATAGGGAATATACATGGTGTGTAAACATTTACATATAATGTAAATTCCAGGTTTCAGATCTCACTGAAAAACATGAGACATATAAACTTTTAACCCTAAATAAATACTCACTATGAATCTCCCCATGAACCATCCTTAAAAATCCATGAACTGCAGATACATGAAATGAAAACCAATTACACGTCATGTATTCTTCCAACTTCTAGATTTTTTTTGCATCCAACACCTCCAAACTCACTCCAAGCCTCCTATAAGATCACAAATCCTTAGAAACATGGAAAGGGTTAGAATAAATAGAGCCATGCCCTTATAAATCATAATGAACAAGTTCATTTACAATAGGTAATAAACTCTCAACAAAGAGAAACTATTCAAGTTTACAATTAGCTAGTTTTTTAGAAGGATTTAACACATAAAATTATCCAGTTTTAGAGAAATTAAAACACTCAAATTTTGACGATAAACCTTCACAAATAGGATTACACAACTTAGGATGAATAAATTATAAATATAAATCTATATTAGGCTCTAGAGAAGGAATTTCCTAAAAAATATGTGGTTGTGATGGGAGATCAATAGCTTAAGTGATGCTCTATAAGATAAATATTTATTCAATTTTGATTACTTCATGATTCTTAGAAATGTTTTTTATTTGTTTTATATCTAGTTTTTATAATATTTATAACTCATGAGTGGATTATGATTCAACAAAAAAACCATTAAAATGTACAACAACATATTCTTTGATTATGTCATCATAAGGGTAATGCTTTTCCTTCGTAGTCTCAGATTTAAAAACTTCCTTAACAACATCCATCAATTTTCAACTCACTACAAGTAGAGACTCCTTAAAAACATGAAACTCTTCATGATCATCACCAGCTTGTAAAATTTTTTCACCCTCTGAAAAATCAATAACAACCCCAACAATGGTTAAGAAATTCCTCCCTATAATGATCCAAACTTACTTATCATACTCTATTTAAAGAATAAGAAAATTAGTGGGTAGTGTGATATTTCCTAAATTTATTAAAATATCATCAACCCTTATTTAAGGATAAGCAAGTGACTTATCATCCAACTGTAGATAAAAATATATTGGTTTTAATTCCCTAAGTATCATATTAAGAAATAAAATGTAAGGCATGAAATTGATACTAGATCCTAAGTCACAATGAAAATTTATTTCCTCACTTTCTCATATTTTTTAATAAATGAAAAAGATTCTAGGGTATTTCAATTTTTTAGGTAACTATTTTTGAACAATTGCACTAAAATATTAAAGAGATTAATTGAAGAATACTCTCCCAAATCCCTTTTGTTATCTAAGAACATTTTAATAAATTTTACATATGATGGAATATTATTTAGATATTCCACAAAAGGAATATTTATTATAAATCTTCTAAACATTTGAATGAATTTAAAATATTCAAGTTCATCACTATTTTTAAATATTTGTGGGAAAGGTATGAGGGGAGAATAATTCTTAAAAATAGATCGATTACTCTCATCCTCAAATCTCACCTTCTTCTTTCTCTATTTGATTAATTCCCACTTCATTTTCTTTTTATCTTTAGATTTTTCATGTGAAGAATCACCATTTTTTTAGTTTGTACATTGCTATCCATATTTGTAGTTTTATAGTTTTATAGTTTTTAAATTATAGATTCATATTGTTCATTAATTATAACTTACCTTGGGTTTTTCCTTTACTTATTATTGATTTTAAGGCCAGATATAGTGGTTAAAACCATGAAATTATCTCTTGTATTAAGTTATGTTGTGTTGGAAAGTTTTCCCTTGTCTACCCCACCTAAATCTCTAGTAATTTGGTCTATTTTAAGTTCCAAACTATGGATCCTAGAATATGAATATTTCTTTAATGAACCAATCTCACCCAATAATAGCCACAAAAACCCCCTTTAACACCCCTTGAGAATTTTAAGATTCATCCCCATATTGATTTTGAAAATATTGTTTTTTCCACTATAGAAAAAAGGGGTAGTATGTTGTTTAACCACTCCTTGATCTATCAATTATAGGATTGGGTGATTTTTATATCCAATATTCTATTGTTTTTAAAATTAATCATTATTGCATTGATTTATTGTTATTTTGTCTAAAAACTAAGAACTCTCGTCCTGTAGAACGTGTAGATCAAATTTGAGACAATAATTTTTAGTGTGACTATACATCCCCACGTATTTTAATTTCTTTTTAAGTGTGTTATCAATAACTATAAAAGATTGAGGTTGGTTTTATCCCTATGAATCAATCTCTTAACAATTCATTTGTGCTGATACTTCTGATCTATTTTATCAAATATTTGTTTGATCTCATCAGTAGTCAGGTCTAAAATACCCCCCACCCACAATAACGATCCACCATATTTTAGTTTTACGGTGTAAGTGCATTGTATAAGGTATCCATCAAAAGACTGGGAGTAAATAGGTGATTGGTACATTATCTATTTAATGCTCTAAACCTATCCCAAGTCTCACGGAAAATATTCCCCTCACCCTGAACAAAACCAGAAATCTTATGCCTCACCTATATAGTGGTATTCCTAGGATAGAATTTTATTATAAATTAATTAAATAGTTTATCCCAGGTTTCAAAAATCTCCTCATCATGGGTTTGAAACTAGTTCTTAGACCTTATATTGAGTAAAAAAGGAATCACCCTCAATCTAAGCTCCTCCTCACTCAACCCACACAAGGGAAACTCTTGCACATAACTATAAAAGTATCTAGTGAAATATAAAGAGTACTATACGGGTCATACATTGAAGGGTGAAATAATAGAGAGGTTTGATTGCTTGATTTCATAGTTTATAGACCCAAGGGAAAGCCTCAATACATGATGGATTTATAGAAACAAGGTAACTAAAACTCCATAATCCTAGGATTCTCAGGGGATGAAACTATGGGATATATATGATATAAATTTTGGTTAAGATTATTAACTCTCTCAACTTCCATATTATCCATTTTAGATTAATTTTTACTAAGGTAACTACAATGTTAGTTTGATTATAGAATTAAGGGTTTGTATTCAGTAGATGATGATGCCCTAGTTTTCATTTAGTTACAAGTGAAAATAGTTTTAAATAAGCACACAAAATAATGACTAACAAGAAAGATTTTAGATTTCATAATTTTTAATATATATATATATATATATTTTCAATTTTTTGTATGTTTATTTTTAATTGGATGCATGTTCCTTCCCTATAAGCAATGATTTTTTATATGAATTCATTGATTCATGTAAAATTTAATTATTTCCAAATCTAATAAAACTAGTTTAGTTGACACGTAGGGTATCAAATCCATAGGGAAAACTAAAATGAAGGTATGAAACCAAAAAAGTAAAAATATAAAAACAAAAATAAAAATAGTGAGATGATGAGGAAGTGTTTGTGGAATTGTGAAACAATAAAAATAAGTGAAGTGATAGCTATGGAAATTTATATAAGAAAAGAAAATAAATATAAATATAAATAAAACTAAACAAGTTTTTGAGTTAGGGAACTATATACTACTAAATTAGTTTAAAATTATTCTATTTTAATGTTCATCGATCAAAAATATATCAGTGCTTAGAACAAGAGGTGATGATTCACCAAGATATCACTTAATTTTAAACACAAATCAGTGAACCTCCCTTATTAATGATATGTTGATTGAGACTCAAGAATTAATTTGTTCATTAATAGAGAAGATATACATTAAACTGTTCCAATTTTCAGCATAGGCTCATTTCCACAGATCATCTTCTTCAAAAATTCATGAATACGAAGACCATCGCAAAACCCCATTGCAACTTCAATTGATTTCCCAAACATGGTCATCTATAAAGGCCTGAAATAGGTCAATTGATCCATCCATATTGAGATTTATAGTCCTTAATATTCAAATAAATCTAGGTCAAGATTAGGGGTCAAATTGGGTATTCAATAAATGTTCAATCTTCATGAAAGTTTAGGTTTAAAATCATGCTATTCTTCCTCAAATGAATTTGGGTTTTTTCATTTTCTCTTATGTCGACCTTGCTCTTCCAATTTCTTTTATATAGGAATTTGGGTGAGAATTTGGCTATGTGGTCTTTTACATATTTGGAGGCTTCCACTTAAAAATTATCTTATATTGATATTTCCATACATATCTATGCTGATATTCCTATACACAGTCCAATTCCAATACATTATTATTTTCTGAAAAAATGGTTATGCAAGTTGTAATTTGGCTATGCAGGAAAAATACCCTTCATATAATTTAGTTATGTGAACCCACTTATATTTCAAATTCTATTATATAGCCATTTGGATACATGTATTTTTCACTTGAAATTAAATTATATAGTCATTTGGCAATGTGGGGAGCCTGAAATTTTCAATTATGTGAGTGTTACTACAAACAAAATTAAAACATAAATTGATTAAAATGAGATGAAATTATTTCACAATTAAAATAAAGTTCACCAACATGAAATTATAAAATATTTAAAAATTCATTTTTTTAAAATTTGGTTCCATGAAAAAATATTTAAAATTAAATTTATAGAACTTTAGAAACTTAAAATCCAACATCCAAAACACCTAAAAAAATTCAAAAATTATTTCTAATTGAAATCACCATAAACATCCTAAAATTGGTTCTAAAAACTAATTTAAGGATAAAACTAAGAAAACTCCAACATTTAAGCATATAAAATCATAATTTATATAAAAATATTCAATTAATTGAATTTTCATCAACAAATAAAACAATATTAAATATTTATTCATTATAAGAACTTTTTTATCCTTTTAAATCTAATTAAATAATAAAAACAGACTTGTAAACATGAAATAAAATATATCCACATAAACTTGGAATCTTGAGTTATGTTTTGTGTTAAATGCCCATTTGTAAATTTTAAAGGGATGGTGGATGTTTATGAGATCCTCTTGATTTCTCATTGTACATGGTTCCCTTCAATTGGTGGTGTATTATGTATGCATTGTCTGGATATTGAATGAAGAGGATGTTCTATATGAGGGTGTTGGAGGTGAGTGAGATTTTTTTTATACTTGTGATGCATGTGATTCCTATGGAAGGAACTATTTTCTCACCTATAATTTGTTTGGTCATGGGAACCGAAGTAACCTAGTATGAGACCTTGATTTATGCCAAACTAGTTAGTTCATACCCTTGCTAGTGACCCCTAGTTGTTTGGTTTTCTCAGTCTAGGGGAGTGCCCTGGTGAGGCTTGTGTGGTAAAGCTGAGGTATATAGTATTTTTTTAGGATAAAACATGCACTGATAGTTAGTATAGTGACTTTAGTATGATCTATAATTGTTTCATATAAGGACCTACAATAATACCCATGATGCTCTTTCCTTAATTGGTGATTTGATACAGGGGACTCATGTATGGTTTCTTGTATCCCCATGTGCTTGATTATCTAGTGACACCATTCTTGCTTATTGTTTTTTTTATATTTCTCCTTGATCTTGTGGAACCCTTTTATATTATTATTCTCCCCTTTATGTTTGGGTGTGTTCCCAAAATGGTTTTCATAGTGGTTATTGAAAATTTGGTTTCAAAATAAATAAAGGATACTTGGTTTAAGGTTGAGTTATTATATAAGGATTTGAAATGGTTTTCTAAACTGAAATTTAGAAATGGTTGTTTCAAATGAAAAAGGTAATTTCTTATTTCACTTTTTAAATTTGAAAAAGGAGTTGTAAATGTTTTTAAAATGATTTTTTTCATTTAATAAAATTGGAAAATCAGTTGTTTTATTCTCCATGAGATCTAAGGGTCATGTTTTGAGTTTTAAAGTGTTTTAAGACCAAGTTGAGATTTATTTTCTCAATAAAGAATAATTTATATTCTATGTAAAGGGTTTTTGTTTTCTTTCTCACATGCCATAAATTAAAATTATACGTTTTCTTTGGTTTTGTGAAAAGATAAAGGTTTTAGTACTTTATAAGAACACATGATTTTGTTTTTTTTATTAATATGGATTAGAAAATCTTTATTTTTATCTGTTTTATTTCAAACATGTGTTCATGATTTTTTATATAAAGGATTGAATAGTTTTGAAGGGTGGAGACCTATGGGTAGTATAACTCACGCCTATTCATTGTAGGCTCTAGGTTAATTTTTTTTGGTTTTCTCTTTTTGGGCCAGTGATAGTGAGTTGGGATGGGATGAGAAACCATGGGTTTCTTGGAGGTGGCTTCAAACTCAGTTTAGTTTGGGTGTTGTTTTATTTTGGGTAAGTTGATGTATCATCCAAGTTGACCTTTCTTCTTTCTGCATTTAGTTTCTTTTTATGTGGCTCATTATATATTTGTTATGGGTGATGTTATTTGTTTACATAAATGGGTTGAATCTATTTCATTGATCATGAATCATTTGTCCTGTTCATTTATTTCAGTTTTGTTTATTTGGTATTATATGGGTGTCCAAAGTATGGTTGGTACTTTCTAAGTTGCTGGTAATGATATGATATCTTTTAAATTTGATTTGAGGGTTAAACCATTCCCAAGAAATTTCCTTTGAGACCCAAACAATAGTTATCATCCTGTGGGGATTATGAACACCCTTCAAGCCATTGGTAGAGTAGGGTCAAGTGCAAGTTCAGGTGGAACCCTAGACTAGTTTTTCATGAACCCCTCTATCCAAAGATATCATAATGAGGGGAGAGAGATAATGACCCCATGTATCGCCTCTAGTAGGCCCCATGTTAGTGACTAGCACCGAGGTTATAAAAATATCATGAAATTGAAGACATTAAACTCTATAACAAAATGTAGTATTGGGAGGTAAGACGAATCATGCACAAAAAAACCAAGACATAAAATAAAAATAAAACAAAACCATCCCACAATGCATGTATAAATAAGATTTATATAGATAAAAGTATCCAAAGTAAATACCCCAAATCAAGATAAAGCAGTGACACAACAACTATGCAAGGTCTGAGCTAGTAATTTCAAACACAATCCATGTAATCCTCATAGAAACTTGAAAATTAGTTTTATATATGTAGTGTGAGCATACAAGTATACTCAGTAGGAAAACCAAAGTCTCTCATGCACATGTGAAAGAAGCATACAAATGCACCAGTGAAAAAACAACATAACTAAAATCACTTAAATGGGTCAAATATTCATCCCAACCTCACCAAGTAATACTCACCAAATAATGCTAAGTAATATAATATAATAAGAAGCATATCGATAAAGGTAACCACACACTACTTTCATGCCGGTATGCCATGATCACACCCCAATGTTGTATATCATGTTTCTCCCATCTCTTTCATATACCACACCGCACTACAATCATGTTAACATCACATCACATCCACAAACACTTGGGCTCAACACCCTACAAGAACAACCACATCACATATCACCCGCAGACACCTGGGCCATCACATCACAACCACTACCATAACTAGAGTAGTAGGGTATTGTGAAAAAGTAGGAAATAAACCTCGTGACCTCCTCTTACCATGAATGACCCCCACCATAAGCCACCCCACAAGCACAATCACGTCTCACTTGAAAATACCTAGGCTATCACAACCACCATCTAATGCACTAAAAGACCTCCAATAATCACATACTATACAAAACCTACCTCACCTAGAAGATGAAGTAGGTATAGTTCAAAACTATGGTGTTACTCATGTTTAGGTACCTCAAACCAAGTGTGGTCATATAGGTGGTCATAACAATATAGGTAGAGGAGTTGGGAATGGCCAGTTGCACATAGTGGAGGCGATAGTTCCATAGAGACTATAAATCGTTAGAGGTACGATCAGTTTTTTAGTACCCTTGTTTGTCCCTTGTTTGATTCAGGAGATTCACACTCATTTGTTATACCCATTCTATACAGTTCTCTAGTACTATACTTATAGAGTCTTCCCAGGCCCATGGTGTTGATTACACCACCCAGAGGCCAGAACAACTTGTTTGTTGTGTTTTGGGGATGTATACTAATGATGGGACCACATCAGTCCCATGGGGATATTTTATTTATATAGATGAATTAATATGATATTTTCCTTGTAATTGAATGGTTGTATTACATACATGATATTATCAAATAATTACAGAGGCGAGTTATGTTTTTTAGATTCAGATGTCCAGTGTGTCATTTTTGTTGGCGAGTAGGGTTTTCAGGTGGAAAATCAACATATGGAACCTATTTCTTCCTTTCTTGGATGAGTTGTTGATGGAATCAATGAAATCTGGGATAGTGGGGATCCTAAGGGTCATTGGTGAGTTTGTGGATGTTTTCCACAATGAGGTTGTGATGCTACCCCCTCGATGTGATGTTTATTTTGGGATAGACTTGTAGCCTAATGCTTCTCCGATTATGATGGATCCTTATAGGATGACATATTCTAAGTTGTGGGAGTTGAGTATTCCAATAGATGATCTGATTTTGAAGGGTTTTATCTAGCCCAGTATGTTTCCGTGGGATGATCCAGTGTTGTTTTCTAAGGAGGATGGTAGTATGAGGTTGTTCATAGACTACCAGAGGTTGAATTTGGTGACAATAAAGAAATGTTACCCTCTTTCAAGGATAGATGATCTTTTTGACCAGTTGATATGGGCGATTTGGTTTTCTAAGATTAGTCTGTGGTATGGATATCACCAATTGAGGGTGAAGGAGGGTGATATCCCAAATATTTCCTTCAGATACATGTATGGGATCTTTGAGTTTGTAGTCATTCTGTTTGGAGTTACGAACACCCTAGCTGTGTTCATGGGGCTTATGAAATCCATGTTTTGTGAGTTCCTAGACTAGATCACCATTATATTCATCGATGATATCTTGATCTAATTGAATTCATAATAGGATCATGCTAAGAATATCATAGCTATTTTGTAGATCCTTCAACACCACCATCATTATGAAAAATTGTCCTAAACATGAGAGGTGCATTTCCTTGGGAATGTGGTGTCTTTTTAGGGTGTAAAAGTAGACCAATTGAAGTCCGAGGTAGTTTTTTCTTGGGAAGAAAATAAGAACATAGAATAGGTTCATATTTTCCTTGGTCTTGTAGGCTATTATCAGAAGTTTGTACCTGATTTATCTCAATTTTCATCCCTTTTGATATTTTTGACCAGGAAAGACCAAGATTTTGTGTGTACTAATCAGTTCCAAAATAGCATTCAATTACCTAAAGGGGAAGTTGGTTAGTGATCCATTAATTTAGTTTCCTAAGGAGGGTGTGATGTTTGAGGTGTTTTGTAACTCTTCTTATCTGGGATTGGGATATGTTTTGATGCAGTAATGAGAAGTGATATATTATGGGTCTAGGAAGTCATGTTCCTATGAGAGTAACTATACCACCCATGATTTGGAGCTAGCAGCAGTTGTGTTTTCACTGAAGTTGTGGTGAAATTACCTTATTAGGGAGAACTTTTTGGTATTCATGGGTCATAAGAGTTTGAGTTATATCTATTATCAACATGATCTAGACTTGTGGCAGTGGAGGTGGATGGAGTTTCTTCAGGATTTCGATTTTTATATCCCCTATACCTCAGGAAAGGGAAATGTCGAGGACGATGCCTTGAATAGGAATTCAGGGAAGGAAGTTTTTCAGGAGTCTGAGGATTCTTGGAGAAAAAATGGAGGAGTTTAAATCCTTTCAATTAGATACAAGGGTGGATGGTGGTAGAGGCTGTTTGTTTCATATTATGGTGCCATATTCTATGATGTAGAAGGTGTAGGAGTCTTATTGGGGATAATTATAGTCATAGGTGATGCATGATCATATTTTCCATGGTGATTCTCTGAAGGTATAGTCGGTGGATTGTCAAAACTGATTTTTTTTTCATGGTAGGTTTTTTTAGTAAGTGATGTTTGGGGGAGTACTTCTTGATTTTTATATCTCACCTTTGGTGGTACACCCAGGAGTTTCCAAGATGTACCATGGTATGAGGATATAGTTTTTCCAGCCTAGGATAAAACGGGTAGTGATATTTTTTTTGTAAAAGTGCTTGGGTTTCTAGTAGGTAAAGGTCGAGCATCATGTTACTAGTAGTTTTTTTATAGAACTTGGATGTTCCCAAGTGAAAATAGGATGACATATTGATGGATTTATTAATAGGTTTACTCTAATATCAGGTAGGTTGTGATGCTATCTGGGTGATCATGGATCAGTTGATGAAATTGGACTACTTCTTAGTGATTAAGGAGTCAAGAACAATGGATGATTTTGACAAGAGGTATGTGGATTAGGTGGTGTGGTTTCATGGAGTTATAAAGTCCATTATCTTGTATTGGGACACATGTTTTACCTCATGAGTCTATAGTGGATTAAAAAATGATTTTGGAACCCAGTTACACTGCATCACTTCTTTCTACCTTCAGATGGATGGGCATATGGAGTAGACTATATAGACATTGGAGGATATGTTGTGGGAATACATCTTGGAATTTGGTGGATCTAGGGAATGAAACCTACCTTTGGTTTAGTTTTCGTACAATAAAAGATATCAATATTTCATTTGCATGCGTCTATTTGCGGTGT
This sequence comes from Viscum album, assembly GCA_963277665.1. Taxonomy (NCBI): domain Eukaryota; kingdom Viridiplantae; phylum Streptophyta; class Magnoliopsida; order Santalales; family Viscaceae; genus Viscum; species Viscum album. The sequence continues at coordinate 1,474,464,642 of OY728132.1, read as the reverse complement.
TGTATGGGAGACCATGTTGTTATCCATTGTGTTGGATATAGGTCAGGGAGGCAACAGTTCTTGGTCCCTATGTGGTACACAACACAATAAATAGGGTTCAGCTTGTTTGTGAGAGTATGAAAGTTTCACAAGACTAATAGAAGTATTATTCTGATCATATGAGGAGGCCCTTGTAGTTTTAGGTTGGGGACCACATTTTCTTAAAGGATTCCCTTAAACATGGGAAATGGAGGTTTGGAAGAGAGAGTAATATTTATCCTAGGTTTTTTGGGCCCTTTTAGTTGTTGGGGTGAGTTGGTGATATGGAATATTGGTTGGAATTTCCACTGAAGATAAAGAGGATTCATGACGTCTTCCATGTCTCTCAACTTCTTTGATATCTTCACTATGACTCCCATGTCATTAAATGGGTAGAGTTTGATATCGAGGATGACACGATGTTTGTGAAGCATCCAGTAGAGATACATAATCTCCAAGATAAGGCACTGCATGGTTAAACCATTCCTTTGGTTCATGTGTTATGGATACATGGTGGCTTGGAGGAGAGTAATTGGGAGTGAGAGATGCAGATGCATACTTAGTACCCGGAGATATTTTGAGTTTTCCTTTACACTGTTTTTCTTTGTGATGTGATGTTGGATCCTTATGTTCTATATGATCTGTTGTTTCCTTGATGTATGATGTGTGATAAATATCTGACATATGAAAAGGAGATAACTTAATTCCTAATCAATATGAATTATCCATGATGCGATTAAACAAGTGCGGGTGAGTCAATGCTACCCATGGCGGATAGTATCTTGACATGGAGGATGAACTTCCCTAATTCACATGTTTAGGATGGTGTGGTTCGTTGGCTGTAGTGGTTATTGGTTTGGGCTGCATGGAGGTTGAGATGGCTATGTAGTGGCTGTGTGGTTGGATGGTTATGGTGATTTGGTTGTATACTGATGAGGTTGTGCGATATATTTTGTGGCTATTTGGTTTGGCATGTTTGAATAGTGGAAACATTTGAGGTATGATGATATCCTTGAGAGTTATCTCATGGGGTGGTTGTTCGGACCCCTTTCCTTCTGGGATTGTTTTTTGGATTCTTGGGGGAGAGAATCATTTTAGATGTATCTTATGTAATGGTCCATGATCTCCCGGTCTATTACTCTACTAATTTTAGGAATCGAAGGTGTTCAAGGGAGGTTCTGAGAGTTTTTGATGGAGGCTAGAGTTGTAACAAAGTTGTTGTAGGAAATAAACACTATGTAAATGTATTAAACGATGTGTAATGGTGGTTAAAGGATTATGTAGCCAAGTGGTTCATGACTTGCACACAACTAAGGGGTAACCTATGAAAAGGGTACACATCATGTAAGTGGGATTCATGACGTTTAATAAATTCAAGTATTAAATCCTTTGAGGTGACCCATATTTCTATGAAACCTAAAATCCTGAAATTACATGAGGTAAAACGAGATTACACATCATGTAAACCCCATATTAAGTGCAATTATAAGGTTTGGAGCACTTAGGGTTTTCCTCAATCTCTATAACCCGCACTCCCTTATCTCATTCCAGGTGATCCAACAGTGCCTTCTTCAATCATTTGGGATTCCTTTTGATGGGGATTGATTCTAAGCTTCTCAAATTTGACATGTGGTGATTTCTACTCTCATTTTCATCCATTTACTCCCATTCTTATTTAGTGTTTTTCTATGGTGGTGCAGTTTGGTTTGGGTTTTGTGATGTACCGACTTGGGTTCCACACACCAGTGCCTCAAGATTATTAGCCACATGACCTCATACATGCCTCCCCATATGCTAGAGGCTTAAAACTAGGAGAGAGAGTCTAATATAAATCATGGGGAGACTATACCCTGTTTATCAAAGCAGAATAATATTAGAAGTAAATAAACAAAAACCAACTGAATAACCATAAAAAGAACAATACTAGTATCATATTATAATCAAAATAGAAATATAATTTCCAAAACTAAAACAGTAGACATGTAATTCCAAATGTGTGTCAAGTTTAAAAAAAAACTAAAATAAATACATACCAACACTCCCAAGAAGGTCACGAAACCATGTTTGGTTCCCTTATCCATGATCCATCCCAAGTCATCCATCTAACATAGGGCTATTTCCCTTATCCTTTCCTAAAAACATGAATTTTATTTGGGTACCGATTAGGTAGCCTGAGTAGGGTGTGATTAAAACTTAGTAGGCCAAAACCAATGGAATCTAAAACAATACCTAGTCAAAAATAGTGTATGCAGTTGTATAAATAATAAAGTACATAAATCCATAGATTCATGATGGAACACATACTATCAATACCTAATTTGGCCCATGCCAAAGTCTAAAATATCCCTAAGTAATATCACATATCATAATACCATGGTAATCATTTATCATTTCATTTCAATTCATATCATGGAAAATTGGAACCATGGTATAATGCCAAAATTTTGGGACTAGAAATCCATGTTTAGTACCCCATGAGTATTTAGAGAATCAGTCCTTATCTCACACCCCATTTATTAGTCAATCACATATGGGTATTTAGAGCATCATTCCATGTCGCACACTCATATATCAGTCAACCACATATGGATATTTGGAGCATTAGTTCATGTCACACACTCATATATCATTCAATCACATACGGATATTTGGAGCATCAATCAGGGTCCCAAACTCATATATCAACCAAGAATAAATCACATATATCACATCAATAAAGGTTAATCAACATTAACCCCATTTTTATCAATATTTCACATCACATTATACTATTAAATTTTATCACAACAAACATGGTTCTTCAATTTAATCACATGGAATAATATGAACAATTCACTATTAACCCATTTATCAACATTTAACCATATAAACCATTAACCCTTCAAGGTTAATACAAACATCCCTTTATTCCCATTATCAATCAATTATATATATAAAAAATTAAATAATTACATAATCCCAATACCCCATCAATTCCAACATCACAATATTCCATTAGTTAATTAACCAATTAATTAATCAAATTAAACTAATCCCAATTTCCCCAAATTTAACCCAATTCATTATCACATGGAAATTAAATTAATTCAATTCAATATCTGATGCAATTTCCCAATCATGGAAATTGAAAATTTCACAATTACATACATTTAATTAAATCAATACTATGGAATTTTCAATTTATACCACCTACCTCAATATTTTTGATAGACACTCACCAATGAAAATCCCAAAATTGAAGTGAAATGATCAAGAACATAACAAAGAATGAGATCTATAACCAAAACCTAGAAACAAGATAGATTGAATCAATATTCAAGAAAACCTAGGTTTAAACCTTCACCAATTGAGGAAAACTTCCCCCTCTTCATCGAGGAAGAGATATGGGAGAGAGAGAGAGAAAACTAACTAGGAAGAGATTACATTCCCAAAGAGGTGAATATTCTTCAATCCGGTCTTCGATTTGCTAAGAATGGAGTTCATAAGGCCTTGGAATCCATCTAAGAGCCTTCAAAAATGAGAGAAAACGTTTAGGGTCAAGTTGGGTCAAATTAGGGTGAAGACCAGGGGGCCTGGGGATTTTTAATCTAATTTTCAGAGGATTAAATCCCATGCATATGATTTCCTGGGTAGGGGTGTATGGTATTCTAAATGGAATGCCCTAACTATGCGCCTCTCATATGGGGGTTCACAGTTACTCCTAAGAGGGTGCACAATTTGACAACCCATGTGCCAACCATGCAATCCCTCTATGTCTGGGGTTACACAATTTTCTTGGGTAGGGTACATGATTTGGGAAAATTGTGCACCAACCATGAACTGCCCAAAACCCCTAAAAAAACTTCCAAATTTCACCCAAATTAACCCAAGATAAATTACAAACAAGACATAATCAAAATAATGAAAAAGAGTACCTGAAAAAGATCTTGAAACATATCCAGTAAAAGTTCAGGATCTTACAATCTCCCCACATTATAACAGCTCATCCTCAAGCTGTACTTATAAGAATCTCTAAGATTCCAAATCAATAATATTGGGGCATTGATCCCACATATTTTCTTATCTCTCCCATGTTTTATCCTTAACACACCCATGTTGCCACAATAATCGAACTATTGGAACAATATTTACCCAAAACACTTTCTTATTGTGATCCTCAACACATATCAAATTCTCCTCAAAGTATGCATTGGTCTCAAGCTCAACATCATCCACATCGATCACATGAGAAGGGTCAGGGTGATACCACTTAAGCTATGACACATGAAAACATCATGCATAACACTATACCTCTATGTAATATCCAATCAATATGCCACCAAACTGGTTCTATCCATAGTCACAAAAGGTCCAACAAACCCAGGTTCTAGATTTCCCTATATTCTGATCATACAGTGACCCAATATAGGTGAAATCCAAAGGAAAACACAATCAACCACTGTAAACACAAGGGGTATTTATTGTCTATCATTATAAAACTTCTTTCTAATCTAAAATGTATCCATACATTTTTGAATCAACTGAACCTTATCCAATGTCTCCTACACGAGAATCAATCCCAAAATCTCTAAATAACCATCCTCCATCCAACATAGAGGTGATCTACATGGCCTACTATAAATATCCTCATATAGTGCCATTTATAAAGTTTCTTGATAATTTTTGTTATAGGTGAACTCCACCAATGATAGGTGATTCTACTAAGACCCAAAAAAGTATAGGAAACATGTTCAAAGAATATCCTCAAACACCTATATATTACACTCAAAATTCCCATATATCCATGGGTAGAAATCCTTACTTAGTAAAACTAGTGTACCAAGCATTTTCTACAAGCCCTGCCAGAAGAATGAAGTAAAACATGATTCATAGTCTAAAATTATACTCTGTATCACCCTGTTCAAATGAAATATCTCCTGAATGCACATGTATCCCAACTGATCTACTGATAAAGTCTCCCGTATAGGAAATAAACGTGTTTCCCTTTTCAAATGATCCACAATAACCCAAATAGCGTCATTATTACAAGGAATCCTTGTAACGCCCCGACCCCAGCTACCCAGAGACGGTGCATTACTTCGTAACATAGGCATGATCACAAAAGATCAAGTCTCGAAAGACCGATTAGTTTAGTAGCCTTGGAAACACTAGATACATTCATAAATGTTACATTACATCACAAAGTGAAAAACTATAATAACATAGTCTCCATAGTCCACAATTCTATCCTCTTCGGACTATCCCTGCAGGTCATTCATAAGATACTTCTTCACATCCTGGAAAATATTAAAACATTGAAAGGGGTGAGCTCAGATGATCAGTAAGGATAACAATATTGCGGAAGCTTTCATAAATAAACATAAAAATTTAAGGCAATGTATAACTAAAATAAAAGCCTTTTAAACTTGAACATCAACATAATATGGCAAAAGTAAAATGAGATAATGCCATTCACTTATTCACATGGATATTCTACTGGTCGAATAATCACATGAAATATCAATAACCAATTTCATAATGATGGAATGTATAATGCCAGACATTCTGAAAGATTTTTTCAAGGCCTCGGCCAAGACGTCTAAAATGATTAAGGCCTCGGCCAAAACCATAAATCAAATTGGGAAAGGGCCTCGGCCAATTCCACGTCTAGTTGTCTCATGAGACCTACCGATGCATCGAGGAGCTATAGCGGGCTCCACCCGTCACTTATTAAGTCTAATACATTCCTCATATGAATAGGTTTAAACATATCATAAACCATAACATAATCGTATCACATAAAACATGCATAAAGGAAACATAAAATTTCCACATTTCAATCACAAGATATCAATACAACACATTGATATAATAAAAACGCTTTCAAAACCATTTTCAATACCAAAATAAAAGAAAGTTAAAACTTTGTATTTATTTTTCATCAAAAAGAAGATGGCTTGTAGAGGAAGCCGAAACTCAAATAATGGTCACGGCGGTAGAGAAGTCATTGTCGCCGCATAAGTACGGAAAGAAAAACATTCCCTTTTGTCGTTTAGCAAAACACTTCGTATAAAAAGATTCCTTTTGAATAAACTTAAAAGTCAAAGGGGTTTATACACTGTATAAAAGAAAGTTGTGTATAAAACCAAATATGCCTCAATGAAAGGAGATTGAGACGAAGTCCTTAAAAAAATAATTTTTTAAATAAAGTACATATATAATGTGTATTCACTATAAGTACACATAAATAATGTACAAATACAATATAGGACATAATAATATCATGACATAATTTGAAAGTAGGAGATTAACCCAAAGAACGAAAATTGGGTTAAGAAATTCCCTTACCTTGTGTCCGACTTGACTCAACCGTTCTTTAACCTCCTGAATAATAAACTAGAGTTAATATCTACCTTATTAAGAACCATTTTCAATTTCATTATCCTTTTTATATCACTTATTACAATGTTATGAACATTATGTAATTATTTAAGTTAATAACGGTCGTTTTGTCGATCTTTGGTACTTGAGTCAACAATAAACTTCTTATAATTACAAGTTGTTCTTGTGGTAGAATATCCATTATATCCAGAATTATATTCATGATTTAGATGTCATATATATCTTATATATCCAGTATATACATTCATTTATAATATTACGTAACATTTAGAGGTAAGAAATGAAATGCACCGTTCATGGAGACGGTAAGCCGTACGTACGCATGAACGCTACTTTCATTTCAATTTCATATTTAATGGAACTAAATCATAATGATATAAATGTATAATATAATTCCAGTATAATATAGTGTATAATACCATTTACTCCATCCTTTATACATCCCACATATGGCATTAACGATTCAAATCACTTTGAGGGGGCGGTAGTCCGCACTTCCTAAAATGAAATTATCGCGTTTTACCCATAATGGAAATCATAAAGTATGCCATAAATGAGAAATACAGAAGCATAAGTAAAATATAAACATATTATATATCATATATAAAAATAGTGACATCTTAATGGCCACCTTTTAAGGTGTTATATGAGTGTTGAACAATCATCGTTTCGTGAGGCAGAAATTCGCCATCCACAGAAACCGTATGTTCTTTAACCATTAGATGTAGGTGTGTGTAAGTGTAGCTAGAATCCTTATTATAATAACATCCTAGTATATTTATAATACTGGTGTTGTTACAAAAGAAATGAATAAAAAGAGTTTATGGGGTTGGAGAAGAAAAATAAAACAAAACAACATTAGAGAAGACATTACCTCAAAATCGGGTAACTCTTTTTGATTTGAGCCAAAGGCTTCCTTGGGAAGAGTTCTGACCAAAGTGAGGCTTCTAGGAGTAAGAGGAGGAAGTTGGGAGAGTATTTGGGCAGAGGTTGGCCGAGCCAAATGGCTTGAAAGTGTAAATGAGGTGGGAGAGGTGGGGGCCTTTTATAAGTGGAGAGGAGGGGCACTTTTGAAAAGATTGAAATGTTACATTATTTCACAATGCTTTTCGGATTCTAAAGGTACCACACTTATATAATTCGAGGCTAAGGTGATAAGGTTTCGAAATATCCTCATACAATAGGCTTTGGACAAGTGTAAGCCTTGGATTTTGCATTATCTTCTCATTTTATTTAAATCATTAAATAATGAGGTCATCGCTGCATCATAATGATGTCATAAATAATTTAATTTATTTAATGTCTAAAAATTATAAAAAAAAATACTATGATGTAGGAAATCTTTTTAGATTTCTAATGAATATTTATAGTCAAAATTTGGACTTGTGTAACCCCACTTAAAAACTGTTTTAGTAAAACAACTCATGTTTGTGTCAATTTAATTTTAACATTAAATAAATATATATTAATGTCATTTTCCAACTAAAGTGGCTCCATGGGGTCACCAAGTTGACCCATGGGTTTTCTTGGTCGGCCATGACTCATAAAATAGGAGTAGGACAAGTGTCATGCTCATCTCACATTATTAAAACATTATTTGTACCTTAAACTACACTAATTACCTCTAATCGCGATTAAGAACTTAAAAGTTACTATTCACCAAAAAATTATTTTAATCTCATTGAACCACATTTTACTTCTTAATGACAACCATGTATGTCGGATTTTTGAAAATCAAATCACAGAAGTGGTAATATTTCATTTAAACGAAAAATCAGTTATTTAACTACCACTTAGTGGTTTCACTATTCATCAAAAATTGAAGTTTTTCAGAACAATGCCAAAATTTCATCCTAAGCTATAATTGATATTACGAATTCAAAAATGATGTCTATTTTACAAAATTCCAAACATATAAATTGCATTAATTAATTTTATAATTAATTCCCGCTGTCACAACAAATAGCGTGTTTTTAAGAAACAATTTATATCAAAAGATTGGCAATTGTTTATGTCCAATTTCAATGTTAAATTAATTCTAATGACCACCATTGGATAAAATGGTAAAATTATATTCTAATTATAATTTAAAACCACTAAATAGTATAATTTATCACTATAAAGTATTTTGATTAAAAAAGTTGTTTTTAATTATTTTTCACTATTCATAAAAATAGAAGTTCTCAGAAAAATACCAAAAATTCAACATAGGCTAATTTTGATATTCCGAATCCAAAAATGAAGTCCATTTTGAAATATAAAATTTCTATAATTTTAAAAAGTGGTTATTACTATTCATAACAGCTACTTTGATTAGTCGCGGTGTTTTAGAACTCGAAGTTGCGTACAATGCAAGCTATTGCATTATTGAATAAGAAGCGTATCGTGGAAGCTCGAGGTGTTACATTATCCCCTCCTTCAATAAATTGCGTCCTCGCAATTTGAAATTTTTCTTTGAAAATAAAAGGTTGAAAAGAGAAAATACCTTTGTGGAAAACCCACATCGGAAATAAGGTTAATAAAATTTAGTCTTAATAAGAGGGAAATGGAAATAAGAAAGTCACCACCAAATTATGATCTCGATAAGGAGAACATTGGTGGCAATTAGAGACATATAATTGGAGGAAAAACGTAAATATTTGTAGGGAGTGATTGAGGTCATCAATCACAATAAACTGTCAAATTGAGGGCCTCAAAGCCTTCAATCTATGTTGATTTAAAATATCATCAGTTCAACAAGACATAAGGTATTAGGATAACACATTTTTTTGTTTTAATATCCCTTTAATAAAGTTTAAGAATTAATTTATTCATTGAATAAGAGATAGGTATATATATATTTATGCTTGACAATTAGAGTTTCAACCTTCAACTCATCTTTCACTCAAAAATATAATAGAACTCAAAAATATTATACTTATCCTAATTGTATAAGGTTCCAAATGTTAACACATACCATTTAGATTAGTAAAATTATTTTTAATAACCAAGGACTTCCTGTAGGCTAGTGGTAGGAAATAAAGGCCTGTCGCACTATGATTGTGGGTTCGATTCCTGCAGCTTTGTCCGGCGCGACGGGTTATGCCCCACCCTGCAGGTTGTCCTTTTCATAAAACTATAGTATTCCAAGAATAATCTCCAGAAAATTTTTAACCTTAAATTTACTATCCAAGGTTCAACTTAATCCACTCCAACCTTTATAGTTATCCAAAATACCTCTGTCCAGACTTTCTCTAAAAGGTCTCTTAATTCCAAAATCAATTTATCAGATTCCCCAAACAAAGATTAGTTTCTCTTATTGTCACATACTAAAAATATGATTACCTTAATCATATTAAAACCTTACTGAAATCAAAAAGTACTACAGTACAATCTTTATATATATCACATTATTCTTATAACCAGAATATAATCCTTGAGTCCAAAAGCACCAATACATTAATTATTCCTCTTCAACTGTAGTCACAACATAAGATTGTCCTTGATCCCTTGGCCTTTTCTGAGGTAAGTTTCCCTGACGCTTGGGGAATTCATTTGCATAATGACCCATTTCTCTACAATTGTAGCATTCAACTTTGACAACCTCTTTCTTTCCCTTGCAATCACGAGCCTGGTGACCCTTTTCTCCACATTTATAACAAACTCCCATTCCTTTTAGGCAAGTACCAGGGTGATTCTTCCCACAATTATCACATAATGGAAAATCCTTCTTTCCCTTTTTCCCTTTATCTGTCTCTTGTTCCACCGTTCTCTTCTTCTCTTGCTTTACTTTGTTGTCATAAGACTTAGAGAATTCCTTTTCTGTCTTGATAGCACACGAGACAATATCTTCGTATGATGAGAAGGATTGTGATATTAAAGCTCGACGGAGAAATGGTTTTAACCCATCAAAGAAACGATCAATCTTACTCCTTGGGTTACGTATATAATCGGCAGCATGCCTCGCTAACCTTGTAAAGTTAGCCTCATACTTTGCGACATTCTCATCCTCCTTCTGCCTCAAACTCAGAAATTGCCTTTCCATATCTGCTCGATGGTCACGAGGAAAGTATTTTTCTAAGAAAAGCTCTTTGAACTCCCTCCATTCCATATTCGATACGTCATCATCTTCCTTTGTGTTTCGAATCAGCGACCACCACTGATCGGCATCTCCAGTGAGGCGGTAAACTTCCATGACAACCTTCTCCCTTTCACTACTCCCCAAGGCATGTAATATTTTCTCTAAGGAATTTATCCATTGCTCAGCTACTATAGGATTTGTACTCCCATTGAAGGTTGGTGGTTGTTGCCTCATGAATCGATCTAGCATTGATCCTCCACGTTGCGGATCAGGGTGCTCCATACGAGTAAGGTTATTATTCATAACCTGAGTGAGTTGTCCCAGTATGGTAATAAGTTGATCAGCACCAGTTGTATCTCCAGATCCACAATAATTATCTTGAGCAGGAGGGAAATCCCTACACGGAGTTCGTGCATTGATACGGTTTCCATTCCTTCCACTAGGCGCCATTTCTAAACAATGGCATAAACTAGATTAGTTTATGAATCAAAATACATAATTCCATACTTGTTAAACACTTTACATAAATTGAACTATTTATGGATATAATCCATAATCATAAAAAGAAATGTTTTCTTTGATGAAGTATGTACTCATAACCCTTCATAGTGGTTTGTAAATAAAATGAGAATTATCCTAAGCATATCCCCCGGGAGTGTCGTAACCAAGAGTGCAGCAAGGCCCGTTGTCGTGCACCAGTTCCCGTTCGAGTCTAGCTCAAAGCGGTGTTTTCAGGTTTTAATCCTAGGTACATCTGTGCCAGAGCCGCCTCTACCTGCTCGTATCCAGACAGGGATGTATTGCTCGGAAAACTCACAACATCTCTATAATACCAAAATTCTAGGAAGTTCTTCTATACTAATCCTCAAAGTCTATCTTTGGGCTATGTGCTCTAATCAGAGTTTATCTAAATCTAGCTTCCAAGGTTAGTACTAAACTGCCTCTGATACCAACTGTAACGCCCCGACCCTAGCTACCCAGAGCCGGTGCATTACTTCGTAACATTGGCATGATCACAAAAGATCAAGTCTCGAAAGACCGATTAGTTTAGTAGCCTTGGAAACACTAGATACATTCATAAATGTTACATTACATCACAAAGTGAAAAACAATAATAACATAGTCTCCATAGTCCACACTTCTATCCTCTTCGGACTATCCCTGCAGGTCATTCATAAGATAATTCTTCACATCCTGGAAAATATTAAAACATTGAAAGGGGTGAGCTCAGATGCTCAGTAAGGATAACAATATTGCGGAAGCTTTCATAAATAAACATAAAAATTTAAGGCAATGTATAACTAAAACAAAAGCCTTTTAAACTTGAACATCAACATAATATGGCAAAAGTAAAATGAGATAATGCCATTCACTTCTTCACATGGATATTCTACTGGTCGAATAATCACATGAAATATCAATAACCACTTTCATAATGATGGAATGTATAATTCCAGACATTATGAAAGATTTTGTCAAGGCCTCGGCCAAGACGTCTAAAATGATTAAGGCCTCGGCCAAAACCATAAATCAAATTGGGAAAGGGACTCGGCCAATTCCACGTCTAGTTGTCTCATGAGACCTACCGATGCATCAAGGAGCTATAGCGGGCTCCACCCGTCACTTATTAAGTCCAATACATTCCTCATATGAATAGGTTTAAACATATCATAAACCATAACATAATCGTATCACATAAAACATGCATAAAGGAAACATAACATTTCAACATTTCAATCACAAGATATCAATACAACACATTGATATAATAAAAACGCTTTCAAAACCATTTTCAATACCAAAATAAAAGAAAGTTAAAACTTTGTATTTATTTTTCATCAAAAAGAAGATGGCTTGTAGAGGAAGCCGAAACTCAAATAATGGTCACGGCGGCGGAGAAGTCATTGTCACCGCATAAGTACGGAAAGAAAAACATTCCCTTTTGTCATTTAGCAAAACACTTAGTATAAAAAGATTCCTTTTGAATAAACTTAAAAGTCAAAGGGGTTTATACACCGTATAAAAGAAAGTTGTGTATAAAACCAAATATGCCTCAATGAAAGGAGATTGAGACGAAGTCCTTAAAAAGATCATTTTTTAAATAAAGTACATATATAATGTTTATTCACTATAAGTACACATAAATAATGTACAAATACAGTATAGGACATAATAATATCATGACATAATTTGAAAGTAGGAGATTAACCCAAAGAACGAAAATTGGGTTAAGAAATTCCCTTACCTTGTGTCCGACTTGACTCAACCGTTCTTTAACCTCCTGAATAATAAACTAGAGTTAATATCTACCTTATTAAGAACCATTTTCAATTTCATTATCCTTTTTATATCACTTATTACAATGTTATGAACATTATGTAATTATTTAAGTTAATAACGGTCGTTTTGTCGATCTTTGGTACTTGAGTCAACAATAAACTTCTTATAATTACAAGTTGTTCTTGTGGTAGAATATCCATTATATCCAGAATTATATTCATGATTTAGATGTCATATATATCTTATATATCCAGTATATACATTCATTTATAATATTACGTAACATTTAGAGGTAAGAAATGAAATGCACCGTTCATGGAGACGGTAAGCCGTACGTACGCATGAACGCTACTTTCATTTCAATTTCATATTTAATGGAACTAAATCATAATGATATAAATGTATAATATAATTCCAGTATAATATAGTGTATAATACCATTTACTCCATCCTTTATACATCCCACATATGGCATTAACGATTCAAATCACTTTGAGGGGGCGGTAGTCCGCACTTCCTAAAATGAAATTATCGCGTTTTACCCATAATGGAAATCATAAAGTATGCCATAAATGATAAATACAGAAGCATAAGTAAAACATAAACATATTATATATCATATATAAAAATAGTTACATCTTAATGGCCACCTTTGAAGGTGTTATATGAGTGTTGAACAATCATCGTTTCGTGAGGCAGAAATTCGCCATCCACAGAAACCGTATGTTCTTTAACCATTAGATGTAGGTGTGTGTAAGTGTAGCTCGAATCCTTATTATAACAACATCCTAGTATATTTAGGATACTGGTGTTGTTACAAAAGAAATGAATAAAAAGAGTTTAGGGGGTTGGAGAAGAAAAATAAAACAAAACAACATTAGAGAAGACATTACCTCAAAATCGGGTAACTCTTTTTGATTTGAGCCAAAGGCTTCCTTGGGAAGAGTTCTGACCAAAGTGAGGCTTCTAGGAGTAATAGGGGGAAGTTGGGAGAGTATTTGGGCAGAGGTTGTCCGAGCCAAATGGCTTGAAAGTGTAAATGAGGTGGGAGAGGTGGGGGCCTTTTATAAGTGGAGAGGAGGGGCACTTTTGAAAAGATTGAAATGTTACATTATTTCACAATGCTTTTCGGATTCTAAAGGTCCCACACTTATATAATTAGAGGCTAAGGTGATAAGGTTTCTAAATCTCCTCATCCAATAGGCTTTGGACAAGTGTAAGCCTTGGATGTTTCATTATCTTCTCATTTTATTTAAATCGTTAAATAATGAGGTCATCGCTGCATCATAATGATGTCATAAATAATTTAATTTATTTAATGTCTAAAAATTATAAAAAAAAATACTATGATGTAGGAAATCTTTTTAGATTTCTAATGAATATTTATAGTCAAAATTTGGACTTGTGTAACCCCACTTAAAAACTGTTTTAGTAAAACAACTCATGTTTGTGTCAATTTAATTTTAACATTAAATAAATATATATTAATGTCATTTTCCAACTAAAGTGGCTCCATGGGGTCCCCAAGTTGACCCATGGGTTTTCTTGGTCGGCCATGACTCATCCAATAGGAGTAGGACAAGTGTCATGCTCATCTCACATTATTAAAACATTATTTGTACCTTAAACTACACTAATTACCTCTAATCGCGATTAAGAACTTAAAAGTTACTATTCACCAAAAAATTATTTTAATCTCATTGAACCAAATTTTACTTCTTAATGACAACCATGTATGTCGTATTTTTGAAAATCAAATCACAGAAGTGGTAATATTTCATTTAAACGAAAAATCATTTATTTAACTACCACTTAGTGGTTTCACTATTCATCAAAAATTGAAGTTTTTCAGAACAATGCCAAAATTTCACCCTAAGCTATAATTGATATTCCAAATTCAAAAATGATGTATATTTTAAAAAATTCCTAACATATAATTTTAATTAATTAATTTTATAATTAATTCCCGCTGTCACAACAAATAGTGTGTTTTTAAGAAACAATTTATATCAAAAGATTGACAATTGTTTATGTCCAATTTCAATGTTAAATTAATTCTAATGACCACCATTGGATAAAATGGTAAAATTATATTCTAATTATAATTTAAAACCACTAAATAGTATAATTTATCACTATAAATTATTTTGATTAAAAAAGTTGTTTTTAAGTATTTTTCACTATTCATAAAAATAGAAGTTCTCAGAAAAATACCAAAAATTCAACATAGGCTAATTTTGATATTCCGAATCCAAAAATGAAGTCCATTTTGAAATATAAAATTTCTATAATTTTAAAAAGTGGTTATTACTATTCATAACGGCTACTTTGATTAGTCGCGGTGTTTTAGAACTCGAAGTTGCGTACAATGCAAGCTATTGCATTATTGAATAAGAAGCGTATCGTGGAAGCTCGGGGTGTTACAATCCTTGGGATAACCACAAAAAATTCCATGGTAACATCATCCCATTTCCATTCCATAATGGGAAATGACTGTAGTAAACCACCTGGTCATTGATGTTCAGCCTTCACCTATTGATAGGTGTAGCATCATTTCATAAAACCTACAATATACTTTTTCATTCCGGAACACCAATACCGTTAACGTAGGTCATGGTACATTTTGGTCAAACCGAGATGCACCGCCTACTTTGAGGCATGAAACTCGAGCATCATATCCTCTCATGTACTCGTAGGCATAACTACACAACTATTAATATAGATGATCTCATCCTCATATAGGGTCTAATCATAAGGTGAATCCCCACATTTAGGATTTCCCTCAAGGAAAAACATTCCAGATACTCATATGGCCTCTCCTTGATTCAGATCAAAAGAGTAGGCTCCATTAAAACCAATATGAGATTCATCTAATCCTGGCCCTTTTGAACTACAACATGCATCCTAGCTAATAAGGTCATAATTTTCTACTCAACCCTAGACTCCTGAATTGCCTGAGTTTGATTTTTCCTGCTTAAAGTGTCAGCAACACTGTTTCCCTTCCTAGGAATATATGATAGATCAAAATCATATGTCTGTATATATTCAACCCACCTCCACTATTGGAGATTTAAATATCACTATAAAAAGATATACTTTAATCTCTTGTGATCTGTATATACAGTAAACATCTCACCCAACAGATAATGCCACCAAAACTTCAAGGTATAAACAACTGCAACCAACTCATGGTTATGCATAGGGTAGTTCTATTCATGTGGAATATACTACTATGACCCATATTCCACAACTCAATCTCCATGGATCAACATTTCTCCAATAACTATCCTATAAGTGTCACAAAACACTGTATACTCCTCACCTAGCTCATGTAGGATCAATATTGGTGTCATTTTCAAGTGCTTCTTCAACTCTTGGAAAGCATTATCACATGCTCTAAACCACTCAAAATTTATCCCCTTATTAGAAAATATTGAAACAGGTGCTTTTAATTAGGAAAAGTTTTGGATGAACCTCTAATAATAACCCACTAATCCTAGAAAACTATGGATATCAAATATATTCTTGGGCTTATCCCAAGAAACAACTGTTTGGATATTCTCTAGGTCCACTAACACACCTTCCTTCAAGATGATGTGACCCAAGATGTGTACCTGATCAATCCAAAACTTAATCTTAGATATGTTGGCATATAGATGACACTTTCTCAGTATAATCAGAAAAATGTAAAGATGTTGGGAATGATCTTCATGAGTCTCGGAGTAAACCAAAATTTAATACAGAGACACTACTACGAACTAATCTAAGTATGGATGGAGGATTCGGTTCATCAAGGCCATAAACACTGGTGGTTCCTTTTTCAGCCTGAACGACATCATGAAAAAATCATATAGGCCATAATTTATTCTAAAAATAGTCCGAGGTATGTTAGAAGGTCGAACTCTTAACTGATGATACCCTAATCTCAAGATGATCTTAGAGAAACACAATCTCCCCTCAACTGGTAAAATAAATCATTGATATGCAGAAGAGGATACCAGTTATTCACAGTCATCCAGTTCAAATTTTGATAATCAATACACAAGTGAAAAGTCCCTCCAGACTTAATTTTAAAAAATATTGGAGAACCCCAAGGTGACACTCTCGAATGGATAAAACTCTTATTCATAAAATCTTCCAGTTGAGTCTTAAGCTCTTGGAGTTCCATTGGTTCCATTCTATATGGTGGAATAGAAAATGGATCATCCCCTGGCATATGATCAGTTTTAAATTACAAATCTCTCTTAGGTGGAAACCCTAATCATTATTTAAGAAAAAAAATAATCCTAGAACTGGTCTAATATGGGTGGAAAGACATCCTACATCACACCTCCATCATCCATCATCAGACTTTCAACCTAGGTGTTGAGCTCCCCCAATTGCTGATGAACTGGCTCTTTATGGACTGCCATGATATCCCACTCTCCATGGTGAATATAATTTTTACCCTCAAGAGATATAAAACTCACTCTCCTTTGGTAGAAATCAATATGGGATTTTTATGCTACTAATTAGTCCATACCCATAATTAGGTCAAATACTGACCTATCCAAAATGTAAGGATCCCATAGAAAACCATACTCCCCAATCTCGAGAGAACACCCATTACCCAAAAAGAAATCTCTTAATCGTACTCCCAATGATGTATCTATCATCATAACCCCTCTCAAAAACTCCTCATCTAGGGTCAAACCATTCATAAATTGTGTAGATATAAAATAATAAGAGGCACCCATATCAAATAAGGAACTAGATAGCATAAAATACATAAGAATAATACCTCTAACTATCAATGGTCCATCCTCACTATCCATAAGCATAGGCTGAAATACATGTAACTTTCCTTCCCCCATTATCTATATTTCACCATAAGTCCTATGAGATACACCACTTTTCTGATATGGGAATTCTTACCCAAAATCACCTCATCCATTACCTCGACCACTATGGCTAGTAGAACTCCAACTTCTAGACTAATATAAGGTTGAAGACCCACTTCCAACACTCCGATTCTTCCTTTATCTAACATCATTACCTATATACCATAGGTTCCTATATAACCTCCTTATATGTCCCATACTATATCAAGATTTTCACTCTACTGGTGGTCAGGGTAACTATCTATGAAAGTGACCCGACCTACCACACTAGTGAAAGATCACTTCAGTAAGATCCTATGTAACTGATCCTCCACCTATCCAATCTACTTTCCATTGATTTGGTCAACATTCTAAAAATTATGCTTCCTTCTCTCTAAATCAATGCCTCTTGAATATCTAGTAGAAACTACCTTTCCTCTACCAGAAGACTCCTTTAGGTTCCTATTATAAATGAGATTCTGATTCACCACTTCAGAAAACCTTTTTAGCTGAAATATATCCACCTAAGATTTGATATCACATTTAAGACCTTCCTAAAACCGTTTCACCACCATATCATCATCTCCTACCAATAATGTAGAAAAACACTCTAGATTTGTAAATAAACCAATATAGTTCATAATGGACATACTATCCTAATTCAACCTCATAAACCCAGCTTATCTCTCCCAATCGAGAATCTCAGGGAAAAAGTACTTCAAGAACTTCTCCTAAAAGTCCTTACATTCCATATTTTCTAACTTTACATCCCAAGTTTGGATGTATCACCAATGATACACTGATCCTCACAACATATAAGATATCAATTTGACTATTTTCTCTGAAGGAATCTCTAAGTGGTCATGATTGTTTGGATAGACTCAATCCAGAACTCAGATGCCTCAGGTACACCCTCTTCGGTAAACATCAGGGAGTGATTCAACTATAAATCCCATGTCAATCCTGACATACTCTTCATAAAATGCCCTGGGTCACTTTCTATAAACTACATAAACTGAGAAAAGTTCTCATGGCACTTCTCTCCTTCTTCCTCACCCAACATGATTAGTGATTCAGGATCCAATACTAGTGGATCATTTCCATATATAACCTCCTGTTATCCTATCAAAAAGTGTCTTCATGGAGACATATATTTACAATGATAAACACAAATCTTAAGACATAATACATAGAATTTACACATTTATATAATAGGTATTTACAATAATCCATAACAAGACATTCCCCCAAACCCTACCACACAGTCAGAACCATAGTGCCATCACTACCCTTAACCATCCATCATCTAGGTCTAGGTTAATAAATGGTAAAAACGTTCTCATTATTCAATTTTATCATTAGAAACCCATTTTACAAATCTTTCATCATTTAAAATTTTAAATTTCATATTATACACCTTTTTCATTTGATTTACAAGAAAAGAAAAGCATTCTCATTTAACAAATTACCCAAGACCTAGTTTTCGCATGGGTGCCTAAAATGATGCATGTCACATAATAATCTTGAGTTAATAGAATAATGCATGCATACTCAACTTTAATTCCATACCAGGTCATTATTAAATTATCATAAAATCTCAGAAAACATAATCACATCACACAAAAAGTGCATCACTTGAGGTGAAATAACATCCAACTATAACAACACACATCAATAATAACAATCCCACCCTGGGTACTTGGCCTTTACCCTCATACATGGGTTAGATACTCCCATTCATGATCTCTTTACCAAGGCCTAACTCATACTATTATCCTATCTACCTTTACTAAATAGTAATACAAAATGAAATAAAATAAAACCTTCTTTGATACCACTTTGTGATGTCTCAACTTGGGTTCCAAACACCGGTGTCCCGATCCGGTTAGACACATGACCTCAGAAATGCCTCCTTGTATGCCAGAGGCTTTCGGCTAGCAGCGAGGATCTAATATCGATCATGGGGATACTATACCATATTTATCAATATATCAAAATAGTGTAAGTAAATAAAAAATAGACAGCTAAATAACTATAAACAGAATAATACCAGTATCACATAATAATCAAAACAGGAATACAATATCCAGAACTAAATAAATAGATATTTCATGCCAAATGCATGTCAAGTGTCAAATGAAAAACCAAAATAAAGAAACACCGAAACTCCAAAGAGGGTTATGAAACCATGTCCAATTCCCTCATCCATGATCTATCCCAAATCATCCATCTAACATAGGGATCTTTCCCTTATCCTATATGGAAGGCATGAAGTCTATTCAGGTACCAATCAGGCATCCTGAGTAGGGTGTGATTAAAAATCAGTAGGCCACCACCAAAAACATCTAAAATAATATCCAATCAATAATAGTGTATGAAGTTTCATAAATAATAAAGAAAAATCCATAGGTAAATATATCACATTTCCAATTATTCTTTAATTAACCACGTAAATCCACATGTTCACAATGAAACCCATACTATCAATACCTACTTTGGCCCATTCCAGAGTCTGAACTATCCCCAAGGGATATCACATATCAAAATACCATGGCTGTAATTTATCATTCCATTTCAATTCATATCACATCCAATTAGAACAATGGTCCAATGCTAACATTTTGGGCCTATAGTGCCATGTCTAGCACCCTGTGAGTATTTGGAGCATTAGTCCCCATCTCACACCCTATTTATTAGTCAATCAAAATTGGGTATTTGGAGCATCATTCCATGTCCCTCACTCGTATATTATTCAATAACATATGGGTATTTAGAGCATCAATCCATCCCCCACACTCATATATAAATCAAACATACATTACATATATCACATCAATGAAGGTTAATCAACATTAACACCCATTTTTTCAACATCTCACATCATGGAATATCATTAAAATTTATCAGAAAAAACACGGTTCTTCAATTTAATCACATGGAATAATATGAAAAATTCAGCATTAACCTATTTATCAAAATTTAACCATATAAACCATCAACCCTTCAAGGTTAAGCCAAACATACCATTATTCCCATTATCAATCAATTCCATATCTCAATAATTAACTAATTACAAAATCCCAATACCCCATCAATTACACAACTAAAATATTCCATTAATTAATTAACCAATTAATTAATCCAATTTAACCAATCCCAATTGCCCCAAATTTAACCCAATTCATTATCACATGACAATTAAATTAAATAAATTAAATAAATTAAATCTATAATGTAATTTCCTAATCATGGAAATTGAAAATTTCATAATTATATACATGTAATTAAATAAATACTATGGGATTTTCAATTTAGACCACCTACCTCAAGATCATTAATGGATGCTCACTAAAAGAAATCCCCAAATTGAAGAAAAATGATGAAGAACATGATTAAGAACGTGATCAAGAAAAAAAATGAAAGAAACAAGATCAAATGGATCAATATACAAGAAAAACTAGGTTAAAATCTTCACCAATAGAGGTAAACTATCCCCTCTTCATTGGGGAAGAGATACGAGGTATAGAGAAAACTAATCTAAAAGAGATCACGTTCCCAAAGAGGTGTATATTCTTCAATCTGGTCTTCGATTCACGAATAAAAGAGTTCATAAGTCCTTGGAATCTATCCAGGAGCCTCAAAAAATGAGAGAAAATGTTTAGGGTCGATTTGGGTGGAATTAGGGTGAAGGATAGGGGGTTCGAGGATTTTTAAACTAATTTTCAGAGGATTAAATCCCACGCACATGGTTTCCTAGAAAAGGGAACACGATTTTCTAAACCTTTCTCCTTAACAATTCAACTCTCCTATGGTGGTGCATAGTTAATCATAAGAGGGTGTATGGTTTGAAAACCCCTGCAACAACCATGTAATATTTGTCTGTTTGGGGTTGCACAGTTTTATGGGGTAGGGTGTATAGTTTGGGAAAAATTTGAACCAATCACGCACTACCCAAAACCCCTAAAAAAACTTCCAAATTTCACCAAAACACACCCAAGATAAAATACAAACAAGACATACTCAAAAAAGAAAAAGAAAAAAGAGTACCTGAAAATGAGCTCGATACATCTCCAATAAAAGGTTGAGATCTTACAGGTTGTGTGTTTTGGTTGTGTTTTGATGATCTTTGGGTGCAATTTAGGTTGATATGTGGTATCTCATGGCGTAGTTGCGGTTTTTAGTAATTCTTCTTTACGCTATGGTTCACAATGAGTTGGAAGGATTCCTTGAGGAAATTAATCCTTCATTTCCCTTTATTTTTTATAATGTGGGAGGGGTTTACTCATGTTCATCTATGGGTTATGGTTGTGCTGACTTAATTAAAGATAAATAATTGGTTAATTGATATTGAAGGGGAAAAATGGGAATTATTTTCATGTTTTTAAATTTTTGATATTATTTTGATATGGAGGATTATACAGGCTTGATGCCTCGATAAAAATTGTGAATGTTGGGGGATTTTTTTACACCGATATACATGTGTTGTGAAACCCTTGTTGTGCAGTTGTTGTGATATCACCCTAAAATATAAAATTGACTAACCAATTATATTTTTATAATGAAATGGTATCCCTAGGATTATGTATTATGTGATATCAACCCTAATATAAAGTGGAATGTGATAAAATTCCCTTTTTAAGATCTGTAAAATGATATTGATGTGTTGTGATGTGTGGCTGTGTTTATGGGATGGTGATGTGTGATTTCAATGTGATGTGAGGATGATGGTTTGATGGATGTGATTTTGAGGCAGCAAAGTAGTTGGTGTTTGGTCATGATTTTCAGGCGGTGAGGTTGTTAGTTTTTGGACATGATTTTGGGGTGGTGAGGTGGTTGTTGTTTTTCTGTGCTTTTGGGGCGGTGGGGTGGTTTTTGTTTGGACATAATTTTGGGGTGGAGGGGTGATTTTTATTTGGATATACTTTTGGGGAGGTGAGGTGGTGGTTTTTTGGCCATGTTTTTGGGGTGGTGAGGTGGTTGTGTTTTTTCTGTTATTTTGGGGTGGTGAGGTCATGGTATGATGGGGATTATGAGCTTCTTGTGATATGTGTTTTCGTTGTACTAGATGCTGAGGTAGTGATGGAATAAATAATTGGTTAATATTGTTTGAAATGGATGAGTTTTGGTTTGGTTAATGGGATGTATATGAATAATGAATAAATAAATGATGGTCTATATGGTTAAATGTGGATGATGCTAAATAATGAAATGAATGGGTTGGATAATGGAAATTGGTTAGTGGTGTGATGTGTCTTGTGGTTTGTGTGGTGTTATGTATTTAGAGGTGGCAGTATAACTGAAGATGTTTTGATTTGGTTAGTATTTGGTTGTGAACCCATAGGTTGGGATTATGTTAGTGGATATATGTATATACTTGTATATTCCTTGTGATTTATATACTCACCCCCCTCATATTGATCACTATGTGCCGAAGCCTGCATAGTCCCATGGGGGGTGTTTTTACCGACATCCAGTGAGGAGGAAGGATGGCTGGGTACTCGATCTTTCCCACTCTCTCTTCCAGGAGAGGTATTCCATTACCCCCTTCCTCTAAAATACCAAAATGATTGGAGTGAGATAATGACCCCTGAGTCTCGCCTCCAATAGGACCCAGGTTGGATACTAGCACCAAGGGTGTACAAATCTCATAATATGAGAGGCAATACCATTTATAAGAAAACAAGATAGGGAGATAGAATTAATCATCCACAACAACACCAAGCCATAATATAAAAGATAAACCAAAACCATCCCATATGCATGCATAAATAGAACTGATACAGATAAAAGTATCCAAAGTAAATACCCAAAGTAAATCTAAAGAAATGACACAAAAAATGTCAATGATATGAGATATTAAGGTCCAAAATGGTCTAATAAATCCTCCTAGAAACTTTAAAACAATTGTATATAATTAGGGTGAACATACAAGTATAGTCAATAGAAAAACCAAAGTCTCTTGTGCACATGTGAAAGAAGCATACTAATGCACCTGTGAGAAATAAATAGAACAAAAAATAACCTAAAAAGCCTACTAACCATCCCAATCCCACCAAGTCACACTCACTAAATAAATCATGTCAAGTAACATAATATAAAGTAAATCACATTGATAATAGGGTACCTTGCACCACTTTCCCACTGATTAGACACTCTCACACCCCCAAAAAAAAACATCTTGGTGCTCCCACCTCTTTTGAATATATAAAATCACATCCCACCTACACACACCTGATACTCATAGCACATCCCTCCCACACACATTTGGGCCTCACAATAGATCCCTCTCTCACATACTTGGGTTTCACAACACATCTCATCTCATCCCAAAGACAACTGGGAAAGCACATCACAACTCATCCCGAAGAAACCTGGGACACCATATCACAACTCATGCCAAAGACACCTAGTATAAAAAATCTCATCAAATACTTCTCAAATAATATTGGGCCATCATCACTTGGAAGAGGGAGTAGGGAAGTGTAACACCCCAGGATTTCAGAGTGTGTTATTTCTTAAAAATAATTCAATAACTTGCACTACACGCAACACCAAGTTCAATCACACCATTAAAAGAGGTCATGAATAGTATTAACTACATTTTGAACTTTATATAATCCTTATAATTTTAGAATCCCTATTATGAGTTTCTTAGTCATAATGCAAGAACAGATTCATTTTCAGTATTGCACTTTTATCAACTTTTGATAGTGAAACCTTTTTAAATACAATATTTTAAACTTTTTGACTAAATGGAGACATCAAAAAATTTAAAATGAAACATCCCAAGCTTCCACGGTACACTTTCCTTTGAATAAAATAGCAGCGTGTGTTGTACGCAACGTCGAGTTTTAACACACACCACAACCGATCAAACTAGCCGTTATGAATAGTAATACCTAAATTTTGAAATTATATATATTTTATATTTTGAAATGGACTTCATTTTTGGATTCGGAATATCGAATTTAGCCTAAGGTGAAATTTTGGTACTTTTCGGATAACTTTCATATTTTGATGAATAGTGAAAATTACTAAATTTTAATTAAAAACAACTTTTTTAATCAAAATAATTAATAGTGATAAATTATGAATTTGAGTGGTTTTAAAGTATATTTAGAATATATTTTTACCATTTAATATAATGTTGGTCATTGGACATAATTTTACAATTAAACCGAACATAAACAAGTGTCAATCTTTTGATAGTTATTATCTCTTAAAAACACGCTTTTTGTTTTGACAGCGGGAATTAATTTTAAATTAATTTCTGCCACTTCTGTGTTTTGAATTTAGGAAAATGGATTCCATATTTGGAATCAGGATGTTCAAATTGTGTAAATAGGTAACTTTTATTTTTAGACATTTTGAATAGTTACTGTGGTAAATATTTTATTTACCATGGTTAAAGGGTAAATCCGGTAAATAAGGGTTAAAAAATAATATTATAATAATACAAAATTACCCTAAAACGTGTCCTAACCTTATTGGTGGACACATACCCGACCATGATCATCCTTGGGTCAATTTGGGGACCCCTTGGAGCCACTTGTATGTGGTAGGGACACATTATATTAATAAAGTTAAAATAAAAATAAAAATGGCATAAGATTACATCTTTTAGAAGAACAATTTTTACATAGGGTTATACATGTTGGATTTTCGATTATAAATATTCATTAGAAATATAAAAAGATTTCCTACATGATGATATTTTATTTATAATTTTTAGACATCAAATAAGTTAAATTATTAATGACACAATAATGATGCAATGTTTACCTCATTAATAAATCATTGAAATAAATAATATTATAATGATTAAAATATTATCTAAAACCTGTCCAATTCTTATTGGTTGATGTTATTTAGAATATGAGTCATCTTATCTTCGAACTCAATGATTTTTGGACCATTATAAACCGAATATAATTATATTATAAAGTAATACTTTCACTCTTTCCTAAAGAGACCCTCCTCTCCCTTATAAAAGGAGACCACTTCTACTCATTCCTCACACCTCTCAAGCCACTTGGCTCGTCCAAACTCTGCCCAACTAAGCTCCCCACATCCCTCTCCTCCTCCTTGAAGCTTCCCCTTAGGCAGAAAGCATTTCAACAAGTCCTTTGGTTCTAACCAAAGTGAGTTACCTAAATTAAAGGTAGCGTTTTCTCTTAAATTATTTTCATTTATTTTGCTTCTCCAACCCCCAAACTATTTTTATTTCCTTTCTTTTGTAACAACACCAGTATCCTCAATATACTAGGATGTTGTTATAAGAAGGATTCAAACTACACATACACACAACTCCATCTAATGGATGATGAACATAATGTTTCTGTGGATGGAAAACTAACGCCTCACGAAACGATGATTGTTCAAATACATCTTACCGCCTCTCATGGTGGCCATTATGATGGCACTGTAATTAAATATGATATTAATGATATATATTTTATATATAAGCTTCTGTAATTCCATTTTATTTCATACCATTATTCGTTTCATGTTGTATATACATACGATAATTTCATTTGAGGAAGTGCGGACTACCGCCCCCTTAAAATGATATGACTCGTTCATACCACACATGGAACGTATAAAGGATGGTGTTAATGAACTTAAGTAACATATATAAAATATTATATTATACTGGAATAGTAATTTACCTATGTATCATTTGGATTCGATTCTTTTAAAATAAAAATTAAATGGAAATAGTGTTCGTGCGTACGTACGGACTACCGTCTCCACGAACGCGATGAGATTCATTCTCCATCGTATCCATTCAAGTATAATTATCATTTAATGATTTAAAAATTATGTTTAAGGACTTGATATCATTCTGGATATGAATAAGATACAACAAACATGACTTATGTAACAAAACATATAAAGAAAATGAGTAAGTTAACACCCGAAACGACGATAATACTAAGATATTATTATCAAATCAATATTAAAAGATCATATATGATATCATATTAATGTATATGATTCTTGTATAATTTAGTAACAATTATTTCACTATTATACAGGAGGTTAACCTACCCCAACCAAGGAAAAGTACAAGGTAAGGGTTTACTTTACAACCTCTTCATTATCCAAGGTTGTTTATACGTAATAATCTGCTGGGATCTCTTTATCATCCACATCCATGTTTCTTAAAAATGCATTTCAAAACATTTTTACTATTTACTAGAATATGAGTTAAAGTCATTTATACCCTTTTTTGACTTTTATAAGTGGTTTATAAAGGAATCTTTCGGTCGTATTCAAAACAAGGTCCTTTTTAACCTTTTCGACAGAATTGAGGTAAGAATATTTTTTTTAACTTATACGGCGGGTGCGGTTATTTTACGTCGTTATAAAATCTTCAAAGATTTCCTTACAAGCTTATAAGATTATTTTTAAAGAAAATGTTTTATTTTATATGGACCTTAAATGATTTCAAAATAAAAGGAGATACTTCTTTAAAAAGAATTTTGATTTCATCTATGTCAACATCCTTTAATGGATTTTAAGATTATTTTGAAGTTGATTTATTATGATACAAAACTTCTATATTGTATTGAAGGTTTTGTGATATGTTTGACTGTGGATGTGCTATTTTTATACCATTCATAGTTTATGGTGAAATTATTGACATTTCGTATGCTAGTTTTAATACGAATGTTTATGTTATGTTTAAACCTTTTCATATGGGAATGCATTGGACTTAATAAGTGACGGGTGGAGCCCGCTATAGCTCCTCGATGCATCGGTAGGTCTCATGAGACAAACTAGTGTCTTGGCACAAGGCCTTGACAAAATCTTATTTGTAGTCTTGGCACGAGGCCTTGGCTATGTGGTTATGATAGTCTGGCATTATGCATTCCAACATTATGAAAGTGGTTATTGATTTTTGCATGTGATTATTCGATTAGTAGAATATCCATGTGAATATGTAAATGGCATTATTTCATTTTATTTATGCCATACCATGTTGAAAGTTCATGTTTGAAAGGCTTTTGTTTTAGTTATACATTGCCTTAAAAGTTTATTCTTATTTATGAAAGTTTCCGCTATTTTGTTATCCTTACTGGGCATTTGAGCTCACCCCTTTTATATGTTTTATTTTTCCCAGGAAGTGAAGAAGTAAATTATGAATGACCTGTAGGGATATTATGTGGGGATATGAGTGTGGATTATGGAGACATTATGTTGTTGTAGTAGTTTTTCATTTTATGATGTAATGTAAAACCTATGAATATATCTAGTGTTTCCAAGGCTACTAAACCAATCGGTCTTTCGAGATTTGATCTTTCTTGTGATCATGCCAATGTTACGAAGTAATGCACCGACTCTGGGTAGCTGGGTTCGGGGCGTTACAGTTGGTATCAGAGGAAGTTTAGTACAAACCTTGGAAACTAGATTTAGATAAACTCTGATTAGAGCACGTAGACCTAAGATGAACTTTGAGGATTAGTATAGAAGAACTTCCTAGAATTTTGGTATTGTAGAGATTTTGTGAGTTTTCCGAGCAATACATCCATGTCTGGATACGAGAAGGTAGAGGCGGCTCTGGCACAGATATACCTAGGGGTAAAACCCGAAAACACCGCTTTGATCTAGACTCGAACGGGAACTGGTGCACGACAATGGGCCTTGATGCACTCTTGGTTACGACACTCCCGGGGGATATGCTTAGGATAACTCTCATTTTCTTTACAAATCATTATGAAGGGTTTATGAGTATATACTTCCTCAAAGAAAACATTCTTATGATTATGGATTATATCCATAAATAGTTCAATTTATGTTAAGTGTTTTATAAGTATGGGATTATGTATTTTGATTCATAAACTAATCTAGTGTATGCCATTGTTTAGAAATGGCGCCCAGTAGAAGGAATGAGAACTCCAGAAATGCACATGATCCAAAGAGAAGGAAGGATCATATCTTTCATGGTCTTAAGCTAGAATTTATAAGAGAAATAGTCTACCATGTATTATCATCATATGAAGAAATAATATCATGTGTTGATAAGATAAGTAAAGAGTTTACTGAGTCCTATGGCTTTGAAGGGAAGCAAGAGAAGAAAAGGATGGAAGAGAGAAAGATGGATAAAAGTAAGAGGGAAAAGAAGAATTTTCCCATATGTGGTAACTGTGGAAAGAAACACCCTGGAACTTGCCTGAAAGGAATGGGAGTTTGTTATAAGTGTGGAGGAAAAGGGCACAAAGTATGTGACTGCAAGGGTAAGAAAATGGTTTCAAATGTACAATGCTTCATTTTCAAGGAGTTTGGACACTATGCGAACCTATTTCCCAGTCATCAGACTATGCCGCAAATGATGCTATTGGATAATAATCAAGTTATGATACTACCACAGATGAAGAGGAATGATTAGAGTTCTTATGTTGATTATGTCAATTGAGTGTTGTATCAACAATGTACTTGTTACAATAATCATGGAGTATATAAGGATTGTACTGCAGTACTATTTCATTAAGGACTTGAGATTGTGTGGAACAAAGAAAAGTGACTCATTAGCAGGATAGATTTTTGGAAAATATATGGTTGAGAGAATGATAAACCATAATATAGTTCTGATACTGAGGTAGTGATTTTGGAATAATATGTGATTGTTTTGGATAAATTATATTGGATATTCTTGACTACCTTGGAACTGATTAATGATTTGTATATTCCATCATTGTTGGGGTTTAAAACATTTTTGGATTAATGAAGTATATCCAGCATTCTATATGGAATAAGGGAGCATGAATGTAATCAATAAGGAATATGGTAATACATGATGAAGGTATTCATATTCTATTACGGGGTAAAAAGGATCTATATTATGTTTACCTTGCTTATAAATGTTGGACTGTGAGTTTAGACAGAAGTATTTTGGATAGTTCTAGTTTGGATTATTTTGGATTGCCATAAAATGACAACCCGGAGGTCGGGCGGCAACCCGTCGCGTCCGGCAAGGCTGCGAGACTTGAACCCGCAACCAAAGGGCGACAAGGGTGTATCACCTACCACTATCCCACGAGATGTCCTGGATTAAATAAAGTAGTTTTTTAAAAGATCTGGTAGATGAATTATAAATTTGTTTATTTTGGAACCCTCTATGAATAGTATAAATAGAATTTTTTTTACGAGTGAATGATGAGTTTTGGTAGAAATTTATTAATGGATAAAACTCTAATTATAAACTAAGTATATCTCCTTATGATCTTAGCCAATCTCATAAATAAATTCCTCATCATTAATAAAAGGAACTTAGAACAAAAATGTTGTCCTAGATGGTACCTTAAATCATCACTAATTTATGGCTTTGGGATTGTTGGCCTTTTCATAGCCATGTTCTCTACCACTCTCCATCAGATAATTGATGGTTAGATTTCTCTTCCATATCCATATTTTCCTACATGGAACCCTAGTATGTGTTATTTTCGGTAATCTTCATACTTTCCACTCTTTATTTTAAATAGAGGCCTCATTAATTCATTTTTCGATGTGGGATTTCAACTAAGATATTTTGAAACGTCAAAAATGTGTTATCCTAATACCCTATGTTTTGTTGAACCGATGGTATTTCAAATCATCATAGATTGATGAATTTAAGGACCTCAATTATACACTTGTTTGTGATTGATGACCTCAATCACTACCTATAAATATTTACGTTTTTCCTCCGATTATATGTCTCTAATTTCCACCAATGTTCTCCTAATCGAGATCATAATTTGGTGGTGACCCTTTAATTTCTCTTTTCCTCATATTAAGACAAAATTTTAGTAACCCAATTTCCAATGTGGGTTTTCCCACAAATATATTTTCTACTTTCAACCTTTTATTTTCGAAGAACAATTTCAAATTGCGAGGACGCAATTTATTGAAGGAGGGGAGAATGTAACACCCCAGGATTTCAGAGTGTGTTATTTCTTAAAAATAATTCAATAACTTGCACTACACGCAACACCGAGTTCAATCACACCATTAAAAGAGGTCATGAATAGTATTAACTACATTTTGAACTTTATATAATCCTTATAATTTTAGAATCCCTATTATGAGTTTCTTAGTCATAATGCAAGAACAGATTCATTTTCAGTATTGCACTTTTATCAACTTTTGATAGTGAAACCTTTTTAAATACAATATTTTAAACTTTTTGACTAAATGGAGACATCAAAAAATTTAAAATGAAACATCCCAAGCTTCCACGGTACGCTTTCCTTTGAATAAAACAGTAGCGTGTGTTGTACGCAACGTCGAGTTTTAACACACACCACAACCGATCAAACTAGCCGTTATGAATAGTAATACCTAAATTTTGAAATTATATATATTTTATATTTTGAAATGGACTTCATTTTTGGATTCGGAATATCGAATTTAGCCTAAGGTGAAATTTTGGTACTTTTCGGATAACTTTCATATTTTGATGAATAGTGAAAATTACTAAATTTTAATTAAAAACAACTTTTTTAATCAAAATAATTAATAGTGATAAATTATGAATTTGAGTGGTTTTAAAGTATATTTAGAATATATTTTTACCATTTAATATAATGTTGGTCATTGGACATAATTTTACAATTAAACCGAACATAAACAAGTGTCAATCTTTTGATAGTTATTATCTCTTAAAAACACGCTTTTTGTTTTGACAGCGGGAATTAATTTTAAATTAATTTCTGCCACTTCTGTGTTTTGAATTTAGGAAAATGGATTCCATATTTGGAATCAGGATGTTCAAATTGTGTAAATAGGTAACTTTTATTTTTAGACATTTTGAATAGTTACTGTGGTAAATATTTTATTTACCATGGTTAAAGGGTAAATCCAGTAAATAAGGGTTAAAAAATAATATTATAATAATACAAAATTACCCTAAAACGTGTCCTAACCTTATTGGTGGACACATACCCGACCATGATCATCCTTGGGTCAATTTGGGGACCCCTTGGAGCCACTTGTATGTGGTAGGGACACATTATATTAATAAAGTTAAAATAAAAATAAAAATGGCATAAGATTACATCTTTTAGAAGAACAATTTTTACATAGGGTTATACATGTTGGATTTTCGATTATAAATATTCATTAGAAATATAAAAAGATTTCCTACATGATGATATTTTATTTATAATTTTTAGACATCAAATAAGTTAAATTATTAATGACACAATAATGATGCAATGTTTACCTCATTAATAAATCATTGAAATAAATAATATTATAATGATTAAAATATTATCTAAAACCTGTCCAATTCTTATTGGTTGATGTTATTTAGAATATGAGTCATCTTATCTTCGAACTCAATGATTTTTGGACCATTATAAACCGAATATAATTATATTATAAAGTAATACTTTCACTCTTTCCTAAAGAGACCCTCCTCTCCCTTATAAAAGGAGACCACTTCTACTCATTCCTCACACCTCTCAAGCCACTTGGCTCGTCCAAACTCTGCCCAACTAAGCTCCCCACATCCCTCTACTCCTCCTTGAAGCTTCCCCTTAGGCAGAAAGCATTTCAACAAGTCCTTTGGTTCTAACCAAAGTGAGTTACCTAAATTAAAGGTAGCGTTTTCTCTTAAATTATTTTCATTTATTTTGCTTCTCCAACCCCCAAAATATTTTTATTTCCTTTCTTTTGTAACAACACCAGTATCCTCAATATACTAGGATGTTGTTATAATAAGGATTCAAACTACACATACACACAACTCCATCTAATGGATGATGAACATAATGTTTCTGTGGATGGCAAACTAACGCCTCACGAAACGATGATTGTTCAAATACATCTTACCGCCTCTCATGGTGGCCATTATGATGGCACTGTAATTAAATATGATATTAATGATATATATTTTATATATAAGCTTCTGTAATTCCATTTTATTTCATACCATTATTCGTTTCATGTTGTATATACATACGATAATTTCATTTGAGGAAGTGCGGACTACCGCCCCCTTAAAATGATATGACTCGTTCATACCACACATGGAACGTATAAAGGATGGTGTTAATGAACTTAAGTAACATATATAAAATATTATATTATACTGGAATAGTAATATACCTATGTATCATTTGGATTCGATTCTTTTAAAATAAAAATTAAATGGAAATAGCGTTCGTGCGTACGTACGGACTACCGTCTCCACGAACGCGATGAGATTCATTCTCCATCGTATCCATTCAAGTATAATTATCATTTAATGATTTAAAAATGATGTTTAAGGACTTGATATCATTCTGGATATGAATAAGATACAACAAACATGACTTATGTAACAAAACATATAAAGAAAATGAGTAAGTTAACACCCGAAACGACGATAATACTAAGATATTATTATCAAATCAATATTAAAAGATCATATATGATATCATATTAATGTATATGATTCTTGTATAATTTAGTAACAATTATTTCACTATTATACAGGAGGTTAACCTACCCCAACCAAGGAAAAGTACAAGGTAAGGGTTTACTTTACAACCTCTTCATTATCCAAGGTTGTTTATACGTAATAATCTACTGGGATCTCTTTATCATCCACATCCATGTTTCTTAAAAATGCATTTAAAAACATTTTTACTATTTACTAGAATATGAGTTAAAGTCATTTATACCCTTTTTTGACTTTTATAAGTGGTTTATAAAGGAATCTTTCGGTCGTATTCAAAACAAGGTCCTTTTTAACCTTTTCGACAGAATTGAGGTAAGAATGTTTTTTTTAACTTATACGGCGGGTGCGGTTATTTTACGCCGTTATAAAATCTTCAAAGATTTCCTTAAAAGCTTATAAGATTATTTTTAAAGAAAATTTTTTATTTTATATGGACCTTAAATGATTTCAAAATAAAAGGAGATACTTCTTTAAAAAGAATTTTGATTTCATCTATGTCAACATCCTTTGATGGATTTTAAGATTATTTTGAAGTTGATTTATTATGATACAAAACTTCTATATTGTATTGAAGGTTTTGTGATATGTTTGACTGTGGATGTGCTAT
Source organism: Viscum album (assembly GCA_963277665.1). Lineage (NCBI taxonomy): Eukaryota > Viridiplantae > Streptophyta > Magnoliopsida > Santalales > Viscaceae > Viscum > Viscum album. The sequence continues at coordinate 1,474,431,010 of OY728132.1, read as the reverse complement.
TTTTATACCATTCATAATTTATGGTGAAATTATTGACATTTCGTATGCTAGTTTTAATACGAATGTTTATGTTATGTTTAAACCTTTTCATATGGGAATGCATTGGACTTAATAAGTGACGGGTGGAGCCCGCTATAGCTCCTCGATGCATCGATAGGTCTCATGAGACAAACTAGTGTCTTGGCACAAGGCCTTGACAAAATCTTATTTGTAGTCTTGGCACGAGGCCTTGGCTATGTGGTTATGATAGTCTGGAATTATGCATTCCAACATTATGAAAGTGGTTATTGATTTTTGCATGTGATTATTTGATTAGTAGAATATCTATGTGAATATGTAAATGGCATTATTTCATTTTATTTATTCCATACCATGTTGAAAGTTCATGTTTGAAAGGCTTTTGTTTTAGTTATACATTGCCTTAAAAGTTTATTCTTATTTATGAAAGTTTCCGCTATTTTGTTATCCTTACTGGGCATTTGAGCTCACCCCTTTTATATGTTTTATTTTTCCCAGGAAGTGAAGAAGTAAATTATGAATGACCTGCAGGGATATTATGTGGGGATATGAGTGTGGATTATGGAGACATTATGTTGTTGTAGTAGTTTTTCATTTTATGATGTAATGTAAAACCTATGAATATATCTAGTGTTTCCAAGGCTACTAAACCAATCGGTCTTTCGAGATTTGATCTTTCTTGTGATCATGCCAATGTTACGAAGTAATGCACCGACTCTGGGTAGCTGGGTTCGGGGCGTTACAGGAAGAGTGGGTGTCCATCCACCCATCCTCCCACCGGGATGTCGGGAAAGACACCCCCTATGTGACTATGAGGGTGTTCGACACATAGTGCTCAATGTGGGTGGGGTATAAATAGAAATCAAAAGGAAAATACAAATGTTTTTATATATATATATATATAGTATAAAACACTCAAGAACAACCTATGAGTTCTCAAACAACAACCAACTCATAACACCGTCACTTTTGCTGCCACCTCTAAATGAATAACACCACACATTAAGCCAAAAACCCCATTTCACATTTCAAAACTAAATCATTTAATCATATCATTAATTTAATAATTTATAATCAACCATGTTTAACCACAAAACCCAACATTTACTCATCCTTTAACCATCTTCATCCCATTAACAAAACCAACACAATCCATTCCAAACATTATTAAATAATTATTTATTTATTCCATCACTACTCGGGAATCTATCACAAAGAAAACACCACCTCGCTACCCCAAAATCATGTCCCACAAAACATCAAACCCACATACCCCAAAAACACATCGCCTTAACACAAGCATGACCACACACATATAATCACATCAAGATCATTTTTTAAATTTACAAAGGGTCTTTTATCATATTCCACTTTATTTCTTTGGGGCATTATCGCACAAGCCAAAATCCTAGGGCAACCATTTCGTTAAACAAATATAATTGGTTAATAAATTTCTATTTTAGGGTGATATCACAAAAATAAAAACAAAATCATAAATCAAAAAACATATATCTAGTGAAAAAAATCCCCCAACGACCATAGTTTTCAGCAGGGCATCAAGCCCATACAATTCATAATATCACAATATAATATCAAAGTTGTAAAATCATGAGAAAAAACAGATTTAACCTTAAATTTAAAATAAAAATTCTTTATATTTAATTAAATTTGTACAAACATAACCCATAGGTAAAAAAAGGAAACCCCTCCCGCATGATACACAATAAAGAGAAACAAGGGAAATCCTACCTCAAAGAATCTTTTCAACTCATTGCGCACTACAGGGAGAAGAAGAATACCCACAAAGCACAACCACACCATGAGGAAATAAAGATCAAACTATACCACACAAAAATACCATCAATATGTGTCCCAAACAAATAAACCAAACAAAAATGTACCACCACAGTGAAACCCCAAAGAAGAACATAAGGGAACAGATGAGAATGAAAGTAGAACTCACAACGGATTGAAGACGGGATCCCAAGGATTGATCCCCATCAAAAGGAATCTAAAAATGATGAAGGAGAAGGTAATTGGATTCCTAGGATGAGATGAAATCCATTAGTGATAGGGTTTATAAAAAACCCAAGCGGTTGAAACCTTTAAAACTATAAAACATCAGGGAATTACACAACATGTAATCCCCTTTCACATCATGTAATCACTGGATTCTAGGTTCTTCTAAAAAACATGTCACCTTTTTATTATTTAACCCTAAAAATATAAATTTCATGACCAGACCTAGAAAATCCATGAAACCAACTTTTGCATCATGTAATACACTTAAACGATGTGTGTTTCCGACAACAGTTCTGTTTCACCTCTAGCTTGCACCAAAAACTCCCAGAACCTTCCCTGAACACCTCTAAAAACCAAAACTAGAAATGTAACGAAACGAGAGGGCACACAATGTTACATTAGATAACTATCAAATTATTCTCTCTCTTGAGAATAAAAAACCAATCCCATAAAAAAAATGGGTCCGAACAACCACTTTTTGAGATACCTCTCAAGGATCTTGTTATACCTCAAATGCTACCACCAACCAAACACACCAAACCAAACAACCAAAAACATGTTGCAAAACCACATCAACACAAACACAATACACCTCCTCTCAAACAACCACACTTCCACACAACCACTGTACACCTATCTCATCCTCTATGTAGCCCAAACCAACAACTACTATAACTAAGAAACTGCACTGCCCCGAACACACAAATCAGGTAATTCTGACCTCCATGTCAAGATACTATCTCCTCTAGGCACTAATGATTTTACCACATGGATTTAATCACATCATAGTTAATGAATATTTTTTAGGAATCTGGTTCTCCCCATTTCATATGTTATAACTTCATCACACATCACACCACACACATCACAAACTGAGGAGAACAATTCATTTTATAAATAAATGTTCAAACATCACATCACAAAGTAGAACAGAGAAAAGAAAAACTCAAAACAACTCTAGGTACTGGGAATACATCCACATTTATTTCTCCGAAGTACTCTCCTCTAAGCCACCATTCCTCCACAACACATAAACCAAAGAAATGGTTCATCCATGTAGCACCTTCTCCTGAAAATACTAGATATCTACTGGCCACTCCATAAATGTCACGTCATCCTTGATATCTAACTATCCCAAATCTAGTACATGGGATTCATTATGAAGATACTAAAAAAGTTGAGAGACATGAAATAATTTGTGGATCCTCTCTAGCTATAGTGGAAATTCCAACAGGTACGCCACTTCACTAACTCACCCTAACACCTCAAAGGGACCCAAAGTCCCGGGAGAAAGCTTACTCCCTCTACTAAACCTCCAATTCCCACATCGAGGGGAAAAAATTAAGAACACATGGTCTCCAACATCATATTCTAGGGGTCTCCACCTATGATTGACATATGAATTTTTCTGGTCTTGCACTACATTCATCCTCTCACAAACAAGATGAACTTTCTCTATCGTGATCTGCGCAACATCGGGACCAAGAATGGCTATCTCCCCAACCTCTATCCATCACAATGGAGAATGACAAGGTATTCTATAAAAATATTCAAATGGAGCCATTCTAATGGAAGAGTGATAGATATTACTATAAAAAATATATACCCAAGGAAGGTGTTACACCCAAGATCCACCAAAGTCTAAGATGAATGCTCGCAGTATATCCTCAAACATATGGATAGTTCGTTCCATATGCCTTTCTATTTTTGGATGGAAAGAAGTGTTGAGGCATAACTGAGTGCCAAAATCATGCTGTAATACCTTCCTGACTCATGAGGTAAAATGTGAACCCAATTTGAGATAATGGACCTCAAAACTCCATACAACTGCACCACCTCATCCACGTAACTATTATCCAAGGAATCCACCACGCCCGACTCCTTAATCACTAAGAAGTGGGACAATTTCATTAACCGATCCATTATCAACCAAAAATCATCACAAACTACCTAATCTCTAGGAAATACTATAAAGAAATCCATCAATATGTCATCCCATTTCTACTCAAGAACATCCAAGGGTTGCAATAAACCACTAGGAACACAATTATCTAACTTTACATACTGGAAAAATAAGCACCTTTTCACAGACTCCACCACTTCCCACTTTATCCCAAGCCACAAAAAATGAAGCCTTAATCCACAATACATTTTGGAAACTCCTAGGTGTACTGCCAAAGGTGAGTTATAAAACTCAAGAAGAACTCCTTTGTGCATTGCCACCAGAACAAACAGACTTCCTTGAAATAACATCCAATTCTGACTATCCTTCGACCATCCCTCCATAGCATCACCGTGGACAACACGATCAAAAATCACCTCTGCCTCCAAGTCTCCCCACTGAGAATCCTATTCCTGTTACATTAGGAAAGATTACACCATCATCTGAAACAAAAAACCTCTATCACCATCCACTATTGCATCTAAGTTTAAGGCTTCTAACTATTCTATTTCTCTCCAAGCATCCTAAGAATACAAAACAACACCCTTCCATAAATTCCTACTCAAAGTGTTATCTATAACATTACCCTTTCCCGAGGTTTATGAGATATAAAAATCATAATCCTGAAGAAACTCCATCCACTTATGCTACCAAAAGTTTACATCACGCTAAAAAAATATATACCTTAAGCTCCTGTGATCTATAAGGACCAAAAATTGATCCCCAATGAGGTAATGCTACCACAAATTCAGTGAAAACACGATCGATGCTAGTTCCAGATTGCGGGTGGAATAATTACGCTTGTGTGGAAATAACTTCCTAGATCCATATGAGATCACCACCCACTGCTACATCAGAACACATCCTAATCCAAAATAGAAAGAATCAAAAAACACCTCAAACATCACCCATTCCTTAGGAAACCAGAGCACTGAAGCATTAACAAAATTACCTTTTAGGAAACCGAACACTGCATGGAACTGATCAATCCAAACAAAAAGTTTGATCTTTCCTAGTCAAAGCTATAAATGGGGCTGTAACTTGAGATAAATCAGTAGAAAAACTCTGATAATAGATCATGAGACCAAGGAAACTATAAACCTCTACCATGTTCTTGGGATCCGCCCAAGAAAAAACTTCTTTAACCTTCAATGGTTCTACTGCCACACCCTACTAAAACAGAACATGCCTAAGGAAATGTACCTCTTATGTCCAAAACATACACTTGGAAAACTTTCCATAGAGCTGGTGGCATTGAAGAACATGAAAGAAATTTATGAGATGCTCTACATGATCCACCTCTGACTTTGAGTAGATCAATATATCATCAATGAACTTGACAATGAACCAATCTAGAAACTCATGGAACATGGATTTCATAAGCCCTATAAACATGGCTGGTGTGTTCGTAACATCGAATGACATGAATAAAAACTCAAAGTGCCCATACCTACATCTTAAGTAAGTCTTTGAGATATCACCCTCCTTCACCCTCAACTGGTGATATAAAGTCCATAGATCTATCTTAGAAAACCAAATTTCCCCTCTCAGATGGTTGAAAAGATCATCGATCCTTGGAAGTGGGTAGTGATTTTTGACCGTCACCTGATTCAACCTCTGGTAGTTTATACACAACCTCAAACTACCATCCGCTTTCTTGGAAAACAACAATAGAGCACACCATGGTGACACACTAGTCTAGATAAAACCCTTATGCATTAGATCATCTATCCAAATACTCAACTCCCACAACTCATAAGGCACCATCCAATAAGGATCCATCAAAATTGGGGAAGCACCGGGCTGCAAGTCTATCCCAACTCAACATCACGTTGAGGGGGTAGTGTCACAACCTCTCAATAAAAACATAAATGAAATCCCCAATGACCCTGGAAACCTCTACCATCCCAACATCTACTGATTCCACCAAAAAATGAACCAATAAGGAAACAAGAAGCTCTACATGTCGACTGACCACCTGATAACTCCGCTCACCAAAGAAAACCACACATTGACCATCCATATCTGAAAATAAAAATATTCTTAGGAATATGTCAATAACAAAACCTATAGAGTATAACCATTCAATGCTAAGGATGAAATCATATGACTGCATCTATAGTAAGAAAATATCCCTATGGGACCGATACAACCCCATCATTAGTCTACACCCTTGACACACATCAAAAAAGTTGGTCTGGACTCTAACTGGCATAGTCAATAAAATGGGTATGGGAATCCTCTCTATATCTAGTACTAGATAATGGGATATAGTGGGTTAAATAAAGGAGTGAGAATCTCTTGAATAAAAAAAGGCATAAAAAAGAGTACTAAACTATAAGGACCTAGCCTTATTACATTACATAATCTTGAATTTAGTCAAGAAATAACCTCCTTTAATATTGAGGATCTTTTTAAGTTTAGATATTTAGAGAATTGGGACATAATACATTCATAACATTCCACATCAATACATAGTGGATACCATAAAAAAAATTCATTTCTTCCAAAATATAAAACTTTTCAAATAAAACATGATTTATTTGAAAATTATTCAAACATTTAACTTGGATTAATTATTTGTCCTACACATAATTATAACCTATGAAAATAATTTAAAAACTTAGGATGAGCACAAAAATCTCAGTAAGGGATATAAAAATAAGGAAAGAACACATTAGTCTATGAATACTTGTAATGTATGAAATCATTTTCAAAAGACACACTTGTCACCCATATATACTTACTTTGTGAAACATGATATTTCCACAAGATTCCTAAAATAAATAAGAAAAGAAATAGAACCATAAAGGTATCTTGGACCATTACTTACATAATCTTGTAACCCTCTAAGATACCTTATCATTTGTAACCCTCAAGGCTACCTTATAATTTGTGTAACCATCACAGTTACATTTGGAGTAACTATATGGCTGACCTACAACATACACATACCAAATGAATTGTAGGGAGATATAGGTCCCTCCATTCATCATAAAAAATTCCCAATAACCATAAAATAATCATACAATATGAATAATTTCATAAGAACATTGCCTTTTAATTTTGTAAAAACAAAATTTTAGAAGAGGATTTTAAAAGAAAAATCCCCTTAAAAATATCATATAATTAAAGTGGAACTTATTAGAGCAGATGGAATATGTATATACAATATAAATAAACACAATTAAATATAATATATACAAAATTAATCTCACAAACAATTTTAATAACACATAAATAATAAAGTAGAATGTTAACCCAAAGAATGGAAATCGGGTTAAAAATTCCCTTACCTCAAGCTTGTCTTACTTAAAAATTATTTTAATCATACTGTATAATGGTTAAAAGAGTGTTATTAATATAGTAAATAAACATATTCATGTTTATAATACCTTATATGATCATTTAATTACATCATTTCTCCCTTTAATTTTTAGTATTTTGTTCCTTCCATTGTTTTGGGTGCGTTCTTTACATGATTTCCATGACCAGATCATGATGGATATTCTTGTCGATTGGAAGTAAAGCTCCAGAATTGGAATGGAGTGGTATTTAAATGTTTAAAGAACCATAAATTATAACTTTTATAATTTTGAATTCTGAAATGAGGATGATTCATAAGTTAAAGCATTATTGATATTTGTTTAAGTTATTTTGGAGATTCTTCGATCGTAAAGAACTCATTTTGTTTTATAAATTTATAACATGTGTATAAAAGTATTACAGAATAATATATGAGACATAATAAATATATTATGTTCTATTTTAACCATGAAAATGGTTTCATGACCATAATTGAATATGTTAACATAAATTGAAAACCCATCGTCCTTGAATGTGGTAAATTAGCACATCTCAGATGGTGTTTTCATTTTTTAGTATAAAAGAAAGGGAAAGGAGAGATGATGAAGAATTATTCCTTTATCATGAAAAAATTATAGTACATTTAAGGTACTAGATTAATCACAAAATTTTTATGAAAGGAGGTGAGTAAAGAAAAAGAAAAGAAATGAACTTGAAAATAAAAGAAAAGTTGAGAGATCCCTTATGAAAATTTGGAAGCCTAACGACGTCGCTTAAAATTTCATAAAATGATTTGATGAGAGAGAAAGGGTATATCATAATATGGACATAAAAATAAAAGTAATATGGATACATAATATAAAACTCCAACATATCAAAATGGATATTCAAAGAGATAACATAAAAGAAGTGCTGACTAAAAGAGGAGGGTGAAAGGTTCACTTACCTTGTGGAGTAACTCCTAAAACTTGAAGGTTTAGATCTTGGGGGCTTGAGGAAAACTTGGTATGACTAATAGGGAAGTAATAATACCATATATTTTTTGAGTTGGAATTTATAATGAATGGAATGATAGAATGGGTTGGAATTTATAGTAAAAGTGTGGGAATATTTTATTAATTTCCAAGGGACACCTAATTAGTGGTATTTGAAAACCATGGGATTGCCCATGGTATTGACCACTTGGGACACCTAATATATTATTTTACTGTACACAATTATACCATAATTATTACATCATTATTACATCATTAATGATGTCATTAAACACACCGAAACTCAAAACTGTATTTTTTACTATTCATAAAAAATTCATCTGTTTCAGAAAAATCTAAAAAATTCACCCTAACCATTTTTTGATGTGTATAATTAAAAAATGAACTCAATTTTTTGAAAATAATTTTATAAATATTATTAATTTAATTTTTAAATAAAATCACAATTTATTCAAAAATAGCAGTTTTAAATCTATAACTCTTTTTTTTAACAGCTTGAAAAATTAATCGTCATCTCATTATCTTATATCCTTAAGAAAATAAAATAATAATATGTTTTAATATTCATTAGGGTCATATTACTATTCATAAGGGTAGGTTACTATTCACTAAAAAAATCAATTTGGTTTCATTAGACTCTAAATAACTTACAGATCACAATTGTAGATGACTGTTTTTTGAAATTCAAAACATAGAAGCTAAAAAATTATGTTTAAAGGCTAGATATAAATATCTAATTAAAACAAAGTTTCATGAATTTTAATTTATTTTTAGAAAACCTTGGGGTGTTACATTATCCCCACCTTTTGAAAATTTCATCCTCACAATTTTATTTACTTATTAAACAAGTGAGGGTACCTTTCCCTCATAGCATTTTTAGACTCCCATGTTGCTTCTTCAACCATGTGGTTTCTCCAAAAAATGTTTACCTGGTGTATTACCTTATTCCTCAATACTTTTTCCCTTTGATCAAGAATCTGAACTAGTTTCTCTTTATAAGAAAGGTTCTATTCTAGCTGAGCTGATTCTGGGATCAAGACATGAGTTGAATCTGGAACATACTTTCTAAACATCGAAACATGAAAAACATTGTGTACCTAAGACAAACTCAGAGGAAAAGATACTCGGTATGCAACTAGTCCAACTTTCTCTAGGATTTAAAAAGGACTGATGAACCACAAACTTAACTTTCCTTTCTTACCAAAACACATCAAACTTTTCCAAGGAGATATTTTAAGGAAATCATGGTCACCTACCTCAAAAGATAAGTCTTTACTTCTGTTAGCTGCATAACTTTTCTGCCTACTCTAAGCTGTCCTCATGTGCTGCTGGATCATCTTAACTTTCTCAACCACTTCCTCTACTAATTTTGGCCCCATCAACTTTCTTTCATTGAATTAATCCCAAAATGCTGGAGTTTGACACCGCTTCCCATAAAATGCCTCAAAAGGTGCCATCTGTATACTGGGATAAAAACTGTTATTATAAGAAAACTTAACTAAAGAAAGTTTCTGATCCCAACTTCCCTAGTAGTCCATTAAATAAGCTCGAATCATATCCTCCAAAGTCTGAATCATTCGTTTTGACTACCCATCTAATTGAGGATGAAAATTTATACTGAAATTTAATTCTGTGCCAAACGACTTCTGTATCCAAAAGTTAGAAGTGAACATGGGATCCTGGTCAGATACAATGGAAAGAGGAACTCCATGTGACTTAACAATCTCTTTGAGGTACAATTGAGAAATCTGATCCAATGACACTGTATCTCAAATAGAAAAAAATGTGCAGAGTTTTCAGATGATTAATAATAACCCAAATCACATTGTTACCTCAAGAAGTCATAGGTAGTCCCACCCCAAATTCCATGAATACATTCTACCATTTCCACTCTAGCACTGACAAAGGCTGAAGCATCCCCTTCAGTAAATATCACTCTACTTTAACCTATTGACATGTCAAACATTTCATGGTAAAATCAGCAGTATCTCTTTTTATTCCATCCCACCAATAATACTCCCAAAGGTCTCTATACATCTTAGTACTGCCAGGATGAACTGAAAATACTATGATCTTCACACAACAAATATTTCCTCAACTGGTAATCAAAAGGCACACACAACCTTTTACCAAATATTAAAACATAATCTTTATCAAGGTTAAATTCTGGAAACTTACCCATTTTAACTATTTCTACCCTTTTCTATAGCTTACGGTCTTCCTTCTACACTTTCTTAATTATGTTTGATAATGATGACTACACTGAAACCTAAAACAAAACAAAGTTATTTCTTTCACCAACTACTTCTAAGCCGAAATTCATCAAATCAATAATCAAGGGATCATGTTCTAAATTTAACATAGTTAATGATGTATGATGTTTTTGACTCAAGGAATCTTCCACTGTGTTTGATTTTCTCAGATAGTAATTGATTGTGAAATCATAATCCTTTATCAATTCAATCCATCTTATCTGCCTCATGTTTAATTCCTTTTAAGTGAATATATACTTTAGACTTTTATGGTCAGTATATATTTGAAATTTGGATCCATATAAATGATGCCTCCAAATTTTAAAATCAAAAACCATAGATACAAAATCCAAATCATGTGTGGAAAAATTTAACTCATGAGGTTTTAGCACTCTTGAAGCATAAGCAATTACCTGATCATTCTGCATCAGAACACAACCAAGTCCCTTTAATAAATCATCAATGTAGATGAAAAACTCACCATTTCAGGAAGGAAAGCCAAAATAGAAGCATTCACCAATATCTTCTTTAGTTCCTGAAAAAAAACATCACATTATTTTGTCCAAATAAATTAAACCCCTTTTCAAGTTAACTTAGTTAGCAGGATAGATAACATTGAAAAGTTTTTAACAAACCGTTGGTAATAACCAACTAATCTAATAAAACTATGAATCTTCGTAACATTTTTGGGTCTTTTCCATTTATCAACCACTTTTGTTTTGGTAGGATCAACTGTTATTCCATCCTTATTTACATTGTGCCCAAGAAAAGAAATCTGTTTCGACCAAAAATCACACTTTCTGAATTTTCCATATAGTTTCTTTTCCTTTAATATTTTTAAAACACCCCTTATATGTTTTTCATGATCCTCTTTACTCTTAGAAAATACCATAATTTAATTAATAAACACAACCACAAATTTATCCAAGAACTCATAAATATTCTATTAATAAGATTCATGAATACAACAGGTGAATTTTTTAACCCAAACAATATAAAAAAAAATTCATAATGCCCATATATAGTATGAAAATATGTTTTTGGGATGTCATCCTCCTTCACCTTCAGCTGATGGTATCCAGATCTCAAGTCAATCTTGGAAAAGTACTAAGCTCCCCGGAGCTGATCAAATGAGTCATCGATATGAGTAAAAGGATACTTGTTTTTAATATTGATGTTATTCAAGGCTCTATAATCAATGAAAAGTCTCATGGAACCATATTTCTTTTTAACAAAAAAATAGGATCACCCCATAGTGAAGTGCTAGGATGAATGAAGCCTTTTTCAAGAAAATCCTACAACTGGTTTTTTAATTCAATAAGTTACATTTGATCCATTATATATGGGGGTTTTGAAATTTTCTTAGCACAAGGAACTAAGTCAATTGTGAATTTGACTTCCTGATCAAGAATGAAACTGGGTAAATAATTAGAAAAAACATCAAGGTATTCATTTACCACAAGCACATCATTAATCTGAATAGTTCCCTTGTTTTCAACAATATGAGAAAGATAACTTTCATTTCCATATTTCAACAGTTTCTCAGCTTCCTGATATGTTATCAATTTTATGGGTTCATTATTGTACACAAACTAAAACTCTTTCTAAAAAACAACTTCTTTAGCTCTACAGTCAATCTTAGCATGATAAATAGAAAGCCAATCCATTCCCAAAATAACATCAAACTTGAATAAGGGAAAAACAATAAGGTTTTTAGGTAATTTATTTCCACAAACCACAATAGAAAGATTCTTATAATTATTATTTTCTATAATATTTCCCCTTTGTGTTTTAGCAACAAGTTCTGGTCTCATTTTTTGAGGTGATATTTCTAATTTACCATAAAATTCCTCAAAAATAGAGGAATGTGTAGCCCCCATATCAAACAAAACTTTAGAAAAATCTAAGTGAACAAACAAAGTACATGATACAACTTCATTGGATGGCCTGACGTCTACTGACATAGTCACAAAGGATCTCACTACACCTTTCTACTTATAGTTTGGCTTCTTTGCATCATTCAAATCTCTCTTTGGGTAGGAATTTGCATAATGACTCATCTCACCACATTTAAAACAATTTATAGTTTTCTTATGAGGATTAATCTTAGGATCATTTTCATTACAATCTCGGCCCATATGTCCAAACTTAACACATCAAAAACACTTCCCAGTTTTGGTAAGGCATTCCCCAGGGTGCTTCTTGCCACACTTTTCACATACTGGAAACTGGATTTTCTTACCATCAAATTTATTTGGTTGATTCTTACCCATCTATTTCTATCTAGACCTATTCTTCTCCTTGTTTCCAAAATGCACGTTATCATCAATAAACTCTATATCTACCCTCTCAACAAATTAGAAAAGTTTCTCATAGATTTTGAATTCATGGGAGGCTAATGACCATTAGATACCTTGGATTCAATCATGAGTAAAAGTTGTTAATTTTTATATCAAGATTCATAACAATATTTGGAGTATACATCCCTAGTAGGGTGAAGTTCTCCTCATACACGACCACTTAATCTTCCCACTTTTTCTTCAATTATATGAATTTATTCTCCATCATATGTCTAACCACCATTAGAAAATATTTTTCAAAGAAAATACTTTTAAATTCATCCCACTCTAAGGCATCAACATCCTATCTATCCCAGATATTCTTGACCATTGACCACCACTGATCATATTCACTTTCAAAACGCTAAATGTAAAGACTTACCTTTAGATTATCTAAACATCCCATAACATCGAATATCTTTTCAAGGGCTTTAATCCATCCTTCATCCTCTACTGGGTTAGAAGATCCATTAAAATCATGAGGGTGTTGTCTCATAAAATGTTCCAATATTGTCATGTTATGTTTTGGTACCTCTGGTATTTCTCTTGCATGGATTCTACCAACATTTATTACCTGCATTTTCTGAGACATTACTGCCACAAATTGATTGGTTCCAATCCCTAACATTTCGAGCTGCATATTCAGAAGGATATCGTTCTGCCGGTGCATCTCCTCTTCAGCTTCCATATTTCTTATGCAGAAAACCATTATGAAAAAACATATCTTAGTAAAATAAACATGGTAATATTTAAATTATATAACATTTAAAATTAATCATAGATTAAAAAACATTTATGGTATTTTATTAACATCACCCTAACCCTTAAATTTATCTAAACCATCCTATGATACCAACTATAATGACATGGCCTTATTACATTACATAATATTGAATTTAGTCAAGAAATAACCTCCTTTCACATTGAGGATCTTTTAAATTTTAGATATTTAGAGAATTGGGACATAATAAATTCATAAAATTCCACATTAATACATAGTGGATACCATAAAAATATATTCATTTCTCCTGAAATATAAAACTTTTCAAATAAAACACGATTTCTTTGACAATTCTTCAAACATTTAACTTGGATTCATTCTTTGTCCTACATATCCTTATAACCTGTGAAAATAATTTAAAAACTTGGGATGAGCACAAAAATCTCAGTAAGGGATATGAAAATAATGAAAGAACACATTAGTCCATGAATACTTGTAATGTATGAAATCATTTTCAAAAGACACACTTGTCACCCATATACACTTACTTTGTGAAAAATGAGATTTCAAAAAGATTCCCACAATACATAATAATAGAAATAGAACCATAAAGGTATCTTGGGACATTACTTACATAATCTTATAACCCTTTCTTATACCTTATCATTTATAACCCTCAAGGATACCTTACAATTTGGGTAACCATCACAGTTACACTTGGAGTAACCATACGACTGAACTCCAACTTACACATACCCAATGAATTGGAGAAAGATATAGGTCCCACACTTCATCATAAACAATTCCCTAGAACCATAAAATAATCATACAACATGAATAATTTTATAAGAGAATTGATTTTGAATTTTGTAAAAATAGAATTTTAGAAGAGAATTGATTTTGAATTTTGTAAAAATAGAATTTTAGAAGAGAATTTTAAAAGAAAAACCCCCTTAAAATACCATATAATTAAAGTGGGACTTATTAGAGTGGATAGAAGATGTATATACACAGTAAATAAACATAATTAAACATAATATATACAAAATTAATCTCACAAACAATTTTAATATCACATAAATAATGAAGTAGAATGTTGACCCAAAGAATGGAAACCAGGTTAAGAATTCCCTTACCTCAGGTTTGTATTACTTCAAACTTGTTTTTATCCTCCTGTATAATGTTTAAAAGAGTGTTATTAATATCTTAAAGAAACATATTCATATTTAAAATACCTTATATTATCATTTAATTACATCATTTCTCCCTTTAATTGTTAGTATTTTGTTCCTTCTATTGTTTTGGGTGCGTTCTTTACATGATTTCCATGATCGGTTCATGATGGATATTCTTGTCGATTGGAAGTGAAAATACAGAATTGGAATGGAGTGGTATTTCCATTTTATAAGAAACATAATTTATACCTTTTATCATTTTTTAATTCTTACATGATGATGATTCATAAGTTAAAGCATTATTGATATTTTTTAAGTCATTTTGGCGATTCTTTGATCGTAAAGAACTCATTTTGTTTTATAAATTAATAACATGTGTATAAAAGTTTTCAAGAATAATATATGAGAAATAATATATATATTATGGTCTGGTCAACCATGAAAATGGTTTCATGACCAGAATTGAAGATAGTAATGGAAATTGAAAACCCATCGTCCTTGAATGTGGTAAATTATCACATCTTGGATGGTGTGTTCATTTTTAGTATAAAAGAAAGGGAAAGGAGAGTGGATGAAGAATTATTACTTTCTCATGAAAACATTACAGTACATTTAAGGTAATGTATTCATCACAACATTTGAATGAAAGGATGTGAGTAAAGAAAAATAAATGAAATGAACTTAAAAATAAAATAAAAGTTGAGAGATCCCTTATGAAAATTTGACAGCCTAACGACGTCACTTAAAATTTCATAAAATGAATTGATGATATCATAAGGGTATATAATAATATGGAAATAAAAATTACAGTGATATAGATACATAATATCAAACCCCAACATATGAAAAAGGAAATTCAAAGAGATAACATAAAAGAAGTGCTGACTAAAAGAGGAGGGTAAAAGGTTCCCTTACCTTGTGGAGTAACTCCTAAAAATTGAAGGTTGAGACATTGGGGGCTTGAGGACACATTGGGAGGAATAATAGGGAGGTAATAAGACCATATATTTGTTTATGAGTAATTTGGAATGAATGGAATGAAGGAATGAGTTGGTATTTATAGCAAAAGTGAGAGAATATTTTATTAATTTCCAAGGGACACCTCATTAGTGGTATTTGAAAAACCATGGGCTTTCCCATGGCATTTTCCCATGGTATTGGCCACTTGGGACACCTCATATATTATTTTACTGTACACAAGTCTACCAGAATTATTACATCATTAATGATGTCATTAAACACACTGAAACTGAAAACTGTATTTTTTTTACTATTCACCGAAAATTCAACTGTTTTAGAAAAATACCAAAAATTCACCCTAACCATTTTTCAATGTGTAGAATTAAAAAATTAACTGAATTTTTTGAAAATAATTTTCTAAATATTATTAATTTAATTTTTAATTAAAATCATAATTTATTAAAAAATAACAGTTTTAAATCTATAACTCTTTTTTTAACAGCTTGAAAAATTAATCGACATCTCATTATCTTATATCCTTAAGAAAATAAAATAATAATATGATTTACTATTCATTAGGGCCATATTAATATTCATATTACTATTCATAAGGGTAGGTTACTATTCACTAAAAAATCAAGTTGTTTCCATTAGACTCCAAATAACTTACCGATCAGAATTGTAGATGACTGTTTTTTTAAATTCAAAATATAGAAGCTGAAAAATTATGTTTAAAGGCTAGATATAAATATCTTCTTAAAAAAGTTTCATGCATTTTAATTTATTTTTAGAAAACCTTGGGGTGTTACATAAACAAACTAATCATACCTCCGACGATCTCTGAACCCTCTGGAACAACTGCCTTCATTGTGTGCAACTAACCATGCCCAAATCCTCTTCCTCTCTAATAATGAACACCTCCAAAACCACACTTGGGATTGGGTATTAGAACATGAGGACCATCTTGAGGTTGGACTCTATCTTCCCCATCTCCCCTCAGTGAAGCATAACCTTGTTGCTCCTACTGCTGAAACAACCTCACTGGTAACTGTAATTGAGGCTAACAATAAACCTGTCCACCTCAGCCAAACTGAGATCAAGTAGCCACTGGGCACTGGTCTTGAAGATGGACACAAATTCCACTGAAGAAACACATCAACTCTAACCCCATAAGAAATTCAAGAAAACCATAAGGTCTAAAGGGAAGATGCTGAGGTCGACTCCTGGCTGGTCAAAAACTCAAAGGTCCTGGTGCCTGAGACCTTCCACTAACAACTCTTACCCTCAAGGAATCCTACTGGTTCCCTTACCATGGAAAACCTCCTCATGAGTGAATTCGCTCAATCACCTCTACCTTCTTCTAAATCTCTAGGTATGTTGGAAACGTAAAAGGAGTTACTGCATACTGAATAGAATTCTGGAGTGCCTCTTCAAGACATCTCACACAAGAATCCTCATCTGAAAAAATATCTGATGAAAAAACAAAGAATATACTTGAATGTGATTTACAACTCCCGTACTAACATGACCCCCCTTATGAAGAGAAAGAATCTCCTGCCTCTTCAAAACCTCCATGGTTGACGAAAGGAAATCTACTCAGAACTCCTTCTAGAAGTCAACCCACAAAACTTATGCCTCCCTCTGCTCTCCTAGATATAGTGTCCACCACTAACACATAGCTCCTCATATCTGACTGACTTCCAAAAGGACCCAGTACTCCATTTGGGCCTGGATCAAACTTAAAGTGATCTCAAGCTCCTCTATAAAAATCTCTATTTCCACATATGAAACACTTCCCTCGTACTTCCCCAGAGCCTACCACTGAAAATCACGCAATTTCCTCTACCATTGATCATACTCCTTAACCAGATCAACCCTAAAATGATCAACTGGATTATCTTGCTGAACCTCAACTACCTAAGACACATGTGCAAGATGAAAATGATCCATAGATGAAATGAAAACAAAGATATCCTAAGCCTGATAGTGTGGAGTTTTATTAAGATTCATTTTAATTCATTTTGTTATCCACTTCAACTTTCCAAATACAACCAAATTAAAACAAGAAAACAAGTCATTATGATGCATGCACCTCTCCTCGGTCTTCACCCTACAAGTAGGTATATCTCAATTGGCCATTCAATAAGCTCATAGTCTGTGCAATGGATCACATGGGACCCTAAAATCCCATGTCCTAACCGGTCTCCCTAGCCTACATCACACTCCAAGGTCAACTGGCACTATTTCCATACCACCCCATGAAATTCTCACTATTCTTAACTCCAAACTCCACCTTATCTCTCAACCATAACTCTGATACCACTCTATCGCAATCCCCTCTTTTAAAAAATAACACAATGTGGGGAGATAGATAATGACCCCTTCGAGTCCTACATCCAATAGGCCTCGGGTTGGAGACTAGCACCAAGGGTGTACAAATATCACAATATAGGTGGCATTAAACTTTATAAGAAAACAAGATCAAGAGATTGAATGAATCATCCACAACAACACCAAGACAGAATATAAAAGAGAAACCCAAACCATCCCACATGCATGTATAAATAGAACTGATACAGATAAAAGTATCCAAAGTAAATACCCAAAGTAAAGCTAAAGCAACAACACAAAAATTGTCAAGGATCTGAGCTAGTAAGGTCTAGAAAGATCTATGAAATCCTCCTAAAAAACTAAAAATAGTTGTATATATATAGGGTGAGCATACAATTATACTCGGTAGGAAAACCAAAGTCTCTGATGCACATGTGAAAGGAGCATACTAATGAACCTGTGGGAAAATAGCAGAACAAAAAAAACCTAAATAGGAATACTAACCATACCGACCTCACTAAGGCACACTCACCAAATAATGAACATCAGGTAATATAATATAAAATAAAGCACATCAATGATAGGGTACCCCTCACAACTTTCCCACTCATTAACCTCTCTCACACTCCAATGAAAAATGTACTGGAACTCCCACCTCTTCTGAATATACCACATAACATCCCTCCTGAACACACCTACAACTCACAATACATCCCACCTACACACACCTTGGCCTCACAACACATCCCACCTAAACACACCTGGGACTCAAAACACATATCATATCATCCCAAAGACACATGGGAAAGCACATCACAACTCTTCTCGATGACACTCAATACACCACATCAAAAATAATCCCAAAGACACTTGGGATACCACATCTCATCACATCCTACTTGAAGAAGTTTTTTACATCATTGTATAGAATAGGGAGAAAGGAAGAGTGGGTGTCAAGCCATCCATCCTTCCACTTGGATGTTGGGAAAGACACCCCCTACACGACTATGCGGGTGTTCAACACATAGTGCTCAACATGGGTGGAGTGCATATAGAAATCATAAGGAAAATACAAGTAATATATAGTATCATACACTCAAGACCAACCCATGGGTTCTCAAACAACAACCAATTCACAACACTTTTACGTTTTCTACCACCTATAAATGCATGACACCACACATCAAGCCGCAAACCCCATTTCACATTTCTAACCAAACTCATTTAATAATCTCATTCATTTCATCATTTAGTATCAACCAAATTTAATCACACAACCCACCATTTATTAATACATTAACCATCTTTATCCCATTAACCAAACCAACCAAATCCATTCCAAACACTATTAAAAAATTATTTATTTATTCCATCACTACTCAGGAATCTAGCACAAAGAAGCCACCACCACACCACCCCAAAAGCATGGCCCATAAACCATCATCCCCACAAGACACAACCACACATCGCTATCCCACAAGAATTACCACACACATCACAACACATCAAGATCATTTTTTATATTTAAAAAGGGTATTTTATCACATTTCACTTTATTTCATTGGGGTGTTATCACACAATCCAAAAATATTGGGGAAATCATTTCATTATCCAAATTTAAGTGGTTAATAAATTTCCATTTTAGGGTGATATCACAACAATCACAACCAATTCAGTAATAATAACACATGTATCCAGCACAAACAAATCCCCCAAAGTTAATAATTTTCAGTAGGACATCAAGCCTGTACAATTCACAATATCACAATATAATATCAAAGATGTAAAAGCATGAGAAAAAACCCCCTTTACCCTTAAATTTTAAATCAACCAATTTTTTATCTTTAATTAATCTAGAATAACCATAACCCATAGGTAAACAAAAGAAAACCCCTCCCACATGATACACAATAAAGAGAAATGAAGGAAATCATACCTCAAAAGAATCTTTTCAACATGATGTGCACCGAAGGGTGAAGAAGAATGACTGAAATCCATAATCACACCACAAGGAACTGTGACTCGACCTATAATTTACCCAAAGACCATCAAGATGTATCCCAAAAAACAAACCAAACCAAACTGTACCACTATAGTGAAACCCCAAAGAAGAATAGAAGGTAAAAAATGAGAATTAAAGGATAACTCCCCATATATTGAAGAAGAGATCCCAAGGATTGATCCCCATTTAAATAAATCTCCAAAAGCTGAAGGATAAGGTCATAAGAAATCTAAGAATAGAGACGAGCCACTGACCATAGGGTTTTGAAAAAACCCAAGTGGATGAAAACATTAAAACCATACTGCATTAGGGAATTACATGAAATGTAATCCCCTTTCACATCGTGTAATCTTGGGATTACAAGTTCCACAAAAAATGCATCACATTTTTATTTTTAACCCCACAAATCTACACATCATGACTATCCCTAGACAATTCGTGAAACCAACTTTCACATTGTGTAATACACTTACATGACATGTATTTCCTATAGTAGTTCTACTATACCTCCAGCTTCCACCAAAAACTCCTAGAACTTTCCACAAACACCTCCAACAACCAAAACTGGAAATGTAATGTACCAGGATGGCATGTAACATTAAAAGGTATGTTTTTTATAGACCATTATGTATAGAGGTATGTTAGTGAATGTTTCCGATGCTTTTACGCTGGGGCACACGCGTGCGTCCGTCACACATGGGAGGATGCATGGCTTGTTGCCTCGCATTCCCGCTTTCCAAAGGCGGGTGACATCCGTTCCTTTTTTAGGGACGTCTGCTCCTTAATCGAAACTGGGATGATGGGATGTCGGTTCTTCCTTCCGTGGATTCCTCCTCGGATCTCGTCACCTAGTCCAGGTCTCCCTCATAGATTTAATACGGGTTCATGAATCTCTTTCCCAGAGCCATATCTGCATGGATGCCAGTTAATTACACTGCTTCCATCGAGACGCTCCAAGGGGTCTTGTCGGGGCAGCAACCTTCGGTGAGGAGAATGGTCACGTTGGGGTGTTGTTGGCATGTCTTGACGCTGGGGATCGTCATGTTTGTCTTCTGTCCCTCATCACAGGGCTTCTCGAGGGTGCAGAAGCCCGAGGCATCCCACATCGAACGTGGGGGATTGTGTACCATATGAGGTTTTCCTCAGCTTCCCATGTTTAACACGGGGTATGCCGTGAGTTTAACGTCTTTCGGAGACGGATCGTACTGATCAAAACACTGAGAGTGGATCAAATTGAAGGAACCCCTAGGGGGAACACTGAAGTTGGGGCCAGCACATGGGCGGCTTCCCGGATACCATGGAGTGGGATGGGGTGGCATGATCTCACCAGGATGTGGCGGCCCGGGTAAGGATCAGGATAGATGATGGAGTGACGAGATTGAACCTCGTGGAGGCTTCCTACGTATCCCATGGTAGGGAATCAAAGTCCGTGTAGTTCGGTGTTATGGTGGGACACCTGAAGAGGCGACCCGTGAGAATGAACGCATGGATTGGAACCTGGAGGAAGTAAGATCTCCGGGCTTGGGAATGAGCTTCCCAAGGCACGTGGGCTCGAGGGGAAAGTCAAGATGAGATGTGGGTGTGAGACATGGGGCTTACGCTCTGAGGCGGCCCAAGAGGGGTAATACGGTTTAACGTCATGCGGGACGAGATACAGTTTAACATCATGCGGGATGAGATACAGTTTAACATCATGCTGGATGAGGGCATAAAGTTTAACATCATGCGGGACGAGGAATTTGGGGCTTACGCTCTGAGGTGGCCCAGAGTGGGTATGGGGGATTACACTCTGAGGCGGCCCATGGTGGATATGGGGCTTACGCTCTGAGGCGGCCCATGGTGGTCGGGGAACTGACTTGGAGAGGTCGAAACGACTGGGTGGTGGGCTTGAACCTCGTGGAGGCTTCCTACGTATCCCATGGCAGGGAATCAAAGTCCGCGTAGTTCGCTGGGATGGGGCTTACACTCTGGGGCGGCCCATGGGAAGATTTCATGGTCGATGCGCGCTCTAATATCAGGTGAGTCATTCTCGGTGTGAGAAACAAGAGGCAGCAGGGACCAGATGATCACGTCGCAAAGGGTGCGTCTGTGAGAAGTGGAAAGGGGCTTACGCGTTGAGCGACCCAAAGAGGAAATAGGGGCTTATGCATGGTTAGCAGCCCTAGGTGCCGGGGATTACTCCAGGATGGAGGCCTGTGGTGCGACAAAGCACAATGGGAAAGGGACTCCACTGGCCTTGGCAGGGGGAAGTACAGAGATGCACGGGTCCAACCTTCCGCAAGAGAGGCTAGGGGATTATGCTCTGAGGCAGCCCTTCCCCCGTGGACAAACACCACTCCGAAAAGGAGGATCTCATTACATGAAAGGAAGAGTCCATTCTCATGGAGATGAGTGGGAGTAAAGAATGTCCGAGCCGGGGGGACCCTGCGTGCGAAGCACGGGGTCAGACCACAGTTTAACGTCATGTCTTAAGGACGAGGTGATTTGCAGTTTAACGTCCTGCAGGTTGGAAGAGGTGGGTTCACTCCACACCCCTAGGGCTTACATGCCCAATTCCCTCTACCCCTTGTGGGAGGGAAGGCATCGACAAGGCCGTAGTGAAGGGGGGCCGTAGGGTGAACCATTGAGGGGTCCACGTTAGCGTGGCTATGTGAAGAAGCAATAGCCGTTAGCGTGCCTATGTGGAGAAGCATAAGGCAAAGCAACGTAATGGGAAACACCACCCAAGGAACCTTGAGGTTACTTCGTACGATCCTGGAAGGCCGTACAGAAAAACAACGCATGGCACGCATGCCCGGCAGGGAAGACATCAGGTGCCGGCACGGAGAGGCAGCCAAGGTGCGTCAAGGTAAAGGGGCCGGGGTGTTGCGCGCAAAGAGAAGGTTTGCGTGCAAAACACTGGGATGGCACCCAATAGGGCCAGAGGATTGCGCGGATAGGTGATTGCGTGAAAAGTACTGGGATTGCGCACACATAAAGGGATTTCTCGCACGGGGAAACGATTGCACGCAAGGGTAGAACCTGGAGGAGTGGGCAAATTCACTTAAGCCAGTGGAGTTGCGTGTAAAGGAGAACCCCGGGGCAAGGTTGCGCAAAAAGAGGAATTACCTGGAAGTAATATTGCGTGCGGGGGGAGTCGAATTGCGTGCACGGGAGCCGTTCTGATTTCCACAACCCCCAAACCGTTTGGGGCCACCTTCTATTTATAGGCATCAGCCGGCGCGGAATCCAGGTGGCGCGCGAAATCTTCCGCGTCGGGAACAGTCGGTGCGCAAAGCTTTACCGCGAGGAACTGGGGCACGCAAAATTGCACGCACCACCAGAACGATTACGTGAATCCTGGACATGCTTCCTGCGAACACCATTATTTCGTGCATGTCCCCCATTATTTCGTGCACCACTTCCCGGGCCTCCGGACCAGGCCTCTGATTCTGAATATGACTTCGGTTTGTCATTTCAAAACTTCCTCTGGGAGTTACGGACTTTTTCGGCGTCTAAAAATGCCCCCCCTCGGAATTGGATCAACGAGAGGTCACAATGGTTAGATTCCGAGGGAAACTCCGAAATGCCGAAGCAAGGCCACTCCTGGGCGCTTAGCACGCAAACAACCCACGCGGCGCGCAAAACGACGGATCCACGCGGAATTATATTTCCGCGTGGCGCAGAACCCTGGCCTCGCCTATAAAAAGTGGCGCTGGGTCCCAAATCCGTACTTCAACTTTTCCACGCGATAGGCCTATCGCTCTCGTGTGCAAAATTGCTCCCGCGGCTGCGTGTAAAAACGCTCTGGCAGCGCGGAAATCCTTCCGAATTTTGGCCGTCCTTGCGCGCCTACTCGAGATATTCCGCGCTTAGCGTGCCGATTGCGCGCCCATCTCCTGGATTTCGCGCCGCCACTTCAGATTTCGTGCAACACTCTCTGATTCTGCGCACTACATCCTGGTTTCGTGCAACTCCCAAGATATTCGAGATGGCCACAAACTGAGTTGATGAGGGGGAATCCGCCACTCGTAGGACCGAAATGGCAGCGAATGAGGAGGTTTATGGTGCCAAGGTGATAATTTCCAGCAACCTGACCTTGTTCAATCTACTGACTCCAGCCCAGAAGACGTATCCCCTGTCTGACAAACTCCCACTCTGGAAATTTGGCATACTGGAAAAGGTTCCCCTGCTGGGCTTCGAGGTGGACACACCGCGGTCATGGGTGACCCGGGAGGATGAGCTTCCTCACTAAAACATCACCAACAATGTCCATCCTGCCAGGTAAACCAGACATATGGATGTATATATCCTGAACCCGAGGACCAGGACCATTACCGGGGACGAGCCTGTCGCAGAGAATTCTCCGGCCCTCTACGCGAGCACGTTCCGTCAGAGCATCACGGATGACACGAAGGGATGGCTGAAGGATTGGGACCTGCGGTCCGGGGGAAACTTCACCAGCGAGTGGGCCTAGGCATTCTGGGTTCGCCATACTTGCGACCAGTTCGGGGATGAACTGCGGCATATTGGCCTGTTCGAGGCAGTATGGACGTCGTAGTTCCACTTCCACCGTCAACCTAAGCTCGGGTCGGAACTATTCACCCGGTGGTCTTCTGATACCAACACATTCCACCTTCACCATGGGGAAGTTGGCATCAGTCTCTGGGACGTTCACTGCATCGGAGGTATCCCACTAGAGGGATACCAATACAACGAGTTTGTTCCTCCAAAGAACACCTGGGAAGACAGGTCACAGACGCCTATGATGACGTTGCACCTGTTGGAGCTAGCCAAAGAGAGGCTGGGGGTCAAGGACTTCCTGAAGGACATTTCCTACAAGGGCTGGTTCAGCCAGTTCCTTGAGAAGGACCCGTCCATCAAGATGCCGAGATGGGGTAAACGGTGCCCAACCGCGACTCATAGGAGTAGGGATGGGTCATACTGGAGGACCCTGGAGGTGGGGCAATACAAGTCATGGGGCTACCACGTCATTGAGACCCAGGACCCGAACATTCAGTACGCCGCGTTCCTCACTGCCTTCCTGAGCGGGTGGCTCCTGCCGGTGCAGGACATGAGGATGGATGTCCGTCCAGCGACACTGGTGATGGTGGGCACCATGGCCGCCAACAAACGGTTCAACTTGGGGGTCCTTATTCTGGCCAAGCTGTATGCCATCCTGGGATGCATCTCATGAGGGGGGTCGCCTCGGAGAGTATGTGGCCCCTTATAGATCTTCCATGGCTGGGTGGAGGCTCATCTCAGTGGGTACACTTTCCCAAACGCCATCCGTCCTCTGGGTAATGGCCTGAGATCGTCCCTGCTGAACATCACTGGGGTGTCGCTGATGACGCTCAATGAGGAGGGCGTGAGAATCCGCATTGGTAACCACACCAACTTCCACTTCATCCCATTCCCCACCCTGGTCGGCCATATGGTGGACAATGTGAGAGGCTCTTTGGAACAGCAAGAGTATTTCCAGAGCATTCGGGGTGGGGTGCTCGTGGATCGGAACGACGGGAAGTTGATCTGCGAGCCTTACGTGCCATCCCGATTCTCCAGGCAATTCGGGTGCCTCCAAATAATGCCGAAGAAGGTATTCACGACTATCTGGTAGGAGAAGAATCCCTACGTTCTACTCCAGATGTGGTTGATGTTTACCACTTTCGGCTCCGGTGACGTCGTTACTCTTCCTCCCACCGGGGTTGACGCTGGCCTAGCAACCAAGTTTGCCGAACACTAGACCATCGCGTACCCTGAGGGGATTTTACGCAAGCGAGTCTGGAAACTGGAGGTTACTCGCGCGAAAACCGGGTGACGAGGGAGAAGGAAAGGTGCCGCTGGAAGGGGGGAACCGGGGGTGCATCAGGAATTGAGGCCTATGCAGGCCAAGACTTCAGCAGCGGGAACATCACACAGCACCACCGCAACCTCGTTGCCCATAGGGGGGTCACATGAGGTGGCCAGGGAGCTGCCCAGGAAGCTGATAAGATACCTGCTCGAACCTTCCCAAGATGCAATTCTCCCGGCACTGTGGTCGGCCTGGATGACCCTGCGGCAATCGCTGAGCGTTGAAGCCATCTGGCAGAAGATAATGCAAAACGGGATCCAGCTGCCAGAGGTCGGGCTCATTCGAATTACTGACCGGGTAAACTTACATCGGCAGAATGCTTATCTGATGGCCATGGACACATACACGTGCCAAAGGGGTCGGCGTGCGGAGCCACCTTTCCTAGTGAAAGTGATGCTCGGCCAGGAGCATGATCCGGAAACGATGCCGCCAGGAGAAGGTGACAGTGACGAGGAGTCGGAGGGGGAGGAGGAGACTGGATAAGACGAAGGCGAAGGAGAAGATGAAGAAGAAGGAGAACCCGAAGGTTAGGGGTCATAGGGGGAGACCTACCAAGGGAGTCTCTGAGAGAGTGGAGAGATTGTCAGCTCTGATCTCGACATAACCGAGATACTCGAGGTATGTCTCTATCTTCATTCATTTTCCTTCTTCAGCCATTATCCTTTTCAATTTCCCAACCATCTCTCTACCTCTCTCAGGAGAATCTGAGTGCTGTTCGGGTGTCCCCACTAGAGGAGGGAGGAGAGGAACAGGTGGGACAAGATGGGGATCCAACACCCATCATTGAATTAACAAGCGCAGAGGGGTCTCCCATCATGGCGGATCCTGCAGTGGTCAGAACACTGGAGACCAACGCTCT
Source organism: Viscum album (assembly GCA_963277665.1). Lineage (NCBI taxonomy): Eukaryota > Viridiplantae > Streptophyta > Magnoliopsida > Santalales > Viscaceae > Viscum > Viscum album. Next base: position 1,474,404,258 of record OY728132.1, on the reverse strand, counting down.
GGATTCCTGTAAGTCTCACACTTCACTACTGGTGCTCGGTATCAAAAGATCCCAACTAACCAGCGTACACCTTGCGCAGTGATCTCAACATTGGAGGCTCGTTAGGCTGCGGAGCCCGGGCCGTCCATGAGCGGACCAATGGCAGACATACGACCTCATTCAGAACACGCTCCCTACACTGAGTCGGCCCCTATAATTGGTGAGCAGGGGGTAGCAGACGTCAACGGTGCTATTCTTGAGGTGAGGCCGGAAGCTGACAGAGGCATCGTCGCTACTGGGGTGAGAGAGGAAGGTCACTCGGACGCCGATGATCCTATTCCTCATGAAGACATCCCTGAGGCAGATCCTGCTGCCGATCTGCTGGCTGCCTTCCCTATGTACCGACCCACTGAACCTGAGGAGATAGATGACTCGGACTCATAGGAAGCCGAGGAGAGCCGAATGACACGACGCAAAGGGTGGAAGTGTATCCAGCACTTTCTCAGGCAGCCCCAGTCGGATTGGCTGAGGCAGATGGGATCAGTCCAGACCTGGCTGTGCTTCCTGTGCGCCGGAGGGGTTGACGCTTAGCGCCTTTATCTGACAGTCCGTGATTATGTGGCCGAGAAGATATGCGAGAGCAGCCAGCGCACCGACGTTGCCCATGTCGAGAAATATCGGTGAGTGCCCGAGCATTGCTGAGGGCGGAGCGAGAGGTCCGACACCTCGAAGGGCAGGTGACAAATAATGAGGCCTTCATTGCAACATGCTATGAGCTTGTGGAGAAATTGACGGCCTAGCTGGCTGACGTGCAGGAACAACTGATGGAGGCGAGTCACCAGAGGACCGTACTTAGAACCGAGCGGGCGCAGGCACAAGCTAGGATTGGCGAGCTGCGCTCTGCAGTGGCTGATGAGGAGAGAGTCTTCAGGGAGCGAGAAGCGGTCCTGGAGGCTACCAGCCAAAGGGTAGCAGTGCTGGAAAGATCGATTCAGCATGCTAATCCTTAAGGGATTTGTTTTGGACATCCCATGAACTTCTTGCTTATACTTCTCATCATCTCAATCCAATACATGGACAAATCCATTCATCTGTACCCTTGGTTTAATATGCTCAACCATAATTTCTAAATGAATAACAACTTATCCCTAAGATCCTGTGGGTCACACCCAATGCGAGAAGCAAAGGATACTCGTGCTATCATTTCGTCCAACTGTGGGGCACTGACCAAGCTTCAGGAAACCGAAACTGGGCCTGGATTCCTGAGGAGAAGACCTCAGACCGATTGATATATTACCTTCTCAATGTGCTCTGACACACGAGCGGGGCAATGCCGGGGGCATTGAAATCCATCCGAACATAGGGAGATGGAGAGGAAAGGTGAATCATGCTACCTGAATTCGGAACACTATGGGGTGCGACGATGGAGGATAACTGTTAACCGTGGCGGAAACGCAACATCCATATTGTGTTGGCCTAGAATGGGGACAATAAATGAGGGCTGACCGCTGACCATGTTCGCAACACGGGGCCTAACTCAAATATCGTTGGTCAGTTTTCCGGAATGTTGTCCCAGGACAGCAGGAGGACCATAGGTCTATCATCCATACTGTTAGGGGGTCCTGTCAAACATGACTATTCCTTCAGAATGTTTGCCCAGGACAGTAGGCGGACCATAGGTCTATCATCTATACTGTTAGGGGGTCCTGTCAAACATGACCAGTCCTCCGGAACATTGGCCCAGGACAATAGGCGGACCATAGGTATATCATCCGTACTGTTAGGGGGTCCCATCGAACATGAAAGATAATGAGGATCTGAATAAAGGGGCATGAAAAGCGTGGAAGGTGAAGTGGTGGTTTGTTCGAACAGAGTCCAACACTCCCGAAATTGCGCCACCGTGGCGGAGGCGCATTAGGCGGACGTACCAACCTGATCACGGGTCGTCCCAATTTTCAGGCAGGACCTCTCTGGCGAGAGAACTACCACTTCCCATTATTACTATGGGGCATCCCAATATTATTCGGGGTAGATTTCATGATTACACCACTTCCCAAGAAGTCAGGCCAAGAGGCCGACAATAAGGAGGGACAGGGTTTGGTAATCCATGGGGCTGGACCCGAGATGAAATGTCCGAGCATTCCTAAGTATCTCATTAGGATGAGAATCAAGCCACATGTAGTTCTAGAAGCACAATTTAACTTCATGTAGGACAAAATACAGTTTAACGTCATGCAGGACGGGGGACACATCTCATCTGGGGATAGGAATGACACGACGAGTAACCTGACGTGAATAAGGACATAATCCCGCACCACACCATACAATCCCACAAGAGAGAGCGAGTCATGGAAAGACAAAGAAAGGATCCTAGTTTTAGGTCTTAGAACTCGGACCAAAGGATAAAGGGAATGGGAGACACACGGTAAAGCGGTTGCAAAACCCAACGTGAATAGGGCAAAGCCCTGCTTACTATGTGCTCCTGGGGACGCGTTTAGGCTGAGAGACCGAATGTGAAAAGATGCAAAAAGTTAGGCTGGACCTGTGGGGGAGTTCCCAGGCACTCCTACGTATCTCACAAGGATGAGAATCAAGCCATACGTAGTTCTTTAAAGGCATCATGGCACGATATGGTTCCTGCGCAAAGGAATAAGGTGTCGTGCGGGTCTAGCCCTCACATCAAAAGAAGCGGCATTTGATATATCTTGTTTGTTCTTGGAGGTAAATGGTTTTTTCTTTTGTGGGGAGACTGGCCTAGGGTAGACATTCCTAGCATCTCCACAATAATCAAGCCATAAAAAGCATTGACAAGCGGCATGGTAATCGACCAATACCTGGCGTGATGCCCCCCATGGGGAGGTCATCACAATGCGGTGCCATTTTTCGTCGTGCGGCCAGGACGATATCATCACAGTTTAAGGTCGTGTGGTAGGACCAAAAGTGTAGTTTAAGGTAATATGGTTTGGACCTGGAAACCCAGTTTAAGGTCATAGGGTTTGGACCAACAACATAGTTTAAGGTCATATGGTTTGGACCAATAGCACAGTTTAAGGTCATATGGTTTGGACTAACATCACAGTTTAAGGTCATATGGTTTGGACCTACAACACAGTTTAAGGTCATATGGTTTGGACCTACAGTACAGTTTAAGGTCATATGGTTTGGACCAACAGCATAGTTTAAGGTCATATGGTTTGGACCTACAACACAGTTTAAGGTCATATGGTTTGGACCTGGCAGCACAGTTTAAGGTCATATGGTTTGGACCTGGTAGCACAGTTTAAGGTCGTATGGCTTTGAACCTGGCAACATAGTTTAAGGTCGTATGGCTTTGGACCTGGCAGAACAGTTTAAGTTCATATGGCTTTGGACCTGGCAACACAGTTTAAGGTCGTATGGATTTGGACTTGGCAGCACAGTTTAAGGTCGTATGGCTTTGGACCTGGAAGCATAGTTTAAGGTCGTATGGATTTGAACCTGGGGGAACACGCATGATGCGATAAAGCATACCTGATGTGGTTGAGGGCATAATCCCATACCATCACTGCGCGTGATTCCAAGAGAGGAGCCTCGGGCCAAAGGGGCCTACGAGGGTTCAACAATTAGGAGGGGGACAGGAGATGCTAGCTCCCAGCTATGCTGGGCCCGAAACGCAATGTTTGGGTGACTCCTCGTTCCCCATGGGGATGAGGGTCAAGCTACACGCAACTTGTAAAGAAGAAACCCAAGAACATACTCTAGTGCTCAGATCGCGGGAGCCCCGAGAGACACCGTTACGCAGCTTGGTCTGTCTGACGTGTGGGGGTGTACTGAGGGTTAGTACAAGGAGTGTCGAGATTCCACCTTGAAACGGTGGGGCAGAACACAATGTGAATCATGCAACCAACATTCAAGGCCCAAGGAAGCCGATGTGATGACTGAGGATTACTGCTGACCATGTTCACAACACAGCATCCTGTCGCATTAGCCTAGAGGTGAGGGCAAACAAATGAGCATCAACCGCTGACCATATTCGCAACACGGGATTTGTATCAATTTTTTTCCTGAAACCCTCGGGGGCGTTGGCCCATGACGGTAGGAGAGCCCTTAGGCGTTGTATCCAGGCTGTTCTTGGGGGTCCCTCTGGGTGTGAAGGATGGTGGGGACTGAATGAAAGGGAACACGAAGCTTGACAAGTGGACGAAAACTTTCCTAAGTCGAATCTGACACTCCAGGTCCTAGAACAGAGTACTCTGAACACATTAGCAGACCACTGGAAAGGGTCGAAGGGCTCAGTTTAAGAGAGGCCAAAATATGGCAGATCCCCGGGAGAAGGGGGGCGTAATGCCAAAAACCCTGTACCACACCTATATATCCCATCCATGGGGAGGGACAGTCCAAGAGGCCTAGGAAACCAGGAGATCGTGGGATCTCCTAAGAGACGGGGCTGGACCTGAAATCTAAGTGTTCAGGCGGTCCTACGTATCCCATAAAGATGAGAATCAAGCCATACATAGTTCTAGAAGGCGCCTTTTAATGTCATGGGGAACATGACATAGGAGGGCTAATCCTGAGAATAGGGTGCACGTGGTGCATCTATTGCAAACCCGACGTGAATGAGGACATAATCCCATACCACACCATGCGATCCTGTGGTCAAGGTCCCAAAGGCAAGACAGACATGATGCATTAGCAGACCTCGAGTTGGACCCAAAGACGGAAGGTCTGGGCGTTCCTACGTATCTCATTATGATGAGAATCAAGCCACAAGTAGTTCTTGAAGTACAGTTTAACGTCATGTAGGATGAGATAAGGATCTTAGTTTTAGGTCTTAGAACTTGGACCAAAGATCCCAGACGTAGGAAAAAATGTAGTTTAAGGTCATGCTGGACCAGGTGCAGTTTAAGGTCATGTGGGACCGCAGGAGGATCTTAGTTTTAAGTCTTAGAACTCGAACCCTTGTGCAGTTTTAAGGTCGTGTGGGACCGTACAGTTTAAGGTCATGCAGGACCAAGGAAATATTAGGGAAATTACTGCTTGAGGAACCTGGCGTTGGTGGTAGGAGTTACGCGCTCACTATCCATAGTTACCAGGGAATACGCACCATTGGGATAGACCTTCTGGAAAATAAAAGGCCCCTCCCATTTGGGCTCCAACTTGGGTGGTTTCCTGCCAGGAATCATTGGCGCTCTGAGAGCCATCACCAGGTAACCTTGCAGGAAGGAGCAGAGGTGAACCTTCTTATTGAAAGCTTGAGCCATCCTGCTCTGATGCCTTTCCAAGTTATTTAAAGCGTGAAGCCTACTTTCGTCCAGCGCTTCCAATTCGGCTAGATGGATTTAGGAAACTCTATCTAGTGCTTGCTGGTCATAGACCACCGTTCGCAATGAGGGAAACTAGATCTCGATGGGAAGGATGGCCTCAGCTCCATATACCAGGGAATAAGGAGTCACTTGGGTGGAGTTACGAGTCATCGTCCTATAAGCCCAGAGGGCATTGGGGAGCTTGTCTGACCAACTTTTCTTGTTCTGACCAACCATCTTTTGCAGAATGTTAGAGAGGGTTTTGTTAAACGCCTCAATCTGTCCATTTTCCTGCGCATGATAGTGGGAGGTGTGGTTAGAGTGAATTTTTTACTTGGCGTACAATTTCTTCAGCTCGGCTACTCGGAAGTTGGTTCCGTTATCCATGAGGATAGCATTAGGTACTTCAAACCGATAGATGATATTGGAGCTCACGAAGTCAGCGATAGAACAGTCCTTGACTTCCCTGAGCAGGATTGCCTCTGCCCACTTCGAGAAGAAGTCCGTAGTAGTTAAGATGAACCAACACTGGCGGGCCGTCGCCGGCGGGTAAGGGCCTACGACATCCAACCCCTAGACTGCAAAGGACCAAGAATACTTGGTAGTATGGAGATGCTCCGGTAGTCGATGCACAAAGTTAGCATGAACTTGGAACGCATGACACCTCTTGGAATACTCGATGCAGTCATGGATCATGGAGGGCTAGAAGTATCCTAGCCTCCGAATCTGGTGGGACAACTTCAACCCGGCGTGGTGGGTGCCACAGGAACCAGCGTGCACTTCTTGCATGACCTGTGGGATCTCGACTCCTTGAAGGAAACAGAGGAGAAAACCATCAAATCTGTTCCTGTAAAGGAGCTGCTCAAGGCTGGGACCGCTTTGAAGGGTGAACTGCAGCGCACAGCGTCGGATTATCTCTCGCTCAGCTCGGTACAGTGGAAGATTTCCGTGCTGGAGGTATTCAACCAAGGGCATCCTCCAGTTAGGCACTGTCTCGATTACCGCACCTGAATCCCCCGGGGGATCCTGACGTAGGGGCACCAACGGTGAGATGGTTCACTCACGGGCCACGATTGTCCTCTGGAATAATAGGAGCAATGACTCTCCGGTGCGCCACGTGGATGATTAGGTCATCCTGTTCGGGCTCTGTAAGTGATGCGGCCAGGCTGGCCAAAGCATCTGCTCGACTGTTCTGCGACTGGGGAATGTGAACAACCTCTGGTCAGGAGTGGAACTTAGCCATTAGACGGAGGGTGCACTCCAGCGATGGCACGAGTTCTAGATTTTTGACAGCATGGTCACCATTGACCTGCTTGGTGACTAGCTCGGAGTCCCCTTTTACATACAGATGGGGTACGTCAATCTCGAGAGCTAACTCGAGGCCAGTGATGAGTGCATAATAATCTGCCTCATTGTTGGTACAGCCTTCTGAAAACAGGAATGAATACGGCGGAACGACTTGATCCAGGGTGATGAAGATGATACCCAGGCCCACTCTGTTGAGCCTAGGATCGTTGAGCCTTCTACCAGTGGGTCTCCGGGAGGCACCGTCAAAGTGAATCTGCCAGCATGGGATAGCGTGATCGACTGAGAGGATTGCCTCATCAGGAAAGACTAGATCCAGTGGCTGGTCCGCGGAGGTTGGGTGGGTAGCTAAGAAGTCTGCCAATGCCTGTCCTTTGACGGCCTTCTGAGGTACGAACCTGATGTCGAACTTCTGGAGGATCACCGCCCAGTATGCCAATTGGCCGGTCAATATAGGTCGGTTCAGGATGTATTTCAACAGGTCTACCCGAGAGACCAGCTGTACCTCATGGTGCTGCAAGTAGTGCCGCAACTTCTGCACAGAAAATACGTGCACCAGGCAACTCTTCTCGATGGGAGAATATTTAATTTCCGTGTCGAGGAGCATGCGTCTGAGGTATTAGAGGCTATTCTTCGTTCCCTCGTTGTTCTTATGGGCGAGAAGTTCGCCGAGGGATCGCTCCTGGGTGGTCACGTAAAGGGCCAGTGGATTTCTGGAAATGGGTGGCATCAAGACCGGAGGTTGAAGCAGATACTGCTTGATTTCCTCAAAAGCGGTCTGACAATCTTCGTCCCATTCATAGGCGGCACCTTTCTTCATGAGCCGAGAAAAGGGCTTACACTTGCCGGACAGATTCACAATGAATCGACGTATATAGGCTAAGTGGCCTTGGAGACATCGAATCTCCCGAATATTATTCGTGTGAGGCATCTGACTGATGGCCTTGATCTTCTCTAGGTCGATCTCGATGCCTCGATACCTAACGATGAAGCCAAGAAACTTTCCGGAGGTGACCCCAAAGGCACACTTCAACGGGTTCATCTTCAAGTGGAGAGAACGGAGGAATCCGAACACTTTCTCAAGGTCTTTGAGATGGTCCTGGTGCTGATGAGATTTAACCACCAGGTCGTCCATGTAACACTCCACCAGCATCCCGAGAATCGGCTTGAATATGCGGTGCATGGCCCGTTGATAGGTGGCACCTGCATTCTTCAGGCCGAAGGGCATAACCTAGTAGTAGAAAGTACCCTGGGGGGCCCTGAAGGCAGTGAACTCTTCATCCTCGAGGGCCATCCAGATATGGTTGTACCCAGAGTACCCATCCATGAAGGAGAGTGCTTGGAACCCGGCCATGGCATTGATTAATATCTCTATCATGGGAAGGGGAAAATCATCCTTCGGATAGTGGCGATTGAGATCGTGGAAGTCGATACAGACCCTGATATGCCCGTTATTCTTCCTGACTGGCACAATGTTGGCTAGCCACCTGGGGTACTGGACTTCCTTGACGAAGTTGGATTTGATGATCTTATCAACTTCGACCTCAACCATGGCACCGTGAGAGGGGTGCATCTTTCTGGGAGGCTGCTTGAACCCGCAATGGTTTGCTGGAAGGCCAAGGCGGTGGACGGCTACCTGGGGATCTAGTCCTGGCATCTCGTCATAACTCTAGGCGAACACATCACGGTGCTGTCTGAGGAAGTCTACGTACCGTTTCCATTCCTCGGGGGGAATGGCGGCGCTGACCAATGTGGGTCTCAGGTCCGCCTTTCTACCAAGGTTCACCTACACTAACTCGTCGACCATGGTGGGGACGCCCTCCTCAAATGTAGGAGGAGCATCTTCCATGTCCTCCTCTCCGCTCGTGGAGGGATCATCCACGGGGGGAGCCGTTTTGGGGGTGCTAGACCCTGATGGGAAGCTGGTGCCGGCTTGGGCGGCAGAGGTCGTCACGTTAGGGGACTCATGCACTACGGAGACCATGGTGACAAAGGCGGTTGATCCAATCCCATCTGGCCTTCAGCCTAAGGGGCCACACTTTATGACATCAAAGCAGTAGTGGAACGTTGGCTTGAGACGGTCGATTTCGGCCTGACGAAACAGACATGTATGACATACTGTCGTTGTCATAAGCCTAACATCCCGATATCGTGCAGGGGTAGGAGGCTCGGTGATCACCTGATCCTGGTTGGTGTAAGAGTACGAGGTGATTTCCCACCATCGCTTGGACCCAGAGATATGCCTTCCTCTGGTACCCGAAACAACAAAGAACTGCCCCATGTCAGGGGTCGTGGCCTCCAACCGATGGATTGGGAAGACATATGCGTCATCCAAACCTGCCCATGGATCACTTGTGACAGTGGAGGGCTCAACCTCACCTGCCAGGATCTGCTTATCCTTGCTCTTGTAATAGTCAGTGTCCAGATAACGGGCTTCACAAGAGGAAAAAGGAGACGCATCTCCTTGGAGCACGCCCACTCGACCCTTAAGGGAGTATTTGAGGCACTGGTGATACGATGAGGGGACCTCTACGTGAAGGTGGAGCCACAGCCTACCCATCAACGCGTTGTAGGAAGTGTTATGAGAGACAACCATGAATTTGGTATTGGCAATTAGGTCGCCGAACTGGGTCTTCAGATGAATCTTGCCGAGTGGAGTTTGCTCGGTCCTATCATACCCATGAATCTTGAGGTCGGAGGGAGTTAAATCATCCTCAGACAACCCCAGTTTCCGCAGCGTCCGAGTTGGGATTAGGTTAATCCCGGAACCCATGTCAATAAGACAGCGGCAGACTTCCTCACTGTTGAACTGGCCGGTGATTTACAGTGGGAGAATATTCCCCTATATGGGAAGGTCTTAATCTTCACCGGAAAACGAGATAACCACCTGACATTCAGCATCCTCAATTGCCTCGGTGTGGAAGGCTTCTGCGGCCTCCACCTCTATCTCAAACTGGAGGGGGCTCCTTAGAGCCTCGACGAGTGCCTCACGCATTTCAGATGACAGGGGAAGGGCCTCAAGGATAGAAAGCCTTTCCGGAATGTCGGCTAGGTGCTTTAGAACATCATAATTTCAAGCCAAACGTGAGCTTCTGCTTACAGGAGGCCTCTCTGCGATTGGAGGCATGACGGGACCTGCCGGTGGGACCGGTGACTGACTGGTACTAGGCACGTCTCGCTGTTCACTAGTCGAAGCCCGAGAGGTGGCTTCTGTGTTAGGACCGGAAGGCTATAGTCGGCCGGTGGTAGGGCAGGGCTGGTTGCGGCACGGTCGAGGTGGTCCCGCCTGATCCAGCAACACAAACGGTGGTGGAGGCGAACCTGTCAACACCGGGTGAGGGGGCCGTGTGCACTGATCTCTGTATTGGGCCTGCTGCCTGGTCTCAGTAGCGTGCACGACCTGACTGGAGGTGACGACTGCCGTCCCCCGGAGATTCATGTAGCCACGGCTCCACCGACGTTGGCGACGGATGGGGACATTGGGGAGGTCCACCTGGCGTTCCTCATCGTTGAGAGTCAAAAAGGGATTTACCAACTCTACGGTGTTAACCGAAGCGTACCCTGGTCTTTCACTCGAGGAGTCATCCACTATCGGACGGAGTCTTGGAGGGATCCCCATCTATGGGGGCATAAAATTGCCAAGAGTACGGGAAGATGACGACATTGGCAGGGCGCGTTCTTTCTTCTTGCATCGCCGCTTTCTCTTCTGGGAAGAGGTAGGCTGGGACGACGATGCCAAAGCGGCGCTCGCAAATTCTGAGGGCCCTGGATGACTCAAGCAGGTACGGATGATGCCATGGGCACAGGAGACCATCCTGCGGGCCATCCAGTTGTTATACTTCCAGGACCCACGGTCGGAAACCTGTTCCCACTCATCGTCGTTGCAACTGCTGCCATCTGATCTCACAAAGACACCGGCCACTTGCACCGGGGCTGGGGCCAACCTGACTATGTTGTTGTCAATCTGGTCTTGGAGCCATTCCTTGAACACATAGCATAGCTGGATGGTGTTCCCCAGGATCCGGTGATAAGGGAAGTAGTTAGGGTGGTCAGTAAGACGCGCCTCTTCTGGCTTCTGGCACTCAGACAGCCGCACGATCCTCTGCTCCAAGGCGCTACGGAAATAACCGGGGACCTGGGCATTGTCAAATGAGTAAGTCCGATTCCTTCTTTCTGGAAAGGGGGATATTGGAGGATGACCATGACCAGGGGCCGGAGGAGCATTCCAAGGAGGCAGAGCCTGATTATCTTGCCTAGGTGGTGGTGGTGCGTTACGCGGAGGCACCTGCCGATTTTGAGGCGGTCGCTGCGGGGCCGGAGGCTGTGCCCATGGGGGTGGACCCCTATGGGGCTGCTGAGCTGGCCTTACTGGTAGCAACTCTAGCTGTCTGGGGGCCTCTATCTGGGGTACAACAGCAGGCTCGGCTCTGGCGGCTCTCCTTGCAGGGATTACAGGAGGCAGCAGGTGTGCCTGACTGGCCAGTTGCAGGGCTTCCTCGAGGCGCTGATCCTTGTATGAGAAGTCCCGGAACCCTCCGGGGTAATTCTGAGTGATCAAAGAAGGAACCAGTTCTGCCTTGATGTTCCCTACACACATTGTCAGTAATTTCTCCGGAGTTAGTGGCATGTAAAGGGAGTACGTGAGCCCCTTACACTGGGCGATGAAGTCTGCGACCCGCTCATCGGGCCTTTTTCTGCACCTGAAGAGGTCTACAATGTTCATCTTCTGGGTTTTAGAACTGAACTGGTAGAGGAATTTCTAGAGAAGGTCCTCCCAGCTAGTCACAGATCCAACAGGGAGCTGGCTGTACCAGACGAATGCTGGTCCTTCTAGTGTCTGAACGAAGCAACGGAGCTTGGCAGCCTCCTGCTGCGCCGGAGTCCCTAACATAGGCCCGCACCTCGAGTTGAAGTGGGCCAGGTGTTGTGGTAGGTATCCGGTCCCGTTAAAGGGGGAAAAAGTGGGGTTCCCAAATCCCGGAGGGGCCGGCATATCATCCACCCACGCTGGGTATGGCTTGCCATCCGGTGGGATTTCCACCTGCCGAGTTTCCAGGGCCTCTAGGCGGGCGATGAGTACTTCCATTAGATCGTCCGTACGTGGATTCCTGTCCTGATGGGGATCTCTAACCACAAGCTCATTGCCGGGATCTTCAATCCGGTAGTAAAGCTCAGCAGCTCGCGGGGCGGCTGGCGGAGCGACTCTCGGGGCAGCGGGAGGAAACCGAGCAGGGTCCCCCAGGTGATCCCACAACTCAAGAGGGTTCGGCGAAACATATCGCGCCCTCTTACCATGGGCTCCGACCTCTCCCCTGTCGGCGAACGCAACATGGTCGCGGTTATAACGACCCATAATTTACATACATTGTTATTACTTTAGAATTGAAGCATGCTTATTACAACATATAAAAAAACCAGGAAAAAACCATATAGGTATAGATTCTTTAGAAACTGGGAAACATAAACAAGTGGTTCATAAAGCATCTACTTTACCTCCCATTTATTTTATCATATCTAGAGTCCCTTTTTGGCATATCCTACTTAATAACCTTCTTACTGACCTGGGGAAATAAAACATACAAAAGGGTGAGCTCAAATTCTCAGTAAGGGTAAACAAAAGAAATATCAATCACATCATATACATAAGAACATAACTTTTGGAAATCTTAACCTGCAAAAGAGATCATAATTTCATAACATGGGATAAATCATAGTAGTGAAATGTAATCCCAATAACCATAAATTAAAACATGAAACTTTTTGGCATACACACATAATCATATAGAATCATTTCTTATTAGTCAAGACTCATTTCCAAGACTATCTTAGTGGACAAAGGCCATTTCTGAACCGAGTTCACTCCTCGTTTCAGTCCTGTTTCACTGAACCGGTTTAACCTGCCGTTTCAGCCATGTCTATCTCATGAGATATAAAATCTTTACCCAATGAATTAGAGGGAGATATAGGTCCCACCCATCTCATAATGATACCATTCTTATGTGTTCCACAAAATCATAAATCATACATCATTGCATAACCCATGTAATAAAAATGGGATTCTTAAACATCATGACATCATAAAACAATTCATATAAGATAAATGAATTCATAAAAATAATTCCATCACAATATAATCAAATAAATATAATAATATGGATATAAACAGAACCCTATATTATCTTAGATGTAAAATAATTTTGATAAAACACTTGAACTCCATTCTTGAGAAAAATATCCTTTCTACTTCAAAAACATTTTCCTTTCTTAACATGTCATACAATTTAAAACTAAAAGAAGTTTATTAAAAATAAACTTGAAAACTTGTAAATTAATCTTCTTTGAAATAATGTTTTAAAAATCCATTCATGTCGTATAAGTTAAAAAAACATTCTTCTCGTACTTTTGTCGGAAAAGTCAAAAAGTACCTCGTACGAAAAACGACAAAAGATTCCTTTCATATCTTTTACTAAAAACTCACCGAAGGGTAAAAGTGGATTTAAAAAATTATAGGTGGATGGAAATAATATTAAATATTGAGGAAACATGGATGTGGATGATAAAATACACCCCAGTAAATACCAAAGTATAAACAATATCGGATAAAAATGAGATTGTGATATTTTTCCTTACCTTAGGTCCGATTTGCTTCGTAAGTGTCCGAACCTCCTGTATAATGATTTAAATAATGTTATTGACTTATTCCAGAATCATAATTATTGTTATGATATCATATATGGTTATATTATTATCTTCTTATTAGTAATATTTCATTATTACTTGTTATTCGGGTGTTTATTACGTTTTGTTCTTATGCGTGTTTTGTCGAATAAATTCTTATTCTTCTCTTTAGGTTATAGATACCTAATTTCTAGAATGGTATTAGTGTACTATATGTCATATTTATTCATTCAATTCATTTATATAATCATTATTCAATGAAGATCATGTGGAATGAGTCACATCACATCGTGGAGACGGTATTCCGTACGTACGCACGAGCGATGATATCGTTCCCATGATCGTGAAATTGTATTGGAGTGTATGTATACTATTTCAGAATCAATATCACTTTACCATAATCATATATAGTTATTATTTACACCATTATACCCATCCAAGTAAGGTGGTGGGGGAAAATAGATTACACCACGGCATGGAGACGGTATTCCGTACGTACGCACGCGCAGTGATTTCGTTTTCCGTAGGATGGATATATGGTGAAATAGGGTTGTTTCATACTTATAATAACATATCAGTATATGAGTGATACTGATGTTATTACTTCATAATTAAACAACTAAAGAATAAGAAGTGGAAGAAGAAATAAAGATGAAAGAATTGGTAACGGACATTACCTCTTCTTTGAAGCGCCTCTTTGAGACCTCCTTTTAGGGCACTAAAATTGGTCTTTGAAGAAGACCAGGACCTCTAGGATGTCTCTAGGGAAGTGGAGAGGAGAAATTTTCAGGGGTTGGCCGAGCTTGAAGGCTCAAAGTGGTGTGAGGAAGAGGGGTAGGAGGTGCCCTTTTATAAGGGAGGAGAGGGGCTCCTTTGAAAAAACTAAAAATATTATTTTATTATAAAGACAAATTTGGTTTTAAATAACTCCAAATTGATTTATTTTGAAAATAAGGTGGGGATGGGTCGAAATAATCTCATCCAACAGAATTTAGACAAGTTTAGGTTCCTATTTTAACCTTATAATTTATATTTAACTTTAAGTTAAATAATTTTACTTTTACCGTGTCTTTTTGTGTTCTTACACTATAAGGTTAATAAACTTACTATAACAAGCCAAACGAACCCCAAGTTGTTTATTATTAATATATATAACCTTATCTAAGTCATTTTTCCGAACCTTAGATTTTTAGGAATAAAATAACAATTAATAATATAATATTTTTTTAAAAAACTATTTTATGTCAATTTTGACACTATTTAGTAATTGACTTTTGTGAAAATCATAACATAATGATTAGTTTGAAAAAAGTTAATTAAATAAATACTAACATGTCATATTAAGCTATAAAATTAGTGGAATTCATAAAAAGTCTCAAATTAAATTTATTTGGGTATTTATAACATCAATTATGTCAATATTTCATTAATAAGATAATTACTGCATCATCATTGTGTCATAAATAAATTAAATTATTTAATGTCTAAAAATTACAAATAAAATACCATTATGTAGGAAATCTTTTTATATTTCTAATGAATATTTATAGTCTAATTTATCTTATGTATAAACCTATATTAAAAATGATTTAGTTATTAAAATTTGATTTTAACTATTTTAACCCTTCTTTAAATAAATTAATAATAAATGTCCTAATCTAATCTAAGTGGGCCTAAATGGTCATATTTTATTAATAAGGTTGTTTTGGGTTGAATTAAACTTATCAAATAGAATTAGGAAATGTGTTAGGGTAATAATAATATCATTTTTACTCTTAATTACCCTATTTACTTTTAACCGTGGTAAATAAAAGTAAAAAGTTACTATTCACCAAAAAATTATTTTCATCTCATTGAACCACATTTTACTTACTGACATCAACCGTGTCTCTCGGATTTTCGAAATTCCACTCACAGAAGCGGCAAAATTAAGTTTTATGAAAAATTCAGTTTTTTAACTACCACTTAGTGGTTTCACTATTCATCAAAAATAGAAAGTTTTCAGAAAAATACCAAAATTTCACCCTAGGCTAATTTCAATATTCCGAATCCAAAAATGAAGTCCATTTTGAAAAATAAAATTTATAAAATTTCAAAAAGTGGTTATTACTATTCATAACGGCTAGTTTTAATAATATTTTAATAGCATATCATTGTTTAGTGAAACTCGGTATTGCGTACGACGCAAGCTATCGAGGAAGGTCGCCATTGCGTGTAAAGAAAGCCAAGAAAGTGATGTGTGTAGTGAAACATTCCTTTGATGATTTATATAACATAAAAACAAAATAATTCTCATAAAAGTCTCAGGTGTTAAATTCTACCCCCCTTAAAATGAATTTCACCCTCGAAATTAGTCACTTTGTAACAAACAGATGAGGATACCTCTCCCTCATCATATCCTCAAGCTCCCATGAAGCTTCTTCTAATTGGTGGTTCCTCCATAAAACTTTCACCAAGCGAGTGGTCTTGTTTCGTAGGACTTTTTCGCTACGATCAAGAATCTCTATCGGCTGTTCTTCATAAGAAAGATCTTGCTCCAGCGGTACAACTTCTGAGATGAGTACATGTGAAGGATCAGGTATGTACTTTCTCAAGAGAGATACATGGAACACATCGTGAACTTGAGAGAGATTCGGTGGAAGCGCCAATCGGTAAGCTACCTTCCCAACACGATCCAGTATTTCGAAAGGACCGATATATCTAGGGATCAACTTCCCCTTCTTTCCAAATCTCATGACCCTCTTCTAGGGAGATATTCATAAGAACACTTTATCACCCACTTCAAAATCTAGGTCTTTTCTTCGGTTATCGGCATAACTTTTCTGTCGACTCTGAGCTGCTCTTATGTGTTGTTGAATAGATTGGACCTTTTTTTCCATCTCATGAACAATATCAGGTCCTAATAGCTTTCTTTCCCCAACTTCATCCCAGCAAGTTGGAGTCCTTCATTTCTTTCCATATAGAGCTTCATAAGGAGCCATCTGAATACTGGAGTGAAAGCTATTATTATAAGAAAATTCCACCAAAGGTAGGTGTTGATCCCAACCACCTTTGAAATCCATAGAGAAATCTCTCAACATATCTTCTAGAGTTTGAATTGTTCTCTCAGACTGACCGTCTGTATGAGGATGATAATCGGTGCTGAAACTCAACTTTGTATCCTGAGTATGCTGAAGACTTCGCCAGAACTTTGAGGTAAACCTCGGATCCCGATCAGATATAATAAAAAGTGGTACTCCATGCAATCTTACCACTTCCTTTACATATATCCCGGCAAGCTGATCCAGAGAGAAATCCTCTCTAATAGAAATGAAGTGTGCAGACTTTGTAAGATGATCAACTATGATCTAGATAACATTATTGCCTTTGGATGTTTTAGGAAGTCCGGTGACAAAGTCCATAGTTATGTTTTCCCATTTCCATTCGGGTATGGGTAATGGTTGTAACATTCCCTTAGACTTCTGTCTCTTAGCTTTAACTTGCTGACAAACCAAGCATCGAGAGACAAATTCAGCAACATCTCTTTTCATTCCATCCCACCAGAAGTACTCTTTCAGGTCCCTATACATCTTCGTACTTCCAGGATGAATAGAGAATGAAGAACTATGAGCCCCATCCAGCAGCTCCTTCTTTAATTCAGGGATGGGAGGAACACAAACCCGATTCGTGAACTTTATTATCCCATCACAATCAAGGTTGAATTCAGGAACATTTCTCACCTTCTTTTGTAACTCGAAATCTTCTTTTTGTGCCTCTTTAATCTTCACATGTATAGATGGTTGAACATTCATTTGAGAAAGATAATATTTTTACCCTTCCATTATAATTCCAAGATCCATCCTTTGTAAATCCATGAATATTGGATCTTTTGTGATCCTTATCATGGATAAACTGGCATGGTCTTGTTGACTTAATGCATCTGCCACCTTGTTTGCTTTCCCAGGGTGGTAATGGATTGAGCAGTAGTAATCCTTAATCAGCTCCAACCATCTTCTTTGGCGCATATTCAGCTCCTTTTGTTTGAAAATATACTTTAAACATTTATGATCAGTATAAATGTCACACCTTTCTCTATAAAGATAATGCCTCCAAATATTTAATGAAAATATTATTGTATCTAACTCCAAATCATGAGTTGGGTAATTTTTCTCATGGATTTTCAACTGTCGTGAGGCATAAGCTATCACCATATCATTTTGCATTAGAACACACCCCAATCCCTTCTTGGATGCATCACTGTAGATCACAAACCTTTCTCCACTACAAGGAAGTGTGAGAACAGGTGCACTGGATAACCTTCTTTTCAACTCCTTGAAATTATCTTCACATTCCTCCGTCTAAACAAACTTAACCCCTTTCCGAGTCAACTTGGTGAGTGGATTAGATAATCGTGAAAAATCATTCACAAAACGTCGATAATATCCATCCAAACCAAGAAAACTTCGGATCTCAGTTACTGTTGTTGGTATCGACCATCTTTTGATAACCTCTATTTTTGCTGGATCCACATATTTCCCCTCTTTTGAGATTATGTGACCCAAAAATGCAACTTTTTGAAGCCAAAATTCACACTTGGTAAATTTGGCATAAAGCTTCTCCTTTCTCAGGGTCTTCAATATAATTCTCAAGTGATCTTCATGTTCTTCCTTGCTATTTGAATATACAATAATATCATCTATAAAGACTACCACAAACTGATCAAGATAGTCTCTAAAGACTCTATTCATCAGATCCATGAAGATAGCAGGGACATTAGTAAGACCAAATGGAATCACTACAAATTCATAGTGTCCATACCTTATACAGAAAGACGTCTTTGGTATATCCTCCCTTTTGACCCTTAATTGATGATACCCTGAACGAAGATCAATCTTAGAAAAGTATTGAGCTCCGCGTAGTTGGTCAAATAAGTCATCAATGCGCGGGAGAGGATATTTGTTCTTGATAGTGATCTTTTTTAGTTCTCGATAATCAATGAAGAGTCTCATTGATCAATATTTCTTCTTAACAAACAAAACAGGTGCTCCCCAAGGTGACGCACTAGGGCGTATGAATCCCTTATCAAGATTCTCTTAGAGTTGCTTCTTCAATTCCTGCAACTCAATTGGGGCCATTCTATAAGGTGTCTTTGAAATAGTCAAAGCACCCGATATGAGTTCTATTGAAAACTGAACTTCACGATTTGGTGGAAGACCCATCAATTTCTTCGGAAAGACATCATCAAAATTCCGTACAATGGGCATATTCTTAATCGTGAGTTTCTCACCAACCATTTGAGATAAATAACCTTCATTTAGTGGAATCAAGACCCATAAGATGGAAGAAATTTCCACTAGAAGGTTATGTTCATCCTTGCATCGATAGAAGATCATAGATTGATCTGGAATATGAAATGTGACTTCCCTTCTTTGGCAATTGATATGAGCTCCATATAGAGAAAGCCAATCCATGCCAAGAATCACATCAAATTCCACTATAGGGAGGATCACAAGATTTGTAGGAAGCACTTTACCACAAAATTCAATCGGAGAAGAATTGTAAAATTTTGATGCGACTGTTGTGCCATTAGGGGTTGTCACAGCTAACTCAACATCTAATTTTTGAGGTAATACGGTGATACACTTAGAAAATTCTTCAGAAATAAAAGAGTGGGTGGATCCAGAATCAAATAAAACATTTTATACTTTATATTGAATGGTAAGTGTACCTCTCACCACTTCGTTGTCGTACTCCACATTTCCGATAGTAATTTCATGCGACTTTCCATTGTCTTTAGCCTTAAAAGTTTGTTGACGTCGACCATCATCATCAACCCTTGGATTTGGGCATTGATTGTCATAATGCCCCATCTCCTTGCACTTGAAACATTGAAGTGTAGTAGGTTCATTCTGTGTATCCCTTTTTTTGTTTGCATCATTATACATCTTCCTCCCATTATTACGGCATTAAAATGCCTGATTACCTTCTTTTCCACATTTGAAACATTTACTTGTCCCTTTAAGACAACTCCCTCCATGTTTCTTTCCACACTTCGAGCATAAGGGAAAGCTCATCTTCTTTTCAGTGTGGTCTTTAGATTTTCCTTTGAATTCCATTTTCCTCTTCTTATCAAACCCATGTGACTGATGGGTTACACCAATCTTCATCTCAACCTTGAGAGAACATCGAACAATTTCCTCGTAGCTATTGAAGTCCCTTATGGCTAACGCCCTTCAAAGACTTGGTTTTAAGCCACTAAAGAATCGATCAATCTTACTCTCAGGTTGGATAATAATTCTGGAAGCATACCTTGCAAGTCTTGTAAAATTTGCTTCGTAGGTACCAACAGATTCATCATCCTTTTGCTTCAGTTCAAGAAATTCCTTCTCTATCTTTGTTAGAAGAATACGAGGGAAATACTTATTGAAAAATAAGTTCTTGAACTCTTCCCATTCCATGGACTCAATTTCATCTCTTTTCCTCATATTCTTAATAAGATTCCACCATTGATCAGTATCACCTTCCAAACGATACACTGCTAATACGAATTTATCATGTTCAGAACATTGAAGAACTGAAAATATCTTTTTAGTGGTACTGATTCATTGTTCAGCCACTAATGGATCAGAAGACCTACTGAATGAAGGTGGACGCTACCTCATGAAGGATTCGACAGAATGTTGCTACTTCCTTTGCTCATTTGGAAGTCCTGTATGATTCATAGCTTGAGAAAGTTGTGTGAGCATGGCTACAAGATTTTGCATTCCAGATCCCATAACGTTTGGTTGCTCAGGGGGACAATCATTGCATTGACCGTCGCATTCCTCATTAACACGGTTCCTTCGGGTTCCAGCCATTGACTAAAACCAAGAAGAATAGTGTCAGCAACACTAATTATAATAGGAAAACCACATAATTAAGAATAAAATTTTACACTTAAGGTCTTATTATAGGTTGTTCATGGCCATTTTTAAAACACTAAGATCGTGTTCTATGCTTAGACTTATCCTTAGGGTTCTTACTAAGGCTTTCACATCCTAGTTTCCAAAGGTTGACTATACCTTTCCTCTGACACCAACTATAACGACCCATAATTTAGATACATTTTTATTACTTCCGAATTTAAGCACACTTATTACAACATATAACAAAACCATGAAAGGACCGTATAGGTATAGAGTCTTTAGAAACTCGGAAACATAAACAACTGGTTCATAAAGCATCTACTTTGCCTCCCATTTATTTCATCATATCTAGAGTCCCTTTTTGGCATATCCTACTTAATAACCTTCTTCCTGACTTGGGGAAGTAAAACATACAAAAGGGTGAGCTCAAATGCTCAGTAAGGGTAAAAAAAAGAAATATCAATCACATCATATACATAAGAACAAAACTTTTGGAAATCTTAACCTGCAAAAGAGATCATAATTTCATAACATGGGATAAATCATAGTAGTGAAATGTAATCCCAATAACCATAACTTAAAACATGAACCTTTGTGGCATATACACATAATCATAGAGAATCATTTATTATTATTCAAGACTCATTTCCAAGACTATCTTAGTGGACAAATTCCATTTCTGAACCGAGTTCACTCCTCGTTTCAGTCCTGTTTCACTGAACCGGTTTAACCTTCCGTTCCATCCATGTCTATCTCATGAGATATAAAATCTTTACCTAATTCATTGGAGGGAGATATAGGTCCTACCCATCTCATAATGATACCATTCTTATGTGTGCCACAAAATCATAAATCATACATCATTGCATAACCCATGTAATAAAAATGGGATTCTTAAACATCATGACATCATAAAACAATTCATATAAGATAAAGGAATTCATAAAAATAATTCCATCACAACATAATCAAATCAATGTAATAATAGGGATAGAAACAGAACCCTATATTATCTTATATGGAAAATAATTTTGATAAAACACTTTAACTCCATTCTTGAGGAAAATATCCTTTCTACTTCAATTTTTTTTCCTTTCTTAACATGTCATACAATTTAAAACTAAAAGAAGTTGATTAAAAATAAAATTGAAAACTTGTATAGTAAGCTTCTTGGAAATAATGTTTTAAAAATACATTCATGCTGTATAAGTTTAAAAAAAACATTCTTCTCGTACTTTGGTCAGAAAAGTAAAAAAGTACCTCGTACGAAAAACGACGAAATATTCCTTTCATATCTTTTACTAAAAACTCACCAAAGGGTAAAATTGGATTTAAAAAATTGTAGGAGGATATAAATAATATTTAATATTTAGGAAACATGGATGTGGATGATAAATATTCCCTAGTAAATTCTGAAGTATAAACAATCTTGGATAAAAATTGAGATTGCGAGATTTCCCTTACCTTAGGTCTGATTTGCTTCGTAAGTGTCTGAACCTCCTGTATA
The DNA here is from genome assembly GCA_963277665.1 of Viscum album. Lineage (NCBI taxonomy): Eukaryota > Viridiplantae > Streptophyta > Magnoliopsida > Santalales > Viscaceae > Viscum > Viscum album. Next base: position 1,474,382,623 of record OY728132.1, on the reverse strand, counting down.
ATGATTTAAATAATGTCATTGACTTATTCCATAATCAAACTCATTGTTATGATATAATATATGGTCATATTCTTATCTTCTTATTAGTAATATTTCATTGCTACTTGTTATTCAGGTGTTTATTACTTTTTGTTCTTATGCGTGTTTTGTTGAATAAATTCTTATTATTCTCTTTAGGTTATAGATAACTCATTTATATAATGTTATTAGTGTAATATATAACATATTTATTCACTCAATTCATTTATGAAATCATTATTCAATGAAAATCATGTAGAACGAGTTGCATCACATCGTGGAGACGGTATTCCGTACGTACGCACGAGCAATGATATCGTTCCCATGATCGTGGAATTGTATTGGAGTGTATGTATACTATTTCAGAATCAATATCACTTTACAATAATCATATATATTAATTATTTACACCATTATACCCATCCAAGTAAGGTGGTGGTGGAAAATAGATTACACCACGGCGTGGAGACGGTATTCCGTACGTACGCACGCGCGGTGATTTCGTTTTCCGTAGGATGGATAGATGGTGAAATAGGGTTGTTTCATAATTATAATAACATATCAGTATATGAGTGATACTGATGTTATTACTTCATAATGAAATAACTAAAGAAGAAGAAGTGGAATAATAAATAAAGATGAAATAATTGGTAACGAACATTACCTCTTCTTTGAAGCGCCTCTTTGAGACCTCCTTTTAGGGCACTAAAATTGGTCTTTTAAGAATAACAGGACCTCTATGATGTTTCTAGGGAAGTGTAGAGGAGAAATTGGCAGGGGTTGGCCGAGCTTGAAGGCTCAAAGTGGTGTGAGGAAGAGGGGGAGGAGGTGCCCTTTTATAAGGGCGGAGAGGGGCTCCTTTGGAAAAACTAAAAATATTATTTTATTATAAAGCCAAATTTGGTTTTAAATAGCTCCAAATTGATTTATTTAGAAGCTAAGGTGGGTATGGGTCTAAATACTCTCATACAATAGAATTTAGATAAGTTTAGGTTCCTATTTTAACCTTATCATTTAGATTTAACTTTAAGTTAAATAATTTTACTTTTACCGTGTCTTTTTGTGTTCTTACACTATAAGGTTAATAAACTTACAATAACAAGCCAAACGAACCCCAAGTTGTTTATTATTAATATATATAACCTTATATAAGTCATTTGGCCGAACCTTAGATTTTTAGGAATAAAATAACAATTAATAATATAATATTTGTTTTAAAAAACTATTTTATGTCAATTTTGACACTATTTAGTAATTGATTTTTGTGAAAATCATAAAAGAATGATTAGTTTGAAAAAAGTTAATTAAATAAATACTAACATGTCATATTAACCTATAAAATTAGTGGAATTCATAAAAATTCTCAAATTACATTTATTTGGGTATTTATAACATCAATTATGTCAATATTTCATTAATAAGATAATTACTGCATCATCTTTGTGTCATAAATAAATTAAATTATTTAATGTCTAAAAATTAAAAATAAAATACCATTATGTAGGAAATATTTTTATCTTTCGAATGAATATTTATAGTCGAATTTATATTATGTATAAACCTATATTAAAAATTCTTTAGTTATTAAACTTTGATTTTAACTATTTTAACCCTTCTTTAAATAAATTAATAATAAATGTCCTAATCTAATCCAAGTGGGCCTAAATGGTCATATTTTATTACTAAGGTTGTTTTTGTTCAAATTACACTTATCCAACAGAATTAGGACATGTGTTAGGGTAATAATAATATCATTTTTACCCTTAATTACCCTATTTACTTTTAACCGTGGTAAATAAAAGTAAAAAGTTACTATTCACCAAAAAATTATTTTCATCTCATTGAACCACATTTTACTTACTGACATCAACCATGTCTCTCAGATTTTCTAAATTCCACTCACAGAAGCGGCAAAATTAAGTTTTATGAAAAATTCAGTTTTTTTAACTACCACTTAGTGGTTTTACTATTCATCAAAAATTGAAAGTTTTCAGAAAAATACCAAAATTTCACCCTAGGATAATTTCGATATTACGAATCCAAAAATGAAGTCCATTTTGTAAAATAAAATTTATAAAATTTCAAAAATTGGTTATTACTATTCATAACGACTAGTTTTAATAATATTTTAATAGCATATCATTGTTTAGTGAAACTCGGTATTGCGTACGATGCAAGCTATCGAGGAAGGTCGCGATTGCGTGTAAAGAAAGCCAAGCAAGTGATGTGTGTAGTGAAAGATTCCTTTGATGATTTATATAACATAAAAAAAATATTTCTCATAAAAGTCTCGGGTGTTACATTCTACCCCCCTTAAAATGAATTTCGCCCTCGAAATTCGTCACTTTGTAACAAACAGATGAGGATACCACTCCCTCATCATATCCTCAAGCTCCCATGTAGCTTCTTCTAATTGGTGGTTCCTCCATAAAACTTTCACCAAGCGAGTGGTTTTGTTTCATAGGACTTTTTCGCTATGATCCAGAATCTCTATCGTCTGTTCTTCATAAGAAAGATCTTGCTCCAGTGGTACAACTTCTGAGCTGAGTACATGTGAAGGATCAGGTATGTACTTTCTCAGGAGAGATACATGGAACACATCATGAACTTGAGAGAGATTCGGTGGAAGCGCCAATTGGTAAGCTACCTTCCCAACACAATCCAATATTTCGAAAGGACCGATATATCTAGGGCTCAACTTCCCCTTCTTTCCAAATCTCATGACCCTCTTCCAGGGAGATATTCGTAAGAACACTTTATCAACCACTTCAAACTCTAGGTCTTTTCTTTGGTTGTCGGAATAACTTTTCTGTCGACTCTGAGCTGCTCTTATGTGTTGTTGAATAGATCGGACCTTTTTTTCCATCTCATCAACAATATCAGGTCCTAATAGCTTTCTTTCCCCAACTTCATCCCAGCAAGTTGGAGTCCTACATTTCTTTCCATAGAGAGCTTCATAAGGAGCCATCTGAATACTGGAGTGAAAGATATTATTATAAGAAAATTCCACCAAAGGTAGGTGTTGATCCCAACCACCTTTGAAACCAATAGAGCAAGCTCTCAACATATCTTCTAGAGTTTGAATTGTTCTCTCAGACTGACCGTCTGTCTGAGGATGATAAGCAGTGCTGAAACTCAACTCTGTATCTAGAGTATGCTGAAGACTTCGCCAGAACTTTGAGGTAAACCTCGTATCCCAATCAAATATAATAGAAAGTGGTACTCCATGCCATATTACCACTTCCTTTACATATATCCTGTCAAGCTAATCCAGATAGAAATCCTATCTAATAGCAATCAAGTGTGCAGACTTTGTAAGAGGATCAACTATGACCCAGATAGCATTATTTTCTTTGGATGTTTTAGGAAGTCCGGTGACAAAGTCCATAGTGATGTTTTCCCATTTCCATTTGGGTATGGTTAATGGTTGTAACATTCCCTTAGACTTCTGTCTCTCAGCTTTAACTTGCTGACAAACCAAGCATCGAGAGACATATTCAACAACATCTCTTTTCATGCCATCCCACCAGAAGTACTCTTTCAGGTCCCTATACATCTTCATGCTTCCAGGATGAATAGAGAATGAAGAACTATGAGCCTCATCCAGCAGCTCCTTCATTAATTTGGGGATGGTAGGAACACAAACCCGATTCCTGAACTTTATTATCCCATCACAATCAAGGTTGAATTCAGGAACATTTCTCACCTTCTTTTGTAACTCGACATCTTCTTTCTGTGCCTCTTTATTCTTCACATGTATAGATGGTTGAACATTCATTTTATAAAGATAAGATTTTCCCCTTCCATTATAATTCCAAGATCCATCCTCTGTAAATCCATAAATATTGGATCTTTTGTGATCCTCATCATGGATAAACTGGCATGGTCTTGTCGACTTAATGCATCTGCCACCTTGTTTGCTTTCCCAGGGTGGTAATGGATTGAGCAGTCGTAATCCTTAATCATCTCCAACCATCTTCTTTGGCGCATATTCAGATCCTTTTGTGTGAAAATATACTTTAAACTTTTATGATCAGTATAAATGTCACACCTTTCTCCATAAAGATAATGCCTCCAAATCTTTAATGAAAATATTAATGCAGCTAACTCCAAATCATGAGTTGGGTAATTTTTCTCATGGATTTTCAACTGTCATGATGCATAAGTTATCACCATATCATTTTGGATGAGAATAAACCCCAATCCCTTCTTGGATGCATCACTGTAGATCAAAAACCTTTCTCCACTACAAGGTAGTGTGAGCACAGGTGCACTGGATAACCTTTTTTTCAACTCCTTGAAATTCTCTTCACATTCCTCCGTCCAAACAAACTTAACTCCTTTCCGAGTCAACTTGGTGAGTGGATTAGATAATCGTGAAAAATATTTCACAAAACGTTGATAATATCCAGCCAAACCAAGAAAACTTCGGATCTCAGTTACTGTTGTTGGTCTTTACCATCTTTCGATAACCTCTGTTTTTGCTGGATCCACAGATATCCCCTCTTTTGAGATTATGTGACCCAATAATGCAACTTTTTGAAGCCAAAATTCACACTTGGTAAATTTGGCATAAAGATTCTCCTTTCTTAGGGTCTTCAATATAATTCTCAAGTGATCTTCATGTTCTTCCTTACTCTTTGAATATACAAGAATATCATCTATAAAGACTACCACAAACTGATCAAGATAGTCTCTAAAGACTCTATTCATTAGATCCATGAAGATAGAAGGGGAATTAGTAAGACCAAATGACATCACTATAAATTCATAGTGTCCATACCTTGTACGGAAATCCGTCTTTGGTATATCCTCCCTTTTGACCCTTAATTGATGATACCCTGAACGAAGATCAATCTTGGAAAAGTATTGAGCTCCGCGTAGTTGGTCAAATAAGTCATCAATGTGCGGGAGAGGATATTTGTTCTTGACAGTGATCTTGTTAAGTTCTCAATAATCAATGCAGAGTCTCATTGATCCATCTTTCTTCTTAACAAACAGAACAGGTGATCCCCAAGGTGACGCACTAGGGCATATGAATCCCTTATCAAGATTCTCTTGGAGTTGCTTCTTCAATTCCTGGAACTCAATTGGGGCCATTCAATAAGGTGTCTTTGAAATAGGCAAAGCACCCAGTATGAGTTCTATTGAAAACTCAACTTCACGATTTGGTGGAAGACCCGTAAATTCCTTCGGAAATACATCATCAAACTTCCGTACAATGGGCATATTCTTAATCGTGAGTTTCTCACCAACCATTTGAGATAAATAACCTTAATTTAGTGGAATCAAGACCCATAAGATGGAAGAAATTTCCACTGGAAGGTTATGTTTATCCTTGCATCCATAGAAGATCATAGATTGATCTGGAATATGAAATGTGACTTCCCTTATTTGGCAATTGATATGAGCTCCATATAGAGAAAGCCAATCCATGCCAAGAATCACATCAAATTCCACTATAGGGAGGATCCCAAGATTTGCAGGAATCACTTTCCCACAAACTTAAATCGGAGAAGAATTGTAAACTTTTGATATGACTGTTGTACCATTAGGGGTTGTCACAGCTAACTCAACATATAATTGTTGAGTTAATACAGTGATACCCTTAGAAAATTATTCATTAATAAAATAGTGGGTGGATCCAGAATCAAATAAAACATTTTCTACTTTAGAGTGGAGGGTAAGTGTACCTCTCACCACTTCGTTGTCGTACTCCACATCACCGATAGTAATTTCATGTGACTTTACTTTGTCTTTAGCCTTAAAAGTTTGTTAACGTCGACCATCATCATCAACCCTTGGATTTGGGCATTGATTGGCATAATTCCCCATCTCCTTGCACTTGAAACATTGAAGTGTAGTAGGTTCATTCTGTGTATCCCTTCCTTTGTTTGCATCATTAGACATATTCTTCCCATCATTACGGCATTCAAATGCCCAATGACCTTATTTTCCACATTTGAAACATTTACTTGTCCCTTTAAGACAACTCCCTCCATGTTTCTTTCCACACTTTGAGCATAAGGGAAAGCTCATCTTCTTTTCAGTGTGGTCTTTAGATTTTCCTTTGAATTCCATTTTCCTCTTCTTATCAAACCCATGTGAATGATGGGTTACACCAATATCCATCTTAACCTTGAGAGCACATCGAACAATTTCCTCGTAGCTATTGAAGTCCCTTATGGATAACGCCCTTCGAAGACTTGGTTTTAATCCACTAAAGAATCGATCGATCATACTCTCAGGTTGGATAATAATTCCGGAAGCGTACCTTGCAAGTCTTGTAAAATTTGCTTCGTAGGTACCAACAGATTCATCATCCTTTTGCTTTAGTTCAAGAAACTCCTTCTCCATCTTTGTTCGAAGAATACGAGGGAAATACTTATTAAAAAATAAGTTCTTGAACTCGTCCCATTCCATGGACTCAATTTCATCCCTTTGCCTCATATTCTTAATAAGATTCCACCATTGATCAGCATCAACTTCCAAACGATACACTGCTAAGATGACTTTATCATGTTCAGAACATTGAAGAACTGAAAATATCTTTTTAGTGGTACTGATCCATTGTTCAGCCACTAATGGATCAGAAGACCCGCTGAATGAAGGTGGATGATGCCTCATGAAGGATTCAACAGAATTTTGCTCCTTCCTTTTCTCATTTGGAAGTACTGCATGATTCATAGCTTGAGAAAGTTGTGTGAGCATGGCTACAAGATTTTTCATTCCAGCTCCCATAACGTTTGGTTGCTCAGGGGGACAATCATTGCATTGCCCGTCGCATTCCGCATTAACACGGTTCCTTCAGGTTCTAGCCATTGACTAAAACCAAGAAGAATAGTGTGAGCAACACTAATTATAACAGGAAAACCACATAATTAAGAATAAAATTTTACACTTAAGGTCTTATCATAGGTTGTTCATGTCCATTTTTAAAACACTATGATCGTGTTCTATGCTTAGACTTATCCTTAGGGTTCTTACTAAGGCTTTTACATCCTAGTTTCCAAAGGTTGACTATATCTTTCCTCTAATACCAACTATAACGACCCATACTTTACATACATTTTTATTACTTCAGAATTGAAGCACACTTATTACAACATATAACAAAACCATGAAAGGACCGTATAGGTATAGAGTCTTTAGAAACTGGGAAACATAAACAACTGGTTCATAAATCATCTACTTTTCCTCCCATTTATTTCATCATATCTAGAGTCCCTTTTTGGAATATCCTACTTAATAACCTTATTCCTAACCTGGGGAAATAAAACATACAAAAGGGTAAGCTCAAATGCTTAGTAAGGGTAAACAAAAGAAATATCAATCACATCATATACATAAGAACATAACTTTTTGAAATCTTAACCTGCAAAAGAGATCATAATTTCATAACATGGGATAAATCATAGTAGTGAAATGTAATCCCAATAACCATAACTTAAAACATGAAACTTTGTATAATACACACATAATCATAGAGAATAATTTCTTATTAGTCAAGACTCATTTCCAAGACTATCTTAGTGGACAAAGTCCATTTCTGAACCGAGTTCACTCCTCGTTTCAGTCCTGTTTCACTGAACCGGTTTAACCTGCCATTCCAGCCATGTCTATATCATGAGATATAAAATCTTTACCCAATGAATTGGAGGGAGATATAGGTCCCACCCATCTCATAATGATACCATTCTTATGTGTGCCACAAAATCATAAATCATACATAATTGCATAACCCATGTAATAAAAATGGGATTCTTAAACATCATGAAATCATAAAACAATTCATATAAGATAAAGGAATTCATAAAAATAATTCCATAACAACATAATAAAATCAATGTAATAATAGGGATAGAAACAGAACCATATATTATCTTAGATGGAAAATAATTTTGATAAAACACTTGAACTCCATTCTTGAAGAAAATATCCTTTCTACTTCAAAAACATTTTCCTTTCTTAACATGTCATAAAATTTAAAACTAAAAGAAGTTGATTAAAAATAAACTTGAAAACTTGTAATTTAAGCTTCTTGGAAATAATGTTTTAAAAATCCATTCATGCCGTATAAGTTTATTAAAACATTCTTCTCGTACTTTTGTCGGAAAAGTCAAAAAGTACCTCGTACGAAAAATGAAAAAAAATTACTTTCATATCTTTTACTAAAAACTCCCCGAAGGGTAAAATTGGATTTAAAAAATTATAGGTGGATTGAAATAATATTAAATATTGAGGAAACATGGATGTGGATGATAAAATACACCCCAGTAAGTACCAAAGTATAAACAATCTCGGATAAAAATGAGATTGTGATATTTTCCCTTACCTTAGGTCCGATTTGCTTCTTAAGTGTCCGAACCTCCTGTATAATGATTTAAATAATGTTATTTACTTATTACAGAATCATACTTATTGTTATTATATCATATATGGTCATATTCTTAGCTTCTTATTAGTAATATTTCATTATTACTTGTTATTCTGGTGTTTATTACTTTTTGTTCTTATGCGTGTTTTGTCGAATAAATTCTTATTATTCTATTTAGGTTATAGATACCTCATTTCCAGAATGGTATTAGTGTACTATATGTCATATTTATTCATTCAATTCATTTATATAATCATTATGCAATGGAGATCATGTGGAATGAGTCGCATCACATCGTGGAGACGGTATTCTGTACGTACGCACGAGCGATGATATCATTACCATGATCGTGGAATTGTATTGGAGTGTATGTATACTATTTCAGAATCAATATCACTTTACCATAATAATATATAGTTATTATTTACACCATTATACCCATCCAAGTATGGTGGTGGGGGAAAATAGATTACACCACGGCGTGGAGACGGTATTCCGTACGTACGCACGCGCGGTGATTTCGTTTTCCATAGGATGGATAGATGGTGAAATAGGGTTGTTTCATACTTATAATAAAATATCAGTATATGAGTGATACTTATGTTATTAATTCATAATGAAACAACTAAAGAAGAAGAAGTGGAAGAAGAAATAAAGATGAAATAATTGGTAACGGACATTACCTCTTCTTTGAAGCGCCTCTTTGAGACCTCCTTTTAGGGCACTAAAATTGATCTTTAAAGAAGACCAGGACCTCTAGTATGTTTATAGGGAAGTGGAGAGGAGAAATTGTCAGGGGTTGGCCGATCTTGAAGGCTCAAAGTGGTGTGAGGAAGATGGGGAGGAGGTTCCCTTTTATAAGGGAGGAGAGAGGCTCCTTTGAAAAAACTAAAAATATTATTTTATTATAAAGCCAAATTAGGTTATAATAGCTCCAAATTGATTTATTTCGATGCTAAGGTGGGGATGGGTTGAAATACTCTCATAAAATAGAATTTAGACAAGTTTAGGTTCCTATTTTAACCTTATCATTTAGATTTAACTTTAAGTTAAATAATTTTACTTTTAACGTGTCTTTTTGCGTTCTTACACTATAAGGTTAATAAACTTACTATAACAAGCCAAACGAACCCCAAGTTGTTTATTATTAATATATATAACCTTATCTAAGTCATTTGGACGAACCTTAGATTTTTAGGAATAAAATAACAATTAATAATATAATATTTGTTTTAAAAACTATTTTATGTCAATTTTGACACTATTTAGTAATTGTTTTTTGTGAAAATCATAACAGAATTATTAGTTTGAAAAAAGTTAATTAAATCAATACTAACATATCATAGTAACCTAGAAAATTAGTTTAATTCATAAAAAGTCTCAAATTACATTTATTTGGGTATTTATAACATCAATTATGTCAATATTTCAATAATAAGATAATTACTGCATCATCTTTGTGTCATAAATAAATTAAATTATTTAATGTCTAAAAATTACAAATAAAATACCATTATGTAGGAAATAGTTTTATCTTTATAATGAATATTTATAGTTGAATTTATCTTATGTATAAACCTATATTAAAAAATGATTTAGTTATTAAACTTTGATTTTAACTATTTTAACCCTTCTTTAAATAAATTAATAATAAATGTACTAATCTAATCCAAGTGGGCATAAATGGTCATATTTTATTCCTAAGGTTGTTTTTGGTCGAATTAAACTTATCCAATAGAATTAGGACATGTGTTAGGGTAATAATAATATCATTTTTACTCTTAATTACCCTATTTACTTTTAACCGTGGTAAATAAAAGTAAAAAGTTACTATTCACCAAAAAATTATTTTCATCTCATTGAACCACATTTTACTTACTAACATCAACCGTGTATCTCGGATTTTCAAAATTCCACTCACAGAAGTGGCAAAATTAAGTTTTATGAAAAATTCAGTTTTTTTAACTACCACTTAGTGGTTTCACTATTAATCAAAAATTGAAAGTTTTCAGAAAAATACCAAAATTTCACCCTAGGCTAATTTCGATATTCTGAATCCAAAAATGAAGTCCATTTTGAAAAATAAAATTTATAAAATTTCACAAAGTGGTTATTACTATTCATAATGGCTAATTTTAATAATATTTTAATAGCTTATCATTGTTTAGTGAAACTCGGTATTGCGTACGACGCAAGCTATCGAGGAAGGTCGTGATTGCGTTTAAAGCAAGACAAGCAAGTGATGTGTGTAGTGAAAGATTCCTTTGATGATTTATATAACATAAAAACAAAATATTTCTCATAAAAGTCTCGGGTGTTACAGCAGTTGCCCGGGGGAACCTCGTCAAGGGGTAGGTGCTCCTGCCCCTGCTGTCCTGGTCTAGGGTTACCGTAGTCAGGCTGCCGCTCTGCAATGCGTTCGGCCAAGATCTCATCAACCAGCCTCTTTTTCTCAGCAAGCTGTTGGCATAGCATGGCCTTCTCGGAGTCTTCCTCTGCCTTTTGCAACTAGGCAGATGGGTCAGTGAGCTTGATAGCCCCGATGTGCTCTTTACCCTTACCGATGTTTCGGCTCAGTGTTAGTGCCTCAGTGGGTGTGGGGAGACCTAGAAGGCTCCTCTGTTGGTGAGTAATCCTCCTAGATGGGTCCAGTAGCGGCTTGTCCTTAGGGGGCGAGTCCCCGTAGAGGAGATCCACACCATTTCCCTCATCTGAAAGGTCAGCCATGTTGACTGCCACTGCCCCTGACGACGTTACCTCAGGGCCACCCAGTGAATCGGGCTGTCGGAGGATCGCACAAAAAAGAAGGGCAGAGTACTGCCCCCATCCGCGGAAGTGCGCATGGGGGGTGACTTCCTCGATAACCTTGTGGAGTAATTGAAAACTATGGACGCATTGTTGTTGGAGGGCCCTGTGGTGGCCAAGTGACTCGGGGTGCCGAACCTCGGGGAGCGTAGCAAGGTCGACCCGATGGCACTGCTCACCGATATCCTCGAGATGTGCTTGACTCCCGGGATAGGGTGCTAGCTGATGGAGAAGATGGGAGTGAGCCACCCGAAGAGTCTGGAGGAAACATTCAAACTCTCCCAGGGTGAGTGACTCTGGCATATCAAAATCTGATCCTACGACCGGCCAAAACTTCTCGGGGAAGTGACCCATTGAGAGGACGGTCCAGAAGCTCCATGACTCCGGTTCGGGGTCTGGACCTTGCTGCCCCTGCTCGTCAACCGAGAATGGTCAGAGAGCTGGTAATGGCGCCAAGGAAGGTCACCGGGCCGGTGGGCTGGCCGGCGGGGAATACGACGAACATGCCGATTGGCCGCCGATCCCTGAGTCGTCCTCCAAGGGTTGCAGTGCCCTGGCTGCCACGTCGCGATAGGATGGGCCGACATATGGGCCTCTTGTCATAGCGTCAGTGATTGACGAGGGTGTGTCACCTTGCAACTCTTCCGTCGGTCCCCAGAAAAGTTCCCCGCCCACCCTGACTGAGGCGGAAGGTGCTTCCGGGGAGGCCAGTGGTAACTGCGGGTTTGACCCCTGGGGGTACGCCAAGTCCTCATCCTCCTGAATATACCATCGGAGGGAGGAGGGAATCATACAGATCTCACATTCGGGGAGTACGATACTAACGCACCGCGTCCCCATCCCTGCCCTCGACTCAAAGGTTTGGGGGGAAGGTTCCATCATCGAGTCGTACTCTGCCTCAGAGTTTGAGAAATGGACTGGCCTAATTTCCGTCCGGACTCCCCTGACATTACTATTATGGTGACGACGCCCCACCTTCCTGCCCATGGGTGGCTCCTTAGGGTAAGGATGATCTCCGTCAAGGAGTCATCTAGCCTCAATAGCGCTGGGGCGGAGGGGACTGAAGGCCGGGGTGCGAGAAGCACCGGGACATATGTCGAAAGGGACATGGGGAAGACCTCCATGTGAGTGAGCGACCAGATACGCAACGGCCCCATACTCGCGGCCAATGGTAGGGGGAGTGACCTCATACTCAGTGCAGTGGGCGCTGGAAAGAGTCATACCCGGAGCGTAGCTGTCACGAAGAAGCCTTCAGCCTTCCATATCAGTGGCACGTAATGAGCCTTCATGGTGGGTGGAACTACCGCGGATTGGTCCGCGGTGGCCATTGCCTGTGCTCGCGACCGGGAGAGTCGACCCAACCTGCCTGCAGGGCGGTCGGGGCTTTGATCCCAGTCGGGCATGTGACTGCCCCTGCTCAACGTGTGTGGGGTTCTGGTGACAGGAGTCAGCAGTGGCTCAGGCCACAGTGGTTGCTGACATTGGTGCCCCAAGACGGGCATTCTCTTCCGCTCGTGCCCGACGCTGGCGTCGGGTCAGATGGGTGGAGTCGGTGGTGCGGGCACAAAGATTACCTGGTCCTTGGCCCGGGGAGTCGAGAGATGACGTCGACGTAGCCTGGCGGGGGTTCTTATCGTTAACCCCTGGGACGTGTCTCCGATTGGGCGGACCCGGACATCACCCACCTCATTGGCGTAGGGGACAGATGTGTTAAGGCGCTCTGGGGATAGGCTCCCGAAGCGGTTGAACATCAGAGTGGGGAGCGGTGGCTCCCTGCGCGACCCTCAGGGGCGGCGACGATGGTGAGGCACAGCCACCTCTAGATCCAAACGGGCCATGCCCTTGGTGGGGATGATCCCTTACTCATCTTACCTAAAAACTAGGTTGTTGATCACCCTTCGCTGGATGATTTATGACGGGGAGAGGGGGAGAGAGTGCCCGACAGTCATGGAAATCAGATCCGGAGTGACTGTGGAAAAGGCGGGACCGCGCGGGGTAGCCGCGTCAGTACTGCCCCTGCCCCTGCGCCAGTGGGCAGGTGGCGATCGAGCATCGGATGCAGTGATCTGATTCCTGGGAACAGGGAGATGAACCCATTAGTACTAACATGAAAAGAAATCAACAATAAATATCCCAACATCATTCCGTCTTCCGTGGTCGGCAAGAGGGATCCACGCTGACGACGTCGCAGGTTGAAGTGATCAACATCCTGACTGCCTCAACCCCAGGCGGGTTTCGCGTCCCGGTGATAGGTACCCAGACCTGGTGACATGCTAATCTTCCGACACCCCGAACGCTACCTGTCTCCATATTGAGGAAAAGTGATTCACGTTGGGTTCACCATTTTCTGTTTCTGAAGCTTTTACGCCGGGGCGCGCGTGTGCGTCCGTCATGCATGGGAGGACGCGCGGCTTGTTGCCCCGCATTCTCGCTTTCCAAAGGTGGGCGACATCTGTTCCTTGTTTAGGGACGTCTGCTCCTTAATCGAAACCGGGATGATGGGATGTCGGTTCTTCCTTCTGTGGATTCCTCCTCGGAGCTCGTCACCTAGTCCGGGTCTCCCTCATAGATTTAAGACGGGTTCGTGAATCTCATTCCCGGTGCCATATCTACATGGACGCCGGTTAATTACGCTTCTTCTGTCAAGATGCTCTAAGGGGTCTTGTCGGGGAAGCAACCTTCGGTGAAGAGAATGGTCACGTTGGGGTGTCGTTGGCATGTCTTGACGCTGGGGATCGACATTTCTGTCTTCTATCCCTCATCACAGGGCTTCTCGAGGGCGCGGAAGCCCGAGGCATCCCACATCGAACACAGGGGATTGTGTACCATCTGAGGTTTTCCTCAGCTTCCCATGTTTAACATGGGGTATGCCGCGAGTTTAACATCTTGTGGAGACGGATCAGACTGATCGAAACACTAACAGTGGATCAGATTGAAGGACCCCCTAGGGGGAACACCGATGTTGGGGCCAGCATGTGGGCGGCTTCCCGGATACCATGGAGTGGGATAGGGTGGCATGATATCACCGGGATGTGTCGGCCCGGGTAAGGATTAGGATGGATGATGGAGTGACGGGCTTGAACCTCGTGGAGGCTTCCTAGTATCCCATGGCAGGGAATCAAAGTCCGCGTAGTTCGGTGGTATGGTGGGACACCTGAAGAGGCAACCCGTGAGAATGAATGCATGGATTGGAACATGGAGGAAGTAAGATCTCCAGGCTAGGGAATGAGCTTCCCAAGGCACGTGGGCTCGAGGGGAAAGTCAGGATGAGACGTGGGTGTGAGACATGGGGCTTACGCTCTGAGGCATCCCAAGAGGGGGAATACAGTTTAACGTCATGCGGGATGAGATACAATTTAACGTCATGTGGGATGAGATACAGTTTAACGTCATGCGGGATGAGGGCATACAGTTTAACGTCATGCGGGACGAGGAATTTGGGGCTTACGCTCTGAGGTGGCCCAGAGTGGGTATGGGGGCTTATGCTCTGAGGCGGACCATGGTGGATATGGGGCTTACGCTCTGAGGCAGCCCATGGTGGTCAGGGATCCGACTTGGAGAGGTCGGAACGACCAGGTAGTGGGCTTGAACCTCGTGGAGGCTTCCTACGTATCCCATGGCAAGGAATCAAAGTCCGCGTAGTTCGCTGGGATGTGGGTTACGCTCTGGGGTGGCCCATGGGAGGATGTCATGGTCGATGCACGCTCTAAGACCACTTGAGTCATGCTCGGTGTGAGAAACAAGAGGCAGTAGGGACCAGATGATCACGTCGCAAAGGGTGCGTCTGTGAGAAGCAGAAAGGGGCTTACGCGTTGAGCGGCCTAAAGTGGAAACAGGGGCTTACGCGTGGTTAGCAGCCCTGGGTTCCGGGGATTACTCCAGGATGGAGGCCCGTGGTGTGACAAAGCGCAGTGGGAAAGGGACTCCACTAGCCTTGGCAGGGGGAAGTACAGAGATGCACGGGTGAAACCTTCCGCAAGAGAGGCTAGGGGCTTACGCTCTGAGGCAGCCCTTCCCCCGTGGACAAACGCCACTCCGACAAGGAGGATCTCATTACATGCGAGGAAGAGTCCATTCCCGTAGAGACGAGTGGTTGTAAAGAATGCCCGAGCCGGGGGGACCCTGCGTGCGAAGCACGGGGTCAGACCACAGTTTAACGTCATGTGTTAAGGACGAGGTGCTTAGCAGTTTAACATCCTGCAGCTTGGACGAGGTGGGTTCACTCCACAACCCTAGGGCTTACATGCCCAATGCCCTCTACCCCTTGTGGGAGGGAAGGCATCGGCAAGGCCGTAATGAAGGGGGGCCACATGGAGAAACATTTAGGGGTACACGTTAGCGTGGCTATGCGAATAAGAAATAGCCGTTAGCGTGCCTATGCAGAGAAGCATAAGACAAAACAATGCAACAGGAAACACTGCCCAAGGAACCTTGAGGTTACTTCGTATGAGCCTGGAAGGCCGTACGGGAAAACAATGCATGGCGTGCATGCCCGGCAGGGAAGACATCAGGTGCCGGCGCGAAGAGGCATCCAAGGGGTGTCAAGGTAAAGGGGCCGGGGTGTTGCATGCAAAGAGAAGGTTTGTGCGCAAAACACCGGGATGGAATGCAATAGGGCCAGAGGATTGCGTGGATAGGTGATTGCGCGCAAAGTACTGGGATTGCGCGTACAGAAGGGGATTGCGCGCACGGGGCAATGATTGTGTGCAAGGGTAGAACCCGGAGGAGTGGGAAAATTCACTTAATCCAGTTGAGTTGCGCGCAAAGGCGAACCCCAGGGCAAGGTTGCGCGAAAAGAGAAATTACCTAGAATTCATATTGCGTGCGGGGGGAGTCGAATTACGCGCACGGGAGCCGTTCCGAATTCTGAAACCCCCAAACCATTTGGGGTCGCCTTTTATTTATATGCATCGGCCGACGCGAAATCCAGGCGGCGCGCAAAATCTTCCACGCCGAGAATAGTCGGCGCGCAAAGCTTCACCACGAGGAACCGGGGTGCGCAAAATTGCGCGCACCACCGGCATGATTACGCGAATCCCAGACATGCTTTGCACGCACACCATTATTTCACGCAAGTCCTCCATTATTTCACGCACCACTTCCCAGGCCTCCGGACCGGGCCTCTGATTCCGAATATGACTTCGCTTTGTCATTTCGAAACTTCCTCTGGGAGTTACGGACTTTTTCAGTGTCTACAGTGCATTATATGGTTATAGTAATAACCCAAGTTTTTTTTGGGTGATATATGACTATTCTTATGGGAAAACTTATGGTGGGTGTTGTTCATGGTAGGAGGAGGACATGTGGTTGATATCCTACATGTTCACGATACCCTACTACTATGGTTATGGAAGTGGTTGTAATGTGATAGACATGTGTCTATGGGTGAGGGGTGATGTGGCCATTCTTGTGGGGTGGGGAGCCCAGGTGTATGTGTGCATAATGTAATGTGATCATGCTTTTAGGGTGGTGTGGTACAAGAAAGAGATAGGAGTTACAGGACGTATGAAATTGGGGTGTGAGAGTGGCATACCAATGATAAAGTGGTGTGGGGTACACTTTATCAATATGATTCTTATTATATTATATTAGTTGAATTGAATTATTTGGTGAGAGTGCCTTGGTGAGGTTGGGATGGATATTCGACATGTTTAGGTACTGTTGGTTCTTCTGTTTTCTCATGGGTGCATTAGTATGCTTCTTTCATATGTTCACGAGAGGATTTTGTTTTCCTACTGAGTATACTTGTATGATCACCCTATGTATATAAAATTGTTTTTAGGATTCTAGTAGGATTATGTGGATCGTTCTGAACATTACTAGCTCAGACCTTGGATAACTGATGTGTCACTGCTTTAACTTTCTTTTGGGTATTTACTTTGGAGACTTTATCTATATCAGTTTTATTTATACATGAATTATGGGATGGTTTTAGTTTATTTTTATTTTATGTATTGGAGTTGTTTGTGGATGATTCATCTTATCTCACAATCATAAAATATTATAGAGGGTAATGCTACCCATTTTATGATATTTTTATAGCCTCAGTGCTAGTCTCCAACCTAGGGCCTACTAGAGGTAGGACCTGGGGGTCATTATCTCCCCCATCATTGTGGTATATTTGGAGGGAGGTAATTGTGACATAATTTATTAAAAATTATCTAAACACAAAAATATCATTTAATATATCGATGTTAATTAATTATTTTTTAAAATATTCCCACTAAAAGAAAACAATAATAATTTCATAAAAAAGGAGTTTGTGTTTCTTAGCATGATATTTTGGAGAAAATATAGTTTCTAAGAGATTAATGGTATTATAATTTAACTTTAATAAGTTTGAAGTATAACAAATAAAGGATTATAATGGTCAAATTCAAAGTGAAAGTCACTTTATATCCTAAAAGAATTTAGGATGTATTGGTAAAGAAAGATATTAATGTAAAAGTAAAATTTAGTTAACAAAATGACATAAAATAAATTTTTAGATGGAAAATTTCCAATAATAATAATGATAATGAACTTAAAAAAAGTTATATGTATATAATATAAGTTATTAAAATTGTAACATTGTATGTTTCAAGATAAAGGAGTTTGAATACAACATTCAAAGAGTTGAACATTAGGAATATGATTCCCAAGTTTCAAATTATTTAAATGAACTTTATTCCTAGATGTCAATCACTAAAAGTTTTTAGTGGAATGTTTTATCATATGGTCACATAGATATGTGGAGATAATTACATATATATGTAATTAGTTTTACAAAACTCGAAAAGTACAACAAACATAAGGCCTCTCTAGCAGTCTTTGTGACATCCCAAATTTCCAATGAGTATTTTTATAAAATTTTCTTTCATATATATTAGTGTAAATGATAAATTAATTAATTTATTTTAATAAAAAAAATATTTATATGAATATTTATCACTTAAGTTATTTTTTCACATAATTTTCAAGTATAATGGAAATTTATTTATTAAAATGATTTTATAAGAAGGGAAGCTCATAGGCCGAGCGATAACCCATCACATCTGGTGAGGACACATGGCTTGAACCCATGAACGAAGTGTGATAAGGGAACAACTCCTAAAAATAGCCTACATATTTTTATATTTCTATATTACATAATTTATATATATTATATCACTATTACTATATTTAATATTCTTTTTTTACATATATAGTCTTATTTTATAACTACATTAATTTTATTAATAGTTTTATATTCATGAAAATTAAGTTATTAAAATATAATAGTTAAATACTATTTTTACAAAAAAATAATAAATTATCATACAATATTAATTATATTTTAGTTCATTCAATTTAAAAATGGTTTTTATCAAATTTGGTTACATGTATTATTGCTCTAAAAATTCCTGTTTAAATACGAAAAGTATCATGTTTCATATTAAAACAAAATTATGAAATATGTATTATTTTTATGTGAATAATAGTTAATTAATATAAAAAAATATTATTATGTTTTATAATCAAGTTTTTATTAAAGTAAAATGGTCATTGGAAAAGCCTTGTAATTATAAAAGATAAAGGTTGTTACACTAAAACCCATTTTCTCAGTTACATACTTAGAAAATAAATTCCACTTAATTAGAAGAATTATTTAAGAAAATTAATAAAATTAGTTGATATTAATATAATTTATGACAAATATTAAATATTAATATGGATACACACTTATCTCATAATGAAATTAGATTTTCTAAAAAGTAGAGTTTTGGAATTTTATGCATTGAATGCTCGATTTAAAAATAAAAGTGTTTTTAAATTTCACATAGATAGATAATTATTTTGAAAAAAGGAATATATTTTTGTATTAATCCCATTTATTTTACCTTAGGTTTAAGTGTTGGGATTTTTTTAACAAAGTATATTTTTTGTTGAAAAGTGAAAATTACGATTTTACGGGTACTATGATTTTGATGATATCATTATGATGTAAGCATTAGATAAAATGTTATGAAATATTTTATTAGATAAAAAAATAATTTCAGGAGTATTATAATTAATATTAAATTATTTATTTTAATTTATAAATTTATTATTGAAATTTTGGAACCTCAATTATATTTTTATTAATTAAAATTATTTTTGGATTCTATGTGCTAAAAGAGGTGGTTGGAAGGTAAATTTAAGTTTTTGCCTAATTAAATGGTCAAATAATATTTATTATATCATTAATTAACCATAAAATTCATTGGAATTTATTACACTCATAATTTGTTGGCTTAAATATTAAAATAAACAATATTGTACCCTTAAATACCTTCGTCCTCAAGTATAAATATCCACCCATTTTCCACTCCCTCTCTAATACCATTTATATTGAATACAGTTTCATTACCCCTATTAATATTTTCTATAATGTGGTTCTAAGGTGTCCCTATGAATCATTAAGGAGATCCCTAGTAAGGTAAGGGTTTCCCCAATCCTCCTCTTTCCTTTTCAAGTACAATACTTTGTTATAATGTATTTTTAAATTAATTTTCATATAATTACATGTATTTATTTCCATGGTATTGTATTCCATTTATTATATTTTTAATTTTAGTTTGTTTATTCCCTCTAATTATAGCTTTTTCTTAAGCCGTTATTGTGTCGAAGTAAGGGTTCCTAACCCCTCTTACCCTTATTTTTACGATCCATTTAAATTCCTTTTCATTTCAATGGAAAATGTTATTATTATTATTTTTTATGATTTAATTATCGAACAATCAATGATAAAAAACCATTTCCTCTCATTATACCATAATCCATTATAATTCTCAAAATTTTCCATAACCATAAAACCATCCTAAATTTTTGGTAAATTGTGTGCAGTTTTCCTAGTAATGAAATCTTTGTCTGGATATCAAAAATTTGATGAAAGATCTAAAATAGATGTACCTAGGGGTAGTAACCATAGAAAAGGAATATTTAGTATTAACTAAATCATCACCTGGTACATGAAAAAGAGGCCTAACTACACATTGGGTTTAACACTCCTAAGGGATATAATTTGAATAATTCACATGATCATTATAAACCATATTGAAAGATTATAATATATAGATTGAGATACACCCTAAATTGATATTCATATACCATGTAAGTATCATCCATTACTAACTCATCAACATTTATTTGATAATGATACTTTACATTTCACTGTGAATGTCCTATAGTTTCCATGTTTTTTGTTGGATATTCACCTAGATTAAAATAGTAATCCATTGAAGGGGATTATTTCCCACTCAATTTGTGGACAATGATTATATTATAAATCACTCTACATATTTCTCATTTATTTTACCTTTCTCATACATTTCATTATTCCTACGTACACATGGTATGATGTAAGTGAAATCTCTGTGTAGAATTATCCATCACCACCTTTGTCTTTCCTTATCAACAACTATTCATAAATTTTCTTCTAATGCCTTTACATTGTGGGTACCCTTGTGTGCTTATTCATCTTGAAGGGTGTTCACCTAGATACCCATTCATCTATTGAATGTGGAAATTATTGACTAAACTATATACCATTTATTCTATATGGTGTAAATACTTAATAATTCATTATCTTCATTGAAAGGTATTTAACTAGAGAGATACTTAATTTCATTGGATACACATTTATTTTCTATAGGTTTATATTAAGTTTTGTGATGGATTTATTTATGTTTCCATCATGTGTCACAAAAACGCACATACATGTTAATAAGTTTAAGGGTAAGCCCTGATAGCAATCCAATTCATTGGGTAATGTTTACATATCATGAGATACCATGTATGGTGTAACATACTGAAATTTAAATGTATTCAATGCTTTAGTTTTGATGCATCTTGGTTGTATTTGTTCCACTTTTGAGACATGTTAGAGGTGTTTGGGGTCTGAGAATTGAAATCTTAAGGAGGAATGGTCCCCAACTAATAACTTTGGAGTTGTTGCAGTGCCACAAACTAGCTGGTTCAGTGCCACTAGCTAGGTGATAGAGGTGGTAGTAGCCCCCAAAACACCTATGTGCCACATACTAGCTAGTGTAGCAACATTATAAAGATGTGGGCCATACAATGAGTATCCAGTGAGGTCCATTGTATTTATGGTGGGATTTAGATGTTTTTTTAATTGAGGGAGACACCTTCTTTCCCCTAAACCTTTATTTGATATCTCCCTTGCTTCTCTTGAACTTGATTAATATAGAATGAATGGAGGGACTCCTGCACATGAGCCTCATCCTAGTTGGTGAGGACTCCTTAAGTGAATCCAAGAGACCCGGGATCAAATCCAGGTGGGGGATAATTTCCGGGTTACTGTAGCAGTACTGTAGCGGCACTGTTTGGCACTGTAGCAGCCGGGAATATGCCCCCATTTGGGCCTTCAGGACACCGATTTGGTCCCTGAGTCCTTTAAGGCCTTCGGTCCACCTAGGCCTTCGGTTAAGTAAGGCCTTAGGGCCACCTCAAGGCCTTCGGGCCACCTTAAAGTGTAGATGCAAACTAGACAACCTACAAGGAACAAGCTTCAGAAGGAGGAGGAGTAAAGAGCTTTCACCATAGCAGAAGCTAAGCGGATTACAAGAATGAGAGGGTATGGCACCTGCCATCGGGACAAGCCTGTTCATGCATGGGAATGCCTAGCCGAATAGCCATGCAAAGGTGGAGAGCTAATTTCACAATGAAGATTCTAGGGAGGAGTAGTTCCAATTAGTTAGTATGGGTTGTATGTAATGTTTGAAGCCTACGAGAAATTAATTCCTCTAAGGCCTATGAGCCATGTAATGCTTACACCTACGGGCCTTTTAAGGGTTCCACCTCACCCCTTGAATGGTGGATTATCAAAAATCAATAAAAAATGAAGGCCTTCGGGTCATTGGAGAGAATGGAGAGGATCCTATAAGGTGAGTTTGGTCCCCTTCTCCTATTCTGTTCAAAGTTTCAAGATCCTATTAATCTATTAGATTCCATATGGTATTTCTAAGCCGATCCAGCCTAAAAATCCTTAATCTATCATGATGAATCAAAGATACAATTCATTATGGACAGGTATATAGATTCCTATATAATATGATTTATAATTATTTGACAACTAAAGGATTAAAGTCTAGATCTATTGAGGATCTATTTATATTTATTGATTAAATATAGATCCATTAGTGATGGTGGTTCTTATTGGGTAAGTATAATCAAATTCTAGACCCTATCATGTTCTTCTTCCTAGATCTTGATTATAAAATCCTCATGAAATGAATTGGGGATGGTTTTAGGGGTCATTGGTGTGCGATCTTGATCTTATTAGAAATTATTATAATTGGTCATTATTAGTCTTAAGGTTTGAAGTCCTTATAATCTGATAGCCTTTATATAAATTTATATACCTTGATTTTAATATGCATGCATTTTTTTTGTTCGTGAAAAACTTTCTTGATATGATTTATATGTGGGTGTGCATGTGTGTAGCCCATGAGACCCATGTTTGATATGATTAACATGTTGGTGTGTGTGCTTGTATTGTGAGACCCTTGTTTGATATGATTTATATGTGTGCGTGTGTGTGGCCCATGAAGCCTTTCTTGATATGAAATTATTATCTCTTTCTATATTATGGATTGCATCTGGATGCATGTATGGTTTCTCTATGGTTGGTTTCAATGTACTAAGTTGGTATAGCTTGATTAATTGGCCCTTAGAGGGGAGTGCCACCATTTTGGTTAGAAGGTTGTGATTTCAAATTTAGATATGAATTTCATTAATGCGACTTTCCCAAAATATGGATATTGGGTTGAAATGTGTGATCACGGTATACCCCATAGTGGGATATTGGGTTGACATGTGGTAGCGTGGCTTTCCCTAGATCCGTGAATTGGGTCCATATATAGAAATTGTAGATTTATCTTAAAGGAAGGTATGTAACTATTACTTAGAGGTGAAAATGTATATGTGAAAGTTATTTTAATTCATTAAGATAATGTGTGAATCACATGTCATGATATAAGTCATGCAATGATTACTTTTGATCTTCCTTCTAGATTTATTCCGAAGTAGGTGGAGCCGGGGTTCATGGTAGTTTGGTTAGCACATGACGAATCAAAACTTGATTTTTTATTTATTTATTTACTTTATTTTCATGGAATAAACTTATATATATTACTAAAATTATTATTAAGGATGAATTGGTGATGTTTTACTAGGTTTATACTCACACCTTGCACAAAAACCTCAGTGAGTGTATAAATTTTATAGTCAGAAATCTAGCGAAGGGAAGGGTCCTAGTGTTTGGTAGCTAAGAAGGTGGGGCTTAGGTGATGAAGGAAACACCGAGATGGACTCAAGATTATTTCCATTGAGTTTCATTTATTTTTATTGTCTTCATTAATTTTATTGATCTTCCACATTGGGGATCCCTTGGTTATTCTTATATGACCTATATTCCATTTGCTACAGCATGGATATTATTATTAGCTTCCATTTTTAGTTTTTGGGTTTTCATACATATTTTGATGTGGGGGAGATTCATAGCTATTTACACTGAGGCTATAGTCTCCCCATGTCACTATAAAGGCCCTCACCACTAGTTAATGACCTCTTATATATGGGTAGGTGCACATGAGGTAATGTAGCACTTCATCCCAGACCTCATGATTCTAGATAGGGAGTTATATATGGTACATGGGTGGTTAATATAAGAACACTATGTTATGATGTATTGGTGGTTAAAATTGATGTATTTTTATGATTTATTAGCGAATAAACTCAAATTATATTTATGATTTCATGTTTTATGTTGTTTCCACATTATTATGACACCATGATTTTATGATATCATTTTCTTATATCATTCTTCCATGTGAGTGTATAGGAATCATACCTCTTTATGTTATCATAATATTCCTCTAGACTTACATTCACTATTTATCATCATGAAATGCTTTGATTATTCTATTACTATTCTTTATATATCACCATTTATTATGTTTACCCTTTTTCAAAATATTTGTAATCAAATGGATATGTATAGGGGAATTACATGGGTAGATAATCTCTGTGGAATAAATGTGTAGTGTACTATGCGTTTAAATTTAAATTTACCTAGTTTCCAAAGACACCAAACTTTTGATCTTGGGAGTTTTTGTAACTCTTATGAAATATTAAAAAGTATGTATGTTTAACACTTGATTTGGAAGTGCTTGCATGTGGTGTCTCATTTGGTATCAGAGTAGAGTTTGGTAATTTTCAGGAATTAGGATTCAGAATATTTGGGTATATAGCCTTAGACAGATAACCTTTTTCTCTATAGGACTAGTTTAAAATAGTATGCACCCATAATATTAGAATCTCTTAGGTATTTATAATTTTACTTTTCTATAGATAACATTTAAGTGAATATTTAGGTTTAATAAGTGTTTATTAGGGGGTAAATTGTGATGAAACATTTTTTTAAGGGGGTTGAATGTAACATCCTAGATTTGCAGTGATTTTTCTTATAATTTTTTTTATAGATATAAATGTAAATGCTAAATGAACTTATTTATTTTAATAAACAAAATATTTTTATAGATATTTATCACCTATGTTATCCATTTAAATATTTTCAAGCATAATTGAGATTTATTTATTAAAATGGTTTTAGAAAAAGGGAAGCTCACACAGCTTGTGACAACTTGTTGCGTCCGACAAGGCTAGGGGGATTAAACCCATGATCGAAGGTTGAAAAGGGTGTATTTCCTGCTAATAGCCTACTTTATATCCTATATATATCTTCCATACTATATATATATATATATTCTTATATCACTCTTACTATGTTTAATATTCTTTTTACATATATAGTTTTATTTGATAACTACATTAATTTTATTAATAGTTTTATTTTTATGATAATTAAGTTATTAAAATATAATGGTTAAAAATTATTTTTTACAAAAAAATAATAACTTATCATAAATTTTTAATTTCATTTTGGGTCATTCAATTTTGAAATGGTTTTTATCAAATTTGGTTACATGTTTTATTAATCTAAATATTTCTCTCTAAATAGAATAAGTAATATATTTCATAATAAGAAAAAATTATAAAATATGTATTATTTTTATGTGAATAAAAATTTATTATTATCAAAAAAATATTATTATTTTTTCATAAAATAGTTTTTAGAAAACTTAAATGGTCATTAATATAGCCTTGTAATTATGAAAGATAAAGGTTGTTATACTAAAACCCATTTTATTGATTATGTATTTAGAAAATAAATTCCAATTAATTAAAATAATAATTTCATAAAATGATGAAAATAATTTTATAGTAATATAATCTATAAAAAAAATTTAATAGTAACATGGATACACACTAATCTCATGATGAAATTAGATTTTCTAAAAAGTAGAGTTTTTAAATTTTCGTACAAAATGGTCGATTTTGAAATACACAAGTATTTTTTAAATTTAACATATAAAATAAATTATTTTTAATAAAAGGACTATATTTTTGGACTCATCACATCTAAATTACCATCGGGTGAATTTTTGGGAATTTGCTGACAAAGTTATTTTTTGGGTGAAAAAGTGAAAATTATGGTTTTACAAGTATCATTATTTTTTATGTTATCATTATAGAAAAATTTAGGAAATATTTTATTCAATAAATATTTATTTAAGAATTATAATAATAAATTTAAAAATATTAATTTGAATTTATAAATTTATACTTGAAATTTTGGAACCTCAATCATATTTTTTTCTTAATATTTTTTTTAGATTATATGAATTAAATGAGGTGGATGTAAGATCCATTTCATTTTTTTCCTAATTAAATGATCAACTAATACTAATTTTATCATTAATTATCCATAAAATTCATTGTAATTTATTCCACCCATAAGTGGTTGGATTAAATATTAAAATAAATAATATTTTAACCTTTAAATAACTCCCTCCTTAAGTATAAAAACCCAACCATTCTCCCCTCACTATCCAATCCAAACATATTTGGGTCTAATAATATCTCATTATTAATATCAAGAGTCTCTCTAAGGTTTTTATAATATTCTAGGGTTTCCCTCCTTGGATTTAAGAATCACCATAGTAAGGTAAGGGATTCCCCAATCCACCTCTTTCCTTTTAAAGTATAATAATTTTGTTATAATGTCATTTTAAATAATTTTTCACATACTTAAATTAATTTATTTCCATGTTATTATATTAAATATTTTATATTTTTAATGTGTTTTTATTTATTCTCTCTCATTATATACTTTACCCAAGTTGTTACTATGTTGAAGTAAGGGTTCTTAATACATCCTACCCATATTTTTGCGATCCTTTTAAATTCATTTCATTTAAATGGGAAATTTTATTATAATTAATTATTATAATTTATTAATTTAATTATCAATAAGTGACCAAAATTTCTTCCCATTATAAACTAATATGTTATAATGATAAAAATTTCCTGTAGTTGTAAAACCATCCTAAATTTTTAGTAAACTAAAGTGCATGTGGTTATACTAGAAATGAAATCACTATCTGGATAAAAAAAAGTGGATGAAGGATTTGAAACATATATACCTAGGGTTAGTAACCTCAAAAATTTTGGATTTAGTATTAACTCAATCATCACCTAGTGCACAAAAAATTGGCCTAACTATACACCTGGTTTGACACTCCCAATTGATATGCTTTGGATAATTCACACAATCATTACAAACCATAATAAAGGATTAGAATATATATGTATTGGAATATATGGATTGATATATACCTTAAATTTATATTATTTTAACATATAGGTACCCTCCATTACTACCTTGTTAATATTTATTTTATAAGTATACTTCTTATTATGTTGTGAATGTCTTATAGTTTTTTTGTTGTTTGTTTAATATTCTCCTAGATTACAACATGAATCCATTAAAGGGGGTTATTTACCACTCATTTTTAATTGATGATTATGTTCTATATTAATCTCTATATTTTTCATGTATTTTACCTTTATCTTCCATGTCCATGTTCCTATTTACATGTGGTATGGAAGAAATGAAATCTCCATGGAGAATGATCCATCCTTACCTTTGTCATGCATTATCATCTACTATGCATATCTTTTCCTCTAATACATTTCCCTAGTGGATAACATTATATGATTCTTCAATTTTAAGAGTCTTAACCTAGATACCCATTAATTTATTTAATATATAAATTATTTAATAAAACACATATCATTTATTCAATGCGGTGTAAATACCTCATAATTCATTATATTGATTAAAAGGTATTTACCAAGAAAGATAGTTAATTTAATTGGATACTCATTTATTCTCCATGGTTTCACGTTATGTTTAGTGATGGATTTATGTATATTTTCCTCATGTGTCACACATATTCATGTACATGTTAATAATGTGAAGGGTGTACCCTGATAGTTCTCAAATTCATTGGGTAGTGTTTACAACTCAAGAGATACCTTGTATGGTGTACAATGGATGAAAAACCTAAGCACTCTATGTTATGATGCCTTGGTTGGAATCCTTGAAATATTCTTATTATTTATTGGTGTTTAAACTCAAATTATTCATATGATGTCATATTTTATATTTTTTTCACATTCCTATGATACCATATTTTTATGATATCATTTTCTAATCATGTGCTTCCATGTGAGTATGTATGATTCCTACCTCTTAACATTATCATGATATGCCTCTTGAATCACATGTATTTTTTATCATCATTATATAATTTTATTATTTTATGACTGGAATTTATAGATCACCCTTTATTATGTTCCCCCTTTCCACAGGATTTGTAATCAAAGGGATACATATAGTAGAATTACACGGGTGAAGAATTTCTGTGGAAGAAATGTGTTGTGTACTATGAGTTTAGATTCAAATGTACCTAGTTCCCAAGGACACAAAAATTATGATCTTTGGAGTTTTTTGTAACTCTTATAATGTTTTAAAAATTAAATATTTTTATCACCATATCTAAAGTGTGGATCTAGGGAATATTAATCTATCATATCATATATGATTAGAAGGGTTTTTATGTATGGAATTTTTAGTATTATTAAAGGTGATTAAAAATATAAACCATATCATGTTATATAAAAGGTAGTATCAAAATTATCACTCCTTCACATTAGTTGTATATATATTTTTGAATTGAAATTATAACTAAACTCTCAAAGTATGACTTTGAGTTATCCCTAAAAAATGTTTGTCATAGAGAATTATAGGTTATGATGAAATGTTAAAGTTAATATGAGAAGGATTTAGTATAGAGATATCAAATATGATCTTGAGACAAAAAATGAGTTTTTTACTAGATGACCAACCAAGTATACTATATGGAGTGTTATATACTATGTCTCTAGTATTCTACTGGTGGATATTTGATATTGAATCCCTTTTTCTAAGTATGGAAAGATACATAGTGTGAGATCCTTATTAATTTGACACCTTTCTTATAACATCCTTGAGGTAGAGAGAATCAGGTATGGTTTGGTAATGTTCCTAATCATTTCATCAGTTGAGGATTAACTAAGATGATATTTATCCTATGTTTTAATGAGTACAAAATATGGTCCCTTAATAGAGATAGATTGAGAAAGATTATGACCATACCTATATATGGTATATGTGATGTTATTATCCATTTGGATGAAGTTCATGAGATGTGATAATCTATATGGGTGAATATAATGATATGTGTTCATTCATATGGTTAGTTTATATTCATATATTTGAGAATGTTTGAGTAGGCTATGTGGGATTGACATACACCATGTTTTGTGGACACTTGATGTAAAATCCTATTTTTTTTATATGAGGTATATATCTTTTAAATTTTGGTAAACCCTTAATAAGTTTATATTTTTTTCTTAGAAATAGTAATAATGCCTTTAGGTTGGTTAGTTTGTTTTTTAGAAGAAGGTTGTAGGGGGGATGGAGTCTGGCTATAGAACCAATTCATGATGTGAATGAAATTCATGATTTGAATTGATCTGACTAGAACTCATGAATTTAATTTAGGACATGATTGGGTTTTCCCTTGAATTGAGAAATTCACGATGTGAATTCCTATTAACATCATGAATATTTCATGTAATTTTCTTAAAAAAGGGGAAGAACCCATTTATTTTATCTAAAACCTTCCCTCTTCTGCATAGTAGTGGTGTACAAAGAGCTCTTCTCCTTATCACCTAGGTTTCTTTGGCTCTCTCTCATCTGGACTTTGATCGAGCCACCATTTATCACATTGGATTCCTCCTAGTAAGAAATTTCATATGTTACCTAATTTTCTCAGTTTATATCACTTTATTCATAGTTATTTTGTTTCAAGATAATATTCCCTATTTTAGGGCATTTTTTTGGGTTGTCAATTTATTCCTTTCTATGACGAATTGGAAGCTGATACTGGATGATTACTCCTCTATCACCATGAGGTAGGTGTCTTAGTAATTATCCTTTAAGTATTGTTGCTTTATATTATTTTTCATGATGTCTCACATCATATTTTCAATTTATTTCCTTAAAATACACTTTCCCTTAATTAATTTGTTATCCTTGATATAAATGACCTTGTTCCTCATTGTTCTTGTTGAAATAAGTCCCTATTGAATAATTAATCCCCTTGAGGCATGATTATGGAATTTCCCCTTGATATTATAAATTATTATGTGACCAAACCACCTTCTATGTGGTTATGTATTAGAATCTAGATGAAATGAGTGTAATGAATTAAATAGAAAGAGAGTGGTACGACCACGTCACATGATTTTATATAAATAATGGTTATGAATTTGTTCAAGTGGAACAATAATGATTTATAAACTATTTATTGATTCATAATAAATCCTATTTGACTTATTATTTATTATGATTTATAATACGTGGTAATGACATCCCATATACCTGTGATAATCGGGTATTTCATCCCGTATACCTATGATACTCAGGCATAGAATCCCTAATGATATGATACTTGGGCATGGAATCCCATATACCAGTGATAATCGGTCATGGTGTCCCATATACTTGTGATACATGGTCATGGTGACCCTTGTGATTTATGATACTCTGGCATGTTGTCCCATATTACTTTATGAGACTCTAGTGACTAGACATAGACACCTAAGTTACACCTAGGGTCCTGGATAACACTATATATCTATATGTATGGATATAAATGTCATTATGTATATTATGCATATATACATACATACATACATGAATATATATATATATATATATATATATATATATATGTTCAGATGAAATCTATTCAGAGGTTTCCCGACATGGTCCGAAGCAGGTGGTGTCAAAATGGTGTCCTTAATGAACCAGAGATGACCATTTACAGTTTATATTATTGATTTACCTTTACTATATATGCACAGTTCTCATATTATATGAACTGGATGGATAGTTCTAGAAACCATTGGTGGTGACCTATTAAGTATATATGACACAATTTTTGGGCCACTGATGGTACCCAAATAGAATTCATGATTTCAAGTATGAAAAAAGGGAAGCTCCCAGATTCCGATGCTTGATTCTTAGCATTAGGATAAATTACATGAGAAGAAGACTGAGTAGATGCTCATTATTCCATTAGAGATAGTTTTTGGGATTTTGTATTTTTATCATATCATGTTGTACTTTCCTGATTCCATGTATTACTATTTTTACCATTTTGTATAACATAAAACATGACATCATTTTGTATATAACACTAGTTATGGTTTATATGTTTCTTTTATGTAATTGGATGATTTAACTATTCTTTATTATTTTTTCTATATTATTATGACCCCACTATTTATGTCTTATATTATACTACCATTCCACTCTAACACAAGAGGGTATAGTCTCCCTACTGTAACTTCACAGACCCTCACTACTAGTTGGAACCCTTTATCATACGAGGAGGAATGTTTGAGGAAATTTGGTCCACTGGTTCAACTATTTTTATCAAGTGAGTCAGGTCGGGACGTCAAAAAGTGGCATCATTGGCCTATTTTCTATACCTTATTATTTTGGGATGGTATAAATTATACTATTATGTGTTAGAATTTGGTAATGAGACTATACCTAGGAGTACCTAATCTATGTACAGTGTAAATCCAAATTATCAGGGACATAGACTATTTTTTTTTGATTCCTCTTATCATAGTTGTTTTGATTTAACCATTGGGTGAGGCACATGATATGTGATGTTTATTATTATTATTATTATTATTATTATGATTTTGGATTCTATTTTACCCTTGGACTGATAAATTAAGGAAGTGTTGACTCATGAATCATTATAGGCACATAAACATTCACATGTCATGCATTATGCCATGCCATATAGGTGCATATCATTGCTTGTATATCCCGAGTGCCTTAAATTCTATATAAAGAATTGTGATAATGTTTATTATAGTATAATGAGAAATATAATTGGTTAATTAGAGTCCCTACATCAAACTAATAGTGTTTTCTTGCATAGATTGATGTCGACACCTTAAGTAATCAATTATGGCATGTTGAGTCATGGACCATTGGTCACATAGTCTGAAACATTTTTATGGTTGTGATTAAATAGGCTCCAAATTTCAATTTATATAGTGTATGGGTCTTTATAAATTAGAAATGGTGATCTATATAATCCAACCATTAAACAAAATATTTTCTACATAAATGAGTATGAACTTGAATGAATTTAAATTCTAAAATAAAATGGTTACTGTTAAATGGGGATTCCAATTAAAACTTAAAGAGTTTTTTCCTCTATAACTTTCAATTGAAACTCTGTATATTAGGACCCCTAACTTATAGCTAAGAACTTGAACCTGAACCAACCTCAGTAGTGGGAAGTAGGTAGTATCTCCTGCGATTATTATGATATGCATGTCGCCCAAACCTGGATTTAGGAGCATGAATAGGGGTGTGAACCTTGTATAGAAAGTATTTTTACATGTTATAATCTTATAAATATGGCTTATTACTTTGCCCAATATTATTCCAAGGTGTGTGTTTGGAAGTTTTAGATCTATTCCACCATGAAATCCTCAGACCAAGTGCCAAGAAGGCAGTGACGACCATGCTCCAAAGATGGTGGGACCTAACCCACTGGTAGTTCCACATACAAAACCTCCTATTATACCCAACTTGGGAACTGATTCCTAGTTTCAATAGGGATTCATAAGGCTCATGTAGATCATTTAGGGGTCCCTGCAACCCGCCCCTACTTTGGAAGATTTGATGCGATAATTTCTGAAGTATAATCTGCCCATGTTTTTGGGGGATGATGGTACTTAGGCTATATAGTCATAGCTGGAGGCCATGATGACTATCTTCAAGCACCTCAAGACACGTCATGAGAGGAGAGTTAATCTAACCATGTATATGATTTTATATTATTCTAAGCGATGGTGGGATTTTATCACCTAGGTAGATCTTTATAAGGGTATGGCCTAGGTGGGATTTCAGATAATATTCTACGATTATTTCTTTCCCTAGACACTGAGAGTAGGACAATCTAGAGAGTTTATGAATCTACAATAGGGTACTACATCTATGATGGACTATTTTTCTCAGTTCACAAAGCTCCAACACTTCACAATGACTCTTTCTAGTGTTGAGTTAGAAACAGTGAGATATTTTGAGGATGGGATCATATATTCCATCTGATCTTAGGTGAATGTATTTTAGTTGAACACCATTTCTAAAATCAAAAAACAACCCCTCATAATTGAGTGGAAATTGAGGGAAGCTGATGGTGTGATCTAGGGTGGTTCAGAACCAATATAGGGAAGTGGTTTGACCATCAGTCTAAAACATCACTTTGAGACTACATGTGGGGGTAGCAGCAACCATATGAAACCCACTGATAGTTACATAGTTTTTATCCAATGTGGAAAGCTAGGGAATAAGAACCCTTAGTGTACCAAAGACCTCGTTGAGGTTTGAGGATGAGAAAGTCTAGGGAATATTTAGCATTTTTCTAGAACCTTCTCATCCATTCCTATTGGGGGAGGATTCATATCAGGTTTTCCTTTAAAAGAGGGATCAATATAACCTCACTAGGTAGGTATATGGAGTACTAACATCCATTTTGGAAGAGGTGGTGGCCATGAACATGGTATCCAGGCTTTAGATGTACAAAAATAGTAAGGAGGACCTGCTCAAGGCAGTCAGGTTGTATCTTAGGTCCACAGATCTAGCCATATTTATATAGTTAAACCTTTACTAGAGAAGTAGATCACCAGTACTTCTATAGTTAGATGTACTATTCTAGTAGCATCCAATTTAGTTTCTTCATTATTTATTATTGGTGCTTCATATTTGTTCACATTTATGGAAATCATAAAAAGTATCAAACTTGAAATTCGGTAATTTGGTGGGGTGATGACCATTGAAACTCAATTGGGTAATCTTTTAGAGAGTGTATGCTAGTTTTAGGAGTCCCCCCTTAATATAGATAGCCATAATTTTCTATGGAACCTCTACATCATCGAGATGATGAGTTTTTACATCATTATTGGGATGGACATGTAGGTTCCTTACCACAATTATGTGAATTTATATCACTAGAGGGTGTATTTTACATCACCAAAGGGTGTTACTTATATTCATAAGGGTGAAGGGGATGTCTCAGTGAGATGAACTAGATCAAGGCATTGTGGACTTAGCAGAGTGAAAATACATATTGTAAGCCTTTTTCTAGAAGATTAATGAGTACGTCAAGTTGATTTTACTTTATTAGTGGATATATTCAGATACGTATCTCTTAATGAATTTTCCAAAACTACCAATTAAGATAAAGGTATATTTTTCTATCGATCTAGTTCCCAGATCTATACTAGTATCTATTCATCCTTACAGGATGGCTACAACCAAGTTTTAACATCTCAAGAGTCAAATAGAATATTTTGAGTCTAAGAGTTTTATATGAACCAACAATTCACCATGGGGTTCATATGTACTTTTCTATAATAAGGTGGAAGGTACCCTAAAATTTTTCATGGATTATCACCAGTTGAACCAACTTATAGTTATAAACTGGTATCTACTACCTTGTATTGACAAACTCTTCAACTAGCTCTGAGGATAAAGGGTTTTCTTCAAGATTGATTTGTGGTCGGGCTACCATCAAGTATGTGTAAAACCTTTAGATATACCATGTACATCTTTCTAAATTTGGTACAATTTATATGAGTATCTATTCATGCTGTTCGGTCTCATGAACATGCCTATAGTCTTTATAGCCTTGATGAATCATGTTTTCCACCCGTATCTGGATTCCTTTGCGGTAATCTTTATGGGTGATATCTTGGTGTATTCACATACTCGACATGACCATTCCAATTTTTTTGATATTTTATTGAATAAACTGAGATATTAATAGATATATACTAAGATCACTAAATTCCACTTATGGATTGAAAAAGTTAACTTTTTAGGTCACATTATCTTAGAGACAAGAGTATTAGTTGACCCGGGGAAGATGAACACTGTTTTTTGTTGGAATAATTCCAACAATATATTTGACATAAAAAGTTTCTTAGGGATAAATGGATATTATAGATGCTTTATATAGGATTTATAAAAACTTTAATCACCCATTACTTTCCTGAATAAGAAGGGTGTCAAGTTATTGTGGTATGAAGTGTGTGGGAATACCTTTCAGTAGTTTAAAGGAAGATCAAATTCTACATTGATCTTGATTATGATAGATCTAGATAGAGGATATATAATGTTTTTTGATGCATTAGGTAATTTTACGGGAACCATTTTGATGCAGTATGATTGAGTCATTTCATACATGTCTTATAAGTTGAGGCCTTGCAAGAGGAATTAACTAACACATGATCTTGATCTAGAATCTTTCATTCATTCTTTGTTTTGTTTGAGGCATTACTTATTGGGAGAGTGGATTTTGGTTTTTATGGACCTCAAAATCCTAAAATACATCTTTAAAAATCTTTAATTTAAACTCATATAGAGAAGGTGGGTCAAATACCTTCTCTCCTTTTACTTTGAGCTTGCCTATATGCCTGGGAAGGGAAACATAGTTGCTGATGATTTGAGCCAAAAGAACCTGATGTGAGCTGTTTAGGAAGACAATGAAAAATGTTGTTTGTTGGTTCTTCTTTATTAGATGCATCTAGAGGTTCAAGAGAGTCATGATAAGCCTTTACTTATGGCCTTAGAGGTAACCTCAACACTTTTGGATAGAGTGAAGAGGAGGAAGTTCTCTTATCTCTAGGACTTAGTCCTAAGAGAGAGTGTTTTAGGTGGGGATCCACCATTGGGCTAGTTTATCGATAAATATGAGAACCTGGTTGTTCATGGGAATATATGGGTGGCTACATGAATGAAATACCCGAATGTGTCTCATTCAAGAGACTTTAGAGTAGGTAAAACTTTTCAGAAAGTAGATGGTTATAACTCAGTCTAGAAAAAATTATTATGATGATCAATGTCGCTGACCTCTGGAGTTCAAGGTAGGGGATCAAATGTTATTTCATGTTTTTATTGGATTGAGTCATAGATAGATGTAGAGATAGGGAAATATATAACCGCATTATGTAATACCTTTCAAGATGTTGGAGAGAGTTGGGCTGGTAGCCTATCGAATAGATCTTCCTCATAAGTACTGATCCATGCAAATCGTCTTCAATATATCATATCTTCATCAATAACATGCCAATATGTCTGATACTTTTGATCCTAAGGATGTTGAATTGGAGGCTAGTGCTTCTTTTGAGGAGTAACCTATTAATATTATTTATCATAGCACAAAGGAACTATTAGGTAGGTATGTCCCTCTATTATGGGTTCTATGGTAGCATAACCGGATGGATTTTTTTATCAAATGAAGATTTACCCCCCTTGGAAGGGAAACTCAAGGATTATTTTTAAGGGGGGAAGACTGTAAGATCTTAGTTTTTCATATGAGGTATGGATCCTTTAATTTTGGTAAACCCTCATTAATTTTGTCTTTTTTTCCTAGACACGATAACTACACCTTTAGGCTGGTCAATTTGTTTTTGATAAGAAGGTAGCAGGGGGGATGGAGCCTAGTTATAGAACCAATTCATGACATGAATGCAGTTCATGACATGAATTCAATTCATGACATAAATGTGATTCATGATGTGAAATTCTCTAACAAAAAATCATGAATTTAATTTAGGATGTGATTGGTTTTCTCAATTTATCAAGAAATTCATGATGTGAATTCATATTAACATCTTGGATATGTCATGGAATCTTTAAAAAAAAGGATGGAACCCCCTTTTTTATCCCAACCCTTCCATCTTCAACACAGAAGTGGAACACATAGAGATTATATCCTAATCACCTAGGTTCCTTTGGTTATCTCTTATACAGACCTCGATTGAGCCACCATTTGTCTCATTAGATTCCCCCCAGTAATAGATTCAATCAGTTACCTTCTTTTCTCAGTTTATCTTGCCTTATTTAGAGTTATTTTGGATCAAGATAATATGACCAATTTTAGGGTGTTTTTCTACTTTTATGATTTCTTCCTTTCTAGGATAAATCAGAAGATAATAATGGAAGAGTACTCCTCTACCACCATAAGGTAGGTAGTTTAGTAATTATCCCTCAATTATTGTTTATTTATATTATGCATCACGATGACACACATCAAATTTTAGATTCAATTCCATAAGAATACACTTTCCCTTAATTAATTTGTTAGCCTTGATAAAAATGACCTTATGACTCCTTATTCTTGTTGGAATAGGTTCCGATCGACTAATTCCACCCCTTGAGGTGTGGTTATAGAATTTAAGCTTGATATTATAAATTATTATGTGAAAAAACACCATCTAAGTGGTTATGGATTGGTATATAGATGAAATGACTATAATGAATTAAAAGTAAAGTTCCTGTTATGAACATGTCATGTGATTTTACATAAAAAATAGTTACATCCTTGTTTAAGTGGAATGATAATGATTAATAAACCATTTATTGGCTCATACTAAAGACTATTTGACTTCTTATTGATTATGATTTATGATACTCTTGAATGGTTTCCCATATACTCTTGATAACTAATATGATGATTAGGCATGGAATCCCATATACCAGTGATACTCAGGCAAGGAATCCCTACTGATATGATACTTAGGAATGGTGTCCCATATATTAATGATACTTGGGCATAGAGACCCTTGTGATTTATGATACTCAGGAATGACATCCCTTACTACTTTATGAGACTCTAGTGTCTAGACATAGATGCTTGAGTTATACCTCAAGTCCTGGAAAACACTATGTATCTATATATATAGATATAAATGTCATTATGTATATAGTTAATATTTATACATATATACACACACACACACACACACATATATATATATATATATATATTTATTTATATGTTTAGATGAAACCTGTTTAGAGGTTTCCTAGAATGGGCTGAAGTAGGTAGTGTCAGCTTGGTGTCCTTCAAGAACTGGAGCAAACCATTTATAATTTACATTACTGCTTTACCTTTACTATATCTGCACACTTATCATATTATATGAACTGTCTATATATTTCTAAAAACCATTGGTGGTGGACTAATGAGTATATATCACACCCTTTTTGGGCCACCAATGGTACCCGAAAAAACTTCATGAATTCAGGTATGGAAAAAGGAAATAACCCAAATTACGATTCTTGATTTTCAATATTAGGATAGAGTACAAGATCAGAGGACTGAGTGCATGATCATGATTCCATTGAAGATAGTTTTTGGAATTTTTTTATTTTTATTATAGCATATTGTACCTTCCTAATACCAAGTATTCATGTCTTTCCCATTTTTTATAGAATACAAACATGAAATCATTTTGTATATGACATTCGTTATGGTTTCTACCTTTCTTTTATGTGATTTGATGATTTACCTATTCTATGTTATTTATTATTTATTATTATGACTCTTTTTCTTTTATCATCTATTATATCATTGTGAAACTCTGACACAAGAGGGTACAATCTCCCCACAATAACTTCATAGACCTTCACTACTAGTCAGCAACCTCAAGCATATGGGGAGGCATGTTTGAGGCCATGTGGACCACCGGTTCTACTACTGTTATCAAGTGAACTGGTTTGGGATGTCACACTTTATGTATCAGAAAAAGAGATTATATTATTATAAATACTTGTATATGATAAAAATATTGGACACAACTATGAAGACACATGTTTTTGATAGAGATCATACTAGACCCATTTGTAGCTTGAGTAGTATTGATTCTTTTCTAGAGACCGTTCTTTACTTATAATTAGGTATTAGGGAATTAATAAATATTTTTAAAGATATAAATATTCATGGGGTCACACTTTGTGGTTTTGTGAACGAGGATTAAGTTTTATCACAAAATGTTTGTACAAAACTTTTAGAGTTACCCCAAAATTATTTTAAAATATTTCAAATGATATTTTGGATGAATTTATAAAAGTTGTTACATATGATTTAACATGTGGTAAAAATGAATGATAAATTTTACAAATGGAGTTTTTGATATTATTTCACAAGTTATAGAATATAATGCGACATAAGGTTAAAGTGAACTAAGTCTATAAGGCTTGATTGAAAGTGAGAGAATGTTGAAAATTTGGGCTAAAGGAACCACATTGGCATGGTGGTTAAGACCACGTCAAGGTTTGTGTTGGTGAAAATCATGAAATAGTGATATTCACTATGTTATGCTACTATGCATGGAATTTTAAATATTATACAGTAATACATGGTTCAACCATATTTTCTTACACCAAGTTTTCATGATCAATTTGATCACCATGAAATATTTCATTCAATATATATAAACATTTATAATCTAAAGAGTTTCCTTTAGATGGATATATAAATTGGATTTTGGTTTCTATTTTGTGTGAATTGAGATACTGTAAAAATACTCTAGTCTGAATCTCTCTCTCTCTACAAACACAAGTTTCAATGAAATATGAGGAAGATATGGTCCTTCACAAGCATTGGGAGATTCATCCATCTCATGGATTTTCTTGGAGGAAGAAACATGTTGAATACTTATTAATGATAAATATAAATATCATGTTGAAGATATTGGTAGATTCAATTCAATTGGGAAATAAGATACACCATTATTCATTTATTTCTTAAAAAAAAATAATGGAAGGATCTTATGATTTATAGATTTTTCTGGATGGTTTCCACTACATTCATGTAAGCATTATTCCCTCCAAAATCCTTCAATTCCTTGATTAAATCTATATTTATAGTAGAGGAATACAATGCCATACAACACAGTAAAAAAAGAATAAATAAATTATAAAAGAATTATGTTACAAATAATGTATTCTATTTTTTGAAATATCATTTGAAAAAAATATTTTATTACTTAGAAAATGTCCATAGGAAAGACTTTCATTGTTATAACTTATCCTTATCTATTTATGGGATTGATGTGTTGCTAGATACCACTCTTGGGTTTTGATTTGGACTCAAAACTAATTAGATAAGGGACTATAGGGTCACACATAGAGTGTATTTAGAAGTTATACTAATTTAGATGAATCTAAGTTTAATAGATTCATTAAAGAATCCAATAATGAGTTTTTTGTGTCATGATGGGTTTAATAAGAGATTCATCAAAGAATTTTCTAAAATATCAAGAAAAATGTTCTCATTATTAATCAATAAAATTTCATTTAGTTTTGAAAAATAATGCATGAAATATTTTTAGAATCTATAGAAGCAGTTGAATTCTACACAAATATCACCACATCATATCAAAACTTACTTTTGAAGTCAAGTGCTATAAAAATGAATTTTATATTAGTGGTATTATAAGAATTATAAAATATAATAAATTTTACACATATTTTTTATTTATTAATTTCTTAAATATTAATAGATATTATTTTGAGTCATCAAGAGTTTTAGGTATCTTTAGACCATATTTTTAAATTTTAGAAGCTTTAAAGGGGTACAGGGTTATCCAAAACAATTTAAAAATCCATGAGTATCAGGTATATCTTGAATAGATTCATCTATAATGGTTTGTTAATTTTTTTTAAACCGTGTAGGCACCTAGGAGTAACTGTATATATGGATTTTAGAGTCTAGTGCGGGATACACAGTCACCACATGGTTTATTAAAAAATGTAGGTAAACAATGTGTTGAGCCTGATTTTTTAAAAATATATAATTTTTATTTTTATTCTATTTTACCCTTAATCTTATTTTTTTACCCTTTATTTTCCCCTTTACCATTGCACATCACCTCAGGTCCATGCCTCCTCCCCTCACTTGAATCCTCCTATCTTAGCCACCTCCTCCTCTATTTTTTCTCTTGATTTCTTTTGGTTTCTTGGTATAATCCTCTAGGTATGGACTCCTATCCATCATCTTCCCCCCTTTACAGTGTTTTCCCCTTCCCTTGCACCATACCTTAGTTCTGATGAACCCTAGGGTTCTAATTTGATTATAATTTTGTGATTTATTTTATGTTTATGGTTTGTGTTAGTCCTTTATTGCTTTTTTAGGTGTCCTCCATTGAAGGTGACACATTATGGGTCATTATGGATTGGTTTATATTGATTTTAGGTAGGTTTCCCCATGTTTAAGATTTAAATTTAAGAAAAATTTATTTCTTGACATTCTAAATGATATATTTAATTAATTATGCCAACGTGTGACTGTTAAATTGGGTTTTATAAATGTTTTAAGGTATTTTTTATTTAGGCATAGTGAATTTACTTGGAATTTCAAGGGGAAATTGAAATAGAAAGTATTAAAGAAGTGTTAAAATAATTATTTAAGATAAATCAAGATATTTTAAATGTATTTGACCCTTTTTGGTTCAAGGAATAAATTTAAAAGATTTGTTTTTCCCTTTTTAGGACTTAATTTAAAATTGAATGATTTTTCAAAGGGGTTTTTGAATAAACTTTTTTATGATTTGTTTTAAAATATATTTAGAAGTGGATATTTGAATGTATCTTTGAAATACTAATTATCATCAAATAATTTCTTTAAAAATTTGAATTTGAGTAGAAATAAAACTTTTTTAAAATGTATCGTGACACACACACACACACACGATGGTTATGTACATATATATAGGTCAAAGATATATATATTTATGTGTAAAAATTCATATGAGAATATGTGAATTTTTGAAATGAAATAAATAAATATATAAATATATATATATGGGTGTGTGTAAGTGTATATGAGTACAACTAAAAAAAGGAATTTTCATATTTAGGTTTCAAAAATATCATTAAAAGGCCTATTTAAAGCTTTAAATAGATTTCAAAATGTGTTTATGTTCATGCGATATCCTCTTGAACCCCATTTAGATTTTATTGACATGGATTGTGTCCCTTATGGCATGCTTTGTATTTTATATTGTGTGATGGATATGAAATCAAGATTTTTTCTTGAGAGGGTGCTGGGGGTGAGGGTGAGTTATTTGATATGATATTTGATGCTTGTATTGATCATTTTTTATTGTTAATTCTTATCATTGGCTATGATCATTTCTTGTTCACCTTCATTTTACTTTGTTCATGGGTACCCATGTTCTAGTGTAGGATAACTTAGACAAGATGAGCACTCTTTTCCCTATTTATACTAGTGAAGTATGTTTACCCTGAAATGGCTAGTGACATGTTACTTGAACATTCTTCTAGATGCTAGAAAAGTATTTTTGAGGTTACCTAAGCTTATTAACCATAGGATATACCCCATGAAACTTAATCCTTGACTAATATAGGGTGATCCTTCTGTTTATTTAGATTCCCCTATTTACTTGATATGTGTTTCACTTGATATTGGATTATTCTATCTTTATTATTGTATCCATGACATGGATCATTTTTTATTTATCTTACTAATCATGATGTATGTGTCTTTTTTCTTCCTAAAACCACTTTAAAATGATTTAAAAATAAATTTTGAAATAGTAGAAAAGAGAGTCATAGGCTATTAAATTTTCTAAAGTGTCTATTTTAATTTAAATAAAATAAAAGGAAATTTTATAAAGCGGTTATGGAAATAAGATGGATATATATGTTTTGTAATAAAAACCTATTTTTAAATAATTTAGTTCAAACTAGAACTAAATGGATATTTCATTTAAATATTATAATTGGGGTGTGATTTCTCTTTGGCATGCCTACTGAGATTTATCTCACACATATGTATCATTTAGGTTTCTAGATTTCATCTAGATTTTGGCCACTCTTTAGAGTGTTGATTGATCTAAGGTTAGTTGTTTATTTTATTCAATTTGGGATATGGTGGATATTAATTGATTTTTCTAGGACCTAATTTTAATATATTATAATTTCTAATAGGTGTCCCTTTAAATGATTTTCTTTGGAAAATTATGCCTTTACTGTTTTTTTAAAATTTTTGGTGGTGTACTATATCTGTTGGTGGATGAATAAAAAGGATATTGGATGTGGATTTATATCTTTTATAGGGGAGGGAGACTGGGGTGAGTGAAGGGATTATTTATTCACTTTTATTTATTTATTTATTTATTACTTTTTCATATTTTATTTAGCATTGGAATATGATATACAGAATTGACATGCTGGTTTTTTATTAGATTCCTACTATTTATTTTAGTCCGATTCAAAGGTAAAATCATTTAGATTATTTATATTTGATTACATGGAACTTATCTCTAGCCCATGGGGATTGGGAATACCCCTCATATATGTCAAGGGTTATTTTGAGTTTTCGATGGTTATATATCTCAAACTAGATCATGATAAGATACAACATGTAATATATTATGAAAGGAAGGTGTTTAATAAAGCTCAACTAAATTATAGATCCACTAAAAATAGTTCTTGACTACTGTGTTTATCATGGATAATATTAGACCCTACCATATTAGTTTAAAAGGGATTTTGTAGATAGACCACTAATTTTGGAAGTATTTATAAAAAATGTTCTAAACCAAAACTTATCCATTGAATTTCTTTTATATGAATTTGAATTTGAAATAAAAGATAATAAGGCTATTGAAAACTCCACTATAAACCATTTATACAAATTTTTAGGAACAAAATATTTAAATTATTCTCCCATTGTGAAATTATTTCTTGATGTGAACATTATTTTAGTCCAAACAAAGGGGATTCTATGGTACTTAGATATGATAAAATTTATTATGGTTGAAATTATTCCCAAAGATCACTCTTTGAAAAAAAATAAAAAGTTTATTACTGAATGAATACACTATTTTTAAGAAGATACACTTCTATTCAAACAAGGGGTTGATGAAATCATTGAAATCTATGTTCCTGATGAGAAAATTATATCAATTGTACATCATTATCATTGTCATGACTTAACCCACTGGGCCCTGCTTGACTGGAGATAAGCCGAGCATGAAAACCCCAATACTACCTCCAATAGGATAGGGGATAGAAACCAACACCGTGTAAGCATATCCCACACATGGGAGGAATTTTCATAAATAAATGTACACACACACACATATATCCAAGCCCATAAAATGATGAAATTAAATTACAACTAACACTAATGAATTCATACATCTAAATTCCATAATCAGAGTATGAAAAAAGTAATGAAAGTATAAGGTCCAAATAAAATCCCACCAAAACTGAAAAAGAGTCCAACCTACTCAGAAGGATGGGACTTCTGATAAATGTTACACCAGTATGAACCTAAATTTTTATAACACAAATCCATGCTCCAACTTCTCCCGGTCCTCCAAAGACTTGATCAAAAGGCCATTCATCTGCATAAGACATGAAATCTGCAGGAAGAGCTCATGATGGTGTGAGTATAACAATACCCAGTAGGATACCCTGAAATCACTAAGTATAAAAAATAAAGAGTAGTCATATCATAAATACACAAGTATTTCAATAAAGATATGAGACATAATGATAATAAAAAATGACCCATATATAATCATAATAAACACCAAGTCTCAAATAGGAATAAACCACCACCCAACATGGGATTTTGATCAAGGCTTCAAGTTAACACTCATCTGGGTGAATCTACTCCATGATCTATGATACCAATGACGAAAATCATCTAAGAAGTTATAATCATCAGGACCTACATAAGAAATACTCATTATAACTCCAAACATCTTGGTACATAGTTATGGGATTACACCCAAAGCCATTAGGGGATGCTATAAACCTAATATAGAATAACCTTATAAATATGGGATTGATTACCTATGCATGGTGGTAAATGGAATACCATAAAACAAACTTGGGAAAATAATCCACGATAGAGGATCCCACCCTAGTCTCGTATAGGGATACTCCAAACTCTATTCGAGACAAAACACATAGAGGGGATCACAACCCTATACTGAGGATGTAATTCCACACTGTACCCTCATAGGGATGGACTAATGAACCACAATCATCTAAAATTATTCTATACTAAGGAAAAGAAGGGAACTAAACTACTTCAAAGGAAGTACATGATGTTTATAGAGGGTACACAATATGTACCTCTAAACCTATACCTAACCATGTATGTGCCCTTGTTCCTCTTACCGTGATCATATACACCGATCCATGACCGTGTACTGTGGAAATGACCATGTACCTTACCATGTATGAGTATTAGGACATGTTCATGTACTCTACCCAGGCTTGTGCGCCTATCCATATCCATGCCTGTGTACCCCCGAGGTACACACCGAGCCTCTAGAACCTAGTTACATGGAGTGTAACACATGTCACATATTGTG
Organism: Viscum album; assembly: GCA_963277665.1. Taxonomy (NCBI): domain Eukaryota; kingdom Viridiplantae; phylum Streptophyta; class Magnoliopsida; order Santalales; family Viscaceae; genus Viscum; species Viscum album. Next base: position 1,474,337,649 of record OY728132.1, on the reverse strand, counting down.
TGATATTTTTATTCATGTGTAAATGATATAACTATATACAAGTCCCCAAAAAACATGTGTTCTTTGGGGAAAATGATGTGTAACTCAGGATTTTACAAAATTTCATGGTTCTTCACGTATATTCTGATTCCACCACCAGCACTGTAAATCATGACTAGATATTTTGGGTCTAGGGTTGACTAGCCTTACCATCACTATTCTCTATATTATGTACCTCAATCTAGTTATAAAACCACCATTGTTGAATCATGTCATTTCCGTGCATCAAATCGGGAAAATCAAGAATCACTGATCCGATCCCGATCTACCTTTGATCACATTCCATCATCATCTCACCTTGATCACACCCTCGATCAAAAAATAAGGGCCTCGCAATGATATAATACTAGGTATTTTATTTAAAAACTATCCAAGAAAATATTGATGATGAATTATGTGAAGAAATAGGGAAGAAATGAAAAAATCACAAAATGAGGGATGAACCTTAGTCATTGTTCATATTATCCTTGATTAATTGATATTAAAACAATGAAAAAATATCCAAAAATAAACAAAAAATAATAATTTACCCAAATACTAGGTAAGTAAACCATCACCCATAACATGATCAACTAAAAAATCAATATATTGGATGATTTGATTTGTGTTCATAATGGGATAATCAAGCAGGAAAATAAAACATGGAAAAAAATTCCCTACCTTAGGTTAGGATAAATCATTAGTGAATAATCTATCTTTATTGTCATAACTAGTGAGGTCTACTATCTCCATTTTCATTGGCGATCCTTGTGGAATTCCGATCATTGATCCATGATCTGATTTCCTCCAATGCTCTCCCCTACGCTCCTCTCAAAACTCATGGGTTATGTGGCTAAACCTAGTATTTTACCATAAATGGGATTAAATATAGGATGAGATAGTTCATGGAAAATAATATAATAGTAAATTAATTATTAATTTATTATTTAATATTTCTCCCATGAACACACTTTAACGAAAAACGTGATGACGACAAAGGTTATGTTGTGCCTAGGGTAAAACCCATGTTCTAGACTCAACAACATTATTAGATTTCTGATCTAATACTCTATCCAGAAGTTATTTTAATATTTTATAAAAAATTTATTTGAGTGATATTAATATATTTAATATTTTTATAATATTAACACCAAAATCACTAGGCCTTGGAATCTCATGCCATCTCAGTGCCTGGCTTTGAAAATATTACTAGATATATTCCAAATATTTTCATGAAAAAATAAGATACATTACAATCATAATTTTCCATGTGGAGGACATTAAAAAAATAAAAAGATAATAAAAAAGGTATTAAAATTTTAATTCTATTATCCCATTTATATAAGGATTCGAAATAATGTCTATAAGTATGTTATAAGTGTACAAGGAATGGAAATAATAGAAGGATACATGAGACAAGACAAACTAGAATCCTTGAAGTGGAAATATTTTTTTGTGTGATTTTAGGATTTTTTTATAACATTTCCTAATTATCATGTGAATGAATACATATTGGTAGATATAGATTATGTATCAAAGTGGGTTGAAGATTTTACATTACCCAATGACACGTGAACCATTGCTATTAATTTTTTCAGAAATAATATGTTTTTATTATTTTGGAGTTCCAATATTTATCATTAATTAAAATAGAGTTAACTTTTTTAAATAATCAATTCATAGATTTGATAGAGAAGTATGTGTGAAAGAATAGAACTATAACTAGATACTACCCATAAATATATGGTAAAGATAAAGTCTTAAAAGAATCCATCAAATACATTTTGAAGAAAATTTCAAATGGTTCAAAAGGCTGGTCAACTAATATAGAGGATACACTATGGGTTAGTAGAAAAACCTTCAAGACCCCCATTTTAGTTCCTCTATATAGATTAGTTTTTGGGAAGTATTTTCACTTTCCTATAGAGATGGAACATAGAGTATTTTGGGGTATAAAGATAATGTATTGTGATTTTTAATTTGTTATAGAAAAGTGGTTTCTATAGTTCAATGAGTTAGAAGAGACAAGTATATAATTCTTTAAAAACACAAGTATTTTGATTGAAATAATAAATACATTTCATGATTTTCATACTCAACAGTGGGAATTCAAACAAAAAAAGTGTTTTTATTCAATTATATCTAGAAATATTTTCTAGGAAAATTGAAATGAAGATGGAATGGACTATTTTAAGTGCCTAAAGTTATCCCAATAGAGTTATAATTATTATACGAGTTGAATAATGGTCATTTATTGTTAATGAGAATAGGTTGAAACCATACATTGAAGGATAATTTTTAGAGATAAAAAACAACATAAATTTTGAATGATTAATCTAATAATGAATTATGGATAAGTATTGAAAATTTTGTACTTATTGGGTATAAAACCAAGCCAAGGATTTTATTTAAGTTCTAGTGTGTGTTTTTTTCAACCCCAATTCCCAACTAATTACACCTATTTTGGAAATATAAAGAGTATGAAATAAACAATTGGTATGTAAAGGTTACCACCAACACATTCATAAAAGAATTGCAGTATAAAAGGGGAGTATTATGTTATTTATTATTTATTATTTTCCACATACTTGATATGAACCATTAATAACTTTTGTGAACTTACCTATTTTAATTTAACATTGAGGAAAATTTTAGATAAATGTGGTGTAATAGGTGTTTGGTTAATTTTTTTTTGTATTTTTAAGTCTATATTGACTAAGGAGATATGATAATTTAAGTGTTTCATTATTTTTTATATTTTGAGCACTAATTTTTTTGAGTTTTAATCGAGGAGAGTATGAATGGATCATATCTTTATAATGAATTCGTTGGATTAAAAATATATAAATCGATTTCATTGGTTTGTTTTACAAGTAAGTTTTTTTAAAAATGACCCTAATCACACAACTTGATATGAACATTTAGATTAAAGTAGTATGATCACTTTGGAATTCAATTTAAATACTTTGGATAATTATTTAATTATAATTGTATTAAAAATGAATTAAAGTAAAAAAAAATAAATAAAATTCAAGATTGATGGAGAGATAATAACACTTATTTTTTTTCATGTCTTGACTATAATATATAATCTTAGTGGTTATTGTTTAATATATTATTTAGTTCTGGTTTATGATAATTATATGACTTGGAATGATCAATTTTCACCATATCCCTCTCCTTTGTTCCTTGATTGCAACACATAGTATCATGGGATAATTATTGGTGGAAAATTCTGGTTGTGACATGTTTGACTCCAATTAATAGATGAGATTTAGGGGAATAGATCCGTTCTCCACTGGAATGGTTCTCTCTCATGCAAATCACCTTCCTTTATAGGGATTCCTCTTCACTCATGTTCGGACATTCCCATCATCTTCCTCTTATGGCTATGCATGGTCTCTTTTATCTCAAGATTTCAGTGTTGGTTCATTCTCTCTGGGATCTAGTTTCTTCCCTTCCCACCCTTTCTATATTATCAATTTTTAGTGATTAGTTTTTCCTCTTTGATTCCACCTCTAACTTCTCATGATGTTTCAGTTTCTATTTTGTTCTTTAAATTCATTAGTTTTTTTAGTTTGGGGTTCTTTTGCCTCTTTTCTTTGGGTTATCTCATTTATTGCTTCTTTTACATGTTGGGATATATACTTCCACTTAAAACTTCTTCCGTTCACTTATCTCCTTAACCTACATGAAAAATTCCATTTTGGTTTGACATGAAGGCACTCTGGTGGTTTGGGATTAATTTGGTAGTGACGATCAGTGACTCTTCTTATTAGCCCATTCACCATTATCTGCTCTTGATTCCTATCTCGTTATTATAGAACCCATCTTAGTCTTTCATTAAGGTGTTTTTGGTGTTTTTTGGATGGTGTTGTTTGATGTGTTTGGTGTTTATGGTGCGCCTTGACTAGGTTTACTCCCTGATTTGCTTTTTATTTGTATCAGTGGTGGCATGTGTGGTGTATTGGTGTCCTTCCTCTTAGGGAATTATTAATTGCTGGTGTTACTATACTGGGCAGTGAGGGAGTCGATTTTATTGTTGGATTCAGTCCAGTAAATGAGGTTCAAGGGAGTTTTTATGTTTTTTTTATTTTTTTAAATGTGTGAAGGTGATTTTTTTTAAAACTACGCCTGAAAGGTGACAGGCACACTGCCACCTTTCAGAAAAAATAAAAAATAAATAAATTTAATTATATTTTATTATATTTATAAATATATAGATTTTTATATTATGATATATATATATATATATATATTATGTTTTTTTGTTTATAATTATTTCATTAATATTTGAAAGTGAAAAAGTTATGTTTTTAAGAAATAACTTTTGTTGCGCTCAAATTTGTATTCAAATACAAAAACCAAATATATTTTAAAATATCACATGAGGAGAGGAGGATTTACATGTTTCTAATGGAAGGATTTTGGTTGATATATTCATTAAATCCCACCACCACATGTTTCTAACATGACTTAATTTGGTTTTAAAGCGCTATTATCATATTCTCAGTTTTACCAAGAACATCGTATCCATTTCTTTCCATGATATGGAAATATTTATTTTCAAGTTTTAAAATAAAGAATGCTACTTTTATAATAATAACATTTTTCATGGTATATCAAAAATAAATAATGGTGCTTATATATTAAATTATGAAAACCAAGTATTGATAATTGGTAACAAATTAAGTTTTCATGACTCATTTCAGAGCCAGTAGTGGAATCACCATATTGGTTATGTAAACAATAATCATTTGACAAAGTTATATAAAGAGGATTACTTAAAATTTTTTGAGCTAAAACTAAATGAAAAATGCCACACTTTCTTACAAGGAAAAATAACCCAACCACTATTTGGTGGACAAGGTTAAAGGGTATAGATATTCTAGAATTGGTACAAATTGATGTCGATGACGAGTCATGCAAGTATTTAATTATGATTTTAGATATATTCACCACAAATTCCAAAATAAAAACTAAAACTTATGCCTACCAAAGTTCCAAATAGTATCCCATACCATTTATATTTGTATTGGGAAGGAATCTATTTTTCTAAACATGCATGCATGGGGATTTGAGACAATTTTTAAGGATTTAAGATGAAATAAAAGTAGTCCCCAAAGGAATGAAGTGTATATTTAAAGGATATCCTAAGAAAACTAAAATATATTATGTATACAACCCTTTATATAAAATAATTATGGTCACCAAAGATGGTTACTTGTTATTGGTTGAAAATAATGGCCCTCTTTCCTATAAAGATGCAATAGAGAGATTAGAAGCTGCAAGATAGAAATAATCCATGAATTGAAAAAGGGATTCCATGTATCAAAAATAATTATGGGTTTTGGTTGATCTTCACATTGATATAAATATCATTGGGTGAAAATGGGTCTTTAAGAGAAAAATTGCCATAGAAGTTAAAGTGAATATATATAAATAAAGGCTAGTGGATAAAGGGTTTAAACAATAATAAGGCATTGGATACAATGAAAATTTTTCTCCAATTTCCATGTTTAATTCCCTCATAATTCTACTTTCCATAGAAAGTATTCATGTTAGAAGAGTTCAATATCTTGGGTTAGTTTGAATCTATATTTTTATAACTTCATCAATATTTAAAAAAAAATAAATTTTAGTATTGTTTTAAACCAATAAAATGATATTTATAATCTTTTTTTACATTCCTTTCATTTTCATTTATTTATTATATTTATGAAATTAATTTTATTTTCAACAAATTTTTAGATGTTTAGGACATGTTTTCAATTTTATTTAGATTGTTTTTATAAATTATCATTTATAATATTTTAAAGTTACCTACTTGAAATTTAATAAGTTTTCCTATGTTTCAAGTAGTTGACTTTGAAATCTTATAAAATATAAACTATGACTAAAATATTAATGAAAATCGAAACACTCGCTAAACATGTAAAAATGGATGATAGTAATAAAAAAATCTTCATTTTAATAGAAATAAAATATATACATGAAAAAGTGAAATCAATGTCTATGGGGAGGATATTCCATCCCACATGGTGGTCTACGAAGGGTATTCCCATATCAAGATTGCTGAGCTCTGTGATGGGGTGGAGTCTGATGACCTAGAGGGGGCTGATTCTTGGGCATTGGAAGATTGACCATCTCATGATCCAACTATGTGTCAGTGGGAGGAGGTGTCCACTTCATGTCGTACTGCACTCCTGATCCATCTCCCACTAGGGTAGTATAAGGACCAACCATCATCGCAATGGGGAATAAAGGATGTGATGGATTTGGACCCCAAGATGGAGAGAACTACAGATATCCTATTAAGAAATACGGATCCCATGCTGCCTAATGAACATCCACAATCGGCTAAGGTCGGACTATTAGAGGGCCAACCTCTACCTTTAGAATAGGTGAGGGATCACATGTAGGATGACGCGGTCTACATCATCATCGTCATGGATCCTTGGTATTAGTAGTGTTTGGAGGATATTCTGGAGTAGGAACCTCCACTCCCAGGGCAAGAACCTCAACTCTCTAGACTGGACTCTCGAAGATTCTCTTATGAATCACACGATAGAATGACCTTATCTCCAGCGCTGCATCATGAACCACAACCCAGCTAAGGACCCCCTCCTCCTATATATTACTCATGATAATAATATTCTCTAAGTGAGTAAGATATAATGGGATTAAAAATGAATTAGAAAATAGTTTAATAAAAAAACTAATGGAAATTTATTGATTTACCATATTATGAATCTCTTTATCATGTTAGGTAAGATACAATATAGACTTCAGTCTATAATATGGCTCATACTCTACCTGATCTGAAAGATAGAATCACATCATAGGTACATACATGATATGAAGCTTTGTATGTCTTCCCTAGAAGTCGAGATAGTCAGCATGTACTCTACACCAGTCCTTATTCTGCCTCCCTGTCAGCTTCATGTGATGAAGCCACTCTGTCTATCTCGGCTGTAATGGAATCAGTTATACACAACCAAACTATTGCATGACTCTATTAAGATGCTACCACTCAATAATATTTAAGTGAATGATAGAAACTTCAACCATAGCATCATAAATTCCATTAGCGCAGTATGATGGGAACTGGTCTAGTATATTCCAGTATGGCATCCATATAACCGGAAATGACATGTGACCTTTGTAAAATATTATCCTTACTAAAAACCAAAATTGAAGCTATTATTATATTTTTTAGAAAATGATAGTTTGTATATACTTACATGGTTAGGTAGTGGACTATCTAACTTGATGTGGTAATCACCCAAATAGCGTGTCATAACTATGGTGAATCTGTTTCTCTAACTCCACCTGTCAAATAAAACATTGAAAGTGATAAATAATAATAAATTAAATTAAATAATTCCTAATAAAATCAGAAACTAATAGAGATGAGTGATCATACCAATGTCCATGCAGAGTGTCATCCATCACCTCTTCCGGTAGTGATGAACCATAAAACACAGGGCAAAATGAGGGGATGATCTCCCATGCCCACATCTGAAGAAGGATGATGCATCCCCTGAGATATGTGAGGTCTTTTCGGAATACCATGCATAATGCTCTATATGTTTATGCCATGTAGGAAGATCCCCTACTATATGTACCATCCCGATCAAAGTCCTCCTGTAGGCCTAGATACATCATGTGCACGTGCATCCCCAAGTGATTAGCACACAGGGTCCCTCCAATGAGTTGTAATATATATGCATGGGCATAACGCATGATAGTCTGGTCATCAGCGTCATTAGGTATATGTAGAAACTATCCAAACTACTGCTCCATCCAGATCATAGATATCGGCCCACCATTTGTAGACCTACAGTTGGCCAAAATGTCGGCACCTAACTATCTCTAAACAAGGTCAGGTCAAGATGAATGGGTGGGTCCAATAATGGTTTCCCCCTAGATAAGAAGACCAAGAAGCATTGTCACATCCTTAAGGGTGATGTCTATATCTCCATCAAGTAGGTGGAATATGTGTGTCTCTAATCTCCACCTCTCTATGAGGGTAGAAATCAGATGATGGTAAATAAATATGAAATCCGATACTGCAATGCTGCAGAATCCAGCATAGTGTGGGTATGGTATAATGGCAGGTGGAGGTGACGTGTGATGAAAATGGAGCTCTTGATGCACCATAATATCTAAAACATCACTATCATCTAGCATGTTCTGGGAAACATTCTTAGCCCGCTAAGTGAGTAGTATGGTATCATCTATCTATTTTTTTAAAAATGAAATGAGTTGTAAGTGTAAAATGTAAGTATAACACTATGGACCGAAAGATGTTATGACTTTTATAATGTAAGATATGACATATTTATTCACATTTTTAATGATGTAATTTCTTACCAAAAGAAAAGGGCATGCATTTATGTTTTTCAAAGAATATTACTAAAGTGTTTTTGAGATATGTTTTTACTTAGAAAAGGGGTTTTTGTAAGATATGGTATTATATATTTATATATGTAAACATTTTGTCTTCATTATCTAGAAAATGGTGTGCTATTTAATTTAAGTATGATTTACCACATGATGGAATGTTTCATGATTATTTTCTCACATGTTTTCTTTATATTTTAGCCATGGAAAGATTTATTATGTGTTAATTTCACCTCAAATTCACTTTTCATATTCCTTTTAATATGAATATGAAAGGATTATTGTTATTTGATAGTAAAATTATTTAGCGATGGAAGAAAATTATACAAAAAGAATAATATTATAATAACAACATATAATTTACAATATTAGAAGATCACATAAGAGACAATATATTACTCTGGATGAGAGTGTGAAATCGATCCAGAAATGGTAGGGCATCATTTCCGGTTATTACCTTATTGATGAAATATGGTGCATCTCAAACTTTTTCCTTTTTCTTGAGGCCAATCCATCTCATTCTGCATCCTACTAGACTTCAGTCTCCCTCGTTTACGCAACCTTTTGATGTTAGGTATCACTATCGGCTGGCCTTAAGGTATTGGGAAATATTGAAACTCCACAATAGACATCCATGGTGAAACATAACAGTTAGAAATGGTGTCCATATGTTACACTATATCAATATATGCTTCCCATGATATTTTTATAAATGAACATGATGTGATTATGTCTAAGCATGAAAACCATAAGGCCTCAAAGTTTCCACATTGGAATTTCCTCACTTCCAGTAATACCACCATTTTTCCACCGATGCTGTTTTTGATGGGTTCTGAATTATCTTGAACTTAAAATCAAGAGTCTTCTCTGTGGAAAAGGAATACATGATAACCATAAGCTTCTTCAATCATTGAAAGTGCCTTACATACCTTAGCCTTTGCTGAATCCCATCATAGGATAGTTTTTGTCTATCAATAAAGTACTTCACGCACTGATATAATTTATCATGAACTAGGGTAGTTATAGGTAACTTGTGAAGCCCCTTAAAGACACCATTGAGGCACTCCACAATATTTTTGGTCATTTTTCCATACCTCTTCCCCTATTATATGTCAATGTCCATTTTTATTTTAGAATTTGCATCATATAATCATACACTTATTGATTAGACTTGGGGATTTATTCGAAATGTTATTCAAATCGTTGTTGATTCGAATCATATTCTACAAATAAGTCATCATATTTCACATAAATTGAGTTTATATTTAAGTGTGAATAGTAACACATAACAAAGACATTGCATACCTATCCTCATGATTGCCTTCTTCATAGGTTTGTTATGGATTTTTTTCTCACATTGCTAGAAATGTGTCTAATGCAGTATTGATGATGTGAATTTGGGGGCCTCCATGTATCAGGGTCCACATTGATTTCCTCATTGATTTCCTGATGCTGATTAGATATCAAACAGACACCCTGAATGCAGGTGAAATTGCTGCTGATACAAGAAAAAAACCAAATCCATAATTCATATTTTTTCTTCTCCATAATGAAAAAGGCAAGTGTAAGAGGTGAACAATTTCTATATTGGGTTGCTACAATCAACAATACACCCTTGTATTTTTCATATATAAATATTCCATCAATTTGTATGAACTGTTTGTTGAAATGAAATGCAGAGATACAAGGGAGGAATTCCTAGAACAACTGATGAAATTGAACACATAATAAATCAAGTAGGTTATCTTGAGACACATTTTCTTTCATATGAATATGGAAGAAAACTTGGTTTTTGTGTCTCAGTATGGCTAGAAATTGTGGAAACACTTGATACGAGTCATCCCAATCACCATCGACCTTCACAACTGCCTTCTATTTCTCCATAAATGCCTTATTATAGGAAATATTATAACCAAATATTTATTGTATCCTCTCTTTCACAAGGTCTATAGGAACATATTGGAATGTCCTAATCATCTTGATGATAATGGATGACAAAAATTAAGCATCCAATGAGTTATGATCCTGTGTCAGGCTTGGATAAATGCAAGTATGGGCTACCTCAATTCTCAAGATTCTCCAACCTCTAAATGCAGTGTCCAGAATAAATCTCAAGAAGAATATATAATCATCCTGATAATTCTCACACCATATGATACACTTATTATGTCCTGATTCCGAAACTATATATCTATAGTTCCTCTTAATGCAGAATCTCTTTAGCGCGATTTTTAATGCATCTTTACTTGGAAAATTCCTTCCAACATATAAGGTTTTTTCCAGCTCACTAAAACTATCTGGTATAACTCTGAGAAACTTAGTTGCAGGTGTGAGAACATTACATTCTCATTCAGGAACACATGTCATTTCTTATTACCAAGATGAAAATAGTGGTGGATGATTTATTATGGGTCGAGGCTGCTGTAAAAATAATGAATTTCTAAAAAATTCCTCCCCAACTTTTGCTGCTCCATCCTCATCCTCATTTTTGTCACCATCTATTCCATCATTACAAAAATCCTATAGTAATTCAGATTTACATGTATATCTGGGAGATTATATAGGTTTTTATAGGCTCAATTTCATGGGGAAAACCATCTTCAACCACTCTTGTAAGTCCATGTCTTCGTACAGATGAACGTTGTTGTTGTAAAGTATAAACATCAATATATAAATCCATCATGGTACCATATGACCATTGACAAAATAAATTTATTTCTTGGACCCACTATGTATCAACAATTAATGGACAAGCTAGATGCTACAATGTAGTCGGGAATTTAAAATGTCTATATCTCATAAACTTGATCTCTTAATCGGGTCCCAGATTTAATGAACCATGAATTCTTTCTTGAAGTTAACTTAGGGTTACAGAATCATCTATAATAACCAATGTTTTTGGTTGTGTACTGTAAGAAGCACCTTGCTTAGTTTGAATAACCTCCCTATGGAAGTACACATAGGCAAACACGACTCTCTACATTAAAAATGTGTTTTGATCAATATTATAATTGTGTAACTAATATTGATAATGATGGTTGACCATATAATATTTATTTTACTGAAATTTTAGAAGGAATTTTTATACCCTAAAATATGATACTAAATTTTCGTTATATAAAAGTTTATTAGAATATAAGTCAAAAATTGTTTTGGAAAGTGAGGTAAAAAGAAGAGAACACCAAATGTGTTTAATTATCATTGATAAAATGACAATTATGATCATATAAAGTGAAATGGATAAGAAAAAAACAAATTAAATAACACATGAATGATTTAAAAGATACAAGAAATACCTTCAAAATTTTCAATAGAACATGGTTTGGATGAGATGCGCCTCAATTCAGACGTGAGGTAAAATCTAGCTTATTTTCAGTTGGTAGGTTATTAACATCTTCGAATGGTATGTACTTAACTTTGGAATTTTAAAAATCTTTCTTCCTTCTAATAACATATATTATATTTTATCATATATGTTATTAAAAGGACGAAAGATTTTCAAAATTACAATGTTAAGTACCTATCTTTCAAAAATGTTATTAAGCCACCAAATGAACATTAGCTGGATTTTACCTCACATCTCAAGTGAGACCCATCTCATCCAAACCACATTCTATTGAAAAATTTCAATGCATTTATTGTATTTTTTAAATCATTCGTGTGTTATTTAATGTTTTTGTTCTTATCTATTTAACTTTATATGATCATAATTTTTATTTTATCAATGATAATTAAATTTATTTGGTGTTCTCTTCTTTTTACCTCACTTTTCAAAACATTCTATGAGTACTATTGACAATGAGGGTTGGCCATATATTCCTTATGATTCTAAAATTTTATAACATCTTCTTATATCATAAACATTGATACTAATGTTTCTTATTATAGTTTTTAATCATACTAAAGGTATTTTAGTAGTTTATAAATAAAATATGAATCATCTAAAGCATATCCCCTGGGAGTGTCAAACCAGGATGCAACAAGGTTCATTGTTGTGTACTAGGTTACCCCAAGTCAAGCTAAGAACACCTTTTTAGAGTTGTTACTCCTAGGTAAATCTATGCTAGAGCCACATCCACTTGTTTTTATCTAGGAAACGATTTAATTTCTTATATAACCACATAATATTTATACTACCAAAATTTTAGAACATTTTCTTATATCCTAAAATATGACACTAATAATTAATTAACCATTAGTTAACCATTAGTTCATCATTAGTTAAACATTATTTCATCATTAGTTAATCATTTATTAACCATTAGTTAAATATTGGTTAATAATTCCTTAATCATTATTTAATCATCCCTAATCAACCTTTAATTAACCATTAATCATTCTTTAATCATCCATTAATCATTATTTAATCATTACTTAGTCAATAGTTAAACATTAATTATTTATTCATTCCTTAATCAATCATTAATCATCACATAATCATAATTTAATCAATACTTAATCAACCTTTAATAATTACATAATCATAACTTAATATATACTTAATCATTACTAATAATAACTATTATTTCTAAACTATATATAACTAACTAAACTACTTAATAAATAACATATTTTATACTATCTAAAAATAATTCAATTAAATAAACAAATTTATATTAAATAATAAAAAATACCGCTAATAGACACTTCTCAAAAAGTGCAGACTTCTTTTAGGCCACCAGATCCACCACGCACAAAGAAAAAGTTTTCTAGAGAGAGAGGGATATTATAATGTAGAGAGAAGGGAGAATTTAGAAATGAGAGGGATTGGGGGGGGGGGATATTTTGAAGTGAGGAGGATGGGTGGGTGGGTGGGTGGGTTCCTTTTATAAGTCATTAAGTGAAAGGCAACTGGCGGGTGGTTTGCTTGTACTGTAAGAAAAAAGGCACACCCCCCCATGTTGCCTTTCACTTTCTCTTTAGGCGAAAGGCGCACCCTCTGACCTCCTTTACCATGCCACCAATCTAGGGAAAGGAAGTGATGAGCGGAAAGGCATACCCCCCAGCTTCCTTTCATGCATAATTTTGTTTTTTTAACTTTCAATCATTTACAAAATACAAAAACCCATAAAAAAGACTCTGTTTTTGTTTTCTATAAGGATGGTGGATTTGGTGGAAATATCACATGGGGATTCAATTCAAGTTCCATATCAATAAATGTGAGGGGGATGTCGGTGGGATAGAGGAGACATATTGCATGCTTCCTATTTCCCCCTTTTGAAATTAGTGTTTTAAATTTGAATTTATTTTTTTAATTAGTTTTGTGGATTTTTTATTGTGTTGGATCATGTTGTTGAGGATCTATGAGGGTTCATACTTAACCTTAAAAATTAGAATTTCTGAAAATATAAAAAAAGTGACTAGACATGTTTGACTCCAATGAAAATAAAAAAAGATTGATGTGTATATATAAATTTACATGATAAATTAGATAAAAAATATAAATAACATTCTTAAATGAAAAAGAATGAATATCTAATATTAATTTATTTTAGAAGGTATAGAATTTAGTAAAGTTAGACCTATTTATCTCACCAATTTTTTAAGGATAATGAAGTTGAGAAAATGTGTTTTAGAAAACTTCTTAAGATTTTAAATTTTGTAAAATTTTAATGAAAATCATTGAATATTTCAGTTGTGGAAAAGTAATAACTAAAGCATGAAAGAATATGATTGCGTGTTTTTTATACATTATTTGAATATAATTTTTTTGTGATTTTTGTGGCAATTTAAGATGAAAAAACCTTGTAAATAACATTACTATTCATTTTATGATATTTAGGGGGTGAAATTATAATTTTGGGTTGATTTTGGATTTTTATAATAATTTCAAGTCATTTTTGAAAGTTTTTATACTTTGATAATAAGTTTTATGATATTTATAGAAACACCCAAAATATTAAATTGCTTTAATTTCCATTGTCACATTTTTAAATTCAATTAACATTGTTTCATTATTTTTTATTTTTATATATTAATATAAATACAAATTAGTGATAATAATTTATAAATATATATTAAATATATTTTTATAGATATATTTTAATGATAGGTTTTTACTCCCAATATATATATATATATATTCACATGTTTTAATTTTAATATCATGTTTTTATTAGTGAAAAGAAGAGGCTACTATGCCTTTACAGAAATTTTGTCGTCAACTCAAAGAGATGTGACTATGGGTTCAAGGTGAAGTAACAGTGAACTATAGGGGAATCTACTTAGTAATTTTAAGAAACTATGAGTATTTTTAAGTGATCATGAATTCACACTAAAGTCACCAAGGATTAATATCCAATCCACTATTAAGGGAAGGGAAGTTACTACATTGATCAAATAATTGTGAGTAATTGGGAAAAGTTTTTTTATGAGTGAAAATGAAGTGTTAAAAGTTTTTTGTGGGTGTAGTTCATGATGATGTATTTTATTCACTACCAAAAGTGCATGCTACATGATTTAGAGAATAAATCAATCATCACATGGTGTGTGGGATAATTACAACACATTTCACGGTATTGTCATTGTAATTATTATGGTTGATTTCAGTGTAAAGTTAAAATAAGCACAATACTTAAAGAACATAGTTACAACCAAACATAAAGAAATAGAAAAAGTTTCTATTGGTTTCACTATCCATTTTAAAATGTTGATAAAATTAAAATGATTATAATATGATATTACCACTAGAAGTAGGTGTACATATCATGAGAAACAAATAAACTTACAATGAACTGAAAATGAACTTACAATGATCAAAATAATTTCTTGTGGCACATTATTGGACCTTGTTAATATTTATAAGGGTAGAAATTATACTATTCCCCTTGATGCTTCCCTAGCTATATTGAGTGCTCGATTTAATATTTCTATTTTTTCCATAAAAAACTCACTGTTTAATGTGTTATTAATATTGATCTTAAAGGTACAATATATGGAAAAACCCTTTGTGTTTTTAAAGTTTCATGGGATATTTTAAAGGGTTCTGATGGCATCCTAGTTTTAGGTGGGTTTGGTATTACTATAATGTATAGTATAGAGGTACAATGGATGCTGAAACATGAAATTTACATTACTTGAATATAACAATAACATTGGAAGATGAAATCTATGTATGAAATCACTCACTCCATAGGTTTTATTCTACTAAAATATACACTTAAAATATTATTAAAACAATTTTATATAGGCCTATTAACTACTTCACTGATGTAGTAATCGTGATAATTTTCTAAAAAAAGTTAATCCAAGAGAACAAAATACACCTGAGATCAAAACTATCACGTAACAAACAAATTTGGAGTGCAAATAGACATAATGATTCCATAATTATAAAATATTCTATCTCAAAATAAAGAAAAAGTATCACTATGAATAAGGAATATTTAAGTACCAAAAGTAACTGGGAATCCTTTGTCTATTATACTAAGTCCCAATGAAAGAAACCATGGACTAAAACACCACGACCTTTAATATATATCAATATTTACTGGGATAACTTTAGATGAGATATATTATTTTGTCAAAGACTTCTTAATAACTATGAAATATGTTCTATTTAAAGAAATAACTAAAGATAAGATAAGGATTTGGTATATTCTCTATTTCATTAAAGTATAATCTTAAAATTGGTTGTTATTTTTGTGAGAGTGGGTTCCCTATACCCAAATCAAGCTTTTACATTTTGATTACTATACCATGTATACAATTTTATAGTATTAGTACTTTTGAAAATACCATGAATGATAATATTATTAAATTATATTTTATATTAAAATTTATAATAGTTACCATCTATAATGAGAACCTAATGATGCTATAATAATAATAATAATTTTAAAGTATATACCATGGTCTTGATACATAAATCTAATAAGACACATATGATATTTGAGTATAAGGTACTGAGAGCTCATAATCATTATGAATTCTTCTCATTATGTTTATACATGGTAATATCTAAGTATGAAAGGCTATGAGAGATGAATCTCTAATGGTAATACCATATATTTTATCTATCATTGAGCGTTCTTATATTTAAGCATGTTTATTGGTCTCTTGATTTGATAACATTATTAATGTGCACAATTAATTGCATACTTTGATGTACGATGAATATCATGAAATTTTATGTTTTTAGTGAGGTAGATTATGTTAGGTGCATCATTGATGTTATAAAATTTATTTAATGATCAAGATGGTATTTTTCACTTTTGAGTGTTAGAAAAAAATATTTATGACTCTTTGACTTGGATGGCAGTGCCTGTTGAAAAAGTGAACTAATCCCACCAAGATAATGTGGGGGTTTAGACCATGTTTTAGTATATTCTTCTATAGAAGAAAACCTAGTGTGGTCCACTATGATGTGGTGTTGTGCATGAAATTATACATATTATATGATAATGCATGGTTTGACTATATTCTCCGACACCAAGATATAATGAATGGTTTGATCATTTTGTGATATTAATTTTATGATCTTGAACATTTAAATAAATTATTTAAATGTTAAACAATTTATTATAAAGGAAATCCAAGAGTTATAAGAATTGTAATAATGAAATAATTTTGGAATATTTCATTCAATATAGAAAAATGTTTGGAATATAAAGGATATCTAGGAATAACTATATAAAATTACTTTTAGTTTGTGTTGTGCGTGCATTAAGATTCTATGAAACTCCTCTAGAAAAAATATCTCTTTATCTCTCTCTCTCTCTATGACTCAAAGTTTTAACAAACTGTGAGGAAGATAAGGTCCTTCCCAAGAACCAGGAGATTTATCTAGCTTGTGGATACTCTATGAGGAAAAATCATATTGAATGCTTCTCAGTGATCAATATCAAACATGTGTCAAAGATCATGAAAAAATTTGTATTGATAGAGAAACAAGGTATGTTGTTCTTTATTTATTTATTTTGTTCCAAAAAAAAATAAAAATATCTTGTGGTTTATAAGTTTTAGTTGATATTTTTTACAACTTTTGGAAATTTATTTCCTCTAAAAAACATCACAGTGGTATCAGAGCCACTTCCATCTCATTTGAACCAATTATTCAAATGATTAAAGAAACTAATTTTTTTTTCTAAAACTATGAAATGTTTATTTTAAAATGGGAATGGGTGTTCTATATTTATTAACCATGATGAGTTTTTAAGTGAAATAGGCTATGGAATTACATAAGTTATAATACCATGACATGGTTTATGTGAAATAGTTATAGAAGTTTTTAGGGAAAAATAGTATCTAAGATGATAAATCTATGCTTCGATGTACTAAAAAAATAATAATGGTTTTAGAAGTATGACTTCTAAACTTAAATATCTTGTCTATGGTGGAAAAAATCATTGTTTATGTGGAATAAGATTCCATATAACCACCAAGACATAACTGAGACCACCGCACCTTTGTTTTTCAAAAAACAAATTCTACCCCAAAATAAGTCCCTTAAAATATATGATTCTAACTAAAACAATCATTGTATACCCCTTGGAAAGAGATATCACTCAGGGGTAGACCATGATTCGATATATAACCAAAATTGGTGTGGTGTGTTGAATTTTAAAAAAATTATTTTTTATTAAAATTATCAAATTAGTCCCACAAAAAATCTAAAGGGGGACTTAAACCATACAAAAAACATTTTAGTTGTTGTGATCTAGTTTTAAAGTGGGTTTACATATTGAATAATTTATAAATAATTTATAAGTTAAGGTGAAATATAAAACTGTTTAGATTGATTTATAAATTTTATATAAATTAGAATATGAACATTTATATGAAGGGAATTATTTTTAAATATTATTTAAACCATTCCAAAATAATTTTTGGATAATTTTATCAAAGTATTAAATGATATAAAATATGTGATATTTAATTTATATAAAGTTTTTACATAAAATATATAATTATGAATGTTATTATAAATATCACATATTTTTAATATAAAGGTGTTCATATTAAATTTCATATAAATTGATGATATGAAAAAGTTTATATTATAATAAATGTGAAATTATCACATTTATTTATTTTCTGTAATATCTATAAGGTAATTAAAAAATTATAAAGTGTATATAATTTGTTTATTTATAAAATGTTGATAAATACTTATCTATTATCTAAATTTATGAATTATTATTTTATTTATTTTTATTCACTGATTTATTTATACATATATATTATTTATATTATTAGTTTATGTATTCTTTAGTTTAAAATTGTTTAAAGTAATCATTCAAATTATCATAAAAGCATTTAAGGAGTTAGATTCCACGTATGATAATTGATTTGGTGCTATTATATCATGATTTTAACTTGTAGTGAGTCATGAGATTGGATTTAAAGGATTATTTTGGTTTATACATATTTGGTTTTAATATTGTGATAGAATTGAGGTCTCTTTTGAGTAAATAACCATGGGTAGAGAGAATTTGGGTCATACTGCTCAATGTCCTAGGAGCTTAGGGTTTTTCTAGAAAATTAGGGATTGAATATCCATAACTCCATGATAATTCTTGTAGGTATTATTGATTTCATATGATTATAATCCTTTACACAAAAGGGTTTCAAGTACCCTATACTTGGGATACATTTGGATAAATATAAATATGGTTTAATTTTAATTTGGGTTAGTAACAAAAGATATGAGTAGAGTAAATAGTTACACATCAATATTATTTAAACATATTTATTTTTTATAATAAATTAGGATTCAAAACTAAATAATTATAAACATATATACATTTAAATGGAATACATGAGATAAATATAGTGATATTTTAAATCCTATTAAAAATACTAATTGTTAGATTCCTTATAATGTAAAAAATTGTTAAGACCTATCCAAATGGGTAGGTATTTCAATATCTAGGCATCCATGGATTATATTTTATAAGGAATGAAAGATATATGTGACCCTAATAGTTTGGTTCTTATTACTCAAATGATCTTAGGTTATACTTAATTGGGAAAACCTAACGGTTAAAATACTAGAGGGATAAAGCTGACATAATCCATATGATGGATTGGTAAAAGTGTTGTCTACAAATTATCCAAGAGTGATATGTGATATGATTCACATTATTATCTTCCAGATAATCATGTATTATGTTATGGGATTATCTTAGACAATTCGTGATAAAATATAGATCTTTTCCCATTGATGCATATGTTATATTTAAAAGGGTTCATCGTTTTAAAAGGAAAAAATTTAATAAAAATCCATATTAAATAAATGTAAAATATGGTAATCATATGATAAAATATTATTTTATAGATAAAATGAAAAAAATATCATCATCAAGCATGAATTTGAGATAAATATTGAAAATGGATATAATTAACAAAAATAACCTATTACAATGGTACATAAACTTAAGAATCACTATTAAGAAGGAAAGAAAATTTAATGTGTTAGAGAAACTCCTTCTGAGTAATAAAATGTTGAAGTTATTCAAAAAACAAATCTGTATTCTTATAAGAATCATAGAAGGATTCAATTTAGGTTTTAATTACTTTAGATGAAAAATTACCCAAGTAAATTTAGTCTATACTCATATAATCAATATGTTTGGGTATGTCAATGACTTTGAGAGACTAGAAAATTCCTTTAAGGATTAATATGTTTATGGATTTTATTATATAATTATTATTAGAAAGGTCCTGAAAATATTAAGGAGTTCAATAAATTTTTACCCCATCTCTTCCAAGTGTTGAGGATAAATGAGCATGAAATATGATGTCTAGGATTTTATGTTGTGATGAAAAAAATAAGGGTAAAATTTTAAGTTAGAAAATAAATATTGGATGGTACAATGGTCAACCTTGGTTATTAAAACCTAAGGTAGGTATTAAGAAGAAATAAAAATATTTTTATATGACATATAATTTCCTAAAATACTTAAACCAGCTTATAAAATCCAATAAAGATTTCATGTCACATATTAATGTTATAGAATTTATTTCTTGAATTTTTTTGAGTATATGAAATACAATTCATATTTTATAATTATTTTAAATATACATGAGTACAAAATTAATGAATGGATTGATGAGGCTTATTGTTTGAAATTAGGTGATAAAGTAAAGGGTTTCCAAATCATAGATTTGAATGAAAAGGAATATTTCAAACTTGTATGGATATAAATAAAGGATGTGTATTTTTATCTTATTTATTTTATGTGATAATATAATTATTTTTTTAACAAAGAGTTGTTATAAATAATTTGAGATGATGGTTTTAATACACATTGTTTATGATTTGATATAATTTAATTACATGTTTGAAACACATATAAATATAAAAATATTTTATCCTATATAAGAGTTTATCTAAGATATTTTGTTAAAATGTGAGGGAAAGAGTTCCCACCACACAATAGTGGCATATATTAAATAATAAAATCTTCTCTTAAAAATATTACTCTAAACACAAATAATACCATATAAGATTTGGATATTAATTGTTTGTTTGTAAAAATATTGAAACTAAATGGAAATAAATATTATTTCATAAACAAAAAGGTGTTTGTGTTTCTTAACATTATATTTTAGAGAAAATATAATTTATAAATGATTAGTGAGAGTGTGTTTGGAATTAAATATGTATACAGTATAATAAAATAGGATTATACTAGTATAATTCAAATTTAAATCCACTTTATTTCTTAAAAGAGTTTACGATGTGTTACTAAAGAAATATAATAATATAAAGAATTATATTTAGTTACCAAAATTATCACAAAAAAATGTTTAAAGGTAAAATTTCAAAAAATGACAATGATGATTACTTAGAAAGAGTTATAAGTAGAAAAAAGGTTATTAATATTATAACATTATATATTGTGAAATAAATGGGTTTGAATATTATGTTTAAAGAGTTGAAAATTAGGAATATGATTCTTAAGTCTCACTATAATTCAAAAAAACTTTCTTCATAGGTTTTACTCACTATAAAATCTTAGTGGGAGGTTTTGTTAAATAGTCATATATAGATGTGCTATGAATTCTATAGAGATTTAGTGATTTTAAGAAATCACTAGAAGTGTAGTTTATATAAGGTCACTCTATTGGTCTATCATATAATATGTGATTAAAAATGTTCTTATATAAAAGTTAGTATCCACTTTATTGTTCTTTAATATTGGTTTCATATATTTCATAAAGTGAAATGATAATTGACCTATTTAATTATTAATTTGAGTTATCCTTAACCAATAATTTTCATGGTGTATCATAGATTATGATGAAATGTTAAGGTTATCATGGTAAGGATTTAATAATGAGACATATGATATTCTCATGCGACAAAAAGGAGTTTTTTGTATTGGATGAAGAACCAAGTATACAATTTATAGTATCATACACTATCTTTGGTATGATAGGGGTGTAGGTCTCATATTAGATCCTTATGATTGAGGTTAAAAATACACCCAGCATGATAACTTTCATACTTTGATACCTTTATTACACTATCCTTGAGGATAATATAATCATAGGGTGGTTGGGTATGTTTCTAATCATTCCATCAGTTAAGGCTTAACCAAGATGATAATTTTCCTTTGGCTAGATGACTATGACATATGGTCCCTCAATTGAGATAAATGGAGGCATTTTATGACCATACCTAGATAAGGTACATTCAATGTTCTTATCTATTTGGATGAAGGGTATGTTATATTATCATCTAATTAGGTGAATTACATTAGATGTGTTAATCCATTTGGTTAGCCTATACGTGGAGGATTGAGAATGTTTGAGTAATCTATATGGTACTGACCTAATATATGTCTTTTTTTCACTCGATATATTGGAAAAAAGAAATTTAAATGATTATAAATACTTATATACGATTCAATTTATGTACATAGGTGTGGAGAAACATGTGTTTGATAGAGGTCATGTTAGATCCCTTTATAGAATGAGTAGCATTGAAGCTTTTATAGAGGAGACTATTTTCTTATATTTATACATTAGGTAATTTATAATTTTTTTCAATTCTATAGAGGTCTATGGATTCACACTTTTTTGGTTTTATTGATGAGGATTATATTTTGTTACAAATATTTTGTACAAAATGTTGAGAGATACCCCCAAAAGCATTATAGAGGATATCTAAAAGAATTTTTAGATATATTTCCACTATTTGATACATATGATGTTACATGCGGTGTAAATAAATGAAAGTTTTCTAAAAAGAGTTTTAGAATATATCCAAAAGGAGTTTTGGATATGGATTCAAAAGTTATAACATATAATATGAAATAAGTTGAAAGCATTATATTTATAAGAGGATTTAGTGAAATTGAAAGATTATTGAAAATATGCAATAAAGGCAACACCACAACAAAGATTTTTAGAAAATGTCATGGTTTTTTCTGGTGTGGAATAAGAAATATTGAGATTCATTATGATGCGGTGAAATACATGACGTTTTATGTATTATACGATAGTGTATGGTTAAATCGTATTAACAAACACTAATATATAATTATTAGGATGATCATATGATTATTCCAAGATCTTAAATATCTAAATAAATTATTTAAACATTAAACAATTTATCATAAAGGAAATCCAATATTTATAAACATTATATATCATGAAACATTTCATTGAATATAATAAAACATTTGGAATCCAATATTTATTTTTTATATGTCTATATAAGTTAGTTATTAGTTTTTATTATGTGTGCATATAGATGTTGTGAAACCCCACTTGGTAAAATTTCTATTTATCACTCTCTCTCTGATCCAAGGTTTTAGAAAACCTTGAGGAAGAGATAGTCCATCCCAAGCGTTGGGTGATTCACCCATCCTGTGGATACCTAAGTAAGAAGGATATTTTTGGTTGTTTCTAAGTGATCATTATCAAGCTCATGTAGAAGATCTTGGATATATTCAAATTGATATAGAAATAGTTTTTTTATTCTCAATTGATTTGTTTCAATAAAAAATTAATGGAAATATCTTATGGTTAATAGGTTTTAGTTAATTTTTCCCCAAAATTAGGGTAAGCAATATCCACTCCAAACCCCTTTAGTGACTTGATTAAATTCATTGTTATGGTATAAGAAGAAAATTAAATCCAAAAAAGTAAAAAATAAATAAAAAATAAATCATTAATTAATGATGACACAAAGTATGTATTCTCTTTTATGATATATTATTTGAATTTTTTATTACTTAGTGTATGTTCATAGGAATGGTTGTCATTTTTATAACTTATCTTTATTTCTTTAATGCCCATGATGGGTTGCTAGATATTACTCTTAGTCTATGAGTTATACTTATTACTATTTATATAATTTTCTAGAGGGTCACACATATACATTTTACTAAATTAGGAAAATTGAATTTTAGGATATTAATCAAAGAAGGAAACAATAATATTTTTGTGTTATGCTGAGTTCTATCAGATATTTATAAGTTTTTTTCCAAAATCTCAAGAAATTTTTTCTTTTTTACTAATGAATAAATTTCATTTATTTTTAAAAAATAATGCTTGAAATATTTTGAGAATCTAAATAAGGATCTAAATTCTACACCAATTATCACTTCACCACATCAAAACATACATTTTTAAGTCAAGTGTGATGAAAATAATTTTGATATTGGTCTATTTTGATATATATGAAAGATAATAAATAACATATAATATATTATGAAAGGAAGATATTTAATGAAGCTCAACTGAATTATGAAACCAATGAAAAATATTCATTGACTATTATGTCTATTATGGATAAGTTTTGGTCTTACCCAATTATTTCAAAAGTGATTGGGTACATTGATCACACAAAATTTATGTTTTATTTAGAAAAGAGGGTGATAAACCAAAGATTATCTATTTAAATTTTCTTTTATATGAATTTAAAATATAAATAACCAATAATATGTGTGTTAAAAACTTAACTGTAGTCCATTTATCCAAATTAAATGGAATAAAAAATTTAATTTAGGATCCCATTGTAATGAAATTACCTGATTCAAAGCTACTTATAGTCCAGATAAAGGGGATTTATATGTTATTTAGACATGATGAAATTTATTTTAGAAGGAATTATTCAAAAATACATCTCTTTGAATTAAAATAAGAAGTTTATTTCTAAATAAAAATACTATTTTTATGAAGAGACACTTCTATTTAAACAATGAGTTGATAAGTTCATTATAAGATGTGTTCCAGATGAATAAATGATATCAATTCTGTATAATTATCAAACTTTTCCATGTGGAGGAGATTATATAAGTTAAAATATAATGAAAAATGTATTGTAATGTATTTTTTATTATTATATTTACAAAAGGATTCAAAACATCATCTCCATGAATTTTATAAGTGTCAAAGGTGAGGAAATAATGGAATGATACATGAGATGCAAGAAACTGTAATTCTTGAAGTGATTTTTTTGTATGAGGTTTGGATTTTGTAAGACCATTTTATAATTCTCATGTGAATAAATTTATATGGTAAATTTTTGAATATATATAAAAGTGTGTCAAGGATGGTTCATTACCCATTAAAATAGTAGAAAATGTTGTTAATTTTCTGTGGAAGAATTTTTTTTCTAGAGTTCAAATATCTATCATAAATGAAAAATGACATTTTTTTGAATAATCAATTCATAGATTTTATGAAGAAGCATGCGTGCAAGAATATAAATATGAATAGATACCACCCATAAATATGTGTTCAATTTGAAGTCTCAAATAAATCCATCAAATATATTTTAGATAATATTTTAAATGGTTTAACATGTAATGACCCTGGTTGTCAGGTTTGGACCCTTTGAAAATTTTTATGAATGGACTTGAATTTTTTCATGGTAATTTAGTAATTATCAGAGGCCAATTGAACCTCAATGTGGAGTATTTTAATTTATTTAAATATTTATTATACTCACAAATGTGTTATGTCATATATTATGATTAGGGACTCATATAGGGTAACTGGTACCACCGTTGATTTTTAAACATAGGATTTATACTAGGTGTGACATAAGATTCGTTTGCATCGAACCTCTGGTGGATGAGATGTTGTGGGATGATAATAAATGATATAAATTATTAATTAATTAATTTCATTTAATTTAATGTCTTAACCTAGTCCTATCTTTATAATCTATCATTAACGACTTGTATAGGGTTATCCACATAACCTAGAGGGATCCTTGATATGAGATCCTTGATGGATATTGTCAACGATGACCATATAATCAGGGATCAATCATAAATTCATCAGGATTCAATACCATATTCAAAATAAATTATGAGATATTGTTTATTCATCAAAAAGCAATAAATTCTTTATGTAGTTCACTTTTTTTATGATTTTTTTTCTACCTTTGATATCTTTGTGATTACATATTAGTCCCAAACATACTAATCCATATTCTATGATCACCTATCCTTTTATTTATAATTTTATTTGTAATTATTAATTTTATATTCTTCATTATTAGAATGGTTAATTTAATTATATTCATCCCCAATATCTTTCATTTATATTAATTAATTATTTCCAAACTGAACATATCCCACAATCATTCATTTTTTTTATTTTTTTGGTTTTATCCCTCTATTATATATGCATTAATTGCTAACATTCGATTGGCATGTGATTTGACTATTTTTTAAGAACCCATCTTATTTTGTTATAAATTTGTGGTTTCATGAATTGATGTTTTAGGTTTGGAATAATGGTTTATGGTATTATGGAGGATTTAACTCAATGAAAAAGAATTTAGAGGATGAATCAATGATGGTGGTTTTACAAATCAGTGTGTGTAGAATGAAAGGAGGCATTTACGAACTAATTTATCAATGAAAAATGACTAGAATAAAAAATTTTATGAATATTTTATGATCTTAAACATTTTTTTAAAGAGTTTTAGATATATTTTAGAGTAAAAAGGTGGCGGGGACTTGAAAAATCATAATCCACATCTCGTACATGACTTTATTGAAAATTCATGATTGCATAACCCATAGTTCAGAAGAACACATGCCGCGTGTCTCACTGATGTCGAGGAAAGGTTTTTTATGGGATTTATATATCATATTATTATGTGACCCTATCACACATTATGTAACCCCTACCCAAAAAGGTCTATTTGTATTGAGAGTACATGCCCTGGGACCCCCATGACCCAACACACTATTTGTGATGGGCCACACCCCGTGTACCATTTGTGGGATACAACTTGAGAAGATGAGGTACATGCTGAGTACCCCTATAGACATGAGATATCACATTTACCTTATAAATTCCATGAAATTTGGTTGATACATTCCATATGGGATGGAATAACACAACTAAGTAGCCGATTTGGCATGACACATTGTATACCCCTAGGACATGTCATGTACTTCCTCTTTACCTGGGATACTTTGGTCAAACATGGATTTTACCTTCTTCCTTCATAGGTGGAGTTTCTATCTCACATGTTGGGATTGTGATCCTACTAGGGAATGGTATTTCTCCCATGTGATCATGGGGATGTGATCTTATACTTGTAGAATTATATAGATTCTGGTATTTCACCCACATATATGGGGCATAGATCCTTTATCCTCAAAGTTGGTATTTTACTTGTCCCAAGACCTTTAATGGGACTTATATCCTCTAATGGAATTTATATTTCATCCACATCCATGGGTATGGGACTCTATAGCATCATATAATGAAATGACCATGAGTTTCTAGAAATTTCTAGATAAGAAGATATGGATGTTGACTTGTTTGGATGGGAGTGAGTTTGATACTGTACTTTGGGACGTGTATCATTCTATGAGAATATCTAAGTGTTCTAATTTTCTATCCTCCCTAGTTATGAGTTTGAGATGAATTTATCTTATATGTTTTACTTCTTCGTGATTTTGGGGTGTCCTGCGGGTTATGTATATACTCACTTGTACATGGGCACCACTTCCATGTGCTGTGTATTATATAGATGACATGATATATGATATATATCTTAGAGGAAATGGTGCAGGAAGTACTTAGTAGCACTTAGTGGATATGGTATTGGGATTAGTGGATGGACTAGTGGTTGATTTGTGAGACTATTTTCCATATTATTTTCAGGTCAGATCTTCTTATTGGTTATTAAGCCTCTATTTTTTCCTCTATACTTTGGCTATGTAATTTTGTGTTCATTGGGGGGGGGGTATTATAGAGGTTTTTTATGAATTTATTATTCTAGTTGTTCATTATCCATATTACTTTAGTATGTAGGGATATGTATGTGTGTGTGTTTGTGTATAGGTTCATTAGAAAAAGGCCTCCAATATGTGTGTTATGCCTATATAGTGCTTGTCACCAGCCCTTGGCCTATTGGGGGCTAGATTGGGGTATCTATTTTGAAAATTCCTCCAGCCCGGGTGGGGCCTCAATAGACCACTATATGACAAAGTGGTATCAAAGGGTGGGTTTTCCTAGGGTTAGTGATTTGTTTTAGCAGTCATGTGAGGATTGGTTTGGGATTTAGGGAAACAATGTTTAAGTGTTTCAAGTTTGGATATCAGGATAGAGACCCCAATAATGGTGCTATGAATAACATATCCATTAACTAGGATTTTGATAACCTTATTATTAACTTGGTACACCACACTAGTTTCAAAGAAAACAATGGTGCATGAATTATATTGTAATGGGTTGTGGTTTCTATCTAAATCTTGAGTTAGCTCGCCAGATATGCTCTTGAACATGGTATATCTTGGCTATTTTAGGATGCATCCTTGTATATATCTAGATAGTATCATGTGATAGGATCAGAACTAGTATTATCTCAATGATGAGTCTTAGTTTAGGTTATTTTCATGAGGTATTCCCTCTAGGTAGATGGTGAGAGACACTTCCACCTGTCGAGCGGTGAATATAACCAACCCCTCTAGTGTAGGACAATGTGTTACCTCATGTTGGACAACATATCATGCCATAAAATCAGGATGATGAATCATGAAGGATAATTGAAATTCATAAGTTTTATAGGTAGATATTACATAGGTTTTAGGGTGATCCAAACCCACTGACGGTTGAGGATTAGTTAGAGTCATGGTTCAAGTATTATATCTCATTCAGAACCCTACAGATCATATGGTATTACTCACAATAAGTCTTCTTCATGGATCTATTGGGTGATGGTGGAGATTTATGATGTAGTCCCATAATGAATCAAATCACCCTCATGTTGAGTTTAATAATTTATTATAGGAAGAGTACATCTCTACGAATCTAAGATTAGTATATATCCAAGAGCTTCTCCAACTTCAAAAGGGATAAATGTTAGTGGATGTGTATGAATTTAGGTTTAATGAACTCATGTGATACTCTCAGGACATGTTTTTTGATGTGTATTTTTAGTTAAGGATGTTCAATTGGGATCTATGAAGTGATATTTGAGCCTAATTTTTTCCCCTTTTCATCCCCACATATGTCGGGGTGCTGGAGAATGCCTTTTTAATAGATAGATTTTTGGTGGAGTAGTTTCAACCAATTGGTGTTGATGGTAGTCAACTAGGAATATAGAATTTAGAAATTGGTTTTTGGCATGGGGATTTAGGTTCATGATACCAAAAACATTGGCGTATCTATTCTCATACCAGAGGGTCTTCATCTCTGGATTTTTAGAGAGATACTAGTCAACCCAGGGAGAGGTGATACTATTATTATGGTGGCTAAGACCAAAATGGATGATATTTTATAAATAGACATGTTATACTAGATAATTATACTATAAATGGGCCATTTAGGTAGTGGCAGCGATGCGAGAGGGATGAATTTTAGGTTGTATATTTTGGTATAGGACCCGAGAGAGCTATAGGTAGTGGTTGAAACTATGATTCTCCAAGAGGTTCCATTCAGGATCAGTTAGATGGCGATCTTGGATGAAGGTATTTGTAGGAAGTAGAGTCTATGTCCCAGAGGATCCTAACATGACCCGAGGTAGAATCTATGTCTTCTCTACCTGAGCGTTAGATTTTATAGACATAGGCACAAGACATTCATTCTTGGACTTATCCCTTGTGTGAGAACTAGAGATACTAGAAGAGACTCTAGACCAACCCTTATGGATGGAGACTCATACTAGAAGGTATGTTATAATCAAAATCTTCCATCAGTGGTGTGACTTTTCACTTAGTGGAGAAAGTTTTTCATGGGAACTTTTCATAATTATAGTGAGACCTCATAATGTCATTCTTGGTATAGACTAGATATATGTTGTCCATGTCTTGATTGATTGTTTCTATCAAAGGATGCAATGGACCTAAGAAGATATGTTGATATTATCCTTCATTTTTAAGAAGGAATTAAAGGTAGAGTAGGCTGGACTAACGTGTAGGAGATTACAACCAATCTTCCATAAACTGGCTAGCCTAAATCTTGGTGCAATAGAGTCGGTAGATGTCCAGTTCCCTACTATAGTATAAAAGTAACTATAAGTCTATAAAAAATAAATAACTGGTTTATGTAACCATCAATAAGTCATCTTCTATACTGTTTTCCACCTAGGGATAACTCTAATATTTGTAGTGTCACGTCATACTCAATGTATCCACAGGGGATCTTAGACATTATTCACCACAAAGGTGGATAAGAGAATGAGGTTATTTTTGTATTATCATCTCCGAAATCAGGTGAATATTTTGAATAAATATCAACCAAAAAGGATGGAATTCCTATTTGATCAACTAAAAGGGGAAAGTGGTTCTCAAAGACTAACCTACGACCAGACTATCACCAACTATGAGTGTGAAAGGAGGATATACCAAAGACTCCATTCTAATGTATCTATGGGAATTATGAGTACCTAGATATTACATTTTTCCTAAAAAACCCCCGATGATGTTTATGGGACTTATGAATCAAATATTTCAACATTTCCTAGACTGATTTGTAGTGTTTTTTAAATGAAATTCTTGTCTTCTCAACATCGAAGGCTGAGCATTCTGAGCATCTGAGTATGGTCTTGTGCATACTTCAAGAGAATCAACCATATATAAAATTCTCAAAGTTTTATTTTTGGATTAGATAGGTCCACTTTCTGGTATAATACATCTTAGATGAAGATGTTTCCATATACCTAGTGAAGATTGAGGAAATTCTTTATTATGATCCACCCAATAATGCGATAGACATATAGAGTTTCCTTATATTGGAGGGATATTATTGTATATTCTTGACAAAATTATACAGGATTACAATACCTTTGAATACCTTGACCCAAA
The DNA here is from genome assembly GCA_963277665.1 of Viscum album. Classification (NCBI taxonomy): domain Eukaryota; kingdom Viridiplantae; phylum Streptophyta; class Magnoliopsida; order Santalales; family Viscaceae; genus Viscum; species Viscum album. Next base: position 1,474,306,990 of record OY728132.1, on the reverse strand, counting down.
AGGGGAAACTATTTATCTAGTTAGATAAGTTCCAGGAAGCTTTCAAGGAGTCACATAAAAGTTTGAAAATCACTCCCATGATGAGGTTTCTAGAGGAGGGGTCGAGTACATAGTGTTCTGTGATGCCTTTGGAGCTGGGATTAGATGCATATTGAGGTATAGGTAGGAAGTGATATCCTACGGGTATTTTTAGTTGAGACCTTGTGAAATGAACTATGCAAACCATGACTTATAGTAGAAACTACGGTGTTCTCCATGAATACTTGGCAATGATACCTTCTTAGTGAGTTTTTTTTGTTTATTTTGACCATAATAGTCTTAGATATATCTTCACCAACATAGATCTTAACATGAGATAGAATAAATGAATTGAGTTCCTATAGGATTATGACTTTGAGATAGTCTATACTCTTGGAAAGGGGAATATGGTTGCTAGTTCTCTCAAAATAAAGTATCTTTAGCAGTTGATAAGTGAGGTTACAGAGTAGTTGGCCTAATTTTAGTCATCCTTAGTGGTCAAGGATAGAGTAATGTACCTCCAATAAATGGTTGTGACCCATTTACTTCTTCAGCATATGAGGGAAGCATAGATTAGTGATGGCGATTGTGAGGTATTATGTGATCAGATATCAATAGGACATGCTCCTAAGAGATTATCTAAAGGTGAGGAGTATTTCATTCTCTTATGAGGGTGTATTGTGGTTCTAGTCACACTTCCAGAAGAGGTGATGATAGAGTTCCATTCATCTCCCTTAGCAGTACATCTTTGTGTGGTAAATATGTACTAAGATCATATAAAATAGTTTTGGTGGACAATAATGAAGAGGATTGTTGTAGAGTTTGTCTCTTGATTCCATAGATGTCATTAGGTAATGGACCAACGTCAGGTTTTGGAAGGTTTGGTATAAATCCTTGAGGTTTAAAGATGAAAATGTAATAAGATATCTTGGGATTTTGGGAAAATACTTTCATGGAATGTGAGAGGTCACTATTCTATCAAGGTGATTGTCGAATGAATCTATAATTCCAATAGATTTATCACCATCACAGAGAAAATTTCAGTGGAAATCCAGAGATTCTTGTACATTCAAGATATCCTTTGACTTCACAGAGCACCCTTGTTGATTTTCTATGACTGTGATACTCAATTTATGTCCTAGTCATGCATAGGTTTTCAAGAGGATTTTGAGACTCATTTTTTTATGATCACAAATTTTCAACCACAAATGATTAATGGAATGAGAAAAACACTCATGTTATTGAGGATATACTGGGGTCTTGTGTTTTGGATTTCTGTTGGTGCAAGAAGGATCTTTTTCCACTGGTGGAGTTTATATATAATAACAAATATCACTCAACTATTGGAATGATTCTATTTGTGACCTTTATGGAGACCTTTTAGGTCACCTTTATGTTGGTATGAGTTGGGAGAGACAATACTCATGGGTCCAAAGTTGGTACATTTGATGAATGATAAGATTAAAACCATTCAGGAAAGGATGAGGATAACCCAGAGTCATAATAAGTCTTATGCATACATTTTATGGAGGAACTTGGATTTTTATGATGGTGAACATGTGTTCCTAAAGGTCTCACCTTAATGTAGATTATGGAGATCTATATGAGGATAAAATCTATCTATAAGTTACATTGGTCTATTATCGATTTTGCACATGGTTGGAAAGGCTGCCTACTATCTAGCTTTACCCCCACTACTGGACCGAGTCCATGTTGTCTTCCACATTTCACAACCAAGGAGATATGTGCACAATCTATTGTACATTATTTACTATGGGAATATAAACATTAAATACATAGGAAAGTTTGTGGAGTACCCATTTGTGATCGAGGATCGGTAAGAGAAGATCCTCTAAGGATGAGTGATTTCCCTAGTGCGTGTCATGTGGCAACATAAGAATCTTCAGGAGAGCTCTTGGAAGCATGAGAAACATATGAAAACTCAGTACCCTTACCTTTTTGAGTGATCTATGCTTTAAATAGAAAAATATTTGAAGGTGGGTATAATATATCAAAACTGGTTATCTGGTTTGGACCCTTTGAATTTTTTTTATGAATTCCCTTGAATTTGTTTATGGTAATAGTGTAATTATCAGGGGGTGTTTGAACCTTAGTGTAGAGTTTTTTAATTTATTTAAATATTTATTATACACATGTTTACTTTATTCCATGTCTTATGATCAGGCATTAGATGGGGAAATTTGGATCATTTTTGAGTCTGGAATGTGGTATTTACCATAGGGGTGACATAAGATCCATTTGCAACAAACCACTGGTTGATGCGATATTTTAGAATGATAATTGATGAAATAAATTGATTAATTTATTTAATTAAATTATTTCATTTTATTTAATTTCTTAACCTAGTTCTCTATTTATAATATCTCATTGGAAACTCCTCTAGGGTTTGCATCATAACCTAGAGGTAGCCTTAAGAGGATGTCTATGATAGAAATAATTAGCAGAAACCTTGGAATCAAGGATTGATAAAAAATGCATCAAAATTTATTCATGTATTCAATGACAATGACGCAGGATTCATTCTTCATCAAAGATCAATCCATTCTTAAGGTATGAAATTTCTTTTATGATTATTCCTTCACCTTTGATATCAATGTATTTATATATTAGTCATGAACAAACTAATCTATAATTAATGATTACTAATCCTTTTACTTATAATTTTATTGGGAATTATGTATTTGATATTCATCATTATTTGAATATTTAATTTAATCCCATTCATCCATCATATATTCAATTTATATCAATGAAAAATGGAAAAACCAAACAAGGTCATATGAAATTCTTCACTTTTATGTTATATGGTTTTCTTTCATTGTTCTAGGTGCATTTATCATCTATGTTCGATTGGCTGATGGTTCAATTATCTTATAGAAACCCATTTCATTGCATGAATGATCAAGGTTTTTTAGATTGATGTTGTGGGTTTATCATAATGGTTTATGACATGATGGAGGATTGAACACAATGATAGATATTTATAGGATGAATTGATGATGTTGGTTTTTAGAATTAGTGTGTAATTATGTTAGGTTATTGTGATTAGATTTATCAATTTTGAATGGATGAAATCTAACTCTCTCTAAATATTTGATGATATTCAACAAGTTTGTGGGAATTTTAGATGGATTTTGCACTAAAAACAGTGAAGGGGCCCTAAAAAATTAAAATACAAGTCATGTGCATGAATTTATAGAAAATTCATGACTCATGATGTGCAGTTCAGAAGAACACATGTCACATGTCTCACTGATGTGACAACTATAGTTTCTAGGGGTGTTAAATATCACACGATTGTATGAATAATTCACAATCCATATAACTACTACTTGACCAGGTCAATGTGTATTTGGAGTAAATTCCCATGGAAAAGTGAGGCCCTACATATCATGTTTTTTTGGTCACACACCATATACCGCTGTTGGGACATAGATCATGTAGATAGGGGTACACACTGAGCACCCCCATGGATATGATATGTTGTGTGAACCTTCAAGACATAATATAGTTAGGATGATACACACTATATAGGATGATAGAAAAAGACCAAGTGGATGATGTGGGGTAACACATCATATACCCCTAGGATACACTATGTACTTTCTCTTTACCTAATATAGTTTAGTTAGACACAAAATTATCCTACTCATTCCTAGGTGGAGTTGGTATCTCAACCATTGGGACTTTCATCCTCTAGGGGAGTTGTATTTTACCCATTTGATTACAGGGACAAGAACCTCTACTTTCAGATTTAGATTGAGTCAGGTATTTCACCAACATATACAGGGAATGTATCCTCTATCTACAGTTTCTATTTCACTCATATACATAGGTTAGGGATACTATAGCATCATATGAGGGAATTGACATGAGTTTCTAGATACTTCTATATCATAAGTTGTGGATGCTAATTTATTTTTATGGTTGTGAGTTTGAGACTATGATCTGAGATGTGTATCGTTCTATGATATTATATGGGTGTTCTCATTTTCTTACCTCCATATTTATGAGTTTAACCAGAATTTATCTTTGATGTTTTACTTATTATTGATTTTGGGTTATCCTATTGGGTATGTATATACTCACCCCTATATGGACTATTCCCACATGTGTCATGTCTTATACACACAACATACTATACAAAACCATGAAAATTTAGCTTAAAATAATACTATGCCTGATGGTTTTCTTAACACGCAACACAGAGCTTTAAGCGAATTGTGATACTCTATAAAAATATTAATATTTAAATTTGATTATTATAACTACCTGTTAAATTGGTGGTATGAATAGGAATAACCAAATTATGAAAAATATATATAATTTTTTTTATAATGTAAATTCATTGATTAATTCACAATAAATAATTACTCAATTTTCAGTAAAATCATCTTATGTTTTAAAAATATATTTTCTAAAAAACTGGTTTTAATACATTTTGTGTGCATATATTATAATTAATTTATAAAGTTTTTAGAAATTTTATTTTAGGAAATTAATATCGTTTTTGAATTCAGAAATTAAAAATTATCTTATGGTGAAATTTTGGGATTTTTTGTTTGAAAAGATTGATTTTTCAATAAATAGTAAAGAATACTGATTTTTGTAAAACTATCATTTCTTTTCATTAAATCAATAATTGAAAATCCCCATTTTTTTTAATTTTACCTTAAAGTTACATAAGACTAATTTAATTATATATAATATAATTAATTACATAGGAATCAACATTATACTTTATTTTGGTATAATGTCATTTTTGGGCTTAAAAACACATTTTCTAAAAAAAAATTTCCTTGAATTTTATATATTTATATTAAAAATGATTTTTATCACTTATATAAATTAAATATGGAAAATTTTAATCAATTTTTGGAATCATGAGGTTCAAATTTGGAAAATATTTTACTTTTATTTTTGTTCATTGAGTATTTGTCACATCAGTAAGGGTATAACATTATTAAAACTTTGTGATTAGACATAAAAATTTCCCCAACACTTGTATTTAGTTTATTTGATAAGTAGTTTTCAACTATAACCATACAATATTCAAAAATAAATCAATTTCTTACCAATTTAATTTTATTATAATAATTATATTATTTTAACTAAATGATAAACTCAAAGTACTACTCTCTTGATTTTAATATATATAATATATTTTGACAGGGATACAAACTAGTTATATTTTATTCTATATGTTTTTTTAAAATATGAGTTATTTTTTTATCGCAATAATTTATTTTTAATTTTTAGTGATAAAATAATTACCTTAAATGAATACATAATGCAGACAGAGTTCTTAGTCAAGTAATAAAAAATCAAGTAAATGATGTTAAAAACATTAAAAGTAATATAATTTGGATTAATTATTGTGTGCCATGAATTTTTTATACAAATATAACATATTTTTTTTTTAAATTTTATAATTAAATTAAATTACTTTATTTATATTTTAAAAATTCAAATTATTTTAATAGTCATGAAAATGACTTTAATGGTATCTTATGTTAAATAATATTTTATTAAATTATCTAAAATTCATAAAATCATATAATTGTCCAATTGAATTAGATATGTTCTATAATATCAAACGATTTCCATTTATGGGTCACTTTTCCCTTTATAATACATTTATTGACCCCTAAAGATTAAATAATTTTGATATCACGGTAATCGTCAAAAGGGGTAACAGGGGGGGGGGGTTAAAACTGAGAGATAAGGGAAATAAAATCAACTAAACTTGTAAAAAATTTATTTTATGAGTGGATTTAGACTCATACTCATCATACATTTGAAATATATCAATTTGGTTCCACTTCAACATGAAAATTAATTTATATTAATTTAACACTTTAAGTAATTCCAGGGGTGCCCCTCTCCTCACTTATAAAAGGGAACCTCATCTCTCATCTTATTTATACCTTTTTATCACTCTAATTCAATAAATACCTACCCAAATATCTCTAAAAATTACTACACATGTCCTATAAGTGATGCTAAGACCAAAAGACCAAACCTATAAGGCTTAAGGTGTATGCCAAAGAGGTTATCTAATGAGAAGGTATAAGTCATAACCAACCTATTTTATATTTATTTCTTCTTCTACCTTCTTCAAATATTCGTTGACCCTTATGAAATAATAACATTATTATATTTCATATAATTTTATTATTATTATTATTATGTAACAACCCATTTTCATCTCCTTTTCCACCCCATGGGAAATTAAAACATCGCTCATGCATATGTGTAGATTACCACCTCCACGAACCAATGTGTTTTTTTTCATCACCAAATAATAAGAATGATTATTATGATTGATTTAATTAATATATTTAATATTCATGACATAATTATCATTTTTTAAAGATAATATATCATCTATTTTTTGACCACTCCATCCATTGAAAAATGACAACATCATTTGTGCGTAAGTATGGACTACAACCTCCATGAAGAGATAAAATTAATTTTTCATATATAAATTTAATGGATGGTTCTATAATTATATTTAATTTATAAAAATGATAATAATTTCATGATTAATATTCCAGATAAAATGGAATAATGACCCATTGACCATAGTCAACCTACAAAATCAATTTTCAACTTATAAGGTGAATGTTCTAAAAAATGTTCGATGTGAACTTAACAAATTATGAAATTAAGTATAAAATGGATATAAGTGTAATAAAAGGAATAATAAACTTGATTTTTTTATTAAGAGAGTAAATAATTAACATCATTTTATTATTCTAGAAGATAAAGAATGTACGTAATAAGTCATACTTGAGGTAAGGGACACTTTACCTTAAAACCTCATTTTAAATGTTTTAGAGATTTTATTTATTAATATATTTACTATATGAACATATTATTAAAATAATTTTAGGTATGTATTTATATTGACATAAATAAAATTATAAATAAAGTTTTAGTTATCTTTTAATTTTCTTTTAAATGTTTTCAAAAGAAATATTTTTATATATTTTATACAGGATGTTTTGACTTTATTTAAAAAATAAAAAAGGAATTTTATATTTTAACATATACAACATTGATGTATTATCCCAATATCATAGCCATTATTTGATGTTTGGATTCCATTATAATATCTGATTCTTTCTTTAAAGTAAAATTCCCTTTGTTTTGGATATTTTTGTTTTGAAAATTGGGTTTTAAGGGAAAAGATATAATAATATTTTTTTTAATTAAGGGTTAAAAAGTATATTTTTATGAGTTTGAAGGTGTAAATGAATTATTTTTTGTTTTTAATATATGTTATATTCCTTTAACATTATTTATGATAATGGATGAGCCTGATATAGCTCTTCAAATCATTAGGTAATGATTATGTTCTTCAGATAATTATGTTTGAATTAATCGAGTATGTTAATACATTTGTAAGGGTTCCTGTATGGTTTCTATAAAGATGATTTCCTAAGTAACCTAAATGAATTTTTTATTCTTGCTAATGAGTTTCCATGGAAATATTTTTATTTCATAATTAAGAAAATGAACTTTTGTTTAAAGGAATGACTGTTACCCTTAAAGAAAAAATATATGTTTTTAATGAATTTTTTTTCTTATCTTCTCGTGTTTTATAAGAAACACTCGTGATTATTATTTTGACTTTATGTTTTATTATAATTTTTTTAAAAAAAACTTTGGGTTGTAAAGTAGATTTCATGCTTAATTAAATGATTATTTTATCTCAAAGTTTATTATGTTAAAGACCAACTCTTTTATATGATCTCATGGTTTAAAATGGACCAATGTGTTTATTTATTATTTTGTTTATATCCCTTAATATAACATCTTTTTTTATGATTTTTTATGCTTCCCCCCATTTCTTCTATTTTTGTATTTTTATAAGATGGAAAGTTTATTCAGGGGTGTGGTCTATAGATCAGAGTGAAGGTGAACCTTAGCTGTAGTTGGATTATATACAATAGGTCCACTGAATAGATGGTGAGGGATACCATCTAGTTAGTGTTCTAGGTAGTGGTGAAACAATTATACTACACCCATCATCAGCTGGTGGACCTCTGTCAGCTGTCTAGTGGGCTGGATAGGGGCTAAATAGATCTTTTGTAGCCACCTATTAGCTAATGGCATCGTTGGATGCAGATAAGCATTGAGGATTATATTCTTTTTTACCCCAAACATAATTTTATTATTTTAATCTTCCCACTTATCCTAAAATTGATCCATACAACTTTTGGAGTCCATATTAGGCAATTTTGGCATCCCAAACCTCAATTATTTATGGATTGAAGTGTCATTCATTACTGTTATTCGTGATTGGTAATTATTTGTTCTATTTGGTTATTAATCCTCTTCTTTTTTATCTTCTTCTTGACCAAGGGATATTAAATCTCTAATTATTAATTGGATATGAGTTTTCTAATCAATAATTATGAATCTATGGATATCCTTATTGCTTATTCAAGGCATTCCTATCTTCATCTTGTGGTTTCCTTCTGGTGTTTTATATTCTGACGTCGGTGTACTAATCATCTCCATTTATAATTGAAAACATGATTATGTTTTACTTATATATTTATAATTTGATTCCATAAAATGTTTAAAATTATATCTACTAGCTATATAAATGATTAATGATTTACGAGATTCTGATAAAAGGGAAAAGGAAAATTTTAACACAATTGGATATGAAACCTATTTTTAATAAATGAATTTTTATTTGGAAATTTATATGACTAGTTGGATGTTTATTATTTTCTTTTAGATTTTATGATGATGATTTCCAAAATAAATAGATAGTGTGATTTTTTCCAAATATTCATTCTATTTGACATTTTTTGAAATGATTATTTGAAAATGAATATTTAACAAAGTGACTTGATTGATAAAATGATTTTATAAATGTCCTTGTTTGTTCTTAAGTGGCTCAATGATCTGAGTAGAATTTAGAAAGGATAGATTGGCACTTTAAATTATTTATTAGAAAATGTAAGACCCATAGAAACCCCCCTTTGAATATAAATATAATAATGGATGTATGAAATTAATGAAATGAGATATCCCTTTTTAAATGGTGATGAATTGAGTTTAATTGATTTGATTTGTAATGATTGATAAATGGGAATGTTCCTATGTGGGTGTTCAAATGTGTGATATAGATTTATGATTCAATTAAAAAAATGATGACATGATATGATATATGGTATGATTCTATTTTTGAAATTCTCACTTATATTTGAATGTCATGGTAAGACCTAGTTTTCTAAGGGAAAATATAGGTACACATGTGCGCTAGTTTAGAATTTTTCTATGGCTAGTGAACTAAGGTGGGAATTAGGTGAACCTATAGGATTACCACTCAGTCAATACTAGGATAGGGTAATATTAAGCATTTGGGATGAGGTCAATTTATGTGTTGATTAAATACTTATGCATAGTCCTTGAAACATTTATGTATGTGTTGAATCTATCCTAGATGTTTCCTTTAGCACCGTTTGTTTCTATGATGTAAATTTAGGAATATTTTATAAGGTACGATTATTTGTAAAATGATTTCATGGTATCTTGTTTTCTTTGATGTTCCTTTTGAATCTATTTTAAACTATAAATTTTCTATGTATTAATTTGAGAAAATAAATTTTTGTTTTATCTGAAAAAGGTATGATTTTGTTAAAAAGGAAATTTTAATTAAAATTATTTATACTTATTTTATTTATAAGAAAAAATAGAAAACCAATTTTATATTATTATTTTCAAACTTACTGGTTATGGTTCCTCTTTTGAAGTATTATTATGCTTTGGGTTGGTGGGTGATAACATACTGGGATTTTATCTCATGTATATATATATAATATATTTAACAGGTTTCTTGGAATAGTGGATATTCCTATATATTTGGTTTCAAGATATTATGGATGTGTATGTGGCATTGCCTCAATTTCACATGGAGATGTTGGTGGTGTGGTATCTTTTCTATTGTTGTTAGTTATATCATCCATCAAACTTGTTTCCAGTGAGTTGTATATTTTACTTTTGTATATCTTTTTTTGGAATTTATTTCCATTTTTTATCTATTTATGTTTGTTAATTCTTGATTGAAATAATTTACACTTGTTTCTTATTGATTCCCAGTTGCTTCTCACTAAATCATGGGGGTCAGGAATACCGTTTGGGCTAGTGGAGAATCAATTTGGGTTCCATTTTAGAGGGTACCATGGGTCGGTTCATTACATATAGTTTAATAGGTGGTATTTCCTTATTGTTTTGGTATGACTAATAATTTTTAGGTAGGAATTTTTAAATTCAAGTAGTCAATCCTGGGAAGGTTCTTGATTAGCACCCATATGAGACGATGATTATGTTACTAGATTTTTCTGGAATGAGTATGTCTAAAGTTCAAGCTTGGTCATAAAACGTTTTTGAAAAATTTTAGATTTTTTTGAGTGTATAATTTTACCATGTGACTTCATGACCTATTTTTAGGTAATATCTATATTATTTAGTGGATCCTAGAAGGAATTCAAAAGACACATGATTAGTTTTCATGATTCAGAAAAAATTTCATAGGTATTGAAACAAGATCTGGTTGACTTCTAATTCACTTCATATGATTATTGTATAGTCTTACAAACTATGTATACAAACCATGAATTGTAGATAGTTCCTTTAATTTTTATGTTTTCACGATTTTCCTCTCTCTTGATTTTGGTTTATATTTATTTTGGGTTTTTTGAAAAGAGTTTGGAATTTCTTAGAGTTTAACTATTATTATTATTATTTTTTCTACTCATTTCCCCTATTTTAAAAAAAGATATTTTTTTTGTAAGTGTGGAGTTCATTATTAAAATGATTTAAATTCAAATAGGTGTTTAGTTTTTGGAATTTTTTGAAATATTTTTAATTTAAAATGATGAAAGGTTTTTAGAAAAATATGGTTGCTTATTTTAGAGAAAGACTTAAAGTATTAATTCTTACCATTGTTTTAATTTGATGTTAATAAAGTTAAATGGAAAAATTTTAAAGAGTTTAGGAATGAAATTTTTTAAATCAAATTCTAAAACATTTCAATGATATGGTTTTTTCTTTAAAAGTTTTCAAGGGTGTGAAAATGATGGTTTAAATTAATTGGTTTTTTTTGAAATGATTTTTTGAAAAACATTTATTAAGTCAAATAGGTGTATTTCATCCATAAATAAGTTGATACATAGGATTGTTGGTTTGGATTTTTTTAGTGTTGTATTTTGATTTGTTTTAGAGATGTACTGAGTATGTTTTCTGAGTTATAATTTGACTTGTGAGACTTTACTTCTGACATTTTAATGGGTTTATTTTACTTATTTTTAGATTATATTATCATTTAGATTTAATGGAAACATTAATTGATAAATATTATATTGGGATGGTTGATCCATAGAGACTAGACTTAGAACCCTTTGTTCTTCCTCTCATACCCCAACATAAGGATTACGTATGTGGGTTCCAAATTATAAATCCTCCCCATTTATTTGGAAAATATAATTAACCAGAAACAATGATGTTGCTGAAGAGGATTGAGAAGATATTAACCCAAATCAAACTTTTAAAAACTATTAATGTCATGTTTGTGACTTTCATGCTCGAGAGTCCAGGTTAGATTTGGTTAAAGACTATTACTCAGGATAAGACACAAAATGACTATTATCAGTTAACTTCAAGGAATGTTATTTTTTAGATTTCATTCCTAATTATGTGATGGGTATCGAAGGGTATTAAGTTTTATAGTATCCAAAAATGAGATAAAATGGTTTTAGAGTTCACTCTCTATTTTATTGAGTTGGTTATATATCCCCCTTATCCTTCTATGTATGGATCTCTAATAGAATGGTATTTATGGGAAGGATTTCATTTAGATATATTCAAGGATATTTTTACTATCAAAATTGACTTGTTTGGTACATTGAAAATTCATTATTTCAAGGCGGAAGTGGACTTAGAAAGAGAATATTAAGAAATAAATGTTTCTCTTATTCTTAGGTACAATAAAGGAAGAACCAATAATTGAAAAGGAATAATTCCAAGTCAGATCCTATGAGTAGTGTCATTAAAAGGATGTTATGTCTATTTTCTATATATTTCTATGGAAATAATAACTTGGTTTTTTACCAGTTCTGAAAGGTGGGTTACATGAATCATACTTGTAAGAATCCCCCTAAAGCCTATCGTTCATGTAGCCATTTGGGTCACTACAGAGGTTCTATTTGGTTTTATACAAATCTTGAAATAGTCAAGGATTATAAACTCTTAAGGAAATTGTGGGGTAGCTAAAGCTTCAATAAAATATGGTTCTAACCATTAGCCTCATAGTGAAACATAATCATGAAATAAAGGAGATTCTAGTGGATGTTTTTTTTTGGTCTAGCTTGTTGATCCTAATTTTGAAGTGAATTTTGTTTGTGTTTTACTTGATGTAGTTATTTTTATCTTTTTGAACTTATGACGTTGGGGGTATTAATTTTGTTTACCCCAATTTCTTTGTGGTGATGTTTCATGTTTTTCCTATCTCATTATTGTATTCTATCTTTGTGATGAAAGAACCTAATTTTATTGACTTCCTTGCTTACTTCTACTTGTTTTTATCCCTATTTTTATGAGTTGAGTTGAGGGAGTTTGAATATGAGGGAAATTAAATTTGTTGGGGAGATCACTAATATTTAATTTCTTTTGTTGAAATGTTTTTCCTTCTCTTTGATGTAAATTATCTTTCTTGTTTGGTTTTTAGAGTGTGAGGGTTTTCTCTAATGAGGTTTTAAAGAATTCCTAGGAAAAAGTCTCTATGGAGGAATGAAAATTTATATCATTAGGTGAGACTAGTGTGGGTTCTATTTTAGTTGGGCTTGAGTTATTTGGTTATAATCCATGTGAATAAATTTTAATATGTGTTAATTTTGAAAATTACATATATATAATGGTTTCTTTGGAAATACTTATTCTTTAGTGAATATTGCTCTTCTATTCTTCCATTATTACATGGGCCTTACACTGTGTTTGCTATTCTAACTGTCTTTAATAATTAGGAGAGAATGGGAAGGTGTTAGAGATATAAAGATGCAGTTTTGTGATAATATGATGTATTTATTAGAATTACCAAAAGTCGATGTTCTGGGAGTATAGTCTCAAGTTACCCTCACTTGACATAAGGATGCCTATATAAGTCTTGTTTAGGTATGTTCATGCTTGATTAATTTCTTATTAATCACTTTTTCCATCATGCATGACCTTTTAGTTTTTTTTTCTTGAGGTGGTAATCTTTTTTGTTTTCTTGGTTCAACATAATGTTTGAGTCTTTCATGTATTGTAATTTTGAGGCTACAATGTAATTTTTGGTTGATTTATTCATCATTTTATTTCTTGAGTAGTAAATGTTTTGTTTTTTAGTTTATGATGGATAGTTTCTTGGTGGGTTTTAATTGGAGATTTAATCATCCTTGCATAAACTAGTTCTTTGGTGTGATTTGAAAGCCTCATTTCTAGGATAAATTACTTGGAGATGTCTTCTATTTATATGAGTTTCTTTCTTGGTTTTGTTTAAAACCACTCTATTTTCTATTTTTGGGGGTATTCTAGATGTTTTAAGTTCGATAGTGTATCATGAGTTGTCTTTACACTTTATTATTAATCAAACAATGTCTATAAATATTTCTATGAGTAGAAATACTTATAGTGGGGAGAATTGTAACATCACTTTTTTTTGATATTTTCTATCACTTTTGTTTCCCACCTTTCATCATGAGTTTTTTTTGGATTTTTCTACTCCAGAAAGTTGATTTGGGGGTGTGCCTCAAGGAGCGGGGTGAGGGTGGACCTTAGATATAGTTGTATTATCCATTGTAGGTCCACCAACTATCCAGTGGACTGGGTAGTGGTGTAACAATTATATTGCGACCACCATCCAACAAGTGGGCTGTCTAGGGAGTACAATAGATCTACTATAGCTCTAGACTTGTCGGTGGCATTGCTGGATTTGGGATAACATCAGGGATTATGTGACTTTTTACTAGAAAAATCCATTTTATTATTTTAATCTCCCCCTAAACCTAAAATCGACCCATACAACCTTGGGAGTCCCTCTTGGGAAATTTTAGCATCCCTAGTCTCAATTATTGATGGATTGATGTGTCTTTCATAATAGTGGTTCTTGATCAGTAAGTCTTTATCCTCTTTGGCCATGAATCCTATTCTTTTTCATGTTCTTCTTGACTAAGGGCTATGAAATCTATGATTAATTGTTGGATTTGAGTTTTCTAATTTGGAATGTTTATTCTAGGGATCTCCTTATTGATTATTCAAGCCATTCTTCTCTTTGTCTTATGGTTTCCTTCTGGTGGTTAAGATTTCAAGGTAGTTTTCCCAATCACCCCAATTTATAATTGAAACCATTATTTCTTATGATTACATCTTGAGTATTTTATTTCTTAGAATGTATCCACTTATATCCAGTAGCTATATGAATGATTGATGATTTATTAGCTTTTCATAGAAGGGAAAAGGGGGGTTTTGGCATAATTTTATGTAAAAACTATTTTGAAGCAACAAACTCTTATTTTGTAAATTTATATTCTTGGTTGGATCTTAATGATTATCTTTGAGATATTATGACAATGATTAAAAAAATAAATATGAAAGAGTGTTTTTTCCAAAGAATGGATGTTTTTAATCATTTTTAAATAATTATTTGATAATGAGTATTTAATAATGTGAAATGATTAATAAATTGATTTTATAAATGGCCTTGGTTGTTTTTGAATGGCTTGGTGACTCTATTAGATTATAGAAAGGCGAGATTGGAACTTTCAACGACTTAATGGAAAATTTAAAACCTATAGGACATAAATCTTTAAATTTAATGGAAAATATGGATGTTTGAAATGAATGAAATGAGATGTCACTTTTGAGGGTGATGAATTAAATTGAATTGATTTGGAATGATTGATAAAGGTTAATGTTCCTAACTATCTATTCAGAAGTGTGAGAAATATTTATGATTTTTTTACAAAACATGATGACATGATATGATATATGGTATGATTCTATTTTTGAAATTACCACTTCCATTTTATTATCATGGGAATACCTAGGTTTTTAGGTGAAAAATTTTTCCTATACATTTCCATTATAACCATTGGTTTCCATGATGATGATTTATGAATATTTTCCAAGGTATGATTATTTGGAAAATAATTTCATGGTATCCCATTTTATTTAATGTTCCTTTTGAAACTATTTTGAACTAAACTTTATAGATGTATTTATATGAGATAATAAGTTGTAGAATTATTTTACAAAGGAATGGTTTTGTGAGAAAGGGTATTCTTAAGGAAAATATTTGATACTTGTTTTATTTGGAAGAAAAAATGAAAAACCTATCTTGTATTATTGTTTTCAAACCTATTGGTTATGGATTCTCTTTTGAAGTGTTATGCTTTGGGTCAGTAAGTAGCAACCTACTGGTATTTTAGCTCATACCTATATATATATATATTATATTTAACAGTTTTCTCGATGTAGTGGATATTCCTATATCTTTGGGTTTGAGATTTGATGGAGTTTCATGTGGTGTCACCTCACTTTCACATAGAGATATCGGCGGTTTGGTATCTTTTCCTTTTTTATTGGTTATATCAACCATTAGTTTTTGTCTCCAGTCAGTTTTATCTTCTACTTTTGAATATATTAGATTTCTTAGATTTTATTTCCAATTATTATCTATTTATTTTTGTTGATTATTGATTGAAATCATTCCCACTTTTTTCTTATTGATTCCAAGGTGATTTTCACCATCTTGTTGGGATAAAAAATTTCTTTTGGGCTGGTGGAAAATTGATTCGGGTGCTAATTTAGAAGGTACCTCAGGTTGGTTTATTACACTTACTAATATTTTTGTTCTCATACTATGTTTTTAAATGTTTTTCATAGGGTTTTAAGGATGAGTAGGAACAATGATTAATTCAATCTAAAAATCATAAATATTTTTCATGAAAATAAAAATTATTTCATTTTAAATGTTTTATATTGTGGAAAAAATGGATACTGAGTGGACTTGTCCAATTTTTTCTATATGGGTTTTTTATTTAATATTTTTGACCTAATTCTCTAAAACTAAAAACCATAAGGATCCTAAAAAAGTAAAAACAAAAATTATTATCTAAAAACTCAAGAGTTTGTAATGTTTTAAGGACATTTCCTTATATTTGGTATCATAGGGAAGGTTTGGATAACTTTATAGGTTAAGATGATTCATATAAGGATAGTTTAATATTTTCAGATACCATTATAGGTTAATAAGTATAATTATAGAATATCATTCTAAATTTTTGGTAAAGAAGAGAATATGTGGTTTTACTAGAAATTGTATCATTATATGGATACTAGAAAGTGAATGTGGCTGTGGAATAAATGAAACTAATGGTAATAACTCCAAAAGGGTTAGATTGAGTATTAACTTGATCATCACCCTATACACGATGAGTCAGATAAAGACCACAATATTGGATAGGCACTCATGGGAGATATTCTTGGTTTAATTAACATGTTTTCTATGAATGATTATGATGGAATTAAACATAAGGTTATATAATTGAATGATGACCTTGGATAACATAGGTTAAACCTAAGGTGCTAGTGACTGAAATGAAGGGTGAAATAGGGAAAGACATTAAAAATTTATATAGTTGTTCACTCTGATATACTTAATTAAATTATTGGTTATTGAATCAAAAATTTATTTCACTAGGGTAAAATCTATTATTCAAGATGGATGGATAGAAATCAAGCACAACCTAATTTCTCTTATAGATAACTCACTTACAATAATAATTGAAAAATATTGTGATTTAGACACTGTCTCTAGTATTCAACTTACATGAAAAAAACATTATAATGTATCCCAATCCTATTCTATACTTTGATATCATGAATAACCTTGGGATAACTTTAACAATGTTTTGGAAAGAAAATTATATTATCATACCCATTTTATAAAATACCATAAGGGAATTTATCATGTTTTTACAATGGATGAATCAGAGAAAGGATTTCCAACCCTCTAATCGGCTATAATAGAGGGAGACCTTGAAGAATCTCATTAATCTTTATTATTATATTTTTTTATAAACACCAAACATTATTTCAAAAAATTAATTCAAACCATATCCTAATGTATTATGGGAAAAAAGTTCAAGATGAGTCTCAAAGCTATATATTCAAAACTCAATAATGTTTTCAAATTTCAATCTCTATCAATATCCATTTCAATAAATATTCAATGATATTACCTAGATAAATTAAGTATAGGAACCTATAAATTTTTTGAGGTATTCTAAAAATGTATGGACTCGACTTGGTAGAACATGGGGAGTATTCCTATAAAATTAGCATTGTAATAAATGGTGATATATATTTCAAAGGTATGAGTTATTTATGTTTAAATTAGTAAACATGAATAGATTGAGATTTTTGAATCATATAACATTATTAGTATTTTTGATTATAGAAAGTAAGTATAAAGATATAATATGAAAAATCTTGGATAATGGATTATGAATAATTTTTTATTATTTAAAGTGTCAACATATAAGTCTTCAACATTTATTATGTAGTGGTATTTTATTAAAGGATTGATAAATTTAATGATGATAATAAGTTTAAGGTAACTAACACCTTTTTGGAGTTTTATGTGATAAAAGTACTTTGGGAGAAATTTATTGAGTTTTCATAAATGTTTTAGGTATATTTAATTATTTTATTTTACTATTTTTGTAATGAAATGGTTTTTTTAAAAATAGTGATTGTATATATATGTATATATTTAAAGATGGTGCCTTGGCCAAAATACCAAATCACAAATAATATAAAATGAAGAGGTTACATGAGTCTAAAAGAAGGAATCATATTACAATCCTTATCATGAAGGGGAAGTAAATCAGCGGGGAGAGAATCTAGCCATGTAATATCTTGGTTTAATCCCTTATTAGTGAGGCCATTTGCAACCATGTTTGATTCACGATAAATGCGAGTGATGATGTAGTTAATGTCAATAAGAGAGTGGATGCAATCCATCCAGCAGGTAGTAATTGGCCACGCAAGATGTGTCACACCATTCCAAATTTGTTTCAAAATGGTAGTCGAATCACTTTCAATCCTGAGATTGTTCCAACCATAGTGCTTTGATAAAGCAATAGCATGTATCATACTCATCATTTCGGCCTCTAGATAAGAGGTAATGTCACCACTACTAAAAAAGCATCCAAGGATCTGACCAAGGTGATTCCGGAAGATAACACCACAAACCACAAGACCCAAATTTCCTTTAGAGGCACCATCCACATTAACTTTAATCCAACTAGAAAAAGTAACTTTCCAGAACACTTCAAAAGTGCGTCGAGATTGGAAAAAAATTTCATCAATCCAAAGGCATCACAGAATTCCAAATTCTTTCATTATGTTGTTATAATGGCCCTTTTGCATCAATGAAACTTCACGTATGGAAATAGAGATCTACATACAACCTAAATTTTTGATGAATGAGAAATTATTATGATTCATACCATTTCTATCATACCAGATCACATGATTAATCTTAGCAACAAAAACAAGGAAAATGTTCTTAATTTGTAGAGAGCTTTCCATTTCTGCACATATCTTTAGTTGAGAATTTATAGAGTCAAGAATCAACCACATGCTGTCAAAAATGTCAAGAATATAGTTCCAAAAAGAAGAAGCAGTGGCATAGGAAAGAAATAGATGATTAACATCTTCTTTGTGTTGATTACAAAGTCAACATTTATAGAAAAGTTGAATTCCAAATGATTGAAGGCACCTATCTGTGGGAACCCTATTGTGAGAAAGGCACTAAATAAGAGTGAACCTTGAAGGCTTTATCCAAGGTTTTTCAAAAAAATTATCCAACCAAAATCACTTTCAACATTAAGAAAAAATGATTATAATTTTTTTTGAGTTAAACATACCATTATGAGCAGGTTCCCAAATTAAAAAGTCATCAGTTTTAGAAAAGTGGTAGTTGTCAATGACATGCATAATGGTGTCAGGGAGATGATCATTTTGAGAATTTAGAATATCTCTAATTTAATACTTGGTACCCTAAGGATTTTGATAAGAAGATATAATATATATTAAGGGAGTATTAATCCAGTTATCCAACCATAAATTCCTAGAGGAATCCCTAGAAACCATCCATCTGGAATTGTTCATAATTCTGGAATAAGATTGTTTAATGGATGGATAAATAGAAGAGATAAGGAAATGCGAGTTGCCTTTCTTAAGTTTTTCAGGAAATATATTTTTGAGAAAAGTGATAGAATCAAATTTATTGTAAATAAGGTTCCAAGTGAGTCTGGCTTGAAGGGCCTCATTTAATTACTTAAGTTTTTTTTATGCCAATACCACCATTATCAATAGGTTTGCAACATGTCGGCCTGGGGAAAATCACAAGTTTCCTTTCCATAGTGCTACCTGTCCAGGAATTTTTTTTGATTGAAGTATTACTTTTTTGATAAGACCAATAGGAAATTTATAAACCATCATAGATTAAACCATTTTAGAAACAATGGAATATTTGACAAGGTATATTCTTCCTTCCAAAGAGATAGATTTACCTTTCCTATAAGATAGCTGATTAAGAAATTGATCAACTATTGTAGAAAAGTAACAAGACTTGGGTATGCCCCAAAAAATGGGAACACCAATATAAGTAAAAGGAAAAGAACCTTCTTTTATTCACAAGTTAGTGATAATATTACATTTCCTACTAGGAGTAAAGTTTTTCCCAAAGAAGATAGAGGATCTGTTCCAACTAATCGATTGACCAGAAACCTTTTCATAATGAGAGAGGGAAATTTTGAGGTTTCAAATATTGATTTTATGATCTTGTAGGAAAAGGATGATATAATCGGAATATAAAAGGTGTGTGGGAGCATTCACATTCCTAGAAACATAAATGGTCTTGAGATTTTTCTGGTCCACAAGGCGAGTGAGAAGGAGACTATAACAGCCTTCCACAATGGAGAAAATAATGTAAGAGAGGAGTCACCTTTCCTAACACCTTTGGTGAATTTGAAATATCCACTGGGAGAGCCATTAACCAGAATGGAAATAGAGGCTGAGTTGATTAGGGTTTTGATCGCTGTGATAAAGGAGTCATTAAAACCAAAACATTGAAGCACCTTAAAGATAAAACTCCAGTCCATGGTGACAAAATCTTTTCTAATGTCATGTTTAATGGAAATGTTACCTAATCTATTAGATTTTTTAAAGTGTTGATGCACTCAAAGGCAATAAAAATGTAGTCTTGAATGGATATACCCTTAATAAACCCAAATTGGTTCCAGGAGACTATTTTTTCCTTGATAGTTGAAAGCCTATTAGCAATGAGTTTAGTGATGATTTTATAAAAAGTGTTAATGAGAGAAATTTGTCTAAAAAGATGAATCTTAGAAGCATTATACGATTTTGGAATCAAAGAAAGAAATTGAGAATTTAAACCATGAGAAAGGACACCACTAACAAAGAAAGATTTGACAAGCTTGCAAACATCAAATTGGATAACGTCCCAATAATGTTGATAGAAACCATTATTGAAGCCATCAGGATCTGGAGAACTATCAGGATTAAAACTAAATACGATTTCTTTAATTTCATGATCAAGGGGAATGCTTAAGAGGAAATTTTTATCCTACTCATTGAACATCATCAGAATAACCTCAGGTAAAAGGTCTTTGTTGTTGTCAGGGCCATTAAATATGGATTCAAATTAAGAGACAATATGATCAGTAATATCATCCTCATTGTCTAAAAGGTTGTCCCCATATTTTAAAAAGTTTAACGGTTTGAAATTTTTCTTGAATATTTGAAGAGAGTTATAAAACTTAGTATTCCTGTCACCATTTGATAACTATTTTACTTTATAATCCTATTTACACATTTTCTCTTTAAAGTGAGAAAAAAGTTGATCTTTATAGAAATGTTGATTTCCTGGTTCAGATCAATGGTTAAATCAGATCTAGTGTTATTGTTTTGAAGTTGGTTAAGATCATCCTCAAGAAGAAGGGTTTTATTGTTAATTGGTTTGGATTTTGAACTGTGCTAACCTTTGAGAATCTGTTTAAGGTATTTTAACTTAATAGAACAAGAAAATTAATCATTGCAGTTTGTCATAGAAGACCATAAATTTATTCTGATACCATTGAATTAAATATTAGAAAACCACATATTATTAAACCCGAAATGGAGCAAGGGTTTCATGTTTTTGGTGAAGATATTGATCAAAATGGGATGGTTATCAGAGTTTAGCTTGTGAAGGGTGATGCTGGAGACAGTATCCCACTTGTCTAAAGTAAGGGAATTTGTGAAAGTTCTATCCAAATTGCTGGGAACAACCCTACTATAGTGCCTTAGATACCATTTATGTTTCACACCAGTAAGATTTATTTCAACAAGGTTACTGTCTTTAATAGAAGTATTAAATTCTCTCATGGAAATAACAACATGAGACAAACCAATTTTCTCACTTGAGTTAAGGATAGCATTGAAGTACCCAATCACAAACCAAGGGGTATTAATATTAGTACCTAAATAGGTAAGGTCATTCCATAGAGGCCTTCTATATTATTATTTATTCTTTTCATAAACAAAAGAAAAATATAAAAGAGTGCCACCAATAATAAATTCACATGTAAAAACTTGCTCAAAAACATTAAAAACATTAACTTTCTGTAAAAAAGAGTGAGAGAAGATCCAAAGAGATTCAACATAGGAGGAGTTTTTGGTCACACTTATAAAAGAATAACCATACTTGCACAAATGGGATTACTTAGGAGAAAAGGTAATTTTGGGCTCATTAATAGAAAAATATATTGGACGATGAGTGTTAATAATTATTTTTAAAATAGTAAACGTGTCAGAGTTGGATATACCATGAAAATTCCAAAAAATAATCTTCATTTGAACCTAAATTTGGAGTTATAACTCCCTTTTTTCTTATTCCCTGAGCCATTTTTCCTAGAAAATCTTCTAAAATTTTGAGCATTATTTGGTATAGTATTCTTCTCCTGCTTATATTTATAAGAATTAGGGGGATTGTTAGAGTTACCTTCTTTATCACTGACCTTGGGAGGATCATGTTAAGAGGCCTTATTAGGAGAAGAAACATGATTTTTATTAATATTGTTAGTATGATCAACATTTTGAGCAGTATTCATATTCTCATAGGTTGCAAGATAAACATTTTTATCAATAGATTTAGAACCAACTACAGAATGACCGTCAAAAGGAGGAGCAGGTGTACCTGAGTCATTTATATAAGGTTGTACTTGTTGTAAGATGTTTCCCATATCTAAAAGGAATAGACCAAATATCGGACCATAATCCACTATGAATGGCATCTGTAAATTTTTCGAACCTGGTTGGTCTTGAGTAGTCATAGAATAATTTCCCTACTTCTTAATAGTTCCCAATACCGAAGGCGTGTTGGCATTTTCTTTATCCTCTACACTCGGTGAAGCAGGATCATTCATACTGGATTTTTTTTTGCTTTGGGACATTTCCCAGAACCAAGGGTGTAGATTCATTCTCACATTCTATTCTTTCAATGGGGTTCATAGGGATTTTGGCCTTGCAACCTGATTTAGTGTGGTTTTTGATAATAGATCATGACACCTGCTCAGAGGGATCATATGGTTCTTACAGGTGCCATCTTCCACATTGTCAAAATATTTATGGGATTGATTAATAGTATCTATTACATGATTTTTTATTTCATATAAGAGGAAGTGTTCCTTGGTAAAATTGTGTTCTTCTTCAGCTAAATCCACCCAGGATTTACCCGAATTTTCCTCTAAGAGGGTTAAGTTATTTTTTTACCCAAATTTCAGTTTTCTTGTTAGAGGATTCAAGAATTTACACAATAGGGGCCTTATATTTCTTATTATTTCTCATTTCCTTCCATTCATTCTCAATTGGTTAATTAACCTATTTTTTAACTAACCTAAAATTTGAGATTTTGTGCCCAATAATCTCACAAAGCTTACAGAAGGAGGGTTTTCTCTCATAATCAATTATGATTTCAGTTTTATAGTCATAATCATTGAAACTAATTGTTTTTGGTAGCTTTGAAGCTAAATTTACTTCAACCATGACTCTAAAAAATAGACCTAATTCATAATTTAAAGTTATTTGGTCAAATTTAAGTAGATATAAAATGCAATAAACTATGTTATTCAAGATTTTTTGATTACAAAAATATCAATTGAGGCCATGAAATTTAACCCATATTTGTGTCATAGTGTTCCTACGAGTGTAGGGGTTAAAATCATAGTCCCAATCAGATAATATAAGGAAACCTAGTTTCAGATTGACATTTCCGGTCTTCCAAACCTTATCAAGGTCGTCATATGATTTTAACTATATATGAAAAATAACCTCTACCTATTGGTATCCATTTCCAATCTGAAAAACCCCAGTAGTGGCCAATATGAGGTTTTAATTCAAGCAAAGGCCAAGGATGGTAACCTATTATATAGGAGATTGATAAAACACTATTTTGTTGAATATTTTATTGATAATAAATGATATAATTTCCTCACATTGTGTTAAATATGTTTATTTATAAAATATTTGGGATTTGTTCATTCATTTGAAAATTTGGAGAAAATTCCAGTTTTACCCTTTATAGTGCACTGTAGTATTTCGAGGATAAATATTTTTATATTTATTATTTGAATTTTAAATTTTTTAACAGTGTTCCTAACTTAATTTTTGACAGCTTTTATTCAGGACACTAGATCAAAATAATGCATTTCGATGGAGTAATTGGTCTATAGAGGCAAAGGTGGGCTGGACACGCTAGAATGGAGAAGCTTCTGTATTTCGACCATACCCCCTTAATCTGGGACTATATTGAGCCCAAATTTGGATATGCGATAGAGGACCCATATCCGCACATTTGATCCTTCTGGAAGGCCGGCCAATTCATGGGTTTTCGTGGTCAAAATGGCAGTTCAAGTGGGAATAAAATATTTGGCCGACATTCCCCATTCAAACTTGAAACCACTTTGAACCTAGCCTCCCCACCACTCTATAAATTGGTGTTTTTCTCATTTTGTGGGGTTGGGGACGTGCATTTTGAATTTAAGGGTAGAGTAGAAGTGGATCCACTCCAATTCTCCAGCTATTTCAATAAGGGTATCTCTTGAAGCAAGGATCCCTTCGACGAAGCCTTCTTCTTCTCCTTCATGTTGTAATGATTTTGTTTATGTAATAAACTTCTTTGCTCTTCTTTTATTTATTCTCTTTTCTTAAGTTTTGTTTAAATTTCTTATTCTCTTAATATTCCTATTTGGGCTGGAATTCTTGAGTAGAAGCGTTATTGGGTTATACCCATTTTAAACCTTTGCACATGCAAAACGCTTCTACGATGACTACACCGCCCATGGAAGAGTAGTTCTTTTTAGTAATCGATCGAAATCTATCCCTTTTCATTTAATTATTTTTAATCATTGAGATACTGTAATTCACATAATATTATCCATGAATTGTGTTTTTAAATTACAAGAAACTAATCAAGAAATTGAACAATTAATACAAAACACGCGAGGTCGAGATTTTGTGTAAATTGTGAGAGCGCGATCTTAATCGGTAATACAAGACCACACGGGATAAATTTGTAGAGTTAAAATATAATCCCTAAAAACAATTCATCCTCATTTACAAAATTAATATGTGCTCTAATTAACCACTGAACATAAACTATCCTTATAATAACAATCAAAGCAGGGTGCTGCGATTGCGTGTTCCGAAGCTAGCCTAGGGTTTAAGTAATTTCATCTTTGTGGTTAAGTTAACTCTCGTAGGGTTCGAGGGATAAAAAATTAGGGGATCATAATTAAGTGGATATTCATTTAAATGATAATGATTAATAAGTTAATTAATAGGTAGAGTTATATCGATTATGCCTTTTAAAATAGATTTCAAAAAAAAACATCTTCTTGTTGTGTCATTTTAATCGAAATTCATTTCAAAACTAAAAAAAAAATATACAATCTTCTTCCAGAAAACTTCTTCTAGATTCATAAACTATAACAAACCCCAATACTTTGAATTAGTGTTTTTATTTTATTATATTCTATTTTATTTGTTTTATAATACCTTTAATAAGTTGTTAAATTCACTTCCTCCTTTGAGAGACGACCTTGGTCAGCCACTCTACTGCACCTAAGTACCCCAAAATCACACTAATCATTTGAGGGAACCCACGCCGGTGCTCTATCAAATTGGCACCGTTTCTGGGGAGACAAGTAATTATTTCAACCATTTAGAGTTATTTATTTTGTTTTACATTTTATTCTCTTCCTCTCTTCTTTCTTCCGTCTTTACCCAATATGATTTTTTTCTTTATTCTTTTATTTCCTTCTACTTCTTTTTGGACCATAAACTAAAACTTCTAATTTTTATTTTACTACGGTCCAATTTCCTTATTTTCATCTTTCATTGATTGATGACATGAACTGATCCTGAAGATCTCTTAGATCTTGACCCTGAGATTGAACGCAGCCTTAGGGCATGAATCAGACACTCTCAGTCTACGAGAAGTTTCAATATTCAACCAGTTGGTGAATTCCTATCTTCTGGAAACATTGGAATTGGAAGTTATTCAAATTAAAACATAAAAGAAGAACCAATGGATGAAAATATTGGAAATGAACTTAATAGAACCATTCGAGAATTGGCTGCACCTGATATTAACTATCAACCAAATTGTATTGCATACCCAAATCTCGAATCAGACTTTGAACTAAAATCTGGGTTAATTCACTTACTTCCAAAGTTTCATGGCCTCTCTGGTGAGGATCCCAATAAACATTTGAAAGAATTTAATGTGGTTTTCTCAACCTTGAAACCAAGAAATGTATCTGAAGACCAAATCAAATTAAGGGCATTACCATTCTCACTTGATGGAGCTATGAAAGATTGGATGTATTATTTACAACCTGAAGATGTAACTTGTTGGAACGATTTGAAACGTCTTTTCTTGCATAGATTTTTTACAGCATCAAGGACCACTTCCATTCGTAAGGAGATATCGGGGATCAAGAAAGAACAAGGGGAGTCAATGTATGAGTATTGGGAGAGATTCAAGAAGTTGTGCGCAAGTTGTCTGCATTACCAAATCAGTGAGAAACTCCTCCTCCAAAACTTCTACGAAGGACTCACACCCATGGAGAGGAGCATGTTGGATGCTGCAGCTGGAGGAGCATTGGTGGACAAGACACCAGCATCCGCACGTGCATTTATAGACAAGATAGCCTAAAACTCCCAACAATTTGGTGATCAAGGTACACCACATATCAGGGGAGTACATCCGGTAAGTCCTTATTCTCTTGAGAGTTATTTGATTGATACCAAGTTAGAAGAATTGAAAAATATGGTGAGGAAAATTGCTTTGGAACAAAAGAAATCTCTACCCCCTCCTTCAAGGCCTTGTGGCATTTGCACTGGGACAAGCCACCCAACTGACTGTTGCCCAAAACTACAAGAGACAGAGGATTGCGCAATAGTATTCCCAGGGAGACCATTTCAGCAGCAACAACAACCATATCCCCAAAAGAAAGTTTGATTCATTTGCTCCAACATACAACCAAGGGTGGAAAGATCAACCAGACATGAGGTATGTCTCTGGACAACAACAAAGGCCCCCTTTTCAACCAAACTTCTAGCAGCCTCCACCTTACCAACAGGGTTTCCAAAAACCCCAAAGGAGATTTGAAGATCAAACATCAACAAGTCAGCAACAAGGGAATCCTCCACCAAAGGTAGATTCTAATACTGATGATCTTTTGAAGAAAATTGTTCTTAATCAACAGAATGAGCTGAAGAGTCAAAGTTCGAAGCTTAGGGAGTTGAAGACTCAAATGAGCCAGATTAC
The DNA here is from genome assembly GCA_963277665.1 of Viscum album. NCBI lineage: Eukaryota > Viridiplantae > Streptophyta > Magnoliopsida > Santalales > Viscaceae > Viscum > Viscum album. The sequence goes on along the minus strand of OY728132.1, from coordinate 1,474,279,986 downwards.
CACCGCCCTCCATGAACTTGTGAGTAAGAATTATGGAAATCTACCTTCCCAACCCACTAAAAATCCAAAGGGGAATGTCAGTTCCATCATAATGAGAAGTGGTAAGCAAATGAACAATACATCTGTACCTACCATTCCACCGGGATTCACCTCAACTCCGGAGAATCCACATTCCAAACCAACTGATGAGAAATCCAAGGAGAAATATAAATGTAAGAAAAAGATTGATGATGTTCCTTCTAAACCCCTTCCTTTTCCCAACAAGGTTGTTCAAACCAAGAAGATGGCTGAAGAAGCAATGAAAAAGGAGGTTTTGGATACATTCAAGCGTGTGAAGATCAACATTCCTCTACTTGAAGCCATTAAGAAAATTACAAGGTATGAAAAATTATTAAAATAACTTTGTAACAATCGAAGAGGGCTTAAGGGAAATGAGAGGATTAACCTTGGAAGGAATGTCTCAGCACTCATTACACCAAATCTAGCAATGCCAACAAAGTTCAAGGATCCCGGGACATTCACAATCCCATGTACCATAGGGGAGTTTCACTTCTCTGATGCTCTTTGTGATTTAGGAGCTTCAATAAATGTAATGACTCACTTTGTATTCTCTTCTTTACAGGTTGGTGAGTTGAAGCCAACAAGAGTAGTGGTGCAGTTGGCAAATAGAGCTATAACATATCCAGTAGGATTTCTTGAGGATGTACTTGTCCATGTAAGAGACATGATCTTTCCAGCAGATTTCTACATGCTTAACATGGAGGATGATCAGGTAATTTCTCATGCCCCCATTATCTTAGGTAGGCCCTTCCTCAAAACTGCAAAAACTATCATAAATGTCAATGAGCGTACACTTTCCATGGAGTTTGGAGATGAAGTTGTGGTATTTAATGTCATGGAATCCATGAAGTACCCATCATAGGACCATTCTACTTTTGTTATCTCCCATTTTTAACCACCAAGTAAAAACACCATGGAATTGTATTGTCCTATTCTTAGGGAGATTATGAGTATTGGTTCTAGTTTGATGTCTAAGAGTACTTACACACCTGTTTATAAGGAACAAGACTCTCTAAGATTTGATTATGAAATGGAATCATATTCTGATTTTGATCATGTGAACTCTAATTATGACATGGCTATTGAGTATGCTGATGGATTTGATGAATTATTTTCTAATTGTGATGATTTTTATTCTGATACTGATGTTCATTGTGTAGATATGTCCGTTGCATGAATTTCTACATCTATACATCACCCCCTACATTGGAACTCAAGCCATTGCCCCCAAATCTTAAATATGCATACCTACTGAGTGGTGATAGATTACCTGTTATCATTGCTAACAATCTCTCTTTTGAACATGAAGAAAAACTTTTGAATCTTTTGAGAGATAACATTAGGGAAATTGGTTGGAAATTGGCAGACATATCAGGTATTAGCCCATCCATTTTCATGCATAGGATTCTCTTGGAGGATGGGGCTAAACCGGTGAGGCAACCACAAAGGAGACTCAATCCAACCCTTCTGGAGGTAGTTAAAAAAGAGGTTGAAAAATTGCTCGAGGCAGGTATAATTTACCCTATTTCTGACTCACAATGGGTTAACCCTATCCAGGTTGTACCTAAGAAAACTGGTGTTACTATTGTTAAAAATGAGAAAGATGAATTAGTTCCAATGAGGGTACAAAGAAGTTGGCGTGTGTGTATTGATTATAGGAAACTAAATCATTCCACTCACAAAGACCATTTCCCCCTCCCATTTATTGATTAGATGCTTGAGAGACTAGATGGGAAGACACACTATTGTTTCTTGGATGGATTTTCTAGATATTTTCAGGTTCCCATTGCAGAAGAGGACCAGGAGAAGACGACATTCACCTGCCCATTTGGTACCTTTGCTTACCGAAGGATGCCATTTGGACTTTGCAATGCCCCAGGTACCTTCCAGAGATGCATGGTGAGTATTTTCTCAGATTTCATTGAGACCTGCATGGAGGTATTTATGGATGATTTTATATTTTATGGGTCCTCATTTGATGAATGTCTCTATAGTTTGGGTGATGTGTTGTATCGTTGTATTGAGAAGAATCTGGTCTTAAATTTTGAAAAATGTCATTTCATGGTCGAAAAGGGAATTGTATTAGGTCATATAGTCTCACAAAATGGCATTGAAGTTGATAAATCTAAGGTAGACATTATTTCATCCCTCCCATATCCTACATGTGTGCATGATGTTCGATCATTCCTTGGACATGCTGGATTTTATCGACGCTTCATCAGAGATTTTAGTAAGATCACTCTACCCTTATCTCGATTGCTTCAAAAAGATATTGACTTCAATTTTGATGATTCATGAAGGGTATCATTTGATGAGATGAAGAAGTGTCTGACCACTCCACCAATCATACAGCCCCCGCGGTGGGACCTTCCTTTTGAGCTTATGTGTGACACCTCCAACTTCGCGGTTGGAGCTGTATTATCTCAGAGGGTGGAAGGACGTTCACATGTGATTTCCTATGCATCAAGGACATTGGATTCAGCCCAATCAAACTACACTACCATAGAAAATGAGTTTCTTGCTGTCATATTTTATTTAGATAAATTCCGTTCATATTTATTGGGCTCTAAAGTAGTTGTTTTTTCTGACCATGCAGCTCTGAGGTACCTCTTGAAGAAGCCAGACGTAAAGCCATTACTTATCCGTTTGATGCTCCTTCTTCAAGAGTTTGACATCGAGATAAAGGAAAAAAATGGGTCAGAAAACTTGGTGGCGGACCACATGAGTAGGCTTACTCACACACTAGAGGATGACACCTTGGATCAGGTACCACTTCGGGACACTTTCCCCGATGAGCATCTCTATACCATCTCAGGTACGCATCCTTGGTATGCTGATTTAGTTAACTACCTTGTTGCCTTTGAAATACCTATAAATTTAAAGAAACATAAAGTCCAAAAATTGAAGAGTGAGTCAAGATTTTATGTTTGGGATGATCCATACTTATGGCGCATGTGTAGTGACCAAGTTATTAGGAGGTGTGTTCCTGATCATGAGTTTGAGTCTATTTTTCAATTCTGTCATACACTTGCATGTGGTGGACACTTTGGACCCCAACAGATAGCTAGGAAAGTTTTAGACTCTGGATTATATTGTCCAAGATTATTCCATGATTCCCATGTGTTTTGTAAGTCATGCTCTCATTGCCAACCCAATGGAAATATTTCAAGGAGACACGAGATGCCCCAACAACCCATTTTATTATGTGAGATTTTTGATGTTTGGGGAATTGATTTTATGGGACCTTTTCCAAGTTCCTTTGGTTTTTTGTACATTTTGGTTGCTGTTGATTATATGAGTAAATGGGTGGATTCTAAAGCCACTAAGACTGGTGATTCTCATGTTGTTGTGTACTTTTTCAAAGCACAGATTTTTTGCAGGTTTGGAGTACCAAAGGCCATCATCAGTGACCAAGGGACACAATTTTGCAATATGAATTTTGCTTCCCTCTTTCGAAAGTATGGGGTGACACACAAAACATCAACACCATACCACCCCAAACAAATGGCCAGGCTGAGGTTTCAAATCGTGAGTTGAAACAAATTTTGTAGAAAACTGTGCAACCAAATAGGAAGGATTAGAGTAAGTGCTTCGATGATGAATTGTGGGCTTATAGGACAACATACAAGACACCCATTGGTATTTCCCCATTTCGTATTGTTTTTGGGAAAGCGTGTCATCTCCCCGTGGAAGTTGAGTATCGGGCTTATTGGGCTATAAAAAAATGCAACATGGATTTGGCCCAAGCTGGAATCCAAAGGAAGATGAAAATTCAAGAGCTTGAGGAGATTAGATTGTCATCATATGAGAACTCAAGGCTCTACAAGGAAAGATCAAAAGTAGATCATGACAAAATGATCCAACAAAGGGAGTTTCATGTTGGAGAGAAAGTCCTTCTCTACAGTTCACGACTGAAGCTGATGCCTGGTAAGTTGCGTTCCAGATGGTTAGGTCCTTATATTGTATCTAATGTTTTTCCTTATGGTGCAGTGGAGATCACACAAGAGGACACTGGAAGGAGCTTTACAGTCAATGGGAAAAGTTTGAAGAGATACATTGAGGGAATTCCTACTAATGTAGTGGATTTTATCACACTGCATGACCCCATCATCACTTGAGCACGTCAGGCTGTTCCTAACCCTTTCACTTTTATATTATTTGTCCTATTTAAAAATTCTGCATTTCATGTGCATATATAATCTCATGGGTTCACCTTGAGGACAATGCAATATTTTAAGTGTGGGGGAGGGAACCTTTTAGTTTAGTAATTTAAAATTTTTTCCTATTTAAAAAAAAAACAAAAAAAAATTGTGTGTTTTTCAAATTTGGTGTGTTTATTTTTCAATTTTCCTTGTGTTTTTGAAATTTCTGAGCTGAAATGATTCTCATCACAATTTTGAAATGAATATCAATGAGTGAAATGATTTATCCATTGAAACTAATCTTAAATGAATGCTTAAATGACTTTGTTTCAAGTTCAAATATTTAGTAATTTCATGAAAAGTACACTGAATTTTGAATCCCATGCCACATCTCACTGTCTTCATATTTGAAATCACTTTCCTGTGAGGCTTCTAAACCATTATTTTCATATTCTTTACATTCACATCACTTCTTGAGAGAACCAAACCATGCTTTATTTAACCAGAATTTGATCTATTCCTGTCAAAACTTGAGGGTTTGAGGTACATATGTTTAAATGATTGAGGCATTTTTTTGGTCTTAAAGCCCCTATTTCAAAGAATATTTTTTATAATGGCCTACCTTGAATATTTAATCCTTGTAGCTCTTAGAATCCATGCACATACTGTTAGTTTAGCCACATTAAAAGCCAATTTTCCCTATCCAACCAACTCTTGAAGTGAAATTGCATAATCTAGTTGAGCTTAAGTGTGGGGGAATCTATCTTGTGTTGTGACAACAGATTCTGTGATACTTTGGGTGGAAAATTAAATTCTAAAGAGATGTGTTTTCTAATTAAGAAAGTCATTATACTAAAATCTGTGCCTTTTCTGGAGCTTTTATGACAAGTGAAGCTATGCCTTTTCTGGAGCTTCTAATTGAGGTGGAAAGTTGTTCCCATTTGAAGCTTTCAAGAAAATCATGTTTGAGAAGATTGAAATTTTTGATGCTGAAATGATGAATGGTGTAAACTTTTCATGACTTTTCATGATGATGGAGATGAATTGATACTATGGGGATTGAGGAGAAGACCATATTTAAGTGAAAATTAGATTAATGCAATTTTGCTTCAAAAAGAGTCAAGCCCTCCTCATTCAGCCTCAGAATTTTTCAGATCTAAATACTACCAACTGAAAGCCACAGAACAACCCTGAAAAGTACTCATGATAAAAATATGTCCTTTAATAACATCGGGTAGCAATGTAGGAATCTATCAAGCCTATGGTGACCCTTGTATGAGTTTGGATGAGAAAGACATTGCAATTTTTTTTTTGATATTTGTGTGATGAGAGAAAATTCAAGCGAGGTAAGTGTTTTGTGCATGGGAGGATAAATGAAGTGGAAATATGTTGAATAATATAAATGAAGAACTTTAAATAATGGTTTTTATGAGGCATGATATATTTTTTTTCTTGGTGTATAATTGTTTGATCTCAAGGATATGTGTTTTAAAATTGGTTTTGATTTGATATTGATGTTTACTTGACATGAGGTTTTTCCCAGGAGTGCAAAAGGGTAAGTGTGGGGGAGTTGATAAAACAATATTTTGTTGAATATTTTATATATAATAAATGATATAATTTCCTCACATTGAGTTAAATATGTTTATTTATAAAATATTTTGGATTTGATCATTCATTTGAAAATTTGGAGAAAATTCCAGTTTTACCCTTTATAGTGCATTGTAGTATTTCAAAAATAAATATTTTTATATTTATTATTTGAATTTGAAAATTTTTAACAGTGTTCCTAACTTAATTTTATACAACTTTTATTCAGGACACTAGATCAAAATAATGCATTTGGATGGTGTAATTGGGCCATAGAGGCAAAGGTGGGCTGGACACGCTAGAATGAAGAAGCTTCTGTATTGCGGCCATAACTCCTTCATATGGGCCTATATTGAGCCCAAATTTTGAGAGTATATATAGAACCCATATACTCACATTTTATCCTTCTTGAAGGTCGGCCAATACACGCGTTTTGGTGGTCAAATGGGCAGTTCAAGTTGTCATAAAATATTTTCCCGATATTCCCCATTCACACTTGAAACCACTTTGAACCTAGCCTCCCCACCACTCTATAAATTGGGGTTTTTATCATTTTATAGAGTTAGGGACGTGAATTGGGAAGTTTATGGCAGAGGATAAGTGGATCCACTCCAATTATCCAACTATTTCAATAAGGGTATCTCTTGAAGCAAGGATCCCTTCGACGAAGCCTTCTTCTTCTCCTTCATGTTGTAATGATTTTGTTTGTGTAATAAACTTCTTTGTTCTTCTTTTATTTATTCTATTTTCTTATGTTTTTTTTAAATTTATTCTTCTCTTAATATTCCTATTTGGGATGGAATTATTGAGTAGAAAATTTATTGGGTTATACCCATTTTAAACCTTTGCACATGAAAAACGCTTCTACAATGACTACACCGCCCATGGAAGAGTAGTTCTTTTTAGTAATCGATCAAACTCTATCCTTATTAATTTAATTATTTTGAATCATTGAGATACTTTAATTCACATAATATGATCCATGAATTATGTTTTTAAATTAAAATAAACTAAGAAAGAAATTGAACAATTAATACAAAGCACGTGAGGTCGAGATTTTGTGTAAATTGTGAGAGCGCGATCTTAATCGGTAATACAAGACCACATGGGATAAATTTGTAGAGTTAAAATATAATCTATAAACACAATTCATCCTCATTTACAGAATGAATATTTTCTCTAATTAACCACTGACCATAATCTATCTTTAGAACAACAATCAAAGCAGGGTGCTGCGATTGCGTGTTCCGAAGCTAGCCTAGGGTTCAAGTAATTTCATCTTTGTGGTTAAGTTAACTCTCGTAGGGTTCGAGGGATAACAAATTAGGGGATTATAATTAAGTGGATATTTATTTAAATGATAATTATTAATAAGTGAATGAAGAGGTAGAGTTAGATCAATTACACCTTTTAAAATAGATTTAAAAAAACATCTTCTTATTTTGTCATTTTAATCGAAATTCTTTTCAAAACTAAAAACAAAAAAATATACAATCTTCTTCCAGAAAACTTCTTCTAGATTCATAAACTATAACAAAACCCAATCCTTTAAAGTAGTTTTTTTTACTATATTCTATTTTATTTGTTTTAGAATACCTTTAATAAGTTGTTAAATTCACTTCATCCTTTTAGAGACGACCTTGGTCAGCCACTCTGCTGCACCTAAGTACCCCAAAATCACACTAATCATTTGAGGGCACCCACGACAGTGCTCTTTCAGAGATACACCCCATGATAGAGAATTTTCATATTTGGATATTCAGTTATGTTAAATGTTAATTTTTGTGCTTCGGGAATGAAAAATATTCATCTTGACTATTCTTTTCTTGGATTAAAATATGTGATAGAAGTTAAAAAACATAAAATAAAAACCAAAGGATGAAATTATGCTTTTAGAATGGAAATAAATCATGTAAGTATATTTTCTCATGTTCTTTATCTTGATAGTAAAAGAATACATCAACTCTTTAAAAAGAATATTGAAATAAAAATGTTATCCTATTACCTTCATTTTTGATGAATTTATAGTATTCTTGACCCCTGAATGATTTATAGATTTTTTTTCATTAACTTTATCATGACTATGTTGTATATCACTATTTATTATTACTTAGATTTATTTTTCTCCTCCTTGTCTATATTATCAATTCATATTAATGTTCTTCTTATCTGGGAACCTGGTTATGATTTATTATAGGTGAAATTCATATTTACCCTTTCCAATTATGAAAAGGATATTTTATTATCCATTTTTATGATGTGTATTTTGAAAAATGGTATTCTTTAAATATTATTTTATTCCTTTCATGATCACATGTTTTATCTTCCACTCTTTGAAATTGATATTTTTACAAAACATGTTTTGAACCATTTTTATTAGGAATGTGATAAAATTATGGGGAAAAATTTATATAAGGGGGTAGAATGTAACACCCTAGAAATTTAGTTTAAAATAATACTATGCTTGATATCTTGATGAATACGCAAATTTAAGCTTTAAGTGAATTTTGATATAATATAAAAATATTAATATTTAAATGTGATCATTATAACCTATCTATTAAATAAAAAGTATTAATATGAATAAGTAAATTATTAAAAATATTTATAAAGGTTTTATATAATGAAAATTTATTTATTAATTCATAATAAATAAGTACTCAATTTTTAGTAAAGTCATTTTATGTATAAAAAATACATTTTCTTCAAAGATGGTTTTAATGAGTTTTGTGTGCATATATTATAATTAATTAATAAGATTTATAAGAATTTTATGTTATTAAATGAATATAATTTTTTAAATAAGCATGTCAAAATTATCTTAGGGTGATATTTTAGGATTTTTCTTAAAAAATTGATTTTTTAGTGAATAGTAAAAAATACTGATTTTTTATAAAACTATCATTTATTTTTATTAAATAAGGTAATATTATTTCCTCATTATGTTCTGAATTTTAACTTAAAGTAAAATAAGACTAATTAATTAGATATAATCTAATTAATTACATATTAATTAACATTATACTTGATTTTAGTATAAGCTCTTTTTTAGGCTTAAAAACACATTTTTATAAAAAATGTTTTTCATTATGTTTTATGAATTTATATTAAAATTTATATTTTAAACTTATATAAATTGAATATTTGAAAAATTATTACATATTTTTATTTAGTTGGTTCAAATTTGGAAAACATATCTCTTTTATTTTTTCTCATTATGAATGATAAACACAATGAATATTTGTCACCTAGGTAAGGGTAAAATAGGTAAAACAAGATTAAAACTATGGGGTAAGATTAATATCTCCCTAAAACCTGTATTTATTTTATTATATAAATTTATTTATCCATAACCATCCAATATTAAAAAATTTGGAAATTTATTTCCATGTTACTTTGATTATAAAATTTATATTATTTTAAGTAAAGGATAAATTCAAATATCTAATATCTTTCTTTTAATGTCTATAATATTTTTTTATAGAGATAAAAATTATTATGTAATGTCAACATAGTGCTTGTAAAAGTAATATAAAAAAGAAAATGATTTTAAAAATATTAAAATAAATATAATTTGATTGAATTATTATATCCCACTAATTATTTAGATAATTATAACATATTATTGTTTTTTAAAATTTCATATTCTAATTACATTACCATATTGATATGTTTAAAAGTTAAATAATGTTAATAGTCCTAAAAATGAAATTAATGGTATCTTTTGTTGAATAATATTTTATAAATGATATAAAATTAATAAAAATATTTTATTTTTCCTAGTTAATGGGATATGGCATAGAATATCATCCATTCACCATTTATGAATCATTTTTCCTTTTAAAGTCACTTTATTGACCCCAAAAAGTAAAGAACTTTGATATCACTATAATCATCAAAAGGGGTAATGGTGGTTAAAACTAAGATATAAGGGTGAAAACATCACATAAAATTATATAAATTTTATTGGATGAGATTATTTCGACTCATGGTCATCATAGTTTATAAATATATCAATTTTATGTCAATTGGAGATAAAAATTAATTTATATTAATTTAATACTTTATATAATTCCAAATGTTCCCTCTCCTCACTTATAAAAGGAAACATACTCTCCTCTCTTCATTACACATTTTGAGCATGATAATTGAGATAAAACCCACCCAACTATCTCCCAAAAATCACTCTATATGTCTTAGATGTACCATTGTCACCAAAATACAAAACCAAGAAGGATTTAGGTGTAAGCCAAAGAGGTTATATGAGGAGAAGGTATAAGTCCTAACTAACCTATTTCAAGTTTATTTCTTCTTCTACATTCTTAAAATATTATTCAACCATGATAAAATAATAACACCAGTTTCTTCCATATACTTAAATTTTTATTTTGATTATATTACAATACTTTTGAAATCCTTTTCTATCATATGGGATATGGAAACATCGCTCGTGTGTATGTGTGTATTACCACATCCAGGAAGTGATGTATTTCCTTTTTCATCACCACCTCACAAGGATCGTAATTATGATGGATTTAGTTATTAGATAAAATATTAATGACATAATTATAATTATGGAAATATAATATATCATCTATTTTTTTCACATTTCCATCCATTGAAAAATGATAACATCTTTCGTGCATACATGTGGACTATGACCTCCATGAAGCGATTTGATTATTTTTTTATGTACGAGTTTCATAGATAGTTATAAAAATTGTATTTAATGTATTCAAATGATAATCTTCTCATTATTTGGATTCTGGATATTATGGAACAATCACCTCTCTGACCATAGTCAAACTACCCAAGATATTTTCAACTTATAAGCTGAATGTTTTCAAAATGTTCGACATGAACTTAATCAATTATTTAATTAAATATAACATGGATATAAGTGAAATAAAATAAATAATAAACAAGAAAATGGTTATTAAGAAATAAAATAATTAACATAAGTTTATTATACTGGAATATAAATAATGTACGTGACAAGTTAGAGTTGATATGTGGGACACTTTACCTTAAAACCTAGTTTTTAATATTTTAAAGATTTAATTTATAAATACTTTTCATCAATGAAAATATTCTTAACATATTTTTATGGATTTTTTTACATATATAATACTATAAAGTAAATTTTAGACCTCTTTTTTTTTTCTTTTAAATGTTTTCAAAAGGAATCCTTTTTATATATTTTATATGGGATGTTTTGGCCTTTTTTGAAAAAGGAAAAAAGGATGTTCTATTTTAACAATTAATGTAAGGGACTAGATCCTTCTATCCCATACCTTTTCTAGTTTTAAAAACCTATGGTTATTATAAGAATCCTAGAGTAGGTTCAGTTGTGTTTGGGAACTAGAATCTGGAACCAAAAGATGTTCACAATGTAAATTGTAGTTCATGATGTGAAACTTCAATTCACATCCCAAATAGAAGTTCATGATTTGAGTTATGGTGGTTCATATGGTGAAATTCATTATGTAAACCATAAATTCATGATTTTAATTAATAAGGAGTCTAATTTATCAAACTTGTCTCTAAAAACTCATGACCTGAATGTGTAGTTCACAATATGAATTAATCCCAGGTTTTTTGATTTTGGATGATTCATTTTTCAAAAAGTCTTATATTTAGGACATTCTAATATGAATTACCAATTATCACTGTGAAATTATGTGAGGAAGAATGGATATAAAGACTATTATATCCTCAAATTTTCTCAAATAATCTAATTCTATCCTAACCTTAGGTGACCATAGGAGCTCTCTCAGGTAATTCAGAAGCCTTTTCACAAGGGATTGATCCCTATGAATTTCCATGTTCGGTATATGGTGATCCAAGGTGAGTTTTCCATATTTCTCTCATGGTTTCTTCCAGATCAGTTTTATTTCCACCCATTATTTCTTTTTATGATATTAAAGTTGATCTTCTTTTTTATTATGGAGTTATTTTAAAGTTTTTAGAATATTTATGGGTTGGAATTATTATAGGGATGTAGTTTCTTTATGGGAGTGGTGATCAAAGTTCTATGTTGTTGTTATATTCTCAATCAAAGAAACTTTAAATCCTTGAGATAGGGGATCTGTTGCTTCTAATTATTTTTATGTGAAATAATAAATTTATCATTCTTTATCTCTTTGGATGATGTTTTAATTAAACTTAATAAATAATAAACTAGATTAATTAATGAAATGGTTTATGGTTTTAGTGATCACATGTTTTTCCACCATGATAACAATTTTCATTTTGATTTACTAGATAGTGTTCTATCTATGTTTATGATTTTTTAGAATATATATTATGATATGTTTTATCATGTTTAATTTTATTAAAAAGGTTAAAGAACATAAAGATGATAATGTTAATGGATAAATAATTAAAGAGGTATGTTTATTGAATCCATTTATTCTTATAATTTGATGTAAATCAAATGATTCCTAATGTATGTCTGATTGAATTGTTCTTCCATATTTTAATGTACTTTAATAAAAACATGGATATGGAAATGATTATTTTTGATAATAATAAAGAGGCATGTTAATGGAATTATTCATCCTTAAATTTATTGAAATTAGAATTTAGGATTTCTGAGAATGTGTTAATAAATTATTTATTTTAAAAGTTGATGTATTAGGTTACCTATTTTTTTAATCTTTTATAAATTAATTAGTTAATAAAATATGGTAAATAACTAGTTTCTTGATAAAGATAAAGTTTTAGGTCCAAGCGATCCTAATTTCATGTGAAGACTGGGGGCCTTGTTTTTTAAGGAATAGATGCCTTGTTGGCTTTATTTTCTATTTTCTTACTTATATATAAGTATTATATCAGTGTGTTTACTATAATAGGGTATTATAATAGTAGTAATATTTATCTAAAATGGAATTTTAGTCCACTTTAATTGGGATTTGTTTCATAGGGCCTTTGGGCCATCTGGGAAAGTTGGACGAGAAACCTCATATGCAGGATCAGGTATAGGCAAGCTCTATGGTGGTCGAATGCAGTCATGGGTCATTTGAATAATGCATTTGGACTTAATAGTCATGGTAATATGGGCCATGTAATGGGTTCCCCTTTATCCAAATAAAAAGTGGCTCCTTTTCATAATAATAAAGAGATGATTCATCCACAACTTAAAAAAAGGCACTGGTAGGGAGGCCTGAGTTTTTGGAATATATTGACACATGTGATGGTGAGATTCACAGTGATATGTTTGGTGGTTTTAGGTATTTTACCAAGATTTATGGAATGTGTTGTATTTGAACATTCCTATTATTCTACTGAAATCTATATTCTTGAATGATTATGTTCTTTATAAAAGTCCAGATAGCTAGGTTGCTGGTTTACCATCATTCCTTTCTCCATTGCTTGAGGTAGTTGGTTGTTCTTAGTTAATGCATCTATTTTATAACAACTTAGTATGTTTCCTAGAGTAACTTTAATTATGGAATTATAATTATTAATAAATGTTTTAACCCATGGGGTTGGTGCTTTAATGGAATGAAAATACTGATAATCTTTTGGAACTATGGATTCATTTGGATTATTCTTAGAGAGGATAGACTTCAATTGGTGGCTAATGAAATGTGAAAGTAATTATTTTTATTAATGTATAATGAATTAGTTAACATAAAATGAAACGATAAAATGAAATAATTAATTGAATGAATCATTTTGAATGATTTTTCACCTATAGGATATCTAGTTCCAAGAGGTGGTATTTGGGTGTCTGAGAGACTATAGCTGCAGTTGTTCCTAAGACTAGAATAATTCCCATAATGTGTCTATGAACTATATTATATATGGTATTTTTTATGATTTCATACACTACCCTACCCATGTTGGTAGGGTGACTGATGCCCAATGGACTATGGGAGGGTGTTTTTTCCATTGTCTAGGTTTGAAAGGAACAGATGGCTCACTACCCCCTTTGGCCCCACAATCTTCTCATAGTAGTATCATGTGCTAGTATGAATGTTGGTTATCTTTCCCCATATATTTTTTGTATAGGGATGTAAGTTCCTATGGTTATTTCACACACATATACCTCTAGTTATAGTATCATATGGACTATTATAGGTATGTCATATATGGGATGTGATAGATTGAGGTATAATACATTATATATGGGTTGTGGTGGATCCTAAAAACTACCCAGTTACTATCTATAGGTGTGATGGGGTGATGTGATACACATGGGTCATGGTATGTGATGGTATGATGTGATTAATGGGGTGAATGGTCTATGATGATGTGATGATGTGATTCATGAGGACCATGGCACGTGATGGGATGATGTGATTCATGAGGTTCATGATATGCATGTTATGATACTTTAGCCTAGGTGTCTTTAGGTTGGATTATTTTGGTGAGAGATGGACCAAGATGTGATAAATTTGGGAAGAGTATAAAACTAGCGGGGAAACGATGGCATGATACAGTCTTTTGATATTATATTATATGTTCACTTGTATGCGATACTTAGTGAGAGACAACCATGGTGAGGTTGGGAACTTAGCATACCTTTTTAGGTGATGAGTTGGTTTCATTTATTGTTCACTAGGATTTAGCATTCTTTCTTGATCTTTTTCATGAGAGGCTCTAGGGAGGATCCCACTAAGTATGCATGTTATTCTCACTCTATGTATATATAAACTATTTTATAGGTTAGTAAGAGAAAGTTAGTGATCGAGATGGACATTAATATCTTTTGGGTTGTTCAGGAGATGTTTGGTATTTCATGATCACTATTGAGGATTATCTTTTTTTATTTATAGTTATATTTTTGTAGATATTTCAGTTGTATAACATTACATGCATGTACTTTTAATCTTTCATTACTTTTACCTTGAGTAGGTATTGTTATATGTTTCTATATTATCTCTTGTTCCTCAAATATTAGAGGAAAATTCCTTCCATTGGTGTGTATATTATACCCTCAGTGCTTGTCACAAACTCATGGCCCATTGGAGGAAGGCTATAAGCATCCTTTTCTCCCTTATATTATTTATAGCATATGAGGGTTACCTTTAGAGTAGTGGTTTGAGAAAGAGTGGTATCATAGGTTCATGTTGAGAAATATGATGGAGTTTAGAGATAGGCACAAGTATGGATCGCATGGGTTGGTAGGGAAACAATGTAAGATAAGTTTATAAAAAAATGTTAATAATTAATACTAGTTGAGATATAGGTACTTAGGCCCCAGTTGTGATTTGATGCATAGACGTTTAAGTTTACTAAGCCAAATAAGTGAAGTGATACTTATTACGAGGTAGATACCAAGGAAAGGATCATGCATCATTCTTCATCGTGCATGTTTTTAAAATGGGCAGATCATGGGATTTTGTTGAACCTTAAATGGATAATTAATTAATTAACTATTAAATATTACATATTCTAGGTTTAGGAGTCCCTAATAATTTTTTATTTTGAAGGCATGGATCTAGTTCAAATTCCTCATCAGGTTCACACTGAATATGTTTACCAGGATATGCTAGTAGATCACCACAAAGTAGAGGTTGAAAATGATGAAACATGGAGGAAGACACTGTAAGAGTTTCAGTGATAGTGTCCACTGAAGTATGAGGGATCTGTTTTAGAATCAGTTGTAGAGGACTAGTTGTAGGAGTTGGAGATATCATTAAGTTCAATCCATTATTGGGAGGAGTACTAGGATTGATTAATGGTGAAGATGTTGTGTGGAGTAGTGAGGTAGTGGTTGTTCCTATTCCTCATGGATTGTGAAGAGTTATTTGTCTCATTGGAGAAGTCCAAATACCAATTTCAAGATGAATTTATTTCTTTGACTATGAAGGTGGCCAATCACTAGAAGATTCTTACCATTCGATAAGGGAGTTCTAGCTTGTGTGATTTTAGGATCTATTTCCAAACACTTATCTATTATTCTTTAGACCTATTTAAAAATTAAGTAGCCAGGGTGAGGCATTTTAAGGAGGCTTTTCATCCAAATATCCAGCATTAGGTCACCCCATTTATGATATCAACATATCTTGAGGTATTGGTAAGAGAAGAGGTTATTAAGAAAATGTTATCCAAGACCGAATCATCATGGTAGGGGAGTCATCAGGATTCCTCATGTATAAGAGTTGTGGTATGGAGATCCTAGTTGTCTGGATTGAATATATTTTAGATAGCTGAGGGTAGGTCCTAGCCCACATAATCTTATTTCTCTAGAGGTGGCATATCTTAAGCCCCTACAAAGGGATTAAATTTTTTTTATGGGAAAGAAAAGGTCATTAGTGGAAATAGTACAAGAACTTTATGAGTAGGTAGTGTGGAGTAGATGTTCTACTTTAGGTTCATCTATTAAGGTAGTTTCATCCAAGGTATCAACAAAAGGGTGTTCTATATTTGGATCAACAGATAAGAGATGGGCTAGTGTAGAGGAAATCCTTGAGATAATCCTCTTCCTTAGAGAGTAGAGAATGAACATGGTGATGGTCTCCATCAAGGTCAAAGAGGCCATGGTAAGATTTTTTCTCCAGAGTTTCAAGTGATAGGTGAGACATACATCACTCAGAGTACTCTTTGATTATTTTATATTTGGGTGAACTATTTTTTTGAATAAGTATCTACAGACTCCTTCATATCACCTACACTTGTCCATGCTTTGGGTCTTGAGGTAGAGAGGATTATAACTCCATTTTCATTAACTACATTAGTTGGATGCTGATATTATCTATATGAATTCTGTAAGGATTGTAATCTAGTTATGGGTTATCACTACTCTTAGAGATACTTTCTATGTTTATAGATATAACCATACAACATCTTCCTCATCATGGATTGCCTGTATTCAGCGCAGGATATTCTGGGTTGCTTCAAGATATATAATGTGTTATAATAAAATAATAGAGATTTTTTCATGTTTTTTGGTGAACGAGAACCTCATATGTGTCAAAGGCATGTTCTTCCCTTATCTTCCTTGATAGACAAACTGATTCTGAGTTCATCAGAGGCTTAACATGAATTATTTATCAGTTATATGGAAGAGTAACATAATTCCTCTCTTGAGGAGGTTAAAAAATTACTCCATCGATGGGATATCGAGTTTATGATAGAGCTATAAACAATAGTTTTTTTGATATTTATGTCTCTATATAGGTTGTCACCTTCTATGTTTTGAGATCTATAGGTGAAGATGAATGATCTTTTACAACAATGTTTTGTTCGGTTGAGTCTGTCACATTGGGGTTCTCCAGTTCTATTCGTAAAGAAGGATGATGGTATTTTGTGTGTCTATATCAATTATTATCTCTTAAAATAGGTGAAAGTGAAGAACCAATATCCAATTATACTAATTAATTATTTATTAAATCATCTTAAAGGATTTAGTTGTTTCTCTAATATTTATCTGTGTTCAGGATATCATCGGATGTGGGTAAAAGATGGGGATATTCTGAAGAACACTTTATGAAGTTTTTATTGGAATTATAAGTATTTTCTATTCCATTATGTTTGAAAAACACTCCATATATTTTCATGAGTTTGATTAATTTATTTTTCATAGCATTCTTGGATAAATTTGTGGTGTTTTTTTATCAATGAAATCCTTGTGTACTTTGCGTCTGAGGAAGTACATCCAGAGAATTTGTAAGATGTTTTGGGAGTTATTCCTCATTATTAGTTATCCAGGAATCTATTTAAGTGTGATTTATAGTATTATGAAAATAATTTCATGGGGAATTTCATATCCTATAGTGGTTTAGTTGTGGATCCATCAAAGATTAAAGCATTTCTTTCTTGGGTAGCCCCCAAGATAGTTGCAGAGGTGAAAAGTTTCATTGGTCTTGAAGGCTATTATTGGAGATTCGTAGTTGTTTTATCTCATCTTAAAACTACTATAATGAAATTTAATAGAAAGGATTAGGTATTATTTTGGACTGATCAATGTCAATAATCTTTTTAGTACTTGAAGGAGAAGTTAGTCATTGCTCCAGTTCTTTATTTTCCAGAAGAGGGAGTCTGATTCTCGATTTTCTATGATGCTTTACATAATATTTTGGGATGTGTTCTAATGTAGTAGATATAATTTTTTTCTTATCAGTATCATCATTTACATCCCCATGAGAATAAAAATACCACCCATGATATTGAATTGGCAACATTCATGTCTGCCGTGAAATTTTAGTGACATTACATCACTGGTGATCATTTTTTGGGTTTTACCAATCGAAAGAACCTGAGGTATGTATCCTACCATTATGAACAAAACATGTGAAAATAAAGGTGGGTGGAATTATTTCAAGATTAAAAATTCAATATTTAATATACATATGGAAAGGGTAATGTTGTAGTTGATGCACTGATTAGGAATTCATGTAGTGATGTCGTGCGTGAATATAGAGAGTAATGGAAGATATATTAGTGAAGTATCTTGATACGAGAAAGGTTTGGGGTAGATGTTCCCTTTTTCAGATGATAGTGCAATCATATTTGGTGAAAAAAAGTGGTGGAGTCCCAACTTTTGAATTCTA
The DNA here is from genome assembly GCA_963277665.1 of Viscum album. Lineage (NCBI taxonomy): Eukaryota > Viridiplantae > Streptophyta > Magnoliopsida > Santalales > Viscaceae > Viscum > Viscum album. The sequence continues at coordinate 1,474,261,691 of OY728132.1, read as the reverse complement.
AGATTGAGGTATGGAGAGATCAAATTACCTTGGCGATTCCTTTGATGGTTGGTATGAGGATAAACAACTCCGAATGTTATTATAGGAGAGGTTTTCATCCCTATGAAGATTCATGACTTGGTTCTCCTTAATTTACATATTTTACCCTTTCCAATACATAATGGTGTGATAAAAATTTACTGAGCTCTGAGAGGTCAGTTTTTTTGTCCTTGGTGGAAGTGTTTATTTATAGAGTTTATGTCTCGATGTTTGGTTCTCTAGAAGGTGAAGACCAAGCATGGTGTTATCGATGGGTTTCTCTAGCCATTGGATATTCCTTAGTGGAATTGGGATGAAATTTAAATGGTATTATTCACTAGTTTACCATGATTAAAGGGATGTTTTGATGAAATATGTGTGATAATGGACCATTTGATGAAATTAACCCACTCTATAGAGATCAGGGAGTCAATCTCAGTGGAGGTTTTTTTAATGAAATACCTAGAGGAGGTGGTAAGAATACACAAATTATGAGGATGATAATCCTTGACTATGATCCTCACTTGACCTCTAGGGTGTGTAGAAACCTCTAATATAATTTTGGACCTCAGTTATTCCTTAAAAATATTTTTTTATCCATATAAGGATGGTCAGATAGAGAGAACTATCCAAACTCTTGAAGACATGTTGCAGGCTTGCGTCCTAAATTGTATAGGTTTTTGGATGAGTAACCTACATTCATTTGAATTTGATTAAAAAATAGTTTTCACTCTACCATTGGTATGATAACATTTGAATCTTTGTTTTCCTAAACTTTCCATTATACATTGTACTGGACTGGGGTCGGAGAGTCAACAATTTTCCAGCTAAAAGTAGTACAGAGAACAACAGAGATGGTTAGGTGATTCATGAGAGACTAAAGTTAGTTAAGAATCATTATAAGTCCTATTAAAATCATAGGAGGATAAATCTAAAGTTTTATATAGGAGATAATGTGTTTCTAAAGGTGACCCCTCATCATGGGTAACGAAGGTTCAGTCATGGGAGTAATATTTCTCCCCAGTTTTTGGGACTTTTTATGTATTGGATTGTGTTGGAGTCATTTCATATCAGATTGAACTTCCACCATATATTTTCGAAATACATGATTTATTTCAATTTTCATAGATTCCTTGTTATCTTCATTAGTAATCTAACATTATCAACTAGGGAGATATCAATGTTGACGAAGATACAACATTTAAGGAGCATCCTATGAATATCTAGGACCACTAGGATAATGTGTTGCATGGGAATATTATTCCTTATGTTTTTTCCTTTAAAGGAATAGTGGTGTGGATGATATTATCTAGGAATGTGAGTTGCATATATGTTCGTAGTTTTCTAAGTTGTTTGATGTTTGAATCTTCTCTTACATCGATGATTATTTTTATGGTTATTGACATTTATCTTTTTTATGAGATGGTTTTGTCTTACTTGATTCCTTGTTTTTTTCCTTTCTCTTAATTGATTGGTATATCACCCAAGAGATTTTTTGATATCTGGTTATTGTCCTTGTTTAGTTTTTCACTTTGTTCCTCTGATTGATGTGTTTGAGCTTCTGGGATAAAGAGATTCTTGAGAGGTCTCTCATGGGGTGTCTATTTAAAAAAACTCATTTTCTTTCTTTTATATTCAAGTTTGGTTTTAAATTATCGAGGATGAGAATTGCTTGAGAAATATTAAATTTAAGGTCCAAGATCCTTCTATCCTTCACCTCAGTGTGTTTTTTATCTTATGGTGATTGTAGGAATCATAGAGTAGGTTTGGTGGTGTTTAGGATATGGAATATGGAACCAAGATAATTTCACAATGTAAATTTTAGTTTATGATACGAGCCATTAGTGTTTGGCCTAAATTGGAGTTTGTGTCTTGAGTGAGGGTAGTTTACATGAAAAAATTCAGGACATGAACTATTTATTCATTATGTGAATGGATGAGGAGTTAGATTTCTTGAATCTATCTATGAAAACTCATGATGTGAACATGTATATTATGAAATGAATTAATCCTAGGTTTAGTGGATTTTTTTGATGAATTTTTTGATGGTTCTTAAACTCAGGACATTCATGTCATGAATGACCCATTCACATCATGAAAGTTTGTTAGGAAGAATACCCATAAATCCTCTTTCACCCTTAAATTTTATCAAATACTCTAATTCTCTCCCAACCCTAGGTGACCAGAGAATCTCTCTTAAGGTATTTTGAAACCATTTCAAAAGGGATTCACCATTTGCTTTTTTTGTTTGATCTTTGGTGATCTGAGGCGAGTTTTCCATATTTCTCTTGTGGTTTCTTATCTGACCAGTTTTTTCCACCCTTTATTTCTTTCCATTATATGGAGGTTGATATCCATTTTTATTATAGAGTTATTTTGATATTTTTTGGTATAGTTTTGGCATGAATCTCTTTGAAGGTTTTAGTTTCTTTATAGGAGAGGAGATCACAACTACGTATTTTTTTTCATTATTGATCAAAAAACATTAAAATATTTGAGGTAGGGGATTATTTTACTCTCATTATATTTATTTGAAATCATAAATTTATCACAATTTAGATATTTGGTTGATGGTGGAATTAACCTTAATAAATAATAAAACATATTAATGAAAGAAATGGCTTATGGTTGTAGTGATCACATGTTTTTGCCTTCAGGAAATTTTTTTTCTCTTGATTTAATAGGAAGTGTGCTATCTATTTTTATGATTTATTTTATAATGTTTTTATTATAGGGATTAATATGTTTAATTTTATGGAAAAGGTTAAAGAATGTAAAGCTGGTAAGGCTAATGGATAAAGAATTAAAGAGGCATGTTTATTGAATCTGTTGGTTTTTATAATTTGATGGAAATAAAATGATACCAAATGCATGTTTAATTGGATTCTTCTTATATATATTAATGGAATTAGATAAATTAAATGAGGATTAAAATTGTTGTTACTGATAATAATAAATATTCATATTAATGAAACTGTTCTTCCTTAAAGTTGTTAAAACCAGAGGTTTTTCTTTAGAGAATTTTTAAATTATTTATAGCTTTTAATAGTCGATGACTTAGGTTACCTGTAGTTATAAACTATGATAAATGAACTAATTAACAAAATAAGTAAAATAAAAGGTTATTTAATAAAGATAAAATTTTAGGTTCAGGTGATCCTATTTTCATGTGAAGGATGGATACCATGTTTTTCAGGCTTAAATACCTGGTTGAATATATTTTTTTGTTTGATTACTTTTGTGTTTCCTATGGATGTAATACCTCCTATATGATGTAATGTGATTCTAGGATAGCTGATGGTTTGGTGAGATATGGGTAGGGAGGCCTGCGTTTATGGAAGCTGTTGATTCCTATTATGGAAAGATGCATGGTGATATTCATGGTGGAGTCAGGGATGAAACTGAGATTCATAGAACAGGTTAAAGATGAGATTTCCTATTGTTGTGTTGAAAGATGAATGCTTGGTTGATAATGTTTTTCATAAAAGGATGAATGGATGGGTTTCTTGTTTACCTCCATTCCTTTCTCCACTGCTTAAGGAAGCTGGTTGTTCTTGGTTTATGCATCTATTTTGTGGTTGCTTAGGATATTTCATAGAGTACCTAGAATTATGGAATGATAATGATTAAAAAATGTTTAACCCCTAGGGTTGGTACTTGAATGGAATGAAAATGTTGAAAATCTTGTGGAATTGTGGAATCAGTTGGATTATTCCTAGAGGGCATGGAATTCTCTTGGTGGATAATAAAATTTTAATTGAATAATGTTAATGAATGGATAATGAAATAATTAAAGTAAAGTGAAATGAAAAAGGAAATAAATAATTAAATGAATCTCCTTGAATTATTGTATGCTTATAGGATATCTAGATCTTAGTGGTGGAAGACGAGTGTTTGAGAGAAAATAATTAAATTTGAGCCTAATACTAGGTTAATTCCCATAGTGTATATGTGAGATTTATTATATCCATTATGTTTTGTGATTTCATATCCTACCCCACTAGTGTTGGTAGCACTACTGATACCCAATGGACTATGGGAGGGTGTTTTCCCCAACATCTAGGTTGGTGATGATTTAATGGCTGACTACCCCCTCTGGTCCTACTATATTATCCTAGTAGTATTATGTGATAGTATTCATGGTGGTTATATTTACCCATATATGTGTATATAGGGTTGTAATGGCTTGCGATTATTTCCCACACATGTATATATGGATATAGTATTCTATGGATTATTATAGGTATGGAATGTATAGGCTATAATGGATTGAGGTATAATACAAAACATACAGGCTATGTTAGATCCCAAAAACTACTCAGTTACTATCTGAAGGTTTAATGGAATGATGTGATGAACAAGTGTGTGGTATGTGACAAGAAAATGTGATGCAAAGGGTTCATGGTATGTGATAATGAGATGATGTGATGCACGAGGTGCTTGGTATATGGTGGGATGATGTGATGATCATGGTTTATGGTATGTTATGATTATATAATGTAATGCACAAGATGCATGTTATAATAGTTTATCCTAGGTTTCTTAAAGCTAGATTCTTTTAGAGAGAGATGGATCAGAACATGTGATGTTGGGGTAGATAGGAAAACCAACAGGGAAGTGATAACGGGGTAACTTATTTTGATATTATATTATATGTTCACTTGTATTTGATACATGGTGAGAGAGAGATGTGGTGAGGTTAAGAAAACAATATAAATGTTTAGGTGACAAGTTGGTTTCATTTTTTGTTCACTGAGATGTATTATGATTTCTTTATATTTTCTATGAGAAGATCCTGAGATGATCCTACTAAGTATGCATGTTATGATCACCCTATGTATATATAAACCGTTTTTGAGGCTAGATGGAGTTGGTTAGTGATCAGGCTAGAAAAAATTTCTTCTGGATTATTTAGGAGTGTTTTGGGATTTCATGGTCACTCTTGAGGATTATCTTTAGGTAATTATAGTTCTCCTTTTGCAGTTATTTCAATTTTATAACATTACATGCTTGCACTTGGTATCTTTCTTTACTTTTATCTTATGTAGGTGTTGTTGTGTGTTTCTATATTATATATCTTTCATTATATCATAGAGGGTAATTATCTCTATTTGTGTGTATGTTATACCCTTGGTTCTTGTCACTAACCCATGGCCTATTGGAGGCACTCTTCAGGTTGTCATTATCCACCTTCTCTCATTATCGGCCTAGTAGGGGTACCTTTGAGGGAGGGGGTCATGACATATATGACGTTGATGGATTTTCCCATTACCACAACCATTATTTGATTTTTTTATTACTTTATAAGCTTCAATGTTTTCTTCATTGAAAAATAATCCTTCCCTTTGTTCTTGGTATTTTAGTTTGGAAAATTGGGTTTTAAATGAAAAGGATATATAAGTATCTAAAAATGTTTTACTTATGGGTTAAAAAGTATCTTTTTATGATTTTGATGAAATAAATACAAGATTTTATGTGTTTCATGTATGTTATAGTTCTTTTTCATTGTATATGATGATGGGTGAGCATGATATAACTATTGAATGCCTTGGGTAATGATTATGTTATTTAGAGAATTATGTTGGAATTAACCGATTAAGTTATTCTATTTATAAGGGTTCTTGTAAGGGTTCAATGAAGAAGATGTCCCAATGAACCTACATGAATTTTCTATTCTTTCTAATGATTTTTAATGGAAATATTTTGATTTTATAAGGAAAGAAAATGATATTTTGTTTAAAGGAATTATTATTCACCTTAAAGGGTAAAAATGTATGTTTGTAATAAAATGTTTTTCATTGGTTCTCATGTTTTCTAATAAACCCTTATAATTATGATTCCACCTTTATGTTTTTTAAAAATAATTTTATGAAAAAATTTGGGTAGTAAATCTTTTTTCACGTGTAAGTAAATTATTATTTGAGATCAAAGTTTATTATGTTAAAGGCTAACTCTCTTATATGATCTCATGGATTGAAATAGACTTATAGGTTTCTTTCTTTCTTTTTATGTCCATTTTTGAGTTTTTTTATCATACCATGTTTGAAAATGTTTTTCATAGTATTTTAAGGATGAGTAGGAACAATGATGAAGTCAAGATGTAAATCATGAATATTTTTCATGAAAAGAAAACATGTTTCATTTTCAATGTTTTATATTGTGGAAAAAATGGATATTGAGTGGAGGTGTCCACTTTATAGTATATGGGTTTGTTATTTAAGCGTTTTGACCTAATCCTCTAAAACTATTAATTGTAAAGTTCCATAAAATGAAAAAAAGTAAATTATTTTCTAAAAAATAAATATAATTTAATGTTATAAGGTTGGGTCCTTATAGGCTTTATGATAGAGATCTAGGAGGACATGATACCGGTGGTGCTTAGTGGCCCTCAGTGGAAGTGGTACCAAGATTGGTGGATAGAAAGGTGGTTGTATGATGTGACTTTCCCCCCTCTCCTTGTTAGGTTAGACCATATTATTATTTATTGGGCCTGTATTTTCCCTCTTTACATTTTCTATGTTATAAAGTTTAATTATGGGGGGGGGGGGGGGGTTCTAGAGGTTTCCATTATTTTATGAATTACTTTGGTATTTATGTAGATTCATGTGTCTGTGTTTATATAGATGCATTAGGATAAGGCCTCTCATATGTGTGTTATGACTACTCGATGCTAGTCACCATCCCTTGGCCTTTTAGAGGTGGGCATGGGGTGTCACTTCCAGCATGATACAAACCTAGGTGGGCCCCCAATAGGTTAGGATATGATATAAAATGTATGGTCTACAAGCTAGATGATTCATTATGAGTTTATAGAACAACTTATATGACCCCCATTGGTAGGGGTCTACAAACCTAATCAGATCTAACCTGACTAGGTCGAGTGAGGTGGGGTTGACTTATAGAAATAATAAGGTTGGGCCGGGTTCTATTAGGATAACTTGTATATGGGTTGAGTTAGATCAAAAGTTGGGAAATTAATTACCCATCCCAACCCATCAATTTGATTACGAGATGAAATTATTAATAATTAAAAAAAATGAATGTATTAAGTCACTCTCCTTCACTGCTCCACCTTCTTTCTCACTAACCTATATCTCCCATTCGATTTGAGATTAAAATCCAAACCATAGAAACCCTAACCCCCTATTCCCTTCTTATCACCAACATGATTCCCTACCTTTTATAATCAATCAAATCCTTCTCTTTAGACCACCGTTTATTCATCCATCCTCCTCCCTCACTCTTATCCTTCTCCTCCTGGTGTCATGTGTTTCTAACCACTATCTGTGACACTTTCTAGCGAGTCTTTTATTCTTATTATATTCCTTACTTGATTTTTAACTCCCATGAATGCATCATGAAAATCTTAATCAACTAACCCTACAATATGGTAGTAATACACCAACTTCTTCTAGGGGTGTCCTATAGAAGGCCGCAACCAAAACTGAAGATTCTCATGGATGGTGGTTTAATTGGATGTGGATATAACCATCCAAATTCAGTAGAAAATCATTGAAAAATAGGTTCTAAAATAACTACAAATTAAATTATAGAAATAAGAGGGGTATTATAAGTAGAAAACTGGTTGAAGAAACTATGGGTGTGCCATTCCCTTAGAAGGTAAAAATTCCTTAAGTATCTATTAGAGTTTCTCAAGATTGGGATGATTTTTATAAGAATAAATATGGAATGGATATATGTAATTACAATGGTATAGATTATTATTTCAAGTTTGGAAAACATGTAACTAGAAATTTGAATTGGAATTTGACCAAGTGAAAAAAATCCACAAAATAATATTGAGAAAATTCAAATTACTATTAGTGTTAGAAATAAGTGTGATGATAAAAATAAAGGGATAGTAAAAATTTCAATAGATCATTTGAACCAAGAATGGAACAGAATAAATATTTATGGAATGATAATAATTAATTATTTATCATTGAAATATGTTGAGAATCATAAATTTAGGGAATTTATAAAAGTTATTAAACCTCAATTTCAAGTTCCAACTAGGAAAATGAATGTTATAGATTTACTGTAATTAATTTTGAGTGAAAAAAAAATTAAAGTATAGATTTGACATGTTATATTAGATGGTATGTCTTACTGCTAACACATAGACTTTAATTAATAATATGAATTATATGTGTGTGAATGTACATTTTATTGATGATGATTGGATCTTGAATTGAAAAAATAATTAGGTTTTGTCTTATTCTATATCATAAAAGGGGCATAGTTGTTTGATTATTATAAAAAATAATGAAATAATGCGGGATTATAAGGATTAATAATATTACCATGGAAAATGATAGTTCTCATAATATAACTATTATTTATTTGATGAGTAGGGTTAATGATTGGAATGGGTCTATTATTAAAGTAGATTATATACATATAATATGTAGTGTGATAATTTTAAACCTTATTGTTAGTGATGGGTTAAAGGAAATATCAACATATATTGCTAAAATTAAAAATTATTGCAAGTTTTTGAAAATTTCACCTTCTATATTGGCTTATTTCAAGAGTATTTCCAAATAATTAAAAATCCATAAAAAATACACATTTCTTGTTGTTTCTACTAGTTTTAATTCTTGTTACTACATATTATATGTTTCTAATAAGTATGATAAAGTATTTATTTTCTTTTAGGAAGATCCAAGTTTTATGAATGCTCTTATCAGTGAAGGTGGGACTCTTACAATATATTATTGGGAGCTTTCTTATGTATTTTCCATGTTTTGAAAAATAATTTATGATGGCAGTATTGAATTTTCTGGTTCTATTTTTGTGACATGTCACCATTTATTTTATAAATTTTATAACATATATAAAAAAATAATGAAATGGTTGAAAAGTAATGATAATACTATGAGTGAAATGACTATTACAATGAAGGTGAATTTGGGAAATTATTATGGTACTGATTCTAATTTTAATTTTCTTTATGTTTCCATAGTTATTCTTGATCCTCGATATAAATTAGATTATTTTTCAGATAGTTTTAAAATGAAGTTTTATGATTAAGATAAGCATGAATTGATCGGTAAATTAATATATATTATGAATATTCTCTTTGAGTTTTAAAAATGTAGATATCAAATTCCTCTTGATCATTGTGAATCTATTTTTGGCCAAGATTCACATATTCATGTTAGTAGTTATTGTAGTGAGGATGATGAGAAATTAAAAGATGCATATAGGTCAAAGGAAAGGAAAAGAAAATTTACACAACAAATGAATGGATTAAAAAGATATCTAGTGGTTGATGATTGTGAGGATTATTTTTAATGGATTTGATATTTTTCTATGGTGTAATGGAAGGAAAAGTAAGTATCATGTTCTCTCTTGCATTGGAAGAGATATTTTAGTTATGCCACTATCTACAATATCTTTTTAGTTAGTATTTAATTTAGGAGGAATATTACTTTATCCATTTAATAGGTTTTTGAATACTAATACTATCGAGGCATATATTTTTGCCCAAAATTAGTTTAGAATGTCTAAAACAATTGACATTATAAGGAAACTAATAGAATTTAAATTTATTGAATCATGTACCATTAAAAATATTATGATTTTTATATCATTTTCCATTTATAAACCTATGTTTTAAAAAGAAAAATATTTACTTTTTCTTCTATTGTGCATTTAAGATATGTCATCTATAAATAAAGATTAAAGTTACAATATATAAAATAAAATCAAGGATGGTAGAATACTCTTAAATTAAGGTATAAAATTATGTTTGTTTTATAAATTATTTTGAGCATCCATTTCTTTATTATTTGGATCATATATTTCTTTATTTATATTTGATTCATAGTGTTAATGACACCAACACATTACAATTACATGATTAGTGAACAAATATGGATATATGTATTTTAGATCACTATGTTTTAACATTATAATTCCATGATCATTGAAAAAATATAGAAATATGTATTTTAGATTATGTATCCTACAATTTTGGCTGCATATTTACAGTTTGATTAACATTTTTGACATAACAATGGGTTTATGGGTTTAGATGAATATTTATTTCATTTGGTATGTATATAGATAGTTTTAAGAGTAAATAAAAAATGAATTTATTTTTTTATAGTTTATGGTAAATGAATCCATAAAACAGTTTGAATTTTTGGCTCTATCGAGAGTTCTAATTTTCAAGGAATTATTTTTTTATGGTTAGTTGGTAGTTTTTTTGGATGCATATTCAATTAATTGTTAATATAATTTTTATTTATTTGTAATTTTTTTAGTTTATAGGTGGTTTTAGGGTTGTGTTCAGATACATGCATGGGTGAAAAAAGTTTCTTTTTTCCTTATGTTGGTTTTATAATGGGGTTGTGTCCCTTTTTAAGAAATTATATTAACTCATTGTATAACAAAACTGAACCTACAATCCTAGATCAGGTGCTAAAAACATAGTATTTACACATATGTCTTTGATACTAATAAAAGTGACCTAATTTTTGATATAAAAACATTAAAACATAAAAATTGAACATTGGATCACTTAAGTACCCAAGAACCTTTCAGGATTAGGGTTTTAGAGAATTAGGAAAAACTCTTACATAAAAAACACTCATGAAATCAAGAGAGTATTTTTTCCACTATACCTAGATTTTCATATTCCATATTAAGTTTTAAACAACTCCCAAAAAGTTCATCACATATAAAAACTTTCTATATTTAAATCATTTATCATCAATCTTCATAACCTGAGGAATATGAAATATAAGAATGGAGAGATCAAATGATTAGTAAGGTTAAAAATAATCATTAACAATTGAATGTAATCAGTGAGAATAATTTGTTCATAAGGGTAAGATGGCATAATAAAATTACATGAGCATAACATAAGTGGATTCATAAACATTAATTCTCAGATCAATAATCATGAAACATGGAATAAATCTTTAATAGAGGCATTATTCATTAGAATAAATAATCAAGATCCATGTGATGTCAATCTTGATCAAAGGAATCAATAAAAACCCATAACAATCATAATGAAATTGTGTTCATATTTTGTAACATTATATTCATAACCCATTTTAAACATATGTTAGAAATAGATAGATCCCAATTAAATCCATAGGAGAAACCCTCCTATAACTCCCTCCTTCTTGCCTCTAAAGACAAGGAATATTACCCAATGCGTAAGAGTGCTATCTGGGTGCACCCATTATATAAGCTATATCAGACTCACCCATTCATTATGAGATATAATGGGGATCAAACCATCATATAATCTATATCGGGATAAACCATTTATCATCAACAGTGTCCGAGTATAGATCATGAATACAACATTTAGAATCTTTCATATTATGACATAATAATATTCATTACTTTATTCACCCATGGAAAAGACATAGGTTCCATTTCAATCTCATAATCCATTCAGATAAATAACAAGGATAGTTTCATTAAAACATATCCTGATTTGAGTGTAAGTAACATCAAGGGTTGTTGACGATGATAAATGGAAATTACATTAAAATATCAATAAAATTTTTTAAAGGAAAATACTATTTTTTAATTTAAAAATCACTTTTAAAAACTAAAAACTCACAAAATATTGTGAAAATAATTTTTTCTTGAAAATAACCTTGTAAAAGTATATATTAATATTTAAGGAAAATAATAGTCTTTATGGCAGGAAAATCTATTCATGTTATAAATGTTAAAAATAAACATTCTTTTCAAACATTTTGTAAAGGGAGTAAAAAGTGACTTGTCTGGAAAACGTTAAGAATTTACTCTTTATTTTTTTTAAAATAAGGTAAAATATCATGTAAAATATATTTAGGAAATAATTTATATTTTTAAATAACATTTTTTTGAAACCATTTTAGAATACATGGATTTCATAGATAAATATTCTTAATCCAAAAGAAAATAAAAGATCAGTTTTACTTACAAATACATTTCTTGATGTTTATTTAAATAATAAGAGATGAAATGGAAATAAAACATGTAAAAAAATTCATAAACATAATATAATAAAATATATTTCATTCAATAAAATAATAGCATATTATTTCCACTAAAGGAACCTTGAACATAAAAAATAACAAAAATGAGATTGTAAGATAAATCATTTTCTACTTTGGTAGCTTTTCAATCATAAGACCCATACAATAATAACATCAAATGAAACTTTAAATATCAATAATAAAGGATATTAATGATATAATATGTCAAATGGGAAATATGTACACCTCATAAAGGAAGATGTGTGCACATCATAAAATTTTTTCCTAAGGAAATGGAATTTGAGATGAATAACCCTGACAAAGATCATATCATTGAATTAAGAGTTAATCAATAGATATATTATCTACAAAAAATGTAAATATAAAAAAACAAGTTGAAATAAATAATAATAAAATTGTGATATTTACTCACACATAATCATGGTATAATGATGCCAATGAAGAATAGTTACAACCCAATGAAAGGAAATCGAGTTAAGAAACTCTTTACCACATGGTAACTTTCAAGTCAAATTAACTTGGATAAAATAATTCAAATTGAAAATTAAAATATCATTAATTATGATTTATTCATGATATAATATTTAAAATTTTATTATATACACTATATAAAATAAATTAGGTGCATAACATTAAAATATGCCTCAATGAAGGGAAATTGAGACGAAATCCCTTACCTTGAGTCCATACTTGCTATATATTTCCTTGAACACATGCATTATAAAATAATATTAAATATTTAATTTATTAATATAATTTTCCAAGATTAATATATTCACCTTAATCCATTTATTTAATTATTTTAATTACATATTTAATTACTTAATTAATTAAGTCCATGTTGGATGTTTTGAGGACGTTCAGTTCACAATTTCAAAACAACTTTAGTGTGTTGACTATGGTCAAATGGGTCATTATTATATAATATACATAATAATAATATGGACATAATTATAATTTTTATACAAAAATTATACTTTCAAAACCAATAATTAAATATGTTTATGAAAAATGAACTATGTTACAATCAAGGAGACGATAGGTTCTACGTACGCATGAGTAACATTTCTATTTTTCAATGATAATTATGGAAATAAGGTAAGTATTATTTTAACCTCCCATAATTATAATTATATAATAAGAACTATATAATATATTTTAATACACTTATATATATTATCCATTTGATGTGGTGATGAAAATCAAATCACATCACCTTATGGAGGTGGTAGTCCACACGTACTCATGGACGACATTATCATTTTTTAGTGAATGGAAATGTAATAAATTAAATGATATATTATCTTTTTATAATGATAAATATGACATTAATACTATATATAAAAATTATCTCCATAATTATAACCATCCATTAAATTTAGTGATGGAAAACGAATTACATCGGTCCACAATGTGGCAGTCTATCGTACACACGAATGATGAATTCGATTCCAATTTGATGGAGGTTGGAGATGGATATTAGTTATTAAAATTACAAAATATCACCATATTATATGTAATATTTTGATTTTATTATCTTATAATTATTGTAGAATATTTTAAGGAGTTTTAATAAGAAATAAAATGAAAACGATCAGTTAAGAACCATACATCTTCTTCAGACAACTACCTTTACTTTACACCTTAAGGCCTCCAAGGTTGGTGTTATTCCCAAATTAAGGCCTCTAAAAAGTGTATAGAGATTTTAATAAGTTATTTTGGAATATATTCACTAATAAAAATGGTTCTTGAGGTGTGAAGAAAATGAGAATAATAGGTTCCCTTTTATAAGAGAGGGGAGAGACACTTTTTGAATTTCTTGAAATATTAAATTATTATAAATTACTTTTGACATAAAAATGTCTCAAAATTGATTATATTATAATATAATATTATTATAATTACAAATAATCTCACAAAATAAAATTTGGAAAAGTTTGAATTACATTTTTACCCTTTTCCTTTTTTTTAACCCTTTATTAACCCTTTTGACCATTATGGTGATATAAATGTTTTTACTATTAAGGGGTTAATATATTTACTATAAAAAAGAAGAAGACAATAAATAGACCATGTTTTATATTTAAAACATATCCTAATCACTTATAAGATTATAATATTTTTATTAATTTTAAATCATTGAATAATATATTATTTTCATAAAATATCAATAAGGTCAATTTTAGAACTATTCAATTTATTTGAATTTTATAACATCAAGAAAAAAAATTAAAAAAAAATAAAACAAAATATTTTATTCAAATATTTATCTAGAAATTTCTTTTATTACACTATTTATTTCAAATTATAATACTTATAATACTTATAATATTTTTAATATCATTTATTTTATTTTTTTATTAATTGAATAATTACCATGTTAGCATTGTGTAAGAAATTAAGGTAATTATTTTTTCACTAAAAAATAAAAATAAATTCACATGATGAATATAAATAATTTAAATTTAAAAATAATATATATAACTAAACATATCCTATATTTTTTCAAATGTTAAAAATATTATAGTTATTAAAAATAATTGTGATATTTTTGACTTTTCTTTACATAAAATATTATAAATCTCATAATCACAGAAAAAGGGAAAAAAGTCCATATATTATACCTTTGGATGAATATGTATAAGATATACTCATGAAATACAATTTATAAATATGTTATGGTCACATTTTAGTCCTTATCATTTTATTTTTAACTTCAATTACCCGATTTACCCTTTACCATGGTAATAAAAATTACAAAGGTTGCTATTAATATTGATAAAAAATAAAATGGATATATTTACAAAATTTATACCTTATAATTCCTAATATGGAATAAATTTTTCAAAATTTAAAAACTTATAAGTGATATAATTTAATTTAAAAGTAAACCGGGAAAATACAACAAAAAGCTATTTTTTCAGAAAAATGTATTTTTAAGAATAAAAATTTTTTTATACCAAATTAAAGTATAAAATTGAGATTAATTAGATTATTTTAGACGAAAATTATCTAATTAAATTTTAAAACTAACACAAAATTATAATTTTACTTTACTAATAATTCAAAAGAAAATACATTTTTCAATAAAAATCTGTATTTTTCACTATTCATAAAAAATCAAACTTTTCAAAATATTCTCAAAATTTCAGCTTAATAAATTTTAATATTATTATTTCAAAAATTAATTTCATTATCAAATATATTTTATAAAATTTTTAGAAATTAATTATAATACTTTCTTACAAAATTAAATGAAAATAATTTTTGAAGAAAATATATTTTGAAAGATAAAATGACTTTTATAAAAATTGAATGATAATTTAATAATAATTAATCAATAAAATTATATTAATTAGAAAAATTATATATATATATATATATATATATATATTTTAAAATTTGGTTAATCCTATCGATACTTTCTAATTCAATGACTTGTATATAATAGTCACATTTAAATAATAATATTTCGTGGTTTGTTTAGGTACAATGTTGTGTATCTTGTATGTTATTGAACATAATCTTCTTTAAAATCTCAAGATATTACAATCTACCCCATTCAATAAATTGTGTCCAAAAAATTTTAACTTGGACTCAGTAACTATGGGTTTGAATTTTCAAAATACCTTCTTTGAAATCCCACATCTTAAAAAGGTTTAATAAAACTTCCTCTTGAAATGAGGGAAAGGGAAATATGATGGTCATCTATAATAAAAAATAACTAGGTTTCCAAGTAGGAAAACATTGGTGGGAAGTAAAAATCTGCATATGGAACATAAAAATATTCCCAAGGACTGATATATAATTATAGAGATCATGGTTATGAGAAATTTAATGACCTTAAAATTATAAATATGTGATGGGTGAAGACACCATAAATTCATTAGAAATGATGGTAATAGGATATTTAAAAAAAATATATTTTTTCCAAGATTTGAGGAATTACTTTACCATCTATAATAAATAAATAATAGAATATACTTACTTGATAATAATAATTTTATCCTTTAACCAATTTACAAATTGATATAATCTTTAACACCAAAAGATTCATTCTTGAAGCCTTATAATTAACTTCTAATAGATCACATAATCCACAAAAGTATAACAAGATATTCCTCTTATCCTTAGACATTAAAGAAAACCAAAATGGTTATAAAAATGTAAGATAATTCCAAAAATGAATAAACCTTTATATGAAGACACAATACCTTAATCTATAAAATTCAATAATAACACCAAAGGTTCAACATAGATCATTCCATAAATAAAAATATTCCAGACTAAGATTGAAAATAAAAAATAAAAATGATTTAATAAAATACTCTTCTAAGATAAATTTATCATTTATCTCTAAATAAAAATAATAATTCTTAAATCCTCATACCAAAAATGTATATGCCCTAATAAAAAAATCTATAAGATATGTTAATCATTTCCATAAATATATAATCCTATATCCCAAATAATAACATTAACGAATTTTTTAATCTCAAAGGAAATATCATACATTTTAGCTTATATCCCAAAATGTTTAAAAACATTATTTAGAAATAATAATTCACATTAAACCTAAGGGTTACATATACCTTAACCAAATAAAAAACATCTCCCAAGATGTCATTAATGACCTCAAAATCCCATCACTTAAAACCTAAAAAGGGGTGTGTAATACTTTGAATATATGATCAAACTTAAAATTATAAATTCATTATGGTATATATAACTCTTAAGATAACCCCACATGAAAACATCCCAATCTACAAAGTTTTTTAAACCCTTATTCAAAGACAACTATAATAGATCCGAACTCACACTCCTGGATTTGGTGCTAAAAACTTAATATTTAAATTTATAGAATTAATACTGATAAATGTTACCCAATTTCTAAAATCCAAACCTCAAAAAATCAAAAGGAAATATTGGATCACTTACATACCCAATGAAATTTTAGGATTATAATTTTAAAGAACCAGGACAAAATCTTACATAAAAAATTATCATGATATCAAGAGAGTATTTTTACACTATACCCAATTTTCATATTCCATATTAAGTCTTCAAAATATCCGAAAAATTTATTCACATATAAAAAATATCTATATTCAAGTAATTTTTTATCATTATTCATAACCTTAGGAATATAAAACAAAATAAGGGTGAGATAAAATGACCAGTAAGGGTAAACATAAGCATTAACAATTGAATTTATTATTGAAAATAAGTTTCACATAAGGGTATGATGACATAATCGAAGTGAAAGAGTATAAAATAAGATAATTAACACCCATAAATATATGTATTATAAAACATGTTTCATGGAATAAATCATTACCAAAGGTAAGAGTCATTGGAATTAATAATAATGAGCCATGTGATGTTAATATTGATCAAAGGTATCATTAAAAACCCATACCAAGAATAACAAGATGGTGTTGGTATCTTGTAAAATATTCTTCATAAACTATTTTAAACCCATGTCAAAAATAAATGGATCCTAGTTAAATCCATAGGATAAACCCCCCAGTAACTCACTCCTTCTTTCCTATAAAGACAAGGAACATCACCTAATGTATTGTATTGATATCTGGGTACACCCATCGTATAAGATATATCAGGATCACCCATTCATCAAAATCTATAATGGGTCTCAACCCATCATATAATCTATATTATTCTCACCCCTTCATCATAAAAAATTTCCAAGTACCATTCATGAATAAAAAATTTAGAATCTTTCACTTTATGACATAACAATATTCATTGCTTAATTCACCCATGAAAAAAAAAATCGGTTCCATGTAAATCTCATAATCCATATAGAGAAATAATAAGTATGGTATTATTACAATATATCCCCATTTTAGAGTAATTAACATCAATGGTTGTTGATTTTCTTTAATGGAAATTCCATGAAAAGACTATTAAAAAACATTTTTGCGGAAAATTCCCTCTTTACTTTAAAAATCACTTGTAAAAATTAAAAATTCACAAAATATTGAGAGAATAATTTTCTTTAAAACTGGACTTAGAAAATTATAAAGGAATATTTTAGGAATATAATGGTCATGATATAAGGAAAATATGATCATGTTTTAGACATAAAAAATAAACATTCATTTCAAAATTTTTGTAAACAGAGTCAAAAGTTACCCATTTGGAAAGAGTTAGGAATTTAATTTTTAAAAAAATTGAAAAGAAATTAAAATATCATTTAAAATAGATTTAATAAAAAAATTATTTTTTGAAAACAAAATTTTATATTTTTTTAGAAATCGTGGATATGAAGGAGAAATATTCCCAATCTAGAAGAAAATACAAGATCAATATCACTTACAAATAACTTTATTGACATTTCATTAATTAATAAGGGATGAAATGGAAAATTAAACATATAAATACACTAATATATATAGGAGAACAAAATATACATGGTTTGAGAAAATAATTGTATATGATTTCTCCCAAAGTAACCTTGAACATAAATAATCCTGAACATAAAGGAGATTGTATGATAAAGACTTTTCTAATTTGGTAACTTTTCAATAATAAGACCCATGAAATAATAATATCAAATGAAAATTTAAATATAATGAATAAAGGATATTAATTATATAAAATTACAAAATGATATTATATAAACCTCATAAAGTCAAAAACATATGTCCCATGGAAAAATATTTAAGACGAATAACCCTTAAAAATATAATATCATCGAATTGAGAATTAATTAATGGATAGATTATGTTTAAAAATCTTAAATACACAAAAAAGTGGAAATGAAGAATAAAATAATTTAGATATTAACTCAAAAATAATCATGGAATAAAAAATTCAAGGAAGAAGATTTATAATCCAACAAAAGAAGAATGAGTTAAGAAACCCTTTACCTCTTGGTAACTTTCAAGTAAAATAAAATTGGATAAAATAATTAAAATTTCAGATTAATATATAATAAATTATGAATAATTTATGATATAACATGTAAAATGGTATTATATACACCATATAAAATAAATTAGGTGTATAACATTAAAATATACCTCAATTAAGGGAAATTGAGATAAAATACCTTACCTCAATTGTAGAAATTCTATATATATACTTTAATACCTATATAATAAACTCATATAAATTATTTTATTTATTACTTCTTTTCCATGATTAATCTCTTATCAATAATCCATTTATTTAATTTATTTTAATGACATATTTAATTATTTAATTAATTAAGTCCACATTGGGTGTTTTGAGGGCGTCTAATTCATTATTTCAAAACAAATTCAGTGTGTTGACTATGGTTAAATAGTTTGTTATTCTATAATCTCTATAATAATAATAATTTTTAACTATAATTTTTATGCATCAATTATACTCTTAAAACAAATCATGAAAGTCGGTGATGACAAATGAACTAGGTTACAATCTTGGAGATGGTAGGTCATATATACGCACGAGTAAGGTTTCTATTTTTCAAAGATCATTATAAAAAGAAGGTAATTATTATATTATCTTTATATAATTATAATTATATCATAAATACCGTATTATTTAATTAAATACACTTATATATATCATCAATGTGATGTGGTTATGAAAAAAAATCACATCGTCTCGTAGAGGTGGTGGTCCAGACATTCGGACGAATGACACTATCATTTTTTAGTGAATGGAATGGTAGTAAATTAAAAGATAAATTATATTTTCACAATAATAATTATGTCATGAATATCATATATATATATATTAATTCCATAATTATAACCATATGTGAAAGGTGGTGATGGAAAAAAAATTACTTCTGTCCGTGAGGTGGTAGTCCGCCGTACACGTGAACGATGAATTCCTTTCCAATTTTACAGAGGTTGGGTATGGATATTGGTTATTAAAATAAAATAATTAAATCCTTTTTATTTAATATATTTATGTTAGTATATCATTATGGTTGGATAAGATTTTAAGGATATGGAAGATGAAATAAAATGAAAATGCCTGGTTAAGAACTATACTTATTCTTCGAGAAACCTCATTTTCCTTACACCTTAAGACCTTTAAGGTTGTTACTATTACCAAAATAAGGCCAATAGAAAGTATGGATGGATTATAAGAATCTATTTGTTTAGATAATGGCTGAACTAAATGGTTCTTGAGGTGTGAAAAAATGAGAAGAAGAGGTGTCCTTTTATAAGTGAGTGGAGGGGCAATTTTTTAATTGATTAAAATATTAAATTAATATAAATTAATTTTTATTTAAAAATGGATAAAAAGTGATAATATTAAAGTTTAATATGAGTTATATTCCAAATCTCTCATATGATAAAATTTAGAAAATTTTGGATCATATTTGTACCCTTTCCTTTTTTCAACCCTTTGTTAACCCTTTTTACAATTACAGTGATATAAGTGTTCTTAATATTATACATAAAAATAATATACATAAACTAAAGTATCCTATGTTTTTTACCATTTTAAAAATATTATAGTTATTAAAAATAATAGTATGATATTTTTGACTTTTCTTTACATAAAATATTATAAATATCATAATCACATAAAAAATTAAAATGAAAGGATATATATTATACCTTTGGATGAATATGGATGATTTTTACTCATAAAATAAAATTTAGGTATGTTTTAGGGTTTTTTTAGTCATTATAAATTTGTTTTTAACTTTAATTACTCAATTTAACCTTTACCATGGTAACAAAAAATACTAAGGATACTATTCATAATGACAAAAAATTAAAGGGACCTATTTGAAAAATCTGGACCTCCAGATTCCAAATATGGAATCCAATTTTCAAAATTAAAAACCCATAATTGGTAAAATTTAATTTAAAATTAAACCACCAAAACATGACAAAAATACATTTTTTCCGAAAAACTCCTTTTTTAAGTATAAAAATATTTTTATACCAAATTCAAGTATAAAATTTATTCCATTGAACTTAATTGGATTATTATAAATCAAGATAAACTAATGAAATTTTAAAACTAATACAAAATATATATATTTTGTACTTTAAAATAATTTAAAAGAAAATACAGTTTTCAATAAAAATCATTATGTTTCACTATTTACTGAAAGATCAAAATTTTCATAAAACTATAAAAATTTCACTTTAAGATAATTTCTGTCTAATGTTTTCAAAAATGAAGTTAATTTTATCAAATAAATTTTATAAAATTTCCATTAATTTATTATATATTTTATTACAAAAATAAAAATAAAAATCATTCTTGATGATAACATATTTTTGAAGAATAAAAAGTCATTTTAATAAGCTGAATGATTATTTAATAATAATTAATAAATATATTTATATTTATTAAAAATTTATATATATTTCAAAATTCAATTAATCCTATTCAAACCCTCCAATTAAACTATTAGGTTATAATGGTCACATTTAAATAATAATATTTCATGGTTTGTTTAGGCTCAGTGTACCATATCTTGTACACCATCAAATGTAATATTATTTAAAATATCAGGATATTACACATTGGTATTTTTCTACTTAGATGAATTTCCTTACTCTGTTATATTTACATTTACTATATTATTCATTTCTTTATTACATTTACTACATTATTCACAAATATTTAGGATAGGGGTGTTTAAATTTCAAGGAATTGTATTTTTTTTTACAAAATTATGAATTTTGGTTCTATATTGACTTTATTATGAAATGTACAAAATATTCCATAACTTGTTTGAGCCGAACCTACCCAAATTTACCCATTATGGGCTGGGTTGGATCGGCCTTTTAGACATAAAGTATGTAACCCTACCTAACCTAACCCATCCTATTTTTATTGGGTTGGGTCCAAAACCCCCAAACATAACTTAGAATAAACCATGGAAACTCTTATCCATTAAAATTTACTAATATAGATTGGTTTTTGGGAAGAATTTTCTGTAGCATCTTGCCCCGAATGCCATGGAACAGTGCCCCGAGACGATGGTCCATAAGACCTCAAGAACATCTCCCAAAATTCCAGAGGCTGTTGACTAGTAGCGAGGGAATTGGGTGAGTCTATGGGGAGACTATTCCCTCATAGGATAAGGTACTAAACATCCATAAATAATACGTGTAACAAGTAGCAGAAGCATAAAGAAAAAGTATACAACATCAAAATCAAGATAAAAGACCCAACCAGATAAATAATAACTATAGAATCGGAATAGTCATGATAGATACCATGATGATGTCAATGTATGATGCCAAAATTAAATAAATAAAAGTTCAGGGGTATGGGGTACAAGCATAGATTGCATGCTAAAAAAAACTTCCAAAAATACAAAAAACTGCCACACAACATCTCAAGAATAGGTTTGGTCATTTTCCCCCAAATATCCAGCCAAAATAGAAAATAAATAAAGCATCGGGAGCGGAACGATTCCCTATATCCCTACATGAGAGCATAAAGTCTACTCAGGTACCAAACAACACCTGATCATGGTGTGAGATATAATCTCAGTAGGCTGGAACCCACTGTGTCTAAACCTTTCCATTTCATGATATAAACAAATAGAAGTGTACCAATATATAATAAAAGTAATAAATGAATTAAATAGAAGAAATAAAACTTGTTCTAGATTCCCAAATATACACCCATCCCATAACACCTACTTCGGCCTGATCTTGAAGTCTGAATGAGATACCTAGTAAAGAAGAATAATTATAGCAAGACCTAAGTAACATGATATACGAAAAAAATGGCATACCTCCAAGCTTGTTCTTTGTCTTGGGGTTTAATCCATATGTCAAAACAAGGCACACTAAAGGCACAAGAGAGGTATCATAAAGCATAAGTAAACTCTATGCAGTATCAGTAAGAAAAATCATCTCAAGAATTTATATTAAAATTTTCAATTTTAGAGGTGGAGTCCCAGCCCATCCCTAAGGTATTGCTATGGTACATCCATTCAATTATATCCAATTACATGAGCCCATCCAAGGAAATCCTTTCAAGAGTACAAGTATCGCTCGTGGTATGGTAATCATGAGTCCATCCTAGATATAACATTTAAGGGACTGAGTATCACTCGAGGCTTGGCGTAACCAACTTTCTAATGGTTCTATCCTCAGTTTCCCCTCAAGGAACTGATATCACCTAATAGTATAGTAAAAATATCAGGGAATACCTTACCTAGAAAGCCTAAAACACCGCTTTTGGGGTGCATCATTTTTTATCCTATAGAGCATGGAGAGTCCATTTTTGGGTTCATAATATGGGACCTACACTCTTTACATAGCCCGAATTCGATTAAAATAATAATAAAAGCATATATATATACACACACATATATAAATACAAACACACACACACACACACACACACACACACACACACACACACATATATATATATATATATCAAAACAATCATTCATAATTATAGCCATATAATTAACCATTTAAAGTTGTGTGAATGATAAATTAAAAAATTCAAGGCCAAAGGTAAAATAGGTCAATTATGTTGGTAGACCCAATGTGGTTTCTAAGGCCATGGTAAAAAATATAGAAAAAGGGTTTCCTCAAAAAAAGGTGACAACGATCAGGGGGAAACAATTAAATTAAATTAAAACACATTATTTAGGTTTCGCCCGTAGGCACCAGTGAGCGACATAATGGTGTGATGTAAACGAAGAAAATAAATGATGGGAAAGAACATATACACTTTACCTCATAGTTTTAGTATACCCCATGTCCCACAAAAACCTTTGATTTGACCTAAAATGGAAGAAATCATAGGATTTAACAAAAACCCCAATTTCTAGTAAAAAACATTCCTTGACAGATAGAATGATGGAGAGATTATGAAACCAAAAATTAATTAGTGTGAATGATAAGCCTTACCGAGAACTTCCCCATGATTTTGATAGTATAGAAATCAGAGTAGAATCAGAGGTACAACAGACATCCAAAGCGGAGGAGGGGGAAGACACATCACTTAGAGAGGGGGGGACTCATTGGAGGAGAGGAGAGAGAGAGAAGAGAGAAAAAAAGAAAGGAAAGGAAGAAGAAATAAAAATTAAGAAAAGAAAGAAAGAAATAAAATAAAATAAAATAAACAAGGAAAATAAAATAAAATAAAAATAAAAGGAAGGGAATGGGAAAAGAAAAATAATAATAAAACTGGGTTAAACCCATTTTATTTTATTTTATTTTTCTCCTAACCCATTTTTATTTTACTATTTATTTTTATTACTTTTTAATATATTTTTATTTTTTAAAATTTATTTAAATTTATTTAAATCCTTTTAATTTATTTTAACATGAAATATTGTGCCAGGGCACAATGTATTATTTTTCATAAATCCCACGCAACTATAAAAAATTATGCTGCTCAGGACTAGAATCAGGCCGCATGGGAGAGTGTCCTAGATCTCTTTAAGGAATTAGAAAAAAATAAATGGTCTATACATTGGTTAAAAATGGTACATTACAACCTCTCCTCCTTAAGACAACTCGTCCCTGAGATTCCCTTTGAAGGGTAGTGGAATGTCATCTGAGAAAATTTCTAGCCACTGTAAATGCACATCAGTCTCCCACTCCCAGGTATTGTCCTGAACACATCCATGCTAATATTGAACCCAAACTAGAGGAATGAACCTACCTCATAGAACCTTCATACTATGATCAACGATATGAATTAGATGCTCCTAGACAGATTCATCCACCTCAAGCTTGATGTCGTCAGGATTGAATGAATGAGATGGGTCTGGATGATACTTTCGGAGCTAATATACATGGAATACATCATGCATGTCATGGTACCTATGAGTTAATAGAAACCAATAGGCTATCAGTATAACTCTATCCACTATCTTGAACGACCCGACATATATCGGTGATAACTTCCCCTATCTCCAGATTTGTCTATAAACTAACCTTAGTGAAACACGTAGAAAGACCCAATGTCCCACCTTGAAATCTAGGGGTCAAAGACTTATGTATGGAATGAATTGTATCCATACAATTCTGAATCAGTTGGACTTTATTAGAAGTCTCTTGAATGATATGAGGGCCCAGAAGAGCTGCCTCTCCAGCTTCGAGCCAACATAGAGGTGAATGACACGGTATACCATAGAGGTCCTCATATGGATCCATTTATATTTTTTCCTAGAATCTTTTATTATATGAAAACTCAATTGGAGGAATATTTTTCTCTAAATAACCACCAAAATCAAGGATACATTCCCACAACATATCCTCTAACACCCGTATGGTCCGCTCGGACTACTCATCATTCTGGGGGTGATATGCACTACTCAAAAGAACTTGTGAACCCAGTACCTTCTATAACCCTTTCCAAAATCGTTATGTGAAATTGGAATCTCAGTCTGACATGGTATAATGGGGAATTCCATGATGTTGAATTATTTCTTTAATATATAACCTCCCTAACTCATCAATAGAGAAGGTCTCCCGGATAGGTAGGAAGTGAATGAATTTGGTCAACCTATAGACGATCACCCATATTGAATTTCTACCTATATGAGATCAAAAAAATCTTGTAATGAATTCCATGGTGAATTTAGTCCATTTCCACTTATGAATGGACAGAGGCTGTAGGAGTCTAGCAGGTCGTTGATGCTCTACCTTCACCTACTGACAGGTGGAGCACCGGGTATTGAAACCCGCTATTTTCTTTTTCATACCTAACCACCAGTACTGATGATGCATATCTTTATACATCTTGGTAAGTCCAGGATGAAATACGCAAATAGAGGCATGATATTCCCTCATCAGCTCCCGAATATTAGAATTCACCCATACATGACCATAATAGAGCATAATTTCACTACCATCAATAACCCAACCAGTATGGGGGTTCTCTCATGTGACACTCTTCCTCAAAAAGATCCCCTATGGATCAGATAACTATCACATGTGGAATCACTCCAGAAGAGAGTACATCACTATAAGAGCTACTATAATTGGTTTTCAATGCTGCTTCTTAACTTCCAGATGCATCTTAGAAAACAAATCCCTCATCTGCTACTAATTACTGGCTTCCTGGATGGCTTGTGTCTTTGTTTTTCAGCTCAAAGTATTAGCCATGGAATTACCTTTACCAAGGGTATAATCAAGATCAAAGTCGAACGACTATAGGTATTCGACCCATCTTCACTGCCTCAAATTTAACTCTCACTATGTGGAGATATATTTCAAGATTTTATGATCCATGTAAACAAAAAACCTCTCACCCAACAAGAAGTGCCTCCAACAACATAGAGCATGAACCATAGATGCTAATTTGAGGTATTGCATAGGATATTTCCTCTCATGAGGCCTTATTTGGTGAGATCCATAAGCCATGAATTGATCAACCTACATTAGAAATACACCCAGTCTGACTTCTAAAGCATTGCAGTAAATAATATAACTTCTTCCTGGATCAGGTAGAATCAAGATCAAAGTTGACATGAGCCTTCCCTTTAACTCCTGAAAATATTTCTCACAATCTTATGACCATATGAACTACACACCCTTCTTATTCAAGGTTGTAAGAGGCGCTTCTAAGCAGGAGAATTCCTAGATGAAATGTCTATAATAGCCAAAAAGACCTAAGAAGCTGTACGTGTCAAAAACATTCATGGGATGCGCCTAGGAAACCACTACACTCACATTCTCTGGGTTGACCAATGCACTTTCTTCTGATATGATATGACCCAATAAGTGAATCTTATCAATCCAAAAGTGGCATTTACTAATCTTAATGTATATCTGGTGCTCTCTTAGTGTAATCAACATGATATCAAGATGATTTTAATGGATGTGTATAGAGAACAAGTACACTAAGATGCCATATACAAATACTTCTACAAAGGAATCAAGGTATAAGTGGAAAACCTAATTCATCAAATCCATGAAAACTACTGGTGAGTTCATTAGACTAAATGACATAACCAAAAACTCATAAAAGACGTACTTACTACAAAATGCTGTATGTGGTATATTCAATGTTCCCACATGCACCTGATGATAGGCCAAACTTAGATCAATCTTGGTGAAAATAGTTGCTCCTCGAAGCTGGTTAAAGAGATCGTATATACAAGGAAATTGATACCGATTATTTAACGTAATCTGGTTGAGTTGATGATAATATACACATAATCTGAGGGTAATATCCAACTTCTTGGTGAAAAGGACCGGTGAACTACATGATGATATGCTAGGTCTGATAAAACCCTTAGCCTTGATATCTTCAAGCTTCTTCTTGAGTTTCTGTAGTTCTGTAGGTGACATCCTTTAGAGAGTACTGGATACTGGTTCCACACCTGGAACTAGCTCAATAGTGAACTCAACTTCCCTCACATGAGGTAAGTTAGGGAAATCATTAGGGAATATGTCCCAGAAATGATCCAAAATAGGAGAAAATTCCACTAATTGCATTCCTTGATTACTCATAAAGAGACTTACTAGTTGCAATGTCACTCTACCCAGCCTAGAATGCTTAGGTCTAGATCAACATGCCTTGATATCCCATTCTTTCTTGTATATATACGTTCTTCCTTTGGGTGTTGTGAAAGACACTTGACGGCGATATCAATCCACTTGGGCATAGTAAAGAACGGGCCAGTCCATACCGATAATGACTTCAAATATGACCATCTCAAGGATGAAGAAATTACAAAGGAAATGGTACCTACCTATTTCAAGGGGAACTCCTAGAACTAGCGTATTCCCTTTATCCTGACCCCCAAATGAGTGTTGTGAGACATAACACTGTAGAAGTAATCGATGGAAAGATTCAAAATATCAACAGTCATAGCAGATATGAAAGGGTGTAATGCACCTATATAAAAAGTGCAGAAACTAATGTAGAGGCTATAAGAATAGTAACTCTAACTGTAGAGGTCCCTAGAGTTTGATCCACTATAATTGGTTACACTGTATATATATGGCCTCATCCTTGAACTTGAGATGTTTCCTAACTAGCATGAGCATGTCCACTCTACCAACACTGATATTTTGATTCCTGATTGCCTTAGACACAACCTCCACTACCTCATCCTTATTAGATGGTAGAATAACAACTCCTATCCTAAAGTGGCAATGCAGATCCTATACTTTATGGAGGTTCTGGCACAGATCCCCTTCTACTGGATGCTGATGGAAAAGAACAACAAAAATACTGAAGGTGACCCATCTTTCCACAAGCTCGACACTCCAAAGGGTTCCTCGTGCACTGGGTATTCTTATGGATGAACCTTACGTAGTGATGGAATAGGAAAGTGATATCATTATGTGTCATTTGGATAGAATTTTACCAACATGAACCCTTGAAACAATTCTTCCTACCGCCCGAAGAACCATCACCCTACCTGGGAACTGAATCTCCTTGGCTCACAGGATCAACTTCTTCAAGATTTTGTTTCGTAATTAGGGCTTGATTAATGATCTCTGTAATGGTTTTCAAATGAAATAAATTCACCTAAAAGTAGATATCAAATCCAATTTTTTCCTCAAATCACCTCATAGTCTTCTATGCGTCCTCAGTCATAGACGAAGTAAAATGCTGGAGCTCAATAAAGCAAGTGGAATACTATAAAACATTAATAGAGCCCTACTGAAGATGTAAGAAATACCTAGAAAAATATAATCTCAGTGTCTGTAGGAAGAAGTGATCATAGAAAGATGTCTGGAAGTCTCCTCAAGCCATGTCTTGGGCTTTCTCTTCCTGAGAAATGGCATCCCACCAACACTTGGCAGAGTCATGAAGCATATAGATAACAAGTTTGACCCTCTACTCTAGAAGCATATCAAGATGATAAAATATGGATTTCATAGCTTCTATAAATGACTTTATTGTATGAGGAAGACCATCTTCTTAGAGGGTGGGAGGATGATACTATAGAAAGTTCTGTGTAAGCTCTACCATAGTCGGGGTAGTCCTGGGAACACTCTGAACTGACTGCATGAACCTGAGAAGACTATACCTAAATTGAGCATCAGAACCGAAAGGAATATCAGGAGGAGGTTCCACATGAGGCACTACAAGAGGCACTACATGTGGTTCTAGACCCACCAACTACGAAGTGTGCTCATCAATAATCTTCTATAACACAACATGAAGATATCATGATGACATTTATTTACAATTTCCAAACACACACCTTATATGAGATTCTATGGTAGATGAGGTAAACAAGTAAAGCAATAGTAAGAAAAGGGTAGGTGCAAGGCCTCCATGAACATATCATAGCAGGTAATGAAAGCAAATAAAGAGGGTAGGTACTTGGCCTGCCTCTGAGTTTTACACAACTAACGACCCAATCCAAGATCTAGGTCTAGATAGAAAGAGAATGAGTATTAAAAGGATTACTAAGAAACATACACACTTTATATTTATAACAAACAAGTACTGTAAGATATTACAACTAAACACAATAGCACTCACATGAAAATAGGCAGATGCACGCTGAAAGTAGATATGACATGGAAATATGCATGTAATTTTAATCCTTATGGTGCCTACTATGATGTATATAAATGAAATGCCCTCATTTAATTAGGATTCAATATTCAAAACTCATAATCTCAATAAAACCAATATCAGTAATAACATAAAATAAGTTCATAACCAAATGGTGAAGTTATATCAATAATAAATGGTATAATCAATAACTGAAATCCCCAACCTTAGAAATGTGGGTTTCCTCTATACATGGGTTAGTTACATCCAAGAACAGGGTAAATTCCAAATTCCTATTTCCTAGTCTCCTGTCTAACCCAAACAGTAAGAAAAAAGTTAAAAACCTACCTCTAATACCACTTTGTATCATCCTTCCCTAAGTGCCACTGAACCGGGCCCTGAGATAGTGGCCCATAAGACCTCAAGTGCATCTCCCCAAATTCCAGAGGTTTCTAGCTAGTAGCGAGGGCCTTGGGTGATTCTGTGGGGAGATTATGACATAATAGGATAAGGTATTACACATCGGTAAATAATATATGTAACAAGTAGCATAAGCATAGAGAAAAAGAATATATCAACAGAATATGATAAATGAACCAACAAAATAAATAATAAATGCAGAAGATGAATATTCATAATAGATACCATGACAATGTCAATGTATGATTCAAAAATTAAATAAATAAAAGTACAGGGGTATGGTGTACAAGCATAGACTGAATGCTGAAAAAAACCGACAAAAGACCAAAATATACCACATGACATCTTGATCATAGGCTCGATCCTCTACCCCCAAATATCCATCCAAAATATCAAATAAATCTAGCATTAGGAGTGGCATGCTTCCCTGTATCCATACCAGTGAGCATAAAATCTACCAGGATACCAAGTGGCACCCTAGCAGGGTGTGAGATATAATATATAAAGGAAGACATCCATGATGTCTAGACCTTTCCATTTCATGATGTAGACAAATAAAAGTGTGAAAATGTATAATAAAAGTAGGAAATTAATTAAATAATAGAATTGAAACTTGGGTAGGGTTCCCAAATGGACACCCGTCCCATACAGCCTACTTCGTCCTGAGATGAAAGTTTTAATGAGATACCTAGAAAAATAGAATATGTATAGCAAGGCCTAAGTAACATGAAAAAAAAGTCATACCCCAATCTTGTGTTTTGGATTGGTGTATAATCCATATATCAAAACTAGGTGCAATAAAGGTACAAGAGAGGAATCACAAAGCATAAGGAAACTCTATGAAGTATCAATAAAAAAACATCTCAAACATTTATATTAAAATTGTCAATTTTAGAGGTGGACTCTGAGACAATCCCTAACGTATCACTACGGTACATACATTCAATTATATCCAATGCCACAAGGTTATCCAAGTCGATCCTTTCAAGAGTCCAAGTATCGCTCATGGTATGGTAACCATGATTCTATCCTTGATATCACACGCAAGGGACCGATTGTCAGATGAGGCTTGGTGTAGCCAAATTTCCAACGGGTTCATTCCCAGTTTCCCTTTAGGGAACCATTTTCACCTAATAGTATAGTAAAAATCTTAGGGAATCCCTTGCTTGGAAATCCTAAAAAACTTCTTTCCCATCTCGTCATGTTGTAGCCTATCGAGTACAGAGAGTCCATTTGTGGGTTCTTAATATGGGACACACACACTTTCCCTAACCAGAATTCAATTAAAGCAATAAGAGAAGCATATATATATATATATATATATATATATCAGAACAATAATTCATAATTTTAGCCATTAATTAACCATTTAATTCATTATAAATGATAAATTAAAAAATTAAATGCCAAAGATAAAATATGCCAATTATGTTGGAACACCCAAACGGGGCGTCCGACGTAATTTCAATAACCTAGAAAAAGGGTTCTCCTCAAACAAAGGTCACACCGATCAAGAAAAAACAATTAAATTAAATTAAAATACATTATTTAGGTTTTTCCGGTAGGTACCGATGAGTGGAAAAACATTGTGATATAAAATAAGAAACAAAACAATGGGAAAGAACATAGACACCCTACCTCGAATTCATAGTATACCCAATGTCCCACAACAACCTTTTATTTGACCTAAAATGAAAGAAATCAGAGGATTTAACAAAAACCCCAATTTCAGGTAAAAAACATTCCACGACAGATTACACGACAGATAGAGGATGAAACCCAAAATTAATTAGTGTAGATGATAATACATACCTAGAGCTTCAATGCACTTCTAACGATGTTGAAATTGTAGGAGAATCAGAGGTGCAACGTATGTCCAAAGTGAAGGAGGAGGGAGGCAAACCACCTGAAGAGGGGGGGGGGGCATGCAAGAGGAGAGGATATTGAGAGAAGATAGAAAATAATTAATGGAAAGGAAGAGGAAAGAAAAATAAAAAAATAAAAAAAATAAAGATAAGAAAAGAAAATAAATAAGGAAAATAAAATAAAATAAAATAAAAATAAAAATAAAAGGGAAGGAGAAAAGAAAAAATAATAATAATAACAGCTTAAACCCATTTTAATTATTTTCATTTTTCTTCTAACCCCTTTTTATTTTATTATTTATTTTTATTCCTTTTTTCGTCTCTTTTGATTTCTTTAAATTTATTTTTATGTATTTTAAACCTTTTAATTTATTTTAACATGAAACATTGTGTTAGGGAACAGTGTAATATTTTACATAAATCCTACACAACCATAAAATAGTTTGCTGCTTGTGACCGACATCAGGCCATGCAAGCATGTTCCCTGAGTGACTTTAAGTAATTAGATAAAAAATAAACAGTCCATACCTTGGATAAAACTAGGATGTTACATTTTCATTTTCATATAGTGATTAAATGTAGTGTTTTTTGGGAGATCAAGATGCTACATTTTGAATTTTATCTGTTGCATAAAAGTGGATTATCTCGAATGATGATTTAGAATATATAAGTAGTTAATTATTTTAAAATAAAATAATTTTGATGGAAATAACCAAAATATTTCATGATTTTCATATTCAATACAGGGAATTAAAAGTACAATAAGTGTTATTATTCAATTCTAGATTGAAACTTTTTCTAGTAAAATTAAATTCAAGATGGAATGAACCATTCAAAGTGATGAAGGTTATCCCAATTGTGTTATGAAAATTATATGATCTGAATAAAAGATTATTTTTTGGTAATGGAAAAAGTTTGAAACCATAAATTGAAGGTTGATTTGTGGAGAAACTGATGGCATGAGTTTTGAATAATTAAGTTGATAAGATATATAGACATATATTTAAAATATTATGCTTCTTGAGAGGTAACCAAAGACAATGATTTTGTTTAGTTTTTAGTGTGTTTGGTTTAATTTTTTTTCAAACCCCATTCCTTATTAGTATACCCTATTTTGGAAATTTGAAGAGAGCATGAAATGAATAATTGATATATAAATATTCCCACCAACACCTTAATGGATGAATTTTAAAATTAAAAGGGAGTATTCTATTATTCTTTTTATCTTATTTTTATAATGCATGATATGAAGTTTTAATAACTTATGTAAAATTCTCTATTATAATTAAAAAATGAAAACAAAATTAGATAAGTATGGGGTAATTTTTTTAAAAAATACTTTTGATGCCTTTATTGACTAAAGAGATATAATAATTTAAATGTTACATTATTTTCTTCAATTTTAAGAACCAAATTATTTGAGTTTTTATTGAGAAGAGTATGAATGATTCATATCCTTGGAATGAATAAATTTGATTGAAAATATCTAAACTGAATTGATTGGATTATTTTAGAAGTTTTTTTATAAAAATGAACCCCAAAAAACAACATGATAGTAACATTTAGATTAATGTAGTATGAGCAATTTTGAAATCAATTTCAAAATTTTGGTTTATTATTTTATTTTAAGTGTATTATAAATGAAATAATGAAAAATAACTATTTAAAAGTCAAGATTGATAAAAAAATGATAATAATTTTTTTTAATCTCTTGACTATTAACAAATAGTCTAAATGTTTCTTGTTTACTATATAATTTAGTTCTGGTTGATGGTACTTATATGACTTTTAATGATTAATTTTCACCATACCCCTCTCCTTTGCACATTGACTACAACACATATTCTAATGGGATAATTATGGGGGAAAATATGGGTTTTGATATGTTTGACTCCAACACATAAATAAAAATAAAATTAAAAATAAAATTGTATAATATGTATATGTTTATTTATTTGATTGAAAAGATAAAATAGATAACTAACATGTTGAAATGAAAAATAATGAATCAAAAATATCACATGATTTTAGAAGGAGTAAAATTTTGTGATGTTTAAATTATTTAGATGATAGATTTTTTAATGATTAAGAAGTTGAGAAAATTTATTTCTTATTAACAAAATAATTTAATAAAACTCTCAATCATATAAAATTCATTAAATTAATTCTCATGATTATAAATTTTGTGATTTTTTTATAAAAATTATATAACATTTCACTTGAGGAAAAGTAATCACTGAAGATTGGAAGAATGTGATTGTGTGTTTTTTGTAAAAAAATTAAATATCAAATTTTAGTGATTTTGTGGAACTTTAATGTGAAAATACCATTAAAATTAAAATTGGTAATAATTTTATGATGTTTAGGGTGTACACATATAATTTCTGATTAAGTTATAATTTTTTTGATAATTTCATGTCATTTCTGATAGTTATTAAAATTTTATAATAAGTTTTATGATATTATAGAAACACCCAAAATATTTCATTGTTTTAATTTTCATTATCTTATTTTTAAATTCAATTATTGATGTTTATTTCTTTTCTATTTTTTATATGTTGATATAAATATATATACATAAAAAAATTTATAAAAAATTATTAAATATTATTTTTCATAAATATATATTACATACAACTTTTCACTCATTAAAATACTTATATTCACCCATGATAATTTTAATTTAATTTTTTATAATAGAAAATGAGAGGACACTATAACTTTATATAATGGTTATCATGAAGTCAAAGAGAAATGAATATCGGTTCAAGGAAAAGTAACAATGAACCCTTTGAGAAGTGACCATGTAACGACTCAGATTTTTTCTATGTATTATTTCTGGATATTGTATGGATTATTTTTGAGACTAAGATCTGTGAATGTGTGAGATTTTTAGGTCTGGTGTGATTTAAATAAATTTTTGAAATATATTAAATATATTAATATCAAACATTCACAATTTTCTATAAAAGTGTAATATCTTCTAAAAGAAAGTCCAGATCAGAAATATGAGGGTACCATTGAGTTCAAAACTTGGGTTTTACCTTAGTCATGACATAAAATTTGTCGGTGTAGGGTGCTTGTGGAAAATTCATTGTGGTCATAAAATAAATAAAATGATTAAATTAAATTATTTTATTTGATCGGTTAACATAGGGACCTAAATTCTTCTATAAGTATATAGTTTTTCTAATTCCTCAGGGTTAGCCACATAAGCTTAGAGCTATTTAAGAAATATTAGAGAGAGCATTGGAGGATCTCTCTCAGGAAAACGTCAACCAAATCAAAGACCAATGATCGATGTGAAACAATATTTGTACATTTCACCAAAAATGACGACGTAGGATCATTCTTCATCAGAAATCAATTTAATTTGATTTTCAACATTGTTTTAATTGGATCCTCTCCCTATTTCTTAATTCTAAAATGAGCATGGATCAATCAAATAACATATTGATCTGTGAACCATGAATACTATGGGATGAGTTAGTTTATTTTGGGAATTGGGAGAATTTATTTGTTATTATCTATTATATCTTAATTATTTTTTATAAATCAAGATAATCTAGGTCAACATGAACATTTTCCAAGGACTTTTCCTTGTGATTTCTCATTGTTCTTTTATGTCCCCAATTCTACATTCATCATTGGAAATTGGTTGTCTGACGGTTCTATGGGGTATGAATAAATCAACTTCTTAAACCCTATTTCTTGAAAAAATGAATAGATAATATATATCCAATCATGGATCAATGATGGGAACAAGAAAAGAAGATGACAGATCGATCAAAGGTAGATTCATGGATACCGTTCTTTTTGTTTTTTTCCTGCAGCAATGAACTATACATGAAGACGATTTGAGAAATAAATTGAAGGTCATAACTTGATTATTGATGATGTTATGAATCGTTAGGGTGTGATTCTTGAGTTTCTAGCAAGGAGAAAGGTTGAAACAATGGCTAGAGGAGTGGCTGGAAACACGCGTGATGAATATGGAAATCTAAAAAAATTTACATTAGACGGTGTGTAATGCATAGTTATAATGAATTTGGGAAATTACTAGAAGGGGATAAAGTTTCTGGATGAAGATAAGTATCACATGACATGTGACCTTGTCACACGACATGTGACCCCTCATTGAGGGCTTGACATGTATGTTGGAGGGTACACCAACAAGATTTGGAGTACACGAGAATGGGAACTCTGCATACTCATACATAGAGATGGAAAGGATGGGAATAAAAAGGCTAAGACATGTATTGGAACACAAGAAAAGAACATGGGGTGTAACATTCCATGTACTTCTACACTGACACGAACACGGGCCATTTACACAGGAAAGACCTAGGGTCGAAGGGATATGATGTGTACTCCTACTACATACTATGTACTCCTTAAATGTTGGATCAGATAACGTTTCCTATGTATCTCAAACAAGTTTTGTTAGGGTACATTCCCCATCTACATTCCTTGTGGTTTAGTATGGAATCACCTCCTACACATAGAAAAATGATCCCTTCAACAAGACTTCTTGGATAGAGTTGTTGGAATCCTTTCATGAGGCTCAGAGTGAGATCCTATGTCATATTTTTACCCTAGGTGGAGTTCATGGTATCTTTGTGACCAACAATACTAGGTCACCGATCCTCTACTTATCGGGTTAATACAGATTGAGTTATTGGTATACCCCATGTCCTTAGGAGTGATCCACATCTGTGTATAGTATCTTTTCAGAATTCAACATATACTTCTATGATGAGACCCGATGAGCACTAACTCTTAGACAGACATCATTAGTGCTATCATACTCATGGAGTTTGTTATCCCAGATGCACTCTATGTGTGAATTTCAAGCTGGATCCCTAGGGCGACATTACAGTTGTGACTTACCTTTATACTGTGTTTATTTTTGAGTATATCTATATATTCTTGTTATATGTATTATAGACATATATCTATATAGAGATGACTATTATCCCTTTATTTCATGATTTGTGGTTTTTGGGATGTCCTATGTGGTATTGTTATACTCACCCATACATAGTATTTTCTCACACTTCTCATGTCTTGTGAAGACGATCGACCTTTTGATAGATTCCAGGATAGAAAAGTAATAGATGATGCTTAGTGAAACTAGACAGACCAAGGTGAGTTCCTCTGGTATCTTGAAAACAATACCTATCTTTATTTTCTTGTTGGACTTGTTTTTAGACTCTTTGTGGTTGGCTTGTATTTGGACCTATTTACCTTCCTTTACTTCCAATCGTACTCTAGTTGTGTGATTTAGATGTATTCTTGCATGGTTGTTCAGTTTTTTTTACATTCCAACATTGTATGTGTTTAGAGATGTGTGTGTGTGTATAATTACATAGGATAAGGAATCCCATTTTAGTGATATGCCTACACAACACTAGTCTCTAGCCCATATCCTATCAGAGGTGGTCTTGGGAAGTCGCGACACAAGCCCCTTTGGGATGGGTCATGATAGAGTGGTATCATAGGATTTAGTTATACCTTAGGATCGAAGTTTGTGATATTGGTTAGGGAAACCATGTTAACTATTTTGAGTTCATATTTCATGCTAGGGACTCCATTGTTGGAGTAACAACCAATGTATCCATACCCAAGGACTTTGTTCACTTGACTTTCAACTCGGTACATAATAAAATTGGTTGCAGGGAAAACAATGGTACATACATCATATAAGAATAGGTTGTGGTTTCCATTTCCTTATCGAGTCATCTCTCTAGATATACTCATTGAATGTGGTACATCTTGCTTACTTTAAATTTTCCTATGCGATGTATTCTATCTAGTATTTAGTGTCAGGATCACGAGGATGATCCCCTCATTGTTGAGGAATCAATATAGGGACCAGTTCCCACGTTGTTATCTCTAGGTGGTGAACTATCTATGAAACCACCTTTAGAGAAGTATATAGTACCCAAAATACTAGCATATGAGGTGCTCATGTTGATCAAACTCATGAGTAACATTGATAGAGACCCCCTTAAGTTTCGAGGTGAGTCTGACCCACAGGCGGTTGAGGACTGGCTTAAGGTAGTGGCATGAGTTTTCTATCTCATCAAGACACCAACATAACAAATGGTGGTCATGTTAGAAAGTAGTTTTCATGGATTAGTTAGATGATGGTGTTATTTGGTGACCCAGTATTATGATGAGGAGTCTATAGCATGGCTAGAGTTTGAGTGACTTTTTATAGAGGAGTTCTCTTCAACTATGCTAAGGGTTGTACATTTCTAGGAGCTTCTGTAGCTCTAAAAAAGAAACATGATAGTAGCTGAGTATTCATCAAGTTTTACCAACCTCTCTAGGTACTCGATGGATATGGTTCATGATCAGTTATTTTTATATCATACCTTTGAGTGAGTACTACGTAGATACATACATATAGAGACTTGGTTTTTTCCTTGTAATACTTTGAAAAATCTCTATAGATATTACCAGAGCCAAGTGTTGAGACTTAATGCGATTCAGAGGCCCAGTGTGCCCAAAATTAATTTTATAGAAATTTTAAATATATTTTATATTGATTATGAAATGTTTATTAAATAAAATAGGAAAAAACTTAAACAAAATCATGGATCAGAAATCAAAGAGCATAGTTGAGTCTGGAACATGATGTTTACCCTAGGAGCGACCTAGAAGACTTCGGTGTAGGGAATTAAAATATGTCACCTATAGGTGGTACAGTAAGTGGATAAACTAATTGATTAATTAAATTTTTAACCCTAAAAAATTTCTATAATAATACATCCATGGTGATTTTCCTAGGGTTATCCTCATAACCCTAGGACTTTCAAGAGATTCTCCTTCCTCCTTCCTTTGGCAAATCACATCAGACGATGACGAAATTTTGGATTGGATTAGATCAAAGAAAAAAGAATAAATTGAATCCATTAAATCATTAGAATTCATTTTCTTCAATGATGAATGATCCAATCTCTATGTAGTAATATTAAATTTTTTTTTACGACTTTTTTGATTAAATTGGTTTAGCAGATCAATCTCCTCCTTTGATCTGCACAAATTATGGATCCTCATTATGATCATATGTACCGATTAAATGATTTATTCATTATATTTATAACTCTAGGTATCCCCATTCTTTATCATTGGACAATAATTATTGTAAACGATCAATAAACCTTGGTTCTTGTGCCTTCCTCCCTCAATTTCTTCATGTCCTTCATCAGTTGGACCTTGAAGTCCCGATTTGACATTGTTGGGCAGTACTGAGACTCATTGGACCCCCAGAATCAGGATGAATTGACATATGAGGGATATATTGATGAATATAGGATAGATCTGAGAATTTTTTGGGATGTGAGTGATTGTTTTGGTGATTATAGATCAAATCATTATTAATATAATGAATTGGGATGTCCAAGATCGAGTGAAAAACCATCGTCGCAACGAAAACCATTTTCTAATGAATATATGGTTAGAAATAAAGATCCAATTCTAGATCCACAAAACACTAGTGGAAAAAAGGATAAAATGAAAGTGGAATAGTCATATTTGAATTAGAACAACCTGATTTTAAGCATTGAAAGTAGATTTGAGAATCTGGAAAAACTCTAACTACACACCGTGTAGTTCAATGAACACATGTCATGTGGGTTCTTGGATGTGGGAACTAGGGTTTTGAAAATTATTAGGATTGCATGATTTGTATCCCTCCTAAATTCCATGTACCTCATCCCTGAGTAGATTAGGCATGTGGAATAACACATGGGCATGACCCCGTGTGGTAGTACACGGCCAGGTACACAGTCGTGTACCGAAGTACATAGACATAGGGTAAACTACACAGATATGAGGTGGTTACATTGAAATGTCCAAGCACATGGGAAGGACCTTTAGTGGAATGGGGATGCCATTTTTTTCCCTTACACATCATGTATCCTTATATGGTTAGTGATCTATATACCTCTAAGTACAAGACTAGGTGAAAGAGTGAGACCACACACCGTGTAACCCTTTGGCTCATTTTGAGAAAACTTCAAGCTATCGTATCTCCTTTTATTGGACTCAAATTTTGTCCCACAAGTACCCTATACAAAGTTTTTTACTAGTATAATGTGATGGTTCCCTCGGTTATGTATTTTTAGATATTATATAGAATACTTTGGGCATAGATATTGGTTGGTGATGCTCGCTAAAGACAATGATCACATAGGATCACCAGAGCAATCCCAAGTAGAACTCTCCAACTAGGCAGGGCATGGATCCTCAATGACTTATAGAGAAGAACCCTATAGCTGGGTTGGGTATGAGTCCTATACTGACTCTTAGAGTATAACCCACCAGTTGGTCTAGGCATGAGTCCTCTACCATTAGAGTGGAACCCTCCTGTTGGAACAAGGCATGGGTCCTCTACATACCTCTTGAGTGGAACCCTCTAGTTGGGCTGGGCATGGGTCCTCACCGACTTCTAGAGTGGAACCCTCCAGCTAGGATGATCATTGGTCCTCTACCAAATTCTAGAGTGGAACCCTCCAGGTGGGCTAGGCTTGGGTATTTGACTAACTACTAGAGTATAACCCTTAAGCTGGGTTGAGAATGGGTCCTCTATCACTGATTGGAACCCTCCTATTGTACCAGGGCATGAGTCCTTTACCAAGAGATTGTGGGCCCTTGACTATGCTATATAGTGAAGATGTGTCTATTGACTTGGACGATTACTTCTTGGAAGATGCGTGAGGTACTAGGCATCATTGATGTACTTTTTCAAAATTTTGGTGACACTTATTTTTTGGGATGATCTATGAGATGGAGAACCCATTTATTTCTCATTTGAGCTTCTTTTGATTGAGAATATATATATATATATATATAATTATGTATCCATACCTTTGGATTCAGTTACTCTCCTGCTATGGGTTGAGAAGATGTGTGGGGTATGCCATGTGCTTTCCATGTTTGTCTTCTTATCATTGGATGAGTTTACTATCCTTCTATGGATAAATAATAGTCAATGTGTAATTCATCTACTCATCGTGTCAAGACCCCTGTGCTTGGATGAGGTTACTCTTTCTCTTACTTTGGGTTGAGCTACTTTCTATTCACTATATACTGTCTTTCTATTCATATTGTATCTCTTACTACTCCACCTTCAACTTTCAAGGAATCCTACTGGGTATGTATATACTCACCCCTGCATGGGATTTTCTTGAATGCGTCGTGTCTTATGAACACGAAATATAGTTCGGTGATGACTTTAGAGGAGCTTAGGGATACCTGGTACTTTGGAAAGTGTATGGTGGTTTTATCTTTGAGATCAATATCTAGTCTCTCTCAATATTTTAATTTCTAGTTTTTTCATGTTGTGACATATTTTTGGTTTGGTGTTTATTTTTCCCCTTCACTTTTCAGTTTACACTACCATACTCTTGTGTTGTCTAGAGGTTTTATATGCACGATTGTTTCCTTAGTGTTTTTCATATTTGAGTTTATTTCCTCTATACTTCTATATTTATTTGGATGTTTGTGTGTGCATACAAGTACTTAGGAAAAAGATTACCCATTTTAGTTATTCCTTCAGCACCAGTTTCTAACCCCTAGACTATAGAGGTGGGATTGGGGTAGTTGCGACTCAAGCCCCGGTTAGGGATGGGTCATGACAGATTAGTATCAATGGTGGTTAGATCCTTGGGAAGGTGTTTGGAGTGGTACCCTTATGAAAATTTTATTGGGATTAAGAAAATAGTTCCAAAGTATCTCAAGTGAGGCTCTTAGTCCAGGGAATTCAGTAATGATATGGGTGGATGATGTATCCATTCACCGGAACCTTTATTACCTGCTTGTCGACTTGGCATACAGAGACATCCGTTACAAGGATCAATGGTACATGCATCATATAGGATTGAGTATTTGAATATTCTTATTGATTAAAATCTCCATTGTTATATATATATATATTCATCTTACTATGGTAAATCTTGATTAAAATATCAGGATGCCTCTGCGATGCCAGCCAGCCAGGATACCAGTTCTGAATTATAATGATGATTCAATGAGAGAAGAGGCCTCAATTCAGGGTCTATCCTATGAGATTATTCCTATAGGTGGATAGTTATTATCACCAACACTTATCTATTAGAATATTATCCTAGTAAATTAGGCTGAGGATGCACACTGGCTTAGCGTGCTTCGTGAGTTCCTACACTAGAGGTCATTGAGGTTTCGTGGTGATCCAGATCCTTAAGAAGTTGAGGATTGTATAGAGTTAGTGTTCTATGACTTTAAGCTAATTTGGACACTGACATACCATTTAGTTTTACTTGAAGCTATCCTTTTCCATAGAGTAGTTGGAAACCAGTGGAGTCGTGTTATACAAATGCACGATGAGTCGACACTCTCATAACCTGAATTTTAACAGTTGTTACATGAGGAGTACCACCCTTCCTGTTTATGATCAATTTGGATTTAGGAGTTTTTAGAGCCACAACAGGGAGGGATGATGGTGGATGAGTATGCAATGAGGTTTACAAACCTTACTTAGTACTCCCTTTCCATGAACTGTGAGGGCTAATTCCAAGCACAGAAGTTTGAGCAGGGACTCCACCGAGAGATCAATTATAGTGTGGTTACCTTGTGCATACCCACCTATGTCAGGGTGCTAGAGGAGGAACTAGTGATAGATATATTTCTATCAGAGGGATGCTCGGAAGCTAGATCTGGAAGTGGGAATCACAGAGCTAAGTAGTCTACAATATTTAGCAGGTACCGGTCGGTGGGATCTCGATGCGGGAGATCCTTTTGTGACCAGACTCAGTTGAATGGTAATGAGGTACAAGGAAAATAAATAACACCAAGGGATCCCAAATATGGTCAGTGCTATACTTGTGATGGGAGAGGTCACATCACATGTGACTACCTGACCAGACATGCTAAGGAGCACAAATAGATAGCTGACATACCGCTACAGAAGTAGAAAAAACTATGACCAGGGACCTCCAAGGAAAGGGAAAGGTTTTCCCCAGGAGGAATAAATGGAAGATGAGTAATATGATGGGTGGTGGAATATTCTATGATATCCTTCTACCACCACCACCTGGCGACCCACTTTAGGCTCAGGGAGCTGGCAGCTAGGTCCATGGATAATTGCAGGATTTGGAGGCTTATGACACCACATCACATGAGATGATTTTAGGTACGATATGTGTTTATTATACTATCTATTTAGTGATAGAATACATAGGTTCCAGTTACTCCTTCATATCTATACTCCTGGTGTAATGGTTGAAGCTCCCAATTGAGGTTCTAGCCCAACAACTTCATGTTGAGGTTCTTATAGGGAACACTTCTTCTGTATCTTTTATCTTTTGGTAGTGTGAGATATATATTTTTGGATGGAGGTCCATGTGGGACCTTTTGGTTGTCAATATGGAACCCTATTTTGTAATATTTGGTATGGATTTCTTTTCCATGGTCCGAGCCCAGATTGACTGTCACTACAGACAATTCATATGCCTATGCACTGCTGGGACAAGATTATCCTTTATGGAAAAGAGAGATCTCATGGAAGGATGAGTGGGTTATGAAAGTAAGAGGATGAAAACCATAACCTTTCAGTTAGTGAGTATAGCCCTTGGTGCATTAGGCTCTTCAGACATCTGGATTTCTTCAGTTGTATAGGATTATATGGACGTCTTCCCCAAGGACATTCTGGGACTAAAATAAAGGTGGGAGATGGATTTTTTCATCGACTTGCATCCTAGAACTACCCCAATATCTTTTTTTGGCATATCAGATGGCCCCTATAGAGATCCAAGAGTTGCAGTTGCAGTTATAGGACCTTCGA
The DNA here is from genome assembly GCA_963277665.1 of Viscum album. Classification (NCBI taxonomy): domain Eukaryota; kingdom Viridiplantae; phylum Streptophyta; class Magnoliopsida; order Santalales; family Viscaceae; genus Viscum; species Viscum album. The sequence goes on along the minus strand of OY728132.1, from coordinate 1,474,218,105 downwards.
GATAAGGGTTTCATCAGACCCAGTGTGTCCCCTTGGGAAGCACCGATGTTGTTCATGAAAAAGGTGTAAGTAATTGTTTGGATTTTCATGGATTATCATTGCCTAAACCAGTACAGGATAAAGAAACATTACCCCTTGCTGGGGATTGAAGACCTATTTGACGAGTTGTGTGGCATGAGATGGTTCTTGAAGAATGATCTTCAGTTTGACTAGAACCAGTTGAGGGTCTGTGAGACTAATATCCCAAAGTTGGCATTCCAATGTCACCACAGACACTATGAGTTCTTGGTGATTCCCTTTGGTATGAATAATTTCACCACCATGTTTATGGATTTGATGAACTAGGTCTTTCAGCTATACTTGGACTAGTTTTGTCCGTATTTATTGATGAAATACTCATCCACTCTACATTAGAGGAGGAACATGTGGAGCACTTGAGGTTGGTTCTAGATTTTATTTGAGAGAACTAGCTTTATGGTAAGCTCTTGAAGTGTCAATTATGGATTCATGAGGTTCACTTTTGGGGAATGTAATTTATGATCATGGTTTAGTCATGGAACTAGTATATATATATATGCAATTCTTTCTTGGAAGACACCCAAGAATGTGTCTGATTTGAGGAGATTTCTTGGTTTTTCAGGGTACTACAGGAGGTTTGTGGTAGACTTCTCAAAAAATTCAACCACTTTGACCACCCTAACATGGTAAGGGAATCCATTTACCTAGAATAATTAGTTACAGTGGGAATTGAAGGAGTTTAGGATGAGGCCGATGAGTGCTCCTATGTTGAGACTACCAGATGAAGTCATGGATTTCGTAGTGTATTGAGATGCCTCAAGAGTTGGTCTCAACTGTGTGTTGATGTAGTGATAAGAAGTTATTGTATATGAGTCGAGGTATATGAGACCCCATGAGAATAACTATGAAAAACATGAACTAGAGCTGTTGGTGGTAGTCTAATACTTGTGGATTTAGAGTCACTACCTTCTAGAAGATCACTTTGTGGTTTAGTCAGACCATCAGAGTCTTAGGTACATATTCATGTAGCGAGACTTAAACCTAAGACAACGATGATGGTTGGAATTTTTGTAGGACTATAACTTTGAGATAGTCTATAATATAGGGAAGATAAACATAGTAGTATATTAACTTAGTAATAAGTCCCAAACGTTCTTGGTTTAAGAGGCTTTAGAGCAATTGGTCTCCCTATAGCTGACCCTGGTAGAGTAGGAGGGTAAAAATTTTCCTGTAGTCAATGGTGTTGAACCCTCCACTTATTGAGCGTGTGAGAGAGTCCTAGGTGTGAGAAATCGACTGTGAGGTCTTATGTGACTAGATATCCATGGGGGTTTCACTATATAGATATTTTAAAGTAGTTAATCATGTAATTTTTTTTCCAAGGATTGATGGTGGTTCCAGTAACGATGTGAGAGGAGGTGATGTGAGAGTTACACACTTCTCCACTAGCTTCACATCCCAGTGTGGGGAAGATGTGAAAATTCCTTCAGCGGTATTTTTGGTGGTCCTACATGAGATGTAGAATAGATAAGTTCATCTCTCGATTCCTCACCTATTAGTAGGTGAATGATGAGCATCATGTTCTGCCTATTTTGTTGCAACCCCTTATTATCCCAGGATGAAAGTGGGATGAAATATACATGGGATTTGTAATAGGTATTCCACACACATTGAGGGTATATGATGGTATCTGGGTGATAGTTGACCGACTCAAGAATTCAGTACACTTACTCACTAGTAGGGAGCAGAGTTCAATTGAGAGTTTGGGGAAGTTGTACATTCATGAGATCATTCTCCTTCATGGAGTTCCTTTTATGATTGTATCCGATTGTGATGTGTAGTTTACATCATGATTATGGATAGGACTGAAGGATGCATTTGGGACATAAATGAGGATGATTATAACCTTTCACCCCCATACTGATGGTAAGAATTAGTGCACTATCCAGGTGTTGGAGGTTATTATAAGGTCTTTCATTTTAGACTTTTTCGGGAGATGGGAGGATCACTTTCTCTTGGTAGAGTTTCTTTACAACAAAAAATATCTCTCTAATATCATCATGACACTTTTTTAATCCCTATGAGGAAGACCCGGTAGGTCACCTCTTTATAGGACAAATATTGGTGTGACATATCTTATTGGCCCAGAGATGGTGTAGATGAGAACATAGAAGGTCCAGATCATCCGTGAGTGGAGAAGGATGAACCAAAATAGAAAAAAATATTATGCAGATCACCGTCATAGTCCCTTTGAGTTTGAAAAATGAGACCATGTTTTCTAAAGAGTCTCCCCATGATGTGGATTGTGAAGGTTCATCCATGGAGGAAAGCTATCCCTTAGGTTCATCAGGCTGTTCAAGATCATGAAGAGGGTTGGTGAGGTTGCTTACCACCTCACCCTACCCCCAAAGCTAGAGTGGATGCACGAATTCTTCCATGTGTTGCAGTTGAGGAGATACGTGCATAACCCCACACACATTATCGATTGGGGAAAGTTGGACATAAATGATGAAGCCACCTTTGTGCGGAACCCAATGGTGATCGAGGATCGTGAGAGTAGGATCCTGCATGGATGGACCATCCCCTTGGTTTGTGTGTTGTGGCAGTATGGGAATGTTCATGAGAGATCCTAAGAGTGGGAGAGCCAGATGTGGGCTTAGTATCCTGAGTTTTTTATTTAGTTTTTCTTGTTGGGTATGAAAATATTGAATGAGGTAATGATGTAGAAACCCAATTTTTTCCTTGTAATATTTAAAATATTACTATATATATTTCCAGATCCAGGCAATGAGATAATGTGCGATTCCAAGGCCTGATGTGTCTGTAATTAATTTTATAATAATATTAAACATATTTCATATTGTACATGCATGGTTTCCTTTAGAAAATGGGAAAACTCTTAAAAATAACCTAATATCATAAATCTAAGACCATAATTGAGTTTATAACATGATATTTACCCTAAGCATGACCAAAAATATATCAGTGTGGGGAATTCAGATATCTCACCCATTAGAGGTACATTCAATGGATAAATTAATTGATTAAATTAACTAATTAATTTGTTAAACCTAAACAAAATGTATATAATAATACTTACATGGTGATTTTCCCAAGGTTAGCCTCATAACCCTAGGACTGTCAAGATATTCTCCTTTCTCATTCCATTGGTGAATCACATCGAACAAAGATATCACTCTATATCATAGAAGATCAGAGTGCAGTGGATGAAAATAATTCCATCAATCATTGGTGACCACATTATTCAATGATGAATGATTAAATCTTCATTTAGGACTCATAAATTTTTGTTTTATTACCTTTTTTATTTAATTTATTTAGCATATCAATCCCCTCATTTGAATTGTGCCAATTGTAGATCCTTGGCATGCTCATATATACAAATTAGATATTTTATTCATTGGATTTCAAAACCTGGGAATCCCCATTCTTGATCGTTGGAAAAGAACACTCAGTAACCTTCTATAAAACTTTTTTTATTATTCTTTCCTCCTTCAATTTCTTCGTGTCCTTCACCGGTTGGACCTTGTGGTCTTGGTTCGATGTTTTCGGGCGGTATCAAGCCCAATCAGACCCACAGAATTGTGAAAAACAACATAAGAGGGATGGAATAATGAATCAAGGATAGATATGATATTTTTGAGGTACATAAATGATAGTTTTGATGATCATATATCAAATCATCATTGATGTAATGAATTAATGCATACAAGATCGGGCGAAAAAACCATCGTCATGACGAAAACCATTTTCTAGCCACTGAAAGGACAAAATGACAATATACGACTAGATCCCAAAATAAATGGTGTAAATAAGGATGTAATCAAAGAAAAATGACCAGATTAAAATTATAGAAACTAGATTTGAGAATATAGAAAGATCCCGACTATATGTTGTGTAGTTCAAAGAACACACGACATGTCGGGTCCTAACAGCGGTATCCAGGGTTTGGAAATGTATAAGTATGGAACAACATGTAACCCTCCTATATTCTATGTAACTCATCCCAAGGTGGATGAGATATGTGGTTGAACACATAGTTATGAACTCATATGGGAGTAGATATCCAGGCACATGGTCGTGTACTGAAGTAAACAGATACTGGGTAAAGTACATGGACATGGGGTGGTTACACAAACATGACCAAGCACACAAGCGGGACCATAGGTGGAGTGGGAATGTCATGTTTATCCCCTATACTTTATGTATCCCTACATGGTTGAAAATATATATACCTTCAAGGACACATCCAAGTGAAAGATTGGGACCATACTCCATGTTGGTACCCTACACGTTGTGTACCCCTTTGACTCCTTTTGTAGAAACTTCAAGCTATAATATCTTCTTAGATTGGGATCATATTTTGGAACATGAGTATCTTATACTAAGTTTTTTTCCACATAAAATTAAATGGTTCCTTTAATTGTGGATTTTGGGATATTATGTAGAATGTTCCGGGCACAATTCTTGGTTGGCGACACTTGCTGATTGCAGTGATCACACAGGATCATGAGAGGCATCCTGAGTGGAACCCTACAACTAGACTGGCCATGGGTCCTTAATGATTTATAGAGTATAAACCTCTAGATAGGATGGGAATGAGTCATATACCAACTTCTAGAGTGGAACACTCCATCTGGGTTGAGCATGGGTCCTCTACCATTAGAGTGGAACCCTACTCTTGGCATAGGGAATGGGTCCTCTATAGACCTCCCGAGTGGAACCCTCCAGCTTTGCTAGAAATTGTTCCTTGCTAACTTCTAAACTGGAACCCTTTAGTTGGGATGGGCATGGTTACTACATCAAATTCTAGAGTGGAACCCTCCAACTAGGTTGTACATGAGTTTTCTACCAAATTTTAGAGTGGAACCCTCTAATTGGGTATGGCATGAGTAATCAACCAATTTTCAGAGTGGAACTCTCTAGATGGGATAGGAATGGGTCCTTTAATAACTTCTAGAGTGGAATTATCATGATGGGTTGAGCATGGGTCCTCTATCGACATCTGGAGTAGAACCCTCCAGCTAGTATGGGAATGAGTCCTTTACCGACATTTGGAGTAGAACCCTCCATCTAGGTTAGGAATGGGTCCTCTACCACTGAGTGTAACCCTCATGTTATACCAGATCACGGGTCCTATACCGAGATATTGTGGCCCCTCAACTTTATGATACTATGATGAGGCATAACTTGACTAGGATAGTTACTTATGGGATGATGCATGAAATGATGGGAATCATTGATGGACTTTTGGAACTATTGGTGACACTTCTTCTTGGTTTGAGTTGGAAGATGAAGACCCACTTTCTCTCTCATTTGGGCTTCTTTTGACTGAGCATATATAAATATACTTCTGTATATATACCTTTGGATTTGGTTACTCTCTTGACATGGGTTGCAAATACGCATGAGGTTTGTTATGTTCTTTCTATGTTTAGATTCTCATGGTTAGATGTGTTTACTCTCCTTCTATGGGTGGAAAAGACTAAATGTGTAGTTTATCTAGTCACCATGTTGAGCCCCCTATTCTTGGATGAGGTTAATATTTCTATTCCTTTAGGTTTAACTGTATCATATTTATTATCTTCAATCTTTCCATTCCTTTCATATCTCTTGCTACTCCCCCTTCAGCTTTTGGGGCATCCTAATAGGTATGTATATACTCACCCCACCATGGGATTTACCTGCACATGTCATTTCTTATACAGATGATAGACAAGTAGGCGGTGACTTAAAAGGATCTTAGGGATACCTGGTACATTGGACTATGTATAGTGCTTGAATATTCAAGATCAAGAGTTGGGATCTCTCAGTAGTTTACTTTCCATTTTTTTTGGTTGGGACATATTTCTGGCTGGGAATGTATTTTTTCCCTCTACTTTTTAGTTTAAATTACCATACTCTTGTACTATCTAGAGGTTTTACATGAATGGTTATTTCTATAGTTTTTTTTCATCTTTTAATCTTTTTCCTATGCACTTATACATCGATATGGATGTGTGTGTGCATATAGGTACTTAGGAAAAGGATTTCCCATGTTAGTTATGTCTTTGGCACTGGTCACCATCCCCTAGCCTATACAGGCAGGATTGGTGTAGTTATGGGTCAAGCCCAGGCGAGATTCAGGTTGCGAAAATCGAGGAAAATAGTATGCATCTATGAATTAGTACTTATGATGGGGTACTAGAGAGAGCCTTGGTGGTTGAGAGTTTCTTGGATGAGAAAACATAGCTATTGGTTTTGGGTAGTGAGAATGTAGGAGAAGAGACCTTGATAGTAGAGAGCCAAATCCAGTCTCAGGGACCTATAACTATGATAGGTTTTTGGAGGAGGTCCCAGGATAGAGGGTTTATGGTTCAAGGCTCACAAGATGGGTTCAGTCAGCCCATAGAGAGGAGGTTTTACTCATGTGATGGAAGGTGACATGTTGAATGATATTTTATGACCCGTTGTATGGATGATAGAGAGACTATTGATGGGTCACCAAGGAAGAGGATATGGAAGAATTAGACAGGTCCAAAGGGTAGTAGATAGGGAAAAGGACTTTGGTAAGGAGATAGAGGTGGTAGATGCTTTTACCTATTACCACCACCACCCTAGGTGGTCCACTCCATGTTTAGGGAGCTGGAGGACAGGAGTGAGGACAACTACAGGTGGTCGAGACTTATAACCTAGAGGATCTGAGAATTATTTGAGGTACGATATTTGTCTTTTCTACCTTAGCTAAAATATTGATATAAATATGTTCTAGTCATTAATTTCTTTCCACCTATTTGGGTTGAGACTTAGATATTTCAGTTGAGCCCTTGGATTAACCCTTATAATTGGAGACTCATACTGGAGATGACTCAGTGATAACACATTTGTGTTAATAGTGTGACCTGACTCTTGGATGAAAGATTTTCTATTTAGATCTCTTTATAATAGCGATGAGTCCTTACAAATTCATCTTAGGTATGTACTGATTATCTAAATTTCATTCCCATATTTACTATTTTAGGCAATGAATGTGGTGTGTCCATAGTGATGGGACCATGTTTTCCTCTTTGGATGAAAAATAAACCTAGGTAGAAAAGGATAGATTCATGCATAGGATGGTGTAGCCAATTACTCATTAGTTGGATAGAATGACTCTTGGTTTAGTGGATGCAATGAGTTTTTAGTTCCCTATAGCTATGGAGGAGTATGAGGATTTATTCTCTAAGGATGTTCTAGGATTACCTCCCCATTAAGAGATAGAATTCTATATTGATCTATACCCCAGGAAGATTCTGATATCAATACCAGTATATTAGATGGATCCCATAGAGCTTTATGAGTTGAGGGTGAAGTTGGAGTACTTATGTGCATACTACCGTCTCTTAAAGTAGGAAACTGTGAAGAAAAAGTATCCACTATCGAGGATCAATAACCTATTTGATCAGTTAAGAGGGGAATGATGGTTATTGTAGGTTGACCTCAGTTCATTCTATCACTGGTTACAATTATGGGGTGAGTATATACCAAAGATGACATTCATATGTTTCTATAGTCACTATGAGAACTTATTGATGCCATTTTTCATGATGAACACCCCAACAGTGTTCATGAAACTTAAGAAACCGGTCTTTCATACTTTCTTAGATAGGTTCATGGTAGTCTTCATCTATGATATCCAGGTGTACTCTAAATCTAAGGAGGATCATATGAGACACTTGAGGATGGTCCTAGAAGTACTCTAAGAGAACCATATTTATAGGAATATCTCGAAGTGTTAGTTTTGGATAATGAAGGTACACTTTCTAGGACACGTTATCTCAGAAAATGGAGTGGAAGTGGACCCGACCAAGGTTAAGGAAATTTTATCTTGGGATCCCCCTAAGAGTGTGATATAAGTGAGAAGATTGCTTGGGTTGGTAAGATATTATTGGAGATTCATACTTGACTTCTCCAGGGTATCATCACCCATGATAGCTTTGACCCGAAATAGGAAACATTTGGTTTGGAAAAAGTGGTGCCAATAGGATTTTCATGAGTTGATGTAGAGATTGGTGAGTGCTACCATCTTGAGATTACCAGAGGAGGGTGTTGAGTACATAGTGTTCTATGATTCATTAGGAACTAGGATTGGTTTTATTCTGATGTAGAGGTAGGAAATGATTGCCTATGGTTCACATCAGTTGAGACCACATGAGTAGAAGTATGCAACCCAAAATATTGAGTTAATAGTGGTAGTCTTCATGCTAAAGATGTGGTGAAATTACCTAATGGTAAAGTAATATATCATCTATTTTTTTAAAAAATATTCTCAAGTACATCTTCTCTAATAAGGATCTTAACATGAGATAGAGGCTATGGCTAGAGTTCCTTCAGGATTATGACTTCGAAATTGTTTGTACTTCTGTTAAGTAAAATATGGTATCATATTCTTTTAGTAAGAAATCTTGTTCGCAGTTACTGAATGAGGTGTCAAAGTAGTTGGTCTCATTACAGTTATCCTTTGTGGATGGTGATGGAACAACATAAATCCAATACATGATTTCCACCCCTTTATTTTTTCCTTGAATCAGGGAATCACAACTTGTGGATACTGATTGCGAGAATCTACATACTCAGATATACATTAGGCATGATCTTGATGTATTTATTGCAGGTGGGGAGAATATTTTTATTTTCCTACAATGCATGATGTTACCAATGATGTTGTGGGAGGAATACCTAAGAGAGTTTAATAAATCTCCTTTGGAAGTACATATAGTTGTGTAAAAGATATATTGGGGCCTCCAACGTCAGTTTTGGTGGTGAGGGATGAAGAAGGGAGTTATAGAGTTTGTCTCTCGATGCCTTACTTTCCAGTAGTTGAAGGCTGATGACCAAGTTATATAGGGTTTATCTGAACCCCTTGAGGTGCCAGAATGGTAGTGGGATGGGATATACATGCACTTTGTGATGGGCTTACCACATACGTTGAGGGGACATGATGTAAAACCCCGAGATTTTGTGATTTTTTTGAATTAATTTTTTTTTGATATTTTGAATTTCAAGAAAAAATGGATATAGATTATATTTTTTGAATGAACTAAGTAAAAAATTCCTTTAAGATGACACTAAATTGGTTTTCACTACACACAACATCAACTTGGAGTGTGTTACATACAACACTGAGTTTCTAGGAAACATCATTTCATCGCTATAATTATATAAAAAAGGTAATTATAACCTAGTCATTAAAATTAGTAATATGAATTGTAATAAAAAATATTAAAATATTATTTATAATTACTTTATATAAATAAAAAATAATGATAATGAAAAATATAATTTTTGGTAAAGTCATTATATGTTTAAAATATTATTTTCTCAAATGAACTACTTTTATTTTCCTTTTGTGAAAAATAATAAAACTAATTTTAGAAATATTTAGAAATTGAATTAGATAAATTAAAATTAATTTTTTAATTTAAAATATAGAAATTATCTTAGGGTAAATTTTTGATATTTTTATGAGAAACTTCATTATTGGATGAATAGTGAAAAATACTGAATTTTAATTCAAAACTATTTTTTAGTCTAATGTATTTATATAGTTAAGTTATATTTTAATTTTTTTAGAGTTTAATTAGATAAAATATAAATCAATTAATACAATTTATTTCATTGGAACCAGTTTCACATTGAAAATAGATATAAAAAATAACAAACTTTTGGACATTTTTACTTTAAAAACCCGCATTGTTGTCCTGTTTGTGGGAATAAATTTAAATTAATTTATGAAAATTATGTGATTTTAATTTAAAAAAATGGATTCTATATTTGTAATTAGTATAATTTATAATGTATAATAAGGTCAACTTAGTTTTTTTTACCAAAAATACCACTGAAGGTAATTAAAATTAATTACAATGATTAGGGAAAAATTAAGCGTAATAATGGACTAAACCTTAAACATAATTTCCCAAATGAACTAGAAAATTGTAAAAAATAAATTCTATTGAAATTAGTCAGAAATTAAAATTAAATTCTTGTTTTTTGGTTTTGTATTACTTTTTTAGGTAAAATCATGTGTACACCAAACCTGTTTTCAAAAACACAAAGTGAGTCTTTTCCCACCCCTATAAAAGGCCACCACCTCTATCACTTCTTCACATATCTACAACCATTTATGTTCTACAAATATTTTCCCAATACACTTAAAAAAATCCTTCCCTTCATCATTTAATCCTCCCTTTGGTCAGAAAGAAATCTAGGGAATCCCTTTGATGAAATCCAAAAGGAGTTACCCAAAGAAGAGGTAACATCCTCCCTTAAGATCCTTTATCTTATTTTAATTATACACCCAGAACACCCCCATTATTAAATTATTATACAAAAAAATATCCTAAACATACTTATATGTTTTTATTCTAAGGATTATACCTACACTTACACACACTTTCATATAATGGGTAATGAACATACCGTTTATGTGTATGGTGAACTACTGCCTCACGAAACGATGATTATTCATTTTTCCTTTACCACATTTAATGGTTGGGAATTATGATGGAAAAATGTTTATATATGATATATATTATAATTAATATGTATTTAATATTATTTAATTATATTACAACACATATCTTTATACTTTCCATTTTGTGTAAATATGATAATTTCGTTTGAGGAAGTATGGACTACCGCCCCCTTAAGGCGATGTGATTCGTTGACACAATACATGGAATGTATTAAGTATGGGTTTAGTGAAAATATATTATATATATAACATTATAATTTTACTTTAAATATATTATATACATGTATACATATATTTCATTTTCTTTCTTTCTTTCAATACGATAATAAAAACAGAAACAACATTCATGTGTATGTACGACCTACCCTCTCCACGAACAGTGTATTCCATTTCACACTTCTAAATTCTATATATTATTATAATAAAAATATAATGAATATAAATGATATTTATATCATGGTTTACATTCTTTAAATCATGATATAAGTATAAGGACCAAATATATAACAAATTAAGATACGTGTGAAGAACAATGAAGATATTACCCGAAGTGAAACCTCAACATTGAATTGTTGACAAGTAGGTAATATAAAATCACAATAAAACAATATATGATATTAGATATAATAATATGGTTCTATGATAGATTTATAAATACTATATATTTATTATACAATAGGTTTGTATGAGTACGATGAGAGTCAAGACACAAGGTAATGGAATTTCATCTCACTTTTTATTTCCATGAGATACATGATTTATTTACCACCTATTCCTTTTGTGTGTTGTGTATACTAACCATTTATGTATTATATGTTTATTATAATTAAATTTATGGGTATTTACATATCCATTTTATGATCCTTATTTCATGGGGTTTTTGTTTCAAAAGTTACCAAATCGGTAAAGTAATTTGGTCTTAATTTTCCTTCTTTGAGACACATACCATGTCATGCACCTATATTTTACCATGAGATGTATATACTACCTTTGAAATGTTATATCATGAATATAAATATTTTAATTATATTTTAAGCTTTATTTAATTTTATTTTCTTAAATTGGAAGTATGGTTCAAAGTTACCAAGTGGTAAGAGTTTATTGAAACAATCTAATTGTGTTTCGAGATTGTTTATGATTATGCTACCTTTGATGAAATATTAGGATCTATCACTCAAGAAAACAAATTAATTTTTTTATACTCTATATATTCATTATATATTCATTTATTGGTACAATTTTCTACTCTTTAGTACATAATATAGTTAAGAAATTGTTTTTAATAAATCCTGACTTTATGTCTCCCTACAGTCAAGAATCTGCATTCCTTCAAAACCATGTTTTATAAAAAAAAATTCCAAAAAAATCTGATATTATCAAATGATCATTAAATTACATTTTTACCCATGTTTTACCTTAAAAAAATTATTTAAAAAAAATAAGGAATCTTGTTTCCATTTTCTGGTTGATGCACTTTTCTAAACTTTTTACGGTGGAAAAGGAATATTCGACATGTACGTATTTACCAACCGTCATTCCGTTTAAGATTCCTTTAAAATATTAAAAAAAAAATTAAAATATTTTTTCCCTAATATTCTAGAAATTAATTTTTAAAGAGTTTTTTTTAAAGAAAAAGGTTTTCAAAAAGTTTTATTTTTAAAAAGTGTTTTAAATGATTTTCAAAGCTTCCTTTATAAGTTTTCAAAAGATTGTTTTTTAATAAAAGTATTTCAATGATTTTAAATCTTATTTTATAAATTTTCAAATAATTATTAAGAAGAATAGTTTTAAATTTTTTTTCAAGATTCTTTTATAAGTTTTCAAATAAAATTATTTTCAAAATGTTTTCAGGATTCTTTTATATGTTTTCAAGGAAAATGGTATTCAAAATGTTTTCAAGATTTCTTTATAAGTTTTCAATTTTATTTTCATGAAAATGGTTTTCAGAAGATTTTATATTTTAAAAATAATTTTCCAAATAAGAAAAGTTATTTTTCTAAAGAAATTTTTTTAAAAGATACTTCAAAATTATTTTCTATCTATGATGACATCTGTTGGTGTTACTCATGATTTTCTAGGAAATTATCCAAAGTTTATGTTCATATTATTTCTCTCAATGGATTATGTTTTGGTGGAATGATGTTTATGAAAACCCATTTCTATTTCAAAGGTTATATGTTTTTGAAATCCATTCCTCTTACATGAGTTATATTCTTATGAAACTCATTTATCTTCAATGGGTTATACCATGATGAATACTTATGAAACCCGATTCCTTTCATGAGTTATTCTAGGGTGAAATGATTATGAAACCCATATATTTTCCATATGTTATGATATGAAAAAATTCTTATGATACCCATTTCATTTCATAGGTTATGATATGATGTTTACGAACCCCATATATTTTTATGGGTCATAGTATGATGAAAGTTTTATTATCTTATGAAACATGTATAGATGATTTTATCATGTGATAGTTGGGACCTATATCTCTCTCCATTGAATTGGGTAACTATAAATGTTTTATGAGATCAAGAGGGTAAATGGGAGGGAATCCCAAGCTCAAAAAATGAGGGTACATGGGAGGGCACCCTAAGACTGAAATAAGAGAGGATCTTAAGCCCGAAACAAGAGGGCATCTTAAGACCGAAACAAGAGGGTACACAGGTGGAAATACCAAGCCAAAGACATGGGGGTACATAGGAGGGAATCCCAAGCTCAAAGCAGGTACAGAAGTTATTATCCCAAGCCTAATATGTTGTGAAGGTCTTGGTAGGTAGCCTTGACATATTATTTCCTATGTTTTTTTGTATGCCACAAATTTCATGTCTTATTCATAGGATATGATTATGATCTTGTTTCCCTTATGATTCATGTCTTATGAAATTCCAATATTTATTCCATGATTATTATTTATGATATTTAATATGCAGGGCATGATATTATAATTTCATGATCACATTCTCATACCCTTATGCTCATGTTTATGCTTACATACTCCCTTATTTACCCTTACTGTGCATTTGAGATCACCCCTTTTTATGTTTCCTTACCAAGTATATAAAGATATGTATTAATTATGGTATGTATAATAAGGGTACTAGTCATGATGAACCTAGTGAGAGATAATGTAGCACACCCATGTATCAAAGTTTATGTTTCCATGTTTTCAAAGGCACTAAACTAATACAGTATTTGTGTGTCTATTTGTATAATGTTGTAAGTATTCTGAAAAACTTTTGTAATGTCTATATACGTTAAGACTAAGTTGTTATAGTTCGTATCATAGGAAAATTTTAGTCAAACGTTGGAAATTAGGATGAGAAAATTTTGTGAGATCCCTAGGTATATTTCTAAGGATATATCTAGGGATATCTATAATGATAAGTATAAGGATGAGTTAAAATTTAGGATAAATTACTTGAATTTTGAAAAATTATAGAGTGAGTGGTTTCCTAGAAATAGATCCCTATATGGATACTACAAGTGGACATGGTTCTGGAATAGATGTACCTAGGAGTAACAACTCTGACAAGGTGTGTCGGTCCTGACTCGGTGTTACTTGTTACACAATAATGGGCCTTACTACACACCCCCCGAATGGCCCTAAAGACTTCATTTTTATTAATTTTTGATAACCCCCCATTCAAGGGATGAGGGGGAACCCTTACAAGGACCGTAGGCTTAGAGATTACAAGGCCCGTAGGCTTCAGAGATTACATGACCCGAAGGTCTTAGGGAATTCAACCAGACTATCTAAATGGAACTGTCCCTCCCCAGCATCTGCGTTATGATAGTAGCTCTCCTCCTTTGCATGGATGTCTGTCTCTGCTTCTTGTGCAAGAACAGGATGGTACCAATGGCATGGCTATACCCTCTCATTCTGACAATCCATTTGGTTCTGCTCTGGTGAGTGCACCTGCTCTGAATCCTCTTCTAGGGCTGCTCTTTTGTAGTGTGTCTGGGGAAACTGCATGTGGCCCGAAGGCCTTGAGGTGTCTTGAAATCCCTACTGACTCGAAGGCCTGGGTGGTCTGAAAGCCTTAAGTACTCCAAGCCCAAACCGGTGGCCCAAGGTGAATAGTTCCAGCTGCTATAGTACCAAACAATACCTTCTATAGTAACTGCTATAGTACTTGATACAGTACTCGTACAATGTACAGTTCTGCTACAGTACTTGTACAGTGTACAGTTCTTCTACAGTACTTGTACAGTGTACAGTTCTGCTATAGTACTTATATAGTGTACAGTTCTGCTACAGTACCACACAATGTACATTACTGCTATAGTGACTGCTACAGTACCTTCTACAGTGCTGCTATAGTACCCAGAAATATGCCTCTACCTGGTTTTGAACTTGGGTATTGTTGATGCACTTAAGGATACCTCACCAACTGGGCTGAGGCTCATGTGCACCTTACTACACACCTGGTTTGACATTCTAGGGGGATATGATTTAGGAATTCACAAACTCTTCATGAACCATAATGAATGATTTAAAAATAAGTTTCCTCTGAATAACCTAGGATAAACCTAGGGTGTCATAGATTAAAGAAGGTGTAATGATTTAGACATCCTATAAGTATTTCTTTTTCATGATTATATGGTTTTACACTATTATAAGTGTTTCTAACTCTATGAATTTGGTTTTATTCAATGGATGAAACCCAAAGGAACCGTGTTAATAGAGATTGTAACAGAGAATGAAATAATTTTCCTCTTGAGAAACTAAATGCTATGGGAATAGGAATGAAAAATCTCATTGCTATACTCCCACAAATTTCTCATGATATGAACATTGATAGACTACCAAATGAGAGAATGAGGGAACACTATTCCGTTGAGTCCTTCATGAGGCAACATCCACTATCTTTAAAATGGGTCTTCTAATCCACTTATTTCTGAATAATGGTTCTGCTCCACTGAAAAGATGATTTTTGTTCTCCAATTTTTGAAACATGAGAAATTAATTATGGCTATTTATTGATTAGAAGGTGAAGTAGATTAGTGGTGGAATTTAATCAAGAATATGAGTCAGCAAGATGAAATTGAATCCATGGATTGGGATGAGTTCAAGAACTTATTTTTCAATAAGTAATTTCCTCATATTATTTATAAAAATATGGAAAAAAAATTCCAAGATCTTAAGCAGTAGGGAGATGAATCTATTAGATCCTATGAAGTAAATTTTACAAGGCTTTAGAGGAACTCTTCGGGTAATATCATTCAAACTGAAAGAAAAATTGATCGATTAATTGGTGGTTTAAAACATAGTATTCTAAAGGCCTTGGATACTTTATTAGCTAGGAAGAAGTTGTTATATGTTATATAAAGGTGGTAATAATGGTTTGAGTTGTGTATCAATCTCATTGTTTTGACATGAAAAGGAAGTTGGAGTTCAAAGGAAAATCTAACAATAATGGAGAATATAAAATAAACCTTACTTTATGAACAAATTATGGGAAGAAACATAGAGAGAATTATCTTAAGGGGACTATAAATGTTTTAAGTGTGTAATGGAAGGTCATCAAGTGGCTGAATGTCGAAGTAATAGGAATAAGTTATCTAATGATGTGAATAATGAGAAATACCCCCAAAATACACCTCACACACTTCAATGTTTCAATTGCATGGATTTTGGACATTATTCTAATAAGTGACCCAATCCAAGGACTAATGTGAATGATAATCCACAAAAACCTCTGAAGGAAAATAAAAAAGGGGAATCTTATGCTATCATAATGGATGGAGTTTACCAAGATAATCAAGAAATACTTATCCTCCCTCCTTAGTTTGGATTTTTTATGCTTGATTTTTTATGAATAATCCCTATGAAAATATTATTGTTCATCATTTGATAGGATTTCATGTGATTATCTTCCCCTACATGGATTATGGAATAATAAAACCACATTTTATATTTTATTAGTACAAGGACTGACCCAAGTTTCCAATACTTTCTTTTTTGGTATAAGATAAGAGATTATCTCAGGAATAAAGGGTGAATTATATTTTGGAAGGGTTATAAGGTTAACCATTTATGTAAAGTTTAGATTAATATTTAGATGAAGTTTGGGAGATTAAAGTATTTTCTCCCCATATGTGGATTTATGAATACTGGATAACTTTTATTAACTTTTCTTTTTTGTGATAAAGACATATAGAATAACCTAATATTATATTTATGGATATCATGATATGTTAATACCACAGGAATGAAAAAATCACCTTAATTTATTGAAATAATATATGAATTGGTAGTTTATCAAGGCATAACAAAGGATGATATTGTGATGAAATTAAGTAATTATATTTCCTTGTGAAAATTCTTAAACATTAAAAAAGGATCTTGAAATAAAAGGTTGTCTTGTTTTCATCATTTATGATGATATCAATGAAATTTTTGAAGCCTATTTGGGTTATAAGTTTTATTTTTAACTTTATCCTAATTATGTTCTCTATCACTCTCCATCAAAACATGATGGTTATATTTCTTTTCCATGTATAAGTTTTCACTTCCCGCCTATGTTTTCATATGTGGAAACCTAATTATGCGTTACTTTGGGTAACCTTTATGTTTCCAACTTTCGTTTTAAAATAATATTTAGTGTTAATTTTTATTATGTGGATTTTTATGAAAGGAAAATTCAAGTATTAATCCTTTGATAATGCAGATGATTTTTAGGGAAAAATTCATTTTAAGGGGGGTAAAATATAACAACCTTAGATTTTGTGATTTTTTTAATTAATTTAATATTTTTGATATTTTTAATTTCAAGAAACATAGAATATAGCTTATATTATGCGAATGAACTAATTAAAACATTCCATTCATAGGTCACTGACCTGGTTTGCGCTACACGCAACACCGACTTGGCGTGCATTACACACAACAATGAGAATCTACGAAACATCATTTTATTGCTATAATTATTTAAACAAGATAATAATAACATATCCATTAAACAGAGTAATATGAGTACTAATAAATAATTTTAAAATGTTATTTATAATTTTTTTATATAAATAAGATATAATGACAAGAAAAAAATATAATCTTTGGTAAAGTCTTTACATGCTTAAAAATATTATTTTCTCAAATGAACTACTTTTTATGTCCTTCCGTGAAAAACAATAAAATTAAAATTAGACAAATTTTTAAATTTAATTTTATATAATAAGCTTAATTTTTGAATTTATAATTTTGAAATTATATTAGGGTGAATTTTTGGGATTTTTATTAGAAAATTCATTTTTGGATGAATAGTGGAAAATAATGAATTTTAATTCAAAAATGATTTTTATTTAATTTATTTATATAGTTAAATTATATTTTTATTTGCTTTTAAAGTATAATTATATCATATATACATAAATTAATCTAATTTAGGTAATTGGAACCAATTTCACAGTGAAATTTGATATAAAAATATAGCAAACTTTTCAACGTTTCTACTTTAAAAACCCACATTGTCATCCCATCTATGAGATTAAATTTAAATTAATTTCTGACACTAATATTATTAAAATTTGGATAAATTTATTACATAATTGTAATCATAATAATTTATAATTTATAACAATATGGACTTAGTTTTTGACCAAAAATATTAGGAAAACTAATTAAAATTAATTAAAATGATTAATGAAAAATTATGCTTATCAAAGGACTAATCCTTATAATTAAGGGCCAAAATGACCTATAAACTTGTAAAAAACCCATTTTATTTCCATAATTAATCCATTAAACTTACATTATTGATTTTTTTGGTTTGGGATGACTTTTTTGTGTAAAAAATGGGTACACCTAACTTTCTTTCAAAAATACCAAGTGAGCCCTTTCCCTCCACAATAAAAGTCAACCAGCTCTCCCCCTTACTCAAACCTCTCAACCCTTTTATATTAGTCCAATATCTTTACAATAAAATTACAAAAATTTATAGATTCCTAACTTAATCCTTATTTTGGGTAGAAAGCAATACAAGGAATCCCTTTGGTGAAAACCAAAAGGAGTCACCCAAATAAGATGTAACATCCTCCCTCAAGATCCTTTATCTTATTTTCATTATCAACACCCTCCACTCTCATTATTACATTATTATAAAAAAATATTATACTAAATATACTGATATTTTTATTTGATAAGGGTTTTACCTACACTTACACACACTTCCATATAATGGGTAACGAACACACTGTTTATGTGTACGATGAACTACCACGTCACAAAATGACGATTATTCATTTTTTCCTTTACCACATTTCATGGTTGGGTATTATGATAGAAATTATGTTTATATATGATATATATGATAATTATTATATCTTTAGTCTTCTTTAATTATTTTACAACACATATCTTTAAACTTTCCATTTTGTGTAAATATGATAATTTCGTTTGAGGAAGTGTGGATTACCGCCCCCTCAAAGCTATGTGATTCGTTCACAAACTACATGGAATGTATTAAGGATGGGTTTAGTGAAATTATATGATATATATATTTATAACATCATAATGTTACTATAATGATATTATATACATATATACAGATATGTAATTTTCTTTCTTTCTTTCAATATGATAATAAAAACAGAAACAACGTTCATGGGTACATACGATCTACCATCTCCATGAATAGTGTATTCAATTTCATACTTTTATATTATATAGATTATTATAAAAAAAATATAATTAATATAAATGATATTTATATCATGTTTTAAATTCATTAAATCATGACATAAGTATAATAACCAATGATATAACAAATTAAGATACATTTGAGGAACAAAGCGAATATTACCCAAAACGAATCCTTAACATAGAATTGTTCACAATAGGGTAATATAAAGTCATAATAAAACCATATATTATATTATATATAATAATATTGTTATTTTATATGTGTATAATAATGTTATATTTATTATATAGGAGGTTTGTATGAGTGTGATGAGATTAAAGACATGAGGTAAGGGTATTTCATCTCACTTTTTATTTCCATGAGATACATTCTTTATTCACCACACATTCCTTTTTTGTGGTGTGTATAATACAAATGAATTTATTATATTATTATTATACATAAATTTAAGGTTATTTAAATATCCATATGATTATATTTCTTTCATGGGGTTTATGTTTCAAAAGTTACCAAATTAGTTAAGTAATTTTGTCTCAATTTGTCTTCTTTGAGACACATACCATGTCATGCACCTATATTTTCCATGAGGTGTATATAATTACTTTCAAAAATTATATATTGAATATAATTATTTTCATTATATTTTAATATTCATTTAATTTCAATTTATTAAATGGGGAGTATGGTTTAAAGTTACCAAGTGGTAAGTGTTTATTAAAACAATGTCAGCGCTTTTCGAGATTGTTTAAGATTATGCTTCCTTTGATGAAATATTATGATACATAACTCAAGAACAAAAATTAATTTTATTATACTATATCTATTCATGATATATTCATGCATTGGTACCATTTTTACACTCTTTGGTACATAATAAAGTTAATAAAGTGTTTTTAAGAAATCCTGACTTTACATCTCTCTACAATCAGAAATTTTTGTTTCATAATAACAATGTTTTCTAAAAATGTTTTCAAAAATATTACACTATTCTCTAATGATCATTAAAATAAATTTTTACCCATGTTTTACCTTAAAAAATTCTTAAAAAAAGAAGGAATCTTCTTGTGATTTTCTGGTTGAGGCACTTTTTTAAACAATTTATTTTGCAAAAGAAATGTTCCATATGTATGGATTTACCCATTGTCATTAACTTGAAACTTATTTTACAAGATTACAAAGTAGTTTTTTTTAAAATAAATTGTTTTCATAATATTCTAGAAATTAATCATTTTAAATATTTTTTTAATGGAAAAGTTTTTCAAAAAGGTTTTATTTTTAAAAAGTGTTTAGAATTATTTTCAAATCTTCCTTTATAAGTTTTCAAAAGGTTGTTTTCAAATAAAATGATTTAAATGATTTCAAATATTATTTTATCATTTTTAAAAGTATTATTAAGGAGAATGGTTTTAAAAATGCTTTCAATATTTTTTTATAGTTTTACAAGAATAATGGTTTTCAAAATGTTTTCAAGATTCTTTTATAAGTTTTCAAGGAAAATGGTATTC
Organism: Viscum album; assembly: GCA_963277665.1. Lineage (NCBI taxonomy): Eukaryota > Viridiplantae > Streptophyta > Magnoliopsida > Santalales > Viscaceae > Viscum > Viscum album. The sequence continues at coordinate 1,474,197,421 of OY728132.1, read as the reverse complement.
AAAATGTTTTAAATATTTCTTTATAAGTTTTCAAGTTTAATTTCATGAAAATGGTTTTCAAAAGGTTTTATGATTTGAGAATAATTTTACAAAGAAGAAAAGATATTTTACTTGAGAAATGTTTTTAAAATATAATTCAAAATTATTTTCTCTCTAAGATGATATATGTTGGTGTTACTCATTCTTCTATGGGAAAAGATCTAAAGGTTACATTAATATTATTTTTCTAAACGGTTTATGTTTTTATGGAATGATATTTATGAAAACCCATTTCTCTTTAATGGGTTATATGTTTTTGAAACCCATTCCTCTTCCACAGGTTATATGCTTATAAACCCCGTTTCTATTCAATAGGTTATACCATAATTAGTGATTATGAAACCTGATTTATTTCATAGGTTATTCTTAGATAAAATGATTATGAAACATATATATTTTCCATAGGTTATGATATGATTAAATATTTATGATACCCATTTCATTTCACAGGTTATGATATGATGTTTATGAAACCCATATATTTTTATGGATCATGTTATGATGAAAGTTTTATTATCTTTTGGAACATGTATGTATGATTTTATCATGTGACGGGTGGGACCTATATCTCCCCCCAAATGCATTGGGTAACAATAAATGTTTTATGAGATCAAGAGGGTACATGATAGGGAATCCCAAGCCAAAAAAAGGGGTACATGGGAGGGAATCCCTATCCTGAAACAAGAGGGTTTCATAAGATTAAAACAAGAGGGAATCTTAATATTGAAACAAGAGGGTACATGGGTGGACATCCCAAGGCCAAAACAAGAGGGTACATGAGAGGTATTCCCAAGACTGAAGTAGGTACACAAGTTATTATCGCAATCCAAACATGTTTTAAAGGTATTTGTGGGTATCGTTGATATATGATTTTCTATGTTTATGTGTATGCTACAAATTTCATGACTTATTCATATGATATTATTATTATCTTGTTTCCATTATGATTCTTGTATTATGAACTTCCAATATTTATGCCATGGTTAATTTTTATGATATTTTATATGCATGGTATAATATTATAAAGTCATGATCACATTATCATACCCTTATGCTCATGTTTATACTTACATATCTCCCTTGTTTACCCTTATTGAGCATCTATGATTACCCCTTTTCATATTTCCTTCCCCAGGATATGAATTTATGTATTAAGTATGTTATGTCTAAGAAGGTTTCTAGTCACGAGGAACCTATTGGGTGGTAATATAGCTCACTCATGTATCATAGTTTAAATTTCCATGTTTCAAAAAGAACTAAACTAATATAGTCTTTGGGTGTCTATTTGTATTATGTTTTAAGTAATCTATAAAAGTTTTATAATGTCTATGTACATTAAGACTGGGTCATTAAACATGATGCCATCTAGGTTATCATAGTATGACTCACCATGTCGGCCCACTTCATAGACATCTGAGAGAAAAGTTCACTAGATATTTTGGGATGGCTCTACGTGCAGGAGATAGTATAAATCCATGGAGTTACATCAATGATCATTTATGAATGTGATGTTCACTTTAAATCTTGGTTATAAAAGTTATTGCAGGTGGCACTTGAAACTCAGTTGCAATTGAACACAGTGTTTCACCCCTGACTGATGGATAGACTGAGTGGACCATTCAAGATCTAGAGGACATGCTGTAAGATTTCATGTTGGGCTTTGGTCATTTTTGGGAGAATCACCTACCATTGGTGGAGTTTTCATAAAACAATAGACATAATTACACCATCGGTATGACACCATTCGATGCTTTGTATGAGTGACCCTACAGGTCATCACTTTGCTGGATTAACCCAGGAGAGTTGATACTCAAGGTACCAGAGTTGGTTAGAGTCACTAAAGATAATGTGAAGATCATCCATGTAGAGATGAAGACTACACAGAGATATCAGAAGTCTTATATGGATAGACGATGAAGAGATTTGGGGTTCATGGGGGGTAAACCATGTGTTTATATGGGTGTCAAATAGAAATAGATTATGGGGATTTGGTTGGACTGGAAAGCTATCTCCAAGATTCATTGACCCTTTCTAGAAACCGTATAGAGTTGGTGAGGTGGCATACCACTTAGCTCTACCACCATAGTTATACCTAGTACACAACGTCTTCCACGTGTCACAAATGATGAGTTATGTGCATGACCCATCACACATTATCAACTGGAGTGATCTAAATATCGAGGATGGAGATACCTTTACTGAGTACCTGGTAGTGATTGAGGATTGGTATAAGAGGATCCTTCATGGGTTAGTGATTCCTTTAGTGCATATCCGATGTCATCATAATAATTATTTGGAGAGAACCTTAGAGTGGGAGGATAAAATACATATTAAGTACCCACATATTTTTGTGTATCCTTATATTGGATTTCTGGGATGTAAATATCTAAGGTGGGGAGAATTTAATGACTTGTAGTTTCCATGTTTAATTTTTAGATATTGTATTGATTATTTTTTAGACCAAGAGCTATGAAAGTGTGTAATTTAGAGGCCCAATGTTCTTGGAATAAATGTTTAAAATATATTAAATATATTAAATAGCACACACACATTTTTTTTGAAAAAGTGGAATATATTATAAAAAAATCATGGATTATAAATCCGAGGGACCCGTTGAGTTCAAAACATGGGTTTTTCTATAATGAACTGATAGAGGTTTCCCTTAAACCTGACAACCAACCTGATTCTTCGCAAACCTTAAGGGAGTTCCCGATCCCCATAGGCTGGTGACAAGCACCTAGGCATCGAACAAAAAAACCGAGGGAACGATTTCTCCGAACCTGAACAACCACATAATAGACATATATAGATAATGAAAGGAACAAAAGAAACTAACAACTATTTATGCCATAACTATAAGAAAAAATGTGGAAACAAAACAACAAAAATAGTAGCCAAAAACTCCGAAAGACAAGTATGACTACAAGGGACTAAAAAATAAATATATAATCCAACGATGGAATGGACAAGCTCCAATGATCTCACCACCAGCTACTTATCCCAACTAAAATGAACCTCATCACCTCACTACAACACCTTGCCTTTCCCTGCACTGAAAGTCAAACAAAGGTCTACACATCATTGAAGTAGTGCTCAGGGTGTGAGCTAATAGGCTCAGTAGGATCCCACCAAGGTTTTCCATAATAATACTCTACATAAAAAATCATGTATGCTCATTTTTAAAATAAAACATTTCATTATAATTAGTAAAGAAATTTTATAGAAAACATGGTAAACATTTCCCTTTTCCACAGTTCTAAAAAAGTAGGTATATCAGTTGCAAAAACATTTTCCATATCCTTTTCCACAAGCATAAACATGCATATCCAGGATAACTTAAAAATCCCAGTAATAAAAAAATAAGAACAGGTATCACAACACCAAGGAATACTATAGGTCTAGGTAGTATAATACTCATACCATAAGAATCAAGTGCACAAAAACTGATCCTAGAAAAATGGGACTAGGAAGCAGAGGAATAACCCATGAGTAAACCCCCAAAAGTATCAATATTGGTCCCCTAGAAAAATAGGCCTCAGAAATAGAGGAAATCCCCAAGATTAACTGCCATGATAATCACAAATCAATGGACAATGGACTCAAGGTAAACTATCCACCTAATTACCCAAGGAAACCCATGTTCTCTTTTTCAAAAACCCATTTCAATGTCTTGAAAACCATTCAAAACCATTTATAATCCATTTATCAAAATACAAGGAAAATAATTTTTCTTTTAAAACCCTTTTTCAACACACACAACAATCATGCCAATTTCATAAATCAATTTATAAAGAAATTTGAAAAGAAAAACAAGCAGGTTCATTATCATAGGCTAGAGATGGAACCACCTACCTCAAAGTTCAGGTTGTACATGCCCACAAAGGAATCCAAAAGCAATGAAACCTAACAACGACATCATAAAATGACCTATAATAAAACCCATTCATTAAAGGATTGATTCAAAATTGAAGACAAGGGGTTTCCAGATAGAATAAATCCCACATACCTCAAGAACGAACATACGCTTCACCACAACTATCCAAGGAATGTCCTTCGAGACTAGATATCACAACCGATCTAGATGAGGACAATAAGAAACATGCAACTTAGATCAATGGATTTGATAATTCAAGGATAGAATGCCATCACAATAAATCACAAGGAAGAACCGAAAGGGACACTTACCCAGAGAGATGCACCATAGATGCAACGAAGATCCCAAACTGATCGAATTGATATGGATGGAGAGGCGCCTATGAAAATCACCTAGGGAGAGATCTGGTCTGAGAGCCAATAGATAATGAAATAATTGATGGGAAAAACTTCTAAACACTTGAATTTAACCTAGGCATGGGTCGGGTCATGATGTGTACCCCTTGGTCACGACGTGTAGTCCACACTGGATAAGTTACATGGAAAAATTTTTCTCATCAAGTTAAAAATCATCCATTTAACCCCTAAATGATGTGTACCTTATGTACAAAATGTGTACCAGATCACGACATGATCTCTCCATTCATGATGTGATCTCCTAGTCCATGACATGAAACTAGCACCAAGTACACAATGTGTACTTCAGGTACACAATGTGTACCTATTCTGCAGTCTGTAGAAAACCCATCAAAATTACATAAAAGTATTTTTAACTAAAAAGGGGACTTATAAAAAAGAAAAAATACCCGACCAAGGTAAAAAGATGTTACAAAATCCCCACCATAAGAACTTTTTGTCCCCAGGAAGTCATGTGGAAGATGTACTCTCTAGAGAAAGATGCGGCCACTGCTCCCTCATCAATGAATCATGTTCCCAAGTCTCATGATAATCCGATCCTTGTTGTCATAGAACTATGACCAATGAAATTGACTTCCCATGCAATACTTTCTCTTGAGAGTCATTGATTTCCACTTGTTTCTCCAAAACAAAAGCATCTGGTTTTTACTCAATATCTTCCAAACTCAGAATGTGAGTGGGATTAGGGTGATACATCCTAAGTTGAGATATGTGGAAAATAACATGAATAACTGTCAACTAAGCTGATGATGCTTTTCAATGAGAAACTTTTCAAAACTGTTCAATGATCTCTAATGGTCCAACATATCTTGAAGCCAACTTTCTCTTTTTTCCAAGTCGATAGTGACCCAACCAGGGAGAAACTTTCAAGAAAACCTAGTCCCCAATGGAAAAATCCAAAGGAAGATGTCACCAATATGCATACAATTTCTTTCAACTCTTGTCTATAACTAGACATCATCGCACATCCTAAATATTTGGCCAGGTCTCCTGAACCAGACTTGGTCCAACCAAAGATACTTCACCTACCTTTTCCCGACAAAGAGGTGATCTACACGGGCGAACATACAATGACTCAAAAGGATACATTCTGATCAACAACTAGTAACTATTATTTTTAAAAAAACTCAACCAATCCCAGATGGATATCCCACGATCCACCGAAATCCAAGACACATGTATGAAGTATATCCTCTAGGATCTAAATTACATGCTCTGTTTGGCCATCTTCCTGTGGATGGTAAGCTATTATCAACTTGACCTGAGTCCCCATTGACTCTTGAAGACTCATCCAGAACATTAAGGTAAACCTAGGATCCCTATATGAAACAACAACATAAGGAATCCCATGTAACCTCATGATCTCCTGCACATACAGCTTACCTAGATCTTAAACTTTAGTGGCATCTTTAATCATAATTAAATGAGAAGACTTCATCAAATGGTCAAAAACAACCCAGATAGAATTTTTCATAGGTATAGGGATGATAAATCGCTTCCTGAAGTGAAATATGACATCTAAAGAAAGAGACCAACCAGGAACTATCTCCCCACCATAAAGGTTTTCTCAAATCTTTTGAAACTCATAATCTTGCTACTAACTTTGAAAGATATAATCTAGGAGAGATGATGATAACTGAACATTGGTAAGAACCATCCTTGAAACATTCTCTTGAGCATCTAAGTGAAACTGAGCGAAAATCCCCATAAAATTCCACTATTCCTTCTATTCTAGAATAGCCTGTGATGGTACCTTCCCGTTTAAAGCATTTTCAACTCCATTCCCTTTCCCAAGAGTGTCAGTGATGTTAAAGTCAATGTCTGAAGGTATTCTACCCATAACCTCTATCTTATATTCAAGTACTTCTAGAAAAAGATATAGATCAGACTCTTATGTTCATATAAGACTATGAACTTCTTTCCAAAGAGATAGTTCTTCCAACATTTAATTGCATGAATCATTTCATAAAGCTATAAATCATTAGTGGGGTAGTTCTTTTCATTCGGTCAGATCTGACAAGATCCATAAGCTACCACATGATCATCCTGCATAAGCACGCATCCCAAACCAGCACCTGATGCATCACAAAACACCACGTAACCCTTACTGGGCTCTAGTAAGATCAAAATATGTGCTGATGTCAGAAGTCATTTCAGTTAATCGAAAGAACATTAAAACTTTGCATCCCATGATAATTTCACCACCTTCTTGGTAAGAGCAGTCAAAGGTGATTCCAACTTAGAGAAATCCTTGAGGAACCTTCAGTAGTATACAATAAGACCAATGAATATTTGTATCTCAAAGACATCTGGTGGTTCCTTCTTAAAAAATAGATTTTAACTTCTTTGGATCAACTGATAAGCCATGTTCAGAGATTCGGTGCCCTAAGAACTTCACTTCTAGAATCCAGAAACTACATTTTGAAAGATTTCCATACAGATGATGATTTCTCAGAATCTTCAGGACCAAAAGCAGAAGGTTCTCATGCTCACACTCAGACTTTGAATAAAACAAAATATCATCCATGAAAACTACCAAAAACGTGTCTATATATTGGTGGAATATCCAATTAATCAAGGCTATAAAAACTATACGAGCATTAGTCATACCGAACAACATCACGAGATATTCATAATGGCCATACCTACTCCAGAAGGCCGTCATTGGTATATCTGACTCCCAGACTCTAATCTGATGATAATCCAATCAAAGATCGATCTTTGAAAACCACTTTTCTCCCTTCAACTGATCTAAAAAATCACCCACACAAGGGAAATGGTATATTTTCTTAATCATTATCCAGTTCAGTTTCTGATAGTCCACACATAACCAAAGTGAACCATACTATTTCTTGGTAGAGAGTATAGGGGATGCCAAAGGTGAACCACTAGGGAAAACAAAACCCTTCTTTAATAGGCCATCTAACTAAATGTTGAGTTCTTTCAACTTCGTTGGTGACATATGGTAAGAAGGTATCAATATCAGCTGCGTACCTGGCACTAGTTCAGTCGTGAACTCTACCTATATCTCTAGAGGAAGACCAGAGAAGTCATCTAGGAAAATTTCAGGAAAGTATCAAACAATAATAGGAAGATCCTCAATAGAAGAAACATCATCAATCTCAAATGAAATAGAAACAAACAAACTCCTGAGCTCCAAGTGTGACGGTCTTGCACGATCTGACCTCAGGTCCCACTATCCCTAAAATACACAAGATCTCACATTGGAAGCAATAAATGAAACATGATAGTGATAAAAATCAACATCAACTCAATGAGAGACAAGTAAATCCATACTAATTATGATTTCAAACAGATCTAGATCAAGAATGAGAAAATACCAAACCAAAATAGTGTCAACTATCATGAACGAACAAGGACACTGGAACCCCTCCTCTTTCCTATTTCCAAGAGGCGTCTCTAACTACATTTTAAAGGGAATAAGTTCTGTTGGAAGTTTAATCATATCAATAAAACGTGAAGATATAAATGAGAGGGAGACACCAGTTTCAAACAAAGCTGTAGCTACTAAATCTGTAATAAGGAGGGTACCTCTCACTATTGTCGGACCTACAATCACCTTACATTGGACACTCATCTACTGCGTGTAAATGCTTCACTCCTGAGGCCTATGGCTAGAGACATATAGTATTTGAAGGTTCTGACCACACCGTAGTAGCCTTTGGAGCCAAAGAACCCTGACCATAATGAGGCGTATTCATATCCTGACAGAAATGCTATAGATGACCAACACGTACATAGCTATTTCACATCTTTGCAAGAATAGGACAATAACGTCTATTGTGGCCTCTATTTCTGCACTAATAGCAATTAAGAGGCACACTTCTAGCTGCAAAAGACGATGTAAAGAAGGCTTTCTACTGAGACCCACCTACCCCACTCCTGTGACAGTCCTTCCACTTCTACTTCTTCCCATGCATTCTACTAAATCTACCACCAGTTGGAAGAGAAGAGGCGGTAAAGGGGACTTTTCCTGCCATGTCCATATCTACCATCATTTCTCTATCCACTCTCTCCACATAGGTAGAAAGCTTAAACATGAACACTTGTGATCTAATATCTGGTCACAAACCCTATTGGTACTTGTACACCCTCAGCTGGTCATTCATTACCACGTCTAGAGAAAAACAGACAAGATAAGAAAACCGATTGGTGTAGGCCAAAGACGAATTCTCTTCCTATTTCAATGACAGGAACTCCAGAGATTTTTCCAACATTAGAGACTTTGGACAAAACTGCTAAAAGAACAGGGTTTTGAACCCTTCCAATCCAAGCCCACATGTCTGTCTGCCTGGACCATAGAGTCCCACCAATGCTTTCCAGAACCCTCAAGTTTGAACACTGTGCAATTCACCCTAATATTCTCAGGTGTCTCCAAGAATTCAAAGATTTGATCGATCCTATCAATCCAATCCTCTGCGTCTTGAGGTTTATTTTTCCCTTTAAAGGATGGTGTCTTCTCACGTAAGAACTCTCATGATCAATCTATTTCTCCTCTAGCTTCTGGTTGTACTTCAACCATTGCATTCTAAACTCATGGAACATCCTAATTGATAGTAGGAACTACCCATATGATAGTCTCAATGATATTAATATCTATAAGTGGATTTTCTTGAGGAGCATCAGCTAAACCTTCCTGAGGAACCTATGGAAGATGTCTCGTAGGTATACTACTGCTTATCAAAACATAAGAACGATCAGAAATAGAACAAATCTCAGTATTAACTAGAAAAACCATAAGCAAAAACTGGGATTTTTTTAAAAGAAAAAACCAACACTAGAGACACATATTCTGACATCCCATGGTAACTTGAGTCTCTTTATGAAAAGAGCTGGCTGAAAACTCATCGCAACATACCACTCAAGTTATGACAATCAAATCTCCAGTCTAACCGACATCCTAAGAAAATATTCTTGAGGACAGACCTCCTATAATACCAAACTATAACAAACCGACCCAGTTTTCCCTCAAACCTGGAACTCAACCCAATTTTTCACATACCCAAAGGGCATTCCTAATCCCCATGGGATGGTGACAAGAACCTGAGAATCGAACGAAAAAACTGAGGGAATGATTTCGCCCAAACTGAAAAACCACAAGGAATACATATATAGATAAAGAAATTAACAATGGAAACTAGGAAGTATATATTCCATAACTATAAAAAAACAACGGAAACATAACAACAGAAATAGTAGATAAAAATTCCAAAAGACAAGTCCAACTGTAAAGGACTCAAAACCCAAAAGCTACTCCAATGATATCTTGGACAAACTCCAACCATCTCACCACTATCTTCCCATCCCAGCTAACATGAACCTCACTACCTCACTGCAACACATTTTCTTTCCCTTCACTAGAAGACAAACAAAGGTCTATGTACCACTGAAGCAGTGCGTAGGGTGTGAGATAACAAGCTCAGTACAATCCCACATAGGAGTTCGATAACAAGTCTCTGCATAAAAAATCTTGTATGCTCAATTTTAAAATAAAACATGGCATGATAAGCAGTAAAGAAGTTTTATAGAAAACATGGTTAACATTTCCCTTTTCCATAGTTCTAAACAAACTCAGGTATATCAGTTTCAAAGCACATTTTCCATATCCTTTTCCACAAGAGTAAACTTTCATATCTAGGATAACTCAAAAAGACAAGAAATACACAATAGAAGCACATGTATCACATCACTAAGGAATAATATAGGTCTAGGTAGCATACTACTCATACCATAAGAATCAAGTGCACAAAAACTGAACCTAGAACAATGATCCTAGGAAGTAGAGGAATACCCCATAAATAAACCCCCGAAAATGTCAATATCAGTCCCCTAGAACAATATGACTAGGAAATAGAAGAAATACCTAAGACTAACCTACTTACTAATAAAAAAGTAATGGATGATGGCCTCAAGCTAAACCTTCCACCTAAGTACCCAAGGTAACCCATGTGCTCTTTTTCAAAAAACCATTTCAATGTCTTGAAAACCATTCAAAACCATTTATAATCCATTTATCAAAATACAAGTAAAACCATTTTTCTTTCAAAACCCCTTTTCAACACAAACAACAATCATGAAAAAATTATAAATCAAATTTTAAAGCAATTTTCAAAGAAAAAAAGCAGGTTCATTATCATATTCTAGAGATGGAACCACCTACCTCAAAGTTAAAGTCATGAATGCCCAAAATGGAATCAAAATGCAACAAAAACCAAGAACATAATCAGAAATGGCCCTAGAATCAAACTAAATCCTCAAAGGATTGATTCAAAATAGAAAACAAGGAGTTGAAAGATAGAAGAAAGCCCTGAAACCTCAGTAAATCACGTCTGATTCACCAAAAATAGCCAAGGAATGGACTTTGATATAAGATCTCACAACAGATCTAGATGAGGACAATAAGAAACATTTAACTTTCTTCAGCAGATCCGATAATGCAAGGCTAGGGTGCTATCACGATCAATCACAAGGATGAACTGGAAGGAAGACTTACTCAGAGAGACGCACCGAATATGCAACGACGATCCCAAGACAATTAGATTGATCCAGAAAGAGAGGCACCTTTGAAAATAAAATAGGGAGAGATCTGGTCTAAGATCCAAGAGATATGTAAATAATTGATGAGAGAAACTACTAAACACATTAATTTAACCTGGGCGTGGTCTGGGTCATGATGTGTATCCATTGGTCATGATGTGTATTCCACGTTGGATAAGTTGCACCGAAAAACCCATTATCTCAGGTTAAAAATCCTCTATTTAATCCCTAAATGGAATTTACCTTAGGTAAACAACGTGTACCATCTCACAACATGATCTCACCATTCATGAAATGATATCCTAGTCCATGACGTGTAACCAACACCAAGTACATGATGTGTACCTATTCTGCAGTCTGCAGTAAACCCATAAAAATTACATAAATGGAATTTTAACCAAAAAGGGGACTTAGAAAAAGGAAAACATACCCGACCAAGGTAACAACATGTTACATTTTTCATAGGCATGATATAACCTTTTTCGGTGTAAGGAATTTCTAGAAAATTAATCACATACATAAAATAAAATAAATAAATAAAATAATTAAATTAAATTATTTTATTTCATCTGTTGACACAAAAACCAAAATCTATCTATAAGTATATAGTTATGAAAATTCCTATGGGTTTTCCACATAACCCTAGAGATATTAGAGAACCCTTAGAGAGAGCATTGGAGGATGTATCTTAGGTGAACATCTATCGAATAGAAGACCATTGATTAGTGTGCCATGAAATTCACAGATCTCTCCAACGACGATAACAGAAGCTCATTCTTCATTAGCGATCAATCCATCTCAATGTTGCACATTGTTTTTATTGGATTATTTCCATATTTTCTAATTCTATGATGATAATAGATCAAGAAACCAACTGATTTATCCACAGATCAAGCATATTGTGGGATGGGTTAGTTTATTTCGGGAATTGGGATAATTTATTTGTGATTATCTATTATCTATTAATTCTTCATTATAACTGAAATAAATCGAGGTGAAAATGAACATTAAATAAGGTCTTTTCCTCATGATTATTCCTTGTTATTTTTTCCCTAATTATGTGTTCATAGTTGGAAATAGGTTGTATATTAGTTCGATAGGGCATTGATAAATCAACTATTATGTTCCCGTTTCTTGGCATAATAGATTGATATTATAGATCTGGGTTTGAATTGATGATGGGAACAAACCAAGATTATTTCAGATCGATTATAGGTAGATTCATGGATATTGTTCTTCATGTTTTTGGCATGTGGTGATGAATGATGTGTGTGGATGATTTACCAATGGAATTTAAGGTTGAAACTTGATGGTTGATGATGGTATGACTCATCAGGGCATGATTACTAAGTTTTAAGTGATGAGTGAACCTAGAATGATGGCAAGAGGATCAGAAAAAAAAGCATAATACAGATACAGAAATATGTAAAATTCAGTGTTACACAACATGTAATATAGAGCTATATGACATGTGGGATCTTCCTAGTGGCAGATAGGGTTTTGGGATGAATAAAAGTTTCAAAAAGTGTGTTACCTTGTCACACAGTGTGTTACCTTGTCACACAGTGTGTGACCCCTACTAGAGGTCTCGACGTGTACCTTAGTGGGTAAATGGACATGAGTTAGAGTACATGGGAACAAGAACACTGTGTACTCCTACACGGATATGGCCAGGCTGGGCATACATAGGCTAATCCATAAACTGGTATGTGGGAAAAATCACACGAGAAAAAGCACTGCATGTAATTCTACATGGACATGGACACAAGCTATTTACATGAGAAAGACCTGTGGCTGATGGGACCTGATGTGTACTCTAAATACATGCTATATACTCCTTAAATGTTGTCTTGGAGTTCTTTTAATCTATATCTCATACATTTTTTTCTAGGGTACATTCCCTATATCCATTTTATGAAGGTTAGTATAGAATTTCCTACTACATATAGGATGGGGATCTCTTTAGTAGGACTTCTTGGATAGAGTTGTTGGAATACTTCTGTCAGGACCGAAGTGAGATACTCTATCATTTTCTTTACCTAGGTGGATTTCTTGGTATCATTGTGACTGACACTATATGGGAGCCAATCCTCTATATAGCGGGTTAATCCAGATTGAGTTTTTGGTATACCCCATGGCCTTAACATTGATCCTCATCTATGTATCATATCTCTTCACGCTTTAGCATATACTTCAATGACTAGAATAGATGAATACTACCTATCAGATGGACATAATCAGTGCTATCAGACTCATTTAGTGTGTTGTCGTAGATGAGTTCTATATGGAAATTTCAATCTTTAATCCTAGGATAGAATCCTGGTTGTGACTTACCTTTAGATTATGTGTCTTTTTTGAGTATATTTTGATATTATTATTATATATATTGTAGATATATACCTATTAAGAAATAATTTTTATTTATTTATTGTATGATTTGTGATTTTGGGGTTTCCGAATGGGTATTGTTATACTCACCCATGGAAGGTATTTTCCCACATGTGTTGTGTATTGTGTAGATGATCAACCTTTTGATAGATTTATAGATCAACTAGGACCAAAGAGTGCTTAGTGAGACCAGATAGACTGAGGTATTTTCTTATGGTATCTTGATATTAGTCTATATCTTTCCTTTTTTAGGTTGGAATTATTTCCATAATCTTTGTGGTGATCTTGTATTTGGATCTGTTTACTTTCCTTTACTTCCTATTGTTCTATGGTTGTGGGATTTAGATGCATGAAAACATGGTTATTCAGTTGCTTTTACATTTCATCATTATATGAGTTTGGGGATGTATGCATGGGTATAATTACTTAGGATAAGGCCTCCCATATTAGTGATATTCCTACTCAGTGCTAGTCACCAGCCGCAATCCTATTAGTGGAAGGCTTGGGGAGTCGCAAAACAGCCCCCTTTGGGATGGGTCATGAAATACCATGAGTTATTTTATATAAATGTGAGTATTTTTATGTGATTATGAATTCACATCAAAGTCACCATGAATTGATATTAATACATACCATAAATAGTAGATAAGTATTCATCATTTATTTCCCAAGATACCATGAAACATCCCAAGATACCATGAGACACCGTTGAGGTTGTATTACTCAAGTGGTCTAGTAATTATTGTTAATTGGAATACATTTTTCTAGGAGTGAAAATGAAGTATCAAATTTGTTTTTGGGAATAGTTGGTGATGAATCATCTGTTTCACTACATTAAGTGTATGATATATGATTTAGAGTATACATGGGTCATTAAAAAGGTTTTTATATAATTTCAAAAAAATTTATGGTATAGTCAAAACAATTATAATGATTGATTTTATCATTATGTTAAAAGAATCACAACACTTGAATAAAATTGTTCTGATGCAACATTGGGAAATGGCCAGATACTCCATTGGTTTCACTCCCCATTTTCAAATTCTGATATACTTTACATGATCATCACATGAACCTACTGTGATTATAATATGAATATATCATTAGAAATATATGAACTTACTGTGAACAATATATGAACTTACAGTGAGGAAAAAAATTTGTGATGGATTATTTGACCCTATTAAAATTTCCCTAGGTAGAAAGTAAAATTTTACCTTTGATGATTACCTAGATGTGTAAAGGGATCTATTTTATGCTTATTTTAATTTCTATTAAAAATGTATGTTGAATGTGTTGTGACTACTAATATTAAAGATCTAATTTATGGATAATCCCGTAGTATTTGTAATGTTTTGTTGTATATTTTAAAGAGTTCCAATGGTATCCTAGTTTTTGGTGGGTTTGATATCTCTATAAGGTAATATATAGAGGATTTGGAGATTACAATATATGGGGCTTCCATTACATGAAGATTATAATAACATTGGATGATAAAATCTATGTTTGAAATCACCCACTCCATGGGTTTATTATTGATCAAAAAATCTAACTGTCGTATTTTCACAAAAATTTTATAGGCATCTAAACTAGTTCATAAATATAGGTAATATGTAATTTCTTTCACAAAATTCAATCTAGGCCCAAAAAATACATGTAATATCAAAACCATAAATTATTAAATTGGTTTAGAGTGAAAATTGGCTTAAAGATTCCATAATTTTTGAAATCTCTAGCTCAACTTTTTTTTATCTCCATGATTAAGGGATTATAAAGTACCAAAAGTAATTGGGAATTCCACATGTATTAGACTATGTCCCAATATAATAAATTATGGATTAAAACACCACCATTTTAAATATATATTAATATTTAATTGGATAACTTCATATTAAAGATAATATTTTATCAAATACCTTTTAAGGACTATCTAGGATGTTCCACTATAAAGAATAACTAACATTGAGTTGAGACATTGTTATTTTCCCCATTGTAAGAGAAGATAAACTTAGTATTGGTTGTTATTTTTGTGAGAGTGGGTATACTAGACCTAACTAAAGCTTGTAATTTTCAATTAGAAGATAATTTATATAGTTTTATAGTAGTATTACTTTTTTATTATATTATAAATGATCTTGTTTTCAAGTTATTTTCAAATAGGAATTTATAATAGTTCCCATCTATGATGAGATCCTAGATATGATATGAAAATAATCTTAATTCATATAATGTGATATGGATATATAAATATGACAGGGCATACATGAAATTTAATTATATATTACTGTGATCTCATAAGTATTATGATTTATTCTAATCATGTTTTCAATTAATAATATCCACATATGGAAGATTATAAGTACTAAACTAATAATTATAATAATATATGTTTTATGTGTAATTTAATGTTCTTATATATGTGCACGTGTATTGGATTTTTTCTTGTAATCATTATTAATTTAAAACACTAGTTATATAAATTTATGCATGATAAAAACCAAGAGAATTTCTGTTTTAGGTGAGGTAGATTATGTCAAGTGTGTCATTAATGATATGAAATTGATTGAATTATCATGATAGAGTTTATAACTTTTGAGTGTTATAAGAAAATATCATTGAACCTTTGACTTGTATGGTTGTACCTATTAAAAATATGAATTAATGGAACCACCATATTATAGGGGTTTAGAGAAAATAGTGACATGTGCTAGTGTGGACCATGACATAGTGAGGTTCAATACACTATGGTGTTGTGCATATATTTCTATGTATTATATGATAAATAATGGTTTACTTATATTCTCATATGAAAATTTATAGTGAATATTTTGATCATCACGTGATGATGATTTGAGGAGTTTGAAAATTAAAATAAATTATTTAAATGTTAAAAAAATCATCCCAAAAGAAATCCAAGAGTTACAAGTAATGTAACTCATGAAATATTTCATTCAATATATCTAAATGTTTGGAATCTGAATGGTGTAACACCTAAGATTCAATTATAGTAAGTGATATTTTATTTCTAAAGAAACAATAATATAATGAACATATATTTATTAAAAAAATGTTATCTAAAACTAAATTCCAAAATTTTATGAATTTAATTTTATGAAATTAATCTCATTCTTGAATCCATCCTGTCAAAATGTGATACCCAAGACTCTTACTCTTAGATATGGTTCTATAAACACATACTTTAAATAATTTATTCAATACCAGATTTAAAATCATGGATATGAAAATCTAAAATTAAAAAATCTAAAATTATTATTTCATCTCATACATCATGAGTATATTTTTAGGTTTAGAGATTTAGAGAATTAGGACACATCACAAATTAATAATTCTCATATTCTTTATATCAAACATACATTTTTTGAACTGTATATAAGAAACTACTTAATCCATAATGAGTCTTAAACATATCACAAAAATTATTCCACACATTATATCCTTATAAATACATATCATATAATACTTTTCATAATAACCTAGGTAAATATAAACATAATAAGGGGTGATCTCAAAATGATTAGTAAGGGAAAATATACAACTAAAGAAATCATGACGTAAACATAGCCTAAATATTGTGGTAAGAATAATTTAAAAAAATGAAACCATAATAATCATGAAATCGAAATAATGATATATCCATAAAAATAAATGAAAACATGGATATAAATAATATTGATCTCACCCTGGTGAAATTCATAATTCTAGATAACAAAAAAATACTATTAAGGCCTCATGTCAAGACATTTACTTATCATCAAGGACAAAGTCAACACATATTAATGAATTGGGAAGGAATAAACCAAATACCCAAACCTATTTTATATCATGATACTTTTCAAAGAATATATAGGTACTATGAGACAAAAATAGGTTCAACTATTTGGTGTATTCCAGACCTATTCAACAAGATGCCTTGAATACGATCTAAATGATAAGTAAATTTCATGGTATAAGGCCTTGACAATAGGTTTTTATTGTATAAAATTATATATTCCATTAGTATGAGATTATTATTATTGATATCCAAGTTATTTAATTATTTTTAATGATATAACATTCTCTTAGTTTCAATTTGATTATAGATTCATATTGTTTACCTATTCATGCCATAATATTTTTGACATGTTTATGCCATGATTAATTTAGTTATATGTATCCCTTAATAAGCCTTAGATATTACCCCTTTATTATGTTTCTATTCCCTAGGTTTTAAAGAAAATTATTACATAAGACATGTTTAGAAGGATAACACATGTGGAATAATTTAAAGGATATGTTGAATACTTATTATGAATTAGGTAGTTTCTTATGTATAATGAAAAAAATGTCTATTAGTTGGGATATACATGGGATTTATTAGATTATGATGATTCATAATTATTTAAATACTTAAAAACTAAAATATCATTCATATATAATATATTGAATAATCATTATTTATTTTTTATTTATGTATGGTTATATCTAGGATTTTAATGATGGTATCAAAAAAATTATATAAATTGTGTGTTGTTTTCACTAGATCTAGGAGTGTGGGTCTGAGGCATCATAGTTGGTATCAAATAAATTATTTAGATAACTTTGAAGATTAGTATGTTAGTTGAGGATAATTTAGGGGTTAATAGGTTAAGGTTGATCATAATTTCAAAGGTATAGATACCCTTTGGGATAATATATGATTTAACGTTAAGGTAATAATGCACATTTTATTTGGGGGTTAGAATAATAGAGCTTCAGTGAAAATCCTAGGAATAAGTATAAGTATAGGATGACATCCTGATGTTTTAGTAAAGTATTGAGTATGTGGTTTTTCTAGAAATTACATCAATTTATGTATAATATAAGTGTATTTAGGCTTTATCATAGATGTACCTAGGTATAATAACCCTGAAAAGTGTGGATTGAGCATTAACTTGATCGTCACTTGGTGCGTAAAAAAGATAACTAATTGTAAACCTGGTTTGATACTACTGGGGTATATTATTTGGGTAATAAAATTCTCTTTACAATTTTTTTAAGGATTAAAGAATGATGTTAACTAATAATATTGGATAACCTAATAGAAAAATCACCATGTATAACCAAGAAATAAATAAGGAGAATCATAGGGTGATTCGAACGTATCATATGTTAAAATAAAAGTTTCATAATGGAAGAAATATTATGATTTATTTTTTCATATTAATTTTTTAAATATTATCATAACCATTTTTGTTTTAGTATTTGGCTAAGATAGGACCTCATAGATGAAGTCGAGAATGGAATGTATCTAGAAACCACTAAGTCTCATATCTGAATGATAATACATAAAAGGTTAAAATTTTTATTATATGACTATTATAATAGAAAATTTTAGTTTCCTTGTATTACCTATGGTGGTGAGGTTGAGATTAAAATATAAATTAATTCATGATTTTATTATCTATTTTAATTAGTGAAGTAACATTTACTGATAATATTTTGGTATATTTTAAATGTAATTGAGGATTAGGTGGAAAATCTAAAAACCATTATTTAGTAGTTTTGTATTAATGGTTTAAAATAATACATTAAATGGTATCAACAACCTTAATAAATGATTTTATGGAAAATTTATATTTTTTGAGATAGGTATTTAAGAATACATGTTTGAGTGATGGATAAGTTTTAGGTTTAGTATATGTTTGATGTTTATAAAATAAATGGATTAGTGATTTTAAAAATGTATGTTATGTAGTATTAATATCCTTGGTATTTATTTTTATTCATGGTATTTTTGGTGTTTTTTACCAAATTTTTTGAACTATGAAATATATTGAGTAGTGTGTGACCTTATGAAATAGTGATTAGTTCCATTTTGGGTTAAATATAGAGTTAGTTTTTGGAATAATATATAACCTCGTTGTGTTTTAATGTCTTAGAGATTCAAATGGTTTGGGGAAAGGTATTTTATTGAGAGTATATTATTAGGGAATATACATAATTTAGTATATGATTTTAGGAATGATTAATGTCTTTAAAGAATGATAGGTAACTTGATATATCCTAAAAGAGTATGATAGATGTCATATGAGATGTTATATCCCAAATGATGAATATGTTAAGAATAACCTCACCTAAATTCAATAGTGAGTAATGATTAAAATTGAGAGGACATAATTAATTTAGAGGGATATAAGAATGGACCACCCCAAAATTTTATTTTATGGTTATCATTAAAAAATGTAATGTGTTCGATAGATTTCTCCACATGCAACACTAAACTTAAATGGAACCAAAATATATTTAGATAAAATATATATATTTATGTATGACATTTAAAACCTTTACATCGAGTTAGAATGAATGAATTAGAGTATCCAATTTATGGAATATATTTATAAAAAATAATCTAATTTTAAAATAAAATAAATTCAATCAGTTTATATAAAATGGCTAATAAGATCATTTATTGTTTAGAAAAATATTTTTCTAAAAATTTCCTTTTTTTTGTGATATGAATTTATATTTAAAGAAACATATGAATAATGATGAAAAAATATTTTTGATATTAATAATTGGTTAACACCAATTTAGTTGTTAAATAGTACAAAATAATAATATTAACAGTTAATTTTTGAAAGTTTCATTTTCCTATAAAAACGATTTTTAATTATATTTTATGATTTTACTAAAAAACTGAATTTATAATTTTATAAATTTTATATTAATAAAAATGAAATTTATTTTTGAATTCCTCATATCAAAATTGACTTATTATGAATTTTTTAGTTTTTTCTAATTTTTTTTTTAAATAAAAAATATGGTTTTCATGAAACTTGTAATTTTTATGACTTTATCATTATATAATAATGATTTAGAAGTTTAGAAAAACTTTTATGTAATAATGTATTAATTTATGGAATATCAATATTCATTCTAAAATATTCTTTGAACTTATAAATCCCATATCCGATATTTTCATAACTAATTAAAATGTTACTATACCTTCTATTTTTTATAATAAATCAATTTATTCCATTGAAATCTATAACCAAGATAATGTAATCTTATATATAAATTTAAATATTAAAAATATTTTTTTTGGAAAACTGTTTTTACACAACGAAGTGTGATTAACTTATAATTAAAATTTCACAAATTTAGAAAATCTAGTTGACAAAATGATCAAGTTCTAAATTATAAGAATTTTTTTAAATGGATAAATATTATTATTTTTCATTAAAATTTATTACTAAGGTTAAAATAATTAATTACCTTGGTTAAAGTATGTTTGGTTAAAGAACAAAAGTAAAAATAAAATCCTTAAAAAAATAATTGTTTTTTCCCAATGACTAGTTGAGTTGAGTTTTAACCCACAACCACTTTCCCTCATATTTTTTCTATTTTGGAGCCTTTGACATTGGAATAGTAACATCGTATTATTGAAAATGTTAAGGGTGATCCGAAAACTACCCTACCTTCACTTATAAAAGGGTAAAACTTCTGCCACTTTAAGACTCACTTTTACTTTAAATTTATCCATAAAACTATACTATTTTTATCCTCCTAGAACCATATCCCATGTTCAAAATCTTACGATCACCATTAGTTAGCATATGACCTTTATTTTTAAGGATACTTTTAAGAAAAATTTAAGTTCCTAATGTGAATATTATCAACTACTTAGTTTTTTTGTCTTAATTATATTTATTCAAATTTATTATAAACACACTAATGTAATGATATTGGTATCATTTATATACTTTATTAATATTATATTTATGGTATTATGACTATTTATTCATATACCCCATCCTTTAAAGAAAACAAAACAGTCGTTCATATATTGTGTGGACTACCACCTCCATGACATAACATGTTTTGTTTACCTTCATCAAATTACAAGGATAGATATAAGGATGATATTAATATATAAATATGATTTTTATGATATCATTAAGGATCTAGTATGAAATAATTATGATCATATTAATGATATGATCAATAAATGATCATTATTAATTTAACAGTCTAAAATAAGCTTACTAAGAGGATAATGTTTTGTTAGAATTGTGTAATGTTTTCATATACATAATTTATTCTATTAATTACATAAAAAAATAATTTATAACACTAATAAACACTAAACAATATCATTATACTTCTATTATAATTATAGAACAGTAAAACTACCTCATAATCATTCATTAAATTAGGGTATGTTCATGTTTGGGTTGTTTTAACCATCCAATTAAAAAATACTATGAATTTATATCTTGAATGACTATAAGAAACTAAATACTGGTATAATACTATATATATGGGTAAATAATAATTATTTTTTTGTTTTTATATATTTTATATCAATATTTTATTCACTAATTAAGAAAAAATACTAAAAATCATCAAGAATCACTAAAACATGCTTATTATCAATTTATATTCAAGGATAAATATTAAAGCACTAATGAAAGGAATTTGAAACATAATAAATAATTATAAATAATAATTAATAGCATGTTTAATGATACATTAATTATTAAATTCAAAATAATAATGAACACAAAGACCGTTATTATGAAACTATTATTAATGATCAAAACTATAAACACCCAACGTGGAAAATATATAGAATTAACATTGGAAATTACTATTTATAAAGTGTATAAATGAAAATGGAAATTATTAAGGTTATGAATTAATTTATTAAGATATATATGTTTATGATAAATGAGGTTAAATTACATCTCTTGAAGTCAGGATAAGTGGTATGATTTTCATCTCAATTTCCATTCATTGAGAAAAGTATTGTATTTATGAACCTATTTTCATTTTAGAGGCGTGTATAATTTTTTTTTGAGATATTGTATCATGAATAACTTTTATTTCATAGTATATAAATATAAATTTAATATTTTATCTCTCAATGCCTTTTGATCATAATGTTACCAAAGCAGTAAGGCTCTCTAATCTCAAATTCATTTCTTTTAGACTTATTTGGAATTAAGCACCTATTTTATATATTATTCCATGAATGATCTTTTAATAATTATATTATTAGTTCAATTTCAAACCATATATTTCAACAGATCTTGATTCAAAAGTTTGTAAATCCATAAGGGGTTTATTGGTCTCAATTTTAATTCTTTGAGACATAATAAATTTATTGCACCATGATTATTTATTATAGTGTGTTTACTTAGTATGGATGTATTTTTATCATAATACTTGTATTTTATGGGATTTAATTTCCAAATAATGTCCCCTTATTCAATTTTTTATAGATTTAGTTGTTTCTCTAGTAGTTTCTAGTTTTGGTAACTCAAATTTAGTTTATTGAGTTATGATCATTCTCTTCAAATTATAATTTTGGAAAATTATTCCATTTAATTGTATTATGTTTTATTATATCATTGTTAAAATTATCACCACATAGACCCTTTGAAAAAAATTCCTCACTTCTCAGGTTATTACATTTTATAGCCATCCACCTTCTTTCTTTGGATGAGTTATGACCATGTTATTCTATTATTGACTTATCTATATAAAAATTTCTCTATAAAATGGGAAAATAAAATTTTAAATAATTAAAATTAGATTATATTCATATATAAGTAATTTTATAATATTAAAATGGGAAAAATTATTGACACTCTATAAGTTTTTATTACAATACAGATGATTATTAACAAGTTGACTATATTATTTGACCATCCAAATTATTTCTCTAGATTATTTTTGATCTTATTACCCCTTTTATTGAAATTTGAAAAAATAATAGAATTATTGATGATTATTTACTACTAACATGGGTTAACAATGCATTGATATTTTTCTTCTTCTTTATTACAGGGATAACTATGTTTTTATTCAGTAATATGTTCCTTAAGTAATGGTATAGAAATCCATGTTAACCCTTATATTGAATGAATTAGACTTGATATGGTGGTGGGAAAGTCCGAGAATTAAATTTCCACTTAAAGCATTCATAGGTCTTATAGGAAAAAAATAGGTTTGGGTATTTGGTGTATGCCTACCCAATTCAGCAATATATCATGACTATGGTCTAAAAAAAAGTAAATATATTAACACAAGGACTTGAAAATAGTTTTTATTTTCCAATATTATGCATTCCATTAGTATGAGATCAATATTATTGATATCCAAGTTTTTATTTATTTTCATGGATATATCATGCTCTCAGTTTCAAGTTTATTATGGCTTCATGTTGTTTACATATTCTGGCCATAATATTTATTCCATGATTATACCATGATTACATCATTTCTATGTATACCTTATTGAGAATCTGAGCGCACCCCTTTATTAAGTTTTCATTCCATAGGTCATAAAGAAAATTAGCACACATGACATGTTTAGAAGGATAAAATGTGTAGAAGAATTTATGGGAGAAATTTATGACTTATCATAAATTAAGTAGTTTCTTATATAAAATGAAAAAACATAAATTAGTTTCAAAAGGAATAGGATTTATTAGTGTATGATTTTAATAATTCTCTAAACTTGAAAATATCATTCAGATGTATGATATTCAATAATCATTATTGATTTTGTAATTATGGATGGTTATATCTAAGATTTTACAACTAGTATTAATGAAAGTATATAAATTATGTGTTATTCAAACCAGATCTAATATTGTGGTTTTAGGTAATAAAAAATTAGCTAAGGGGGAGTTTTTGATATTTTTCCAGAAATAGTTGATTTTTGGGTGAAGAGTGAAAAATATGAATTATACAAAAACTGCCAATTTTATGAAATTATATTGATATAAGAATAACTTGAAAGATTATGTAAATTTTTTCTAGAAAAAATATATTTAATTTGTAATATAATGAATATAATATTATAATTTTTAACTTAAAAATATATGCTTAACATTTTATAAATCTATGTAATTTTTTATTAAAAACATTATTTTTAGTTCTTTCATCTTAATAAATAATTTACAAGTTTAATTTAGATTTTGGTTTGTTTTGAAATAAAATTAAGTATAATTTTATTTATTATAATAAAATTAATTCAATTGTAATCAAAATTATATTTTTTTTTCTGTAAAATCACTTTTATGCTTAAAATAAGCATTTTTCTATAAACAATTTTCGTTGCGTTTTACGCACTTATATTAAAATTTATTTTTCTAACATCAAAAAATTGAATCTTTTAAAATGGATTAAATATTTTGAATAATAATTTTTAATATTAGTTAATAATTTAAAATTAATTTGTGATCATTATGAATATTAACCTTGGTAAAAATTTATCCCTTCGATAAAGGTAAAAATGAGTTTACCGGGGGGGGGGGGTAAACTAAGTGATAAGGGTAAAAAGGAAACATAAACATGTATAATTATTATTTTATAAATATATTAAAACTTCATATTATCCTAACTTATATTTCATGGCCAATTTATTCTACTTTAATAAGAATATAAATTTATTATATTTGAATATTTTATGTAATTACATGTGTGTCCCTCACCTCACTTAGAAAAGTACAACTCTTCCCCTCCTTTATTAAAAAGATTTATAAAATCTACATCATCTAGGACCTATCTAAAAATATTATTACATTCCTTCCCTCTATTCTTGAGATTTTGGTCTTCACCCAAGGCTATCCTAAGAATTCTTAAAGTATAATCTAAAGGGCGTCTCTCAAAGAAGAGGTAATCATCTTACCCGACTCTTTCAATGTTTATTTATTATTATAATTCGTATAAATATTTTTTATACATATTAACATAATGAATCTGATATAATAAATATACTAAGATCTTATTATGATTATGGGTAAACCATTTCATATCTTCTTTCAATTAAATGAGAAACAAAAGTATTACTCGTGCATACATGTAGATTATTGCCTCAACGTAATGATATAGTTCATTTTACATCACCATATTTCATGATGGGTTATTATAATGGATTTAATATTTACATATGATATTTATGAAATAATTACCCTTCTATAATTATTATATCTTATCTATCTTATTACCTACCCATTTTTGGGAAATGATAACATTCATCATGCGTATGTGTGGACTAGCACCTCCACAAAGTAATGTGATTCGTTTTTATTTATGATATGAAAGGATGGTAATAAGTATAAAATTAAAGAATAAATATTATATTTATTATATATTAATGATTCTGGAAATGTAAATTATTAGTTACCTTTATTTTGTTCCATCACTCTAAAAGTGGAAACATCCCTCATGTATACGTATGAACTACCATCTACATGAAGTGATATAATTTATTTTTCATCAAAAATGTATATGAATGGTTATGGAAGTTTATTTAATGATTAAATATGATACTTATGAAATGATTAATTTTTTCTAGATGATGGAACCATTAATAATATGAAAGGAATGAAACTTACTTAAAAAATGAAACAATTAAGACTCGGAAATGATGATTTTAATAAATAATTATTTATAAAAGGGTGTTGAAATGTTATAAGTATATAATATATTATATTATAAGTATTTATATAATAATTCTATATTAGTATAATAAATATTAATTTATCATACATGAGGTTAAAATCAATTATAAATAAATTCAAACCTGAGGCAAGGGTTTATTCCACAATATCAACCTTATTCAAGATTATTTTTGTTTAGTATTCCATTAGGGTAATTAAGTGAAGTTTGAAGTTTGAAGTTTCAGGTTTGAAGTTTGAATTTTTAATTTTAAAGTTTGAAATTTGAAATTTTTTTATGGGGGTTTGTGTTACTCAATATGATGTTGTTAATGTTTTTGTAAGGTTCCCACTTAACCAAAAGTGGGTTTTTCAAAAAAAAAAATAGATTGGATAGGATATCTTAGATACCATATATATTCTTTTCCTGTTTTTTTTTTGGAATTTCAAAATTTACTTTCATTTTTCTCTCTCCAAGTATTCAAAAGTATGAATGAATGTTTTTAAGGAAAACATACTTTGTTTTCTATATAGTTGGGGATAGTTTTCCTCCCTATCCATATTTTCTTTAAAATGTTTCAAGATTTTTTTATTCTAAAATGATTGATTAAATTAAATTTTACTCATGTTTTAATTCTTATAAAAATGTTTAAAATGAATCATCATGTAATTTTATGAATGAGGAAATTTTTACCAATTGTGTGAAAAATTATTTTTTTAACCTTTACTGCACGAATAGATTTTATGACCACCAAAAATATTACTTTCCTCAAAGATTCCTTCAAAATTTTACATGGTTATTTTCAAAGAAGATGTGTTTACAAATATTCTAGTTTTCTTTATATTTTAAACAATTGATTTCAAAATTAAAAGGGTATTCTCCTCAAAAAATATTCCAATGATATTTTAATATCCTTTTTATTTATTTCAACATCATTTTTTGAATATTATGATTTTATAGGTATATAATCTAATGATACTATCTACTAGATTACTCGATATATATTATTTTCATATTTCCCTAAATATTTAATCGAGAAAATATCAATATTTTGTATACTATTATTTCAAATATGAATGTTCATATTGATTATGTATTCAATTTTCATTAATTTATTTCAAATGATAAATGAATTTCACTTATTCAGTTATGGTTGAGTACCATTTTATCCCCTTGATGCATTGGTAGGTCTCATTATACAAAAAAGTTTCGGTATTTTGCGTATAACTTACCTATTTATGTATGATGTCTTGGTATGAGTATTTTATTGTAAGCTTATTATGTATGATATTATAAATTATATCATTTTGAAACTATTTATAATTATAATTACAATTATTTATTTTGTTATTTCATCTATTGATACATTCCCCTTTTATAATATTAGTTATATGAAATATTTGATTATTGTTTATCTATTTTATATTACTCATGATTTATTTATTCTATGATATATTATATCATAAACTTTCTCTTACTGAGCATCTAATATTACACTTTATTATGTTTTAATTTACATTGGATACCAATAAGTGATATATGAATGATTTTAGTGATAAAATAGAATAAATAATAAATTTATCCCAGTAAGTTTATGTTATATTTCATGTTTTCAAGTGTAATTTCAGAATCATGTATTTATCTAGTCTACCATGAATACTAAACTATTATTTCATTTAGGATGTGATTTATTTTATATTGTAATAATGTGTAAAATAAAAAATAGATATAGGTTATTAGATATTGGGTATTTAAAAGTGTATCATGGAATGGCTATGTAAATTTGATATTTATTTGTGATATGTGTGCATTAAGATACTATAAAACTACTCTAATCCAAATATATATATATATATATCTTCAATGCAAGGTTCTGTTGAATTGTGAGTAAGAGAGTGTCCTTCAAAATTTATAATAGGTTCATCTAGGCCCTGGATACTCTAGGATAAAGGATCCCATTGGCTTCTTGTTAATGATTACCGTTAATCCCATGTATAAGTGGTTGTATAGATTTAGATTCATAAAGAAAAAAGGCACATTACTCTTCATGTATTTATTTTAGTCCAATGAAATAATCAAACAATTTATAGGTTTTGGTTTATGTTTTATAAATTATTGGATAAGTGTTATCACCTATAAAAAACTTCAGTGATATCATATGTACTTACATCTCATTTGGAATTATTTTTTTGCAAGAATTAAGAAACTAAAAAAATGATTATTCTAGAAACTACGACATGTTATGTTCAAAACAGGTGTGTTTGTTCTATATTTCAAGATCATGATGAGTTTTTAAGTGAAAAAAATCAATGGTCTTATAAAATTTATAATACCATTAAATTTTTTATTTGGAATAGATATAGAAATATTTATGGAAAATAGAGTATCGTAATATGATTACTATATGTTGTGATGTACCTTCAGAAAAACCATGGTTTTGAAAATATGAATTCTAAACCAAAATTGAATAGATCCAGTGGAAACAAGAATAGTTTTTATAGAATAATATTCCATATGACCACCATGACATAACATATTACACCACACCATAATATTCCATAAATGACTTAGACTAAACAATGAATTCCATAAAATGGATTGATTCTAACCAAAATATCCATGGTCTTACCCATGGAAAGATTTGTCACTCAGGGGTATACCACAATGTTTTATATAACTAAAATGAGCATAGATTATAGAATTGTACATAGAATTATTTTTTTAAAAAAATTATAAAATTGGGCTTACACCATATCTAATGGTGGCCTTATACCGTACCAAAAACATTTTGGTATATGTGATCTATGTTTAAAGTGAATTTACATGGTAAATAATTGATAATGAATCTAAAATTTAAGGAGAAATGTGAAAGTTTTTATATTTATTTATAATTTATTCATAAAATTGAATATAAAATTTTTATATTAATTGAATTATTTTTAAATATTATTTAAAATATTCCAATATATGTTATAAATGATTTTAACAATGGTTTATATAATGGAATTATGGTATCTCTAGAGTAAATAACCATGAGTAGAGGTAATTTGGGTTAACTACTCACTAGAATAAGAGTTTTTTCTCTTTCTCGAAAATTTTGGTTTGATTACTTATCACTCCATGAATATTTTTATAGGAATTATATTTTTGTTTGATTCTAAGCATTTATATGAAAGTGATTCACACACCTAAATATGATTTAAATTTTGATTGTGGTTTGTCATATAAGATATGATTAGTGTAAAGAGTTACACATAAATATTATTTTAAAAAATTGACTTTGAAGAAAAAATAAGGATTTAAAACTAAATCCTTAAAAACATGTATAAATGGAAAGGAAATACATGAGATAAAGATAATGAGATTTTAAATACACTTAAAAATATTATGATTTATATTAATTATAATGTGAATACTTGTCAAGACCTTGATCATTCAAATAGACAGGTTATGCCAAATCTAGGAACCAAAGATTTATCTTATATAAGGAAAGTGGTATATAAGTTACCCTAGTGATTAGGGTCCTATTATTGGTGTCATTTTGCATTAAAATTAAGAAGGAAACCCTAAAAGTTAGAGTATAATAGAAATAAGGTTGAGATAATCTATATTATTTATTTGGAAATTATTTTTCTATTCAATTATCCAGGATTCATATGTGATATGATCGATATGATTTTCTATCAGATATAATAATGGATTATGTTATGAGCTTAGATGTAAATATGGGTCTTATCCCACTGAGGGATATAAGGGATTTAAAAAGGTGTTATAATTTTAGTGGGAGAAAATTTAATAATTTTCCTTATTAAAGAAATATAAAATATGATACTCATATGAGAAAAGGTTTTGGTTTAGATAAACAATCATCATCATCATCATCATTAAACATGAAATTTTCATCAATATTAAAAAAGTATAAGATTAACAAAATAATATTACTATAATGGTATAGAAACTAAAAAATGTTTATTAAAAAACAAATAGAATAATATGTGTCTAATACAATCCTCTTATGTAACCCAATGTTGAAGTTTTTCAATAAGAAAATATAGATGCTTCTAAGAATAAAAAAAGGATTATCTTGGGGTTTCAAAGACATTTCATGAAAAATATCCCATGAAAATTTATTCTATACTCATGCACTAAATATTATTGGGTATTTCAATATCATTAAGAGGATAGAGGTTTCCTTTAAGGCTTAATTTTTTTGAAAATTTTATTCTATAATTGTAAGGTCCCAGTTTTTCCCAAACCCTTTCTTTATCTTTTAATGGGTTTTGTGGAAGTTCAAAATTTTTTTCTAGTGGTTTTTGTAGATGAGTATAGGTTGTAATTATTTTGATTGAATTTTATATTAATTATCTTTTTTCATATTTTAACATACTTTTTGAAAAATTCTAGAAATTATCCTATTTTTTTGAAGAGTTAGAAATATTTTTAAAATGTAAGACTCATTAACCTTCAACATAAGAGTCTTTTATTTTGAAAAAATTTATTTCATAAGAGTACAATGTGAAAACACAAGGTTCAAGTAAATTAATATGATCCATTCCTTATTTATTTTAATTATATTCCTATTTCATGGAGGCCCCTTTTCAATTCATAAGAGTAACTTTGATTTTTGTAAGCATCTTCAGTTTTTGTAAGAGTTATTTTGATTTTCATAAGAGTAAATTTGAATTACATAATAGTCTTCTTGCATTTCATAAGTATTTTAAAAACATAATAGTCTTTTTAGAATTTTTAATATTAAATTATAGAAACATTAGACTCAATCTTTCTTATATAAGGGTAGTTTTCTTAGTGAAATTTATTATTTCCTTTACTTAATCCAAAATCAAATTTTATGATTTCAAATGAAATTTCAAATCATAAAATCATTAAAATTGGTAATATTGATCTGTAATATTTTTTTCCCTTCATCCATGGATAATTTAGTCTATTATTTAAGGAATATAAATATTTATAATAGATGATAAATCAATATGAATGATTTAAATTGAAATTATGACATTGAGATAGATTCTAAAAAGGAAACTTCTAGAAGAAGTACTAATCAGTTTGGGATATGGAATTTTTAAGATTTTAAAAGTCCTTACCTCTTAAAAATATCTTATTTATTCACTCTGGAATTATTGAAACCTTTCCCATCGATTATAGAGACCCCCTTATCATATTTTTGTGTTCCCCTTCACAAGTTACAAGGTCTCCTTCACAAGTTATAAGGATGGGGACATCTTGTCCTCTCACTGTACCCATGTAGAAAACCTTGATAGCTTCACATTGAGGTTGTGGATTTTAGAACTATATCACCTATTTGTGTGTGTGAATAGTGGAATTTACACCCTCTTATTACCTTTGAGTTAAATGTCTGGATTGAAATAACATAAATACAATTAAAATCTGGAATGTTGGGATTGAATGAAAAAATGTCTTTTTTTATTTTATATGTTTTTTTATTCCATGTGGATTCTAGGAATTGATGCTGTTGTGAATTTAAACTAATTATCTATGTTATTATTATTTCCTGTTATTTATAAACATGTTTCTATGATTAAATTATATAATTACCCTTGATAAATGAATAATAATTTAAATTTGGTATTGGATGGGTTGTTTGGATAATATGGAAACTGATATGATGCATATATTTTACATAGGTAATTTTCATGGAAAGAATGAGGTAAAGTTTTATATTTTCTTAATTTATTACTTTTGATTTACCATGATGATATGTGGTATTGTGTTATTTTTATATGACTAAATTTTTTTTAGGAATAAATGTTATAACTATTTCTATGGTGGTGGTGGTAAGGATGATTCCAATAAATGAGTATGGTTTTGGGAAATTATAGTGGCTTTTGAAATGATATTCATATGGTGGTTAGTGAAGTGGTTATTTGGTTTTATGGGGGATGTATTAGTAAATTTATAGTGTTATGGAATGACATAGAAATGAATAAGTGGTAGAAAAAATATGGGTGTTGGATTATGATTGATTTATCATTAAATACGACTAATGAATAAATTAATGAATATAATATGTATGATAAAAGGTAAATATTGAATTTCTTGATTAAATGATTAGAAAAGGAATAAATGATTGTATTTTTGTTTTCCCATGTGGGATATTGGGATTGGTTGATGTTGTATAGGTGGAATTAGTTTTCGGTGGAAGATGGTGGAGATTTGGTGGTGATTATGGGTTTATATAGGATTTCATGGTAAAAAACCTTATGGATTGGATTGTGTGTGATTGTAATATCTTCATGTTTTATTTTTATATGATTTTATATTTACCATAATAAATCTGAATAATCATACCGACATGTTTTGGGTTCCGTATGTATCTCTAAAATATCTAAGTTAGTGATTGAATAGAAGTATGAATGCTCTCTCATCACCGATATACCTTATACTAATGGTAGAGATGTGATGTATAAAGGTTTATATTCTTTTGATGCGATGGATAGAAGTAAAAAAAGTGAATTATGTGGTGATTATGGGATAGTAATGTGATATATAGCAGGGGCCATGAAAGGTATGAGGAAGGAATGAGGTTAATGCCATTCATGTTCAAGATAACCTATTATGATGTAAAAGTGATGTGTGATTAATATGTGGATTTATGGAATTATTTTGTGGATAATTTTTTATGTGCTTATTATGGGGCTATGTGAAATTTGGATATAGTTATGATGATATAGATGGGTTGGGAGTGCCATGATATTTTTCATTAGGTCATGAGAGAGAAAAAAATAAGGAAGTGGTGTGGGGTTTACTATTTATATATTATTTGATATTATTTTATTATAATTGGATGCAACTTTTAGTGAGTTATCCTTGGTAAGGTTTGGTTAGTTTATCTAGTGTAAGTGTGTGACAGTTCTATTGTTTATATTTGGAGCTTAGTATTCTTCTTCCACCTTTTCACTAGTGGTCTTGAGGATTGTCCTACTAGGTATATATATATATATATTTATATATATTGACCCCTATATATAATTTTTTATAGGTTTGTAGGGAGGATTTAGAGATTGATCTTGATATTATTATCTTTGATCTGGTATCTATGGTTAGAATTACTACATTAGAAGTTTTTATTTTAGTATTTTATCTTTGCGACTTTTATTTTTATAAAACATTCAAGCATTATGTTTATTATTGGATATTAATTTTATTTATATTGTGGTGGTGATTTGTGTTCTATTTTTATATTCCTAATAATATGGGGGTATTGACTCACATTTTTGTGATTTATAACCCCATATTTGGTTACTAGCTTACGACCTATTGGAAGCGGGCTATGGGGGTTACTCTTGAGTTCACTGTAGGCCCAAAAGGGGTTCCTAGTAGGGGTGATAAATTGAAAATTGGAAACAAATAAAGGTTAACAGTTAATATGGAGATTTATTTTAGGTATTAGTGATGATTGAATGGGTTTAGTAGGGAAACAATGTTAGTAAAACTTAAAGTGTGATGTAACAAGGGGGAAAACTAGGAAATAGGTGATTAGGGCCCCTATTGATCTGATTCAAAGACCTTAATATTACTTAATACAGTAGGAGGATAATGAAAATTTCAAGGTAAATACCTAGGTAAGGTACATGAACCATACTTATTTGCGCTTATGTTTGAATTGGGTTGATTTTAAGAAAATTAAAATAATCTAATTAACCATTCTTAAATAAATCATATACTTCAAAGCTTATGAAGTTTTTATATTATTTATAGATATGGATCCTGGAATTTATCCATGTGTATATTAGGTTAGAGAGGTATAATAGTATTATCTGGCTGACTACTGGTGGGTTGACCTAGTTAAGAAGCATGAGTCCTAAAGGAATCTACATGAGTTCCAATGTCATAGGTTTGTGAAGTATTATGGGAGTGTCTATGATTTATAAGAATAAATTTTGTTGGAGGATTTAATGATATATTTTAGTTTGATTTATGATCGGTTAGTGTATTGAGTTCCTTTTGCTGTTATCTAGATTCATGGAGTAGCATGATGGTGGAGGATTTTATATCATGAGGAGTTAAAGGAGGAAAAATTTTCTTGGGATGATTTTTAGAGGTAGTTTTGTGCATAGTTTCTATCATAGATGATGTGTGAATTGAAGAATAAGAAGTTTATCTCCCTTCAGTAGGAGATACTGTGCATGTGAGAACTCATGATTAATTTCAGGGGCTTTATACCCTTCTCCACTAATCTTTTTCTAGACGTGGAGTCCTAAGAATGATGATTCTCAAAAGTTATATGCTCAATTATTCGATACATAGTCACAAAATTTATATTTCCTAAATATTTGGATGTGTATAAGTGTATGCAATCAATAATTTGCATGCATAACCAGTGTCATCTTTGGCAGGGAGCCATCATGGTTTTCTGAGGGGAAGAACTTCAGATAATGGATCTTGGATATTAGGCAGTTAATGTTCTAACTAGTAAGTATTCAATCCTAGACCTATTCTTCTAATTTCTCTAGATTTAGTGGTTCATGTAAATTCATTGGGATATCTTTTCTAATGTGATTCATTTATAGAGGTCATGTCCATTGGTGATATTAGTTCTAACTATTCTTTGGGCCCATCATAGCATAGGTAGTTAGATCCCATACCATCCCCAAAAATAGTTTCCTCTAAGGCTATATCCAAAATAGAGACCATTGGATTATGTTCCACTAATAGGACATAGAGATAGTAGAGGTTATCCTCATGATGTTCCTCACACTCAGGGATAAATAGATGAATACAGTTTTAGAGGTGGTCATCAATAAGGCCAATGGGGAAGAGGAGCTGGACATGGATAGTTTCTGGTAGTTGAGATGTCAGTGTTAAGTAATACATATATTTTTGAGGTGATGTTTGCTTTCCATATAGTCCAGTTTTCTATTTATTTGGTTTTAGAGCATCATATTCTTTCATCTCACCCACCTTAGTTCAGGCCTTGGGACTCAAGGCGGAGAGGATTCTAGTGTCCTTAGTTTTGAATACACTGATTTAGGCTAGTCAAGTTTATTTGATATTTTATAGTGTTTTTACTAGATGATAAGGAAACTTAAATAATTTATTTATTTATTTTTTCTATAGATAAAAAATATAATGTCATTCATGGCATGGATTGGTTGTAATCTATGTAATAAATCATTAATTTCTTTTGGATGAGGTTTATATTCTATGATGCGGGAGGCCGATTTGTAGTATTATTTAGTGATATGGACTATAATATGGGTTGTAGGCATTAAAATAAACTTTTCCACTACTATAAGTTATTTTATTATATTCAATGGAGATATAAGTTGTGGAATTCCCTAGAATAGTTAAGGAGTTTCCAAATGTTTTTCTCAAAGTGGTTTTGACGTTACCCCCTTAATGTGACACCAAGTTCAAGATCAAGTTATAGCTTAAAGATCCTATGATTTTAATTTATCCATGCTAGATCTCACCTTTGATTAGTGTGAGTTGAGTATCTAGATTTAATATTTGATGCAACAAATCTTTATCTAGCACAATGTGTCACCATGGGGTGCTCCAGTGTTATTCTTATTGAAAATGGATGTTATTATGTGGTTATGCATAGACTATTACTGATTTAATTAGGTGATTTTTAATAACCATTATCCCCTTTTAAGCATAGTTTATTTATTTGATCAATTGAAGGGTGATGGTTAGTTTTTGAATATTGACTTGTGATCTGGATACCATCAGATGAGAGTGAAAGAGGATGATATCCCAAAAAATACATTTAAATAACACTGTGGGAACTTTGAACTTTTAGTTATGTCGTTTAGTGCCATTAATGGCCTATATGTTTTTATGGGACTCATGAAATCCAAGTTGGATGTGTTCCTAGATCAAATTATTATAGAGTTCATCAATGATATTCTCATATACTTGAAGTTAGAGGAGGATAATATTAATCATCTTAGGGTTTTTTCAAAATTCCTTTGGCACTATCAAATCTATGGGATGTTGTAAAATTGAATGTTTTGGAAACAGTAGGTACATTTCATTGACCTTATTGTGTCTTATCAGGGAGTAGTAGTGAATCCTTCAAATATTGAGGTATTTTTTATACAAAACAACCAAAAAATTTATAGATGTTTGTATCTTCCTTTGTATCATGAGATACTATTAGAAATTTTTGTTTTATTTTTCTTGGATAGAGACCCTATTGAATGACTTGAATATTAATGATGATGATTTAATATGGATTTATCAATTTAGAAAAACTTTTAACTACTTTAACAATAAATTGATAGGTGCTTCCAATATTTGATTTCCAGATGTGGTAGTGATGTTTGAGGTTTTTTGTGATGGATTTCATATTGATTTGTGATGAATCTTGATATAATGGAGGGAAATGATTTTATATGGGTACATTTAGTTACATCACCATTAATTTAACTATTTCACTAATGATATCAGGTTAGTATTAGTGAGGTTTTCTCAGAATATTTGGTGATATTACCTCATTGGAGAATGCTTTGTGGTATTCAAAGATAACAAGAGCTTAGGGTATATTTTTTATGAGCAGGATTTTAATCATCATAAATATTCATAGATAGAGTTCTATTAGGACTGAAACTTCAATATCTCTTATACCCTAGGGAAATTGAATGTGATTACTAATGTTCTGATCAAGAATTAACAAGGAGAGGTTTTTTGAGAGTCTAGAGTTTCTTAGAGAGTGACGAAGGAGCCTAAAATAAAGTATCTTGATATAGATGGGTATTGTGGTTGAGGTTTCCTATAACATATGATATTGAAATCATCCTTTATAAAGTATTTGGTGGAGTTTCAGTGAGGAGACTCATATGTATAGGTGATGAAAGATTATGTATTTAATGGTGATGATCTGAAGTGATGGTGAGAGGATGATCAATATCATATTATGTTATGAGAGAGATTAATTTTTCCATTGAATATTCATCTTTAGGATATTCTTGAGTTTCATAACTTAAATTTGGTAGAAAATACTTATATAACCATGATATATCATACCTTGATGGGTAAATTTTAGTGGAAAAAGTTAATGTAGTCCATGATAGATTTTCTGTCAGTCTCCCAATAGGTGAAGGCAATGCATCAGATTCTAGGTAGTTTATTACAACCAATGGATATTCCTACATGGAAGTGGGAGGATATCTCTTTAGATTTCATCATTGGTTTTACCCGATCCCAATGAGGGTATGATTATATTAGTGTGATCATGGATTAGTTGACAAAGTGAACTTATTTCATAGTGATCATAGAGTTTGGTGTTTTTTATTTTCTATTGAGTCGGCATGTGGATGAGATAATGTGCCTTCACAGGGCACAAAGGACCATAATATCTAATCAGGATCCTCACTTTACTCATGATTATGGGTATGTCTTCAACATGATTTTAGAGCTTAGAAATAATTTATCACTACATTCCATCTTTAAAAAATGAAAAAATGGGTCATACACTCAGATTCTAGAGGATATACTATGAGCCTATGTATTAAATTTTGGTGGTTCAAGGGTGAAGAACATACATTATTTTGAATTTTCATATAATAATAAAAACCAATATTCCATTATCATGGCCTATTTTATGGTATTTTATGGATGGCCTTATATATTTTTGTTTTTCTAGACTGAGGTTGGAGAGTCCGAGGTCCTTGGATCAGATGTTGTTCAAAGAGTAACAGAGAAGGTTTAGATAATTCAGTAGAAGAGGAAGGTGGTGCAGGATATTTAGGATTCTTATATTTATTATATGAGTAGACCTATATAATTTTAGTTAGAGATTATGTTTTTTTAATATTTATTCCCATTGCGCGTATTGAAGGTTTGGCCTGGGGAGTAAGGTTTTTACCTAGTGTACTAGTCTGTTTGAGGTGTTGTAGTGTATTGGTGTAGTGGCTTATCAGTAGGTGGCTCCCCATAGTTAGATTGAATCCAATATTTCTTCTATGTTTCAAAATTCCATTGAGTTTATCATGAAGACAACCATGTCATTGATTGAGGAGATTTATATGTAAAGGATGAAATAATGTTCATGTGGTGTTTGATTGAGACTCAATATTGACGGGATAAGGTTTCTATTAGACATGTTATTCGTTTGGTTTGCATTTTTAGAGTAATAGTATATTATAGAAATTCACATAAGGATGCAAGTTTTAGAATAACACTCAGTACCCCAATCTATTTTGATCATTGTTTTCTAGATGATGAGATGTTTTATTTATTGTGAATTATTTGAGATTATTTCTTTATTCTTATTTTTATGAGTTTGAAGATCTATAGTGTTGTTTTGTGTATTAGTGGTGTAATATTATTTGTTTTAGAGGTATTTATTTATTTCTTAGTGGTTTAAGTGTCTCTTTTTTTGAGGTATCTCCTAGGGAGTGATGGGTTTGATATTTTCTGTCTTCTTGGCTCAGTTTTGATTCTTAAGGATGTGAATTATTTGAGATGTTTCTAATGAAAGGGTAAAAGTTTTCCTTAATACTTTTTTTATTTAGTGGATGTTTATAGAGTCTATATATGATTTCTAGTATATTTGGTGATTGGGGAATGGATGTGTCAATATTTCAAGTCCACTAGGCTAGATACCCTAAGAGGGGGGGGGGGGGGTGAATCCGGGTATGACAGATTAAAACAACTACCTCTTTTTGATCTTGTTTTTCTGTTAGAAAAAACCCTCTTGTCTCATCTTCCCGATGAAAAGTATGAATAAACCTTAATGAATACACAAGAAACAATGATTTTTACTTCGTTCACCCTCACTGGGATACTTCTAAGGAGCACACACCGACAGTGTTCCAATGTACCAATTCCACTATAAGTGCACTGCTGTTTACAAGTTCATAGTGGACTCACTGTCCCTCCTGGTTTACAACCACTCACAATATGAAAGCTCACAGCTCTCTCAACTGAAGTGTGATCAATAATTCTTCAGAATATCCACTCATAGTTTATAGACCTTTAGGTCTCTTCATTATCTCTAATGAAATCTCCATGCTTAACTATTGATAGATGATCTGTTGACGTCTAACTTTCACCCGCTGATGAATCTCACTTTGCACTGGGTGTACCGAGAAAACTGTAATTTTTACGTGCAGCCCTTACTACACCTTGATCAAAATTCTATACATTTGTGCGAAATTCAATTTTTGTGAAACACCACTTTTACGCGCAACACCTCTTTTAAAAACAAAAAATTATTTTCCATGTAATAGATTTTACGCACAACCTCTACACTTCCTTGTGCGTAATTCTCAGCTTTTGCACGAAATTCACTTTTCGTGCAACAGTATTCCTTTCGCGCAACTTTCTTGTACACTCCAATTTTGCGCGCTAGAGCTCAGATACTCTCTATGGCTTGTGCTCTACTCAATGGATGGGGTTCAATTCATATTTATAGTAAATATTGACCCTACGCGAAAAACCCTCCTGGAGCGCATAATACACTTCAAGCGCTAAAAACAAATCTTCTGCGCAATGCTGTTTTTCACGAACGACTCCATGATTTCGTGCACATCACGCCTTTTCAAATTTTGAGCTTTGTATCTCAAAACACCTCTTGTGAAAAAAACTTCAACCTTCAATTTTTCTCATCCCACAAATATTTCACGCACCACGTTCGTATTTCACGCACCACACAAATATTTCACGCACCTCCTTCCTTTTTCGCGCACCGCCCAAATATTTCATGCCACAATTAATTTTTCACGCACCACTTTCCTTTTTCACGCACCTCCCTTTACCAAAAATACATCTCTCCATTTTTCGATTTTCAAAACCAAAAATTTGGAAAACACTAGAAAATTGCGCCACCTTGTATCTGCTCTTTTTTGTACCGCCTCTAGATCATCCATTACTTTATCGAGGTTCTTCAATCAATCATGGATTTTTAAAAGCATCCCTTGAACCCGAAAAATCACCATGTAAACCCCCTTTGACAACAAACTCATACATCATGGTCTGCTTTGTCAAAAAACACAATATGGAGGCCCACTTTGTCAACAAACACAAGCGCCTAAAAAATGCTTCAATGATGCCTTGAGGGATTTTTTCCCAACACAATATTAATTTAATTTTAAGTTAATTATATAGTGTTAGGTTCTAACCAATTTTTTGGATAAGTCTAGAAATAACCCCTATGTTTTGAATAGTTAGAAAAAATTTAAAAATTGATAGAGTCATTAACCATATGTTTAAGAGCCATGAATTAGAACTATAATATTATTTCCTTTTTAAAATTTCATTTTTAAGAGTAAAATGTGAAAATGTGAGAGTTAAATGATTTTATAAGAGCCATTCTTTATTTTTTAAGAGTGTTTTTCCATTTCATAAAGGCCCCTTTACATT
Organism: Viscum album; assembly: GCA_963277665.1. Lineage (NCBI taxonomy): Eukaryota > Viridiplantae > Streptophyta > Magnoliopsida > Santalales > Viscaceae > Viscum > Viscum album. Next base: position 1,474,157,366 of record OY728132.1, on the reverse strand, counting down.
TCATAAGAGTAACCTTGAATCGTGTAAGATTATTTTGAAAAACATAATAGCATTTAACAAATTCATAATAGTAAATTATAAAAATTAAAGACTCATTATATGAAGCGTAAGGGATGTTTCCTTAGTGATATTTCTCATTTTCTTCAGCAAAGAAAAAAAATCATATTTTATGATTTATAATGGAATTTAAAATAATAAAATCATTAATATCGATATTTTTTCTATTTAATATTATTTACTTATACCCTAAATGATCTAATATATTATTTAAGTAATTTAAATGTTGTTAAAAGATGATAAATTTATGTGACTGGTTTAAGTTTAAATTATGGGATTCCATTAATTTTTAAAAAGGAAACACCTAGAAGAACCATTACTTTGTTCACGATTTGTTATTTTTCAAAATTTAGAATTTAACACCCTCTTAAAGTTATGTTTATTCATATATAATGAATTATTAGAGCCTCAGAAATAAATTTTATAGACCACCTTATCATCTAGTTTTATTTTTCTTCACATGTTATAGGGTTATAAAGAATTTCTCTTCTCACTGTACCTCTATAGTGAACCATGATAGCTTCACATTGTGGAAATGGATTTAATAAATCCTTATGTTTTATTTTACATGAATATTTGAATTATTATATTGTTTCTATCCTTGAATAAATGGTTTTAATTGACCTAAAAGAAAGATAAATTAAATTAGTAATAATGGGATTTAATGGAAAAAGCATTACATCAGTATTTTATATGCTTGTTCTATTTCTTGTGGAAGTTATTTATTGATATTTATGTGTATTTAAACTATGATTTCATGTTTTTATTTAATAAAGTTATTTATGAACTTGTTTCTATGATTAAATTCTATAATCAACCCTTATAAATGAGTAATAATTTAAAGCATGTATAAATGGTTTGTTTGGATAATCTAGAAATTAGGATGACACACATACCAACTTTAGATAATTTTCATGGAATGGAAGACTTGAAATTCGTTGTTTTATTTATGTTTTGATATTTATTTACTATTATGGTATAGGGGGTTGTGTTATTTTACTAATAATAAAATGGTCTTGTCATGGTATATTGTGGCTGTTGTGGAAATGGTGGTAAGGCTGGTTTTTCTGAATAGGGAAGGTTTTATGGAATTAGAGTAGCTATTAGAATGGGATTTACATGGAGGCTAGTGTAGTAGATATATAGATTTATGGGAATTTTTTAGTAGATTCCTAGTGGTATTGAATGAAATGGAAAGGAATATGAACTCAAAATAGTATAGGTATTAGATTATGTATGGTTTATCATTAAATATGATTAATGACTGACTTAATGAATATAATAAGGAAGGTAAATAGAAAATCTATAATTAGTTGATTAAACTATTAAAAATGGAATCCATGATTTTAGTTGTGGTTTTTCATATGGAATAATAGTAATATTTGATAATATATAGGTGAAAATAGTCATTGGTGGAAGATGGTAGAGATGTGGTAGTGATTTTGGGATGATATAGGGCTGTGTGATATAATCCCTTAGGGCTAGGATGGTGTGTTATTATAATATAGTCATGTTTTATTTTCTTGTAATTTTATATTCACCCCACCCGATTCAGATAACCTTACCAATTCCTAAATGTTTTGGGTTTTGGGTGTCTTCCTTAAACATCCATGTTACCAAGGGAACATATAGATTACTACTATTTCTTCCCCTCTCTCCCTTCTAAACATGGTAGAGCTGTGATGGCTAAAGGATTATATATAAGATATATGATGGCTAGAAGTCTAAAGTGTGAATGATTTGGTGATTATAGGAATACAATGTGGTATATAGTGGGATTCATGCATTGTAGGAGCAGGGAATGAGGTTGATGTCATTCATGTTCATGATTAAAGTGAACCAAGATAAATATAAATTAAATAATGAATTAATTTCATATTTTAGAAAATACATATCATAAATATCTGTACAATATGAGGACTTAAAGGTTTAGTATATTTGATATCAGATAAAAAATAGCTTATTTTACAAGACATGAAAATCTACTCCATAATCACGATCCTCTAGACACTTTCAGTCATCTCACCGGATATGATCATCTTCATAACTTTTGGGGATGGAAAGATAATAAAGGGGTGAGCTTGTATTCTCAGTAAGGGGAAAACAAATCATAATGTATCAGATCATAAACATGATGAAGAACATGATAAATACATAAATATCTTAATAAAAGATCACAATACCATAGATGATAATCATAAAATAAGATAAAGTAACATAATATCATAATAATGCTATTAAAGAATAGTTAAAGTTATGACATGGATCAAAATACATATAAATAATCATAAAACATGTGACCATGATACAAAAGTGTGGAATACTTTAAAAATAAGGAATAATAATGAAAAAATAGAATATAATTAAAATTTAAAGTATCTTGTAAATGTGTAATAACCTAAAAAACAAATTGGAAATATGGAACAACCATCAGTATCGAAAAACCATTGTGAAAAACCCATTATGGCCACACCTATGTGAAAATACTAACTATGTCCATGCCTAAAAATGTGAGTAAAACATTAACTTAATAAGTCATATGATATAAAAAATAAAATCATATAAAAGGAATAATATTATAATAAAATATATATAATATTAAATACACTACTTCGTGAGAGTTAAACCTTGGAGAAAAAATTAATGTGAAAAAACAAAAGTTTTCAAAAAACTTTTTAAATATTTTTATAAATGATGAAGTGAAAATTACTTTCAAAAAAATTTTGAGAAGGAAAATAGTAAACTAAAAATACTTATTATAAAGAGTTATGAATAAAGGATTATTTCAAATAAACAAAAATCAATATAATAAATTGAAAGTGGTAAATAATGAAAAAAATACCTTAATTAAGCTCTTTTAGGATGTTTTAAAGAAAAAAATTAGGTAGCGACCTGACCCTAGAGAACTCGAAGACGGTGTCTACTACCATTAAATTAGCATGATTACAAGGAATCAAATCCTGAAGGACTTGAGAGTTTAGTAGTCTTGGTAAATCAGATACATACATGAGCCTTGTATTACAAATTAATACACTAATTAGAGCATAATTTTTTTTATTTCAATTATACTAACTTTATTCCATCTAATATATCCCTACATATATTTCATATTACAATTATTGGATTCATGAGGAAAGGAAAAAAATAAGGGTGGGCTCAAATTCTTGGTAAGGGTAAATTATAGCACAAGAAATAATGAATCAACAATAATAATAATTATGGAATGGTAAATAAATTGACACACATACCATGTAATCTACAAACTGATAAGGAAGTGAATAAAAAATATGGAAAGGTAATAACTAGAAACACATTCCATTAAAATAAATACACAATAAAAAATCAATATGACAAGGTAAGAAACTGAAATACATTCCATTTAATCAATGAACTGAGAGTGAATTGCATCCATAGATATGTCGATGAAAAATATCATGAATAAATAATAACTTAATCTAAATGAAAAAAATTCTTAATTATTGTAATCCATGTTTCCTAGTTACATGGAACTATTACCTTTAAGACCTATCACACGATGGTTTAACATATTGGGTAGAAACCTTTCGAATTTGTTCAATTAATTCATCTCATGAGACTACCGATGCATTTAGAGTATATCTATAACCAGGTGATAGAGTTAATATTTTTTACATTTTTTATATTTATTTAAAATATTTAAATCCCTCAATTTCATCAATTTAAGTTTAATTACATCATTTTGAATTTAGGGTATGTTTTTTGTTAAAATTAGAAAGTTTCCTAATTTATGGAATTTAATAGATTTTATGTGTTTTGGTAATTCGACCATATATTTTATAATATAATCCCAAATTATGTGATTAGTTTTTTTAGGAAACCTGGAGTTTCGGGCTAAAACGTTTTCTTTTGGGACATGATATAATTATGCCATCAAGGGACCCTAACAATTCCATTAAGTTGGAGAAAGATTATTGATGACCATGTGGACCCCACATTAGTTAATGAATCATAAATAGGTCATAATAACTCCAATTAATGTGATTAAAATCTTAAGGGTCAACCAAGTAAGATATTCATATCTCTATTGAATATCATGGATATTGAGATCCATTAAGTTAGTATTGGATTTGAAACATTGAATGAAGATTTTTGGAAATCTCACTGAGAAAAAGTCATCCTCAATAATTGTTACATATATTTCTCTATAACCGTCCAATTTATTTGAGATTTGGAGTATTGAAAGGAAATTTTATTTTTAGAATTATATAAGAAGGGACATTTGGGTGATTCGAGAAGTGGTGGTTCCAAACAGGAGGAAACTTTCGGAGGACAGATTCTTCTAGACAATTTTTCTTTTTTCTCTTTCTTTATTATATTTTTCCTAGTTTTGTAATTCTTTCTCCTTTCCCATCAATATATATTACCTTTACCATGGTGGGGTAAAAATTTTATTGATTGGGGAAGGTTAGGTTTTCTATTTTGTAATGATTGAGTTCATGCACTTTATTGAATAAAAATTCTATCTCTTTTCTGTAGGGTGCTTTTTAATTTCATATAACAGTTTTTATTATCAAGTTCAATCGTATTTGAATTTTGATTATATTATTGATTTTTTCTTTTTTCAATGATCATTATCTCCCTCCACTAGGTTTTGGTTTATATACGATGGAAAAAAACAATGCTTAGTGGTGAAGTACTCGACGATCGTCAGTATGTGTGAAAGCGGTGGTGAATGTTTTTGATTGCATGGGATAAACAAGACCTAATTGGGTATTGTCCATGTCAATTGAAGATATTTACTACAACTCTATTTCAAATGGAAGGATAGTAGACCAAACTGAGATCTTGGTAAGTATTTCTCTCACCATCACCATTCAACCAAAAGAGTTATAGGAAAAAATCATGGAATATCACTTTAAAAAAATTTACAGAAGAGGTTAGAATAAAATAAAACAAGGATAATATTACAATTAGAAAAATGAACCCGACCTAATCACCCTTCTCATATTATATTTTTCAATATTTTATTCTATTAATTTGTTTCATTCCATTTTTAGTTTTCTTTCCAAAACAAATTAAATATTAGAAACCACCCATTTTTTTCCTCTAATTAAATGTGACAACTATTTTGTGTACACTACTCTCTAGAGAAAACCTAGGTTACCCACTTTACTAAGTTTTATCTTCGGTTATATTTTTTTGTCACACCCCAAGATAGGCACATGTCAAAAATTGGCACCGTTGCTGGGGATGTTGTTCCAACAATCTAATTGTAAATATTTGACTCTTTTTAAATTAAAAAAACATAAAAAATATTGTTTCCATTATGTTCTCAAATGATTTTTTCTTTAATTCATGGAAAAATTACCCACAAGTGAAAGAACCAATTATTGACTCATCTTGGTCTACTAAGGATAATGTTTCTTTCTATGCTAAAAAGATCAGAGGAGCTCAAATCCAAATCAATAAGGAGGAGTAATTCAAGGAGATTATCCATGAACTTAATGAAAACCTCAAATACCCAGTGTCAGAGGGATTGGATAGATAATTAATTAAACTCCAAGAGTACTTCCCAAAATTTTATCAGGAAACGGTTGAGGTGAAACAAGAAGAGGAAATTCAAACAAAATATTAGTTTCAAGAACTTCGAGAAGAAATACAGGATCTAGAGAGAAAAATAGAATGGCTAATTGAATATGTTCAGACATCCCAAGAGGAACCCGAACCTAAACTTGAACCATTAGTGGAAGTGGTTTCCCCGATATTTCTTGATGTTGAAGAACCTGGGGAGACCTTAATAGATTTAAATGAAGATATATTTTTCCCTTATCATCCATTTCTGAGGATTATTAATAAAGAAGATATGACTTATGAAGTACGTACGGGAGATCAACAAGATCTGGTAGAATTTTGGAATGAGTGTGAGGAACTACTTAATTCTGTAGTTCCTCATTATGTAGATGATCCAACATCATTGAAGGAATAAACCACAAATGTGGTGGAATTCGAAGAGAATATCGAGGAACTTTACTTCCTAACTCAATCTAGAGAAGCTCTACTCCATGAAGCACTTCCCACTGAAGAAGAAATTAAAGCCGAGAAAAATTAAGGAGATGATATTTTCATGAACTCATTATGTTCTAATTTTATTGAAACTAAATTGAGTATTACAACCCCCTTTATTGAAATTTTTAGATTTGGACAACACTTGTATTGCCTTGGTGGATAAAGATGAAAAAGAAGATGAATCTGAAGAGGAAAATCTGGAGCTCCCCATACATGTTGAACATTTATTGGAGGGAGTTCAAGAGGAGATCCACATGAATTTTACTAAGGAAAAAGGGACGAAATATTCTTACTTTGGAAGGGAAGAAATTGATATTGATCCATCATAATTTAATTTTGTTCAAATTTAATTACACTATGACTTTACCTTTTATTTTTCCAATGATGTAGCATACCTTCAGAAACCACTAGAGAATAAAGAAGATATTGTGCAAGTAAAATCCATGAAAGTGGAGGACTCATTATTTTTCCTACCCCCAATAAGAAAGTTGTATCTTATTATCCTAGGTTTGGATTTGATACACTGTACCAATGGTGACCTCAACAAAAATAATGAATTGCATGATTTAAATAAGAAGTTTTGTTGGTTCATCACAAAGAAACGCAACCCACCATCAGATTGGGGATAACCAATTGAAACTGACCATCTAAAGGAATTCAAAACCCAAGACCCACTTGGGGGTTAAAACCAAGATCTATCCTTCTTTTCTCATCCTATTTCTATTTATATTTCTTTCAATAAATGTATTTTGTTTTCTCTTGTTCTTTTTTCTTGTAGGTTTTTTATTGTGAAACACTTAGGAGATTGACTTAATATTGCACTACCAATAAGAACCATCAGGTCACACCTCTCCTTTACACTTTCTTATTACTGTGATTCATTTTAAATTATACATACATGTTACATCCATTTGAATTCATTGAGGATATTGTATCATTTAAGTGTGGTGGAGGGAACCTTTTTAGTTTAGGATTTACATTTATTGTTTGTTTTTCAAAAAAATAAAAAATTGTGTGTTAAAATCTTTGTGTGTTTATTTTTTATTTTTTAGTGTGTCTTTGAAACTTTTGAGATGAAATGATTATCATTTACATTTTTGAAACCCATTTCATTAAGTGAACCAATTTATTCTATGAAACTGAGCTTAAATGAATGTTGAAAATGATTTTTTTTCAAGCTCAATTCTTTGGGAATTTCATGAAAGGTACTCTGATTTTTGAATCCCATGCCACATTTCATTGTCTATATCTTTGAAATCACTTTCCTGTAAGGCTTTTGAATAATTTTTGTCATATTCTTTTCATTCACCTTACTTCTTGAGAGAACCAGACCATTCTTATTAAAACTACAATTTGATTTATTCTTTTCAAAACTTGATGGTTTGGGGTACATGTGTTTTAAATGATTAAGGAATTTATTTGTTTTTAAAGCCCCCTTTTCAAGATAATCCCATTCATTCTGTACCACCTTGTACATTTAGTCCTTTTAGACCTTGGAATCTATTAAAAAACTGTTAGGTTAGCCACAATACAAGCCAATTTTCCCTATCCAACCTGCTCTTGAAGTGAAATTGTATGATCTAGTTAAACTTAAGTGTCGGGGAAGATGTCTTGTGTTGTGCTACCTCCTTTGGTGAATCTTTGGGTAGAAAATAAATTATTGAAGAGATGTGTGTGCTGCTGAAAATTTATTCTACTGAAAGACGTGCCTTCTCTAGAGCTTCCATGATAAGAAAAGTAGTTCCTTTTCTAGAGCTTTTAATGGAGGAAGAAAGTTGAGCCTTTTCTGAAGCTTTTCGGAAAAATCATGTTTGAGAATATTAAAATTGTTGCTGATAAAATGATGAGATGTTTGAACATTACTAGAGTTTTCATGATGATGGAGATGAATTTCTAATAAGGGGAGTGTGGAGGATACCATACTTGAGTGAAAATTAGAATTGTGCAATTTTTCTTCAAAAAGATCCAAGCCCCCCTTATTCAGCCTCAGAATTTTTATCATCAAAATCCTACCAACTGAAATCCACATAGCAACCTCGAAAATTATTCATGATAAAAACATGTCATTGACTCACATCAGGTGGAGAATTAGGAATTTATCAAACCTATGGTGACCCTTTCATGGTTTGGGTGAGAAAAACCTTGTTAAAAATTGACATTTGTGAGATGAGAGAAAATTAATGTGGGTTAGGTGTCTTGTGTGCGTGGGATGAGGAATGAAGTGGAAATATAATAAATGATATAAATGTATAGCTTTAAATAAATTTTTTATGAGGAATTCTATCTTTTTGTTTCATGTTGTGGATTTGGTGGATCTCGTGGCTATGTGTTTAAAATTTGATGTGATTTGATTTTAAGGCTTACTTGTCCAGAAGTCCAAGTGATAAGTGTGGGGGAATTGATAGAGTTAATATTTTATACATTTTTTATATGTATTTAAAATATTTAAATCCCCAAAATTCATCAATTTATGCTTAATTACATTATTTTTGGATTTATGGTATGTTTTGTGTTAAAATTAGAAAGTTTCTTAATTTTTTGGAATTTAACAGATTTTATGTGTTTTGGTAATTCAACCATATCGTTTATAATATAATCCCAATTTATGTGATTATTTGTTTTTGTAGGAAAAATGGAGTTTATGAATACAACTTTTTCTTTTGAGACATGATATAATTCTGCAATCAAGGGACCCTAAAAATTCCATTAAGTTGGATAAAGATTATGGACGACCATGTGGAACCCACATCAGTTAATCAATTATAAATCAGTCATAATAGCTCCAATTAAGTTGATTCAAATTGGAATAGTCAACCAAGTAAGATATTCTTATCTCTGTTGAATATTATGGAGATTGACATTCATTAAGTAAAATATTGGATGGGAAACATTGAATAAAGATTTTTGGAAATGTCACTGAGAAAAAGTCATCCATAATAATTGATACATATCATTCACTATAACTATCCAATTAATTTTAGATTTTGAGGAATAAAACGAAATTTTATTTGGAGAATTCTATAAGAACGGACGTTTGGGTTATTTGAAAAGTATTGGTGCCAAACAAGAGAAAATTTTCAGAGGAAAAAATCTATTCGACAATTTTTCTTCTTTTCTCTTTCTTTATTTTATTTTTCATAGTTTTTTAATGCCTTATCCTTCCCCATAAATATATATTAACATTACCATGGTGGGGTAAAATTTTGAGTGATTTTGGAAGGGTAGGTTTTGTATTTTGTAATGATTGAGTTCATGCACTTTATTGAATAAATATTCTATCACTTTTCTGCAAGGTGGTTTTCAATTTCATATAGCAGTTTTTATTATCAAGTGCGATCATATTTTATTTTTTATTCCGTTATTGATTTTTTCTTTGGTCAACGATCATTATCTCCCTCCACTAGGTTTTGGTTTATATATGATAGAATAGACTAATTCTTAGTAGTGAAGTACTCGATGATCTTTAGTACATGTCAAAGTAGTGGTGAATGTTTTTGATTGATTGGGATAAACTAGGCCCGATCGGGTATTGCCCAAGTCAATTGAGGATATTTTCTACAACTCACTTTCACATGGATGAATATTAGACCAAAATGAGATCTTGGTAAGGAATTATATCACCATCACCATTCTACCAAAGGAGTGAGAGGAAACGATCGTGGAATCTCACTTTAAACAACTTAATAGAAGAGGTTAGAATAAAATAAAACAAGGATAGAGTTGCAATTAGAAAAATGACCCCTACCTAATCAGCCTTCTCATATAATAGTTTTCAATATTTTTTCTATTAATTTTTTCATTACATTTTTAATTTTCTTTCCAAAACCAATTAAATATCAGAAATCACCCATTTTCCCTCTAATTAAAAGTGATAACTGTTTTGTGTGCACTCTTCTCTGGAGAAAATATAGGTTACCCACATTTCTGAATTTTAATTTAGGTTATATTTTTTATCACACCCCATGATCGGAATGTGTCACTGGGCCCCACCCATGTCATACCTATCCAAATAAATCCTCATATTGAATTATCTAAATAAATAATACTCCTTATCAAATATCCGTATTAAGTAAAATATATAGATTTATCAATATTTCCTCAAATAATAAAATAACTTTAAAAATAAAACATCATATAAAAAATGGTATATGGTTCAAGAAATAATCATATCCAAGAAAAATTATATGGACACTTAGAGGAAATTTATTTTCAAATAATCATTGGAAATTGAATATTTCAAGGGGACTAAAAGGAATCTAGGAAGTAAATGTGAATATTATCCTTGTCCAAATAAATCAAAGAATTCTAGATGAAGAATAAGTATGGTATCAATAAAACACATCCCAAGTGGATTAGAAATAAATGTTTTTTGTTTTTGATGAATAGAAATACTATAGAATATATCTTAAAAACATTCTTGAGGAAAATATCCTTTTTATTTTGAAAAAAATTGAAAATATTTTTCTTTGAAAATAACGTTTAAAAACTTTTATCTAAAAAACAACCTTTTTAACGTTCAAACTAAAATTCAAAGAAATTACGGAAGTTAAATTTTTTACTTTCCATATGAGGTAAAAAGAACATTCCTTTTTCATGGTAAAAGGATAGAAAAATTCTCTGTTCAGAAAGCGACAAGAATATTCCTTGGAAAACATGTGTAAATGAAGAAAAGGGTAAACATTTCTTAAAAAAATTATTTTGATAAGGTTAAAAACCTTTTTGAAAACATTTTTATAAAACATGGTTTTTAGAAGAAAATAGGTTCTCTGACTAGAGATAGAAATAAGTTTAGGTTTTATTTAAAATATTTTCTAAAATATTTTGAGTACCAAAGTGTGGGAAAATGGTACTAATAATTGAAAAAGGTCATGAATAACAAGAGGAGGGTAAAATGGAAGGGTTTATTAGACAATGATCAAATAATTTCCTCTAATTTAAATTCAAGTGTTAGAAATCTCGAAAAAAATGAGATTATAAAGTAAAGCCTTGAAAATGATATAATGTTGAAGTGAGAATTAATCAATGAGTAGATTATATGTATCAACATTAAATATAAATATAGTAGTGGAAATAAATCAATAGATAGTAAAATTAATTTTACATGTAATATTATAATATTATTTTCAATGAGGAAGTAATATAACCCAATTAAAATAAATTGAGTTATGATATTCTTTTCCACTTGGTAACTTTTAACTCGAATCCCCTTAGATGAAATAATTCAAATTGAAACTCAAAATATCATGAAGAATGAATGAATCATGATATTATATGACATATTGGATGTATGTACACCATATATAAGAAATTTGGTGCACACTAATAATGTGATTGTTTCAAGAGAAAGTTAACAATCACAAATGGAAGTGATATTTCAAAGATAATCATTAAGAAATTTTCTTGAGGAGAGTAATCTTTAAACATTCCAAAGTGTCCCATACCAATTTAAAACAGTTGAATCATAATATCCATAAATAAAAAAATAAAATTAAACTGAAAATATCATGAGAATAAATGTATTCATGATATAACATTTCAAATAGAAGTATATACATAATATCAAAGAAACTAGGTGCATAACAACAAATAAGTCTCAATGGAATATAAATTGAGATGAAATCCCTTACCTTGGATTTCATTTTTAGGTGAACATCATTTAACATACTGTATAAGGGTTTTAAGAGTTTTACTAACTTATTAAAAAAATATATTCATATTTATAATATCACACATTATCTTCTTATAATATCTTATTACCTGTTTGATAATAATATTTCATTATTTCCACTATTTCAGGTGTAAGTGTTTTAGTTTGTCAAGTATATTTTAACTTGTTACTTGTTGTTAATATAATAGTTTCATAATATAAATAATTTAAACCATGATTTAAATATAACATATATTCATTATATTTTTATTTATAATAATCCATAGTATTTAGACATAAGAAAAGGAATTCACCGTTCATGGAGATGGTAGTCCGTACGTATGGATGAACACTACTTTATTTTGTTTTCTGTATTAAAAGAATGAAAATTAAATGATATATATGTATATTATAATTAAAATATTGTATATATGTCATATATATTGCATAGGTTTATTAAAAACATCCTTTATATGTTTCATGTATAGTGTGAATGAGTCACATCTCTTTGAAGGGGGCGATAATCTACACTTCTACAAACAATGTTATCATATTTACAAAAAATCGAAATAATGAAGGTATGAATTGTAAGATAATTAATAAGTATAAATAAATTATAAATATCATATATAAAATATATAAATATAGTGTTCATCATTATTCTCAACTATGAAAGTTGGTAAAAGAAAAATGAATGGCGTCATTTCATGAGGTGGTAGTTCACAGTACACATAAACGATATGTTCATTACCCATTATATAGAAGTGTGTGTAAGGTAGAAATATTAATATAAAAACATCTAAGTATATTTATTATATAATCATGGAATAATATGAGTTGAGAGAGTGGAGAAAGAAGTAAAACTAGATAGCTTGAGGAAGGATGTTACCTCTTAATCAGGTAACTCCATTTGGTTTGAACCAAAGGGATTACATGGATGGATTTATGGCCAAGGTGAGGCTTCTAGTTTTATGAGATATATTTTTAGGATATATTTCTAAATATATTATTGGATAAAATGTGTCTTGAGAGGTATTAATAAGTGGGATGAGATGAGACCTTTTTATAGTGGAGGAGGAGTGACACTCCTTTAAATTTTCGGAAAGGGAATTAATTTTTTCCCATATAAATTGGATCAAATAATAGTAAATATTATAAAAGATTTATTATAGGGTCAAAATAAGGACATAAAATGTCTTTTTTACAAGTTTATGGGTTATTTTTTCCCTTAAGTTTAAGGTTTAGTCCCTTGTTAAGCCTAATTTCACCTTAATCATTGTAATTAATTTTAATTACTTTAGTAAAATTTTTTGGTAAAAAAGGAAGTTTAATTTATTTAAAATTATATATTATTATAATTAAAAATATTAAATCCATTTTCCAAAATCCAAATCGTAGAAGTGGTAGAAACTAATATAAATTTAATCCCACAGATGGGACGATAATGCATGTTTTTAAAGTAAAAACGTTCAAATGTTTGCTATGTTTTTATATCAAATTTGAAACTGAAATTGATTCCAATGAACTAAATTGGATTAAATAATAAAAAAGTTCTTTATTATACTATAAAAAAACCAAAAAAAGAATTTAACCTTATTAATAAATTAGATAAAAAAGCAGTTTTGAATTAAAATCCAATATTTTCACTATTCATTAAAAAAAATGAAACTTCACAGAAAAATAATAAAAACTCACCATAACATAATTTTTATGTTTATATTTAAAATATAAAGTTTATTTATATATAAAATATTTACAAAATTTCCAAAAAATATATTTAAAATAGTTTCTCCATTAAAAGGTGATAAAAACTCTTTAATAAAAATATAGATTTTTATATGTAATATCGGGTTTGTTCTTATCTCATTCCAATAAAATATAGTGGATGAATAAATTTTTTTAATGGAATATATATATATATATATATTACATTAATATAACTCACTAATTATAATTAATTTAATTTATTAAGATAAAATAACACTGTGATCATAAAAACAATTTTCTATAAAAAAATCCCTATATATTATATTAGATATTATATTCATTTATATTTAATTAGAAAACAAAGAATAAATTTAAAATTTGTGAAAACTATATATTTTTATAATTTAGTTAATCATATTAATTACCACTAATTTAATGGCTAGGTTATATCTTATTATATTAAATAATAATATTTTAATAATATATTGTTAGAAAAAACTTGGTCTTCTATGTAACAGAAGCCATTGAAGAAACTCATTGTTACATGAGAAATACTCTAACTTAGTTTCTCATGAAATACAATTAATAAAATATATTTAATTTATTTAAAATATTAAATATATTTTAAATTCTTTGGATATTAAACTCCCTTACACGCTTGGTGTAGCATGTTATACATGCTATCAAATAAAATGTTCCTGCTTTAGATTTTCAGGGAGTTACCACCCACATCAAAGAAAATTTGAAATACTTTCATTTCATGAAATAGGTAAATGAAATTATGAGTAATATATAGAATAAAATGTATTTTTATTTAATTAAAGAAAAATATTTATACGAAAAACATAGGTATGGAATAAAAGATACATTAGTAAGAATGGGTGTTATTCTTACCAACACTATATTTTTAATTTTGAATGTATTTTATTAATGAAATTTTTATTGATTATGAGAAGTAATTTACCTATATAAAAATATAGAATACCATATAAAATATTTTAATTATAGGATTAAATAAATATTGAATATTATATTCAATTAATAAAGACTATGACCCATTGAATAAAAAATCGAGCTTATGACACCCTTACACATTTTGTACTTTTTGAGCCCAAATAACACGATAGAAATAACTTTGAAAATAAAATTATATATCATGAAATACAATATAACCATGATATAAAATATTAAACGGGTATTAGTTACACCATTCCAGATTAAACATTGTGTATAATAAGAAATATGCCTCAATAAGTGAAAATTTATGATAAGAAACACTTACCTTCACTCTTTATTTCCATAAAAGTGCTATAAAATACTATATAAAAACATAAATATCTTAATAAATAGTTTTATAAACATATTCTTAACTAAAACTATTTATAATTTTCATTTATAATCAATATATAAATGTATATTAGTTAGTTGTTACTTTTTTCACACATCGAGTGTTTATAGTTTTGACCGTTTGTACTAGTTTCATAGGAGTACTGTTAGTATTCAATATTATTAAAAATCTTATCATTACAAGATAATTGAATTTAATATAATTTATGACTTATAATGATTTATAATGTTTCAATTTCCTTTGATGAGTGTTTCATTCTTTATCCATAAAGATAAAATCGACAATAAGCACACTTTAGTGATTTTCTTAACAAGCAAAAAGTTTTTCCTAATTATTGTGTTAAATATTGATGTATCTTTTAATAATAAACAAATAAATATTTAAATATTAATATCATATCATACTATTAATTATATTTTTAGAGTCATCCATGATATAAATTCATAACATTTTTCAAGTAGGTGGTTAAACCAACCCAACCATGAACTTTCCATAATTAATGTATGATTATGTGGTGGTTTAGTGGTAATATAATTATAAAAAAAGAATAAATCTCATATTTAGTGTTTATTCATGTGATATATAATAATTTTAATAAATTATAATAATAATTAGTGGAAATGAAAATATCACATAATAAGAATAAATTGTTTTTTATTAGTTCTCTTGTTAAAGATGATTAATTTTATAATGATTGGTTATCATTAATAGCATCAACATGTTAGTAAATTTTCATTAAAATAACCTTATTAATATCATAAATATAATATTTAAACTTTTAAACCATTCTTATAACCATCCATAGAATTTGGTAATAAAAAATAGAATACATCAATCCATGGAGGCGGTAGTCCACACACACGCATGGATAATGATTTAATTTTCATAGAATGATAGATATGATAAACTTGTTTTATAATTTAATAATAATAAATAAGTAATAAATATCATAATTTTATATTAAATTCCATTTTTAACTATCTATGTTAGACAGTTAAGGAAAAATAACATGCTATTTTGTGGAGTTGGTAGTCTGCATACACACACAATTCACATTTCCATTTTTCTTAAATGGAAAAGGGAAAGGTAGTTGATGATTTTATAATAATTATAAAAAATAATATTATATTAATGATATGTTTTATTTAATTATAAAATGATGTAATGGAATTTTAGGAAGAATAAGTGCATATAAGGAAATAGAAATGGGAAAGGCGTGATTAGAAATTTATACCACACTTCTTGGAATATCTCCTTTGCAAATGAGGTTAAAATTTAAAGGGATGGTATTTTAAGAAGACAAAAAAAAATTTAAGGTGTATATGAGGTTTATTTTTAGGTTTGGGTAGAGCCTAGTCTAAAATAAGTGGGTTTTAGTTTGAGGGTAATTGAGGAGAGGAGTGAGCCTTTTATCAGAGAAAAGGGATGTCATTTTTTTAATACCCAAAACATTTCATTAATGGGAAGTCACTCTTAATTAAGTAGGTTCTAAAATTTATTAATAATGGAAGGGATAAGTTATATGGTTTATAAAGGACTCAATGTTACATTCACACAGGTGTTTTAAACATGTTTTAGGTTATTTTTTCTTAGATTTTTACTTTAAAAAATTTAGATTTTACCGCGGTAGCTATTTTTTACCTGAGTAATTTATCATTTATACCTAAAAACAAAATAGTTTTTTTATATAATTTGGCCCTATTTATTAAATTTTTAAATCAATTTAATAATATTAAATATCATAAAGTGTTATAATGTAATTTTAAATTAATAAAAGTACAATGTATTAATTTGTTTAAATGTAACTTATATTCTAAAATGTAAAATATTGGTTTATAAATTAAAAAACAATTTTGAAAATTTTAAAATCACTTATAAAATAAATGTTTTTCTTAAAAAAATGTTTCATGAATTTTTAGTTTGTAATTATAAACTAATAATGTCACAAAATTCATGTTATTTGTAAAAACAATATTTCTCACTATTCACCTAAAAATATTTTTTTTTTAAAAAATACCAAAAAATAACCGTAGGATAATTTTCCATGATATATAAAAATGAATTTAAGTCTTTATAATTCACATTCTAAAATTTAGAACTTTTATTTTTATGTAAAAAAATAATATATAGTGATTTTTTATAGAAAAAAATTATCCTTTTTACTCGAAATTATTAATTAATCTAGTAGTGATATATCTTGTTATTATATAATAAAAATACCATTATTTCTTTAAAATAAAATTCCAATATATGAAAAAAATAATTTTTAATCATAAAGTGAATTGAGTAATTATTTTTGAAATGTATAAAAATTCATGATATATCTATACATATAATTATTTTATTACATGTTGATATAATCCTAATTACCACTTAAATAACCCCTTATGACCTATTTGTAAAAAATACCATTATATAAGCTCTGTTTTATGTTTTTTGAGGTGTTTTAGCTATCATTGATATTCAAAAAATATCCATGAGCTTGAAATTCTCACGTATATGGTTTTTTTAAAATTATAATTGCTCAAGTTCAACTTGGGATTTGTCCCCAAAAAACCCTAGCAAAGCTACCTCCACTGAGAGTTCATAAAATGGAATTCATAAGGAATAATTCCACTTTCATATTCCATTTCTTCTGATTTTATTTATTTTTTAATATAGTTACTTCAATTTATACCAGTTAGTTTAACTATTATTTTTTAATGGTCATAATTACTATTAAAAATATATCAAGTTTTTTGTTTGTTATAGCATGTAAAACATGGTATTTAATATATTATTTAGTTAAGGATAATATATAATGAAATCTTAGGTTGTTGCATTCTCAACCTTAAAAAAATACATTCTTATAATTTTTATTATTATATACTAATGAAGTTAGTTAATGATATCTATAATAAAAATAAAGATTTAATTTTAAAATGATATATCAAAGACATATATTCACTTGTAATAAGAATAATCCAAATATTGTGTTCCTTCCTAACCATTTGATTTAAATACCTCTCATGGTTTGGTGTTAAGTACAATATTTTCCTTAAGTACATAGTCAGACTTCTAGTGAGTGATTGTCATAAATTTGGTTAAGGTAATAAAATAGGATTATATATTTTCATAACAAATACAACACACACACCAATCTCTTGTCCCTCATGTTTCTTTAAGAAGTGTTGATGGAATGTTTAGATTGAATGTTGAAGTAGATAAATAATTATCCTCATCATTATAAGTCGCATTAAGATCTACATTCAGACCACTCCTAGTAATTTATGGTGTATCCACCTCATCCATACTAGCATGCACCCACTCCAACTTATCCCTCAACTAACTTTCTAAACTCAAAAGATAACCAGCTATATCATCACCCAATTTTTGAACTACTCCATGTTCTTACCACTTCCTAAAACCCTCCTAGACAAGGTTTGTTGGGGGATGGGTGCCGTGACACATCCACCATGGGTGTATCTCCATGTTTCAAAATAAGGATTTACCGGACCTTAATTGTTTCCTATAAATACTGTATGGGATCACATGCTCTGGGGAATCAAACCATATTCTTAAATTATTCCCAACCATGAGGTCACTTGGTAGCCTTATTTTTCACCTAACCAATATGTCCTATTATAATATTGGTGGATGAGGGTGTTATATTCTATATTCAATATTGGAATGGTGCTTTCAAGTTGAGGTCAAACAATGAAGTCAATGAATAATTCTTCTCCTCCTTATAAGGATTTTTGAGGTCCATGTTTAGATACCTCCTAGACCTTTATGGTGTATCCACTACTATTTTACTTTCTTGAACCCTCTCCAAATTATATCTCACCTTAATTGCTAGCCTCAATAGATAATCAACCATATACTCATCCTATTATTGTACCAGTCCTTTCACATATCGATCCATGAAGACCTTTTAAATAATGGTTGGTAAGGGGATATATTCACCCAACATCCATTCTTGGTTTCTCTTCATGTTTTCAAATATAGCCTTCTATGACCCAAACTATTTCCCACACACACTATATGGGAATTCATGCTTTGAGGTTTCAAAAGAGTTATGAAATTTCTTCTAACCATGAGGTCACTAGGCCAACTCATTTTTCACGAATCCAAAGATTCCTACTATACTAGCGGCGGAGGAGGGGGGTTTTATTCTACATCCACCAATTTCATGGTTCTTTAAAATTATCTTGAAACATTGGGGCCTACATTTAGTGGTAGTACATTGATGAATAATGAAGAAGATAATTCATTATAATCATTTACTATTGTAGTGTCATTAAGATCTCTCGAAGGTTGTTTCTGGTGGTTGTCTCCACTCGCATACATTATTTTAATAATGAAGATGTTGATGGGAATATAATTATGATTAATGAATATAGTGTTTATGCTGAAATAGTTAAACAATTAGTAAAATCACATCAAATAAATCTAAATTACCCATACTAATATTTACATTCACATAAAAGTAAATTTTTAAATGAATCCATTATACAAAACATCTGGTTGGTTAAATTAGAAAAAATATAGGCAACATAGAGTGGATTGAATAATGATATTGTATTCACAATTATAAAATAGAGGATATAGTTATAAAAATCAATATAATTAGTATTCATTGAAATGGTCCACCTTATTCCCTTGGTTGTGGTCATTGTTAACACATATCATCCTTATCATACATGGTATTATGAAACTAACTTGGATAATTTACAAGTATTCTACACTTAATGCATTGGACCATTAATGGTGCTTTTAGATTTAAATTTTCCACTACTATCATTTTAATAAGCCTCTTCATTTTCTTATAATAGTTTGACACATGATGAACCCCTATTCCAAATGTAAATAAACTTTTAATCCCCTTGAGGAAATCCTCTTGGTGATTATTCCCACATTTTTGAAATATAGGTGGTTGGATATTCCTTATTTCATCATATTCATTACCTAGATTTTCACGAGTATCCATATTTATCTTATTTGGTGAACTAAGTATTTCAACTATGGTTACATTTTTAATCATTTTATATTATATAAAGTTTTATAAAATCACCATATTTGTCATTCCATCTCCAATTACAATGGGATAACCATTGATACAATCACTACATTGTCCCATATACGCATTGTTAACTCTATTTTTTTGGTTCCACACATCAATAAAACTGAAAGGGTTTACATGAGTGATGAACATTCAAAATCATATGGGGATTATCATAATCAAAAACATAAAATTGATTCAACCTTAAAACATTTTACCATTTTACACCATCATGTTATAATTTAATTCCTTTAGCTCAACCCATATCAATATTAATTTAACCTTGCATACTTTAAGTTGGGTTATCATATAATTATCAACCTACTCACTCAAACTAACTAAGTCATCAATAATTAATAGTGACTTATAAAGATAATATGATCAAAAAATCATATCCCTCGGGAGTTTCGAACCATGTGTGTAGTTGCACATCTTTTTCATGAACTAGGGGATAAACCAACACACCCTTTTCTAAGTTACTACCCCTAAGTACATTTGTGGAAAAGTCTACATCCACTAATATTATCCAGACTAGGGTTTATTTTTATGAAATCTATCTAGTCAAAACATGACCAACTTTCTTGGATATCATGCAATAATTACCCATATATAGGGTTTTGACTAAGGTTATCTACCTCTAAAACCAAAGGTAACTAGAATAGTCTCAAAAAATAACTGAAATATTTCTATAATACTGAATAAATACACATAAGATAAAAATTAAATAAATAATAAATTAATTTCATGTTTTAGATAATAAATATCACAAACAGTTACACAACCCGATGACTGAAAGGTTTAGTGTCTTGGATATTAACTACATAAATTATTATTTCACAACAATTTAAAAATTTAATATATAATAATGATCCTATAGAACCTTTTTATCATCTCTCATGATATAAATATATTCATAAACTAGGGGAAAAAACGTAATAAATGGGTGATCTCATATGCCCAGTAAGGAAAAAAGAAGGAGAACATAAGGAAGGCATAAATATCTTAATAAAACATCATAAGACTATTTATGATAATCAAAAAATATTATAGAGAAACATAATATCATAACAAGATCATTAAAAAAACATAAAATTTATGAAGTGGCTCAAAATACATATTAATAATCATATATCACATGAACACTATATAAAATTGATGAATACTTTAAAAATAAGGTGTAATAATTAAAATATAGATTATCATGAAAATGAAAAGCATCATGGAAATGTGTAATAACATGACAAAAAACATAGAAATGTAGAAAACCCATAATCATATGAAAAACTTTGTGAGAAAACCCATGATGGCCATGATTATGTGAACAAACTCATTATTTCCATTCTTCTAAATGTGAGAAAACCCATTACACCCATGCTTGGGTGAAAAGAACTCATTATGTAAATTATTGACTATCACATGAAATATAAAATTAAACTAATTCTTTTTAAATAAATATAGTACCCCACTCATCATCATCCATACATATTTATACCGCTTAACATCAACCATAATAATATCTTAAAGAACCCTTGAAAAAATAATTGATTTCTTGAACATTCAAAAACATCACATAACATGAACTTAAGAAATAAGACTATATAAAAAATATAATCATAAAAAATTAATCATATCATAATAAAATATATAGGATGATCAAAACATTACTTCATTAGAGATAAAACATAGAAGAAAAATATATATAAAAACACAAAAGTTGTCATAAAAAATTTAAACATTGTTACAAACGATGAAGTGAAATTTAATTTAAAAAAATTGAGAAAGAAAAGAGAAGTCAAAAAATTATTATAAATAATTTCAAATAAAGTATACTTGATAAGAAACAAAAATCAAGATAACAAATATCATGTAGTAAATAATAAAAAGAAATCATTAATTAATATTTTTTAGGATAATTTAAATAAAATATCACATGGAAGAAATTTTGAAATAAATTCCTTTAATGAAAGTGGTAAATGTATATACAATGAATATGAATGTTAAAAATTATTTTTATTTCATCAAAGAAAACTCTCTTTATAGAAAAAACATGGTCATGGAAGAAAATATTCATTGATAAGAATGAGAGTTATTATTACCAACATTGTAATTATAATTCTCAAAATGTTATATCAAATAAGTGTTTATTTATAATGAGAATAAATTTACCTAGATAATAAAAGGAAATAAAATATAAAATAGGGTAAGGTAGTATCTAAGAAAACATAATGATTATATTCAATTAAGAAATACTATAACACAATGAATTGAAAATTGAGTCGATAAAACCCTTACAGATTTTATAATATTTATGTAAAAACAAATTTAGATAAATAAAATTAAATAGAACATTTAGTATCATGAAATATAATATAATAATTATAAGAAAGATTAAATAGTCATTAGTTACACCATCCCAAATAAAAAAAGGTGTATAATAAGAAATATGTCTCAAGAGGTGAAAATTTAAGATAAGAAACCCTTGTCATTTCTCTTGATATCCAAAAAACCGATTTAACGTCCTATATAAAAAATATAAATAACATAATAAATAATTTTAGAACCATATTAATATATAACACTATTTATAATTTTAAATTATAATCATTATCTATATGTATATTAGTTATTTTTAACTATTTTTGAACATTGAGTATTTTTAGTTTTGACCATTTGTAGTAGTTTCATAGGGCCGGTGTCAATATTAATTCTTATTAAATATTTTATCACTCCATGATAATTAAATTTACTATGATTTATGACTTATAATGATTTATTAAGTTTAAATTCCCTTTGATGAGTGTTTGATTCTTTATATTTGAAGATGAAATCGAAAATAAGCACAATTTGGTGACTTTATTAAGTAATGAAAAGTCTTTTATTAATTATAGAGTTAAATATAAATGTTTAATTTATATAAAAAAAGTTAATCATTTAAATACTTATATAATATTATACCATTAATTACATTTTTATAGTAATCCATGACATAAATTCACAACATTGTTGAACTTGGTTATTAAACCGTCCCAAACATGAACATGTTATGATTAATAGATGATTATGTTATGGTTTAGTTGTAATATAATTGTATAATAATAATAATAATAAAATTTATTTGTTATTAGTGTGATATATTATAATTTTAATTCATTAGAATAAGTAGTAATGTATATAGAAATATTGCATTATATGAATAAATTGTTTTCCTTCTTAGTTATCGAGTTTAAGACAATTAATTTTATAACGATTGATTATAATTAATATACAAATAAAATTTTATTATAATAAGATATTTAATATTTTAAATATCATATTTATCCCCTAAAACCTTTATTATAACAATCTATGTAAGGTGGTAATGAATAACAGAATACATCGATCCATGGGGGTGGTAGTCTGCCCGTACAGATGGATGATGATTTCATTTTTATAGAATGAGAGAGGGGAGTAATATAGTTTATCATTTAATAATCTTAATTAAGTTATAAATATCACAATTATAAATTAAATTACCTTTTCAATTATCCATGTTAGGGTGAGAAGGATAACAAACACGTTACTTTGTGGAGGTGGTAGTCCACAAACACAAGATTCATATTTTCATTTTTCTTTAATGGAAAATGGAAAGGTGGTTAATGATTATAAAATAATTATAGTGACATACAAGTAAAATAATTATATTTTATGTATCATTTCAATATCATATAATTAAATTTTATTAAGAATAAGTGCAAATAAATAAATAGAGGATAAATAAGTGGTTAAGAATTTATACCTCACTTCTCAGATTATCTCCATTGAAAAGATGGTGTAATCTTTGAGAGATGGTATTTTGAGAATAAAAGAAACTATTTAAGTTATGTAGGAGGTTTTATGGGAGGTTTGATATGAAATAAGTGGGTTGTGGTGTGAGGGGATTTGAGGATAGGAGTTCCCCTTTTATATGTGTAAAGGGATGAAAATTGTACAAATACCAAAAACATTTCAATAATGGAATGTCACTCTTAAGTTAAGTTTATCCAAAATTGATAAAAAATGGGGATGAAATGTTATAAGGTTGAAAAATGTATCAAAAAAATTCCCACACTATTTTTAAACATGATTGGGGAAATTTTCTCTCACTACCACAAAAAAGCTTTATGCAGTTCCACTCTTTAACAGTGCTAAAAAAATCACTGATAAAGGGGGTACCCTTATCAGTGATATAAAAAATCACTGATAAAAGTTGATTTTAATAGCACTAAAAAAGAACTGTTAAAAGAACCCCTTTATCAGAACTTTTTTTAGCACTGATAAAGGTACCCCCTTTATCAGCACTTTTTTAGCACTGTTAAGAGGACCCCCTTTATCGATGCTTTTTTTAGTAGCGCTGACAGAGAGGGGTTTTATCAGTGATTTTTTACTTTCTCTAATAAAAGATATATTTCAAAAAAAAAATAATTAAAAATAATATAATAATATATTAGTATATTATTATATTTATATTCATATAACATAATATATATTGTTTAAATATGTTTTAGATAAGGTAAATAGGCCTTAACACTTGATATATAAGATATTTAGTGAAAATGACTTATAAAATAATTTTAATAATAATTTTAATTAATAAGTAACTAATTTTTATCAATTAATAGTAATTTGGTAACAATTTGAAGATAAAAAAAAACAAAAAATTAATAAAAGATCTAAAATAAGTTGAAAACGTAACTCAGACTTCAAACGACCATAAATTTTGACTTGGATGTCCGTTTGAGCTTTACCACATATCAGATCAAAGTATTCAATAAAACCTATGCTATGGAGGGATAATTATGATCTTATAGAGCTCATATCACATTATTTCACCCCATTAAAGGCCTATAAGGCCTCTAAAACTGAGTTTCTAGTCGGGATACCTATTTTTTTAACATTCGATGGAATTTCAGCCTCATTTAAGGGGGTATTTTTTTTTACCTTTTTCAGTGGGGAATGAATTTATTCCCAGGTATTATATTCCTATTATTATTATGGATTTATCCCAAATGGCCTGAAGTCCTTCTGTTTTATTGATTTTTAATAAACCCCCATTTTAAGGGATGAGGGGGAACCCTTACAAGGCCCGTAGGCTCAGAGATTACATGACCCGTTAGTCTTAAGAAATATACAGACTATACTTGGAACTCCTCCTCCCAGCTTCTTCATCGTGATATCAACTCTCCACCTTCACATGACTGTTTGGATAGGCTTCCCGTGAAAGAATAGGATGGCCCCGATGGCAATGCCAGACCCTCTCTTTCTGAAAAATCCTCTTAGCTTCTGCTCGGGTGAATGCACCTTCTCTGAATCCCCATCTAGAGTCTGCTCCTTGTAGAGTCTGTCTGATCATTAAAGCACAATTTTTAGGTGGTCTGAAGGCCTTGAGGTGGCCTGCAGGCCTTGTGGTGGCCTGAAGGACTTAATGGACCTGAGGCCCAAACCGGTGGCCCGAAAGCCCAACAGATGAATAGTCCCGGCTGCCACAATACCGAACAGTTCCTGCTATAATACTACTATAGTTCCTGCTATAGTACTGCTACAGTACCCCCGGAAATATGTCTCCACCTTATTTTCAACTCAGGTCTCTTGGATGCATTTGCCGAGTCCTCACCAACAGGGCTGAGGCTCTTGTGCATTCAAGAAATTAAAGACATGACTATTGATATTTTGGCTTCAAAATTTTGTCATTTTCCATAATTTACTATTATTTATAATCAAATGTGTTACAATATATACATATTTTTTTATATATTCACACATTAGAATTCAATTTTGTAAATAAATAATTAAACATATTTACATATAAAATATATTTCTCAATATATAATCCTTATATAAATAAAAAATAATATAAATTTTATTTAAAATAAAAATGTATGATATTTGTATACCAATAAAATTAATATATATATATATATAATGTTTATATATATATATATATATTTGTGTGTATTGAAAAACATATATATATATATTTATATATAAATAAATATAAAAATTTATAATTATATTTATAGATGCACATATATATATAAATATATATATGTATTTATTTATAAACACACACACGCAAAAAAATATTTTATATTTGTATTTAAATAAATAAATAAATAAATAAATATATATATGGATAAAAAAATGTAACAATATATATATATATATATATCATAAAATATAGAAAAAAATATTATAGGTGAGTGGAAATGGTGTGGGGTATAAGGGGGAGGTCTAATGTTTGAAACCCTGCAAAGGAAGGGGAACATACAGGTGGGTGAAACGGGTCTTGCACTATTAAAGTGGGTGGGGGGGGCTTCCATGCCTTATTAAAGGAGTGGAGGGGGATTCCTAGCACTGTTGAAGGGGGGGGGGGGGGTCAAGCACCTTTAAAAGGGGGTGGGACTACCCTCTGATTTTTATAATTTGTTTTTTAATTTTTTTGACTTTTATTAGTGCTAAAAAAGATATGACAAAGAACCATTTTATTAGCACTTTTTTTAGCACTGATAAAAGACCCCTTTTATCAGTGATTTTTTAGCCCTGATAAAAGGGACCTTTATCAGCGCTTTTTTAGAGATGATAAAAGGGACCCCATTTTAATAGAACTTCAATTATCATCACTTCTTTAGCAATGTAAATTACCTTTTTGCGTTCTTTTAATGTCCATATGTGCAGTAGTGTCTTAGAGTTTTTACTTTTACTACCTTATCTATTACTAAGGTAACTAGTTTTTACTTAAGTAATTTATCCTTCATGACTAAAAATGAAATAGTCATTTTTACATAATTTGAACCTACTAATTCAAAATTATAATTCCATTTAATAATATTAAATTTTAAAAAATGATAAAATTAATTTTAAAATAATAAATGTATAATGTATTAAAAATAATGTTTTATGAAAAAAATATAACTTATGTTCCAAAATGTCAAATATGGGTTTATAAATTAAAACCATTTTTTTTAATTTTAAAGGCACTAATAAAATACGTTTTTAGTCCTAGAAAAATGTTGCATGCATTTTTAAATCTTACTGATATACAAATAAGGTTACACAACTAATGTTATTTATAAAAATGGTATTTTTTCACTATTCAATTAAAAATAAATATTTTTAGAAGAATCCAAAAAAATAATCATAAGCTAATATTTACACGATAAATCCAAAAATAAATTTTATTTTTTCCAATTCACATTCTAAAATTTATAATTCATATATTTATTTTAAAAAATAAAATATAACGAAAAACATTTTTTATAAGAAAATGAATATAATTTTTACAAAAAATAACTTATTAATATTTTGTTAATATGTTTTTAAATTATTCAACAAAAATAAGCTTAGTTCCTTAAAATAAATTATGTTTTCTAAAAAATACAATTTTTAATCATAAAGTGAATTAAGAAAAAATAATTTTTTGAAAAACATGAAAATTAATTATATATCTATACATATAATTATTTTTTTACAGGTTGATATAATTTTAATTTATAATTGAATAACCCCTTATGGACTTTGCGTTAGACCTAAGCATTAGATAAGCTCTGGTTTTAGTTTCGGGCAGTGATTTAGCTATCATATATCTTTTTACAATCTCCATGAACATGAAATTCTCCAGTATACGATTTTCCAAAACTGTAATTGCTTTTATTTGGATTGGGATTGGTCTAGGGAAAACCTTAGTGAAACTGCGTCCCCTCCGGGTTCAGACAAATGGAATTCATAAGGAATAATTCTGTTTCTATATGTCATTTCTTCTTAATTTATTGATTTTATAATATGGTTACATTAATTTATAGTGTTTAATTTAATGTTTAGGTTATAACAGTCATATTTAATATTAAAAATATATCTAGTATTTTAATTTTAGTTTGGTATAGTGTGTGAAACATAATCTTTAATATATTATTTATCTAAGGAGAATATATAGTGAAATATCATGTCATTATAATGATACCCCCTAATAATGAAAAATTGATGTGGGTTAGAGATTTAGATATATGGTATAGGGATATAGAAATGTGGTTATTTTATTATAAAGTGGTTATGTGATATGAAGATGTGTGGATATGGTTATGGTGATATGGAAGGGGTGGGAGTGGCATTATGTTTTCTATCATGGAATGATAGTAAAAAACTATTAGGGAAGTTGAGTAGGGAAACCTATTTCTATATTCTTTAATATTATTTTGTTATACATTGATGCAGTGTTTAATGAATGAGGCTTGGTGAGTTTGGGTTAGTTGATTTCACGTAGGTGCATGTTGGTTCCTCTTTTTACTCATTTTGGCATCTATATACTTCTTTCAACTTTTAATAAGAGGTATTTAGAAGGATCCTATTGAGTATACATGTTTTATCACCCCTATATATATATAAATATGTTTTGAAAGTTTTTAGGGACGACTTAGAGATCACCTTTCAAATTACTATCTTAGAGTTGGGAGTTGTGGTTGGAGTTACTGCCTTAATAGTTTTTATATAAGTATTTTATCTTGGAGGATTATATTTTTTATGGAATTTTCATGCATTATGGTTATTGTGAGATATTGGTTTTATTTATATTATGGTGTTTATTGGTAGTATATTTTTATATTTAGAGGATTAGGAGGAAAATTATTCCCATTTTTGTGATTTATACCCAAGTTGAGGGTCCCCAACTCATGTCCTGATAGAGGAGGGATTTGGGGGTCATTTTAATCTTCATTTCAAGCACATGAGGGGATCCTATTGGGGAAAATTCATTGAAATAATTATTTTTAGAAAGGTTCAAACAATATGAATAAGTTTAGTAAATTCTTACCATACCTCCTCAAATTGTTTATGATAAATGAGCATGACATGTTATGTCTAGGATTTGGTGTTGTGTTGACAATATGGAAGGGTAAAAGTTTTAGTTAGAAAATGGAGATTAGATGGCCCAATGGTTAGCCTTGTTCATTGAAACCTAAAGGAGGTATTGTGAAGGAGGAAAACTGTTTAATTTGAGATGCAATTTTCTAAAATACTAAAAGGGGTTTGAAAAACTCTATGGAGAGTCCACATCAGTTATTAATTTTATGAAAATAAATCCTTCCATTTTTAAGGGTATATAATACCAAATATATATTTTTAAATTATTATAAATATACAGGAATTTAAAATTAAGGAAAGGATTGATGAAGCTTGGAGTTTTTAATAAACTGAAGAAGTAAAGGATTTCTAAATCATGGAGTTAGATGAAAATGAATATTACAATCTAGAATAAATATAAATAAAAAACATATATTTTCATCTTATTTCTTTTATGGTAAATGAGCTTGTACCCAAGTGGTACAAGCTCCTATTTGTCATCCAAAAGATCCAGGATCAAATTCGAGAAGGGATGAAATTACGGGGGGTACTATAGCAGGGTACTGTAGAAGTGACAGAACTGTAGAAGCGGTGGTACTATAGCGGTAGAGGCACTGTATAAAAACTATAGCGGCGGTGGTACTATAGTAGGGACTGTAGCAGCGTGGGTACTGTAGCAGTATTGTTCACTGAGGGGTCCTTTGGGCCAAAAAATGGGCTTTCGAGCCTTGTATTCAGGCCAATTTGCCTTGGACCTTCGGGCTATGTTATTGGTCGCCCTCTACCCAGACTTAAAAATAGGTCTTTGCTTTAATAATAAATTGAGGCATCAGCCACAACCTTTAAAAAAAATCTTATTTCTTTTATATGATAAGATACGTTGTTTATTAAAAAAGAATTCTTATGAATTATTTGAGATGATGTTTTTGGTACACATGGTTTATGGTTTGATCTAATTATATAAAATGTTTGAACAAATGATAAAGATTAAAATATTTTATCCCACATAAAAGGGTTTATCCAATATATTTGTCAAAATTTTAGGAAAATAGTTTCTAACACCTAATTATGGAATATTTAAATAATAAATTATTTTCTTCAAAATATTTCTCTAAACACACAAAATACTATATAAGACATGGATATTAATAATTTATTTTTTAATATATTCACAATAAAATGAAATAAATTTTATTTCACAAACACAATGGATTTTTTTGTTTCTTAGAATATTGTTTTAGAGAAAATATAGTTTCTTGGAAATTAGTGGGAGTAATTTTGGACTTAAAGAAAATTAAAGTATATAAAATAAGGGTTTATACACATCTATTTCAAATTAAAGGTTAACTTATATCCTAAAAGTGTTCATTATGTGTTTGTGAAAAATATATTAATGTAATGAGTTACATTTAGTTACCAAAAATTCATAAAAGAAGAATTTAAATGGAAAAAATTCTTTGAATGATGATGATAATAAACTTATAATCTTATAAAGAGTTTCAAGTATAAAAAATAAGTTATAAACATTGTTACCATGGATGTTGTAAAGTAAAGTAGTTTAAATACTACTTTAAAAGAGATAAACAATATAAATATTATTTCTACATCTAACCATTATTAAAACATACCTTATTCATACATGTTTCTCGCTAAAATATTTTAGTGGGAGGTTTCACTACTACAAAACAAGCATTTAACAGTATTGACCTTTATCAGCAATAATAAAAAGAGCTGATAAAGTGTGCCCTTTTTCAATGCTAGAAAAATTGATGATAAACGGTATCCTTTATCAATGCTTTTTTAGAACTGATGAAAGGAAACCTTTATCAGTGCATTTCTTTAGTGCTGATAAAAGACACCCTTCATCAACGCTTTATTTTTAGCACTAATAAAAGGCACCCTTTATCAACACTTCATTTTTAGTGTTGATAAAGAGTATCGATTATCAGTTTTTTATCATCGATAAAGGTCCCAAATAAAATGAAACAATTAAAAAATAGAATCTAAAAATGATTAAATTACAAAAATATTAAAAAATTTATCAAATAAATATTTTTTTGATAAAAATGAATAAATTTTATATACATGTATATGTATTATAAATATTAATAAATAGTATATAGTGAATATAGATATATAAAATGAATAAATTGTAATAATTAAACAAAAAAAATAAAAAAATGAATAAACTGTAATAATTAAAAAATAATAAAAATATAGAAATTATTAAATTATTAAAAAGTTTATTAATGAAAAAAATATTAATCAGAATGAATAAGTTCAATATATATATTTATTATAAATAGTGATAAATAATATATATTAAATATAAATATATAAAATGAATAAAATGTAATAATAAAAAACATATTAACGACTTATTCATTTTTAATGTTTTTTATACATAATTATTCATTAATACATTTACTATAGAAATATATTCATATATATATATATATATAAGAATGTATATAATATTTCCTAAAATATAATTTATATAATAAAAAATATTTATTCTTTACATTAAATGAGTCATATATTTAGTGAATAATTGTATATAATTAAAAAATTAATATTAATTATAAATACTGACTAATTACATCGAGTAATGAAAATAATTGAATTTCATTTGATTTTTCAATTTAAAATATATCAAATGTTTCTTATATTTATTTCACATAGATATACATAATTAATGAAATTTTATATACAACACACACACAACTATTTACAAAATTAATGAAATCCTATATAGAAACACATACAACAAAAATTTATGTAATTTATTAAAATTTTATTATTCATTTTTGAATTTCATTATAACATGATAAATTTAATATACGATTTTTTTAATCAGTAAATTTTATTTATTAAATTTTAATATTATTAAAGTTAATATTAATTCATTTTTAATATTTTTGGGAATTTAATCATTTTCTATTATTTATTTATATATATTTATTTACATTGATTTAGAAATTTCAATATGTATTCATCCTTATTTCAATATATATCCATATTATTTTAATAATTTATATTTAATTAATAAAACATATCTATTTTTTTCAATATTTTTAAATTGTACTCATTTTTAATTATTCAATTTTACTCATTTTTAATACGCATGCATTTAAGATTATATATTCATTAATAGTGTTACAAATATATTTTTAAATAAATATTTATAAATAAATATATTAATAAATGTATATTTACTATATTTGTAAATTTATATATTTATAATTAAAAATAAATAACTATTTTTTTTAAAATCATATTATTTTAAATAAACAATTATATATTTTTAAATAATTATAAAATTATAATAAATTCATTTAAATAATGATAATATTTACTATATTTATATTTATATATAGTTATAAAATATATATATATATATATATAATAATATAAATATATATAAGGGTATAAATATATAAATATTATTTAAAAAAAGTATTTATATAATTATAAATAAATAATTATAGATTTAAATAATTATAAAATTATAATAAATATTTTTAAATAATGAATATATTTACTATATTTATATTTATATAAATTATATATATATGTATATGTATAATTATATAAATATATATAATGATATACATATATTTATAATTATAAAATTATAATAAATATATTTAAATAATGAATATATTTACTATATATATATATATATTAATTATATATTTAGCCAAGGACATGTGGCGTGCAAGTGGTGGGTTGTGTCAAGGACAGACGTGGTGTGGTGCCCACCTATACATCATTACCCAAATAACAAATTTTTGTAGTTGGGGGCTTACCTAAGTGGTAAAAGACCCCCGTAATCTTGCATCAGATCCAGGTGGGAGTGAATTTGTACTAGCAGGCGGTGACGTGGGCATGACACAGATAAGCAGTGATGCAAGCATGACACAGGCAAATGGTGATGCATACATGATGTAGGCATGACACTGCACTGGGTCTTCAGGTCAGTCTGTGGTCTTTTGGGCCATGTAATGGGCTTCATGCCCCCTAAGCATTTAGACCATGTGCTAAATAAATATGTCTTGATGGGTGAGCTATCCCTGGGGGGGGCTATGGCCTGCTTTTTCGTCCTATGTGTGTGGTGTGTATGTGTTTAATGTAATTGTACCCCAATCACCTAATTTAAATATATATAATGATATAAATATATTTATAATTATAAACAAATAATTATAAATATATTTAAAAATATATTTATAAATGTATATTTACTATATTTTTAAAATTATATATTTATAATTATAAATTAAAAAGAAATATTTTTTTAAAAAATATTTATAAAATTATAAATAATTTATCATATATTTAATTAATCATAAAATTATAATAAACAAATATATAATTATATAAATATATTTACAATTTTTTTATTTATAATTGTAAATATAAATCCTTTATCAACGTTAAAGTTTTAACACTGATAAAGATGCCTCTTTTCAGCTCTTCTTTAGCACTAATAAAGATAAAGCTTTATTAGAGCTAATAAAACAGTCTTTATCAGCGTTATAACTTTAGCGCTGCTTAATCCCTATCTTTATCAGTGCTAAAAAAGTGCTGATAATGATATCTTTTATCAGTGATTATTAATTTAGCACTGATAAAAGATATATTTATCAGTACTTTTTTGGAAGCATGGATAAAAGTCTCAACAATCTATTTAAAGAACCTTAACCGTGACTAAATCAGCCATGTTATCTCAAGATTCCATAGGACTCCCCTTCTATTGGCGCTCCTCTCCTCTTAGGGGCTTGAATCATGTGTCAAACGAATCCGAGTCTTGAATCCAAGGTTCAAACGAATCAAGGCTCGAATGAATCCAAGGATCGAATGAATAAAATCATTAATGATATCTCTAGTTTCTCTCTGATAAATCAAAATTTTAATCCATGTTATGTTATTTTCTCCTCCTCCTCAATTGTTGATTGTTTGATTGGGTTTTTTATAACACGTTTTTGACTATATATTTTCCATCGTTGCTTTCCCTTCTTTTTCAAGCTCGCCACTAACTATTGCTGAAGTTTTTTCATCATCTTCAATATCCTTAGGTACATGTATTTAATTTTATCTATTACCTAATTTGTTTCATGTTATTGGGTTCTTGAAATTGGTTTCTCTAAAATTATAATTTTTATTTGGGTTCAATTGGATTTAAATATGCTTGTTGCTCAAGGTTTTTAAAGGATTATAATTTATTTCGAATTTTTTTCTTGTGGATTTGGCCTTGATTTTTATTTACATTCATAGGATAAATAATATTTTTTCCATTAAAATATTTATAATGGTTTTCATAAAGTAATTTGGTGTTCTAAAATTATTTAAGTCTATTTATGAAATCTATTTGGGATTTATTGTCAAAGGTGTGCGGAGGTGTGAGCTTTAGTGAGAGGCACTGCGAGGTGCAACTATATCACCTCGCCGTTAACAAGGTAAGTTAATGTCATTGAGGCATGCTAATGGTGCATGTATCACATTCCATTCCTTCAGGTGTTTTGGTGCAAGGTGGAAAAGTGGTGTGCCCCCCCCCCCCCCAAAAAAAAATCACGTCACTTTGTCAAAAAGTACTGACAAAACTCTATTTGAGAGTTATTCATAAAAAAAACATTAAATTTCTCATATAAAAAAATATTGTACAACTTTATAAAAGTAAAAATTTTCCTCCATTAGAATAATTAAAGAAGTCATCTTGCTCCATTCTAGGAAGAAGGAGCAGAGGCACTGTCCCTATGCAACAACTGTACTATCTGGAAACATAAGCACCAACACCATTATCTCTCTAACTTTTCATTAGAAACTAAGCATCCATTGATGATGATATTGATGTTTAGATTATCAAGGATAGGTAATTTTATTTTGGTTTGGTTAATAAATATTATTATGAACTTCAATTTGTATTATTTTGATATAATTTATGTTTATTTGATTTTAAAAATTTGTTTAAAACAAAGTATATTTAATTATGTCATGGGATGCGCCTTAGTTTTGAGAAGTGTATGCCTCATGCATCAACTCAAACCCCATACCCAAGAGACCTAAAAATCATATTTCACCACATTTTATTGAAAACTATGTATTTGGGTAATGCATGAGTTCATTACATTTATTAATTGGAGAGTTTTTTAGAAGTTTTCTTATGTTTTATTTTATTCATGTGTTATTTATTTATGTACAATTTAATGGATTCCTATTTTCATGTTTTATGATTATAAACATATGTGTTGGTGTATATATATATATTATACACATGCATGTATTTTTATGAAAATATATGTAAATTTGTATTGATAGTTATTTAGATATATATGTGTGTAATTACAAATGTTTACAAAATTTACAGATAAGATTTTAAATTTAAACACATTGATTAAATTTAGAATTCTTATATAGGTTTTTAAATGTTTTGTTCATTTAAAAACAGTTTTGAACTTACCATTTTTTTAAAATGTCCTCAAGAAAAAAAATTTATTTTCTAGTGAGCATTCAAATGGGTTTTTGAAAAAAGTCATAGTTTCAATTGTGTTCTTAATTATTTTTTGTTATTTTTAATGGAATGGATGATTTCTATGTAGATTGTTTTGTGGTTTTCATATGGGATACAATAGATATGATAATAAACATATGGGTTATGATCTAGCTTAATTGAGGTATTAGTGACAGATCATTTTTAGTTTCCCCAAGAGGATCAGGTTTCCTTACTTGTTTTGGTTACATAGATGAGTAATATTATATGAGAAAATTAGTTAAATTAAGAAAATACAGGTCAGAGCTCCTCCCCATGTTTTGTGTCTTATACTTGTGCTATTATATATATATATTTATATATTTATATATTTTGATACCCAGTTTAACTTTTATTTAGGGTTTTTATCATCACCCTTATTTAATTTTATTGTGTACATCTTCTACACTTTAGTTTCTTATTTGGATTCTTTATTTTATTTATTTCATTTTAGTTTCATTTCATTATAATGGGTATTCCATCTTAGTTCCATTTCATTAAAAACAATTCCAAAAGGTATTTATAAATGTCTGTTTTTAATAAATAAGGGATGGGATAAGTAAAATGATTTTAAGCAATTATTTTTATTTAAAATAAAAAAAATAAATATTTTAATAAAGGATTATAAATCATTTTTTAAAATATTATTCATTTTTAAAGATAGATTTTAGGAAAAGCTCATGGTTTTATTTTCTTAAAATAATAAACAATATTATTAATATTAATTTAAAACAATATTTCTTGGAAATTGATAAACGATATCATTAGTTTATAATAAGGATGGTTTTGTTACTATATTTTCACCTGTATGATGTTATGATATCAAGGTCTATAATGAAATACTTAACTTAGTATATTAATCCCATTTAAACTCCTGATTTAAAACTAAATTCTGGTTTACTAAACGTACCCAAGATATTAGAACATAAATATGTACCAAATAGTAATTTCAATTCTTAAATAAAGGTATAAGACATGTGAATATTCAGGTTAATTTATCGAAATAAAATAAGGTATCATAACCCAAACATTTTATAGCTATATTATCTTATAGATCTTAAAATTATTTTTATCTTGTAGAGTTTCTAATCATGAAATTATATAAATGAATGAATATAAATAATTAAAGATCAAAATTTCAAACCTTAATTTCACAGAATAAATAATTTTAAAATAAGTAAACATGTTTAACAGACATTTAAAAATAAAACAAGAATTAATTTATAATTTGAATAACATGCGTGATGTGTTTTCCTTCTCACCCAACCAAATATCATGAAAAAACATTATTCGGTCCTCCTATGGCTAAATATTCACTAAAAATGATCATTTTCACTCGTTGATGTGCTATCTCATCACTATGTCCCAATTCCTAAATAATCAAATTAATCCTATGATCTTTTAAACACCCATAACAATGTATAGACTCAAAACATGGTTTAACTTCTTGGTTGATTCCATGAAAAAAAATACTAACTCTAATATCATTTTATCACCTCGGGTATTAGAGTACCTCCAATTTGACTCACACTCAAATAAATTCAATAAATACCTAATATTGATACCATACACAAACTCTGTCTAACAACTCATGATCTTTTGGAAAATATTTTACAATTTCATGAATATTTGTAAAACATTTTTTATTTTGATTACTGAATAATTTTTTTGGAATGTGAAAGATTATATTTTTGTATTCTTGTGTGATATTTTATGAAACTAATTTCTGATAAATGAATAGTAAATAATCTAATGGGAACCTCAGTATTTAGGTGGGTAGTCTGGAGAAACGTATTTAGATTTAAATTTTTAATTTACTACTATCTTTCGAAAAATGTTTTATTCATGTCAGCTTAATAGAATATTTATGAAAATTTTAATATTTATTATTTTCTTTATAATGGGTAGTGTCTTACATAGAATTTTTATGGTCATGCCTATTTTAAATTTTAATTTTGAAAATGGAAACTTGGTTTTAAATGTTAAATTGGGGTTTGAGATGAAAAAGAGGGTTTCCCTTAAAATGAAAAAAATAGATTTTGTTTTTTGAAACTCATGAAGTGATTTCAAAGTGAACCTATAAAATTTTAAACATTTTAAAGTGTACATATTTCCTTGGAAATAGTTTTAAAATTTTAATTTATTATTAATGGTTTTTGAATATGATTTTAAATTTTCTCACATTATGCTAATAATTTTTATAGAAAATGGGGTTCATATCCCATTAACTGTTTAATTAAAAATTGGTCTATTTTTATGTGAAATAAAAAAAGAATTTCAAGTGGGGTTTTAAAAATTCAAAAAGAAACATTTTGAAATTTGAAAGTACTTATGAGATGAGATTTGAAATTTTAAATTAATATGTGGTGATTTAAGAAGTTTTATTTAGAAAACTATCATCCTCATCAACTTTATCTCCCAAATAGTTATTA
The DNA here is from genome assembly GCA_963277665.1 of Viscum album. Lineage (NCBI taxonomy): Eukaryota > Viridiplantae > Streptophyta > Magnoliopsida > Santalales > Viscaceae > Viscum > Viscum album. The sequence continues at coordinate 1,474,119,713 of OY728132.1, read as the reverse complement.
TTTCATTTTGTTGCATGAGACTCACCCCCCATCGCTTCTGGAAATACAACTATGTTGCTTGAAATACTCTAAGCAGTAATAATCCCATATCATGTCTCTGTGATCATTTTGGATGAATTCAAAGGATAAAAATTACCACATTGGTGTAATTATTTTCTTAAATTCAATTACCCATTTCTTCAAAGAATACTGATTTTTTTAAAACAATCAAATATTGGGTTTCCTTTATTAGAATCATCTATAACTTTCACCTTTGATAATGAATATCTTTTGTGTATTTATTTATTTATTGAACAAAATATATATTTTACAAACCTATTTAGATGGATAAGAAATGAAAATGGATGCACATTAATCATTTGAAAAAAGAGTATTATCAAATACTTTTTCCATGTTTACATTGATGTTATTTAATAAAAATTAGACCAGAAGATTTGGAAGAAAATTCAATTTGTTAGGAAATAGATCAGAGATATAAATATTGGACTAAACATGGAAAAAATTGAATGTGAACACCAATTGGGATGATACTATGGTTTATGGATCATTTTATATGAATACCAGTACTACAAAAAAGAGATGGTTAATAGTGGTTTATTCGTGACATTTCTAATAACCTCCATGAAAAAAATTCAGTTAAAAAATTATATAATATAGCGGCAGTTTCATGAAACAACTTTGATATTTTTTATGTTTTCAATTAGCAGTGGTTTCATTTAAACCACTACTAGATGTTTTAAAAAACCCCAATCCCTCCCCCTCCCCTGCTCCCTCTATGCTACCCTAACCCCTTACCCCAAAATTCACTGACCTCCTCCTCCCATCTCCTCGATGATTACCCCAATCCCACGAGCCCCTTTCCCTTACCCCTCCTCATCTCCTCTCCCTTGAGGTGACCCCGAGCCCGCAACCTAGAGCCCGCAACCCAAATCCAACAACCCAGACCCCCTAAACCCTCTCCAACCCCAACCCCCATGACCCTCCCCCCCTCCAACCTCCCCTATAGATGGATCAACAGCGACACAACCCCCCCCCCCCCCCACCATCTGACCTATCTCACCCCAACCTGGTTCCCCTCTTCAACAGTGATGCAGACCCCCTCTGGGCTCCCCCTTCCTAGATCAAATCCCCTCATCAGTGGAAATTTAGACCCCCTAAAGGTTACATAATCCAAACCCTATTTTTTTTATTGAGTTGCATTATATGGACAATCATGGGTGATTAAAACAATATAGAATTTGTTTTTTATTAATTATATAGTAAATATATATGTAATTTTGATTTATAATATATGATTTGGATTTTGCAGTTAGTTTATTGGAGTTATAACAATCATTAATTTTGGTTACGTTTGTATTAAATTAAAAAAATAAATTCATTTATGATATATGTTGGTTATGGAATCTATATCATTCATAATTTCATAGTTTTTATTTGATATCAATGAATTCCATTTTGTTCTATATATGTCAATGCCTCTAATTTTTGATAGATACATAATTGAGGTTATTTTACAACTCATGAACAATTGGTGGTTGGGTTGGAGTCACACATGGTTTCATCACCAACCTTGAAAAGGTATATAAGGATAAAGGCCTTGAAAATGAGATATTAGACCCTTTTTGAATTTATCATAATTTTTCATGTTTTATAAATATGTGAGGAAAAATTTAGATAATAAAATCTATCAAATAATTATAGAGTAGTTAGGGTTATGTTTTACATGCATGATAATAAATTATTGATTATGGTAACTATAATAGCCGACATAGTTTCATTGATTTTATTTTAACTAACACGTTTTTTAATAAAACTAATTATAGGGTGTTGTTTTTTTGTTGATTCAAATAAATAATTTTTTATCATTTGATTTTAAAATCACAATAGACATTATTAAAATTTATATTAACATAATGTTTTTTATATTTAGCTAAAATTAAAGGAACATATGATTTGATGTTATGTGAACAGAGTTGATTTATATAATTTATGGAACAAAATTAAATCACACTAAACAAATTCAATAGAATATAGAAATATAGAGTTTAATATTTTAGGAATTCATCACATATCATGATATACAAATAAAGTATAATTTTCATTTATATTTTTAAGGGGTTCTCTTAGTCTTAGCTAGATTATGGGAAATGGTTTGTACATTGATCAATGTAGCTAATTTTTCAATGGAATGAACCCTAATTAGTTATAACACTAGGGTATAATACACCATTATCTTTTCTTTGATTCATCTCATTCTTCTATGTTTTTCAGAAATAATAATTTATTTTGTTCATGTTTTTATATTAGAAGTATAGTAAGAAAAATCTCATTATTTTATTTATCCCATTTTCTTTTATAGTTATTATGAATGATTTAATGATTGTGTTGGTTGATATTTAATTTTTATTTTACATGTTTGATTAAAAATTTATATCTTTATATCTAAATGTACAGGTAGAATACAATATAATACCTATGTATAAAAGGTGGATTAATTTACCTAGAAACACACCTTGATATGCTAAGGGTTTGGAAGTATTTTTATATTATACAATTGAAAACTGATCAGTGGATGGTAGAATAAAATGTTCATGTCCTGATTATAAATTAAAGAAACGGTTGAATGGAAATAAATTATATAAGAATTTGATATTGAAATAGTTTCCTACTCAATATTTATGTTGTATTTGGCATGGTGAAGAAAGTACTATGGAAAGTAAAGATAATGAAAATACTATCAATGGAATAAAAAGGGACCCAACATGAGATAATTTAGTTTAAAATTTTTTAAATGACACATTTGGTATTGAAGAATACAATGTATAAGATTTAAATATATCAATATAACATTCAGTTGATCCCAAGTAGGTTAATCTTGCATAGAAGTTTAGTGATAAAAAAACATTTTTATGAATTAGTTGAAGATAGAAAACAAGAACAGTTTGAAGGGTGTGATAAGTATTTGAAGTTTTCTTTTATATTTAAGTTGTATCATATCAAGTTTATATGTGGAATTATTGACAAATCAATGTCCATGATTTTAGAGTTGATTCATGATGCATGTAGTGAAGCTAATATCCCTGCATTATTCTACAAGACGAATAAAATCATTAACAGACTTGGACTTGATTATGAAAAGATACATGAATTCCCTAATGATTGTATGATTCATTGAGGAGAAGAATATGATAAAGAAAAATGTAAAATTTGTCATACGTACAGATGAAATTCAATGAACAATAGTGAGAGTATAAATCAATGAAACCCTAGGAATAAATAGAAGAAGAAAACTCCTAAAAAGGTATTACATTACTTTCCTTTGAAACCATGCTTGAAATGATTATTCATATCATCTAAGACTGCAAAATGAAATGAAGTGGAATTATTAGGATATTAATTATGGCTTGATGAGACATCCAAAAGATTCAACATCATAAAATATGTTTGATTTTATATATCCAAATTTTCTTCATATCATAGGAATGTACATTTGGGATTGGATTATAATGGTTGTAACGCTTTTGGTAATTTATGTACTAATTATAGAATTTGGATAGTTTTTTGATCCCCTGTAATATACCTCCATGGATGTGTATGAAGAATAATTCTTTCATCATTTCAATGATTATTACTAGAAAGAAAATTCTTGGAAATTAAATTGATGTATCCATTCAACCTCTAATCAAAGAATTGGGAGAATTATGGGATGGTGGCATGGAAATATATGATTCTTCAACAATCCAAATATTCAAAATGCATTCCACTTTAATGTGGAATATTAGTGAATTTATTAGACTTGGAAAATTATCTGGTTAGAACAATAATACTATTTGGAATTTTCCAGTTTGCAATATTGATTTTGAACCTAAATTATTATCTCATATTAGAAAATGGTGTTTTATGTGTCATCATCAATTTCTGGGCACTTTTCATAAATTTAGGTTTAACAAGACATGATTAAATGGAGATATTGAAATGAAAAAGTCACCAAAGGTGTTATCTTGTTCAGAAATCGTGGGATAATTAATGAATTTCACTAAATAATTTAGAAAATGTCATCATTTTAACGAAGGGATAAAAAGGGAATGAAGTAAAATATCTAAAAAATATGGAACACAAAATTGGAATAAAAGAGTATATTTATACAAATTCCCTATTGGGAGTTTAATTTGATACATCATAATATTAACATAATGCATATTGAGAAGAATGCATGTGACAATGTAATTTTTATAGTGCTTAATAAGAAGGGTAGATTAAAGGGTCACCTTATTGCTCATAAGGATTTGGAGTCAATTAATATAAATCATGGTTTGTGGGAAAATGATAATGGAAAGTATACTTCATCCATTTTTAAAAAGAAAAATCATGAGAAAAACGTATTCCTTCAAACTTTACAGAATGTAAAAGTGCCATATGGATATTCAAGTAACAAATCAAGGTGTGTTGACTTAAAACATCAAAATTTACATGGATTGAAAAGTCACGACTCACATATTTTGATGGAGGAATTGTTTTCATTGGATTTGTGTAATACTTTTCCTGAAAATGTACCTATGATTCTAGTTGAGTTTTGTACCTTTTTCAGAGATCTTTGTGTAAAAAATATGAATCCAACCAAGCTTGATTAAATTCAAGAAAGGTTTGTTTTGACACTATTTCATTTGGTGATGTTATTTCCTCCTTCATTATTCATAGTCATGATTCATTTGATTGTTCATTTGGTTGAAGAAGCTAAACTTAGTGGGTTTTTACACTATCTATGGATGTATCCAATTGAGAGGTACACAGATATATATATTTTTTATTTTCATTGGTGATTTTTATTTTATCAAATCATTGTGTATAATTTTTAATATGTTTTTTTCATTAGGTATATAGGTCATTTGAAATCATATGTGAGGAATAAAGCTCAACCAAAAGGGTCTATTGATGAAGTTTACATAGCTAAAGAGTTATTGACCTTCTATTCAAGGTATTTGGATGGGATTGATATGAGATTAAATCATTATGGACATGCTGATGTGATCTCTATTAATTCAGGTTCTAAAAATTAGTTATTGGTATTTCCAACTATTGGAAGACTAATTGGAAAGGTGTTAAATTTAACACTAACTAATTTTCAGTTTCTACAAGCTCATAGATATGTGCTGCTCAATAGTGTTATTGTAGATCCATTTATTAAAGAAGTGAAACTACAAATAATGAGGTGACTAAGGGGTCAAGATCAAGGTGAGTTGGATTTTAAAAAAGGATTTTAATAAGGAGTTTGTTGAATGATTCTCTCATCATGTAAATATATACTCATATTCATATTATTTATGTGTAGTTGTTTTGTCTATGTTAAAAGTAAAAATTTTATTTTTTAATAGAAAGAGAATATTGAAAATTGAGTTGAAATATCGAATGCTTTGAAGATTTTGGGTTGAGGTCCCCTAAGGAAGGATAAGAGATTTTATGCCTACAATATACATGGATTTAAGTTTCGTATAATGTATCGTGAAGAAGACTTGAAAACTCAAAATAGTGGGGTATTTACCTTTGAATAGGTGTGATACTATGGGAAAATAATTTATATAGTTTAATTAAACCATCAGGGGTAGTTTTTAGTTTTCTTATTCAAATGCAAGTGGGTCATCATTGATAAGGGGTATGATGAATGTTTCGTTAAATTTTACTTTTTTCAATATCTCTCGCTTGATGGATACTAGTGATCTTACAAAGCGTGATCTATTTGTCTTGGATTCACAAGAGAATATGGTTTATTTTGTGGAAAATGAAATACATGAATATTAGAATATTTTATTACACTTAAATAAGAGATTATTATATGATATGGGTGATAAAGATCAATTGCTTCCTTTTGGTAGTGAACCGCATCAACCACAAAATATTGAACAGTTTTTTCCTGAAAATATAGAAATGGTAGAAATTGAAAGATAGGGTGAAAATGAAGGAATAATTAGAATGGAGGTTTATAAAAATGAATATAATTAAGATTAATATAATTTCATGTATAAATTGGTAATGAAATTATATTACAATTTCTCATTGAAAACTGTTTCGTACATATATACATTGTTAAAGTTTTTATTTTTTAAAAAATATTTTAGTTTTTTATTTTTTATATATTTAATATACCTTAACTATTTAAAATGTAAGAATATCGAGATAAAAAATTTCATGATTCTAGTCGATCATCATCTCGGAAAACACCACCACTACCGTCATCTTCTTTGGATCCCAATTATTCTGTTTTACCCGAGATTGCTATCAACCAAGTCATTTCCCCAGATGTCATTGGTATCTCACCACCTATTTTACCTCCAATGATGGAGTAGTTGGTCACCCATCCATCTAGGTGATATTGGTGGGTTACCATTATTGGCATATATGTCATTTTTCAAAAAAAAACTTTATATTTTATTAATTGTTTAATTCATTTTTCAAACAGATAAAGATTAGAGGAATATTCCTACAACTTGGAAAAATAAGGGCTTTGATACTCAAGTAAAGGTAATATTAATTTATTATTCCTTGATATCTAATTTAAAATACATGAGTAAATTGTTTTATATACTTATTAAATTATATGTTTTTTATTTCTATATGTTTTTTTTCATTTTGATGTCTTTTACTCCGTTTCACACTGATGGACTTTCCAAAGAACACATGAAACATCTATAAAAAAACTAAAATGAAATTTTTATTTAAAAAAAACATATTTTGAGTTATACTGACTATATATTGTGACATATTTATGTGTGGTTGATTCATACATATCGAACATAAATTATAGATTGTTATCCATAATATTGAAAACAATCTGAGCTTGTTTGCTCAGGTTTGACTTAGTAAAAACTTATGAAAGGTAAAAAATAATTTAAAAACAATGTTGGAGGGTCAAAACTAGGAAAATTAAATATGATTTCATAAAATTATGGTATAATAACCGTATATTTTATTGTGAAATGTTGGAACTGACAGAACTTCATTCTGAATGACAGTTTGCCTGTTATGGACGTACATGCGTTTTTAATGTTTTAAAACACTAAAAGGTACATAGAATAGTAAAAAATACAAACAATTTTAAATTTTACTTAAATTAGGGAAAAAATATAGTACATTCAATTGTAAAATTTATAAACCTACATGATTTCATTCCGAATGATGGTTTTCCCGTTATGGCTGTAAATGAGTTCATAGTATTTTAAACACTAAAACGTGTGTGGAATGGTAAAAACTAGAAAATGATGTATTATTATACTGAAATAAAAGGAAAAATACAATACATTTAATTGTGAAATGTATTTTTTGATGACACTTAATTCTGAATTAATGTTTTCCAATTATGGATGTAAACACATTTTTAGTGTTTTAAAATAGGAAAACATGAGTGGAAATGTCAAAACCAGACAAGAGATGTTTTATTGTCTTGAAATAATGGGACAAAGATTTTACATTTAATTTTTAAATTTAGAAACTAATGAAACATCATTCTGAGTGTTGTATTTCCCATTGTAACCATAAATGCATTTTTAGTGTTTTAAAACACTAAAACATGCGTGGAACAGTAAAAACCAGACAGATGAAGTCGGATTATCCTGAAATTAGGAGATAAAACCATAAATTTAATTGTGAAATATAGGAATCAATGAAATTTCATTCTAAATGAGCGTTTGACCATTACAGTTGTAAACACATTTTTAGTGTTTTAAACACTAAAACATGCACGAAACATTCAAAACCATAAAAACAACATTATATTGTCCTAAAATTATGGGAAAACAACTATACATTTAATTTTTAAATATAGTAACTCACAACACATTATTTCAAAGGAAGTATTTACCTTTATGACCGTAAACATATTTTTAGTGTCTTAAAACACTAAAACGTGTGTGGAATGGTCAAAACTAGATAAATGATGTTGTATTTTCTTAAAATTAGGGGACAATGACTATAAATCTAGTTTTTAAATAAAGGAACCAATGAAACGTCATTCCAAATGACGGTTTTCCTGTTATGGATGTAAACATGAATTTAGTGTTTTAAAACACTAAAACATGCATGGAATAGTCAAAATTAGAAAAACAATGTCATATTTTCCTAAAATTAGGAAAAAATAACCGTACATTTAATTGTGAAATGTAGGAACTAATGAAACATCATTCCAATTGAATGTTTTTTCAGTTATATCGTTAAACATGTTTTTAGTGTATTAAAACACTAAAACACGCGTGAAATAGTCAAAAACAAGAAAAAACATCTTATTGACTTGGAATAATGTTAAAACCACCCATTAGTTGTTTTTAAAATGTATGCACAAACAACATGCCAATCTGATGTGTAGTGTGATTGGAATTACTCAGTAAAAACTTATGAAAGGTACAAAAGGACTTTGAAAACAAGTGGGGGGGGGGGTCAAAACTAGGGAAAAAGTTTTGGATTTAAATATAATTAGGGTACAATGACCATATATTTAATTGTGAAAGTTAAGAACTGACGGCACATCAATCTGAATGAAAGATTTCCATTTATGTCTATAAACACATTTTTAGTGTTTTGAAACACTAAAACGTGCATGGAACCATCAAAACCAAAGAAATGATATTGTATTGTCCTGAAATCAGAGGAAAACCATTTATGATGTAATTAAGAAATGTAGGAACTGATAGAATTTAATTTCAAATGATAGTTTGACTGTTATGGGCATAAATGTATTTTAGTGTTTTAAAACACAAAAACATGTATGGAATGATAAAAATAGTAAAACGATGTCTAATTTTCCTGAAATTAAGGGAAAATGATTATTTATTTAATTGTGAAATGTAGGAACTGATGATACATCACTACAAATGACAATTTCCCTGTTATGTCCATAAACGTATTTTTTGTGTTTTAAATCACTAAAATGTGCATGGAAAAGTCAAAATCAGGAAAACAACATCTGATTTATGTGAACTAATGGGAAAACCACTATATATTTGGTTTTGAATTGTAGGATCTGACAACACATCATTCTTAAGGATTTTTTCCTATTACAGATGTTTTTTAGTGTTTTTAAAAACTAAAACATGCATAGAACTATAAAAACATGAAAAAATACATAATATTTCTCTAAAATTCTACCATATATTTAATTTGTAAATTTAGGAATTAAAGGAATTTCATTTCAATTGAAGGTTTTCCCGTAATGGGTATAAACGTGTTGTTAGTGTTTTAAAACAATAAAACATGCCTGGAATGGTCCAAACTAGTAAAATGATGCCGTATTGTCTTTAAATAATAGGAAAACAGTCATAGATTTAATTTTGAAAAGTAGGAACCAACAAAACACCATTCTGAATGACAGTTTTCTTGTTATGGTCGTAAATGTGTTTTTAGTGCTTTAAAACCCTAAAACGTGAATAGAATGGTCAAAAAAATAGAAAACAATATCAAATTGAAATGAAATCATGGTAAAACCATATATTAGTTATTTTTGAAATATAGGACATGCTATAATATCTAAATATTATATTTTTTATTAAATAAATATCAAGAACACCACTTGTCACTTTAAAAATAAATTAGAATATTTACTTATCTCTTTTCAGTTTCAAGTGTTGAATCTTTTCTCAAATAGGTATGTTTCTATTTTCAAAGTGTTTTTCATTATATATTATTTGTTTAATGTTAAAATTCCCTCTATTTTATTGATTGAATAAAAAATTTTATGTGCAACATTCTGAATATATTCGGTTTCTTTTCTCTTTTGCATTTATTTTCTTAAATCTTACAAGTTTCATTGTATGTGGAAGATGCCAAAAGTAGATATGAGGTTGACCATTCTGATCCACATAATTTTTTAGAAGGTATTTTTGATGGTTCTTAGTATCCATGGTATGTTAAAATTTTATCAATTATTCTACTGTAATTTGAATTTATTATGTTTGGTTTTAATTTTTGTTTCTTTTTTTTGTTACAGTTGATTAGATGACGTGGTTAGTTTTAGTTGATGAGATTATGTGGAGGTAGATAGTTGAATTGGAGGTTGTGACATGGATATATATATTCATCATGTGTTATTTATGGACATATTTTATTTGTATATATTAATGACCAAGGTATTAGTTGATGTATGGGGTGACTAAGACTTATGTTATGATGACAATGGTTGTTTTTATGACTATAGATGTGTGATGTGTGAATGATGGGTTTGTAATATATTTATATGTTAGTTTATATCATGTCATTTTTTGTATATTTATAGTTTTATTAATTTTTTTTAAAAATTAAAATAGATTTAGCAGTGTTTTTTGTAATAGCTGGTAAACATATATTGAATGTATTTAGCAGTGGTTCAGATTAACCGCTGCTAAAAATAACAACTACAAAATGATTTTCGGTAGTTGTTTTTATGTTATTTATATTCCCAATAGATAATTTTTTATTAAAAAACCACATATAATTAAACAATGAACCACCACTAAATTCTCCAAAAAAGAAACTTAAAGAACTACCGCGAAATAAAATAAACCACCACTAATTGACTTGGAACCATGAAATATGTGGTGGTTTTATGAACCACCGCTAGCCATTGTTTTTTTTAGTGCAGTGTAAATGATGATTGAGACCATATGAAAGAAATGTTGAAGGAAATTTAAGATAACCTTCATGATTGACCAAAGTTGTTTGAGAAGTCAAATAGTTGTTCTAAGTGACCCTTGTATGCCAAATTTACTAAATACGCACCACTTTCAGCTATATTGAAGTTATATAATTTGAAATTTGGTAGTGGATGGAGTAACACCATCTTTACAGAACTATTTGGTCTCCTAAATGATATAATACCAGAAGTAAATGAGCTTCCATATTGAGTATATGACACTAAATGAATTCTACGTTCAATGGTAATGATCTCTAAAAAATACATGCCTGCCGAAATGGTTGAATATTATTTTGTAAGGACCATGAATCACTCATAAAATGACATAAGCATGGAATGGATTGAAAAATGAAAAATGAATTAGGTCTTTTAAAATCTATATGGTATATTCTTATTATTACATAGTTTAGGATACTATATGAATGTTAAGAAATCGTGAGACAATTGACATGACATGATAATATAAGAACTAAATATGGGATCCTACATCATCCAGTAGATTCTACTTAGTGGAATAACATTTATTATGAGTATCCTTTATTTAGAAATGAGATGATAAAATTTGTTCTTGTGTTATCTATAAATGGAAAAAATACTTTTGGTGTAAAAATTAGTACTCATAGTACATGACCCATCATTTTGGTAAATTATAACCTGACAACATTGTTATAAATGAAGCACAAATACATTACATTGCCTCTTCTTATATCTGGACCAAAGTAAATTCGTAATGATATTGATTTATATTTGTATCAATTGATTGAAAATATGAAATTGACATGGGATAAAGGTGTTACAATGTCTGATACTTATAGTAGTAAAGAATTCACGTTGAGTATAAGGTCCCGACCTTAAACATTACTTAATCTTTAGATAAGTAAAGAAATTTACTTTATTTAAATTGAGGATATTTTCAGGTTTATAGTTCTAGACAATTTGGCCATAACTCATACATAACAACTCTAATATTACAAATTATACACTTATACACACTATCCATTTTTTTTCATAAAACAAAAATTTTAAAAATAAACATGGTTTTGTTTCACGTTTAAACATCATAAATTTTACTTGATCCCATACTTGGCTCAATTCTTATTTAAATCCAATGAAAAACATTTCGAAACTTGGGATGAACATAAAAATCTTAGTAGGGGATACATAAAGAATGAAAACTATTAGCCTTTCTAAAACATGTAAACCATGACTACTTTATAATAATGTAATACTTTTCATCTTTAAGAAGTAGTAAATACATTCCTTAAAAAAACATTGCTTTCCATTTTTATAATCATAATATTACCGTAAAACCTATAACAAGGACATATAACATATAAAGGTAACATGGGACATAATCATACTTAAATGTAATAACCATACAGTTAACTTTTACACATATCACTCTTATAAATGGAATACATATACAACCAGCTTCCATACCCAAAGCATTGGAGGTTATAACGTAACCACCCATCCTTGGTTTATCACATAACCACCCATATTTGGTTTATCACACAACCATCTGTCTTTGGTTTATCATATAACCACCTGTAAAATATCCAAGTACCATTACATAATCATAAAACATAAAAGATTGCAATTATCAATATTTCTTTCAAAAAATTTTATTTGTAATCATAAGAAATAATTTCAAGATATTGAAAAAATCAATCCATTATAAAAACTATATTCAATATCAAAATACCCAGAAAAGGGAATAAGCGATTTATTTTTCATTTAAAAACATTAAGGCTTGAACATGAAATGAAATATCAAATAATGGTTACGGTGGAGGAGAATTTGTTGCTGCCACATATGCTAAAGAAAGAATTACTTTGGTCATTTTTTAAAGAATGTTAAAAAATTTATAAAAAAATATTCCTTTTGAATTATTTTGAATAAAAATAAAATGTATTCATAAAATTTCATGTATAATCCTTTTATATCCATATAAATAAATATGTAAATTAATATCATGAAGAAAGGATTTGATAATTAAATCTTTAAACGTTCAAGGAGTCACATACCACTTTCAACATTTAAATCTTAATATTCATGGATTAATACATTTACTAAAAAATTAAATAAAATTATTATAGATAAAATATGGATATTAAATGTCATAGTGGCTGTATATACACATAATAAAAGAATAAAGGTACATATTATCAAGAAATGCCTCAATGAAATAAGATTGAGATGAAGTCCCTTACCTTGAGTCTGATTCATCATGTATGTTACTTGTTATTCCCGAATAATAAAATTATGTTAATATATACTTATTTCAGAACCTTTTAATTTTTATTATTCCTTTTATATCATTAATTATCATTTTATAATAACTAGTTAATTATTTACGTTAATGTCAGACGTTTTGTCGATATTCAGTACTTGAGTCGAAAATGAACATAGTAAGATTTCAATAGTCCATGTGGTAATAATTACTTCATCCTCATGAAATAATTATAATTTTTATACATAATTTTACTTTTAAATCAAACCATTATATATGGTAATTAAAAATGAATAATGTAATAATCATGGAGACAGTAAGCTATACGTATGCATGTGTAACATTTTCCATTTTTCATTGATCGTTATGGAAAGAAGGTAAGTATTATTTTATATTTCCATAATAATAATAAAATCATTAATATAATATTAATAATTTATATATAATTATATATATCATAAAAGTGGTGTAAAGAATAAAAACAAGACACATAGCTTCATGGAGGTGATAATTCAAACGTACGCACAAAAGACATTATCATTTTTATGCGCATGGAAAGTAAGAAAGTAATTGATATATTATTATCTTATAATGATTAATATGTCATTAATATCACATATTAACATTAATTCCATTATTATAACTAATCTTGAGAGATGTTTATGGAAGATGAATTAGATCGGTTCGTGAAGGTGATAGTTCACACGTACGCACGAACGATTAATTTATTTCCCATTTAATAGAATTGGAGATGGATTTAGGTGATGATATTAATATAATATAATATCAATATATTGGGGAAACTAGAGTTATTATTTCATCTTGGAATAATAATATTTAAATGAAGTGACATAATAAATAAAATAAAAATACTTAAATAAAAACATTACCTTTCCTTCAAATGATCACCTTTCTTAACACCTTAACACCTCTAAGAAGGGTGTTATGCCTAAAATAAGGCCTCAATAGTGTGTAAAGGGATTCTAAGAAGGATTTTGGGTAATGTTTCATCGAACCAAATGGTTTTTTAAGTGTGATTAATAGAGTGTAATGAGTGTTTTTTATAGGAGAGGGGAGGGACGCCCTTGGAATTATTAAAAGTATTAAATTAATATAAACTCTAATTTGATTATAAATGGATCCAAACATATTTAGTTATAAAAAAGGGTGATTGTGGGTATAAATAAATTCATACAATAAAAAATAGACATGTTTTTGATATTTTTTAATCCTTATCATTATGTTTTAACCATTTTAACTCTTACAATTTTATTAAGTAATTTAAAATTTGAGAGTTAACATAATTACCAAATCATGCCAAAAGACCAATGAATGAAGAATTTATGACATGTGAAGACATATATCAAATTTTTTGTCTAATATTATATTTTTATGAATTTTATATCATTTAAATAAATATTTTATATTTTAAAATATGAATTATGTCAATTTTGACACTATTCATTACATGACTTTTTTTAAAGTATCATAAAAACTTTATTACTTGAATAAAACTTAATTAAATCAATCCTAAAATATCATAGTATTACATAAAATTATTTTATTGAATAAAATATTTAAAATTATCCATATTTTAATATTATTAATATCATTTATTTGATTCTTTCTTTAATAAATATATTACTGCAACATCTTTGTGTCATAATTAAATTTAATTATTAAATTCATAAAAATTGTAAATAAATTACCATGATGTATGTAATATTTTAATCTATATAAATAATATTCATATTCAAATATATCACTTACATAACCCCATATTTAAATTTTTTTAGTAAGAAGGTCTATATTTATGACATAGTGACCATTACTTTAAATTAAATGTTATAAATGTCATAATCACACCCAAGTGGCTTTCAAAGGACAAAATTTCAGCCCAAGGATTGTATTGGTCTATACTAACTCATAAAATTATATTCTTATAAATGTTATGTTTATTTTATAATATTATATTATTAATTTTATCTTTAATTACCCTATTTACCTTTAATTATGGCAAATAAAATTCTAAAGTTACTATTCTTCAGAAATTATTTTGATCCTATTAGAACACATTTTTCATACTGAGTACAAACATGTATGCCTATATTTGGAAATTTAATTCATAGAAGTGGTTAAATTAGGTTAAACACTAATCTCTTTGACGGATCGATAAATCAATGTTTTGAAGTAAAATGTTCAAAAGTTCTCAATGTTTTTATATCCAATTTCATTGTAAAATTGACTCTAATGACATTGATTGGATTTAATTATAAGAAATTTATTTAATTATAATTTAATACCAATTAAAATTATAATCTAAATATATAAATAAATTCGATGAAAAAGTAGTTTTAAACTAAAATGCAGTATTTTTTCACTATTCATGAAAATATGAAATTTATCAGAAAAATACAAAAAATTTATCCAAAGTGATTTATGATATCCCAATTCCAAATAAAAAGTTTATTTTTTTATATAGAACATATAAATGTGTAAAAAACAAGATTTAAAATGGGTTCTCTATCAAAAGGTGGTGAAACCACATTTTAAAAAAAACACATATTATAATCCGTAAAATTGTATTTGTTCTTATATAATATTTAGAAATCACAGAATATTAATTTTAATAATTATAATAAATTAATATTTCACTAATATAATCCAACAAGAGTAATTTTATTTTTTTTATAAACACAATTATTCACATTTAAATAGTTTTTTCCCATAAAAATACATTCTTTATATTCAATTGGTTTTTAGTTTCAGTTCAAGTTAATTTGGTAACCAATGAATCATTATATAAACAAGTGTAAACAATATTTTCATAGTCCAGATAAAAAATTTCATTCCTAATATTCTAATGGCTAGGTTATAACTAGCACTTAAATTATAATATTACAATATATTAATTTTTAGTATCACTAAATATTGCATGTAATGTAAGATTTCAGAGAAACCCATTGTTGTGTGTTAGATATGATACTATAAATCGAGTCCCTTTAATTTAAAATTAATATATAATTTATAAGTATTATTAAATACAAAAACTCATTAGTCTATAATTATGCAGGATGTTATATCCTTTTCCCATTTTGGAATTTTCATCCTTGCAATTTTAAATTTGTGCTTGGTAACTAAGGTTTCACTTTTCAAAATTACTTCATTGAAATCCCACATCAGGAAAAGATTCAATAAAACCTCCACTTTAAAAGAGAGAAAGTGAAGTAAAAATGTCACCCGAGATAAAAAATAAAAGGGTTCTATGTTGGAAAATATGGATAAAGAAGAAAAACTAACTATCTTTTTCTGATGGAGAGTGATAGAGAACATGGTCAAGAAAAAGTTAACAATAAAAATGCGTTAAATCTACAATGATCTAAAAGACTATTTGATTAATCAGAAAATAAGGTACTAGGATAATTATTTTATTTTAATAACCTTTTGAGGAATTTGTTTACTTTCTATACTAATAATATAAGGAAACATATTTAATTTAAAAGTATAATTTCATCCTTTAATCAATTCCCACCACACACTCATATTTTTCTCCAAAAGATGAGTATTAAAGATGAATCAACTTATATAGGATCACATAATCCACAAAATAATAACTATCTATTTTTCCTTGCTTGAAAAAATAACCAAAACCAATATGGTTAGGATAATATAAAAATATTCTTTGAAAAGAATAAATAATTAGATGATGAAAAACTAATTTTAATCTCCAAAATTCAACTATAATACCAGAAGTTCATCATAGACCATTCAAAAAATTACTTTCATTAAAATACCTAAAAAATAATCCAAAATATGTTTGAAACCCAAAAGTCAGAATAATTTTATTACATAGTATTCCAAGATAAATTTTGACATTTATCTCTAAATAAAATCAGTCACTCTTAATGTCTCATAAAAAAATGTAATTTTTAGAATTACATATTATCCAAGATAGGGTAATCATTTTAATAAAAAACTCAAATATCCATAAGTCCATAATAAAAACATAGATTCTTACAAAATAAAATTCAACCATTACTCCTTAAATAAAATCCGAAATTATCATATTTACCTTAGTCATATAGGGTTCCCAAAATATTGAACATCTTCCAAAATAACATTTATCACTTAATAACCAATTCATTTTCCAATACCAAGGATATCCATTGGATAAAATGTAAGTTCCCTAAATCAACATATTCTTATTGCATCATGTCATGACCCGACCCTACCTGGGCTTGAGCCACAACAACCCCAAGCCCACCTCCATAGGCCAGGGGCTGGAGACAAGCGCCAAAGGCTAAACAACACGGGGAGGCCTTTACCTGAGTACCTATACAGACACATGAAACCCACACAATGAAGAAGAGCAGAGTAAAAAGAAAATAAAAGTAAAGTAAAGTTCCAATTGTTATAAACAGACCACAAAAGGTGCATCGACCTCTAAACAATACAAAGTAAGAGTTGAAGGTAAACTGAAAAGAAAAGCGAAAAAACACACGCCCAACCAGAAAAGTGCCACAACCCGGCAACAGGTAAACAAAAGTAAATAGCTGGGAGATTCCCACACCTAGAACCTGACTATGACCTCCATACATGGTCCAAGCTCCCGAAATCCTAAGCTCCACTGAAGTCCTGACCAATCTATTCGTCGTCTACAAGGGCACACCAAGTGCGGGAAAAGCCCAAGAAAGGGTGAGTATAAAAATACTCAGTAGGATTCCCCGAAGTCTCAAGGGAGCAATAAAGGAGGTACTGAATAGGTGGGCAATATATCAAACTTGGATAAGTAAAGGAGTATAACCGAGAGTGCAGTGAAGAGTACAACTCAACCCAACAAGTGGAAGGAAGTAGACTCGTCCAAACACAAGGAGATAGAAATGGTGAGAAGATGAACTTCTCGTCGAGTATTCACCACCTATAGAAGGACAGTAGACTCATCCAACCACGAGAAGCTAGACATGGAAAGCATGTGGAATACCCCGTGCATCTTCGCCTCTCCAGGAAGGAGAGTAACCAAAACCCAAGAAGTGGGTATCTAAACAAGGTATATACATATCCATATGCTCAAACAAGAAAGCCAAACAAGATCGTAAGGGGACCTCCATCTCATAGATCATCCCAATAAAGTGAATCTCCAACAGTCCCAGAAGTAAACACCATTGATGCCGAACATCCCACCCATCTGCCTCGAACTGAAAGTCAAGGGGCTCAAATAACCGCACCTTGACACTATTTGCTTTGGGCGGCACTGACTCGCCTGCACGGTTTTAGGTCGCGTCTCAAGGACGTGTCTTGGTAGGGAAAGATCCCCTTGTACATGAGAGTTCTAGGTAAAGTCAAACCACACCTCATCACTGTCACATTGTCGAGAGGTCTGCTCAAAGTCAAAGCTATCACATCACTGACCCATACAACCAAGGGTCCGTGGGTGACATCTCTCAGAGCAAGCCCACGCCCACAACTTTTACACTCCACCTAGGGTAAATGGAATGCTCTGGATGTAACCGTACCCTTAGATTTGAGATCCGAGCTACCCTTCTGGAGTTATCATGTTTTCTTTAGTTAACCATGCATGCTTAATATAAAGTAACTTAACATTTTTATATAATTAATTCTGGACACACCGGGCCTCATAATTGCACGCCGTTTGAATGCCCTGCTTTGGAATAACGTCAAGAATTTTTCAAAGTATTTTATAGAAAAAATTGGGTTCTTAAATCAGTCCATATTTATAGATTTTTGTCCGCAAAAAGCAAAACCAGGGAACAACATAGGGTACTAAGCCCACACCTTTCTCTCCTATACCCAGAAAAACTCTTGCATAGTTCCACGTCACTGCACACAAATGATTTGATCCATTCACGTGAGGTCTTCCCTCACTGATGACATGCATAGGAGCATGCACACATCTCCTCAGGTAAGTCACGTGGGAGACACTATGCACCCAAACCAGCCTTTGGGGTTAAGGCCAGGTAGTAGAAAACCTCGCCATCCCTTCGCACGGTTTCAAACGGCCCGAAGGCACTCAAGGGTAGCTCACCTCCCCGGTCGAACCTCTACATCGCATGCCATGACTAGAGTCACCGCTTGGACCTGGGACAAAGCATGGTGATTCCCTCCTTCAAAATATCTATATGGTGAAACACTCAAGGTTATATGGTCACTCAAGGTTTCACTGTTGATGTCTCACAAACAAGACTCTATTACACGCTCGGAAGGCGAAGGAGTCGACACCATCGACTAAAGAATAGTTCCCACACCTTCTACTCTACTAACACAGTGTTACACCAATTCCCCGCATCACACTGGTAACAAATCAAACAAGGAGCAGGGAGAAAAATCATTTCACACACAGAGTATAACAATTCTACTGCAAAAAATATAAGATCTGTAAAGCATACCTCTTATCACTTCATGTTATGCAGGATCGTAGACATCCAAAGCTCGTGGCTATCTGTGGTCCCAATTTTCAGCTCCCGAATCCTGACGTGGACCACCTCTTGGTGATAGGAAGACCTTGTAATGTCGTCCCCCACTTCCAGATCCTCCCGATCCTCTATAAGCACCACCTCTCTTGGAACTACTCTGATCATGGCACTGTCTCTACCATGGTGGTGCACCTGCTGCCTGCCCAAAGTTCTCACCATACCTGGTCAGGAAGTCCCATGCCAAGTGACCTCACCCATCACAAGCATAGCACCGACGCTCTCTTGGATGCCCTAGTGCCCTCCGGCACCACTATGGTGTACGACCATGGCCAGAGTCCACTCACAGAAGTGTTTCCTCGGCTGAGGCCCTACGATTTGCTGCCATAGTGGTGCACGACCATGTCTCCGAAACTGGCAGTGGGAAGGCCACTTGCGTCTAGGTTCTGTCATCCATTGCTGATAGCTGTGGCGGATGTCTCGACTATGTCGTGCCTATTTCCACCACCAACTGTAAAACATGATAGGAAGCTCTCTGTCACCAGTGCCTACTCTAGAACCTCGATATAAGTGGGGATGCACAAGGGTATGCTGATGGCACAAATATCTCTACGGAGACCCTGCTTGAACTTCTGCGCTCAGAAGTTGCCATCTTGGACCAAGTATGGGTAAAAGCGTGCACAGTATGCAAACCTAGTCACGTACTCAGTCACCATCCTCCCTCCCTGCTGAAACTGAAAGAGATCTTGTATCCAAATGGAGTGTAAGAAGGAGGGGTAAAACTACTCACGAAACAATAACTTAAATTTGTCCCACGAAAGTGGTGACTCATCGAGTAACTGAGTCACCAGACTCCACCAACGCCGATCTACTCTGTGGAAAAGGCTGGTGACCAAAGCCACCATAAGATATGCTAGCGTCTTCACACGCCTAAAGAGGCGAACCACTATCTCTAGCAAAAACTCTACTGCTTGAGGGTCTGGCTCACCTCTGAATCTCTGTGGTGTCTGCCGCTGGAACTCATGGAGTGCACTCAAACCGCACTCAAGCTTAGTCCGCTCTGCTGACGCTGTTTTCTACTCACCAGGCGGGGGTGC
This sequence comes from Viscum album, assembly GCA_963277665.1. NCBI lineage: Eukaryota > Viridiplantae > Streptophyta > Magnoliopsida > Santalales > Viscaceae > Viscum > Viscum album. The sequence goes on along the minus strand of OY728132.1, from coordinate 1,474,099,304 downwards.
TGCTACCGGCCCACCCGAAGAAAGGGACTCACATGATGGGTCCTGGACTAGGGCCTCATCGCTCACAGGGTCGTCGTCCCGAACCAAAGCTGGTATCCTAGCTGGATGCCTTCGCGGAGGCATCCTGAATGTTATCAAGGAGCACCGCGATCAGATGAGCATATATGTATATGACAGTAACTACAATGGGGAGCTAACTCAAGAAGGAAAGTCAAAGACTAAAAACTATGTGATGCACAAACCAATTTTCCCTGCAATGGGTGTCTCAGCATGCTGAGTTGACAAGGGGGTTATCAGGGTCCTGGTGAATGGATACATCATCCGCTGCACCATCGCTGGACTCCCTGGCCTGAGAGCCGCTCTCGAGACACGTTGACACTGTTTCCCTATATCCCAACCAATTCCTTTTTAGGGACATCCGAACAACATCCCAAGGAACAAACCACCTATGATACCACTTTGTCACCACCCAACCCTACCTAGGCTCAAGCTGAAACTACCCCAAGCCCGCCTCCATAGGCAAGGGGCTTGCAATAAGCGCCAAAGGCTAAAAAACTCAGGGAGGCCTTTGCCTATGTACTTGTACACATACATGCATCCCACACAATGCAGATGAGTAGAGTAAAAGGAAAATAAAATTAAATTAAAGTGCCAACTGCTATAAACAGAACACAAAAGGTGCATCGCCCTCTAAACAGTACAAAGTAAGTGCTGAAGGTAAACTGAAAAGAAAAAGGAAAAAACACACGCCCAACCAGAAAAGTGCCACAACCCAGAAACATCTAAGAAAAAGTAAACAACCCAGAGAGTCCCACACCTAGAACCTAACTATGACCACCGTACGTAGTCCAAGATCCCGAACTACTAAACTCCGCTAAATTCATGACCAACCTGTACGTTGTTTGCAAGGGAACACCAAGTGAGGGCAAAGCCCAAGTAGGGGTGAGTATAACAAGACTCATTAGGATGCCCCGAAGGCTCGAGGGAGCAACAAAGGTGGTACTTAAGAGGTGAGTAGTAGATCGAACATGGAAAAGTAAATAAGTACAACCGAGAGTGCAGTGAAGAGTACAACTCAACCCAACAAGTGGAAGGAAGTAGACTCGTCTAAACACAAGGAGTTAGAAAAGGTGAGAAGATGAAATTCTAGTTGAGTATTTGCTACATATATCAGGAGAGTAGACTCATCCAACCACAAGAAGCTAGACACAGAAATCACGTGGCATACCCCGCGCGTCTTCGCCTCTCCTGGAAGCAGATTAACCAAATCCCAAGAAGTGGGTACTGGAACAAGGTATATACATATCTATATGCTCAAACAAGAAACCCAAACAAGATCGTAAGGGTATATCCATATCATAGCTCAGCTCAAGAAAATGAGTCACCAACAGTCCCAGAAGAAAACACCATTGATGCCTAGCATTCCACCCATCTGCCTCAAACTACAAGTCAAGGGGCTCAAATCATCGCACCTTCACACTATCCGCTTTGGGTGGCACTGACTCGCCCGCAAAATTTTAGGTCGTGTCTCAAGGACCATTCTTGGTGGGGAAAGTTCCCCTCTTACTTGAGAGTTCTGGGGAAAGTCAAACCACACCTCGTCACTGTCACACAGTCGGGAGGTATGCTCGAAGTCAAAGCTATCAAATCACTGACCCGTACAACCAAGGGTCCCACTCCAGTAGTCATGGAGAAAATCCATAGACTAGACTAGTAGAAAGGACTGAGTCTAAAAGAAGTCATCGGGTAACCCACTTCCTAGCCCCATTGGAGGGTAAACCCTAAGAGGTCGTCGCGTCACCCACTGCCTAGTCTCTTCTGGAGGGTAAACCCTAAGAGGTATTCGAGTAACCCACTACCCAATCTCTACTGGAGGGTAAACCCTAATAGGTCATCGGTTAACCCACTACCCAGTCTCTACTGGAGGGTAAACCCTAAGAGGCCCTTGGGTAACCCACTTCCCAGTCTCTACTGGAGGTTAAAACCTAAGAGGTCTTCGAGTAACCCACCACCCAGTCTCTACTGGAGGGTAAACCCTAAGAGGTTATCGAGCAATCCACTGCCCAACCCCGCTGATGGGTAAACCCGAAGAAGTTTATGAGCAACCCACTGCCCAACCCCGCTGGAGGGTAAACCCAGAACTGCTCTGGCCATCCCTACTGGATGGTACAACACTGGCCAACAGAACATGGAGTGGGTATCGCGCAACCACCCAACTCTAGAACAATTCAACTGGTAGAGGTTCAGCGCCCATGTAGTGTGGGTCATGCTGATACCTGGAGCTTTGCCTAGGGAAACACGTCACAATAAATCACGGAAGGAGGATTTGATCTCGATACTAGGCTAGGGAATCTGTGCCCAGGCTCACTGGGGATCCGTACCCTACTGGAAACAACCTCCTAGGTAGAGGATCAGTGCCCGCGTAATGTATTGGTCACACCGAATCCACAAAAACTCTACCAGGGAACACGAAGAGACATGATATTGAAATCCCACACAGCTAAAGGAAAAAGGGGAACCCAAACAACTCCTCCAATAAAAACATCAAGAACATAACCAGGGGAAATAACTCAACACTGCTGGTCTAAACGATCATGAATAGAGGGACCCTTTACATCACGAGAGATCAAAGGTAAGTAAAGCAGAACATGAAACACACAAGGGTCCCACATGATTTGTGTCCCTATCTCATCTCCAAACCAAGTGAAAAAATATTATCAAGTATAAACTAAAACATGTACCTCCAAGAATCCTCATATACTCATAGAGTATACCACATCTCTAGCCCAAAGGCTATCATGCACACGACACCCAATGTCATCCCGAAGGGTAAAAACATAACTTCACCAACTTTCTTCCTCCATAGCCCTAGTAAAGCCAACCACTCCCCTTTAAACACTAACTTCACTCTCACAGGAGTGAACGCAATCACACGCCAAGGGTTCCATACAAACACCACAGGAACAACAACAACTGGTACACCTTTTATGCTTCCACCTTGAATGAGATCTCTAATGAGACTCTACACATCCAAACGGATCACATCATTGTAATCCACATGAAAAAACATGCGAGATAGACTACTTACTCGCTGGAAACAGGCTCCTAATAAAAAAGTTATTCAACACCGTTTCATGCCCATACGGCGTCTCATGGGGCCCACACCTCGGTCCTAAAAGAGGTCGGGTGAACTATGCCATCACGAAGCCCTTGGAAAACATGCCAAAATGACTATTCATTTTCCCCAAACGGACGCCTGATGAAAAAGAGGTGTTTCACCATAAAGAGTGCGAACTAGGAATTGTGGGGCCCACACCTTGTCTTTACCCCAAACGCTTTATAAAGCATCTCAAAAAGTCTGCATGAGGGGCTCAGTATGACTCAAAGTGTCTGTTATCAGTTTAACATTGAAATTTTAGTTCAAAATGTTCCATTCACTAAAAACTGATAAAATATGATTATATTTTATTAATAATTTACAAAAAATAATTCATAGTTCATTCTTAACTTGTATAAATCAGTCAAACATCAAACTAACACACTATGTGACTGGTATGACTCAAAAGGCATGTTTCCAGTTCAAAATGACATTTTAGTAAAAAAGATAGGTGATGTACTCCAAACTGTGAAAACACATTCATATTGTTTTGATAATTTATTAAAACAATCCATATGTCATTTGGAATGTTTAGGAATAATACGAACCTAAATCCAATGGATGATGTGATTGGTATGACTCCAATTGTATCTTTTTAATTAAAATTGACATTAATTTGACAATTGACCTACTCAAAACCAATAAAACACATTTAGATTGTTTTTATACTTTATGAAAAAGATCGATAAGTTATTTGGTACATGTAACAATCAGAAAAACCCAAATCTGATACAATATGTGCCAAATATGACTCAAAGTGTCTATTTTCATTTTAAAATGGACATTTTAGTTCAAAAAGTGTCCCTTATTGAAAACAGATAAAATTCACTTGTGATATCTTGATAATTTATAAAAATGATTTATAGTTCATTTTTGATATTTAGGAACCTGTATCACTTCAAACTAACATGAAATGTGAACGGTATGACACAAAATGCATGTTTTTAGTTTAAAATGATATTTTAGTAAAAATGAAAAGTGACATACTCAAAACCATGAAAATGAATTCAATTTTTTTCATACCTTAGGAAAATGATCAATAAGTCATTTGGGACTTACAAGAATAATCTTAACCTCAAACCAATGCATGGTGTGACTAGTATGAATCCCAATATGCCTTTTTAATTAAAATTGAAATTAATTTTGGTAAAAAATACAAGTGACATACTTAAAACCAAGAAAATTCATTTAGATATTTTTCATAATTTTGTAAAATGATCCATTAGTAATTTGGGACATGTAGGAATCACATGTACCTCAATATGATACACTATGTACCTAATAAAACTCAAAGTGTCCGTTATCATTTTAAAAATGAAATTTTAGTTAACAAATAATCACTCACTAAAAACCAAGAAAAATAAATCCTAATTTATTGATAATTTTAGAAAATGATTTATAAGTCATTTGTGACATGAAGAAATCAGTCTCACATCTAACTGACACACGATGTGACTAGTATGACTCAAAGTGTAAGTTTCTAGTTTAAAATAAAAATTTAGTAAAATACACAAGTGATATACTCAAAACTAAGAAATCACATTTGTATTATTTTGATACTTTAGGAAAATGGTATATAAGTTACTTATGACATTTTTGAATCATTCGCACCTCAATCCGATGTATGATGTGACTAGTATGACTCTAAGTGTGTCTTTTTATAAATTGAAATTAATTTTAGTAAAAAATAAGAGTAAAATACACAAAACTGATAAAATTAATTAATATTATTTTGATAATTTTTTAAAAAGATCCATAAGTCATATAGAATGTTTATGAATTACATGTACCTCAATCTGATACACGATCTTCCCGGTATGTCTCAAAGTGTCCATTATCAGTTTAAAATTGACATTTTAGTTCAAAAAGTGTCACTCACTAAAAAGTATTAAAAGTTGATCATATTGTTTTTAAAATTTAGTAAAAAGATTCATAATCCATTTGTGATTTGTAAGAATCAATCTCACATAAAACTAATACACAATGTTACATGTATGACTCAAAGTGCATGTTTCCAATTTAAAATGACATTTTAGTAAAAAACACAAGTGACATACTCAAAAGTGATAAAACACATTTGTAATGTTTTGATACTATAAAAGAATGATCCATAACACGTTTGGGATGAGTAGGAATCATCCACACCTCAATCCAATTCACAATTTGACCGATATGACTCCAAGTTCATGTTTTCAATATATAAGTGTCATTTTAGTTTAAAATGCGCATCACATTGGAAAAACCAATAAAACCAGCCTAGATTTTTTTTTCCCATAATTATATCTAATATTACTCAATTAATTTCATTATAATTTGTACATTTTACTTATTTAGTTAATTTTCATAGAGATAATGATTGAAGATGAACCAAAAATAGTGTGACATGCAAGAATCAACAACAACTAAATCTGATACACAATGTTCCTGGTATGACTCAAAGTTTAGTTTAAAATTAAAACTTTTCGTTTAATTTTTTTTGTATTATTACTAAAATAATAATTTTTTTCTTATATCAATGTTTTCTTTTTCTCAAGCAGGGTTGGTTTGTTCAACAATAACATTAGTTGGGGTCAGGGGAAAAGGATAAAGGAACATTGATGTATTTGAATGTATGTGATAATTTGTACATACTCATGTAATTGTATAAACCAATATTTTAAATGTATATAATATATTATTTTTTATTGTATTGTTTTTAAATTTTAATTTATTTAAAATAAGTTTTTGTACCTACTATTTCTTATTTTTAGTGCCTTTTTAGTACTGTAATGAGATGTTACTACACACTATAGTATGCCCCTTTATCAGCACTACTAAAAGCACTAATAAAGGTATCCTTTATCAATGCTTCTAAAACCACTGATATATGGGTCCTTTTTCATATCTTTTCTAGTAATGATAAAATGATAGGGTTATTAATCTTTCTATAGTAGTCAGCGCTTTTCTAGCACTGATAAAGGATAATTTTAGAACTGTTAGAGGCATGTTTTGTAGTAGTGATTTCTCAAATCATCACATAGAGATGTGTTATAAATTTCATAATGATGTTAATGAATTCATAAAACCCAAAATCTGAAGAAAATATAAGGTCTATTTGGTGGTATAACATATCATATATGATTAAACATGTTCTTATGCATTGTTTAATTAGTATTAACAAAGGTGTTTAAGTATATAAAGCATATCATGTTATATAAAAGTTAGCATCCGATTTATCATTATTTCACTTTTCATGCATATATTTCATGAAGTGTAATTATAAAAGACCTCTCATTTTATGAATTTGAGATGTACCCAACCAATTTTCATCATGTATTATTATATTATATTATGAAATATTAAGGTTTTCATGGGTAGTATTTCTTATGAAGATATAAAATATTCTCATGAGATACAAAAAGTGTTTTACATACTAGATTAACAACAAATTATACCATATTTACTGTCATATATAGTGTATTTGGTATGATGGGGGTGCATGTTTCATATTTAATCCCTATTTTGTAGTTATCAAGATACCTAGCATGGGAAAATTTATACTTTGGTACCTTTTTTACACTATCCTTGAAATTGAGCTAATAAAGGGGTGTATGGGTATATTATTGATCATTTCCTTTGTTTTTTCTTAACCAAGATGAGTTTTTTCAATTATTTAGGTGAGTATGAAATCTAGTCCCTTGATGGAGATAGATTGAGGAAGTGTCTAACCTTATATAGATAAGTTACTTGTGATGTGGCTATCTATTTGGATAAAGGTAATGTGATTTTCTGATCTACTTGGATTAATGACATGGGATGTGTTCATTCATATACTCAGTCCATACTCAAATAATTGACAATTTTTAAGTAGGCTATATAATATTTACATAATTGGTGTCCCATGGTCACTTGATGTCTTGAACAAAGAGATTATGTGATTATAGATAGTTGTATATGATTTAGATTATGACCTATGTATGGAGAGAGATTAGTAAGATAGAGATAATGAAAAATATATTTATATCTTGAGTAGAATTAAAAATTTCATAGAGTACACTATTTGATTATGGTTATGCATTTGGTAATTCATAATTAATTTCAAGGATACAAAGGCTTTTGAGTTCACACTTTTTGGTTGTGTGATTTAGGATTAAGTTTTGTTACAAAGAACTTGTATAAAACATTGAGAGTTACCACAAAAGTGTTCAAGAGGATATCCAAAAGAATATCTGGATGGATTTCCACAAGTTGTTATATATGATATAACATGTGGTAGAAATAAAAGATATATTTTTCAAATGGATATTATGAAGAAATCTAAAAGATGTTTTGGATATGTTTTCAAAAGTTATAATTTATATTATGAAAAATGGTGAAATTATACTAAGTTCATGAGGATTTATTTTAAGTGATATTTTTGAAAATGAAAACAAAATTCACCATAAAAAATGGTGTTTTAAACAAAATTATGGGTTTTCATAGTATATACCATGACATAGAGACATTAACTAAGCCATGGTGATATATATGGAAATATATGAATTGTAAAATAATTTGCGATTTAGCATTATTGTCCAACCCAATCTATTATGATTTGTTTTATCATTATACAATAACGATTTTATGAGTTTTTATATCCAAATAATTGTTTTAAATGTTAAAAAAATTATAAAATGGATAATTCAAAGTTTAGAAACATTATAACTTCTAAAATATTTCATTTAATAAGAGAAAACATTTGGAATCCAAAGTGTCTCATTGGATAAATATATATGTTGGATCTTAGTCTGAGTTATATGTGTATCAAGATATAATGAATCTCCTCATGGATGAAATCCATAGTCCCTTCCCTATCTCTCTAACTAATGGTTTCAAAAAACCCATATAGAATATAAGGTCTTTCCCAAGTACTGGGAGATTAATCCATCCCATGGGTACCCTAGGAGGAAGTAATATTTTAGATGCTTCTCAGTGGTCACTATCATACTAATTTTGAAGTTTCTAGACTGATTTGTATTTATAAAGTAATAAGGTACTCAATTATTTATTTATTTTCTTCAGTCCAAAACAAATTTAATGATCACATGGTTTATAGGTTTGGATTATTGTTTTTCCCTTTATTTAGGTAAGCTTTATCCCATATAAAACCCTTAAATTCCTTTATTGAATCTATCATTATGGTATAAGAAGATAATATAATCCAATGAAGTCAATGAATAACAAATAAATCATGAAATAATGATATCACAAAGTATACATTCTATTTATAAGATATCATTTTTCTAAAATATACTATTACTTAGTCTATGTTGATAGAAAAGGATATATATTTTTGATAACTTATACTTACATATTTATGGGACTTTATGTGTTTCTGTACCATCCCAATATGAATCATCATGTTTGATATGGAATTACACATGACCTCAGATGCATCTCAACATATGGGAAAGGATTCCGACTAACAGTGGGTATCTACGGTAATCCATGGGGTGAATATACCCTCAACCAGAGTTTACAATAATATTTAAATAACTAAAAATCATAAAGAGAAACAAAAATAATATTATGTAAAGGAATAAAATATACCTCTATATAATGTATGCAATAGTATAAAGACTCAACAGTCCTACAAAAATAATAGGAAACCTCCCAATGGATCGATAACATACAAAAGATATAAAATAATGAAAGTACAGGAGGCACTATAACTCCATGTATCACCTCACCCTAGTATCTAGACTTGTAGTGAAATATCCAGCCCGATGATCATGTCAGATCCTCATCCTAACTTACACCTAAAACAAGTGAGGGATGTTCAGGTAACCAATTTAATGGACACTCGAGTAAGGTTTGAGTACAACTTAGTAAGGTACTATCCACATGATCCTATACCAAACCAATATATTAAGAGTACATGCATGCGATAAGATAAAAAAATTAAACATGCAATACAATCTACATAACAATAACATATAATCTCTAATAAACAAGAAATGAACTCCAATGTATTGAGCAGTCATGCGCTTACCAATTCTTTATAAAACCTTACTCGTACATGCTTCGAATCCATATTGAAAAGAATGAGAACCAACCATGTATTCCACATCCCTCCCTCTATGTATTTTCCAATTTTTTTGAAACATCTCACAGGAAGGGATATCCCATGTTCATGCCAACCAAGGACTGATACATCCCTCTAAAGAGGTATAGTCCATATGGATCAACCATCAACTATCCATACCAGAAAATTTTCTCCTCAATGGGATAGTCTAAAACATGTCAACATATCCCACCAAAAGGGATAGTTCATGTATATTCCAACCAAGTTCTAACACACCTCCATTGGGGAAATAGCCCTTATGGATCAACCTGAAGAAGACAAGAGAACAACACATGAGATACAATATACAATGGAAGATCAATATCACATCATGTAAAGAAATAATAACAACCATCACAATACACATGGGAGAAAAAAATAATAGGTATCATAGGGATACACATACACACATCTTATATGATCAAACATCAAAATAGGTCTCACGGGATACAGACACACACACATGTGATCAAAACATCAAACATGGTTCTATAGGCTCTAGGTATCATGTAGAATAATAAAAAATCAATAGGGTCTATGTATTCTAGTGAACACACCAATGTTCAAGCCTCAACCATTAGTATTTAGCATCAATCCAGTGCATAAGGGACCATCATATCCCTTGGAACGTTTCCCAATAACATTAAATTTATCTTATTTAATCAATTAATATTGAAGGAAAATTAATTAACAAATAATTACTTAATTATTCATAAAACATTCTGAGATAATGGGTCACTAAAGCAATGTGTAAAACCTCATATCACATACCAATGAACATGAATAATACCATAGTGTAGAGTACACAGAACCACCTACCTCAAACAAAGCCAACTCACATCCAAGAAATTCCTAACTACTTTGTCCAAGAAGTCCATGTATTTTCAACCTTAAACAACACCATATAGTTTTACTCGTGTCCCAAAGTTGCAATTCAATAATTATAACTAAATCATAATTAATTAAAAAATTACAAGGAATCTATAAGAAAATGTGAGAGGCATACTTTGCGGAAGGACTTACCCAATATCACCACCTAGCTAAAACCTTGACCAACAACCCATAGAAGGCACGCAATGAACTTATAACTTCATTCCAATAAAAATTCCTATCAAGAAAAAACTATACAATGGATAATTTAATATAATTAAATTGGAACTATTAGAATTATACAAAAAATTATAATAGTATAAATACAACATCATCCAATAGAGTTTGAGATACTCTTGACACACTCTCAGTTCTAAGATGAGAAAATGCCCTAAATAAATTCCATGAAATGATGAATAGTTTAACACATTTAACCAAAAAAATAAGGGATCACCATGGAACATATATTAATCGAAACACCGATCAATGAAACATGTTCATCATTATAGGACATCCTCTATCTATGAAAATCCAAAGTCCCATCATTATCAGAAAATTCCACCAAGATATGAAGTAATTATCATCTAATTCTCTATATGAAATCTAGTTAAAGAAAAATAAAAGAACAAGATAATAAGGAGAAGGTGGATTTGAAGAGGAATGAGAAATCAATGTATATCAAGAGTTATAACTTACCATGAAGATCATCCAAAATGAATGACACAATGATCCACCACCACATGAGGAAGGAGGCCACGATTGAAGAAGAATTAAGGATTACATGTGGATTCACCATTAGATCTCACCTAGATCCACCCTAGATCAAGAGGAACTCAATGAAGGAGGAGAAGAGAGTTGTATGAAGAATATTTCATAAAAAATTTGAGCCAGGGGGTTAAAAACTGATCGGGACTCAACTGTTAAAAATACCAAAAGGACCTCCTCTTAATTCCACCTAACATGCCCCACGAGTAATACAATAGAAGATCACTGACTGGAAAGTTAGACAATCTAGGAAACCAGGATACTACCCACCCCACCGGCTAGCTGTTGGCTGCAGTAGCATCCTTGGCTACTCCATGAATCCTCCACTAAAATTACAAGCTATGGACACCCACCAAGTTTATGTTCAAGTGTAAAAACACCACTTTAGGATGTTAAAGATGGAGGCACCTCAATTAATCTCCCAATTATCTAAATAAGTGGTCTTCAAGATTAAAAGATTAAATTACATAGAAAATTAAAATATCTTAATGATGCGAGTCATCAGTATCTACCAACCACATCACTTATTTCCCTTGATAACTTCTAGTATCACATGAAATGTGCCTCCCAATCAGCCTCGATCATCATTTCAAGGTGTTCTTTACATTCTATCCTAGAATACCAACTCATATACTTAGAGACTCATTCATTTCTAAATTCCCATCACAAACTTCTAGAATGACTCTAATCACAACATCAAAAGACAATATATAATCTAACTATTATGAAAACATCGAGATTGTGATCAGCGCAACCATTGAACTCGATACACCATAGCATCCTTAAATGATTCGTCTTGAAGCATCAAGGTGATCCCAATCATAGGAATTATTATATGGAATAATATTATAATAATCCAGGGAAATTCATAATTTAGTTTAGTTCTATTGCGCTTCATCAACATAAGAAACATGTTAAGAGTTGATACTAGTCCTCATCCATGTTTCCAAATTGAACAAACCAGTCTCTACCAACCAATGTAACCCAAAAAAACCAAAATTCCCCAATAGTACCCACATTATTATTAACACCTCAGTCATACCCATAAATGATGATCTTGATGTGGTCTAAACCCACCACATTCAAGTTCATATGGAAACATTAGTCAGTAAATTTCCATTTTTTTCTACAAATATAATCATCCTACACAATCAACACTCCATAAATCCATAAACCATGATACCTTAATCCTCAAAGGAATCATTATATCAGTCCAAAATCCTTATCAAAGTCCAAATAGACTTATATGAAACTTCATAGTTTATTTATTAACCACTTTCACCATACATAAGGATTATCCACCATGATTCAACGCACCAATTATCTGTCTCCATCTCAAAATGTGTCGATTTTTAACATGAGTCAAAATTCCACATTTAGTATCAATACACCAATAAATCTAAATAAACATAAAAAATACATCAATGGACCTAAAACTCTTGGCTCCATTACATATTGGTCTTTTAGATTCAACATATTTGTCTAATGTTTAGTATTATTAAAGTCCATGACCTTTCCCATAAGAGATTTATTCACACATTACTAGGTTGATGCCCCAACCAATGGAGTATCTAAATTTTCACTTACAACATACACATCGGTATACCCGGACCATAACTAGTACTTATCAAACATGATGACCAAGCATGAAAATCCAATTAACTTGTTTTCAGTAAAATCACCAAGAACTATAAACACTTGGATTGATTATAACACAATCCACTATATTCATCTATCCATTATCGATGTGAATAATATTATCCAATAGACTTGGTGTAGGTTATGACTCTTTTCCGAGATGAATATCATCCACTAAAAGAAGAAAATATTTTGATCCATTACATATCTATTAATAATGATATTGGGTTTACCATATAAGGATACCTGATCCTTTATTGATTCTATATTTTTCTATAGAGACACCTCTACACAATAAAATCTAGGTTGATAATCCCTATCAGATTAACACTAAACCATACAATTTATAACTATAAGAGTAAACCTAAACTAAATTATTCAGTGATATACCATAACTACCTCCTCCAAGTTCATCCATACAAATAATAACATTATTAGTTGTTTTCTCATCACCCTACTTCCAAAGGTTCAACCGACCAAATGTGTAACCACAACATGAAAGATCACTCCTTATGGATCTCTCAGAAAGGCAAGAAAACATCACTTGTTACTCCAAGTAGATTGAATTTATAATGGTTCATATACCTCCAAGCTAGATTGAATATACTTTACAGCTACCCTCACACCATAAGCTGTTAGATCCAACAAACTAAGCTCTCACAATGCTCCTATTTAGAAAATGAAACTTAATTATATAGAGATTAACTACATGCCACCCATCAGCTCAAGAAAGAGTCCACCCATGCTCTAGACCTTCTAGGTATGAACACTTAGGATCTTTACTCAGTATCTGATGCATGCTTCATTCTGAACTAATATACCAATAAACCCCTGGTCTTACCATCAATTACAAAATCATCCAAGTGCTTCGAAACCTAACCTTGTACCATGAGTATTATAACTCAATGTGATATACACTCTAGGGATTCAAGAAAACATAAAATACCATACTATATACTTTCTAAATGTTTAACATAGACATAGGTAATTTTTATCAATGAAAACTACCCATTGGGCATTAACCTTGAATATCCCTTCATAAATAAGGATCCTCACTTAGGTTACCTTTAAGTGGTACACATCATCTACTTGATAGTAATGAGAGTCATAATTCAACAACCTTAAGGAATTCAAAAAACTAACACAAGGTTCCAAAAGGGGTTACTTTTAATAGAACATCATATAGGTATATATACATAGATATGTCATAAAAGATTATCCCTTAGACTAACTACGTCTAGACCAAAGATTCCATGATAAGTTAAATAGAATTCCACCTGGTGTTATATATAAAAATACACATATACTATATTTGGCACCATAATTAACTATACCTATCCAAATATACTTACACAAGGTTGTTTAATAAGGTAATTAATGCCCAAAAAAACCTAACAAATTTTACTCCACCACCCATGCATAGAGTGATCACATCAACAAAACCATCTTCATCACAGTCATCATCACCGTTGCCGCTTAGATGAACCACACCATAGTCTCATATGAATTTGTATCATAAGTGGACACACATAGGGGTTTAACATAAATAATTTCACCAAGAACTTATATTTTAAAATACAGTACAAGTCATGGACATCCAAATAGATGGGTCCTCCATTGTTAGTAAAATCACACAAAAGAGGAATATATGTCATATTAAACCTTTATTCAAAAAATGATCTATGCATATACTATTTTTGATACATCAAAGAGTCAAATACATATGAAAAGAACAATAATATCTATGTGTTTCACATGAGGTGAAATCATATAATCATAGAAGAACAAATAAAGAACACCAATACCATGTCCTAGTAACTTGGACTTACCTCATAAAAGGTGTTCGTAATAAACCAATTTGAGTTTCATCACAATCTCTGACACATTCCTATGTCTCCCATCTACTAACTAACTAAAATACGACAAAAACCTTTCCATGATACCATTTTTCAGGATTATACCTCCCTGATCCATGGTTCTAGTTATATGTCCTCATGTGTCTCTTATAATACATTAGTTCCATTCCTATTACACCACATGATATTACCCACTTGATCCATTTACTATACTGATGACTATCACCATATATTGGAACATGTTCTTTTAGTGTACTTTGTTTTCATTCACAGACACCCTGGGAAAATTCCCATGAGGTCTCCCATCATGACACTACTCTATGCCAAGAAAGATTAACTATGGATTTATAATTAGATAGGTTCCTGAAAATAATGGTACACCTTATTGACATTGGTAGTCACATTTATACTTTTATGTTTCACTTTTACATGGGTGTTTCAATCTCCCCCTTTAAAGAAAAAAACCCTCATTATAGAACCCACAAAAAAATATAGGTAGTACCTTTAAACTTTAGGCTAGGTATTGGATTTGATACCAATATGTAACATCCCAAAACAAATAACTGAGTCTGAGCTGGAATGATACAGGACCTCAGGCGTTCCTCCCCGTATAGGATAGGTTGACGACTAATATTGAGGGTATACGATAAGGTTTAGGGAAACTATACCCTCAATTATAGTGAACAATAACATGCACATAACCAAACATAAAAACTAGAAAAGGAAATTGTAGTATGAATAATAATAAACATGACATATATATAAATGAGATGCAACAATATACAAACTCAATATTCATATAAGTACAATATCCAGTCACCAACTGGGCTGAACAGACACACAAGATAGAAAATAATGAAAGTAGAAGAGGATTTGAAAATCCATGAATTAACTCATCTCAGTCTCAATATTCATATAAATCTATCCAACCCAGTAATAAAAATTAAGCCTCAACCTAGCATATACCTATAATAAGTGGGGGTTTCTTAAGTACCCAATTTCTATGGCCGCCTAAGAAGGGTGTGAGTCCGAATTAGTGGTGTATCACCCACCCAATCCTACACCCAACCGGTAAATGTTCTAAACTTTCATGTGATAATATTAGAAATAATTAAATAATAAATAAAATATACACATGCATAACATATAATCACTATTTAAAAATAAATTAATACCAATGTATCAAGTGGTCATTCTCTTACCAAGCCTCCATGAAGCCCCAACCGTACCAGATTTGGATTAATACTAGAAAGAATGTCTAACAGCCTTCTAAGAAACATACCTCCCTTGATGGATAGTATAGTACACATTTTACGCATCTCTCTAGAATGGATAACCCATGTAAATTCCAACCATGGTCTGGAACATCCCTCTCAGAAGAGATAATCTATATGGATTAATCGTCACCATGGAATGC
This sequence comes from Viscum album, assembly GCA_963277665.1. Lineage (NCBI taxonomy): Eukaryota > Viridiplantae > Streptophyta > Magnoliopsida > Santalales > Viscaceae > Viscum > Viscum album. The sequence goes on along the minus strand of OY728132.1, from coordinate 1,474,083,519 downwards.
GTGGAAATTTACCCCTCGATGGCATAGTCTAAAACATGTATACAAATATTTCCATAACAAATTATCTATGTACTTGCTGAAAATTTTATAACACATCCTCCTCAGATAAATAGTCTATATGGATTAACCTACAGAAGATAAGAGATCAACACATATAATACACGATACAATGTTAAATAAACATAACGTATTGTCAATCAAGAATCATAACCATCACAATACACATGTGAGCAAGAATTTTATTATCATAATATTAGCTTACATGGATATACATACAAGATGGTGGGGGTGAATTGTAGTTTAAAAAGCTTAAATGCAACAAGACCCAATACCTCTTAAACTAATATAACCAGACTCATAATTCATTCGATGATTAGAATATGAGAATAGAAATCAGAGTTGATCAAGTTAAATAGAATTATTTTTTTATTGAAATCATAGTTATACTGATATTTTTTTATATAAAGATAAGAATAATGAATAACTGTCTATTACATGCATAGTAGAATAAAGACATGTAAAAAGAAGAAAAACAATAGCTAATAACAATTAGAATGACTAACAAGATATATTAAAATAATACTCTCTTTTAACCATAAGAGTAAAGGTATTAAATAATATTGAATAAAGGTATCCAATGTTTTATACTTACTATATATTATGTATTTCCTTAACTGAAAATCCATTCATATGAATGATTGGAATAATCACCATCTTCATATCCTCAGAATCCCTCAATACAATGTTTGGAATCTATCTTCTTATCCTCAGAAACCCTAGATCAGATGGATCAAAATAATCATATTTCTATCCTTGGAATCCATTGACCGTAACAATGATCATATGAATAATAAGAAAGAAAAAATTCTTAAGGAAACAACCCTAACAATGATTCCTTTGAATAAAAACTCTCTAAAGAATTACAAGGAATAATAACTAACAATTAATGCTAGGAACTATTTAGAAGACTTGTGATGTGATAATGTATCAGCTCCAAACTCTTCAAATGACCTATTATTTATAGGTTAAGCTCCAACAATAATATTTTGGAGTTTTTTCATTGACCTTGAATAGATTTCCCTCTGATAACTCACAATGTTCTGGTATAATACAATGTTTGAAATCATTTTGTTTTAGCACCATTAAAATGATAAAATTATTACTTAAAATAAAAATTAGTCTTATATATTATGATTATAAACATTGGATATTCCAATAGAATTCATTATCATTTACCAATAGGATAATTATTTTGGGGATCAGTCTGATTGTTTTGGTACCAGAATCAGTCTGATGGTCATGACATTTTTCAGTACGATAGAGACTTCAAAAGTCTAATTACTATTACAATTAAAGTAATGTATGATTAATTAGACCCATACTCAATCTGATAAATCATAATGAAGAATAATTGGTTTATATTCATAATACATTAAAACTTTTTCTATGTATGGTAAAAAGTAATTTTTTCAACAAGAACATACTAAAACACATGGGAAATAAAAAGTTAGTAAACAATGTTTTAAAAAAATGTTTGTGATTTCCAAAACTAATAGATTTTAAATGTAATAAGTAATACGTATGATTTAAAAATCACCTCCTTTTGGAAATAATAAACCAAAAGGACATAACTAAAACAATATAACTTGAAAAACTTACATCTATTAGTTATTTTAAGAACAGTGAGTATATTATTTATAACTTTTAGTAAATTTGAAAATATTTTGTAATAAGATGGAAAGTATTAGAATAATTCTTACTTAATGAAAACTTCTCCAACTTAGGAATACTTGTCCCTCTAAGTAATAATATATTTCTTTTTTTAAATTGAACCCCCTTATAAAACATTATTCCCCTTAATAAAACATTATTCCCCTTTGTGATTTTGAAAATAGAAGGTGAAAAAACCAAAAGTTTCCTAAAATGTTAGATAATATAACATACAAAACAATGAATTGAAATAAAAAATCATTAAAAAATAATATGAGAGAACATATAACCAATAATAATTGAAAAAAATTCAAGAATAAAAGATTTTAAAGAAAATATAATTACATTCATTAAAAATTAATATGTTTGATAAAAACACATCGAGAGTTTAAATAAATAAAATTTATTCTTTATTCATTATATTCTTGAAAAAAGACATCATCTCCTTGAACACCTATCTATCCTTTTCAAGATTTGGAATATTTTATTCCAAAACTGCCAACTTATAAACTTCATCCTTTAGACTTTTAACTTCCTCAGAAAATTATTTATTATGTTCCCTCATTATGATTAATTGAGATTTGCAAGATTCGAGACTTCTCATATGTAATTACATATCATGAATATTTTCTTTAAAAATTCAAATCCTCCATCCATCCATTTATAGTATCTCTGAATTCTTTTACAAACTTTACTATGTTGTATATATCTGAATATAACTTGTTTATGGATTTGAGTATTTCTAAAAAGCATTGTTTTAATTCAATGAACTGATCATCATTATCATGAATATAAATATCTTTTTTATTGGACCGTATCAACATATTATTGTATGAAGACTATATTTTTTATTTTTTTCTTAAAAAAAATTCAAATATGCCTCAATCCTGACAACTGTTTCAGTAAAAACTTTTAGTGATTCTAATTTCTCATTCATAGATTCCTGAAGCAACATACATATTGATTAAATATTTTAAAGATATGTAATCTAAATAGACGACCATTTTGAGGCATGGAAAATATAATAAAAACCCTTTTGTGTAATTGTATCTTATGAGTCTGATTGATTTAGATCAATCTAGGGAGGTTTTATTCTACTAGTTTTGATATCAACTTATTTCCCTTTATTTAAAACATTTTCTTTGTCTGAAACAATCAAAATTTATATAATTTTATCTTAATATTCTTTTTTACTAGTTTTGGTCTTTAAATGTTGGTGAGGTTATTCTTTTTTAAAGGATTACTTTTATTTCATTTCTGATGATGATTTTTCTTCCTGAGTATGATCTGATTTTGCATCCTTATGAGACTATGAGGGTAAATATGATGAAGTTGAAGAAGATTACGATGATTAATTTTCTTTTTATTCTTTATCTATTTGGGTTTCTTCATCATCATCCTCTTTATTTTCTTCCTTTTAATCATCATATTCTTCTTCTACTTATACTTCTAGTTCTTCATGTTCAAATTATTCTTTGCCTTCTTCTTTTCACTATTTTAAATTTTCTTCTTATTCTTCTTCTTATTATTATTCTTAAAGCTCTTATTCTAACTTTATTTCTGTTTTAAAAGTTCTCTTTCTAAATAAATCAAGTTCCTATTGTTTCTGAGGTATATTAGGAACAAATTCAAAAACAACTAACATTCCCTTTCAATTTGTAGCTACTGAAGGTATATTGATAGGAACAACTACAGTTTCTTCAAAAGAAATTCCAGATTCTGGAAATATTTGATCGATGTGATATTTCAAAAGGATTGTATTCTCAGATGTCTTTTCTACTCTTTTAAACAAAATAACTAAAATCTTATCTTTTTTATCCTCTTACTCTTCTTTATTATTTTCTATTAATTTACGAAAAATTTTCTAGTCCAAATCTTCAAAGACTTAGCCTTATCTAGATCAATGTTAGATTCAGGATCCCCCAATTTATTTTGGACTTTATAAGTCAAGATATTTTCAAAAAAATCATCTAGAATTTTCTTTTCATTTGATCATTTTACTAGTGGATAATTCTTAACCTTTCTATTTTTCTTAACTTCCTTAGGTTTCTTTTATGATTGTGCCTCAGATGAATCTCTATCAATATTTTAAAAAAATTAATTTATAATTGAAAACAAACTTCATCCTTGACATTGTATCTTTACCAATAAAAGATATCTTATCTCAGAATGGGTATGATTTTTTTTTCAACCATAAATAGATCCATACACTTGAAAATCATCTTGATGATAATGTAAGGAAACAATATAATCTTTGAATTGATTTATAAAGTTTTAATACTTTAAACTTTAATGAAGACAAAAATTAACAAGTCAATTTTACTTATGTTGATAAGATAATCAAGAAAAAAACATCAGATAATTTTAGAGTATCCCTATAACCTTTCAATGGGATCAGATATCCCTACATTAATAATTAAATAACTCTATTTTCTGATGTAATATGATAAACGTTTCTTACTTTCACACAAAAAAGAAAACAAATGACCTCTAGCCTTATTTTTCTTCGAAAGTTCTGAGTTTTTTAGTAATTTGTGAGAGGGTAAATAGGCTTCTCTATCAGAGGGAACAACAAAAATATCTGAAACTATCTTAAAATGAATTCTATACCTCTCACCAATCATGGTTAAGGAAATATTATCCTTACCACCCTCTTTTACAAACTAAATAGAATCATAAAATTATAAAACCATCTCCAAATAATATAAATCAAAATATTTGTCATGATTCTCTATGAAAACGCTTTTTCAACCTTGAAAAGATATTATGATTTTGAAAGAATTATTGAACTATCAAACTAAGATCTCCTCGTGAGTCTTTCCCTAAACACATACCACCTTGTATAGTCTCCTTTTATTTCCATCATAATGAGAACTAATACCGGTGATCAAATGTAAAGAAAAAACATTAGAATGAAGGATTTAAAGGGTGTGAGATCTCAAGAGAAAATACTATAAAGAAACAATGCGGGATAAGGGGTTGAGCCACCCTTATATGGGAACTGAGGGTGATAGTTCGTCTTATGTATTGAAACCAACAATTGAGATTAAAACCTTTTCTAATATAAAAATTGAGATTTATCTGAATAATATATTAAAATATTATTTTAAATATCAAAGTTAATTTTTCTTTATTAGAGTGAATATGATTTCAATAAAGAAAACTTTTATGATTTTTAAAAACAAAAAAAATGTTTTTATAGATACTTAATAGAATAAGAACATCAGAAATTAATAACTAATGTAAGGAATTAGTTAAATATTAATAATAGAAGAGTATGTTTTAGAGTATAAATTTTCATCAGTTTGATTTTCCTATTTTTCTTTTTATTTTTTTAAATAAACAGATTATGATAGTTTTGAAATAAATTATTTTCAAGATAGTTTTTTATGAAATTTTTTATGATATTTTTTTACAAAAACTTATTATGAAAGTTTTGAAATTAAAAAAATGAATATGATAGTTTATTGAATCCAAAAAAATTTTAAGAAAATTTTGAATCCAAAAACATTATAAAAATTTAAATGTTCATAAAGAAATTTTATAATTCTTACTCTTAATTTTTATATAAAATTTTGAGTCTAGAAAACTCATTTCGATAATTGTTTTTAGAAAAAAACTATCAATTTTGAAAAATAATTTTTTTTGAAAATAAAACATATGTACCCCCTTTAAAAAAAAGTATGTTAATGTAAGGAGATGGGTCAAAAATAGGTAGATATGAATAATCACTTGACATTTATGATTACTATATTATGTTTAATATATTTAAATATATAGAAACTAATGGGTTTCGTAAAAATATTAGCATGTTTTTCTTGCATTCCAATGAATTGTAAAATTATATCTTTTTTAAGTTTGGGATCTCAAAGGAAATGATGTATTACATATATTTTTTTAACATGTGAGTGATGTTATGGGTTTTTATTTAAAGAAATGGAACTTGTGTTATAACAAAGTATTTTAGTTTTAGTAAAACTTATTCCATAGTTAGTGAGCGTGTATTGCATCCACAACACTAGACAACAAGAACTTCCAGCTTCCACTTATTTTGGATTAAGTAGTGGAAAGTGCAACTGAGTGTTGTTTCTTAAATTACCAAGAAACTAAATAATCTCTTAAGAAATGAAAAGTTCCATATTTACTTTTTCTACCGCTTATACATCCACAAAAGTTAGCTTTCAAAAAACTATTTTGTTCAAAAACATTTCTAGAATAATAGAATAAGACTAAATTCATAGTTACCTTAAGATAACAAAAAATTATTTTTTATGGGTTTAAGATGTGATTATTTTTGATTTTATTGATATATTTAACATAAGAAAACTGAAAACATTAAATTCATACATCTAGATGTTAAGTAATGTAAACTTCCAATCACACATCTAAAATTTTTCTGATCAACTATTTTCCCAGCCTCATCGATATCTAAAGTATTGGATATAAAAATGAGAGTAATAATACTTTTAGTATTGTCATATCCAAATTTCTTAAGAATATATTGTACATACTTATATTGAAATATAAAAGTTCCTTCCAGTTTTTATGAAATTTGAAAACCAAGAAATTGCGTTAACTCACCCATCATACTCATTTCAAACCGATACATCATAAAATCCAGAAGGAAATCTATTAAAGATTTTTGATTTGAACCAATTATAATATGATAAACACAAATTATTTAAATCATAATATTTTTATTAACATTTTTTTATAAAAAGAGTTGGATCCATAACTAGCTTAACAAAATTGTTTCGTAACAAAAAAACTATTAATATAACATACCAAGCTCCATGGGATTGTTTAAGTTTATAAAGTGATTCGGTAAGTTTATAAACATGCTTTGGATATTTTTTATTTTCAAAACTATATTGTTATTCAACTTATACTTCCTCATGAACATATCAATTAATAAAATCATACCTCACATCCATTTTAAATAATTTGAAATTAATGAATTCTACAAAGCATATAAGTATTAAAATAACTTCAAGTATTTTTAATGGAGCATATGTTTATTTATAATCTGTTACATGTTTTTGATTATATGCCTTATCAATTAGTATAGCTTTATTTCTATGTATTATGACATTTTCATCACATTTATTCCAAAAATCCCATTTTACTCCAATTATAGAAGTCTCTATAGATCATTAAACTAATTGAAGAATTTGTTCATTTCAAACTCATTTATCTCATTTTTTATTGCTTTAATCCAGTACTAATAACATAAATACTCATTAGGATTATTAGGTTCAAATTGGGATAATAAATCTAGATGCTCAGTTTAATTCCCTAAGGAACTTCTAGTCATAACTGGTTGATCTAAATCCCCAATGATACTTTCACTATGATGATTCCTAAGAAAAAACTGACTTCTTGTGTTTTCAAAAGTCTATTATTCAGAAATAGGTAGAAAATATTCTTGAGTAATAACTTTAGAAACTAATTATTGAGTTATTTACTCATGATAATAATTTTACAACAAATATTGAAAATTAGTTTTATAAAATACATCTGAGGATGTAGGTTGAGGTTGTTTAAAAAAGGGATCAGTTTCATCAAAATTAACATACACTGTTTCCTCAACTATACAAGAATTTCTATTAAAAACTCTATAATACTTAAAAGTATTGGAATAACCTAAAATTATCCCTTCATAATATTTACATGAAAACTTATGTAGGTTATATTTAGTATTCTGGATGAATTCCTTTCATCCAAACACTTTGAAGTAACAAACTTTTGGTTTTTAACCTATCCAGAACTCAGAGTTATATAAAGAAAAGGTCTAATTAAAACTTGATATATAGTATAGAAGGAAGTACTAACCTCTTCTTCCCAAAAATGTTTAGCGACTGAGTATTCACTCAACACAGTTCTAGTAATATTCTAAAGAATTATATTTTTTCTTTCAATTACACCATTTTTTGGGGAGTTCTAGGTGCTAAAAAGTTATGTTCAATACCTTTCATACTACACAAAAGTTTAAAAATCAGAATTTCATAATTTTTAAATTCACCACCATTATCACTATGAATAGTTATTAAGGATAGGGTTTTCTCATTTTTAACTACGCCTAAATGTTTTTAAAATAACTAAAGACTTATGATTTATTTGTAATAAAATAAACCCTTGTATATCTAGTGTAATCATCAACTATGATATATATATATATATATATATAATATTTTCCACTAATACTTCCAGTTTACGTAGGACCAAATAATTCCATGTGCATTGAATATAAATCATTATATGTTTAGACTTTACACTACTTAAAAAACAGGCAAGGGAAGAGCCACCTTTAATCAGTGCTAAGAAAAAAGCGCCAATAGAGGGATGCTTTATCAGCGCTTTTCTAGCGATGATAAAGAAGCCTTTTATAAGCACTAGAAAAGAACTGATAAACCATCCCTCTATTAGCGCTAAAATTTTAGCACTTATAAAGGGTACCCTGTATCAGCGCTTTTTTAGCGTTGATAAAGAGTCCCATTATAAGAACTAAAAAAGCACTGATAAAGGCTACCTTTATCATCACTTTAATTTTAGCGCTGATAAATGGAGGATTTATTAGTTCTTTTTTAGCACTGATAAAGGAACTCGTTATCAATGCTAAAAAAGAACTGATAAATCCTCCCTTTATCAGTGCTGAAATTTAGCGCTGATAAAACCATAGTCCCATATTTTATAAAATTGGGCACACAATATTCTCTGTTTATCACACCCTCTAGATCTCACAGTACTATACCCATGTGACAAATCCACTCCCCCCTAATCTTCTCATTGATGGACCTCCGCCGCTAGCCCTACTCCTTATCTGTCCCCTCGAACCCCTTCTCTAGGTCCTCCTCCCTAAAAATTCTACTTCTCTTCCTCTCCGCTCGACCCTACTCCCCGCAAACCCTACTGCTCCATTTCTCAATGTTTAGTGGCTCCTCCCATGCACCTCCTCCTCTGACGATCATGCATTCCCCTCCTGATATAGTTCAGAAGTCTCCCGGACCACTCGACACTTATTCTCTCCCTCTATCATGGGTGCGATCTACTCTAGGTAAATCTCCCATTTCTCCTTTTAGGTTTATTTTTGGTGGATAGGTTTTGAAGTGTAATTTTGGTTACTGCATGAAGTAGTTTTTTCATGGTGTAATGATCACTAGGTTATTCATATATAGGGATGTTCCTTGATTAATCTGATATACTCCATTTTCAGTTTATCTTAAGCGATCTTAGTTGTGCTGTGAGGGGTGGTAATGTGGTGTGATGTTCTTAATCTGTTTTAAGTTCATCTTACATAATCCTTTTAGTTAATCTTTAATAAGGGGTATTATATAATGATTCTGCTTTCTATGATATGGAAACCTGGGTGGTAATTTTTTAAGTTGTGTCTATTTGAGTTCTATTACACTATACTACCTTTTATTGAATCGTGGTTTGGTTTCAGGTTCTCTGAGTTAGAGGGAGGAGGCTGAGGATCACACTATGATCCTAGATAGTTTGAGTTCCATGACATGGTTGACTTTTTTGTTTCAAGGACCTTATTATATTAATATCAATTTTAATTTGGTTTAACCTTATAGATTAAAGGGATAACATGCCATGGTTTTTGGATCAGAGTTGTATTATAGAATGGTGAACTTTTTTACATCATTATCCTTTAATTTTATAGAATGGTTATAAATTTAGGCCTTATATCAAATTATTTCTTATTTAAAAAACTTTTCTAGAACCCTAGGTGATTAGTGATGTATATTTGGATATCTTTAGCCACCCTTTGATTGGTTTTCTTCTGAAATTTTAAGAGAGAACCCTCTTTAAAATCTAAGGTGAATTTCTTTTCCCTTCTTGTTGACTCGTTTCTTGAAATTTCATTTTAGGAAGGATGTTACAACAATGCTAATTCGGTTTTTGTGTTTTTTTGTTATGTTTTTAATGGTTAATGGTCATACATAGGCCTTTTAGATTACCCTAATGTGTTAATTCATGTTTTATTTGAGTATTCTTCCCATTCTTATGAAATATTTGTTAAATCATTAGTTGAGGTTGGGGACATGAAATTTATATTTCTATATTATGTGAAAATTGTGGAATTATCATGTTATTTTGTTTCCATTGGATGGATAGTACTAATTAACCTAAATACAATAATGAATTACACTAAAGAAAATTAAAGTGAAGAGGGAGTTTTTCAGGTGATTTATGAAGTTCCATAATATTTCTTATATATTTATAGATTTATTGGTGTTGTTACTAAGTGATTTATTCTTGATGTTGTGAAATAAATTTCATACTACTAATAATATGTTATAATCACCTTTCATAATTTTCTAGTCACTTAATGTAGGTAATGAATTGGTTTTATGGAAATATGTAATTAAAGTGTAATATTTAAACTATAAATTCTACTTTAATATGAAAGAATGTTTAAGGAGGAGTTTTTAGTGTGAATTTATTATATGGTTTTCCTTTCATGATACTATGTGTGGGGTATTTATCACTATGATTATAAGTGTGATGGTTGATTGATGTGGTTGGGAGCATGTGGTGTGGTAATTAATACGACAGTGATGGATGGATTATTGTGTGGTTATGATAGAAATGATATGGATATTTAGGCAGAAAATAAGTGGGGTTATGGATTTTAGAATGTGTTTAGTGATATTTTATGTCATGAAAATTTATTTGTTATTGGGTGGTGTTATAATTTCCTTTTGACATGGAATATGGTTGGAATACATGAAAATAATAATTGGTGATGGGTTGGAAATGATAAATGATGGTTTGTTAAAGGATTAATGATAATGATTGGAATAATAATGTTTAATAAATGGTTAGATATAGAATAAATGTTATTAATGATTAATGAATGGATTATAGTGGGTAGTGATTTAATGATTGGTTTTACATAAAAATGGTTAACAATTGAAATGTATATGGTAATAAAAATCCAAGAAATTATAATGTTAAATAAAACTAGAAGTTGGTAATGTTGATATGGATGATTATGTGATTTTTTGAGGATTATTTATGGCATTATAATGGAAGTGGTTATTAGAGGGTGGTAGTAACAAGGCAATGGTTGATGTGGGTGTTTGCAGTGTTATTTTTGTGTAAACCCTTAGGAAATATTTATGTGTTACTATATACTTATTAAATTTTCTTATTATTTCTTACGCACCACCACTTGTGTCGAGTAAACTGATTGAAATCTATATGGGTACTTTGGTTCTGAGTGTTTTTCTCAATATCTAGGTTATATAGAAAACACATATAGAACCACTCCCTCTTCCCTTCTCCCCCTTCACACTTATTATGAGCTGTAATGGCTCACAGTGGGTGTATATATACGACCTATAATGATTTTAGGTTTTGGTGTATATATATTCATGTTGAGATGATTATGTGTATTTGGTGTGGATACATAGTGGGTGTTGTGCATTGTAGGAGGAGAGTATGATGTTTATGTCCTTCATGTTCACGATATCATACAATTATGAGGATGTGATGTGTGGTTTTGATGTGGATGTGGTTTTTTATGTGTGTTTGAAATTTTTATGTGTGGATATATGGTTATGAGATTATATAGAAGGGGTTGAAGCATACGAAATATTCCATTAGAGTGTGAGAATGACCAGATTAGTGGGGAAGTAGATGTGGGGTAATTTATTAATATATATTCTTTTGATATTATGTTACTATACTTGAATGTGATATTGGGTGAGTGATCCTTGGTGAGTTTGGGTGATATATGATGATATATTGGTGTGTATTAGTTCTGTTATTTATTCACTAAGGAATTAATATATTTCATACACATTTTCATGAGAGGTTTTGGGAAGGATCCTACTAAGTATACTTGTATGATCACCACTATTTATATAATTATTTTTATATTTTTTTGAAGATGGATTTGGTGACCAAGATGGAAATTAATATCTTGAGGCTAGGAGTTACTGCCAGAGCCACTGGTGTAGGATTTGTTTTTGATATTTTATTTTAGATACCTTTTTATGTATGAAATTCACATGAATTATGGATTGGGTTTTATTTTATATTATATGGAGTTGATTGGTGGTTTATATCTATTCTTGGGATTTATGAGGGAAAAACCATCCATTTATTTATTTTATACCCTCAATGCTAGTCTCCAACCTGTGTACTATTTGAGGTAGGATTCATGAATTACACTTAGTTTCACGACAATTTTAGGAGCGGTTCCTAGTGGTGGTGACTTATGATAGTGTGGTATCAGAGCTTTCGTTGAGAGTTAAGATGGAGTTTGGAATTAGACACTCATGAGGATTTAATGGGATGATATGTCAATAATATTTGTTAAAATTTTCATATGTAATAACATGTGAGGCCATCTATAACACAAGTAATTATCCCCCCTTTGATTTAAAGTATGTAACTTGAGATTACCAAAAATATTAGGCATGATGATATTGAATGTAGGGAAGAGACCTAGGAGTGTTAGATGTATCATTCTTGATTATTATTGTATTTGGAAGTCTTGTTTTTTGAATTTGATCCATAAATACTAATATTTAAGATTCAAATAGAATGAAGATGAATAAAGACTGGATGGATGAAAATCATTTGACCATAGAGTATGAGAATGGAGTGAAAGAGTTCATCAAGTTTGCAAAGGATCACACAAAGGATACTTCTCAAATCCTTTTTCTGTGTTTATATTGTTGTCATTATAGACTAATTACTCTAGATGACTTATAAGAACATTTGATATGTCACATAATAGATCTGGGTTATAAATATTGGAATAAACAGAGAGAAAAAGAGATTGTAGCTATTGGCTGGGATAAAACTGCATTTTATAGATCATCAGATATGAATAAAAATATGGATAATGAATAAGACCATATGGAGGATGTGATTACAAATGTCAATGATGATAAAGTTCGTTTTGAGGAAATGACAAGGACAATTGACGATGAACTCTGTGATTTCCCAAAATTGTTTGAGAAGTTAAAGAGTTGTGAAAAGACACCATTATATGCTGGTTGCACTAAATATACAACATTGTCAGCTATACTGAAGTTGTATAAATTTAAGGAAGGAAGTATATGGAGTGATGTTAGTTTTACGGAACCACTTTCTCTCTTGAATGACATTCTCCCGGAAGATAATGAGCTCCCAAGCTGGACATATCAAGCTAAACGAATGCTATGATCAATGGGTATGATTTCTGAAAGAATACATGCCTTACCAAAAGACTGTATATTGTTTCACAAGGAGAAAAAATCCCTTACAGAATGCCCAAAGTGTGGTGCTTCTCAATACAAGAAAGATGAATCCAGTCCTATGAAAGCTTTATGGTACATTCCAATCATTCCAAAACTGCAAGACAATTGTTGTGGCATGAAGATAAAAGAAATAAAGATGGGAAATTCTGTCATTCGACCGACTCTCCTCATTGGAAGAAAATTGATCATGAGTATCCTGAATTCGGAAAAGATCCAAGAAACCTTCGTCTTTATTTATCTACAGATGGAGTGAATCCTTTTTGTTTTCAAACCAGCACTCATAGTACATGGCCTGTTATGTTGATAAATTATAACTTACCACCCTTGTTATTCATGAAGCGGAAATTAATCATGTGGTCTATGCTTATATCAGGACCAAAAAAACCAGGTAACGATATTGATGTTTATTTGTCTTCTTTGATCTAGGATTTGAAGTTATTGTGGGATTCAGGCGTTATGTTGTATGATTCTTATAAAAGTGAATACTTTACATTGAGATCGATGTTGTATGGGATGATAAATTATTTCCCTACTTATGAAAAATTTTCAGGCTATAGCATTAAAGTAACTCAAGGGTGTCCTATGTGAGAAGAAGATACAAAATCAATTAGGTTGAAACATTCATCAAAATCTATGTTTCTAGAAAAAAATAGATTTCTACCTCGTTGGCATAACTACCAATCTTGGATGACATCATTCAATGAAAGTTTAGAACAATGCACAACACTTTATCCACTAATAGGTGATCAACTATTTGAGAAATTAAAATATGTGAACACTATTTTTGGTAAACCATTTTTGAAAAAACTTACGAAAATAGGTTGGAAAAAGAGATCAGTTTTTTTGGATTACCATACTGGAATTGTTTGTACGTCAAAAATTTTCTTAATGTGATGCATGTGGAAAAAAATGCATGTGAAAGTGTTATTGAAACATTTCTAAATGCCTCTGAAAAACAAAGGACGGAATTAAAGAAAGGTTGGACATGGTTGACATGGGAATATGAGAAGAGTTCGCTCCCGTGAAGGGTGAAAATCGAATGTTTCTTCCTACATATGCTTACACTCTTTCTAGGGTTGAGAGATATCAGTTTTTCAACTTCTTCAATGATGTAAAGGTTCCATAGGGGTATTCATGAAATATCAATAACATTGTGTTAATAAATTATTGGAAGTTAAAAGGTTTGAAATCACATGACTGCCATGTTTTGATGCAAGATTTAATTCCTATAGTTTTATGTTGGATTTTTTCCAGGAATGTTTATCATACATTAACCAAACTTTCTTTCTTTTTCAAAGCTATATGTAGAAAAGTTTTAGACCCAGCAAAATTGCCAGCTATGGAAAAAGAAATTGTCATCATATTATGTGAATTAGAAATGTTATTCATACCAAAACTCTTTGATATAATGGTTCATTTAATGATTCCCTTGGTGAGAGAGATTTGACTTTGTGGTCCTGTGCACTATAGATGGATGTACCTCATTGAATGGTATATGAAGATTTTGAAAGGGTATGTCAAAAATAAATGTTGTCTAGAGGGTTGTATAATAGAAAGAAATATTTTTGAGGAAGCCATTGAATTATGTATCGAATACCTATATGATGTGTAAAGCATTGGTCTGCCAAAATCTCATCACACTGGATGCATTGAGGGTGAGGGAATTTATGGAAGATATGTTGTGACAATCAATATTACAGATCGGGAGCAGGCCCACCTTTATGTTTTTCATAACATTTGGGAGGTTTCTCTATATATTGAAACTCACAAAGAAATTCTTAGGTAGTTGAATCCTTCAAGGGATGAAAAATGGATATCAAATACACATAATCATCAGTTTATAGGATGGTTTCATGACCATATTTTTAAGGAGTTAGAAGAAAATCTGAATTCAATTTTAGAATGACTTCAATGGCTAGCCTCCAGACCATGTGTGTATTTATTATCTTACAATGGTTATGTAATTAATGGTTATACATTCTATAAAGATGAACATAATGAAGATATTACCATGAAAAATAGTGGAGTTACACTTGTGGCTGAAGCGATGCATGTTTCAGGTAGTAAGGAAAAAAATCCAATTTATGCAAATATGTCATACTTTGGCATTATCAAACAAATATGGGAGTTGGATTATAAGAAATTCCAATTGACTATTTTTCAATGAAAATGGGTTGATAACAATAGTGGTGTTAAAATTGATGAATGGGGATTTTTGAAAGTTGATTTTAGTAAATAAGGGTACAAAGATGAATAGTTTATAATGACATCACAAGCAGTACACGTTTTTTATGTTCTAGATCCCACAAACCGAAAGAGGTTGATTGTTCTGTTATCATTCAAAACTACTGAAGGGTATGATGAAAATTCAGTTGAGGATGATCCTTTCAGTGGTATATCACAATCATTTCACAGCAGTCCCAATGTAGATGATGTTTTGTATGTTAGAGGATACAACAATGAAGGGATTTGGATAATCAATAGAGGTTTCAAATCCCTTCAGCCTTTGAAAAAAAGAAAGAGAGTTCAATAGACCGGTTATATTATTTTTGTAATATAGATCTTATTATCTCATGTTATTATCTTATAATTACTGAATTTATGTAAACTAAATTAACTATTCAACCAATTTTGTAGAGAATGACTTCTGCACATTATGGTGCTCCTATCCTTGAGGCTGAACAAGTCTCTCAAGCTGTTGTTGTTGCTGCTGCTACGGCTGATCACAGTGCAAAGCCACAATGAGTTTCTGATCCTATTGCTGCACCTAGTGTTGGGGTCCAACATCCATCAACACATGACATTTCTACTATTCTAGATGAACATATAGATGATGTTGATATCAATGAAATGGTCGAGTATGAAATACCAACATCACAAAAAACACAGGTGCGTCGTAGTTTGATAGTGTTAGACAAAGTTCATAAGGTGAAAAGAAAAGGCATCAAATTTTATGTCAGATAGAATGCATAAGGCCAACATGTGAATCCCAACAGGGATATGTTTAGTAGTTACATTGGAATTGTCACTCGGCAATGCATGAAGATTGACATAGATTCATGGAACCATGTTGTGTCCTTGCTGAAGGATGTGATCTGGGAAGAAATTATGGTAACATTATAATATTATTTATTTAATTTAATAGAAAATAAAATAATGAAACAATGTCTTACTCTTGTCATTATCTTGAAGAGTACATTTATAGTAGATGATTCACACAAGAATTATATACTAAGGCTTGCAGGAAGGATTCATCGAGGTTTTCGCACTATTTTAACAAAATGTCACCTGAAAGATTCCAAAAGAAAAATAAACCCACACCCACCTCTTGTCTACACTCAGCTGATATCCCAAGAAGCATGTGATGCATTTTTTGTTCGCTGTGGGGATGAGATGTTTCAGGTACGTTGTGGGTGATAATACATTTTTTGAGGATATGTGTATTCATCAATTAGATTTTCAATATTTCATTTATGAAACAACAACTTAGTACTGAAAAGAAGGAATGTGAATCAAAACCAACATACCCCTATCGTAAATCAAGGATGGGGTATGCTTCACAAGAAAAGAAAATGGTACATATTTTAAATTTACATTAATATTGTTAGGTACCATGAAACAAAATCATAATTATCTTTCTATATTTATATGTAGATTGATGAGTCTAAAACTAAAGACACTTCCATCCCACTCCATGTGCTATGAAAGGAGACATGTGTGAATAAGGAAGGGAAGCTAGTAGATGAAAACACACAAAAAGTGTGGGAAATATTGGTAAGTATGAAATGATGACAAAAATATCTTTTTTAAATTGCTATTACATAAAAATAATAAGTTATTTTCCTATATATGATAGTCACAGGAATCAGCTACTCCTGTAGCAGATGTAGACCTATTATCTCCGACTTTAAAGCAGCTAGAACAATACAGTCTTGTCAGAGGTGCGGGGTTTGGGGTGACACCCTGAATATATTATGAGAAAATAAAGAAACAGATGATAGAGATGAAAAATTGAAACAAATGAGAGAAAGACTATCAACTCTTGAAGAATGATTTCAATGGTAGGTAGAGTTTCTAGCAACTTTTATGGGTGGGAAGCAAGGAGAAGACACAACTCATAAACAACCAGTGCGTGAAAATCCTACCCCACCCCCACCAGCATTGAGGTGAACCATTCCCCTCAAAGATCTGTCTTAGCCGTGGTAATCAATATTCTAATAATTGTTCCCATGAAATGTGAATAAGAAAAACACTGATACTTTTCCTATAATGATCTTCTACAGGGTGATAATGACTGTCATTTATATCTTTCAACACCCAACTATCATCTTGTAGCAAGGGCTACAGTGTTCAACATCCCAAAGGACAAGCTGTATAATAGACCACCTCTGAAAGATCATCTGAAAGTGACGATTACTGTAGCTCATGAGCCAAATGCAGAGCTAACTATTCCACTTGATGACAATGATATTCATAAGGTTGAAAAGGCTATTGGGACATTCATTTCATGTCCATCACAACTTGTAAGAGTACATGAGGATAAAGAGGTATTTATTCCTTTTTTTCAAGATAAACAATTAAAAATTCATGAAAAAAGGGTATGAACCAATGAATGTTATTATAGATGGAGAAAGGAAGGGGGTGTAAAGAAAATGCTCAAAATCATCTAAAGGATCAACCAAAAAATCCCAAAGATCTATTGAAAGCACAATAACACCACCTATTCTCTATCCACATTTACTAGCATTGAAGACTCATGTATATATGAAGCTAAGAGGTGGTAGTAGTCATATAGTGGTTTTCAAAAAGAATATATACGAAGAAGAAAGTCAAGATTTAGTTGCTTCTAAAAATGTAAATGAGATCCTTGAAAATGGTTGGCTAGGCATCACAATTGTAAGTTTATATATGAGGTATGTTTTCTTCAATTGATTTTCTAAAAGCTGATATAATGTGAAAATTATGACTAAATTAATTTTATATTATTGACAGACGTATATATGAAAAAAGTTGAAGGAATTTCCCCATGATCCAAAATTTAGACTCATTAGTCCTCATACCACATCAACACATCTAATGAAATTAGATCCATAAAAAAGGATGAAATAGTGAATGTCGTGCTGAAAAAATTTGAAAGCAAGATTAAAAATGATAGACTATTCCTAATACCAACCATGTAGAGGTAAAACTCTACGATTAAAGAATACGAATTATATTTTAACATATTTTATTACTTATTTTTTTTTGTGTTTTTAGGAAACATTGGCTTCTAATTATGGGGAACTTGGATACTACAAATATTTATTTTCTGGATTCAATGCAAGGATATCAAACAAACTGACCACACATGATGCAGTTTGTGAATTTTTAAGACACTACATCCTATGTTTTAGGTCCAAACATCAAGTAATATAATTTATATTATCTTTTACTAAGGATTCTGTTATGATAGGGTGGTGTATCATTATCTTCTAAAAAAAGGAATGAGGATAGAGGCTAAGTATAAGGAGGCGAGAAACTACTACGTCTGGACAAATATCATTGTATATATAATAAAATTTAACTATCCAAACACATATCGACACAAGTTACTTATTATCCTAATGATAAATTTTTTTGCAGTTTCCAAAACAAAGAAATGATAATGATTTCAATTATTATGTTTGTAAATTTATAAAAGAGATCATCTTTCATCAACAAACTAGCATCCCTAAAGAGGTATTTTCAAAACAACTAATATTTAATTTAATTTATTTATTTATTATTTATATATATATTTTTCAGTACTACTATGACTGCCGAAAAGCCTCATACTCACAAGATGATATATATTTTTTCAGAAAAGAGTGGGCCACATACCTGATAGAAGATTGTACACAAATAGCTTAAAGATCTGACTTGGGGACATGTACAATTGGTGGTCATTTTAGAGAGGGGTTAAGGGGATCAAAAGATAACACTTTGTTGTGTGAAAATGTTCATAGGAAAATTGTAATTATTATTAAATAAAACATCCTTTCTCTAATGAGTTATTTTACCATTTTAACAGATGAAATGCACCAGCAACGTGCAAGAATGATGAACCAATTTTCTTTGGTCTTTTGATAATAAAAAATAGTAAAATATATAAAATACCTTAATATCTGACAAAACACATACAAATTGTGTTGATACTTTAGGAGAAAGATCCATGGGTGCATTGGGAACATCTAAAAGTCAACCTCACCTCAATCTGAGGCAAGGTGTTGCCAGTATCACCCAAAGTGTCTCTCTTTTAATTAAAATGGACAAAATTTTAAGTGAAAACAACAATTGACCTACATAAATCTGACCAGACACATTCATATTGTGTTATTCCTTTAGGAGAAGGATCTATAGGTGCATTGGTGACATGTACGAGTCAACCTCGCCTCAATCTGACACATGGTGTGACTGGTATCACTCAAAGTGTCTCTCTTTGGTTTAAAATGGACAAAATATTAAGTAAAAACGACAACTGACGTATAAAAATCAAACAAAATACATTTAAATTGTGTTTATCCTTTACGCTAATGATCCATGGGTGCGTTGGTGACATGTACGAGTCAACACCACCTCAATCCGAGGCACGGTGTGGCTGGTATCACTCAAAGTGCCCCTCTTCTGTTTAAAATGGAAAGAATTTTAAGTGAAAAAAACACCTGACGTATGGAAATCAGACCAAATGAAATCGGATTGTGTTGAAAATTTAGGAGAACGATACATGGGTCATTGTTTATATGTAAAAGTCAACCACGCCTCAATCCGAGGCACAGTGTGGCAGGTATTACTCAAAGTGTCTCTCTTTAGTTAAAAATGGACAGAATTTTAAGTGAAAACAAAAAATGACCTATGAAAATCCAACCAAATTAATTAATATTGTATTGATAGTTTAAGAGAACGATCCATGGGTGCATTGGTGATGTGTACGAGTCAACCCCGCCTCAATATGAGGTACAATGTGACCGGTATCACTCAAAGTGTCACTCTTTTTTTTTAAAATGGACAGAAGTTTACGTGAAAACAATAACTGACATAAATAAATCTCACTAAACATATTAAGATTGTGTTTATCCTTTAATATAATGATCCATGAGTGTGTAGGTGGTGTGTATGAGTCAACCCCGCCTCAATCTGAGGCATGGTGTGGCCGGTATCACTCAAAGTGTCTCTCTTTTGTTTAAAATGGACATAATTTTAAGTGAAAACAACAACTGAAGTATGGAAATCAGACCAAACGCATTTGGATTATGTTTATACTTTAAGAGAATGATCAATGGGTCATTTTGGACATGTACGAGTCAACCCCGTCTCAATCTGAGGCACAGTGTGGCCGGTATCACTCAAAGTGTCCCTCTTTTGTTTAAAATGGATAGATTTTTAAGTGAAAACAACAACTGAACTACAAAAATCTGACCAAACACATTTGGATTGTGTTGATCCCTTAGGAGAACGATCCATGGGTGTTTTGGTGATGTGAATGAGTTAATCCTGCCTTAATCCGTGGCACGATGTGACCAGTATCACTCAAAGTGTCTCTCTTTTGTTTAAAATGGACAAAATTTTAAGTGAAAACAACAACTGACATACATAAATCCAACCAAACACAATCATATTGTGTTGATCATGGGTCATTTTTAATGTGTAAGAGTCCACCCTGCCTCAATCTAAGGCACTATGTGGCTGGTATCACTCAAAGTGTCTCGCTTTTGTTTAAAATGGACATAATTTTAAGTGAAAACAACAAATGACCTACAGAAATACGACCAAATGCATTTTTATTGTGTTTATACTTTAGGATAACGATAAATGGGTGTGCGTTTGATGTGTATGATTCATCCTTGACACAATCTGAAGCACGGTGTTGCTGGTATCACTCAAAGTATCTCTATTTTGTTTAAAATGCACAAAATTTTAAGTGAAAACAACAACCTACCTACGCAAATCTGACCAAACGCATTCGGACTATGTTTATAATTTAGAAGAACAATACATGGGTGAATTAGTGACGTGTAAAAGTCAACCCCGCCTCAATCTAAGGCACGGTGTGACTGGTATCACTCAAAGTGTCTCTCTTTTTTTTAAAATGGACAAAAATTTAAGTGAAAACAAAAACTGACGTATGGAAATATGACAAAAAACATTCTTATTATGTTGATCCTTTAGGATAACGATCCATGGGTGTGTTGGTAATGTGTATGAGTCAACACCACCTCAGTCCGAGGCACGGTGTGGCTGGTATCACTCAAAGTGTCTCTATTTTGTTTAAAATTGACCGAATTTTAAGTGAAAACAACAAATGATGTACGAAAATCTGACCAAATGCATTTTGATTGTGTTTATACTTTAGAAGAATGAATAATGGGTCATTTTTTACATGAACGAGTCAATCTCGCTTAAATACAAGGCATGATGTGGCCGGTATCACTCAAAGTGTCTCTCTTTTGTTTAAAATGGACTGAATTTTAAGTGAAAAAAACTACTGACCTACATAAATCCAACCAAACGAATTTAGATTGTGTTTATACTTTAGGAGAACAATCCATGGGTGCGTTGGTGATGTGTACAAGTCAACCCCACTTCAATCCGAGGGACGGTGTGACCGATATCACTCAAAGTGTCTCTCTTTTGTTTCAAATGGACAAAATTTTAAGTGAAAACAACAACTGACGTATGAAAATCAAAAAAAAAAACATTCGTATTGTGTTGATCGATTAGGAGAATGATCCATGGGTCATTTGTGACATGTATGAGTCAACCCCACCTCAATATGAGGCACGGTGTGGCTGGTATCACTCAAAGTGTCTCTATTTTGTTTAAAATGGACATGATATTAAGTGAAAACAACAACTGACCTATAGAAATCCTTCCAAACGCATTCTGATTGCATTGATACATTAATAGAACGATCCATGGGTGAATTGGTGATGTGTATGAGTCATCTATGCCTCAATCCGAGGCATGGTGTGGCCAGTATCACTCAAAGTGTCTCTCTTTTGTTTAAAATGGACAAAATTCTAAGTGAAAACAAAAACTGACATACAGAAATCTGACCAAATGCATTCAGATTGTGTTGATCCTTTAGGAGAATGATCCATGGGTCATTTTTGATGTTTATGAGTCAACCACGCCTCAATTAGAGGCACGGTATGGCCGGTATCACTCAAAGTGTCTCTCTTTTGTTTAAAATGGACAAAATTTTAAGTGAAAACAACAAGTAACCTATGGAAATCCGACCAAACACATTCGTATTATGTTGATACTTTAAGATAATGATCCAAGGGTGCGTTTTTGACATGTACGAGTCAACCCCGCCTCAATATGAGGCACGTTGTGATAGGTATCACTCAAAGTATCTCTCCTTTGTCTAAAATGGACAAAATTTTAAGTGAAAACAACAATTAACGTACGAAAATCCAACCAAACACAATCAAATTGTGTTGATACTTTAGGAGAACAATACATGGGTCATTTTTTATGTGTACAAGTTAACCACTCCTCAATCCCAGACATATTGTGGCCGGTATTACTCAAAGTGTCTCTCTTTTGTTTAAAATGGTCAAAAGTTTAAGTGAAAACAACAACTGACCTATGGAAATTAGACCAAACAAATTCGGATTGTGTTGATCCTTTAGGAGAAATATCCATGGGTGTGTTGGTGATTAGTACGAGTCAAACCCGCCTTAATATGAGGCACGATGTGACCGATATCACTCAAAGTGTCTCACTTTTGTTTAAAATGGACAGAATTTTAAATGAAAACAACAACTGACGTACAAGAATCCGACTAAACACATTTAGATTGTGTTGATCCTTTAGGAGAATAATAGATGGGTCATTTTTGTATGATTCAAACCCCATAGACACCAGAACACTCTCCTGGACACCCCCTTGGATAGCCCCTCCACCCCCTTGGACACCCACCAACCCCCCTGGATGACACCCCCACCCCTCCTAGACACCACCCCACCACCTGGGGACCCCCCCCACCCTGGACAGCCCCACCATCCCCACCCCCTTAGACACCCCCAACCCCCGAGACAACCCACTACCCCATGAAATCCCCCACCACTCCTAGACACCACCCCACCACATGGACACCTCCCCCACCCCCTGGACACCCCCACCCCCATGGATAACCACCCCCACCCACCCCCCTTGGACAGCCCCACCAACCCCTAGACTGCCCCCACCACCTAGACACCACCCCACTACCAGGACACCCCACCCCTTTGAACACCCCCACCCCCTGGAAAGCCCCCAACCCCCTAGACACACCACCCTCTTGGACACCCCCACCCCCTGGACACCCACCCCCTAGACTCCCCACCACCCTGGACAACCCCCAACCCCCTGGACATCCCCCACCCCTGGACACCCCCACCCCTCCTAGAAACCACCACCCCACCTGGAAACCTCCCCCGCCCCCTGGACACCCCCACCCCCATGGAAAGCCACCCCCACTCCTGGAAACCACCCACCCCCCTTGGACAGCCCCACCAACCCATGGACGGCCCCCACCCCATGGACACCCCACTCCCCTCTAGACACCCCACCCCATGGAAAGCCCCCCAAACCCCTAGACACACCACCCCCTTGGACACCCCCATAGACAGCCCCCACCCTAGACAGCCCCCCCCCCTCGACCCCCCTGGACGCCCCACCCCTCCTCGACGCCACCCACCACCTGGAAAACTCCCCCACCCCCTTGGACACCCCCACCCCCATGGACAACCACCTCCACCCCCTGGACACCACCCCACTCCGCTTGGACAACCCCACCAACCCCCTGGACCACCCCCACCCCCCTGGACACCACCCCACCCCTGGACACCCTACCCCTCTGGATACCCCACCCCTAGGAAATCCCCCCCCCCCCAACCCCCTAGACACCCCTATGTACATCCCCCCCCCCCGGGACACCCCCACCCCCTGGACACCCATCCCCTGGACACCCCCCAACACCCTAGACACTCCCAACCACCTGGAAAACCCCCAACCCCTGGACATCCCCCACCCCTAGACACCCCCACCCCTCCTAGAAACCACCATCCCACCTGGACACCTCCCCCACCCCCATGGACAACCACCCTCACCCCTGGACACCACCCCACCCCCCTTGGACAACCCCACCAATCCCCTGCACCCCCACCCCCTGGACACCACCCCACCCTCTAGACACCCCCACCCCCTTGAATTCTCCCCAAACCCTTGAACACAGCCACCCCCTAGACACCCCCATGGACACCCCCCACCCTAGATGACCCCCCCCCAGACAGCACCGCCACCCCTCCTCGACAGCACCTTACCACCTGGACACCCCCACCCCTAGACACCTCCACCCATGGATGACAACCTCCACCCTCTTGGACACCACCCCACCCCCTTAGATAGCCCCCAACCTCCTGGACCGCCCCCACCCCCTGGACACCCCTATCCACCTAGACACCCCCATCCCCCCGGACACCCCCTACCCCCCTTGGACAGCCACCCCAAACCCCTGAATAGCCCCCAACCCCATGAATTCTGAATTGAATTCTTTATGTATTTAATTAACTTATTATGTGTTAATGGTGTATGGGTATACTTGTTGTATGGGTATAATTGGTGTAATTACCTTATGAATTATGTGTTAATTTTTTATGGGTATACTTGTTGATATGCTGAATTTTTTACAGGTCTTGTTTGGGTGTGCTGCTATAGAATTTTATGTTACAGCAAATAGGGAATTTATCAGTTCTTTTCTAGTGTTGATAATGGAGTCCTTTATCAGAGATAGTGCTAAAAAAGCCCTGATAAAAACACATTTATCAGTTCTTTTTTAGCATTTATAAATGAGTCCTTTATCAGCGCCTTTTTAACACTGATAAATTATCCCTTTATCATTGCTTATTTAGAGTTAATAAAGGAGACCCCCCCTTTATCATTGCTGAGCTATACATCACCTTTTAGAGCTATTAAAGCCTGTTATGAGTGTTGATAAAGCCTGTTTTTGTAGTAGTGTCACTAATAGATTTAAAACATGACTTATGTGTCTTACCATATTGACAAGGGTCACATACTTTATAAATATCAAACTTAGGTTCTGGTAGATCCATAACAAGTAATTTCTTAGTTAACTTAGATAAACTTCTTAGGATATAATTTCCTAACCTTCTTTTTCCATGACCAATATTGTTCTTCCATTTCACTAAGAAAAGGAAAGTGTTGGCTCCTATGGTCTTCTTAGTTAAGTGTGTAAACATTCTCATGATGATGGGAATAAATAATAAATTCATGCTTGGAACTATGTATAATACATTTTTCATTCCTAAAGTTCACAAGATAACCTTCTTCATATAATTTACTTATGCTTATAAGGTTGTGCTTAAGTCCTAAAAAATAAAACATTTTAAAAAATAGATTTTATAATAAGTAAAATGTTACCTATACTAATGATTTCTCCATGATCATTGTCTCTAAAGGTTACTTTTCCACCTTTAATCTTGATTAACTTCTTGAAGAAATATTTTTTTCCAGTCATGTGTCTCGAACTTCCACTATCCATGTACCAAATATATTTGTTGTTGGTACTATATTTCTTTTCATGAAAACAAAAAAAATTAATTTATAAGAACCCATACCTTCTTGGGTCTGATATTTATAGAAAATAATATTTTAGGTAACCACATTTTCAAAATTTTTTTGAGTAAATTTCATTTTATTATGAAAAATAAGATTTATGAAATCCAATAGATTATAATTTGTTTAAAGAAATATTTTTTTTCTTTTAGTGACCACCACTTTGTCACTTATTACAAAAAGGTGAAATTTTAGGAACAAGGTAATTGTTACTAAAAATATGTTTCTTATTAATATAACGCTTTCCATAATTATTACCATGAGGTTAAATTTGTTTATAATTTTTTTCAAAGTTTTCTTTACCTATGAAAAAATTTGATAAATGTTTCTTCAAACTAAAGATCTCTGATTTTAGTTTGGAAACTATTTTTTCAACCTCATTAGTATTTTTTTATATATATCTTTATCAAAATTATTTTTTAAACTATTTTTACCATAAATAAAATTTTCAATGTCTTTTAAAATAACATATTTTTCAAAATTAGTATTATCAATATCTTTTGAAAGATATTATCTTTTATTAATCAAAATAGTTATTCTCAAATCTGCTTTAGAAATTTTTCCCTTGGCATTTTCATGTTTTTTAAAATTCTTACAATTTTCATTTTATAATAGTTTTTAAATCTAAAAACTTCATCATAACTGGGTAATATATTATCTTCAATAGATGAGTAATATTCTTCATTATAAGACATATAATTTCACTCATTATTAGGATAGTTTGTGTTTAAGGATAAATTTTTAAGAGATTCAGCAATGTGTACCTTTTCTATTAGACATTGATTTACCTTAGGTAATTTTGAAAAAAATTCCAATGTCCCTTTTTCCCAAAATTTCATTATCAGAAGATTTTTCAAAAGAATCTCTAGAACTGGAACTCTATTTGTCACAATCATTCAAGACATTATTTACTTTAGGTTTATAATACTTCTTTACATTTATTTTTCAATTTATTTCTTTTATACATTTACTAGTATGATTTGGAAAATAAGGTTGAATATGTCCCACTTTAGTAAATTCATACAAATTTACCTCAGAATATTTACCGTCACATTCATCCTTATGAATTTTCTTATATTGATATTGAAAAATTTTCTTTCCAAATATCTTATTCATCCTTCTAGAAATATTTACCAACTCATTTTAAAAATTTTCTGATGTACTAGATTTTAACTAAATAATAACTTTCTTCATCATTGAATATTTCATTACTTTCTTAGGAGATTGTAATTTATAAGGTATAACAGATGTGGTAGAAAATGAAACTCCACCGTTTTTATTTTTATCTTTATCAACATATCTCTTAATTCTTTCCTCACATTTTATGATTTTACCAATAAAATCATAAAGTGTAAGATTAGTTAACTTCCTTGAATCATCCACAACTGTTCTTTTGGATTCCCACTCATTAGGAAATATATCAATAATATTTTCAACCAAAATTTCATCATCATGACCTCTTTATGAAATATATTTTAAACTATTTATAATAGTCCTAAATCATTGGTGCATCTTGGAAATTGACTATCCAGGTAGAAAATCAAAGGCTCGATAATCAGATCTTAGCATAGCTCTTCCTGTTTACATAACAATGGATGTACCAAAATTTGTTACTTAAAATTTACTGCAAATACTATTTGAAGATTCACATGATGATACTTGACTATATACATTCCTGTGTAACTCATGTAAATAATAAATATAACATATTAATGATTCTGTATATATGATATACCATCCATTTATATATTATTTTAATATCAAAAGAATGATATTGTCGCTCGTGCGTACGTACGGACTACCGTCTCCACGAACGCGATGAGATTCATTCTCCATCGTATCCATTCAAGTATAATTATCATTTGATGATTTAAAAATGATGTTTAAGGGATTTATATTATCAAGAGATCCAATATTCGTACCTGTCATCTTAACAAAAACAGAAAATCTTTTTCTATTAGTACACATTTGTGTAAAAAACTCTATTAATGGGAAGTTTATATCAAAACTTAAATATGTTGAAATAAAGAAAAGACAGTAAAAAATTTTCAAGCATCTAAGAAGTAGAACCTCATATGATACCAATTATAGGATTGTAAGAGTAGCATATGTGGATATACTTACAAGAGGGTGTGAATTGTAGTTTAAAAAGTTTAAACTTAACAAGATACAATACCTCTTAATGTAATATAATAAGACTTACAATTCATCTAATGGTCAGAGTAAGTGATTCAAAATAAAATTTGATTTGATTAAATCAAATTAATATTTTAACATAATCACAATTACACTAATAAATAAACTATATAGAATGATAAGTATAAAGACTAACTTTATATTAAATACACATCAGGATAATGACTTGAAAAAATAAGATATAAAATAGATAGTAACAAAAAGAATGAATTAGAAGTTATATTAAAATAATATACTCTTTTAACCATAAGAGTAAAGGTTTTTAATAACCTTTACTAAATGTATCCATAGTTTTATACTTATTGTAAAGTCCACCTTTCCTTAATAAGAAATCCCTCGACATGAATGATCAAAATAAGCTATGTTTTCCCATCCTCACAATCCCTTGATAAGATGATCAACATCTATCTTACTAACCCCAAAATACATCAATTTGATGGATCATATTCACCATATTACTATCCCTAGAATACCTCATTCATAACAATGATTAAGTTAATGATATAAAAGAAAACATTCTTAAGGAAAAAACCCAAAAAACAGATTCCTTAGAAAAATAAATTTCTAAATAATTACAAAGATTAAGCATGAGCATTTCACACTAATAAATATTAGGAATACTTGAGTTACAAAGATTCATCAAATATATACTCCTCACATGACCTGTTATTTATAGGGTAATATCTAATGGTAATATTTCTCTTTTTGTTGCAATGATCTTGTACAACTGGCCCTTTGGTAGATCACAATGTTATAGAATAATAGAATGTACGACATCATTTTTTAGTTGTATTAAAATTATAAAATTATTCTTTATGAAAAAAATAAGTCTTATATATTTCAAATATAAAAATAAGATATCCCAATGGCCTTACTTATCATTGTTCAATACAATAATCATTATGAGAATTAGTTCAATTTTTTCAGTACCAAAATTAATCCAATGGTAATAAATTTTTTCATTATGATAGACAAGAAGAAAGTATAACTATTAGTATGATTAAAGTTATGTCTGATTAATCAGAAGCATACTCAATTTGAAGGATTTTGGTGAAGAATAATAGGTTTATATTTGTAATAAATTAGAAATTTTTATATGCATGGTGAAAATTATGTTTCCTAAAAATAATAATAAAAAACTTTGGACATATAAAGTTCATAAACAAAGTTTTAAGAATATTTTTGTGATTTAGACATAGAGATGGCCTATATATTATAGGGAACACATTAGTGGTCAAGACTTTTCCATTTGTTTCTAACGTCATTCTAGTCCACAAGGGACTATTGTGGCCCTTGGAACTTTTTCCAATTAAATTAGGCATATCTTTTTTTAATCACTTAAGACTTAAGGGTCATTAATTAACAAATAATTACTTTTTTATTCATAAAAAATTATGAAATTAATGTTTTTTTGAACAATATGTTAAACCTCATATCACATTCCAATAAACATGAATAATAATATAGGGTATAGTACATGGAACCACCTATCTCAAACAGTTCCAAATCCTATCAAAATAAGGCATGTCTACTTTGTCCAAGTCGTCTAACTTCATTAAACCTATAATAGTGAAATTGGTTCTACTAATGTCCAAGAATTCCAATTAATTAATTATATATAAATTATAATTAATTAAAATATTATACAGAACTTATATCAAAAGGGCAGATGAATAATTTTCCAAATGACTTACCAGATATCACCAACTAGTCAGAATCATGACCAATTGCTCATGGAAGGCCAGTAACACACTTCCAACCTCATTCCAAGAAAAATATCAATCGCATGGAAACAAAAAAAGGATAATTTAACATAATTAAATTGGAACCCTTAGAATAATACAACCAAATTATGTACCTTATATTCAACATTGTGCAATGATGTTCGTTGATCCACTCCCAACACACTCATAATTCTAATATGAGAAAACACCCCAAATCAATTCCATGTTACGATGGAAAATTTAACTCAATTGAACAAAAGAAATATAATATATCACCAAGGGAAATAACTTCACTAAAATTCCCATCAATGGAACATTTTCATCATCATAATACATCTTCTATCCATTCCTATCAAAATTCCCATTGTTTTAAGACAATTCCACCACAATCCAATGGAACTGTCATCTAATTATCTATCTAGAATATAATAACAGACAAATAAATGAACAAGATTATTTAGTAGAAGGGTGATTTAAAGAGGAACTTTGTAAGAATAATGAAGTTGAGTTTCATTTCTTAAAAATAAGTTTTGATAGCTTGGAAATTGAATAAGTATGTCAATGCGCGTTTTTCTAATTAGTATTATACAGATCTAATTTCTGACAATTGTTGAATTGGTACTAATGATCAATCAAATGATTAAATGGTAATTTAAAAACTAATATAAATTTTACAACATTATGAATAATAATTTTATGGAGACTGTGAAAAATATTAGTTTTCATGAAGGTTTGTGTAGAATATAGAATATATATTTGAGAATATCTTGGTGTATATAATTAGTTTTTACTCAGTATTTTTTGGGGGAATTTTTTAAAAAATAGTCCAACCATAAAATATAAAGATCTATCTCAATTATACACTTTTGGGAGGTGGACTAAACCATGTTGGGGATCCATATCTCACAACTTGATAGAGATAGATTATGGATAGAGATGAGTCTTTCATGAACAAGAATGGGGGTGAGAATAACACCCACAGAGTGCACATAATGGTTCACAAGGGGGAAGAAAGGTAAAACCTACCCATTTATACGTGTGTGGCGTATATGGGTACTGAAATCTATGCCAACTTGAAAGGTGGAAGAAGCGAATAGGGTTATTAATCAATGCTATAACATTCTCTTGACCAATGTGGGACTTGGTTGTTCATGTCACTATTCATATGTATTAAAAACATATTAATATAACATAGTCATTCCATCATGTGGATTTGGTCCTTCAAATCAAGGAAACCATCATCCTCAACCTATTGAAATTTTTAGGATTTATGTATATTGTTTTTATTCACATTATATGACTATAATCCCTAAGATAAGCACAAATGGGTGATATTTTGGGGTGATGAGGGTAATAACATCCATTCATGAAATATTCATCTTGCATGCATGAAGAATATAAAGAAAGTGGTAAAAGAAAGGATGATATGTTGATATAGTATGATTTTAATTCATATGTAATGCATGGATTAACTTGAGCATTAATGGATAATGTGATTATCATTGCATTCACGTGAGAGCATCACCAAAAGTGAAAACTAGATCTTGTGAAAGTTGTGACACCATGTTGTTCAATGTCAAATGCTAATGTAACCGGGATCAAATATTTAAATTCCATTTGTTTGAGGATAATAATATCTTCCTTGACTTGACAAAATTTGTAGGAGATTTAATGCGGTATAAAGATTAGAGCCTAGGTAGTGACACTTCTTTAAAATGGATAATATCTATAATCTAAGATGAGATATTACCTCATAAGAGAGAGATATATATAATATTTTTTAAAAATATAGAATTTGTAAAACTATTGTTTTGAGAAGATTAGTTTATGTGAAGTTCCTTTATTATTTGAAGAAGAATAAACTTCCATTAGCCTCCTTAGTCATGAAGAAGGAAATGATTGATCTTTTACATACATTATTACAGAATCTGGAGTGGGCAACGTGTGAACCTCATGAAAAGCAGTTTCTATCTCCCTAAATCCTATCCATGCCAGCACTCACAAATCATACAGGAGAGATTGGGAATATCAAGAAAACCTCTCCCAATGTAATACCTCGGTGTCCCCATTTCTAATGGGAAAATCAAGAAGGTGGAGTTCGACAACCTAATAAGAAAAATCAAAAACCGTTTTTATAATTGGAAGAACAAGTTTCTTTCGTTCGGGGGTAGAATCATGTTGGAAAACTGCATCTTGACGTAAATTTTCATGAACACGTTTGCCACTATTATCCCTCCTAAAGGGACTATTGTACATATTGAAAAAATCATGAACTCATTTATATGGGACAACAGAAAAGAGGGAAAATTTCGATGGGATTCATGGCATCAGATGGCTAAACCTCTGGATGAAGGTGGTGTGAACCTCCAGAACATGACAGAGTGTATTCAAGGCATGCACGCCAAAATTTCCTGGGACATTATTGAAGGGAAGTCACTGTGGGGTAGATTCATCCACGACCGGTATGGGGATGATTGGAGCAACTGGGGGAATCATCCCGGTAACATCTCGTCTCTGTCCAGGTGCATGAAAGAGGCTCTCAGTATGCTTGAGAACAAGGCCATTTGGATTATTGGAAGAGGTGACATCCAGTACTGGAAAGACAACTGGGAAGGATGTAAGATCTTCTTCCCAGGATTCCCTGTGCTGGAGATCAATTTCATCTAGGCTAGGATGCACCCGATCTTCACATCTACAACTCTGGATGCAATCCAAATGAACCTGCTTGACAACATTACTCTCACAGATGACCCAGACAAATGCATCTTCTTGGATTCTCCATCCAGAACATTCCGCACACATTATTACGTTGAATCCATCCACATCAGACATGGAGAGGACATTTGGGCAAGACACCTCTGGTTCAAAGAGATCCCAACAAAGATGAACTTTCTTGTTTGGAGGATTCGTAACTATTCCTACAGATGATAATATTTAGAAGAGAGGCATTCACATTTCCTCCTGATGTGTGTGCTGCACCAACCTAGACACCATGTATGTTTGACACCTCTTCTTTGAGAGTGAATGGGCTATGTTTTCATGGGACATGGTAGGCCAATATATGGGCGTGCAGGGGTTGAATGTTAGCGAACCATATTTCTTCCCCCGGTGGTTTATGGGAACCGAGAATCAACTTGGGGTGCACAAGCTTCGCATCATGGCTTGTGTCTCCATCTGTTGGGTCATATGGGACATGAGGAACAAAGAACGTAGAGGTTTCCATAGGTATTATACCTATCAAAAGGTCTGCCTACTTTCCTTGATGGAGGAGCTCAGTGCTCTCATACAGGGAGGGACACCAATGACTTTGATGCTCCTGAATAGTCCTGGCACAGGGCAAGGGAGGTGGGTAAAGTGGTACCCGCCTAACTCCAGCCTCAAACATAACGTGGATGGCTCCTGCGCCCAAGGTATTATGAGAGGGGGGGGATGGTTTGATACACAAGAGGTTCTGTGGTCATTGGTTTCAGTGCATATTATGGCCAAGACACCCCTATTGAAGCCAAAGCCAGAGCCATGCTCAATGGCTTATCCGTTTTCCATGAACATCACATCTTCATTGCCTTGGACGAATCAGATTCGTGCCTCCAAGTCAACTTCCTACTCAACCAAGAAAAAACCCCCATGGTATTTATACTACTTTATCAGGAGATGTAGGCTCCTATTGGGAGAGGGCATGGATATCACTCATGCATGGAGGGACGTCAATTTCGTAGTGTATGATCTTGCCAGCAAGGGGTGCCCTGATAACTGATGCATTATCTATGATAGTCTCGGGTCTCTTCCCAACACTTTTAATCTCCTTGTTACGATACTTTAGGTTTTCATCATTTTCACCCCCTGTAACATGGTGGGATCGCTAATAAAAAGTCATTTTTCAGTCAAATAGAACATAAAATTTAACACATAAAATAAAAAAGAAGAAGAATTCTTGTGTTCTAGGGTTTACTATTTTCAAAAACCCCATGAAACTTGTACATGAAGTATTTTTGAGATAATATTGTAAAATCATGGGGAGAATTTATAATGTAGTTTTATTTAAAACTGTGGTAGTCTACCTTGAATAAAATATTTTTAAAGAAGTTGTGTGCATTAATTTCACACATCCAAGTGAGGTCAGGACATCATCTAATAGAAGAAAGAATTTATTTATAATTTTTCCATTAATTGAACTAATCATACACAGGGATTTGATATATTTGACCAAGACAAGAAAATCTAATTCAAAAATTACAATGGTTCTTTAAGGTTTATAAAATAATAGAAGATCCAGTATGCTCATAGAGTAAGATCACTCTAAAAAAAGGAATAATGATTTCTATTATATGATCAAAATAAAAAAGAAGACAGATCTTGTGACTTGGGGTATAAGTAGTTTATCAATATGCATGTGACTTTGAGGGTATAACCATTAGAGAAGTAGATAATTCAATTGGGTGGTATAACCAATTTAGGAATAAGATTTGGATTACTGGTGGTAAAACCATGATCAACTAGAGGATCAAATATTAGTTGTATAACTCATTTCCATCTAAACCACTAGAATTGATTAAAACATTACATTATGAAATCCATGTTGTGAGGGGGGGGGGGGTATAAAAAACATATAAAAAAATATGTTTTTATACAAAACCATATAAAACTATGTTCTGTGATCTTTCTTAATATTACTATATATGAGCTGAGACTGTGATATATCACTGCGTGGATTGATAACCTTAACAATTTTAGGATTTTGAATTCAGAAAAAATTAATTGATAAAGGCAAACCACTAATTCTCCCCCATTTCAGTGGTTAATTCATCATGGGTATCTACAATTGGTATAAGTGTGTGTTACCTATAAATATCAAAACTAGCTTTCATGAAGTGTGTATTTTGAATAATTAAAGGAGATACCTCCAATGGAGAGAAAAGAAGCTAACCATGAGGACACTAATTTTGATATTTCAACCAAGAATTAGAATAATAGAAATAAAAGATATAAAATAAAGTTGAAGAATAATCTTACATTAATGTCAGAGACACCACTAAATGAAGGTACATAAAGTGGTATACATTGAAATAAATATTTTAATTATGATTATTTTGATTAATCGTGATGAATATTTGATAATGATGTATGACATAGTTATATTCATTTTAAATTCATTAAAAATCTAAAGAAAGTTCCCAATGAAGTTATAAATCTTATTGTTGGAGGTTTCACGGGTCTTCAGGATAAAAAATTACACTGGGAAGAAGAGGCTAACACTATGGAAGAGAAATTGGCAAAAAATGTTTCCATATTAAACAATATCACAAATTATTTTTGAAAAAAGGATGAAAAAACCTACCATTTCAATAAAAGATACAGTTAATTTACTGAATAATTATAGATTAATGTTTGTGAGAAAGAAATCTTTGAGATAGATTTCATAGAATCTTATTATGCACTTGAAAAATTACATGATGTCTCTATGGATGTCAAGGATGCTCAAATAGAGGTTAAAGAAAACAAGAAAAGGTGATCAAAAATTATTTACAAGAATATATGAAAATGCATGAAATAAATAAATAAAGTGAAGGAGTATTGGGAAGACATGATGAGATTAGTTGACGATGAGAGGAAATCCATCAACATAAAGTGTTTAGAGATGGATGTGAGATTAAAGAATTATGAATCACCATAAGATAAAACTTACCAAATTACATGAAAAAGAGACACTTTCACATACGTATGAATTTAGGATCATGAATCCAAGAAGAAAATGATATCATCCTATAAAAAAAATAGAAAAATCATATAATAATAAGGTATCCCATAAACTAGAAACTTTATTATGTACTAATGATGTTTCAATTTATGGTATATATTTTAAATGAAATTTTGGGAAATTATAGTTAGTAAAGAACACTAATAAACCCACCACATCAAGGATGGATTAGAGAATATTAATTCAAATATATTCCTCAATAAGTTTCCAAGTGAGTGGTTATTTCACTCAATAATAGCAAGGTACACACTCTATGAAATCTAAGAAGACTACAATATAAAATAAGAGAAGATGATTCATAGGCTATTTTTGATTTTTCAGTAAGTTTTAATAGGATAAATTAGAATGTTTCAATAAAAAAATTCATGAAAATAATATAAGGACAATGTTAATGAGAATAAAATACGAATAAATGAGAATAACTTGTTACTAGAAGTAGAGGGGAAAAAGAAAAGAAAATAATGCGAGTAACAAAAATAAATCTAAATCTACTTGGACCAAGAATATAAATGAGAGATACTATTCTACATAAAATGGAGATATAAATATGTCAATAAAATAACTACCACATAGAAAACATAAGTCATATTTTGTAGAAGCACAATAATAACAAGTGTCTTGATAAAATGCATATCAAGTTGTAAGATTCATTTTTAATGGTTTTTCTTGGTGCTGTGAAAAATTGTGGGCACAAATCATACTCATTATGGTATAATATGTTATTTCCTTGAGATATACTTGAATAAAGTGGTATTAATGGGGAACATATGATACTATATTATCAAATAAAAAATTTAGTGACTAGAAATCCATCCAAACTACGAATTCAAAACATTTATGAATACTTAGAAGAATATTTTGGAAGATACAAGTAGAAGGATCACATAGCTAAGAAATGTATGAAAACAATTTAGGTTATATTACCTATGTTTTGAAATGGAATGGAATTCAAAAAACAAATATTGGTATGTCATGTGAAAATTATGAGAATATAGAGAATTTTAATAAAGGCTACCTGGTTGTTTGGCCAAATCAATTAAAATTGGCTAAGAAATTGGAGGAAGCACAAAAACTAGCTAAAGATAAAGGAAAGAAAGTGGATAAAAAAACTTGGATGAAAAAAATTATTCCACATAAATAAAAATTTCAAGGAGAGAAACATTATAATAATACAAATGAGTCTCAAAAAATAAAGAAGATTTCAAAGAAATATTCCCACACTGAGATTAGAAG
Source organism: Viscum album (assembly GCA_963277665.1). Lineage (NCBI taxonomy): Eukaryota > Viridiplantae > Streptophyta > Magnoliopsida > Santalales > Viscaceae > Viscum > Viscum album. The sequence goes on along the minus strand of OY728132.1, from coordinate 1,474,046,998 downwards.
AAAGTAATGGCCTAGTTCAAAATGAATTTATCAAATTAAATGTCACTCCAAAAAAATGAAAAGGTCAATCCTTATTCATATATATATATATTTTTTTATGTATTAACATGTAGGTAATTTAAGGATATGGATGCATCCCTTAAGGGGGTGAATTCTTGAGTTAAAGCTGTTATATATTCACAACATAGTGAATGTTGAATTTCTAGAAAGATTTAAGAAATTTAAATATGAGGTATTATAATCATTCCCATTTCACTACCTATGAATTGGTAATCATTATCAAGGTGGATTTTATATTAATATAATAATTAGGATCTATAACTTTTTCACTTGAACTTCTTGATGTATTAAAGTGTCTCAAGGATTTAAAATTTCCTTGATAAATCTAATTACTTGCACCCCCGAAAATGATAAATGAGAATTTATAAGCATGATTTCAGATTCATGGTAGTTTATGGAAAAAATAAACTACCATGAGTATGTTTATATTGTTTTATACATTGGGTTATCCCATTTATACATATAATTTATTAACTAAAGGCTATTTTCTAAGAGAACCATGTTATATCATCCCACTATTAGAAGTGTTCAAGAAATATTTTGTTTGGAAAATTGATGAGATGAGAATATTAGCAATTTTTGTTTTAATTTGATTATAAATATATGGGAGAAGAAAGAGACATAGATTCACATATTGACATGATGAATTATTTGGTATTATTGGAAACAAATTCAAAGGGGATAATGTTATGACCAATGAATTTGAGTTTCATTTGTTTTCAATAAGGTATGATAACATGGTGATTGAATAAGTATATAAATATATGTTTTTATACTGATTATTAAGTATCTGTGATAAATAATTTTTTTATCAACCTTAAATCTCAAAGACCTATGTTAATGGTAGTTGAATAGCTTGCATAATGCTAAAAATATGCTGAAGAAGAATTTAATGGAGACCATGAAAGATATTATTTTTCATAATTCTTTTTAGAGAATAGATAATATAAATTTTTTAATAACATGGTGAATATAATTAGTTATTATGAAGTATTTATGTTGTAATTTATGAAAAAAATTAGTCTAACCAACCATGATGAGAAATAATCTCAATACCACACATGTGGGAGGTTGCCTTGACCATATAGGAGAGATAACTCTAACATATTGGCAGAGGAAGAGCATTTTTAGGGGTGAGGCCTATATGGATAGGCATAGTGAGAAGGCATATAAATCCTAAAGTGTGATTTGTGGAATTCATAGGGGAATTAAGATGTGCCCACCACATTTATATGTGTGCGGTGTATTATGATTCGGCCCCCAGTGTCAACTCGAAAGGTGGAAGAAGAGGTGAGGGTTATTAAGCACAGTGAGAATGTCTATGATACCAATATAGGGTTCAATCATGCATGTCACTACTCATCCATATTAAAAATGTACATATATAACACAATAATAAAATCATGTGGACATGGGTCATTCAATCAAGGCAGTTATCATCTTCAACCTCTTGGAATTTGTAGGTTTTCAGTTTGTCGGATTTCATTGAATGCCATGCCTGTAAACTACGAGATGATCTTGAATAGATTGGATTTTTAGGTGATTATGTTAAGCACCTAAATTCAAGAAATATTAATCATTTATACATGAATCACTTTACTAAATTTATATTGGTTTAGGTTGATATGAATATATAGTAGGTTCTTAATTAATCTATAATGAATGAATGATATTGAGAAATAAATTAGTATGTAATAATCATCAAATGCATGTGTGAGAATCACCATGGAGAGAAAAAATGATCTCACATAATTCATGAAGCTATGTAATTCAGAATCGCATGATATAGTTACCAACATAAAATATTTAAATGCCAAATATTTGGGGATATTAATGTCATCCTTGACTTGAAAATATTTGAGGGAGAATAAACATGACATGAAAATCATAGATAAATGGAAAGACCCAGACATAAAAGGAGAAAATCCATGGATGAGGATGAGTTATTGCCACTTGAGAGAGAGATGTTTTTTTTGAAAAATAGTGAATTAATAAATCTCTTGTTCTGTAAAGAGAAGGTTCTATGGAGATCCTTAATTACACAAGGAAGAAGAACCTTATGTGGTTATTTTTTCCATGGAGGAAAGAATTTAGATTCTAAATAACCTATTACACAAATCATATACGAGGTTACGAAAATCCCTACTAATTTTAAGTAACTCTAATACCTCATACTTTAATACGTGATAGAGAAGGAGAAAGATCATGTGACATAATTTCACAAAGAAGAAGCTATCAAGAATGAGATCTGATCTGAAGGATCACCATCTAAGGAATACATGATCAATAAAATATAATTTTCATAAAGAATCACATATTCATGGATATTATGAAAATTGAATTTGGGGAAGTGAAATTTAATGAAATAACTAATCAAAAAGGATTTAAACAATATTGAGAATGTAACACCCCAAGATTTTATGAAAAATATTCATTTAATTTCATTAATGTCTTGTGTTGTATGCTATACCAAGATTACCTTGTGCTATATGCAACACCGTATTAGCTTACAGTATACGCAACACTATTCTTGGATCGTGTTACACCCAATTTTGATAATAGTTATTCTACGCAACATTGAGTATATATATATATATTCAATGTATAAATAAAATATGGTTGTATTATGTTATACAAAACAACAAAGGATTATTGCACAGCACGCAACCCTGACTTGGCTTGCATTACACACAATCACGACCTTCCTCGATAGCGTGTGTTGTACGCAATACCGGGTTTTACTAAACAATGATATATTATTATAATATTATTATGAACTATCCGTTATGAATAGTATTAACTAAATTTTGAATCTTATAAAATTATTATTTGTCTTGCACATTTTCTAAAACATGGTATAAGAACAAAATAATTTTTTCGGGTAAAATAAGTATTTTTCAAAAAATGCAGTTTTGCCGCCTTTTGATGGAGCACCCACTTTAAATATAGTTTTTGACATGTTTATAAGTTCAATTTTACAAAATAAAATTCTTATTTTGAATCATGAAATAAAAATTTACTTTGGATAAATTTTCATATCATTCTGGTAACTTTCATATTTTGATGAATAGTAAAAACACGCTATATTTTAATTAAAAACAACTTTTTTCAACGCAATAATTTAAATGGTTAAATTATAATATAGAATGTCTTTAAAGTATAAATAGAATATATTTTTACCATTTAATATAATTTATTTCAGTAGCATTGATTCTACCTTGAATTCGTAGGATAAATCAATTCAATCTTTTCCAATGTTTTAAAGAAAAACCCATTTTCTTTTGACAACGGGATTAATTTTAATTTAATTTCTGAAACTTTTGTGTATTGAATTTGGAAAAATGGATTCCATATTTGGAATAAATGGATCCAAATTATGTTAATAAGCTAATTTTTATTTTTGGTAATTATGAATAGTAACTACGGTAAATTTTATTTACCATAGTTAAAGGTAAATCGGGTAATTAAGGGTAAATATAATATTATAGAATTACCCTAACACATGTCAAAATCCTATTTTATGACTAAAAGTCGACCCATATCACCTAAGGATCGGATTAGATTCATTTAATGGACTTTGTTCCATTAAAATAATTTAATTATTATTAAAACCAAAGAATGTGACAACATGTCACTTTCTTAAATCTTATAAGTATAATAATTTTAATTTAGTGATAAAATTCATGAAACTTCGGACATGAATAGTCTCCATAAAGATAATACAATTATCTACATCATAGGAATTTATTTAGAATTTTTAGGGATTAAATAATTATCATTTATTATTACACAATGATGATGCAATGATTGTCTTATTAATGAAATATTGACATAATTGATGTTATAAATACCCAAATAAATGTAATTTAAGACTTTTTATGAATTAAACTAATTTATAGGTTAATATGACATGTTAGTATTTATTTAATTATCTTTTTTTGAACTAATAATTCTGTTATGATTTTCACAAAAAATCAATTACTAAATAGTGTCAAAATTGACATAAAATAGTTTTTAAAACAAATATTATATTATTAATTGTTATTTTATTCCTAAAAATCTAAGGTTCAGCCAAATAACTTAGATAAGGTTATATATATTAATAATAAACAACTTGGGGTTTGTTTTTGTTCTTATAGTAAGTTTATTAACCTTATAGTATAAGAACACAAGAAGACACTGTAAAAGTAAAATTATTTAACTTAATGTTAAATCTAAATGATAAGGTTAAAATAGGAAAATAAACTTGTCTAAATTCTATTGGATGAGAGAATTTCGACCCATCTCCACCTTAGCTTCAAAATAAATCAATTTGGAGCTATTTAAAACCGAATTTGACTTTATAATAAAATAATAGTTTTAGTTATTCCAAAGGTACCCCTCTCCTCCCTTATAAAAGGGCACCTCCTCCTCCCTCTTCCTCACACCACTTTGAGCCTTCATGCTCGGCCAACCCCTGCCAATTTCTCCTCTACACTTCCCTAGAAACATCTTGGAGGTTATGGTCTTCATTAAAGACCTATTTTAGTACCCTAAAAGGAGGTCTCAAAGAAGCACTTCAAAGAAGAGGAGGTTTGGACACTTACGAAGCAAATCAGACCTAAGGTAAGGGATAATTTTTCAAATCTCATTTTTATCCAAGATTTCATTTTCGTAAGTATTTACTAGGGTTATTTCTATCATCTATGCCCATGTTTTATAAAAGTGTTTTCATGTATGTTTAAAGTCCTTTTACCCATTTTTGACTTTTACTACAAGGTATGTAAGGAATCATTCTTTTGTTTACGTTATAAGGTACTTTTTGACTTTTCCGGCAAAAGTACGAAAAGAATGTTTTTTAACTTATACGACACAAACAGATTTTTACGTTTTTATAAAGCCTTATTTTCATGAAGCTTCATCCAAAAGATTTCATGACTATTTTCAACAAAATCTCTTTCTTTTAAAATTGCATGACATTTTGTGAAAAGAAATTGATTTTGAAGAAGAAAGGATATTTTCCTCAAGAATTCATTTCAAGTGTTTTATCAAAACCATTTTCCATCTAAGATGAAATTATTTCATATGTGTATGTTTCAAGTTTAATGTATCTATGATTTACATGGTTTCACTTTTCTTATTATGAAATGATATCCATTTCTTTTATATGGATTATGTGATGATGGGATGATGTTTATGAAACCCATTTTATTCTTTGGGTTATTATGAATGATGTATGTTTATTTTGTGGCACAAGTAAGAATGATTTCATTATGAGATGTGTTGGAACTATATCTCCCTCCAATGCATTAGGTAAAGATTTTATATCTAATGAGATAGACATGGCTGGAACGGTAGGTTATACCGGTTCAGTGAAACAGGACTGAAATGAGGAGTGAACTCAGTTCAGAAAGGGACTTTGTCCACTAAGATAGTCTTGGCAATGAGTCTTGACTAATAAGAAATGATTCTCTATAATTATGTGTGTATGCCAAAAATTTTAATGTTTTATGTTATGATTATTGGGATTACATTTCACTACTATGATTTATCCCATGTTATGACATTATGATCTCTTTTGCATGTTAAGATTTCCAAAAGATATGTTTTTATGAATATGACGTGATTGATATTTCTTTTGTTTACCCTTACTGAGCATTTGAGCTCACCCTTTTATGTTTTATTTTCCCTAGGACATAAATAAAGGATTTAGGTTTAAAAAAAATAAGATCTTTATGGGAGATGTTGAAGATCTTTCACCACGATTAGAAGATTATATTCCGTGTTTCAAAAGACACTAAACTATTACGGTCCTTGTGTGTGTGTTTTTGTTATGTACTACATATTCCGAAAAAGTAATGTAATGTCTATGTACGTTAAGCTTCGAGTCTCTATAGTTGGTATCAGAGGAAAGGTTTAGTCAACCTTTGGAAACTAGGATGCGAAAACGTTAGTGAGATCCCTGGAGATATTTCTAAGGTATGTCTAGGGATGTCCCTAAGGATAAGTATACATATAGGATACAGTCCTAGAACTACGGTAACGATCATAGAATTTAACCTAAGATGTTATATATTGAGGATACTCCCCCTTTATTATGTTGTTTTCCCTAGCATGATTTGTGCCTCTCACACTATTATTTTTGGGTTTTAGACGATGGCTGGAACCCGAAGGAACCGTGTTGATCAATGTAATGGAAAATGAAATGATTGTCCTCCTGAACAAACAAATGTTATGGGAGATGGAGTGAAAAATCTTATTTCTATACTTACACAAGCTATGAATCATTCTGGACTTCCAAATGAGGAGAGAAGGGAACAACATTCTATTGAGTCCTTCATGAGGCAACGTCCACCTTCTTTCAGTGGGTCTTCTGATCCACTTGTTGCTGAACAATGGATCAGTACCACTGAAAAGATATTTTATGTTCTTCAATGTTCTGAACATGATAAAGTCATCTTAGCAGTATATCGTTTGGAAGGTGAAGCTGATCAATGGTGAAATCTTATCAAGAATACGAGGCAAAGAGATGAAATTGAGTCCATGGAATGGGACGAGTTCAAGAACTTATTTTTCAATAATTACTTCCCTCTTATTCTTCAAAAAAAATGGAGAAGGAGTTTCTTGAACTAAAGCAAAAGGATGATGAATCTGTTGGAATATACGAAGAGAATTTTACAAGGCTTGCAAGGTATGCATCTGGATTTATCATCCAACCTGAAAGTAAAGTTGATCGATTCTTCAGTGGCTTAAAACCAAATATTTGAAGGGAATTATCTATAAGAGGCTTCAGTAGCTATGAAGAAATTGTGCATTGTGATATCAAGGTAGAAATGGAAGTTGGTGTTACTTATCCATCTCATAGTTTTGACAAGAAACGAAATATGGAGTTCAAGGAGAAATCTCAGAATAATGGTGAAAAGAAGATGAATGTTTTCTTATGCTCAAAGTGTGGAAAGAAGCATGGTGGAGATTGTCTTAAAGGGACAAGTAAATGTTTCAAATGTGGAAAGGAAGGTCATCGGGCATTTGAATGCCGCAATGATGGGAAGAAGATTCCTAATGATATAAACAAAGGAAGGGATACACAGAATGAACCTACTACACTTCAATGCTTCAAGTGCAAGGAAATGGGGAATTATGCTAATAAATGCCCTAATCCAAGGGTTAGTGATGATTGACATGAGAAACCACTTAAGGAAAAGGACAAAGGGAAGTCACATGCGATCACCATTGGCGATGTTGAATATGACAATGATGTGGTGGAATGATTAAGTGTTTATGTAATGGGATTCCAGAATAATGTTGTATATAGTATCGTGGAATATTGGAATATTTATGTTTTGTTATATTGTGGTTTTCAATAATTTTATGGCATCGGTAACCATGAAAAGTGATTGAAATATTTTTGGAAAGCAGATGATATGCACATAATGAAGGGATAAATAAAATATAATATGTTTGATAGTATTCATGAGCTCATTATTGATATAAGGACTAAGTGATATCATGGTTTGAGGATATATAATTTTGAGGATTTTGGTATGTGGAAAGTGTTAACTTTTAACTGCATTCATGTTTTCATTAAGGTTCAATGGATATTCATTCTTCAAGAGAATACATGATTAAGGTATTCACATGTTTGTAATTTGACCAACAAGATATATCTTATGATATATGGGGGATAAATTATGGCATTCACGTGATCATTTTCTTTATACTATGAGCTTGGACCGAAGTATTTTAGATAAGCCTAAAGATTGGAATGGATTATGTTGGACATAATTTAGTATTGTTTAAGGATAATTTTTTTTTGATATTGTTGATGGTATTTTATAGTAATATAGCTTTAGAAAAAGGACAACCTGCAGGATGGGCGACAACCCATCGCGTCAGACACGGCTGTGGGAATCGAACCCACAACCGAAGTGCGACTAGCCTTTATCGCCTACCACTGGCCTACATGAAGTCTTTGTTTAGTAGAAACTAGTTTTATTATATTAATCAGTATGATATATGAAGTATAAGTCCATTTTAGAAACCATATATGATTAATCTCACTATAGATGGACTTATGTATTTTTTGATAACTTTGCTAACCTTTTTTTTGAGACAGATGGAATGACCCATCATTCTATCACATGATCTGCTAACACATCCCGAATGACAAATTCAACTTCATTTCTTTAAGAGATGAAGTGGAAATTGTCCAAAGAACGACAAACGGTGAGACTATACCAAAATCACAAAAGTATTTATTCTAATTACAATTTCATCAACTATAGGGAAATGATCTTGAAAACCAAAAATTTTGTCCTAGTGCTCTTATATCTGATGAATTAGATGGTACCTTAGATCATCACAAATTTATAGCTTTGTGATTGCTGGATTTTCCATAGCCATGATCTCAACCACTCTCCATCAGAACATGATGGTTAGATTTCTCTTCCATATCCATATTTTCACCTATGTAGAAACCCAGTGATTAGTTTATTTGGGTAACCATTACGTTTCATACTTTTGTTTTTAAAGATTGGTTTTGGTATTCCTTTTTACGATGTGAGTTTCTATTAAAGAAACTTTCGAATACTAAACCATTTATAACCCCGACGAATTTCGAGGGCGAAATTCATTTTAAGGGGGGTAGAATATAACACCCTGAGATTTTATGAAAAATATTATTTTAATTTCATTAATTTTTTGTGTTGTATGATACACCAATATTACCTTGCACTATACGCAACACCGTATTAGCTTGCAGTATACGCAACACTATTCTTGGATCGTGTTACACACAATTTTGATAATAGTTATTCTACGCAACATTGAGTATATATATATATATTCAATGTATAAATGAAATATGGTTGGATTATGTTATATGAAACAATGAAGGATTCTTCCACAGCACACAACCCTGACTTGGCTTGCATTACATGCAATCGCGACCTTCCTCGATAGCGTGTGTTGTACACAATACCAGGTTTTACTAAACAACAATATATTATTATAATATTATTATGAACTAGCCATTATGAATAACATTAACTAAATTTTTAATCTTATAACATTATTATTCATCTTTCACATTTTCTAAAACATGGTATAAGAACAAAATAAATTTTTCAGGTAAAATAAGTATTTTTCAAAAAAATGCAGTTTTGATGCCTTTTGATGGATTACCCACATTAAATCTAGTTTTTGACATGTTTATAAGTTCAATTTGACAAAATAAAATTCTTCTTTGGAATCATTAAATAAAAATTTACTTTGGATAAATTTTCATATCATTCTGGTAACTTTCATATTTTGATGAATAGTAAAAACACGCTATATTTTAATTAAAAACAACTTTTTTCATCGAAATAATTTATATGGTTAAATTATAATATTTAATGGTTTTAAAGTATAAATAGAATAAATTTTTACCATTTAATATAATGTATGTCATTATCATTGATTCTACCTTGAATTCGTAGGATAAATCAATTCAATCTTTTGCAATGTTTTGAAGAAAAACCCATTTTCTTTTGACAACGGGATTAATTTTAATTTAATTTCTGCAACTTTTGTGTACTGAATTTGGAAAACTGGATTCCATATTTGGAATCATTGGATCCAAATTATGTTAATAAGCTACTTTTTATTTTTGGGAATTATGAATAGTATCTACGGTAAATTTTATTTACCATAGTTAAAGGTAAATCGGGTAATTAAGGGTAAATATAATATTATAAAATTACCCTAACACATGTCAAAATCCTATTGGATGACTAAAAGTCTACCCATATCACCTAAGGGTCGGATTAGAATCATTTAATGGACTTTTTTCCATGAAAATAATTTAATTATTATTAAAACTAAAGAATGTGACAACATGTCACTTTCTTAAATCTTATAAGTATAATAATTTTAATTTAGTGATACACTTCATGAAACTTCAAAAATTAATAGTCTCCAGAAAGCTAATACAATTATCTACATCATAGGAATTTATTTAGAATTTTTAGGGATTAAATAATTATCATTTATTATGATAAAAAAGATGATGCAGTAATTGTCTTATTAATGAAATATTGACATAATTGATGTTATAAATACGCAAATAAATGTAATTTAAGAATTTTTATGAATTAAACGAATTTTATAGGTTAATATGACATGTTAGTATTGATTTAATTAACTTTTTTTGAACTAATCATTCTGTTATGATTTTCACAAAAATCAATTACTAAATAGTGTCAAAATTGACATAAAATAGTTTTTAAAACAAATATTATATTATTAATTGTTATTTTATTCCTAAAAATATAATGTTCGGCAAAATGACTTAGATAAGGTTATATATATTAATAATAAACAACTTGGGATTCTTTTTTCTTCTTATAGTAAGTTTATTAACCTTATAGTATAAGAACACACGAAGACACAGTAAAAGTAAAATTATTTAACTTAATGTTAAATCTAAATGATAAGGTTAAAATAGGAACTTAACTTGTATAAATTCTATTGGATGAGAGAATTTAGACCCATCACCACCTTAGCTTCAAAATAAATAAATTTGGAGCTATTTAAAACCGAATTTGACTTTATAATAAAATAATAGTTTTAGTTATTCCAATGGTACCCCTCTCCTCCCTTATAAAAGGGCACCTCTTCCTCCCTCTTCCTCACACCACTTTGAGCCTTCAAGATCGGACAAACCCTGCCAATTTCTCCTCTACACTTCCCTAGAAACATCCTAGAGGTTCTGGTCTTATTCAAATACCTATTTTAGTACCCTAAAAGGAGGTCTCAAAGAAGCACTTCAAAGAAGAGGAGGTTTGGACAATTACGATGCAAATCAGACCTAAGGTAAGGGATAATTTTGCAAATCTCATTTTTATCCGAGATTGCATATTCGTAAGTATTTACTAAGGTTATTTCTATCATCCATGTCTATGTTTTATAAAAGTGTTTTCATGTATGTTTAAAGTCCTTTTACCCATTTTTGACTTTTACTACATGGTATGTAGGGAATCATTCTTTTGTTTACGTTACAAGGTACTTTTTGACTTTTCCGGCAAAAGTACGAAAAGAATGTTTTTTTAACTTATACGGAACGAACGTATTTTTAAGGTTTTATAAAGCCTTATTTTCATGATGCTTCCTCCAAAATATGTCATGACTATTTTCAACAAAATCTATTTCTTTTAAAATTGCACGACATTTTGTGAAAAGAAATTGATTTTGAAGAAGAAAGGATATTTTTCTCAAGAATTCATTTCAAGTGTTTTATCAAAACAATTTTCCATCTAAGATGAAATTATTTCACTTGTGTATGTTTCAAGTGTAATTTCTCTATGATTTACATGGTTTCAATTTTTTTATTATGAAATGATATCCATTTCTTTTATATGGATTATGTGATGATGGGATGATGTTTATGAAACCCATTTTATTCATTGGGTTATTATGAATGATGTATGTTTATTTTGTGGCACATGTAAGAATGATTTAATTATGAGATGGGTGAGACCTATATCTCCCTCCAATTCATTGGGTAAAGATTTTATATCTCATGAGATAAACATGGCTGGAACGGTAGGTTATATCGGTTCAGTGAAACAGGACTAATATGAGGAGTGAATTCGGTTCAGAAAGGGACTTTGTCCACTAAGATAGTCTTGGAAATGAGTCTTGAATAATAAGAAATGATTCTCTATGATTATTTGTGTATGCCACAAAGTTTCATGTTTTAATTTATGATTATTGGGATTACATTTCACTACTATGATTTATCCCATGTTATGAAATTATGATCTCTTTTGCAGGTTAAGATTTCCAAAAGATATGTTCTTATGAATATGACATGATTGATATTTCTTTTGTTTACACTTACTGAGCATTTGAGATCACCCTTTTATGTTTTCTTTTCCCCAGGACATAAAGAAAAGATTTAGGTTAAAAAAAAGATCTTTATGGGAGATTTTGAAGATCTTTCACCACGATTAGAAGATTATATTCCGAGTTTCCAAAGACACTAAACTATTACGGTCCTTGTGTGTGTGTTTTTGTTATGTAATAAGTATTCCGCAAAAGTAATGTAATGTCTATGTACGTTAAGCTTCGGGTATCTACAGAGAAGGTAGTAACAAATGATAGCAAGAAAACAAGACATGAAAGTGAACACATAAAATAATTACAAGGATGAATGTTTGAGTGCAAGGGTTTTCTATTTTTAGATTCCCCATGATATTCATGAATGAAGTATTTTTTAGATAACATTGTGAAGTAGAGGTGAAAGTTTAATAAATATTTTTATTTCACATTGTGAAAGTCTATATTGGATAAAATATTATTAAAGAATTTGTGTGCTATATTGAAAACATCCATGTAAGGTCAAGAGTTCATCTGATAAAAGAAATAATTTCCTAATCATTATTACACTGAGGAAACTAATCATACATAGGTATGAGATATATTTGAGAAAGACTAAAACTTTTGATTTTTCAGGCACAAAGGTACTTCAAGGTGTACTTAATATGAGAAAATTTAGTATGTTTTTAGAGTAAGATCACCCTGAAGAAGGAAGAGTACGTTCTATTATATGATTAAGAAAGAGAAGATGAAGTAGATTTTGACTGGGGGTATAACTATTTGTGGAAGAGACACATGATTTTGGGGGTATAACTAGTCAAGAAGAAGATATGAGAGTTGGGGTTATTAATATACAAGGAATAATAGTTGGACTGTTGGGGGGTATAACTATGATAAATTGGATAATTGAATATTGGAGTGTATTACCAGTCTCTACCTAAACCATTGAAATTGATAAAAATATTATAGTGGAGAACCCATGTTGTAGGGTATAACCAACATTTCAGGGAGAATGAATTTGTACCAACCCTTATAAAAACTGTATTTTATTCTCTCTGTTATTATTTATTTATACAATGTTAGATTGTAAGATATTACAAAGTGGATAAAGATAATTAAAATGTTCGAGATGTTAAATTAAAAAATAAATTAATTCATCAAATTAATCCATTGATCCACCCAGTGTTAAATTTAGCCTGGGGATATATAGAACTTGACATCAAAGTATCATAAGGGTTAGATATTACCATATGATGAATGGTACAACAATCCAGCATCACATGAGGAAGAAAGATTCCAAGATTAAATAATAATAAAATATTCCATGTAGATTATCCCTTAGATATCATCTAAATCTACCTCGAATCAAGGGAAACTCAAGGAGTTAGGATAAGAGAGGAACATGGATAAATTTCCCTAAAAATCAAACCAAGGGGTTAAATCCTGAGTGGGTCTCAACAGAAAAACAGACCAAAAGGTCTTCCACTTAATTCCACCCAATGCACCCCTCTAGCCAGGTGGTTGGGGTACATCTTCTAGTAAATGGTACATCAACCACCTCATGAAGGATCACTAGATGGATGGTGGGACCTACTTGGAAACCAAGATAATTCCTACCCCACCATCTTTCTAGTGGCTCCAGAAGTATTACTGAATACTTTAGGCCTCATTTACTAAAATTACTCACTCTTTCCACCCATTAATCATCAGTTCAATTTTAAAAAATTATATTTATGATGCTCAACTAGGTAACACCTTGGTTAATCACCCAGTTCTTCAAATAATTGGTCAACCAGATGAAAAACTCAAATTCTCTCCAAAATTCATTTCTCTTAAAAATGCGAGTCATCATAGTTTCTATATACCACTCATAGTGTATGAGTTGGACTCACTACTAATTTTATAAGGTCCTAGATGTAACACCATGACTCTAGTAACTTATAGTTAGAGTTTATTTTCTTACATAGACATAATATACATGAAATAACATCCCAAAGGACTGAATATTTTTTTAATATTTTTAAACTAGATAAATGATTGAATCCCAAATTAAATTTGAAAGAATAAATTAAAATATAATATTTTATATGCTAAAATCATTATTCTATCTAGAATAACATTGCTTATCATTAATAATCAATTATTTCTCTTCTAAAGAAAAGATACATAATAAATGGTGAGATTATATGATCTATAAGATAAATCATGAAACAAAAGATGTCATAAAGTAAATAAAATAGGAATAATATGGTTAATAAAAACAATAATCAAATATGATATATGACTAATACCCTTAAAGGTGACTAAATCCTTGGATAACATAAAAATATAAATAATAACATAGATAAAAACAACTAGTTTCAAAATAATACAATTCATAATTCTAAACATCATAATCTTACAATCAAGGTCTTCTTCTAAGATAACATATGTAAGAAGGTAAGGAATACACCAAATACCCAAACTAGTTTGTCACATGAGACCTACCGATGAAAGGAAGGGATATATATTACCCACCCTTATCACTTAATACACCCATCACATTCATCATATTAAAGGAGTGGATAAAAATTTAATGCATAATCATCATAGACATTCGTATTAAAAAACTAGAATAAATTATGATAACATTTTACACAATCAATAAATAGTAAAATATGATCATAATCTATATAGAGAAATATTGACGATGGAAATAATATAGTATATCCCCAGTAAATCATAAGATTCATCAAAGGTTGTTGGAATAGGTTAAAATTCTTTATAAAGATCACTAGAATATTTTATATGAAAAATACAAATTTCGTTTTGAGATAAATTTTTTTAATCTAAAAAAGTTACAAAATGTTAATTAAAAAAGATTATTTGAAAATAAAAAGGGAAAATTATAAAGTAATATTCAATTAAAATAGTATTCATGATGGTGGGAAAATACTTTCATACAGTGTGTGTTAAAACAAATATTTTGTTTAAATTTTTGGTAAAAAGTACCTTATTTAGAAAAAAAGAAGACGCATTTTAAAACATTTTATATAAATTTGAATAATTAAAAAAAATTATTTAATCAATCATTGGATAATGTAAAAAAACATTATTGAAAACATTTTAGAGAAACTATTAAAATGGAAGAAAAATATTCTAGAAGGAATTGAAAAACCAAGTCGTCTTTCCTTTAAAACATTATTATGGTCTTTTAAGTACCAAATAAGGTAAAAATGAAATTAATACTTTAAAACCAGATAAATGTTCATTAGAGAAGGAAATTTATGGTGATTAATATATAAATTTCATATAATTTTTCTAACAAAAAATTAAACATAAACAGTCCCGATTAAGGGTGAGATTGTGAAATAAACCCTTACCTCAGGTCAAAGTTTCATTGTAAGTGTTTTTATCCTATAGTTTAGTAAACTTATATTTTTTATACATATAAATATGATAACCATATTCATAATCATATAATTATAAATTATTAGCCTATAAAATATAAATAGATTTTTGGTAATTATTTTTTATTAAAATTGTGTTTTTTAATTGTTAGATATTTCATTTTTCATGTATGATTGGGTTTAGTAGTTTTAGTCCCTGAATTTTGATCATGAATAAATTATAAATATAATTTTAATCATGATATAAATACAATATCAATTAAAAATATACATATTTAGAATCATCTATGAAATTTAGACTTGAAAAATTAATCACATCATTTTGTGGAGGTGGTAATCCATACATACACAAAAGAGCCATTATAATTTTTTTAATGAGTAGAAGGGTAATAAGGTAACTGATATTATATATTTATATAATAATGATTATTTCATAATTATAATATATATTAATTAGTTCAATATAAGTAAATTGGTGATGAAAAATTAATTACACCGCTATGTGGAGACGAAAATCCATACATACGCACAAGTGATGTTTTCAACTTTTAGAGGAAGAAAAAGAGATATAAAATGGGGTTTCCATAAAAATAATAACATATAATTATTTTAATTATACTATATTTATTATTTTAGTAGGTATATAACATATTTAGTGGAAGTATGAAAAGAAATAAATTTGATAGAGTCGGTAAAGATGATTACCGCTTCTTCGGTAGACTTCATTTAGATACCTAATTAACGACCCTTGGAATTGTCTTTTGAGAAGAAAACACCTAAAAATTTACAATATTTAAGTATATAATATAATTGGGTATGTTTTTTTTGAGTTTGGTTGATTAATTTGGTGTAAAGAAGAGAGGGGTGGGGTGTCCTTTTATATGTAATGGGAGGGGAACTATTAGAATTACTTAAAGCATTAAATTAATATAAAACAACTATGTTGTAACACTGAAAAAATAATATTTTTATAATATATAATTATTATGAGTTTAAATACTATCATAAAATAATTTTTATAAAAGTTTATGTTGTGTTTAAACTCTTATATATTTTTTTAACCCCCTATTAACCCTTTTGAAAATTATTGCAAAATCAAAGTATTATAATAATTAAGGGTTAATAATGTTACCATAAAATAAAAAGTGACCCATAAATGGACCGAAGTTGATATTTTATATAATATAACATTAAAATGTCTGAAAATAGTATTTTTATGTGATTTAAATCATTTAATAAATTATTTTTTATTATAAAATACCATTAATGTCATTTTTGAAACTGTTCATTTACTTTGTCTTTATAGTCATCAATATAGTTATTAAATTTAAACATAAACATTTAAAACATTAGAAATGTGTTATATTTATAAAATAAAATCATGAACACAATAATTCACGACAATTTTATTACTTTTAATATTTATAAAATTATTGTTTTTTACTTTTATACTAATTGAATAAATACATTGCCAACATTACGTAAGAATTTATAGTAATTATATAATCATTAAAAATTTTAAATAAATTAAAATCATGAAAATTATTTCATTACTCTAAAAATAAACTTTAATATTCATTAAAAACTCATTTTTATCTGTATATGAATATATATGATAAATTTAAATGCAAGAGAGTGACATTTTATATTTTTGTTTACTTAAAATATTATAATAGTCATTTTCATGGAAAAGTGTCCAATAAAAAACTAAATCTCAGGAATAATGTGATAATGGTAGATAAAAATTAATTCAATAATAATTAATAGGAAATATGGTGTCCTCATCACTTAGTTTTAAACTAGGTTAACTAGATTTTCCCTTTTACCACAGTGACAAATTGTTATTGCTTTCACTATTCATTATGAAAAAAACTAAGTTAAAATTATTAAATAAATTTAATTATTATTATTCCAAATATGGAATCTATTTTACTATATTTTATCTCTATAATTGGGAAAAATTCATTTTGTGATAATTTCATAAATCATAGGAAGAACGATTTTATGAAAAATATCTTTTTAAGTGTAAAAGTATTTCTATAACAAGACCAAGTTTAATGTTGATATAATAGGTATAAACTAAATTAATTTTAACAAAAAGAAAATAAATAAATTCTAAACCCAATAAAAATAAAAAATATTGTTTGAAAATATTATAAAATGATGTATAATTTTCTTTAAAAATCAATATTTTCAATATTCACTAAAAAATAAATATTTATAGAAAAATCTAAAAATTTCACCCTAAGATAATATTGAAATTTTTATTTCAATAATAATATTTCTTTAATAGAAACAAATTTATAAAATGGAAGTAATTAATTATATTTATTTTTCATAAAATGAAATAAAAAACCATTTTTGTAGGAAACATATTTTTGAAGCCTAAATTGACATTATTGAAAAATTACTACTTATTCATTATGTATCGATAAATAAATTTTCATTATATAAGTATTTATAAATATTTTATTGGTGATGTTTTTAATTTTTTATACCACCAGTTTAATAGATAGGTTATAATGGTAACATTTAAAAAATAATTTATTTATATTATATCATAATTCGCTTAAAGTTCATTGTTGCATATTAAGCAAACTATTGAACATTGTGTTCTTTTTAGACTATTTTTTTGGGGTGGTACACTCTGTACCCTTAAATAAATTGAATCATTGAATTTTTATCTTGGTAATAAATGGATTAATTTTTGAAAATACTTTTCTTTAAAACTCTTATCATACAAAAGAACAATAAAAATTCCTCTAAAAAGGGGAAGTGAGAAATATAATGGTTACCTAAAATAACACATAATTGGGTTCGCAGATAAGAATAAAATTGATGGTAACTTAAAAAGTATATATTTAGGAGAAAAATAACATTCAAGGATTAATATATAGTGATAGAGAACCTGTTCATTATAAAGTTAATGACCACAAAAATATAAATTTATGAGGGGTGAAAAGACAATCAATTCATCAAAAATGCAGGTAAAATCCATTTTTTTTTATTTTAACATAATTTTTCTGAATTTGAGGGATTATTTTACTATGAAGATGTACAAAAAATAAATTGTTGTTCTTTTACTTCCTCAACTTCTTTAAATTTCATAAGCATAGTTTCATCCTTTGGATATTCTTCGATCAATTTATATATCATCTCTTACTCTAAGAAATTGATATTCAAGTTGTATTTTTCATTCTCGAAGCTCTAAAATTAGAATTTAATGGATTATAAGGTTCATAAATAGATGAAAAGTCATTCCTTCTATCTCTAAATATTTACCAAAATAAAAATTATTATCAAAATATGCTCAATATGGATAATGCTTCATATGATTAAATAATACATCAATCTTTTAAACCTAAAATACCACCAAAAGTTAAACTTAACCTTAAAAATCCTCCAAAATATGTATGAAAAATTCAAATCCTAAGAATATTGAATATTTAGTCACAATTGTTTTAAGATAAACATAAATATCATCTCTAAATAATATCAATGGATCATAATGTCATATACCAAACATTTATATACACTAATCATATACTCCCTAAAATATAACAATCATTTCCATAAATACCCTAAATCACCATAAATCCAAAATAAAATCATAAACACTTCCATAAATTAACTCAATCACCATTTTTCAAATTATTTTTACCTTAATAATATAATATTCCCAATATTTTTTACAAAAAATTAATCACTTAGACACTAAACAACTTTTCGATCACATGGTTTTATATTCGATATATTCCAAAAATGTTCAAGTTATTTTTTACCAATCAACCATAATTACATCATCATCAATAATCATATTATCCCTAATGTTTATGTGTAAATTTAAACTTATGTACACAAAATATAAAATAATTATTCCTCAAATAATCTTTCCAAGAAAATACATTCTAAACCAATGGGTTGTATACCCATAAATGTCTCCCAAAATACCATTAATCATGTTAAAATCCCATCACATAAAACATCAAAAGGGGTATATTTACCTTTAAACACATGATCAAACTTAGAATTATAAATCTAAGACACTTTAGGTTTATCCCATATAACTATGGTATATCATTGGTTTTCATTGGTTCTATTATATTATTCATCATAATAGTTTATAAAGATGATGTGAATCAACCCAAGAATATCCCCCTAGAGTGTCAAATTATGTGGGTAGTAAGGTCTTCTTCACTATGGACTATAATGATGGCCAAAGTATACTAAAAAAACTCTTTTTTGGATTATTACCAGGATATTCATCTATAATATGGAAATTTATACTTGTAGTATCCATATAGGGATGTATTTCTAGAAAAACCACATAATATATACCTTAGAAAAAAATTTATGAGATTATCCTAGAATTAGTCATATCCTCAAAGTTTACTATAGGGTTATGTTTCCCAATCTATGTTTTATTAAATATAGTTTCCAAGGTTTATAATAAAAAATTACATAATAAATTTTATAACACCCCGACTCCAGTAACTCAAAGATGATGCTGATTTTATTATATTGTCACCAGATATAAGTGATCACATCCCAAAGGACCAAATATTTTTGTCATCATGGTAAATTAGATACATGATTCAATTTAGAATTATATTTGAAAATATAGATTAAAAAAATAATATTTTATTTGATAACATAATTATTCTCTCTAGAATATCCTTAAATATCATTCATAGTACACTTTCTGACGTCCTGAGGGAAATAAACATAATAAAGGGTGAGCTCAGATGCTGCATAAGGGAAATCATACAAAAAAGCCTACCATAAAGTAAATAGAACATGATTAGCATGGATGCGATAAATAATAATAAAATATTCTATATAAATAATACCATAAAATGGGAATACATACATAGATAACATAATAACATAAATAATCCCACAAAAAATAATAATTTTTTTAAGAATGATAGAATTCATAATGTTGCACATCATAATCTTACCATAAAGTCATTGTTCCATGAAAAAATTCAAAAAAAGGTAATGCATATGCCAAATATCAAAACTAGTTTATCTCCCGATACCAACTGATGTATTGAGAAGATATAATGGGAACTTCCTATAACCTACTAATTTAAATTCATCCATCATATAAAAGGGGTGAATAATAATTCAATACACAATCAACATACAAATTCATATGGAAAACAAGAATAAAAGATTTTAATATTTTCCGCAATCAGTAAATAGAAAAATATGATAATAATACCTCAATATAAATATATTTAATGGTATTAGAAGAGTATATCCCCAATAAATCATAATTTCCATCAAAAGATGTTGGAATATATAAAAATAATTAATATATATCATTGGAATAATTCTGGAGAAAAATATCCTTTTCATTTTGAGACCAATAATTTTAAAATCAACTTTTTTCAAAAAATTTGGAAAATATATTTCTTTTAAAATAACCATGGAAAATTATAAAGTATTGTTAAAATTAATGATAATTCATGGTGGTTGGAAACGTCATCCATGTGGTGTATGTTAAAACAAAAATTCTGTTTAGAAATTTTGTAAAAAGTTCCTCATTCAGAAAATGAAAAGAAGATTCATTTTAAAACATTTTATATAAAGTTAAAAAATGGAAAAAAATTAGTTAATAATTAGTGAATATTAAAAATGCTATTGAATACATTTTAATGAATATATAAAAATGGAAGAAAAATAATCTTGATTGAATTAAAAAACAAATTCGTCTTTCCTTTAAAACATTATTTTGTTGTTTTTGTGTACCAAATAAGGTAAAAATAGAACTAATACATAAAACCAAATAAATAACCATAATAGAATAAAATTTATAGGGTTTAATATAGAAATATCATATAATTCTTCTAATAGAATCATAAACTTAAACAATATCGAATGAGGATGAGATTGTAAAATAAAGCCTTACCTCAGGTCCAGATTAAATTTTAAGTGATTTTATCATCCTATATAATAAATTCAAATTTATTATACATATATAAATAAGACATACACATAATTATAATATAATATATTATCCACTTATAATATTTCAATAACCTTTTATTAATAATTCTTTATTAAAATCATTATTTTTGAGTGTAAACTATTTCATTTTTCATATATGTTTCGGTTCAGTAGTTTTGATCATTACATTATTATCATGGTTACATCTTCTAAATAATTTTCATAATGATTTAAATATAATATTTATTCATTATATGCAAATTCATAATCATAATTTAAAAGGAGACATTAAAAATGAATCACATTGCTTTGTAGAGGCGATAGTCCACACAAACACATGAGATATGTTACCGTTCTTAAAGAGTGAAAGGGTAAGAAGGTAAATGATATATTATATTTAAAAATTCATAAGTATTTCATAAATATCATATATATTCATAAGTTCAATCCAAGTAAAGTGGTGATGAAAAATAAATTACACCACAATTAATAGATAGTTAGCTGTACGTATTTGTGAGTAATGTTTTCACCTTTCATTGGATGAAAAAAGAGGGAAAATAGTTTTACCATAACAATAAATAAGTATAATTATATTTATGATTCTAGATTTACTATTTTAGTATGTATAAAATATATTTAAAATATGTAGAAGAAATAATAAATTTAAAAGATTCGGTAAAGTAGATTACCTCTTATTCAATAGACATCCTTCAGTTACCATCTAAAGGAGACTTGGAATGGTTTTTTAAGAATACCATGACCTATAATTAATATATAGAACATTTTATAATTGAATTGGGTATATTTTTTTGAGATATGTTTCTCAGTTTTATTTAAAGAAGAAAGGGGAGGGGTTTATTTTTATAAGTGAGGGAAGACCACTCTTTGAATTACTTAAACTGTTAAATTAATATAATTATTTTAAGGGAAAGGTAGAAAAAAATTAAAATATTTAAAATATAGGAATAGGAAGAGTCTAAATCCTTCCATACCATAATATTTAGACATGTTTAAGTGTTATTTGAACCCTTATCTCTTAGTTTTAACCCCATCGTTAACCCTTTTAGAAATTACAAGAAAAAACAATGTTCTTTACACTTTAAGGGTTAAGAATGTTACCATAAAAGAACAAGTGAACAATAAATGGGACATGGTTGATATGTTAAACCATATAAAATTTACTTTGAAAAGGATTCTATTTTTATAGATTTTTAGTCATTTAATAAAATATTGTTTATTTTAAAATATCGTTATTTTCATTTTTGGTACTATTTATTTACTTTGACTTTAAAGTCATCAAGGTAGACACAAAAATTGAATATAAGCCATTAAAACATACCAAATATATTATATATATCCAAAATATTTGTAAAAATTAATAATTTACAAAAAATATTACTTTTAATACTTTTCATATCAGTAATTTTATTTTCTATTAATTGAATAAATACTGTGTTAACACTGAATAAGAATTTAAGGTAATTATATGATCACAAAATTATTTAAATGAATTAACATCATGGAAATAATTTAATTATACTCAAAATAACATTTAATATTAATTCACAACATATTTTTATCCCTATGTGAATATATAAGAAAAATTTAGAAGTAAAAGAGTGACATTTTTGTATTTTTACCTGGAAGGATCTCGATCTGAGCTTGAACGGTCATAAAATTTTATTAAATAAAATAAAAATGTAGAAAAACATGAAATAGAAGTGACATTATAAACACCACCCAACATAATAAAGGTATAAAAACACAACCCAAAAGATAAAATCATCCGAAAAAATAGATCATCTAGTGCACAGACCAGCTCATAACCAACGAACCATACCTCCCAAAGTGATCAACCCTGGTTATCTTCTGATCCCCATTCATCTTGAACTGGCCTAAAAGTCGTGAGATACCACCATCCCACATAATCAATCAAAAATACCAAATAGGAAGGCCTGTCTCTATTATCCCACATGAGGTCACCCCCCATATCCCGAAGTCAACATCCCAACAATATGGAGGCCCATATGAGCCTATCGCCAGCATGTCTATGCGACCAGCCCACATCCCAAGGCCAGAAAACCATATATACGAAAAATCTCATTCCGTGGTAGACCTATAGCCCATGGTCACTTATAGATATTTCTTGAGGTCTTCCTCAGTTCACTCCCCACATCAACATGTTCCATAACTATCAGCCAAGTGTCTTGAGACTGACGATTCCAGCTAGCCCTGACATGCTTCATTGTTAGACAAGCACATTGACCGGACGAAACCAGAAAAACCCACAACTTTTACTGTCCTCCACCATCCACGCACGTAGATATTGGATCGTTGGCCAAATCCAGGGTGATCGCTACCCGTGGTTCAGTGCAAGAGTGCCTCACTAACGTTTTCTCCAGGCATCATCACACCTAGTTCACGCCATCCAACACAGCCAAGATCCCAGATCCCCAGTTCCACTGGTATCCATCCATCACCAGAATGCGCTAATAACATATCAGGAACCAATATAATACCCATATCTCTCTATCCATCAATAAATCTGGACACCACCCTCACAGGTCGTTGCCCATCTCACCTCAAATGGTCACCATCACAACAGACCTGACACCTCACCAACCTTAGTTACATACAAACATCCATCACCTACAGTTATCACTGTCACCATCCCCAACACCAAGCAGAGAACCAACAACACCTTCTCAATATCATAGTCGATTTATCCCCGCCAACAAATAGAGGATAAGAAGTATCCTTGTTGGCATGATATCCATCCTTTTATCGTTGAAAGAGGCTATAAACATATCCTTGTGAAGAATCCATAGAAGTTTTTGAGACCACACCTACCTCTCTTCTTGACAGATCATTGATGTCCATCGATCCCTACCCAGGGATCTTATTTAGAATCATGTGTAGCCTACCCCAACTCAAGGGGACACCAAACCACGAGTTTGGGGGCATTAGATCTCCTAAGTGACCATCAAGAGAGAGAACCTATCCATCTTTCATTATACCACCTTTTTATATTTTTCTTTACCTAAAATATGATATAGGAAATTTTCATGGAATAGTTTTTCCTAAAGAATTAAATCTATTGAAAAAGGTGACAAGGGTTGAGATAAATTCATAAAATAAGAACTAATCTGAATAATGGTGGCCATATCACCTAGTTTTAACCTAGGAGATCTCACTTCACCCTTTTTCCATGGTGACAATTTTTATTGGTTTTTACTATTCATTATGAAAAAAAGAAATTTTACCTTAATAAATTATATTACTTATTATGATTGGAAATATGGAATATATTTTTCTAATTTAAATCTCTATAAGTGGAATTTTTTTTATAATAATCCTGTAAAGCAAGGAGAAAAATGATTTTCCGAAAAATGCCTTTCTTAGTGTAAAATTATTTTTATATGAAGATCAAGATTAATATTGATCCGAAATGTATAAATTGAATTATTTATAAGTAAATAAAATAATTTTTTTTAAAACCAATACAAATAAAAATAGATATTTTAAAATATTGGAAAAGAAAATATAGTTTTCTTTAAAAGTTGGTATTTTTCACTCTTCACTGAAAAACCAATCCTTTTCGAAGAATTACAAAATTTCACCGTAATATAATATTGAAATGATGATTTAAAAAATTAAATTCATTTCCCAAAAGAAATTTATGAAAAATTATAAAATTATTTATAGTTATTTTTCCCCAAAGGTTATAAAAACCATATTTGAAAAAAACATATTTTTAAAACACAAAATGAATTTTCTAAAAATTGACTTCTTATTTGATATGAATTAGTCAATATATTTTCATTATATAAAAAATTTATACATATATTAATATTGTGGTGGTTATGATTCATATGTATAATTAATTTTATATGTTATAATGCTAACATTTCAATACAAATATTTTTATAGTGTATCACAATTTGCTTAAAGTTCAGTGTTGCGTGTTAAGAAATTTGTTGAGAATAATGTTATTTATAAACAAGTTTTTGGGTTTCTACACTATAGGGTCACAAATAGAGTTTATCCAAGAGTTTCAATGATTTAAATGCATCATATTTTATGGGATTCATCGAAAATGGAAACAATGATATTTTTGGGTATTGTTGGGTTCTATAGATGATTCATCAAAGACTTTAAAACAGTCTAAACAATTTGATCACTATGGGTGGATAAAATTTCATTTATTCTTGAAAAAAAGGAATGTAATATTTTAAGAAGATAAAGGATCTTAATTCAACACTAATTATAAATAAACCATATAAAAACTAAGATTCTAATTTTTTTATGACAATAATTTTTCTTTTGGTGCTATTTTGAGATTGAGAAGAGATAAGAAACTATAAATAACCTCCTTTTCATGGGTCATTTTTTTAAGGGTAATTTGAAAATTTTAGGCTGTTTAGGGTTCATTGTGAGAATTATTAAATGGAATGGAATTTTTATAGTTAGATTCACTAAATTGGTAGTTTAAGACATGGGATAATGCTCAGGGGTGGTGTGAATGATCAGATGGGTGTTGGAGGATGTTTATGGTGGTTTGGATGGTGATTAGAAGCCACCTTATAGCTGGTGGCCTAAAACCACTCTGGGGTCCATCAATTAATCTTCGATCCCAAAATTTCTTGATAGGTGGGGTTTTTATGTGGGGGATATTATAGAATTTACACGGTAGTATTTTAAGAGAGGGCGACCCTCATTCCTCCATGTTTTTTGATAATGATCCACCCCTCTCCTCTCTTACCCTCCTTCAACATCCTTGATTTTCAAGGTGTTGTTGTGGTGTTTTTCAGTTATTAAAGGTATGTATCCACATATTATATCCTACCTCACCCTCCTACTTCTCTCATTTTTTGTTTAACTATTTTTTGGTTAGGATCTTGGTTCTGATTCAACTAGAGTGTGGTGGAATTAGTTTACTATCATGGAGACTTCATTTAACTTACATAGAGTGTGTCCTGAAGTGATGTATTCCCACCCCCACCCATTGATTCTATGGAGGTATATCTTTTTGTTAAATTTATTTATGTTTTTATTAAAATTAATTTAATTAAGTAATTGATTTAGTTATTTAAGTTAGGGGTTAGTATTAGGATAGGGATGAGGGTGTGTTGTAGACCGTCTAGGTGAATTTGGTTTATGTTTCAGTGTGATGAGAGTGACTGATAATTATATTTGGAATTATGATGAATTGTTTAATGGTTCATTTAATTATAAATTCCATAATTAATTTTTTTTGGTAATTATTGACATGTTTTAGGGCCCTTGGTGGTTAGACGATGGACAATTGGACATGGTCGGGTTTGGGTAGAGTTGCAGGGATGTGGAATTACAAGGAAATGAATTTGAAAAAAGGTAGAAATAACTTTTTAGATATCCCTATGATATTTTTAAAGTTTATTTATTAATTATATTTGTTTAGTCTTGTCACTATGAGAGTTTAACCTTTTTGGTTAAATATATCATTTAATTCAAATGAAATTATTGGAATTGGAAAAAGTTCCCATGGAAACATTTTATCCTTGAGCATTGTCTAGTATACCTTGACCTTAAATATCTAATTAATTGATTATATTTTTTTACTTGAGCCACATGGACACCCTTGAGGGACATGATTGGATTATATAAGAAAATTGGCCCTTCGTATAAGTTCCTTATTGACCTCCATGTAGAGGAATGTGATGAGATGGTAATGGGGCCTGATTAGTTCCTAATGGACCCTTATGGTACATTAGATATTTTTAGATAGTGTGATGATCATGGGTAGGGAATTTTCATTCCAATTAGACTGAGATCACCAGGTTGGTTAGACCATATAGAAATGAATGGATATGTTGGGAGAGGGGACTGACCCCGAGATGATTTGAGAATAGAGATGGGACTCTCACCATATCCTGAGGAGAATTTCAATAAGGATTGACTTATGAGGTAATAGGGGTTGCATGATCATGATATAAATAAGTTTTGTATTACCCTTGAGTGATGTGTGTTGATGTAAGAGATATAAATGGGGTCACAGAACCCATATGGGGTGTCTTAGATTAACGAGACCTAGGGGAGCCTAATGGGTCCTCTAATGACTTGTTAACCCTAGTGAGAAGATATGATTGGAAGATGTTTAGTAATGGTTGTGGGTGTTACCTTAAAAACCAAATCAATTATTTGATCTTTTATGGATGTGATGATTAAAATCCATAAACTTGAGAGGCTGAACATGTTATGTGTAATGGACTTGGTCTTATGGAATGTAATAAGAAATACTTTTATAAATGAAATTACATTTTTAAATGAGTAAATTTCTTATTAAGAAATTAAGTTATAGAAAATTCATGCACTATATTGGTTATTTTGGACTGCTATATATTATATCATGTCATATTTAAAATACCTTTAAGCATCATGACAATTGATTTTATATCCATTATGTAGTGATCATATGATTAGTATATATTAAGGGTTTTGATAAAGTTTAATTGACATTGAAAAATGAAGTGATGGCCTTAACCAGTAGGAATATACACTATGAACTTAATTTATCTGATATTCTGAGGGAGATAACATCATTGGGATTTTACCTTGACCAATACAAATACAAGATTCAATAACTAAGGCATGAGTGAAATCATTTATGAGATAAGTTCAAGATTATTATAATCATAGACCAAACTATGTTCGTCGATCAACACTAAGAAAATCTCACCATCACACACCTTACCCTTTAGGCATACACTAGTGTAATAAAGGTGTTATGTTTCTAAACCCTAAAAGTAAGAATTTTTATATTTCCATTTTTAATAAAATTACATTTATTCTTTATTATTATTAGTTTCTAAATTATATTATAATGATTTTGATAAATTTTAGATTTTGATATGATGAAACAAAAACTATTTTTTTGGGAAATATATAGTTATAATCAAGGCACACTTTTTGATGAATTAAATAATTTAAAAAAAATTATTTGGATTAAATATTATTATTAAATAATATTTATTTAAATATAAATGATATGATAATTTTAAAAATTCAAATGTAATTTTTATAAAGGTCATAAATATGTTATTATCAACAAACCATTATTTTTCAATAAATTAATAATTTTGATTTAAAGTGTAAATTATCATATTTAGAAAATTATTTTTAAAAACTAAATTATATTCTTGAAATCATGATGATGAAATTTTCCAAGGATGATTTTTTCATAATTTTCAGAGATAGCCGAATTCTTGGGTAAAAATTAAATACGGTATAAATATACCATACATATTATGACATAATAAAGGACCCAATATGATTCAATAAATACTATAAAGAGTATCCATGAATGAAATTATGTTTTTACTTTAAAATATTGTGTTATGAGGTTATTTTTTAAATTTTATAAATCCTTAATTAATCCTCCAAAACATATATTATATTTTAAGGTTTTAAAATCAATTATTTCTAAACATGTCTCATTCTCACATAACTAGGGGTATTATATTAATTAGTGCAGTTCATGTACTTATATAATAATTAAAAAAATCCTCTTTGTTATAAAACATGGGATAAACCATGAGAAGGTTTATAGTATTGATTAATTTATCTTATAGAGCCCAAAACCTATGTTTGTAAATTAATAAATATCTCTCCTATCTTTTTCTATATAAAACCCTAACCAAACTTCTATCCACTTCACAAAAAACCCACTGTATCTCAAATTAACTCCACCATTACCTCTCTAGATATCTCCCAAGGATCACCTAAGATCTTAAGAATCCACTCCCAAGCTTTTATAAGTACCCTCTCAAGGTAAGCGATCTCTCTCTTCTGTTTCATTCAAGCACCTCCTCTGTATTTATCATTTAAAATCTCAATTGATTATATTTTCACGTATTTATAAACATGAATTTACTATATAATTGATTTTATAATAATTATAGATCATTTATCACCTCTCGTTATAACCTTCACCTAAGCTGTTAATATACCGAAGTAAGGGGTCCTCTCATTCTCTTTGTTATTCAAGGACCATTTTTAAGTTATGCATCTTGATTTCCAATTATTCATGTTGGGATATGTTATCAAGAATACCTATCAATTTCCTTATGATTTAAAAGTGATGAGATACCTCTTTCAATCTCATTTTACACTTCCATGAGTTTTTATTTACCCCGGTTATGGTACTGTAATTATCTTATGATATTCCATAACAAACATTTATATCGTTAATACCCATCCCAATTTCCACTCAAAGGTATTCACCGAGTTGTGACTATCCTTCATTGATTGGGAATTTCCATGTATATAACCCACAATCCTTAATCATGGGGTTAAAATAATGAAATGAATCCTTATGTTGTATGATCTATGTGGCACACTTATTCATGCACAAGATATTAATGTGATGGGTGGGATCAAAATTATATATCCCTATAATTCATTGGGAAATGTTAATATCTCATAAAAATATATATATGGTTCATGGGAGGTTATAATAAGAAAATTACATAATATTTTCTGGTTGGATTGTCTTTAATTATTCTTATTATATCATGTTTTGTATTATTTTTGCATTATGAGGTTTCCTTGATGTTATCATGTTATATAATTGCCCATTCCTCAAGATTATGATTTTCAACCCTTTTAAAAAAAGTTGCAGGATCCAATCATAGACTATCCTTTAATTTATTAATGAAAATAAAGAGACAACTGAATTATTAAAAGGGGATCTAGAAAGTTAGGAGTGATTTCACCCAAATTGTCTGTGTTTACCATTGGTACACAATATTTTGGGATCCTGAAAGACCACATCATACTTGATTCCATGATCACTCTTTTTGAAAAAGAACCTGAAACTTTATTAGTATCCCTAAAATAATTATAAATAACCAAGTTGAGATGTGTGGAATTTTGAAGAAAAGAAATATAGTGAGTAAAAAATATCCAAGGAAAAGTCATGTTTCTATTTCTAAGGGTCTTGATAGCAAGATAATATTCATACTCTATCCATAAAAAATTCTAGTTATGATGTACTGTATGTTTTATGGCATGAATCGTGGCCCAAAGTTCAGCTTCATATGCAATTATAATTCAAATAAAATGATGCAAGAAGTCTTTGATAAATCCATGGTGTGTGTGGAATACACCTCTATAAACAGAGGGTCCTGGAGTACCAGAAGTTGCACCATCCACATTGTCATTTATCCACCAAGGGAGCGGCGAGATCTACTGGAACGATTTTATCACCAATGTTTTAGGGCCTTCCTTGTACACATAAAAGTATTGGTATAATGAGTTCATCTTTGTTGTTATTTATAGATCCTACCTGTACCTTTGATAATACATAATACACCCTGTGTATAGAAAGAATATCAGCATATGTATAAGGAGAAAAATCACCAAATAATGTGGCATTACTTGAATCTCACATAGCTACAATCACATTAGAGACAACCACCCATTATAGATTTTTGCACATATTCACTTCTTGTAGGCTTTCCAATGTATTCCATGAGCACTCCTAGAATATGTTGTGTACATATTTCAATTACAAACATATTTTCAATATACTTCCATAGGTTTTGAGAAAAACTATAGGTCATGAATATATGCAGAGTAGTTTTCTAATCCCTTTAGCACTAATAACATGTAGGGAAAATTTTATGGATAGATTTATTTAGTTGATCATGGGTGGGAAGCATGTTTTTCCATATTTTATAGATGATAATAATCCTTGAAGGATTAATGAAATGGGTCTTGAACCTGAACATCCAATATATTGCCATGTTAGAGATGTTAAATTTAATCATATAGTAATCTTCAGAGTTGAACTGTACATTTTTGTTCAATTTCTAGATAAGAGTATCATTTTACATGAAGAGATACCTCTATATTTCTAGACTGACATGTGAAAGTAAAATATCATTATAATTTTTTGAAGGATCTAGAAGGATATAAATTGACACTTTATGATAAAACAGACATCCATGATGTCTTGTACATGTCTGTACATATAGGTGGAGGTCTAGCAGTTGAGGTTGGAGTTTCTTCCTTCCATCCATTTTGAGTTTTTACCTATTTCTTATGCACATCCCCAGGTTATACCATACAGTTTTAGAATATCCAAGGACTATAAGGGAAAGTTTCAATGTTTGTAAATAAGGATGTTATACTCATGTTTTATATTATTATTTCATGTAATTAATTTTCAATAGAAACTAGGCCTGAAAATATTCTAGGGTCTTAATAAGTGTATCTTTATATAATAAATCATGAAATAAATTATATTAATGTTATGGTTTGTCATGGTTGGTATCAATGTTAATTCTAGTTATTTTTGGATATTAGAATTAAAAAACTCTAGTGAAATATTTAGGGATAATACTAAACATAGGAAAAAATTTGTAAATTTTGGTAAAGTATATATTAAGTGGTTACAAGCTAATAAATCCCTATCTAGATACTAAAATTAGATATACCTAGGGGTAATAATTCTAAAAGGGTGTATTGAGCTAGACTTGATCCTCACCTAGTTCATGATAATGGTATTTACTACACAACAAATTTAAAACTCATGGGGTATATACATTGGTAGATTCAAAATCTCATTATAATCCATTATTAAGGGGATGAAAATGATGATAAAACATTTTGTTAAGAAATAGATCTTGGATAATGTATATTAAAACTATAAATTCATAGGTTATGGAATATACGTCATTTTTGAGTTATCTCTTTAATGTTTATGGATTTCTATTTATTTGTTTAATATTTTAAAAATACTATTCCTTAAATTTATCTTTATTTTTAGTCAATGGATGGAAATAGGATAAACCAAGTCAAAAACCAATGTGATGACTACCCAAATGAGATGAACAATTTTATGGGTATAAGAATAATGAACTCCATGACAATAATATCTAAATTTAATTTGGTTTTGAATAGAAACCTAAATCAGGATGAATTACCAAAACTACCTAATGAAGAACTAGTTGCAATTGATATTTTTATGTGGAAAAGGCCTCATACTTTCAGAGGATCTTCTAATACCTTAATCATAGTGTGATGGCTCAACACAATTGAAAATATCTTTTATATCCTTTAATTACCTAAGAAAGATAAGGTCGTTCTAATTCTTTATCATATGTATGGAGAAGCAGATCAATGGAGGAAATTGTTCAAAAATAAGAATCCCATGGATAATATGGAAGATATGGAGTGGAAGGAATTATTGAAAATGTTTTCTGATAAATATTTTACTCGGACAATCTTACTTAAAATGGAGAGGGATTTCATTATCCCCAAGAGAAAGGATGATGAATCCATTGAGACATGTGATGAAGACTTAACAAGGCTTTCAAAATATGCCTCTAACATCATCATTACCTTCAAAAGTAATATTGAATACTACTCTGGTAGGATAAATATGAGTCTATGAAGATCTTTATCCATTTGGGACATTGAAAACTATGAGGAAGTTATCCGATGTTCCCTCAAAGTAGAAATAGAGATTAGTGGATCTCAATGGTCTCACAGGAATATAGATAGGAAGTGGAGAATGTAATTTAATTATGGAGATATGATCAAGACATTTAGAAGTGGAAATAATAAAAAAAATCATACTTTTCAAAATTATGGGATGATATATCACAATAATTTCATGAAGGGGATGATGAAATGCTTTAACTGCGGGAAGGATGAGAACCTAGCTAGAGATTTCTAATGGTCCAAACCCACAAATGTGATAGAATAAAGTAATTATCTATTCAACCCCTTTCCGATTTCCCAATGTTCCAACTTAAAGGAATAATGACATTATGAGAATCAATTCCTCAAGATAAGGGTTGTTGATGAAAACCAATGACAATAACCTCTGAGGCCTAAAGAGAAAGTGCAAGCTTATTCCATCACAACTGCTGAGGTGATACCGATGATGAAATGATGATAGGTAAATTGGTTATTCATTTAAAGATAGTGAATGTACTATTTGATCCTAGTTCTATGAATTCTTTCATATAACATAGTTTTAGTAGAAATATTCAGACACCACCTCAAAATATGGAAGGCGAGTTATCAGTAAAGACAAATAATGTTCCAATTATTGCATCCCAAGAATATAACTTTTCCTCGATCCAAATTTTGTTTTCATAATTTCCTAAAAAACCTTATTATAATACCTTTAGTTTAATTTGATTATATTAAAGGCATGGATTGAATATCCTTTTATAGAGCCAATAATAATTGCTGAGAAAATAAAATCACCCTATATATTACAAATCTCTCTCTGATTCTAAACTACTGAGAGGAGGAGGATGAATCTTCTTAGGTACCAAAAAATAAATCATTGATATTATTTACTTACAGGAAACTAAATCTGGATCAAATGATTGATACTAATAAAAAGTATATCCTTGATGACATTCCAATTGTAAGGGAATTTACTTATGTGCTTCCTAATGAATTTCCTGGTCTTCCTCCTAATCATGAGGTTGAATTCTCAATCATTCTCATAATTCGATATTTTATGATATCCATGACTCTATATAATATGGAAATTTTTGATCTTAAAGAGATGAATAAAAAATATCAGGAGAATATGGATAAAGGGTTTATATTCCCAAGCGCTTCACCATGGGGTGTATGGATCTTCATAATCAAGAAGAAGGATGGGTCAATGCACCTTTCCATTGATTATCATGAGATTAATAAGATTATAATAATGAAAAATTATCATATACCATAGATTTATTACTTGTTTGACTAAGAACATGCATAATAATACTTCTCTAAGGTGGATCTTCAGGTGGGATATTATCATGTTGTGGTAAAGAAGATGGATATCCCCAAGACGAATTTTATACAAGTTATAGGCTCTCTGAGTTCATAGTGATGCTATTTAGACTCACTAATTCTCAAAAAATCATTATAGTGATGATGAATAGAGTCTTTGAGGATCTACTCAACGAATTTATGGCGTTATTTATAGATTATATTCTTATCTACTCCAAAATCAAGGAGGAACATGAGGAGAATTTGAATTCTGTATTGAAGAATTTGTGAAAGGAAAAGTTATTTTTAAAGTATAGTAAATTAGTGTTATGGATGGGTAAAGTAATATTACTAATTAATGCTATTACTAAAAAACGGATATATGTAGATCCTTAAAAAATAGATGCAATTGATGGATGGACAAGACCAATATCTATGACAAAAATCCATAGTTTCTTTGGGTTATCTCGGCACTATAATTGATTAGTGAGAAATTTATCATGATTTTATATCCCACTGACCAAGATAACTCATAAGGGTGTCATGTTTTATTTGGAATAACATATGTAAATAAATATTTAAAGAGATTAAAAAGAGGCTAATAACTGCACCTATACTCAGACTACCCACTAGTGGGGAGGATTTTTGATCTAAAATGATGCATCCAAAAATGGATAGGGTTGTGTACTCATACAATATGACAATGTGATTGTCTCTTACTTCCTCAAATTTATGATCCATGAGAAGAAATTACTAATGTATGATATAGAAATATCAGTAGTGATCTTCATGTTAAACATTTGGTGACATTATCAATATGGGAAGAGGTTTGATATATATAGAAATCATAAATATCTCAAGTATATATTAACAAAAATAGATCTCAATATGAACCTATGAAGGTGGTTAAAGCAAACTGAGGATTATGATGGTTCAATCATTACCATCCTGGGATGGTGAACAAAGTGGAAGATTTCATATGTATAAAGGATCTTGCAACCCTATCCTTGATTAGAATTGCATGTGATCTAATATTTTTGGGAATATAGAAGATGTAAATGGAAATATTAAAGGATCATCATCTTACCTTTCTCAAATAACTATTCAATCATCTATTTTTGAGAGGATTAAGGAGGCCTAGAAAGATGAGGAGTTTCTAAAAAAGAAGGTAGTGAATATTTAGGAGTTCAAATTTTTTCAACATGGAGTTATAAGTGTTGGAACCCGAATATGTGTCCCATCATAACCAGAACCAAAGAGGAAAATTCTGTATGATTCACATAGATCATCCTTATCTATTAATCTATAAACTACCATGATATATAGATATTTGAAGAAAAACATCTAGTAGGATAACTTGAAGAGAGAGATTGTGGAATTTGTATCTCGATGCTTTTTATATAAATATGTCAAGGTGGAATGATGTAAGTATAATGATATGATACAACTATTTCCCATACCTGTATGAAAATGGGAAAAAATATCCATGGATTTCATTATAGGACTCCATAGGAAACCTAAAGGAAATAATTCCATATGGGTGGTAGTATACTTCCTTACCAAGTCAATTAATTTCAATGGTTTCAAGGAATATGTATCTATTGACTAAATCACTAAGATATACATAATGGTAGTGGTAATACTGCATGGAGTTTAACTCTCTATTGTATCTGATTGAGATATGATTCTTAGCTCGATGTTCCGAAGAATAATTTAGTAAGTGTTGGATATGGAGTTGATAGTCAACACTATTTATCACACATATATAGATGGTTAGTCGGAAAGAACCATTAAAACTATGGAGGATATGATTATAACATGTTCAATGTATTTCCATGTATGTTGGGATCAATACATTCCCATATTGGAGATCTCCTATAACAATATTTTCCATTCTAGAATTCAAATGGAACATTATAAGTATCTGTATAAGAAGAGGTGTCAAACTCCAACATCCTAGAATGAAGTTGGGGAGAAGAAGCTGTTGGGACCTATCTTATACATGAAATGATAGATAAGGTTCAACAATTCATTTTTATATGAAATATGTACAAAGTCTATAGAAAATATATATAGACAATTTTCGATGAGACCTAGAGTTTAAGGTTGTAGGTTAAGTGTTCCTTCATTTATCTCCATGGAATAAATTTAGGAGGTTTTTGATGAAATGAAATATTAGTCCAAGATACATTAGCTTCTTTGAGATCCTTGATCGCATCAGAGCAGTGGAATATCGACTAGAACTACCTCCTAACCTATCTCAAGTACATGAGTTGTTCAATATATCCATTTTAAGGAAGTACATACCAAACCTCTCACATGTAATATATCCAAATATTGTACCATTGTATAATGATATTTTATATGAGGAGTAGCTAAAGAAGATATTATATTGTATAGAAAAAGTATTAGAAAACAAGAAAACTCACATGGTGAAAGTGTTATGGCATAACTAAAAGTTTTTGGAAGTGACATAAGAACCATAATAGGAAATCAAATAGAATTATAATAAATTTTTTAGTGTATGAAATGAAAATTTCTAGGGAATAATTTCTGAATTTGGTAATAATGTATCAACACAAACATTTATAAATGAAATTCTCTTTTTAAATGAAAAATGGAATATTAATAATTGAAGTTATTGAAAACACATTCACTACTTTGGTTATTTTAGATCATTATATGTTATGTCCTATATAATTTAAAATTCTATTATGAATCATAATTATTGATAGTATATCCATTATACAGTGAGCATATGATTAGTATATATTAAATGTTATGATAAAGTCCAATTGACACCAACATGGAAGCAGTGGTCTCAAGTAGTAGGATCATACCCTATAAGGCCCATTTATCATAGTTTTTGAGAGATATAACATTAATGAGATTTTCCCTTAACCAAGACTAAGATAATATTAAAAAACTGAAGAATGAGTGAAACCTTTTATGGGAGATGTTCAAGCTCATCGATATGACGACCAAAACAATGTTCACCAAACTACCCCAAGAAAATCTTACCCTCAAACACCTTACCCTTTAGAAAAACATTGGTGTAATAAGGGATTATGTATCTTGACCCTAAAAGAATGAATTTATATTTATCTATTTTTCAAAAAAATAATGATTATATTTATTTATATTTATTATTATTTTTAAATTATTAGATAATGAGTTTTATAAAAATTATATTTTGATACGATGAAAGAAAAATTATTTTTTTGGGAAATGTATAGTTTAAATAAAGACAAAATTTTTGATGAATTAAATAAATATTTAAATAAATATTATTTTAATAAAATATTAATGTTAAATAATATTTATTTTAATATAAATGATAAAATAATTTTACAAAGTCAAATATAATTTTTATAAGGGTCAGAAAACTATTAATTTAAAAAAAAAACTAGTATTTTTCAATAAAGGATATTTTTTATTTAAAAGTGTAAATTACCAAATTTAGATAATTGTTTTTATAAATAAAATAATATTTTTAAAATCATCATGTCAAAATATTCCAATGATTGTTTTTTGTAATTTCTAAAGAGAGTGGAATTTGTGGGTCAAAATATAATACTGTATAAATACACAGTGTCTATTAAGAGTTCATAACAACCCCAAAGAGATATAATAATTACGATAAATAGTAACCACGCCCAAAATTGTGTTTTATTTTAATATAATTCATTTTTAGGGGTTTTTATTAGTTTTATAAACCCATAATGAATCCTTCAAAACATATATTATATTTTAAGGTTTTAAAAACAATTATTAATTAACAAGACTAACTTCTACATAACCAAGGGTATTATTTTAATTATTTTATATTATTATCCTTTTTGAATAAAGAAAAACACTTCCCTACAGAAGAAACCATAGGAAAAAATCTTGGTAAGGTCTAAATTATTGATTAATTTATCATATACAACAATTAAAGGAAGGGGATTATAAAGATATAATGAAATCTATCACACATACAAGTACTTAGGGAGACTCAAGACTATGACCCCCAATGAGACCCATATAGATGAAACCACTAGGTTTCACCAATGGGGGAAAAAGTTTAAAGTTTCACAGAGATTTGAACTCAGGTTATTGATTACTTTATCATATGAAGTCCAAAACATATATTTGGAAATTAATAAAGAATTCTCTTCTCTTATGCTATATAATCACACTCAACCTCCCATTCCTCTTCACTCAAAACCCTTAGTGGATTAATTAGCTCTAAAATTCACTATATATATCCCTACTAAGGTCGCCTAAGCTCTTAATAAGCTCCTCATAAGGTACCCTCTCAAAGAAAGGGATATATATATATCTTTTTCCATTAATTACCTCCTTTAAATTTAGTATTTTGAATATCAATTTATTATGTTTTTATGTCTCTATACACACCACTTTTATATCCAATTCATATTATAATAGTGAGATACCATTTATCCCATCTCATTTCAACATTCACCAATGCTATTACTATGTCAAAGTAATATATCCTCTCATTCTCCTCTCTATTCATGAACATTTTCTAAGTTATACCTCTTGATTCCCAATTTTCAATTTTGGGATATGTTTTAACACATCCCTATTACTACCATTATGATGTACAAGTGGTGAGAGACCCCTTTCACTCTCATTTAACCCTTCCATGAATATTTATATACCTCTATTTTTATGCGGAAATTATCCTATGATTTTCCATTCCAAACATTTATATCATGAATACCTATCCTAATTTCAACTCAAATATATTAAAATAGTTATACGAATACTTCATTTATTAGGTATTTACATATATTTAAACCAAAATCCTTAATAATGGGGTTAAAAGTGACGAAATAAATCCTTATATTTCATGATCTATGTGTTCCACTTATGCATGTACATGATATGAAATTGATGGGTGGGCCCAAAATTATATAGCCCTATAATGCCTTGGGTATCATTTTTATCTCTTGATATGACATGTATGCTGGATGGAATGTTATCCTAAGAACATTATGTTATATTTTCATGGTGGTTAGCCCCGAATTATTCTTATGATGTCATGGTTTCTGGTTTTTCCACATTCTCATGTTTCCTTGGTGATATCATGTTATATCATGCCTTATTGTTCAAAATTAGGATTCTCACCACTTTTATGTATTCTTGATATGACTCCCAACACACATGTACTAATTTCATCAAGTTATAATTTTATTATTCCCCAACTAGGATTTATATCTCATTCCTTTCTTATGTACATCCCCAGGTTATCCCTTACAGTTTTAGAAGATCCAATAAATATAAGGGCATGTTTTATAGTTTTAAAATATTAATGTAGTTCCGATTTTTTAAGTTATTAATTCCTGTAACTAATTTCACAAATAAACTAGGTCTCATGATCTTTTAGGGTTTTATTAAGTGTATATATATGTAATAAGTCATGAAATGAAGTGTATTAAAGATATGGGTAGTCACATGAATAATAATGATGAGATGTTATGGGATAAAATACTAGAATATAAGACATAATTACATACATGGGATTTATTGGACACACTCCTTAGATATGTGGGAAGGTTTTGAAATCCCCAAACATCTTGGGATACTTTGGATATGCTCTTTTGATCTTTGGTAATGGAATGCAACCCACCATAAAAATTTGGGTACTATGGGATTCCCTAATTAAGAGTTTGATATTAAGCCTATGTATTGGGGTGGCTTATATCCTAAGCCTACATATCATGTATACAAGGGTGGGTTTCCCCCATACTATTTATCTCATGTATTCTAGGGTGGTTCATCCCTCAGGTGTTTATATTTAGTATACTGGGGTGGGTTATACCTTGAGTTTTTATCATTTTTATACTAAAGTGATTCATCCATGGGGGATTACATGACATGCTCAGAGATACTCTGAATCTAGTCTAAGAAAGTATGGTATCTGATATTAGTTTTGGGGTATGATAGGGAACACCTATTTTATTACTTATGGTTGGAATAACTATGTGATATACTAAGAGATACTCTAACATTGGATGAAGTAGAATTTATTTACCTTAGGTGTCACTATAGAACCAAAGGGATTAAAATGATTTATTTGTTTAGATTTGTAATTTTATTTATTTATTATGAGTGTATCATGTGTATACACTACATTTAGTAGTGATTTATTAGACTATATTTGTGGTTCCCCACTAAGATTCACTCACACCCTACTTGAGAGGTCATAATACTTGGGTACCCAAGAAGAATTCACCGATTGCATGTTTAGGTTTGGAAGCTTCCTAGAGTAGCTGGATCATGTGGGAAAACTAATACAGGACTAAATAATGAGATGAGGTGAGGCTTATGGATATAGTAGATCCATATATATATATATATATATATATATTTATATTTATTTTCATAAATGTGGTTGGCCTAAAGGGTGGCCAATGAGTTTTTTGATCGTGTGGTTCTGTATGAAATGTATTATTATTGATTATTTTGTATTTATTTT
This sequence comes from Viscum album, assembly GCA_963277665.1. NCBI lineage: Eukaryota > Viridiplantae > Streptophyta > Magnoliopsida > Santalales > Viscaceae > Viscum > Viscum album. Next base: position 1,474,006,504 of record OY728132.1, on the reverse strand, counting down.
GTGTATTTTTATGTATATTTATTATTGATGGATGATATTTGGTTTATAGTACCTTTTTTATTCACTTTTATATGGGATTATACTATCCCTAAGGTACTACCATATACCCATTCTATTAGTCGGATGTCTCTAGTGTATGGGAAGGCACCCCTATAGTCCAAGTCACCATTGATCTAGTCAATGTTCAGAGTTTATATGGTTGTTATATGAAAAGGTGGTATCAAAATATTTATGTGACTGCTATAAATGGATTATCAATTATTTTTCTTTGTGACTTACTATCTAGGGTGATGGTAGATAGGTGATATAGGGTGTGTCAGAGCTTGTGACAGACATTGGGCTGGTTAATCATGAACATAATTTCTAATTGAATGTATATCTTACCAGGTATATGAGATTTTTGTTATTGGTTTCTAGTTTTAGGGTTTTATGTTTTTTACCTTCCATGACACATATGGGTTTTGATATTTGTGATTTATGAGTTATTATATTTTTGGATATTAACATATTGGAAAGAGGAAAATTTTCAGGAATCATATTTAGTATATAGGATTCAAATGAAATATTTCTGATTGTGTTAATTATTTCAATGAATATAGAGGGTTTTGTTGTTTAAAATTTTAGTAACAACTTAAGTGGTGATTTACCATAAAACATGGAATGAAATTCTAGTTAGCCAAACTGAAGTATTTTTTTCTTCAAATGATATGTCATGTGGATTCTATGAAGAGATGATAAGAGATGTAAATTATGTAGTCCCTCTATTTATGGGATGTATGATGACCCTTACTAGGATGAAATAATAACTTGGTTCATTTATGATGGTTATAGTAGAAATAATAGGTTCAGTTAATTAAAGAGTCACCTAAAATCTCTATTTTGTTTTCCCATATAGGTCCTTGGTGGAAGACTACTTTAAAAAAATTATTTGAATGTGATAGTACTAATATGGTTCATTATCAGATTTTTTCCTTGTGTATTTGTGTATGAGGTTATATCCTCTAGGGGCTAGTAAAATTTGAATACATGTAAAGAGGGTGGGTGCCCTAGGAGGGGATGCTATTTTTTCATGTGAATCCAGTTTTGTATATTTGAAAACCTCTGATGCATATGTTAGAAAATTAGATTCCATGTGTTTTTTGAAATGGCATAAGGATTTTTCACATGAGTTTTGGTTCATGGGAGCTTTGAACATGTATGGGACCTGGTTCACAAGCTAGGTGGGAGGACCAAGTGCCCCCTTGGATGTGACTGAGGGTTTTGTGAGTCCATGAGCTGTGATTTTTGAGGGTATCTGAATTAAAGGGTTTGATTGAAATTTTGAGAGTCCTATAGGAGTAAAGGATGGGAATATACATTAATTTGAGATATATGCATGATAGATGATATTAAATATGTCTTCCATTCATGGATAGATTCCTTGAAGATAATTTTTCTAGGACGCTAATCCTAGGAATGTGACTTGATCAGGCATGTGTTTCCTTGAGTATATGAATAACCATGGAAGGTTTTGAGGAAAATAAATTGGGATTAATTATAATTTTAATAAGTGAAGAACCTTGAGTGTCAATGAATCAATATCGAGGTTGGATTTTTAGGGTAGAATAGGTCGAATTCCTTGACTAGTTGATCTTGTATCACTTTTGAAATCATGGAGAGAGTGTGGTTGGATGCTCATGAATTTGAAAGGGTGTTAGATTGGGGATAATAATGTAGTTATCCAAGTTATGAGAGTGATTTTTGGATTTTGGATAAGATCATTTGGTATGTTTTTGGATTGACGATACTGATATGTGTGTCAAGCATGGTTATTGGTTTAGGTGAGTGAGCTTCACATAGTGTAGGTCAGGCTTTGTGGTCAGGTTGTAGAAGAGAATGTAACCATTTATTTTAAATGAGATCACGGTGGAAATTGGGAATCAGGGATGCGATGTTCCATTTTTCTTATGAATCGGATGGTGTAAGAAAATGTGCATGTTAAGATTAAATGTATCAAGGCAAATCCATGTGTATGGTGAGGATAGATGTTTATAAACAAGATTCATGTGGTCATGGAGGCCCAGATATTAGGGTAAGAATATGGAATTTCCTCATGGTGAGTTATTTAGTTTGTGGTAAATTATGTACAATGGAATGATCAAAATGGAAGGTAAACATGGTTAGCTATTGACATGACAATGGGTGTGGATTGGGGGGACTGACATGTATGTGATAATGAAACCTTTTGAGGTTGTATTTGATGATTGGTATAAGGGAGGATTGTTTAAGAGGATTACATAATTGGATACTGAAGGGTCTGACCCTCATTATGAATAAAAATTCAATGAATTTCATGTATGGAATTTCTTTGAGCTGAGAAAAGGAAATGTTTAATGTTTTGAGTGTAACTCATGGATATAGGATATTTTATATGTCTAGCTTTGTGTTTGATAATAAATGGTATACGCATTTCAGATATTGGGGTTTTATCAATTGAAGTGATGATACGGAAAATCATTTGGTGGGGAGCGACACATAAGTTATAGGCATGTGAATCACCTGTTGGAAGCGTTGGGGATGCGTGAGACCGGTCAATGGATGGTCAGAATAAAACGAGGGGTCCCATTTTTTAGTTGAATTTGAAATTATTTGGTTTTACAATGAATACAAAATTCATGTTTTAGATGATATGATAATGTGAATTTCAAGAATTGGATTTAGGATCAGGGGGAATTATAGATCATCTGAGGGTGATTTAGATTAGTGGTGAGTTGGTGCTTATAGTAGGGCATGATAGTTGGTTTGGTTGGTTAAGGATCCATCATGGAGATCGTATCAAATGTTGGGTTCATAATTTGATGTTATTTTTTGGATGATCCTGGGATTCCTTTAGGATTTAAGGCATCATGATTAGGTAAATTAATGGCGCATTAGTTGTTAAAGTCGAGAATCATTGAGGAAAGTTTGTTGAATGTGGATTGAATGGGATTTTTATGTGAAATGGGATATGGAAGGTTGGAAACCACATCTAGTACAATGGTTTTGATTAAATAACTGGAAAAATATTTTCAAGTAAAATACAACAATTTGGGGTCCTTGTTCATGGGTGGTAGGGACTCATTGAGTTCACTTTATAACCGGGGATGAGGAGAAGTTCCAATGGTTGAACCATTTTTTTCTATATATGAACATGTTTAGTGATATATAAGTCATGATAATTGGGTTTCTAAACCATTGGAAGGGTATTTTAGTAGGCGATTCTAATGGTGGGGAGCACCATGTTTTGAAATAATCCAATATGATCGGATCCTTGTGGTGGAAAGTTCCATAGTCTTGAGGATGAAGTAAATGATGAAACATGGTTATATTGGGATAGAATATCCCTATAGAGTTCTGTATTGATGTTTTGGGGATCATTATGAGTGATGGATTGATGGTTTGTGCTTGTTGAACCTTTCATTTTGGGCTGAGCTATAGAAAGATGATGGGCATTCAAGGAACTAACATGGAACTTGGTATTGAATTGATAACTGAAGTAGGTTGAGATTATTGACTTGGAGAACACTGAGGCTTCTCAAGGATGTGAAGTGTTATATTGGGGGGTGGGGGGTTTATAGACCCACTTCCACACATGTCTTTATTTTTAGGGGTAATTTGAATTTCCCAACCCATTGAGGGTCCGTTCTATGAAATGGAATAAGGAACTGGATTCTTAGTGTTGGTATTCCTTAAATTGGTGGTTTGGGACATGTAATATGTCTCAATGGGTGAAAAATATTCTCAAATGGGTGTCATAGGTGGTTTAGGGTGGTCAATCCACAAAACACCACCCACTAACTAGTCGCTGGAGGTCACCGACTTGCTGATGGGTTAACTAGTGGCCTGACACCACAACTTGGTCTATCGGCTAGCCTGTGATCCACCGACCATCCAATGAGGTTTTTATTTGGGCGTGGGATTATGAAATTACCCCTTCAATAATTTTATAGTGGAATACCCCCCTTCTCAACTATTTTGTGTGGATGGGACAATCCCCAAACCTCTATTCTCATCCTTCAACCCCCTTAATTTTGGGGCAATTTTGTAGCATTTTACAATAATTAATGGTATTTCTACATCACCATTTCCCTCCTTTGATCTCCTACTTATCCCATTTCTAATTTCACCATTATAATATTAGGATTTTGATTCTGAGTCCCCTGAATTATAGTGGAGTTGGCCAATTCTCATGGGGAATTCATTTAGATTTTAAAGAGGGTGTCCCAATTGTTATTTTCCTATCATCTCCATTTGATTAGATGGTGGTATGTTATGGTGATGAATATATTTATTTTTTTAATTAAAATTTATTTAATACGGTTCTTGATTAATCATTTTATGTTAGGGATTTTCCCCAAGATATGGTTGGGGGTGCATAGTGGACCCTCTGGGTGTGTTTGGTCACAGTTCCGGTGTGATGACTGTTCTAAGTTAGTATTTTAGGCATTATTTCTATTTACTTTTAAATATTTTAATTTTTATTAATTCTATAATTAAATATTTTCAAATTCCAAGAATGAGTTTAGGACCTAGGTGGTTGGACGTTAGGTAATTAGATGTGGTTGGGCTCTGGTAGAGTGGCTTGGGTGAGGAATTGAAAAAGGATTAGGTTTGAAGAAATATAGGTGGATCCTTGAACATACCCCTACGGTATTTGTGAATTTCATCTATTGATATGATATGTTTGGTCTATACACTATGGGTGTTAGAACTTTTTTTACACCGCAATATTAAATATTAAAATTTTTATTTCCTTTAGAGCATAATGTGTTCGATAGCTTGTGAAACACGCAACACCGAACCAAAAACAAACTGCAAAAAAATATGACTATCCATTAAATTAGGGGTTAAAAATTTATTTAATAGAATTATATAATATATGTATAATTAAAAATAAATTTCATTATCAATTATAAGGTATTGATAAATTAAATTAGTGTATCTAAATAACTAATATGACTGATTTAATCTTTACAAGGTAAGCAATCTCAAAATTGAATTTTTGTGTAGTATTTTAAGAAACTAAATAAATTATTGATGAAATATATTTTTGATATTAATAATATTATAACACCAATAAAAATTTTAATTGATAGGAAATAAGAATAATAATAGTTAATATTTTTAAACTTTTTGTTATTTCCCTATGAAAATCATTTTCATTATATTTTTGTATTATTATTTGAAAATTAAATTATTAAATTTTATAATTTCAATTTTAGAAGATAAAATTAATTTTTATATTAAACATGTGAATATTATATTAATAATATTTTTTTTTTAATTTTTTAGAATAGTTAATTTTAATATGAATAGTAAACAATATATTTTTTACCCAAACTGCAACATTTATGAATTTTTAATTATATATTTAAGACATATAAGTTTATAAAACCTTTTATTTTTTAAAATATGAATTTTAAATTGACACTATAAATTTTCAAATACAATTATAAATTTATAAAACTATTTTTTAACATGTTATGAACTTAAGTAATATTTTTCTCTAAAACTATTTTAGTTTAATTATATTAAAAATATGTTTTCATCAATTATAGAAACTAAATCTATAAAAATAGATTTTATATTTTATATCAACATGATAATATTTTTTAATAAGTTCACTTTCATTTTTCTCATTAAATTACAATTACAATGATTAATGTTAATGACCATGATATTGGTAAGAATATTATTTTCAAAGAATAATTTTATTAATGTTGTATAATTTCTATCTAATATATTAGATTGATTTATTTTAAATAATAACTCTAATATGATGTTAAAACACATATATAATAACATTAACAAATATTTAATGTGTAATAAATTCTAAATAATATTAAAACCACATGATGGTTAAAACATTCCTTATCTTTAAAAAATATTTTTTTATATAAAAAATGTTTTAATTTAAAATATTATTTTATATTAATTATAAGTTAAATTATATTAAAAGTAAAATAAATTTAGGTTCATAACACCCAAATTTTTTAATATATGTTATTTTATATTGTTATTAAAACATAAGTTACTTGGGTAGAAACTAGTTACCCGAGTACAGAAAAGAAGAAGTAAAAGTAAAAATATAAGAAAAAATGACTTATAACATGTTTAAAACATGTGTGTAAATATATATTTTTAATTTATTTACCCAATATAACTCATAAAATCTTTATTAATCACTTTTTTAATCATTGACCCTTGAATAGTATCATTCCATTATTGAAAAACAATGGGAGTTCACAGAAGTTCCATTTTCTACCCTTATAAAAGGGAAGACTTAAAACCCCTAATTCCACACACATTGGTTCTAATTTCTTATTAAAACTATTCCATTTTTTCACCTCCTATAAACCTATTTAAATTTCATAATCCTGTAATCTCAATTAGTTATCCCAATCCATTAATTTGAAAGGATACTTCTAAGAGAATGTTCAAGGTCCCAAAGTGAGTATTACTTAATCCTAATCATTTTATACTTATTATTTCCTTTACAAACCTATCCTAACCATATTTATATATTTAAATTAGTATAATTATTATAATAAAGTGTCATTATATAAATTTAACAACACTTATTTATTCCATTCAATACACTTATAAACACAAAAGAACATTGATTGTTTGTTGTACGGACTATCACCTTCACAAAGTGGGGTCTTCCGTCTTTCACTAATAAATATATTAGCTAGTTATAAGGAAAAAATTGAATAAAAAATGTGACATATAATTATTATTTGGTAGAGAAAAACTAACATCCACTTTATTTCCCTATCATTCATTGTGAAATGAAAACATTGACCATGTGTAGTGCAGACTACTACCTCCACAAAGTAACATATATCATTTTTCTTTTAGTTTATTTATTTTTTATTAATACCTATTCAAATATTATTCACCACCTTAAAATTATCCAAATAATACCATTATTAATATATAATAATGATATTATTCCCAAAATAAACCACTTTTAAAATCATATTCATCCACTAATTATGGTATTTTTATGTTTGGGTATGTTTAACAACCTACATGAACAGTGTTATAAAATATTTCCTTGGATGAATATGAAAAATTAATTAATATTAATTTATGTAATGAATATTTAAATAAATATTTTATTTTCGTTCTTGAATGGTAACATTAATTATAAGATCATGAATTAACATACCAACATCTTTTCATGAAACAACATCAAAATATGCTCATCATCGATTTCATCTTCATAGATCTTAAATAAAACTCCCATAAAATGAAATTATAAATTTAAAAATAATTATAAAAATCATTTCCTATATCTTTTCGGATATATATATAATGAAATTTGAATAAAAAATTATGAACAGTAACACTATTATGAAACTAGTTCAAAACTATCAATATTACTCACACCAGATATTAAAAGTTGAAAATAACTAACTAATATACATGAAGAGAAAATTTATTGTTGAATTAATTATTTTAATGATCACAAAATTATGTTTCATGTGATATTAATGAGATTTATATTTTATGATAAAATTTCATTTTATAAGACAGGTTGGAAAGATTTTGGTTAGGTGTGGAAAGTCTCCCCGCCAAGATAGTCTCACTACTAAGAAAGTGTCACCACTAATAAAGTATCACAACCAAGGAAGTATATCTGCAAATAAATATATCACTACCAAGGATGATTCACCACTAAGATAGATATTTAAGAAAGTATGAAAGGAATCACCATCAAGGATGAGTCACTACATGAATGAAAAATTGGTTAAGTATCAAAATTATCTTTCACTATAATGAAAATTTGGTAAATTGTGGAGTATCCACTAGAACTTGACTCACCACCAGAAGTTATCACCATTCTAAAGACTCACTGCTAGAAGTTATCACCACTCCAAAGTCTCACTTCAAGAATCTACGTCACCACAATAGTATCTCACCACCAGATCAAGACACCATAAAACATTGAGTTACCACCAGTTCAAGACACTACCAGATTATGTCACGGCTCTAAAGAGTCAAAATTACTATTTAGATTTGTTTGAAATTAAATATCTTAAATTAATATTTTATGTAATCTAATTCCCCAACATATTTTAATAATTGTTACTTTAATTATTTATAGGGATGAATTAATGAATGTGTCATCTCTGAGTTAGAGGATACAATATATCCATATTGCTTCTCACGTGGATGATTTTTCTACTATTGATGATAAAAGAGGAATATGAATCCCTAATGAAAATATGAAAAGTGATGAAAATTAAAGATATACACATAAATACACACGTGAAGAGAGTTGAACCTCATTGAAAGAATAAGAAGTTCTTGCATACTGCATCTTGCTTACACACGACTATGAGAGTTGAGTTTAATGAACATTTAGATCCTAAAATCAGAACAAAAGAGTTTATAATGATATATTCTATTTAAAATCTCTAAACCTTGACTCAATCCTCATCTCAAGCTACATTCAAGAGTCACAATCTACATAAAATATCATGCAGAGAAATATAATTATCTCCACACTCTTATATCTGCTATTTGTTTTTCTATTTTAAAATTATGAGTAGTGTGTGTATAATTTGTTTCTTACAAGAACACAATAGCAAAATATAAACTAGAAGATACATAGATATATTCTCAAAATATTATTACACCTATTTAAAACATGTTGTGGTAGAGGTCTAGTTGTATCATATTTCTTTCTTACTCCCACAAATACCGTGGAAGAGGTCCCTGTGTGTCCTATATATTTTTCATACTGTTGTAATACCTGATCAAGGTTGTGGATTAAGGTTTATATTTATATAAACTGCTTGAGAGCTAGTTATTTCTATGTGAAGAGGACTAAGAATCAACTTGATACTAAACCTCCGGTATTTATTTTATGATGTATGTTTTGTTTGTTTTATTTCTAATCTTTAAAATTTAATCTATTTTAAAATATAAAAAAACCATTACTTTGATAGTTTATCTTAATTAGTGTTTATATAATATTTCTATTGAGTAAATCAATTTCAAAAAGTTAAAGTCATTCCTAAAATTATTTTAACTGAGACATAATAAATCTATAATAAATATTTTAAATGATTAAAACTTATATAGATCTACTATTTTGATAAACCTGTCCGTATTTAAATTAATTGGGTTATTTTATTTAAACCTATTTTAAAATAACTTTTTTTGGGTACTCAATTCAACCACCTCTAGAGATACTCACTCTGACCAATATTTGGCATCAAAGGAGTATGATTTGGTAATAGTGTTTTCAAAACATTTTCAACTATGATTTTAGTTTTGTTTAAAGATATTAAATTTCTGCTAGTTATAAATTAATTATTTAAATGGATAATAGAAAAGAAGGTTCTTCTACTATCATACCTCTTTTTTTAATAGAAATAATTATTCTCAATGGGAAATCAAAATGAAAATTCATATTGAAAGTATGGGTTTTTAGATTTGTTTTGCTATTGAGGATTAGTATAAGTAACCTAAGAATGATAGAAGTATTTGGGAAGATGCTAAAAAGATAACCTATAATAAAAATTAAAAATTTACGAATTCACTATATTGTTCCTTAGGAGAATAGGGGTTTAATATAATTTATTCTAGTAAAACCGTATTTGAAATTTGGGACACCTTAGTTATTTCTCATGAAGGGACAACCAATGTCATCGAGATGAGATTAAATTGATATAATCTTAATTATGCGACTTTTAACATGAATCATGATGAATTAATTTTTGATATGTATCTTAGGTTCAAAAAAATTATGAACACCATGAGATCCTTGGAAAATCTAGTGTTTGACATGGGTCAGATCACGAGGCTGCTCAGATGCCTTCTTGAAAGATGGAGAGGTACATCAATTTCAATCAGAGAGTCCCGTGATATAAGAAAACTGATAGTTAATGAATTAATTGGTATGTAAATGATGTATGAGAAATATTTTAAGGTCAATAGAGAATAAGATGATGAGCCAAAAAGAAATTCAATAGCTTTCAAGTCTACTGTATCAAAATAATAAGAAAATGAAAAGGAAAAGATAAAAGTTGAATGTTATAGTGATAATGAGTCACAAACTAATAGTGATGAGGAAATTTAATATTTATATATAATATTTTAGACATTTTATAGGAAAAATAAAATTTTTAGATAGCCTATTTATAAAGTAAAACATGATTGTAGAGAAACATGGAAGAAATATTGGAAAAGATATGACAATACAAATGAGATTACCTGTTATGAATGCAAATGAAAAGGACATGTTAAGGTTTACTGTCTAAAATTAAAATAAAAAAATAAAAATGAATAAAATGACATAAAATAAAATAAATCTATGAAATAAACTTGGAGTGCCTATGAAGACACCTTCAATGACTAGGAATCTAATCCTAATTTTTTTAACCGATCCAACATGTGCTTCATTAATAATGTCTTTGAGGTACCTTTTTTATCTACTTTATTACCTATTCATAATTAGGATAAATATGAAAGTGAGTATAATTATGATGATTTGTATCATGAATAAATGTTTTAATATTTAATAATTCTATAAGGAAATTTCAATGAACTTAAGGATAAATATAATGTTTAAAAAAATAGCATTCTTTATATGCTAATACTAAACCTGAGCTTATTGTAAATATAGAGAAAAATTATCAATTACTAAATGATAATACTAAAATTAAATTATCTAATGAACAAATGAAGAAGGATTTAGAAAATATCACAAATTATAGAGATGATATTACTCAGATTTTAGGAAAATTAGTTGCTCTAAAATATGTTACATGATTAGGATATCAATATAGAAGGAGAAGAATAGTTAATAAAACTTTTTTAGCTAAATCTAAATCTAAAATTTATACTTTTAGTTATTTTTCTAGAGGACCAAAAAAAGTTTTTATTTTAAAAAGATTATAGTCTATTTATAAGAGACCTATTAAACAAATGTGGGTTCTTAAATCCCTAATTACTATCACATCTGGACCCAAGTATAACTTAACAAAAGGAACTAAATGGTTATTTTTAAACAAGGTAGATGAATCAGACATAATAGTAAGAAACAATGCTCGACTAGACTCACAAGGTTATAGTCATAAAGAAGGAATAGACTATGAATATACCTTTTAACCAGTGACTATACTTGATTCCATTAGAATATTTCTTACATATGTAGATCATATATATTTTATACTATATCAAATGGATTTAAAGAGTGCATTCTTAAATGGGTAAATAATTGGGGCTGTTTTTATTGAACAAACCACTGGTTTTCAGAATCCCTATGTTCTAAATCATATTTCCAACTTATCAAAAGATTTATATGGTTTGAAACAAGCTCCTAGATCTTGGTATGATATTCTCAACTATTTTATTATTTTAAAATGGTTTTCAAAAGGTATATATGATCCTAACCTTGTTTCAAAAGGATTTTAAAATGATTTATAGAGGTATGATTGGGAGTATTCTTTAAATTACTTCTAGCTGACCGAATATTATTTTCAGTGTGTGTATGTGTTCTCTCTTTCAAGAAAAACCAAAATATTCACACTTGGTAGATATAAAAATAATATTCAAATACCTCAAACAAACTACCAATTTAAGATTGTCTTATCCAATAGAAAAGGCATTTGAATTGGTTAGTTATTCAGATATTGATTTTGGGGGATGCATGTAAAATAGAAAAATAACATCTAGAAAATGTCACCTTTTAGGAAATTCTATAGTTTCTTTGTCTAGAAATAAACAAAATTATGTCGCACCATATACTATTGAAGTTGAGTACATAGTTGTAGATAACTATTGTGCACAAATTTGGTAGATAAAACACACATTACTAGACTACGGATATCAATTCCAACATGTCCTTATAAACTATGTTAATACAGGTTCAATAAATATATCTAAGAATACTATATCATATTCTATTATAAAACATATTGATGTAAGATATCAATTTTTTAGATAACATTTTCAAAAAGGTGATATCACTCTTGAATATATTGGTATAAAACATCATCATGTTGATATTTTTGCTAAGATTTTGAATCCCGAAAGAATAAACTACATCAAAGATGAATTAGGTATGATTGATATTGGTTATGTTTAGTTTTTTGGGACACACCCTTGATGATTTCTCACCATTGTGAAATGTCTCACTGTTAGAACCTCAGACCATTGGTTTGTATCACCATTATGAATGTCTCACTATTGTGAATTTCTCAGCATTGTTAATGTCTCTCCATTGATACTTCTCACCATTTACACTTATCACCATTTCCACTTCTGGTCATTGAAACTTCTCACTATTGTGATTTCTCACTAATTAATGTATCACTATTGGAGTTATCATGCCTTTGTCAAATTTTATGTTTCACAGTTTTAATTTTTAAACCATCAGTTTTTATTTATTTATGGTTTATTTAACTTTCTTAATCGATTCAAATGTTTTCCATTCTTCTATTTTCATTTTTTTTATTTTATGAATCCCTAAATATCAAATGAAATAAATTGAGAGGATTTGTCTAATTTCAATGTTCACCTCTCTCATTCCTTTTATGAATCCCTAAATATAATTGTCCTTGCATGGTTGAAAATTTAAGGGAAAAATAATGATATCCCCTCAAATTTTTAAGGAAGAATGATCTATGTAAAGGTTCATGTGAGATAATTCTTATAGATAAGAAGGGAATGACTTGGTTTGTCTGATTGCAACATTACTTGCGAAGTGATCAACCATGCAAGGACAATTATAGAGTTTACATTAGACATGGCTGACACAAACTTTTTATTGCGCATGTCCTGACAATTGGCGACCCTTTAAGATTTGAAAATGTTAATAATAAAACAAAGTCTGTTATGAATATTGATAATTTTAATATTTTTTAATTTTTGTTATTATTTTAATAATATTAATATTGTTTTTTCGTAAATATTGATAATATTTTTTTTATTACTAATAATTAGTAAACGAAATCTGCTTGGATAATGAAGGGAAAATTTATAATCATCTCCACAACGATGATTACCAAATTTCCTTTCATTATTCAAGCAGTTTTCCTTTTGCTAAGTATTGCTAAGTATTGCTAAATTAGTAATAAATAGTAATAATTAGCAATAAATTGTAATAATTAGTAATAAATTGTAATAATTAGTAACAATTAGTAATAAATTGTAATAGATTGTAATAATTAGGAATAATTAGGAATAATTAAGAAAAATTACCTTATTACATGTGGAGACAGAATGTGAAACACACAGATGAAAGGAGAATTGTATATAATATAAAAAATTATATTATTTTAATATTAATAATAAAATATACTAATAATGTAATGATGTTATTATTATATAATTAATATTTATAAAAAAAATTATATTAGTATTATTAAAAAAAATAAAAAATCAATATAATATTAAAATTATCAATATTTGTAACAGGTTTTGCTTTATTCTCAATATATTCAATCCTTGCTTGAGTGTTTTTTCTAACAAATTATTCAAAACCAGTAATGCTTTTATATTTTATAGAAAAATATGGAACAACGAGGTCGTCAAAAGTCATTATTAGATGACCACATATGGATAAATCAACGTAGAAATCCAAATGGTTCTGGTTTAAATCCAGTATATATAGAGGGTGTGGAGATTTTTTTATCATTTGCGGCATCAAATTCAGAATTTGTTTCAGAAGGAAAGATAAAATTCCCTTGTAGAAAATGTGCATTGAGAACGTTTGACACGTTTGACAAAGTGGGGGAACATCTCTTGCGTTTTGGTTTTCAAGCAGATTATGTTTTTTGGTATCAACATGGTGAACGCAGTTCCAGAGCAGGTGATACCAACTTGATTCCAGATCCATCCCGGTTTCAAGATTTAGTACATGATGTTGCAGGTTGATCTGTTCAACATACAGAAACTCCGGCTGATATAGCTTCAAATCCTGAGTTGGGACCGTCTGAATTTTATGAGTTGTTGAAGTCTGCTGAGGATGCATTATATCCTGGCTGCAAGATGAGCAAATTAGAAGCAGTTGCAAAATTTATGGCTATCAAATCAGATAACGGAATGTCAAACACATGTTTTGACCAGATATTTTCATTGCTGAAAACACTGTTACCCGAAGGAAATGTTTTACCTGCAAATTACTATGAAAGTAAGAGGTTGGTTCGAAATTTGGGACTTACTTGTCAAAAGATTCATGCATGTTCAAATGACTGCATTTTATATTCAGGGGAAAATGAGTCGTTGGATAGTTGTCCCACATGTGGGAAACTGAGATATAAAGAAGGACAACACGGGAAGTCTGGTTTGATTCCTGTAAAACAGTTGAGATATTTTCCGCTTACATCCAGACTTCAGCATTTATTCATGTCTAATAATACAGCGACAATGATGTGATGGCATAAAGAGAATATTTCAACCGATAAAAGCTTGAATCATCCAGCCGATGGTGATTCATGGAAACATTTTGATAGAGTGCATCCATCATTTGCTTTAGAAGCTAGAAATGTTCGACTGGGCCTTTCCACTGATGGTTTCTGTCCGTTTGGATCTTATGGTAGTCAATATTCATGTTGGCCTATTTTTTTAACTCTGTATAATTTACCTCCATGGATGTTGATGAAGGAGCCATATATCTTTTTGACTTTACTAATTCCAGGACATCCGAAGAAAAATATTGATGTTTATTTGAAGCCATTGATTGATGAATTAAATTTATTGTGGAGTACTGGTGTTAGTACATATGATGTTGCAACGAAACAGAATTTCATACTGAGAGTAGCATTGATGTGGACAATAAGTGACTTCCCGGCTTATGGGATGTTATCTGGCTGGAGTACACATGGTCAGAAATCATTTCCTTACTGTATGGGAGAGAACAAAGCATTTATTCTCATTCATGGAAAGAAACCTTGTTATTTTGACTGTCATCGCAGATTTCTTCCAGCTAATCATCCTTTTCACAGAAACAGATCTCATTTCAGAAAAGGAACAGCTGAAAGGGATGGACCTCCAAAAATGCTATCAGGTTCGGAGTTAAAATCGGTTGTATTTTCATTACCTCCCATCACTTTTGGTCCCACAATAAACCAACAGAAAATTTCTGGTTTTGGGAAAGAACACAATTGGATTAAACGTAGCATATTTTTGGATTTGCCATATTGGTCTGATTTGTTGGTCCGACACATGTTAGATGTCATGCATATTGAGAAGAACTGTTTTGATAATTTGTTCATACAGTTTTGGATACGCCAGGAAAGAGCAAAGACAATGTAAATGCACGTTTAGATCTTGCCCAAATTTGCAGGCGTCCAGAATTGGAACTATTTGAGAATGTCAGAACAGAAAGGTTACTGAAACCAAAAGCAGCTTATACACTGTCTAAAGAAAACCGTTTATTATTTTGTCAGTGGATTGCATATTTGAGACTTCCAGATGGCTGTGCTTCCAATTTGGGTAGATGTGTAAAGAATGGTCATATTACTGGATTGAAAAGTCATGATTGTCATGTTATAATGGAGAGACTTCTACCCATTGGATTAAGAGGTCTGTTGAATTCTGTGATTTGGGATTCCATAACAGACATGTCTCATTTTTTTCGGGAAATTTGTGCGGCTACGGCAGATTATGATGCTCTAGGAAAACTTGAAAAAGATGTTGTTGTAATTATATGTAAACTGGAAAAAATATTTCCGCCGTCTTTCTTCGACTCAATGGAACATTTGATGTTACATTTGCCATATGAAGCCAAATGTGGAGGTCCGGTAAAGTTTCGATGGATGTACCCATTTGAAAGATGCATGCAAAAATTGAAAAGAAAAGTACGCAACAAAGCATCTGTTGAAGGATCTATTGCAGAAGCTTATTTTCAAGAGGAAATATCTTTTTTCTGCTCCCATTATTTTGAATCTGAGTATCCTTCAAAACACAACCGAATGGGACAGAATGAGAGGAATATTGATGAAATCGACAATCAATTATCTGTTTTCAACCAGTCAGAGCTTGGTTTTGGTGGAGTTTCTGAACGCTGGCTTTCAGATGATGAACATCATAGAGCTCATACGTATGTTCTTCTCAACTGTGAAGAGATGACATCAGTTGTACTGTAAGTGTTTATATCACTTATTCTATCATTTATGTTACAGTAAATAACTTTGGTTTTTATAGGTTGTATGATAATCATATCAAGAAACAAATTCCACAAATTACAGCAGCTGCTCTCGAAGAACGTCGACTGAAAAATTTCTCTCAGTGGTTTCAAAAACTGGTAACATAAATTCTTTATCATTTAGCAACTCATTCAATGTATAGTTTACTATATTGATAATTATTTCACAAATCTTCAGGTGTCTCGACATGCTGATAAAATTGACAAACGACTGTGTGTATTGAGTAACCCACCTTCCAAACTTGTTAAAACTTATAATGCATATGTGGTGAATGGATTTCGATTCCACACACATGCATATGGGGAATCGAAAAAAACAATGAACAGTGGAGTTAGCTTGAGGGGATCTCATCATCGAGAAAATGAAGTTGACTTTTATGGCATACTTGATGAAATAATTGAACTCTGTTATCTTGGACAACATTACATAACCATGTTCAAATGTCAGTGGTTGGATACAGAGAGAGGCGTGCGTGTTCATCCGACTCATGGAATCATCGATATTAAATGTAAAAGTGTTCTCGCAGTAAATGAACCATTCTTATTGGCTCAATAGGCATATCAAGTTTATTATGCAAAGTACTGTGCAACATCAAGAGACTTGACTGATTGGTGGAGTGTAATAAAAATCAAAATTCGAGACAATCAGTTTAGTCAAAGTGAATGTGCTTTCACTGATGTGCAAAGAATTGAAGTTTTTCAAGAGAGTACTCAAAATCAATATTTTTTACAAAGAGATATGAGTATCGATGATGACACCCCACATTTAAGAGTCGGTGATGACGATGATGTTAATGATGTCACACATGAATTTGAAATGGTAAGAGATGAAGCAACTGCAACTCGAATGGATATCGATGATGTTGAGGAGGAATATGAAGATGACATTGACATATATGAAGATGATGATGAAGATGAACACTTATAGAATTCCATGGTATTTATATACAATCATAATATGTATATATGTATATATAATAGTAATTATCAATTATTTGCTAATATTAACATTTTCTGTTTCAGATGGACGAGGCCACATTTCGTGAGTTGGCGGAGGCTGACCTGCCTTTCGATGCGGATGAGTTGCTGGCAGATGACCCTCAGCCTGCAGGCGCTCCAGGGAGTACGCGGAGGGGGCGCGGTCTTGCACGATTGATGATTCCTGACCCCGTCCCCGAGCGACGTCCACGTCTTGGGTTTGATCCGCGCACCCGGAGGTGTGATAACCTGTGTAATAACCTGTGAATTTGACTAAGATTTCATTAATCTATTCACATAATAAATGTTTATTATTTTTTCAGTTTTTCGCATATAGCAGTCGGACAGGGCAGCGCTATTTTGCGCAACTATTTCTCTCAGCCGTGGACCACATGGGAGCAGATTCCCATTGATGTGCAGCAGGCCATGTTCGGCCATTGGTTGGTACGTACGTAAATAAATAATTTTTATTTTGAAAATTATTTCATTTCTAACTTGATATTTTGATTTATTTGTAGGGTTTATGGTATCCGATCGAGGATACCATGCGTGACGCCATCCACGAGGCATGGGAGGTGGCCATGCGTGATCGCCTTCGTCAGTTTTTGCACAATTTAAGAAAAGCTGCGATGAAGAAAGAAGGAGTGTCAGATTTTGATGAGTCATGTAGAGCACACCGACCAGAGTACATTTCATCCCATGTATGGGATGGATTATGTGCGCACTGGTTGAGTGGTGCCTTTAAGAGGAGATCATCGGTGGGGAGGCAGAATCGGGGGAGGCAGGAGGTGACTCATCGAGCTGGGAGTCGTTCTTTCAGTACTCATAGACAGCATCTGGTACGTACATTATTTATAAATATTTTATATAACTATAAATATTAACAGTTTATTTTTTATTCTTATAGGCTGTCGAGCACCCCGATATTACAGAGTACGACGTATATCTGATGATGTATAGTGATCCTGCTACTGGGGAGCTCATAGGTGATCGTCAGCATCACATCGTGGTCAGTATTATTTGTTTTCAAGTTTAAAAATTAACTGCATATAATATATTCACAATTTTAATTTTAAATTGCAACTATAGGAGTCATATGAGGCTGCAGCGGCACAGGCCCGGCCTGAGAGTCAGGCCGAGGCATCAGATCAGACCACTGCCCGTCAGTTTGATGAGGCGGCATGGATGCAGGCCACCCAGTATGCCTTCGAGAAGGGCCGGGCAGTTGGTATCGGCTCTCGACTGACTCCCGGAGATTATTATGGCAGTGCTGCGATGTCGGCGTCCAGCTCGAGAGGAGCTCGTGCATCTTCTTCTACACAGTATGAGGAGCAGTTGCGATCTCAGACTGCACAGATAGAGAGTCTCCGACAGGAGCAGAAGCAGATGCGTCAGCAACATGAGGAGGAGCGTCGACGCCAGCAGCAGCTGTACGAGGAGCAGACGAGTCGGTGGCAGCAGCAGCATCAGGAGCAGATGGAGTACATGCGCCGACTCACTCATGCTTTAGGGATGGAGTTTCCTCCACCACCATCTGCAGATCCCCCACCTCCCCCCTCCCCCCTCCTACAGATTAGAGTTTCTATTTCTGTTATAAAATTTGTGAAATCAAAATATTTTTTTTTTCTATTCGTAGTTTCTGTCTCATTATAAAATATTAATAATATTATATTTTTAAATAACAATATTAATATGAATAATAATAATATTTATATTTTATAATATTAAATTTTATATATATATTAAAATTTTATTTATATAATAAAATTTTATATATATATTAAAATTTTATAATATTATAATTTAATTATTTTTTTGTAATACTTGAATTATTTTAATATTTGAATGTAAAATAATTCTATTATTTTTATATTAATTAAAATAACTTATTAATATTTTTTTTATTTATGAATTATAATTATAATATTATTATATTAATTAAATTATTTATTAATATTCTATTATTTTTATTTTTGAATTATAATTCTACTATTATTATAGTAATTAAAATAATTTATTATTTTCATTTGTAAATTATAATTCTATTATTATATTAATTAAAATAATTTATTAATAATTTATTTTTTTTTATTTTTTTTATAGTATTTGCGACGGGATACTATGCCCGTCGCAAATACTAGTATTATTAATAGTTTTTATTTTTTTTAAAAGAGTATTTGCGACGGGTCCCGTCGCAAATACTATGAATCGTATTTGCGACGGGTCCCGGTTCCCGTCGCAAATACTAGTATTATTAATTTTTTTTATTTTTTTTAAAAAGAGTATTTGCGACGGAACCGTCGCAAAAGGTATTTGCGACGGGCCCGTCGCAAAAACTGTTTAAAAAGTTTTTTACAAAAATACGGAATACTATTTGCGATGGGGAGAATGCCCGTCGCAAAAAAAGGCTTTAACGACGGTCCCGTCGCAAATAAGTTTAGTTGCGACGGCGTTTTCAGCAACGGGCTATTTGCGACGGGACCCCGTCGCAAATGGCTATTTGCGACGGGATCCCGTCGCAAATAGCCCGTCGCAAATACCTGCTTTTCTAGTAGTGAATGTATTTTCTAGCCATATAAAAATATAAAACTATAATTTACTTCAAATGCATGTGAATTAATATTTTTTGGCGATATTATAAATACTGATTTTTAAAATTGTGTTTCTTAGGTTCATTTCAAAGCCAATATATATAGATGGTGTTTATTTGAATTGGATTATGAGAGTATGGTTCTAGGGAACTATAGTTCATATCAAAGGAGGGTTTAAATATCTTTATAGATTAGGATGTTATTTGAGGATAATTTAAATCCTGATAAGTTAATGTTGATACATAACCCTTTAAGTTAGTTGATATAATATTGAATATTTTAGGGATTTGGAAAAGAGGACTATAGTGAAAACCCTAGGGATATTTATAAAGGATAAGCATAAGTATATGATAAAATCTTAATGTTTTGGTAAATTATAAATTGGGTGGTTATACTAGAATTTAAACTATACTTTGGATATATGAAAGTGGATGTGGTTGTGGCACAGATTCACCTAGGGGTATTTATCTTTAAAAGGCTGGTTAAATACTAACTCAATCATTACTCTGGTTCATTATGAGTGGGTCTAAGAACACACACCAGGCTAGACACTCCTAGCAGATACGATTTAGTTAATAACATTCTCTTTATACACCATTATAAATGATTTTCTCTATTATGGAATTAAGTTAAAGAATACGAGATAACTCTAACTAAATAAATCTTGATTGAAATGAGAGTGATTTAGGCTAAACTAAAAGATAATGTAATCATTTTGAAGAGTAATAAATTTCAAGGTAGAATTTAATTATCCTAAAAAATTATCTTATGGTCTTTATCTCTCATTTTAACTCTTTTTAGTTTTTTCAATAGTTGTGGAGCCTGATGAAACCAAGTTAATAGTGGATTCCATGGATAATGAATATATTTTATAAATGTGAAACCTAATGGGATAAGAAATGGAGTGAGAAGTCTTATGATTATAAAAACCGGATATCATGAATTATGATTAATAATGTGAATATAGTTCAATACCCAAATACACTAAATAAATGAAAGGTGGAGTCTCATGTTAGTTCAGGTGATAAAGATAATTAAGGGAATAAGATTCAATTTTATATGTGTTAGGAACATGGTAAGAAACACCATAAGGATTTCATAAAGGGAATGGTAATTCTTCATTAGTGTGAAAATGAAGGGCATCACGATCACTAGTACAATGGGAAGAGATAATCTACAAAAAATCCTTGCTTCAAATGAATGTAAATTGAAAACTAGAAAAATAAACGCACTAATCCAATGACCTATGGAGAAAATTGTCACTAAGAATAACCTATTTTATGGGGACAATGAGAATCCTACACAATGAAAATTATTGTAGAGGATAGTGATTATTCACTCTAGAGTGTCCATTGTCTTATGAAATGTAATTTTTAGTAACTATTGGATATTGAGTTATAAATAAAAACACATGGTGGTTGGATTATTATTAAATCATCTCCATGGTCTCTTGGAATCAACTTCTTATAGATCTCATTTTTTTTCATTAATTTTATGTGGTATTAGGAATGGATTAACTATCTTTTAAAAATGACCATATCAATTTTTGTATTGGTAAAAATCACTATATATCCTAATTCAACCCATGATCATCTATCTTTGTTGAATACTAGATTCCTATAGAAATTAATTTTATCATATAGGTTTTTATACCCAATCATGAGGTTTATAGTGTATAAAATAGTAGTTTTAATGTATCATTAGGAATTAAACCCTGGATATTGTCTATCTCATGGATACACATAACTTTTTTTCTTAAAGAAAACAATTAATTATTGCGAGACTGGAATTTATTCAATGGTGTCGTGGTGGTGGGGGGGATAATATAACACCAAAAGATTAAATGTTATGTGTTTTATTTCCTTTAGAACCAAATGTGTTCTATAACTTGTGACACATAAAACACCAAACCCAAAATGAACCATAGAACAATTTATGACCATTAAAATATATTCATAGAATTGGTGGTATGTATAAATAAAAATAAAGTTCATTATCAATGTTAAGGAACTGATAAATTAAATTAGTAAAGATAAATAACTAATTAGAAAATTTTATGATTTGAAAGGAAACTATTATAAAAATTGAGTTTTATGTATTTTCTCCAGAAAAGAAATACTTTATGGAGAAAATATATTATTAATATGAATATTATGTTAAGACCAATTTTATTAGTAATTGATAGATAATAAGAATAAGAATAGTAAATATTTAAAAATTGTTATTTTTGTATGAAAATAGTCTTCATTATATTTCTATGCCATTATTTAAAAATTAAATAATAATTTTTTTTATTTTAATTTGATTAAATAAACTTTATTTTTATATTTATAATGTAAATATTATCTTAATAAAAAATTTTATAATGTTTTTGAAATAGTTTTTTAGGTGAATAATGAAAAATAATTTTTTTCCAAAAATGTTTATTTTATAAATTTATAATTATATAATCAAGACCTATAAGTTTATTAAAAATTTTAATTTAAAACATATATAATTAAGTATTAATAATTTATATTTTTAAATACAATTCAGAATCTATAAAACAGATTTTTAACATTTTATGAGCTTAAGTAAATTTTTCTTTAAAAACTATTTTTGTTAGATTATATTAGAAAATTGTTTTCATCACTCCTAGAATTTAAATTTATCAAAATGTATTTCATTATATAGAAAAAAATGATCATATTATTTAATAAGTTCAATCTCATTTTTGTTCATAAAAATATGTTAACAAACATTAATGTTAATGACCATGATAATGGTAAAACTATTATTTACAAATAATTTATTTATTAATGTTGTGTAATATTTATCCAAAAAATTAAAATTTTATATTTTAAATAATGAATACAATATGTTTTTTAATCAAATATATAATAATATTAAACAAAAATCAGTAATTAATGCTAAATAATATTATGAACAACTAATGAATAATTCATCATTTTTCAAAAAAAAATAGTTTCTCTATATATAATTTTTTTAATAATAAAGTTTCTATTAATTTGAAATTGAATAATATTAAATGGATATTAAATTTAGGTTCGTAATTATAGAATCTGGTAAGAATTTTTATGTTACGTGTTTTTTAAAACATAAGTAACCTGGGTAAAAACTAGTTACCACTAAAAAAAGATAAAAGTAAAAATAATAGAGAAAAAGAATTTAAAAATGTTTAAAACATGTGTTTAAATGCTTAATTGTGGTTTTATTGACATAATATAACAAAAAAAAACAATTATTTCTCTCTTTTTGAACAATTTACCACCAAATAGTTTCATTCCATTTTTGAGAAATAATTGGTGTTTACAAAAGTGTCCTTTTCATCACTTATAAAAGGGAGACTTACACCCCTTAATGACATGAAAATTCCATATAATTTATTAAAACAACTATTCTATTTTTCACCTCCAAGAAAACTCTATAAATTTCATAACCCTTTTGCCTCAATTAGTAAGCCTCGTTATTTTATTTTCAAACATATTTCTATGAGAAATTTTAAGGTCTCAAAGTGATTATTACCTAATCCATATCTTTTTATTTCTTTCCATCCACTTAGAAAAATAAAATAATATAGATCATGCATTGTGTGTAGTATCACCTCCATAAAGCTCTGTATTCAATTTTTCACCAACACCTATACTAGATATTTATAAGGGTGAAATTAAAGAATAAATGTGGAATATAATTATGATTATGATAATAAAAATTATAATTCCATTTCTTTTCCTCTAATTATTTTAGAAATGAAAATATTAACTATGCATTGTGTGGAATGTCTGCTCCATGATGTAAAATATCTAGTTTTTAATTTAGTTTATTTATAATTTATTATTTCTCTTAAAATATGATTGAAAATATTAAATGAATCTAAATAATATAATTATTATTTTTATAATTATATTATTTCCAAAATAAACCCCTTTTATAATCATAATCATCCATTAATTATGGTATATTCATGTTTTAGTCGGTATAACAACCTTCTTGAACAAGGCTATAATATAGTAGTATTGTTGACTATGAGAACATAATTATTGGTAATATATGATAAAAATAATAAAAAATATATTTAGTTTTTTTTTATAATGGTATAATTAATTTTAATCACAGAAATTAAGATACCAATGTTTGTTCTTGAAAAATCATAGAAACATCCTCATCGATGATTTAATCCAAGGACCATAAATAAAACTCACATATGATAAAATAATATTATTATAAATAAATAGAAAACATGAAATCCATTACCTTAAATGATCTGGGTATGATTAAATATGGGTTACTAATGAAGAACAAAACCAGGATTAAGAAAATAGTCCAAAACCATCAAGATTACTCACACCTAATATTGAAGGTAGATAATAACTAACTAATATACAAATAGATAAAAATTATAAATGATGTTTATAAAAGATTATAGATATAAATAAATTTGTTAAATATTTTTTAAGATAGATATTTTTTTATATAATAGATTTAAGTGCATTAGTGGAATTCAAGAAATAAGGAAAGTCTTTCATGGGCGTTTACTTGTCTTGTCCCTATTTCATTTACCACTTGGAACATTACTTACCCATTATAAGGAAACCAAACATAAATTTTATTTTCATTTGGGGACCTTATTTTTCTTTGTCTATATTCATTATACACTTTTTTAATGTACTTATCCATGAATCAAAAATTTATTAAGGTCATTTTATACTACTTGATCTTATTTAAAAGTTTTGATGATATTTTAAATGTTTTCTGTATGGGTCATTTTCATCAAAGTGTAAAAACCCTATCTTATTAATGATTTTGTGTGAAAAAAAATTATCCCACATCATTTTTTATTTTATATTAACTTTTCTAAATAAATTTTCAATGATTCTAAAATAAATTAATTGTTTTCTTGTTTTAAAAATTATTTCATTCAAAATAATTACCAAAGAATAAGGGTGTTTCTTATTTCAAAAGTGAAATGTTCTAAATATCATAAAAAGTGTTTTTCATCTAATTAATTTTCATTTGAAATATATTACTCATGATAAATTATATTCTTAAAATATTACCATCCACCTTATTCCTCGAGATGGATTATATAATTATATTTTTTATCAAATATATAATCAATCACTTCCTTTGTCTTTACAAATCATCCTAAGTTATTGGAATGAATTTTCTTCCAAAAAATTTATATTATGAGCACTCATTTATATTTATTTTTATTAATCGGTGTTCAATAAGATGTTATACATTGATTTATTGGGGATGTTATTAACTTAACTATATACCCCTTACATTACATAGTGTTATATTGAGGGTTGGTCATATAGAAATATATTCTAATTATTGGTTGAGTAAAATTTGAAAATTCATACACCTATTATTTTAATATGTTTTTTTATTTATTACTAAGTAATATTAGTTATTTATTATAAAATATATTAATTCGTTCATATGATGAATGCATTGGACTTAATTAGTGATGGGTGGTGTCTGATATAGATAGCCCCTCAATGATATAGTAGGTCTCGTAAGATAATATAGCTCAGGTATTTGGTGTATTCCTACCTAGAAAAAAATATTACCCAAATATATGGCATTGTTGATAAGGTCCATATGTTTAAGGTTATGATGTCTTGGATTAAGGTGTAGAATTAGCTGTTTGAAATTATTTATTTCATAGTTAAGGAACTATTTATTGTTATCCATGTGATATTTTTATTTTTAATTTTTCCATGTATATATTTTATTTCAGTTTCATTATATTTTTTTCATTTTTTTTGTTTATATATTCCTGAAAAATTATTTAATAATATCCTATAATCATTCTTGATCTTTTATTATTATCAGTTATGTTTACCCTCAATAAGTGTTTGTTCTCTCAATTTTAATGTTTCCAATTCCCATGTTAGGAAGAAAATTATTGCACATGATATGCCTAGAAGAGTAGTATGTGTAGAGAATTTTATGGAAGTTTTTTAAGACTGGTTATATATTAAGTGGTTTCTTATATAGTGAAAAAATTTATATTTGATAATAAATACAAGAGCTTTGTTAGTTAATTTATTTTCTAAATCTATAAAACATTAAACCTAAAAGGTACTTAGAATGTATATTACTAAATATTTCATAGCGGTATTATAAATATTGAAATCTAAAATTGTGTTTCTTCAGTTCATTTCTATGTAGGTATATAAATAAGGTGTTTATTTACACTATATTTTTGGAGTGTGGGTTTCAGGTGTTATATTTTGATTAAATAATTTTTATAATTTAATTGAAATTCTCATAATTGGACAAACTTACTAGGGACACATTGATCCCTTATGCCTCAACTGATATGACTCAACCGTTGATGGACAAGGACTTGATTATATTTCTATTCCTTGATCCATGTATACCCCAATGAGTGGTTTGATCAGATTATATAAGAAATGTGGCACATTTTATAAGTGACTTATTGAAATTTGAGTAGGGGAATTCATTTAGAAGAAATTAGGGGCCCTAATAGGGCTTAGCGGACCCTTGCAGTACCTTGGATACATTTGGATTGTGTGATATCCATGGGGAATGTGTTCTTACCCCACTGATATTGAGTTCTCTTTATTGTGTATACCCTATGGAGATGAATGGATAGGTTGTGTGAGTAGAGTGACATAGGGATTGCATGGTAATATAGTTGGTCTTTTTTCCATCACTTGAGTGTAATGACACCGATAACTTACATATGAGGATGGAGAGGCCATATTATTATCATTATAAGGATTATGGGTTTATTACCCTAGAGTGATAGGTTTTGACATAGGATATGTAAATGGGATTATGGAACCCATAAAGGGTATCCAGTCCTAATGAGACCTAGGGGAACCCAGTTTGTGCCCCAGTAACATGTTGAACCTAATGAGAGGTAATTATTTGAAAATGGATAGTAAGGGTTCTGGGTGTCACCTTAGAAGCTAAATCAATTATTTAATCCTACTATGTCTAAGAAAATTATAATTTGTTCACTTGAGATGAAAACCTTGTAATGTGAGTCAGGCTCGAGCAGGTGGCCTTCCCAAGTGAGATTCTATGGGATGATGTTCCACAATCTAAGAATTAATTTCATATATGGGATGATTTTTACATTCTCCTATGATTCTTAGGTAGGGGATGACACCACCGACATAGTTTGGGATTCCTTGGACATGATCTAGTTATCCATGGGTAAGGGATGTGTCCTTCTATATAGATTTGGGTACTACAAACTACCCCAAATGGGAGTCCATTGTTGGGCCTATGAATTGAGGTGGATTAACCTCTAGTTATTTATCCCATGTATATCATACTGGGGTTATCCCTTGGGTTTTTATCTCATGTATAATTGGGTGGTTCATCTTCTGGATGTTTATCTTCAGTATAGAAGGGTTGGTCACCCTTGAGTGTTTATCTAATACATATTGGGGTGAGTCATCCCTCATATGATTACATGGGTTGGAATGATTATGTGAAATGATTAGAGACACTCCAGTAGTGAATGAAGAAGGTATGGTATCAGATAATGGTATTGGGGTAGGAAATAACCCCCTATATGGTTTCTTACTATTGGAATGATTATACTATGTGCTCAAAGAAACTATGAGACTATTTGAAGGGGGTATTACCATACTCAAGTGTTACTACAGAACCTAATGGATGGAAGTGATTTATTTATTTATGTCATACACTATATTTTTCTATGTTGATAATATCACATTTATACACTAAATTTATTGGTTATGTTTGAGACAACATTGGTGGTTCCCTACTGAGTTGTACTCACACCTTGTTTGGGTGGCCATGACAGTTGGGTACATAAGAAGACTCACTGATCATTATTTCATGTTGGGAAGAGTATGGGAGTAGGTTGATTGAGTAGAAAAACTTCGATTGGACTAAAGATTAGGATGTGGGAGAGACTCAAGGATTTGGTATATCATCTTATACAATTATTTTATTTTTAATTTTCTTTTGTATATGTGGTTGGCTTGATGGGTGGCCAGTGAGTCAGTATGATTCTGTGCTTCCAAATTACATTATTATTAATGATTTTTTTGTATTGATTCCTCATACTATGATGGATTCTTATTATTGGTTTATTTTTTATGTTATTTTCCTATTATTTCCCACTTTAATATGGGGGTATAGTCTCTCCATGATATTGCACTACAACCACTTCCTAGTCAGAAGTCTCAGGTATATTGGGAAGTTTTCATAAGGCCCCATCACCCTCAATCTATTTACTATTCAATGTGAGCCCAATTGAGATGTGATGAAAATAACATTTAATATTTTTGAGAAACTATCATGGGTTTATCAACGCAATAATTTTTTATCCCAATTAAATTGTAATAGTATTGGGACTTGGGATCTTCCCTAGAGAGGACAACACTATGAGTGTGTTTCTCCTTTGTTTTTTGATTTCAAATGGTGAGAAAAGTAATGTAATTAAACTAGATTGATTTTAAATTAAATTTTAAAAGTAGTATCCAACCAAAATATCATTCCCTTATCTTTCATAGTACATAATTATTACAATTTATACTATCTTGTTTTCTATCTATTCATGTTAATTATCACTCAATTACCCTCAGCTATAACTTTTTATTTAACTAGATGGATGAAATGATCACTATAATATCTAATCTCCAATAACTTAGTAATCAGAGATCTCTAATTACTCTTAAGTAAAACCACTACTCATGATCACATGAAATGGAGTGGGACAAAATGGATTGTTCATGCGATCCATTGAAGAAGGTAAGATGTATTGAAAATACAAAAAATAAGAGATCTTCCAATTTCTATACAATTTGAATTAATCTAGAAATAGCAACAAAAGTGACTGAACAACTAAAATATAGAATTCATTAATATTGGGAAAGGGATATTCTCCTGATATTGACTAATAATAGTTTAGTGTGAAATCACCAGAGTTATTAAAAAATAAAATAAAGGGAAAAAGAAACAAAGAAAACTATGAATGATCATAAATATTTCCTATTATAATGAATGAGACAGAGTCCCATAAATATAGTTATAAGTGTTATATTTAAATATAATGCTCGAATATATTTGGTGCACCTCAAAAATCAACCACATTATCATAAAAATCATCTTCAACTTCTTTGGATGACTTCGATAATGTTATCTTTTTCAATGTCTATTAGTGTATTCTTATTAATTGGATGAGAGACACATGTCTAGTATTGTGGGTATGGATGATTCAGTTAGAGAGCATCTTTGATCTTTCTCCTATATAGGATGTTTTTCCTTTTGAGAAGAATTGGGTTAGAAAGTCTTAATGCTTCATAGCTCTATGGTTTTATCACAATAGTATAATCAGTTAACAAAAACTTTTTAAGGGTCTTTGAATGAATTATCGGGTGTCCATGCATAGTCATATTTGAGAGAGGAACTATTTTAATCATGTGGAATGTGATTCCTTTATAGATCACAACTTGTGTATAGGGAGTGAGATGACATCCTCACTGGTCTCAGAGGCATATATAGAGACTGAATGGCATCCAATAAAAAAAATTCTCAACTCAGCTCAGTTAATTCTTGAGCTTAATTAGGAAAAAGAGTATAGATGAATGGATTAGTTTCATATTGGTATTCTGATTCAAGGATTTGGAAACAATCCTACATTAGTTCTGGCTTGGGGAATGTATTCTTTGATCAGAATAGGATAAGGAAACTAGATTCTAAGGGTGGTGTAGATTTTTGTTCCAAGGGAGGTGTCAACAAGCCTCATCTTCATCTTCATTTATGTAATTTTCAGTGTAGGGAGGATACAATCATGCATAGATACATGTACTCATACATTGAAATAATGATCTGTGATATACCCCTACATGATCTCAGATCAACCCAAATATAGTTTGTGCATTAGAGGTCTTACCTTTACATGAGGACCAAAAGACCCTTTTGCGAATGGGGATTTTGGAGAGAGACCCATATACAACACCATTACCAACATTACATAAGAAGGGGGATTTTTTCTTACCCTTACATAGTTTTTCCCAGAGAATTTTTTTTGTCTTCTAGACTAGAGGCATAAAGCTTCAGTTTGGGTTCATCTTCTACTTAGTTTGGTATTTTGTAAATTGGGCAGAGGGTATATCTTAGATTTATCCTTATTAAGACTCATCATGGTTTATATTTCTTGGTTTCAATTTCAATTGATGTTGAAAATCTTTAGAGGTGTGTCATAGGTGGGTATTCTTAGGCCCATTTTTCATAAACTGGTCACATAGAACTTGGTTAGTGGTTTTCCTTATCCAATATTTAGTATGTCTCATATTCATTTCATCGGTGAGAGAGACTTAGAGTTTCATATTCAGAAATCCTCATTCGGAATGATGAGCATCCTCTTTGTTTAGGTGGTTTCTATTTAGAGTTTAATTCAACGGACATTCAATCAGGGAGCACCATAGGTTCCTGCAACAATTGATATGAGAGGGGGCATTTGTAGCATGTGTGTTGTAGTAGCCGAATTAGAACACTGATGGTAGTAGATAGAAGTAGTAGATTTCTCATTATAGCAAGAGAGCATTATAATGGATGGTATAAAGAATTGCCTTCTAGTGGTTGCACTATATGGTGGAAGTGGAGTGGTAACACTGTTAATGGTTGCACACATGATGGTAGTAGGTATGATAGAATAAAGGGTGATGATAGCATAAACAATTGTAGCAGGCAGTGGTACCCGGGTTAATACCTTTCAAATATCATATTTTTTTTTATATTTTTGGTAGCAAATTTCCATAAAAATTATAATTGTATAAAATAATTGAAACAAAAATAAAAAAATCCAACTAAATTTTTAATTACTTATTTTTACCATATTTTGAACAAAAATAAAATAATTTCCAGTGAATAATTTAAAAACCATTCACAATTATTTTTTTTGTTCAAAATAAATTTGAATTGAAGGATTTTTATTAAATTCCCGAAAATAATTAAAGTAGTTAAAGTTAAAAATTTTAATCCATTTTAATTTATTATATATAGACCGAGTAAAAAAAATTATTTCAAGTTACAAAAAATTGGATGGAAAAAATTAGTTAAAAAATTAATGGATCATTAAAAACCAATTTTTTTAATCAATTAATGTCAAGATTATAAATGTGTCCAAAAATTTAATTTAGCATGAAATTTTTAATTAAATTTGGGGATATTTTCAATGAATAATAGAAAAAATTATTTGAAAACTTGGGCTCACATCACTCTCCCACACTTGAACTATTCCACTTTTAGACAATTTTATCAATAACATTAATTTATTAAAAATAAGAACAAAGTGATTAATTATGTCTAGATATAAATATAAAATCCATAAAAAATAAGATCATAGATTTATCCATTGTAAAAATTATCATGCCTCTTATGTGAATCAAATAACTGGATCATTTTAATCTAATACATGCTCTAAGTATGAGAGTGGATCAAATACGATAAGAGTGGGATCAATGTTTTTAAAATATATATTTCCACTAATCCATTTTTACTAAGTTTACTAATACAAATTTTGATTTCCTCTTTATTGATAAATATAAAATGATTTTTTTTATAATTAAATTTCTTCTTCTTCATCTGGGTTCAATTTTCCTCTCATATGAATTAATTTTTTTATTATTAAGAACTTTTTTTTATTTTTTCTAGCCATGTATGTGCAGAGCTCTACGAAAATAACTTGTTGGATCGGTAAAGAGGGATTAAAATAACACACCTAATACCAAATATCTTAGAGATTTATAATGGTATCCTAATTGATGATTTTACTTCAGGTATAAATGAACCAGATCAATTTATTTTAAGTTTTATCCTAAAAGTGTTCTTTTATA
This sequence comes from Viscum album, assembly GCA_963277665.1. Taxonomy (NCBI): domain Eukaryota; kingdom Viridiplantae; phylum Streptophyta; class Magnoliopsida; order Santalales; family Viscaceae; genus Viscum; species Viscum album. The sequence continues at coordinate 1,473,974,891 of OY728132.1, read as the reverse complement.
GAGTTAAAGTTACCTCAGATTAAGTTAAGAAATTTTGGGGACCTCAATTTCTAATTCTAATTCCATGAATATATTTTCACTCACTCCCCCTTTCCTACTTTTATGTTATCCAAGGATATACTGACTAAATGACTCAGGAATCATCTAAATTTCACAGTTTTAGAATAGTAAATTCCTTTACTCTAACAAAATAATTTCACTAGGAGAGGTTTGATTTAATTTAAAATATTTTTTAAAATTAAAAAGAAAAAATATAGAAAAAAACTAGGTTGTATTTACCAAAAAAATGATTTATTTATTTAAAAATTAATAATATAATAAAAAAACCTACAAAAACTATATACAGGTTCCTAAAACCTGATTTGAATTTTTATTTTTTAGAAACTAAATATAAAAACATAAAAGGGGATATCAAAATCCTAAACTAATTTTCCCTCTTTCCCATAGTTGTCTCAAACATAATTCAATTAATGTTTCAAAATTTCATTTTATTAATGAAAAATAGTATACAAAAATCTAAACCAGTGTGAAGGAAAGAGACAACCTGAGGTTCTTTATTTAATGACAATAGGGAGGTGATTCAACTCCTCCATTGGATATTTTCAAAAATATTCATGGAAATAATTTACTAGTTGAACATTTAGTTTGAAGAGGTTAAGTGACTCAGCTCCATTGATTTCAATTGCACCAAAAGGAGAATTTTTAGTCACTATGTAGGGTCTTGTCCATTTTGAATTAAGTTTACTGGAAATGAGTTTTATCCTTGAGTATAAGAGAAATAATTTATCTAAAATTATAAAATATAATTTTTAGACGTGTCTATCATGGAAATATATGACTTTATAATTATAATGTAGGAATTTTTATAATATTCTATTGTCATATCCTCAATATCCATAATCTATATCTTCCTCTATTCTCTAGAATTTCTAAACATCATGTTTACTCTCTTAACAAAAAATTTGACTTTTTGCTACAATAAAATAGAAAAGATATAGATTTTTCAATAAACTATTATATAAGGGGACATTTCTAAAAGTGTTTTTTAGTCCGTCGTATATGCCCATAGGTTATCCTATAACTTTTTCTCTCCATTCCTTCTAGTTGGGTTTCACTATCATCTCCAGGATCCTTTTTATATCTTTGCTTGACACCTCATCCAACCCACTGGTTTTTAAGAAGTAGGTAGTTGAATTTTTTTGGTGTACCCCATATTTATTTATCAGTTCATCCATGTTCTTATTATTGAGTATTGTTCCTTTTTAACCTATTGTTTCTCAAGGAACTAAAAACCTAAAAAAATGATGGACTTTCGAAATTAAATCACAACGTGAATCATCAGTTCATGTAGATTTTCCTTTAATGCACTTAGAAAAAAAACCTACTAATAAATAAATAAAAGAAAATAAAAATTAAATAAGAAATGGGACCCTAAAATCTAATCCATAGACATAAAATATTTCATATAAAATCACTTTTTAGGGGATTTCATGTATTTTAGAAATTTCAATAGTAAACTAGTAGTTGGAACATTTTTTTTGAAAAAATCATGTGGATATTTTTAAATTGATGGAAAAAATAAATAATCTTTCAAAAAATTCCTAACCATTCTTAGTGGTCCAAAATTACATCCACTTAAAAGTTTATATAAATATGTAAGCATAGACTTAACCTATTCTTCAGGGATATACCACATTATTACTTAATCGTGGAAAACTTTTCTAAGATATGGTTCTTCCCAAACATATAATTTTGATTCATATTTTAATTTGATTGATTTATATTTGAAATATAAAGGGAGTTCCTTTTATGTTACCAAAAAACACAACAAATTGGCATACCAAGGAACTTGAGTGGATTCATACAACTTCTCACCAGGAAATAAGTAATCCAAATTTGTTTCAAATGGTGGTTCTACATCAGAAATATGGGACAATCTACTCATGTGTCCTGTAAAAAAATTCTCAAAGACCTTATTTTCCTAAATATATAAGTTGAATTATTATAATAGAAACAAACATCTCACTATCCTTAGCTTTTTATCATCCTTCATGATCATGTACCTGACTGTTGTATGATCAAAATATATATTTAGTTTATTTCCAAACAAACAAATATTGAAATTTCTCCGAATAAATAATAATTAAAAAAAAATATTTAATTATTGTTATATAATTGATTAATTTTATTCTCTTCCACCTCAATTCATTCTTTATGAATTATATGGCCCAAAACATTTCATTTTTTACCATAAAATGGAATTTTTAAAATTTTAAAAAAAACTTTATTGCAATGTAACCTTTTAATTTTTTTAGACTCACTAGACAGTTTTGAACACAATTTTTATATATAGTAAAGTCATACAGGAATACCTCAAATAACCTATCAATTAGGTCAGATAAAATAACTACTATACAAATCTAAAAGGCACCTGGGTAATTTCAAAATTTTAAATATATCCTTCAATAGGAAATCATACCAAAGGGATATTTGAAAGTGATCTACTACCGATCTTCCAGAGTAATTGTAACTTGACAAAACCTAGAAAAATCATCAAGGTAACAATATTGGACCTTCCTATATAACCTATTTAATATTCGGTATATAAAGGTTTTGGGGAATTGGTATTTGTGGGTCACATAGTTCAATCACCTATATTCAATGTAGGTTCTCAAGCTATTCAAGATTCTTTTAGGAACTTGTATTTTTTTCATTCTTAAAAATTGTGTATCTAATTTTTTTAGGACTATTTGGTTGGGTATGACCCATTAGGATCTTGAAATGGGGTAAATTATTAAATAAAATAGAGTATTTATATCTTTTTTACCTACTTATAATGGTTCAGGTTGAGTCTCTTATAGGTCTGTATCACTTGTTTCGAAACATTTTCTGAAAAATATTTCTATATGTAGGTGGTAGGGATAATCCCTGGAATGTACCCTAACGTCCTACCTATTTCTCAAACATTTATTTTTCAAAATTTATAAAATTTGATACCCTTTATTGGGATTTAAATAATTTTGAATTATTCTTATAAGTCTTATAGTTTCCATTAAAAAAAATATTTCATGTTTCATGGAATCAGTTTATGTTATAGTTTATGGGTTCTTCAGGGATGTTTTAGGCTTAGTTTTTTCCATGATGGTATCTTGTATGTTAAATAGAGAAATTTTATTATCAAAATTTAGTAACACATCAAAATAATTTCATCAATTTCTTCAAAATATTTTACACTAAATAACTGTTTTTCAGATGCATATTATTTTCAAAAATTGATTCATCAGTAAAATTATGTGTCTACAAAGGTTCTCATATTTTGATTATTTCATAAAAAATTTAAATTTCCTCTCTAAAAGAATAATTTAATTTAAAATTATTTACTATAAAAACAGGTTTCTCCTCATGTGGATATTTCATCATGTCAAGGATGCTAAAATCCATTATTTTATCACTAGAAGTAATGAAATGATTTCCTTCATTGAAATTTATTATGATTTTAATAGTTATCTAGAATGGCCACCTAGTATTATGGGAGAGTGAACATTACCTCTTCCTTTTTCCATGTTGAGAATGTAGAATTTGGTAGGGAATTTAAATCTTTATACACTTACCAAGTCATCATCAAGAACACATACTGGGTAGAAAATGTCTTGACTAGTGAGTTGTAAAACTAATCATGTGGGTTTGTGTTCTCCCATATATAGTGAATAATAAATGGAATAAGTCATTACATTAATTATGATTCTAAATTACATAGTTTACTAGGAAAATTAAAATCACCAATGGTGCATGGGATAAAGAAAGTACCTAGCTCATGAAATTTCATTGGAATTTGTTGGGTAACAAGGGAAAAAACATTTTTACCTAATATTATATCTTAATTGACTCAGAATTTCGTTATACTAGTGCACATGTCAATGGAAAATTTGGCCGACCTTTTAATTCGGTGGATGGATTCTAGAAAATTGATATTGATCTCCACTTTCTTGAATATTTCCCTAATATCTTGTTGTAGTGTATCTTTACTTTGTCTCTTGGGTATTTTAGTACTTATAAATAAGGGTGTATGGGGCTTGTTTGAATCCTCTATTTTGGATTCCCTTTGTTTTACATAATAGGGGGCGTTCTACTAGCGCTTTAGCTTCTTTTTCATGTGAAGATTTATCTAGAACAATAGAATATAAATTTCCTACTCCCTCATTAGATAGTGATTTGTTTCAACTTCCTATCTACTTGTCACTTATTTAGGTAATAGAAATAAAATACCCCTTGGGGTTAGTAATGGATTGAGTAATAAAAAAAACTAATCCTTGATTCTTTAAGTAATTTATGGAAGTCATAATATGGTTGTAATATCCATGTAGCTCCTTCAGTGCCTATCCATGGGTGTTAAGAGTACTCTGTTGTGTGGTATGAGATTCCAAAAGTTGTTCCGGAACTCCTTAATTTTATAATCTTGATCTTTCTTCTATTGGTAGATTATAGATAGCCGAGAGATGCCTTTTTGGAATGGTGGATCTTGGAGGAATAATTTAAAACCTTGATTGAAAGGTTATTATTTATACTTTTGGTTCTCATATCTGAATTGGGTATTATAAAAGTCTCTAAATACTTAGTTTATTATTGATTTATGATGGAAATATATCTGGTACATAGACTCACAACTCTCTATTCCTTGGAATTGAGGGAATCCATCAATGAAGTGCTCCTAAGAATAGAAAATATGGAAAACCCTTGGAGGTCTAGGAGATAATATATCTTATACTTTGTTCATTTATAGATTTCTCAAAAGGGAGGAAAATTATTCAATTTTACTTTCAATTAAATGAGTTCTATAAAATTTTACCTCATCCATTCCCCTTTTTATTGATCCCATACCATGTTTTAAGAAAATAGGGAGATCCTCACAATCATCTCCATGACTAAAATATGGGATTTATCTATTAATTCTACTCTAGAAGAAAAATATAGAATATTCCAGTCAATTTCCATCTTCCCTTGGTAAAATATTACCATGGAATGGTGATCTTTAAAAGGGTGATGTGAGAATGAAGTTTTCAATCTCTTGAATATTTCCCAAGAATCATAGAAAATCTCTCCACTTTCTTGCATGATCCCATAGATCAATTTCCTTATATTATTGCTCCTTATGGTAGTGAATTACTTTTTGAGGAATTCTTTATATATCCTTTGCCATGTAAAAACTTCTCTATGGTGGAGGTTGTAGATCAATTCCTTTGATTCCCCTTAAAGAGAGAAGGGTAGTACCTTTCAACTCACTTGATTATTTGATACTCTGATAGGATTGAAATCAGTAAAAATATTAGAAAATTTTCTTATATTATGGTTATATTCCACTCTTTCTAGGCTATAAACTTTTATTATAAGTTGGATCATACCACTTTTCAGTTCAAATTCATGTTTATTATTGGGATCTTGAAGTCTATTATCATTGTTAAAATTAAGTATATTAAGGTATCTCAAAGTTTCGTTCAACTATTCAAAATTATTTTCAATGTTTTCACATCATAAATTTACTTTGGTTGGAGAATAATTTGTGGATGTGGAGCTTTTCAATGGAATAATAAAAAATTATATATCCTATTGTTTTTTGAATTTAAGGTTCTTAGTCTCACTAGAGAAGTTCTCTTAACCCCCAGATCAAAACTAATGAGTTGATATGAACCATATCTGGTCATTTGTTGAAATAATTTAAACAAATATAGATAAAACACACATACTAGCCTCCCCAAAAAAGTTTGAAGGATTAATGAACACGTAACATGATATTCTCAACAATTTTTTTTGAACCCTTATAAAATGTAGTAGTAGTGGAACTCGATTTTATTTCTTAAGAGAACTTTGATATAGGTGTGTTTTTTTTTGTGGTTTTAATTAGACATAATAGTAATTGAATTAAAATAGATTTCTTTTCAATTCAATTTTAAAAGTCATGTCATAACCTTGGATCATCCCCTTATATTTCCTATTATATAATTTTTTTAAATTTATACTATCATGTTTTATCTATAATCAGGTGAAATCACAATAGATTACCCTTAACTATAATTTTTGGTTTAACTAAAGGTATAAAATGATAATTGAATCCTCTAATCTCCCATACCCTAGTAATCAAATATCTCCAATTACTATTAATTCAACCCATCTATCACAATCATAAAAAACAGAGAGGGCCTAAGTAACATATGTGTGGGATCTAGTAAATAAGGGACAATTTATTCAAAATGAAAGAAATAGTAAATATCATAATATCTACACACATTGAATGAATCTAGAGAAAAATTTATAAGATATAGAAGAATTAAAATATTGAATTAATTAACAAGGGGATATGGAGAATCTCCTCGACTTATTATTAATGGCTTAGTGTACCCCCACCAGAGTTATTAAAAAGTGAAATAGAAGATTGAAAGAAACATAGAATATATGAGTGATCATAGAAACATCCTATAAGAATAATAAAGATATAGTCCCCTTATCATGGTTAATAGTTCTCTATTTAAAGAATAATTCTCCTGGATCCTTGGTACAATTAAAAAATTCACCAAATGAGCAACACATTTATCTTCAACTTCTTTAGGTGACTTCAGGAATGTTCTCATTTTTAGATACAAGCAGTGCCTTCTTCTTCATTGGATTCTTGACATGTTTCAAGTATCGAGGGTCTATAAGATTCAGTTTGAGAGTGTCTTTGAAATTTATCCAATATTGTAAATCATTCCTTTTGAGTAGGATTTAGCTGGAATGTTTCAATGCTTCATGGATATATGGATTATTCCTAATATCATAAAAAACCAACAATAACCTTGTATGGGTCCTCAAACATAACTTCTTGGGTGTCCAAGCATACTAAAATTCATAAGTGTAATTTCTTCCAGAATGTGGAATTCACTCACTTTCAATATTGAAACCAGTGTTTTGGGAGTGAGATGAGGTACTCTATAGTCTTAGATACCTATATAGAGATTTAATGGTAGAAAAAAACAATTTTTAAACTCAACATGGTGATTTATTAGGATTCATTGATAAAATGAGTGTACATTAGTGTCTCAAATTTAGAGTACATTATAGATTCATGGATTAAAAAAAAAGAATACACTAGTTCCAACTTGGGGAATATATTCTCTGACTATAAAAGGAGCAATACATATCTGATTCCAAAGGAAGATCGAATTCAGGTTCCAAGGAAGGGGCCATTAAGATTTAGCCTATTCTTCTTTTATAAAAGTTTTATTGTATCATTAATACCTTTTTGTAGGGATCTATGTACCCTTAAAAACCCAGGATGATGTGTGCACTACCCTTATCTAAGCTTGAGTTAACCCATACATAGTTTTTTTGTTGGATTTATTAACTTTATGCGATGACCAGAATAACCTAATATGAATGAGGCACTGAGAGAGAGAACTATATGTAGTTCGATGTCTACATTTATGCTTTAAAGGGAATGGGTATACTACCCTTATGGGTTTTATATTCAATAAGTTTCTTAATCATCTATAAATAAAGGTGTGAGGCTTTAGATATAGGTTTTCTATGACTTTGGTTTGGTATTTTATAAATAGGATGGAGGGTGAATCTTGGATTCATCTTTGATAAGACTCATAACAGTTTGGATTTCTCAGTTTTAGTTTCAACTAGTATTGGAAATATTTAGAGAAGTTTTGGAGGTGGATATTCTCAATATTAGTATTTATTAATTAGTTTTATAAACATTGGTTAGTGGTTCTCCTTCTATGAGTTGTAGTATGTCTCAAATTCATCTCCTTAGTGTGCGAAGCTTCAAGTGGCATCTTCAGCAATATTTATCCGGAATGATGATCTTACTCTTTGTTTGGGTAATTATTTATACTTGAATTCAATATATTTTTAATCGGTGAGAACTATAGGTTCCTACTACTATTCTTAGGAGAGGGGGTAGTGGTAGTGCTGGTGTGGTGGTAGTAGAATGGGAACACCAATGGTAGTAGATGGTGGTATTAGATTTATTACAGTAGCATGGGAATGATAGCAAGTAGGGTATCAAGAAGTTTAATCTATTTGTAGCAGTAGATGGTGGTAGAGGTGTGGTATCATGGTCAATGGTGGAACACTTAATGGTATCATCTTAGAGGGAATAATTGTGATGGTAGCATATCCAATAGTAGTAAGCAACGACACAGGGATTGATACCTCACAATGATCACAGAAATCTATTTTTCATTCCAGTGATGCTTATTTAGAGAGAAATCACAATGTAATAGATACTTTGAAAACCAATTTCAAAAATAAATTCCAATTAACTATATAATTCATCAATTTAAAACCATATTTAAAGAAAATTCAAATAATTTCCATTGAATAATTTATAAAAAAACACATTCATAGTTATTTTTTTTAAATAAAAATAAATTTATGGATTTTTATTAATTTCCAAAAATGATTAAAGTAATTAAAGTTCAGAATTGAATCAATTTTCAAATATTTAATCCAGACCGAGTGGAACAATTTTATTTGAAGTTTCAAGAAAAATATATGTATAAAAATTAATTAAAAAATAAATGAATCATAAAAAACCAATAATTGAGATATTTTCCAATTAAATTCCACATTCTCAAAGTAACCAAAAACTGAATTAATTACCCAATTTTTAATTAAATTAGGGGATATTTTTAATGAATAAAAAAAATTTGTTTTTAAAAATTTGGTCTCACCTGAAATATATTGTGAAATGAAGTTGTTTAATAAATCTTGAGTGAATTATGAAACAATGAAAAAGATTCATTCGCTATTGTGTTTGTCATAGAGGATTTTATGTCTTAAATTATTGGTTGAAAAGTGATTGTATACATAGATCACTTATCTTTAAAGTGTTTATCATAAAAAAAGATTCTAAAAAAAATACTCATCCCTAAAACGTTTCTTTTATATTAATTTATCATGTAAAAATGGGGAAATAAGGGTGTTGAAAACACTTTTTTAGAACATTTATCCAAATTATATGGGGAAAAAATTTAAATTATTGTCCCATTATAACAAAATTTACTAATTAAAAGATCTTTATAGTCTAAAAAAGGTGATTATAAGGTATTTAGACATGATTAATTTCAACTCTATATAAATTATTCTATTATAACTCTCTATGAATAAGAATAATATGTTTTTTTGAATCAAGACACTCTATTTAGGAAGATACACTTCTCTCCAAAAAAGGGGTTGATGACATCATTGGAATATGTGTTTCATATGATAAAATGATATCAATTATACATTTTAATCATATTTTTTCCATGTGGAGGAAATTAATGAATTGAAAGGATAGTATCAAATGTATTTTAATGTGAATTTTATTGTTCCATTTACACAAGGATTCAAAACATATTGTCCAATCATTTAATAAGTGTCCAAGGATAATAATTAATGGAAGGATACATGAGATTATGTAATTGGGATTCTTGAAGTTATTATTTTATGTATGAGGTTTTGATTTCATAAGAAGATTTCTTAATTTTTATTTTAATGAATATATAAAAGTAACATTATATCATATACAAAAGTGAGTTGGGGATTTTAGATTACCTAATAATGTTGAAACCAATGTTGTTATGTTTATGATTAAGAATAGTTTTTTTTGTATATTTAGGGTTCCAATAACTATGACCAATGAAATATAGATTTTTTTAAATCATATATTTTTAGTTTTGATGGAAAAGTATCTGTGAAATCATAGAACTATAACAAGACACCACCTAAAAATATGTGGCCATGTTAAAATCAAAATAAAAACCATAAAACATATTTTAATAGAAAAAATAACTTATTTTAAATGACTTATCAACCCTGATTGAGGATTAACTATGGGTTTATAGAACAACATACAAGATCCCCACTGATATTTCCATGTATATATATGTTTTTTGGGATTAATTTCACTTTTATATAGAGATAGAAAATATATTGTTTAGGTAATAAATACATTGGAATATGTTTTTTAAATTTTTATAGAAAAGTGTTTTCTTTATTTGATATATTTTGAAGAGGTATGTAGAGAATTATTTGAAAATAGAATGATTTTGATGTAAATAACAAAGGAAATTCATGATTTACATATTCAAAATAGTTAATTCAATGGACAAAAAGTGTTTTTATTCAATTTCGGACTAATAAATTTTTTAAAAAATTGAAATCAATATGATATAGACCATTCTATGTACTAAAGGTTATCTTTATAATGTTATCAAAATTATATGAATAAAGGTCAATTCTTATTAGGGGAAAAATTAAAAAACCTTATATTGAATGATATTTTTCATAATAACAAATCACATAAATTTTAAACAATTAATCCCATAATAATGTCTAGATAAGTAAATAAAACATTACACTTCTTGAGAGGAAACCAAAGTCAATGATTTTAATTAATTTATAGTGTGTTTTGTTTTAAAAATTTTCATCCCTCATTCCGAACTAACTTATCCAATTTTAGAAATATGAAGAGAGAATTAAATGTAAAATTTCTACAAAATGGTCCTTACCAACAACTTTATAAAATAAATTCAACATACAAGGGGTGTATCTTGTTATTCTTTTTCTCTTATTATCCTTAAAAATGATCTAAAATGTTAAAATCTGGTATTAATTTACCTATTTTACTTGAAAATTCCGTAAAATGTTAAATATGTATGCAATAATAGGTTTTAGGTTAATATTCTTTTATATTTTGATGTTCTCCCTGAGTAAGTTGACATGATAATATAATTGTCACGTTATTTTATATATTTTAAGAACTAAATTCATTTAATTTTAATTGATTACTGTATAAATAGTTCATATATTTAGAATAAGTTTATTTTATTGAATAGATATGAATTGATTTGATTGGTTTTTTTATAAGTAATATTTTTGAAAAAACTTTCCTAAAATGAATCATGATAAAAATATTTTGATTAAATTTGTATGAGAACTTTGGAACTCAATTTAAAATATTTGGTTTATTAATTTAGTATCTATTTATTAAAAATGATATGACGAAAAATAAATACTTAAAATTCATGATTAACTGAGATTTGGTAATACAACATTTTCAAACATTTATTATAATATATATATTCAGTGGTTCTTTCTTTCTAAATTATTTAGTTATGGTTGATTAGACTTATATGAATCAAAATGACCAATTATCACCACATACCTCTCCTTTGTCCCCGGACTACAACACATAGTCTTGAGGGATGAATAATATTGGAAAATATGGGTTGTGACATTCTTGAATCAAGTTCATATAAAATAAAAATAAAATAAGAATAAAAATAAAAATAAAAATAAAAAGAGTGAGGCTTGTATATATTAATTTAAACAAACACCTAGTGAAAAAAGATAATTGCCTTACTGAATTGAAATATAATGAATATCTAATATCAAGTGATTTAATTAGGTGTATAATTTTATAGAGTTAAACATATTTAGCTAAATAATTTTATAATGATTATACTTTTGATAATTTTTTAATGTCAACTAAATATTTCAAGAAGACACTCAATCATATGAAATTTATTAAATTTCAACTCAAGATTTTAATTTTTTGTAATTTTTAGGAAAATAATTGATGATTTAACTTGAGTAAAGGTAATAAATTATGTGTGAAAGTATGTGATTTATTTTTTTATACATAAATTGAATATCGAAATTTAGTGTTTTTGTGGCACCTTTTTTGAACATACCCTAAAAAATTAAATTAGTTTTCATTTTATGATATTTTAGGGGTATAATTAGAATTTTGGGTTGATTTGATGATTTTTTACAATTTAAAGTAATTTTTGACTGCTAATATAGATTTATAACAAGGTTTATGATATTTACAATAACAATCAACACATTATATTTTTTTGAATATCCATTGTCTAATTTTTAAATTCAATTATTTCTATTTTATTCATTTAACTTTTTTATATATTAATATTATTATACATAAATAATAAAAATTTATAAATACATAGTTAATATTTTTTTATAGATATATTATTTATATTTTTTTACTCATTACACACACACACACAATGGATTTACAAAAAGGTTTTCATGAGCTTAAGGAGAAGTGATAGTGGGTTCAAGGAGAAGTAAAAAATTAATCCTAGTGGAAGTGACCATGGGTATTTTAAGTAACATTGAGTATTTTTAAGTGATCATGATTTTACACTGAAGTTATCATGGATTAATATCTAAACCTACATTTAAGATAAGATAAGTCACTATGAGTTTTTTTTAAAGATATTGTGAACTATCCCAAGTAATGATGAGACATATCTGACTTCTATTACTCCATTTTTCATGTAATTGTGGTTAATTAGAAAACTTTTGTATAGGAGTGAAAAATAATATCTAAGATTTGTTTTTGGGTATAGATTCTTATGATAAATTTACCACACTACATAAAGTGTATGTTTCATGATTTAGATTATACCAGGATCATTTTAAGGGGTTCTTGATAATCGAAACATGTTGGATGGTATATCCCCTAAAATTATAATGGTTGATTTTATCATTAGTTTTAATGAAGTGAAACACTTGAAGCATATAGTTTCCTCACTCTATCTATAAATAGTGATATTCTCTATTATTTTTAATCTCTATTTTCATAATTTGAAAAAATAACATGTTTAAATTATAAACTTACTATTATTGGTAGATGAACATATTTTGAGAATTAAATAAAATTAACATGAGAAATATTTGGAATTACAATGAAAAAAAACACATTTTTGTGAAAGATTATTGGACTTAAATACATTTACATGGGTAGAAAGTACAATAGTCCCTTTAATTATTACCTATATATGTTCATGGATTTGTTTCATGCTTCTATTTCTTACCATTAGAAACTCACTATAAAATGTTTTGTGACTATTAATCTTAAAATAAAATTTCTAGAGAATCCCATGGTGTTTGTAAAGACATGTGGGACTTTTTAAAGGATGTATATGGTATCCTATTTCTATGTGGGTTTGGTATATCTATAAGGCATGATATAGGGGAGAATTTGATGCATAGTCATGGAAATTCCATTACATAAATATGATAATAAATCTAAATGATTGAATCTATGTATGAAACATTTCACACTATGGAATATTTATTTCTCAAACATGTTCATTTCATATTCTCTCAAAAATTTAATAGGGGATTATGGAGTGGTGAACTAACATAGGGAATGCGGGGAACACACTAAATAGGTAAAAGAACCATATTGAGGTGTCTATTTATTGTTATTAGTTGATGAATCATGACATCATCGATGAAAAAACCCCCCACTGGTAACCCTCTTGAGTTTTCAATGATGATAAAGAGATAACCCCTGAATCCCACCTCCAAGATGACCTGAGTTAAAAAATAGCATTGAGGGCATATAATAAAAAATGGGAGGCATTACCCTCTTTATATTAGTTTAGTTAATAAAACATAAGTTTTGATACACGGACCAACTTAATATAATAAATAAATACGGGACCCAAAATAAGAATGTAATTTCATATATAAGTCGGCACAAATAAATACACCAAAACAACCCCAGGTAGTTAAAATGAATAAAAAAATTCCTAAATAACTAAATGAGGTAGTATTTCCTAGATCAATCACCAACTAACTTCTATGGACTTAAAAGATAGTTTATATATGTTTAGAGTGAGTATACAGGTATACTTAGTAGGATCCTCTCTGAAACCTCTCATGTATAATGTGAATGAAGTATACTAAAACCTAGTGAATAAAAAAAATGAAAACTAATCATCACCTAAATAAGTAATGTTATTACTCATCCTCACCCTAAATAACTCACCAAGTAATGTATGTAAATAAGCAAATCCATATAAAAACACACATAGATATATATGAAGGTACCCTGCTTCCACATCCACACCCGTGTGTCTCTCTCATTCCCCAACAACAAAAACCCCAATCTCATCCCTCCCATAATTCATCATGCTCCTTGTATGTACATATTATAGTCATATCTCATCCCACATCACATTTAAGTCATTACTTCCTCATTGTAATTATACCATTCATAACCAAGTATAAGTATAGAATGCAGTAAAACCCATGTATCATGCCTTACACCTCAAGTTTCTATAACCTATGCATGCACACCCATAGAAATCTATAGCCACCATGACTGAATAGAAGTATGTTTAATAACTTTAAGACTTTTTAACATGAACATACATGTATAATACTTTGAGAGACATCACAATTTCATGATTACATACCGTATAACTTCAGTTTTCAAAGCCCGAGTATGCCCACAAAAATATTACAAATAAAAGGAGAGTGGGGAAGAGGGATTAGTTATCCATTCATTCCCTCATCAAATTGTATGTTAGAGAAAACACCCCCCAAAAACATTTGGTTGTTGGTTTCCCTACCTAATTTGGTGAAGAATAGTATAAAATCAAAATATATAGGATCATATTGCCCAAAACCACACAATGGGAGACTACATAGCCTTGGACTCATTTTCATCTATCGTCCCATATAACACCTGACATCCACAACTAAGGACTAGATCTCAAACATGTGTACAATCATCAAGGATCATTATAAACCTTTTAATTTAGTAATTTAAAAATTTAGAATAATTCATTAATACCTATTGTGTTTTCCACTTTAATTATTTATCTTATTACAAGTCAACACACCTTTGAAATCATTATTCAATTCCAGGATTCAACACCCATTATTTTCAATTATTCATTCCTTCTATTCAATGGTTCTCATTAATATTAGTCATTATATTCAATGGTTCTCATTAATATTAGTCATTTATCATATTTAACTTATAAAAAGAAAAAAACCCCATCCCATGGGTTCATTTATTAATGAATTTATCATCTCATAATTTATGAGTACTTTGGGACTCATATTAAGTTACCTCAACCAAATATCAACTTAACAAGTATCGATGAAAACAATGTAAACCAATTAGAAACCATAATAAGAAATATACATAAAACCATTAATTTTAATGAAAATACCAAGAAAAATAAATGAGGAAACCCAACTCTAAACTCATTCCAATAACCCCAATCTCATCCCCAACACAATTGTATATAACAAATTCCATCCAACCATCATCGACATCAAGACACCACTAGAACCCCCAAGAAACTAGACATTTTTTCATAAAATTTCAACCATTTGAGATTCATAAAAAATCACAACAATTCACTACCACCCTAGTGTATATATTTATGGAAACAAAAATTATTTTTAACATGATACACTCATGGGAAAACTAAGTCCATAACAAAAATGAATTCAAGACTTTTTAAAAAAAATAATGGGTTCATTCAGGCCTAAAAAGTTTACTTCATCAGACAAACATTCCATAACCATTATGAATTAACTAGTTAATTATGAAATGGTTCTAGAATAACACACTTAAAATTTCAAATATACCATCAACTTTAAATTCTAAATTTACAAGATCTATGCATAACTTTCATATTCTATTATATTCAGGTAAGAACAATTATCAACATACATACCTATTTTATTAATTATTATATAATTATTATATATTTACCTTATATCTCAAATTTCCATCATATTAATAATATAAAACAACATCAAATAAAATAAATAAATAACAAAATATATAGAACTTCAAGAGGTAATATCAACTTGAAGAAATCACATGCGATCACAATAACCCAGTTTTAATTCATTCTTGATTCCTAGTTATTATTATTATTAGATTAATTCCACTATATAATTATTAAACTAAAGAATGATAATTTCAAACATGAACATAAAAAGGACATATATAAAATCCACTAAATTAGTTAGAAGTTCAACAATCTCTATCTAAGAATAGAAGAATAACCATCAACCACCAAAATAAATGGAAACACCATCGGAGCCTAAGTACAATAAACCATCATCGGATATTTCTTGAAAGTAATCAAAAAATAGAAGAACTACACCGAATGAAACTATAGAAGAAGTAAGAATAATTATAATGAGGAGAATAGGAGAACTGATAATACCTAAATCTGAGAAACTTCGATATAGTGATCTATAGTGTTTAAACTCTCAAAGTATGCAAATAGTGAGTGGTGAGAGGACTAGAAGTTGGGTATGATTTATAAAAATAAGAAAAAATTATAATAAAGTAAAACATGACCTGGTATTTATAAATTAATCCTGGAAGGCCTTCTATATGGTGTTGTTATATCCCTGAAAGTTGTGGTTCCCCATGGTTAAATGAAGATCCTATTCTTATGAACACTAAATACACATAGATAAGATGCTTTTAAAACTGAATCTAAGGCCTTAAACAACATCAAACCATGTACTATGGTGTGGTGAATTTCTTTTTGGACCCCATATATCCACCATGACTAGAAAATATGGTTTTAGGAAAAATACCCACACCATTTCACCTCACAACATCGAAAAACATGATGCAGTGTTTCGAAACTCACCATTCTGTAGTACAAAAAATAGCTTTCACGTCAGGGTTATAATTTATTGAATAAAAAATGTTAAAAAGGTTTTGAGGTTGGAAATTTAGATAAATGACATTGAATACATTCATAAATGGGGTTTTAATATAATTTATTAAATAACCAATGTTAAATCCCTTTATTACATCGATAAATTTAATAATCGATGTTCAAAAAAACGTTTTAATATCATATTTTCCATAAATTTAAGACATTAAAACATGATTTTTAATATCAATATTTGAATAAAAAACATTAAAACTACCAAATATATGATATTTAATGTTGGTTATTTATATAAAAAATTTTAAAAGTAAAAAAATCACATCAAGTGACAATCGTTTTTAATTTTTTCAGAATGAACCTTTCAGCATTTAGAATCCTATGTAAAATTTATAAAGATGCAAAAATATTTGTATAGAACTCTATATATGTATTCATCCTGTCATTTTAACCAATTGGATCTACTCAACCTTTAATCTAAAATGTCCTTCCACCAGTTATTCATTCAATGGTTTTTCTATGGTATTAATAATTATTCTCTTATTATTAAAATTTTTATGATTAGATTTCACAAACAATATAAATTTTTATGAAGAACTATTCTTCTAATCAAGTTAAAAAATATGAAACTTCTATAAGATATTACTCAATCATAGTTTTAAATTCCTCCCTAGTTTCAATTTTATTTTCCTATAGTGTTATTTCTTGAAAGGAAAATCATGAATTAAAATTCAACAATAATAGAAATGAAGTTGAAGATTTATGATTATTTTCCTTATTTTCATTTGGTATTAAATTTTTATATCTTATCATATTGTATTATCTACAAATGAATTAATATTTAATGAAATATTAAAAAATTGGAATATTCCAAGGTTTTTTATTTTTATAACTGATGTAAAAAAAGGATTATAACATCATGTTTTATTTGTTACCAAAGTTATAAGACACTTTCGACATCAGTTATACAAATAAATGATATTGAGAGACTTTAGTGTATTTTGTAAAAATAATTTGGATGTTAGTTTTTAACAACCAACATTAAATATATATTTACAGCATCACTCAAAATTACATCCCTTGAAAAAATGTTGTTAAAAAAACTAACATAAAATATGTTTTTACTAGTAGTTTTTTCCTCCCTTGCATGCTCAAATTCACTATTCCCTCATAGACCACAATTCCCTAATGGAATAATATTTTCCTCTAGTATTTTTTTTAAGATGATCATCAATATTGTACCATAACCAATATAATAGTTTATTTTGGTGTTTCCAGCCAACCATTTTATAGAGGAGGCACATGACATGCATGACCACCCAGCAAAATGTGCATAATGGTCACCATGTTTCCCATAGGGAGACCCACTAAGTCACTATTCCCAACACCTTCACATCCATGCATCACTACATCATTTGACATACTATTTTTAATTTTTTTATATAGGTGGATCACCTCAAAGAAAATAGTGACCACCACAATCATTTCATTGCTGATGGTGTACTCAACATTAAGAATCTGATCTATGTGAACTCTATTCTAAAACACCCATGCCAAAAAAAAATCCCACTTGATCCAGAATATTAACAATTAAAAATTTCTAGTTTCATGACCACTATTACTACATGGCGTCCCTTTAAATTCCCAAGAACTCATATCCAGCCACAAAAACACTTCTAGACTCTCTCACAACACCTCTAAGGCCCCAAAAATGAAAAGGGATGGATGTTAGGGAATGAAGACCATAAATATAATACCTATGAAATAATTTTCATCCATGATAATAAAAACCAATACCTATAAGGAGATAAAAGGATCTTAAACAACCACCTAATGAGATATCTTTCAAGGACCTCAAGGTAATATAAATATAACCAATAAAATATGAGGCAAGTTAACATAAACACGAAACATTGACATATGAAATATGAGTCACATGGGAGATACAAATCAAAAAACTACATCTCTATTAAAAAAGGAAAAAAATTGAAAATAATAAATGATCTCATTTATCAATACTAAACCATCATAAATCTATTGGGACCAGGTTGGAAACATATAGTTTTTTAAGCTGAAATATGTTTGTTTCGCAAGTGTTTTATTTTTTTAAAATAAGAATGAGATCAATTAACTGTGTAATATTTTGATAATCAGACTAACCATCATATTTAGTATTTTAGAATCACAATGCATATGAAATGCCATCATATTATAGGAATAAAAGGATGATCTGACTCACTTTACATTGGAAATGAGGTTCTGATCGTAATCAGTAAGTGAATAAGATTCTACATGGATCCGATATAAAATATATTAATGCTTTTTTGTTTTGAAATTCTCACAAATCATAAGTTGTTTGGAAAACTTGTGATGTTATCTTTATGAAGGAAATAGGGAGTTATTCCAATCATATTTAGGCTTGTATGGAATGGAAAATGATTCTAGAAGAATATTAAGTTATAAAAATTCCTAATGTAATTTAGACGATGCTATGCTGATATTAATCATATTCAAATTAACAAGAAATTAATGATACAAGAAGAGTTTTTTAAAAGAATAAAGTTGTTAGAGATGAAGCTTTTCAGTCTCAGATCATTGATGTGTCATCACTAAACATATAAATGTTTGATGATTGTGAAGGTTGCTCAAATGTGAAGTTATGAAGATGCTAGTTTTCAGTCAGAAAAATAAGCCACAAGATAGAAAATATCAAAGTAAGAATTTGAATACAAAATGTTCATTTGTATCATAATTAGAAGAGTAAAGAAGTTTACAAATTGAAGATGATGGAACTGGTCCATTAGATGCAATGTGCCACCAATCATCACTTGTAGAATTGTTTTTTAGGGAAGTTTATGGGAATAATGAAAAAATGTTAAAGGAAGGTGAAGTTTGTTAAGACTGATGCATGAAAGTTAAAGACCAGTCATCTAGATGAATATAAACAGTGTAGTCAAAAATTTTCATCAAGATAAATTGATGGTTGATTATAATTGGGTCAAGATTATTAGACCATAGATGAAATTGATGACTTTATTAGACACAAGATCATTTATATCTTCAAAAATAATAAAAGATAATTTTTTAATCTTTTGAAATTGTTATCAAGGGGATCATAGAAGATGTTGTAGAAGTTTGAATAATGGTTTTTATATGTTTATTATGGTGTAGAGAAATTTAATGAAGTATATGTTGTATCTATCACAATAAATAAATCATAATGATAAATTGGTTTCAAGAATCATAATGAGAAGAAATATGTTTGTTTTCATTTGGTTTGGAGAAATGTAAAGATATTTCCTCAGTTTTGATTTATTTTAATGTGGGTTAAGAAAATCAAAGAGATATTATGTCTCTATCGAAATGGAAAAAATATAATGAGAAATTGGATTTGGAATGATGTTTGTAAAGAAATATTAAGTGATATGATGTTATTCATATTCATGAAGATTTTAGGAGCATTGAATATGTCTAAGATTTAGCTGATACGTAAGGGAAATTTTATGATTTGAGAAATTTGGTTAAATGATAAATATTTTCCAAATCCTACCTAAACCTCTTTTGGGTCACCTATAAAAGGAGTAGGTACTTTATACTTCCCCACATAAGTACTACACATAGAATAAGAGAGGGAATATCCAATGTTCTAGGAAGATTAATTTTTTAGATTAAGCATACCTGAAGAAGTTTGATGTAAAAGAAAATAAAGGAGAAGATAAAAGATCATATTCAAAGTTTTTAGATTGGACTGAGAAATCAGACAAGGTTTTTCAAACTAAGGTAGAAGTAGTTTAGAATTTTCTCAGCCATATTTAGATAGAAATAAATTTCCATATTGATCAATCATAGTGATGAATTGGATTGGGAAATTGGACAGAGTCTCATTATGATATCTAGGAATGTTCTTTCCTACAACTAGGAATGGAAATGAATAATTGTTTTTAAAAATATTATTTGTGAAATTGTGATCAAGAAACACTATATCATGTTTGTTACAAAAATTTTATTACATCATTTTAATCTTACATGAAAGAAATGAACTATTATATTTAACATAGTGCTACTCGAGTGTAAGGGAATATCCTACTCACTATATTCCACACAAAAAAGATTATTTTCTAGTAGGCTGTGTGGTATTGGATTGTTTCAAAACCATAACAAAGACATATCTAATCTTTTTGAGTAGTTAATCATGTAAATTATTATATTTCTATAGATGTGTGATTGTTTTTTTCATAAAGGTAAAAAATATTTAATAGGAGGGGAAGGATTTTTCAAAATATATAAATCCTAAAAGAAAAATATATCACTAATTCACCCCTCCCCCTCTCAGTGATACATTAATCCCAATGGGAGTTCTCAATTGTTATAAGTGGGAGGGTTACCTTTTTTTTACTATTTGATGGAGCATTGAAGAAGAAAGTTGTGATGGGTAATATGAATTTTTTCAATAGTAAAGGTATTCTAGTCTTATATGGTAAGAACTATCATATCTAGGAATATTGAATATTTCTCTATCTTATGTATCTTGGGTATGATGTTCTTGAAGAAACAAAAGATGTATTTAATCCTATTGATGATAATGTTCCTCTTACATCTGTTGAAAAGAAGAATATTGAGAATGATGGAAGTGTTAAAAATGATTTACTCTCATCACTTTCTGAATGTTATTTTTTAGAGTGAATGGTATTTCCATTTCCAAAGGTATCTAGAATAATTTTAAAAAAATTTATGAATGAAATAAAAAAATTAAGAATAAAAAATTAAAAATCTAGAAGCTGAAGTATGAAGATATAAATATGGGTGAATATGAATATATTGGCGAATTCTTTACTAGGGTGAATGATATTGCCAAAAGTATTATATGTCTTGATGAAAAGTTATAATATTATATATTTGTTAAAAATATGTTGATAGTTCTTCCTAAAAATTTTAATGCTAAAGTTCCTTGTTGGAAGATAGAGATATGGTAACATTATATATGGATGACCTTCATACCACTGTCATTACTTTTTAAATAAGAAGGAAAATATTTATGAAAGGAAAAAAAGTAATTATAAGAAAATAATCCAAGGATTATAAGAAGGAAAAGTTAATGGGGATTCTTATTAAATATCAATATTGTGAATCTAATCATGAAAATAAGGTATTTAAAAATCAATATGAATTTTTATCCTTATTTTCTTAAAATGTTAGAAGATGTAAATGAAAATATAAGGAAACAAAATAACTTTTTTTGAATGTGGATTCATTGAGAACTTTGCAGTTAATTTTCCTCATAAAAATAAAGAATAGGATAGTGTTGAGGATACAAGAAGATAGAGAAGATCATGAAAGAAACATGGTAATAAGGGAAAATATTATTCCAAAGGGAAGGATATAAAAATATTCAAATACAAAAGAATAATTTTATTCTCTAAAGATGATGAATAATAATATAGTGAAGATGAATACAAAAAGTATTTTTAAAAGGATGGAGAAAATTATTTCATTGCAATAATGAAAAATGACATATTTGGAAGAAGTAGTTCTAAAGAAGAGGAAACTCAATAATAATTTAATCTAAAAAGGGAATTGAAAGCATTTCTGAGAAAAATTGGGAGACTTGAGAATGAAATTGGGAAGTTGAAAATTAAAGACTCTTCAATAAATAATAAGGAATGTTTCTGTGATGAGAAATTTATACTACAGGAAGAGATTGTCAATTTTAATAAATCATTAGAGAAATAAAATAACCATAATGAACATCTGGAAGTAAATTTGAAGGAAAAAGAAGAAGAGTTGGAACTTATTAACACAAAAACATTATAAATAAGAACATAGAGTTACATGTTTTAATAATATTTTCTATAATGTTGGTAATATATAGAATGTAAAAATACAATAAGGATAAAAAAATTACCATCAAATATTGAAAATAAATTATAAATTGTTCCTGATAAGAAGAAAGTTTGGAAAGCTATGTATTTGGCCAATACAAAAAATGTGAAGAAGTTAGAAGTTTCACAAAATTTAAATTCCAAAAATTTTTCTAATAATTATGGTTCCAATAAGGTTGAAAATAAGACCATGTATAAAAAGGAGATTCTGGTTGATAAAAGATTTGTTATTGGTTAACAATGTTCTAATAAGAATGATAAGAAGATTATAGAGAAAAATTCTCACAACTCTAGGCAGTATGAAAGTTAGGGAGGAAAATATTATTTCTATGGAAATTTATTGTATTTTGGTGTATTCATGTATATGTAAAATATTTCTTGGTTAAATCAACAATATTATTAATATCCCACTAATTATGGAAGGAAAATTTTGAGAGGGATTCAATCCTCCCAAAAGAAGAAGTCTGAAAAGGATGTTTTTAAGAAACTTGAGAAGGTTGGTGTAAAAGTTGAAATAGATTCTATCCTATGTAAACTATTTTTAAAAGATGTGAACAACCTAGACATATTGTAAAAGGATATCTTGTTTTGTTACCGACGCTACAAAATTTTGTTAAGAAGTCTCATAAGTTAGATGTTAAGAAAGATACAGGTAAAGAAAAGGATCTTGTTTTAGAAATTTCCCTTAAATATTTAAAAGGATAATGACACTGGATTTTGGATAGTGGGTATTCTTCCCATATTACAAGAGACTAAAAGTTTTTTAGTAATTTGAATGACTTCAAATAAGGAACAATGCCATTTCCCAATGATGAATCACTAAGAATAAAATGTGTTGGTTCAACCATATTTTTGTAAGAAAAGTTGAAATCCAATAAGGATATTTTAGTTGGTGGGTTGAAACACAATTTCTTAGCTATTTCCAAAAAAATTATGAAGGAAAAGAGAGGAATATGGAATGTTTTTACAAGAGGACATTATACAAAAGGGAACTTATTTGAAGTTGTTGAAATAAAAAACCATTGTTACATAGTCATAGTAGAAGAAAATCAGTTGTGGAATAAAATTCTAGAACACATGTGTCAAAGAATAATGAGAAAATTGTTAAAGAGAGATATTTTTTGAGGTATTCCATATATTCCAAGAAGAAGAGATTGTTGTTGCATAATTTTTCAAAAATAAAAGTTCAAAAATATTATGTATAATAAAGTTGAAATATATTCAAATCAAACCAAGGATCTTATTCATTCTGATATATGTGGGGCAATGAAAAAACAATCAACTCATAGAGATAAGTACTTAATCTATTTAATTGATGACTTTATTCGCATTACTGGTGTTATTTATATGAAACATATGTCAGATTATCTGATTTTTTTAAAACTTTTAGTGGGAAAGATGAGAAGGAATGTGAGTATCCATTAAATAATTTGAAAATTTACAATGGTGGTGAGTACATAAATGGATATTTTAAATTTACCTTGTGAATCATGAAATTATACATGTGTTCAACATATATTAAACTCCTCAGAAAATTAATGTTGCTAAATTTAAAAGTAGAAGTTCGGTGAAAATTGGTTAGACTATGTTACTTGAACATGGTAGTTCTCATGACTTTTAAGGGAAAGTCATGAATACTACTCTGTATATTCAAAAATATTGTTTCTAAAAACCATGTTTAGATATTAAACTATATTAAATATTTTATGAGAAAACTTATAGTTTAAAACTATTTAGAGTTTTTGGGAGTCCATGCATCATAAAGAACAAATGTGGGAGCCCTAGAATGTTTGAGAAGAGAGGTTAAGATTAAAATTTTTCTTGGATTCTATCTAAAATTAGGAGGATACATATGTTTCAACAAAGAATCATAAAAATTAGTTTTCTATATTAATGTGAATGTTTTTGGAAAAGCTAAGGAAGATAAAAAGGCTCATTCAAATAAGGAATGTTCAAGGAGAAGGACGATGGGGGGGTTAGTCCAGCATGGATCTGAGCGGGTGAAGTCCAAAGTTGTTGACGACACTTCTTCTGATACTGGTGAGAAGCCGGTTGTGTGGGAAGTTTTTAGATAGACTATGAGCAATAGTGCATGCATGAACTCATAGACAATCGGTGAAAAAAAATTGATGCGCATGTCCAGAAGGATTTTCCTGGGCCTAGGATGGATGCAGGGCCATTTGGTGACCCTAACGAGGGGTCCTCTTTCAACCGTTTATTCACCCATTTCAAATGTACGTTATATAATTTCATTAGAAGAAAACGAATCATTTCTCATATTAAAGCAGACTCCCATGTTGTTTCAGAGAGACTCAAAATGGGATAACATTCAATCATCGCTAGGTTGTTTTTACCTAAAGGCTCTCGACCCCTAAAAATTAATGACCTCAAGAACTGAATTTCAGATTGTTGGGGATTTTACTCTTGGAAATGTGTCTCGTTGGGAAAATGATACTTTCATATGATCTTTCCCATAGAAGAACTCAAAACATGAGTTTGGGGATTTGTTCAAATTGAGATGAAACCCGAAATTATTCACCTTCTTGAATGGAAGAAACAATTCAATCCATTTGAAGGTGGGAACTCCACAAATCAAGTTTGAATTATATTTTATGGATTAAATTGGATTTTGTGGCACCTTAAAATTTTATATGATATTGGGATGTCTATTGGCATTTCAATTAAAACAGACAAGGAAACAAAAGTTTCCCGCTTTGGGCACTTTGCCATATTCTTAGTCGATATTGAACTGAGTTGTACTCTAGTAGATAAGGTTATGACGGAAAATGAGGATGAAATTATTGAGTTGAAAATCATTTATGAAAAAATTCCAAAATTTTGCAAGGAATGTATTGTGATCAGACATGATCAATCTACATGTAGATGCTCCACAGTTTGCAGTTTCTACGCATTGAGAGGACATGATGAAAGTAACTTTTTTAAGGAAAAAACACAGAAGATCAGAAGGCTACAGAGAAAAACTAATAGTTGGAAAGAGTGAATGATTCTGTACCTGAGGTTTCTGTACCTGTACATGTGAACGAATCCATAATGGAAGAGAATGGGGGCGGTCCATTGAAATCTTGGACTGCCATCTACTCTGTAGAAACAAATGCTTGCTATGACAAAGTTGCATCAAGCAATGCTGATGACATGGAGACTAATCAAATGGTGGAAGATAAGTTTCAAAAATAGGCATATCAACAGATTTCACATGAAGTGATGGTTACTTCAGGTAACCGAAAGGGTATACAAATTTCAGAATCTGACTCTCCTGTCATTTTAAAAATCAACATGACTCCTCAAAACTGTTTGTGGATGATGAAGGATTTCAACTTGTGTCCTATAAAAAGACAAAGCCTTTGGTTTCTCCCCTAATGGAGACTAAGAAAGCTATTACAGGTAATCTTCCCCTCCCTGACCAAAATATCAATGGTGTTAATAAGTTACAGGTCTCTATCCCGGGATTTCTTGATGAATTAATGAAACAAGAGGAAACGAAAGAAGAGATGAATCTTGTTGTAAGAGGAATCTCTCTTGAAAAAGAACAACAGTAGGATGATATCTCTAATGATATCAGTGATGCTGGAACATTACTAGAAAGGCTTCAATCACTACCCTCAAGTAGGGGAAGATCAAGAGGTTAGGGGTGTGGTCATGGAAGAGTGTGATGGTTTGCTATTCTAGAGGAGGAAAGAAAACTCACTGAAAGACTGATGAAAAAGATATGCAGGTAACTATTTAATGTGGTTATCCACATTTTATTCTTGTACTGTTTTGGATTCCTTTTCTTTACATGTTTTTAATAAAAAAAGCACTGCCTTCTTGCCTTAAAATAAAATAAAATAAAATAAGAATAAAATCTGATAAAAATTATGATAAGGAATAAAAAAATTGCAATCATTCCCAAGGAAAAAAAATAAACTCAGTTATTTCCTGGGATGTGGAAGAATATGAAAAATATCATCCCAGGATAAGGAATTAGGTGGAGGCTAAAAATATAATTGGTGATCAACATTAAAAGGTTCAAACAATAAAAACATCAAAATTTGCTACACATACATCTTTGTATTCAAAAGTTGAGATGAAAGATGCGAATAAATATTTTGAGCATGTAGAATGAGTTTAGGATATGAATGAAGAGATGGATGAGACATAAAATAATGATACATGAGAACTCATACCTAAACTAAATGATAAAAATTTTATTGGTAAAATGTGGGTTTTTCATAATAGGTTTAATGAAATTGGGGAATTGATAAGGAAAAAAGAAATATTAGTGTGAAAAGGTTACTCATAGATAAATGGAATTTATTTTGATTAAATCTTTGCTTCGGTGGAAAGGTTATAAAAAATCATAATCTTTATTTCTATTGCTACACAATGAAGTTATTTTTTATTTCAAATTTATGTAAAATCAAATTTTTTGAATGGTGATCTTGGGGAGGAAGTTTACATTGAGAAACCATTTGTCTTTGTTGTTAGGAAAGATGAAATTTATGTGTACAGGTTGAAGAAATACTTATATAGGACAAAGCAACCTCCAAGGGCATGGTATTTCAAATTGGACACTTTCTTAAGAAATATGATCCTTATGAATGAATGAGTTTATATAAATATATATCTTAAAGAAAGTTGGAATTTTTCCTTCATAGTAATTGTTTATGATGATGACTGTAATGTCCCGGATTTTTCCATGTATTATTTTAATATTATATGGGAATTAATTCGAGACCAGGATCTGAGGCGGTGTGTAGTTCCGAGGCCCGGTGAGCCCAGAACAAATGTTGAATTTAATTTAATAATTAAATAAACGCGCGCATGTGGTTTTCCTGAAAAAGTGGAATAACTATTGAGTGGGTGCTCGGATCAAAAATTTGAGGGCACCGTTACATTTAGAACAACGTTTTTACTTTAGGTGAGGCCTAACATTGGTTGGAACAGGTCGGTGGTGAAATCCAGTTTTTGGACATAAGAGTAATAAAATATTTAAGAAAAATATTTTATTTTTGCAGCGAGATTCTATTATATCTTTTACAGCGGATATCTTCATTTTAAAGAAAGTCTTGCGCAGGGTCCAGGGTTACAAACCTCATAACCCTGAAACCCTTGTTGGCTCTGGAGGCACTGGAGAAAACCTCTCGACGTGGCTATGACGACGCGGTGACCGGATCTTCACCAAAGAATGCCGCAGAAATCCAGGAAGGATGTTGTTGTGATTTTTCCTCCCCATTTTTGATTTCCACGACGAACGCGGACTAATCCACGAACAGATTAGTCCACAGATCGATCATTCTTGCGGGAGGGGATATTTGCGGGAATCTTGGGATTTTTGATTCTTGAGTTGTTTTGGTTTTTACTCAACTTTATAACGGTGACGAACCAAGATCGGCACAAACATCGATCGAGGTTCGTCCCTCTCGATTGTTGTGTTTTTCTCTCCCGATTCTGACGCGTTCTTCATGCGCGTTCTTCACATTCTTGGGGAAAATCGATCGTTGCATGTTCATTTGTGGGTGAAACAATCTGAAATCAACGATCCAACATTGAGATGACCGAATGGAGGTGCGATGACGATGGCGGCGGACAAATCGGCGTGGTTCGGAAGTTACTATTCTTCGAGAATTTTCGTACGGATTGATGGGGATGCGTTTTCAAGGACGATCAGAATCCTGAAACAGACAGAATCGGTTTCATAGGGGCGGGACGACCCCAAATCTAATGTTTCGTGATGATTAGGCTGTTGGATCAAGATCTAGAGGATTTGCCGAGGCGCGCGGAGGAAGGCGACGCTTTTAGAAATTTCCTGACTATACGCCGTGTAGTATGGGATACACGGTGTGTGTTCGTCGGCAGACTGCCTGGCATGTACTCCGGGAGTACACAGACACGGGCATGGTACACGGCCAAGGACACGACGTGTATACCCCTCCCCGGCCTGATACACGGGATACCCCCTTTACTGGTACACGGGCAGGCGACACGGACATGGGCAGAGACCGTGTACGGGCACATGGCCAGCATACACGGAGCGAGCCCAGGTGCTCGGACACGACGTGTACTTCTTCTACACAGAGTGTAGTTTCTTTCTACCCAACAAGCCAAATGACACGAGCCATTTACACGGGCAGTACCTGGGGTCAAGGAACACGGCATGTACCTTTTCTACACGCTGTGTAGTTTGGTTTTATACGGCTTGAACAAATGACACGGGCCGTTTACACAGGTAGTACCGGGGTCAAGGAACACGGCGTGTAACCATACTACACACCGTGTAACCTTTTCTTCATGGCTTGATCCACTTGTCTTCTGTAACTTGGACTAGCTTCTTAGGGTTCGTACCCATGGTTTCCCCTGATGGTTTTGGTATCATTTCCTATATATGGGAGTATGATCCCTTCAACAGGTCTTCCTGAATAGAGTTGTTAGAATCCCCTCTGTGAGACCTAGATCTGGATCCTCTATTTATTCCTGGAACCCTAGGTAGAGTTCTTGGTATCGAAGTGACCAACTTTACCTGGGTGCCGATCCCCTACCTAGCGGATTAGCTCAGACTGAGTTGTTAGAATCACCCCATGGATTTGGGTTGTGATGCTCATCTGAGCGTTATTTTCCTAAGTACCTGAGGTGTGTGTTCACCCAGAACGAGTACTTCATATCTCTCTCTTCAGACCTAGGATTTGGTTCTCCAAGTTTCATACTTAGTAGAATCTTCAAGATGGATCCTAGTGGTGGTATCGTGATGGTCATTTGTGTATGAGTATATTTGGATAATCTTGTGATATGTTTTGTAGACATATACTATGTGAAGATGACTATATATTTCCTTTGTGTTATCTTCGCTTGTTGTATTTCCTTTGTGGTTTAGGGGTGTCCTACTGGGTATTGTTATACTCACTCCTGCATGGGCTTTTCCCGCACCTGTCGTGTCTTGTGCAGACGAGCGAGCCTTTGACAGGATTCTAGGTGGACCAAGACCGGACAGTGTTTAGTGAGATCAGAATGGCCGAGGTGTGTTCCTATGGATACAAATTGTAGTCCCAGTACCTTTCCTTACAGGTTGGACTTTGTTATAGACTTTATTTTGGCGGGATTGTACTTTTGGACCAGGGATTTACTTTCTTGCACTTTACATTCCTGTCGTATTCTATGGTTGGGTTTTGGTGTATGCATGCATCTTTTCCACTTTAGTAGTGTTTCACTTTTCAGCTTTGTGGTCTTGGAGATGTGTGTGCGTGTGTACAGGTTTTTAGGAAATTCCTCCCATGTTAGTAGCATGCCTACTCGGTGCTAGTCACCAGCCCCTGGCCTATTGGAGGTGAGCTTGGGGAGTTTCAACTTGGGCCCCACTGGGATGGGTTATGACAGAGTGGTATCAGAGGTGGTCGGTTCTACCTTAGGACTGAGAGTCTGTGAGTTGGTTTGGGGCAACAGTGTTAATTGTTTTGAGTTTGGATTTCAGGCCAGGGACCCTAGTGTTGGTGCGGGCAGCCGACGTATCCATACACCAGGACTCTGATAACTTGCTTTTCGACTTGGAACATGAGAACACTAGTTGCAGGGAGAATAATGGTACATGCATCATATAGGAATGGGTTGTGGTTTCCATGTCCTTTTTGAGTTAGCTCTCCAGATGTACTCACTAACTGAGATACATGTTGTTTCTTTAACATGATGCCTCTGTGACGTGCACCCACTAGGATCTAGTAGCTCGATCATGAGGATGACCCCATCAGTGATGAAGCCTCGATACAGGGACCGAATCCCCCAGTTTTACCACCAGGTGGTGTGCCAGTTATCCCGCCACCTGTGGAGAAGTGTTTAGTGCCTGCTGTACCAGTGGAAGAGGAGAGTAGGCTGAGCGTACTCTATGAGTTCCAGAGACAGAGACCCCTCAGGTTTTGAGGGGAGCCTGACCCTCAGGCAGCAGAAGACTGGCTTGAGGTGGTGACCAGAGTCTTCCGTTTGGTCAGGACACCGGCAGACCAGATGGTGATCCTGGCAGCGAGCCTTCTGCAGGGCTTGGCAGGACGATGGTAGAGTTTGGTTATCCAGACTCACGAAGAGGCGACACTCACTTGGTCGGAGTGTGATAATCTATTCAGAGAGGAGTTTTCACTGGTTACCCTGATAGCAGTACACATACAGAAGTTTCTTCAACTTCAGTAGGGAACCATGAAGGTGGCTGACTATTCGTCGAGGTTTACTGACCACTCACGATACTCGATGGATATGGTTAGAGATCAGTACTTTAGAGCTCGGAATTTTGAGCGAGGCTTGCACAGAGATATCTGATATATCATCATCCCTATGAGCATCCCCACTTATGCTGGAGTGCTCAAGCAGGCTCTGGTGGTCGAGATCTTCTTGGCAGAGTAGAGACATCCGGCATATGTCAGTAGTGGGCGAGCTGGAGAAGAGGCCTTGGCAGTAGGGAGCTGATGTCAGGGACCCAGGCGTGGAAGACGTTTTCATAGGAGATCCTAGGACAGGGGATCTGCCTTACATGGTTCGCAGGGTGCATCCAGCTAGCCTCGAGAGAGGCGATGCTACTCATGTGGTGGCAGTGGACATCTCGCTCGGAATTGTCCGACCGACAGTACTACTAACACAGGAGCAGTGGATGGACCACCGAGGCAGAGGCAACATGTGGAACAGATAGATCCGTGGGGAAACAGACATGGTAGGGGAGCTGGGAGAGCAGCTGGAGGTAGTCTTCATTTTGACCCTTTTCCACCACCACCCCCAAGAGGTCCACCCCAGGCCCAGGGAGCTGGTGGACAGAGGCAAGGACAGCTACAGGCAGCAGAGGCTTATGACCCAGGGACTCTCGTAATGATTAGAGGTACTATCTGTGTCTTTTCTACTTTGGCTGTCGTATTGATAAAAATAGGTGCTATTCATTCTTTTCTGGCTGCTTATCTTGTTTGAGACCTTGAGATTCCAGTTGAGCCATTGACTCAACCCTTACGCTTAGAAACACCGATTGGAGAAGATTCAGAGATCACACACCTCTGTAGATAGTGTGACCTGACCCTTGGAGGTAAGAGTTTCGGTTGGAACCCCTTGGTGGTAGCGTTGAGGCCTTACGATGTCATTCTTGGTATGGATTTTCTATCCACAGTTCATACACAGATCGACTGTTTTAGGCGAAGGGTGCAGTGTGTTCACAGTGATGGAATGAGATTCTCTTTTATCGGTGAAAGAGAGACCCAGGAAGCACAGGATAGACTCGTGCATAGGAGGTCACAACCGATTTCACATCAGTTGGCTAGCCTAGCCCTTGGTGCAGCAGATGTTATGAGTTTCCAGTTTCCAACAGTGGTGGCTGAGTACGAGGACGTCTTTCTGGAGGATGTCCCCGGGCTACCTCCCCGTCGAGAGATAGATTTCTGCATTGAGTTTCAACCAGGGACGACACCGATATCAGCGTCAGCATATCGGATGGCTCCTGCAGATCTTCGTGAGCTGAGGGTGCAGTTGGAAGACTTGCAGAAGAATGGATTTGTGAGATCCAGTGTTTCACCCTGGGTGACCCCAGTGCTATTTTCCAAGAAGGCGGATGGGAGATTGAGGCTATGTGTGGATTAATGGCACTTGAATCAGGTGACTGTGAAGAACTGGTATCCACTATAGAGGATCTATGACCTCTTTGACCAGTTGAAAGGGGAACGATGGTTTTCAAAGGTTGATCTATGATCAGGCTATCACCAGTTGCGAGTACGGGATGGGGATATACCGAAGACGGCTTTCAGATTCCGCTATGGTCACTATGAGTACTTGGTGATGTCCTTCAGCGTGACGAATGCCCCGACAGTGTTCATGGGACTCATGAACCAGATCTTTCATCCCTATCTAGCCCAGTTTGTAGTGGTCTTAATCGATGATATCCTTGTGTACTCTGCGTCCAAGGAGAAGCACATGAGACACTTAAGGATGGTTCTGAACACACTCCGAGAGCACCAATTGTATGGGAAACTCTCGAAGTGTCAGTTCTGGTTATAGGAGGCCCACTTTCTGGGAAACGTTATCTGGACAGATGTTGTAGCAGTGGACCCAGCCAAGGTGGAGGCAGTGCTAGCATGGGAGCCACCCCGGAGCGTGATGGAGGTGCAGAGTTTCCTTGGGTTGGAAGGCTAATATTGAAGATTCATCCTTGATTTCTCCAGGATTGCAGCACCCATGAAAAATTTGACCCGAAAGGGATATCCTTTCATGTCGACCGAGAGATGCTAGTAGGCTTTCCAGCAGTTGAGACAGAGTCTGACTAGTGCCCCGATCTTGAGATTACCAGAGGAGGGTGTCGAGTAAGTAGTGTTCTGCGACTCATGAGGAACTGGTCTTGGTTGTGTTCTGATGTAGAGGCAAGCGATGATTGCCTATGGCTCACATTAGTTGAGGCCACATGAGTAGAACTACACGACCCATGATCTTGAGTTGGCAGTGGTAGTCTTTGCATTGAAGATGTTGGAGCACTACCTAATGGGCGAGTGGTTTACCATCTAATCTGATCACAAGAGTCTTAGATATATCTTTTCTCACAAGGATATGAATTTGAGACAGAGGCGATGGCTTGAGTTCCTCCAGGATTATGACTTTGAGATCGTTTATACTCTTGGGAAGGGGAACGTGGTGGCAAATGCTCTCAGTAAGAAATCCAGTTCACTATTGCTGGATGAGGCGATGAGTCATTTGGCCTCCTTACAGTTATCCTTCGTGGATGGAGATGAGGGAGCTTACCTTCAGTAGATAGTTGTTTCCCCTCCACTCTTAAAGCAAGTCAGGGACGCACAATGTGAGGATGCTATCTGTGAGACTCTACATGCTCAGATATCCACAGGTAATGCTGCTGATGGATATTCAGAAGGTGGGGAGCATGGTTTTCTTTTCAGAGGGTGCACGATAATACCAGTGATGTTGTGGGAGGAGGTTTTTAGGTATTTTCATACATACCCTTTGGCAGTGCATCCAGGCATAGAAAAGATGTATCAGGACCTCCGACGTCAATTCTGGTGGCTAGGAAAGAAGAAGGGTGTGGAAGAGTTCATATTTTGGTGCCTTACTTGTTAGCAAGTAAAAGATGATCACCAGGTGCCAGCAGGTTTGACTTAGCCCCTTGAGGTGCCAGTGTGGATGTGGGACGGGATATCCATGGACTTCTTGACGGTTCTACCATGAACGTCCAAGGTACACGATGCCATCTAGGTGATTGTTGATCGAGTCACCATGTCGGCCCACTTCCTAGCCATAAGGGAGCAGAGTTCAGTAGAGAGCCTAGGAAGACTCTATGTGCAGAAGATAGTTCGAATTCATGTAGTACCATCCATGATAATTTCAGATCGTGATGCTCGTTTCACATCCCAATTGTGGAAGAGATTGTAGGAAGCTTTTGGGACTCAGTTACGCTTGAGCACATCGTTTCATCCCCAGACTGATGGTGAGACAGAGCGGACCATCTAGGTCCTGGAGGATATGCTTAGAGCTTGAATACTTGACTTCGATCGTAGCTGGGAGGATCACCTATGACTGGTGGAATTTTCTTATAACAACAGTTATCATTCCACTATTGGTATGGAACTATTTGTGGCTCTGTACGAGCGACCTTGCAGGTCACTGCTTTGCTGGACTGACCCAGGGGAGTCAGCACTCATGGGCCCAAAAGTGGTGAGACCAACTACAGAGAAGTTGCAGGTCATCTAGGAGTGGATGAAGACTGCACAGATTCGACAGAATTCTTATGTCGACAGAAGGAGGAGTCACTTGGAGTTCGAGGAGGGAGACCATGTGTTCCTTCGGGTCTCACCTCAATGGGGATTGTGGAGATTTGGCTGAGGTGGCAAGCTATATCTGAGGTTTGTTGGACCTTTTCAGATTCTTAGTAGAGTTGGCAAGGTGTCATATCGCTTATCTCTACCTCCTCAGATAGACCGGGTATACAACGTCTTCCATGTGTCGCAGCTATGGAGGTACGTGCATGATCCATCGCACGTTATTGACTAGGGATAGATGGACATCGATGATGGAGTGACCTTTGATGAGTACCCAGTAGAGATCGAGGATTGACAAGAGAATATCCTTCGTGGGTGAGTTATTCCCTTGGTGCGTGTCCTGTGGTGGCACGAGAATCTCCAGGAGAGCACGTGGGAGCGGGAGGCTCAGATTCGCGTGCAGTACCCACATATTTTTTAGGAGCCTTTGTTTTGGCATTTCGGGGATGTAAAATCCCTAAGGTGGGTGTGTTTTAATGACCTGGATTTTCCATGTATTATTTTAATATTATATGGGAATTAATTAGAGACTAAGATCTGAGGCGGCGTGCAGTTCTGAGGCGCGGTGACCCCGGAACAAATGTTTAATTTAATTTAATAATTAAATAAATGGGAGCATGCGATTTTCCTGAAAAAGTGGAATAACTCCTGATCGGGTGCTCAGATCAGAAATTAGAGGGCACCATTGCGTTCAGAACAACGTTTTTACCTTAGGCGAGGCCTAACATCAGCCGGCATGGGTCGGTGGTAAAATCTAGTTTTTGGAAATAAGAGTAATAAAATATTTAATAAAAATATTTTATTTCTGCAGTGAGATTCTATTAAGTATTTTGCAGTGGATATCTTCTTTTTAAATAAAGGCTTGCACAGGGTCTAGGGTTACAAACCTTATAACCCTGAAACACTTGGTAGCTCTGGAGGCTCTAGAGAAAACCTCCTGACGCGGTAACGACGATGCGGTGACCAGATCTTCACCAACGAATACCGTAGAAATCCAGTTAGGATGTTGTTGTGATTTTTCCTCCCCGTTTTTGATTTCCATGATGAATGCGGACTAATACATGAACAGATTATCTTGCAGATCGATCGTTCCTATGGGAGGGGATATTTTTGGGAATCATGGGATTTTTGATTCTTGAGTTGTTTTGGTTTCTTCTCAACTTTCTAACGGTGATGAACCAAGATCGTCACAAACATCGATTGAGGTTCATCCCTCTCGATTGTTGTATTTTTTTCTCCCGATTCCGACGCGTTCTTCATGCACGTTCTTCACGTTCTTGGGGAAAATTGATAGTTGAGCGTTCGTTTTTTGGCGCAACAAACTGAAATCGAAGATCCAACATCGAGACAACCTAACGGAGGTGCGACGACGATGGTGGCGGACAAATCAACGTGGTTCAGAAGTTCTCGTTCTTCAAGCGTTTTCATGCGGATTGATCGGGATGCGTTTTCATGGCCGATCAGAAGCCCGAAACCAACAGAATTGGTTTCATAAGGGCAGAATGACCCCAAATCTGGAGTTTTGTGATGATCAGGTGGTTGGATCAAGACCCGGAGGATTTTCCGAGGCGTGTGGAGGAAGACGACGCTTCTGGAAATTCCCCAACTACACACCCTGTAGTATGGGATACACGGCGTGTGTTCGTTAGAGGACTGATTAGCATGTACACCATGAGTACATGGACAAGGGTAGGGTACATGGCCAAGGACACGCTGTATATACCCCTCCCTGGCCAGACCTGACCAGATACATGGGATACCCCGTGTACTGGTACACAGGTAGGCGACACAGACACGGGCAGAGACCATGTACGGGCACATGGACAACGTACACGGAGTGAGCCTAAGTTATTAGACATGGCATGTACTTCTTCTATACGCCGTGTAGTTTCTTTCTACCCAACAAGCCAAATGACACGGGCCATTTACACGGGAAATACCCGGGGTCAAGGAACATGACATGTACCTTTTCTACACGTCATGTAGTTTGGTTTTATATGGCCTGAATTAATGACATGGGCCATTTACACGGGCAGTACCCGGGGTCATGGAACATGATGTGTAACCATACTACACGCCGTGTAACCTTTTCTTCATGTATTGATCCACTTGTCTTCTGTGGCTTAGACTAGCTTCTTAGGTTTTGTACCAATGGTTTTCCCCTGAAGGTTTTGGTATCATTTCCTATATACGGGAGTATGATCCCTTCAGCAGGTCTTCCTGAATAGAGTTGTTGGAATCCCCTCTGTGAGACGTAGAGCCGAATCCTCTATTTCTTCCTGGAACCCTAGGTAGAGTTCTTGGTATCGACGTGACCAACTTTACCCGGGTGTCGATCCTCTGCTTAGCGGATTAGCTCAGACTGAGTTGTCGGAATCACACCATCAATTTTGGTTGTGATCCTCATCTGATCATCATGTTCCCAAGAACTTGTGGATTGTATTCTCCCTGAATGAGTACTTTGTATCTTTCTCTTCAGACCTAGGAGTGGGTTCTCCCGGTTGCATACTTATAAGAATCTTCGAGCTAGATCATATTGGCAGTATCGCGATGGTCATTTGTGTATGAGTATATCTGGATATTCTTGTCATATGTTCTATAGACATATACTATGTGGAGCTGACTGTATCATTCCTTAGAGGTATTTTCGCTTGTTGTATTTCCTTTGTGGTTTTGGGGTGTCCTACTGGGTATTGTTATACTCACCCCTGTATGGGATTTACCCGCATGTGTCGTGTCTTGTGCAGACGAGCGAGTCTTTGACATGATTCTAGGAGGACCAGGACCAGACGGTGTTCAGTGAGATCAGACAGGCTGAGGTGTGTTCCTACGGCTACAGATTGCAGTCCCAATACCTTTCCTTACATGTTGGACTTTGTTACAGACTTTCTTTTGGTGGGATTTTACTTTTGGCCCAAATATTTACTCTCTTGCACTTTACTTTCCTATCGTACTCTGTGGTTGGGTTTTAGTGTATGCATGCATCTTTTCCACTTTAGTAGTTTTTGAATTTTCATCTTTGTGAGCTTGGAGATGTGTGTGCATTTGTACAGGTTTTTTGCAAATGCCTCCCATGTTAGTAGTATGCCTACTAGGTGCTAGTCACCAGCCCCTAGCCTATTGGAGTCGGGCTTGGGGAGTTGCGACTTAGGCCCTACTGGGACGGGTCATGACAATGACATTATCATTAATGGGAGTGATGAAATAACCTGTTAAATATTTTCTAAAGAGGTGGAAAATTTATTTTAGATGTATATGCTATGTGAAATAAAATTATTTCTTTGGTTACAAGTATCACAAAATAAGAAACACTTTTTTATTCCCTAAGAAAATTATGTGAAGTAACTTCTTAAGAAGTTTGTCATGGAGAATTAAAAACCCGTTTCCACACCGATTTCTTTGAGAACCAAGTTGACTGAAGCTAGAGAAGGTGAGGAAGTCGACCAATTTGTGTTTTTGAATCTGATAGGAATTTTTTTGTATCTAACTACCTCAAGGCCTGAAATTTTTTGTCATTACCTTATATACAATATTTTAGAGTAATCTAAAATAATCACACTAGTTCTCTGGATGAATAATTCTTAGATAAATTAAAGTCACAACAGATTTCAGAATTAGGTATGATATCATAGAAAGTGTTGATTTTTTTGGGTATTCAGATGCTGATTGGGTAGGAAATATTGATGATAGAAGATCTATATATGGTGGAGTTTTCTTTCTAGGGAAAATGTGTGTTAGTTATCATAAAAAGAATAAAATTTCTGTAACTCTTAGCACAACTAAAGTTGAGTATGTTTCTTCCAATCAATCCATGACTCAACTAATGTGAATGAAGACTTAGTTATAAGATTTACTTATTTAAGTGAAGTTACCCTTACTCTAGGGTTTTGATAATCAAAGTAAAATCAACCTTACCAAAAATTTGGTATAACCTTATCATTCAAAATATGTTGAAATAAAATATCATTTCATCAAAGAACATGTAGAGAAGAATGAAATGAAGTTGGAGTGTGTCCCTATACTAGAATAGGTTGTTTTAATTTTCATAAAACATTTACCTAAGGAACCTTTTGAAAAAATAATGTTGAACATTGGTGTCTAACATCCTTCTCATTAATGTTTAGGAATGTGTTTTATTCCTCAATCTCATCTTATCATTGGATACTGTTTTCAAGGGGGAGAATTGTTTCATAAATCTATCCATTGAATATGTGCTAAAACTTTTATGGAAGCTTTTAAATGGGTGTAGTTGTGATTAAGATGTGATTTCATCATGTAAGTGTGTGAACTATTCTAACTGTTTGTTGGATTTGTTTTTGGAAACTTTTGTTAACATGAAATTGAAATAAAGAGGTGAAGAAAAGATGGGTATATTTTCATGAGTCACTACTTTTGGACAACATAGTTTTTCTATCAAAGGTTCATGTTTCCTATAATGAGTTATCTCACATAGGATTAGAATTATTGATAAGTAATCTATAACATGAGGTTACAAAGTTCATTGATTTATGAATCTTGGTTGAAAAAAAAATCCAAAAGGGGAGATTTTTGGGGCCAAGTCAGGTGGAGAAGGTTTTTCTAGTTCAAAGATGTTTGTTTTTAAAGTATTTTATTTTGTTTTCAAAGAAGAAATAAATAATTTCACTTTTAAATTTTATAATAATCAAACCAGACATCATATTTAATATTTCAATCTCTCAATGATTAATAAATTCAATCAGACTGGGAAGATATTTTCGGGAAGAAAAGGATCATCGGACTAATCTTGAGTTTTAAATGAGGTTTTGATCATAATTCGTAACAGAATCAGATTCTATATGAATTTGATCTAAAATATGATGATACAATGTTGGTTTGAGTTCTCAAAAATCATAAGTTGACTTTAAAAATTGTGATTTTATACTTAAGTAGGAAAGGGAGTGATTCCAATTGTATTCATGCTTGGTTGGAAATAAAAATGTTGATGGAAGAATAGGAATTTAAAAAACTTACAAATTTAAGCTAGAAGCTGCTATACATATCTTAATCATATTCAAAGTCTCAAGGAAGTCATGAAAAAAACAAAGGTTTGTGGAAGAAGGATGTTTCTGGAGATGAAACATTCTAGTCTAATATCATTGGCATGAGGTCACTAGATGTAGAAATATATGGTGGATAGAAAGGTTGATCTAACAAGAAGTTATGAAGATACTACTTTTTAGTCAAACCAATAAGCCAAAAGATAAAAATATCTAGAGTAAGAATATGAGTACTAAAATTTCATTGGTGTTGTAAAAATAATATAAAATAAGTTTATAAGTTGATGTTGTGGGAACTTATCCATCAGATATAATGTGCCACTGATTATAAGAGGTAAAATTTATTTTATTGGGAAGTTGATGGAGCCAATGAAAAAAAGTGAAAGGAAATTTAATTTTGTTAAGACCGATGTATGAAAGTTAAAGAAAAATCATGTTGATGAAGATAAATAATGTAATCAACTATTTTCATCAAGATAAATTAATAATTGTTTATAATTAGGTTAAGAATATCGAACTAGAGATGAAAATAATGACTTTATCGGACACAGGATCATCAGTTTGTGAAAATAAGAAAAATATAATTTCTTAAACCTTGTTAAAGTGTTATTAAGGGGTTAATAGAAGCGGTTGAAGGAGTTTGAATAATGATTTTTATATGTTTATTATGGTTCATATCAATGTAATGAAACTGTGTCCATCATAATGAAAAAATCATAATGATAAGTTGGTTGCAAGAATCGTAAAGAGAATACATATTTTTGGTTTTATTTTGTATGGATCAACGTAATGAGATGTCCTAAGTTTTGATTTATTTGTAAGTGGGTAAAAAAATCATAGTAACCTTATGTCTCCAACATAATAAAAAATAGGAATGGGAAATGAGAATCAGACTAAATTTGGAAAAGCAAGCCTCAAGCGCACTGAAGTCTTGAAGATTTTAGAAGAGTTAATGAGAATTGAAGAATTAAAATATGTATATGAAATTTAAGGAAATTTTAAGATTCGGGAAATTTTTTTGAGCGAGAAATATTTTCAGTATCTTTAATGAATCTGATTTTTCTAGTTCTATTTTTAGAACATTCATGGGAAAATTATGAAACCAGGTGCTGAGACAGCATGTGATTTTAATTCCAGGTGTTCCCAGAACAATCAGATGAAAAATGTTATATTTTTCAATAGATCATGTGAGAGGATTTCTCAAAAAAGTGTAATAACATCTAAACAGGTGCCCGAATCATAAATCTGAAGGCACCGTTGCATCCGGAATGTATAATTTCCTTTAAGGACCAACATTGTATGACGCATTCCAGACGAAAAAGTTAAACTTTGAAAATAACCTTCAATAAAATATTTTAAATAAATATTTTTTTTTGACATAGTGTAAATATTTATTTTAATGGGTCCTTTTTTAGAATTTGAGGGTATTTCCATAACCCAGGAAATTATCTAAGAGAAATTGCGGAGACACTCTCAACGAAGAATGCCAATGGATTTTTTGAATCCAGATCAGAGCTTGGATAAGAAGAGTTGTAGATTCTAAGAATCAATGATCGAGGATCGATAAATGGTGAAGATGAAAATATCATCATCAATGATCAATCGAAAGACCTCAAGGTAGGGTTTGTTATTTAAATTCCACCCTCTCCTCATCTTTGAATTCCTATGACGAATGTGAATCAATCGACCAACGGATCATGTGTACTGTTTCAATATGGGTTTTACCTTGCGGGATTTATTGAGGAATTATTATCATTTGATTGGTTTATGGTTTTTTCATCATTTTCTTGATCCTTCTAACAAATTATATTAAGGCTGAAATGAACAAACATCCGAGGTTAGGTCCTTGGGTTGATTATCGTGCCTTTCTCCCACACGTTCTTTGCATTCTCCATTGGTTGAAGAACTATCGATCGTTGAAAAACCATTTCTTAGAGTAATGATGTGACTTGTTGGATCTATAATGGACATGGAATGATGGAGGTGCGACAATTAAGGTGGAGAACAGATCGAGGCGGTGCAGGAGATATCATCACTCTAACAACATTTCACCGTAGTGGATCACAATGAGTAATTGAACCCCAGATGATGAAGAATGCATACTGATGATCTCGAAACCTCTTCCTGATCGAAGAATGGAGCACCATAGTGCATCTGGTGGCCCACGGTAGTTGGCGGTTACTGTGTGCTGGTGCAGTAGAGGTGGCGTGCTCTGGCGAAATGCCACATCAGTAGTGGTAGCCTCTGTGTCAGAGGAGCCATGACTTCATGCCCCGACACGAGAAGATGGACCCATAGATGAGGTTATAGGTAACGGGTGGAAACTACAGTCGGATGAGAAGACCACATGCCACAGAGGGATGTGGAAGGTTTCCACGTCTAGGTTGGACGAACTGGCCCGCTCAGAGCGGGTCGGGCCGACAGTGATCCGGGCCCAGCTAGGGTGACCCGGGCTGACTCGGTGGATCAGGTCAGATACGGAGAGTTTACTCTAGTCATAGGGTTAGGCCAGGTCGGCGGGTTGGGTTGGGTTAGTTCAATGGACCCCAAACCAGTTCGGGTTGAGTCAGACCAGAATCGGATGCAACAAACCCATTTTTTACAAAAAAAACATAACTTTCAAACCATAAGTCTGATTGAAGATCCATTCATATCATTGGGAACCTCAAGATGAGGTACTCCTTTTGACATGGATTGTTGGTCTATTATCAAGGAACATTATAGGTACAGATTCTCCCCTTGGTTCTTCCCTCGAGGGATTGGTTTGGCATTTCATGGGAATACCCTTGATAGACGAGTCCCAGATAGAGTTATAAATCCTCCTTGGGATTGGAGTGATACTCTATCACCCCAGATGGAGTTCATTGGGTATTGACATGAACTTCAAGAATGTGGTGTTAATCCTCAATCTAGTGTTTCATATCATAGGGTTCACAATATTCTTCAGAATCCCCTATGTTATGATCCGCATCATAGGGTTCATGATATTCTTTGAGAATCCCCTACGGTGTGGGGTAATACAGACTGGGTATTCGGTATTCTTCAGAATACCCTATCTGTATTTCATGACCTCAGAGAAGAATCTTCCCTTTGGGTAAGGCCCAAGTTTGGTAGGACTTCTTATAAGAGTCTCAGATGACATGTAGGTTTGAGGA
Source organism: Viscum album (assembly GCA_963277665.1). NCBI lineage: Eukaryota > Viridiplantae > Streptophyta > Magnoliopsida > Santalales > Viscaceae > Viscum > Viscum album. Next base: position 1,473,932,569 of record OY728132.1, on the reverse strand, counting down.
GTAGGACTCTCTAAATGAGCATGATTTGAGTAAAATCATGTGACTAACGATTGGTCGTGACTTATCTTCTCTTTCATTGTGGCTGGTTTTGAGTGTATTTGGGTATCCTTGGTGTATGTATGGGCGTATACCTGGGTAAATATGACTGTTCATTATTTTTTAATTTTCTATTGTGGTTTTAGGGTTTTCTACTGAGTATTGTTTTACTCACCATGCATGGGATTTTCCCACATGGGTCGTGTATTGTGCAGACTCTTGAAGATTTGATAGAGTCTTAGGTGGAGCAGGACTAAGACTAAGATCATACGGTGCCTTATGAGATCAGACGAGCCAAGGTGTTTCTAATGACATTATATAGTAGCTTCAGAACCCTTGTTTACAGGACATACTTTGTTGTTGTCTTTCTTTTATTGGATTTTATTCCAGCCCAGTTGTACTTTAATACTTTACTATATATCTTAATCTGCTATTTATTTGTGTTAGTATACAAGTTTTTCTTTACTTAGTGTTTTTTTCCAGCACCCTTGCCTTAGAGTTTTGTGCGTGCGTACATTTTCTTAGGAAAATGCCTCCATTTTTCGGATATGCCAAAATGGAACTAGTTTCCAGCCCCTGTCCTATCAGAGGCGAGCTTGGGGTAGTCACTACATGGACCTCAGGGGACAGGTCATGATCGATTGGTATCATAGCAGGTTCAGTTCCACATTGGGATCGAGAGTATGTGATATTGGTTTGGGGAAACAATGTTAAGTGTTTAGAGTTTGAATTTTAGGATAAAAAATCCAGTGTTGGTGCGACGACCGATGAATCCATACACCAGGACTCTAGACACCTGCTTTCCGACTCGATACATGAAAAAAATATTTTCATGAAAATGAATGGTGAATACATAATATAGATATGGGTTGTGTTTTCCATGTCCTTATTGAGTCATCTCTTCAGATATACTCAATTGGTTGTGGTACATCTTATTTTTTCTTCAAGATGCATCCAAAAAGACATCCAACCATGATTCCACCATGTGATCATGAGGATGATCCTGTAGGTGAAGAGACATTCATACATAGATTTTTAATGGAGATAGAACCTCCAGGTGGTGCACTAGCCATATCACCACCTTTATAGTATCCCACGGTACCCGTTGTACTAGCATATGAGATGATTGTTCTGAGAAAACCTCGTGAGTTTTTTTGTAGCAAAGCCCCTCAGGTTTTGAATCGAGCCCAGAACATGGGCGGATGATGACTGACTTGAGGTGGTGACCGAGTTTCTCACCTTGTTAGGACACCAGAAAATCAGATGGTGGTTCTGGTAGCAAGCCTTCTAGGTGGCTCGGTAAAGCGATGATAGCATCTGGTTACCAATATTTATGATAAAGTGAATCTTCTGTGGATAGAGTTTGGGAACCTTCTTATAGAGGTGTTCTCGCATTTTGATATAAGGTCCATGAGATTCCATAAGCTTCTATTGCTCAAACTGATGACCTGTTAGTATCTGGGTATTCATCAAGGTATACTGACTATTCTGAGTACTTTATGGATATGATACACGACCGGTGCTTCAGGGCTCATAATTTTGAACAAGGTGTTCTTTGGGACATCCGAGCTAGTGTTATCCCTCTATGCATTCCTACTAATACTAGGGTACCATATAAAAACCTTTTTGTGTGGAAAATACCTTGGCTGAGCGATTCAACATGTAATAGTCATCAACGGTCAAGAATGAGTAACAAATCCAAAAGGTGGCAGACATGGAAGAGGAGCTGGGAGAGAATCATGTGGTGGTAGAGATTTTGACATGTTATGAAAAAACCCCCAGGTGGTCCATACTAGACCTAGGGAGCTGGAGGATAGGGGAGGGGATAACTGCATGCAGTCAAGGAATATCTCCCAAGAGATCTAGGAATGATTTGAGGTATGATCTATGTCTGTTCTATCTTGGACAACATATTTATAGAGATAGGTTCTAATCATTCCCTTCTTTCCATAGACCTTACTTGGGGTTTAGAGATTCTGTTTGGACCGTGGAATCAATCCTCATGCTTAGAGACTCCAACTGGAGGAGACCCAATGATCATGTACTCATACCGACATTGTGAACTGACTCTTAGAGGTGAGATTTGCAGTTAGGATCTCTTGGAAGCAGCATCGAGCCCTTATGATGTCATTATTGGAATAGACTAGTTATCCTCAGTTCATTCTCTGATTATCTATTTTAGGAAAATAATGTGGTGTGTCTACAATGGTGGAATATGGTTTTCATCCATAGTGAAAAGGAAACCTAGGAAGCATAGAATGTAATTACTCTTTGGAGGGTGAAACTGATTTCTCACCCAATGGCTAGCCTCACCCTTGGTGCAGTGGAAGATATGAGTCCTCAGTTTCTAGAAGTGGTGGCAGAGTATGAGGACATATTTCCAAAAGATGTTCTTAGATTACCTCCCTACAGAGAGGTTCACTTCTATATTGAATATTTTACCCAGGGAAGACACCAATATCTACACCAACATATCAGATGAATCCTATAAAGCTTTGTGAGTTAAGGGTAGAGCTGTACAATTGGTAGAGAAATGGATTCATGAGGCTAGTGTCACACCGTAGGCGGCCTCAGTTTTTTTCCAAGAAGATAGATGGTAGAATGAGACTATGTGTGGATTATTGGTGCCCAAATTAGGTGACTGTAAAGAATAGGTATCCACTTCTGAGAATTGAAGACCCCATTCAGTTATATGAAGGGATTAAAGGGGTTATCGAAGATAGAAATCATATTTGGCTATCATCAAATTTGTATATGGGATGAGGATGTATGATATGTCAGTATGGACAATATGAGTACTAGGTGAGGTAGTTCAAGGGGGGTAATGACCAAGAAGTTTTCATGGGACTCTCGAATGTAATCCTCCAACCTTACCTTGACCAAATCATCATGGTCTTCATTGATGAAATTTTGGTGTATGCGAAAACTAAATACGAGTATGAGATACACATGAGGATGGTCCTAGATACACTACAAGAGAACTAGAATTATGGGAAGCTCTTGAAGTATCAGGTCTAGATTAATGAGTTCCACTTTCTATGACATTTCATTTTGGAGTTTGGAGTTTTGGTATATCCATAAAATATTGAGGTGATTCTTTCTTGGGAGCCACCAATGAGTGTGACTGAGGTGAGGGGTTTTCTCGGCTTAGCTGGGTACCATCCAAGGTTCATGCCAGAATTTTCCAAGTTAGAAGCACCCTTTTTGGCTTTGAAAAATAAATGAAAATCGTTCGTGTTAATGGAAAAGTGTCAGTAGAGTTCCTAGGAGTTGAGGCGCTGGATAATGAGTTCCCCCATCTTGAGACTTCCAGAGGAGGGTATTGGGTATGTAGTATTCTGTGATACATCAAGGATCAGACTAGGATGTGTCTTGATGCAGGGTAAAGCATCGATGTTCTATGGTTTGAGACATCTAAGATAACATGAGCATAATTACGTGACCCATGATCTGGAGTTAGCAGCAGTGGTCATCACTCTGATGATGTGGTGACATTACTTAGTGGGAGAGCGGTTTAATTTCTACTCTGACCACAAAAGTCTTAAGTAAATATTCTCTTATAAGGTCATAAACTTGAGACAGAGGTGGTGGGTAGAGTTCCTCTAGGGTTATGACCTCTATATTTTCTATACTTCTAGGGAGGGGAACGTGGTAGTAGACGCAGTCAGAAGGAGATCCATCTTTCCATTGCTGAGTGATGCATAGGACCAATTAGCAATGATGAATATATCCTTTGTGGATGGGGAGGGAGCAAGTAATCTCCAGTTGTTGGTTGTTACCCGTCCACTCTTAAATGAGTCTAGGAGACACAACTCAATGATACTGACTATGAGTCTTTATGTTCTAATTTGTCTAATGGGAATACCCTTTATGGACATTCGAAGGGTGGGGAGCAATTATTTTTTTCTAGAAAACACAAAGTCGTATCAGTGATGCCTATAGTGTCTAGATTCGTTGGGGTATGCATGTGGGTGTCAATAAAGACATCGTGGGTGATGTAATAGGTTGAATTTGGGATTACCTATTGATATTAAATCTATAATCTTGTTTTAATAAGTTTTTTGGGTTTATCCTTCTCTTTATGGGGATACTAGGAAGTAAATGGGAAGGGATATCGATGGAATTCGTGACATGTTTACCATGTATGTCCATCAGACACGATTCCATTTGGGTGATCATTAAATGACCCACTAAGTTGACCCACTTCCTAACTAACCATGATAAGAGTTTAGTTGGGTGCTTTGGATGCCTCTATGAGCATGAGATAGTTCTACTTTGTGGAGTTTCATCGAAGTTTGCTTCAGATTGTGATGCTTGCTTTACATCCCAGCTGTTGAAGGGATTATGGAAGGAATTTTTAGAGAATGTGCAGTTCTTCTTCGAGTGGATGAAGTATAAACAAGGATATCTGATGTTTTATGATAGAAAACAGTGGATACCTTTGGTGTTCGAAGAAAGAGACCATGTATTTTTTTAGGTGTCACCATAAAAGGGTTACATAGATTTTTTCTGGGGAAACAAGCTAACTCCTTGGTTAATAAACCCTCTTTTAGGTGCTGCATAGAGTTGGAAAGGTAGTGTACTTCCTGGATCCACCCCACATTAGGACAGGTACACTACGTCTTCCACATGTCTCAGTTGAGAAGATTCGTGCATTACCATTTTCACGTCATAATCTTGGACGAGCTGGAAATCAACATCAGAGTGTCTTGGGTTAAATACATAATGAAGATCGAGGATCCTTCGTGGATGATCTTTTCCCATGGTGCATGTTTGTAGCTATCATTGGAATCTTAAGATGAGTACAAGGGATTGGGAGGCTCAGATTCATGCTCGGTACTCTCACCTTTTGTTTGAGTAGACCTTGTTTGACTTTTCATGGACGTAAAGACTTAAGTTGAGTAAAATGTAATGACTCTGATTTTCCCGATTCTATTTTTATAAAATTATTGGAAAAATTACAAGATAAGGTGCCGAGATGACGTGTGATTTTTAGGCTGGGTGTGCTCGGAATGATCTGATAAAAAATGTAATGTTTTTAAAAAGTGCACATGAGAATTTTTCCTGAAAAAGTTGAATAATGCCTAAACAGGTGATCAGATCAGAAATATGAGGGAACTGTTGCATCAAAAACATCAACTTTACTTTAGGTAGGGCCTAGATTCTTTTGATTTGAGTAGATGAAAAAGCTAAATTTTAGACGTAACTGTCAATAAAATATTTTAAATAAAAATATTTTTTTGACGCAGTTTGAATCTTTATTTTAATGCTACCTTTGTTATAATTTTTGGGTTATTTACATAACCCTATAAATTGTATAAGATAATGTTGGGAGACTCTCTCATTGAAGAATTCCAACAGACATGGAGAATCGAGATCAGAGCTTGGATTGAAAGAGTGGTGGATATGACAAATCAAATATTGAGGATCGACGAATGAAGATGATGCAAATATCTTCATCAATGATCAATAAAATGACCTCCAGGTGGGGTTTGTTATTTAAATTCCATCCTTTACCCATTTTTGAATTCCTATGAGGAACATGAATCAATCAATGAACAGATCGATTCTCAGATCGTGCATATTTTTGCGGGATGGGTCTCAACTTATGGGGTTTATTGGAAACTGATGATCATTTGATTTATTTCTAGTTTGTTTTTCATTTTCTTGATCCTTCTAATGTAACTCATTGAGGACAAAATGAATAAATTACCAAGGTTCGATCCTTAGGTTTCTTATTATAATTTTTTCTCACACATTCTTCATGGGTTGATGAATGCTCAATAATTGCACAACCATTTTTTGGCACAAAAATCCAATGTTTTGGATCTGGAATGGGCACAACATGATGGAGGTGAGACAAAGACGTTGGTGAAAGAATCAAGGTGGTTCTAGAGATATCATCACTCAAACAACATTGCTCTTTGGTGGATTGAAACAAGGATTCGAACCCCAGGAGATGAAGAATGCGACATGGGGATCTCGAAACCTCTTTCAGATCGAAGAACGGACAACCGAAGCACGTCCAATGGTCCACAGAAGGTCTAGTTGGAATGTCGACATGAGGCAATGACAACCGCAAGCAAAAAAAAAAGCCATGACATCATGCCATGATGGAAGGATATAGACCCGCAGAATAGGCCGTGAGGCATGTGCAGAAATAACGGTCGGTCGTGCTAGCCATGTGTCATAGAGGGACGTAGTGGGTTTACGCGTCCAGGGTGGATGAAATGACATACTTGGAGTAGGATGAGCTGGAGTTGGTGGGCCGGGCTAACAGTGGGCTAGGTCCTACCCGGTTCAGGTCAGCAAACCTGGGTTGGGTCGATGGACCTGGGTCTGGTTGGGTGGGTCTGACCAGGTTGGACCGAACCCGGACCCAACCAACCCCTTTTTTCAAAAAGATCCATAAAATTCAAACCATATGTCCAATTGACAAGAAGATTGTGGCATTGGGACCCTTGTGATGAGGAGGTCCATTTGAGATGGCTTATTGGGATGTTATTAAGGACTAGTATAAGTGTGGATTATCCCCTTGGTTCTTCCCTCGAGTGTTCGGAACGACATTTCATGTCAATCCCTTCAAGAGATGATTCCTAGATAGAGTTATAAATCTTCCTTGATACTATACTGATAATCTATCACCCTAGATGGAGTTAGTTGGGTAATAATGTAACCTCAGAGTGTAGGGAATTAATCCTCCTTCTAGTGGGCCGTATCGTAGGTTCCGCGGTACTCTTCTGAATCCCCTACATCATGAGATGCATCATAAGGTCTATGGTATTCTCTAATAATCCTCTACGGTGTAGGGTAATACAGATTCGGTTCACACTATTCATAGAAATCCCTTATTTTTGTTTCATTCCATTTTACTAGTGTTTTCTTTTTGGGTGGGACCTCTTGTAAGAGCCCCGCATGACATCTAGGCTCGAGGAGTGGGTATCCCAAAATGATAATGATTTGACTAGAATCTACTGACTGATGATTGGTTTTGATTTACCTTCTATTTCATTGTGGCTAGTTTTGAGTGTTTTTGGGTATCCTTGGTGTATGTATGGGTGTATACCTGCGTAGAGAAGACTGTGAATTCTTTTGTGATTTTACTTTGTGGTTTTTGGGTGTCCTACTGAGTATTGTTTTACTCACCCTTGCATGGGATTTGACCAAAAATGTCATGACTTGTGCATATGCTCGACACTTTGATGGATTCCAAGGCAAAGAAAGACTAGGATCAAGACCGGATGATGCCTTGTGAGATCAGATGGGCCGAGGTGTTTTCGAAGGCTTTCAACAGTAGCATCTGAACCCTTGTTCGCAGAACATACTTTTCTATTATATTTATTTTATGGGATTCTATTCTGGCCCAATTGTACTTTACTGCTTTACCATCTGTCATACACCGTTGTTGATTTGTGGTAGTATGTATGTTTTTATTTACTTAGTGTTTTTACTTTCCACCACCCTTGGCTTGGAGTTGTGTGCGTGTGTACAGGTTCTTAGAAAAATTCCTTCATTTTGTGGGATATACCTACTCGGTGCTAGTTTCTAGCCTCTAGCCTATCCGAGGTGGGCTTGGGGTATTCCCAAAATGGTCCCTCGGGGAGGGGTCGTGATAGAGTTGTATCCGAGAAGGTTCATATCCAAATTGGGATCGAGAGTATGCAATATTGGTTTGGGGCAACAATGTTAAGTGTTTTGAGTTTAAATTTCAAGCTGGGGACTCCAGTGTTGGTGTGACAGCTGACGTATCCATACACCATGACTCTGGAAACCTTCCTTTTAACTCAGTACATGAGAACACTATTTTCAAGGATGTGAATGGTGCATACATCATATAGGAATGAGTTGTTTTTTCCATGTAATTATTGAGAAATCTCTCTAGATATACTCAATTGGTTGTGGTACATATTGTGTTTTTTTCATGATGCCTCCATAAAGACATGGTACTTCTTAAAGGTCACATCATCCTCAACATCCGGCCCACCCCAATCAATGTATTATGAATCATTGTTATGGAACCATTGAAACTGTAACACATGAAATACATCATGAATTTATCTCTTCTATAGGAGAAGTGATAACCGATATTCCATAGCTCCAACATAAAACCAAACCTCGAAAGTTAAAAAAATAGGGAGAAATATTAAACCCATGACTGAACCTTTACTTTCCATGATGAGGAGATACCTTTAAGAACACATGATATCTAACACAAAAATCTTAAGTCCTCATTCTATGATAAATATAAAAAATATGACGATCCCGCACTTCCTTCATTCACTTGAGAATCACCTACAACATTCCTATCATGATTTATACCAATTTTAGTCTTAGAATAGATGACTCTATAACCATAATCCAACACACTAAAGATTTGAATGTTCAACTATATAGTGATTGAAAAAGTTCCATACCAATAATGGAGTGATAACTGTTATTATAAGAGAAATCAAACAGGTGTTGGTGCCTCACCCATGAATGTTCATATACTAGAATGTATGAGTTCAAAATATTCTCTTAAGTATAGATATTTTACAACATCTGACTATCCATATATATACAGAAAATATTCTAAAGGTATAATTGCAAGAAAAAATCACAATGGATACCTCTCCAAACCATATAGGTAAAAGGATTATCGTGATTAGAGATGAACATCTTCAAAATCTCATGAATCTCCACCTCCTACACTAGGTTCTACTTCAGTAAGACCTCTATTAAGCTCGACTCCTTAATCACTATAAAGTAAGAAAACATTTTAGGTGGTCCATGATCATCCATATAGCTTAACAACCTTCTTGAGCTCAAGGAAAACTGGTGATGAAGTCTATTGATACATCCCCCTTGCACCAAGGAACATCAAGTGACTGAAGTAGTCTACCAAGAACATGGTGATCAACCTTCACTCTCTGGTAAACCAAAAAATAAGTGACAAAATCTATGTCTGATCACCTCATTCTAGATATCAAAAATTGGCCTTGTAAGGTTTCATACATATTCCCTACACTTGGATGGACCACCAAGGGTGAATAGTGAAACATATAGAGAACTACATCACTCATCACTGAAGGAACACACCAAATCCCATGAAATATCACCTGATACTAGCCATCATTAGACAACCCCTCATGATAATCACTATAAACAATAATATCTCACTAAACCCCACCTCTTAACTCCCATTCTAGGACTCCTTTACTTGCTCCAACAAATACAACTGTACCATCATTTGATAAAGACACCATCTACCATCAACTTCCCTCATATCAATGTATATCACTACAACTACAATATCATTCTCCAAGAGTCTCCATGATCATTAACAACAAAAACTCATAACATCATAACCAAGGAATCAACCATGATATTCCATTTACCTAGTTTATATAAAATCTCAAAGTCATAATCCTATAATAATTCTATCCACATATGCTGACATAGATTCAAATATTGATGGGAGAAGACACACCTCAACCACTTTCTATTTGTGAAGACCACAAATCATTCACCATTGTGGTAATTTCACCACAAATTCAAAGAAAACTTGGTCATTAAATGATCAAGATAATGGGTAGTGTAGATACACTCATTTGAGCATAGATTATGATACCCATAAGTGATAACCCCACTTTACTACATCAGAACACAACTAAACATTAAATGGGAAGGTTCATAATAATCCTTGAAACCAATTCCCTCTTATAGGAACTGATGAACTAGATCAACAAGCAAATTATCCTTCAAAAACTCCAAACTAGATAATCATTGGTTTGTCTATAAAAATTACTAATACATTCTAGTTAATTATATCATAGGATTCATAATATGAGAAAATTAGGGAATAAACCTTTAGTAATAACTATATAGAACAAAGAAACTCTACATATCTTCAACATTATTTGGGGATATATAAGAAAAAAATAACTCAATATTCGAAGGATCCATGGATAATCGACACTGAGACAAACCATAACCTAAGAAATAGACCTCACAGTCCTAGAAAAAACTATTTAAAAACTTATTGATTTTTTTTGATGATGAATAATTACCAAAATAGATCATAGATTATATGAATGATCCCCATATGATATTAAATACAAAAGTATGTTTTTGATAAACACCACCATGAACTGATCTAGATACTTACATAACAATGCATTCATTTTTACCATAAACATGGATAGATAATTCATTACATTTAACAACAACACAATGAACTCATAATTCATATAACACCATATGAAGGTAGTCATTAGGATATCTACATACCTATATTACATATGATGATATCCAAATAAAAAATAAATCAGTGATAACCTACTAAATCCTTTTAAATTAACAAATAAATATTTATTCTATTGGGGGAGATTTTATTTCTTTATCTCCACCAAATTCAAATAGTGATAACCAAATATATAGATAAAGAATATCATATGAATTCTTAGCCAAAACTGGGTCAACACAAGTTGACACACTAGGCCAAATGAATCCTATTTATAGAAGTTCATTAATCTAAATATGTATCTCCCTCAATTCGTAAGGTTCCATCATATAAGGATACATTGATATAAAAGTGACACCTGACTATAGATATATCCCAAAATCAATTTCTCATCGAGGGGGTAACATCTTAACCTCATCTAAAAATACATCAGGGTGGTTTTTAAAACCATAGGAAACACCACCATATAATTATTTAATAAACACAATATCAACCCGATGATCAATGATAAAAGAACTCAATATTCCTCGAATCCATCTAAGGGATTACCCTGCAAAAAAAACATGATCTCTATAATTATCATATAGTATAACAAACTTTCTAAATAAATACACAATATTCAGTGCTAAACACATTTAACCTATGATAAGGATGATATCATATAGATGATTATAAAATCATAGGAAGTATCCTCAATAATTATGCTCCCCTAGCATCAACTCAAAATCCCTACACACATCATACAAGTTTGATTGACCTGCAATTAGTATAGTCAATGCCAATGGAATTTGAATTATCTCCACCAATAGTCTCAGATAATGGATTAGGGAAGGTTCAATGAAGATTTTCATGGATATTGAGTCAAAAATGTTATATATCCATGTAGAAAATAGGGTGATAGTACCTCACATGATGTTTTTCGCGCATAGTGATAATAACTCTAAGGCATGAATCTGACCCTGAACTACTTTATAACCTCTCTATCCTTGATGATAACCACCTCTAAAAATATAATATAGTAATTTTACCTAATGAAGAGGGTAATCATAGATATTTACTCTAACACCCCCATTCCCTCTGTATAAATCACAAACTGAAGCACCCTGCTACTATAACCTCAGCAGATACTAATACAATAGTTAGCCCTGAAGAAGGGATTTAGCTCTATGAAATAATTAAGTTTATAAAATATTTTTTATAATGAACATGAACTCTATATTCATAAAAGACCATGCCCAATATATTAATGGGGTTCTAAAAAATATCAACTCGAGTGAGACAAGATGAAGATGGATATAACCAACTCATTTTTGTATGAAACCACTTTTGACCAAGAAAATGAGAAATTTTTTAAATAACTCTAATCCATGAAGAATATTGATGAATCCCCACCAAATATGATCCAGTTCTAGCTAGTATCATCCTAATGACCTATAATACCTCCAACGAATCAAGGTATGTATTCAATATAAAAGGTGTGAATTGATGCTTGATCTTCAAATGCAATGCCCCCGAAAAATTCCTTTCCTTAGCCCTTTAATTTGGAAGGTGTTTTAAAGAATAACAAAATAGATTCTTAAACTGAATACTGAAATCCCACCTAAATAAATTCTGATGAAGTAGGGTAATAATCTCTTGTCCAATATATTCCATCATGGTTGAAGAAAGAAACTTTTCTTAAAAATGATCCAAAAAATACTCCCAAAAAATTACCAACTCATCATGAACCCCTAGGAATAAGAACCAGCATAGGTGAGTGGACCCCTAAAACATCATCATAGAGAAAATAACCTATCTATACAATTGACTATGAACCAAAGTGAATAAAATCTTATCCTTATTCTACCACGACTTAGTTCCTTGATATGTAATGGATCCCTCATAGTTCTATATCCCATGGTGCTAAAAATCATAGAGTGTCCTTCTCCAAGAACCATAATCATTGAATTTAACATGGTGGTGATTTGATGGAAAATATTACCGAACAAAATAATCATGTAGTAGATCAAGACTTCGACCTTGATCTATTTGAGAAAAATAAAAACCATTTGGGATTCTCTAAACATGGAATATAGAATAATAAAATTTAATTAATTAATTCATTTTCAACCTAAATCCCTCTATTTACCTAATTCAAACATAGAGACAAAAAAATCATGTTTTAGGATCCTCAACTTGGTATCTACACTACAAGTAGCATCACTTCACTTATCATGCTCAGTAAACATGAACCTATTTACCTCAGATCATAGGGAGCCCTAAATACCCACATAATAACTGATCTCCCTTGTTTACATAGTGTACTAAGTATATATGTCATTGTTTTCCAATAATCCCATGCATCCTCACTAGTTCTTATCCCTAATATCCATACTATTTACCAACCATAAACTCTGATAACACTATTTCATGTCCCCCCTCTATAGGAACCCCTACTGAGATGATAATTAATAGAAGGAGATGACACATGAAGTCGACCTCTTATAAGACATTAGTTGGTGACTAGAACCTGGGGTATATAATCCTAAATGGGATGAATTAACCCTCATTATGTAAGTTTTAGTTATATGTGATAAGATGATATATTCCAAAAAAACCCATATCATAAATAAAAAAGAAATTCCAATACATGAATGAAATTTTATACAAAATCTAAAACAACTAAAAATTCCAAAACAACCCTAGGAAGTAACGACAAATTCCAACAACTCCTGAATAAATCCATGAACTAGTAATACCTATATTAATCACTAAACAACTATTAAAAAGTTAAAAATAGTTTATATATACATAGGGTGGGAATACATGCATACTACATAGGATCGTCTCTGAAACCTCTCTTGAATAATATGGATGAATCATACTAAACACTAGGAAATAAAAAAATTAAGTCAACTCACCACATAAATAGGTATATCTATTTCCTATCATCACCATGTATCACTCACCAAGTAATTCATATAAATAAGAATATCCATATCAAAACACACACAAACAAATAGATATATATATATATATATATGTGAAGGTACCCTATATATACTTACCACTAGTTTTCTAATCTCACAATACAATTATTCACATCCTACTATCATCCCTCCCATAATTTTACCTTCACCTCATGCATACATATCATAAGCATGTCTCATCCTAGATCCCATGAACCTCATTAGATCATACTCCTTATCTTATCCATAAAATAAATAGAAGTCTATAAGCCACTACAACCCATGCATCATGCATTATACATTAAGACACTACACCCCTTATATACACACCCACGGGAAGCAATATCCACCATGAATAAATCAAACTATGTGCAAAAAAATTAACCTATTTTTGTACACACATAAATTTATAGTAAATATAGATCCATAATGTTAGGATTTACCTATTAATCTCTCACAACCCCATTATGACCACATAATATCTTACAGCTAAAGTGGGAGTGGGGGAGAGGGAGTAGCCAACCATCCATTACCTCACAAAATTGGGTGTTCGGGAAAACACTCCTCAAATAATTTTAGTCATGGTTTACCTACTGGATAAGGTGGTGAAGCATATGAAATAATAAAATATAAGAATATATCATAGAAAAATACACTAACTGAAACCACATAGCCTTAGACTCATATGTAGTTATCATCCCACAAGATACATGGATGCCACCATAATATCCAGATCTCAAACATTCAAAAAAGAATCTTGGTTAATAATAAATATATTCAGTCAGTAACTTCAAAATTAGTAATCATTCATTAAACCCCATTAAATTTCCATGTTTAAACATTCATCTCATCACAGTCCAACATTCCTTCAAAATCATTATTCAATTCATAGATTCAACACCCGTACAATTTTATCTTTCATCCTAACTATACTATGGTGATATTTAATATAACTCATTTATCATATATAATATTACCCAATAAAAACACACCATCCCATGGAATCATTTACTAATCCATTTATGATTCCATAATTTCATAGAACTATAGGACCCATCCTATGATAAATCAACCGAAGATGTTCTTACTATGAATCGATCCAAACAGTGTCAAGGAATTCGAAACCATAACAAAAAATATCCATAAAATTAGACTTTATAAATAAAACAATAAGAAATAATTAGTTAGAAAATCTGGATCTCAACTCATTCTAATAATCCTGATGTCATCACCAATTCCATTTCACACTACACGTTATATCTCACCATCATCGACATCAAGTAAAAACTATAACCCTAGAAAATCCCACCCCTATTTTCCACATCCTAACCATTTTTGATTCACAAAAATTAAAATCATGGAGATACCATAATAGAGAATACATATATGGAATCAAAAAGTTATTTCAGTGAAACAAAATAACATGGAAACTAATACCATATCACTAAGGAAATGAGTTATTTATCAAACAAGGTTGATATTTCTCATACACATCATTTATCTTCATAAAATAGCTATTTCATTATCATCATTAATTAATCAGTTCATTATGAATAATTTTAAAAATAATAACAACAACATTAAAAAACTAACATCTGTAAGAAATCATCAATTAACATTCCCCACACATCACTTTCTTATTCCATCATATTCAAGGATGAACATCAATCAATTTCCATGCTTCTTTTATTAATAATTATATTATAATTCTATAAATACATTATATATTAAATTTCCAACATATTAATCAAGACAAAAATCAAAAAATATAACAAATATATAATAATCTATCAAGAAAATTAAGATGCAATATCAAATTGGAATAATTAAATGTGATCAAAATGGCCTAATTCCAATTTATTCTTGATTTATGTTTATTATCTTTCCTAGAATGATTCCACAATTACCCATAGAAACCATAGAATGAAAATATCAAACTTTCTTATAAAAAAGAATTAATAAATCCAATACCACAATTATAAGTTCAAAATTCCTAAAAAAATATTGCACAAATAGGGATCAGCCACAAAATTTGATGGAAACACCATCAAATACAAGGCATATAAAATCAACATCAGGCCTTGCTTAAAAATAAACCCAAAACAAAGGAACTCTACCAAACAAACCTCCTAAAGAAGGAAGGAGAAGGATAAAAAGTCCTAGAAGAGAATATTGAATAAATCTATCCAATAATCATCCACTCAATGATCCATGGTGTTTAGAATCTCAAAGTATGCAACTATATAGTGGTTAGTGGTCTATGAGTATTCCAGGATTTGAAGTAATAAGAAAAAATATAAACCATAAGGATGGAAAATATATACTTATAGAGGAATCCCAAAAGGTATCATCTATAGTTTGGTGATCACCCTTTATGACGTCGAGCCCTTTGGTCAAGGAAGGATCCTATTCCTCCATAATATAAACTAATACATTTTTTGAACCTTTAAAAAAATATAATTCATTGAAAAACACCATGATATGCACCATGTAATTCTGTGTGGGGCTTTATCACCCAAACATGTGCCTCAAACCGAAACCATGGAATATGGAAAATCCCCTACTAATTAACCTCAATACATTGAAGATCACAACATTGTTATAGGAAACATGTAATACCTTGTGCCCAGATGGGTTAAGAATTTTAGTAGGGATTTAAATTTTCATGTTGGGGGATGTTTTTCTTTGATAAAATTGAATCTTAATGAGGCTCCTATAGTTTTTTTGTCAAAAATATTTTTTTAACAGATATAAGCTTCATTGAAAGGTCCTTGGGTTTGAGTGAGAATTATAGGGGGAACGAGTGACTGAGGATACTAAAAAAAACTACATCAGAATATTCATGTAAAGAATATTGACTCTTCACATGAATAGATTTCATGAGGTACCTTAGGATGAGGAAGAGGGATATCCAAGGGATACAATGGTATAGGCTTAAAGTTCATTGATGGACCATATATTATAATCCATGAAAAATTCCAAATAACCTTATATTATTCTTATTTTATAAGGGGATCGACCCAATTTTTTATTTATAAATGGGAAACATGATGAAGGGATCAAACCCATTTTTTGTTTTTGATAAATGGGACACATGATGAGGGGATCATATAGACGTCCCCTTCTATTGTTTTCCTCCATTTTGGGTATTTCTAAGTGATTTTTGATAGTGTCATAGGTAAAGTTTTTCCAACTTATTCCCTTATCATTATTTTACCTTTATCATTATAATTTTTAGTTAGAAACATTTTAGGGTTTTTGGATATTTTTACTCAGGAAAGGATGATATTTCACTGTTGATGGGGCTTTCATGAATTCTAGTTAGAGGAAATACCAAGATGGCGTATTCCTACCATCATTCATTATTTCATCAAAGGTAATTTTCACCATGAATGTTTTATGGTTTTCTGCTAAATTAAATAAAAATAACTGGGTAAGTGGTTTCATTTATTAGGTATTGGTATTATATTGGTTTCAAGTGTCTATTGTGGAACTCTCAGGGTTGGTTGGACTTGGTTCGAGTGAGGTGTGACTACCTGATGAGTTTTTCATTGTATATTCCAATTAAGTTTAAATTAAATAATTAATTTTAATTATTTATAAATAATTATTTATTTTATGTGATATGAGGTTGGGAATCGATAAATAATACAGGATTGAGTAGAGCTATGATGATCAGGGATAGCATTGAACAAATACTTGCAACCTTTGGAAATAAAATTGGAATTATTTGTGGATGAGGTAGGGGTTGACACACTTTACCTGTTGAATTTATGATTTTTTACATGGAATGAAATGGGTAGGCCCAACACTATGATTAGTTACCTCATGTTAATTTAGTATATTTTAATTGAGCTAAATTTATGAGAACTTAGGCTATATTGGTCCTATGGCACTAATTTGAAACATAGACACTAATGTATAAGGCCTTGAATTTAAATTTATAAGCCCCTATTGAGGTTTGTCACCCAAATAAATATAATTTTCTATCCATGGTATAGGATCCCTAGACATATCATTATATATGAGAGCAGGGAATATAGATATTTTTCATTAGTAGTCCATGTGGGCACATTGTGATCTCTTAGAGTTGTTGGGATTATAGTACTGAATTGGGGCATGTGTACCTCCCCCATTTTATCTGTACAAGGACAGGTTGATAGACCTTAGGCATATCAGGATGGGGTTGGGAGGGAGGTCTGATCTAATGAGACATTTATGACTAATATGGGTTTTGTTCCATCTTATTGACTATTTCATTTATGGAATGACTCATTTAGTTGACAAGGCCATGTTATTTCAATTATAATTCCATGGGACACAACATCCTCAGAGTACTGGGTGTTGACATGAGACCTTAGTTGCGACCAAGGAAACTTGTGAGGCTACCTCGATGATGTTGTGACCATAAGGACCAAAGTAGGTTCCCCGTTAGAAACTAACATTGTGTGGGTACGTATGGTTATGGGTAGAGATGGTTTTGGATGTTACCTAAAAAATAAAATAATGTGTATGAATAACAGGGAAGATATTATGATTATGGTTGTGGGAATTTATAAATACCTTTTGGTATGTTTTTTTTGATTTATTTTTATTATTTATGACATGTTATTACCTAGGTTACCATTGAATTAACCATTGGGCCTGACACTGATGTGATTTCCTTAGATACCCATGAATCATATGGTGAGATAGATGAGAAACAAGGATGACCGGTATATTTAGGATATAGTCTCATAGTATATTATTGGAAAATGTATGCCCTATATAGATTCTAGTGACACAATCGATGCATGAGTTGATTCATAGAGGTGTTAGATAGGATCCAGAAATAGATCTATGTGATTGTACACATAGAAAAATTCCCAAGATGTATGGGAATTATTTGATATTCTCAGCCCAATGTGAATATCTGGGAATCCTAGGATTCAAATGGAATTTCCATTAGAATTTTTTAAATCCCCAGGACACTAGGGATTTGAATGGTAATATGTGGTGTCAGGTTGGTGTATATTCCCTAAAAAAGATGTTGTACATCTCGAGGGTGATAGTTGGATCCCCTTTATCGATGACTATGATACAGTTTAGGATCAGATGGATATACCAAGGATGGTTCTGATGGGGATCCATGAGATATTGGATTCACAAAAAACTGACCATAGTATATAGGATGGTTTTCTCATTCGATTCCCTAGGTCACCCAAGAGTCTTTTACACCTAGATTTATAGTATTTCCTAGGGCATCCCCATCTAAAGATTTAGATAATGACCTCACATTATGAATTCCCAGGTACTACTATGGGGTTCAACTTTAGCGATTGAGGATGTGGGATTCCTAGTGACACCCCATGATCTACTACTCAATAACGGAGGTGTTAGAATGGAATCCCTTGTGAGTAGAAATAGGTTTGTAATGAACCAAACTATTATAAGTGAAATTTATGTTTTTGATTTAATTAAATGTCTTATTTTTTTAAAATAGATATATAAAAAATAAGTAATCTATTTGTTATATCATATTCAATTGGATTTAAATGACTGTTAAGTATCATTTCCATTCATAATATAGCAGTTGAAAAGTGATCACCTAACTAGTATAAATAGGGGTTTAGCAAATCCTATCGACATAGACAAAGGAGGTAATGACCTCAACATGTAAGATTGTTCCCTATGAATCCCATTTATCAAAGCTTGATGAAAGATATCATATTTGGGATTTTCCATAGACCAATCCCTAGATGAGATCCAACAACTTAAGAATTATAGAAACAATTTGTGGGAGAAGTTCATGCTCATCGGGATCACGACCCCGACCATGTTTTCCGAACGACTCCATGAAATCCCCACCATCATAAACCATACTATTAGGGTGTATGTTGGTGTAAAAAAAGTATATGTATCAAGACCCTAGCATTATGATTATGTACATTATTTTTTTATAGAATAATGAATTGATTTTCATTTAATTATTGTTTTTAAATCACAAATAGTATTTTTGGATAACATTAAAATTGAATTAATAAATCTATTTTGGTAAGTTAATAAATAATATTTTAATAAAATATAATTATTAAATTTATTTTATTAAATATTACTGATCATATAATTGTTATGAGGCCAAAATAAATTTTTTATTAAGTTTTAACAACTCTTTTTTTCAAACCTATTAATTTTCAATAAATAGAATTTTTTATTTTAAAAGTAAAATTGATATACATAGAAAATTATTTGGATTAAATGAATATTATTTATGGAATCAAGACATTGAAATTGTCCAATGGTTTATTTTTCATAATTTTCTAAGACAGTCGAATGTTTTGGTAAAAATTAAATACCATATAAATATATAGTGTGTTTTATGACAACATAATGGCCAAATAGGGATTGAATAAAAACTATATTATGGATATCAGGCTAAATATATGTTTTAAATTTAAAATAATGTGATTTTATATATGTTTTACTTATTTTATAAAGACTTATTGAATCCTCTAAAATGTATAATATATTTTGTGATTTTTTGTTCATTTCTCTAATAATGTGTCTCACCTCCACATAAGAAAGGATAATATTTTAATATCATCGGCCCATGTACATATAAAATAAATTTTTATACTATTATTTTTCAAAAACCATGGGTAAAAAGGAATTGAAGGTTTTGTGTTTTTGAATATTTAATTATATATATTCTGAAACCTATGTTTGTGATATATTAAAGCATTCCCCACACATTTCCTATATAAACAAACCCAATCTCCCACTTATCTTAACTAGAAATCCATTTATCACGTCCCTACTCTTTTCTAAACTCTCTTTAATCCTCTCAAGGCACCCAATTCTCTCAAGAATCCCCTCTTCACGCTTTTGAAGTCACACACTCAAGTAAGTGTTTCCTTCCTTTCTCATTTTTATCCATGTTTTTTTTATATTTTTACTCCTATTTGTTTTCAATTAAAAATTATGGGGTATGTTTTTTCACCTCCCCCATACTTCCCTTAATTTTTTTAATGATGAGATAACACTTTCTCTCTCATTATACTCTCCTATGTACACTTATTACCATTCAAATATTTCGTAAGAGTTATTTCATTCTTCCTCTATCTTCAAGTTTCTTTATTATGTTACACCTTCTATTATTAAAACTAATTATAATCAGAAATGTATTTCTATAACCCTATTAATTTCCTTTTTATGTATTTATAAATAGATACCCCTTTCTCTCTCATTAACCCTTTTTAGGATATTTTATATCATGTTGTTAGGATGCTGAAATTGCACCACAGATTTCCTTTCTAATAAAATTGTGTAGTGAATACCGTACCCATTCCCTATCATGGGTGTTCACTTTTGTCCAAACATAACTTTTTATATAGTACATGAATTTAGGTATTAAATACCCATTTTTTGAAATAAATTATGACAATTAATTAATCAATGTTTTATGATATATGTGGCACACTTAAGCATGAGAATGAAATGAAAGTGACGGGTCTACCCAAAATTATATAGCGCTCCAATGCATTGGGTAATTTTTAGTATCATGGAACATCATGTTGGGATTTGGGTTTACCTAACTCCTTTATGGGAATTTTTCCACTATGACATATTGACTGTTTATCCTTGACCTATAACGCAATGTTTTAATTTGTTTCCACATTTCCATGTTATGATTATCATGCTATATCATGACTTTATGTTTATGTTTCTTTTAAGCTCCAATGATATGAATATTGTCTAATATGTATTTTATTCCACATGTTATTCCATGTTTATTCACTTACTGAGCTTTGTAGATCACCCCTTTCTTATGTACATCCTCAGGTTATCCCATGCAATGTTAAGTACTAATAAATATTGTGGCCATGTAAACAATTTTTCAATATTGATGTTGTATTTCAGGTTTCAAGTTGTTAGGTAATTCACCTAATTACCAAATACACTAGACTTATTGATAATTTATGTTATATTAAGTGTAAATTTATGTCATTAAATCATGTATGAATGTAATAAAAATAATGGGATTGTTATAGTTAGTATCAGAGGAAAGTTTTTGTTATTTTTGGGATTATGATTAGAAAACTCTAGTTAAAGCCTTAGGGATAAGACTAGGTAAAATAAATGAATCACAAAATTTTGGTGAGTATAGAGAAAGTTGTTTATTAAGAAAATACATCCCTGTCTAGATACAAACAAGTAGAGGTGGCTCTGGAATAGATGTATCTAGGGGTAAAACCTGAAAACAATGCTTTGAGCTAGACTTGAATGAGAACTGGTGCATGAAAACATGACTTGATGCACTCTTGGTTAAACACTCCCGAGGTATATTCCTTGGTAAATTTATAATCTTATTATGAGCCATTATTAGGGGAATATAAAAAATTCCATAAGAATATATGTTAAGAAATAGATCACAGATAACCAAGATTGAAGCCTAGAAATTCACAAGTTAAGGAAATAAATGTAAATTATAAGTTATAGCTTTATTGTAATTGGATTCCCCTTAATGTGTTTAATAGTTTAAAATACTTACCCCTAGTTTTCCTTTTATTCTATCCAATGGCTGGTAATGCGAAGAATTAGGCTAATATCAATGAGAAGATAAATGTATTGACTGCCCGAATGAGGTACCCAATCCAATGGGAGTGGGAATCACAAATTTTTCACGATACTCCCTCAGTTAACTCACGTTTTGAATAGAAACATAGATCAAGAGGATTTTCCAACCCCCCATAAGAAAGAATAAGTTGCAATTGAGAGTTTCATGAGACAAAGTCTTCCTACTTTAAATGGATCATTTGATCCCTCAATCACCAAACTATGTGTCAACTCCATTGAGAAGATTTTCTCAATCTTTCAATACTCTGAACAAGAGGAGGTTCTTCTAGAAAATTATCATATGGAGGGAGAATCTAATCAATGGTGGACATTGACAAAAAATATGAAGCCTAGGGAAGAGTTCAAGGTGATCATATGGAAGGATTTATGGTAAAACCTTTTTTGATAAATACTTTAATATCACCCTCTGACATAGGATGGAAGGGGACTTCCATTTCCTAAAGCAAAAATATGGGGAATCCCTTGAAGCGTACACGGAAATATTTACAAGGATTTCATGATATGCCTCTAACTTTTTTGTTACACCCAATTCAAGGTTTACCACTTCTTTAGTGGGCAAAAACCTAGCATATGGAAAGCCCTAGTGATCGGGACTTTGATAGATATGAGGAAATTATTTGATATTCTCTCAAGGCATAAATAGAGATTGGATAGTCTCATGGGTATCACGAGGATAAGAAGTGGAAGGTGGAGTAAACTTTTGATGGTCTAATAGAGAGATCTAATAGTGTCATGAAATTTCAACACCCCACTTTCCAAATGTTCAAAAAGAAGAACCCAAGAAATTTCCTGTAGTGTACGAGGAAATGTTGTAGGTGTGGGGAGGAAGGTCACCTATCCAGCGATTGCAGACAATAAAAACCCGCTTCTACGATGGAGTAATGGAATTACCCAATAAACCTTCAGCACATTATTTATTTCCACAAATTCAAAGAACCATGGAATTTATCAAACCAATGCACTAAGACAAGGGTTTTCAAAGGAAACCAATAACCTCCAAGGTAGTAAGGGTGAGCTTTTTTCCATCACTACAACTGAATTGAATCCTGAAAACAAAGTGGTGACAAGTATTCTAGTTATTCATACAAGAATAATGAACATACCTTTTAATTCTGGTTCTACACATTCTTTTATATCCTGAAATTTTAGTATAAAGATCCAAACACCACCACAGAGCATGGTTGTAGAGATGTTAGTGAAAATGGAAAATGGGGAAATTATAGAATCCCATGTATATAACTCCCTTGAGTCACAATTTGTTGATTTTAATTCCCGGAAAACCATATCATAATTTACTTAGTGTAATTTGATGCAATTCATGGCATGAATTTTCTTTCCCTATATAGAGCCAACATAAATTTCTATGAGTGGGAAATCACTCTCCATATGGTGAATCAACCCCCGATTCAATACAAGTGCAAGGAGGAAGATGAATCTTCTTTAGCACCATCATCCCAAGCATGGATATTACTTCCATATGAGCATTAATATCTTTCTTAGATGATCAACTCTAAGTAATGAACTATCCTCGGATACATGTCTATTACGAGGGAATCAACTAATGTGTCTCTCAATAAATTTAATGGTATTTCTCTTAGAAGAGATGTTGATTACTCAATTGATCTCATACCTGGGGAATTTCCTATATCTAAGAATCTGTATGGAATGGATATTGTGGAACTTGAGGAGATAAAGAAACAACTACAATAGAATTTGGATTAATGGTTTATATTCCCATGTTCTTTACCATGGGGTGAACTAGTCCTCTTCATCATGAATAAGTATGGGTCAATGCTCTTTTTCATTTATTATCATGAGCTCAACAAAATCACGATAAAGAACAAGTATCATTTTCTATTAATTGATGATTTGTTCAATTAGCTACATGGTTCACAATACTTTTCCAAGGTGGATATGTGGTCAGGATATTACCAAGTATGGGTGAAGAAGGATGATATCCCCCAGACTACTTTTTTGTATAAGGTACATGTACTATGAATTCATAGTAATTATTTTCGGTCTCACTAATGCCCCAAAAATATTCATGTAATTAATGGATTGAGTCTTTAGATATTACCTTGACATATTTGTGGTAGTCTTTCTTGATGATATTCTAATATACTCCAAAAGTATGAAGGATCATAAGGATAATTTAAGTATTGTTCTAAAGACCTTGTGAAAGGAAAATATTTATCCCAATTACAAAAAATGTGAGTTATGGTTGAAGGAAGTCTCTTTCATTGGGCATATCATCACAAGAAATGGGATAGTTGTGTACCCTTCAAAGACTGATGAAATTTATGTATAGTCAAGGCCAATAGTTTTTAGAGATATCCATAGTTTCCTAAATTAGCTAGGTATTATCATTGATTTGTGAGAAATTTTTCATGATTGGGAAACCCTCTAACTGAGCTAACTCAGAAGGGAGTCAAGTTTTCTTGGAATGATGAATGATAATAAATATTTAAGGAGATGAAAATGAGGCATATCATTGTTCCCTTACTCACACTACCCACAAGTGGAGATATTTTAATGGTATTTAGTGATGCTTCAAAGAAGGAATTACGATATGTGTTTATGAAAAATGACAAATTTATTGCCTATACTTTAAGGAAGTTGAAAGTTCATAAGAATAACTATCCAACACATGATCTGGAGTTGGATATTGTGATATTATATTTGAAAATTTGGTGAAATTACCTATTTGGGGAGAAGTGTGAAATATCTATAGATCCCAAAATCCACAATTATATATTCACATATAAAGAGTTAAATATGAACCAATGAAGATGGTTAGAGCTGATAAAAAACTATGACAACTCAATTCACTACCATCTGGGGAAAATGAATGGGGTTCCAGACAATCTAAGTAGAAAGGTTCCAACAACTCTTTCATGGATGAGAATTGAGAAGGATATTATCTTCTTAGACTTGAATAGTATGTACATAGGAATCGTAAAGGAAGGAACATCATCAATCCTTTCACTAATGATTGATCAAACATCTATTCTATACAGGTCAAATAATTCTCCAAGAGATGATGTGGGAATTCAAAAGAAAGTGGAAACTATTAAAAAAGGTAAATAATCAGAGTTTAATGTTAATGAAGAAGGTGTAGTATGGTTTGGCTCAGGACTATGTGTACCATCAAATCCTAAGTTAAAGAATAAGATGTTGAATGATGCACATACCTCAACCTTCTATATCTACTCTGGAAGCACAAAGATGCATCGAGATATCTAGAAACACTATTGGTGGGGAAATATAAATATGGATATCATAGAATATACATCAATATATCTTGTGTGTCAGCAAGTGAAGGTGAAAAGGAAAAAATATAATGGGATGATGAAACCCTTACCCATAACTACATGTAAATGGGGAAAAATCACCATGGACTTTGTCATTGAGTTTCCAATAACATCTAGGGGAAAAACACTATCTGGGTTGTAGTGCATCATCTTATAAATACTGCACACTTCATTGCGATTCGAGAGGATTTATCATTGGACTAGCTTTCATAGATATACATCAAGGAAGTAGCATGGCTACATGGTGTACCACTATCTATTATATCCGATCGTGATCCAATATTCAGCTATAAGTTTGGGATGTGTCTCCAACATGCTTTGAATACTGATTTAAACATCAGCATGACCTATCAACCTCAAAATGATGTCCAATATGGGCAGACTATCGAGAAACTTGAGGACATGTTGAGAGAATTCTTAATGGACTTCAAAGGAGGATGACATCCACACCTTCCTCGGGCTGAGTTATCTTACAAAAACAGTTTCCACTCATGCATCCAAATATATCCCTATGAAAACTTAATGGGAAGAGGTGAAGAACACATGCATGCTGGGATGAAGTTAGGGAGAAAAAATTTCTAGGTTCTGAAATGGATGAGGAATTAGTGGGGAATCTTAAGTCCATTCAATAACACATTAATGATTCTCAGAGTTGAAATAAAGGCTATGCTGACAATCATCAGCAAGACCTGGGGTTTGATGTTGAAGACATGGTATTCCTCCACATATCTTCATAGAAGAGATTAATGAGATTTGGGAAGAAGGTAAAGCATAGTCCAATGTACATCGACCCTTTGGAGATCCTTGATCTCATTATAGCAGTATCCTACCAACTTTCACTCCCACATAACCTATTTGAAGTACATGATGTATTACATATATCCTTATTGAGAAATTATATACCAGAACCCTCTCATGTACTCAATCCAGATGTGGTACCATTGGAGAATGGACTCTCTTATGAGGAGAATTCAATGAAGATCTTAGATTATAAAGACAATGTTTTATGAAATAAGACAATGAATCTAGTCAAAGTGTTATAGAGAAACCACACGTTTGAAGAAGCAATGTGGGAACCATAGGAGGATATGAAACCGAGTTACCCTCATCTATTTTAATGTGGAAAATGGAAATTTTGAGGGTGAAATTTCTTAAGGGGGGAAGATTGTAATGACCCAAACTGTTATAAGTAAAATTTCTCTTTTTATTTAATTAAATATATTATTTTGTAAAATGGATATAGAAAAAACATGTACTCCATTTGTTTTATTATATCCAATTTTATTTAAATGACCATTAAATATTATCACCATTGATAATATATATGTTGTAATGTGATCACTTGACTTGTATAAATAGGGGTTTGACAAATACATTCCACTCAAGGAAAAGAGGTGATGGCCTCAATCAGTAGGATCATTTTGTATGAATCCCATTTATTAGAGCTTTTATGGGAGATATAATTTCAGGGTTTTTTCCCAGAAAAATCCCAATATGAGATCCAACAACTTAAGCATGAGAAAAACCGTTTACGGGAGAAATTCAAGCTCATCGAGAACACAACCCAAACCATATTCACAAAACAACCCCATGAAATCCCCACCACAACACACCTTAATATTAGGGCGTATACTGGTGTAATAAATGGATATGTATCAAGACCTTATCATTATTATTATGTACATTATTTTTTTATTGAATAATGAATATACTTTTATTTTATAACTATTTTTAAATCACAAATAATATTTTTGGTTAATATTAAAATAAAATTCATAAATATATTCTGATGAATTAATAAATAAAATTTTAAAAAAATATTTTTATTAAATTAATTTTATTAAATATAAGTGATCATATAATTTTTATGAGGCCAAATAAATTTTTTATTAAGGTTTAAAAACTGTTTTTTCCAAAACCCATCAATTTTTAATAAATGTTAGTTTTTATTTTAAAATTGAAAATTGAAATATCTAGAAAATTATTTGGATAAAATAAATATTATTTTTTCAATCAGGACATTGAAATTATCTAACAGTTATTTTTTCATAATTTTCTGAGACAATCAATTTGTTTGGTAAAAATTAAATACTTTATAAATATATAGTGTGTTTCATGGAATCATAATGGCCCAATAGTGATGTAATAAATACTAAAAAAGGGATATTCAGACAAATATAAGGTCTTACTTTAAAATATTGTGTTTTTATATTTGTTTTAATTATTTTACAAAGCCATAGTGAATCCTACAAAATGTATAATAAATTTTTTGATTTTAAGTTTATTTCTTAAATAATGTGACTCACCTCCACATAATCAAGGATAACAATTTAATAAATTCGACCCATGGCCTTATAAAATAATTTTTTATACTCCTCTGGAGAAACCCATGGGAAAAAAATTATGGGAAGATATGTGGTTTTAAATATTTAATTATATAGATTCCAAAACCTATGTTTGTGAAATATTAAAGAATTCCCCTCTCATTTCCTATATAAACCCACACAAGATCCATATTATCTTCAATAAAAATCCTTGGATCATGTCCATAATCAGTCCTCCCCTCTCTTTATTCCTCAAAAGGTGCCCCAAGCTCTCAAGAAGTCCCTCTTTAAGCTTTTGAAGTCACACACTCAAGTAAGGGTTTCCTTCCTTTGTCATTTTTATCCATGTTTCCTTATATTGTTACCCCCATTTATTTTCAAATAAAAATGATGGGGTATGTTTTTTAAACTCCTAATTACAACCCTTATTATGTTTTAATGATTATATACCCCTTTATCTCTCATTAATCTCTCCTATGTACACCTGTTACCATGTCAAAATTTCGTAAGATTTATTTCATTCCTCCACTTTCTTCATGTGTCTTTATTATATTACGCCTTTTATTTTACAATTTCCTTATGTTCAGAAATGTATTTCTATGACCCCGTTACTCTCATTTATATTAATATATTATTAGAGACCCCATTTTCTCTTGTAAACCCATTTTTATGAATTTTTATGTCACACTGTTAGGCTGCCCAAATTTCACCTAAAATTTCCATTCCAAACCAATTGTGTAGTGAATACTGTACCCATTCCCTATCAAGGGTGTTCACTTTTGTTAACACATACCTTTTCATTTATTCCTTACATGTATTTATTCAACAAACCTTGATCTTAGAACAAATTATGATGATTAATGAATCAATGTTTTAGATCTATGTGGCATACTTAAGCATGAGAATGAAATGAAAGTAACGGGTGCACCCGGAATTATATAGCACTCTAATGCATTGGGTAATGTTTAGTATCATGATATGTCATGCTGGGATAGGGTTTTACATAGTTCCTTTATGGGGATTTTCTCACTATTAATTCTTTTCTCTGTATCCTTGACCTATGATAAAATGTTTTATTTTGATTCAATATTTCCATGTTATGATTATCATGCTATATCATGCCATTATGTTCATGTTTCTTGTATGATCCATTGATATGATATTGTATAACATGTATTTTCTTCATCATTTTATTCCATGTTTATTCCCATACTGGTCTTTATAGATCACCCATTTCTTATTAAAATCCTCTGGTTATCCCATGTAATGTTATGTACGAAGGAATGTTGTGGTCATATAAATGGAATTTTCAATAAAGATGTTATATTTAATGTTTTAAAGTTGATATGTAATGTACCTAATTCCAAAAGAAACTATAATTATCAATATTTTGGTTTGTATTATGTGTAATTTTATGTAACTAAATCATGTAATAATGTAATAAAAAGAACGAAGTTATTATAATGTTCCCCTAAGGTTATGATCATGATCTGAGACAATACAACACATGATGAAGTGGGTATGGTTGATTTGGATTGAAGACTTGTAGATCAGTTATGGTTATTGGTCTTGGACTAGTATATATGAGTATTCTTATGTGGTGGCTATGATACATAAGAGGAATGATCATTGTGACATGCTTAGAGATATTCAATAATTGGTTCAAAGTAGGTATTTATGGTGGTATATTGAATTTGTTATATTATAGTATTTATTTATTGATTATTAGTGGGACAAGTCACATGCACATATCACAAAATATTCTAGTTAGTAATATAACATGTTAGAGGTTGCATATAAATTTTTTTACTCAAACACATCTTGGGTTTCCATTGAGCAGGTTTACCCAAGTATCTCTCATGTTGTTATTGTAGGACCAAATAGGGCCAAGGCCTAAGATCATGTTTAGCTTGGTTGAACATGATGAATTAGATTCTTTGAAGAGATAAAGATGAGGTATGAAGCAGAGCTAGATAAGATCATCGTGTCATTTTTTCCTTTATTAGTTTCGTATATTGATCATCCCAATGGGTGATGTGTTTATATTTTAAATTTTTAGAATTACCATTTGAGTTTTTTTGTTGAATTTCATTTTTCTTTATCATTCCTTATCTTTATCAATTATTTTTTAAATATTTATTATTTTTTGTGAAAATTGGTTATTTATTATTCTCTTTATTACCCTGATGCATGGGGCATATCCCCCCCCCCCCCAAGTACCTCTTTAGACCCCCACTATTTGTTTGCAGCCCATAACATTTAGGGAGGCTTGTATGAGGTCTTGTGTTAGTATTATCGATTACTGTTTAGAGTGATCTAGGATGAGGCATCACACCAATCACCATTTAACTCCTCCCTCATTCTCTCAGCTTCATATTACATTATGCACTAACATTCCAAATGCCCTAGGTGTTTCCTCATTTCTATTTTCTATGGGGAACAACCATATTTCTCTATGCATAGAAAAAAGAACACCATAGGCATTTCTTGTTTCTTATTTTACTCCAAGGTAACGAGAAAACTACTATACCTAGAAAAATTGGGGTAGTTTTTCCCCATTTCATACTGGGATACTCGATAAGTCTCCTTTCCCAACAACTCCTCATTCATTAAATACCATATCATTTGACACATCATTTCGACATGCCCATTTTGTAAATTGGGATCACCACATGAAAAATTCTAACCACCACAATAATTTTCATTCATTTGGTCCACTCAACTTCAATGGGCTTATATTCATGTTCTCTCTCCCAAACCCCTAGCCCATAATGTATTTAACCCACACCCAATACTTCTAAAAACCCATAAATGGCCAGTACCACACCCTATGGTACAGTTTGGCAGCCTCTAAATGGAAATTAACTCCTCTATATCCTCTAGAACACCTCCAGACTCCCTCATGAAACCACTAAGCCTTTTGAAAATGTAAAGGGAAAAATAATGTGAAACTAATTTCTTATAATTTCTATATTAATACTTTATTTTATAAGGAATGTTCCAATGGTTCTATATAGGTATATTATGAAGTCTTCGCCTAAATAAATGATGTTTCTACATAAAAAAACATCTCATAAAGTGAATCCATATAAAAAAACTCTATCAGGATGATGAATTCAGAACCTAACCCCATAATTTTAGATAAACACACTTTATAGATAGAGTATTAGTGGAGAAATGGTATCATTCTTAGTAATATAATCCCATAAGTCAAAAATTGCAATATAATTCTCATATCTATTTAGTGTCAGAGCCAAACCCACTATATTATTGTATCAAATTTTTATCATATGTTAATGTCTTGTCGAATAATATGTTTACATATTTGAGTAGTGGTAAACCCTTACAGTGAGTTTTTTATGCATATATTCAACCATTTAGTGATATTTTTTTCAATTAATGTAAATTCCATGAATATACATTAAAAAAAATCTCTATACCATACCCTATAGGAATACCAAACACACATAGAGCTAGTGTTTCCCCAAAAAACTTCAAAACATCCTACACATATTTATAAACACCAAGGGATTGTTTAAAAAATGCACATTTAAGATCAATTGTCACATCTCATTCAAAAGTTAGTTTTTTATAGAAAAAAAATAAACATGAAACAAATACCTCAACATAGATAAGAAAGAATCATAGGGACTAGTACAATTTCTTTCAATATAAATTTTAATAGGGTCATGTAATGTGTCATAAATATTTATTTTACTAATAGTATGTTAATATTTTTATTCCCATAAAGTTTATCTATTTCTGATGGAATATTCATCAACTAATAATTATATGTTTATATGATACTGATATTTAATTCATCTGTATTTTAAAATGGATTCTGAAACTAATGGAGTAATTGTTAAAAAATTTATTTTATAATTAGATCTTTGTTCTTTAGTTTTTCCATTCCTTTCAACATGATACTGAAATATACCATGTTAATTTATTAAATTATACCATTAAATTTATATAATTTCTCTATAAATCCTTTAAGTAAACCATATATTCTTTGAACCAGGTATCATACACATAATATTGTATAAAAAATCATAATTTACACCTTAAACCATAAAAAACTCTCAACACTTCTTTTTTCCTCTTAAATAATGTTGTTCAGCTACCCATGATAAGTATAAAAATACTATATGACAACCTCAACTGTATATTATGATATCTCGGAATGGTTCACTATA
Source organism: Viscum album (assembly GCA_963277665.1). NCBI lineage: Eukaryota > Viridiplantae > Streptophyta > Magnoliopsida > Santalales > Viscaceae > Viscum > Viscum album. The sequence continues at coordinate 1,473,900,916 of OY728132.1, read as the reverse complement.
GATTTAGAAATAACTTAAAATAACTTGTCTTATCATCATGGTAGGTTTAGATGCTAATCCATGATGACTTTAGTGTGAATTCATTACATCCTAAAAATACTCACCATAACATAAAAATATGAACAATCACTTCCCCAAGAGTTTAATATTAGTTCAACTTAAACCAATGGACACTACAACTTATGTCCATGACAACCTTGATTTAAAGGAATTATTTCCTCCCATTTCCTCTCATAAAAACAATAAATTAAAATTAAAACACCAGAATATACATATATTTTATTTTTAATAACATGCGCATAATATATATTTAAATAAATGGATATTTAATATATATTTATAAAATATAATTATTTAATTATATTTAAGTCTATATATAAAAAGTGGAAAAGAAATAAAAATTGTAATTTAATTTAAAATTCATACATTTTAAATTCAAAATATGGAATATTTAAGGTGTTTTCATAATTCTCTTAAAACATATTATAGAATTTTAATAATTTTTTTAAAAAAATTATATTATTCTTAAAGAACTCAAAAATTTTAATTTTTACCCCAAAGCTTCCTAAAATAAATTCTAATGTTATTTTCAAGGTAATTTTCACATTACAGTGCAATATAATCACTAAAATTTGATATTTGAGTTAGGTATAAAAATAATTCAATCACATTCCCTGGTACATAAGTAATTACTTTTCCTAAAGTGAACACTTAATTTATTTTCATAAAAGACCATAAAATTTATAACAATGGGCAATAATTTAATAGATTTCAAATTATTGATAGTTTTTTTGAACTATTTAATAAATATGAAATATATTTTATCAAATTTTTAATATTTAAGTAATCATTAATCTAAAAAAATTAACATTCACAAATCCAGAACCTACTCAAATCACTTGATATTGGAGATTCAATATTCTACATTTGGTTAAATTAGTTATATATTTATGTACTTGATCATGTAACTTGGAAAACACATTTCACACTATTTTGTTTTATTTTTATATTGAATGAATATGAGTCGATTCAGTTATAGCCCAAATTTTTTACCATTAATTTCAATTGATATAATTTTTTTTGTCAATACAGAAACAAAATGGATTTAGTTATATTTTTCCATTCCAAAATATATAAATATAGTCAGTTGGAATTAAATGATTTAATAAATAAGCACCCCTAAAACTAAATGTTATATCTAATACTTGAAAAAATAATGATTATTGGATTTCAATAATTCATAATGTTAATTTATATCCTTTGCTTTATTATTATATGAACATGTGAAAAAATTAGAATCTAAATATTTAAAATTGAGTTCTGAAGTTATCATAATATATTAAACTAAATGTTATTTTCATGATATATGTTTAGGGTTTTTTTTAGACATTTTTTTCTTGAAAACCCTACCTATAAAATCAATTCAAAGGTTTTTAATAATATTATAGCATATTTAAGATACGAAACACTCATTCACTATTTAAGTAAATTTTAAAAAATATGGTGCTAAAAAAGTGAATCCTAAATGATCACATCCCTTTAGTAAATATGGACTTAAAAAATCCAATTTTTTTAAAAAAACATTCCCCCATTCTTATCTAAAATTTTATTAAATGTTAATAAAAATACCCACATTCATAAAAATTATTAATATTTTAGTTCATGAATTGGGATAATAAGAGATAAGAAATAATAGAATAATATACTTGTATATTGCAATTATTACTTGAAGGTATTGTTGGGTTTCTTTATATAACAATTATTCATTTCATGCTCTATTTATATTGTAGAAATAGGTTCAATTTCTAGTGAATGGGGTTGGAATTTTTTTTAAAACAAGTAAACATATAATTTAACGAAACTTTTATGCTTTAGTTTCCTCATTGGGAGTGTTATGTTTTATTTTTTATCCAAAAATCATTAAATTATTAATAATTTAATATTCTTTTGGTTGGTTTCTCGACATAGTTACTTTCATGTATGGTTTCATCATTTTCACATTGACCATAAATGTTCTTTTTACCATACCCCATAATCTTTAAAACTCTATAGGGATAAAACATGGAACTAGGAATGGTAAAATACATCTTGATTTCAATTTTCAATGAAAGTTTATAGTTTATATTTGAATAAAGAAGACTATATCCCTTCTATAAATTACTTTTTTTGGATAAAAAAGCATTAAATATATTTGTTACTTTCTTCACAATCAATTCATTTTTATATGAGACTTCTCGTATCTATTCCAACACATTCTTATAAAGAAAAATATTTTCTTTAGTAGATTTTATATCATAATATAACATCTTTATAAACCAAAAAACATTATATTTGATATTTACTAGTAAGTGACAGAATAAATTAAATAAATTCAATATAGGGGTATTAGAAGTGGATATTTTTTGATATTACTTAAACCCATAGTGAATCATTTTTCATGGTTAACTAAAATTTTCTAGAATCATTTATATATCTATTTAATTTTTTTTTATTACATTATTTGAGACTTTATCTTGAAATTTTTTTTATTGGAGGTATATTTTTCTAGTTTTGCGCTTGTATGCATACTTCTTTATAAATTTTTTGAATAAATAACTTTCCAAATCTATTCATTTTCACTAATTATAGATTGGAGTATTAAAAAAATAAAAATAAATTATTTATCCTCATAAAAATAATGATATATGATACCAACTATAGATCCCCAAACCCAAACTCCCAGATTAACTACTAAAAACACATAACATTCAACATTGGATTTGATACACATCTATAATTACAATATAGTTCTCACATTTACAATCTATGTACATTTTATTTTATATTTTTATATAATTAGGAAAAAAATAACTAATAAATCTAAAGTATTCTCATAAAATTGACGTTTCCAATAAAATAATAAAACTAACTAATCCATAATGAGTCTTCAAAGTATCGCAAAAATACTCCACACAACATTCTCCTCTAAACCTGAAATACCTAATACATCTGTCATAACCTAGGGAAAGGAAAATATAATAATGGGAAAGATTAAAAACTCAATAATTATTAACATAATAATAAATCCTAACATGATATAGATGAGGAATAACATGATATCATAATTAGGATTACCATAATTATCAAATCATGGAATAAAGAGATGATATAAAATGAACATAGATTAAAAAATTATCATATCATAATAGTATGAAATTATATGAATGTGGTGACAACATAAACATGAAATCATAAGAATAATTCAATGAAAATTTCCGCATTAACATAACATTGATTTCTAGCCTCATTTCCCACTCACCATAGTTGTATAGGATCACTACCCACGTACTTTGATATCTCATAAGATAGAAAAATTACAAAATACATTAGATAGGTACATAATTCCAACCCCACCCATCGAATAACGAAAACAAACATACTGTAGAACATGGTTTCAATCAACATATCATAAACCCTAGGAAATAAAATCGGCTTTATATCCTTTTCAAGTGGTTCCCCAATTAAGCATTCATAATTCCATCAATAAACATAGCATGATAAATCCATGAAAAAATGGGTATCCAATGAATTTAAGAATAAATATTGGTAAATACTAATAAATAAATATTATTAATAATATGGTACTTAAATCTCATTATAAAAGTATATATAGTTTATTTTTCCCCCAATCAATTGAAGTATCGGGCATTTAGGTGAAAACCCTTTAATCATGTAATGGAACATATGGAATTAAAAGAGGAAATTCATTGGATTAAAATCATTTCTATTCAAGTATAAAATTATGAAAGTCAAAATAAATAATGAATAATTCCATAGATGTAAATGAAAGTATCATAATCCATACAAATAAAGAATGTGGATGGGATCATTTAAAGATTAACCTTGATCAAACATACCCCATATATAAAGAACACTTATAGAAGAAATAATTTTTTTTTGAATATAATAATTTACCTTATCCTTTGGAAAAATTTTAAAAATAATATATTTTTATACCATTAGAATAATAATGTTCATTCTTGAAATCCAGAGAGAATATAGTGGAAATCTATTAGAAAATGACAATGGAAGCAGAAAGATATGTTCACACAAAAATATCTAAAAGAGATTATTTTTTTATTGAAAATGATACATATAGAAAAATTTAAAATATATAATTTTAAAAACGATTTCCAATAAATTTAAGTTAGTTAAAAAAACCACTTTTAAAACAAATTTGAAAGAAGTCATTTTGGAACATTTTTAAAACATTACTTTTTGAAGATTTTTTTTTGAATACTAATCATGAGGGAAACTTTGAAAGAAAATTAAAACCCTTTAGTGAAACCCAAATCAAGAATTAGATGATAAATAATTTTATTTATAAGAGGAAAATACTTGAATCAAGGTTACTTGTGGAATTATATAAAATATTTCTAATATAAAAAACATGTATATAGAAGAAAAAGAGTCACATGCTTATGTTAGGAATGAATCCTTTTAGTGTAAAAATTTTAAAGAGAACATGACCCGCCAATGATTAAAATATTAATGAAATGAATTGTTTTCCTCAAATAGAAAAAACTAAACATATTTAAATGGAAATGGTTTATAATAGAAACTTGAAAGATCAATGGAAAGAAGAGATTCAAAACTCATGGGAAAATAACTTGGGTTGAGATTTGAGTATTTTTTTAATTAAAAACCTTAAAGGATAAAGATCATTAAAATTACCTAAAATACCATGAATAAAATATATATCATTAGAAAAAAAATTGGGTATAATATAAACCATATAAAAGTAAATTGGTTTATAATGTAGAATGTGTCTCAATAAAGGGAGTTTGAGACAAAAATCCCTTACCTTATTTCCCAATATAGCTGACAACACTTTAACTTCATAAAAAACCATTAATATCATAATAATATATTTCATAACATTAGTAATCTCTAATACTATTTTATTTAATTTATCTCATAATTATTTATTATGATTATAGCGATTCAATATAGCTTATTTGTAAAATCACGTGTTAACATATTTAATTTTCTTGCACATACTTCGTAATGTTAATACTGATCTATGATATTTGATTCCATGTCCATCAATACTAGGTTACCCATGGTTATGTGAAATATATCCCATGATTATTTATAATTTTCCAATTTCATCCTATGATATTTTTAATCTTGGCTCACGAAAATGAAGCCGAAAAAAAGTTGTTTCATAAATGTTTAATGAACATGAATGATATATTATTAACAAGTTTAGATATTAATATTATAACTCCAGAACCATTAAATAATATTTAAAAATTATGATTACAAGATATTAATATTATATAAAAATCCTTAATTACTCACTATATAAACATTTCAACATCACTGAAGTAGGCGTTAAACTGACTAAATAAAAAGCATGTCATAATGGTCGAATGAGTAAGAAAACACTATTACATGATGTTAATATAACATTTGAATCATCTTACAATTTTAATGTATATATTATATATCAATAAAATATATTATTATAAATTATAATAATGTTATAAAAATCATATTAGTTCATTAATTAAACATTTTTCGCATACATTTTAGGTAGTTAAGAGAAAGAAGTTGTGTTATTCATGGCGGTAATATTACACATATACCCATCATTAACAACCTCATTATATGAAAAATGGACCAAATTAATGTAAATTAAAATGTTGATAATTTTAAAAAAAATAAGTGAAATATAAAAAAATATTATTTATAAAACACATCCTTGATAAAAGTCATAAGTGATGGCAATGAAAAACAAACCACATTGTGTCATGGAGGTGGTGGTTCGCACATACGCACGATCAATACATTTGTTTATCTTTGAAGATTATGTGGAATCAATTAATAACTTTTATGAAATTAATATAATAAGATTTAAGTATATATATTCTACTAAATTAATTCTATTAAATAATATTAGGAAATATTAGGAAGATGAAAATTAAAAAGAAAGACTACAATGAGAGTAAGAATCTTGTTACGAAATTTGATCTTCTATTGAATTATCCTTGGAAATGAAAGGAATATGATAATTGTTCTTGTACAAAGGATATTTTTCATGGGATATTTTTTTATTATGAAAAAACTAGTTTGATTTTTACTGATTAATTCTTTAGAATGGGCATGTAAACAAGGATTCAATCGTGTCCTTTTATAAGTGAGGGTAATGGTAGTTTTGGAATTTCCTTAACTTAATAAATTATTTATTTAAATTATTAAAGTTAAAAAACATTCATATTTAAAAAATATTGATTTTTATACAATTTAATATTGAAAATACTACCATTTACTCATTTTGGTGACAACTATGAGTGATTTAGGGGCTTTTCATTTTACTTTTCACATTACATATGTGTAATTTTACCTAGGAATGTTTTATTTTAACCCACTGTAATCAATTAAATTTTTCTATACTCATATTGATATTACCACTAAATATTAGTATTATAATCCTTGATATTATGTTAATTTTATATAATAATATTTCTATGATTAATAACATTTAATTTTAAATTAATTAATTTACGATTTAACAAAACTATTTATGATAATCATGTTTTTAAGCATAAGATTTATGAGTGAGTTAATTTTTTAATTTCAATAATTTATATGAGTTAAATTAATTTATTATAAATAAAATGATGTTTATCTGACATAAAAATCAACCCATGACCCAAATCAACCAAAATATTATTTTATTGAAAGAAAAGAGATAAAAAATTATCTTTATTAATGTAACATTTTACATCAGTTTTAAAAATATCAGGCATGGGTTTTCTAAGTTCAAATAATTTTTCAAAATGAATAATGTTTTTCATTAATTTTATATTTTATCACTTAAATGGTTTTATGATCATCAATACTCTTATATAGTTATTAAATCATTAAAATTATAATTTTAATAAAAACCTTATTTTAAAAAATAAATACCTTCAATAAATGATAAAAAATTAATACTAATTAAATTTTTATATTTTTGAAATTTGATGATAAATTAAATATTATCTAATTCTATTTGAAAAAATTATATATATAAATTTTAATATAAAATTCAAAATACAATGAGAAACCAATTTCATTTTAAAATGACCTTCATAAAAATTATGTGTTTGTAATATTATTTCATACCAATTTTAAATAATTTTAATATATAAATATATATATATTTGTTATGATAATTATATTTTAAATTTTACTAATTTAATTTAATAATGTATCACGATCTTCATTTTAGTGAATGTGAAGAATGATATCAATTTAAATATTAATAAAAGGGAATATATATATATATGTATATGTATAATAAATCTCGAGAAGTTTTATATCTGTTGTTTGGTAATTAAAAAGTCTTTATCTACTTTGAAATTTAATACAATACCCATAGTATGTATTCATTCATATAATAATTAAAAAATATTGCAATGAAATATAAACCCCATACATAAATTGTTTTCCACTCTAAGAATTCTTGTTTGTGGTATCTCTTATGTCCTTATAATATTTTAGTCCTTATACATTTATCACATACTTTGACATAATTTTTAAAATTATTATACTAATTAGTCTAATGAAATATATAGTAAGACACATTTTATGTTTTCATTTCCCTTATATAGTAACATCAAGATGGAAAATCATGAGAATTACTCAAAATTGATATCATCCCTTTATTAAGAATGAATCTTTTAATTACTACACCAAATTATTGTTTAATTTAAGACTTCATTATAAAAATAGTTATTTTATTTATCAGTAAATTATTTATTTAATTTTAAGATATATTATTTAGAGCAATCCAAGTTTTAATGAAGTCCAACATGTTTGAATACCATGAAAATATCTTTATTTAGGAAATAAGAAGATGCTCATAAAAAAATTATACCACACAATGAGAAACATTTAAATTTTTTTAATCTAATCAATATTGATGAAAAAAATAGCGTTTTAATCACCCTTTCCATCATTTATTTTAAGGTCAAATTCCCTTATAAAAATACCCAATGAATTATTCTTGGTTTAATATCCTTTTAATCTAACAAATAATTAGAAATTGACTGATTTGTGTACACTATCACTTCATAACTAATTAGGTGGGATTTAAACTTCTCCATGGAATACACAATAAAAAAACCTTTTATATGGTTTTATTAAATCAACTAAAATGATTTTAATGAAATAATTGAATACCTTATTAAATGTTTTATTATATATTTTATATATTAAAAAAATATAAATAAAAAAAATTTCTTGCATAAAACATGATTGCAAAAACCAAGTTCACCTACTACTCATGGTATGTCCATTTTCTATTCACAGTAAATTCAAACGATAAGTTTATCTACATATTTGACTCTTTATCTTGGATAATTTTTTTGGGTAGTATGTAGCTCTATTTTTATGCCTCAACCAATACATCTATACCAATTATTTGAATTTATGATTCTAAAAATTCTCTCCATTATCATAAATAAGTATCATGGATCTACAAGATGATAAAATATTTTATGCTTTATAAACATAACATCAACAATCTATATATTTTTGGGTAATGCACAAGTCCCCAATAAATTTTATATATAACCCAAAACCAACTATATATATTAATTACCTTGATAATTATGAAATAATCTCAGAAAATCCAAAACCCTCCCATAAAAAATGTTTACTTCAATTATTCCAGTCTGTGGAATCTCATATCTCCTTCCATTGTTTACATTACAATTAAACTAATCAAAAGTTTGGACCTAATATTTGGAATAATTATGTAAATTAGTCAAATAAAATTAACATTCAAACTATTTTTATACTACATATTCACTTCCATAATTACCAACATAGGGAAAAGTATAAAAATAATGCATAATTGATATTTTCCACTCATCAAGAACGCATATTTTAATGTTTTTGTAATGTTTTTTTTAAATAGAGGTATTTAAAAAAATAGTTCCTTGATTCATTAATAATTTTCATACTTTGAATATAAGATACATATTTATGAATAAATCTTATTTAAATAAGGTTCACCATGTTTAAATAACATTTAATAACCTTTGTTTTAATAAAGATATATTATTTATCATGAAATTTTACTATAATAGAAGAATATTTTTACATTTTGTTATTTATGATCTAGATAAATGTTCCAAAATAATGTTTTAAACCAAATTATTTCCCATTTTTCAATGTCTAATTCTTATAAAATAAAAATACAATATATTAGTCTTTGTTTAAAATCTTTGTTAGCAAAAAATACTTCAAATAGCAGTGATCTGTTTACATAATCACTTTGAAACAATAAAGTAGCGCGTAAACTTCTCCATATCATACACAAAAATAAACAAATATTTTTAATTGGTTGTGTAATTTGTTCATATTTATTCTAAAAAATATATTTAATAATATGTTTTATGTCATTTTTTATAATTTTTTTATTATAAAACAAAACTAAATCCAAAATAACTTATATCAAAAATGATTTCAAATAATATGTTTCAATTTACTGTAGTGATTATTGGACCAAAATCAATTGTGTTTTTATATCCTCACAATATATTACATATTCTTTGTCAAAAATTTAATTTATCTACCTTCATTAATAATAAAAACATTGGTCAAGATATTTTAGAAAACCATTTATTGGATCTCCAATAAAAACCGGCATGACTGAAAAATATGCTAATAATCTTCAATAATTTTTTTATAGAATGTGGATATATTATTAATATTTTTTTTTAAAACATCAATTTTCTTCCATGAAATTTTATGGACTAAAATAATTAAGTTTTTATTCATGAAGTGAAAATTTCCCTAATTCAATACACGATTGGTTTCTTTATATATTTGAATCATAAATGATATTTTTTAAAAGAAATTTTTAAATTAAAAACCCATCATTTAAAAAAAATTATCGACACTAAAAAATTATTTAATATATTAAAATTATGATAAATAAAAAATCTTTAAAAGTTTGGATGATGATAATATCATGAATGTAATTCACTACTTGTGCGCAATAATAACTTGTGTTTACTTTCATGAACACATATAATGTTTCATGACAACTATTCTAAAGTCATCATTGAATTCTCACTCTCGGATGTTGTGGTATTAATTATATATATTTGAATGTTTTTAAGGAATGTGAAATTAGGAGAGAAAAATAATTTAATAGAGAATTAAATAATCAGGTAGGACATTGATCTCTAAGAGCTTGTACCTTGAATTTTTTTTATGTAAAACAAAAAATCCGATAGATTAATTTTTTAATCATAAACTAAAGTGGACCCCTATAAATAATAACCTATCACAGTTATAATTACTTTGAATCAATATTTATGATTTTTCTTGAATGTTAAACTTTCACATTCACCTGAAGGATATCCTAGGAGATAAACATTAAAAATTTATAATGTGAAATAATTACTTACATGATTCCTTTTAATATAATGTTATATAATTAGGGTTTTTTCACATGCATGAAACTCAAAAAACTAATGAAGCCTCTAATTTTCTTTTCAACCAACAATTTTCTAAATGATTGAATAAAAAAATTACAATTTAAGAATGTACAGGTTATCATTACCAATTTGTGCACAATTTTTATCATCTACACAATAATGAAAGACCTATGGAAAGGAGATATGTGATACCTCAACCTGGGTTCCATACATTGTTGCCTCAAGATACTTAATTACATAACCTAAAGTGTGGAAATAGAAAATAAATAAATAATAACCAACTGATAATAAACAAAATTAAAACTAATACTAAAACTTGGAAAAAATGGTATCACATGATGAACCAAACATGATACAATAACTAAATATAAATTATTTGATATGTCATTCCATATAAGTGTCAAGGGTAAAAATTAAAACAAAAATTAAATACACTAAAAACTCCCCATGTGGGTCCCAACCTGAAGTATGGTTCCCTCATCCAAGATCCATCCCAACTTAGCCATATAACATTTTTCTCTTTCCCTTATCAAGGCATATAACCATGATGTCTATTTAGTTACCTAATAGTCATCAATATAGGGTGTTAGTACAACTTAGTAGGCCATCACTAATGAAATTTAAAATAATGTGTAGTTTATAAAAGTTTATGTAGTTGTATAAATAATAATATACATTTAATAAAGTAAAAAATTAACATGTTTAATTATTAATTATATGACCGCATAAAATACTCTAAGCTCACAATGAAACCCAACCATTGGTACCTGCTTTGAACCACTACATATTCTGAACCATCTTGAATGATATCACATATCACATAACTCATGGATTTTCATTTATCTTTTCATTTAAATTGTAATATCACGACTACTTGTAACCATAGTCCAATGCCAACATTTTTGGCCTAGAAAGACATGGTTAGGACCTTGTAGGTATTTGAAGCATCAGTCCATAATATATAACCCTTTTATTAATCAATCTCATATAAGGTTTTGAAGAATAAGTTTGTTTCCCACACTCATATATCCTATGCATGCATTTGTGCCACGAACGTCATGTCCATCTTTAAAGGATCATTATGTGTCCCATAACCCATATTTTAATAAATCAATCATTTCACATATATCAAATATCTTAAGGTTAATTATAATTAACACTCTTATCAATATTTCACATCATAGTAGAAATCACTCAGAGGAATGCACCCGTAAAGGGCTCTCGACCTAGGGTTTCCTCTCGTCGCGACCAACTCCTTCTTTGCAGACGGCGCGACAATTATTTCTCGCACACGGTGGTTTGGTGGTGGATCTTCACTGCAGTGGAATATTATTGGTCTTCTCTCAGGCTGTGGAGATGCTACATGGGCTTCGGTGGTTGCTGGTTCAGATCTACGGGTGTAAGACCGGTTCTTGTTGATGACATACTCTTCGGAGCGCTCCTGGCTCAGATCTCGGCAGTTCACTATTGTCCTGTGGTGTTTTTTTTCACGTTTGAAGTTTGCGCTCATGATTCCGTAGTTTTTATGGTTCTACCTCCTCTCAGGTGAGTTCGCTGGGGTTTCATAGTGCCTGATGCGGTTGATTTGTCTGGTGGCGGCGTGATCTTCAGTTCTTTGGTTCTATTTTTGTTCTGTTGTGTCATGGTAAAACTGGTGGAGTGAATTGAAGGTGTTGTCGTGATGGAGCAAATACGATGATGTTTACCAAGAGGCAACTCCATGGATTATTTTTCTGTTGGTTTTCAGTTTTTCATTCGATGGTTTGTTGAATCTTGTATCCTGGTTGAATGTTTTGACGGTCTTTCTGGAGTTCTTTAGGTTAGGGGCCCTATTTATCGGCACCAGTGGTTCTGTCCTCAGCAGTATGGTGGGGAGATGATGTGACGATGGACACCAATGAAGCTCACCGATGATCCGGTGATGTGGATAGGGCTGAAGCACATGGCATGTCAGGTCTGATGGCGGTTCGGTGCTCGAGGCGGTGAGGTGGTGGTTTTGAATTTTGAATTTCCAATTTGAAATGTGATATGTGGTTTTATTTTCATGCTGTATGGGTCTCGGTAACCCACAATCTAGCTTTCTAAAATGGAAAAAAATGATTTGTAGGAAGGACATCATAGTATACCATTTCAATTTAAATAAGGTTCATCACTTTAATTTACATGAAATAATATGAAAAAATCAATATTAGACAATTTATCAATATTTATCCATATAAACCATTAACCCATTAAGGTTAATCCAAGCATCCCAAAAATCCCACTATTCAATAAATTTAACATACCATTAGTCAACCAAATATAAAAATCAATTAATTGACTAGGATCACAATCTCATTAACCAATCAATCCCATAATCCTTTAATTAATTAAATAACCAATTAGCTAATCCAAATAAAGATGAAATTTATTAACGTGTAATAGAAATTTCTCAGTTAAATATCTGTAATTGAAATAAATACTTTGGTAATTGATAAATATACCACTTATTTGAAGATCATTGATGATAATTCATGAAACAGAAACCCCTAATTGATGTGGAAAAGTGAAATTTTACAATAGTTAATGGGATTTAGAACCAAACTCTATGTCCATGATCAAACAGATAAAAATCCAATAATACATAGATCTAAACTATCTCTAAGAGATATAAACTATCCCATTTTATCCAGAAATAGGGATGGAAGTGAAAATAAACTAATCAAGAAATGATTATTTACTATAGAGGTGTGCATTCATCAATTAGATCTTCTATATGAAATGATTAGAGTTCATAAGGCCTTGGAATCCACCAGTGAGCCTCCAAATTTGAAAGAAGATGAATTTGGTTAGATCTTGGGTGATTATCAATATATATAGAGGGTTCAAGAATTTTTTAATAGTTTTTTATAGAAAATAATACCAAGTTCATGGTTTCCTGGGAAGGGGTGCATGATTTTCCAAACCGTGTTCCCTAACCAGGCACCTCACTTATGGGTTGCATCATTACTACTAAAAGGGCACATGGTTTGGGAAAACATTATGCCAATTGTGCATTTCCCAATACCCCTCTAAAAAAATCTCAAATTTCACCCAAAATCCTCTAGGTAAAATCCAAAAAATATATAATCAAAGAAGTAAAAATGATAACTTGAAAAGGATTTGGAGACATTTATAGCAGTGGTTGGGATCCTACAATCTACCCACCATAAAATATCATTTCCTCAGTCTATAATCACATTATCTATGAGATTTTGTGGTAAAATGTTGCTCTACTAAGCCTAAATATCTTTCTCTTTTTTTCTCTAATGTTTCACCATGAACACACCCATGTTTCCACAATACTCTAACAATTTACCATATCTTTCTCCTCAACACTATATTACTATGATCCGGAACATGTATCAGAAGATACTCAAAGGACACATTAGTTTCAAGATAAACATTATCCACATAAATCACATTAGAATGGTCTAGGAGATACCATTGAAGTTGTGGCACATGAAAGTCATTTTCCATAACATTTTACCACTATGGAAGATCCAATCGATATACCACTACCCTGATTCTCTTCACAACTTCAAAGGGTCCGAAAAACCTAGGCCCCAACTTTCCCTATCACCAAATCCTATGGAGACCCAATCTAGGAGACACCTGAATAAAAACATGATCATACATTTTAAACTCAAGATATCTTCTACGTTTATCAGCAAATGACTTCACCATACTATGATCCATAACCATATGTTTCTGAATTAGCTGAACCTAATTCAACTTCTGCAATAAGAGAATCTGTCCCAACAACTCTGACTCACCTACCTCCATTCAATGTAGAGGTGGTCTACATGGCTTACCATAAAGTGCCTCATATGGTACTATCTAAAGAGTTTCATGAGAACTATTTTTATTGGATAAATCAGTGAGTTCTAAGTGATTCTACCAAGACCCACTATAGTCAAGAACACACACTCGTAGCATATCCTCAAAAACCTATTTAGTATACTCTAATTGACCATATTTTTATGGGAGTAAATTCATACTAAGTAAAAACTATGTACCAAGAACCTTCTACAAAATGTAACATAAGCATGAAGTAAAACCCGAGTCATGGTATGAAACTATACACTATAGCACCCCATGCAGATGGACAATCTTCTAAACATAAAAGTCTCCCAAACAATTCATTGTGGAAGTATATAGTATTGGAAATAAATGTGATACTTTCATTAATCGGTTCACAACTACCCTAGTAACAACAATTTTTAAGTAATCCTATAGAAACCCACCACAAAGTCTTTTATAAGGTCATATCACTTCAATGATAGAAGGATAAAGAGTTGTAATACACCACTTGGCCATTAATTCCCAAAATTCACCTATTTATAAGTGTACCATCTTATTAAGAACCCTTTAATATTAATTTTCATTTCTGGACACCAATATTGATGATGCAGGTCACGATACATTTTGGTCAATCCTAGATGTACCGCCCACTTAGAGACATGAAATTCACGCATCAGATCATCTCACATAAACATATGAACAAAAAAATATCCCCAGATATTGATGATATCATCATCATCTATAGTCTAATATGAAGGTGAATCTTCACCTTCAAGGCTTTCCCTCATGGTTAAACACTTCAGATCCAAGTACCTCCTATCTCTGATCCATCTCAGAAGCTTGGACTCCTCTGAGACTCATACCAGTGTCATCTGATCTTGGACCTCCCAAAACACTAAAAGAAACTCATCTTTTAATTTCATCATCTTCCACTCATAAATATACTCCTGAACTACCTAAGATTGTGGTTTTCTACTTAAATCATCAAAAACACTATTTCCCATATTAGGTGTGTTTTCTAGCTCAAAACCAAATGAATTCATATACTCAACACATCTACACTATTGGAGATTAAAATACAACTATGAAAAGGTATACTTTAATAAATTTCAATAAGTATTCACAACAGAATTTTCACCCAACAGATAATGCTGCCAACACTTCAAATCACAAACAACAATAACCAACTTGATGTCATGCGTAGGGTAGTTTCGTTAATGTTTTCTAAACTTTTGTGACCCATACACCCAATACAATATCCCTAAATCAACACTGCTCCAATATCAATCCCAGAAGTGTCAAAAAACACTATATACTATTTCCCTAGGTCAGGTAGGACCAAGATCAGTGCAGTATACAACCACTTCTTCAACACTTGAAAAAAATATCACATGTTCTCGACCATTCAAACTTTATTACCTTCATGTTCAAGCCTAAATTTGGTTCTAACAAGTGGGAAAAGTTCTAGATAAACCTATGATAATAATATAATAATTCAAGAAAACCATGAATATTAAATAAATTCTTGGTATTATCCAAAAAAACCACTTATTGAACATTATATAGGTCCACTAATACACCTTCCTCTGAGATTATGTGCCCCAATAAAAGTACATGATCAATCCATAAGTGACACTTAGATAACTTGATGTATAGACTATTCTCTATTAGTGTACTCAAGATGATGTTAATTTGTTCTTCATGACTGTCATGAGTATTAGAGTACACCAAGATGTCATCCAAAAACACAGCCACAAACAGATCCAAGTACGAATAGAAGATTAATTTCATGAAGACCATAAACACCACTAGTACATCCATTTGTCGAAACAGATTCATGAAGAACCCATAAATTCTATACCAGCTTCTGAATGAAGTCCTTGGTATATGAGAAGTCCGAAATCTCAACTGATGAAACCCTAATCTCAATTCAATTTTAGAGAAAACAAAATCCTCTCTCAAATAGTAAAATATATCATTGATACGTGGAATAGGTTACTTGTTCTTCACTATCATCCTATTCAACTTTTAGTAATCATCACATAATCCAAAAGTCCTGTATTTCTTCTTAGAAAAAATAACCCCAAGGTTATATACATGAAAAGATAAACCCCTTATCCATCAACTATTCCAGTTGACTCTTGAGCTCTTGAATCTCTATTAGTTTCAGTCTATAGGGTGGAATAGAAACTATCTCTGCCCCTGGAATGAGATAAGTTGTAAATTAAACATGAATCTTAGGTAGAACCATGATATTTCCTTAGGAAACATGTTTGGGAACCATCCCACTAGGGATGAAAATACCACATGATTACACCCCATTCATAAAAAAAAAACTAGAAACCTAGGTGTTGAGATCTCCCAATTTCTGATGAGCTAACCCTACATGATATTTTTAGATATCCCCCTCTCCATGATGAACATAATTTATACTCTCATGAGACATAAAATTCACTCTCTCATAATATAAACTTATTAGGGATTGGTAATCTACTAACTAGTCCATGCAAAAAATCAATTCCGAGCCTAATATATTCAGAATAAATAGGTACCATATAATATGATACTCCCTAACCATAAGAGAACACCCCTTGCGTAAGAATATGACTCTTGATCGTACCCCAAATGTTGTATCAATAATCATAACCCCACTTCAAAATCCACTACCAGATCCAAATAATTCACAAGTAGTGTAGATATAAAGGAATGAGTGGCATTGATATCAAATATAGAACTAGAAAGTGTAGAAGATACAAGAATAATACCTATAATTGTCGACGATCCCACCTTGTTATCTACAATTGTTTTCTGAACTAAATTAAACTATCCTAATCCTCTTCTATATTATGTAATATGAATCCCAAAAGGTTCACCACTCTTATAATACGATCACACTTTCGTAGAATTACCTCATCTACTACCTCAACCCTCAAAACCACTATAACTCCAACTACTAGACTGATATGGAGTAGAAGACCCCCTTCCAGTATTATTATTCTTCATAGATCCTCCATCATTACCCATCTATCATGGGTTAATAAATAACCATTATAGATGACTTATCCTGCCACAAGCTTGAAAATATACTGGCATTTATGGAAAATTTCTAGGCCCATGCCCATGCCTAATGCACTGGAGGAAGGTTAATCGAGTAAGGTCCTAAGTAACTAAACCTTTACCCTAGCCAATATTTTTCCATGAATGTGGTCTACATTATCAGGTTGAATATTCCTACTCCAAGAAGAGGTACCTCTTGGTCAACCAGTAGGAACCTTCTTTCCTCTACTAGAAGACTTCTTCGGGTTCCCCTCAGATATAGGAGCCTGATTTAACACTTCTGAAAACTTCTTCAATCTAAAGATATTAACATGGGATTTAATTTCACACTTAATTAATTTCTAAAAACACTTTATCGCAGTTTCTTCATCTCTTTCCAATGCTGGAAAAAGATACACAAATCAGTAAAGCATCCATCTTAGTCCATCATAGACATGATCCCCTGGGTCATCCTTATAAGCATTACTACCATATCCCATCTGGATGTCTCAGAGTATAAGTGCTCCAATAACTTATCCTAAAAATTATTAAACTCCATATTATCCTTTTTTCATTCATGATACTGAATTTCCCACCAACACTTCACCTTACAACATAACAAATAAGAAACCATATTGACTATCTTCTTAGCAATAGTCTTCTGGTGGTAAGGTATTAACTGAATAGACTCAATCAAGCACTCATCCACCTTAGGTCCACCCTCTTGAGTGCAATTCATAGGGTTCTGCAACTGGAACTCCTATGTCACGTCAGACATAATCGTCATGAACCACCCTGGGTAACTTTCCCTAAACTACATAATATAAGAAATGTTATCTAGAAACTACTCTCCGGCTTCATCACCCGTCATAATTTCTTCTTCAGGTTCCACTGTTGGAGGGATATTCTTAGTCATTTTTTCCTTTCATTCAAACCACAAGCTCTTTCATGGAGGCATGTCTCTAAAATTACAAACACACATTTTAGGACACATAACACAACATTATCACCAGAGTAATTAACATAAGTCCATAAAAATTCATCCCCAATTTTCTACCACATGGTCAAAACTGAGGCAATATCACAACCCTTAACCATCCCACATTTAGGTCATGGGTAACAAAGGGTAAACACATTTTCATTAGTCATGTTTCTCACCAGACACCAAATCTTCATTTCAATTTATCAAAAATCGCATCATTTAAAATATTCAATTTCATATTAAGAACATTTTTAATTTAAGTCACACAAGTAAATAAAATAATTTTCATTTAAACAACTTACCAGAAAACTCTCATTTCCCATGCATGCCTAAAATGATGTATATCACAATAATTCCTAAGTTAGTTGAATGATGCATGTATACTCAAATCTCGTACTATATTGGTCCAAGATTCAAATCTAAAAAATCATGTAAAACGATAACATCACACAAAAAGTTCATCACTCAATTTGAAATAACATTAAACTACAATAACACACATTAAGAAATTCAATCCCCAATGGGTACTTGGATTTCACCCCCACAAATGGGTTAGCTACTCCCATGCCTGAGCACTTACCAAAGGCCTGACTCATCCTAATATGATATCTACCATTCCAAAATAGTAAGAAAAAAATAATAAAAGAAAAACTCCTATGATACAACTCTGGGATGTCCTGAACCAGGTTCCACACACTGGTTCTCCAAGATTATTGATCACATGACCTCCGGTGAGCCTCCCTGTATTCCAGAGGCTACTAACTAGTAGTGGGGGTAAAATATATAAAATGGGGAGACTATACCTTCTATATCAAAGCAAATCAATAATGTAAAATAAATAATCATTAACTAACTGATAACAAAGGGCAGCCAAAATAATTGTATAAATAGGATAACCTAGTGTCACATAAAGAACCAAAAAAGATATAATAACCAAAACTAAAGCATTTGATATGCCATTCCATATAATTTTCATTTTTCAAAATGAAACCCCAAAATAAAGTCACAGGAAGCTCCACAAGTGGGTCCGAACACTATGTCTGGTTCCCCCATCCATGCTCCATCGCAACTCATCTATCTAACATAGGGCTCTTTTCATTATCTCGTCCTATAACCACTAACCAGGAAGACTAATTAGGGTGTGACTCTAACTATGTAGGACACTAATAATGACGTTAAAAATAATATACAATCTATAACAGTGTATGCAGTTGTATAAATAATTAAATATTGGTGATAAAGTAAAAAAATTATCTATTCAATTTTTTTATATAACCACATAAAACATGCTGGGATCGTGATCAAAACCAACCATAAATACTTTATTTGGACCATGCTGGAGTCCATACCATCCCTAAAGGATATCACATATCACAAAACTCATGGGTTTTAATTTATCATTTCATTTAAATTTTATTATCACTTCTACTTGGAACCACAGTCCAATGATTTTTTAAGCCTAGAACACCTTGGCTAGGACCCTATGGGTATTTGAATCATCAATCATTCTCCCACAACCCATTTTTCATTCAATCACATATGGGATTTTGAACCATCAGTCAGTTTCCCACACTTTTATGTCACTTGCATGCATTTGGGCCTAGAAAATCATTTATAACACATCGTGGGTATTTGAATAATCGATTCGTGTCCCACAACACATTTATAAATCAATAAAACATTTCAAATTTATCAAATTTATCAAGTTTAATCATCATTAACCCTGTTATAAAAAATTCATATCATACTAAAAAATTTCAATTTATACAAGGTTCATTAATTTAATTCACATGGAATAATATGAATAATTCTCCATTAGAAAATTTATCAATATTTAGTCATATATACAGATAAATATTTAATTTTAATCCAATCATCCCATTAATATCATTATTCAATCAATTAAATGTCTCATTAATCAAACAATTATATAATTCAATCAGTTGACCAAAGTCATAACCCCATTAACTAATCAATTACAAAATCCATTTATCAATTAAATATCTAATTAATTAACCTAAATCATGTTTAAATTTATAAAAATTAAATATAAATTTCACAATTCCAAACACATAATTTTAATCAAGACTCCTATAATTGATAAATATATCACCTACCTAGAGATCATTGATGAGCGTTCACTAAATGGAAATAAACAATTGACATGGAATGACTGCAATTTAGAATAGTGGAAGGGACTTAGAACCAAAACCTAGGTCCAAGATTAAATGGATCAATAAAAAGAATAACTGGATATAAATTATCACCAATGGAGGAAAACTATCCTTTTATCATTGGGAAAGAAAGATAAAAGAGAGAGGAAACTAATTAGGAAGAGATTACATGTTCCCTAACCATGCACCACACTTAGGAGACTCATGTTTACTACTAAGAGGGTGCATGATTTGAGTAACTATGAACCAATCATGCAATCCTCCTATGTATGGGGTTGTACCCTTTTATATAGAAGGGCACATGGTTTGGGAAAACCTCACACCAACCATGAACAACCCATGAACCCTCCAAAAAAAATCTCTAATTTCACTTAAAGTATCCCTAAGGTAAAACCCAAATAATATATACTAAAAACAAGGAAAAAGTGTACCTGAAAACGATCTTGAGAAATATCTAGAAATATTTTGTATATAAAATGATATTACTTGTCACTAGTGGTATCCCCCATTAGATTCCATTATTTCCCCCATCCATATCATATATTTGGAGTTGAGTTTAGACTTCCATTATGATGTCCATGTACTTCATTGAGTTCATCTACCATAGCCAAAAGGGGGTTTTAAATGCAAGTTCTGATAAGAACATGAATTCTTCCATCTTGTATCCATATTATATGAATTATAATGTGACATGAGATATAAATGCATAAATTTCATACATTTTATATTTGGTTTGACCTTAAATCATATAGAGAAATTTTTATATATATTAAAACTATATGGTAATTGACATTTCACAACATTAAACTGTATAACATGGGAAAACTCCTTAAGGTTCAATCTCAATATCATTGTTATATATTTCCCCTATTAGTGATGGTTATTTATCATTTTCTACACTTTTAAAATTCCCTAAAGACATCACTCATACATGGTAATCCTAAATGATTCCTTCATTTCCTATTTGGATGGTATTAACTTCCATAGGATAAATTTTCATCTTACAAGACTACACTAATTTACATTGTAACTATTATAGTACATGGATTAATTTTCTCATCAAGTATACCTTTAGAATATTTCTATTAAATCTTAAATTAACGAGTGATCCCCAAAAAATGGGTTTATAATAAGTTTACTTTATAGAGGAAATCCATATAGGACGAGATAAATGTAACATCCCGGACCCGGCCAGCCACCCAAACGGTGCCGAACGGGTTGGGTGTCACTACCTTAGGTGAACCTCCCCGAATGCCAAAGGCTGCCGACTAGAAGCGAGGGTATATTAGGTATAGTGGGGAGTCTATACACTCTCGGAGGATCATAATAAGGGTACTTGTCCAAGTATAATAGTAAAGATGCAGTGGAAAGAAAGACTCAGCAGACTCGAACCAGACTCGCAGAGCGGAAGCATAATCAATATAGGTAACAACGGAAGCAGTAAATATAACAACAGTAGTAGAGATATACAGAACAGCATGCTAAGAACATGTAACTACAATTGCACAGTAAAACATGCATCCAGAGCAGGTCATACACAACTGAATATAAAAAGGGTTTCAATGGATAACCAACAGTAGATACAACAAGCATGCCAATATAGAAAAGAAAATAAATCAAAGTAAACCCAGCTAGGTATGACCTCAAGGTCCATACCATCTCAAAGCAACAACTAACATAGCCCATCTCCAAAAGCTGGCCTCTTTCCTGCACATAAATCCATAAAGTCCACATGCGTCCCGAAGGGCCCGTGAAGGGTGTGAGACAATTCTCAACAGGATACCAGTCAACGGTGCGTACCAAATATATGTGTTTAAGCAGTCATGCATTTACAAGGAAAGCAGTAATCAGTGAAATGCACAAATAAACACAAACTCCACTAGCGCTCAATAGCCACCATGGAGCATCACCTGCTTCGGCCAACGCTAGAATCTCTGTCGTGTAACCCAGCACCACGTGCCACCTGACACCTCATGTCTCAAGTACCGATGTCCCGAAGGCACACCCAAAAATAGTAACTCGGCACCATGTGCCTCATGACACCTCATGTCTCAGGTACCGACGTCCCGAAGACACGCCCAAAAAAATAGTAACATGACACCATGTACCTCCTGACACCTCGTATCTCAAGTACCGACGTTCCGAAGGCATGCTCAAAAATAGTAACCCGACACCATGTGCCTCCTG
This sequence comes from Viscum album, assembly GCA_963277665.1. Taxonomy (NCBI): domain Eukaryota; kingdom Viridiplantae; phylum Streptophyta; class Magnoliopsida; order Santalales; family Viscaceae; genus Viscum; species Viscum album. Next base: position 1,473,878,234 of record OY728132.1, on the reverse strand, counting down.
ACACCTCGTGTCTCCAGTACCGACATCCTGAAGGCATGCCCATTCCCTGAAGGCTCCACACCTCCCCCGTGGCTTTCAATGACATGCACCCCCAACCAAAATACCTAACCGAAACTACAGGGGCCTCTACCCACATGAGTAGTCAAAACCACCTCATCACGGAGTATCTCTGTGTGCACACTACTCAAAGTCCCGGTGAGCGGTAATCACCAAAATAGTACTTAAGCCACCAAAACATCTGACACCTTGTGCCCCTGCGACCATGTCACTCAAATCTGATGGCCTCGCCATCCATGTAACCCGGGCTATGCCCAACCTGACAGTCGTACTGCCTCAAGCCTATGTCCATGACAACCAATCCCGTGGTCAAAACCACCAAAAGTAACTTGGGAAAAGCCCCAACCTGTGATCAACATCACTCAAGCGTAACTGGTCCAAGCCCAAACACAACCCAAAAGGGTCCAGCAGATGCAATCCAGCAATTGCATATAAAACATATTTAACTAGGAAACATAACCAGGAAAAACAAACTAAACAGTTGAATTACACTATGCAGGGTGTTGTCCCATACCAGCACAAAGGTCTTAAATGCCTTTAACAATTTATAACAGGCTTTAACAAATTAAACTAAACAATTTTTAACAATCATATTTCAATTAAAACCATTTTTGTGTTCCTCGGCCAAAATGCCCCGATGAGCAATGACCCCTCACCCGGCCCTGCTCATGAAAACTGGTAACCGGGCATACCCAAAGGCATCCCAGAGGTCCCATAAACAATACAGTATGAAAAAGCAGATAAAACGGGTCCCGCTCAAAATACCCGAAAACGTGCCGAAGGTCGCATCACCCAAAGAACTACAAAAACACAAAACGAGGTATGCACCACCTACCTGAGACTCGCATGATGCTACTCCTCCAGAAACACCCGTAAATTCAGTCTAAAAAACTATAAATCTACAAAATATCCAAACCCGCTCAAATGCCTATAACTCTTTCTAGAACGGAAATCAAATAAAATGACCAAAGGGGAATCGAGGCCTTACCGAGGGGGTTCCAACGCACCAATCAAAGCTCAAAATGGGTCTCGGACGGACGATCGGGAGGGCAAGAGAGGTTCATCCATCCTGGTTCGCGTATCTGGACAGAGGAGATGAGGTTCTGCCTCAATACAAGGCCACTACCCATTTTAAGTGAAAAAAGTACACGGCATGTACTTTGGGACTACACACCGTGTATGGTTCATTTAACTGTTCATAAGATGGAAAGGTTCCGCCGACTTACTTTTTGTACCTGTCGACAAGAGTACACGGTGTGTACCTAGGGGTACACGGCGTGTACGTGGTTCCTCTTCCCTACCTCGCCGACTTTCCCACATGCCCTATATATTCCTCATACATGGCCAGACTACACGACGTGTCCAAAGGGAACACGACGTGTACCTGGTTCTACCTGGCCAATGGCCTACACGCCATGTATGGCCTCACACGGTCGGGGGTATACATGGCGTGTTTTAAACTACACGTCGTGTAGTAAGAAAATTCTACATGGGCACTGCACGACATGTACTCGGCAAGCACATGGTCGGTCACTCGCCTACACATACATGGCGTGTATTATGGAAATTTCCAGAAACTGCCCAATTAATCGAGTTTCCTCAGAAACCAGTCAAAAATTTAAACAGGGTCGGGATTTTGACCCGTTCCAAAAACCCGGGTTCTTACAAACTCCCCACCTTAACGTAGCTCATCCCCAAGCTACCAAACGAAACCCAGAGATGGAGCCGAACAAGCCCATCCCAGTTAAATAACCTGGACTACCCTGGTCCCAAGGTTCTGGCTAAATTCCTCAAGGGGCTCCCCACCTTAGGAATTGCCTACTCGGTCTCAAACAACAAAATTTAAGGCAAAAAAGGTTTACTAACCTCTTTTCCGGACGCATAGTCCTCCCGTGATGCATCATCACCACTACACCATATTGGTGCTCTTGTGTCACATCCGACACCCAACGTATCCTGCACCGCATCGGTGTCCGCCTCCACGAGGTCCTAGTGCCTAGCACCTCATGTAACCCGCATCCACGATTCCCTAATGCCCATGACTCCTGATACATATATATATATCACATACCCGAGATGGTGCCAATCCCACTGACCAGCATCTAGTCAATCCACATAGATCTTGTGTACCACGTGCACTCAAAACAGACATGCCTCTACAGGTCATGCAAAAAATGAATCATGGAGATCACGACCACATCGTGGTGTACCTCTAACCGTCGTCGACTCACCAGATTGCTCCGCCTCTGGCAGTTCCACGGCGTGCACCTAGCATGAAACACGACTGCCTGACGCCTGACCTCCTGATGTTGCTCCGGTCACCGGCCACTGACCCCTCAGTTGGGTCCCACCGTCTCTGTCACGACCTCCACGCACAACTGAACCTTGACTACCCTCTCTGGGTACCGAACCTGAGACAACTCTAGGCACCCCAGTCTGTCCTGGTCAATGCCTGCCAGCTATCTAAGAAGGCTTCCTACAAAACCTCTCTAGATTCCCTTCCTATCCACATGCCCAACACTCCATCGGAGGCCTATCGCACTGAGCCCAAACATGTCCTGACTGTCCACACTTGAAGCAAATCACTGAAGAACTACCACAAAGTGGTCTAGATGAATCCCTGGCCTGACTGCCCTACTGGAACTCATCCCACCCTCACTTCCTGCTGTTTGAACCATCACCTGAAGCCGTCACCCTGCCCAAGCTAGAAATTCCCCTCTCGTTGCCCTCGGCTATGAGTGCCTGATTCACCACCTCAGAGAAAGAACCTAGCCTGAAGATGTTCACCTGGACCCGAATGGCATGTCATAAGCCATCCTCGAAGCGCCTCACCCTAGCTGCATCATCGCTTACCATACTAGGTGCAAAGTGAGATAGCTCCGTAAAAGTAGATGCGTAGTCCATGACAGACATGTCTCCCTGCTGAAGGCTCAAGAACTCCCGATCTCTCTCTACCCTCAGTGTCTCTGGCTAGAAGTGCTCAAAAAACCTGTCCTTGAAGTCCTTCCAAGCTAGTCCATCGTACCTACAAGCATGTACCTGTACGTCCCACCAACGCTTCGCCCGTCCTCTCAGCATGTACGTCGCCAGATCGACCCTCCACCCTAGAGGCATCTCCAGCTGCTCGAAGATCATCTGCATACTCTCTATCCAATTCTCAGCTGCCTGGGGACCACCCTCACCCTGGAAAAGCAGCGGATGCTGCGACGAGAACTCCCGCATCAGATACGCCATAGAAGGATCTGTACCCTGTGCGCCTCTATCAATCCACTGCGAAACACATACTAGGATAGCTTGGAGCTACTCGTCAAGCCACGACCCGAACGATGACAAACCTTGCAGCTATCCTGCCTGCACTGGATCCTGAACCTGATCCTGTCCCTGAGCCTGTACCTGCGGCTCATGCTCTGCCTGTACCAAATTCTGACCCTAATCCAATGACACTGTATCATCTCCTTCCTGATGCTCCATCGAGCCGTGAAGGAGTAACCCACTGAATACCATAAATGGTCAGACATCCCACACATATAGATTACAATATATTCTACGCAGATAAGGAAATCAGTAAAAGGCAGGGCATAACAACTACCATTACTCCCCCTCACCGCAACCCATTCCCCACGGCATCCCGGCCTCATGGCCTCCTTACCCGCCCTCAACAGAGCCAAGTATCAAAAGTACCTTGGGCCATGCCTGTCTAGACAAATCACGTTGCCTCAAACCGACGACCGTGTCGCCCAATCCTGACAGTTACACTGCCTCAGTCATAGTACCTGCCTTCTCTCATAAGAGTCAGACCCAAATATCTTGCAACATGCAATTCTAAAAAAGATAAAGCATGGCATACTCATTTTCACAACTAGAAGTTATATCAGGAATTTTACCAATTCACATTTTAAAGCATATAAATCATGGAATTTGATATTTCATTCACATGGAATTATCTCTTCACAAAGCATACATGCAATTATGAAATAGAAATACCCTAAAAATGTGCCTATCCAAAGCCAAGAAACCAAGCCTTGCCATACCGGGCCAAGGTCCAATTCTCCCTTACCACACCGGGTCAAGGGTCACATATCACAAACAACAACATCGCACATCAAGTGAGACACCAAGGTGGAAATCATATAAACTATAATCTGAGAAAAAGAAAATAGCAATCCACACCTGCAGAAACTAGGTCCATCCCTCGTACCTGGGGCTGCAGGCACCCAAGCACAAGCTAGAAATCCAGTCCCTATAACAAAATATCTCCAGTGTACCATATACCAAATATTAAAACCAGAAGAAAGAAACTAGAATCCTCAAACTAATTAGTGGCCAGAAAAACGCTGCTACTAAATCTCTGTCAAGAACCCATGTGATACCACTTTGTAACATCCTGGACCCGGACAGCCACCTGAACTGTTCCGAACGGGTCAGGTGTCACTACCTTAGGCGCACCTCCATGAATTCCAAAGTCTGACGACTAGCAGCGAGGGTCTATTAGGTATAGTGGGGAGGCTATACCCTCTCGTAGGATCATAATAAGGGTACTGGTCCATGTATAATAGTAAAGATACAGTGGAAAGAAACACTCAGCAGACTCGAACCAGACCCCCTGAGCGGAATCATAATCAATATAGGTAATAGCGGAAGCAGTAAATATAACAACAATAGCAAAGTTAAATAGAACAGCATGCTAAGAACATGTAACTACAACTGCACAATAAAACAAGCATCCAGAGCAGGTCATACACAACTGAATATAAAAAGGGAATCAATGGCTGACCAACAGTAGCTACAATAAGCATGTCAATACAGAAAAGTAAATAAAGAAAAGTAAACCCAGATAGGTATGACCTCAAGGTCCATACCATCTCCATGCAACAACTAACGCAGCCCAGCTCCCGAATCTGGCCTCTTTCCTGCACGTAAATCCATAAAGTCTACACGCGTCCCGAAGGGCCTGTGTAGGGTGTGAGAAAAATCTCAGTAGGATACCACCCAACGGTGCGTACCAAATATATGTGTTTTATCAGTCATGAATTTACAAGGAAAGCAGTAATCAGTGCAATTCACAAATAAACACAAACTCCATGGGTGCTCAACAACCACCATGGGGCATCACCTGCTTCGGCCAATGCCGTAATCTCTGTCGTGTAACCCGGCACCACGTGCCACCTGACACCTCGTGTCTCAAGTACCGACGTTCCGAAGGCATGCCCAAAAATAGTAACCCGGCACCATGTGCCTCCTGACACCTCATGTCTCAAGTACCGACGTCCCGAAGGCACGGCCAAAAAAATAGTAACCCGGCACCATGTGCCTCCTGACACCTCGTGTCTCAAGTACCGACATTCCAAAGGCACACCCAAAAATAATAACCCGACACCATGTGCCTCCTGACACCTCATGTCTCAAGTACCGACGTCCCGAAGGCCCGCCGATTCCCTGAAGGCTCCTCACCTCCCTCGTGGATTTCTACGACAAGCACCCCAACCAAAATACCTAACCACAACTACGGGGGCATCTACCCACACGAGTGGTCAAAAACACCTCATCACGAAGTATCTCTGTGTGCACACTAATCAAAGTCCCAGTGAGTGGTAATCACCAAAATAGTACCTAAGCCACCAAAACAACGGACACCTCGTGCCCCTACGACCATGTCGCTCAAGTCCGATGGCCTTGCTATCCAAGTAACCCGGGCCATGCCCAACCTGACAGTCGTACTGCCTCAAGCCGACATCCATGACACCCAATCCCGTGGTCAAAACCACCCAAAGTAACCTGAGAAGAGCCCCAACATGTGATCAACATCACCCAAGTGTAACCAGGCCAAGCCCAAACACAACCCAAAAGGGTCCAGTAGATGAAATCCAGAAATTGCATATAAAACACAATTAACCAGGAAATATAACCAGGAAAAACAAACTAAACGGTTGAATTACACTATGCAGGGTGTTGTCCCATACCAGCACAGAGGTCTTAAATGCCTCTAACAATTTATAACAATCTTTAACAAATTAAACTAAATAGTTTATAACAATCATATTTCAATTAAAACCATTTTGGCATTCCCCGGCCAAACTGCCTTGATGAGAAACGACCCCTCACCCAGCCTTGCTCACACAAACTAGTAATAGGGCATACCCAAAGACATCCCAGAGGTCCCATAAACAATACAGTATGAAAAAGAAGATAAAATGGGTCCTGCTCAAAATACACGAAAACGTGCTGAAGGTCGCGTCACCCAAACAGCTACGAAAACACAAAAAACAGGTACGCACCACCTACTTGAGACTCGCACGATGCTACTCCTCCGATAACACCAGCCAATTCATTCTAAAACGTGGTAAATCTACAAAATATTCAAACCCGCTCAAAATCCTATAACTCTTTCTAGAAAGAAAATCAAACAAAATGTCCAAAGAGGAATCAAGGCCTTACTGAGGGGGTTCCAACGCACTAATCAGAGCTCGAAACGGGTCTCAGATGGACAATCGGGAGGGGAAGAGAGGTTCATCTAGCCTGGTTCACGTATCTAGGCAGAGGAGATGAGGTTCTGCCTCAATACGAGGCTACTGCCCGTTTTAAGTGAAAAAAAGTACACAGTGTGTACTTTGGGACTACACGCCGTGTATGGTTCATTTAACTGTTCATAAGACGGAAAGGTTCCACCAACTTACTTTCCATATCTACTGACAAGAGTACAAGGCGTGTACCTAGGGGTACACGGCATGTACGTGGTTCCTCTTCCCTACCTCACTGACTTTCCCACACGCTCTGTATATTCCTCATACATGGCCAGACTATATGGTGTGTCCAAAGGGAACACGGCGTGTACCTGGTTCTACCCGGCCAACGGCCTACACGCCATGTATGGCATCACATGGTTGGGGGTATACACGGCATGTTCAAAACTACATGATGTGTAGTAAGAAAATTCTACACGGTCACTCCACGACATGTACTCGGCGAGCACACGGCCGGTCACTCGCCTACACATACACGACGTGTACTTAAAGTACATGACATGTAGTCTATAAATTTCTATAAACTTCCCATTTAATACAGTGTCCTCAGAAACCAGTCAAAAATTGAAACAGGGTTGGGATTTTGACCCGTTCTAAAAACCTGGGTTCTTATAATAAATTCCTTCATATAAGGATATAAATTATAGAGCATCATCTAAATACTTCAAACCCTGAGAGTCTTTCATAAAACATTAAACCTTTCCATCCTATAAAACCATAAAAACTATAAAATATTCATAATAATTTAAATCATGATCTTCTCCCCAATACTTGAAACTATGAGAGTCTCAGTGAGTTTTTAAACTATCAAAATCTCTCATATTACTTTTAACCATGAGAATATTCCATAATACTTTAAACTATAATAATTACAATGTGGCTTTAATCTAAAAGTATATTATTTTATGTCTTCAAACAATATATTGAATCCCTATATAAATTTAAACTATAGAGTAACCCCTTTATGTGACGAGAATAAGTTATACAAAAAAATAAATCCAGAACCATTCCTTTATAACATTCAATATAAAAGAATACCACTCAATTATGATATAATGGTCATTCATTTTATTTAAATAGAAAATAATATAATAAATTAATGTCTACAAAAATGAAATTATAAAATATTTCACAAACATTCCTTAAATATATAATAGTCATATATTAAAAAAGAATCTCATTTGTGGAATGATTCCCATCATTTAACTTTAAACATGTACCTTTCATAATTCTGTATTTTATTTTATTATTGAGTAAAAGAAGTTATGGGAAAGATAACATGAAAATAAAAATGGTATTCTCAATGGGATTTCATTTTCATTCCATTCATATTCTTCAACAATCATTACACAGTCAACCATTTAAAATGATATTGATGGTTTTATTTTCCATGTATATCCAACATAATCCAAGTGGAAACATGTTTTCAAGATATAAAGAAAAATTAAGTGAACCTTGAATAGAAAAAGGTTAAAAATTTATTTTTTAATAACACTACTACGTCATAGAACTCCCTTGCAGTAATACCAAATAGTTATTCTACTATTATTGAAACATCTACTACTTCTAGTTTTCCATACCCTCTTTATTTTATGTAAATTTTATAGGGGATGATTTTATACACCATGGGATGGAAATATAAATGTGAAGGAGTAATAAAATTATTAATGATCACTCATGAACATTTTTACATGACTTGACCCACTAGGGCCCTACCCAAGATGACAGTTAGGCCAACTGTGCCTCCCAAAACCTACCTCTAATAGGATTGGTTATGGAGACTTCAAAAAATTCATACCACACATTAGAGTCCTTAAAATAATTATAACAAGAAATAATTAAACATATTTAATACATAATATGACAAAAAATCACTGATAAAACTTGAATAATTAAACTATAGGTATTATGGATGAATTAGACCTCAACTATTTAAGACAGACCACATAGGTAGACTCCAAAATAAATTAATACATAAGGGAATCATATAAATGTACTAAAACAATAATAATTAAGGAAAAAAATCTACAATATAACATATACTTGTCCGATCTTTGATAGAAACTGACACAATAAAACTTAAACCAATTATAACCATCTCCACATCCATTGAGGCCACCTCTATACTGTGATTTTTTTATATTTTCAAAAAATGTGTGAGAAAGGTTCCCCTATTGGGGTGAGAATAAAAATATACTTTAGGATAACATGAAAATGGAATATAAAAAACATGTCTACTAAAAACCCAAAATATAATTTGAAATAGATAGAAAATCTAGAAACAAAGAAAGATATCAATGTTTTTCTACAATGTTCAGTGATATCACTGAGAGGGGGTGGTGGTGAATCTGTGATTACTTTTTCTTTTACAAATATTCCTTCTTAAAAAAACCCCAATAAATAGATAAATATTTTATTTAATACTCTTGTTGTCTCTCAACCGTACTCATCTATTAATAATGTAAAAGGTACATGATCCAATTATTTAAAATGTTCGGACTTGAATGTATACCATTTTCAAGGTCAATGTGATGTTTTGAGATATTATTTATCCACTATAAATCACTTGAGTGAAATATACATGATATATCTATAAAATTTTCATGTGGAATATTCCAAAATACCCACTAAAAAAACAACCAAAAAAGTCTTGTCCTCAAGTGTTCAAAAAATTCACCTCTAAAAAGGTTAGTTATACCGGTATTCCACCAGTTGAACACTTAACAAAAAATATTCTCCTTAAAACCACTTAATGAGATATTTATACATACTTCCAAAGTTCTCCAATTTTATTCCTAAACTCTTTCTATAGATAAGATTTTAAATTCTTATTTAATGGTAAAAAGTCATCATTCTTCTTCATCAATCTATATGTCCTCTATTGAGGATCAACTTACCTTGATCACCTGATCACATATCAATGATTGTTTTAGACTTATTATTCTACATCCAAAATGTTAAATCTCTCTTGAATTCTATCATATTCATTCTCTTCATTACATAGAAAATATTCTTCTTGGATTTCATTATTAGGATATCTCTATAATTCTATTCCACAGTGTGTTTCTGAGTTATCACATTTATATCTAACAACTTATTTCATTCATGTTAGTTTTATTTTATTATAAATAATATAATGAATTATTATTTTTTAAATGTAATTTTTGAAAATAAATTTATCTTTAGATGAATGTATGATCTTATCACTCAAATTGGTCAATGATATTGATGATTTATTTCCTTATTAAAAACATATATATTATCTAATTTATTTATCTTAAAATCATTGAAGAATTAGAAAATTTTAATTCTATTATTCCCCACAAAATGTTATACTTTAAACTCTTTTTAAACTTGCATGAAATAATGCATCTTTCCTTTGATTTTTTTGTGGTTATTATATTATCATTTTATTTATCTTTTAAAACATCTCATAATTATTCAATTAGTAAAGGCTTAGGCTAAATTCATATAACACATATTCAAAGACTTATGATGAAAATACATAAGAACTTCATAAGGCTTATGATCAATACATAAAAGTATTACACTTACCAAAAGATTCATAAAATGAAACTAAAATACTTACATTATGCTAAGAATTATTGTGTTGTAAATTAATTACAATTGGGATCAAAGAGTTACATTCATGAATTTTCTACTCTTAATTATATGTCTTCCAAAAATGGCCACCATAAATAGACTATATCATGGTCTATTATATTTTGATACTTAAATTTTCTTGTTTCAATCAATGAATCACAATCACCAAAAATCCCCCTGAAATATAACTACGGTGTGTAGATCTTCTCAATACCATCTTTACAAAGTAACAACTCAATCTTCATGCTGTGAAGGATGTATATTAGTTCTCAGTGTGTATCCCAATAATTATTATTTATTCTGATACTAATTTATTTTATATTAGTACTAAAGAATAATTTGATTCAAATGTCTTCAGAAGATAAAAAAATTGTAAACTTAGACATTCACCTAGAAGATTGACCATGAAGTGATAAGAAACCATGTAAAGAACATTTTGGATCATAAAAAAGTATAACATTTTGATTTTTAATATTAAACATGTTAGGTGACTATAAATTTTAACTACATGTATTGACCTTATCTACCATTATTGAATAAACTGAAAATTATCTGACTAACAATATGTACAAAATACTGAATGTGATGATTGAACATGAGGTAGACATTAGATTGACCACACATTAAACTCATTAGATCTACCATATTATGAAGATATTTCAAAGTCCATAAATACCATAATTTCCTAACTTCAAAATAAGTTATCCTAAAACCATATTAATTCATTCTAAAGCTAGTAAAAATCACACCCAAAATGTTATAGACAATGTCTCTAAACAGACCAACACTTATTCTTGATTTACTTGAGGATCAACACATCAATAATCATAATTAGTGTTGTTATGTTAGTTTTTTCTAACTAAGTAATTCAATTAAAAGTATGTGGTGTCCTTTATATTTATGATGCAAACTCACTCTACATCTCCAACTCAAATTAACACCTTCTCATAAAACTAGATTATTTATATAGTGAAAAAATATGATACATACTTGGGAATAACTGTATCCCATTTTGTGACTATTTTCAATACCACCACAAATAAATAAAGTAAATACCTATGATAATTAATTTATCCCCATTATTTTAAATAAAATGAAAATACCATGTAGGGGTTATACCTCACATATTTATTCTTTATTATCCTTGGGAAAGGTTCCTTTAAAATAAATTCCTATCCCCCTTAAAATTTTAATTATAACAAGATCCTCTTGTTAAAGAAGCATGAAACCATACACAAAACTTATCTATGATCCTTTAGATAATATAATCAATGTATAATTAAAAAAACCCATTGTGTAAAATAGGATTTATTTCAAGAAGAAAAAAATACTTTCGATTAATATTTCATCATATGATACCATTACCAATAATATTTATATAGGGTTTTTAATAGATTTATCTTGAAAAAAACATCATAAAATCAAATTAAAAAATGAATCAATATACTTCATGTGGAAGGAAAATTTACCCCCATTTATGTTACCAAAACCATCAACAAATACACACCCTTGTAAACATATTTTTCATAATCAAAATAGGGATAAAAAGTGTGATTGGAATACCAAAATATTCAATTTTTGTTAAGCTGTCCAGAAATCTAGATTTCTTGTTGTTTTGGTTTTTTGGAGTTTCCATTCATGTTTTTCTTCCCCTTAAGGGATAAAATCACTTACATTTTTAGGGTATAGAGATTAGTTTACGATATGAAGATTATCCCACTTTTCATCAGTAAAAACCACATCTAGCTCCCCCATTCTTGATTTATTTCAATTACCTAAATATTAGTACATATTAAATAAAAGGTAATAATAAGGGGGTACCTTTCACTTTGACACGTTCAAGAAGGTTGACATATATATATGAACTACGATATTATATTCTTACTAACATCATCATTGGGGATACTCAATGATATTATTTCATAATATTCTTATCATTTATATTTGTTGAATGCTTGGTGGTCTCTTTTTTCTCAACATGATTCTAATTTGGAACCTCTTTTATTGCATGAGAAACAAAGTCACAAAAATCCTTAGATTATAATTTCTTGTACTCCATATTTTTATTTTTTTCATATAGGAATTCCAAACATTCTTCTCCAATATGACCATTATCCTTGAATCTTTGGCACAAACTCTCATGAAATTTAGGTTTTATATTTTCTTTTTCATTATTATCATAATTTTTTTCTTTAATTAGCTTTCCATTTTGTATTGTACTACATATACCATATTTTTGAAATCTTTTATGATTCATATACACCATAATAGTCAATGAGATATGGTTAATAATTTATTTATCGTCAAACATTTTTTCTCTAAGAGTATTCCTTCTCATAATAGAAAAAATATTCTCTTATTAGGTCTTATCCTCCTTGATTCAGACTAGTTTCTCGAGAATGATAGATTTTAACAGCAGTCAGAGTATTTGTAAAGACTTAGAATTTTATTAATGAAATTTCCCTTCTTATAATTATGTTATATATTATAAAACACATAAAGCATATGGAAAAACTAATAAAAAAATTTCTCTCATAAATTAAGAACTAAATAAGTGATATTCATATAAATTAAGGAACCTATACCAATGAAATAAAATCCTAACTGTGGGAATATTAATACGACCAACAGGAATAGTAATATGACCAATAGAATATTAAATCCATATATTAAGGTACAAATGAAATTTATGTATCTTAAAAATGAAAATATTATATATTAATATCATGGTAAAATTAAATAAATTCTTTAAAAAATTAAAATTAAGTGCTGTTTTTTTGTAAAACGTAAATGTTTATTGACATTTTTATAATTAATATAACAATTTAAATTAAAATTTAATTTCATATAATTTATTCATAAATTAATATTTTTTGTCTTATTGTTATAATATAGTATTTTGAGACCTTAATTAATTTTTTAAAGTGTCATAAAATCCATTATAGTATTAAAAATGGTGTTTTTAGAATAAATTTTGATTTTAATTAAAAATTAAATTTCTCATATTTTGAAAATTATTTTCATAAAATGGAGTCCATTATTGAAATTTACATATTGAAAACTAGTTAGGTTTAATATTTGGTATTTTTCTAAAATAGTCGATTTTTTTGAATAGTAATATACGGTAATTTACAGAATTTAACATTATAAGACAAATACACGAATTTTTGAGTCCAGAATAATGTAATCACTAATTAGTCCAAACTGACATAAACAATTTACTACTATTAGTCCCAATAATCAATACTATTGATTTTCTTGATCCAAAATAAAAAATTAATGAATAAAATAATCAAAAACACCACTCTCCCACACCTATAAATTCCACTCCACACCACCAATTCCACTCACATGTTCAAAGTATTTTATCTTTTACATATTCTTCTCAATTATCCTCTTATAAGTATTTCCCTTGTCTTAGTCTTACTAGTCTCACCAAAATACAATTTCCAAGTGTCTTAAGTAGGTTCTCAAGGAGATGATATTCAAGAGGTAAAACCCTTCTTCTTTATATTTTATATTCTTTTCTTATCCTCCCAACAACTACCCTATCCAAAGTGAAAATTATAACTCTTGTATAATACATATAATTTCATTTTATTTTGTTAATATAATATCTAACATTAAATATCTTATCCTTTCTTATGTTTCTAAAAATGAAAACATCATCCGTGAGGTGTCTATTCCCCGCCTTTGTGGACAACGTGTTTTCATTTTTCACTACCACCTTCAAGGCTGGTCATAAAACCATTTTAATAGTTAAAATAGATCATTATATTCGTATTAATTTTTTTTTAATTTTCTTTATCCAATATGTAAATATAATATTAAATAAAATGATTGTAGTTTGTGGTGGTTGTAAAAACCACCAAAATAAACTAATCATTTCTTCATTAATATTTTATCTAATGAATCATCCTCATGTAAAAAAATAAAATGATAGATGGTACCATTTGAATTTATGTAAGTGAATTAATACCATATAATTTTACTTCTGGATAATTATTACAATGTGACAAATAATTTCCATAATTATACATATGTGAACGGATCATAAAACCATGAGACGAATACTATCTAAATATTGGAAATAAACTCTATAACTCATCTAAATTTCAAAAAATTAAGTTACTAAAATTGTAATAAATAAAATATATATTTATTAGGCTCTTAATTAATTAATTAATGGATCTAATTTTATTATACATTGCATTAATTTCAACTGTATAACACTTTTAGACATAAGGTAAGGGATTTTATCCAAACCTCAATTTTTTCTTTTGGGTTATGATTTATCTATCTTTAACCTAATGTAATTATAAATTATTATTATTTAATACTGCTAAATTATATGTGTATGTTCTGAACATATGTACTTATCTCAATTATTATTTCTTTGAAGGGGAAATACATGTTTTATAACGTTCCATTTTCACTTACCCCTGATAAGAAAGAATAATTAAAGGGAATTTCCCAATTTCTTACCCATTTTCAAGTGCACTTCATAATTTATTTTAATCCAAAAATATTTTTACAAAGTAACATTTTTTTAATTAAAAAATGGATTATTTTATTTCTTATTTTATGCTAATAGTTATATCATTGACCACTTTAACAACTCTTTTATATTTCCCCTTAAACCTCACTGAAGTGGCTCATTTATAAAGGTTCACATTCGCTATTTTTACATGTTTCCACTTCTTCTGGACATTATTTATCATGAGACATTCCTATTTTACCATATTCATTTCCATGTATTATTTAAATCCATTATTTTATGGACACACTTATTATATTCCCTTTGGTTATGAACTATAACATTATTTTGATACCCATTTCTTTCCATATGTAACCATTATATTTATTTCTTATATTTTATTATTCATGTTGAAAACATATGAAATAAAATGTTATGGTGGGTGGTCCCAGATAGAGCTCCAATACATTTGGTAATATTTAGTCTCAAGGAAAATAATTTTGGGATATGGAGTAAACCTAATTCCTTTATGGGACGTTGTCTACCATGTGATATAGTCTTAGCAGTAAGCCTTGACTTCGGTTTATGTCATGTTATATGTTACTTCCACATTTTTAATTATCCATTATTAAATGATCCCATTTTATATATGTTATGATTCCATATGTCTATTCTTGTGACATTCCTTTCTATGTCTTTATTTTCTGCCTTCTAACTCATGTGCTATTATTTATTCCTATGTTTATTCCCTTACTGGGATATTTATCTCATCCCATTATTCATGTATCCCTAAGGTTATCTTATGTAGATGTAAGAGATCAAAGTATGTTATGAGATTATTATATAGTTTAAATAAAAGATGTATTTATTTTGGTTTTATACCTTCTAATTAAGTACCTAATCTTCCAAATACACTAGAATTTATGATCCCTAGTTTTTATTTGATGATTAATTATTCTTAAAAGCATGTAATAATATGTGTAAAAGGCTAGGGTTTCTATCGTTGTTATTAGAGTATGATCTATTTATTTATTTTTATATTAGGACTATAATTTTTATGGAAAAACCCTAGGGATAATTATATCTCCATGTATAACCTATATTGAAACATAGAAAATAAAATGTCTGGATATACATTTTATTTACAACTTTATACTTTTATTTTCAAAGTTTCATTGTATATGTTTATAATCTAAGTATTCAGTACTAATAAATTGTATTTTTTTTATCATGGTTAACTGTGTGAAATAGTATAACTCATTCCAATAATCATAATGATAGGAAATGTGATGATTTACCTAATGAAATTACAAATATGATGGGAATAGGATCTCAAAACTTCATGATATTACTTGATTAACTGGATCAACTTATGAATAATAACATGAATTGTATGGAACAACCTCATTCTCCAAATAAAAAGAAATTTATAGTTAAATAATTTATAAAAAAAATGCCTCCTATATTTATTGGATCTTCTAATCCCTTCATTATAAAACAATGGGTTAACCCCATTTAGAAGATATTATATGTCTTCCAGTGCTCGTAAGAAGAGAATGTTGTGTGGGTGGTATATAGTTTTGATGAGGAAGTTGATCAGTTGTGGAAAATGATCAATAACACAAAGTATAAGGGGAAATTGATTCCATGTAATGGGAATCATTCAAGAAAATATTTTTTAATAAATAATTTCCTCAAACACTTTGTCTTAAGATGGAAAGAAAGTTCCAATGAATGATGTTTAAGGAATGGTAGTCTATCATGGTGTATACGGAAAAAATTAAAATGCTTGTATAATACACCTATGGGTTTTTCATTAACATTTAATGAAAGGTGTATTTCTTCTTTATAAAACGAAATTTGAGTCTCTGAAAGGATTTGGGTATTAAATACATTAAAAACTATGATGATATTTTCCATTGGTCCCTTAAGGTTGAAATGGATATTAGAGACTCTCAATGGTCTAGTGTTCCCAGAGATAAAAATTATAAAATGGAATTTATAATGGGAGTATAAATAGATAAAACTCATGATGGAAATAAAACTAATCATACCACATGTGAAAATTGTGGGGTGATACATCCTGGAAACTACGTAAGGGGAACTATGAGATGCTTCAAATGTGGAAGAGAGGATCATTAGGATAATTTTCAATGAAGGGATTTAACTAAGAACAATAATGTGGAAGAATAAAGGAAGCTTCAGACCAACACTTAGCCTATAGTGAAATGTCTCTACTATAAGGAACATGGTCATTATGTGATATAATTCCCAAATCTGAGGGTTGTAATAGGAAGTCAATAACAACCTCCATGTTAGAAAAAAAGATCATATGCTCTTAATACTTCTAAGGTGGAGGCCAAAAATGATGTGGTGAAAGGTATTATATTTATTCATTAAATAATATTGAATGTAAAATTTTATTCTGGGTCTATACATTCTTTCATATCTATCCTGTTGATTAGAAAAATTCAAACACCACCTTAAAATATGAAGTTTGAGTTATCTGTGAGAATGGAGAATCGATCGATTACTTAATGAGAATTATATAACTCCTCCCAATTAATATTTATTGAATAAAACCCCCATAATATATTTTATTAATTACATTAGTGGGGTTAGATTCTATATTGGTCATAAATTGGCTATCTTTATATAAATCGAACATCAACTATCAGGAAAAGGAGATCACTCTTCAAATCCCAAGGAATAATCAAATTCTAGACAAGTGTAAGGAGGAGGATACATATCCTTTTGAATAATCATATCAATTATTGATATTATTGAATTATTATCAAGCATATATGTCTCAGATTATTGAGACAAAGAAGGGAATCATGCTCGAAGAGATGTCCATTGTGAGTGATTACACAGATCTGTTACCTACATTTTTTTTGGTCTTCCTCCTAACCTATAGGTTGAGTTGTTGACTGAAATTATTCTTGGATATATGCCTATATCAAATAATCCTTATATAATGACCAAAATTGATTTATAATAATTTAAGAAGCATTTACAAGAGAATCTGGACAAGGGTTTTATACACCCAAGTGCTTCACCATGGGGGCATCAGTTCTCTTCATCAAGAAGAAGAATGGATCAATGCACCTCTGCATTGATTATTATGAGGTCAATAAAATCATGAAAAAGAACAATTATACCCTTAAATATATATATTAATTGTTTTCTTGGATATTCATGTCTATGTATTTCTCCTGGGTGGACCTTCGGTTGGGATATCACCAATTAGAGGCGAAGAATGGAGATATTCACAAGTATTCATTTCGAATGAGGTATGGACACTATGAGTTTATTATAATGACCTTCAAACTCACTAAATATAATCAATAACTGTAATTTATCTATTAAATATCATCCTAGGAAGGAAGAAAAGGTGGATAATTATCTTGGAAGAAAATAACCCATTACTCTATCCATGATACAGATTGAGAAAGACCATGAATTTATGGAAGTGAAAAAGGTAGATTTGGAAATCATAATAGAGGGGAATTCATCCAACCATTACTAAATGATTTCCCAACCATCTATACAATATAATATCAAGGAAGAAAATGGGATTATATAGTGCAACAAAACATGGTGAATGTGGTAGAGAAAGGGAAGAAACATGAGTTCTACATCAATGATAATAGTGTGATTTGGTTTGGAACTAGGATTTGTGTGAATTTGTCACCTGAAATGAAGAAGTAGGTAATGGATAATTCTCATAGATCATCTTTCTCCATTTATATTGGAAGTACTAAGATATACCTTGATATTCAAGAATGCTTCTAGTTGGACAATATGAAAAGGATATTGCATAATATATCTCAAGGTGTTCGGTATGTCAACAAGTTAAAGTAGAGTGATAGAAGACTAAAGGAATGATGTAACCATTGCCTATAACTGAATGGAAATGGGATTATTTCACTATGTAATTTGTTATTGGTCTCCCAAAAACATCCAAAGGAAATAATGTGATATGTGTTGGGTGGATCGACTCACCAAGACTTCCCACTTCATTGTTATTCATGTAGAGTTATTACTTGAATAACTTTTCATGTTATATAAGAATAAAGTGGTGAGGTTGCATGGGGTACCAATTTTGATCATAAATGATCATGATAAATGGTTCACATCTAAATTATAGAGAATTATTCTACATTATTTGAGTAATTAATTGAATTTCAGCATGACCTATCACCTCCAAACTGATGTCCAATCTGAAAGAACTATTCAGATGCGTGAGGAAATGATGAGAGTCTGATCAACTAAATTTAAATGTGGATGGGAGTAGAATCTCCCATTGGATGATTTCTCATAAAACAATAATTTCCACATGAGTATTCACATATCTCCAAATGATGCTCTGTATGGGAGTAGTTGTAGAACTCTAACCTGTTGGGATAAAGTTGGTGAGAAAAAGTTATTTGGAACAGATCTTGTCCAATAGATGACAGATAAGGTTCAATCCATCCCAAAACATAACAAATATTCCTAGATTCATAAAAAGAGTTTTGATTAAAAATATTTAAGGGATTTAGAGTTTGACGTTGGATAAAAAATCTTCGTTTGAATATCACCAGAGAAGAGATTCATATAGTTTGGATGGAAGGAGAAGATTAGCCCAAGGTATATTGAACACATTGAGATCCTTGATCGTAAAGGTTTAGTGGCCTATCAAATTTCACATCTACCAAATATAGAAAATTTCCATGATGTGATCCATGTATATCTCTTGATGAAGTACACACATTACCTCTCACATGTACTGAATCCAAAGGTAGTACCGCTGGAGAATGACCTCTCATATGAAGAGCACCCAATGAAGATATTGGACCATAGATACAAAGTCCAAAAAACAATATGAATCCAAGTGTAAATTTTTTGTCAAGGAATAACAAGTATAAATAGGTGACATGGGAACTAGAGGATGCAATGAATGAGAAGTACCCCCACCTGTTTCCAACTTAGAATGTAAAATAAAATTTCAATGGAGAAATTTCATAAGTGGAGAAGAATATGAAAACCTTGAATTTTATCCATGAAATTTCCCTTATTATAATTATCCTATATATTATAAAACACATAAATCAAATATGGAACATAATGAAAACATTTTCCTCAAAAAATAAGAATAAAATAAGTAGTTTTTACAGAAATTAAGGAACCTATACTGATAGAATAGTAACATGAGCATTAGAAGAGTACTATGACCATTAGGAATAGTAATAAAACTAATAAAATATAAACCTCACCTATGAAATTATAAACAAAATTTATGTGTCTTAAAAATGAAAATATGATATATCTATATTATGGTATCAGTAAATAAATATTAAAAAATGATAAATTATGTGTTGTTTTTATTATAAAATGTACATGTTTGTTTATTATTTTATAATTAATGTAATGATTTAAAATAATATTTTTCCCTAGAATGGCTTCATATATATTTAATAATTTTATCTCTTATTATTATAAGATAATTTTATGAGACCTTAATTAACTTCTCAAAGTGTCATAAAATCAGTTATAATATAAAAATATGCATTTTTTAAATAAATGATTATTTCAATTAATTTTTTTTCATATATTTAGAAAATTATTTTCATAAAATGGATTTAATTTTTTAAATCTACATATTTAATAACTATTAGGGTGATTTTTTTGGATTTTTCTAAAATAGTTCATTTTTTGGCGAATAGTGAAATACAGTAATTTACACTATTTAACATTTTAAGCCAAATACATAAATTTTTGAGTCTTGGATGATGTAAGAACCCACTCGATTAAAATTAAATGAAATATTTAATATACATAGTCATAATAATCAACACTATTGATATTTTTGATCAAAAATAATAAACAAATGAAAATAATAATGGAAAACACCACACTCCTTCACCTATAAATACCACGCCTCGCAACCACTTATCCCCACATCTTCTAGGCCTTGGAGATTTCAATTATTCTTCCCAATTAACCTATTAAAACTATTCCCCAATTCTTTTCCTTTAAGGTCTCAAAAAAAGTCTATTTCTAGGTGCCTTAAGGTGGTTATCAAGGAGACGATATTCAAGAGGTAAAACAATCCTTATTTATCTTTTATTTTATTTTATTTTCTTACCCTACCATTACCTTACTTATAAAAAGTGACCAAATAAATTAAATATCATAAATATACTAATTTTTTTCTGTTAATATAATATCCATCATTAAATACCTTCTCCTCTCCTTTTGTACTAAAAATGAAATCATCGTCCATGATGTGTCGATTCACTGCCTTCATGGACTATATGTTTTTAGTTTTCCTTACCACCTTTAAGGCTGGTCAAAAAATCAATTTTATGGTTAATATAGATCATAAAAGACTTATTAAAACTTATTTAATATTATATAATCAATATAAAAATACAATATTAAATAAAACTATACACTTTCATGATGGTCATAAAAACTGCCAAAATAAACTAATCTTTTTTTTCATTAATGTTCTATCTAATGAATCATACTCATGTAAAAAATGAAAATATAATATGTGATCATTAATTTTTTTTGAATTTAATTAATAATATATAATTCTATTTCTAGATAATTATTTCAATTTGAAAAATAACATCCATAATTATACACAAGTGGACGAATCATGAAACCATGAAATGAATTCTCCTCGAATAAGAAAAATAAACTCAAAAAATCATCAAAATTTTATAAAAAATACCTAAATTAAATTATAATAAATATAATATATTTTTAATAGGTTTGGAATAAATTAATTAATGGATTTATTTTGATTATCTAGGACATTAAGTTCAAGTTCTAGAACACATTCAGTCATAAGGTAAGGGATTCTCTCTGAACCTCCTTTTTTCATTCAGGTTATTATTTTTATCACTTTACCACAATGAAATTATTAATTATTTTTATATAACCCTTATAAATTATAATTTTTATTATAAAATAAGTATGTATCTTAATTATTTTTTTATGGGGAAATACATGTTTTATAAGGTTCCTTTTTTCAATTCCTCCTGATAACCAAGCCCGATTGAAGGTAACTTCCCAATTTCGTACCCATTTAATAGTACAATCCATAATCTATTTTAATCCTACAATATTTCTCTACAAATAACTCTATTTATCATGAAAAAATATCTTAGTTTGTTTCTGTTTTTATGAAAGAAATTATTCACTTGTCTTCTTTAAAAATCTTTTATATTTTCTCTTAAACTGCAACAATGTAACTCATTTATAAAGTTTCTTAAACACTGTTGTTTTCATGTTTTCACTTAAATTGGAAACCATTTATAATTATATATGTATATTATCCATTATGTACTCCCAAGTATAATTTAAATCCATTATTTCATGGACACCACTATAATATTCTATTTGGTTATACCTTATGACATGATTATGATACCCATTTCGGTCTATGGGTAACCCTTATGTTTATTGATTATTTTTGATTCTTAATATGGATCAAATATGAATTAACATGTTATTATGGGTGCTCCCAAATAGAAATTAAATTCATTGGGTAATGTTTAGTCTCATGAGACATCATGTTGGGTTTGGGAGTAAAAAAATTCCATTATGAGACATTGTCCACCATGTGATATAGTATTGGTATTAAGCCATAATAAATTTTTATATCATGTTATATATTTACACCACATTACAATGTATCCATGATTATATTATCCCATTTTCTATATGTTATGATAACATATGTTTATTCTTATTTCATGAATTTTTATGTCATCTTGTTATGCCTTCTAAATTAGGTGCTGTTATTTTTCCCTTGCTAGGATTTTTAGATCATCCCTTTTTTCATGTATTCCCCATGTTATCCTATGTAGGTTTAAGAGATAAAAGGAATTTATTACCTCATTATGGGGTTTAAATAAAAGATGTATTTATTTTTGTTTTGTGCCTTCTAATTATGTACCTAATCTTCCAAATTCACTAGACTTTACAATACTTAGGTTGTGTTTTATGTTTAATTATATATAAAATCATGTAATAATGTTTGAAAAAATGATGGGGTTTCCATAATATTTGTTCTTAAACCATCCAAAAAAGTATTAGTACTCGTTGCAGTTTTATTTATCAATATGTTAATGATATGTTATTCTTTCTATCCATAAATTTTCCCACCATCATTAAGACACTTTCTTGGGTGGGGGGGGGGGTCCCTCATTAGTTTATATTTAGTTAGCCTTAATATAGGAGAATTTTTCTACATTTCGTTATCCTAATCCTATAAAATTGAGTTTTAGAATCTATATAACCAAAGGAAATATATTCATTATATCATGAGTATTTATAAAATATTTTTAAATTTTTCTTGGGTTTGATTTTTTCAGTATGATTGGTTTATTAAACCTGAGTCTACCCTACCCTCTTATAATATTATCTCATGGAATAGAAATAGTTTTTAAATTTAAGGTTTAGATATTGAGCCTCATATAGTTCTTAATTCTTTGTAAAAAGATTTGTCTTATGATCTTCTACAATGTTTTCTTGTTTTAAAATTTTCATCATGTAAATTTTAGACTCTTATATGAGATCTTTCCTTTTAACATCTTCAATAATTTTATAATTATAAAAAAACATTATTTTTTCTCGATTTGGGTATTTTTCATAAGTAATTACTCTATTTATTACCTTAGTACACTATTAGTATAGCCTTCTTCTTCATATTCTTCACTACATGATATGACTTTTTGGTTTTTAACATTAACAATGTGGTTTGTGTGATTTTGAGAGGGATCAAAATTGGAATCACTTATGGATGATGAATCTACACTCTATTATTTAATCATTTTATAACCACTAAAGATTCTAAAATAATTTTTCTTTATATAATTAGAGTTATAAAATTCTACAGGACTCTTTCAGGAATGATCTTCATATTCAATCTCAATTTTAATTTCATCACATGTCTTCTTTCGGAAATTAATTGTAAAGTGCCAAACATATCCATAATTGAATCTATTAAGGAGATTAAAATTATACTTTCCTATTCCTCTTATCATATTTTTCTTTGAAATAAGAGACATTATTCTCTTATATTATCTGTCACATTTATCATTTGATTTAGATAGTGGTGTATCTTTTAGATTAAGACCTTTCATGGATTTAAATTCTATTTCTTCTTCGATATTATTTTTGAAAAATGGGGATTTTTTCACTTTTTAGTTTATAATAGTATTGTATAACTCATAAAGATATATATTTATAATCTCTTCCATATCAAATATCTTTGGATCAAATCTATCATGGAAATTTCACATTATATTTTCATAAAAGTTTTATCTTTCAAAGTATCACTAAATCCTCTAAAGTCACTCACTATATCATTAAACCAAATATATTTATCATCAATATACTCATCACCTATCATCTGATTATCTCTAAACATTATCCTCCAAATCTTATGCTCATCTACCTTGATTTTAAAATTTCCTTCATACATAATTTTATTTTTTTCCAACATATTCTTGTCAGTTTGATTTCACCTCACCTTGGAGTAGACTTTTTTATATTGGGATGATAGGTTGAAATTTATTACTTCCACATCTACATATTTTTTTCTATATAAATCAATATATAATATGTTCTTAGTGTAATAAATTTTACTGTAACAACATCAATTACCTCAGGACCTTGTGACCTTGTGAAATTAGATATTGAAGCATTTAGTTCTTTCATACATAAACTTTATTACCATTGAAGAAATTAAATACCATACTATTGACTAAATTAAATCACTAAATTATCAATATTTAGTGATTTTAGGTTCTTTTTTAGAGATTAATTAGATCATTGATGCCACTTGTTATTCATAGGTCCAATGATATCACTAGGGGGGTGAATGAGTGATCCCTTTTTATTTTTATGAACATGCCTTCTTAATTAAACATAATTATCCAATTAAAGATTATATACCCTCTTATTATTGTATCTTATACTTACTCAAGTATATAGAAACTAAAATCCATAATAAACCTAGGATTATAGGATTCACCATTGAAATCATTCTCCTTTACATGTCAACATGGTTGCTCCCTCATTAATCACATGAGTACAATAACAATAAATATACTAAAAATATTGATAAAAAATATCCAAAAATACCCAATGGAATATATCTATAAAATATCTCTTCTTCAAGTGTTCACACCAGATAACTCCATAAATGTTCTTTATAATTGAATTCCTCTAGTTGAAGCTATCTATGGAAATTTTTCTCTTTTCCACCTCGTAGTGGGATCTTTATGCTGCCTCCTGAAAGTTCCTCATGGAACCTAATGAAATCCTTACATGAATATCGAATTGAATTATTCTTCAATGATAGAGAGTCAGCCTTATTATACATAAATTTTTTATATAATCCCATGAGGAACTCTTCACCTTGCTCACTTAGTCTCCTATCATTTCAATATAATAATAAGTAGTAAAGGGCTCCTAATTATTACTTTTTGATTATATTACCTACAAGAAGCATTCATTTTGACCTTATAGTACTTCCCCATAGATACATAGAATATCATAAATTCAATTAGGTTATTATTCTTCAATAAATGGCAAATATTCTTCTAGGGTTTTAGTATCACGGTCTATCTCCAATTATCTAGCACAATTTATTTATGAGTTCTTGTTTTTATCTCTAACTCCTTTTTTCATTCCTAAAAATTTAGATTATTATAAGTAATATCATGAATGATAGTCTCAAAAATGTTATTTTGGAAACTCCCTTGATTATCAAATTTAGGTATGATCATCTCATTTAAATCATCTAATGATATTCTTAATCTATTTCCTCATTAAAACTCATTTGAATCATCTAAAATATTTTTTTTATAAAATCACTAAAAAGTAAGAATAAGTCACTTATTTTATTCTCCATTAAATAATATTATCTAACATATTATGAATTATACACATGAATGACATCATGCATTTTTTCCATGTGGATCTACATATTTTCATGTTTTTATCATGTCCGTATTTTCTTTATCTATGTAGACATCTCAAAATTCTCTTAGTCTTGAAGGATTACACAGAATTTATAAAATCCATCTTCAAAGACTTATGATTTAAATAAATATGATATTAAAAAGTCTCTAAATATATACTTAAAATACATGAAATCAATAATATATCATTATGATGAAAATAAAATACATTCATTCTACTAAGAAAGCTTACGAAGCAAATGACTTACGATGGAACTCAAATACTTACATTCATGACTTTATCAATTTCAATTAGAAGACATTATAAAATATCCATTAGAAATATATTATGATGTGGTCCATTCCATTTTGATCATTAATCCTTATTGTTTCATTTAGGTCAATACATTCTCTAAAATGACCCCTAAAATATCACTATAGTGTTATATTCTTCATAGTTTCATCTATACAGAACAATAACTCAAAATTCATGCAGTGAAGGATCCTCATTTAATATTGAATTGTATCATAAAAAATTCTATTTATAATGATATCAATATAGTAATGATAAATACCAAAAAATTGTGTGAAAATAATTTCTTTAGAATATACAAAATATTAAGAATTAGACTTTTACCAAGCTGATCAACCCTGATGTGACCAGAATCTATGTGAAGGTACCACTGGGATTGATTGTGTGTACAACCATTTAATCACCAACACCAACCATGTGATGAGACCATGATTTTTGACCACACATAGAGATCCAATAGACCATGTATAAATAAACTACCAAGTCCTAGATCGATTGGAAATACAAACTATTGACCATGCAGATCATCCATGAGATGGAAAAAATGGATTAACCACACATTCAACTCAATGGACTCTATGAGGATAAAACATATCCTATAAACTCAATAATTTATTAACATCAAATTAGGTCCTTCTCAAAGCATATCCAAACCTTATCAAGATATTAAAATACACAGATGAAATGTTATAGATAGTGTCTTTATATCAAGAAACACATTAATTGATTTCCTTGAGGATCAGTACATAAAATATCTTATTTTTGGATGATACTTTGAATATATCAAACCAATGTTTTTAATCAGAATTACAAAGCCTTCTTAAAACTTATTGAGGAATCTCACTAAACATCTCTAACACAAATTGACACATTATTATAATCATTCATGATTTACTTATTTACAACTAATACAATCAATTCTTGGGAATAATATATAAGGGGAAAATTATAACATGAATTACATGACTTATTTATATTCCTCTTGAAACCCTAGTTTCTGATCAACATAGAATTGGAGTGTTCTTTTTAGGGAATACACAGTGTGATGAAGTTTCATTTCAATGACACCCTACCTACCAAATCCTCTATCACCACCATGATTTCTACCAATCATGTTTCTATCACTACTAAATTAGCTAATGAGAATCCTATACTATTAAATAATAGTGAATCTACCTCACTATAACCACTATGATTTCCATTTCACACTCAATCTATAATATTATCTAATCAATAACAACCTCACCTATAGTCACAAAAATCTAAGACACTATTAGAGACTTTCATACCAGTGTTTCCTAATTTGACGATCTAAATTGTAATCATCTAAGCATGCATGACCATAAATTACCTTTTTGTTTATCATTTTCATTTATAAATATTCCCCCCATGAGGGTCATTAATGATTATTATTACCATAAGATAAAAATGAATCAAATTTGTGAAGGAAAAAAAGTTACTAGTAGCAAGAGTGGTCCGTCCACCCTTGTTTGTGCCATTGTTGTGAACTACTAATGATGTAAATCTATTCCCTAGTGCGGAACATAAAGGGGAAGAGGGGGGTGTGTGATATATCATTTAACCACTGTTCTTTAATCATGAACATATTATTCAACAAAAAATGATGAAATTATAGATATTTAAAAAATCATAAATCAACAAAATAATTTCACTATGATTGACATAATAGAAATGAATAAAAATATGAATGAAAACAAAATTAACACAAAGAACTGATAAAACATGAATATCAAAGTCTTTACTTGACGATGAATCATCAATGGTTTAAATTAATTCCTTGAATATGTGTATTTCCATATCATTATTTTCCCTAATAGAATAAATACCATGGGGATGATTCAGGGAATAAAGGATAAAAAAAAGACCATTCTTGATCTTATTCCATCGTTATAAAAACAATCATCTATATTATTCTCATAGTAATATATAAGATGAAATAAAAACATGAAGGATTCACAATAATTATATTTGGTTTACTTTAATTGAGATAATACTAGGAGAACACAAAGGAAATGATCCAATATACCAAAATTACTAAAGTTTACTACTATTACAATGTTCAGAGTGGACTCACTATCCATCTTAGTTTACAACCACTCACTCATTGAAAGCTAATAACTCTCTTTATGGAAGTGTTATCATTATTAATTCATTATATATCCTATGAGGATTTAAATAAATATTTATTATAATCAAATTGGTGTGTCATGAAGCACTTATTTAATCCAAATTATGAATTCTAATTTTTCACCAAAATTGTGTGAAACTACCTTAAGGATTGCGTAACTTTTACTTTTATACAATTTTTTGAAACTTTTTCACAACTTCCATAATTTCATAAAAATATGACACATTCTGGAAATAATTATCTATCATTAAATTCCAAAAAAATTATTAAACTCAATTATTAATGAAAACATAATATTTTTCTTAATGAAATTGTTTCTCATGTAAATTCCATCATGCAATAATTACATTCACATATGTATTACATGAAAACCTATCCAGGATATTATTCAAGTATTTATTTCTATAAATTAAATGATTAGTAGATTATTTATAGGCATGGATTACCCTTTTCAAAAATATAAACTATTAGTGAAACTCTTATATTCTTGAAAACATGAAACGTCTATATATGCTTTTCATATAAAACTATCCATCAGCATAAAACATCTAATCTACATACACCACATTCACACAAATCCATGTTTAGAAAATTTTAGAAAATATAATGAACGTATTACATTTTTCATGTTCTTAGTGATGCAAATTAGAATCACCATGTTTTTGAAAATTTTCAATTGTTTGTTCAACATTTCACTAAGGATAAAACCAAAAATTTTATTAAATCAATTTTGATATTCTTCTAAATTTTTGAATCTAAAAATTTGGAAACAACTTATGTTCATATCCACATTATACACATAATATCTTGGACAACATCTAATGTTTTATAAATAATTTATTTCATTAATTTACCTTGATAACCTATACTCAAGATCATTTTATACATGATTTGTCATTAATACCCCACTTTTTTTTCAAAAACAACCCTAAATGATCTAAAATAATACATTAGGTTATTTTTTCAATTACTCTATCTCCAATTATAGTGGTTGATAGAACTTTATAATCCTTACACATATTTTTCACAAACAAGAGAATAAATTCTTCTTGAATAACTATTTTTTATAGCCTAAGAAAAATAAACTTTAAATATTGATCCATGATTTTCTTAAGATGCACTCTAAGACCATGTGAGTCTAGATTAACATGAGAAACATGAGTAGTATGAAAAGTTTATCAATATAACACTTCATTATAGGAATAAAATATCTCCTAAAACTCATCCCCTAAGACTACTACACAAACCTCACATCGTAACGGATTGCATCATAATCCCAAAGGTTCCTCCATTCATGATTTTTCTTCATTGATAGAAAAAATTCAACATCAATAGATTTAATCGCTCCCATAGAAACTTTGATCCCTTTTATTCAACATCGAAATGTCATCCCATTTATCAAATTTAATCTCTCATATAGTGGTTTTGAGAAATCAAATCTATCCACCTTATTTTTGTTTATCCCCCATTCTTAATTAACTCAAAGGGAACTACTTTATGTTCTGGTACCAAGGAAATATTATTTTAGTATATAGGGATATGTCCAAAAAACCTCAAGGAGTAGAGGTTCCACATTTTCACTCGTTTAAGTGTGGGGGTTAAATGGATTTTTAGAGCCAATAATTTAATGTAGGGACTAGAGTGGATACAATATATTCATGATCTACAATACTTATAGAAATGTTGTTTTATTTATTAATACAAAAAGAAATGAACATTTCGTGAAGAAATAATGTAACACTAGATGATGAGTTTTTGTTTTCAGCTAAACCATCCCAAGTGGTGTATAAATATTATAATAAATCATACTGAGATGTTTCACTTTACATTAAAGAAAAATCCACTATGAATTTGATATACAGTAGTATTATATTAACTACAAGCAAGAGTTATTATTTTGGATGTCATTGATACAATGATCCTTGCATTATAATAAATACAATAATGGGTATTGCCACCATTAGGTATAATAATATCCTAGTGATCTACACATATCCTGGGACATTGACTAATTTTATAACATCATCCATATAAAAATTCATCCAGGTCATGATCAGTGTTGTCATAACTTTGGAAACCTCCATTCTAGGTTTTCATATAACCCCATTAGAATAATTATATTTAGAGATTAAGGTACCATTCATTCATTAAATCAATTTTAAATAAAAGGAAAAAGTTAAATGCATCAATCATCGGCTTCTCTAACTCACAAATTAGAAAATTTGTAAGATTTTTTCACTATTCTTAATTCAGTCCACCGATTTTTTTCTTCAATATACACTAGAACCATCATCCTTTGATCACTCTCATTATAAATATATAGATTGTAATAAACTCTAAAAAACTAGAAACTTAGAATATATAAATATTGATGTAGTATTCAATATTATGATATTGCTTCATACTTCATCCCATAAAGTTCCTTATTCATCCTTAAAACATTATTCTCATAATCATGGATTAAAAATGACCCTACTGTTTGATGTAAACCTCTTCTTCTAGAAATCCTTTTATAAATTTTTACTTTAAATCCATAGGGAATACATTGAATTTCTTTTATACTATTGTGGATAAAAATAGATGTTTTTTCTATAATAATTCCTTGTGTAAAAATGCCTCATATACATTAATGTGTTCAATTTAAGAGTATCCCTTTCTCATATTTTTTTCTTTTTTTTTTGAATCACTATACCATATTTATTCAATTTTTTAGGAAAGACCTAATTTATTCCAATTAAATTCTTGTTTTATGAGCTCAAAAACATCTCTAAATTCTAATTCTTCCATATTTTTTCAAACTCTATACTCACTACCTAAACCTAATTATAATACCAAATAGATTCTTCAAAACACTTCAGCTCCACCTGAGATAAGAAATATGTTTATTATAAAAACATTATTGTAATTTTCATCTTTATAACTGTCTAATCACTGATTATATTATTTCTATAAATTTAATCTTTAATATTTGGCTATTTTATAGATATTTGTGTAACTTTATCCTTGTCATCATTAGTTTCATATTAAAAATTTTCCTCAAGATATTTCTCTCCCTCAATAATGTTCAACTATTCATCATTATCCTTATGAATCTATTCACTATTTTTATATAGACTATAATCATTCTACAATATATAGATATCAATTTTTTAGTATCGTTTCCATTATAATTATTGAAGAATTATTTTATTTTCTATTTTATGATTAGAAAAGTAAACTTACTTCATCTGAATGAGACTCAAACTTCTTATGTTTCTCTTTATTATGAATGAAACACTTACTTTTGAGGATTCAAAAGAACATATTATTTATCTTATTTCTATACCATAACACACATAGAGTGTTTCATTTCCTTAGGAAAGAAAATCTCTATAATGAATTTAAAATAATGAAAATATTGTTTCTTTCCAAAACATTTCTAGTATGGATTTCTAGACAATAATTATTCTAGAAAGTTTTTTATGATCTCGTTTCTCCCCCCGAACACATTATTTTTCTATGGAGTTTAATCTAATGAGACAAGGTTACTTTTCCTGGGTTTTTATAGATAATAACCCACCTCGATATTTGTAAACTCTATGTCATTGTCCATTTATAATATTATAATGCTACACCTGAGCATCTTTTCATGCACCCTTTCATATTGAGTTATATAATTGAAAACTGAATACTTCTATTTGATGACCATTATCCAAGCCATTATTGTAACATCCCAAGAAACTGTGTTATGTAACGATATGTTTTATATTACTATGTCTTCCTTTAATCGAACAAGATGTTCTCTTATAAAAAAAAATAACAAGGGAATAAAGTAAATGCACAAAAATGAACGAAAGGCTCTTTTATTCAAATGAGGAACACCTTGGTAACTACAACTCATAGTGATAAAATGGGAATCTTAGCTAACCAAAGATTCCAATTAAAAACCCGATTAAAATTACAGGAAGACCGCTCAAAAGCACAAGAACCCCGAGAAGGAGATAAGGGTCTTTGGCTTCCATCAAAACAAACATAATGATGGCTGAAGCTACCGCAACTGTACTGAGAACCAAAGGAATTACTTGAACAATCTTTAGCTGACAAACCGACTTCAAAATATGAATACCAAGACTACATATTTATAAAAGTTCCACATAGCCGTTGCAAATTTTACTGTTGTTTTCTTTTCAAGATGACCGTTGGGATTTAAAACCGATGGCCTTAAGGTTTTTTCTAAATGAATACTTTTATAATAATTAAGGCATTTTCTTTAAATAAAACATAATGAATATGATTAATTTCTGATCTAAGTTCTAAGGAACAATCTATATTCATATCTATACATTCATATATCTACACTATTATGCATATTAAAGATTAGTTATCATACTATATAAAATTATAATATTTTGGTAATACATGGTACTAAAGATTATTATAAAGAACAATTTTTTTAAAGATATGTGATCAATTAACTTGTTATATGGGTTTTACATATACTTATAGTACAAATTTTTCATCATTATGTTAATTCTTACATAAATACTCTTTGTACTTTAAAAAAATGGAGATAATAGAATGATTTTAAAACATTAAAATAATTAGTAATGTTATGATAACATATGAAATTTTATGCTTTTGAAATTATGTTAAATATAGGATTATGTAACCAAATTTTATTAACAACCTTAATGAATATAAATCTTTACATGTAATTATAAATTAAGATAATTTTTTTAAGGAAAATAATAATATAATTTATGACAAAGGTAGGGGATTAATAGTTTAATATATATGTTTATTAATAACCCTTGAATAATCCTAAGATAATAATAATAGTTTAAATAATAATTTTATAACAATTTTATAATAAGTTTAAAAAAATAATAAAATAAAAAATTATTGTTTAATTTGATAAAAATGTTAAAACTGAGGCTAATTTTTTTAAACAAAGCGTGACGTATGGCCGTCCGATCTAGCGTACTTTGATCTTGGTCATCCATTTATTTAAATTCAGCTTCTGTCTTTAGCCATTCGATCGACTCCCGATCAATCCAGGCCATCCATTTTCTTTTCGGATTTCTCCCCCACTATTTATTCTTCCTCCCGCACACGAACCAGTAGGGTAGGCAGCGTTTAGTTTTCTTCACCTAGGCCAGTGGTGGACCCAACTTCGCCCTTTATTTCATTGTGTTGGCACCGTCCATTTAATACACGGCCTCAGATCCGTCGCCGCCTCTTCACACTAGGTCATCCATCCCACCTTCTTTAAGCTTCGGTTTTTCACCGAAGAAGGCGGGGGGGGGGGGTTGCTTCAGATTCTTGTATCTTCAACTACCTTGACGTCGCCACCTGCATCGTCTTCTCCTCCTCTCCGAGCGGAGGTAAGGGAGATCTTCTTGTTGTATTTGTATCAGCTTCGTTGAATATAAATGGTTATATACACTTCATGCATATATATATATATACATAAGACCTTAAGAATCGTTCATAACTGCTCTCCTCTTCCGCATTGAGAATTCAACCGGGATAAGGGAAACTCTTGGGTCTTTTTTTACTTCGGTTCCAATGTTTTCACATACCTATATACACTTTATATATATATATATATGTATTCATACATATATAAGATGATTTTTTCATGTATACACATTTCTTTTACATATATATAACTTTTTTTTACTCTTCCATATGAAAATAGGGGTTTCGGATAATTTTTATGAACATGTAAACTTATACAGGTATATGTATTATTTATGTGCATACTTGGATGTATATGCACAACTATGGGAGAACATAAGGTACAAACTTGTTTATTTTTTTTAAAACTTATCATAATATAACATGATGATTTATTAAAATTACCCATAAAGATTATTATTTCAAGAACAAAATCAAAAACTATATATATATATATATATATATATATATATTTTAAGGTTTGGTTTGATATCAAAATATATCTCCCAATTGAAATTCTCATTTATCAGCATTTTTGACATTTCATGCTTTTGTTTGTGAAAATGGGTAGTGTGAATCCCTTAAACATTTACATGAGTATATATATATTTACATGTACTCATATTTATGAATAGACCATGTTATATGCAAGAATTATTTAAAGCTCGTTTGGGTTTTGTGAAAACCAAGTTTATACATCGATTTATGACTTCGTGATATTTCAGTACATGTATATATATACACACACACATATATATATTGACGTACTGAACAAATATTGCATGGTCTGACCTCTACGAGAAAATCATATATGAGACCTATTTATTTACCATTTTGTTGGCTCAACTGCATAAGATAAATCTTATCATGAGAATCATAAAACAAGTTACCATTTCATATATGAAACCTAAAGCGTGCCAATGGGTTATGCTCAATTAACCTCTTACCAGATAATATAATTGTTACTAGTTAAGACTCCATATAATTTAATGGAAAACCACTAACACTTTAGCAGCATGTTCTGTAGACGATGCATGTGATCCCTTGGAAGTTTTTCCTTATGAACCAGTTGGTGCGTGCATCACTAATATATGACACATTGCATTTTTTCATGTACCACTTGTCATCAATCATGTATTTTCTTAGTAGTTTCAATATATTATTTTGGTGTTATACCTGGATTGATGATCACCAAATGTTAATTAATTAATCTAATAACCTGTTATTTGGAGTGGTATGGGACACCCCAAATAACTTCAATTTAAAATCAGGTATTCAAAACAGTATGGGATGCCTTGGATACATAGTCCCTGAGACATATGAGGAATTTATAGGACTGCCAGGTTGGGATCTGGTTAATGTAATCCCTCCAGGTTAGGGACTGGTTAAAGTAATCCCTCCAGGTTAGGGACCGGTAAAAGTAAGACCTTCGGGTTGGAGACCGGTAAAAGTAAGCTCCACAATGCATTGAAAGTTCTCATGAGACAAAAAAAGAGTCATGGAACAGGACCTAACAACAGTTATAGTTCTGGTGAAATTCCTGGACATAGATGGTTCAAGTGAAATTCCTGGACATAGATGTTTATGGTCTTGACACAAGGTCTTGACAAAGTTCGGCATTATACTTTCCCTCTGCATGTGATGATAAATGGTCCACCAGGGGATAGTTCAACTAACAGGATATCCCCTATTTGGAGTTTCTTTCCTTTAACTATGAGAATGAGATTAAGAGATATGAACCTTGATACATGTGGTTTGCTGTTATAGGAACTTTATGTGCAGATAAATCATGATATGAATGTTTCCCCTTTTTACACACAGACTTTCAGAGATGAAGTAATTTTATCCTGATTTATGTATAATCCGTTCTTCACATACTTTCGCTCTCTGATTTATGTCTTCTTTGAGGTTTATTTTAGGAAAGTACTTCTTTTTTGTAAAATTGGTTTTCAAGAATGTATGATTTACATGTTTTAATAAAAGATAACATCTTATTTTCAATGAAGTGTTTCATAATTTTCAAAATGGCTGCTTTGAGAAAGAAATTACTTTAAACGTTCTAAAACCCCTAACTAGGCATATTTTGCTCACCCTACGTTTATTTTTTAAAATTTATCAGGTATGGAATTTTACTAAAGAAGTTGTTCTGAAGCAGCTGGTTTCCCTGAACCTGAACCTCACGATTCTCTGTATTAATGGGACATGATTTATTTTTGTAAATATTTTCAATAAAATGTTATTACATCATGCCCCATGGGCACCCGGGAACCAGGGTCCTTATAGTTGGTGTCAGAGGATGGGTTCAGACAACTCTGGAAAACCAGGTAGTATGAATATATAACAATGATTGACTAAGTAATTTTGTTGTAACTTTCAGATGGCTGATGGAAACATATATACCAATCTACTATCACTTCCCACTAAGACCCTAGAGACCATTGTGTCCCTATATATCCAAGAGAAATTTCTTAATTACGCCCATATTAGCATGTCATGCAAGAACTTGTATGATGTGTTGAACTCACCTAGGGGGCTTATTATACACCAGTGGTTGGGAATGTATTACCTATTTATGATGATGAACTAATTCCCCTTATATGCACTTCGGGGAAGGTACCACGAGGGACTCTTCTGAGTATTCATGACTGGTGAAGAATTTGGCATGATGCTTGATAACCCTTTCCAAGAAGCTGCTGCTACCGGAGACCTCCGAGCGTCCTACCTATGTCAGATTTTTGACTACGGCTTCTATGGCCAGTTGATGGACTTTGGGGTGTTAGAAGATGATTCCACCCGTTTGTCTTACAGGCGACAGGTGTATAATGACGTTTCTCAACTTCATACCTCTCATGCTAAACTCAGGAGGAATCATAGATGTTCCCATGATTTTAATCCCGTCTATTCAGCCTGTGTGTGGTTTGAAGAGTTAGGGATATTTACCTCTCTTTGTGTTGTTCGTTTAGTAAACTCAGGCCTTGTTATGTAAACATTTGTGTAATTGAAAGTTTCCTGTTTCCTTTCCTGTATCTACCTTAACAAGTGTTGTTAATTGAGTTCTCTTGAATATTTTTTTAGATGGCTGGTCAAACAAACATCTCATCTCTACCTGATGAGTTAGTAGAGGTTATTTCGATCAGAGCATGCATGGTGGATTATCTATCCTTTCTCCGCCTGCGAGGGTCTTGCCAACATCTGCTTGACTTAACAAACTTTCCTAATATTCTTCGTTCGTGTCAGCTCTCATTTCCACTTCCTGACTCCCCTACCATAGGCGAAGGGGGAGATACTATGAAGGCCTCTTCTAGTGTTTTACTCTGGCGCAAAATTTTTTTGCCAGAGCATGTCTCCTCATAGCTTCTCAGGATAGCCACCTCAAGGCAACCTTTATGTTCCAGGTCGTAAATCTCAGTCTACTAAATCGCATCATCCCCCTCGAATACCATGAGTGTGATGTGGTTCAGAGGGTTATCATGGAATTTGTCCATTCAGACATTTCTGAGATTTTTACCACATGATCCTCCCTATGGGAGCCTCTGTGTAGTATACATGAGCAGGGATTCAAAACCTACTACTCAAGGTGCATCTGGGATAGAGAAATGGAGGAACTATATTCCAAATTGGGTATTCCATTAACCAATCCAGATCTCCTGTTTCGGTAATGTTGTATGACTGGGGTTTCTGTTTTTCTATTTATGAATAGAATTGTTAGGACGTAATTCTTTGAAGGGGGAAATAATGTAACATCCCAAGAAACTATGTCATGTAACGATATGTTTTATTTTACTATGTATTCCTTTAATCTAACAAGCTATACTCTTATAAAAAAATATAACAAGGGAATAATGTAAATGAAAAAAAATAAACGAAAGGATCTTTTATTCAAACGAGGAACACTTTGGTAACTACAACTCACAGTGATCAAACAAGAAGCTTATCAAACCAATGATTCCAATTAAAAACCTGATTAAAATTATAGGAAGACCGCTAAAACCCACAAGAACCCCGAGAAGGTGATAAGGGTATTTGGCATCCATCAAAACAAACATAAGGATGGACAAAGCCACCACAGCCATACTGAGCACCAAAGGAATGACTTGATCAATCTTTAGCTGACAAACCAACTTCAAAATATGAATACCAAGACTACATATTTATAAAGGTTCCACATAGCCATTTCAAATTTTATCATTTTTATCTTTTCAAGATGACCGTTGGGATTTAAAACTGATGGCCTTAAGGGTTTTTCTAAATGAATACTTTTATAATAATTAACGCGTTTTATTTAAATAATACATAATGAATCTGATTAATTTGTGATCTAAGTTCTAAGGAACAATTTATATTCATATCTGTACATTCATATATCTATAATTTTATGCATATTAGAAATTAGTTATCATACTATATAAAATTATAATATTTTGGTAATACATGGTATTAAATATTATTATGAAGCACACTTTTTTTAAGCTATGCGATCAATTAACTTGTTATATGGGCTTTACATATACTTATAGTACAATTTTTTCATCATTATCTTAATGCTTACACAAATACTCTTTTTACTTTAAAAATAATGGAGATAATAGAATGATTGTAAAAATTTAAAATAATTAGTAATGTTATGATAACATATGAAATTTTATGCTTTTGAAATTATGTTAAATATGGGATTAAGTAACCAAATTTTAATAACAACCTTAATGAATGTATATCTTTACATGTAATTATAAATTAAGATAATTGTTTTTTTAAAGGAAAATAATAATATAATTTATGACAAAGGTAGGGGATTAATAGTTTAATAGATATGTGTATTAATAACCCTTGAATAATCCAAAGATAAAAATAATAGTTTAAATAAAAATTTTATAAAAATTTTATAATAAGTTTAATAAAATATTAAAATAACAAATTATTGTTTAATTTGATAAAAACGTTAAAACCGAGGCTCATTTTTTTTAAACACATCATGACGTATGGCCGTCCGATTCAGCGTACTTTGATCTTGGTCGTCCATTTTTTTAACGTCGCGTCTGTCTTTGGCTGTACGATCGACTCCCGATCAATCCAGACCATCCATTTTCTTTTTGGATCTCTCCCCCACAGTTTTTTCATCCTCGCGCACACGAACCATTTGGGTAGGCAGCATTGAGTCTTCTTCAACCAGGCTAGCGGTGGACCCGACGTCGCCCTTTCATTCCTCGGGTTGGCACCGTCCATTTAATACACGGCCTCAGATCCCTCGCCACCTCTTCACACTAGGTTGGCCATCCCAACTTATTTAAGCTTCGGTTTTGCACCGAAGAGGGGGGGGGTTGCTTCGGATTCTTGGATCTTCGACTACCTTGACGTCGCCACCTGCATCGTCTTCTCCTCCTCTCCGAGAAAAGGTAAGGGAGATGTTCTTATTGTATTTTTATCAGATTCAGTGAATATACATGGTTATATACACTTTATGCATATATATATATACATATATATATATATACATAAGACCTTAAGAACTGTTCATAACTACTCTCCTCTTCCACATGGAGAATTCAACTGCGATAAGGGAAACTATTGGTTCTTGTTTTACTTCGGTTCCGATGTTTACACATACCTATAGACACTTTGTATATATATATATGTATTCATGCATATATAAGATGATTTATGCATGTATACACATTTTTTTACATATATATAACCCTTGTTTTACTCTGCCTTATGAAAATAGGGGTTTTGGATAATTTTTATGAACATGTAATATTATACAGGTGTATGTATTTTTT
Organism: Viscum album; assembly: GCA_963277665.1. Classification (NCBI taxonomy): domain Eukaryota; kingdom Viridiplantae; phylum Streptophyta; class Magnoliopsida; order Santalales; family Viscaceae; genus Viscum; species Viscum album. The sequence continues at coordinate 1,473,838,931 of OY728132.1, read as the reverse complement.
ATGTTCATACTAGGATGTATATTCACAACTATGTGCGAACATAAGGGATGAGCTTGTTTATTTGTTTTAAAATTTATCACATCATAACATGATGATTTATTAAAATTACCCATAAAGATTATTATTTCAAGAATGAAATCAAAAACTATATATATTTATATTTATTTATATATTTTAAGGTTTGGATTGATATCAAAATAGTTCTCCCAATTGAAATTCTCATTTATCAGTGTTTTTTACAATTCATGCTTTTGTTTGTGAAAATGGGTAGTGTGAATCCCTTAAACATTTACATGAGTATATATATATTTACATGCACTCATATTTATGAATTGACCATGTTATATGCAAGAATGATTTTGAGCTAGTTTGGGTTTTGCGAAAAAAAAATTTATACATCAATTTCTAACTTCGTGATATTTCATTACATGTATATATATATATAAATATATATATATATATATATATCGACATACTGAACAAATATTTCATGGTCTGACATGTGTGAGAAAAGCATGTATGGGACCTATTTATTTACCATTTTGTTGGCTCAACTGCATGAGATAAATCTTATCCTGAGAATCATAAAACAAGTTACCATTTCATATATGAAACCTAAAGTGTGCCAATGGGTTATGATCAATTAACCTCTTACCAGATAAAATAACTGTTACTAGTTAAGACTCCATATAATTTAATGGCAAACCACTAAGACTTTAGCAGCATATTCTGTAGACGATGCATGTGATCCCTTGGAAGTTTTTCCTTATGAACCAGTTGGTGTGTGCATCACTGATATATGACACATTGCATTTTTTCATGTACCACTTGTAATTAAGAATGTATTTCCTTAGTAGTTTCCATATCTTATTTTGTGTGTTATACCTAGAATGATGATCACCAAATGTTAATTAATTAATCTAATAACCTGTTATTTAGAGTGGTATGGGACACCCCAAATAACTTCTCTTTAAAATCAGGTATTCAAAATAGTATGGGACGCCCTGGATACATAGTCCCTGAGACATATGAGGAATATATAGGACATCTAGGTTGGGGTCTGGTTAAAGTAAGCCCTCCAGGTTAGGTATTGGTTAAATTAAGCCATCCAGGTTAGGGACTGGTAAAAGTATGCCCTCTTGGTTGGAGACTGGTAAAATTAAGCACCACGATGCATCTAAAGTTCTCATGAGACAAAAACAAGAGTCATGGCACAAGTCCTGACAATAGTTATGGTTCAGGTGAATTTCCTAGACATAGACGGTTCAGGTGAAATTCCTGGACATATATGTTTATGGTCTTGAAACAAGGTCGTGACAAATTCTGGCATTATACTTTTCCTCTGCAGGTGATGAATAATGGTCAACCAGGGGATAGTTCAACTAACAGGATATCCCCTAGTGGGAATTTCTTTCCTTTAACTATGAGAATGAGATTATGATATATGAACCTTGATACTTGTGGTATGCTGTTATAGGAACTTTATGCGCAGATAAATCATGATATTAATGTTTCTTCTTTTTACACACAGACTTTCAGAGCTAAAGTAATTTTATCATGAAATATTCATCATCCATTCTTCACATGCTTGCGCTCTCTAATTTATGTCTTCTTTGAAGTTTATTTTAGTAATGTACTTGTTTTCTGTGAAATTGGTTTTCAATAATGTAGGATTTACATGTTTTAAGAAAAGATAACGTCTTGTTTTCAATTAAGTGTTTCATCATTTTCAAAATGTCTGATTTGAGGAAGAAATTACATTAAACGTTTTAAAACCCCTTACTGGGCATATTTTTATCACCCAAAATTTATGTTTTAAAATTTTTCAGGTATGGAATTTTACTAAAGAAGTTGTTCTGAAGCAGCTGGTTTCCCAGAACCAAAACCTCACGATTCTATGTATTAATGGGACATGATGTATTATTGTAAATATTTGTAATAAAAGGTTAGTACATCATGCCCCATGGGCACCCGGGAACCGTGGTACTTACAATTATACTATAATAATTAATGAAAAAATTGAATATATATTCCCATAAGTTTTACATGTTGATATAAATCCAAAAACATCAATATACACAAGTTAAAGAACTCTTATTGACTTATACTCTTTTTTCCTTATATATATTTCATGTAATAGTCCCCTTTCCAAAAGAAATTCATGTGTGTGTATAATCACATTTTATTTGGTTATATCTTGATATCCATCATTCTTCATTAGATCTTGAAATTATTTTTGGATTATATTTAAAATTTATATGTAACATAATTTTTTTTATTCTTCCTTACATAGAAATCTTATATCTTCTTCTCCACTAAAAAGAAAGATATTTCCCTTCATGTGGTTCTATAACATATCAACCTAAAACTTATTTACCATTATGATACATTCCTTCTTGGTAAATTTTATCACATTACCTATGTCAAAAAGTTAACTAACACAAACCAGGTTTTGACTGATACCTTTAATAACCCTGAAATCTTCATGTTTCATATCTTTACCACCAAATTTTTATTTTATAGAGACAATATTATTTAAGCCTTTATCATTTCAAAATACAACAAAAAATTCCATATTATACTTAATTATTTTTAAAATATCAATATTCACAATCATATAGGAAGTTCATCCACTATCAAGGATCTATATACCAACATGATTTGATTTTTTAGGGAAGGATCTACAACCAATGTCTTATAATATATTTTATTTTTTACCCATGTCCTCTATTTCACAGATAGTTCTGACTAAAAATTTCGTTCCTCCTTTGAATAAATTACTACGACCTCATATTTAAAAGTGGTAAATTGATTTTCCATTTTTACCCGCTTGATGATTCCTTGATCTGATGTGTCTGACAACTCCGGGTCTTCATAGAAATATTATGCTATGATTTTAAAGAGAAATATTAACCCATATGTATGAATCATTCACAATAGAAATAGTGAACATAAAAAAATTATGAAAATAATAAATTCTTCTTGGTTACCTTTGATTATATAATTCCGTCTAATACCTCCTAGACATGGGATTTAAAAATATGATAATGTATCATCTTTTAACAAAAAATACACATAATACAGGTTTAATTATTTCCTATAATTAAAAAAACATTCATTCTACCTTACTTTGTCTGTGTATTATGACATTGAGTTGTACCCAAATAAACCTTCAACTTTGGAGTGGGTTATTTAGGTCTGCTTCCTACTATTAGATATTTTTATTTATGATGAATCCCCACTGACTATTTATTTTTCTGATGTTTCCTTTTTCTTTTTCATAAATTCATTTGCCTATTTTTATATACCTATATGCTCCAATATTATATTTTATGTCAAAATTATGATATTATTTCTTTATTAAATAGTAATAATCAATAGTCTCTCCAGATATTCATCTTTTTATAACAATCCAAAAACCTCCCCATCAAGCTATTTGATATGTTTGAATCTGTCTTTTATGCTGTTAGTAAAACCATTAATAACATCAACATGCGCATCATCCTAGATCTTATAATAAAAATACTCCTTTTATATTTATATATTTATATATTTAATATTTTCAATATCTATGTTCAACTAAGACTTATCATATCCTTGCTTCAGCATATAGTTTTTATCTACTGGAACCTCTTAATTGGGTTTCTTCATTTTGGATCTCCAAACATCCATCAATTCATGTGAAAAATATAAATCTTATTGGAGATCAAATTTCACATCTACTATACCTCATCATTTTTAATCCATTACCATATTTGCTAATCGATAATAATATCCACCCGAACATTTTCTCTATGGTCTTTCTGATCTTCAATTTCTTCTACATCAGATTCTTTAGAACTAGTGGTCTCATATGAAAGATGGTTTTTTCTTAAAAAAGTTTCATTTTATAATTTTACTTCTATTAACATTTGATGATGGATTTTTATGGTAAATTCATCATTCATATCATAATCTTTAAAATTTTTATGTTAATTTTCTATGAAGTGACCAACCTATCATAATCTAAATAATACAAGTCTATGTTTCCATTTAAACTTTCCTTTTCCACTTTATATATTTTAATAAAGGATTAACATGACTTCAATCAAAATATTATTATTCTATACCATCCTCCATGGTAATATTCATCAAATAGTTTAATTCCACCTCCTTTGAATTCCTCTTTTACATAGCCTCATTATCATTATTCCTCATCTTATATATGAAAAGAGTGATATGAACACTATCCAATAAAATTTACTTTGATTATTTATCCTTGATCAATGAGGATATTTTATTGAACCAATGTGAAATAATCCTCAGTATTCAATTTTTTATCTTTACATCATTGAACATTTCTCTAAGACTACACATGCCTTCCACAATTACATTCACCCAATCGAAGAATGAATCAATATATTATTTTGGGTGCCTCCTCATGTCCTAATACTTTTAACAAAAAACCTATAGTTTATCTTCTTAAACATATTTTTATCCTTCATATGTATTAATATTTCTTTTCTATAGAGTGTTTGAGTATTTCCATGACATGAATTTTATGCAGATTGTGTTAGAGAAAACCCACACTAAATCATTGATTCCTTATGCATCAAATCCTCTTATATACAAAATTGCTCTAAAAAGATCCACTATCTCTACTGACCAAAATACCATAAATAGAATCTGTATATACATCCATGACTAGTGATTGAATGTATTTATATAGTTGATTATTCAACATCTGAAAATTTCCCCCCTCAAAGATCAGAACCCCTTTGTGATTGACTAATACACTCGCATCTAAAAATAGAGATACCCTGAATTTAACAATTACCTATAATACCAATTATTTTACACACTATGTTAAATAATGTGAGAGAGATGGGGGGAGGGGGTGAATCATGGTATATTAAAATAAAAAACCACCCCTTCTTAATCTTTCATTGTCTTTAAACAAAACACACTCCTTACTTATTATCATAGGAATATATAATTTGAAATAAAAAAATCCATCAGAAACAAATTTTTTAATTATTTCACCATAATTAGGATAATCCAAGAAGCATAAAATGGTATTTTTCCTATTTAACATAATCACTAAATCATAATAAAGTTAAAATTTTGAAACAAGAACCATTACCCCTTGTATTTTATAACAACTCACTCATCGAAATCTCACCACTACCTCTATGGAAGTATACTCACTATTCCTTCAGTAGATATAAATTAATCATTTGAATAACTTTTTATTTCAAAATAATTGGTTTTAAATTATGTTATTATTTCATCCAAAAGATTCATAACAATTTCACAAAAAAATTCTGGGCAATTCCTTTTAGGTCCACATAACTTTTTCTTTTTTAAAACCTTTGCAACAATTTTACACAACTTCCAAAATTTCCTCCCACTATGATGCTTTAAAGAAACTACAAACTTTCAAAAAACTCCCCAGAAATTCTTGAAACTCACTTTTTCACTAAAACATAGTCTCCCTTTATCACACAATAGAGGTTTATGTAAATTTCTACCCTCAATAAGTACATCAATTTAAGTATTATAAAAAAAAAATCTCTGAGATTCTACATGTATTTTTATCTATAAGTGATAGGGGTAACAACCTATTTATAGGTTTTGATGGCCCGTTTTTAAACTCCAAACCATTCATATAACTTTTTAAATCCTATAAAAGATATGTATTTTGTATATATTTTTTATGTAAAACTCACCATTTTTACACAAAATCCCTTTTACATGCATCATGTTCACAAAACTCCATATTCTAATAATTTTTCCAAATCTCCTAAAAATCCTCCATTTTATATATTTCTAAATATTATTAATTGAATCATTAATCTTATATATTTTTTACAAGATCCATGAAACTTTTCTTTTGCAAAAAATATATTCAATTTCTCTAAAATAAACTTCAATCCTCTTCCATGTTTTTACACCATTTTTTTTGAAATGACTAGGAAGCATCACCAAATTAAACAAAAAACTTATTGAACAACCTCTAACCTTTTCAAGTGCCCCTAATTATGGAATTAACCATGTTCTCCTCTTCATTATATCATGATCGACATTGTTTTTCAACAATAACCCACTTTTCAACAAACACTACCCTAAAAACTCTGAATCTTCATATAGATAGATTTTATGATAATATAAACTCCCTAAATAACAAAAACTCTAAACTATATTTTCCTAGGGTTTCCTTTTGCTGAATGAAACTAATCATTTAATTAAATAATTAGTATTTTTATTTATATCAGAAAAAATGTCAAATAACACTTCAAATTATTAATGATCTGAAATAGGCTGAGTTTATGGTTCTAAACCTATATACAATATTACACCTCCCTTTGATAATATACACCATTCCATGTAAAACTACATTGATATAATTTCTATCTAGATATATGTTTAATATGGATTAGTTATTCTATTAATTTTATTGTGTGTAAGATAAAAATAATATATTTTTAAATATTAAATATTTTCAAAGGGCCCAGGAAGATATAAAAATTAATTCAACTATGTTAACACTTGATAAATTAATTTTACAAATATTTTCATGGACATGATAAAAAACTCCAGTTGTTATTTACTCTATATCATCAAGAATTTCCATCTTGAGAAGAAAAAATCACTCAAAGTGGTGAGAGTTATGAGCACACATCTAATTCTATCTATAACAACCCAACCCTAGAATCCTGGAGCTGGTACATTATTTTAATATATTGGAATGATTAGTAGGAATCAAGTGCTGAAGTACCTATCGGTTTAATAGTCTCGAAAAATAGATTACATACATGAATGCTACATTACACATTAAAACATAAAACACAACATAAATAATCCGTTTAGAAGGCCATTATTCCCCTATATTAACCCTGCATATCAAACATAATATACTTCTTGGAATCCTGGGAAAACAAAACATAATAAATGGGTAAGCTCAGATGCTCAGTAAGAGTAAATAATTTAGCAGAATCTATTAACTTTTAAGGAAAGATGTGTAATAAAAACAACAGCCTTTTAAACATAAACTTAAAAATAATATGGAGAAAATAAATCAAATATTACCATATTAACATTCAAGTAGATATTCTAATAATTGAATAATCACAGGTAATAATTAATTTCATAATTAGGGAATGCCTAATGCCAAACATCATTACCACATGGTCCAGACCTCGTGCCAAGACTAAAAATAAATTCTTTTCAAAGACTTATTCCAAGACACTAGTTTGTCTCATGAGACCTACCAATGCATCGAGAGGCTATAGCGGCCCCCACCCATCACTTACTAAGTCCATTGCAATCCTCATATAAAAATGTTATAAAATAACATAAACATTTGTATTAAAACTAGCTTATGAAATGTCAATACTTCAACCATAAACCATGAAGGTTATAAAAATAGAACATCCATAGTCAAAAATATCATAATTCATTCGATACACTATGGAATATTTTATTATAATAAATCAACCTTAATTAAGAATAATATCCATTAAACAATGTTGACATAGTTGAAAATGACCAGTTAAACTTCTTGAGAGAAATGTCACTTCTTCTGAAATAATTTAAAAGTCACACATTTATAAAGGAAGTCATTTAAAAGAGATTTTTGAATCAAAGTTTCCCATACCACTTTGATACTTTTTAATGGAATTAACATTTTAAAACAATCATGTCTATATAAATAAATCCTTGAAACCCATTTTTAAAACATGTACATTAATGAGAAAAATTTAGAAGAATAAATTTTTAAAACATTTTAAGAGATGTTTTAGTTAAAAATTACCTTAAAAATCATTTTTAAACATCTTTTATGAATCATGGACATGGATAATAAATATGTCTCAGAAAATACTTACACATAAACAAATTCAGATAGTAATGAGATTGAGGAATCAACCCTTTCCTTGCACTTTCCTTTGGTCGAGGGTACGATTAACCTCTTGTATAATGACCATAGTATGTTATTAAATTATAAAAAGACCTTATTAATATTTATTATATCACACATGATTCATTAATGACTTTATAATACCCATTTAATAATGGTTTCTATGATAAATTACACTACTGGGAAGGGAGGCTTTCCCCATGCTTCTTTACCAATGGTTTGCTTAAACTGTTGGTAAAGAAGGGTCATGACACCCTTTCCCAATGGTTTTAAGAAACCATTGGTAAAAGGGTGTCCAAGGCACACTTCCCCAATAGTTCTAGTAAACCATTGGAAAAGGGTGCCTTGGAAATCTCTTTACCAATGGTTTTTAAAAACTGTTGGTTAATGTTTACCCCAAATACAGTAGGTCACCACTCCTCTCCCCCATTCACGACAAAACCCTAAATATATCAAGGGCTCGACTTCTCTCGTGACTTCCCCCATCTGAACTGCTGGAAATCCATCTAAATCATCTTAATTCAGGCATTTTATTCTTTATACACATAAAATATTTAATTTCTACCTTGTTTTTATTGTTATTCATCTCATATTTTAGTTTTAAGTTTTGATTTTGATGTGTATATCATTTTTGTGTGATTTGATTTAATCTAGACTTTCTATATTCCAATCCATTTAATTAATTAAATATTTAACCCCCCCTCTAAGAATAAACATCTCAAATTCATTACGGTTGGATTATATATTTTCTAAGTATGTGTTTTTATGATTTTTCTTCATCTTGTAATTAAATGTTACTTAGAAATTTATTTATATGTGTTTAGTAATTTTTAGAAAAGTTTTTATGAATGTTTTTCTTAAAATTCATTGAGGAATGTGTTTTATTAAAACGACATTTTTTTAGTAAGGCTTGTGTAATGTAATTTGTTATAGTACACTACGTGACTATGTTTGGTATTTAGTAACACATGAGATAACTGGTGTGTGAGAATGTGTTGTGAATGAGATTCCATGGTTGGTTAAAGATTATATTTACGTTTTGAGCCTATTAAAGAGTTGTTTTAAAGATATTTGGAGATATTTACCTTATGTTTATTGGTGAAAACTGGGAGCTGTAGAGGTGGTTCATGATTAAGACATATAATTACTGCTAAACATGTGGATAAGCCATGCATAATAGTGAATTCCTTAAATGTTTGATGTTTTTAGTCCTTTTTTATTTGGAGTTCCTTTTGATGTTGATGTTCCTTATTGATACCTATGATGGGAATTTATTTTAGTTTCTAAATCAGCTGAGACTCCCCCACCATGCATAGTGTATGCAACATCTACCCTTATTTAATCATTCTGTTTACATAGCCTATGAAACCTCTACCCTCATTTAATCAGTGAACTCAATTCATTAATTCAATCCTTCACTCTCACTAGCATGTAAGAAATTTAATGATGTAAACCCATCCTCACATGATTTCTTACCTTAGATAGTGTCTAACACATGTAATATGTGCTTTTGAATTCATCTGTTAACCAAGATCATATATTCCATTTCCCCCAAGATGACTATACTAATATAACTTTAGGGTCAATTAAATATAGTTCTCATTGTATGTTGTAAATTATGTGTCCTTCTTGGCCAATAATCACTTTCATGAGGGTGGGGTGCTTTTTACTACCCATGCTGGCATGTGTAGACATCCATAAAAATGTTAGATAAGTCACAAGTTTAATTCAGTAATGTTATTATCATTGACATACATTATTATTAATCTCAAATTTAAAAATAAATTTTTTGTCTATACTTAATGAAATTAAATATTTTTAAAAGCCATGAAAAACCTATTAGTGTAAAATCCTAAAATTTATTCACACATGGGGTGCACTTGACTTGGGGAAGTAATTGGGTAATGAAAGGTATAGCCATAGAGGTGCCAATAATGAGTTATTTAACATGAGTGAATGATTTGGGATGCCTATAACCCATAATGGGACATGAGGCATGTGCCTCTTATAGACCTAATAAAAATTAATATAAATAAATTTTAAATTAATTTATGAGTACTTGTTCTTTACATTATTTTAATAGTTCACTACATCGATGAGAAACTTCTTCCTTTATCGTTTACTTAAAAGTATTTTCTATTAAAGTTCAATCCTATTGAATTGTTTAGTCAAAATGACTTATATGAATTCTTTTTACATAATGGACAGAAGTTGGATGTATGAAACTGATTGGATCTCAAGATATTTTCAAAACAATTTGGAGAGATTTATAGATTTTACATTTCACAATGCTTCAGATAGTGGTCGCATACACTGCCCATGTTTCGATTGTGTTGGTAGACAATGGTTGATCCATGAAGAAGTCAACTACCACATAAACAAAAATACTTTTCAAGAAAACTACTTTGTCTGGTATCACAATGGAGAGAAAATGAAATCTAAAATTTGTGATGATTGAAATGAAAGGACTGGAATGGAGAATTTGTTAGATGATTGGTTTCCGTTTATTCATCATCATGAAAAAGAAAGGATTTCAACTCATGAAGACTTCGATATGAGGTAAGATAATGCATATAGTGGAAATGATGATATTGATAGGGTGACAAAATTGAATGATGCTGCCACGACTCCAGTATATCGACAATGTGATAAAATGAAAAATCTGGAATTTTTAATCTGATTGTTTCATGGGAAAACTATGTATGGGATTTCTAATACAGAAATCGATTACATTCTTACCCTCTTGAATGATTTACTTTCAGATAATGCAAATATTCCCTCAAACCACTATATGGCATGAAAGTTAGTTGAGTAACTTGGAATTTCAAGAAACAAAATTCATGCTTGCCCGAAAGATTGCAGTTTATTCTAGGAGGAAACCGCTGAACGAAATGATTGTATAAAATGTGGCACATCCCGCTGGAAGTCAAAATCTGATAAAACACCATCCCGCATTCCACAAAATGTAATGTCGAACTTTTCATTGATCCCCAGACTCCAGAATATTTTTATGTTTGATGAAATATCAATAAAAATGATATGGCATGATACCAAGAGAAAGAAGACTAATAATGAGTTGGTTCATCCTACAGATGGATTTGCATGGCAGATATTTGATGCTCGACATCCTGATTTTTCAGCTAATGTGAGTAATGTGAGGCTGGGTCTTTAATGTGACGGTTTTAATCTGTTTGGGAAGATACTTACTTCGCACAACACATGGCCAGTTTTTGTACACATTTATAATCTTCCCCCATGGTTGTGTATGAAAAATCCTTTCACTTTCATGAGAATACTCATATCTAGTCCTTTTGATCCCAGCAATGATATTGATGTATACATGCAACCTTTAATAAAAGAGTTGAATATTATTTGGGATGTGGGTGTGAGCACATACGATGCATGTTTGAAAGACATATTTTAGATCTGTGCTGCGCTTATGCGGACAATCAATGATTTTATCGCTTATGCAATTATTTCTGGATAGTGCACGAAAGGGAAAACTATCATGCCCATTTTGTATGTAGAATACATGATCAAGAATACTGAAACATTGTTGTAGTTTCAGTTTTTTGGGACATCGATGATTCTTGCCAAATGATCATCCATATAGAATGAATCATCGAAGATTTGATAATACCATAGAGACTGATGATCCACCTCAGTGTATGTCTGGAACTGATGTGCTTAATGAATTGAAAGATTATAGTTTTTCATTCGGAAAGGGTCAAATGAAATCTGGAAAGAGAAATAATGTTTCCACTGAAACTTTTTACAATTGGAGGAAGAGGAGTATCTTTTTTGATTTACCTTATTGGTCAACCAATTTTTGACGTCATTGCTTAGACGTAATGCATATTGAAAATAATATATGCGAAATGTTGCTTTTGGTACTTCTAAATGTCAAGGGGAAGACAAAAGATGATTTACGATCTCGGCGTGACTTGGTGGATTGGGGCATCATACCAGAATTGCATCTTGTGCGTATCGGTGAAAATAAAGGGAAAATTCCATCTTCTTCTTATGTGATGACACCTACGGAAAAAAATTCTTTAATTATTAGAGACTAATAGAGTTCCTGATGGCTATTCAGGCAACATATCTAAACAGGTCAACAGAAGAGAGTTGAAGCTAAAATCTTTGAAGACTAAAGATTATCACGTTCTACTGCATGAGTTTCTTCCAATAGAAATCCGTCATCTTTTTTTTTCCAATAATGTAAGGGTGACTGTTAATTGGTTGTGCCATTTGTTTAGAGATCTTTGTGCTAAGAAGTTGACCAAGTCTTTTTTTTGTAAAAATGTTGACATATGCCCCATTAATTTTATGTGAGTTGGAGAAAATATTTCCTCCATCATTTTTCACATGCATGCTGTATCTGATTGTCCATATTCCCACTGAAATACTTCTCAAAGGACCCGTTTTTTTTGTTGGATGTATCCAACTGAAAGAAATATGTATAGATTAAAGTCTTATGTTCGAAACAGGAATCGTCCTGAAGGTTCTATCGTGAACAGTTACTTGGCTCAAGAATGTATGGATTTCATCTCAATGTATTTGTCTGATCTTACATCAAGAATGAACAGAACAATGAGAAATGAAGAAGAACAGTATGAGAAAATTGAACCCATTTTTCCATCACTTCCTCAAACAGGAGTAATTCTTGGATCATATACATTGAAGACATTAAGCAATGAAGAGCGGGAGATGGCACATAGCACAGTTTTGTTCAACTGTGATTTGTTCGATGACTATATCAGGTAACTAAATTTAATATATATATATTACATATATATCTATTAAGCTATTCATATTTTTTTATCTACAGGGGACATAAAAAAATGATAAATAGGAAGCATTGTTCTTTATCTTTGAGAAGGAGAGAGACTTTCCATAGCAAAGAGTTTCTGCTTGGTTAAAACTGAAGGTAAAAATATTTCTGTTTAAAATAATTATATCAATATTTAATTAAGTTTATTAGTCATTTATATTGTAGGTATTGAGTTTTTCTACGGACTCTGTCTCTGAGGAAATAAGAGAATTTGGTTTTGGTCTTAGTACTGTGGTTTGTGATTGTAAATCAATTGTTATCAATGGGTACAAATTTATCATCACTGAACGAGCAAATAACATGAGAACACAACATGATGGTGTTATGGTTACCGCCACAACAGATTGTTATTCCAATGTATCAGATAGTAGACCATGATTTAAAAATTTGGGTTATTATGGAGTCGTTGAGAAAATAATAATATTGGATTATTACTCTCATGGACGAGTCACAATGATGAAATGCCATTAGATTGATTTGATGATGATACATGGCACATTTATTTATGATTTTGGATTTCGAGTAATTAATATAACTCACACTCTTTCTAGCGAAGAACCATATGTGTTGGCATCAATGGCTAAACAAGTTTTTTATGTCAAATACCATCTTCGACCTCAATTTAGTGTCATAGTTGATGTAATTCCAAGACATATTTTTGATGATGGTGATGATGGAATTGACACTGTCCCTAGTGCCATTAGAACCAATCCATTTATTTCCTTTGATTACTCCAATAGCTCAATTGTCAGAGTTGATTGTGAACCTGAAGTTGTGGTTGGAAATATATAAAATCATTCATCCATGTTCTCAATTCTTTTGGTTTACCTCGAGTTGGGTTGTTAAGGTTAGTAATATTCAAATTGATTTAGTATTGATCACAAATATGTTTTAGCTGACATGACCGTTATGTGAATTTTCAATGTTTATTGGTTGCAGTTTTATTTGAATTGAATTTTCTAATTTAGAATTGAACTGTATTCAAACCTAGTCAAACAATATTTTTTACTTGGTGAACATTACAACTTGTATGATTTATTAAATCCATTCAAGCTCTTTTAAAACAATTGATAGCTAAATTACCAATGAATCTCCCTATTCCCTCATATATTTAGTTTTTTGGGTAACACATTAGTTTCCCTTTTCTAATTAATTACAAATTTGTTTCCAAAATCAAGAAATTCAGCCAATTGAAGAGAGACGAAGGAAAAAAACTGGTGGAGAACAATCGTTGAATGGAAGATATGGGCGTTCCACCATTAGTGCCTACAATGAGTACTTTATTTCAAGTATATATTTTTAAATAATATATAATGTCATATGATTATTTTTTTTGTAAAAGTTTTTGGAGGATCCACCTATACGTCGACAGTTATTCGATGATGAGCCTAGTATTGGTCATAGTACTCAGGCTGATGGTACAAGGAGGGTTTGTACTAGAGGTGGATGAGCAGCTTCGCGTACCCGACTAGACCCTGCCCCTCCCACTGACATGTAATCCTTCCCACATTCTGATCCCGGTGTGTCGTTAGGGACACATGGGATATTTAGGCCTCCCATGTTTTCGCCACCTTTTGTATCTTCTGGCCCATCATTTCCATATCCCATGATGATTCCCACTCCCCAGTCAGAATTCGGTCATAGAGATGTCCCATCTTCTTTTCCTTCTAATTCTGTCTCTCTGAGCTTCTATATTCCATCATCTTTGACACCTGTTCCACCAGAGGGTGTTCCATCAGTTTCTGTGGATCCAACGACGCTCAGTGATCAAACTGGAACATGTATATTTATAGAACCCTAACAAATTTTTATAGCAATAATTATTTTCATTATAACATGTTTTGATAAAATATTTGTTTTTCTTTCATGAAAAATACATCTAATAACAAGAGGCGGGGTAAGTACGTATACGGATGCGTTCGTTTTGGAACCGCTGCACATAGGTTATGGTGGATTACAATGAAGGCAATCGAATGGTTGAGAGAACAGGGCCGCAATGTCAGTGTTTTTGGGCGACGCTTGCCAAATACTCTGACATCATTCCCGTCAGCCTCCTATCATGGAGACAGTTTCCACATGAGGTCAAGGATAGAGCTTGGGTAGAGATATGGGTAAAAAAATATGTTGTATTTAATGCCATGAATTATTTTTATATTTATAAGAATTAATATTTTGATGTCAGCTTCGATTTAATTTTCCTGATGGTGAGGGTGCACGACCAAAACGTCTAAAGGATTTATGTGAGATTTGGAGAGCCTAAAATCCTGAGTTGTATATTGTCCAGCATTCTAGAGTTGTCACTGAGTTAGAGGCGGTACCAGTCGTGGATGATTGTCTTATAGAGCAGTATTGTCACATGATTACTCATTAGATGACTACCCAGTTTATAGTATGAATTACATTTGAGGTATTTTAATAATAAATTTCATGTTTGTCATTAATATTATCCTTTTCATTGTCGAATTTTATTTCGTAATCATCTGGAAAAAATAAAAAAAACATTGATGCAAAAAAATACCTCCACATACTAGGATGTACTACGATTCCAGATCATGAGAGGAAGCAGGTATGGAAATTGTTTATAAGTTTTCTTTACGACTTACACTTTCTTTTTTTCCTCAATTAGTTAATCGTTTGCAAAATTTTTCATATAACTTTAGTTTTCAATGTCATTGTAGAGGCAAATACAGAACATTGAAGGACGTGTGCCTCGAGCAAAACTGTTTTTCTTGAGTAGATAGAAAAAGGATAGAAGTGTCATCAATGAAGCGACACAGTAGCAGAATCTAAGTTTTAATCTGTTGATTTTATATATTAATATCTATTTTCAAACTTAATAAGATATTTATATTTTTAACAGGCTGCTTTAGAGGCCCTCCATGCCCAAGAACTAGAAAATTTTGGGCCCACTAATCACATACATCAGGTGTTGGGAGAGGAGCATCCTGGCAGAGTATGTTACCGACCTAGGATAACCCTGACGAGGTATTGACCCTCCTCAGGTATGAGTTGTAGTGCCACCGATCTGCTTCAAGTTAGGGAATATGTAGAACAAGATGGGAAAAGGGCCACATAGATGGCAGAACAGTCTTCTAGGGAAAACAATGCATTTATGAAATTTATTGATGTTCAACGTCCAACACTTCCACCAGAGACCATCCCATCTTTTGATGAATATATGTCATTGATATGTTCTATATATGGTGCACCAGGTGGAAGTTCTAGTGGTGTTCAAGACAATATCTAGCCTGATGATGATGATGGCGAGGAGTTTGATGTGGAAGAGGATGGAGAGGATGAGGTAGAGGAGGATGTAGAGGGCGAGGAGGAGGGCGCTGAGGAGGGCGAGGACTATGATGGGGACAAGGAAGAGGGTGATTATGATGGTGATTATGGTGATGTAGGAAAAATTGATCTGTTACATTTTTTACTAATATTACTGAGATTTAATGTTTAATCTATTCTAGTTGTTGTTTTTATCTAGAACCGTAGTATAGTATTGGAGTTGAGTTATTTTTATATATTGTCTGTTTTCATGGATGTTGTTGTCTTTTAGTGTTTGTGGTGTATCTTGAGCATGTTTATAGAGTTTTGTGTGTTTGGGAACTCCCTGTACAGTCCCATCCTTCCTGGACCCTGGACAACCCCCCACCATCCTCCTTGGACCCCAGAAAGCCCCCCGGACAGCCCCCCCAGAGATCCCCCCCAGGAAACCCCCCCACCACCCTCCTTGGTCCCCAGACAGCCCCCCGGACAGCCCCCCCACCCTCCTCCCTAGACCCCAGACAGCCCCCCAGACAACCCCCCCAGACAGCCCCCCCACCCTCCTCCTTGGACCCCGGAAAGCCCCCTGAACACCCCTCGGACAGCCCCCCGCACATCCCCCCCCCCCCCGGACAGCCACAAGACAGCCCCCAGACATCCCCCACTCTCCTTGATTTCACATGCTTTTTTTATTTCTTTGATCATGCAATGTTATTTTGGATTATTACATTTCTGTATGTATTGAATTATATTAATGTCTTGGTAAGCTTATTAAGTGAAAAAAAAACAACTAGAATATGGAAACCCGCCTCAATCCGAGGCCCGGTGTGGCCGACACCACTCAAAGTGTCTCAGGTTAATTTGAAATGGACAACATTTTAAGTGAAAACAACAACTAGCATACAGAAAACTGACCAAACAGATTTTGAATGTGTTGATCCATTAGAAAAACGATCCATGGGTCATATGTGACATATACGAGTCAACACCGCCTCAATCCGAGGTGCGGTGTGTCCAGTACCATTCAAAGTGTCTCTCTTTTGTTTAAAATAGACATGATTTTAAGTGAAAACAACAACTGACATATGGTAAACTGAGCAAACGAATTTGGAATGTGTTTATGATTTAGGAAAACATTCCATGAGTCATATGTGTAGTGTATGAGTCAACCCCATCTCAATCTGAGGCGTGGTGTGGCCGACACCATTCGAAGTGTCTCACTTTTGTTTGAAGTAGATAACATTTTAAGTGAAAAGTGAAACTGACATATAGAAAACTAACCAAACGCATTCGTATTGTGTTGATACTTTAGGAAAATGATCATTAGGTCATTTTTGACATTTATGAGTCAATCCTGTCTAAATACAAGGTGTGGTGTGGATGGTAGCACTCTAACTGCGTCTCTTTTGTTTAAAATAGATGAGATTTTAAGTGAAAAGAACAACTGACATACAGAAAACCAACCAAACGCATTTGAATTCTATTGATACTTTATCACAATGATCCATGGTTTATATGTGACGGGTACGAGCCAACCTCGGCTCAATCCAAGGCGTGGTGTGGCCGGCACCATTCAAAGTGTCCTACTTTTGTTTGAAATTGATAACATTTTAAGTGAAAAGTACAACTGACATAAGGAAAACTGGCCAAATGCATTCTTATTGTGTTGATACTTTAGGAAAATGATCTTTGGGTCAATTGTGACGTGTACGATTCAACCTTGCCTCAATCTGAGGCCCGGTGTGGCCAACCCCACTCAAAAGTGTCTCAGGTTTATTTGAAATGGACAACATTTTAAGTGAAAATGACAATTGACATAAAGAAAACTGACCAAACGCATTCGGATTCTATTGAAACTTTAGTACAATGATCCATTGGTCATATGTGACGTGTACATGTCAACCTAGCCTCAATAAAAGGTGAGGAGTGGCGGGCCCCACTCGAAGTGTCTCTCTATAGTTTAAAATGGACTTCATTTTAATTGAAAACAACAACTAACATACGGTAAACCAAAAAACACATTCGTATTCTATTGAAACATTAGGAAAATGATCCATGGGTCATATGTGATGTGTACGAGTCAACTGCACCTCAATCCGAGTCGCAGTGTGGTCGGGATCACTCTAAGTGTCTCTCTTTTGTTTAAAATGGACAACATTTCAAGTACGTATAGAAAACCAACCAAAGAGATTCTAATTGTGTTGATACATTATCAAAAGGATCCATGGGTCATATGTGACTTGTACATGTCAAACCTAACTCAATTCAAGGCGTGGTGTGGACAACACCATTCACAGTGTCTCTATTTTGTTTAAAATGGACATCATTTTAAATGAAAACAACAACTGACATACGAAAAGCTAACCAAACGCATTCTAAATGTTTTGATTCTTTTGGAAAATTATCTATGGGTCATATATGATGTGTACGAGTCAACCCCTTTTCAATATGAGGGGCGGTGTGGCCAACACCATTCATAGTGTCTATCTTTTGTTTAAAATGGACATGAGTTTAAGTGAAAACAACAAGTGACATATGAAAAACTGACCAAACTCATTTGAAATGTGTTAGTGCTTTAGGAAAACAATCCATGGGTCATATGTGACGGGTACAAGTCAACCCCGCCTCAATCCGAGGTACAGTGTGGCCGACACCACTCAAAGTGTCTCGCTTTTGTTTGAAATGGACTTCATTTTAAGTGAAAACAACAACTAGAATATAGAAAACCAACCAAATGGATTCTGATTGTGTCGATACTTTAGAACAATGATAAATGGGTCATATGGGATGTGTATGAGTCAACCCCGCCTCAATCCAAGGTGTGGTGTGGCTGGTACCACTCTAATTGTGTCTCTTTTTTTTAAAATGGACAAGATTATAAGTGAAAAGAACAACTGTCATACGGAAAACCAACCAAACACATTTATATTCTATTGATAATTTATCACAACAATCCATGGGTCATATGTGACGTGTACAAGCCAACCCGGGCTCAATCTGAGTTATAGTGTGGCCAAGATCACACTAAGTTTCTCTCTTTTGTTTAAAATGGACAACATTTTAAGTACATACAGAAAACCAACCAAATGCATTTAG
Organism: Viscum album; assembly: GCA_963277665.1. Classification (NCBI taxonomy): domain Eukaryota; kingdom Viridiplantae; phylum Streptophyta; class Magnoliopsida; order Santalales; family Viscaceae; genus Viscum; species Viscum album. The sequence continues at coordinate 1,473,819,843 of OY728132.1, read as the reverse complement.
TTTCCATTGAAATGTTAGGATAACGATCCATGGGTCATATGTGACATGTATGAGTCAACCTCGCCTCAATCTGAGTTGTGGTGTGGCCAAAACCAGTCAAAGTGTCTATATTTTTTCTAAAATGGACTTCATTTTAAGTGAAAACAACAACTAGCATATGGAAAACCGACCAAAAAGATTCTGATTGTGTTGATACTTTAGAACAACTATCCATGGGTCATATGTGACGTGTAAGATTCAACCCCACCGCAATGAGAGGCGCATTGTGACCGACACCATTCATAGTGTCTCTCTTTTGTTTAAAATGGACATCATTTTAAGTGAAAACAACAAGTGACATACAAAGAACTGATGAAACACATTCGAAATGCGTTGATGCTTTAGGAAAAAGATTCATGGGTCATATGTGACGTGTACGTGTCAACCCCACCTCAATCTGAGGTACGGTATGGCTGGCACCACTCTAAGTGTCTCTCTTTTTTTTCAAAAGGATATCATTTTAAGTGAAAACATCAACTGGCATATGGAAAACCAACCGAACACATTCAGATTGTGTTGATACTTTAGGAATATGATCCATGGGTCATTTGAGACATGCATGAGTCATCCCCGTCTAAATCTGAGGCGCGGTGTGGCCAATACTACTCTAACATTGTCTCTTTTGTTTAAAATGGACAGAATTACAAGTGAAAAGAACAACTGGCATACGAAAAACCAACCAAACACATTTGGATTTTACTGATAATTTATGAAAACATTTCACGGGTCATATGTGACGTGTACGAGCTAACTCGGGTTCAATTCAAGTCGCGATGTGGCCGGGATCACTCTATGTGTCTATCTTTTATTAAAATAGACAACATTTTAAGTACATATGGAAAACTGACCAAATCCATTCGGTTTAAATTTAAACATTAGGAGAACAATACATGGGTCAAATATGACGTGTAAGAGTCAACCTCACCTCAATCTGAGGCGCGGTGTGGCTGAAAACACTCAAAGTGTCTCCCTTTTGTTTAAAATGGACTTCATTTTATGTGAAGACAACAACTAGCATACAGAAAACCGACCAAAAGGATTATGATTGTGTTGATACTTTTGTACAATGATCCATGGGTAATATGTGATGTGTACGAGTCAACCCCACCTCAATATGAGGTGCGGTGTGGCCGACACCATTCATAGTGTCTCTCTTTTGTTTAAAATGGACATCATTTTAAGTGAAAACAACAAGTGACATAGGAACAACTGACCAAATGCATTTTAAATGTGTCAATGCTTTAGAAAAACAATCCATGGGTCATATGTGATGTGTACAAGTCAACCCTACCTCAATCCGAGGCATGGTGTGGCCGTCACCACTCTAAGTATCTCTCTTTTGTTTCAAAAGGATAACATTTTAAGTGAAAACATCAACTATCATACAGAAAACCGAAGAAAACACATTCGGATTGTGTTGATACTTTAGAACAATGATCCATGGGTCATTTAGGACATGTAAAAGTCAACTCCGTCTAAATACGAGACACGATGTGGCCGGTACCACTCTAACTGTGTATCTTTTGTTTAAAATGGACAAGATTATAAGTGAAAAGAACAACTAGCATACAAAAATCTGACCAAACACATTTTGATTCTGTTGATAATTTATCTCAACAATCCATGGGTCATATGTGACGTGTACGAGCCACTCGATCTCAATCCAAGTTTCGGTGTGGTCGGTATCACTCTAAGTGTCTCTCTTTTGTTTAAAATGGACAACATTTTAAGTACATACGGAAAATCGACCAAACGCATTCAGTTTTCGTTGAAACTTTAGGATAACGATCCATTGGTCATATATGTTGGTTACGAGTCAACCTCTCCTCAATCCAAGGCATGTTGTGGTTGAAACCACTCAAAGTGTCTATCATTTGTTTAAAATGGACTTTATTTTAAGTGAAAACAACAACTAACATATGGAAAACCATCCAAATGGATTCTGATTGTGTAGATACTTTAGCACAATTATCCATGGGTCATATGTGACGTGTACGAGTCAACCCTGCCTCAACACAAGGCACAGTGTGGCCGACACCATTCATAGTGTCTCTCTTTTGTTTAAGATGGACATCATTTCAAGTGAAAAAAACAACTGACATATGAAAAACTAACCAAACACATTCAAAATGTGTTGATGCTTTTGGAAAATGATACATGGGTCATATGTGACATGAATGAGTCAACCCCACCTCAATCCGAGTAATGGTGTGGTCAGGATCACTCTAAGTGTCTCTTTTTTTTATAATGGGCAACATTTTAAGTACATATGGAAAACTGACCAAATGGATTCTGATTGTGTTAATACTTTAGCACAATGATCCATGGGTCATATGTGACGTGTATGAGTCAACTGCGCCTTAATTTGAGTCCCAGTGTGGCCGGTATCACTCTAAGTGTCTCTCTTTTGTTTAAAATGGACAACATTTTAAGTACATACAGAAAAACCAACCAAACGGATTATGATTGTGTTGATACTTTAGTACAATGATCCATGGGTCATATGTGACGTGTACGAGTCAACCCCACCTCAATCTGAGGTGCGGTGTGGCCGGAACCATTCATAGTTTCTCTCTTTTGTTTAAAATGGACATTATTTTAAATGAAAACCACAACTGACATATGAAAAACTGACCAAATGCATTATAAATGTATTTGTGCTTTCGGAAAAATGATATATGGGTCATATGTGACACATACGAGTCAACCCCACCTCAATCCAAGGTGCAGTGTAGCTAACACCATTCATAGTGTCTCTATTTTGTTTAAAATGGACATCATTTTAAGTAAAAACAACATGTGACATATGAAAAACTGACCAAACTCATTCGAAATGTGTTGATGATTTAGGAAAAAGATCCATGGGTCATATGTGACATGTATAAGTCATCCCCACCTCAATCTGAGGCGTGGTGTGGCCGAAACCACTCAAAGTGTCTCTCTTTTGTTTGAAATGGACTTCATTTTAAGTGAAGACAACAACTAGCATACAGAAATATGACCAAATGGATTTTGATTGTCTCAATACTTTAGAAAAACGATCAATGGGTCATATGTGATGTGTATGAGTCAACCCTGCCTCAATCCGAGGTGCGGTGTGGTCGGTACCACTCTAACTGTGTCACTTTTGTTTAAAATGGACAAGATTATAAGTGAAAAGAAAAACTAGCATACAGAAAACTGACCAAACGCATTTAGATTATATTGATAATTTATCACAATGATCCATGGGTCATATGTGATGTGAACGAGCCAACTAGGGCTCAATCTGAGTCACAGTATGGTCGGGATCACTCTAAATGTGTCTCTTTTGTTTAAAATGGACAAAATTTTAAGTACAAACGAAAAACCGACCAAATGCATTCAGTTTCTATTTAAACCTTAGGATAATGATCCATGGGTCATATATGACGTGTATGAGTCAACCTCACCTCAATACGAGGCATGGTGTGGCCGACACCACTCAAAGTGTCTCTCTTTTGTTTAAAATGGACTTCATTTTAAGTGAAAACAACAACTAGCATACGGAAAACTGACCAAATTGATTCTGATTATGTCGATACTTTAAAAAAATGATCCATGTGTCATATGTGACGTGTATGAGTCAACCCTACCTCAATCTGAGGCGTGGTGTGGCCGAAACCATTCATAGTGTCTCTCTTTTGTTTAAAATGGACATCATTTTAATTGAAAACAACAAGTGACATACAAAAAACTGACCAAATGCTTTAGAAATGTGTTGATTCTTTAGGACAATGATCCATGGGTCATATGTGATGTTTAAGAGTCAACCCCACCTCAATCTGAGGCACGGTGTGGCCGGCACCACTCTAAGCGTCTCTCTTTTGTTTCAAAAGGATATTATTTTAAGTGAAAACATCAACTGGCATACGGAAAACTGACCAAACACATTTGGATTGTGTTTATACTTCACGAAAATGATCCATGGGTCATTTGAGACATGTACAAGTCAACCTCGTCTAAATCTGAGGCGCGGTGTGGCCGGTACCACTCTAACTCTGTCTCTTTTGTTTAAAATGGACAGGAATATATGTGAAAAGAACAACTTGCATACGGAAACCGACCAAACGCATTCAGATTCTTCCGATAATTTATCAAAATGATCCATGGGACATATGTGATGTATATGAGCCAACTCAGGCTCAATCTGAGTCACGGTGTGGACAAGATAACTACAAGTGTCTCTCTTTTGTTTAAAATTGACAACATTTTATGTACATACGTAAAACTGACAAACACATTCAGTTTCTGTTGAAACTTTAGGGTAACGATCCATGGGTCATATGCAACGTGTATGAGTCAACCATGCCTCAATATAAGGCATGGTGTGGCAAACACAACTCAAAGTATGTTTCTTTTGTTTACAATGGACTTCATTTTAAGTGAAAACAACAACTAGAATACAAAAAACTAACCAAACAGATTCTGATTATGTTGATACTTTAGAACAACGATCCATGGGTCATATGTGACATGTACGAGTCAACCCCGTCTCAATCTGAGGCGCGGTGTGGCCGAAACCATTCACAGTGTCTCTCTTTTTGTTTAAAATGGACATCATTTTAACTGAAAACAACAAGTGACATATGAAAAACTGACCAAACGCTTTCTAAATGTGTTTATGATTTAGGAAAACGATCCATGGGTCATATGTGATGTGTACGAGTCAACATCGCCTCAATCCGAGGTGTGGTGTGGCCGACATCACTCTTAGTGTCTCTCTTTTGTTTCAAAAAGATATCATTTTAAGTGAAAACATCAACTGGCATACGGAAAACTGAAAAAAACACATTCGGATTGTGTTGATACTTTAGTATAATGCTACATGGGTCATTTAGGACATGTTTGAGTCAACCCTGTCTAAATCTGAGGCGCGGTGTGGTAGGTACAACTCTAATTGTGTCTCTTTTATTTAAAATGGATAGGATTATAAGTGAAAAGAACAACTGGCATATAGAAAGCCGACCAAATGCATTCAGATTCTATTGATAATTTATCACAATGATCCATGGGTCATATATGATGAGTAAGATCCCACCCAGGCTCAATCCGAGGCGCAGTGTGGTCGTGATCACTCTAAGTGTCTCTCTTTTGTTTAAAATGGACACCATTTTAAGTATATACGGAAAACTGAACAAACACATTTGTTTTCCATTGAAACATTAGGATAATGATGCATGGGTCATATTTCACGTGTACGAGTCAACCTCGTCTTAATCTGAGGCGCGGTGTGGCCAACATCACTCAAAGTGTCTCTTTTTTTTAAATGGACTTCATTTTAAGTGAAAACAACAACTAGCATATGAAAAACCGACCAAACGGATTCTAATTGTGTTGATACTGTGGAACAATGATCCATGGGTCATATGGGATGTGTATGAGTCAACCCCACCTCAATACGAGGTGCGGTGTGGCCAATACCATTCATAGTGTATCTCTTTTGTTTTAAATGGACATCATTTTATGTGAAAACAACAACTGACATGCGAAAAACAGACCAAATGCATTCAAAATGTGTTGATGCTTTAGGAAAATGATCCATGGGTCATATGTGACGTGTATGAGTCAACCCCACCTCAATCCGAGGCATGGTGTGGTCGAGGTAACTCTAAGTGTCTCTCTTTTGATTAAAATAGACAACATTTTAAGTACATACGGAAAACTGACCAAACAGATTCTGATTGTGTTGATAATTTAGCACAACGATCCATGGGTCATATGTGATGTGTACGAATCAAACCCACCTCAATCTGAGACACGGCGTGGCTACAACCACTCAAAGTGTCTATCTTTTGTTTCAAAAGGACATTATTTTAAGTGAGAACATCAACTGACATATGGAAAACCGACCAAACGCATTCGGATTGTGTTGATACTTTAGGACAATGATCCATGGGTCATTTGAGATGTGTAAGAGTCAGCCCTGTCTAAATCCGATATTCAATGTGGCCGGTACCACTCTAACTATGTCTCTTTTGTTTAAAATGGACTGGATTATAAGTGAAAAGAACAACTGGCATACAAAAAACCGACCAAACACATTCAGAATCTGTTGAAACTTTAGGAAAACGATACATGGGTCATATGTTACGTGTACGAGTCAACCGCACCTCAATCCAAGTCTCGATGTGGATGGGACAACCCAAACTGTCTCTCTTATGATTAAAATGGACAACATTTTAAGTACATATGGAAAACTGACCAAACAGATTCTAATTGTGTTTTTATTTTATCAAAATGATCCATGAGTCATTTGTGACGCGTACGAGACAACCCCGCCTCAATTAGAGGCGTGGTGTGGCTGGAACCATTCAAAGTGTCTCTCTTTTATGTAAAAAGCACTTCATTTTAAGTGAAAACAACAACTGACATACGGAAAACCAACCAAACGCTTTTGGAATATGTTGATACTTTAGGACAATGATCCATGGGTCATTTGTGATGTTTACGAGTTAAACCCACCTCAATCTGAGGCACGGTGTGGCCGGTATCACTCTAGGTGTATGTATTTTGGTTAAAATGGACATTATTTCTATTAAAAACATATAGTGTACGAAAAACTGATGAAATTATGAATTGAATTCCAGATTCCACATATAATTGTCATCTAAATTTTAAACTGAATTCTAAATGAATTATGTATGTTTATAATTACGTTATAAATTCTGATTTAATTCTGGATGTGTATAGTTCCAGGATGTATTATATGTTAAATTTGTATGAATTTTTTCTCTATATATATGTGTTAGTTGGTTATTACAGGCACAATAATTGTATATGTATGTGTTAGTTTATTGCAGGTACAATAATTGGAAATGATTGAAAATGAGAGGTAATGGACTGGCTGCTGTGCAAATTGAACAAAAATGAGAGGGTCGCTGCTGTGCAAATTGCAGGCTACTGTGCAATTGGTACAGCATAGGCTATGTCAATGGTTTGAAACTGTTGGCATAGCCTCTCTGAGTATTTTTTACCAATGGTTCTATGAACCATTGGTAAAAATAATTTCCCAATGGTTTAGAAACCCTTGGGAAAGAAGCCGTTTGCTTGATTTTCCCAACAGTTAATGCCAACCCATTGGGAAAAACTATCCCAACGGTTTGGCACAAATGTTGGGATAGGTTCATATTTTGTAACCTATCCAAATGGTTCAGTGTAAACCATTGGGAAAAGCTTTCCCAATGGCTTACTTCCCAACGGTTTGCATAACCGTTGGTATAATATATACCAATGGTTCTGCAACCTTTCTCAATGGTTCAGAACCATTGGTAAATCCTGTACTTCCAGTAGTGTTAAAATTTTGGGTAAAAATCGCTTTCTTTATCGTACGTGTTTTAACTTATTATTTTAGACCGTATCATTTAGATCATGATTTAAATACATCCAAAATATAAAACATGATTTATATATAATATATATTTAGATTATAAATATGTATAATAGATAGATATTTGAAATGGAAATCACCGTTTATGGAGATGGTAGGCCGTACGTACGCATAAATGATGTTTATGTTTTCATATAGTATTTAATGAAAGTTAGTGAATAAAATATATGTAAGTACACACACAAACACAAAGATATATATATATATATTCAGTAGCATTATTATGTAATATATTACAAACTGATTAATAATATATATTTTTTCAATCATCGTTGAATGGTGAATGTGGAAATGAATCTCATCGCGTCCTGGAGATGGTAAGTTTTACGTACACATGAGCGACGATATAATTTCCTTAATGATCAAAAGCTATGGAATTTAATGGTATATTAATTTTACAGAGAAATTATAATGTTACTTTCCTTAATTATAAACATATTACTCATCATTATATCCATCCAAATAACATAGTGTGGAATAACAAATTACACCACGACATGGAGACGGTAAGCCGTACGTATGCCCACATGATGACATTGTCATTCATAGGATGAATAGAATAATGAGTATGATTGTAACATATTTATAATAACATCATAGTATATAGAATTTACTAGCTATTTTATTTTGGTATGGAAATAACAAATAAAGATAAAGTGGAAGAGGAAAAGAACTTCTAAAGGTGTGATAAAATAATTTCATCTTCTTCAACGAGTTTCATTTTGATTTGAACAAAAGGGATCCATAGGTTGGCTTTTTTCTCAAAGGAATACCTCTAGGATAAAGTGAAGGATGATGGGAGGATATTAGGGAAGGTTTTGGCCGAGCCAAATGGATTTGAAGGTGTGATTTTGAGAGAAAGGGAAGTACCCTTTTATAAGAGAGGTGAGGGTCACTTTAGGAAAAGTTTGAACTATTATTTTATTGTGAAATAATTTCATATTTCTAATTGATTTAAATTGATTTATTTAAAAATAATGTGGGTATGGGTAGAAGCCCTCAAAACCAGTATGTTTTAGACAATTTTAGATCATCATATTAACCCTATCTTTTAGATTTAACTTTTAGTTAAATAATTTAAATTTTACCATGTCCTCCTGTATTATTACAATAAATGGTTAATAAACATGATATAAAAATACAGTAGAACCACAAGTGGTTAATTATTGACATATCTAATATTATCTATGTCCTTTGTCTAATCTTTATATTTTTAGGAGTATTTTATCATTTAGTAAAATAGTATTTATTTTAAAAACTGAATTATATCAATTTTGACACTAATTGGTCTTTGGTTTTTTTGAAATTCATAACAACATTATTACTTCAAAAAAAATTCATTTAATAAACCCTAACATGTCATATTAACCTAAAATATTCTTGTATGGCATCATAAGCATCAATTTATATTTTTTATATATTTATAATATCAATTATTTTGATATTTCATTGATAATGTAATTATTGTATCATCATTGTGTCATTAATACATTTAATTATTTAATCTAGAAAAATTATAAATAAAATATCATGATTTAGGAAATATCTTTATATTTATAATGAATATTTATAGTCAAATTTATATTATGTACAACCCTATATTAATAATCATTTAGTTATTAAACTTTGAATTTTATACTTTTAACTCTTCTTAAAATTAAATAATAATAAATGACCTAATCAAATACAAGTAGACCAAAAGGGTCATATTTTATTACTAAGGTTGGTTTTGGTATAAATAAATTTATCCAATAGAATTAGGACATGTTTTAGGGTAATTATAATATCATTTTTACCTTTAATTATCCTATTTATTTTTAACCATAGTAAATAAAAGTCAAAAGTTACTATTCACCAAAAAGTATTTTCAACTTATTAAACCAAATTTTACATATTTATGTCAACTGTATCTCTCAGGTTATTTAAATTTAATTCACAGAAGCGGTAAAATTATGTTTCATGCAAATTTGTAAATGATCCTAGAAGGTGGGTAAAATACGTTAAAAAGTTAAATAAAATTTTATACATCCAATTTTATTATAAAATGACTCAAATGAATTAAATTGAAATTATAAAGGTATTATATATCTATTTTGGCTTAAAATAAATTAAAATAAAATATTTAAATATTTAAATAAAAAGTCATTTTTAAACAATAACGCAATGTTTTTCACTATTCATCAAAAAATAAAAGTTTTCAGAAAAATACCAAAAATTCACCCTAAGCTAATTATGATATTCAAAATTCAAAAATGAATTCTATTTTACCAAATTCAAAACATAGAAGTTGCATTAATTAATTTAAAATTAATTCCTGTTGTCAAAACCAAAAAGCACGTTTTTATAAAGTAAAAACAATCAAAAGATTGACATGTGTTTATGTCAAATTTAAAAGTGAAATTACTTATAATGACCTAAATTGTATTAATTGATAAAAATATAATCTAATTATATTTCAAAATCATTAAAATTCATAATTCAACACTACAAAATATTTCGATTAAAAATTTTGTTTTCAATTAAAATTTAGTATTTTTCACTTTTCATCAAAATATAAAAGTTATCAGAAAAGTACCAAAAATTTATCCAAAATAAAATTTTATGTCCCTATTTTAAATAATAATTTAATTTCCTTAAATTGAATATATAAAAGTGTCAAATATTGGTTTTGAAAAGGGTTTGCCATTAAAAGGTGGTAAAATTTCATTTTTTTGAAAAATACTTCTTTTATATAAATAAATTGAATTTGTTCTTATATTTTTCCTAAGAAACAAATAATATGGATTATAAGATTATATAGAGTATATAAAATTAAAATTTTAGTTAATATTATTCATAACTGCTTTTTGAACGGCTAGTTCGGTAAGTTGTGTTGCGCTCGAACTCGGTGTTGTGTGTAGCATAAGCTATTGAATTATTTTAGAGAGATAAAGTACTATGAAATCTTGAGGTGTTATATTATCTCCTACTTAAATAAATTTCATCCTCACAATTTGATATTCTTCTTCAAAAATAAAAGGTTTAAAATAGAAAATACCTTTGTGGAAAACCCACATCGTAAATAGGATTAATAAAAATTAGTCTTAATAAGTGGGAAAAGGAAATGAAAAAGTCACCACCTAATTAGGGTTATGAATAAAAGAAGAGTAGTGGAAATTATAGACACATAATTATAGGAAAAATATAAATATTTATAGGGAGTGACTGAGGTTATCATTCACAAACAAGTGTAAAATTGAGGGCCTCAAAGCCATCAATCTAAGATAATTTGAAATATCATCGGTTCAACAAAACATAAGGTATTAGGATAACACATTTTTGGTTTTAAGATCCTTTACCTAAAGTTTAAGAATTAATTTATTCATAGAATAAGAGAAAAAAATATACTTGAAAAGTATAGTTCCATCCTTTAACTAATTCTTACCACAAACTCATCTTTCACTCCAAAAGATAATAGAATTTAAAAATATTTTATTTATCCTAATTGTATAGGGTTAAAAAAATAATTAATTTATAATTAATTTTTCAGAATATTTAAAAAAACTACATTATAAAAACCAGTACATCATGTACGCAAGTGGTAGGTGATTCACTCTTTTCGCCCTTCGATTGCAGGTTCAAGTCTCGCGGCCTTACCGGACGCGACAAGTTGTCGCCTGGCCTCCGAGTTGTCCTTTTTATAATAATCCAAAAATAATCTTACAAAGTTATTTAACCTTAAAAATAGTATCCAATGTCAAACTTAATCCATTCCAACATTTATACTTATCCAAAATACTTTTTCCAAACTCATAGTCAAAATTTTATAAGGTAAACACAATGAAGATATTTTTTCCATGTAATAACATGTAAATACCTTCATCAAGTATTCTTTTAAAACACGGTAACACCCTGAATTACCATAAAACCTTATTGATTACATTAATGCTCCCTTATTCATTATAGTGTAATAGATATACTTATTATATTGAAAAATGATGTAAACACCAACAATAATGAAATAAAAAAACAATTAATTAGTTTCAATGTAGTCAAGAATATCGAATATAATTTATCCAAATCAATCATATCTTATTCCAACATCACTATCTCAGTATCGAAACCATATTAATGTTTATATTTCCTTCAACTATGTATTTTCCAAAAAAACATAACTTTCTATTGATTCACTTTTCTTAGAACCATATAATCTCAAATCCTCTATGAAATAGTACTGCAGTACAATCCTTATTTATTTCCATAATTCATATAACTAGTACATCATTGATACAACACTCAAATGAAATAATTTGATAATAACAAAATAAGAACAATAGTCATTCCTCTTCATCTGCGGTAGTATCACAACTTTATTATTATCCAATAGCATCATTTAAGACATACTCTGATGATTTGGACATTGATTGACGTAGTGTCCCAACTCCTTACAGATGAAACATTGTACATTTGAAACCTTTATCTTACCCTCGCAATCACGAATGTGGTGTCCTTTTTCTCTACACTTATAACATACTCCCATTCCCTTCATGAATTTACCAAGGTGATTCTTTCCACAGATATCACATGTGGAAAAATCCTTATTTCCCTTCTTCCCTTTATCCATAGTTCTCTTTTCCATCCTCTTAGTTTCTTTATCCATTCAAATACATAGGACTCAGAGAATTATTTACTTATATTATTAACACATGATACTATTTATTCATATGATGTGGATATATAGGAGACTATTTCCCTTCTTAATTTTTGGATTAATATCAGGAAATATATGATCCTTATTACTCTTTGAATCATGTGTATTATGAAAGTTCACATTCCTTCTACTAGGCACAATTTCTAAATATTTACATACACTCGGTTTGTTTATGAATTGCAATGCATAATTCAAAAATTGTAAAATACCTAACATAAATTGAAATGTTTATGCATATAATCTCTAATCATAAAAAAAATTTCTTTGAGGAAGTATTTACTCATAAATCCTTCATAATGGTTTGTAAAAAAATGTGAATTATCCTAAGCATATCCCCCGAGAGTGTCATAACCAAGAGTGCATCATGGGCTGTTGTCATGTACCACGATACCTCGGGTCAAGCCCGAAACTCCTTGTCGTAGTTTTTACTCTAGGGTATATCTGTGCCAGAGCCGCCTCTACCTTCTCATATCTAGACAAGGTTGTATTTCTTAGAAAATACACAAAATATCTACATTACCAAAATTCTAGGAAGTCCTATATTAATCCTCAATGTCTATCTTAGGGTAATGTTCTCAAATAAAAGTTTGTCTAAATATAGTTTCCACAGTTTTTACTAAACATCCATTGATACCAACTGTAACTCCCCAACCCTCGAAGCCCGAAGCTAGTGCATTAATTTAATACATTAGAATTATTATAAGGAATCAAGTCCTGAAGTACCGATCAGTTTACTAGTCTTGAAAAATATATTACATACATGAACGTTACATTACACATTAAAACATAAAACATAAAATAAATAATCCATTGAGAAAGCCATTATTCTCCTAGATTAACCCTGCATATCAAACATAATATACTTCTTGTAATATTGGAAAAAACATAAGAAAGGGGTGAGCTCAGATGCTCAGTAAGGGTAAATAATTTAGCGGAAGCTATAAACTTTTAAGGAAAGATGTGTAATAAAAACAACAACCTTTTAAACAAAAACTTGAACCTAATATGGATAAAATAAATCAAACATTACCATATAAACATGCTCATGGATATTCTACAAGTCGAATAATTTCATGTAATAATTAATTTCTTAATGAGGGAATGCCTAACGCCAGACATCATTACCACATAGTCAAGGTCTCGTTCCAAGACTATAAATAAACTTTTTGTAAAGTACTAGTACCAAGACACTATTTTGTATAATTATACATACCGATTAATTGAGGGGATATAGCGGGCCCCACCTGTCACTTACTAAGTCCACTGCATTCCTCATATGAAAATGTTGAAACATAACATAAACATTTGCATTAAAACTAGCATACGAAATGTCAATACTTCAAACATAAACCATGAAGGGTATAAAAATATCACATCCATAGTCAAACACATCATAACTCATTCGATACACTATGGAATATTGTATTATAATAAATCAACCTTAAACAATAATAATATCCAGTAAATAATGTTGACATAGTTGAAAATGATCAGTAAAACTTTTTGTGAGAAATATCCTTTTTATTGTGAAATCATTTAAAAGTAACACATTAATAACAGAAATCATTTAAAATATATTTTTGAATAAATGTGTCCCATACCATTTTTGGACTTTTTAAAGTAATTAACATTTTAAAACAATCATGTCTATATAAATAAATCCTTAAAACCCATTTTGAAAACATGGACATTAATTAAAAATATTTAGAAGAATTAATATTTAAAACATTTCAAATGACGTTTTAGTTAAATAGTACCTTAAAAGAATCATTTTGAAATTAATTTTATTAAACATGGACATGGATAATAAATATGTCCCTGAAAATACTTACACATAAACAATCTCAGAAAATAATGAGATTGATGAATTAACCCTTACCTTGTACTTTCCTTTGGTTGAGGGTACGTTTAACCTCCTGCATAATGACCGTAGTATGTTATTAAATTATACTAGAACCATATTCATATTTATTATATCATACATGATTCATTTATGATTTTATACTACCCATTTAATAATGGTTTCCATGTTAAATTAAAATTTCATGTAATAATCATTTTCTTTATTGTACGTGTTTTAACATGTTATTCTTGATCATATCATTTAGATAATGATTTAAATGCTTCTAGAATATAAAAACAATTTATATATAATATATATTTAGATTATAAATATGTATAATATATAGATATATGAAATTAAAAACACCGTTTATGGAGGAGGTAAGCCGTATGTACGCATAAATGTTGTTTCTGTTTTCATATCATATTGAATGAAAGTAAGTGAATAAGATATATGTAAGTACATAAATATATATATAAATAAATATATATATCTAGTATCATTATTATATCATATATTACATACTTATTAATAATATGTATTTTTATAATCGTCGTTGAATGGTGAACGTGGAAATGAATATCATCGCATCGTGGAGACGGCATGCCGTACGTACACACGAGCGAAGATATCATTTCCTTAATGATTTAAAGGTGTGGAATTGGATGGTAAATTAATTTTAAATAGAAATTATCTTATTATTTTTATTATTTATATACATATTACTCATCATTATATCCATCCAAAAAACATAGTGTTGAATAACAAATTACACCACGGCGTGGAGATGGTAAGTCGTACGTCCGAATGCATGGTGACATTATCATTCATAGGATAGATAGAATAATGAGCATGGTTGTACCATATTTATAATAACATCACGGTATTTAGAAGTTATGGGATTTATTATTTTGGTATGGAAATAACAATGAAAGAGAATGTGGAAGAAGAAAAGAACGTTGAAATGGGATATAAAATAATTTCTTCTTCTTTGGGTGTTTCCTTTTGATTTGAAAAAAAGTTATTTTTAGATTGGATTTTTGTTAAAGGTAAGGCCTATAGGATTAAGCGAGAGACATTGAGAGGAGATTTGGGTAGGGGTTGGCTGATCCAAATTGCTTTGGAGGTGTGATTTTGAGAGAAGGGGAAGTACCCTTTTATAAGAGAGGTGAGGGTCACTTAGGAAATGTTTGAAATATTATTTTATTATAAACTCATTTTCTATTTATAATAGATCTAAATTGAATTATTTAGAATATAATCTTGGTGTGGGTCGATATCATCCCCACCTATAGTTTTTAGACAAGTTTAGGTCCCCATATTAACCCTATCATTTATATTTAACTCTTAGTTAAATAGTTTAACTTTTACCATGTCCTCTTGTATTATTATAATAAATGGTTAAAAAAATTACTATAAAAGCCATGATAACCCCAAGTGGTTCATTATTGAAATATATAATCTTATATATGTCTTTTTTCCGATCCTTATATTTTAAGCATTATTTTATCATTTAATAAAATAGTATTTGTTTTAAAAACTAATTTATGTCAATTTTGAAACTATTGAGTATTTGTTTTTTTGAAAGTCATAAATACATTATTAATTCGAAAAAAATTAATTGAATCAATCATAAAATGTCATATTAACTTATAAAATTCATGTATGGCATCAAAATCCTCACTTTACATTTATTTTTATATTTATAAAATTAATTATTTTAATCTTTAATTCATAATTTAATTACTGCATCATCATTGTGTCATAAATAAATTTAATTGTTTAATCTCTAAAAATTATAAATAAAATAACATGATATAAGAAACATTTTTATATTTCTAGTGAATATTTATTGTCATATTTATATTATGTATTGCTCTATATTAAAAATGGTTTAGTTATTAAACCTTGAATTTTTAACTTTTAACTACTCTTTAAATAAAATAATAATAAATGTCTTAATATAATTAAAGTGGACCAAAAGGATTATATTTTATTCCTATGGTTGGTTTTGGTCGAAATACAATTATCCAATAGAATTAGGACACGTGTTAGGGTAATTATAATATCATTTTTACCTTTAGTTATGCAATTTACTTATAACCGTGGTAAATAAAAGTCAAAAGTTACTATTCACCGAAAATTATTTTCATCTAATTGATCCACATTTTACTTAATGATGTCAACTTTGTTTCTCAGATTTTTTAAATTTAATCCACATAAGCAGTAAAATTACGTTTTATGCAAATTTGCAAATGTGCCTAGAAGGTGGGCAAAAGATGTTAAAACGATCAATAAAAATTTATACATCTAATTTTATTATAAAATGACTCCCATTAATTAAATTGACATTATATATTTATTATATATCTATTTTTACTGAAAATAAATTTAAATAAAATAAATAATTATTTAAATTAAAAGTCAGTTTTAAACAATAACGTAGTGTTTTTCACTATCAATTAAAAATTTAATGTTTTTAGAAAAATAACAAAAATTCACCCTAAGCTAATTTTGATATTCCGAATTCAAAAATTAATTCTATTTTAAAAAATTCAAAACATAGAAGTTTAATTAATTAATTTAAAATTAATTCCTATTATCAAAACCAAAAAGTGGGGTTTTAAAAAGAAAAAACTATCAAAAGATTGACATGTGTTTGTGTCAAATTTAAAAGAGAAATTACTTATAATGACCTACATAGTATTAAATGATAAAAATATAATCTAATTATACTTCCAAACCATTCAAATTCATAATTTAAAATTATAAATTATTTCGATTAAAAAGTTATTTTCAATTAAAATTTAGTATTTTTTAATATTCATCAAAATATGAAAGTTATCAGAAAAGTCCAAAAAAATTATCCAATCTAAAATTTTATGTCCCAAATCAAAAAAATATTTTAATTTAATTAAATTGAATATATAAAATTTTCAAATATTGGTTTTGAAAAGGGTTCTCTATTAAAAGGCGGTAAAATCGCATTTTTTTTGTAAAATACAACTTTTATATAAAAAATGAATTTGTTCTTATATAATGTATAATAAACACGTAATATGGATTATAAAATTATATAGAGTATAAAAAATTAAAAATTCAGTCAATACTATTAATAACCACTTTTTGAACGGCTAGTTTGGTAAGTAGTGGTGTGCTCGAACTCGATGTTGAGTGCAGCGTAAGCTATTAAATTACATTAAGGAAATAACGTACTATGAAATCTTAGAGTATTACACTATCACTTACATGAGATCTACTAATGATTATAATACTTCCAAAATATATATACCAATAATAATATTGCGTCTTAAATATTATTTTCCTATCAGTCCTCGATCACCAATAGACACACTACAAAGTGGGGTGTCATTATTGATATCTAATCCACCCTATTTGACAATGTTTGATGAATCATTCGAAAATATATTTATCTATGAAACATGGAAGATTTTGTGAATTTAGTTCAATTTTAAAGAGTAACTCTAGAAAATAATGAACATAAAATTCATTAAAAAGGATTTGGAATGGCTTGATGAACCTTTGTTATAATTTTTCCCCCACCCAAATCTCCTCAATCACTATCAGGGAAATATATTTGGAGACACAAGATCTTATTCATCTAACTCCAAAGTCCCAAATAAATTTTTAGGGATTCTATAGTTTTTGAGTTGAAAATATACTCCCCTAGATCACCCATACCTTCTCTATTATCAAATTCACCAATTTTGACCCAATAAGAAATAAATCACCAATATATTATTAATAAAGGGTTTGAATTATAATTTAACATGTTAATCTTACCAGACCATTAATTTAAATCTGTTACATATTTATAGTTTTGATATATGGTTTATAGAATAGTGGTGGAGATGATGTTTATATTTCAGATAGAAGGGAAGCATCATGGCCTGGACATGGGTTTTGTTGCATGAAGAGTTGGCTAGAAGAGAGACCATTTTTTCGATTTGGTGTGTTGCACCATGTCTGGTTGATCCATGATATGTTTCTCATGTCATAGTATGGGGGTATGCAATGAAAGTTTTCTTCCATTCTTTCTCAAGGTGAAAGAATTGTCATGAAATGGTTGATTATATTGTAGTGTGAAGGATATAAAATATAAGTTTTCGCAAAGTAAAATCTATTACATATCAATATAAAACTTACATATGGATTTAATAATCTTATGTATTTATAATTAAACATTTATATTCTTGATGTAAATTATTTTGGTTATAGTGTTACGGATTATTGGGTTTGTACTTAAAGGTTATGAGTTTATATATAAGGAGATATGGGATTTTGGTTACCCTTTTGTATAATTATCCCATAGATTGAGGAGATTCAGTCATGGTGTAAATGGGGGTTGGGTATTTTTTTAATTTTACATAAGTGAGAATCCTTACATTGACATATCTACCGTGGCATGATTCCATGGGTGGTTGGTTTTTCAGTTCTTCCTTTTTGGGTGTTATCAGGCCATGATGATTCTATTATTCCATGCTTTGGTATAAGGTTTTCCACATCTCTTGGAAGGATCATATACATGTTGTGAACATATTGTTTGTTGAGTGAATATCATAAATCTCATTCAATTAAGTGAGTTGGAAATGTTTTTAATGGGGTTAGATAAGGTACATCATGATGTAATTTTTATAGATTCATTCAACTTGTTCCCTTCACAACAAGACAATCACATGTCACAGAAATAATTCCATGAATTTATTATTTTATTATAAATTAATAAACAAATTTTAATTCATCAATATTACTTCCTTTTCACTAAACTATTTCCAATAAGATGGTCATATTTGAATATTTTGAGTCCCTATTGGCAACTTCTGATTATCGGCCTCGCGACATTCTCCCTATACTTGTTCTTTTATAATGATTTTTGAAGCACTAATCAAGATAATGGATTCAATAATTCTATTTATTTTCATTTTGAAAATTGATTAAGTATCCCTATTTTTAATTCCATGGGTAAATTGTAATGAATAACCTAATGAAGACAATGAAATTGGCTAAAGGAAATTGAAGGAGAAGGGTAATTTGCATGTGTTTTATATGCTTCCATGATATTAATTATGATTTATGACTATTTGATAATGTTGTTTATAGTTTTCTTTATAGTATTTATATTTGTAGTTTTACATTGATTAAAATGATGTAATCACATCTCATTAATGATAATCATTTAAATATGATAATGGAAATGTTTTTTTAAATTTGTGATTTATATTTATTATATTTATGCTATCCACAAATGATTTACATGAAAAGAATGGTTAAAAAGGCATATTTTATTACTTTTTATATGGTTTATTGTAGTTGGTGATGTTTACCTTATCTTGGTTTAAATAGTTTTAAGTTGCAGTTTATGGTTGTTAGTTTTGAGGGATTGGGATATATTGTATAGTGGATGTTGCAACTAGTTGTTCATGGTTGGAATTGATAGGTTAGGTTATTGATTTGGGAGTGGTGTATGGGGATTTATTATTCTTTAAAATTACATCATGACTGATTATGTGGTGAATAAATAGTTTTGTGGTAGATTGGGGGATGCTGGCATGTGTTGTAGGGTGGTTTATGTCGTAATTGGCTGTGCATTTTGGGTTTGTGTTAGAGATAGCCAGTGGGATGGGTTGTTTTTTGGTAATTATGAATAAGATAATTATCATGGGTCATAATTTAATATAAAATATATCTTAAGGATTTATTTTGACTAAAATTATTGGTTAATTGGTATGATAAACATTTGTTGATTCTCTATGAAATATTTTACATTAAATATGGGTAAAAGAATGAAATAAATAATGTAATGTGTCTTAAAAATGGAAAATATTGAAATAGATAAATGATGTGTTAAATTGGGAAATATGGAATGTTTATTTGTCATTTTTGTATGAAAAGGGTGGGCTAGATTGAGTAGTAGATATGGTAGAAGTTGTTAGTGAAAGATATTGATATCATGGAGATAGTCATGAGCCTTAGTAGCATTTTAATTATTTAAACACTTAGGTTATTATTTTCTGTGGATAAAATATATGTTACATTTCCATGTTATTTTCTAGGTTCCCCACCTGACTTGGATAAACTTATCATTTCGAAAATAATTTAGGTTCCATGTTTTTTCCCAACAACCAAGTTAGTGAGGGAATGGATGACTGACTACTCCATATTTCTCTCTCTCCCTTCCAGTTGTATGATGTGTGACGGATCATTGTATATATATGTATATGGAATATAATAGCTTATTGTTCTACTCTTTAATATTCTATTTGATTTAGTTATGAGGTTGCGATGATGATACATGGTGGGGGACATGCATTGTAGGAGGAGGGAACAACGTTGATTCCCTTTATGTTTATGTTAACCTATTATGATAATGTGGTGATGCGTGATTGTGGTATGTTATATAGCGGTTATGTGGTTCGATTTTTGTGGTGGTATGTGGTAGTAGATATGTGATTATTATTTTTACAATGTTCTATTTTGTCGTATACTGTTCTTATATAGTATATGATGTGTGATGGAATAAGAAATAAAACAACATTTCAATCAGCACTATAATGGATGAATATGTTATAGCCAATCAAGCATGCAAAAAATTACATATCCAGACACTAAATAATTCTGATTATGGACTTCACCTCAACTACCATGTCTTCAAAAGGATACTTTATCAATAATAATTTTATACAAGCTTGAGTGGCTTGAATATATTCATCATTTATAGTGCTAATGGAAATTCAGTTTTATTACTTAATAAACAAAGAAATGAACATTCCTCTTGAATTAAATGAACAAAAAAATGTTGAGTTTTTGTTATCCGCTAAACCATCCCATGTTGCGTATAAATAACCCAATAAATCTTATTTATATTTTTCACTATATAGTAAATAAAAAATACACTATGAATTAGACAGTAGTATTATTTTAACTATAATCAATTGGAATTATTTGGGATTTCATTGATACTATTTTTCTTGTCTTATATTTTATACAATATCGGGTCATTTCACTGTTAAGTACAACAAGATCCTAATGATCTACGCGTATCATGTGACATTGACTACTTTTCTAACATCATCCGTAGAAAACTCTTTTCCAAGTCTTTATCAGTTTTGTTATCACATTGGAATCATGCATTCATAATCTTATTAGAAACCCATTAGCATAAATATATTTATATTTTAATATACCATTCCTTCATTCAGCTACTTATAAATTAAGGAAAAATGTCAATACAACAATTATCGATATCTCTAACTCACAAATCATGAATTTTGTAAAAAAATCACTATTATTCATTTGATCCACCAACTTTTTTGTCTTCCACATACACTAGAAAAATTATCCTTTGATCACTCTGATTATTGATATATATATATTGTAATCAACTCCACTAAATTAGAAAAAAAAACATATATAAATATTGGTGTTGTTTTGAAAACCATTCTCTTGGTTCTTACTCTATCCCATAAATTTCCTTATTTAGGATTAAAATATTGTTCTACTACTCATGGATAAGATAAGTGTACTTCTATTTTATGCACACCTATTATTTCAGAAATCCTTTAATAAATGTTGACATGAAATCCATATGGAATACCTTGAACTTTTTTTCATTTTTTGGGATAAAAATAGATGATTTTGTCCAGTAATTCCATGTGTGAAAATGTCTCATATTCATCATTGCCATTGATTTGGGAGTATCACTTTCACATTATTTGTTCTTTTTTTTGAATCACTATATGATATTAATTCATTTTTTAGGGAAGACCGATTTAATTCGAATTATATTATTTTTTGATGGGCTCAAAACAATTTATAAAGTGTGATTTTATCTATTTTTTAAACACTTCATTCACTACCAAAACCCAATTATCATCCCAAATAGATTATTCAATACACTTTAGATCTACCTAAGATAAGAAATATGTTTATTATAGATACATTATTATAATAGTCTTCATTGGAGCTGTATAATCACTTATGATATTCTTCTTATCAATTTAATCTTGAAACATTGGCTCTTATACAAACATTAGTGTAACTTTATCCATATCATCATTAGTTTCATGTTTACAATCCTCCTCAAGATATTTATCTCTCTCTAGAATAATCAACTATTCATCACTATCATCCTAAACCTATTTATTATTTTTCTATAAACTCTACTCATTATCTACTATCATGAAATTATTGTTTTTAGGATCATTTCTTTTCCACTTATTGATGAATTGTGTTATTTTTATGTTTTCTAAGTAGAAAAATAAAATTCATTAATCTTTATTAGACTCAAACTTCTTATGTTTCTCTTCATTAAAAATGAAACACTTACTTTTAAAGGTTTAAATGAACACTGGTGTTATCTTCTTTTTATACCATAACTCACATGGATTATTTTATTCCCTTATACACAAAAACCTCTATAATAAATTTAAAACAATGTAAATATTGTTTCATTCAAAAACATGTCTAGTATACTTTTCTTGATAAAAATTATTCTAGATAGGTTTTTTGTGATCTAGTTTCTCCCCCGAAACAGACCATTTTTCTTTTTAACTAATCAGACATGGTTCCTTATCCCGTTCATAGAGATAATCATCCACCTTGATATTTGTGAAATATGGGTCATTATCCATATATAATATTATAATCCACCACCTAAGAGTATTTTCATCCACCCTTTGATATTGAGTAATGCAACTGAAAACCACATAATTTTGATTGATGAACATTATACATGCCATTATACACTATTATTTAATTAAAATAATGTAATATCTATTCCCATAAATATAACTTGGTGATATAAATCTACACACATCAACATACACCAATTAAATAACTATTGTTTACTTATAAATTTTTTTACTTGTTTATATTCCATGTAATATTTACCTTTTAAAAATAATTTCATGTGTCTATACAATCACATTATAGAATAGAGAGATCTTGATATCCATCATTATTCACAATATCTTTAAAGTATTTATTTTATTAGATTTCAAATGTAATTATGAGATATTTTTTATATTCTTCCTTAGATAGAAAGCCTATAACATATTATCTAATAAAAAGAAAGAGATTCCCCTTCACGTGGTTCCTTTGTATACCAACATAATCATCATTAACCTTTATTATATATTCCTTCTTGGAAAATTTTATCACATTTCCTAATTAATAAATTTGACTAACACTTAATAGGTTTTGACTGCGACCTTTAATAACCATGAAATTTTCATGTCTCAAATATTTACCCCCAAAATTCTCATTTTTAGAGCTAATAATCATTAGGCCTTAAAAATTGAAAAAAATGAAATATTCCTTATCATACTTAATTATTGTGACAAGATCCTAATTTACATTCATATGTGAAGTGCATCCACTATTAGGCATCATTATACCAGCATGATTTAATTTTTTTATCCAAATGTCTACAACCACTTTCTTCTAATCACTTTTATTTTTGACTAATGTAATCAATGTTACACATAGTGTTAACTAAAAATATCGGCCCTCTTTGGAATTATATAGTACAATATTCTATTTCAAAGTGGTATATTATTTTTAATTTTTTAACATGCTATTTATTCCTTGATCTGATGCATCTGACCACACTGGGTCTTTGTAACGTCCAGTTTCTGGAAGCCTCCCAGAGATGCCCTATACCCAGTTGGTCACATGGTCTCAACTGCATTTCCCTGAATGCTATAGGCTTCTAACTAGCAGTGAGGGCCTTTAATGTGATAGTGGGGAAAATATGCCCTCATTGGAAGAATAACACATCAGAAGTAAGTAGATATACAACTGAGGAAGCAGTAATAACACAAATACAACAGTAAATAGCAGAAGTCTGATGAAAGAAACAACCGGAGCACACACACATATATGATGCATGATACATATGTCTAAGAAAGTAGCCAAACCAGTCACAATACAGAAGTACAATATAAAACCCAAGTACAAAGGAAAGCAGAAAAATAGCTCGTCAGCTTCAAAAGCCTCAGCTTGGCCCCATGCTCTCCAGCTCTACAGTAGTCAAGTACCTGAAGTAGAATGGAGCTCTCCCTTATCTATACCTGCAGCAATATAATTTGTTTTGGCCAAAAATCATGACCCAAACAAGGTGTGAGACTAATCCCAATAGGTAACCACAAAAAAGATCTATGCCTAATAGTCAGTGAGTATATAGAAGATAATAAGTAAAAGTAAGTAGTAATAATGAAGTATTGAACAATAACAATCCACAGTTTCATTGCATTCTGTTTCATATATCAAGAAACAACTAAAAATCAGGTAAAACAATGGCTAGTACTCATAGACTCACCTCTCTGGTTCAACCAAACAACACAAGAAAGCAGCTAACACAATGGTAACCCTATGGGAAGTACTCACAGCCTAAACCCTCTGGTTCAACCAAGATAGTACAAGAAACCCTCTGGGAAGTGAACACAGTCTAACCCCTATGGTTTAGCTTAATCTTAGACTCTCTGGGGAAGCAATCACTACCAATTTCTCATATAGTCCCATATTGGTAACTAAAGGGGCTTTGGGGAAGCACTTACATCACATTCCCCCTAGGGCCCGCATCGAGGAACTACAAACACTCTGAGGAAGCACTTACTTCTATCCTCCCTATGGTCTTTCAAGGTAATAGTAAAACAGACACTCTGGAGAATCCCTTACATCCATTATCCCTATGGTCTACTACACCAGGTTCTCACGGCCCTGTGTAATTCAACAAGTATAGCTACATGTATTGGCCAACGTAAACCTCACGAACTACTTGACATATACTATACATCATAACAACATGATAGATAAATAATCACACCATCCTATAACACTAGGCATTGAAAAAAGGTAAGGAAGCCTAACAAGCTAAGTAGGACCAAACGATCATAAATAGAACATTTATGGGAAAAAAATTCCTAAGCATAACAGTTAACCCTATTCACATTCATTTTTCCTCTACTCAAGCATATAAGAATAGAAGGCAATTAACAGGGCTAAATAGTAAAATACGCAATAACCAGTTCATGGGTATTGGGTGATTTTTCCTATATAACTGAAATAATTTCAACAAAAAATAACAAACCACCTACCTTGGTGTTGGGAGATCGCTGTACATGAACCTCAATCCTTGGATCACCCAATATCACTGTAGATCTACAAAAAAGCTCAAAATTTTCAACCGAAGATAACTTGATAAAGAAGAAGAATCATGAACAAAAACTCTAGGAGAAGGAATAGCTTAACAAGGTGATCCCAACACAATAGATAGAGGTCAAATCAGAGATTGAATGCTAGATTGGGGGCTTAGGGAAAGATCACAACCGTAATCTCGCTCTCAGATTAACCAAAACTAGAAGGACAACTTTCTATCCGCTAGATGTGACCCCGGTGCGTTTAATGAAAAAAATACGGTAGATGATGTGTACATCAGAAGTACACGGTGTGTACTTGCCTTTATCGGCCTCTGCATTAGGCGGTCTTCAGGTCACCATACACGGCTGTGTGCATGGCCGCTGCACGGCCAACACCTGGCTTCCCGCGGTATCCGAGTACACGATGTGTACTTCAAAAATTCCCAGAAACTCTTCATTTTCCTCAAAAACAAAAGAAAAAAAAACTTGAAAAGAATATCTAGGTTCTTATAAACTTCCCCCCTTAAAGAAATTCTTCCCCAAATCTCTCTAGCAAGGCAGCGTAGAAGAAGAAACTCGGAATAGCTCCGGCCACTACGATCGTACATCGGCCTCCCTCTCCCAAGTCTTGTCTTGTACTCGCCTGTGTTTCCATAGAATCCATACTAGGGGAACCAAACTACCATATAGAACCTTCATACATAGATCAATAATCCAGATAGGATGCTCCTTGAAATATTTATCTACCTCCAACTCGACTTCCCCGGGTTGCAAACCATGATATGAGTATGGGAAGTAATGTCAAAGATGAGTAACGTGGAAGAAATCGTGCATAACCCGATACCTCTAAGGAAACTTCAACAGATAGAAAACCGGCCAAACTTTCTCCAACACCTCAAACGGCCCGACGTACCTCAACGAAAGCTTCCCCTGTCTCCTAATCCTCTTGTGTCCAAACCTTGGTGTGACACGTAGGAAAACATAATCTCCGACCTTGAACTCCAAAGGTTATCTCCGTCGATTAGAATAAGACTTCTGTCGAGACTGTGCAATATCCATCCTCTTCCGAACCAAATCTATATGCTTCATGGTCTCTTGGACAAGACGAGGTCCCAAAATAGCTGCATCTCCTCCCTCCAGCCAACATAAGGGTGATCGGAAAGGCCCACTGTTCAAAGACTCATAAGGTGTCATCTGAATAGTTGCTTGAAAAATGTTATTTTAGGAAAACTCCAAAATAGGTATATGTCTCTCCCAAGAACCTCCAAAATCCAGGATGCATGATCGAAACATGTCCTCAAGAACCTAAATCGTACACTCGGACTGGCCATCTATCTGGGGGTGGTAAGTTGTACTCAAAAGTACCTATGTACCCAAAGCCTTCTAAATCCCTTTTTAGACCCAAGAAGTAAAACGTGCATCCTTGTCTGAAATGATGGAGTGTGGAACCCCATGTAGACGTACAATCTCTCGGATGTACAACTTTACAATCTCTTCAACAATGAAGGTCTCCAATATTGGCAAGAAGTGAGAATCCTTCGTGAGTCTGTCTATGAAAACCCATACTGCATCATTCCCTCAAGGCGACCTTGAAAACCATGTCACGAAATCCATCACGACATCGTTCCACTTCCACTCGGGAATGGGTAACTACTGCAAAAGACCTCCTGGTCGCTGATTCTCCACATTCACCTACATACAGGTGGAACACCTCATGATGAAACCAGCAATATCTCTCTTCATACCAGGCCACCAATACTAATGGTTTAGTTCACGATACATCTTGGTGACAACAGGATGAACTGCCCAAACTAAATAATGAAAGTCCTGCATCAGCTCCTCGCATATTTCTACTAGAACCCATACGCACCCCTAAAAATGCAAGATCTCACCTCATCTATGGTCCATCTAGGAATAGGGTCCTCCCCTGACACACTTTCCTGTAGGACTAGGCCTTCAGAATCCAATAGCTACCTCATTCTCACTCATTTAAGAAGATAAGAGGTAACACCTATAGAAGAAATAAAATGCTTCCCCTATCCGTCGTGCACCTCCAAATGCATCTCATAGAACAATTCCATAAGATTCCACTCACTACTGGCCTCTTGAACTGCTTGTATATGAGTTCTCCTTCTCAGTGCATCTGCCACTTCATTGCCTTTCCCAGGCTTATAGGCAAGCTCGAAGTCAAAGGACTGAAGGTAGTCGACCCACCTTTATTGTCTCAAATTCAGATCACGCTGAGTGAAGATGTACTTGAGACTTTTTTGGTTGGTGAAAACTGCAAAATGATATCTAAGAAGATAATGTCTCCAATAGTATAATGTATAAACAACTATATCCAGCTTGATATCGTGCGTCGGGTAATTCTCTAATGTGGCCTAAACTACCGAGACCCGTACGCAACAACCCTTTCCCCCCTGCATAAGCACAACTCCAAAAATGATACCTGAAGCATCATAGTACATAGTATATCTCTTTCCCAGCTCTATAAATACTAGTATCGATGCTGAATTAAACCTCCCTTTAAACTCTTGAAAGGATGACTCACAAGAATCTGACCATAAGAACATTTCACCCTTCTTAGTCAGGCCCGTCAGTGGAGCTGTTAAGCGTGAAAAGTTCTGTATGAAATGTCTGTAGTATACATCTAGCCCTAGAAAACTCCATACCTCAAAGATGTTCTTCGGATTCTCCTAGGAAACTACTGCTCTCACTTTCTTTGGGTCTACTGACACTCTTGTCTCTGAGATTACATGACCCAAGAAGTGAATCTGGTCCATCCAAAAGTGGAATTTTGAGAGCTTATCATATAACTGATTCTCTATCAGTGTACTAAAAACGATCTCAATATTTGAGGCATGGCCGTGTCGAGTGTGAGAGTACACCAAGATATCATCCACGAAGACTACCACGAAAGAATCCAAGTATGGATGGAACACTCGGTTCATCAGTGCCATGAAGACTACAAGTGTATTAGTGAGACCGAACGGCATATCCACATACTTATATAGACCATAACTGCTCCAGAAGGTTGTAAGAGGTATATTAGATGGTCTAACACACAACTAATGGTAGCCAGATCTCATGTAAATCTTTGAGAACACTCAGGATCCTCGAATCTGATCAAAGAGATCATCAATCCTTGGCAAGGGATATCAGTTCTTAACTATATACTAGTTCAACTTCTGATAATCTATACAAAGTCTAAGGGTACCATCTGACTTCTTTGCAAACAGAACAAGAGAACCCCTAAGGTAAGTACTGGGTCGGATGAAACCCTTTGCCTGCAACTCCTCCAACTGCTTCTTGAGCTCCTGTAACTTGGTTGTAGCCTTCCTATAAGGAGGTATGGAAACTAGTGTCACTCCTTGCACAGGATCAATAGATAAGTATACCTCCCGCTCCGGAGGCAAACATAAAAATTCCTCTGGGGAGACATCCCTAAAATGATCCACCACAGGAAGAAAGTCCAAATGTGATGTCCCCTGGTCATCCGGATATAGACTAGCGATCTGAACTGTAACTCCTCCCAACCCATGATGCTCGGGTCCTACTCTGCTCACCTGGACATACCATTCTCCCTTATAAAGAAAGGACCCTTCCTTCAGTGACATAAAACTCACCCTATGATGATAGAATTCAACAAAAACCTGTAAGTGGACTAACAAGTCCATTCTGAGAATGAAATCATAGCCTGTTATCTCTAGGACAAAGAGGTCCTATAAGAAGTTACACCCACTAACCTCCTGAGGGCACTCTTTACACTATCGTACACTAGTCATTATTGTCCCCAACTGTGTGTCTAGCTTCAAGATTTCAGAAGAAGAAAAGATACAGAGTCCAAGGCTTTACACAACAGCAACAGATATAAAGCTATGGGAATCCCCGGTATCAAAAAGAGCAGAATCTATAACTGAGGCAACCAGAATTGTACCGCAAACTATAGAGGGTCCAGGATCCTACTCTTGTTGGGTCTGCTCCACTGTAAATGTCTGGCCTGCACCATGACCCTGTGACCTTGCCTAACCACTCTGAGTTGATGCACCCTGTTTTCGCTGAAAACCTAGGGACTGACTAGCATGTACAGAACCTCCACCTTGGCCTAAAAGGTTGGAAGAACTCTAGTTACCTGACTAGTGATCAACTGGTGTCACTACTCCTGAACGAGGAGTCATAGAAGAACACATGTCACCAGATGATGGTGAGAAGATTTGATAGAAGAACTAAATATGACACATCTTGCCACAAGATCCTCACTCCACTAGGTCTCTCGGGCAATGTGGCCTTGTATGCCCGACCCTTACACATTGATAGCATACCACCTAGACAACAGAAGTAGTCTCTCTCCTCGACGGATCCCAGCATGTAGACTCCCTGCAGCTCTTCCTGCTATCAGTAAAAGAGATACTAAAACTAGATGTCTATTCTCTCAAGCTCACAACTTCAGAATCCCAGAGATTTCACTCTGTGATAAGCACCCGGTTGACTATAGAAATGATGGAAGTCAACCAGAAGATGTTCACCTGCGATCGGATGTCATGCCTCAGACCATCCTCAAACTTCCTTTCCAGGAATAACTCATCACCTCCTGGAATAGGCGTGAAGCGCTACAGCTCTGTAAAGTGATAAGAGGACTCCATAACAAAAAGAGTACCTTGATCCAAACTCATAAACTCTCGGGCTCGATCATCCCTCAAAGTCTTTGGGTAGAAGTAGTCATAGAAGGAATGATGAAACTCATCCCAGGACATAACATACTGGTGTCCCACATGTGAGATCACATCCCACTATCTCTTGGTGGAATTCCAAAGAATATATATAGCGATGTTCACCCTCCTCTCTGGAGGCATCTCCAGATGCTCAAAGATAGAAAGCAAGGATTCTAACTATGAATCTATAGCCTGAGGTCCTCATTCCCCTGTGAAGGTGGGAGGATGATGCTGTTAGAAAACCCATGTCAACTCTGCCATAGAAGGGGTAGGATACGGTACTCCTTTGAAGTTATGCATGGACCTCATAAAGCCTTCCCAGAATTGTGCATCCACACCTATGTCTGGAATGACGGCTGGTGTTATGATTGACACAACCAGAGGATCTGCTGGTAGTACTTGATCGTTCATGTCTGGTGTCTGATCGTTGCCCTGTAACTGGAATGCAACTAGAGGATGTCTCAGTGGATTGACTCTGCAAAGACAAGTGCACACCTTAGATCAAGATTATCAAGGACTGAAAACGAGAAGCACAATATGGGAACAGGAGAAGGGAAGCTTTCAAGTTTAACAAAACATGGATACACGACGTGTATGTCCACTAAAAGGCATGTACCTAAATTCTTTTCTCCTTCCTGTGTTCTCTTACAAGGCTAATCCACACGGATCTCCTTATAACAATACTACATGGCATGTTCTTTTTAGAAATGGCGTGTACTAGACGAGCTTCACTGACCCATGTTTTCAGTGACACGGTTGGTTACACGGCTGACTCTACATGGTGTGTTTGTGTCAGAAACGGTGTGTACTAGGAGATTCCACCATCCCGTGTTGTTCATGAAACTAACGAATACTCGGGTTATATTACATGGTGTGTTCAAACTTGACACAACATGTATAAGAAAAGATTTCCCAACCCCGTGTTTCTGCCCACATAGTCAGTAACATGGTTAGAGACTACACGACGCGTACATATAGTACACGAGGTGTACATAATAAAAATAGTTTCTTCCTTAACAGAGGAACACGTGACATGCATTCACAATTACACGATGTGTATTCTTGTTTTTTCCAGACATTAAGCCTTAGAAACTACTCTGGAGCCTAGAAAAACACTAAAACAAACATCAAAGTGCCAAATTATGATCTGTGAGGGCCCATATTCCCCATGAATAAACTCTTGGGTTCTTATACAAGTTATAATCAAGGATAACAGGGCAATGATTCACCAAATTCCGGTCCATGAGGGCCCATAACACCTCAAGAACCAATGTTTGGCGTTTATTCAAATAATCCTTACAAAAATCAATACCCTAACAAAATCAGGTATTCTATCAAGGCATCTATCACAACAGC
Organism: Viscum album; assembly: GCA_963277665.1. Taxonomy (NCBI): domain Eukaryota; kingdom Viridiplantae; phylum Streptophyta; class Magnoliopsida; order Santalales; family Viscaceae; genus Viscum; species Viscum album. The sequence continues at coordinate 1,473,788,636 of OY728132.1, read as the reverse complement.
ATGCATATCTAGCACAACATTTATCACAACAACATGAAATTACTAATGCACCCTAAATGGCCTAACAAGAATACATGACATGTGATTTCTATCAAGTTCCTATGTGATGCATGAGATGGAATACCCTCATCTCATCAAGTTTCAACATAAATAGAACCTCAATAACATCAACAATAACAACACAATACACGTGAATCACCCAACAGTGAAAATCAAATCAACTGTAAAATTGCAAAACCAAAAAAACTGTAGTGAACGAGGTAGATTGGCTTTTCCCTATACACAGGTTAGCTACTCCCAGGCACAACTTATTACCAGTACCTATTCTGTCGTATCCCTGACTATAGGATCCAAATAGTATGTCAAGAAGAAAATAATCCCATTGATACCACTTTGTAACATCCCGGTTCCGGAAAACACCTAGAGACGCCCTGTACCCTGTTGGTCACATAGCCTCAAGCGCATTTCCCCAAACGCTAGAGGATGCCGACTAGCAGCGAAGGCCTTGGGTGTGATAGTGGGGAAACTATGCCCTCATCGACAGAGTAAAACAATGGAAGTAAGTAGATACACAATAGTGGAAGTAGTAATAACACCAATACAACAATAAAGAGTGGAATACTGATGAAAGAAACAACTGGAGCACACACATATATATGATTCATGATACATATGTAGAGGAAAGAATCCAAACAAGTCACAATGTTGAAGTACAGTACAAAACCCAAGTACAAAGAAAAGAAGTAAACAACTCGTTAGCATCATAAGCCTCTGCCTGGTCCCATGCTCTCTAGATCCATAATAGTCAAGTACCTGATGTAGAAGGGTGCTTTCCCTTATCTAAACCTACAACAATGTAATCTTTTTGGGCCCAAAATCATGACCCAAACAAGGCGTGATACTAATCCTAGTAGGAAACCACCAAAATATATGTGCCTAATAGTCTATGAGTATATAGCAGGTAATAAGTGAACGGAATTAGTAACAAATATGTACTCAGTAGTAACAATCCATATTTTCAATGCATTCGGTTTCATGTATCAAGAAATAACTAAAAATGTTGGTAACCCTCTGGGAAGCACTCAAATCCTCACCCCTCTGGTTCAACCAAAAAACAAAAACAAGTTGCTAACACAACAGCAACCCTCTGGGAAGTACTCACAGCCTAACCCCTCTGTTTCAACCAAACAAGTACAAGAAACCCTCTGGGAAGTGCACACAGTCTAACCACTCTCGTTCATCTTAAGCATAGACTCTCTGAGGAAATAGTCCCCAGAAATTCCTCCTATAGTATCGTATCGGTAACTAAAGGATCTATGGGTAAGCACTTATGTCACATTCCCCCTATGGCCCACGTCGAGGAACTACTGACACTTTGAGGAAGCACTTACATCATTTCCCCCTATGGTCTCATAATAGTAAAAAAGACACTCTGGAGAAGCCCTTACATCCATTCTCCCTATGGTCTACTACACTAGGTTCTCACGGCCCTGTTTAAGTCAACAAGTATAGAAAAGCGTATCGTCAAAAGTAAACCTCAAGAACTACCAGGATAACAGTCTACAACAAAACAACATGATAGATAAATAATCACACCATCCTACAACACTAGGCATGGCAAACAGGTTAGGCTACCTAACAGGATAAGCAGGGCCAAACGGTTATAAACAGAACATGCATGGGAAAACACTTCCAAAGCATAGCAATTAACCCTATTCACATTTAATTTACCTCTAATCAAGCATACAAGCATAGCAGTTAATTAACAGAGATAAACAGTAAAATATGCAATACGCAGTTCATGGGTATTGGGATATTTTCATATATAACTCAAATAATTTCAACAGAAAGGCACAAACCACCTACGCCGGTGTTGGGAGATCGCTATATGTTAACCTCAAGCCTTGGATTGCCCAAGAACACTGTATATTTACAAAAACTCTCAAAACATTCAACCGAAGATAACTTGAGAAAGAGGAAGAATTAGGAAACGAAGCTCTAAGAGATGGAAGAGATTACCGAGGTGATCCCAATGCAATTGAAAGAGGTCTAATCAAAGATCGGTTGCTTGATCGAGGGATCGGGGAAAGATCACGGCCGTACTCTCGCTCTCAGATGAACCAAATGTAGGAGGGATTTCTATCCGTCAAACGCGACTCCGGTGCATTTAATAAAAAAAATAAAGTACATGGATGTAATTCAGACGAACATGGCATGTAATTTCCTTTACCATCCCCCCATTAGGCTATCTCTAGGTCACCACACACGGCCGTGTGTATGGCTGCTACACGGCCAACACCCGGCTACCCACGATAACCGAGTACATGACGTGTACTCCTAAAGTACACAATGTGTACTAAAAAAATTTCTAAAAACTCTTCATTTTCCTCAAAAACACCAGAAAAAGAAAAATAAACCTAAAAAGAAGATCTGGGTTCTTACAGTCTTCATAGCTATATTCCTCTATGATTTTCATGAGTAATATCAAGCCATATGTTTACATCCATCAAAATAGAAATATTTACCATAAAAATAATAATAGAATTCTAAATTCCTATAGGTTACCATTTATTATATAATTCCCTTGAATAATGCTTGGGTATAAAATAATGTTTTTTAGAATTTCCATTCTTTCCACAGAGATTAAACTGAGTATGACGTTTATTGTTTTGTGTCTTTTAAAAAGCACCAATATTCCATTTTTATCTCAATGTATTATGAATTTGAGTTATAATTAAATCACCCTTCATCTTTGGAGTGGGGTTTTCAGGTATTATACTAAGAATTAGAGCTTTCTATTTGTAATCAGGTCCCAATGAATATTTATTTCTATGATGTTTCATTTTCTTTTCCTGAAATAGTTTTTTCGTATTTTTCTATACCTACATGATCCAATACTACATTTTATATAACTAGTATGCTCTTATTTATTTATTTCATATAAATAATAAATAGTATCTACTGATATTAATCTTTTCATAACAATCTAAAAACCTACTCATCAAGCTCTTTGATATGTATGAATCAGTCTATCGTGGTGTTAGTGAAACCATTAATAACCTCGACATGTTCTTCATATTAGAACTTATAATAAAAAACCTCTTACTATATTTTTATATTTATAGATTTAATCTTCTAAACCTCTATCATAAACTAAGACTTATCCTCTTCTTACTTATATATATAGAGTTTTTCATCATGAACTGCTTTATTGGATTTCTTCATTTTGGATCTCCAAACATCTATCTATTCCAGGGAAAACCATAACTCTAATTTGAGAGAAACTATCACATACAATTCTCTAAAATCATTTTCAATCCATTACCTTATATGATAATTGATAATAATAGGCACCATAATATATTTTATATGGTCTTTCTGATCATCAATTTATTCCACATCATATTCTTTAGTTTTAGTGGTCTGTTATGAAACATGGTTTCTTATTAAAGAAGTCCAATTTTATAATTTTCCTTCTATTAAAATTGGATGATTTTTTTATAGTAAACTTATCATCCTTATCATCTTCTTGAAATTTTTCATGTAACTTTTCTATAAATGGGCTATCCTATCTTCATCAAAAGAACAAAATTCTAATTTTTCTTTTAAACATTTCTTTTCTCTTTTTTAGATTTTAGGAAAAGGATTATTATTAATTGAATCCATATATAAGTCTTCCATACCATCCCCTATGGTAATATTCATCAAATATTTGAATTATTCCTCCTTTGAATTCCTCTTTTCTGTAACCTCATTATTATCTTTCCTCACCTCATATGTGACAAGAGTGATATGAACACTATCCGGAAAAAGTTACCTTGCTTATTTATCCTCAAGAACCAAGGATTTTTTGTTGAACCAAAGTGAAAAAATACTCATTATTAACTTTTTTTATCTATACATCACTGAGTGTTTCTCTAATACTACACATGTATTCCTCAAATACATTCACCCAATCGAATAATGAATCAATATTTTCTTTTTGGTGAATCCTCAAGTACTCATAATTGTTCCAAAAAAACTATAATTTATATTATTATACATTAGAGTGTCCTTCATATATATTAATCTTCTTTTAAATAAACGGTGTGAGGATTTCCATTACATCAACTTTTTGTATATTTTTTTGGAAGAAACTCACACTGAAGCATTGATTCCTTTTGAATAAAATCACATTCCTTACAAAATCATTCTAAAAATGAACCACTATCCTTAACCACCAAAATTACATTCATAGATTCTATTTATACATACATGACTAATTATTGAAGGTATTTATATCATTGATTATTCCATAGTTGAAAATATTTTCCCTTGAAGACCAGAATTCCTTTTTTATTGACTACTACATTGGCTTCTACTAAGGGAGATTCATTGAATTTAACTCTTACCTCTAATATTTTAATTGATACTAGGTTGAATAACTTGAGAGGTGTGGTGGGGAGGGGGTGGGGTGGGGTGAATAATGGTATTCTAAAATAAAACAACCACCCCTTCTTAAAATTTCATTGTCTTTAAACAAAACTCTTTTCTCACTTAACATCATATGAATTTATAAATTGAAATGAATGAATGAATCAAAAAAAAATTTACTTGGTTCACCATAAGTAGGATAATAAAAGAAGTATAATTTTTTTTTTCAAATTTACCAGAATCACTAAGACATATTAAAGTTACAATAATAATATAATACTCATTGTACCTCTTAGTTTATAGAAAATACTCATAGAAATATCACCATTACCCTTATGAAAGTATACTCATTATTCCTTTAGTAGATATAATTTAATTATTTTAATCACCTTTTATTACAACATCATTAGGTATCAATGAAGTTATTATTTCATTCAAATGATACATTACAATTTATCGAAAACATTTGGGCAGTTCCATTAATATCTATGTAACTTTTAATTTCATGAAACCTTTGAAAAACTTCTACACAACTTCAAAAATATCATGAAACTATGATTCTTAAAAGAAACATTGATATTAAAAAAAACTCCAAAAAAATTATTAAAAATAACTTTTATTTTAAAACATAGTCTCATTTCTTCACACATAAATATTTATGTAAATTTCAACCCATAAGAAGTACATTCATTTAAGTGTTATATAGAAACAATGCCATATGATTATCAATGTCTTTATATATATAAATGATAGGGGTAAAAACCAATTTATAGATGTGGATGAACTATTGTGTAACTCCAAACAATTTAAACAACTCTTTCAGTCCAAGAAAAATTAATTCTTTTGTATATGATTTTTATGTAAAACTCACCATTTTTACCCAAATTCACTTTTGTATGCATAGTGTTCACAAATCTCCATATTTGAACAATTTTCAAAAATCTACTGAAAATAATCCCTATTACATTTTTCTTATGATAAGGTTTTTAATCATTAATCCTATGCATCTTTTTTTCCGTTAATGAAATATTTCACTTTCATAAAAGACATTCAATTTCACTAAAATCAAATTTAATCCTATTCTATGGTTTTTCACAAAATGCTTTGGAAAACAATAGGAAACATCACCAAATTAAACACAAAACTTATAAGAAAACCTATAACCTTCTCCAAATCTCTTAATTCATGAATTATCTGCGTTCTCCTAATAAATGGAGCATTATCAACATGCTTTGTCAACAATAACCAACTTTTTAACAAACACAGCCCTAAAATCTCTTAATCTATAACTGGAAGGATTTTTTACTATAATCATATCCCTAAATAAACTCAAACTCTAAACCAGATTTTCTTAGGATTCCTCTTTCGTTAATGTGAATAATCATTTAATTAATAAATTAGTGTGGTTATTTATATCACCAAACTAGGTCAACTAACACTTTAAATTATCAAAGAGATGAAACAGGCCCGCTCTATGGTTTTAAACCTATACATAATATTACACCTCCAATTTTTATATAATCTCCCTAGCCAAGTCAAACTACAATGATATAATTTCTATCTACAGATATGTTTAATATGAAATAGTTATTCTCTTCTTTTCTATGTGTGTGAGCTAAAAAATAATACATTTTAAAAAATTAAATATTATATGAGGGCACGTGATGCTATAAAAATTAATTCAACCATGTGACCACTTGATAAAAATTTGTACAAATATTTTAATGGACATGAAAAAATGGGTTTTTATTTTCTTTATATCATCATGAATTTTCATTCTGAAAAGAAAAAATCACTCAAAGTGGTGAGAGAAATGAGCTCACATCGAATTATAACACTCCCATGAGATCTAATAAATATTCAAATAAGGCTAAAATACATATGGAATTGTTAATATCGGGTCTATAATAGTATTTTCCTTTCATTCCTTGATCACCACTGGACACTTTTGAAAGAGGGGTGTCATTATTGATATCTAATCCACCCAATTTGATAATGTTTGATAAATCATTCACATACCTCCCTAGCTAAGACACAACGAATATTTTGTGTAATAAGTTCCATTCAAAAGAGTAACTCCTAACAATAACCAACCTCTCCTTCTTTATAAAGGATTTTGAATGGATTTATGAACCATAGGTAAAACATTCCCCCACCGAAAAATCCTCAATATGTGTCATGAAGATACATTTGGAGAAATATGATTTTCTTTATCTAATTCCAAATTCCCCAAACATTGGTTTTTAGGGATTCTAAAGTCTTTTAGTTGACTAAATAGACCCCTATATTAGCCACACCTTATATATTATGAAATTCACCAATTCCAACCCCATAATAAATAACTCTCTAATCTATTACTAACAAAGGGGATGAATTATAATGTAACATCCCAATATTACCATATTGTATATTTAAAACTTTTATGTGTTTTTATTTTTATGAGAAGGTTTATAGAATAGTGGTGGATATGGTGTTAATATTTGTGCTATAAAGAAAGAATCATAGTATGGCCATGGGTGTTGTAGTGTGAAGAGTTGGCTAGAAGAGAGGTCGTTTTTACAGTTTGGCGTGTTTCACCATGTCAGGACGATCCATAATTTGTTTCTTGAGTCACAACTTTAGGGGTAACCCATGAAAGTTTTCTTCCAAAGTTTAAGGATATTAAGTCATGGTGTAAATGGGGATTAGGGTTGTTGTCTAATTGTACCTGAGTGATCATCACTACAAGGACACATCTACCAAGGAGTGATTCCATAGGTGGCTAATTTTTTGGTTCTTCTTTTTTGGGTGTTATCAGGCCATATTGATTCTATTATTACATTATTCAACATAGTGTTTTCTATGTCTTTTGAAAATTTCATATACATTTTGTGGTCATATTCATTATAGTGTTACTATCCTAAGTTATATTTAATTAATATATTTGTTCGAGTTTTAAATTCGGTAGATATGGTAGAACGAAACCTAATTTTATAGATTCATTCACTTTATACCCATCACATCGTGACCATCACCTTTAATAGAAATAATTCAATGAATTAATTATTTTAGTGAAAATTAATAAAACCATTTTAATTCATCAATAATCATTTATATTTCCAAAAAATGGTAATAAGATGATCATATTTGGATATATTTGAGTCCTCATTGGCATCTTTTGATTCTGGGCCTTGTGATCTTCTTCCTCTCTTTGTTCTTATATAATGATTTTTAATGCTCTGGTCGAGATAAGGGATTCCATACTTCTTCTTAATTTCATTGTGAAAATTGTTTATGTATCATGATTTTTCATTACATGGGTGAATGGTAATGATTAAACTAATTGCGAAAATGAAATTGGGTAAAGTAAATTAAATTGGAGGGGTAATTTCCATGTGTTTTATATGTTTCTATGATATTAATTATGATTGATGACTGTTTGAGGATGTTGTTGATATATTTTGGTTAATTCTGTGATATGTTTAGTGTTACAATGATTAAATTGATGTAATCGCCTCTCATAAATAATAATCAATTAAATATGATAATGAAACCATTTTTTGGAGATTTTGGAATTCTAGTAATGATAATTAAGATATCCCAAAATGATTTACATGAAAATAATTGTAAAAAATTGTTATTTTTTATGTTTATTGATTTCTCTATGGTTTTTTATGGTTGGTTATTTTCCCCTTATTGTGTTTTAAACAGTTTCAGTTGGGGGTTTCTTATGGTTGAGTTTGAGGCATTAGCATATATTGTGTGGTAGATGTTTCAACTAGTTTTCCATGGTAGTAATTGAGAGGTACAATTATTAATATGGTAGCGGAGGAAGGGATTTTAAGTTATTTTAAAATAATTTAATGATTGATTATGAGGGAATTAAATAGTTTGTGGTGGACTGGGGGATGTCGACATGTGTTGGAGGGCGGTTTATGCTGAAATTGGCTGTGTGTTTTGGTGTTGTGTTAAAAATATCTAGTGGTTTATAATGTGGTATGTAATTATGAATAAGGTAACTCTTATGGGTCATTATTTAATATGAAATGTATTTTAATGATCTATTTAGACTAAAATGATTGGGTATTATCTTGTATAAACATGGTTTATGTTCTAGGAAAGGGTTGACATTCAATATGGGTGAATGAATGAAATAAATAATGTAATGTGGATGAAAATATTAAATCATGAAATAGATAAATGATATTTTAAATTATGAAATCTGGAATATTTATTTTTTTCTTTTTTATGAAAAGTTTGGGTTGGTTTGAGTTATAGATATGGTAGCAGTTGTTAGTGAATGATATTGATATCATGGTGACAGTTTTGTGCCTTAATAGTTTTTTCACTGTTTAAACTCTTATAGTCCTATTTTCTGTGGATAAAACATATATTAAATTTTACTTGTGGTTTTCTATGCACCCCACCTTAATTTGATAACCATATCAATTCACAAATAATATTTGTTCCATGTTTTTCCCAACAACCAAGTTAGTGAGGGAATGGATGACTGAATACTCCATATTTCACTCTCTACCATCCAGTTATGGTATGATATGCGATAGATCATTCTAGGTATATGTATACAAAATATAATATCTTATGGTTCTAGTATGTAATATTCTAGTCGATTTAGTTATATGGTTGTGATGATGACACATGGTGGGGGACGACCATGGTAAGAGGAGGGAACAATGATGATTTCCTTTATGTTTATGTTACCCTATTATATTAATGCAATAATGTGTGATTGTGGTATGGTATATATTGGTTATGTGGTTGTGATTTTGTGGTGGTGGATATGCAATTAAGATACTTATGAGTTTGTGTTATATGGTATATGGAAATTATATTGGAGATGACATGTGATGGAATACTTTCAATAGGGATATGAGCACTCAGACATTTGTTCTCAAGGCATGAGAGTGAAAAACCTATGGGTAAGTGGTTTCATGCATCATTCCTCTTATATTATTATGATACTATGTTATTATTCTTATATTTGGTATCCGAATATTAAGCCCTGAGTGAGATTGGGTGATATTTGACTTGGAATAGGTGTAAGTCGTTTTGACTATTTATTTATATTGGTATTAGCATGCTTCCTCCACATTTTCATATGAGGTATCGAAGAGTATTATCATGAGAATACATGTTTTATAAACTCTATATATAAATATATATTTTTTAGGTTTTTGGGAGGGATTTGGAAACCAAGATGGATGTTACTAGCATGATTCATTGATCTACTAGATGTGTCACTCCCATATGAGTTTCTTTTTTACATTTTATTTTATAGCGATTTGTATCTATATGAAATTAAATATATTGTTGTACAATTATTGTAATTTATATTATGGAGTTATTTGGAGGTATATTCCTAGTATTATGTTCATAATTCCAATAATATTTTTGTTTTTATACCCTTGGAGATAGTATCCAAACCATTGACTATCAGAGGCTAGATTTGAGGGTCATAGTCATTTTCAATGTTGTCTTGGGATGTGTTCCCAAAGGGTGGTGGTTATTACATAGTGTTATCAAATATATGAATGAGAGTAGCTTAGAGTTTAGAATTATGATCTAGTGATGATTTCATGGGTTTATTGGGGGAAAATCATTATTGAAACTGAGCATGTGAAATAAAAAGTGATACTAGCTTGGAGAAAGGTAATTATAGTTACTTGTGATCTAATGCAAATATCCTAACATTTATAAACACCCTATATGAGGTAATGTTAATTGTAGGGTTGATACACAGGGGTGGTAAATACATCATTATTTTTTGTAGTTGTGATTGAATTTCATTGATTTTTGGAAAGTTAATATAAATATAAATAAATAAACATTAATGAATTCTATTCTACCAGGATTAGAAGTTTATTTTGATGATAATGGTAGGTAAGAGATAGGATTTTCTCTCCACATAGTGGGGTATCATGAGAAATCCAGATCATAGGATTTGATTCAATTATGTTATTCACTTTTCCCAAGATATTTTTTCATATGAGTAGGAAAAGTCATGACATTTTTAGGAGTCACTACATCCCACTATTCAATATACATTAACAAAATTTATATTGGTTTCATATTTTGAGGTGCTAAAGAAGGAAATTGTTGGTCGGAGTGGATACTCAATGGGGGGGGGGTGAATTGAGTTACAATTATAATTTCTATTAAAAATAATTGTATGAAATCTCCCCAAATTAAATAAAAATTAAACTGTAGTGAATTTATAAATCTTGAAAGGATTCAATTAGTTTTTCAAAGATTGATTATTTCTCAGTTAACTTAATCTGAAGACTAAGTTAGCTTTTGAAACTAACTTGCTGACTAACAAAAATTAAAAACACATGCTAGTTTAACTATCAGAGTTACTTTAAAACATATATGAATTATAAAATAATTAGCAGTAGAATATAAGATATAGTTTAAAATGTAATAGGATGCACATAAAGTTTAACCAAGAGGTCAGTCTCAAGCCGAGACTTAGTCCTCTCAAACAGTTTATATAAAACTTTGATCCACACCCTAGATCGGGGTTTACAACAGTACTCAGACTATCTAGGTCCTCATACCTCTACCATAGTTCTACGTGGGAAGTCAAAAAGAACAACAAATCATAGGTTGTCCGGGTCACACTTGACCTCTACCACTATCCACAGTGGGATACAAAAGTGTAAGGGAAATATTGAGTGAGGATTTATAAATACTCCAGTTCAGCACATGAGACATGGTGTGCTTAAAATACAAAACACACACTGCTCAAAATGTAAATAAATGAAAACACAATAGAGATAAACAAATATAGATGAGTATTGAATGATCTATATGTTTTGAGTGAAGCTCTGGACTTCTTGTATTGATGCAGATGAAGTGTTGAGTCCTTATCGAGTTTTTTAGCCACAAAAAATAGAGTGTCATTTTTGTATTTGACTTCCAGGTCCAGGTTGATCAGTCTGATCAACTTGAGTATAGGTGAAATAGTTGGAGCTCTTTACTCCTTGAATGATCTGGTTTTACAGATTCATAATGTATTCTTCCTTCTTCATCTATGCATGTAAGTCCTTGTGTATCTCCATAAGGTTGTTTCTTATGCGCATGGAAAGACTGATCGACTCCCTTTTGTACATCGAGGTTACCTTTTATATATATATCTTTTTGCTCCGGCAATGGGAATGATTACCTTTTTAATGGTACGAGGTACAATTTCCTGACATTCAGTAGACATTAATTAATTAATAGCAGTTTCATTAAAAGCACCAAATATGACTGTTGTTAACAAACAAACATAAGTTTGGTTTTAAAGATATAGTGACTAGATTCCATCGATAGCTCCTAGTATCAGTGAACTTATATCAGTGGACTTGAGTTAGTAGGTCTATAACGGTAGCTGTTACTCTTTATAATGATAGACTATGTATCAGTGACAGTGACTCTGTATCGGTAGCTCCTCTTATCAGAAGCTCTTATATAAAGGAATCATTCTTGTATCGGTGGATATCTCCTTCATTAATTCATCTATATCGGTAGCTTCTTGTATTAGTGGCTCTCTCTATATTTTTGTAGTCTTCATATCAATAGCTGTCTGTTTGTATCGGTAGACTTGTATCCATAGGTCTGTCTGTCTGTATCAGTAGCTCTTGATATAACAGTAGACTCTGTCTATATGTATCGGTAGCTCTTGATATAACAATAGAATCTTTCTATCGGTGATCTTTGCTTATCGGTAGACTATGTCAATATTAGTGACTATGTATCGGTAGGTCTGTATCAGTGACTCAATAACTTAATACTTATCTATTCTATGCAAATCATATCCAGAGTGGGTTAGTATTATTTCAAAACATGTATAAACATAGATAAACATTGATTAACATATGCCAATGATTATTTTGATATATTTTTCAACTTAACAGACGGATGACATAATTTGACATATAGATAGGATTATAAAAACATATTAAAACATAATTGAGATTATCAAAACATGTGAGGTCAAAAATATCCCCCTTTTTTGATAATTACACATTATGATATTATAATCCAAAATAATCATTAACATATCAGTATAAAATACATTGCGTCTCACTTCACAGTGCGAGTAATGAAATTTTCAAATGTATTAGAGAATAGAGTATTACATGAAAATGTATCAGAGGTGTATGTATCATAGGTATGAAACAACTGTATCAGAGGTAGAATATAGTATGCTCATATTTCTCCCCCTTTGTGATTAGCAGAAGGTTGTAAACAATGGATGAGAGAAGAAGATAATGAAAAATAGAATAAGATCACATATATTTCTTGGGGAAAAAATATATATAAATACTAAATTGAGGTAAAAAGAGTACAAGTGATTCCTATCAAATGTCCTATCCACTATTCAATCCACCTCCTCAATATGTGTTTTTGATTTTACCTTGGAATTAGAAGAGGATTCAGGCTGGGTAGATGCAGGTGGAGGATTGGGAACACCAGTGATAATCAGAGGAGGCTGAGCTACTGATATAGTGCCTGACCTAGAATGTGGAGGCCTTTAGGTGATCATGGGAGAGAGACATCTGATTGCTTACGCTGGTGTCATCTGAGGAATGGAGGCAGACTGAGTAGAGGTAGGCAGAGATGGAGGTACAATGATAGGAGTACTGCCTACATTCAAAAATGATATCAACAGATTCCTAAAGTCCATTATGATTCCTCCTCCTATTTCCATAGTAGAGATAAAGTCATCCTTTTTCTCCATAAACTTGTCTAGAGCAGGAGTCAACTCCCTGAGCTTGCTTACTTGTTCTCTGAAAGCATGAGTGACTAGAGGTAGTTTCATGTTCTCTAACAGAAGATTAAAATGAGTCTTCAACTGATGTTTAGTGTATACCCTTTGTAAATAGTAATCCACGTTTTATTTTACCTATTTCTTAGAATCATTGGCCTCTCTCATAAAATTATTAACAATTTTCCCTATATACTTAGTGGTAGTCACCACTTGGGTCAAGGTAGTAGAGTCTACAGATCCACTAGTGGAAGACTGTCCAATCTCTTCTCTCATCACAACTCGAATCTGATCAATATTTAAAGAAGTCCTGGTAGTACTCAGAGGTGAAACAGTAAAGGATACTATTTTCTTAAAATATTTAGTCATCCCACTAATGAGTTTTTTCACAATAGAGTCCTGGGTGCTGACATGTTGTTCCATGGAAATCTTAAATCCCTCAAAAACTAATACCATCTGGCTAACTACACTTTTTACAAATTCCATATCCTTGTCTTCTTGAGATCTAGAGCTCATATAAGATTCCAGAGAGACAACTTATTTCTTTAAGATTCAACATCCTCTTCTAATCTTGAAACTTGATTATGGCAGGTCTTGACTTCATACAAAACACCAGATACTGATTCAGTCATCACAGATTTAATAGATTATATTAACGAGGTTTCGATTCTTCTCATTTATTCTACAAAATAGGTCTTAAGATTAGATTTAAACTTGTACAGATCATATTTTATTACTATATCCTCAGGTAATATTTCAGAAAGTAGATTATAAGAGGTAGGAGGCCTACTAATGGGTGTCTCAACTTCTGAATCAAGATAGTCTAAACCAAAAACCACAAAACTTGGGTCTTCAGCCCAGTCTTCAATCTCATGAGCTACTGAAACAGTACCATGTCTGGTGGGATTCTACCGCTAAATCTGTGCATTTTCCTGTACATGTACATCAATAGATGTTTGAGCAGGAAGGTCTTCCTCAGAAGAGTTTTCCACAACTCTATCCACATCAGGCATCCCAACCTGGGGTGACTGAGGACTAGAAGCAGGTCTGTCTACTTTAACAATTTTCTCATTAGGCATTGAGGAGTACCTAATTAATGGACTGAGACTCAAGCAGGCTGAAACAAATGCTTCATTTTCAGATTCTTTTTCTTCCTCATTCTTTGAAGCAGGCTGGTCTTCCTCATCAATAAATGATTTTTCATTGCTTACTCCCAACAAAGTTTCCTTTCTAGATGATACAAATTCAGCAACATGACTTGGGGGAAAGTCTGCATCCCTCCCATCATCTACAGAGGTATCCTCCTCATCAATATCATCACTATACTTAGGTTCCTCTTCATCAGGTCCTAAACCCGGATCTCTTCTGTCTCTTGGCCTATTAGGATGGTCAATAGGGTTGAACATATTATACATCTTCTCAACATCAATAACCCATTTCCTTCTACATGGGTTCTAGCCAGTATTTATATACTTACAGATTGTGCTTGTGATGAAAAATTGTTCCTCACAACTACTCTCTCATCTTGAGACTCAGCTACTCTATTAACCTTGATCATTACCGAAATCAACATTGCAATGAATAAAGCATTGGATTTTGACTTAGGCCTAGTCATATCCTCAATTTTAATCATCTACATCCTACAAAAATTTACCTTGACACCATGCCTTAGCAGATGCAACAAATAAATATCTTAGTATCTCAGATTTGCAATGTCCCCTCTTCTTGGACTTAGAACTTGTTGGATGAATTTGAATAACATCCGGTTTTCCCCATCCATATCAGTAGCCACTACCTTTCTTTGTTTTCCACTACCGGTGAGCTCTTCCAATTAAACCTCATAGTCAAAAATATAACTGGTAGGAGGTATTTTCTTCGAGGTATACCCAAATACACCCTCATGTGGGACTTTCAAACAATCAGCCCATTCAACCGAAGAAAAATAAATTTCCTTGCCATTCACAAATGAAACCATTCGGTTTTCTTCTTCAGACTTCTCAAAATGAAAAAAAGAATAAAACTCCATAAACAACATTAGAAAATGAGGTCTATTATTGTTTGCAAAACATTCAATCCATCCCTATTCTACCAAAACTCTTAGAACCAAAGACTTTATAGGCAAGAGCCATTCCTCACTGAGTTCCTTTTCGATTACGATTTCTTTATTTTTCAAAAGCTGGTTCACTGAATACTTCCCCTACGTTGTTCTACTTTCACTGCCACTACCTTCAGGTCCGGTTTTTTGCTTCTTCGCACTTAGCACATCACTATCATTCCTAACTATCGAGAGTTTGGTTCTTTCCATCTCTAATCGAAGAACTTAGGGTTAAGCGTAATGTGGGGGTTCAAGAAGTGAGGATTGAAGAGAGGAGAGTTTTTAGTGGAATGAAATGTGTCTAAGGCTTAGTTTTCATCATTTAGGAATCAAAATGTAATAAAAAGAATTATAATGAAAACAATAAGAGTTTCGGCTAAAGAAAACGAAAATCAGACAACACATGACATATCAGTGACAATTACCGGTGAGAGCCCTGATAGTGAGGATTATCTATCGGTGAGGTCTCTCGAGGTGAGGTGTCTCTAGGGGTGAGGTGTCTCTAGTGGTGAGGTGTTTCTAGAGGTGAGGTTTTCTAGTGGCAAGGTTTTTCTAGCGGTGAGGTTTCTCTAGTAGTGAGGTGTCTCTAGCGGTGAGGTTTTCTAGTGGTGAGGTTTCTCTAGTAGTGAGGTGTCTCTAGCGCTGAGGTTTTATAGCGGTGAGGTGTTATAGCGGTGAGGTTTTCTAGTAGTGAGGTTTTGGCTAACGGTGAGGATTGGGCTAACAGTGAGGATTTGACTAACGGTGAGGATTTGGCTAATAGTGAGGATTCAGATAATGGTGAGGATTTGATTATACAAAGTATATCATTCCTCACTCATGTATAATGTACCTCAACCTATCTGATCTTAAAGTATTGGTTAATATGCCAGCTAATTGATGTTCAGTACCTATAAATTATAGAGTAATATCACCCTTTTGGTAATGATCTCTCAAAAAAGTGGTTCCTTACATCAATGTGTTTGGTCCTAGAGTGAGATATAGGATTCTTAGAGATATTGATCGCACTAGTGTTATCACGGTTTATAGATACATGTCTAAACTGATATCCGTAGTCCAATAATGTATGTTTCATCCATAGAGTTTGTGCACAGCAACTACCAGTAGAAATATATTCTACTTCAGTAGTTTATAATGCAACAAAATTCTACTTTTTACTACACCATGATATCAGGGACTTACCTAGAATATGACATGTTCTAGAAGATCTATTTCTATCTAACTTGCACCCATAAAAGTCAGAATCTATACAACTTAATAAATCGAATGATTGTCCTTTTGGATAAAATAATCCTACGTTATTAGAATGTTAATGATATTTGATAATTCTTTTAACAGTAAGCAAGTGTGACTTTTTTGGATTAGCTTGAAATCTTGCACACATACACACACTAAACATAATATATGGTTGACTAGCAGTAAGATAGAGTGGACTCCCTATCATACCTCTGTAGTTGGTTTGATCCACTAGTTTTCCAGTTTCATCAGCATCCAACTTACAAGTTATACTCATGGGTGTGACGTTACCCAAGCTACTATCCAAACCAAAACGTTTTAAAAGATCCCTTGTATATTTACTTTGATTTAATATAATACCATTTTCATTTTGAAAAACTTGAAATCCATGAAAATATTTGAGTTCTACCATTAAACTCTTCTCAAATTCATTTTTCATACTCTTTGAAAATTCAATACCCAAATCATTTTTAGAACATCCCAAAATAACATCATCAACATAGATTTTTACTATCAAAAAATCTTTGGAAATTATTTTAATAAAGAGAGTTGGATCAACAATCCATTTATATAAACCTTTTGAAATAAGAAAACTACTAAGTCTATCATACCAAGCTCGTGGGGCATGTTTTAAACCATATAATGCTTTAGAAATCTTAAAAACTCGATTTGGAAAATGAGGATTAGTAAATCTAGGTGGTTGTTCAACAAAAACATCTTAAATCATAAAACCATTTAGAAAATAACTTTTAACATCCATTTGATATAACTTGAAATTCATATGAGTAGCATAGGCAAGTAGAATCCTAATAGCTTCTAATCCAGATACAGGTTCAAAGGTTACTTCATAGTCTATCCCTTCCTCTTGACTATATCCTTGTGCAACTAGTCTTGGTTTATTCCTAACTATATTTGTAGACTCATCAACTTTATTCCTAAAAAACCCATTTAGTGCCTATGGTCAATGTGTCCTTAGGTTTGTCAACTAATTCATAGACTTTTTTTCTTTCAAATTGATTTAATTCTTCTTGCATAGACATTACCCAAAAATCATCATTGATTGTATCATTGATATTTTTATGTTATAACTGTGAATGAAAGGCTTGATGTTCAACCTGGTTTCACAGAGAATCTCTAGTCCATGTACCTCTATCAAGATTACCTATAACAACATCTAAAGAATGATTCTTTAGAATCCTAGTTGATCTGGTAAAGGTAGGAGTAGAAATTTCAGGTTATTCTCTAGGTTTTAGTTCATCAAAAGCAGCTTCTAGAATATTTCCAGAACTAGTTGTCTTTACAACAGGTTCACTAAAATTATCACTAAGGTTCAGAACATAAAAATATTCTTTAAGATTTTCAAGAGAAGGTATAGGTTCATGCGGATCAGTTTCATCAAATTTGATGTGAACAGATTCTTCCACACATTGGGTTCTTTTATTAAAAACTCTATTGGATTTTCTAGATAAATAATAACCTAGAAAGATTCCTTCATTGCTTTTGGATGAAAACTTGTCAAGATTATATTTTTTATTAATAATAAATACTTTCCAACCAAAAACTCTAAGTAACTAACTTTAGGTTTTCTATTATTCCATAATTCATAACATGTATTTTTAATAACAGGTTTAATCAAGACTCTATTCATAATATAACAAGCTGTATTGATAGCTTCAACCCAAATATAAACAGGTAAGTCATATTCATTTAGCATAGTCCTTGAAATTTCTTGATGTATTCTATTTCTTCTTTCTACTACACCATTCTGTTGAGGTGTCCTAGTGGCAGATAAATTATGATTGTAGCCATTTTGTGAACAGTATGGTTCAAATTCATGATTTTCAAACTCACGACAATGATCACTTATCAAGGTTTTAATCTTAAGTCCACTAAGGTTTTCTACAGACTTGGAGTATTTCTTAAAGTAAGAACAAGCATCAAGCTAGAAAATACCTCCATGCATATCTAGAAAATTCATCTACAAGGACATAGACATAGTGCTTCCCATTTAAACTATAAACTCTAAATGGTCCAAATAAATCCATGTGAACCAACTCGAGAGGTAGAGAAGTTGAGACTTTTTTCTTTTATTTTAAAAGAAAATTTATGTTGTTTTCCCTTTTAATAGGGATTACAAACTTTGTCATCTGGGAATTCATGTTTAGGTAGATCTCTAACCAAGTTCTTCCTAGTCAATTTTTTGAGTGAATGTATATTGTAGTTTCTTAATCTTATATTCCAAATCCTATATTCTTTATGAAAGACATTTAAATAGGTAATATTTTTCTTAGCTAAAGAGTCTAAATCCACAGCATAAAATTTCCATTTCTTAAGGCAGAAAACATTAAAAAAAATTTAGAATTAAAAACATTACAAGAATCATTTTCAAACATAACATTAAATCCATTTTCACACAAGTGAGAAATTCTTAACATATTATATTTTAGTCCATCAACAAGCAAAACCTTAGAAATCAAAATTGAATCAGTGTTACCAATTTGGCCTAAGCCGATGATTTTTCTTTTTGAGTTATCACCGAAGGTGACATGTCCTCCATCAAATTTGATCAAGATTTAAAAACATGAGAAGTATCCTATCATATGTCTTGAACATCCACTATCCAAGTACCATGTTTTCCTACATGAACTTTTGAAGTAGGTTTCCGACAAAACAGGTTTAGACAGAATATAATTTTGGTACCCAAATTATCTTATGTCTAGATAGGTTATCAAGCAAATATTTTGGTACCCATATTTTTCTATTGGGTTTCATATAATAAATAGAGTCCAAATACTTTGAAAGATAAACTTTGTTTGATCTATAACTATGTGAATAACTAGTTGAGACAAAAGAATTTCCAAAAGTGGAACTAGCATCAAACTCTCCAGTTTTTGGAATAAATCTATTTTTTGTGATCTATCTCTATCCAGGTTGATAGCGTAACCCAGTAGTATACATTGGTCCTACTTGTTTTCCTAGATGTTTTCTAAGAGTGTTCTTTCCATTAGTAAATTTTTCCGAATCCTTCCTGAGTTGTTCATTAGATAGTTTCAATTCAGTATTTTCTTTTAACAGTTGAACATTCTTTTACTTTTATACTTATAGTGCAGATTTGATAGTGCTGGTTAAAGTATGTTGTTTCTTTAAGGTTTTATACTTTTCTTTTAGCTCATTACAAGTATAATCTATCATGTTATGGTATTCAAATAAATCTTCACTAGACATGTTCTCAGAATCTGAATTAGAATCATATCCAAAATAATAAGAATTTAAAAAAGGAGTATCCAATGTTACCTCAAATGTATTTGTCATGAAACACATATTAGATTTTTGATATTTTTCATCCTGAGTGGAATCAGAATCACTTGAACTATCCTTTGAAGCACTCCAGGTTGTTTTCATAGCTTTCTTATATTTTGTGTCCTTGTTCTCATATTTCTTATTGTACTTTAATTTTGGACAGTCAGCTTTCACATGTCCTTTCTCTTGCATTCATAGAAGACTATGTCATCACTTTTATCAGTTATTTTCTAATCCTTCTTCCAATGACCTTTATTATCATACTTTCCATTGTAATTGGATTTTCTAAAAAACTTATTATTTCTATAAAACTTCTTAAATATTCCAATTATCTGAGCCATTTCAGCACCACTATTATATGCACTCTCTTCACTTCTTGAAATATCACTTTCACTTTGAAATTTCCCTTTGTACTTATTTTTTCAAGAAGAAGTATTGAAAGCTACAGACTTATTTCTTGGTTCATTATCTTATTCCTTGTTTACTTTCAGTTCTTCTTCATACATCATTAATTTGCCAATGAGTTCCTTGACAGGAAAAGCACTAATGTCACAAGATTATATAATTGAAACTTATGTGCCTCTCCATATTTCTGAAAGACATCTTAGTATCCTCATGATTTTCTCTTTTGCAGGAACATCAATTCCAAGTGAGCTCATTGTATTTACAATTTCTTTGAACCTGAGATACATGTTAGAAATAAGTTCATCAAGATTCATTTTAAAATTATCAAACATAGTAGTGTATGTATTAAATCTCATTTCATTAACATTGGTTGTTCCCTCATGGTAAATAGCCAATGTATCCCAGATTTCATAAGTAGTTTTACAAGAATATATTCAATTAAATTCTTCATCTCTTAAATCACAATACAGAGAATTCATTACTTTAAAATTATTATTGTAAGAAACATTAGTAGGTTCATTCCAAGTAGTTATTTCAGTTTCTGGAATCTTATATTGAGTCTCTATAGTAGTCCAGATAAAAAAACCCATACTTTCTAAATGAATTTTCATTTTTAGTTTCCATTGGGCATAATTAACACCATTAAAGAACGATGGCATGTTAGTAGCTGCACCTTCTAGTAAATTATCCATAATTAAATTTTATCTAATATATTGAAAGAGATAAAAATTTATAAATAACAGAAATTTTGAGATCTTTAAGATACAACTAAAATCACAGTTAAAAACACTTTCACAAACAAAGTGTTTTGAAAAACTTTTAACCAGCCTCTGATACCAAATGTTGGTCAGAGTGGATACTCACGGGGGGGGGGGGGTTAATTGAGTTCCAATTAAAATTTCTATTAAAAATATTTGTATGAAATCTCCCAAAATTAAATAAAAAATAAACTCTAGTGAATTTATAAATCTTGAAAGGTTTCAATTAGTTTCCCAAATATTGATTATTTCTCAGTTAACTTAATCTAAGGATAAAGTTAAATTTTGAAACTAACTTACTGACTAAGAAAAATTAAAAACACTTGCTAGTTTAACTATCAAATTAGCTTTAAAATGTATTTTAATTTCAATGTAATTTGCAGAATAATATAAGTTATAGTTTAAAATGAAATAGGATGCACTGTAGGTTTAACCAAGAGGTTCAGTCTCAAGCCGAGACTTAGTCCTCTCAAACAGTTTATATAAAACATTGATCTACACCCTGTATCGGGGTTTACAACAGTACTCAGACTATCCAGGTCCTCAGACCTATACCACATTTCTTCGTGGAAAATAAAAAAGAACAACATAACATAGGCTGTCCAGGTCACACTGGACCTCTACCACTATCCACAGTGGGATAAAATAGTGTAAGGGAAATATTGAGAGAGGATTTTTAAATCCTCCAGTTCATCACAAGAGACAGGGTGTGCTTAAAATACAGAACAAACACTTCGGAAAATGTAAATAAATGAAAACACAATAGATCTAAATAAATAAAGATGATTTTATAATGCTCTGTATGTTTTGAGTGAAGCTTGGGACTCCTTGGATTGATGCAGATAAAGCATTGAGTCCTTCTCTGGTTTTTTACGCAATAAAAATAGAATGCCATTTTTGTATCTAACATCCAGGTCCAGGTTGATCAGTCTGATCAGCTTGAGTATAGGTGAAATCATTGGAGCTCTTTACTCCTTGAATGATCAGGTTTTACTGATTCAGAATGTATTCTTCCTTCTTCTTCTATGCATGTAAGTCCTTGTGTATCTCCAGAAGGTTGCTTCCTATGCACAGGGAAAGACTGATCGATCTCCCTTTTGTAGTTCGAGGTTCCCTTATATATATATATATATATATATTTTCTCTGGTAATGGGAATGATTACCTTTTTACAGGTATGAGGTACGGTTTCTTGAAATTTAATAGACATTAATTAATTAATAGCAGTTTAATTAAAAGCACAAAATATGACCATTGTTAATAAACAAACAGAATTAGGGTTTAGAGATATAGTGACTGGTTTCCATCAGTATCTCTTAGTATCAGTGAGCTTGTATCAGTGGACTTGAGTTAGTAGGTCTATAATGGTAGTTGTTACTCTTTATAACAGTAGACTATGTATCAGTGATAGTGACTCTGTATCAGCAACTCCTCTTATCGGTATCTCTTCTGTAAAGGTAGCATTCTTGTATCGGTGTATCTCTCCATCGGTAATTCGCCTATATCAGTAGCTGCTTGTTTCAGTATCTCTCTTTGTATATCAGTAGACTTCATATCAATAGCTATCTATTTGTATTGGTAGACTTGTATCGGTAGGTCTGTTTGTCTGTATCGGTAGCTCTTGATATAACAATAGAATCTGTCTATCTGTATTGGTAGCTCTTTATATAATAGTCGACTCTGTTTATCGGTGATCTATACTAATCGGTAGACTATGTCTGTATCGGTGACTATGTATCGGTAGGTCTGTATCAGTGACTCAAAAACTTAATACTTATCTGTTCTATGAAAATCATATCCAGAGCGAGTTAGTATTATTTCAAAACATGTATAAACATAGATAATCATTGATTAACATATTATAATGATTATTTTCATATATTTTTCAACTAAACAGAAGGATGACATAATTTAACTTATATATAGGATTATCAACATATATTAAAACATAATTGAGATTATCAAAATAGGTGATGTCAACGGAAATAGTATCAAGTGGATTCATGTGTAGCTAGGACCACCTCAAGAGGGGACGAATTAGAACCTATTAAGGAGTACCAATACTGAAGGAGGATCTCAAATATTTGGATAATTAATGTTTTTACTAGTAGGGAATCATTCTTAGTAGTATTCACTATATTCTTTTATATATAGTGGTTCCCTTTCATCCATTAAAATATTCATTCTTGTGTGGTTCTCTTGTCAAGGATATAAATATTTTCTATTTTAGATATATACCATTTTTAGTGGTTAGAGTGGAATATGATTCCTATTCCCACATTATCATCCAAAAACATTTCCCTAGAGGCCGTATTAGTAGAAGGGTCAATTGGTTTTTGTTTTGGAAAGGGGGAGATAGTTTAGGGTAGGGATATCGTTATGATATTCTCTATCCTTAGGTTTATTGCGGTAAACACATCCCTGGGGGTGGTTCTTAATAGGACCATTAAGTCTTGGAAGCATGGTGTGACCAGTTCCATTCTAGGGAGATTCCAGAACCTAGTAGTCTAAATATCATTCAAGGTACTATCTATTCTTCATATACCCTTGGTTTGACTCTTTTTTATTATGAAGAATTATATTTCTTCATTGCTCTCATCACGGTCTACTCCTTGGGAATCAATTTGGAGAGGATTTTGATTCCATGTGTGTTAACTATTCTAGTTGGAGTTTATTTTAGTTTACATGATCTGTGTTGGGGTGTGATTTTATGGGAAAATATGGGTTTTTGGAAGTATTATTTTTTACTACAGATACAACTGTTTGATTTTAGATTAGGCATAAATTGGTTTTATTATCTGTGTGTGTGTTCATCGATTACTTATAGAGGAGAGTTGTGTTCTATGATGTAGGAAGCTAAGGTATGGCTTTCATTGGAAAGAGAGACCATAAAACGCGTCATAGCAATTTAGAGACTATATGGTATTGTAAAGACCCGTAAAATTCAAGGAAAATTTTTTCTTAATTTTCTTTAGAATTTTACAAGAGCGCGGTTTCAGACGGCACCTGATTCCGAGGCCCGGAGTGCCCGGAATCAATTTCTGAAGTTTGGATCGGGTACGTTCAGTGAACGAACGAGCGGGAATTCCTAACTTTTGATCCGGTGCTCGGAATTGAAATCCGAGGGCACCGATGAACTCGCAGCGCCGTGTTTCGCTTAAAGAGACCTTTTCGGAAGTTGCGTTTGTTGCAGGTTGAAAGTTAGTTTTGGGGATTAAAAGATAAGTAAAATAAAATTTGTGTGTGAATTTTATTTTATTCGAGGTGGTTAGACTCTCTCATGGGAAGTTGTTGGTGGGGCCCACAACCACCCAACTTCCCATGCGTGGTTATGAGGGAGGTGGGGCCCACACGAAACCCCCACCTTTTCAAGTTCCCTAACTCCCCTCTCTCCCTCTTAATGGCTTGACATCTTAACTTCTATTTAATTATACAACTCATGTATATTAAATAAGTGAGTTAATTTTGGAGTTATCGATTTTGAATTTCAAACCTTTGAAATTCTTTGTTAAGTTTTTGATTAAATTAAGCTCTTCTATCTTTTTGTTGGGTTAGAACGCTTTGGCCACCTTGAGAGCTTTTGAGAGCTTCTTCTTCATCTTCAAGCTCTGACGAAGAACACGAAGAACGCTCAAGCTCCGACGAAGAACGACACCTCTCTTCTTCGTCCTCCGTGTCAACGAGAGGGAACGCCGCTTCCTCCTCGGACCTTCTTCCTCGGCATACGAAGATTCGCCAACGACGTATCTCTTCGGGCATATCTCTTCGTCAACGGATTTGACGAACGACGACCGCGACGCCCGACCACCGCGACGTTGTCTTCCGCGGGACGTTGTCAAATCTTCGATCTTTTACCCGAGGTAGGGGTTGTTGAATATTGTTAATTTATTCCATTTCTTGCTCGTGGATCGCATGTCTACGTGAGGCTTTTCAATATTTATATAAGTGTTATTGTTTAACGTGAGGGGGGCCGGACCGCATGAACACGGCCGAACCCCCCTCCATCGTTCATGTTGTTTATTCTTGTGGGCGGAAGCAAGGTGGCGTGGTGCCGTCGCACCACGCGGATAATTGTACGTTTAACTTAGGCGATGCCGTCGCGCGCGCACCATGGAAGAAACAACAAGAACGCGACGCCGTCGCGCCGCGTTGAATGAATATCAAAGCACGGCGAAGGGGCGCGGTGCCGTCGCACCGCGCCGGACGACAAACACCGCGGCCGGTTCCGGGCCGCGGCGGGACGAGGAGACCGCGGCCGGTTCCGAGCCGCGGCGGAAGAGAAGACCGGCGGCCGGGCCGCCGGCGTCGGAAGCCGAAGGGGGGACCGGAATTTCTGGTCCCGCTAGAGAAAACCGGCCGGCCAGCTGGCCGGCCGGAAGGCATTAAACCGGGGGAATTAATTCCCCGGCCAACACACAAAACCCCCCTCTTTATGAGGGGGGCGTTTTTTTTAAAGGGAAGGGGGCAGCCGACCTCCCCTCCCGGTTACGCTCAAATCAGGCCCCCCACGTGTGGGGGGGCGTTTTAAAAAAATTTGGGCGTGGCACAAAGGCCGCGCCGCCTCTTCCAGGAACCGGGGGCTTAGCCCCCGCGTGCGGCCCCTCGCGGCGCCAGGCCGCCGCGGCCCGCCGCGCCGCCCCGGGGGGGGGGGGGGGGGTCGGGCCGGGTCGGCCCGGACCCGGACCCCCCCGTTTTGAACCTGTTTCGATCCTTTGGTCATAACATGAGCCTCGGACCTCCGAATGACAAACCGTCTGCGGCAACGCGATACTTGGATCGAGACGGTCGTTTCGGTATATCGCACTCAAGGTTTCGGATTACTTTGAGTTCGGCCGGGTTGGTTCGTTCACGAAACCAACCGGGCCTTCGGAGCGGAAACGCTCATATCTTGAGCCACGAACGTCCGATTGACGCGCCGTCAGTCGCGTTGTGTTCCTCTTAGTGAGACGGATCTTTTGGCATACTCCGCCCGAGGTTTGGACGCAGGTGGAGTACGGTCGGGTTGGTTTTGCCTTAAAAACCAACCGGGCCTCGGAGACGAAAATGCCAATAACTCTCAGACCGGGCGTCCGATCGACGCGCCGTCTGTTGGGTTGAGTTCCTGTTGACGATACAGAACTTTTGGATACATCAACTCTGGACCTTGTGACAGTTGATGTATCAGCCTCTCGGCTCGTGGAGCGGACCCTCTGAACGAGCTTGCTGTATGCGGGAACCCTAGTGCTGGCTGCGACTGTTACTGTGACGACTACTACTACTGCTACTGTGACTGCGACGACGACAGTACAGAGATCCTGTGTGGATTCGACGACGACAACTACAGCACTCAGCGATCCTACGTGGAACAGTGCTACCGAACCTGTGTGAGCTGAATCTTCTGTTTACCTTGGGCGGTGGAGCGCTTGGGTGTAGCGGCGGACCCGTGGTACTTGACAGTGGTGGTGCGCTTGGATGCAGCAGCAGACCCTTGGCGGTGGAGTGGTTGGTTGTAGCGGCGGACCCGCGATACTCTACGGAGTGTGTGCGCTTGGTTGTAGTGACAGACCCGTGACGGTGGAGACGTGCGTGCGGAGTACGGAGACCGTGTAGATGACTGAGACCTGACGACTGCTTGACCGACTCGACTTGGAGTGAGTCGACTAGCCCAGTGGACGGAGCGCCCAGTAGTTGGCAGCAGACCCACGGCGGACGGAACGCCTGGTAGTTGGCGGCAAACCTGCGGTACTCGACAGGAGGAGTACCTCAGTAGGCTATCTAGGTGAGCGCCCTGTATTTGGCAGCAGACCCTCAGCGGACGGAGCGCCCGGTAGTTGGCAGCAGACCCGCGGTACTCGACAGGAGGAGTACTTCAGCAGTCATAGGTTAGTGAGCAGTACCTCGGAGTCGTGACAGGACTACTGCACACTTCAGAGACGCAGCTCTTCAGCAGCTACGGTTTCGATAATAAAAATCCTGGTTTGAGCTGAGTCAATGATCTTTGTGTTTCCTCATGATTGAGATGGGTCGCTTGATAACTTAGGTATATGTATGGGCATATACTTGGGTAATAGTTATCCGTTGATTTCATAAACTTGTTATAAACTGTGTGAACTTGTACTGTTATCCTGTGTGGATTTACTGTTTACTCTTCTCGTGGATTGGGTTGTTCTTGGGCTCGGTGTTGGAGTCGAACGGAAATTGGTGACATAGGTATATGTATGGGCATATACCTAATCAATACTGGATGTTACTTTGTGATTGTATCTTCTTGTGGTTTATCCTTTGTGGATTTCAGGAGACCTTCGGGGGGTCTCGGGGTCCCTACTGAGTATCTTATACTCACCCCTGCACGGGCTATGCCCGCACTTCGTTGTGTTGGTTGCAGACGACGGACAGCGCTGACTGCGGTTGAGGCTAACGGAGTAGGTCGGTACCCGGAGGAGGACCACTGGGCGGGACATGCTCGGAGCGGACAGTTGGACCCGAGGAGTTGTGGAGCTATCTGTACCTACCCTTCAGGTAGGATCCGTGGTGGACGATCCAGGAGCTGAGCCATCTGTACCTACCCTTCAGGTAGGAATCCAGGAGGACGTCCCAGGAGCCGCTTGTACTTCAGTTGCTGTTTTCCCTTTCGAGTTGTACTTTACTTTATAGTTGGGCTTGTATTTCCGGCCCCTTTACTTCAGCACAGTTGTTCTAGTTTTGTGTACTGCTTTACTTCCGCTTGTTACTCTGAGGTGCTTGTTTACTTTATTAAGGCAATGCCTTCCCTTTTTACTGGGATTTTATTCCTTGGTGCTAGTCGCCAGCCCCTGGCCTATGGAAGGCGGGCTTGGGGTAGTCACGGCACGGGCCCCGAGGGCGGGTCGTGACAAATTGGTATCAGAGGAGTTCGGTTCTACCGCGAACTCTGATCTTTTTTATGTGAAGCAATAATGTTTAGCGTATTGAATGTGGATATCAGTCCAGGGAGTCCAGTGTTGGTGCGGCGGCCGACGTATCCGTACACCAGGACCCTGACTTCTAATTTCCGACTTAATGCACGAAAACATTGATTGCGTGTGTGTTTCAAAGTTTTCTTTGTGATTACTTATATCAGCTCACCAGGTATACTGTTTGACCGTGGCGCACCTGTCTCCTTTCAGGATGGCCCCACGACGGCAGCCAGCTAGGGTTCCGAGAGTCGAGCGTGACGACAGCCCACCGAGCGACGAGGCCTCGGTACAGGGCCCTTTGTCAGCAGTGGCACCGGCGGTAGCTCTACCCGCTGAGCCCCCGATGCTTCCAGCAGCAGCCGCTGACGATGCACGTCGCCTCAGCGCACTGCATGAGTTTCAGCACCAGCGACCGCCCAGGTTTCGCGGGGAGACGGATCCCCAGGCAGCAGAGGATTGGCTGGAGGCAGTGGTTCGAGTGTTTAGGCTAGTGAGGACACCAGCAGACCTCATGGTGATCCTCGCTGCGAGCCTACTACACGCAGCAGTAGGACGATGGTGGAGCTTGATGCTCCAGGTACACGATGAGGCATCTCTACTTTGGACGGACTTTGAGAGCATCTTCCGCTCGGAGTTCGTCCCAGCCACCCTTCGTGCGGTGCGTATCCAGGAGCTTCTACAGCTGCGGCAGGGCAGCATGACGGTCGCTCAGTACGCGGCGAGGTTCACCGACCTTTCTCGGTACTCGACAGACATGGTACGGGACCCCTTCTTTCGGGCCCGGACCTTCGAGCAGGGTTTGAGACACGAGATCAGGGCATCGCTGATCTCCCTCAGCATACCGACTCAGACAGGAGTACTGGAGCGGGCACTTCTGATCGAGAGTTTCCTTGCTGAGTCTACACCAGCACAGCCACTCACCGCAGGGCGGCACGTGGCAGAGTCATCTGCAGCAGGTAGCCGACGGATGACTCAGGGTTCCAGGCAGACCAGACCTACCGGTGGCCGACTGCACGACTCAGGCTCAGTTGTACGGGGAAGCCGGGGTGGAGTCAGAGCCAGGCGTGCCGAGAGTGGGCAGTGTTACTCCTGTGGCGGGATTGGTCACATGGCTCGTGACTGTCCGACCCGCCATGCTGATGATCAAAAGTTAAGTGAAGAACCTCCCAGGCAGAGGCAGAGGTTCGACCGTGGCGGTCCGCAGGGAGGAGGCGGACGAGGCAGAGGAGCTGGACGAGCAGCCGGTGGTGGGTGACGCTTTGAGGCTCTTCCACCACCACCACCAGGAGGTCCACCCCGACCACAGCGAGTAGGTGAACATGCGAGAGCTCAACTTCAGGCAACCGAGGCCTTCGATCATGGAGCTCTGGGAGCCGATGGACAGGAGCTGAACTAGTGGATACATCCTTTGTACTTCTGGTTCCTTGTTTCATTTGTGTAGCATCTTGTATTATGAGCTGCAATAATAAAAGACGCATACCTTTGTGATATTTTCGTTCCTGTCCTCTTTCATGATGTTACTAAGAGGTTCCAGTTTTGACTGTTGACTTGACCCTCACTTGTGAGACATCTACTGGAGGAGACCCAGTTACCACACACTGATGCCGACAGTGTGACTCAACCCTTGGAGGCGAGAGTAATGGTTGAATCTCTTAGTAGTAGCGTCGAGGCCTTACGACGTCATCCTTGGTATGGATTAGTATCATCCATGTTAGGATTGACTGTTTTAGGCAAAGAATGTGGTTCATTCAGGGGATGAGACCAGATTTCTCTTTTCGGCAAAGTAGAGATCTTGCAGCTCTTGTGGGACCTGTGATGGTCCATGCCACGACAGAGAAGGTCCAGGTCATCCAGGAGCGGATGAGGACAGCTCAGAGCCGGCAGAAGTCATACGCTGACAGGAGGCGGAGGCCACTGGAGTTCGAGGATGGCGACCACGTCTTCTTGCGGGTCTCACCTCGACGGGGTATTCGGAGATTTGGCCGAGGCGGCAAGTTATCTCCGCGCTTCATCGGACCCTTCCAGGTCCTCAGCAAGGTTGGTGAGGTGGCTTATCGCCTGGTTCTACCACCTCAGTTGTACCGGGTGCACGACGTCTTCCACGTATCCCAGCTGAGGAGATACGTGCACGACCTGACACACATCATTGACCATGGGGAGCTTGACGTTGACGATGGGGCGACTTTTACGGAGGTCCCGGTGGAGATAAAGGATCGACAGGAGCGGGTCCTGCGTGGGCGATCGATTCCTCTTGTGCGCATCAGATGGCAGCATGGGAATCTCCAGGAGAGCACATGGGAGCGGGAGGCTTAGATGCGTGCTCAGTACCCTCTTTTGTTTCCCTAGTTTTTGATGTAGCTTTACGGGGACGTAAAGCCCTGAGGTGGGAGTAATGTAAAGACCCGTAAAATTCAAGGAAATTTTTTTCTTAATTTTATTTAGAATTTTACAAGAGCGCGGTTTCAGACGGCACCTGATTCCGAGGCCCGGAGTGCCCGGAATCAATTTCTGAAGTTTGGCTCGGGTACGTTCAGTGAACGAACGAGCGGGAATTCCTAACTTTTGATCCAGTGCTCGGAATTGAAATCCGTGGGCACCGATGAACTCGCAGCGCCGTGTTTCGCTTAAAGAGACCTTTTCGGAAGTTGCGTTTGTTTCAGGTTGAAAGTTAGTTTTGGGGATTAAAAGATAAGTAAAATAAAATTTGTGTGTGAATTTTATTTTATTCGAGGTGGTTAGACTCTCTCATGGGAAGTTGTTGGTGGGGCCCACAACCACCCAACTTCCCATGTGTGGTTATGAGGGAGGTGGGGCCCACACGAAACCCCCACCTTTTCAAGTTCCCTAACTCCCCTCTCTCCCTCTTAATGGCTTGACATCTTAACTTCTATTTAATTATACAACTCATGTATATTAAATAAGTGAGTTAATTTTGGAGTTATCGATTTTGAATTTCAAACCTTTGAAATTCCTTGTTAAGTTTTTGATTAAATTAAGCTCTTCTCTCTTTTTGTTGGGTTAGAACTCTTTGGCCACCTTGAGAGCTTTTGAGAGCTTCTTCTTCATCTTCAAGCTCTGACGAAGAACACGAAGAACGCTCAACCTCCGACGAAGAACGACGCCTCTCTTCTTCGTCCTCCGTGTCAACGAGAGGGAACGCCGCTTCCTCCTCGGACCTTCTTCGTCGGCATACGAAGATTCGCCAACGACGTATCTCTTCGGGCATATCTCTTCGTCAACGGATTTGACGAACGACGACCGCGACGCCCGACCACCGCGACGTTGTCTTCCGCGGGACGTTGTCAAATCTTCGATCTTTTACCCGAGGTAGGGGTTGTTGAATATTGTTAATTTATTCCATTTCTTGCTCGTTGATCGCATGTCTACGTGAGGCTTTTGAATATTTATATAAGTGTTATTGTTTAACGTGAGGGGGGCCGGACCGCATGAACACGGCCGAACCCCCCTCCATCGTTCATGTTGTTTATTCTTGCGGGCGGAAGCAAGGTGGCGTGGTGCCGTCGCACCACGCGGATAATTGTACGTTTAACTTACGCGATGCCGTCGCGCGCGCACCATGGAAGAAACAACAAGAACGCGACGCCGTCGCGCCGCGTTGAATGAATATCAAAGCACGGCGAAGGGGCACGGTGCCGTCGCACCGCGCCGGACGACGAACACCGCGGCCGGTTCCGGGCCGCGGCGGGACGAGGAGACCGCGGCCGGTTCCGGGCCGCGGCGGAAGAGAAGACCGGCAGCCGGGCCGCCGGCGTCGGAAGCCGAAGCGGGGACCGGAATTTCCGGTCCCGTTGGAGAAAACCGGCCGGCCAGCTGGCCGGCCGGAAGGCATTAAACCGGGGGAATTAATCCCCCGGCCAACACCCAAAACCCCCCTCTTTATGAGGGGGGCGTTTTTTTTAAAGGGAAGGGGGCAGCTGGCCTCCCCTCCCGGTTACGCTCAAATCAGGCCCCCCACGTGTGGGGGGGGGGGGCGTTTTAAAAAAATTTGGGCGCGGCACAAAGGCCGCGCCGCCTCTTCCAGGAACCGGGGGCTTAGCCCCCGCGTGCGGCCCCTCGCGGCGCCAGGCCGCCGCGGCCCGCCGCGCCGCCCCGGGGGGGGGGGGGTCGGGCCGACCCGGACCCCCCCGTTTTGAACCTGTTTCGATCTTTTGGCCATAACTTGAGCCTCGGACCTCCGAATGATGAACCGTCTGCGGCAACACGATCCTTGGATTGAGACGGTCGTTTCGGTATATCGCACTCAAGGTTTCGGATTACTTTGAGTTCGGCCGGGTTGGTTCGTTCACGAAACCAACCGGGCCTTCGGAGCGGAAACGCTCATATCTTGAGCCACGAACGTCCGATTGACGCGCCGTCAGTCGCGTTGTGTTCCTCTTAGTGAGACGGATCTTTTGGAATACTCCGCCCGAGGTTTGGACGCAGGTGGAGTACGGTCGGGTTGGTTTTGCCTTAAAAACCAACCGGGCCTCGGAGACGAAAATGCCAATAACTCTCAGACCGGGCGTCCGATCGACGCGCCGTCTGTTGCGTTGAGTTCCTATTGACGATACGGAACTTTTGGATACATCAACTCTGGACCTTGTGAAAGTTGATGTATCAGCCTCTCGGCTCGTGGAGCGGACCCTCTGAACGAGCTTGCTGTATGCGGGAACCCTAGTGCTGGCTGCGACTGTTACTGTGACGACTACTACTACTGCTACTGTGACTGCGACGACGACAGTACAGAGATCCTGTGTGGATTCGACGACGACGACTACAGCACTCAGCGATCCTACATGGAACAGTGCTACCGAACCTGGGTGAGCTGAATCTTCTGTTTACCTTGGGCGGTGGAGTGCTTGGGTGTAGCAGCGGACCCGTGGTACTTGACAGTGGTGGTGCGCTTGGATGCAGCAGCAGACCCTTGGCGGTGGAGCGCTTGGTTGTAGCGGCGGACCCGCGATACTCTACGGAGTGTGTGCGCTTGGTTGTAGCGACAGACCCACGACGGTGGAGACGTGCGTGCGGAGTACGGAGACCGTGTAGATGACTGAGACCTGACGACTGCTTGACTGACTCGACTTGGAGTGAGTCGACTAGCCCAGTGGACGGAGCGCCCAGTAGTTGGCAGCAGACCCACGGCGGACGGAGCGCCTGGTAGTTGGCGGCAAACCCGCGGTACTCGACAGGAGGAGTACCTCAGTAGGCTATCTGGGTGAGCGCCCGGTATTTGGCAGCAGACCCTCAGCGGACGGAGCGCCCGGTAGTTGGCAGCAGACCCGCGGTACTCGACAGGAGGAGTATTTCAGCAGTCATAGGTTAGTGAGCAGTACCTCGGAGTCATGACAGGACTACTGCACACTTCAGAGACGCGGCTCTTCAGCAGCTACGGTTTCGATAATAAAAATCCTGGTTTGAGCTGAGTCAATGATCTTTGTGTTTCCTCATGATTGAGATGGGTCGCTTGATAACTTAGGTATATGTATGGGCATATACTTGGGTAATAGTTATCCGTCGATTTCATAAACTTGTTATAAACTGTGTGAACTTGTACTGTTATCCTGTGTGGATTTACTGTTTACTCTTCTCGTGGATTGGGTTGTTCTTGGGCTCGGTGTTGGAGCCGAACGGAAATTGGTGACATAGGTATATGTATGGGCATATACCTAATCAATACTGGATGTTACTTTGTGATTGTATCTTCTTGTGGTTTATCCTTTGTGGATTTCAGGAGACCTTCGGGGGGTCTCGGGGTCCCTACTGAGTATCTTATACTCACCCCTGCACGGGCTATGCCCGCACTTCGTTGTGTTGGTTGCAGACGACGGACAGCGCTGACTGCGGTTGAGGCTAACGGAGTAGGTCGGTACCCGGAGGAGGACCACTGGGCAGGACGTGCTCGGAGCGGACAGTTGGACCCGAGGAGTTGTGGAGCTATCTGTACCTACCCTTCAGGTAGGATCCGTGGTGGACGATCCAGGAGCTGAGCCATCTGTACCTTCCCTTCAGGTAGGAATCAAGGAGGACGTCCCAGGAGCCGCTTGTACTTCAGTTGTTGTTTTCCCTTTCGAGTTGTACTTTACATTACAGTTGGGCTTGTATTTCCGACCCCTTTACTTCAGCACAGTTGTTCTAGTTTTGTGTACTGCTTTACTTCCGCTTGTTACTCTGAGGTGCTTGTTTACTTTTTTAAGGCAATGCCTTCCCTTTTTACTGGGATTTTACGCCTTGGTGCTAGTCGCCAGCCCCTGGCCTATGGAAGGCGGGCTTGGGGTAGTCACGGCACGGGCCCCGAGGTCGGGTCGTGACAGGTATTATCTATAAAAGTTTTTATTGGGTTAAATGATGGAATAAGAAGTAGTATTCCCTAGGGATATCATAGAGTTTCAGAATTATTTTCTTGAAAATTTAATGATGACATTCCTTGATATGAAATTAAATTTTGGTTAGATTTATAGTCTTGAGCCTCTTTTATCTCAATGGATCCCTACCATATGACACATTTTTAGTTATAATAGTTAAGTATTCATATCAATGATTCTATGTAGAGGGGTTTCATCCACCCTTGTGTGTCAATGTGGGGTGCTTCATTGTTTTTTAGAAGGAATATCATGGACTGAGGTTGTATATAGAAAACTAGTGGTTTAATCATTTAATGATCAACAACCATTACCCCTTCCTATATTAAATGATTTTTTATCCATAAGATGGATTTAGATAGTTTTAGTAGATTTATCTATGGCATGGATATCGTCAAATGAGGATAATGGGGGAAGATATCCCAAATATTCATTTAAGTGTCATTATGTGAACTTTGAGTTCATACATATGTTGTTAGATGTCATGAACATACCAACTATTTTCATGGGAATCATAAAATCCTTGTTTCATGCATTCTTGGATCAGTTTCTTATAGTGTTCATTGATGATGTACATATGTACTCAATGTCTTAGTAGTATCATTATGGGAATCATAGGGTTGATTTAGAAGTAATTTTATTCCATCATATTTATTAGAAGTTGTACAAATGAATGTTTTTGATGTGATAGGTTAATTTTATTATCCATGTGGTGTTTGATTAGGGAGTATTAATTTTCACATTATTGATCAAGGAAGTTTATCCTTGGGAAGCACCCAAGAATGTTGTTGTGTTCTAATATTGACTTAGTCCATTAAGTTATTATTGAAGGTTCATTTGCGATTTATTTTATATTCCAACCTATTTATAATCCTTTACTAAGAAGGAATAATATTTCATATTGGTTTATTAGAGTGTGGATGTTTTCAACTACCCAAAAGATAGGTAGATTAGTGCTCCTATTCTTTAGTTAGAGGAATGAGTTGTGTTTTAGATTTTTTTTGTGAATCATAATATATCAGTTCAGGTTATTTCCTAATACATTAGAGGGTTGAGATATCATATTTTGGTAGATAATACCCCATTATCGTAACTATGCCACACATTATCTTGAGTTGATATTAGTGATTTTTTCTCTAAATACATGGTAGCAATAAAAAATTAGTGAACAATTTCTGGTTTTCATATATCATATAAGATTGAAGTATTTATTCTCTCACTGGGATTGGAATCTTCATTAGAGGAGGTGAATGGAGCTATTATAGGACTATGAATTTGAGATCAATTACACCCATAGTAAAGGGAATGTAGTGGCTAATTCACTAAGTTGGAATTCAAGATAAAATACTATTTTAAAGGCTAGATATGTTTAGATAGTAATGGAGGAGTTTTTAGTGATGCATATTGATGTTTAGGAGGATGTTTGAATATTTTTTCAGTACCATAGGATCGTTCAATCTTCCTAATTATAGCTAGAGTATAATTATTAATGGGGAGACTTGGGTTTAGAGGTTATTTGATACCATTTCTTTCCTGGTGATGCTCCCAAGGTGAGGATAGAGGATGATCACCATTATGTGTAGTTTGGAGGGATGTTTTTTTTGGTCTATAGGCAACATGGGAGGTGGTTCTTCATAATATTTATATATCCCACTTGGATGTGTTTTTTGGTATATCTGAAAAGTGTCATTCATTATGGAATCAGGTCTAGTAGATAGGGATTAAGTGATCTATAGAAAATTCTATGTTGTGATGTTTGGTGTTTTAATAGAAAAATATAGAGAATCAGGTTCTTAAGAAGTTTTTGCATCCATTGGATATCACCGAGTGGAGGTGGATAGACATATTGATAGATATCATCACCGGTTTACCCTGTTCTCTAAGAGAATGTGATACTACATGGAATATTGTGAATCAGTTAGTAAAGTTACCCTATTTCATGTTGAACAAGGAGACAAGTTCTAGGGATATTATAGTGAGATAATATATCTATGATATTTTTAATCTTCATGGGGTACCCAATACCTCTATCTCTATTTAGGGTCTTTAATTTAAGTTGTTTTTTTAGGAAGCTCTTTATTAGGATTTCATCTCTCAGTTACACCTTTTCACAACCTTTCAACTTCAAACTAATGGTTAGATAGAGTAGACCATTAAAATGTTGGAGTATATGTGTCTTACTTGGGTTTTGTATTTTCTTTTATTAGGGGTGGATAAATTTTATTTTCTTGACTTTTCTATTGATAATAGTTATCAATCTTGCATTGGAATAACTCCATTTGAGGAATTATATAGATGGAATTATAGTTCTCCATTATGCTAAATTGAGGTAATATAGTTAGTATTCCTTATAAAATATGTATTTTTTTGAGTATGTATAGTATAATAAAATGGATTTTCGAGAGAATTAAGGTGACGTTGGACTGTTAGAAGCCTTTTTCTCATCAGAGGAGGAGACCTCTAGAGTTAGGGGTCAAATATCATTCATCCTTAATGGCTACCCATCATCATGGGTAGTAGAGATTTGGGTGAGGGAGTAAGATTTATCATTAGTTTATATGAATTATTTTAGTGTAATATTACATCATAAAGGTGTAGTATTGGGTTGATCATCCCCATAGGTTGATCGAATCCATCATGTTTTCCATTTATTTTACGTTTTTTAATATCATCACAATGGCTCCCATGTCATTTATTGAGGATAGTTTGATATAAAAGATTATGGGATGTTTATGGATCATATTGTTGATATTTAGTATCATTGGGAGAAGGTGATGGATAGGTGTCTTATTCTCTTGTTTTTACAGTGTGGATGAATGGTGTCCTAGAGGAATGTACATGGGAATGTGAGTCATAGATGAGTTTTCAAAATCTTGATATATTTTTAACCTTTTTTTCTTTGATGATGAGATGATTGAATTGGTTATAATTTATTTGAGGTTAATAATTTCATATGATGCATTTTTAATTATTTTTTACACTATCTATATTGATACAAATCTATTAATAGGTTTTTATTCTTTAATGATATTATTTTATCTTCTATATTCATTTTAATTATTGAATATGAGGATCATTTTATAGGTATATAATGTTTAAAACCATAGTTATTTTTATTAAACTATATATTATAGTTATTGGAGGTGTTTGGGGAATGTTGGAGGAAGGTAACTGTATTTGGAGATTAGATTTTAGCTGGAAGGGAAGCATTACAGCATGGCCATTGGTATCGTGGCATGAAGGTTTGGCTGGAAGAGAGGGACGTTTTATAGTATGATGCATCATTCCATGAAGTTTTGAACTATAATATGGCTATTGTATCATAGAATGGGATATAAGAAATGATATTTTAGTTCCATGTTATTTCAAGGAGTAATAATGGTCATGAGATACTGGATTCAGTTGTGATATAAAGGATTCGAAAATAATTTTTTCAAAGTGAAATCCCTTACATATTGATATAAACCCTACATATAGATTTATTATTATTATGTATTTCTTTATGAAATTTTATTTTATCCTGATAAATGGTATTGTTCATAGCATGATGGATTCCATGTTTCACATGTAATTTTTGCGCCTTGATATGTAAGGTTATTAGGGTGTTGGGTTACCCTTATGTATGATCATCTTATGAAATGTTGTGGAGACCAAGCGGTGTTGAGTTGGGTTGAATTGAAAGAATGATTTCCTAGTATTTTTTATTTTCAATACATAAATCAATTGAAAATATTTGATACCTATTTATATACTCTCTAGATAGAATGTTCTAGATAGAGATGCATGTGTAAATGGATAGAGGTAACTAGATAGAGTTCTATAAACATAGGTGATAGGATAGAGATGAATGAAATAAGGTGATAAGATGGAGGGTGAAACTAAATACTTTTCTAATTGTATTCACAGTTACATATTAAAATGTTGATTAAAAAATAAAATTAAGGGATTATTTTATATTATTTGAAATACCAAACATCATGATTACTAAAAGTTATCATAGTTCAAGTTTAGTGTGTGTTTACCAGGGAATAGTTGTATCAGATGAAGAGATGTATGAATTATACCTCAATATATTTATTAATTAATTATATATTAGTTTATGATTCATTATATAGAGGTTTCTATGGAAGGAAATCATTCAAATGGTTTCAATAAAAAGCATCAAAAAGAGGTTTCTGAATAAAGGAATCAGAAAGATAATTCTTAGATGAGTCCCTCAGGCAAAGTAACTCAACAGTATATAATAAAGAAAATGAAATTTCCATGGATGGTGATAATTTAATTCACCATGTAGAGTTTTATGATGTTTTCAGAAAAAGTATTATGATGTCATTATATGTAGTATTACGAAGTCATTGGATGGAGAACTAGAAGTTATCAAATAGAGTATTATGATTTTCCGAGAAAAGGGTTGAAGATCTTTACAAGGTATTTGTATAGACAAACGTTGTGTTGAAAGTAATTTTTACTTTCTACATTCTTAAATATAGAAATTATTTGTGGAATTTTTAAGTGATAATTGAATTGAAGATATAAGGAAGTTCGTATGATGTTTTTGAATCTTATTTAATTATAAGGTCAAAGGCCACAAATCAATGAAAGTGTAAAGTAGGAATTTTAAATTTAGAGAAGGAAACTAAAATTTGAATTTATCACTTCTCCCTATGTTTTCATAGAATTAATTCCGATATAAAGGGGAGTTGGAGAAATTTGAATTGGTTGTTGTTGTTGTGATTTTTTCTTGACGAATTTTGGTTCCGACCAAAGTTCTTGTGAGTTTGTTTTGATGAAGAATCAGACACAGAAGTATAGTATAAAGGAAACATGAAAGAGGATATTAGATGGATGATAATAGATACGGGGTATCAGATATTGGATACTAGATAGATGGAATTAGACAGTGCTACCATTAGAGTGGTATTAAATTGATGGGTACAAGATGGTGGGTATCAGACATAGGTGTACCAGGAAGAGTATACTGGATGAGGAATACTAGATAGATTGGTATTAGATATACAGGTACTTGATAGAAAAAATATTATAATTAAATTTTTGGAAAAATACATTTAGATATAAGTTTATACTCACAGAAATGTAAGAAATTGAAAAGGAAGAATGATAACATACATTAAGGATAGTATGAAGATATTTTAAGAAGAAAAATGAAAATATATTGAATCCTACAAGTGATAGTTCTTTCATTGTTGAAAAAATTATTCCATCATACTATCTGTTTAAGGAGGGAATGCATTTTCAAATGATAATAGTGCTATGATAGTAGTGGATAATCAATATTTTTTGTAAACAACAAAGGATTATTTTATAGTGTATGTGTGGTCTTGGATTATTGCAAACCATACCAAGTACTATCTACTATTATTAAGTAGTGAACTTTTTAAATTATTATTTTCATATGGGTGTGATTGTGTGATGTATTTTATAATGGTCAATTCTATCTTACCAAATGTGAAAGCAGTTTTAATGATAAAAAAGTTAAAAATGTGAAGAACATTGATTCACTCCTATTAGTGGTCATACCAATACCAATTATTTCTTTCAATTAGTATTTAATTGAATATTCCTTCACTTACTCTTCCCTAGTTGAAGTTTGAAGAAAAAAAAGATTCCTTGTATGTTCATAACTCAGTTAATAGTAAGGGGATTCCTATATTTTATGGGAAGAACTATAATATATATAAAGAAAAAATACCACCTTCTATATTATCCATTATGTATGAAGTTTTTAAAGATTCTACAGATGGTTTCACTCCTCATGTAGATGGTGGCCCCATAATAGTTACAAATAAGAAAAATTTAAAAATTTATAGATTATCAAGAAATTTTATACTTTTTACACTCTCTGAATGTGAATTTATGAGGGTTAAGGGAATTATAATAGGTACATGCATCTGGGAAAAGTTGAAAAAATATTTATGAAGGAAATAAAAAAGTAAATAAATACAAGTTATGGATATGGATATTGAATTATGAAGATCTTGAAATTGTTATGGCTATAAGCTAATTTGGTGTGAATTTGGGGTATTTGATTATTATGGAATTTATTATAATAATTAAACTAGATACATTTGATTCCAAGGTATTATATTTAGAAGATAGAGATCATAAAACTCTCACTCTAAATCATATTTTGTGTATTATCACCACATATGAAATGAGAAGGGAAAAACCTATCAAGAATAAGGAAAATGTAGACTAGGAAATATCTTTAAAATATAATAATCAAGGAAATATTAAGAAAGTCCTTGAGAAAGAATTTAGTGACTATAAAATTGAATAATAAGTATGTAAATAGTTTTATGAATTCATGTCTTTGATTTCTATATAGATAAAAAGTGGAACAAAGAAGTATAACGAAATATTATCATTTAAGTTCTTTAACTATATATAATTTGTATATTTCACAAAAAATTTTCCAAAATTGAAAGAGGATGAAGATAGGGAGGTAGATGATGTAAATTCAATATGACCTCTAAAGAGGAAGTCATAAAAATTGAAATAAAATTCAAAATTAAATGAAAATAAATTCTCTAAATATAAAAATATATTTTATCCCTAATGTGAGAAAGATTATTATAGTTAAGTGGAAGATGAAAATTCCAATGATGTTGTCTTCAAGAATTTTCTTATTGAAAAATTAAATGATGATAATTTTACCAATCATGAAAGAAAAAAATCTGAATAAGAATAATATGTAACTCAAATGGACTTTATTCTTAAATGATTACTAAATGAATTTATTTCCATGATGTTTAAACATATTAAAGATGATATGATGTTGAAGAAATAATATATATAATAAATAATTATAAATCAACTATTCAATAGAAGCATAGATTTTTAATATATAATGATTATCAGAGGAATTTTTGTATTGAAAATAAAATCCTTAACATCAAGCTTAAAGAAAGGATATAGGTTAATGAAAAATAATTTGATATTTTTAAATAAAAACTTTTTTATGATGAAAAAGGTATATGAAATTTCAATGATTGAATTTTAGAAGATGGTGAAAGTTCTAAGAAGTGTACAACTCATAAGGATCAATATAGAACATCCTCACAGTTTAACGAATAGGTCAAAAATGTTTAGGAGAAGATTAAATCCAATTGAAATATGTATTTAGCTAAAAATATGATGTAAATAAATATTAAATTAATAAGTAATCAAGGATTTAAAAAAACCTATATAATTTTAGACTCTGTTAAGTATGAGAAGAAGTATATGATGAATAATAATATGTCATGATTATTCCAAAACATGGGTTCACAACAATCATCCAAGGGTTATGGTCAGAATAATGATGGAAAATGGATATATAGTTCTATAAAATTTGTAGGGTATAGAGTAATATATACTTTATATGAATATTTACTGTATTATGGGGTAGTCAACCCACCCAACAAAAACTTGAGAAATATAGTTTGAAAACTAAAAATAGATTTCAACCACTAGAAACAATTTATGAAATACAATATAAGCCATAAAATATTTCTAAAAGATGTATTATAATTCTACCATCTCAAAAATGTTTATATGAAAAATCATTGAACCCTCATGTGAAAGAGAAAAAATGAAAACAAAAGGTCTTAGTTGATGAAAATACTCTTAAATATACAAAAGGAGAATGACATTGGATATTGGATAATGGATTTTTTTTCACATATGATCAATCATTTTAATTGTTAAATAAATTTGAAATAATAAAATTTACAGATAATGACTTTTTTAAATGATGACAGATGCAAAATTAAAGTCATTGGATCTAATGTTATTAGAAAAGGAAAATTTAAATTATGAATGGCCTTATTTGTTGATATATTGAAACATAATCCATTGATTGTTTAACAAAATTGTTATTACTAAAATTAATAATATTTTAGAACATATATATTTTTTATTAAAAGGTTTAACGCATGGATAGTAATATTAATTAGATAACAGACTAAGGGAAACCAATTTCTTATATAGATGTGTAGGGTTCAAGAAATATTAATATGATAGAAGCAAATTAGTTATTTCATAAATAGATTTGAAATATGTGCGAAATAAATATGAGCAAGATAATAAAGGTAAGAATAATTCATGATGTTCTTAACATGATAAGAATAATATATTAGTCCTGTTCTATATTATAGATTGGGAAGATGTCAAATTTAGAACATAAGAGTGTTGAGATACATAAAACTCATCACTTGTAGTTTATTAATTATAACATATGTGGGCTCCTGAGAAAATAATAAAAGATAGAGATAAGTACATTATTCCCTTTACTGATGATTTAAATCATATTAAATATATTATTTTATTGAAACATAAATCAGATTCTGTCAAAAATTTTATGAGTTTCAGGAGAAGTGCTGGAAAGGAATTTGGATATCTCATGAAGAAGTTTCAAACTACAAATAGTGATGAATAAAAATATAATAAGTTTAATGAATACCTTAAAAATAATGGTATTATTCATGAATTTAGTTAACCATACACACCAAATCATAATGGTGTTTCTTAATGAAATAATATATGTTTTGTTGAGATATCCTGAACTATGATAATTTACCATTATGCTTTTTATTCTTCTAGAGATATGTTATTGTAGTAGTAGTTCACATTCAAAATATCTATTTTTACAAGCCCAAAATTGATATGACACTATTTTATATGTATTGTTAAGAGACTCTATAGTGACCCTTTCCTTTTACACATTTTATTACATGATTTTAATAATAATTAACCAACAAATGCAATAAAAGGATCGTAAAGTCTAATGTATTTGATAGATTAGATACATAATTAGAAAGCATGAAACCAAAATAATAATTTTTTTATTAATTCTCCATAAGAGGTCCCAACTTACTTTTAGCTCTTACGTATTCATATGATAACATTGGGAATAAATAATCAATGTTATGAGATGAAAAGATGAGTAAGGGAAGTATACACAGAAATAATGCATAACACATTAGTTAGAAGGCATAACATGATGATATAAAAAAGGCATGGAACATTATGAAAAATAAGGAAACATAACATATAAAAAATAGGATCATGTAATCATGGAATCATAGTAATTTGGAAACAACATAAAAATGACATAAGCATGAGTCAAGGCTAACTGCCAAGACCATTCCACACGGTGGACAAAGTCCCATAAAGGAACTAGGTTTACACCCTATCACAAAAAGATATCTAATGGGACTAAAAATTACCCATTGCATTAAATCATTATATGGGAACAAACATCATAACATTTTCATGCATATGTGTTACACTTGAATAATCAATAATAAGGAATAAACCCGAGGGTTACCCAGGGAAAGAGATGAGTTTCATACTCATATCACATGGTATAAAAATGGGATTATCAAAATTATGTTCATGAAATAATATATTTAAAAAATACATTGATATTAATAAGGTAAATTAGGTGTATATCATG
The DNA here is from genome assembly GCA_963277665.1 of Viscum album. Taxonomy (NCBI): domain Eukaryota; kingdom Viridiplantae; phylum Streptophyta; class Magnoliopsida; order Santalales; family Viscaceae; genus Viscum; species Viscum album. The sequence goes on along the minus strand of OY728132.1, from coordinate 1,473,744,948 downwards.
ATAAATTATATCCAACTAAAGTGAAAACACGTAAAAAGCGATTTTATGAAGCTTTTGAAAAGAGCCACTTTAGTGTAGTTTAATGGAAAATATAAAAAGTATTTAAAGAGGAAAATATGTGATTGTTTTCATAAAAATAGAAATGAAAACAGATATTTTTTAATGATAAAACATGTATTTTAATAAAAAATTTGTTGGATTAAAACATATTATATAGTGTACTTGAAAATGGATAAGAATTTAGGATGTTCCCATTAACCGAGTTTGCCTGTCGAGCGAAATTGAGAAGGAAACCATATTAAACATGTATTTCCCCGTAAATATAATAATAATTGGGCTAGGTAAATATGTTTGGAACATTAAAATAGAATATATGAGTATTTCATAATAGTAATTAAAAATTAAATTTTTGTAAGGAGATAGAAAGTGTAACCTGAAGGAAAAAACAAGGGTTTAGAGGTAATCCCTTACCTTCGGTACGAAAATGTTCTGCACGTGTACTAAATGTTCTTGACAATCAAATTAAATTTATTAATTAATTTAATAATAACATATTATAAATTTATTTTATTTATGACAATTTTATTGATTTCATTTATGGTATTTTTGATGATCTATAATATTCAATTTCATCGTTTTGGGAGCATTTTTTTTCTTGTCTTTCATGATTGGTTCACTTGTTTACAAGTATGTAACTTATTTTTAAATGGAATAATTATATATAATTGAAATTATATGTTTTTAATCAATATTTATATGTTGAAATGGTCTTATATTTTATTTTTTTATATGGTATGATGATGAATGATTTGATGAAATGGTGATGAAAAGTATTTAACTAATTTTGGTTGTTTTTACGACCATCATGGACTTATATCTTTTTATTTATATACTGATTATATACTGGCAAAAAAACATTATATAACTTATAATATTAATAATAAAATATTATTTAACCATAATAGTGGTTTTATTACTAGAATTGAATTCCTAAATGGAAAATAAAAATGCATCATCCAAAATGGAGGTAAATAGACAATCATGGATGGTGTTTTCATTTTTAGGATAAAAGGTAGAGGGGATGGGGTTTGAAGATGGATATTCCATTAGAAAAATGAAATTACATTATATATAAGATAATAGAGTTATTAGGAATGTTTTTAGGTTTTAGTTAAGGAGAAAACATGAAAATAAAATAAATTAAATGAAATTAAAAGGGAATGGAAGAGGATTTTACCTCTTGAACATTACCTCCTTGAGAAACACTTTAGGGAAATTTTGTTTTATATGTTGTTAAGGAAAATGGATCTTGGAAATTGGGATAGGATTGGGTGGATTATTTGAGTGAATTTGAATAATATTCAATTCTTTTTAGGGGTTATGAGAAGAGGTGGTGAGTGGTGGTATTTATAGTGGAGGAGATGAGCATTTTTTGATTATTTTATTCATTAGGTTATTTTTTGGCTCAAGACTATGAAATTTTTTTATTCCCACAAATAAATAAATAAATATATAAGTATAGTTAGATAATATGGTGATTAAATCATCCAATACTCATGAAATAACGAATTTAACTTATAATTTTATACACATTAAATTAATGTATTTCACTATTTACTGAAAAATCAACTATTTTAGAAGAATCCCAAAAATCCACCCAAACAATTTTTCAAAATTTAGAATTCAAAAATGAAATATAATTTATGAAAATATTTTTCTAAATATGAGAAATTTAATATTTAATTAAAATCATCATTTGTTCAAAAAAATACTGATTCTACAAGTATAACTCATTTTATAACACTTTTAAAAATTAATTAAGGTATCATAAAATTGTATTATAATAATAAAACAACAAAATATTAATTTAGGAATGTATTTTATGAAAATAATTTCTTTTAAAAAATTATATTGTGTATGAAATTGTAAATAATTATTTACATTTCTCAAAAATACCAATACATAATTTATCATTTTTAAAACCTTAATTTACTTATTTGATGGTATAAATATATTCTATTTTCATTCATAAGATACCAAAATTTTATTTACACTTTAATATGTGCTATTATTATTCAATTGGATGGATTAATCTTCTTAATGGTCAAATTACTATACCAATGGACTAGTTCCTGTTCCATAAATAAATGTTCCATATTTTCTAGGAATACCTATTTTTTCATTCATTATTCATTTATAATGATTGAATTGTGTTCTCAATTTGATTTTATGTGATTTATACTATATGAAATAATTATAAGGGAAATTTCATTGATATAATTAAGTGTTGTTACATTCTACCAGCCTTATGAAATTTTTCTATTAAAATTTAGTTTTACATATAAAGGTGAAAACATGTGGGAATACTTCTCCTTCATCACTTCATTTTGTTCCCATGTTGTCTCTTCGTACTTATGGTTCCTCCATAGTAATTTGACTAGGTGAATAGTCTTGTTGTGTGGATGTTTATCACTATGGTCCATGATCATCACCAACTTTTCTTTGTAAGAGGGATAATTTTAAAATTGTACCACATATAGATTTTATACATGTGAGAGATCTATTATGTGCTTCTTCATGTGGGATAAATAGAATACATCATGTACAAGGGAAATGGTAGGTGGATGTTCTAGTCGATAAACCATAGCTCCAACATAATCATGAATCTAGAAGGGGCCGATGTACCTAGGACTTAGTTTTCTTTTATTCAAAAATCTCACAATCTTATTCTATAGTGATATGTGGAGGAATACCATGTCTCCAACCTTAAACGATAGGCCCCATTGAAGATTTTATGCATATATACTCTATCGACTTCATGCTACCCAGATATGATGCTGGATGATATTCACCTTTTCTACCATTTCATTGACCATTTCCTGACCTAGTATCTTATGTTCACTGAATTCATCCCATCATGTTGTTTTTCAGCATCTTTTCCCATAAAGTGCTTTATATAAAGCCATTTGGATACTCCAGTGAAAACTATTGGTATATGAGAACTCAACCGGAGGTTAGTATTGGTAACATCCGCCCTTTAAGTCCATAGAACAAGCTCTAAACATGTCCTCAAGAGTCCGAATTTTCCATTCAGATTGGACATAAATTTGAGGATGAGAATCTGTACTAAAGTTCAACTCATTGTTTAGAGAATTTTGGATACTTTTCCGAAACATGAAAGTAAATATCAGATCTCGATTAGATACAATCAATAGTGGTACTACATGAACCCTCACCACTTGTTTGATGTGTATTATTGAAATTTGTATTGAGAAATAAGTACTCTTGAATTGTGATAAAGTGACTTATCTTTGTTTGATGATCAACAATGACCAATATAGAATTATTTCTTATTCATATCTTTGAATGTCCAATGACAAATTCCATGGTGATGTTTTCCTACTTCCATTTTTTATGGGTAATGGTTTCATCATCCCCTTATAATTTTTCCTTTTTTTCCTTCACTTTCTGATATACCAAGAATTTTTTTGTATACTCAGCAATCTATTTCTGCATATTTTCCCAGAAATAGTTCTCTCGGATGTCTCAATATATCTTTGTTCTCCCTAGGTGAAAATAGACGGTTAAACCATGTGCATCATTAAGAACCAGTATCTTTATCTCTAGATTGGATGATACACATATTCATCAACCAAATCTTATGATTCCTTCCATATAGATTTTAAACTCTGAGGATTTCCTATTTTTAGTACATTCCACCTTTTTTAGATTTCCTCATCATTTATTTATGAATCCTTTATTTTCTCCATGTGGGATGGTTGGGAAATCATTTGATAAAGGATTTATAATGTTCATTTTCTATTTATTCTCATGTCCATCCTTTTTTGGTCTAACAATATTAGATCCTTCTCAATTTTCAACATTGATAAAGTTACAGGATCTTTTCTACTTAGAGCATCTTCCACCTTATTTTCTTTAACCGTGTGGTAGTGAATTAAGATGCTATAATATTTGATGAGATATAACCATATTCTCTTGTACATATTAAAATTTATATGTGTGAATACATATTTTAGGATATTGTGATCAATATATATCTCACACATCACCCCATAGAGATAATGTCACAATATGTTTAACACAATGATCACAACTGCCAACTCCAGAACAAGCGTGGGAAATTATTTCTTATAAAATTTAAACTTTATTGAGAAATATGCTATCAATTTATAATTTTTCATACGTAGAAATATTAATCCATTATATAAAGATTCACTGTATACAAAAAATATTCCTCCACTTTTTGGTGGTGTGAGTATTGGTTCAGTGATAAGGCTCTTTTTCATCCCTTTAAAGCAATATTATCATTAACTTGTCCAAAAAACATTACTCCCTTCCAACTCATCTTGGTTGATGGGATTTAAAATCATGATTATTTCTTTAAAACCATTGGTAATACCCAACTAAACCAAGGAGACTATGGACATCTATTAAGGATTTTGGCCTAGGACACTATTTTTTTTGCCTTTGTCTTATAATAGTCAAGAAATATTTCTTTACTAGTGATAACATTCTCCAAAAATGATACATCCTTCATCTAGAACTCTCATTTTCTATAATTTACATAATGTTTCTCAATTAAAAAATTATTTATCATAATATTCAAATACTCCTCATGTACTTCATTTCACTTCAAGTATATCATAATATCATCAATTAATACTACCCAAATTTTTTGAGGTAATATCTAAAGAGTCTATTCATTAAATCCATAAAAATTACAGGAGTATTAATGAATATGATGGTAATCACAATGAACTCATATTTCTCATACCTCGTTCAAAAGTTAGTCTTGGGAATATTTTCATTCCTAACCTTTTAATAGTGATATAACGACCAAAGTTACACCTTATAGAAATGCATATATCTGTATAGTTGATTTAAAAAGTCATATATCCTTGATAGGGGATAATTGTTATCTTTCATTATTTTTTTTAAGTTCAAAATAATCATTACAAACATATATTGATTTATCTATATTTTTTATGAAGAGGATTTGTGCACACCTTGGTGAAACACTCAATCATATAAAACCCTTTTCTAGATTCTCCTATAACCGATTCTTCAATTCTTATAACTCAATTGTGTCCATTCTATAAGGTGTTTTTATATATGCATTGATACACGAATAAGTTCAATTGATGACTCAACTTCTTGGTTCAGAGGATGACCATTCAATTATTTACAGAATACATCAGTATAGTCCCTCATAATGGGAATGTCTTTTATCAAGATCCTATACCTTTACTAAATCTTTTGATCTATATATTCTTTATAGTAAGGCAATAATATCCACAATTTAGATAGTTATTCTGATGGAGATTCATCCTCATCCTAACAATTGTACATAATTAGAGGATGTCTTGGGATGTAAAGGGCCATCTACCTTTCTAAACAGCTGATGTTGGATTTTTATAAATATAGATAATCTATTCTTAAAATATAGAATCATAATCCACCAAAGGAAGTAAGAAAATATTTTTTGGGAGGTTAAATCCACAAAAATTAACCAGGTAAGAGTTATACACCTTTGATGGAATAATTTCACCATTTTCTATTATCATAGAAAACTCAAACTCCATATTTTGAGGTGGTGTCAAAATAGTTTTACTAAACTTTCAAGATATTAAATAATACATAGAACCATAATTGAATAGTTTGTTTTCTATTAATAAATGAATAACCAAAGTACCTATCACCATAACCATGTTGGGCTCCACCCTAGTTGTAGTGATAGTATATTCCCTTTATTTATTCACTAGAAGTTATTGTTGATCACCTATGATAAACCTAGGATTAGGTAATTCACTTGAAAAATGACAATGTTCATTGCAATTGAAATGCTTCAGTATAGGTTGAGGGTCTATCTGACCCTTTTTTCATCAACATTTTTCAACTTATTTATATCCCTTTAGCAGTTATTAGCTAGATGTAATACCTTCCACATCTGATGTATCTCTTAGTTCCCTTTCAATATTTCCCAGGATGCTACTTCTCAAAAATTTGACATGTGGGATGTTGGGATTTGTTTTCCATCATCAGATTTATCAGTTGATACTCACATATTAAATTCATTTTTACTATTTTTATCTCCAAACCCACAAGAACACTGAGATTTTTTTATCTCTATTTCATCCTTAAGGGAACATTGAACAATATCCTCAGATCTAACAAAGTCTTGAATATACAATAATTTTTTTAGTCTTCAATTTAATCCACTAAATTAGGGATACACCTTGATTTTGGTGTTCATGAAAAATCAGAAGGTGTATCATGAATGTATTGTGATGTTTGGTTCATATTTCAAAATAGGCTCATATTAAAATTTCATCAGACTGAGGAACTCACTATTGATCTTAAGACATAGAGTTCAAGGGAAATATTTATTGAAAAATATTTTCCTGAAATATCCACATTCTATAGAATCAATTTTCTTTATATTCATTATTAGTTTCCACCACTAATCAGCTTCTCTATCAAAATAATAGACTTCCAATGATACTTTCTCTTATTCTGATAATTGGAGGATAGAGAATATATTTTTAATGGAGTTAATCCACTATTCTACGAGTAGGAGATTAGAAGATCCACTAAACATGGGAGGCCATTTCCACATAAATAATTCGACAATAACATTCTATTTATTAGAAGATAGAGTGTATTACACATGATTCATGTTATTATACATAACATAATCCAGTTGATCAAGTAATGTCTTGATGTTTTAAGCTCTCATTCCCATCTGATTTGGAATTTTAATAGGGAAATTTTAACATTGACTATCACATTGATTTTTGGAATGGGTTCCCGTATTTCTAGAAATTAAATAAGAAAATGAAATTACAATTTGGGGGTATTGAATACATAGATATTAATCACATAAAAATCAAACGTTTACTATAGTAGTATATACTTATAAATTTAATTTATATTTTATATTTAGATTCCCTAACTTCTAATATAGGTTTCCCATGGTGATATAATTATCCCTTGGATTCATAAAAAAGTTCTCTAGTCCAAATTTGAAAAAATAACTAGACCATTATCTGATACCAACTATAGTGACCCTATCCCAGTAAACATTTTTTAAATGATTTTAATCATAACTAGCCAACAAATACAAGATAGGGAATGTAAATTCTACTGTCTCTGTAAGATTAGATAAGTAATTTAAAAATATGAAAGCAAAATAAAAACATATTTTGTTAAATTTTTATAATGATATCCTAACTCCCTATTATCTCTTACAATTTCATAGGATAACCTGGTGAATGCATGAGAAACTTTATGAGCTAAAAATCCATTTAAGGGAAATAAACATAGAAATAAATCATAACACATGGGCTAGAAGAAATAATATGATGACATAAAAAAGGCATTGAACATGAATAAACATAAGGATTCATAACATGTGAAACATGAGATCATATAACCATGGAATCATAATAAAGTGTAAAAAATATAAAAAAAAGATATAATCACGAGGCAAGGAGAGATTACATGACTATTGCACATGGCAGACAAATTGCCAAGAGGAATTAGGTTTACACCTTGTCCCAACAAGATATATTATGAGACTAAACATTTCCTAGTGTATCAAAGCACTATAAAGGCACACTCATCATAACATGTTCACGAATATGTGTTCCACATGAAGAATCAAGCATAATGAATAAACATAAGGGTTACCCATGGAAATACATGGGTATCATAATTATATCATAAGGGATAAAAATGGGAATATTATAATGATGTTCATGATAAAATAAATTTAACACAAAATGGAGATTAATAATGTAGATCAGTCATATATCACGATAAATTATGTTCATGTATGTGAAAAAATGTAATAATAGTGTTTATGAAACTTTAGAAAAGAGTTACTTCAGTGCAGTTTAAGGGGAAAATATAAAATGTCTTTAAAGAGGAATATGTGTGACTGTTTCCATAAAACAGAAAATAAACTTTGATATTTTATAATGATAACAATATTGTTTTTAGATAAGTATTTGTGTCTTAAAACATATTATGGAGTGTACTTGAAAATGAGTAAAAAATTGGGAAGTTCCCTTTAACTGGGCCTGCTTATCGGGAAAACTTGAGAAGGAAACGAAATAAAAAATGTATTTACCCGTCAAATAAAAAATATTTGAGCAAGGTAAATGTGTTTGGAACATATAAAAAGAATTTATTATAGGTATAAAATAATTATAAATAATTACATTAGGGCAATGAGAGAGAAAACATAACCCAAAAGAAAAAATGGGGGTTCAAAGAGAATCTATTATCTTATATCTAAAAATGTTCTACACTTTTACTTAATGTTCTAGATAAAACAAAATTAAATCCATTAATTAATTAATTAATAACTTCATATACATGTAATTCATTTATTATAATTTATTTAACTTCATTTATGGTCATTGTGTTGAGTAATAAAAATAAATTTCATTTTTTAGAGAGGATTCAATTTTTGGATTTCTTGATTGGTTCGCTTGTTTACAAGTATGGAAGTTGTTAATTTTTTTGAATAATTCTCTATAATTGAAAATATATTTTATTAATTAAAATAGAGAATTAAAAATGGTATTATATTTAATTTGGTTATATGTTATGAGGATTATTCATTATATGAAATGTTAATGAAAATGCTATAATTTATTTTTGCGGTTTTTACGACCATCATGAGCTCAAATCATTATATTTAATATCATGTATATATATTGGATCCAGAGCATTATATATCTGAAATTATGTATAATAAAAATTTATTTAACCATATTAATTGTTTTATTAATTTTCATTATGGAAGTATTGTAAAATGAAAACACACCATCCATAATTTTAGTAAATCAACACATTAGAGGCGATGTTTTCAATTTTAGAATAAAAGAGAGTGGAGATGGATTTTGATGATGGATATTACATTTAAATAATAAAATTGTAATATATATATGATAATGGAGTTATAATTCAATTTTATAAAGTTTTTTAAGGACTGGAAAAGAAAATAAAATAAATTAAAGGAAATTAGATAGAATGGAAGAGGATTTTTCCTCTTGAATTTCTCCTCCATGAGAACCTCCACAGGGAAATTTAGTTCGGTATTTTTTTTGAGAAAAAATGATTCTAGAAGTGGATTAGAGGCTGGATAAGATGATTTTATAGAATTTGTAAATTCTTTAAGGATTTGGTGGTGTGGGGAGAAGAGGTGGTGATGGGTTGTGTTTATAATGTAGGAGATGAGAGTTTTTTGATTATTTTATTCATTAGTTTATTATTTTTTCTCAAGACTATGAATTGTTTTGATTCCCATGAAAAAATATGGTAAAAATAGGATTATAGTACGATATTATGGTGCTTACATCATCCATGAATCATGAAACCGTTAATTTAACTTATAATGTTATATAATATAAATTACCGTATTTCACTATTCAAAAAAAATTTAACTATTTTAGAAAAAACCAAAACATTCACCCTACTATTTTTTTATTCTTATATTTAAAAATGAAACTCCATTTTAAAAAATAATTTCCTAAATATGAGACATTTTTTTTTAAAAAACTGAACATTTATTTAAAAAATACCGATTTTAAAATTATAACAGATTTTATGACATTTTGAAAAATTAATTGAGGTATAATATAATAATATTATAATAAAAATAAAAAAATATAAAATTTATGAATATATTTTATGAAAATAAAATTTCTTTTAAATCATTATATTCAGTAAAAAATTGTAAATAAATATTTACATTTTATAAGAATCCCAATACGTAATTTAACATTTTTAAATCAATTATTAACTTATTTTACGATATATATATATATATATAATATTTTCATTTATATGATATCTAAATTTTATTTATGTTTTAATATGTGAGGTTACTATTCTATTGGATAAATTACTATTCTTCATGGCCACATTACTATCCCAAAGGCTAAGTTATTATTCCATCTATAAACATTCCTTAATTTCTAGATTTACATCTTATTTAATTTATTATTGATTTATAATCTTTTTATTGAATATATATGTGATTTATACTATATGACATAATTATAATAATGGAAAATTAATTGATATAATTTTGGGTCATTACAGACCCCATGTGTGAAATACTTAAGGGTGTAGGGTAACCCCTTTATTATCCATGTTCAAGGTGGGAATATTTGGAATTTCGATCAAAGTGGTATTTATAGTATCATACATTGATAACATAATAATTTTTGATGATATAAGTTTTATATAATGTAAGCTAAAAATGTTATTGATTTTAAAGATTTTAAAGTGCTGAAACATTCGTATAGAAAGGGTTTATAGTCAGCTACAGATATAAGTGGAAGAAAAAATGAAGGTGTTTTCCTCAAACAACATGAAAATATTTCTATCATAAGTAATGAAATAAATTATAAACATTATGGATATATTTATTTTTCAATTTTAAGTGATGAGAGAAATTTTGTTCATCTCATCCAAGGATAAGGAATCTAGTGGAGGTCCAAAGTATCATTGGAGATTAATGAAAATATTTTCAAACTAAATGAACATAAAATATAGTTTCATGTACCAATTATTTTATAGGTTGATCCAAGATAATTTTATGAAGTAATAGATCATCAAGAGTGGATTAATTACTTGAATTAAAAATATGATCAAATTAAAAAATGAAACATGGGAACTTTTAACAAAAATAGATGATAATAATGTGATTGGAATAAAAAGGTAATTTGTAAAATAAGTTAATCAAAAAGGTTGAATTGATAAGAAACAATAAAATAATTATTTGTACGGTATTATCCTAAATTAAAGGAATTTATTTTAAAGAAAACTTTTCCTCATTAAAAATTTATTTAACTAGTATATTTATTCTTAAAATTTTGACACAATGGGGATATCAGATATTTCGTATGGATGCCATGTAGTCTTTTCTCAATGAAGATATGGAGGAATATTTTATATTGGGACACCATGAGGCTTATTTCTTGATCATGATGAATGCTATGTTTCCAAATTGAATAAAGGATTTTATGGGTTGAAACAATATATTATATCTTTATATTTGAAGGTAGAAACCTATTTGAAGAAGATGAATTTCAAAAAATGAGGAGTAAAATAACCCTTAAATAATGGAAAAAAAAGAGGTTTCCCTCATTTTTTTATTTATGAATATGATATAATATATATATTTAAAAAAATGAAGATTACTGTGAAGTTGTTTCTAGAGAGTTGAATATGTTTTATGGAATGTATATATTGAGTGAAATGAGCTACTTTCTTGGATCGTGAATTTATCAAGAGAGGGATCATATTTTATTATCATAAGAAAAATATGACAAGGAATTACAGAAAAGATATATAATAAAAGATTGAAAAACTATTTCTACACATGTTTCAATTGGAAAAAATATATTTATAGATAAAGTTTGGAAAATATTATCCTATGGAATTTCGGAAAATAATTTTGTAGTCATATGTATTTAAAAATATCTAAATTATATATAGTTTATGTTTTTACCTTGTGTGCATGATTTCAAAGTGTACAAAAAATAACATATTTTTTAGAAGGGAAAATTATTATTTAATACATTAATAGAACTATAGATTATTGGATAGAGTATGATTTAAAGGGAAAGCTGAATATATTTTTCTATATAGATGAAGAGTGGGAAGTTTGTGTCGATGATCCAAGATCCACATTTGGTGGAGTTTTATTTCTAAGAGAAATATGAGTGAGCTGACATATAAAGAATCAATGTTCAGAAACATTCATGACTGAAGAATATGAGTACGTAGGTACCAATCTGTTTATAACATAATTAATATGTATTAAAATACACCTAGAAGATGTTTTGGGTGATTTAAAGCTGGCCCTTATATTCAGTTGTGATAATTATAATGCTATTAATTTCACCAAGAGACCAGGGAATCATTTGAAATCTAAGAAAATCGATATTAAATATAACTTGATCAAAAAATTTATGTAAATAAATGAACTAAATATGGATTTAATACTTATGATATAGAAAGTATCTAATGTATTAACTAAACTATTATCCAAGGAAAAAGTTTAGAAGATAAGGCTGATTATAGGCATTCAACCTCAGTCTATTCAAGGCTAATACATTTGATATCTATCATCTTGTCTTTGGATATTATTTTCAAATGGGAATAAAATATAACAACATACATTGATTTGAACTATAAATTTTAAGGTATAACATATATTTCTGGGGAGATTTTAAAAGGGGTGAGTTGTGATGTCAACATATGTGAAATGTTTCAACAATTTGTTGAAGTGGATGCACAAAATTTTTCTATAGGTTGATTTTTTTGGTTTTGTGATGTTGAAGTTTATGAGTTTTGGATGAATTTTATAATTATTTTTAATCACTACTTTATGGAGAATATGATATTTTTTTTCAATGATTCATATTTACTCACTAAGCTCACTCACATAGGAGTAGAATTGTAAGATAATAATCCACTACTTGAGTTTCATAGGTTCAATGAATTATGTTCCTTTATTTAAAATAAAATCCAAAGGAGGAGATTATTTAGAACAATAGTTATTGAAATATGGTTTAACAGAAAGAATGATTTCCTGGTGTTGTATTTTTTTCAATACATAAATCACATGAAAATTCTTTTCCCTCTTTATAATGTTTCCTAAGAAATGTTCTAGAATGATATGTATGGGTATAACATATAAATGTAATCAGATAGGTTTTTATGAACAAAGGTGATAATATGGAGAAAAATGAATCGAGGTGATTAGATAGAGGGTCAGTTTTTTTATTTGATTGTATTTATAGTTAAATCGAACATAGATAAGTAGAAAAATAAAATAAAGTGATGATTTTTAGTTCTTAAACATACTAAATATAATTATTACTAAAAGTAATCATGGTTTAAGATGAGGAGCTTCTGACTAGATGAGGTTTTATGGGATGTAGAGACATAAGAATTATATCATTGTATCATTCTAAATTCAATATAAAAATGTTTTGAGTCATCAAAGATAGGTTGCATAGTAAGTTAATCAGGTAGAGGGTTTTGAAAAATGTAATCAAATAGTGGTTTCCATGAAAATTTATTGGGTAGAGATTTTTAAGATAATTCCACCAGATATAGTAACTAAAAGGAATTAGATAAGTAAAAACAATGGTTAGTGGCTAAATAAAGACCATGTCATCAGATGAAGTATTATGAATTCACAAAACAATGTATAAAAAATTCATTAGATGGAGTATTAAGTATTCATTAGAAGAAGTATTATGAAGTCTGTAGATGAATTATTATAATGTATCAAACTAAGGTTTGAGGATATTTATATAGTCTTTGTAAATTCAGACATTGTGATTATATTGAGTTTTAATTTCAAGATTTTTAAGTCTATCTAGGATTTGATGAATTATTTATGATGTTGTTGAATCCAAGATATAAGTAAGATCGTACAATGTTTACTGACTCATATTTCCTTAGATGTTTGAATTTCATCAATCAAAGAAACATTCAAGTGAGAAGTTTAAAATTGGAGAGGGAAAATAAAATTTTATGCTTATAATTTTTTTTATATTTTTAGAAGAACAACTCTTATATAAACATGGAATAAGAACAATGTGAAGTGGTTGTTTCTTATTTTCTTCTTTTTGAAGAAGTGAGGTTCCAATTGAAGAGATTTTTAGAATTTTTTTCGATCCATCAGACGTAGAATTATTATATGGGAGTACCAGATAGTGGGTATTATATGGGGATACAGGATAGATGGTACCCAACATAGATATAATAATGAGGGTATCATATGGAGGATACTAGATAGAGGGTATTAGATAGAGATGTTAAACAATGTATTATCAGAAAAAGATGAACTAAATAGAGTGTGTTATACAAAGGTTTATTAGATAGATTATACCAAATAGATGAGTATCATATAGACATGTATTATAATAATATTCTATTAGATTAATAGTATTGGATAAATATGTTTCTAAAAATTTTCTTGCTCATTTTTGTGCAAAAAATTAAAGTGGATGGAGAATAACAAGCCAAATGGAAAGCAGGACAAAAGTTAATTTAATATATTGAAAATATGTTGAAGAATTTTGGTGAATGTTCCTTTTATTGTAAAAACATTATTCTATAAATTATATGTGTAAGGAAAACATAAAATTTCATAGGGAAATAGTTTTATAAAAGTGATGGATATCCCATTCCTTCTATAAACATAAAAAGTATTATTTTCTAGAAGATGTGTGGCCTTATATTACTTCTAAACCATGATAAGGGCCAACTAAGATTTTTGAGTACTATAACATGTAATTTATTGTTTTTTTGTAGGTGTGAATATGTGTTATTTTTCAAGAGGGTCATTTCTCTCTAACCCAAGGTGAAGGACGTTTTAAAGAAGAAAAAATTCAAATCTGGAAGACCATAGATTCACCCCCCCTCTTAGGGGTCATACAGATCCTGATGGGTTTATTCACTTATGGAAATTTATTCATTGAGTGTAGGTGGATTGTAGAATTTGTTTAATTTTTATTGGATGAGAATCATCATGTAGACACTCCTTCCATTGTATGATTATCTATGTAGTTTATTTCACCATTCTTCCTTTTTGGGAATCATCCTAGAAAGGTGCGTCTATTGTACTATGGTTTTTTTGGGGTTTCAATTTTTCATTTGGAAGGATCATATACATTAAATGAACATATTGGACGGGTCATGAGAATCCTATATTAGATCAAATTAAGAGATTCTATTGAAATTTAAATGGGGGATGACAAGGTAAATTAGAGTGTGATGTTCAAAGATTCGTTTGACTGATCCCCATCACGATGTTCCAATCACCTATCACATTGAAATTCTAGAATTTTCATTTTCATTAAAATTTTGAATCCCATTTTAATTCTTCTAGATATATCTATATTTTCTTAAATATCACGTGATCATGGAATCATCACTTGAGATACTTGATCTCTATTTAGTTTCTATTTTTATAGCCTTTTGATTATCTCCCTCTCACTATTCTAGAAAAATAATTGTTAAATCTCTAGCTGAGGTAGGCGATTCATGGATATTTATTCTTTATTTTGTGAAAATATTATAAGTATCATACCTTTAATTTACTTAAGTTAGTGAAAAGTATTTTATTAATGAATAAATATAATTATCAAAGCTAAGTTGAATGGTAGGAGTTATTTCTATGTGTTTTATATGATTTTATGATATTATTTTTGATTTATGACTATTTTAGGATATTATCCATAGTTTTTGTTTTTTATATTATATATGAAATGTAGTGGTGATTAAATTTATGTATCCACCTCTCATAAAATGAGAATATATAAAAAAATTGGAATGAAATTGCATCTTGGAAATCTAGGATTTCTTGAAATGAATTTTGTACTCGACATAAATGATATACAGAAAATAATTCTGAAAAAGGTGGCTGATTGATGCAATTTATTTCTTGTTTTTTTATGGTTTGTTTTGTTGACCTTGTTGTGATTATAATGGTTTTATTTAGGGTTTATTGTTTATTATTTGGGTGTTTTAATGGGTTGTGAAGTTAGTTTTAGGAGTTGTTAGAGTTGGTTAGGATATGAAGGTATGGTTGTTGATGTGGTATGGTGGGATGTGCAGTTATATAGTTTGGAGATGGTGGTATGGATGGTTATGTGGAAGGGAAATGGTTTTCTTAGTAGTTATGGGGGATGTTCACAGGTATTGTGTGAGGTATTTATGTGGTTAGTAGTTGTGTATTGTGGGGTTGTGTTATAGATTCTTGGAGGTATAGAATATAGATGGTAATAAATTATATGCTACCCTACATGGGCCATAATTTAAAAACTCTGGCCTGTTAATTATCTATTTTGTAAGAAATGAGTGGGTAATGGTTGGGATAAATGTGTTCGATGTATAATGAATAGTTTTAAATTAAATATGGGTAAAAATGTAATAAAGTATGTAATGTGATATGTAAAATTATAAATAGAGAAATGGATAAATGATATGTTAAAACAGTTAATCGTGAATGTTGACATGGTTGTTTTATGTGAAAATATGGGGTTGTTTTGAGTTCTAGAGATGGTAGTGGTTCCTAGTGAATGTTAGTGATAGTGTAGTGATAGTTATAGACCGTAGTAGTGTTTTCTTGGGATAAACCCTTATAGTTGTCATGTGTGTGGCTATAGTATATGTTATATTTGTCATGACCCGACCCTACCCGGGCTCGATCCTCAACTACCCCAGGCCTGCCTCCATGGGCCAGGGGCTAGCAACCAGCGCTGAAGGCACAAAAACTCGAGGAGGCCTTTGCCTATGTACCTGTACACACACACACAGAACACTCAATGTAAAAGTGAATAGTAAAAATAAAAGAAAAGAACCAACTGCTATAAATAAACCTTGATGTGCATCGACCTCTAAAAGTACAAAGTAAAAGCTGAAGGTAAACTGAAAAGAAAAAGGAAAAAACACGCACCCAACCAAAAAGTGCCACAACCTACCAACAGGTAAAGAAAAGAAAAACAGCTAGAAGGGTCCTTCACCTGGAACCTGACTCTAACCACCGCACGCAGTCCAAGCTACGAAACTCCTAAGCTCTACTGAAGTCACGACCAACCTGTCCATCATCTGCAAAGGCACACCAAGTGCGGGCAAAGCCCAAGTGGGGGTGAGTATAAAAATACTCAGTAGGATACCCTGAAGGCTCGAGGGAGAAACAAAGGAGGTACTGAAGGGTGAGAAGTAGATTAAACAGGAAAAAGTAAAGGAGTACAACTGAGAGTGCAGTAAAGAGTAACAGTAAAGAGTCCAGCTCAACCCAACAAGAGAAAGGAGGTAGACTCGTCCAGACACAAGGAGCTAGAAACGGTGAGAAGATGAACTTCTCATCGAGTTTTCTCTACCTATAGCAGGAGAGTAGACTGATCCAAACATGAGAATCTAGACACAGAAAGCATGTGGCATACCCCAGGCTTCTTCGCCTCTTCTGGAGGGAGAGTAACCAAGCCCAAGAAGTGGGTACTGGAATAATGTATATACATATCCATATGTTCAAACACGAAGCCCAAACAAGATCTCAAGGGTATCTCCATCCCGTAGCTCAACCCAAGAATGTGAGTAGCCAACAGTCCCAGAAGTAAACACCATCGATGCCCAACATCCCGCACTTCTGCCTCAAACAGCAAGTCAAGGGGCTCAAATCACCGCACCTCGGCACTATCCGCTTTGGGCGGCACTAACGTGCACACATGGTTTTAGGTGGCATCACAAGGATGCGTCTTGGTGGGGAAAGAGCCCCTCATACATGATTGTTCTGGGGGAATGTCAAGCCACACCTCGTCACAGCCCTGCAGTCGAGAGGTCTCCTCAAAGTCGACAGGCGACCCCCTGCCCAGCCCCACTGGAGGGTGATCCCTGGAAGTCGATGGGTTCCCACTGGAGGGAAATCCAGATAAAGTCATCGATGAGTCCCAATGCCCAGTCCCGTAAAAGGGTACTCCACTAGAGGGAGGCTCTGAACCGTCATCGGGGACCACTTCCCAACCCTGTAGGAGGTAAAACCGGCATCGAGGACCACTTCCCAGCCCCGCTGGAGGTAAAACCGGCATCGGGGACCACTTTCCAACCCCGCTAGAGCTAAACTCGGAACCACTCTTGCCATCCCGGCTGGATGGTACTATTCGGTGAACACCGCTGTACTGGCCATCCCTGCTGGATGGTACTGCTCTTGCTATCCCTACTGGATGGCACCCCACTGGGCATACCTGCTGGAAACAACCTCCTAGCTAGCCCTGCTAGAAACAACCTCCTGGGTAGAGGATCAGGGCCCGCATAATGTGTTTGTCACACTGAATCCACAAGAACTCTACCAGGGAACACAAATCACCTCTTCCGGCCAAACCATCGAGAACATAACCAGGGGAAAACCAATCTACCCTGCTGGTCGTAACCATCGTGCACAATACCAGGGGGAAACTCAACCCTACCAGTCAACAAATGAGAACAGAACGAGGGGAAAACTAAACCCTGCTAGTCAACAAATGAGAACATAACTAGGGGAAGACTCAACCCTGCTGGTCAACAAACGAGAACAGAACCAGGGGAAGACTCAACCATGCTGGTCAATAGTTGAGATCTGAGGAACCCTCTACGTCGTGAGAGGTCAAAAGTTCGTAAAGAAGAAAACGTCACACACAAGGGGCCCACACGACGTGTGGCCCCAAGTCAACCCCAACCAAGAACACAAACATTCGTAGGTACAACCATCCACATGTACCACCCAACGTTCTCGCATACTCCCAATGTATGCCACATCTCCAGCCCAAAGGCTATCATGGACACGACACCCAACATCAACATGAAGGCGTAATATAACAACTCCAACTTTCCACCTCAACGGCTGAGGCATGGCCAACCACATCTCTTCAAGCATTCACTTCACTCTCCCAAGAGTGAACGTGATCACATGCCAAGGGTTCTCTGCAAACACCGCAGGAAGAACCTCCACCAGTACACCATTCATATTTCCACATTTAATAAGATCGTGCAAGAGTCTCTGCATGCCTAAAAAGATTATACCGTTGTAATCCACATGGAAAAAAAACACGAGATCGAATACTAACTCACCCGAAAAGGTCAACCGGAGAATATGGTTCAATTCACCGTAGCCATCCCGTGTGGGGCACACACCATGATCTCAAAACTGAACAAACCGATCACAGCACTGCAATCCCCTCGGAAAAACACACGGGATTGACTACTCAATCACCCAAAATGGACTCCCAGTGAAAAGGGTACTATTCACCATAGTCGGCCCAGGTGGGATCCACACCACGATCCCAAAAAAGGTCGGGCGAACTGCGCCATCATGATGCTCTCGGAAAAAAATGTCAAAAGGACATGCTCACTTGAGTAGAAAAGATATCCAGAGAAAGAGATGCATTCCAGCACACCGCACACTAGCGGTGCTATGTGGGACCCACATCTCAGTCCCGAAGCACAACAAACGGATCGCACCATTGTGATCCTCTTGAAAAAATACACAAGATGGACTATTCACTTGTCCAAAATAGACACCCGTTGATAAAGCTGGAAATCAATGCCAACTCCCAAAATGGCCCCCGCGGGGCTCGCACCATCGTGTAGAATTAAAGCGGGTGGATTGCACCATTGAAATTCCCTCATAAAACACCAAAAAACAACTGCTCGCACACCCAGAAAAGACAACCGATGTATAAGGTGTAAAGTGATGCATGCAGCTTGAAAGATGGGTCATGGGGCCCACGCCTCAACTCTGGTTTCAATGCCCGAAACCACGCTGGAAAACTCCGGCTCAATGTCAGGGCCGAAACTCCACTGACGATGCTCAATTCGGACATCGGATGTGTCAAAGCCATCCAAAACAAGAACTCCCAGAAGAAATCCCGTCCACTTAATAGTCGTGTCGTGCCCCCCTAGCCCCTCGTCTCGTGAATTAAAAATTCATGAGACCATCTCAAAAAGTTTGCCTCGTCGATACAGTTCCACAGCCACAGACAACACGCGAATCCAACCCCTGGTTTGAATTTAAGGAGCATTTTAAAATTTATTGGAGGAAACAAGGTGGGCCGGGCCGATTTGGCCGACCCACCCTACCTCATCCGGCCCACAGTTCACTGCGTGGGCCGACCCGTCACGCCAGGACCGGCTCAGCCGGTCTGGCTGAGCTTCCATGGAGACCCGCTTCGTGCGGGTCGTGTCTTTTGACTGGGGTCACGAGGACCCCGAGTCCTCTGTGTCGCGCCCCCGGATGATGTCCCTCACCCAGCGCCTCCGCAAGCTCTCCATCACCTGCAGCCGCCTACGCTGCACGCCCCTCGGCCACCTCCGCCTGGCGCCGCTGATGACTGCCGGCGCTCGCTCGAGCCGAGCCTCCGCCAAGACCGTCTGCTGAGAAGCCGCTCGCGCCTGGCTGACGCCACCGCCTGGACCCCTGTCGCGCTGCCATGCCTGCTCGCTGGAACTCCTCCCTCGCCCGCGCCGGAACTCCCATAGCCGGCCGAATGACCTCC
Organism: Viscum album; assembly: GCA_963277665.1. NCBI lineage: Eukaryota > Viridiplantae > Streptophyta > Magnoliopsida > Santalales > Viscaceae > Viscum > Viscum album. The sequence continues at coordinate 1,473,724,858 of OY728132.1, read as the reverse complement.
AAAACCACCAAAAAACACCCAAAACCCAGAGTCTTCGGCGGGTGATTGCGGAGGCCTCGTGACTCCAAATTCAAAACCGAAATGTGCGTTGGAAAGCCCAGAATATGTGGTACGAAATTATGGAATTTTATCAAAGTTTTGACAGAGAATCGTCAATTCAAATTGAGCTCAAAGTAGGATATATGAAATTAAAAAGAAAGCGATGATCTCCTACCTCGTGGGTGTTGCCCGATTCTTCTCAAAGGATTCACCGGCCAGATCCGCAACCTCCAAAGCATGAAAGAGGGAGGAGGAGCATGAGGGTGGAGGTATCCTTGGGTGAGATCTTGTACCAGGGGGTGCCAAAGGAGAAGGAGGGGGTGGGTTTGGCTTAAATAAGGAGAGATTAATTAAAAACTTAATTAATTTAAAACACCAAATTAATCCGCATCCGAAACGCTCGACGGGGTCAAGGTTAAGCCTCCCCAATGGTAAACACCACATCCCGAGCACAATGGCGGCTTCAAAATTTTAATCCGAGGCCCCATTCAAAAGTTATAAAACTGAACGTCTAAAGCTTCCAAATTACGAAAACGCCCCTGGGGCCATTTTTCACAGATGGCCCACGCCCACGAAGACTACACCCCTCCTAGGGTAAATTAGATGTTCCAAACTCAACGGTGCCTTTGGGTTTCTAATACGAGCCTCCGTTTAAGATATACTTGAGTTTAACCACTAAACGAATAAATAAATTAATTAATTTACCCGTTTAACATTCTGGTAGTAGGCGAGGGGTCCAAATGTCCTGCGCCGACATGTCTTATGTCGTTCCTAGGGTAAAAAACCCATTTTGGACCTATCCGTACACTCAGATTTTTTATCTGGATCACCGTTTAGGAGTTATCCCATTTATTTGGCGTTCCTAGTGTGAACACACTGAAAATTTAATTCCGGCCACAACGGGGCTCGGAATCGCACACCGTTTGAAGGCGCTTCTCTTGAATAACACCAAGAATATTTCAAAGTCTTTTATAGCCAAAAAATAGGCTCTTATAACATTCCATCCTTCAAGCTTTTCATCCTCGAAAAGCAAAACCAAGGAAAAACTCAGGGTACTAAGCCCACACCTGGCTCTCCCGTACCCAGAAGAACTCATGCACAGTTCTGTGCCACAGCACACAGAACATAGGATTTGATATGTTCACACGAGGTCTGCCCTCACTGATTTAATGAATAGGGGCACAAAATTTTTCTTAGGTGAGTCACGTGGGAGACGTCATGCACCCAAACTAGCCTTTGGTGTTAGGACAAGGCGGTTTGTAATCTCGCCATCCCTTCACACGTTCTCAAACGGTCCGAAGGAACTCAGGGCTAGCTCACATCCCCGATCGAACCTCTACGTCTAACGATGTGACTGGAATCACCGTTTGGACCTGGACAAAGCCCTATTATTACCTCCTTAAGAATATCCTTATGGTGAAACACCCAAGGATATATGGTCACACAAGGTTTCACAGTCGATGTCCCACAACCAAGACCCTCTTACATGCTCAGAAGCAAAGGAGTCAACACCATCGAATTAAAAAAAGGTCCTACACCTTTTTACCTTACCAACACAGGGTTACTCCAACACCCCACGTCACCTTGGTTACACCTCAAACAAGGAGCATAGGTAAAAATCATTTCACCCGCAGAGTCTAAAAATTCTACTACAAAAAGTAGAAGAGTTGTAGAGAGTACCTTTTATCACCTCATGCTCTGTTGGATCATAGATGTCCAGAGCTTGTGGCTGTCTACGGTCCCAACTGTTAGCTCCTGAAGCCTGTAGTGGATGACCTAGTGGTGATGGGAAGACCTTGTAAGGTCATCCTCCACTTCTATCTCCTTCTGCTCCTCTGTTAACACCACCTCTATAGGTACTACTCTGATCATGGTACCACCTTCGTCATGGTGGTGCACCTGCTGCCTGCCCGAAGCTCTCCGCATTCCTCGTCGGGCAGTCCCGTGCCAGGTGACCTTGCCCATCGCAAGCATAGCACCGACACTTTTCGGGTTAAACTGGTTCCCTCCGGCGCCACTGTGGTGTATGACCACTCCCATGAGTCTGGTTGTCAGAAATCCACCTGCGTCGAGGTTCTTCATGCCAACGCCCGCTAGCTGCGGCAGATGTCTCGGCTCCAACGTGCCTGCTGCCACCACTACCTCTAGAATGGGACAAGAATCTCTCTGTCACCAGCGCCTTCTCTAGTACCCTGACATATGTGGAAATTACCAAGGGTACTATGACAACACGAATCTCTCGGCAGAGACCCTGATCACACATCCGTGCTCGAATGTTGTCATCATGGACCAAGTCCGGGTAAAAGCGTGCATGGTCTACGAAACTAGCCGCTTACTTGGCCACCATCATCCCTCCCTGCAAAAACTGTAGGGGCCCCTGAATTTGAATAGAGTGTAAGCAGTAGGGGAAAAACTCCTCACGAAACAACAACTGAAAGTCAATGCACGAAAGCAACGTCTCATCAAGAAACTGAGTCACCAGACTCCACCAACGCCAAGCTACTCCGCGGAAAATGTTGGCGGCCAAAGCCACCATAAGATCTATCGGCATCTGCACAAGCCTAAAAAGGCAAACCACTGTCTCCAGCCAAACCTATACTGCCTGAGGGTCTGGCTCACCACTGAACCTCAGCGGTCCCTGCCACTGGAACTCGTGGAGTGCACTCAACCTATGCTCAATATCATTCTGCTCCACTGAAGCTGTCTACTACTCAATAGGTAGGGGTGCTACTATCGGCCCACCCGGAGAAAGGGACTCACATGGTGGGTCCTGGACTGAGGCCTCGTAGCTCACAGGGTTGTCGTCACGAACCAAAGCTGGTATCCTGGCTGGCTGTCTTCACGGAGACATCCTGAATATTATCAAGGAGTGCCACAGTCAGATGAGCATATATGTAAATAACAATAACAAAAATGGGGATCTTACTCAAGAAGGACAGTCAAAGACTCATTATAATGTGATGAACAAACCAAATTTCCCTACAATGAGTGTCTCATCATGCCGAGTCGACAAGCAGGTTATCAGGGTCCTGGTGAATGGATACGTCATCCTCCACACCGTCATTGGACTCCATAGCCTGAGAGCCACTCTGGAGACATGTTAACACTGTTTCCTTATATCCTAACCAATTCCTTTTTAGGGGCGTTCGAACAACATCCCAAGGAACGAACCACCTTTGATACCACTATGTCACGACCCGACCCTACCTGAGATCAAGCCGCAACTACCCCAGGCCCGCCTCCATAGGCCAGGGGCTGGCGACCAGCGCCGAAGGCACAACAACTCGGGGAGGCCTTTGCCTAAGTACCTGTACACACACATGCAGAACACCTAATGAAAAAGTGCAGAGTAAAAAAGAAAAGAAAAGTACCAACATCTATAAATAAACCACAATATGCATCGAACTCTAAAAGTAAAAAGTAAAAGCTGAAGGTAAACTGAAAAGAAAAGTAAAAAAACACGCGGCCAACCAAAAAGTGCCACAACCCAGTAACAGGTAAACAAAAGAAAAACAGCTGGAAGGGTCCCCCACCTGGAAACTGACTCCGAACACTACACGCGGTCCAAGATCCCAAACTCCTAAGCTCTGCTGAAGTCACAACAAACCTGTCTATCGTCTAAAAGGGAACACCAAGTGTGGGCAAAGACCAAGAAGGGGTGAGTATAAAAATACTCAGTAGGATACCCCGAAGGCTCGAGGGAGCAACAAAGGAGGTACCGAAGGGTGAGCAGTAGATCAAACAGGAAAAAGTAAAGGAGTACAACCGAGAGTGCAGTAAAGAGTAACAGTTGAGAGTCCAGCTCAACCTAACAAGAGAAAGGTGGTAGAATCATCTTGATACAGGGAGATAGAAATGGTGAGAAGATGAAATTCTCGTTGAGTCTTTACTACCTATAGCAGAAGATTAGACTCTTCCAACCATGAGAAGCTAGAAACAGAAATCACGTGGCATACCCCATGCGTATTCGCCTCTCTTGGAGGGAGAGTAACCAAGCCCAAGAAGTGGGTACTAGAACAAGGTATATACATATCCATATGCTCAAACAAGAAGCCCAAACAATATCGTAAGGGGATCTCCATCCCATAGCTCAGCCCAAGAAAGTGAGTAGCCAACAGTCCCAGAAGTAAACACCATCGATGCCCATCATCCCACATGTCTGCCTCGAATTGTAAGTCAAGGGGCTCAAATCACCACTCCTCGACACTATCCGTTTTGGGTGGCACTGACTCGCCCACACGGTTTTAGGTCACCTCACAAGGACGCGTCTCGATGGGGAAAGCGCCCCTCGTACTTGAGAGTTATGGGGGAACGTCAAGCCAAACCTCGTCAGTGCCCCACAGTCGAGAGGTCTCCTCAAAGTTGACAGGTGACCCCCAGCCCAGCCCTGCTGGAGGGTGCTCCCTGGAAGTCGACGGGTTCCCACTGAAGGGAGACCCGGCAAGAGTCGACAGGTTCCACACTACCCAATCCCGTAAAATTGTAATCCACTAGAGGGTGACCCGGCTAAAGTCGTCGACAAGTCCCAAAGTCAAGTCCCGTAAAAGGGTACTCCACTGGAGGGAGGCTCAGAACCGTCACCGAGGACCACTTCCTAGCCCAGCTGGAGGTAAACCCGGCATCAGGGACCACTTCCCAGCCTTGCTGGAGGTAAACCCGGCATCGGGGACCACTTCCCAGCCCCGCTGGAGTTAAACCCAGAACCACTCTGGCCATCCCAGCTGGATGGTACTGTTTGGTGAACACCACTGTACTAGCCATCCCTGCTGGATTGTAACCCACTGGCCATCCCTGCTGGATGGTACTGCTCTGGCCATCCCTGCTGGATGGGACCCCACTGGCCAGCCCTGCTGGAAACAACCTCCTGGCCAGGCCTACTGGAAACAACCTCCTGGGTAGAGGATCGCATCACGCATAATGTGTTGGTAACACCGAATCCACAAGAACTCTACCAAGGAACAAAAAGCACCTCTTCCGGACAAACCATCAAGAACAAAACCAGGGGAAAACCACTCAATTCTGCTGGTCGTAACCATCGTGAACAAGACCAGGGGTAAACTCAACCCTACCGGTCAACAAACAAGAACGAAAACAGGGGAAAACTCAACTCTACTGGTCAACAAACGATAACAGAACCAGGGGAAGACTCAACCCTATTGATCAACAAAAAAGAACAGAACCAGGGGAAGACTCAACCTTGCTGGTCAAAAGTCGAGATCCGAGGAACCCTCTCCGTTGCGAGAGGTCAAAAGTACGTAAAGAAGAACATGACACACACATGGGTCCCACACAACGTGTGGCCCCAAGTCAACCCCAACCAAGTGCACAAACATTCTCAAGTACAACCATCCACATGTACCTCCTAGTGTTCTTGCATACTCCCAAAGTATTCCATGTCTCCAGCCCAAAGGCTATCATGCACACGACAACCAACGTCAACGTGAAGGCATAACGTAACAACTCCAAATTACCACCTCAACGACTAAGGCATGGCCAACCACATCTCTTCAAGTATTCACTTCACTCTCCCAAGAGTGAACACGATCACACGCTAAGAGTTCTCTGAAAACACCGCAAGAAGAACCTCCACCGGTACACCTTTCATATTTCCAAATTTAATAAGATCGCACAAGAGGCTCTGCATGCCTAAATAGACTACACCGTTGTAATCCTCATGGAAAAACACGCGAGGTTGACTACTTACATGCCCAGAACGGTCAGCCGAAGAATATTTTACTATTCACCGAAGCCAGCCCGTGTGGGGGCCACACCATGATCTCAAAACTGAACAAATGGATCACAACACTGCGATCCCCTTAGAAAACATATGGGATTGACTACTCAATCGCCCAAAACGGACACCTGATGAAAAGGGTACTATTCTCTACAGCCAACCCGGGTGGGACCCACACCAGGATACCGAAAAAGGTCGGGCGAACTGCACCATCATGATGCTCTCAAAAAAACACGTCAAAAGTACTGCTCACTTGAGTGGAACAGATATCCGAAGAAAAAGATGCATTTTAGCGCACCTCACACGAGCTGTGCAACATGGGACCCGCATCCCAGTCCCAAAGCCCAACGAACTGATCACACCGTTGCGATCCTCCCAAAAAAGTACACAAGATGGATGATTCCCTGGTCAAAAATAGACACCCAGTGATAAAGCTGGAAATCACCGCCAACTCCCCAAACGGCCCCCGTGGGGCCCGCACCATCATGCGGAATTAATGCGGGCGGATTGCACCATTGCAATTCCCTCATAAAAACACCCAAAACAACTGCTTGCACGCCTTGAAAAGACGTCCGATGAAAAAGGTGTAAAGCCCTGGATGCAGCTAGAAAGACGGGTCATGGGGCCCATGCCTCAACTCTGGTTTCAACGCCTAAAACCACGCTGGAAAACTCTGTCTCATTGTCAAGGCTGCAACGCCATTGATGACGCTCAATTATGACATTGGATGTGTCCGTGCCATCCAAAATAAGAACTCCTGGAAGAACGCCCGTCCACTTAACGGTCGTGTCGCGCCCCGAGCCCCTTGTCTCGGGAATTAAAAATTCCCGAGACCATCTCAAAAAATTAACCTCGTCGATACGGTTCCATATACGTAGAAGACATGTGAATCAGACCCCTGGTTTGAATTTGAGGAGCATTATAAAATTTATTGGACAAAACGAGGTGGGTTGGGCCAATTCGGCTGGCCAACCCTACCTGATCGGGCCCGCGGTTCACCGCGCGGGCCGGCCCGTCACGCCTGGACAGGCTCAGCTGGTGCGGCTGAGCTTCCACGAAGACCCGCCTCGTGCGGGTCGTGTCTGCTGACCGGGGTCATGAGGACCCCGGGTCCTCTGCGTCGCACCCTCAGCTGATGCCCCTCGCCCAGCGCCTCCGCCGGCTCGCCGTCGCCGGCAGCCGCCTACGCCGCATGCCCCTCGGCCACCTCCTCCTGGTGCCGCTGAAGACTGTCAGCGCCCGCTCGAGCCGAGCCTCCGCTGAGACCGTCCGCTGAGAAGCCGCCCATGCCCGGCCGACTCCACCGCCTGGACCCCATCCGCGCCTGCTCGCCGGAACGCCGCGCTCGCCCACGCCGGAACCCCCAATGCCGGTCGGAGGACCTCCAAAACCACAGGAGAACACCCAAAACCTGCAATCTTCGGCGGGCAATTGCGGAGGCCTCAAGACTTCAAATATGAAACCGAATTGTGCGTTGGAAAGGCCAGAATATGTGGTACGCAATTAGGGGCTTTGATCGACGTTTTAACAGAGAATCTCCAATGAAAATTGATCTCAATGTAGAATATTTGAAATTAAAAACAATGCGACGATCTCCTACCTCGTGGGCGTTGCCCGATGCTTCGCAAAGGATCTGCCGGCCAGATCTGCAACCGCCAAAGTTTGAAAGTGGGAGGAGGATCTTGAGGGTGTAGGTCTCTTTGGGTGATCTCTTCCTATAGGGGGGGCCAAAGGAGAAGGAGGGGGTGGGTTTGGTTTAAATAAGGAGAAATTAATTAAAAACTTAATTAATTTAAAACTCCAAATTAATCCACATCCGAAACACTTGACGAGGTCGAGGTTAAGCCTCCCCTAGGGTAAAAACCACCTCCCTAGCACAAAGGCGGTCTCAGAATATTAATCTGAGGCCCCGTTCAAAAGTTATAAAACTAAACGCCCAGAGCCACCAAATTACGAAAATGCCCCAAGGGCCATTTTTCACAGACGGCCCGCGCCCATGAATATTATACCCCTCATAGGGTAAACGACACGTTTTGGACTCAATGGTGCACTCAAGTTTCCAATCCGAGCCACCGTTTAAGAGATACTTGAGTTTAACCATTAAACGAATAAATAAATAAATTAATTTACCCGTTTAACATTCCAGTAGCGGGCGATGGGTCCAAACGTCCCGCGCTGACATGACTTATGTCATTCCTAGGGTAAAAACCCCATTTCAGACCCATATGTACACTCAGATTTCTAATCTGGATCACCATTTTGGATTTATCCCATTTATTTGGTGTTCCCAATGTGAAGGCACTGTATATTTATTTCTAGCCACACCGGGGCTCAGAATCACACGCCGTCTGAAGGAGCTTCTCTGGAATAACATCAAGAATATTAAAAATATATTTATAGCCAAAAACCAGGTTCTCAAAATATTTTCATTGTGTTTTCTTATATACCCCACCTTATTAAGAAAACCTTACTGATGCCCAAATATTTTGGGTTCCATGTATTATCCCTAATAACTAGATTAGCAATGGAACAAATGTGTGACAACACACTCTACCTCTCTCACCATTGATGGTATATTATTGGAAAATGATGAATCATGTATGTTTTATGTATATGGTATTTAATAGAATATGGATATAATATGTAATATTTTTTATGACTTGGTTATGTGGTTTTGATGATTATACATGGTAGGGGACATATATAGTCCAAGGAGGGAATGAATTTAATGTCATTTATATTCAATTTAACCTACTATTATAAGACAGTGATGTGTGATTGTTGTGTGGTATACAATGGTAATTTGGTTGTGGTTGTAAAATGGTATGTGGTGGTGGATATGAAATGAAGATTATTATTAGGTTGTGTTATGTGGTATATGGTTGCAATATAGGATATGATATATTATGGAATTACTATGAAAGGGTAGGTAACACCATGATATTTTTTTATTTTGGGCTAAGTGTGAAACTAATGGAGAATTTTCTAAAATATACATTCATGATGTATTCTTTTGATACTATGTTTTTAGAATTCTATGGGATATTGGTTGAGTGATCCCTTAGAAAGGTTGGGTGATAGTTTTCCAAGAATAGGTGCATGTTGGTTCTTCTATTTTTTCACTAAATAATTAGTATTTTCTTCCACATTTTTATGAGCAGAGTTGAAGAGGATCCTATTGAGTATTAATTTATTCCCACCCATATATATAAATAATTTTTTGAGGTTTCTAAGAGGTATTCTATGATTGATTTTGATGTTACAAAATTGTGAATTGGATATTCTATTGAAGTCATTACCGTAGGAGTGTCTCTTTGGAATTTCTTTTGAAAAATATTTGGCTATGTATGAAATTACATTAATTATGTGATAATAGTTTTTATTTAATATAATAGAGTTTATTGGTGGGTTTACATTAATGTTACTATGATTATGAGGGGAATTCCTCCCATTTGTGTGTTTTTATACCCCCAGTGACGATCTCTAAACCATGGATTATTAAAGATTAGATACATGGTTCATACACATTTTCAATTACAATCCATGAGGGGTTCATAATGGGGTTGGTTTGAGATATAAAAGTTCTTATATACAGGGGATTTGATGGTTTCATATTGATATAAGAAAAGTAACTTATATTATTCATGAACTGTATAAATGGAATGTAATATTTCAAGCTTATATAAAAAATAGTCACATAATTTTATCTTCCTGGGACCTAGTGCTTACCCTTAATAAAATAAAAATCTGGGTAAAAAAAATACACTAGAACACTCATATCTATTATGGGACACTCAATATTTTATTTGGGATCATGGTATATATTTATAACATTTTTATGTACTTCCAAAGGGAATTTTTAAATATACATTGGTATATTTTTATAAATATCAATTAAATCCACTGTCTATCTATGTAAGAGGATGGTGTTCTACCAACATTTATAGAAACCCTCAGGTGTATCACCTATGAACAATAGTTCTTAAAAGTTTTCATAATATATACCTCTAAGATGGGACCCCTAACCCGACGAAGACGTTTGGGGGCCCCAATCTAAAATAAAGGTAGGTGATGTCTTCTTCTTATATCATGAACGATATCATTGGGTAAGTATGTTATATCACATTCAATTCGATAGATTAAACCTTATCTAACTGATCTTGACATATCCTACAAAGTGTGTTAACTATCATGCCTCTACTATGAATGTCAGATATATTATTGGGTGGTTATCAAGCCATCACATCCTTAATATTCATGGGACCAAATGATACTCTACCCTCTAAGGTAACATTCCACAAGAAAAATGGATTTATGAATATGAAAATTTCATTTCAAGAGTTTATATATATATATTTTATTTCAAATAGAGACTAAAATTTTCCTATAAAACTGAACATGATCCTCATATTATGTAGAATAAATAAGGTTACCATTAGTTAAAATCACTATAAACCAACCTAGGAAAGGCTACATGGTCTGTTTCATAAATCCTGTCGACATGGTAAAAGCGTTCTCCACTCTAAACAGTGTTACTAGGAACTTTTATTCCCACAATTAGGCCTAAAAGCTAATTTTAGGATGTTCACCACACAAAATTGATGTCTATTATATTTAGAACTGAGTTTTATCTTTATATAATCACTTTTATCTATATAGTTAGTAAAATAATTCATTGATTCTCAGAAAAGGATATATATTCTTGACTATCACTGGGTTTTAGGCTGTAATGGTCAAATAAATCCTCATAAATTTTGAGTGAATAGTTGTAAATCTTTTTAGTGGGACACACTAATATTAAAAATAAATTTCTCTGAAATTTTATCTAAGTGCACCTTCATCTCTTTGAGATTAGCTAGGTCTCTTTTATAAACTTATGATGATATTTGTATTGTCTTGGTATTCAATGGAATCAAAATATTTATCTCTTGATGAGTGGTCAACCTTGAAACATCATCTAAAAAAATTTGCAGTTATTACTCAATAATTAGAAGAATATTATTTTCCAACACATCCTAAACACATAAATATAATCTCACTAAATTTTGAGAAAAATGAAACTTCCTAAGGGTTATCCTTGATTACTCTACCTAAAGGTCTCACTCACCAGTAATGGTGAACCTTGAACCAGCTTCTTAATTACATGTCACCTTACGATGATATCAATCCACCCAAGCCGAGAATATAAATAACTAATCCATACCAAAGAAGATGTCATAGGTTTTCTTCTATACCTTTATGATATCCCAAGAAGACCTCTCTCTACCTAGAGAAATCTTGAATGAATGGAGATGTGGGTGAGAGAGTGAACACATTCGATAGGCATATCCTGTTAAATAAGTCATGCTATGATATCCACAGATATCACTAACTATTATATTGATGATTATTAAAGATGATAGTGACTTATATCAATATCAAAAAGTATTATTTCTGATAAAAAATAAAAAAATTATATCTTAATTAATTTTGGGAATAATCTAGTTGAATACCTCTATAGAATTCATTTACTTGATGAAACACTATGTTTCTCACAACCATTTTCAAGACTAATACCTTTCTAGTGAACACCCATATCATGAACTATTCATATTTAGATATTAAATTCTTAGAATTTATATCCTTACTCATGGTCATCTTCAAAATGATCACATGTTCCAGGAACCACAAACATACTTTATCACACATTCAATCACAAGTAAAAAAGTTAAATTTCTATATGTTCCATCCTACCTTCATGAGTCTATCTTAATAAGTCACAAAGGACCCACTTACATTTCAAACCATTTACTTATTCCTTTCTAGGGTAAAAATAAAACCCCTTATCCTTTTACAAAATAATATATCTTGAAACCTCATGAAAACTACTTTTTGGAATCAGATATATAGTATTCTACCCATAAAACATTATAGTTAGTCAATTCAAAACCTAGTATAACTATAGAACTACTATTTCAACTCACACGTGTCCTTAAATAAACTCATTTGATCTAAAAAAATAAATAAAAATTCACTAACATTTAAGTTAATTCTAAGGCCCATATACAATGCAAGATGATTATATAAATCATTATTAGAATAGAGATCTTCCTGACCTCTCAATGATCACAAAAATCACCTATAGTAGAAAACCCCCTTTACATAGTCCCAAGGGAAAAAATAGGTCCGTATATCAAACATAAATCTTTGTTATCACTATGTTCCCTATACTTGTAACTAATCCATGTTGGTGACATGATCACCATGTGATTTTCAGTCTATTACATCATGAATGAGATGTTTTTTTGTTTAATAGTAGATTTCCTAGACCAAACATTACCACTAATTTTCAATTCCCAAACTATGTATACAATGAGTTTTACAAGATGTAAACATACCATAATAGTATTGATATTTATAAGTCTACTATTTAAATGGAAATTTCCATAGATTATTTATTATATGAAAAGGTTATAGAAATTCCTAGGCTATAATGAGAACCCTAAGATACTATGACATTAGTCTTAAATAAATGTCCTATGGTCTATTTGAATAATTTTGACTGGACACAGATGATGTATTTCTATTAGGTGATGGGTGATAATAAGAATTGAGGCTTATTATCATGTAGTTTGTACTTGGTGATCTTTTGTTTTTGAGATCATGAAGAAATATTCTCCAATAGAAACACCACATGTGATATGTGTCATTGGTTGTTCATATACACGAACATGTGTATTAGTATTCTAACATAATATTATTAACAATGTGTACCATTTGATCATGTACCTTGACAAAAGTCAGAAACCATGATATTGAAGTCATGTAGAGGTATCTTGTGTTGGGAGTGTCATTGGAAGTATGGTACTGGTTGAATAGTCAACATATAATTTTTCTCTTTAGAGTTGAGGAAGAGATAATGTATACTATTTTGATCAGGATATTAATACCTTAATAAATAGTTCAACATGTTCATTTTAGGTAAGTCTTACTAGTTAGATAAATAAATAATAAATCAAGAATGGAAGATAACATAAGTTCTGCATCAAGATTTATGAGATATCAAGAGACAATGAGATTATATTAAAAAGTGCATGTTCATAGGAAATGTTATCACTGATTTTTATTTTCCCTATCTATTTAGGGGTATTGATAGGTTCCTAGAATCCACTCTTAGTCTATGAATGGTATTCTCTACAATAGATATAAGGTCCTAGAAGGTCTCACAAAATATAATAATCAAGACTCATACAAATTACGGTTAATAGTTGTGTAGAACATGGTGGGCCCCCATGGGATTCGAGAGTTATGCTAGTTTTAATGACCACCAATGAATAAATAAATTCATTATTATTTGAGTAAACAATATTTGGTTTGAATATAATTATTAAATGTATTCATAGTGTTTTAGGGGAATACACATAAAATATTACATGAACAAACACTATTCAAAGTTTTTTTTAATATTTAGGAAAAAATGGGTTATGTTTATAACTCAGTTTTATCACATAACATATATTATATATTAAAAGTACATGATAAAAGTATAAATGATATTATTATGAAAATAATTCATCATAACATTCCATTTACTACTAATTTCGGGAGAGTATAATTTCTAGGGGTTGGGGAACCCTTTATGTTTATTTGAGGATGTCTCTATATAAGAAATGGTGGGATGCTCAATTTAATACTGTTAATTCCAATGGAATTGAGAGCCCATCTCTCATCCCATTTTTTATAGACAGAATGTCACCAGCTCTGTGTTTTATCCAATAATTTTTACATGGATCAAAGGGATGTGATCGATGTAATCGTCATGATGTCAGAGGAGTCATCAAAGATCTATTATATAACCAAGAATTAGATTATCATAATTTAGATAGGTTATTGAAGAATGCATTGATGATGTAGATGGATTCAAGTTTATATCATTTGATAATCAATTAATTGTGAATATTTTCATTCAAATGTTCCACTAATTCAAATGGGGTATTCATTCCTTGTAATATCCATTGTTTGATAATTCACATTAGATCCATAGACGTCTAGTAGGGATTGGATCGACTGAGATGAGGATATTTTTTTATCTTTGATGATGAGAAATTTTAAATTTTTATACCACCGACTTTTGTTTTGTTCCCCAGTACCTACAATTGGTATTTTAGAGTCTTCATATATTTTAAAATCCAATAAAAAGTATTTTTTCTTTAAAACGTAAATGGGGAATTGACTGGAGGGGAGGCATGACTTGGAACACTAGAAAAGAATTTTTTTAAAAAAATTACATAGTTTTTTAGAAAACATATTGGAAAGATTTTCTAAAAAATTAAAGAGAAAGGAATTTTCATACCATCTATCATATAATATTATATTGGAAAATTTTTGTTAAATAAAAAAAGGAAACGTGAAAAGATTCTAGAGGAAGATTTGGAAACCACCTCCTTCATACAGTGGATACTGAAACTACCCTGGCCGAACTCACTACTCATAGAAGCTACTGCTGCAACTTGGTTTTCAAAACCCCTCCTTCCAAAAGATATCGCCACCTCACTCAGCACCTTGAATGATGTGGCTGAGATCATTCCTCATAGTTCACCCCTATCGAAACTATCAGTCACTGCGTAGTTTTTCCATCACCTCCAAAACCGATGTTGCCTCCTCCATCACATCCTAAACTCATCTGTTTCCACCTTCAATGTATTTTACCTTACAGTCTCCTTGAAACCAGTTCACACAACCACCAATAGGGTCGATCTCCTTTTTCTACATTGAAGCCCCCCTCCAACGATACCTTGACAGAAACCTCACATGAAACTATCAAATCACATCTGGCCAAACCAATATAGGTTAGTGTATGTTCTACCCGACCTAAAATGGTTTAGAGTGAGCCTTACTAACCCAGAATTACCGTGTATGAGGTTTTACCTATTTGAAAGGGGCCTTCTTGGGTTCATCCTGACTCGTAATGACCCTGGGTAGGTTTTAGAGAAAAATTAAAATTTAAATCTACAAAAACTAAATATTTTAAAATAATAATAAATTTATTATTATGTAAACTAATTTAATTTTCCACTAAATTAAATTAATTTTATGATCGAAAAATAACGAATTATTTAAATTAAATTAAGTTATTTGATTTATTTAATATCCATGAATTTTAAATTTAATGAAAATTTAATTTTTATCACTTATATATTTTACCCTTAAACTGATCATCAGTAGTAATCAAACCGGTGTTTGCCTAGTTTTTTATTTAAATACTTATTAAAAGCGCATTTGATGTTTTTAATAATTATTTATTTATTGATCTCATGCACATCATCATTATTATTCAATATGTATAAGGGATTGCGTGTCTATCAGTGTTTTTGTATGTAAAATTTTCATCCTGATACCAACTCACCCTCATGCGAGTACATTTTTGTTTCAAAGATTATGATGTAAGACGTGAAACAAGCCAAGACTATATCGAATACAAGATGAGAGGTGAAAACACTAGATTGGGGGTGAGATACATTACACATCATGACAAACTCTTGTATAGTACCCCTAGGTCACATTTGATCTATTAGGTTTAAATGGATCAAAAAAATATAAATTCTCAAGACCAGTCAGGTAATTTTACCTCATTTTTGAATTTTTTATTATTTCATGCATTTCATTATCTAAGAGAAATAGATAAAATAATAAACAAAAAAATGCATAAAGACGTGATGATTGTTTTTTCTATTAATTTTTAGCTATGATCATGAAAACAGAGTATTCAAAAATTAAAATAAAGGAATTAAATTTATAGAGAATATTTAAAATAATCATATAAATTATATGTCTCAAAATACTTAAATCATTTGAATTTGGACAAAACTGGGTGTACGTGGTGCTCGTTAACCAATGTTGAGGGGTTCTCCTACTATTGGGGAGGTTTTATAAGGGTGATGCGTTGAATTGACTAAAGATGGCATAAAAGGAATATCCAAATATATCTTGCGACCACTTTAGAGTTGAAGTGTTGAGGGAATCAAGTTTATGATTCCAATAATCTATGAATTTACTCAACATATCAAGGAACTGTGGGATAATGAAGTTGGTTGTCCTAGTTTTTTCTTAGAAACCTACAAGTAGGGGAATAGACAATGTCTTCAGACTATGAAGAGTGGTTTCAAGGTTAGTTTCTATTATAAAACTCAATAGGAAAAGTATTCATAATCAAGTATTGAAGGATAGTAGAGTTTGATAAAATAGTGGGAGACATATGATGAATAAATTAATCAGTAATGTCTAAATAGTAATAAAGATAAAAGTACAAATCATCTAGAGTTTTTTATTTAGAAAATGTAAAATGAAACTAATATCACATTTTGAATAATTATAGACAATTTAAATATCCCATCCAACATGAATATCCAATTATTAGTATATGTTCTTATGCAAAGTAATATTATGTAGGAAATTCATGGTTTTGGATTCCCTAATACCTATTAAGCATCCTCAGGAAGCACGGGTGAAAAAAATTATTAATGGAGACTCAGGTATGAAACATATGATTGTTTTTTCATAACACTATCATCAATATATGATGTGGGTTGTAGATAATATATTATAACATGGATTATTTCACATGTAGTCTCATATCTGAAAAAGCTTGCAAGGATAAAGTGAAGCTAGAGATGAATGAGTGAGGATTAAATTAGCTATGTGTAAATTGGAAGGGGATCATGATCTTTCAACGAATAAATTTATTACATCCATCTCACCAAATTAACCAAGTTTTATTTAATATTAAAAAACAAAAAGTTTGAAGAATATTCACCATTTCCTTTTGTGTATGGGTTTTCAGCTATATAAGATCCTACAGAAAGTATAATATTTAGTTATTTGGGTGAACAAGTTGAAATACAAGGAGAAAATGATAAAGGTAAGTGTGGAATCAACAGAACCTTCACAAATTTCATAAAATAAAAGGGGTAATAAATATGAAGTTATTTTATTCACATGTTAGGAAATAAATCCTTGAGAGTTTAAATGTAATGAACTGAATTAAAGAATTATGTAGTCACTTTTTCATCAGGAATATCCATCAATTGTAGGTAATGGATCAATTTCACTTCAGGGTATTGAATAAAATATTCCTATAACATATGTGTATATAAATAAATTAACAATGTAAGTATAGAAACATTACATGAAGTAATATGTAAACTGTAAGTGGCTAATAAAGGGTGATTCCTATGCCATCAGTTGGAAGTACATAACCAATAATTTCCATGTAAATGGTTCTAGTTGAATTTTTATTTACTGTAACCAAAAACATTATCTAATGTGTGTATTCGACACTAAGGTGAATTACTACAGTTCTTATATGATTACAGTTTATGGTATCTTATACTCAACAAAAGGTTTAATGATGTTAGAATTATTAGAAATAACTGATGAATATTATTGCAAGACTCTAATACCTAGTTTTGAAAATAGAATAATTTTTATAGAAAAATTTAAGGGGTTGTTAGGGATATACCAATTATTATGTTTAGACTCAGTGGATCTAAACAAATTAAGAATTATTGAATAAATATGTACTTAGTTTTTGAAAAATTATAATTTTTATATAATAGTAAGTCCAAAATATTTCAGAATTAGTTCAGATAGAGAGAATACACTATTCCAAAGGTAAATATAGTAAGAAATAAATTTCATTAGATTCCTTTCATGAATTTAAGGAGTTTTAAAATGAACTACAAAATATGCATGGCCCGACGATATGATTGACTGTGGGCATGTGTGCAAAAGAATATAGTGACAACATTTATTGATCATTATAAATTTTCACAGAGTATTTCTTAAATGCCCATTACCTTATCTACATTAAATCTATTATATTAGTAAGGAGGATTGATGTTTAGTGTCACATGTTATCATTGATTACTAAATTATAGAATAGATTAATTCCTAACTGTGAATTTATTTATTCACATCATATTCATGATGTAAGTAAAAGGAGCATCAATGTTGAAACATATATGAATTGCATAAAATTTCATTGAATTTCCTGGCATCATTTAAAAACAGAATCATCTTCTTATAACCATATTCCAACCATAATGAAAAATGGATATCGTATGAGTAACAGTATGAAATAAATACACTTTTTTCATTATAATATGACTTTGTGGGAAAAATGTTTGTTAGGATATAAAAAACATGCATCAAGAAGAAACACATTATTCATATAAATTAATTATCCTAATGATTTATATAGGATATTATATAAAATATCTATGATAGAAAGTTTTGTAGTAGAGTGATAGAATATATTTAAATAAAAGAATGCACATTTCTATTTGAGATAGTGGAAGGAATATTGGCTTCTTTAAAGTCAATTATATGGATGCACAAGTAGTTTTCATATGAAAAAGTTACCCAAGATCATGTGGAAAGAAATGTTTCAGACACACACACTACATAAGATGGATAAAACCATAGAGATGATTTTATATTCCCTACACATGTTGATACATTATTCTTTGAGAATGATGAATCCTATAAGAAAGTAGTATCTTTAAATCAAATAATATTTTCAATATCAAATAAAATTCAAAAATGGATTACGTGGATCAAAGTATAGTGGAATATTATTATTGAATACTTCGGTGGGTATTCAAGTGAAACTATGAATGGATAGTACATGTGTGATACCAATAAGTCCCAATTGGTAACACCATGTTGTTATGCCTAAACCCAATAGAATTTGAATTTCCATAATCTAATTTAAATGATGACTATATTGGGAATTGGATGTTAAGACAACTAATCATGTAAGGTGTTTATATAATGTATCCAGAAAGGGATGATGACATCATATAATTCTAATATGGGGTACAAGTCACTGAAATCTATTTTTTTTGAAGTAAGAAACAGGATCACAGAATAATCATTTGGAATGAATATTTTTCATGAGTCTACATGTGTTCAGTGGTTGAACCTCTATTTTCATGTAATGTATGATTGATAACATATGGATAATGACTATTGGTATTAAAATTATTTAAGACTAGAATGGAATTTATAGTTTGGAGATTGACTTAAAGTAGAAACACATGTTATATGGAAGAGGAGCTATAAAGGTATATCTAATGGTTTCTTAGTCCTAGTAAATGGTATATATGAAATCAAGGTAATGAAAATACAGGTTAGAAAATTTTGAGATTGAAATTCCATTAATGTCACATGAGATAAATATCTCCTTGAAGTTTTGTATAAGACCTAGGAGGAAATTAACATGGTGAGTTGAACCCCATAGACTATTTTGATGGATAAATCACATATTCCATGATATGTAAAATAAATGATATTTCTAACATAAAATTATGGTTGAAAAATATCATATATCTAGGATCTATAAGAGAGGAAGCCATAACTATTCAATTGAACTATAAAATGATGAATAGATATATATCTGGTATGTGGAGAAAAAAAAATATTATTTATAAGGGGAAATAGAATAGTATTATACTATATATACATGACTTAATATTATAGTTAGGATCAGATAATGAGAAAGAAAATCCCATTCAAGCTAGTGGTATCCAGGTATATAAATACCACATACATTGTGGCTTATGAGGAATCTGAAGAAGTACTAAAAAAATATGCAATGATATGTTACATTTCATGGTCTTTAATCTAGTATATAATGTTTTATCATTATGATAATTATATTATTAGTACTTGATAAGATGTCAAATTTTCGTAGTGGAATAAATGATATACACCATGGGTTTACATATATTGAGGCATCATAATCAAGAAGGTGAGGTCACAGATAGTGGAATAGCCATCCAGGGGAGACATGGACGGCCCATGAATAATGTTATCACTAAATAGAAACATGATATTATCATGTTAGATCTAATACATAAGTTGGATAAATATCTCTAGTGAATGTGGGAGTGTTGTAATAGTGGGTTCTCTATACCCAACTTTACTCTTACCATACCATGTAAATAGTGAGTTATACATGATGTACACAAACCATAATAGTGAGGATGTTTATAAAACTACAATTTAAATGGAAATTTACATTGATTATTTTTCATATTAAAAGGTTATAGTAGTTCATTGGCTATAACAAGAACATAAATATACTTTTACCTTAATCTTAAACAAAAGTCTTATGGTCTTTATATATAATTATGACTAGATAATGATGATGTATGACTATAAAATGTTGGTGGATTATAAGAATTAATAATTATTCTCAATATTTTCATACTTGGTGATATCTAATAGGTGAGATCATGAAGAAATACCGACCAATAGTAACACTATGTGTTTCAGGTGTCATTAGTTATTCCTTTTGATGGACATGTTTATTGGTCCCATAACTTGAAATCATTTTCAATATATACCATTTTATCATGTAAATTTATGAAAGGAAAAACCAAGACATTGATTTCATTGATAGGTAGCTTGTTTTGGGTGAATCATTAGTGGTATGACATTTTTTGAATGTCTAAGATTGAAATTTTCTCTTTCGAGTCAAGAAAGTGATATCTCAGGCCTAGTTGATCAGGATGGTAGCACCATCATAAATCCTTTTCCAAGCTAGGTGAATATAAGTATGTTTAGTAAGATCCAAAAATAATAAATCAATAAAGGATGATGAAATAATAATTTAATCCTAATTTATGATATAACTTGAGACAATGAGATTTTATTACACAGTTCGTGTTCATAAGAAAGGATGTCAATGCTATGAATTTTCCTTACCTCCTTACTGGCCTTGATGGGTTTCTATACTCTACTCTTGGTTTTTAAATGGTATTCATTTCTTTTCAGACAAGATCCTAGAGGGTCACACACAATAATATATTTTAGAGACTTTCCTATTCTAATGAATATGTGTATAAGACATGGTGGGTGCCACCATGGGGTTATAGAGTTTAGCAATATTTAAAGATCATTTATAAGTGAATTTCTTGTATACATTTAATGATGTTTTAGTATATTGTTTTGTGTATTTAATTGATAAATAATTTATAATTTGGAATACACTGACTTGTTTTGTATTTAATGGAAGAAAACAACAGATATATAAAAATGGAATGAAAAGAGGATAATTTTGGAGCTAAAAGGTATTTCACTCTGTGAGCGAAGTGAAGCGGAAGGACGCTAAATTTTGGAGGATGAAGTAGAGTTGAAAAAATAGAGAACAATGATTACACATAATGTAATTCAATTACATGTCATGACTTTATCAAGAGAAGAATTTTCACATAGGATAATTCATGACACGATTTCACATTGTGAAATACCATTACACATATTGCATTCTCATTACATAATGTGCGTTTTTCAAGAGAAGTCACTCGCACCAAGAGAATTCATGAAGACAATACACACTATGAAAATAAGTTACAAATCAGGTAACAAAATACACATCGTGAAATCTCAATAATGGAAAATATGAGAAAGACATTTTTCACATGAGTTACATAGCATGAAAAGTAAGCACAGATTATGATAGTTTTGGGAAATAGAAAAAATATAGATTCATGATATCTATTACGTGGCTAAGGTTTTTGACAAAAAACCATTTAAAAATTTACCCTCATCCACACCGTGGAGGGGGGATCTAGATGGAGGACCACCGAAAGATGCCTCCAGAGATGTTCTCACCTACTGCAAAGCTCTACATCACCATTTTAAAAGAATTTTTTCATTATTTTCATACACCTTATCATGGTTAACATGAGAAGGTAATTTAATTATGCTATGGAATGTGTGATGAATGAGGATTAAATATATGAGGTATTTTATATTTTATTAAAATTAATTTTGGGATTTTATATTTGTTCATCAATTCTATCCTTTCCATGATTTCTTATTTCATGACTATTGTGAGTGGGGTTAGGGATTGGGTTTAATTTTTTCCTTTTTTTGAGCATGATCATTTCCTAAATTGGTCGAATAAATTTGTTTAATATGAGGTCTAGGGTTTAGACTTCCCCCATGACCATTGGGGTTTCCCTCTCCCTATATTTAAATAATGTTTTCAGTTACCAATCCTTTGAAATACAAATTATCCACAAATGAGAAAACACGAGTTTGGTATGGAGGGCATTTATCATGACTATTGGGATTGCTAGGACCAAATTTAGACAACTTTATGATTTTAAATTGATTATTTTGTACCTTATCATCCTATGGATATAGATTCATTACTTTCTGAAACCCATGTTATATTTTCTTCTCCCACATTCTTCAAAATTCACATAATAAATATTCAAGATTTAAATTCATAAAATTTGAAATTAGTTTATGTTTATTTTATTTAATTAATATTTTCTATAAACCTAACTCTTTGGGTTAGACCTTGGACATTCTATTACTATACTACTATATAGTTAATTTCTTTGTTTGTTTCATATTATAAATTTATAAATTTGGTAACCTGATGGAAATTAATGAGGATAATCACAATAAAAGAAGCATGAACCACAAATTATAGGTAAATAACACCTCCAATGATTATTTTAATTATATTAGTAATGACCTTGATTTTTTAGGATCAGAAGATGATGAAGAGAATGATCATGTTGTATATCATGAGTGAGATGAAAAACATTTTAGAAAATGACAACATGATGAAGAACAAGAAGAAGAAATTAAAGAAAGGAGAACCTTGTCTTTTGAAAGGATATAAAGCTTCCTCGAAAAAATGGGACAAAACCCAAAGAAAAATAATAATAATAAGATAAAAAAGAGGAAGAGGTAGCTGCCACATTAATCACAAATTGTTCAGAAAATTTTAGTGTGCTAAAAGAGAAAAATAACTAGCTACACCCTATGATGAATACACAGTGGAACAAAAACAAGCATTAATAATATAAGAAGTTGAATAAGTGTCTATGAAACCCAATGAAATTCATGGAGAAACTCAAAATATAATGCCAAGAGTTGAAAATTATAAAATTTTACCATGTCTGGATAGATACTGAAATTCTATTGGTTATACTCATGCTATTTAGACTCTGGTCACAACCTCCAAGGTCTACACTAATTCCATTGAGGAAAATTCGAGATGATATGGGAGGAACTCGAAAACAAAATTTGGTGAACATGAGACATTTAACAATATACCACACTCCAATCAGTTAACTCAGGAATAGTTGAACTAAACAGCCATTAAAAAGGTGTATATTTTGGGATCCAAACATATTTTTTTAACTTTCTCAGAATTTATTTTTATTTATTTTTTAGTATTTAATTTTATATTAGTATTTAATTTCAATTACCTTTATATTTTTCAGCACATTATAATGAAATTAAATTTTACTTGTTGACATTTATTTTTTGGTCCATCAACGGCATATGTAGTATCAGTAGGTATACTGAAAAAGATATTGAAGGACTAATTCACATCATGAACAAAAAATAAATGTCTTGTAATCATTTATAAGACAAGAATCTTGTGCAGGTAGTACTTGTAGAGAAAAATTTGAAGTAAAATTTTAATATTCAAATAAGTCTTTTAATTCATAATTTTATATATTTTATATGCCACATTAAAAATGTTTTAGAACTTTAACAACAAATTGGATTCCCACATTTGAATCATTATTTAATAAATTCAACTAGGAGACAAAAATTTCTTATGATAAATACCATGCCATGAATGTAGAATTCATTATCAATAAATTTGAATGAGAAAAATTTAAAAGAGAATTAATAGAGATAAGAATGTGGATTAGGATTCGAAAAATCAGGATTTAGGGGAGAATGTTGAACATTATAGATAATTTTTTTTCTGGGATTTGGCTACACTTTTAATTTATTATTTTTCCATCAACTTATTTAATTGTTCATATAAATTTTGAATGGGTTATTGTCCCAACCATTTTTCTAATTCCCAAGACATACACTAAGCTAATATTTTCCATTACTTATATAGTATATTTTTTAGAAACCCAAACATGTTTTATTATAGAAATTTCTTTGCATATTATCAGAGATATGACTGAAAAGAATCAATTTTAAAATTACTAAGGAATTATTTTGTTCACCCTTTATCCATGGTCTAACATTACATTAATCCTTTTAATCCTGTATAATCATTGAATAACCTTGTTAAGAAATGAGTTCTGTTACAAACATATCTTATCCATTCTGACCATCCTCTAAATTTTTTTCATGATTTTTAAAAGAAAAAGTGTGGGGAGGGACATTATAGAATGTATCAGGATATACTTTATTATGTATATTTGGATGTGTGATTTCAATTATTAAATGGGGAAAGGACATGAAGTATTTCAATGAATTTTATTATTCACATCCCTTTCTAAAAAACATTTGAAAAAAAGAACATAATAAATAAATAAATAAAAATTAGGTACTATTTTGGAGGATAAAAAATCATTATTTTCTAGACTGATGATCTTTTGATCGTATGTGGTTAGGTGGTGGATGTGATATTTTTCCTAAACATAGCTTTAGAAAAAGGAAACAAAGAGAAAGATATTTTGATTTATTCATTGAAATTACATGCATCATTGGTACACTTTGATCTTTTTATAGAAAGAGAGAGATGCAAATTGTAAAGAGAGATATTCATTGAGCTTATATTTTGATATAATTCATCACACATTAAAGTCAAACCTCCATTTGAAGTTTTATTTGTCTACATAATTTATCTACCTACCCTAAATCATTAGATTCACCTCATAATTAATGGTGAATCCCTCACGATTAATTGTGATCTATATATTTATGTGATGGAGATGTTAAATTTCTTCAAATCCTATGGTTATTGACATGTTTTTGAGGTTTGTAATGAATTCTATTTACATTTTTACGATGATGATGGGAGGAAAAATTCATGTGAGTTAAATTGAAAGTGGAATTAATATTAATAATGAATTTAAAAAAGAAAATGGGTGATTGATGATGTGTGGATATTTCAAAAGAGTGAATGTAAAATACATGGATGATTTATACTCTTTGAAAAAATGAGGCATTGATAAATTTTATATATGAGTTGCTTGAACATTTAATTTTCTATTTGATCAATTTTTTTTGAAACTGAATTTGAAACATGGTAAGGTGAATATACTTGTTGTATGTTTAGATTCCATCATTGATGAAAAGATTGAATTCAAGTGTAGGGGTATTTGATAAGTGTATTTCATGCATACATTTTATGGTGTTTTAGTATATTTATTTGTTTATTTAGTTGATAAATGTATCGAATTTTAGAACAAATTACCCTTTTTTTGTGTTTTATGGAAGAAAATAATAGATTTAAAAAAAGAAATGAAAAGAAGAGAATTTTGGATCTAAAAGACACTTTTCTCCATGAGTGAAATGAAGCGGTGATACACCGTATTTTGGAGGACAAAGAAGAGTTGGAAAACTAGAGAAGAATGATTACACATCATGTGGTGGTTACACATTGTGAATTCATCAAGAGAAGCAATGCTACACATGACAAGTTGTGACACCATTTCATGTTGTGAAAGACCATTACATGTCATATATTCTCATTATATGATGAACATTTTTCAAAAGACGTCATCATTGATAAGAGAATTCATTATGAAAATACACACTGTGAAAATCAGTTACATGTTGTGTAACCAAATACATGTTGTGAAAGTTAAATTATGGAATGATCCAAGAAAGTTGCTCTTGACATTAATTACATGACATTAAAATTCATTACACATCATGAATGTTTCATAAAGTACAAAATATATAGATTCACAAGATCTGATACACTGTTAGATTTTTTTTTGAAACCCCTTTATGTTCACCCTTGGACACACCTTGGAGGGGAGATCTAGATGGTGGACCACTGTTGGATTCCAGCAGAGACGTGCCCACAAACTACGGATCTTTGCTTCAACCCTTTCTATAGGATTTTTTCCATTATTTTTCTACACCCTCTTATAGTTAGCATGAGTAGGTGATTTATTTGTGTCATGGTGTGTAATGAATGAGTATTAAATGTATGATGTATTTTATATTTTATTTCAATTAATATTGGGATTTCATATTTTTTCATTTATTCTATCATTTACCTAATTTCATATTGCATGACCATTATGAGTGGGGTTAGGGATTGGGTTTAATTTATTTTTTATTTGAGCATGACAATTTCCTAGATTGAATTAATGTATCCTTTTAATATGTGATTTAGGTTTTATAATTCTACCATGACCATTGGGGTTTTACTTTAACTATTTTTAAATAATGTATTAGGTTACACATCTGTTAAAATATAAAGTTCCTAGTAATAAAAAATAGGTGTGTTTGGGATGGAGTGTGTTTATCATGACCATTGGACTAACTATGTCTCAATTTTGAAAAAATCGTTATTTTTAATTGGTTATTTTATACCTTTTCATCCCATGAACCTGGATTCATTAATATCTGATGCCTATTTTATATTTTCTTCTCCCAAATTCTTCAAAATTCACCTGATCTGTAGTTTGGATTGAAATTATTCAATTTCTAAATTAGTTTTGGTTTATTTTATTTAATTAATATATTATCCAACACTATCTATGTGGGTTTTACCGTAGACTTTCAATTCGTATACTACTATATAGTTTAGTGTTTGGTTTGTTTCATGTTATAAAATTTTAAATTTGGTAACCTAGAGGGAATTAACTACACCCTTGGGGATATCAATCACCAATGAATAAATAAATTTATTGTAATTCAAGTATAGAAAAATTGGGCTGAATTTATTTATTAAAATCATTAATAATGTATTAAGTGAATGCATGGAAAATAGTATATAAACTGATATTTTCGAATTTTTGTTTAATATTACAGGAATTAAGAGTCAAGTTAATGACTCGATTTTATTAGGTAATATATATAATATACATTAAAAGTTTTTTATTAAAATATAAATGACATTATAATTAAATTAGTTCATCCTAATATTTCATTTATTTCTTATGTAGTTGGAATTTTAATTCCAGGGGCTGTTGAATCATTTTCTGGTAATTTATCCCTCCAATATATAAGGAGAAGGGAGAAAATCAATTGAAGATTATTAATTATAATAGAATTCATAGCCCCAATCTCCAACATCTTTCTATAGAGATATATTCTATGTCTAATAATTTGATCCCATAAAGATTTTTTAGAACAAAGGGACGTGATCGAGGTGATCGTAGCATCATCAAAGGAGTCATTAAAGCTCAAAAATAGCTCCCAAAATAAAATTATTATCATTTTTATATTTCATAAAGCATGTGTGGATTATTTAGAGGGGTTATACTTCAGATATTTGGATAAATTATCACAGAAAAAAATCTTTATTCAAATACACTGTAGATTTGAATGAGGTATTTAGTCCTTTCAATTTTCATGTACTGATAATTTAAGAAAACCCTCGGACCTCTACTAGGTCTAGTATCACTGAAGATGATGAAATCTCACCACTCTAATTATGAAACGTTTAAATACTTATCCTACCATCTTTCACTATACTCACTAGTACCAAAATGTTTCCCCCTATATTTTACTAATCCATCATACATGCCCATGAAATCTTGGTTTCTACTTGAGTCACCCTATCTCGAGTACCCACACCCAAAAATCATGTCACCCAAAATAGGCACATAAATGAATGGATTTATAATTCAAGGGCCACCAACCTAATTTAGGAGCTAAATACTTATATTTTAACTCAAATAAATCCAATGGAGCATTCAATATTCATTCTCAAGGACCCATGAATCTATCATGTAGTGACCCCAACCCCAGTATACCAAATTTTTTTTATTATTACATGGGAATAAGAATCATGGAATCACATTACAAAGGACCAAATAGTTCAGTAGTCTTGGTAAACTAAATATATTATTGATTCCATTATTACATTCAAAAAAAATTAAAACATATTTTTTTTCAAGAATTACAATATTCCCTCTAACATATCCTTTTATATCAGACACATGAAACTTCATGGATTCCTGAGAATGGAAATAATTAATGGGTGATCAAATGATATGTAACGATTAAGTATAAAGGGAGTTATAATGAATCAAAAAGAATAATAAACATGGAAAAGTAAATAAATAAACACACATTCCATTTTTATAAATATACTATCATGATATGATAAGGAATATTCATCATGGTAAGTTATATAAATAAACAGACATTCAATTTAATCCACCTAAATATCATGATATGACACGACACAATAAATTTTGAAAGGAAAATAATTTAACACAAATTACATATAAATAACTTGATTATCTTGAATAGATAATAAATAGTTAACATGGAAATTTAAAAAGTGAACATATATTCCATTTAATTAATATCATTACTATTATAACCAAATAAGGCATAATCAACATAAAAAGGTAAATAAATGAAAACATGTTCCATTTAATTAATAAACTGAGAATTAGATGCATCCAACGATAATATCATTGTGAAAATCACATGGATAATAAAACCTCAATTCATAATGAAGGAAATTATTAATTATTGGAAGTCATGTATCGGGCACATGATACAACTACCTTCAAGATCTATCCTCAAGATAGTTTAAAAATTATTTGTAGAAACCCATTTTACTAAGGATTTCCAATTGTTTTATCTCATGAGACTTGTTGATGCTTCAAGGAGCTATCTGTATCTAGGTCCTACCTATGTCTGCATGTCCAAAGATTTCCCATATATTTAATTATCTCTTCAATTCATGGACAATGTGCCTTATCATTAAATATCTATTTTGGCTAAAGGATACAAATCTATAAGTATTTCTTCATGTAAATAGATAAGTTTAAATATAGAATAATGTATATAGAAATGATATATGATTTAAGAAATAAATATATCTATGATAAATGATATCGATACTGATGTGAAATTTAATGTACACAAGAATGTGAATAATTCATGGGAAATTTAATGACTAAAAAAATGAATCAAAGAAGTGAATTTAAATAATTTCCTTGGGAAAATCATAATAAACCATCCATAAGAAGAATAAGGGTGGTATTAATACAACATATACCCATTGGAGTAACTATAAAGGTGGGTTTTCATTAATTAATAGAAATACCAAAAAAATATTTTTTAAAACATTAGTGAGGAAAATATTCTTTTTATTTTGAAAATTAATTCTGAAAAAAAATATTACGGATCATTTAGAACATAATTTACTTTGAAAATAATATTTGAAACCCATAATTTAATCTTTAAAACATTTGAGTGGTCATGACGCCTATAAAAATCATTCATTCCTTAAACATTAAAACAAATAATCCTTATAAATTTTCTATAAAAGAATAACAAGAATTCTTTTAAAAATGACTTGAATATTCCTTTTTTTTAAATTGTAAAAATGGGTAAAAATTTATTTAATATGTAATTTTTTAAATACTAAAAAAACTTTTTGAAATAATTTTTAGAAAACATGGTTTTGGGAGAAAATAGATTTTGATGAAGATAGAATTAGAGTATGACTTTCCTAATAAAATCTTCTAAAATATTGTAAGTACCGAAGAGTGTAAAAATGGTACTATTAATTGAAAATTTTATAAATGAACAGAACAGAATAATATTAAATGGTATAGAAAATAATGATCAAATAATTTACTTCAATATAAAATCAAGTAAAAAAATTCCTCCTCAAAATGAGATTGTGAAATAAACCCCTTCAATGATCATAATGTTGATGTGAGAATTAAAAAATGAATATATTATGCATATTAGATGTAAATCCAAATAAATCAATTGGAAATAAAAAAATAGAGGTTCAAGATTCATTAAACACATATCCTTGGAATATCAATAGAAATTAAAGATTAATATAACTAAATGAAAAGAAATTTAGTCAGGATATTTTTTACCCCATGGTAAATTTTAATTTAAATCCCTTTAGATAATTAAATTCAAACAAAACCTTAAAATACCATGAATAATGAATTATTTGATATATTACATATATAAATGGTTATTATGTACACCATATAAAATAAATTAGGTGCATGAAATTATAATATCCCTAATGAAAAGAAATTGAGATGAAATACCTTACAAAGATCGTATCCTTGAAGTAGGGATTAATCAATGAATTTATTATTTTTATCAAATTTAAATCATAATTGAAGAATTGGATATACAACATAAAATAATAAAGTTTTATTATATATATAATCTAAGCATTACATAATCAATAATGTAGAAGTTTATCCCAATAGATGGAATTTGAGTTAAGAAATCACTTACCTCATGATTCCTTTAGAATGAACATGATTTATCCACCTATAAATTAATTTTAAACTTGTTATTAAATTTTATAACAAACATATTAATATTTATAATGTCATATATGATTCTTTTATATTATATTATCACAATTTTTTAAATAATATTTCATTATTTTATTTGTTTCAGGTGTTAATTACCTAGTTTTGTCATGTATGTTTTGTCATGAATGTTATAAATCTTTTGAATATTATATATTTTCATGATATAAATAATAATAATGAAAGAATAATTAACATATATATTCATCATTTATAATTTTGAAATAAATCATGAAAAATGGCTTTGAGAAATGAAGTACATTACGATAATGGAGATGGTAATCCGTGCATACAGATGAGTAACATTTCCATTTTTTAATGCTAATTATGGAAAGGAGGTATTTAATATTATATATTTACATAATTATAATAATATAATAAGTATACTATTATATAAAATCTATGTGGTGTGTTTATGGAAAGATAGTCATGTCGCTTTGTGATGGTGGTAATCCACTCTTACACCAACGATGTGATCATCATTTAGTGAGTGAAAAAGTAAGAAACAAAATGATATATTTAGTTTTAAGAATGATAATTATTTCATTAATATAATAATTATTTCATTTATATCACATATCATCATAATATGTATCTTTATCACCTTCTATATAAAGTTTTAGTGAAAGAAGAATCACATCACTTTAGGAGGCAGTAGTCCGTCGTACACACAAGCGATGTTGTAGTATCCTCTATGGAAGGAAATATAAGAATTTATATATTATATAAGGTATAATTATATTATTAACATCACATATATACTTTTACACATCATCATACCCAACCACGATAGGTGGGAATGGAAAAACAAATTACATCGGTTAGTAAGCCGGGATTCCATCGTACATAGGAATGATGATTCCATAACTCATTTTATGGGTGTGGGTATGGTTGTAGGTCAAGAACCCAACAAAAAAATAATTATATTTAAGATAATTAGTTTATTATATTATAATTATTTAATAATAATTTATGTAGTTGGAGTGAGGAATAAAATAAAGATTCTCGTTGAAGAACATTACCTCTTCTTCAAGTATCCTCCGTAGGTTAGCTCCAAAATCCATCAAAGGTTGGATTTTTTCCCAAAATAAGGATTAAAAGACTAGGGGATATATGTTGGGAAGTTATTTAGGTAGGTAATGTCATATCCAAAAGGGTGTTAAGTTTTTAGAATATAGGAGAGGGGGTTTCCTTTTATAAGTGAGGTGAGCGGGACACCTATAATGTTTGAAAAAAAATTGTAAGCACATTTTTCACATGCCAAACGGGTCCAAAATAAATTATTATCAAGTATTATATATTATATGGTATAAATATTTCCAAAAAATATATTTTATGCTATTTTTATGTCAATTTAATCACAGTATATCTAGTTTAACACCTGTTAAATCCATTTTTTCATTAACCACAAAAAATAATTTTTACTATTTTTAGTATTCATTATGGTAAAAAATTAATTAAAACTTATTATATAGTAAAAAATTTGATAAATTAAAATATTTAATAAATTTATACTAATTAATTTAACATAATGGAAAAAAATAAATTTAAAACTGATCTCGTAGGTGTGATGAACTAGCAAGTTTTTAAAGAGGAAATATTCAAAAGTATACAATGTTTTTATATCAATATTCGATTTGAAAATGTTTCCAATTGAATAAATTGGTTTATCTGATAAGTAATTTACATAAATTATATTTTTAATTTAATTATAAATATTATTTAACATCCTAAATAATTTAAACTAAAATGATGTTATCAATTAAAATTCATTGTTTTTCACTATTCATAAAAAATAAAACTTTTTAGAAAAAACGAAAAAATTCACTCTTAGATAATTTTTATATGATGATTTAAAAAATGAAGAATATTTTTTCAAGTAAATTTTCTATATTTGGTAAAAATTATTTTTAAATTATGTGTGTAAATAGAGACTATACCGTCTTTTAGAAAAATATAGTTTTTCATAAAATCATTCTTTTTCTTTTAAGTGATTATTATTTTATTTATAATCAATTGATAACCATATTTTTAATTAAATTTTGATTAATATTCTTACGTTTAAATTTAAAGACTATATTATAATGGTATATAACATTAAGATTAATTTATACTTAGGGTTGGATGTTCAACTTGTTATCAAATATATTAAATTTATAGACATATATTTTGTGGGTAGTTTAAGATTCATTTTGTGTGTCACATACTCTATCAAATAAAATGCTATTATTTTATAATTTTTGGTTGTTATATTCTCCATAGTTTAAATAATTCATTCCCTCGCAATTTATACTTGATCTCAGTAATCAAGGGTTTAACATTTGGAAATACCATTGTTGAAAAACCCAGATTGTAAAAGCTTTAATAAACTGTCCTCTTAAAAAGAGATAAATCGAAGTAAAAAGGTAATAATGAATAGCACATAAATAGTTTTCTATTCAGGATAAAATTGTTGGAAAGTGAAGTTATCGACATGGAATAAAATCGTACAATATTATAGAGTGATTGAGGTCATTGATCTCAAGCTATTTAATGGTTAATGGAAAGTTAAGGGCCTCAAAAAAAAAATATGTGATGATTTAAAAACCATATAATTTATCAGATATAAATGTAATATGATAATTTTTTCCAATATCCTTTTTCTAAATTTGATGAATTATTTTACCATCTATGAATATAAAGAAATATACACACATGATACATTTCTATTTCATAAGTACAATTCTATCCTTTGGTTGTGCCTCAATAAATTTCTAATTCATCCCTTACTCCCATAAATGTACATCCAAAAAAGAATATTATATTCCTAATCCACTAAAATTAACTTTTAATTTATTATAAGATCTATTAAATAGAGAAAAGTCTTTCCGTCTATCTCTAATTATTTACCAAAACTAATATGGTCATCACAAGTTATCCAATGTAATAAATCAATCTCTAAGACCCAAAAGTAACACCACTAGTGCATCATAAATATTTTTTTAAAATAATTTAACTAAAAAAATTACATATTAACTAGGTCATCATGTAGTCATTGGTGCTAAACCCTTACCATCCTTCAGTGATGGGTTCAAGCTCCTTTGACCTTGCAAGATGTGATAGGTTTTCACCCAACATTCTAGTGGACCTTTATTTAAACTATACTAATATAACTCATATAAAATTCCCAAAAACGTATTATTGAAATACATTAAATAAAATTAATTATTAAATAACCTTTTTACTAAGGTTTTCAATACAATCCTTTTTTCACAATGTCAAATAGTCTTATTTTACTATTATTAAAATGTCATTAATGATAATATTAATCTGAAAGGTTATCAATGCCTTTAAAATTATGTCTAAAAATGTAAAGTCATTAATCATCAAGTAACTTTTCTACTAAAACATAAGCTTTTTGTAAATTTCTCACCAAAATCATTATTCTCAATATACTCCCACTACATAAATCCTAGCAAGAGGTGTTTAATACATTGATCATATGATCAATATTAAACTCTTTAACCCACTATGTTATCTATAACTCTTAATTTAATGAATACATATATACTTATCAAATTTTAATAAATCATTATATGTTTCATGATTCTTATACAAAAATACCATTGGAAAAAATATTTCTATAATATAATTATGGAATCCCAATAAGAACATTAACACTTCTATTCAAACATATGTGATTCAATGGTCTATGATATAATACCTTGGTTATCCATATTTAAGAAAATTAACTATAAATAGATCTCTGGGATGAGATTTATTTCCCTCCATCATACTTTTCATTTTTAATCAGTAATTATTTTCTTTACTGACTTCCATTCCACACATAAAAAATTTTCTTAATCCATTGATTCACTTTCGTGGGAGTATGCATAAAATTTTAATATTAATGGAATCATGAATTATTTTTCCCCTGATCTACACTACTTGATCTCTTAGTGAACTAAATCCTTTCATTGTTTGGTGAGTTCAAGAGTAAGTTAACATATATGTTATTAATCATATTTTGGTGTTATTGATTAGGAATAATCAAGATATATTTCACCCATATCATCCCCGTATATGGATTCTTATAGTCACTATATTCTCTTTCATGTTCAATGTTAACATGATTCCTTCAAGTTCGATCCATTGACTAAAACTAGAAATCATTATGTGAGAAACAATAAACATAGTGGGAACGCCATAGAATCATTTATAGTATTTCTAAATCATGAAACATTATTTTCAATATAAGACACCCTAGTTTTAATACAGGTCATTTATTTTCATCATATATTCAAAACCTTCATAATGATTCATAAATAAAATGAGAATTATCCTAAGAATACCCCCTAGGAATGTCAAACTAGGTGATGATTTGGTCAGGCACAATGCACCCTTTTTCTAGTTATCACCCATAGGTACATCTATATAATAACCACATAAACTTATTGTCTCCATATAATGATGTATTTTCAAGGAAAACAACATAATATATTCCCTACTAAAACATGAGGATGTTCCTATATACTTATCCTCAAATTATATCATAGGTATATTTTCCAAAATATATATTTTCATAAATCTTGTTCCTAAGGTTTATAATAATATTTATTTAATACCAATTCTACCAAACATAATCCCAGTACCCAAATCCGATGTTTGCATTATTATATTGGCATAAGATTTAAATAATCACATCCTAAAGGACTAAATAGTCTATAAATCTTGGAAAACTAGATACAAACATGATTCTAATATTATATTTGTAAAAAACTCAATATATATTTTTTAGGATAACATTATTACATATATCATATCCTTACATATCAAACATAACACACTTCATGGATTATGGAGAAAAGAAACCAAATAAGGGTGAGATCCAATGATCAGTAAGGGTTTAGTACAATATAATATATCATTAATCAATAATAATAAGAAACATATAAAAGTAAATAACTAGAAAAATATGAAATTTAAATTAGTTTTGCTATAATGAAAATATAAAGAATAACAAATATGTAAATATAATTAACTGAACACACATGAAATTTAAATATTTGAACACACATGCCATTTAAATAACTTGACTGTCCTGATAATATAAGGAAAAATCAATATGGATGGGTAAATAACTAAACAAAATTTCCTTTTAAAATACTTAAGTATCATGAAAATTTAATGAATAATCAATATGGAAGGGTAAATAAATGAACAAACATTAAATTTAATCAGTATCTTGAATATCATAACTGGGAAAAGCATAATTAATATGGAAAGGTAAATAACTTAAAAAATTCCATATAATTAACAACTAAGAATTAAATGCATCTATAGATAATATCATTGTGAAAATATTATGGTTAATAATAACTAAATTCTTAATAAATGAAATTATTATTTATTGTATGTCATTTCTATATTACAAGATACCTCTACATTCAAGATCTATATTCAATGAAGTTTAAAACTGATGGTAGGGAAC
Source organism: Viscum album (assembly GCA_963277665.1). Taxonomy (NCBI): domain Eukaryota; kingdom Viridiplantae; phylum Streptophyta; class Magnoliopsida; order Santalales; family Viscaceae; genus Viscum; species Viscum album. The sequence goes on along the minus strand of OY728132.1, from coordinate 1,473,689,292 downwards.
AGATATATCTAAGTTGAGCCAACTGATTTGTCTCTTGATACTTATTGACACATCAAGGGGTTACCTATAATTGGGCCCCACCCATGTCTACATATACAAATAATTCCTCATATATCAAATAATTTATTTAATTTAGGAACAATGTGTATTATCATTAAATAACTATATTGTGTAAATGATACATATTTATCAATATTTCACATTTTGAACAAATAAATTTTAATTTATAACATGTTATGTAGAAATTATGTACGGTATAATAAATAAACATATCGATGATAAATATAATAGATATTTAGTGGAAAAATTAATGCCATGTAATATAATTATAGAAAACACATACAATTCCTTGGTTATATCTTTGGATTTAAAATACTATTAATAATATTACAATTTTTAATATAGCTATTAAATAATGATCACATGATTAATATATATATATATAAGGATTTAATAAATTCAATTGACTTAGACAAAGGGAGTGATGGACTCATCTAATAGTATTTTACTCTATGAAGCCCATTTATCATGGATTTCAAGGGAGATAGAATCAGTGAGATTTTTCCTTTAACAATCCCAAACTCAGATCCAATAATTTAAGAATGAGACAAACTATTTATGGTAGGAGTTCAAGATCATCTAGATCATGACCCAAACCATGTTCGCCGAACGACCCCAAGAAAGTCACACTATCATGCACCTTACTCTTAGGGAATCTGCTGGTGTAATAAATTTATATGAATCAAGAATATAATAATATGAATATATATATTGTATAGAATAATGAATTTATTTTCATTTCTTATTTTTAATTTATAAATGATTCATATTTTGATTCAATTAAACATAAATTGTATTTTTCATTAATATTAAAATAAAATTAAGGTATTTATTTTGATGAATTAATGTATTTTTGAAATATATATTATTTTAATAAAATGTTATTAATAAATAATATTTAATATTTACAAATGTTCATATAATTTTTATGAAGTGAAATGTACTTTTATAACGGTTCAAAAACTATTATTTTCAAAACCCAATATTTTCCAATAAATGATGAATCATATTTTAAAAGTGATAATTCACTTATTTAAAAAAACTATTAAGATAAAATTAATTTCATTTTTGGAATTAGAACTTAAAAATTATCCAACAGTAAATTTATCATAATTATTGGAGAGAGTCTAATTTTTAGGTAAAAAATAAATATTTTATAAATATGTAGTGTATTTTAGGACTTCATAATGAACCAAAAATGATGTAATAAATATTATAATGGGAATAATAGGCCAATTATATGCCTTACCATAAAAAATAATGTGATTTTAGGTTTACTTGTTTAATTTTATTAAGCCTTTATAAACCTTCCAAAATAATTAATATATTTTAGAATTTTAAATTCATTTATTTAAAAGTGTGACTCACCTCCACATAAAAAAAGAATTATTTTAATATTTTATGACCATTTCCTTATAAAATTATAAAAGACCTCTTACTTTGTAAAAATCCATGGGAATGATTGTGGGTTTGAATAATTCTTTATATAGAATCCAAAACCTATGTTTGTGAAATATTAATGAATTAACCTCTCATTTACAATATAAACCCCCACAATATCCCACTTATATTCACTAGAAATCATTTAACAATGTCATTAATCTATAATTACCTCTTTATAATCCTTTATAGGTTCCCTAATCTCTTAATAATCCCCTTTTCAATCTTTTTTGGACACACATTTAAGTAAGGGTTATTTCATTTCTCAACATTTTACAATTTTAATTATCTTGTTATGCCATTTTATTTTCAATTAATAATGATGGGTTATATGTTTTCACCTCCATCATACTACCATTATTATTTCTAAATGATGAGGTACCCCCCCCCCCCTCTCATTAATCCCTCTCATATACACCCATTACCATGTCAAAATTTCTTAAGCATCATTTCTTTTCTCTTATTTTTAAAGATTATTTATTATCATATACCTTAATTTTTCTAATTATAAATTTTTGTAAATATCATCCTACGTCTATAATATAGTACACTTAATTTCAAAATAAATATAGACCCATTTTTCTCTCATCAACCCGTTTAGGGAATTTTTAAGTGACGATGTTTTGTAGTCTAATTTTCACTGTGATTTTCCATGCCAATCCATTTATGTGGTGAATGGAATACCATTTTATTATAAAGGGTGTTTAATTTTATAAATATATAGATTTTAATTGGGTAATTACATGTATTTAACACACTATATTTTATTTTGGAATAAGTTATAATGATGGAAGATCCATGTTTTATGATCTTTGTGGAAACTGAAGCGTTAGAATGAAATGAAAGTAGTGGGTGCACCCAAAATTATATAGTGATCCAATGCATTGGGTAATGTTTAGTATCAAGATACCTCATTTTGGGATAGGTTTATACCTGATTCATTTATGGTACTTTTTCCACCATGAAGTATTGGTGGTTTAGCCTTGACCTGTGATGCATTTTTTATGTTATTTCCACATTTCCAATGTTATGATTATCATGTTATACCATGAATTTTTTTAATTGTGTTCCTTTATGACACATTAATATCCATTTATTAAAATTTATTTTCATCTTCATGTTATTCCATGTTTATTCCCTTTTTTTGATTTATGTCTCACCCCTTTCTAAAGTTATCTAATTTAGTTTTAAGCTCATGTATGATAAATAAGTCTTTAATAAAAATGTTGTAATTCACGTTTAAAGTTGTAATGAAATGTAACTAAAAAAAATTCACTAGACTTATATATCATTCAGGATTTATTATGTGTAATGTTATTTAATTAAATCATGTATTAATGTGTAATGAAGATAAGGGTTTTGAAATTCGGTATTTGAGGAAAATTTTTGCTGTTTTTGTGATTAAGATTAGAAAACTCTAGATAAATTCTTAGAGATAAGAGTAAGTATAAGAATTCATACATAATTTTTTTTAGTATAAAGTAAGTGGACTATTAATAAATTACATACCATTCTAGATACTACATGTGGTCATGGTTTTGGGATAGATTTACTAAAGAGTAACAACTCTGACAGGTTGTTCCAGGCCTGACTCGGGGTAAACGGGTTCTCAAAAATGGGCCATACTACACACTTGGTTTGAAACCCCAAGTAATATTATTTGGTAATTCATAATCTCATTATGAAACAATATTAAGGGAGTAAAAAAATACACATAAGAGTATATTTTAGGAAATATATCATGGATAATAAATACTAAAGCCTATAAATCCATAAGTTAAGGAAATACTTGTATGTTATAAGTTGTACCATTAATGTCATTAAAATCCCATTTACATGATTAAAAGTTAAATATAATCATGTATAATTTCCCTTTTATTCTATCCTAGGGTCAAAAATAGGAGGAACTAGGTAAATAATTAATGTGAAGAGCATTATGATGACTACCCCAATGAGATGCCCAATTTGATGGGAATATGAATCACACACTTCATAATGATACTATATCAGCTAACTCAGGTTTTGAATTTAAACTTAGATTATGAGAAGAGTTCATATCCCCCTAAAAGAGAAAATCTATAATCTATAGCATCATGTGACAAATCCCTCTTAATTTCAATAGATTATCCGGTCCCTTAATCACCGAACAATGGATCAACTCCATTGAGAAGATCTTCTCCAAACTTTAATAGTCCAAAAAAGAGAAGGTCATTTTGGATGTTTATCATATGTAGGGTGATGTTGATCAATGGTGGACATTGATTAAAAAATATGAAGCCTAGAGAATAGATCGAAGTAATTGTGTGGAAGGTTTTTGTAAAATGTTTTTCGATAACTATTTTCCTCACACTTTCCATCTCAAAATGGAAAGGTATTTCTATTCCCTCAAGAAAAAAGATGAAGAATCTATCAGAGGATACTGAGAAAACTTCACAATACATTCATAGTATGCCTCGGTCTTTGTCGTTACCATTGAATACAATCTTGACTGCTTCCTTGGTGGGAAAAAACATTGCCTACATAAAGTCCTTGCAATCCGTGTCTTTGATATCTATAAGTAAATTTTCTGATGTGCTCTCAAAGTTGAAATAGAGATTAGAGAATCTCAGGGGTATCAATGGGATAAGAAGAAAGAATTGGATATCAATTTTGGCATTCTGATAGAGATATACAATGGTTCCACAAAATTTCAACATCCCACTTCTCAAATTTATAGAAAGAAGAACCCTAGAAATTTAATGAAAGGGATGAGGATATGCTTTAGGTTAGGGAAGGAAGGGAACCTAGACAGTGATGGATGACTAGAGAAACCCTCTACTATGATGGAGTAAAGGAATGATTTGGTGAAACCTCAACATATTATTTATTTATTAAACTACAAGGAACTAGGTAACCTTTCAAATAAATTCACTAATCTAATTGTTTTCAAAGACAACCAAAAACCTACATGGAACTAAGGAAAATATTTTTCCATCACTACTTCCAAAGTGAATCCTGAAAAGGATGTTGTGATAGATATTATATTTTTTTATTAAAGAATAGTAACCTTAATTTTTTAATATGGTTCTACACATTCCTTCATATCATGAATGTTTTTATAACTATTAAAACACCACAAAAAATCATGGAAGAAGAGATGTCAGGGAAAACAAAAAATGGGGAAATTAATTTATCTTAAGTATATAACTCCTCCCCTATCAAATATTGTGGGATTAATTTCACAAAAAAACTTTTCATACTCCATATTGTATAATTTGATGCAATTTTTTTTCACGTATTGATTTACCCATATAGATCCAACAAAAAGTTCCATGAGATGGAAATTAATATCTATATTTCGAATCACCCACATATTTTGTAAAAATGAAAGGAAAAAGGATAAATCTTCTTTAGCACCATCATCTCATGAATGGATATTATTACCCTATGAGTAAGTGTATCTAGCTCAAATTATTTATTCTAAGGAAATATTTACACTTGAAGACATTCCCATTGTGATAGAATATATTTATGTGTTTCTTGAGAAATTACCTCATCTTCCTCCTAGTTGGGATCTTGAATTTTCAATTGAACTTATACCTGGAGAATTACCATTATCCAAGAATCCATATATAATGGGTGTTTTGGAACCTGATGAGTTGAGGAAACAAGTACTAGAGAGTCTAGATAAACTTTTTATACACCCAAGTGCTTCACTATAGGGTGCACTAGTCCTCTCCAACAAGAAGAATAATGGGTCAATGCCCATTCGGATCGATTATCATGAGCTCAAAAAGATCACTATAAAGAGTAAGTATAATCTACCTCTTATTGATGAATTTTTTGATTCTCTAAGTAGAGAAAAATACTCTTCCAAGGTAGATTTGTGGTCAAGATATTACCAAGATAGTGTGAATAAGGATGATACCCTGAAGACTACTTTTCATACAATGTAAAAGCACTATGAATTCATAGTAATGCCTTTAATACTCACTAATGAAGTAGAAATATTCATGGAATTGATGAATAAATTCAATAGAGATTACATCCACAATGTTTTCATAGTATTTATAGATGATATAATAATATACTCTGAATGTAAATAGGAGCAAGAGGAGCATTCGAATACTGTGATAAAGGCATTGCAAAAAGAAAAAGAATTATGCCATTTACAAAAAATGTGAGTTTTGTTTGAAGGAAGCCTCTCTATTAGGGAATATGGTTGAGAATTAAATTTTTCTGTTTCCAAACACATTTTAAGAAAATGTGGGAAAACATGGGTTCAGATACAAATGGAAATAACCAAACCATTAAAAGACAATTTACGACTACCAGAATTTGGTTCTCTAAATAGTTTATAAGAAATATTGTATACTTGAGTTTTTGGTTCATCTGTTAAGAGATATTCAAGTATCAACATCAATTAATCCCAAGTTTTAACGTACTCCTCAAGGCTTATATTCCTATTTTAGAATCCCCCCAACAAAAATCAAGTCTTGTCTGTCGATCCTATTATACTATTCCTCATTAATATTCATCCTCAAATACCTTCACGTATCTCTAGAATCTTCTTCTTCAGTAGAATTAAAAAACCAAACCTGTTCAACCATTTATTCATCCAAACTCATAAGTAAATCTAATGGATGACCAACTACATCACCATCCATCTGGTGTTGGATGTAGTGATTTTCACTTTAAAAATCTGGTGGAATTATCTCTTTGGGGAGAAGTGTATAATACATATATATATAAAGTCTCAAATATATATTCACACTTAAAGAGATGAAGATGTGCCAACAAATATGGTTATAGATGATCAAAGACCATGACTACTTAATCCACTACAATCCTAGGATGGTGAATAATGTTCCAGACGATGTAAGCATAAAGTATTCAATTTTTTTTTCATTACTAAGTGTTTAGAGGGATCTGATCTTCTTGGATTTTTAAAGGATGGAAATGGGTATCATAAAGGAAGGAACATCATCAATCCTTTCAGAAATGATTTCTCAAATGTCTCTAATGGGCATGCTAATGGATTCTCAAAGAGTTAATGTGGGAATTTAGAATAAATTTCATGAAATAAGGAATGGTAAATCCTCATAGTTCAACATTAATGATGAAGTTGTTGTGAGATTTGCATCAAGACTTTATATACCATCAAATCCCGATTTAAAGGATCTCTTGGATGATGCACATAGCTCAGCCTTCTCAATACACCAAGGAAGAAAAAATTTGTATATATTTGAAAACATTATTGGTGGGATAATATAAACAAGGAGATTAGTGATTATACAACAAGATGTCTTGTTTGTCAGCAAGTGAAAGTAGAAAGGAAACAAATTAAGGGGAATATGAAACCATTACCCATACCAACATGAAAATGGGAAAATATCACCATGGGCTTTGTCACTGTTATTCCAAAGAAATCAGGAATGAATAATGCTATATGGGTTTTAGTGGACCATCTTAAATGATAGAATAGTTCAGTTTGATACAATAAGAATTATTACTAGATCTACATGAACATATATAAATTTAAGAAGTTGTCATGCTACATCGATTACCACTATCTATTGTGTCTGATCAAGAACTAAGATTCACCTATATGTTTTAGAAGAATATCAAACAAGCTCTAATGATTTTATATTCAACATGACCTATCACCCTCAAACTGATGTCCAATCTAAGGGGACTATTCCGACACTTGAGGATATGTTAACAGCATTTTCAATAGAATTCAAAAGAGGATGTGATTGAAATTTTTTTTGGTTGATTTCTCTTACAAGAACTACATCCATGATAGAATCAAAATGGATCCCTATGAATCCATTTATAGTAAGAGTATTAGGACACTTTCATGATGTGATGAAGTTGGGGAATAAAAACTTCTAGGTCCTCAAATGGTCAAGGAAATGGTAGAAAATTTTAAAACCAGTTAGCAATACATAAAGGCTGATCTGAGTTGAAAAAAGAGTTATGATGAAAATCATAAATGAAACCTATAGTTTTATGTTGGAGACATGGTATTCCGATGCATATATCCATGGAATAAACTGATAATCATTGGGAAGAAGTGAAATATTAGTCTAAGATACATCGAACCCTTTGAGATTCTTGATCACAAGAGAGTGGTGGCCTATCAAATTATAATCCAACCTAACCTATCTTAAGTTCATGATGTATTCAAAGTATCACTCCTAAGGAATTATATACCTAACCCCTCAGATGTACTCAATATATAGGTGGTACCATTGGAGAATGATATTTCCTATGAGGAGAAGCCACTAGAGATCATTGATCATAGAGACAAAGTTCTATGAAATAAGACAATTCTCTTGGTCAAAGTGATGTGGAGAAACCAAAAATTTAAATAAAAAAACTAGGAACAATAGGATGCTATGATACATAACTACCCTAATATATTTTATGGGATATGAAATAAAAATTTCAAGGGAAAAATTTCTCATGGGGGGAAGATTGTAATGATCCGAACTGTTATAAATTAAGTTCACATTTGCGATTTAATTAAATGTCTTATTATGTGATATGGTTATAGAAAACACATTCAATTCCATGGTGATATCTTTGTATTTAAAATATCATTAATAATACCATTTTCAATATAGATTTTAAACAATGATCATAGATTATATAAATATAGTGCTTTAATATATCCAATTGACACAGACAAAGGAAGTGATGGACTCATCCAGAAGAATTTACCCTTTAAAGCCCATTTATCGATGCTTAAAAGGGAGATAGAATCACTTTCCTTTTCCCTTGACTAAGCCTAATATTATATCCAACAACTTAAGCATATGAAAAACTATTTATGAGATAATTTCAAGCTCGTCGAGATCACGACCCAAACCATGTTCACCGAACGAACCCATGAATGTCTCACCATCACACACCTTACTCTTAGGGAGTACATCGGTGTAATAAAGGGATATGTATCAATACAATAATAATATCAATATGTATATAGTATTTAATAATTAATTTATTTCCATTTTTTATAGTTCCTTTATAAATGTTTTAGATTTTTATTCAATTAGATACAAATTTTTTTGGGTAATATTCAAATTCAATTAATGGATTTAACTTGATTAATTAATGGATTTTTTTAAATAAATAGAATTTTAATAAAATTTTCTTATTAAATAAGTTTTATTAACTATAAATGGTAAAATAATTTGTTGATGTGAAATGTACTTTTCATAAGGGTTCAAAAACTATTATTGTAAAAAATCCATCATTTTTCAATAAATGTCGAATATTATTTTAAAATAAAAAATACACATATTTAAAATATTATCTAGATAAAATGAATATTATTTTATTAAATATAAATTTAATATTATCCAATGGTGATTTTTTAATAATTTTCCGATGCAGCCAAATTTTTAGGTAAAAATTAAATACCGTATAAATATGCAGTTTGTTTTATGAAATCATATTAACCCAAATATGATGTAATAAATACAATAATTGGTATCCTAGGCATAATATATGATTTCCTCTTAAAATAATATGAATTAATTTTACTTTAATAATTTTATTAGCACTTTATGAATCTTCCAAAATAATTAATATATTTTAGAGTTTTTATTTCATTTATTTAAAAGTGTGACTCACCTCGACAAAATCATGGGAATTATTATAATATGTTCGGAAATTTTATTAATAAAATAATGAATATATACACACATAGGCAATAAAAATGGGGAGAAACCATGGGAAGGTTTTTGGTTGTGAATATTTTATAATATAGCGTCCAAAACCTATGTTTGTGAAATATGAAAGAATTGCCCTTTCATTTCCTATATAAACTCACCCATGGTCCCAATTATAAAAAATAAAAATCCTTATATGAATTCATTAATCTTACCTTCCCTATTTATAATTCTCCTATAGTGGAAAAATGCTCAAGAAACCCCTTATCAGGCTTTTGGAGCCTCAAATTTAGATAAGGGTTCTTTCCATTCTCATCTTTATCCAAGTTTCTTTATCTTCTTATGAAATTTAATTTTAAATAATAACGATGGGGTAACTTTTTAACCTCCCCCATACTTCCCTTATTATGTATAAATGATGACATACACCTTTATATCTAATTAATCTTTCCCATGTACACCCGTTACCATGTTGAAATTTCGTATAATTCTTTCTCTTCTCTTCTTATTCAAACTAATTTTTTATCACATTCTTTTTTATCATTTTAAATGTGTGGAAATATACTCCCATGTCCCTAATACTTTACACTAAATTTAAAAATGACGAGATACCCATTTCACTCTCATAAACCCATTTTATGAATTTTCCCGTGACATTGTTATGTAGCCGAATTTTCACCATGATTTTCCATGCCAAACCATTTTTGTAGTGAATGTCTTAACCATTTACTATCATGGGAGTTCACTTTTATTCATATATACCTTTTTATTGGGGACTAAAATTTATTTATTCCATACTCCTTGATTGTGAAATAAATTATAATGATTAATGAATCCACATTTTATGATCTATGAGACACAGTAAATAATGATACTGAAATGAAAGTTACGGGTGTGCCATGAATTATATAGCACTCCACTGCATTGGGTAATGTTTAGTATCTTGATACATCATGTTGGGTCAGGGGTTTACCTGATTCCATAATGGAATTTTTTCCAATATAATTTCTTGCTGGTTTATCCATTACATATTTTGTAGTGATTTATGTTGTTTCTACATTTCCCATGTTATGATTATCATTATATTTCACACCTTATTATTCAAGTTATTTTATTCCTAATTGACATGTATTATCTAACATGTATTATTATCTCCATGTTATTCAATGTTTATTACTTTACTGGGATTTATAACTCACCCATTTCTTATGTATTTCCCTAGGTTAGACAATGCAGATTTTTTCTCATGTATGTTAAATATTTTTTCAATAAAGATATTGTAATTCATGTTTAAAGTTGTAATATAATGTACCAAATTCCCAAAGACACTATAATTATCGATCCTTAGGGTTGTTTAAAGTGTAATTTTATGTAATTAAAATAGTTATTAATGTGTAATAATGATAAGGGTTGATATAATGATGGTATCAATTCAATATATAACCATTGGAGTAAAAATAAATGGTTTATTTCATCGATGAATAAAAATACCGTAAAAATATTTTTAAAAAAATTATTGAATAAATATACTTTTAAATTGGAAAATAATTTTTTAAAACTAAATGTTTAAAAAAATGGAAAATAATTTTCATATAAAATAATATTTGAAACTTATTAAGAAATATTTTGAAAATTTGAGTGGTCAGGACAACATGATATTTCTTTCATATCGTACACATTAAAAAGAATATTCCTTTCACTATTTTGGTAGAATCCAAATGAGGATTGTTTTGAAAATGACATGAATATTACTTGGATTTTCTTAACAATCATACATGGTTGAAGATGTATTAAATGAATCACTTTTAAATTATTAAAAAATATTTTTGAAAACATTTTTAAAAAATATGGTTTTGGGGGAAAATCGAGTTTTGACCAAATAAATAATTGAAGTTGTATTTTCTTAAAGACATTTTATAAATTATTTTATAAAAAAGAATATAAAATTAGTAATATTACTTGATAAGGACCATTAATAACCAGAGGAAAAGAAAATTTAATGGTTTAACAGATAATGATCAAATAATTTCAACTAATGTAAATTCAATTATAAAAAATCACATTCAAAGTGAGATTGTGAAATAAAACCTTGAAAAGATCAAAGTAATTAAGTAATAGTTAAACAATGAATCGATTATTTTTATCAAATATAAATCCACATAAAATAGTTTGAAATAAAAGAATATATTTTCAAAATAAATTATACACAGAATCTTAGAATATCAAAGAATATGAATGAGTAATATAACCCAATGAAAAGAAATTGAGTTATGAATTTATTTACCACATGGTAACTTATATTTAAAATAATATTAGATGAAATAATTTAATTTTAGAATTAAAAGTCATAAAAAATAAATTATTAATGATATTACATGTCAAAGGAGATGTATATACACCATATAAAATAAATTAGCTTCATAACATTACAGATGGCCTCAATGAAGGTAAATTGACAAAAAATAACCTAAAAAGATCATATCATTGAAGTGTTGATTAATAAATTGTTTATTATGTTTATTAAATTAAAATACACATAAAAAAATTTCAAATACAACATGAAGTAATCAAAGTTCATTAAATATATAATCTTAGCATGGTATAATCAACAAAGTAGAAGTTGAACCCAATGAATTGAATATGAGTTAAGAAATCCCTTACCTCATGATTCCTTTAGGTTCGACATGATTTATACCCTATATATATTTTATGAATTATTATAAAATTATAACAAAACCATATTAATATTTATAATATCATATATGTTCCTTTTATTATATTTTGTCAACCTTTCATTACTAATTGTTTATTATTTTCATTGGTTCGGTTGTTAGTTACATTATTTTCTCATGCAAGTTTTGTCATGAATGCTCCGGTTTTTGTGAATATTATATAGTTCCATTATAAAAATAAAAATAATCATGTTATTATTATATTATTTTTGAATCAATTATACTTTTTAAAATAATAATTAAATATGGTTTTGAGAAATGAAGTATGTTTCGATCATATAGATGGTATGTTTTACGTACACATGGGCAACGTTTCAATTTTCTAATGATCATTATGGACAAGAGATAAGTAATATTTTATATTATATAATACAAATAATAATATCATATATATATATATATATTCCATGTTTTTTGGTGATGAAAATAGAGTGACATCACTTTGAGAAGTTAGTATTTTTCATGTACACATACAATGTTATCATCTTTATGTTAGTGAAAAGATAAGAAATAAAATGATATATTATCACTTAATAATAATAAATATTCCATTAATATCATAGATATATCAATTATATCACATACAATCATTAAATTTATCATTATCACCTTCCATGAAAAGTGTTAGTGAAAGAATAATCGCATCACTCCATGAGGCGGTTGTCCACCGTACACATGAGAGACTTTATCGTATCCCCTACAGAATGGAAATTAAAAATTTATATATGATAAAATATATCCAAAGGTATAATTATGTTATAGATATATTATATATAATTTATATACATCATAATAACCAAATTTGAGAGGTGGTGATAAAAAAAATGAATGACATAAGTTCATGAGGTGGTAGTCTGTTGTACACATGAATGATGATTTTGTAACCCATTTGATAGAAGTGGTGATGGTTTTAGGTCATTACCTTAACATAAAAACATCTCCATATGTTTAATATAATCATGTTATTATATCATCATGTTTTATTAATAATTTAAGGTGGTGGGGGAATAAATAAAATAAAGACATTCGTTAAAGAACGTTACCACTTCTTTGGGTATCCTCCTTAAGATAGCACCAAAATCCCACCTATGTAGGATTTATATCCAAAATAAGGATTACTAGATGAGGGGAGGTAATTTGGAAAGATATTGAGCGGGTACATTCCAAAAAAATGGTTTTTATGGTGTTGATAAAAGAGGATAGGGGTGGAATTTTATAAGTGATGTAAGTGGCATACTTGTGATTATTGAAAAGAAAATTGATTACCCACATTTATAAACTAATAAAGGGTAAAAAATGGATTATTATTTATTCTTATAGATTATAGGGTCTAAATATTTCCATAAAATAAATTTGATAAAATATTTTAGGTCAATTTAACCCTTATCGTTCTAGTTTAACCCCTGGTAAATCAATTTTTACCTTTACCATGATAAATATTTTTTATTTTTTTTACTATTAATTACAGGGACAAAATAAATTTACATAATTAAATAATATATATTATTATTATTCCAAACATGAAATATATTTTTCCAATTTTAAAATATTGAAGTTGAAAATTATAATTTATAATTAATCTTGTAGACGTGATGAGAAAACAAGTTTTTAAAGAGAAATGTTCAGAAGTTTACAATGTTTTTATATAAAAATTAGAAAGAAAAGTGATTAAAAATAATTTATATTAATTTATATATAATTGAACTAATTTTAAATTAAAACTAATTCAAAACATAACTAAACTTATAAATAATTTAAATGAAAAGGCAGTTTTAATTTATAATTAGTATTTTTGACTATTCCTCCAGAAATGAAACTTTTTAGAAAATCCCAAAAAATAACCCTAAGATAAATATGATATTTTTATTTTAAAAATTAATTTTATTTTATAAAATAATTTTTCTGAATGTGGTAAAAAATTAATTCTAAATTATGTGTGAAAAGAGTGACTAAACTGTATTTAAAAAAATGGCATTTTTCAAAAAACAGTTCGTTTTTAAAAATAATAATTATTTCATTTATAATAAGTATATTAGAATAATTATCATAATTTAGTTTTTACTATTAATACGTAGAAATTTAATGGATTGGTTATAATTATAAACTATATTACAGTTCATTTATACTTTAGGCTATGTGTTCTGAAAACTATATTGGAGGAAAAATTTAAAGAATTTTTTTTCACGGGTTATTTAATCTCAATTTTGTGTGTCACATAAGATATAAAATATAATGTTATTATTTTATAATTAAAAGGGTTTTAATTTCTCAATCCATAGATCTTACAAAATAATTATAAAAAATTATAAAAAATTTCTCATAATTAACCAATTAGTATTAAACCATGGAAGACTCAATAGGCTTTCAGTGAAATATGTCCTTTATATTTTTACACTATCTGGTGAAACATCCTATTACCTAAATAAAGAGGTAAATTTAATTTTTTTCATTAAATTATACATGTATTAATGGTACAATCCAATCCATACATGTAATCCCAATTTCACAAAATAATATTGCAACACCCTGAGTTTTTATGGACCTTTTTTTAAAATTAAATTTTCATATATATTATTAAATGAACTATGTAAAACATTAATTTCAAAGGGAACCTAATTTTATTATATTACATGAAACACCTACTTGGAATACAATACACCCAAGACCGAGTTCGTGTATGTTACACACAATAGAAATGCCTCAAAAAAACTTCAATTTTTATAATATTTTAAATAAGATAATTATAACCTAGCCATTAAATGTAGTTATATAAATATTAATAAATAATTTTAAAATATATTTTATTATTGTTTTATATTATTTAAAAAATGATAATAAAATATAATATTTTTGGTAAAGCCCTATTCGGTTTATAAATAACATTTTCTTGAATGAACCTCTTTTAATGTCCTTATTTGGAAAATAATGAAATAAATTTTAGACATATATAAAAATAAAATTTTATAAAATAGACTCCATTTTTTAATTTTTAATGTTGAAATTATGTTAGGTTTATTTTTTTTGATTTTTATAATAAACATCATTTTTGGGATGAATAGTGAAGAAATACAGATTTTATTTCAAAACAGCATTTTAATTTAATTTATTTATAAGGTTAAATTATATTATTAATTAGTTTAATATTTTAATTTGATATTTTTTTTAAAATTAATCCAATTTAGATAATTTTAACCAATTTCACATTGAAATTGGATACAAAAACTTAACAATCTTTTGACCATTTTTATTTAAAAAATCCTCATTGTCGTACCAACTGTGGGATTAATTTAAAACTAATTTATGCTAATTATGTTTTTAAAATTTGGAAAAATGGATTCCATATTTGGAATCATAGTAATTTATAGTTTATAATATGTTCAACTTTGTTTTGTACAAAAATATTTCTGAAAGTGATTAAAATTAATTACATTAGTTAAGAGAAAAAATAGGATAATAAAGTTCTAAAACATAAATATAAGACCCAAAATGACCTAGAAACGTATCTAACACTCATTTTATTTCAATTATTAAGCTATGAATATCCAATTATTGATTTGTTTTTGTATTTATGACTTTTTTCTGGTAAAACATTAGGTACACGTAAATTGTTTAAAAAAATGTAAATTGTATCATTTCGGTTCCCTATAAACGGCCACCAACTCAAACCACATCATCATGACTATCAAGACCCTTAGATCACCAAAAATCAGCTGAGATAATCTCCAAACATACCTACCTTAATCCTATAATCCTTCCATTAGTAATAAGTAAACACATGGAATCTTTTGGTAGAAACCAAAAGGAGTTACCCAATTAAGGGGTATCATCTTCTCTCAAACTCCTTTCCTTTATTTTCCTTCTCCATCCCTCAAATCACTTTATTCCATTATTTTATAAAAAACTGTATATTAAATATAATATTATCTTTTTATTCTAAGGGTTCAACCTACACTTACACACAGCTCCATCAAATAGATATCTAACATACTATTTATGTGTACGGTGAACTACCGCCTCACTAAATAATGATTTTTTATTTCACCTTTACTACATATCATGGTGGGTATTATGATGGAAAATATGCTTATATATTTCATATATTATATTTAATATTTATTTATGTGCATTTATTCCTTTCACAATGAACATATTTTTTTTACATTCCATTTGGTGTAATTACGATTATTTTGTTTGTGGAATTGTGGACTACTTCCCCCTTAAAGCGATGTTATTCATTCACACACTATATGGAATGTATTTAGAATGGATTAAATAAACACATATGATATATATTACATTATAATTATACTTTAATTATATTATATTCATATACACTTTTATTTCATTTTTATTCTTTCTTTCAATACCACATTTAAAAGAGAAACAACGTTCATGCGTACGTACAACTTACCATCTCCATAAATGGTGTATTCTATTTCATAATTATTTATGCTATAGATTATTATAATATAAATATACAATATATTCATGTTATTGTTATGATTATTTACATTTGGGAATCATGATATAATTATAAGGACAAATGATATAACAAATTAAGACACATGCGAAGAATAAAGAGAATATTAACCAAAGTGAAACCTTAACATAGGATTGTTAACAAGAAGGTAATATAAGGTAATAATAAAAACATATATGGTATTATTTATAATAATATTATTATGTAAAGTATGTATAATAAACTTATATTTATTACATAATAATATTTTACGAGTATGGAGAGAGTCAAGACACAAGGTAATGGGATTTAAAATCACTTTTTATTCCCGTGAGATACATGTTGTGTTCACCACTTTTTCCTTTTTGTGATGTATATACTGAAAATGATTATATTATATGTACTGTGTACCTAAATTTATGAGTATAAACATAACAATTTTATGAACTTTTATTCATGTGTTTTCACTTTCAAAAGTTACAGTATCGGTAAAAATGATTTGTCTCAATTTTCATTATTTGAGACTCATGTTTTGTTATGCACCTAAGATATTTTTAAGGTATATATACATCAATTTTACATATAATATTAATAATATACATATTATCATGATATTTTAATCTTTATATAATTACATCTTCTTACATGGAAAGTAGGATACCATGTTACAAAGTTATAAGAGTTTGTTGATAAAATCTCATTAGTTTTCGAGATTGTTTACTTTTATGCTTATTTGATGAAATATTTAGATCCATAAGTAAAGAATACTCATGATTTTACTTCTAATATATTTATTCAGTATATAATCAAGTGTTAGAATTAATTTTTTCACTCTTTTCTACTAAATATAATATTTTGAATTAAAATATCACAATCTCTCTCTCTTTGGTAAAAATTAAATTATGTTCTAAAAACCATGTTTTCAAAAATGTTTTCAAATTTTCCTTAAAGATAATTTCAAGGAAAAATAATTCTAATTTTTTTTATTGTTTTCAAAGATTCATTTATATGTTTTCAATTATATTTTCCTAGAAAACGGTTTTCAAAAGGCCTTTTGTTATAAAAAATTTTTTTCCAAAGAAGAAAGGATATTTTCCTCAAGAAATGTTTTTAAAATACCTTTTACAATTATTTCCCATATAAGATAACATCCATTGTTTTAACTAATGCCTTTATGGGGAATTTATTCAATGTTTCTATTCATATTATTTTTGTGAATGAATTATGTTTTGATGGCATTATGTTTATGTACCCATTTCTCTTTCATGGTTTATATGATTTTGAAACCTGCTTCTTTTCACAAGTTATATTTATGAGGAAATGATTATGAAACTTGTCTCTTACCAAAGTTTATGACATGATTACATGTTTATATTTCTCATTCCATTTTATGGGTTATTCTATGAATATGTATGATTTCGTGGAACATGTATGAATGACTTCACTATGAGATAGGTGGGACCTATACCTCCCTCCAATGCATTGGGTAAAGATTTATATCTCATGAGATAGACTAATATGGTCCTAGGAATGAACCTTGACTACTGATATGAAAATGGGAGTGAAAAATGTCTTCAAAGATCACATGTGGATTGAACTCGTGCTATTAATATGGCTATGGTAGTGAACCATGACTACCAAGATGGTGTGGGGAGTGAACCCAAACTACCAAGATGGTCTTGGAAGTGATTCTTTGGATAATATAAAAATAATATTATATGTTTATGTGTTTTCCACAATTCCTTGTATTATTCATATTATATGATTTCATGGATTATTCTCTTTATTTCATTAAGATTTATATCTTTTGACCTTATAATATTTATGACATGATTCATGTCATAATCATTGATATAAAGGGTATGATATTTCATTTTCATGATCATGTTATCATACCCTTATACTCATATTTATGCTTACATGTCTCCCCTGTTTACCATTACTAAGCATACGATCTCACCCCTTTTTATGTTTCCTTTCCCCTAGGTTATGATGATATGTATTATGTTTTAGGTGTCTAAGAAGGGTAAAAGTCAAGAAGAACTTATTGGGAGATGATGTAGCTCATTTATACCATTGTTTATGTTTCCATGTTTCCAAAGGTACTAGACTAATTATAGTATTTGGGCATCTGTTTGTATAATGTTTAAGTATTAATGTTTAAGTTTGAAAAATTAGGGTTTATATAGTTGGTATTAGATAAATGCTATAGTTAATCTTTGGAAGATAAGATGAGAAAACTATAGTGGTAACCCTAAAGAAATGTTTAGAAAGAATTATAAGGATAAGGGAAAGTATTGGAAAATGTCCTAGAATTTTTTATAAGGATAGAGTGAGTAGTTTCCAAGAAATAAATCCCTATATAGATACTACAACTAGATATGGATTTCGAAAAGATGTACCTAGGGGTAACAACTACAAGAAGATGTCTTGGGCCTAACTTGAGGTATCATGGTATACGAAAATGGGGCTTATTGTACAATGGGGTTGACACTCCTAGGGGATATAATTTGGGAATTAAAAAACTCTTCATGAACCATTATGAAGGAGTTCAATATGAGTTTTCTATTGATAACCTTGGATAAACATAAGGTGTCATAGATTAAGGAAGGTGTTATAAGTTAGACATCTTATAAGTGATTTATCATGATTATGTAGTTCCTTATTTTGATAATTATTTCTTAATCTATGATTTTTGATTTAGACAATGGCTGGAACCCGAATGCACTACATTAATGGTGATTGTGATGGCCAATGCAATTATAGTCTTTTTGAGCAGTAAAATACTATGGGAGCTAAAATGAAAAATCTATTTTCTATGCCAACATATCTTTATGAATATATGAATCATGGTGGAATTCCAAATGAGAAAAGGAGGGAACAAAATTCTATTGAGTCTTTTATGAGGAAACATTCACCTTCTTTCAGAGGAACTTATAATCTACTTGTTGATTAAAAATGGATCAATACCTCTAAAAATATATTATCTATTCTTTAGTGTTCATAGAATGAGAAACTAATTCTGGATATTTATTAGTTAGAAGGTAAAAAAGATTAGTGGTGGTCTCTAATCCCAAATATAGTTCATCAATATGAGACTAAATATATGGATTAAGATGAGTTCAAGAACTTATTTTTCAACAACTACTTTCCTCTAATTCTCTTTACTAGGATAGAGAAATATCTCCTTGAGTTGAAGGAATGTGATGATGAATCTGTTTGGTACCTACAAGGCTAATTTCACAAGAATTACATGGTAAAAGTAAGGAAATATCATCCAACATGAAATTAAAGTTGATCATTTTCTTAGTGGCATAAAGAAAAGTATCATAAGGGTGTTGGATGTATGAGAATTTAGTATCAATGAACAGACTATGTGTTGTGAAATCAAGGTTGAAAAGGAGGTTGAAGTCACATATCATTCTCATGTTTTTGACAAGCATTGGAAGATGTAGTTCAAAGAAAAACATAAAAAACATATATAAATGATGATGAGTTTTTCTTTAATGCTCTACATGTGGTAATAATCAAGGAGGGAATCTCCATAAGGGCTCTAACAAATGTTTTAATTTTTTATGGGATGGTCACCGGGAAATTTATTGCTGGAGTGATGGGATGAAGTTAGCTCAAAAGTTTAATGGAGAATACACCACACATAATGAAACTCCAATGATTCAATGCTACAAGTGTAAGGAGAATGGTCATTTTAATAAGCACATCCCAAGCCCAAAGGTTGGTGATGACGATTGACGTCAGCAATCTCTTAATCCGAGGGAGATGGTGGAATCTAACGCAATCGCTATTTTTGACAAGTGGAGTGATAATGAAATTATGAAATGTACACTCACAATTCACTCTAGAATTATTATTGTCATATATGATTCTGGATCCACCCATTCATTCATATATAAATAATTTGATAAGTTTGTTAATAATCCTCTAAAACAATTATATGTTTAATTAGCAATGTAGACCCCTAATAGAACGATGATTGCATTTGAAGTCTATGACTCCTCTCTGGTAGAAGTTTGTGGGAATGTTCTTCTTATAAATCTTTTCATTCTTACATTTTTTTAATTTGATGTCATCTTAGGCATATATTTTATTTTTCTACATAAATCCCACATCAATTTTAAAGGAAGGGAAGTTAATTTTTATATTTCAGACCCTCCTATGATAATCCATTAATTTGATGATAAGCAAGAAATTCCTATGGATATTATATCTAGTGTATGGGTCTTTATTTCCATTAAAAGGGTTATTTATCTCAAATGGTTGGGGAGAAGATCAAAACTGATGTTATGTCTATTGTTCTAGATTTAGTGGATGTCTCTCAGGAAGAGTTTTCTATTCTTCCACAATGATGTGAAGTTGAGTTCTCAATAAAACATATAATTGGTTCCACACCAATTTCAAACACTCCTTATAGAATAGAACAGATTGATTTGCAATAATTAAAGAAGCAACTCCAAGAAAACCTTTATAAGGGATTCATTCATCCAAGTGTGTCACCTTTGGGTACACCAATTTTTTTTTGAAAAAATAAATATGTTACAATGCAACTCTGCAATTATTATGGGGAGTTTAACAAGATCAAAATATAGAAAAAGTCTCATCTTCCCTGTATTGATGAATTGATTGATCAATCTCGTAGGTATAAATACTTTTCCAAGATTGACCTTTGTTTTGGATATCATCAATTGAGGGTCAAAAAAAAGGATATACCAAAGACAAAATTCCATACAAGGAATGGTCACTATGTATATATAGTGATTCTTTTTGGTCTTACCAATTCCCCTACTATCCTCATGGATTTAATGAATAATGGAATTAGATATTACCTTGATATATTTGTGGTTGTCTTTATAAGTTATATTCTTATCTATTCAATGATAATGGTATAAAATGCATAAAATATAAGAATTGTACTAAATTCCGTAAGGAAGGAGAAGCTATATGAAAATTTTATAGTGTTTGAATTATGAATCCGAAAGGTTTCATTTTTGTGTCACATAATATCAAGAGATGGTATAGTAATAGATCCATCAATGATAAAGGCTATTGAATGTTAGACTAGAACAACCACAATGAATGATATCCATAACTTTCATGGTTTAGCTAGATATTATTGAGGTTTTGGGGAGCATTTATCATTAATATCTAATCCTCTAACCAAGTTAAATGCAAAGGGTGTCAAGTTCCTTTGGACCGATGAATTTATTTTAAATTTCAAGGAACTAAAGACAAGTTTGGTTAATGCACCTATGCTTACATTACTCAATAGTAGAGAAGTGTTTTTAATCTATAGTGATTCCTCCAAGAAGAGATTTGGATGCATTCTTATATAGAATAACATAGTTAAAGAATATGGCTCACAACAGTTTAAGAATCATTAGAAAAATTACCCAACTCATGATTTTGAGTTAGAAAGGTTAATTTTTTCATTAATGATATGGAGGCATTATCTTTGTCGAGAAATGTGTTATATATATATATAGATAATGAAAGTGTGAAATATAGATTAACCAAGAAGGAGTTGAACATGCAATAGAGTAGATGGTTAGTGTTGATAAATTATTATGACTTCTAAATACATTTACACCCAGGGAAAGAGAACAAGGTATCTAATGGTTTGAGTCAAAAGGACCATGCGAGCTTATCCATGATGAGGATAAAAAAAGATCAAATATTACTTGATTTTGAAAAGAATGGATCTAGAAAACCTCAAGGAAAGGGGGAAGTATTATCTTTCTCAAATGAATGTCCAATCCTCTATAAAAGTAAAGATTAAGGAGGCACAAAAGGAAGACGAAGAGATGAAAACGAAAGTCATAAATGTTTACGAGATTAAGCTTTATCCGGATGGAATGATAAGGTTTAAGAAACCTGTATGTGTTCCTTTTTTACTAGATTTGAAGAAGGAGATGTTAGAGGAATCTCATAGTTCTTTATTCTCTATTCATCATGGAAGTATAAAGATGTATAGAGATATAAAATAATACTTATGGTGGGATGGCATGAAGAGAGATATCGCAAAGTTTGTATCTCGATGTTTGGTATCCTAGAAAGTTAATGCTAAAAAAAAATCTAAAGGGATGCTACATGTATTATCCATACCAGGATGTAAATGGAATAAAAACACTATAGATATTGTTCTTGGACTACCCAAAACCTCTAATGGGTTTAATGATATATGGGTGGTAGTCAATTTACTTAATAAACCAACACACTTCATTGGTATGAGAGATTATTTATATTTGGATCATCTTGATATGATATAAAATTTAAAAGTGGTAAGGTTACATAGAGTACCACATTTTATTTTATCAGATCAGGATTTAAGGTTTACCTCATTGTTTTTTTTGAATCCTTCCTCAAGAACATGTTATAAAATCAAGTTTCATCACTTCTTATTATCTTTAAATAGATGGTCAGCCTGAAAGAAAAATTAAAACCCTAGAGGATATGTTGAGATCTTGTTGATTATATTTCTATGGTCATGAGATCAAATTATTACTCTAGTTGAGTTTTCATAAAATAATATATTTCACTAAAACATTCATATGGAACTATATGAGGCCCTCTATGGGAAGAAATTTAGACCTCCAACGTGTTGGGATGAGGATGGAAAAAGAAAGCTATTTGGACCTAAGATCACTAATAAAATGGATAAAAATGTTTGAACCATTCAGAATCATGTCATGTTAGCTCAAAGTGAGTAGAAACGTTATGATGACAACCATTAGCATGATCAAGAATTTTTTATTGGTGAAAAATCGTTTCTTAAATCTCACCCTGGAATAATGATATGAGATTCAAGAAGAAAGGTAAACTAAGCCCTTGGTATATTGGTCTCTTTGAGATTCTTGATCATATGAGGATAATATTATATCTTTTGAAACTTCCAAAACATCTCTCAAGTCCATGACATGTTCCATGTATCTCTCATGAGGAATTACTTACATTACTCTTCACATGTACGGAACTCAAAGGTCATAATGCTGGAGCGGGATCTTTCTCATGAGGTAGAACCTGTCGAAATTCTGGACCTATCAAAGAAATTTCTAAAAAGCAAGACCACTCACTTGGTAAAATATTTTTTTTGGTCAAATAACCAGTTAGAGGAATCTATGTTGGAACTTTTGGGAAAGATTAATCATAAGTATATGGGTTTTTCTACCCGAGTGATGAATTTCATGGGAAAAAGTCATTTTAAGGGGGGTATCATGTAACACCCCGAGTTTCATGGACCTTTTTTTCAAATAAATTAAATTATTATTTACATCTTATAATTCTATAAGTCAAAAATTCATTTCACATAGAATCTACTTGTCTTACATTACATGAAACACCTACTAGGAATATGACACACACAACACTGATTTGGCGTACGTTACATGCAATGTTGATGATTCTATGAAACATCTATTTTTTACTTATTTAAATGAGATAATTATAACCTAGCTATTAAAAATAGTTATATGAATAATAATAAATAATTTTCAATTATAGTTTATAATTGTTATATATAAACAAAAAAATTGATAATAAAAGATATGATTATTAGTAAAGTCCTCCTATGTTCAAAAATACTTTTTCTCAAATGAACTGCTTTTAATGTCCTTCTGTAAAAAATAAAAAAATTAATTTTTGGAACATTTAGAAATTTAACTTGAGAAAATAGAATTCATTTTTTAATTTATAATATCAAAATTATCTTTCTAGTAAAGATTTGGGTTTTGTCTGACAAAATTCATTTTTTGGATGAATAATGACAAATACAGGATTTTAATTCAGAGTTATTTTTTAATTTAATTTATTTATAATGTTAAATTAAATTTTTTTAAAAGTATATTTACATAAAATTTCTATCAATTAATCCAATTTTGGTAATTAGAACCAATTTCACATTGAAATAGGATATAAAAACATATCAAACTTTTGATCATTTGTACTTTAAGAACCCGCAATGTCAACCCAAATGTGGGATTAATTTTAAATTAATTTCTTCCACTTATGTGATTATAATTTATAAAAATGGGTTACATACTTGGAATAATCATAATTTCTAATTCCTAATAATTTTAACTTTTTTTTGGACCAAAAAGGATAGTGAAAGTGATTAAAACCAAATACATTGGTTAAGAGAAAAATTAGGTTAATGAAGTTCTAAACCTTAAATATATGATCCAAAATGACCTAGAAATTTTTTCAAAACCCATTTTATAGATATTATTCTGCCAATAACCTTTAATTATTGAGTGATTTTGTGGTTTTAATTTCCTTTTCTAGATTAAAATGTTGGTACACTTACCTATTTTTTAGAAATGCCAAGTGTGTATTTTCCCTTCCCTAGAAAATGCAACAACCTCTACCCACTTCATCAATCTTCTCAAGACCATTGAATTGACTATAATTTACTCAAATAAGATCCAAAATTTCCACCCTTAATCCTAGAAGCCTTAACTTGGTCAGAAGTGAACTAAAGGAACCATTTTGGCCCAAAACAAATGGAGTTACCTGATTAAGAGGTAACGTCTTCTCTCAAGCTTCTTTCCTTTATTTTCCATCTCAACCCTACACTTTATTTATTCAATTATTGTATGAAAAAACTAATATCCTAAATATAATATTATTTTTTATGCTAAGGGTTCGACCTAAACTTAATCACACCCCCATAAAATGGATATTGAACTTACGTTTTGTGTGTATAGAGAACTACCACCTCACTAAATGATGATCATTAATTTATCCTTTACCACCTCTCATTCTATTTTTTGATGGAAACTCTGTTTATATATGTCATATATTATATTTATTATTTATTTAATCTTATTTATTCCTTTTATAACACACAAATTTTTTACTTTCTATTTAGTGTAATTATGATAATTTCATTTGAGGAAGTGTTGACTACCACTCCCTAAAAGCGATGTGATTCGTTCACAAAATACACTGAATGTATTATGTATGGTTTTAGTGAAATTATATGATATATATAAATTTTTAATTCTACTATAATTATATTATATAAATATACAATTTAATTCATTTTTTTCTTTCCTTCAATACAACAATTAAAATGGAAGCATCATTTATCCATACATATGACTTACCATCTACATTAATGGTGTATTCTATTTTGTACATATTTATTCTATATATTATTATAATATAAATAAACAATATATTAATGATATTCATATCACTATTTTCATTATGGAATCATTATATAAATATAAGGACCAATTCTATAACAATTTAAGACACATGAGAAGAGGAAATCGAATATTACCCGAAGTGAAACCCTAACATATGACTATTAATAAGTAGGTAATAAAAGGTCATAATAAAACCATGTATGGTATTATTTATAAGAATATTTTTATTTACAGTATGTATAATAAACTTATATTTATTATATATTAATCTTGTATGAGTATGAAGATAGTTAAAACACAAGGTAATGGGATTTCATCTCAATTTTTATTTTTGTGAGAAGCATGTTATGTTCATCACTCTTTACTTTTGTGTGGTTTATGTAATGAACATGATTTTATTCTATGTATATTGTACCTAAATTAATGGTTATTAACATATCCATTTTATGAACATTAATTTATGGGGTTTAATTTTCAAAAGATATCAAATCATAAAAAAACTTTGGTCTCAATTTTCCTTCTTTGAGGCTCTTGTTTTTTATAAACCTATGATCTTTTTCGAGGTGTATACACATAAATTTTATAATTTATATAAGGAATCTTATAATTTTAATGATTTTTTATGCTTCATGAAATCTAATTTTCTTACATGGAGAGTATGATCCCAATTTACCAAGTTTTAAGAGTTTCTTGCGTCAATCTCATCGATTGTTGAGATTGTTTACATTTTTGCTTCCATTGATGAAATATTTTGATCCATACCTCTATATTAATCATGAGTTTCCATGTAATATATTTATTCAAGATTTCCTAATATGTTAGTACCACTTTTCCACTATTGTTTTACATAATATAATGTTTTCAATCATAATTTTACCACCTCTCTCTCTTTAGTCAGAATCCCATTATGTTCAAAAAATCATGTATTTGAATTTTTTTAAAAGATCCTTGAGTATAATTTTCAATGAAAAGGATTTTAAAAATGTTTTATTGTTTTAAAATATTCTTTTATAATTTATCAAATATATTTTCAAAGAAATAGTTATCAAAAATTTTTATGTTACCAAAATCATATTTTTCAAATAAGAAATGATATTTTACTCAGGAAGTTTTTTTAAAATACATTTAAAAATTATTTACAATATAAAATAACATCCATTAATAATACTCGTACCTTTATGGGGAAATAATTAAATGTTTCCCTTCATATTATTTCTTTAAATAGACTATGTTTTGATTTCATGATGTTTATGTAACTCATTTCTCTTTCACGGGTTATAAGCATTTGAAACTCACTTATTTTCGTGGGTTATGTTTATGAATAAATGATTTTGAAACCTATCTAATTATATATATTATGATATGATTACATATTTATAATACATATTTTATTTCATGGGTTATGATATGACTATTTATGATCTTGTGGCACATGAATGAATTTTTTTCACTCTGAGATATGTGAGACCTATATCTCCCTCCAATGCATTTGGTAAATGTTTATATCTAATGAGATAGAAAAATATGGTCCTCGAAAAGAACCTTGCATACTAATATGGCCATGGGAGTGAACCATGACTACAAATATGATATAAAGATTGAACTTATTCTATTAATATGGCTATGGGAGTGAACCATGACTACCAATATGGAATGGGGAGTAATCCCATAAAACCAAGATGGTATTAGAATTGAGGACTTGGATCCTATGGAAAAGATATTATATGATTATGTGTTTTACAAAATGTAATGTTTTATTCCAATTTTATTCTTTCATGGATTATTCTCTTTGTTTCATTATGATTCAAGTCTTATGAACTTCCATTATTTATTCCATGATTCCTTTTATGATATTTGATATGAAGGGTAAGAAATTCTATTTTTTGATCATGAGCTCATACCCTTATTCTCATATTTATTATTACATGTCTCCTTTTTTCACCCTTACTGAGAATCTAAGATAACCCTTTTTTATATTACCTTTCCTCCAGGTTATGATGATATGCATTATGTTTGTGGTGTATAAATAGGGTTCCAGTAAAGAATAACCTACTGGGATATGATGTACCTCATTTATACCAATGTTTATGTTTTGATGTCTTTAAAGGCACAAGACCAATTATGGTCCTTAGGAATCTATTTGTATAATTTTTATGTATTCTGCAAAAGTTAGGTATTTTTTATGTTTGAAAATTGAGGGTCACTATAAACACTACTTCTCAAATGAGAAAGAAGGCGATGTCATGAGAAATATATGTCCACTAATTTATTTTGGTGGGCACATAGATTACATCCAAATCTTGATGAGAATAAAAAAAAGAATAACTGTTCACACAACCTAAGTCAATCAAGTATCTTTTAAATATATATCTCTATACACTCAATCTAAAAGGGAGAGAATATTGGAATATAGGAAAAGAATTTATAAATGTATACCGAATAAAGAAAAAGGGTATGGAGGTATTGATATGAAATTACACATGGATTGATCATAATGGATACATCTTATATGGACTTATCAGACATATAAAAATGTTCCAGGGACTATGGAAACAAAAAATGATAAATTGGGAAATGAAAAAAATTATTTTATACTTTTGAGGATAATAGACATAGAGAGGAGTTTTAATATGAGGAATATCTCAAGACATCTTCCCATAGTAGCATTTTTGTCCTTATTTTTATTCTTTTTTAAAAATATTTTCATACTGGGATAATAATTAGTGAGGATATAGGGATGTTTAGTTTACATTCATAATGATTTATTGAATGAATTGAATACATGAAATTGTTTTTTTTATTTTAAAAATTCTATACAATGATCACTTAGTAAATGATTCTGCGGGATGAGAGAAATAGTTAGAGTGGAAGTCGACCACAATTATTAGACGAAAATTATTTAGGTTTTGAAGTATATGAAAGTCACATAATAGCTCAAGGAAAAACTGATTATAAACAAGAAAAATTCAAGTACCCAAGTGAAACATGTATAAAAAACCGTACTAGGACTTATGGTTGAACTAAGGATCCTTAGAGTGTGTTATAATATCACTTGAGATGTTGAATAAATGTTTTAGTTATAGTTATGTAATTCTAGTAAGATACTGTGTAAATCATTAAAACTAGCCTCAAACTCTCTATTATTTCATCATTGTCTTTTTAACTCCTTATCTATAGTACTCTCACACACACCACACATAGTCCTTATTTGATATTTTTAATTGATTTAAATTTTATGAAATAAAAAATACATAAAAAACTATTTTAAATTTCATTCAATATATATAAGCTTCATTTAGTAAGTAGAACATGTTGTCCCTATAGAGATAACTTGGAACATCTAGTAACTCTACATCATTGAACTAATGTACTTTCTAGAGTATTACATAGTTCCCACACTATATATATAATATATTCAAATATTTTTGGTTCCATTTTTAGTGGAATTAAATTATTAATAATTTAATTTTAGTTTATTTTTTGTATAAAAATTCCAATCATACATGAAATAATTTCAATATATACATTAATTTTTTTTGAGAATTCACTATTGGATTTTAATTTTTAGGAAATTCATCAGAATAATATGTTTATGTGGATGTGGAGATACCTGAGTGAATAATTACTACCACTCATTTTATAAATTTAAAGATACTTTCATAAGATCATAACTAAAATCATATTATACATGGGAAAGTATAATCTCATTTAATATATTATAAAATTAGAGTTCTATATTTTCTAGATGATTTAGGGAACAATAAATGGATTTCACTTATACATAGCTACATAAAAGTAACAAGTGTGTTTATAATTCCATATTATGTTAGAATCATATAAAATATAAGAACTATATATTAAAAAATCATTATCTACATTACCTAAGAATATATAATTGAATAATATTAAAGGATGAATTATATTTCATTAATTACTTTTCTATATCTGTATAATATATTCCACTAAATTGTGTTTCATAATATGAGTTTAAATTGAGATTTTTTCAATATTTTATAACGGTTAAAGTTATATATTGGATTTTATAATGATAGTAGAACTCATTTAATTCAAAAAAACACATTTATAATACATTAATCAATAAAATCTATCCTATATGGAGGGATAAATATATAAAACAATGATTTATATATTTATGTATAAGGAGCATAAATAATTTTCTGAATCCTGGGATATATTCAGAGATTATTGTCATCAATTTTCACATCTCCCATTTCCACTATCACTTTTGATGAATTTTTTATGAAGGATTGAATTCATTGGGAAATTCACATGTTCATTTTGTTGTTGGTTTTTGTTATGGGGATATGATATTTGAAGCGTTATAACACATATTCATCATGATTTAATTCAAATCACATAAAAAATCTAAGATAGGGAGATGAGGTGTTCTCAATGATGTAACTTCCAAATATAATGTCAATTCATAGATTATTGAACTTTAAAAAAAAGTTATATAATCTTATATAAAAAAATTGGGGAATAAAGAGATATGTAGTTATCATAGAATATATTGGAATAGGGTAATCAATTGAATGTATTTTAACATTCTATTAGTTAATTCATCATCATAAGTAGTGAAGGTGGGTTTAATGTGAAATTATTAAATGAGACTTGTGAAGAAGGATCCATTTTAATATATATATATTTTGGGGTTTAAGAGTCACCCTAATATATCTTCAAAGGAAAAAGTGAATTAAAAATTAAAAAAAAATCAAAATTTTGAGGAAAAAATAAAATTATATTTAATGAAAGGTACCAAAAAGGTGCTTATGGTATTCCAAATTCAACCTCAAAACAAGATGATAATTAAATTGAGATGATTCAATAGAAATTATAGAATATTGAGTATTACCATATATGTAGGGATGGATTTGTTTATATCACTCAGTCAATACTTATTAGGACCGATCAACTTAGTTAATGCAATAAAAATAGTATTCATAATATTGAATTTCAATTTTTTCAACTTCAGAAACAAAATATCTTGAATGAAAAGTATATATTTTCAATTTCAACTAAAACTAATCGAAATATAGGATGTTTGGAAACTAATAAAAGAAGAGGAAAAATAGTGATTTTTAAGGATGGGTAGAAGGTTAGAAAAGATAAAATGGTATCTAAAATAGATTATATGAACTATCAAGAAAAGGTAAATGATAATAAAAATTATTAGAAGAAATATATTACTAAAAAGTTTAAAATAGATAATTAAAATAAGGAATGCAATTATGGAAGGGTCATGTTTATGCTTCCAGGCCACGTAGTAAACACTTATGAATCATCTATACCATTTCTAGAAAAAGACAATGATTTTTAAAAACATAGGAAAAAACAATTAATGGGATTAAATTAATTTTTTCAAAATATCAGAGTGGATATTCAATTTTTAGAGGTGTTAGTAAACATACATTTTTATAAAATTTTTATTAAAAATATAATTTCAAAAAAGAATAGGATAGTGTAATTTTCCACAGTTCCATTTACTTATGTAACACCAAGAACTAGGATCCACTAAATTGGTTCTTCGATCATGTGCACCACACGACATCTAATGTTCCTCCACGTATACCATAGGCTTCCATCTAACAACATTAGTATTAATTGGTATTGTCGGGTGACTATACAACATATAAAACTCAATATATCATAAAAAAATAATAAAAAATAAAATCCCAATCAAATAATGATGAAATAAAAGAAAAAAAAAATTAAAAAAATAACCACTATATGAAATGATAAAAATAAGTAGTTCCATAAATACCATGATTGATCCTTAATGGGTGGATCACATATAAGGATAAAATTGAACAAATAAAAAAATTATAATGATCCCAAAGAGAATCTTGAGTTCTAAATCATCTTATTTTCCAAACACAACATAAGTCATTCCAAATAAAAAAATAAACAAACCTCAAGATAATTTTTAATTATATCCCTACAATACTTATAGTATTCTGCTTGGGCACCCAAGTGCAGTGAAAGCCCAAACATTATGTGAGTACAACTCTGTATGCCTCCACTATCAATTTCCCTAAAAAATCATTCCATATAATCTTTTATGTAGGATTTATGTGAATAAGAAGGTATACAATTTTCTTATTTTTCATTTTAACAAATATAGGCTAATAATTAAAATATAAAGAAGAAGAAAAATAACCAATTCCCATGATCCATAGTGAAAACAAACATTATCTTATACATTTTTTCCATCAACAGTGTGTCTTTGATCACAATATAAAACATGTATTTATTTGTTCAATGTATTACCACCTATGAAACTACAATCATAATAATATGAGGGAACCCATGTGCCTCTACCGGGAATTCCATCTCAAAAAATCCTATATGGAATCCTAGTGATGGGTAACCATGGGAATTCAAAAATTGTGTACTATAAATATACAATCAAAGAAACTTCATTGAAATTAAAAAGAACCAATTTAAAGGACTCAAAAACTTATGATAAAGGTATTACACTCAACATAACTAAGCTAAATCAGAGGAGATAATCCTGTGCCATTCAATAAGGTAACACTCATGAATCCATGACATTAATCCATGATATTCAAATAATATAGACATTACCATAATTTTAAGAGGAGACACCCCAATTAATTAATGATAATTAATATAATGGAATCCAATATTTTTCTAAAGGAATTACATATAATTGGACCTCCATGAATCCAAGGGTATCATCACACCAGGTATTTCATGTGATTCCCCTAGTGGAATCCAAGTTTCACTCATGAAATTCAAGACAAGTCTTATGACATTCAAACTCCAAGGAACCATTTCCAAGGAATTTACATCCATCATCATATCATAATACATTTATTCAATAATTTTTAATTTACATAAAGTAACCACATTCTAACAAGGCATAATAGTAAACAATAAAAACCCTATGGTCTTCTTGATTGACCTAACTATCAATTATTAACAAATGTCGAAGAGAAAAAATAATGCCATTCCCATTTCATAAATTCCTTAAAAACACTCTTTTAAATACTTAAAATACTTATCACTTTATTACTAATCACTTTTAAAACCAATTTTTCATTTCATAAAAGAATAATTCATTTAAAAACACCTTTATTTATAAAAGGTTCCCATTCTATTTACACATTCATAGTTCATAAATCCCATTTCACAATCATTAAATTAATTCAAAACTCCTTAATAATTGTTATAATATAAAAATCCCTTTGATATATTTCATTTAATATTTTTATAAATATAATTCACATATTTTTTGTTATAAACCAAGGTATTACCCATTACCTAAGGGATTTACTAAGGATTCTCATTTCTAAAGTCCAAGGATTTTTTATTGAGGAATATAAATATGGGAAATAAAAGTTATATATTCATTTAATCAAAGGTAAAATAATATCAAGGAATACTGACTAAACTAATTAAGAACATTAACAAATAAGATAGAATATGGGTTAATTTAAAGGTACCACCTACCTTAAGTCTAATGAATACCGCTCCTAGAGTATCATCAACTGGATCAGTCTGAATCCGAATAAAATTTAAAAATAGAAAAAATATCTAAAAATAACTAATAGTAGACATGAACAATGAGATAATACTTAAAAATTAAAGAAAATTTGATGGATGGTAAGATGACTGTCTCCCTTACCACTAACTTCTGATTTCACCAAAAAACAATGGAAACATATATAGATCGATGGAGATCCATCATTAGGAAAAAGAGAAGACACCGGGGAATGTGATGGGAGTTTAATATCCCTAATGGGGGGTAAAATCCCAAGAATGTGGGATTATATTCAGAAGGGAAAAAATTACCAATTTCCTAATTAAAAAATCAATATATAATCCACTGACTAGCTAGTGTTCCCAAGAGATCTGATTTACCCCTCGTAAGGCCCTTATCCATCCTTGTCCCCACCCCACCATTGGTGCTCTAAATAACCCCATTTCTACCATCCAACCATTATTACATGTAAAAAAGACTGTATTTTTGGATTATAACCCTTATAACTTGAATATGAACACTGAATAAATATTTGACCCCTCCACTAGTAGGAAAACCAAACTCTCACTGAGACTCATGACATGTTTGTATAACAGGTCATTATAAATGGGGAATCATATTTTATGTTCACGAGGAAGATATCATTAATGATAAAGAATCCATGGAATTGAATTTTTTTATGAATTTTCTAGAAATATAACTTCAACATTTTTGGTTTATATGGAAGATAAAATTATTCTAATTATATTAACAATGTTCAACGAAATTGAAATAGGGGAGCTTAATCCCATAATAGTGGCTTTATAACTATAATAAATATCTATCACTTATATCATAAAAGTTATTGAGGAAAATTTAGTGACCTTTTGAAATATAATATTAATTTTCAATTTCATAGTGGTTTATAAGGAGACGTATAGAGAGGTACTATTTATACTCAAAAAACCATTCTTAGCTACACGAGTTTCCCTAATTAATTTTACAAAAGTAAAATTAACATTTACGGTTATTGAAGATCCTAAGACCCTTAATTTTTCTTCCAATATTTAAAACATAAAAAATATATGATAGTTTATCATTATATATCTTTGAAATAAATATTATTAGTGAATTGAAAAGTCAATTAATAATAGAGAAATCTGAGATAAATACATAGAAATTCAGATTGAGTTATATAAATATCAATATTTAATTGTTAAATATATATAATATGGATATTATTATGGTAATAATAGAGAGGAATTTGTTAAAGTTAATAAATTATTGAAACCATATATGTAGGAACCACCTACATAGAAATTAAATACTCTTCCACTAAAGATGAAGTATTATTAACTCGATTAGATACAAATTTCGATCTCTTTATTAATAGATATATACAAATAAAATAGATTAAAATTGTTATAAGTTTTGAAAAAATGTAATAAATCCATAACAAGGGCAATTTCAGTCATTAAGGGGATTAATACATCCATATGTAGGAATAAAATGTTAATAGAAGATGAGATCCTAACTATAAATGAGTTCCGAAAGGTATTAAATTTTTATACCAAAATAAGTTTCAATAGATGAAATTATCAATATTCTAGATATTAGGATAATATATCCAATATCTGATAATGAATGGGTTAGTCTAATAGCTACCTCGAAATCATTTTTCAGTCTTAATTTGAACACTTATAGTGTAAGAGTGGGACCCCTACATTTTCTTAATCAAAAATATTTTAGCGGGTACATGATCAAAAATATGAAATTCAAAATCCAAAAGAAATATTCCAAAATTAAGAGTTAATCACTGAAACATCACATTAATGATGATCCCCTCAAATCACATGAGCTACCTGAGGACCCCTACATGGAGTTATGTCACGTAGAGTCTAATTCATCAATGACGTCATCATTTCCATCATGATATCACCATTATCATAGTCACATAATATAGTGACCTCGGGTTAACATACATAGATATTAAATCAAATTTATATTAATATATATAACATTTCAAATGTAAACTCCTCAGGACTATAATATATTAGTGTCTTTGGAAACATGGAACACATTCTTCTAGTTTGGTGAAATACCTTCAAAATATCCCTTAAAGATATTCCCATTTAGTTTTCCTACTTAAAACTATACTTCATAACTTGGGGAAGGGAAACATAAGAAATGGATGAGATCGAATTATCAGTAAGGTTAGAAAAATGAAATACACATGCAAAACATGAACCTAAGTGTACCATAACATGATAATAACAATTATAGATCATACCCTGCATATAAAAGATAAAAAATATATGACATGGAATAATTTTTTGCAGTTCATAAGACATGAATCATAAGATCATCAATAGGATGAACCATGTGTTCATATCTTAGGAATATTACATAGAATTTATGGAAATCACACAACCATAAAAAATATTATATCAAGGCCACTATCCAAGACCATCATAACATGTTAGTATTGGGATAATCATCTGTGTACCTAATTCAGGATTGGGATTCCCTCTAATATACCCCTTTATTTTGGTATTGTGAATCCCTTCCACGTACCCTCTTATTTTAGTCATAGTAAGAACTCTTGTATACCCTCAGGTTTTTGCCTTCGGATTCCCTCCCTTGTACCCTTTTATTTCGAGCTTAATGTGCTCTCTTGTTTCGTGCTTGGGATGGCCTCTCGTGTAGCATATATTTTGGGGCTTAATATTCCCACTTGTCTTGGGCTTGGGATTCCCTCTCGTGTACACTCTTGGGGTCATAAAACATTTATTGTTAAATAATTCATTGGAGGGAGATATAGGACCCACCATTTACATAATAAAATCATACATGAAATATATATAAGATAACAAAACATTAATCATATCATGACCCCTAAAATTAAATGGTAATCATTTACATTTCATCGCATCATAACATATGGGGAAGGGATATGATTCATAATCATTTCCTCGAAGCATAACCTATGAAAGGAAGTGAGTTTTAAAAGTATATAACACATTGAAGAGAAATGGGTATCACAATATCATTCCTTAAAATCAAAAACCATTCAAGAAATAACATAAATGATATTCATATACTATAACAAAGTACATAATCTTAGATGGAGAAGCATTTGAAAGATATCATGGAAAATTTCGTAAGTAAAATATAATTTTTCCAAAACAATTTTCATAAAAACATTTCAAAAAATAAATTTCTTATAAATAATACTTTACAATTTCATTAAATCTTTTTGAGGAAAATAAAATTTTCACTTTAAAAAATAATTATTAAAGAAGAAATCATTTTGAAAATATTTTCATTTAAAATAACCGTAAAAACCTTAAAATAAGGACTGAAATTATTTTGGAAAGATTTTCTATATTTTTTTTGAAACTTATAAATAATACATGAAATCATTTAAATACTTTTCATTGAAAATAATGTTTTGAAAACTTTTAAATGGATATTTGAAAATAATTTGTAACACTTTTTAAAAATAAAATATTTTAAAAAAAAAATTCATTAAAAACCATGATAAAATAAATAAATAATGATAATATTATGAAATAATTTTATATAAAAATAAAATTTATACTTAGAGAGGAAGATTTAGGGAAATCACAGTCATGATAGTGGGTAAATCCGTAAATGCTGAAGATTCCTTTCACACATTAAATGTTTAGAAACATGCCTTAATAAAAAAATGAAAAGAAGATTCCTTTTAATTTTTTTATAAAAAGCTAAAACATAAAGATATATTTTCTTTGAAGATAATTTGACAATATTAAATCATTTTTAAAACCATTTTTAGGAAACATTTTTTTGAAATAACAAACAATTCTAACTAAATGGAGAAATAATGTCGGATTTTTATCATTGTTTTCTTAATTATATTAAGTAAACAATTGTGTGAAAATCATACCATTACATTCATATAAAATTAATAGAAATATGGTAAGAAATATCATGATAGTTCTTGAGATATTGATTAAAATATTTCATTAATGGAAACATAATCAGGAATATTATTAATAATGATGAGTTATTGTAATAAAATGTTACCTCTTTGGTAACATGGAATCATAATCCCCATGAAATAAAAAAAATATATGAATCATAAAATATCATTAAAATAAATAGATTCTTGATATAAAAAGTCACATCATATGAAAATATAGGTTCATAACATGGCATGTATCTCAAAGAAGGAAAATTGTGACAAAGTACTTTACTGATTTCGTAACTTTTGGACCATAAACCCCATGAAATAATGAACATAAAATAGATATGTAAATACCCATAATATTAAGTATAGTAATCATATAATTGGTTCATAGTCATTATATAAAAAACTTATAAGAAATAGTTCATGAAAATGGATTGTGGCTCACTAAAAGTAAAAGTGATACGAGAAAACCCTAACTATTTGAGTAACATTAGAATCACGATACCCATGAAGGAATAACAATAATTAATGCGTTTAATATAATTAAATAATGGTTATTAATGATATAAAATTTAATTGGGAAGTGTGTACACCACACATAAGAAGTGAATGTTGAATACATGATGTATCTCACAAAAATAAAAAGTGACATGAAATTCCCTTACCTTAAGTCATGAATTTATTAGTACATGTTATAAAATCATTTAAAATAAATATAATTTTTTTAAAATATATAAAATAACCATATTATTATATATAATAACATAAAATTTTTATGACTTTATATTACCCATTTATTAACAACTCCATGTTATTGTTATGTTTTGGGTAATAAACACTTAATTTTTTTTACTATGTTTTGAATTTATATTCTAGATCCTATTAATTAGATCAGGATTTAATTATTTAAAAACATGTAAAACATGATATAAATATCATATTTATTCTGAATATATTAATTTTTAATAATCCATAAAATATAGATAGATTAAATGGAACACACCATTCATTAAGATGGTAGGTCTTACGAACACAGAAATGCTATTTTTGTTTTATTAATTTTAATATTGAATTAAATAATGTAAATGAAATATACTTGAATATATATAATATAATTATATTAGCATTATTATGTCAAATAAATCATATAGTTTCACTAAATACATCCTAAATACATTCCATGTAGGGTGTGGATGAATCACATCGATTTGAGGAGGCAGTATTCCTCACTTCCCCAAATGAAATTATCATATTTACACGAAATGGAAAGCATGAAGGTATATGTTATATAATAATTCAAAAAGCATAAATATACCCTTAAAATCACATATAAAAAATAAAAATATATTTTCCATCATAATTCTCCACAATTAGAGGTGGTATAAGAAAACATATAACATAGTTTTCTTACGCAGAAGTTCACCGTACACAAGAATGGTAAGTTCACTAACTATTTTATAGAAGTGTTTGTAAGTGAAAGAATAACCATTATAATTAAAAAATATCAGTATATTTATGATATTGTTTTATTATATAATAATAGAATAAGGTGAATTTAGGTTTGGTGAAATTAAATCAAAGAAAGGAGCTTCACGAAGGATGTCACCTCTTTTTTAGGTAACTTCATTTTCTTTTCACAAACGAGGTTTCGTGGATGGATTTATTACAAAAGAAATGATTAAAGGAGAAATGGATGGATTTTGGGAAGTTAATTGGGAATATATTGTATAAAACATAGTGGTTGATATGTCTAAAGACAGAGGAGAGGAGGTTTCCGTTTATAAGGGAGGGAGGGGACACACATGGAATTTTTGAAAACAAGTTATGTGTACCCACATTTTGACCCAATAATGTCATAAAAAACAATCCAAACTCAATAATAAAAGGTGTATGGATTAAATATTTCCATCAAATGGGTGGGGGAAATGTGTCTAGGTTATTTTATACCTTAAGATTAATTTTAGCCCCTCATTAATTTTAATTTTAACTTAATCGTTGTATTTAATTTTAACCACTTTCACTAATATTTTTTGTCAAAAATTAAGATGAAATTATTAAAATAATAATATTATAATGATTTAAACCATTTATTTCTATTATTTAAAATTCAATCCATATAAGTGGAAAAGTTATGTTTAATACTTATCCTATACAAATTGTGACAAAGAAGATTTTTAATGTGGGAATGTTCAATGGTTTATTTAGATTTTATATCTAAATTTAATATATAAAATTATTCTAGTGACCTAAATTTAATTAATATATTCATATTTCATAAATCGTGACTTTGATATATACTTAAAATATAATTTAACTACACAAATAAATTATAAGAAAAAAAAATTTTGAACTAAAATTTAGTATTTTCACTATTTATCAGAAAAATGATGTTTTTACAAAGAATACCAAAAATTGCCACTAAGATAATTTTAAAATTATGAATTCAATTTTTTTTTATTTTATACAATTCAATTTTAAAAAATTTCTGAAATTAATTTTATTATTTCTCACCGAAGGATATAAAAAAGCAGTTTTTATGAAAATAGTATTTTCAGAAAATTTGAAGACTTTAAAAAAAATTGAATGTAATATTTTCAATGAGTTTTATTTATATAAAACCATTATAAATAATATTTAAAAATTAGTTTTACAATTAAAATTAATGTGTTTAATGACTAGGTTATAACTATCACATTTAAATAATTATAACAATATAATGATTCTTCATTGAAACTTAATGTTGCGTGTAGTGAAATCCAAGTTGGTGTCGCATGTTGAGAAATATTATTCAAGTCTTGAATAAAGTTCATGAAATCCAACTATAGTTAATTAATATATAAAAATATATATTTAGTGATTCTTGAAATGAAAAATATCCAAATGATTAAATTAATTTGAAAAACAAATACTTCAAAAAATATATGGTTGTTACATTATACCCCCTTAAAATAAATTTCTCCCTCAAAAATTCATCTAGGTTATCATATGTTTAATACATTAAAGTTCCATTCATAGATACCCACATCATAAAAATTAATACTTGAAATTACTTTTAAAATGAAAATAGGAAAACATAATGGTTACCCAGAGTAACACATAACAAGATTTCCACATAGGAGAATATTTGTGGAATGTGAAAACATAGGCTTGTAGGAAATGATTAAATATTTATTGGGAATGACTGGGGTCATCAATCACAAATATGTTAATGATCAATGGAATGTTTAGTGACCCAAATTCATAAATCTATGACGATTTAAAAGACCATCGGTTCATAAAAACTTATTGTATGAGGACTACATTTTATTTCTTTATCATTTTTATAAATTTGATATTTTTTAATGAAAAGATATAATTGCATGATTTTAGGACAAACTCACCCATTGTTGTTCTTTGCGAATTTTCCACTTTATCTCTTATTCTATGAAATGATGGTGAATTTTTAATTCACATCTCATTAGAATATCATGAGATCTATAAATAAAATGATAAATAATTCCATATGTCTTTTGTCAGCATCATAGAAAAATGGATTTTAGAGGTTATCCATTGTATAAAAATCATCATAGGGTGAGATAATAATTTAATCTCCCAAACTTCATCATAAGTTTAGATTAAACCATTCCATACATAGAAAATCTTGTAATCCTTATAGAAGATGAAAATACAAAGAATTAGAAAAGAGGTCACTAAATCACCTTAACACTGATCCCCCATATATCATAAGATATCTCTTTCTTGTCACATTTCAAAACTGTGAGTACCCTCATTATATATTCTCTTGAGACATGGTAACAACCTGAATGACCATAAATCCTTTTTAAAAAATTAAATGATAAATTATTATAAATATTACTTGATATATTCCTTATATCCAAGAAGTTGTAAACTTCATCCATAATAACATGGTCAAATTTGTCCTAAAATCCATTATCAGATTAGATTTAATAAATAATATGCAATTTAATTTTTCCATATCACAATCTCTTTATCCATATAATGTATGACTTTTTTATCCCCAGGAACATGTTAAGGGTTAATTTTCCTTAATTTAACCATTCCATTAAATAATTATTATAGATCATCTATATCATTTTAAATATTCATGAAAATACATAATGAAAAACTTCTATAATAAATCATTTTATATTTCATGATTCATAAAAAGAAATATTTGAATTCCAAAACATATACACTTCAATCATAAATAATTATTCTTAAACTAATACATCACCTTTATCAACTAATTCTTCAATAACTATCTCTTAGAATATAAAATATGAATAATGCATTAAGGTTACTCAACCTCAATCCAATCATGCTTCTTATATTTAATTTAAAAAATACTGGAAGAACATCCCATGCTGTTCACATTTAAATTGTGGTCTATTTATCATCATTAGTACAACCAATACACATTACACATTCCATATTCTATTCATGGCATTTACACTTAGGACCCAGATTTGTATAATGCCCATACTTTCCATATATGAAACATTCAATGTTAACCACGATCCTTCAATATCCCTCAAATTACTAAGACTGAAAGTCATAGTGTGAGGAACATTTATCATAGAGAAAAACCTTATAATCATGAAAAATCCATTATAGGATGTCTAAATTGTGAAAATTACTTATTTAATCTATGAAACCATTATTTTATATAAGGTTATTTATATTCAT
Source organism: Viscum album (assembly GCA_963277665.1). Classification (NCBI taxonomy): domain Eukaryota; kingdom Viridiplantae; phylum Streptophyta; class Magnoliopsida; order Santalales; family Viscaceae; genus Viscum; species Viscum album. The sequence goes on along the minus strand of OY728132.1, from coordinate 1,473,647,640 downwards.
ATTTTCTTTAAATCCTTTATGATGAATCTTAATGAGTTTCTAAATTCCCAAAACATATCCCCCAGGAGTGTTAAACCAGGTGCATAGTAAGGCCCATTGTCATGTACAAGGTTTCACTTTTATCAGGCATAAAACACCATGTAATAGTTGTTAGTCCTAGGTTAATATATTCTAGAACCATTTCCACATGTAGTATCTAGACTTGTACGTATTTCTAAGAAACAACTCACTCTACCCTTTTCCAAAATTCAAGTAAATTTTCATATAATTTTCCTTATCCTTTGAATTATCTTATGAGACATACCTAGACATATATATTAGAAACATACCTAGGGATTTCACTGATGTTTTAACATCATAGTTTACAATTCATGACTAAATATTTCTTTTGATTCCAACTATAGATAGCTAGTATTAACAAACATGGATATTACATGAATTTATATAAATATTCATCACATTGAAAATTTACATACCCAAGGACCATAATAGTTAGATGTATTTAGGAACACAAAGTAAATTCACCTAGTTTGGTGAAAGCTATTCAAAATCTCACTAAATGATATTACCCATAATTACTCCTACATAAAACAAGTGTTCACAACTTGGGTAAGAGAAACATATGAAAGCACTGAGATAGAATTCTCAGTAATGGTAAATAATGTAAATACATAGTAGTAAGATAAATATAAGGCTACGAGAACATTATAATATCATTTGAAGGTAATACCCTATATAACAAAGATCAGAAATGTGAGACTTGGCTTAAAGAGTGACAGTTCATAATACTTGAATAATAAGATAATCAAGAACATGAAAATTTTGCATATATCATTGGAATAAGACATATAATTTATGTAAAACACATAAGCATAGATAATATGTCAAGGGTAGCATCCAAGACTGTGATAACTGGTTAGGCTTGGGATAATCACCCGTGTACCTAATTTCGGCTCCAGATTCCTTCCTATGCTCCCTATTATTTTGTGATTGGGGTTCCCTCCCATGCACCCTCTTTTTTTAGGGATTAGGGTTCCCTCCCATGTAACCCCTTATTTCATGAATAATATTCCTTCTTATTTTGGTAATGGGATTACCTCTGTTGTACCCTCTTATTTTGGGCATAATAAACCCTCTCTTTTAGGGATTGTGATGACTTCTCATTTACCATCTTCATCTCATGAATCATGTATCATTACCCAATTAATTTTAGGGATATATAGGTCCAAACCATCACATAATTAAATCATAAATTATTGCCCCAAAATATAAAGAATCATTAATCATATCGTGACCCATGAAATTAAAAGGGTATCATTAACATTTCATCACATAATAACCTATGGATAAGGGATAAGTTTCATAATCATTTTATCAAATCATAACTTGTGAAAAGAAGAATGTTTTGAAAGAATATAACATATAAAAGAGAAAAAAGTTCCCTCAAAATCATTCCATAATATCATAAATCATTCAGGAAATAATATTAAGGGTATTCATATATTATAAGAAAGTACATCATCAAATATAGAGAAGGATTTTTAAATATAAAATGACTAAAATATGTAAAATATCCTATCTTAGAAAATAATTTTCATAAAACCATTTTAAAAAAATCCATTTTTTATAAATGAGTCATTAAAATTTCATTAAAATCATTTCTTATGGAAAATACCATTTCCTATTTTAAAAAATTGTTTTCCAAACTTAAAGAATTGTGAATTTTTTTTTCTTTGAAAACACCTTAAAACATAAAAATAAGTGTTGAAATATTTTTGGAAATATTTTATTGAAAATTATTTCTAAAACTTATGAATTTAAATTCAAATCATTGAAAATTTTTCCATAAAAATAACCTTTTGAAAACATAAAAAAAAGATATTTGAAAATAAATTTAAACACTTTTTAAACACACAATATTATCGAAATAATTTTTCATAGAAATCCACATTAAAATAAAAATTTTACATAATATTTCCTAAACATTTTCATTAAAAATAAACCTGTAATATTACAATGGAATCTTCAGGAAATGATGGTCATGAAGGCAATTAAATTCATCCATTCCAAACATTACCTTTTGACCTTAAATGTTAAAAAAAGTTCCTTTATCGAAAAATGAAGAGAAGAATCATTTTAATACAATTTTTAAAATGTTAAAACAAGGGGAAAAATTTCTTGAAACATCATAGGATAATAACAAACTATTTTTGAAATCATATTTTGAAAACATAGTTTAGAAAGAACACATATTTTTGACCGAAAGGAGAAGTAAATTCATATTTTTATAAAAACAATTTTTTAATTATATTAAATACAAAGACTGAAAAAATAGTAACATTACTTTGATATAACACGAATATCCTATTGGTATGAAAATTCATGGGATTTCTTTGAGATATGGATGAAAATATTTCATTAATGGAAATATAATCGTAAATAATTTCTATAATGATGAGATTGTAGTAATAAAATGTTACCACTATGGTAAAATTCAATCATAATCCCCAAGAAATTAAAAAATTAAATGAATAATAAAATATTATAAAATTAAATAGATATATTTTATAACATGTCACCCCATATGAAATTATTGATGCATAACATGGCATTTATCTCAAAGAAAGAAAATTGTGACAAAATTACATTACCAATTTGTTAACTTTTGAACTATAAACTCCATGAAATAAAGATAATAAAATGGATATAAAAATACCCATTAATTAAATTTTAGTAACCATATAATATTTTAATGGGTTGTATATACACCACATATAATTAATTGGTGGTGAACATGGCTTGTGTCTCACTTAAAATAAAATTGAGATGGAAAAATTCTTACTACTTGAGTAACTTTAAAATCATTATGCATATGAAAAAATAACATTAATTAAATATTTTAATATAATTAAATAACTTATATTAATGATATAAAATTTCATAGGTCTGTATATACACCACAAAATAAGCGAGTGTTGAATATGACATGTATCTTGTTGAAATAAAAAGCGAGATGAAATTCTCATACCGTATGTATTGACTTTTTTGTACAAATTCGAAACTCATATATAATAAATATAAGTTTATTTAAAATCTAACACAAAATAAATATACTTATATATAATAAAATATATATATTTTACTTTATTTTACATATTTATTAACAATTCTATGTTGATAATATATTTCGGGTAATAAATGCTTTATTTTTGGTATACATTTTCAATTTTTATTCTTTATCTTCTAGAATAGATCATGACTTAAGAATTTACATAATGTAAAAAATCATATAAATATAATATGTTTTCATTATATATTTATTCATAGTAATCCATAAAATATAGAAATATGAAATGGAATACACAGTTCATGGAGATGGTAGGCTATATGTACGCATGAATGATGTTTTGGTTTTATTGTCATATTGAAATAAACAATTTAAATAAAATATATGTATATATAAAAAATATAATATCATTATGGTAGAACTAATATGTCATATATATCATATAATTTAACTAAACACATCCTTATACATTCCATGTAGGATGTGAACGAATCACATTTCTTTGAGGAGGAGGTAGTCCAGACATCCCAAAATGAAATTACTATATTTATAGAAAATGGAATGCATGAAGGTATGTGTTATATAACAATTAATAAAGAATAAATATATAATAAATACAATATATAACATATAAAAATATAGTTTCCATCATAATTCACAACTATTTGAGGTAGTAAAAGAAAAATGAACAACATCATTTCATGAGGCTGTAGTTCACCGTACACAAAACTATATATTTGTTACCCATTTGATGGAAGTGTGTATAAGTGTAGGTTAAAAACATAGAATAAAAATATCTTAGTATATTTAAGATAATTTTTTATTATGTAATCACGAGATTATAATAATTGAGGTGGTCAAGAATGAAAATAAATGTAATGATCTGGAGGAATGATGTTACCTCTTCTTTGGGTTGCTTCTTTTTCTTTGCAAAAAAGAGCTTCTGTGGTTGCATTTCTTCCAGAATAGATGCTTCAAGGAGGAAGGTAATGATATTTGGTTATTTAATTGGGTATATCATGGTAGAACCTATGTGGTTTTAGAGGTGTGAATAATTTGGAGAAGTGGTGGCCTTTCATAAGGGAGGGATACGACCCACTTAGAATTTTTAAAAATAAGTAACATGAACACACGTTTTTAGCTAAAAAGGGTAATAGAAAATGAATCAAAATAAATAAATAATGGATTATTAAAAAAATATGTCCATTAATTGGGTGTTGGGAAACTGTCTCATTAATTGTTTCATTAAGTTTAATTTTTAGTACTTTTTTAAGATCATTTTTACCTTAATCCTTGTAATTAATTTTAATAACTCTCACTAATATTTTTAGTGAAAAATTTAGTTGATATTATTAGACTATAAATATTATACTTATTAAAAAAATTTACTTTGTTTTCAAAATTTAATTCACATAAGAGAAAAGTTTTGTTTAATGCTAATCCCACTGTTGTGGCGACATAGAATGTTTTTATTATAAGAATTTTCAAAAGTTCATTTAGATTTTATATCTAAATTCTATATAAAAAATGATTCCAATGAACTAAATTGGATTAATAGATGTATAATTTATCTATAATGACATTACAACTATCTTATTATATAATTTTACTATATTAATAAATTAGATAAAAAAAGATTTTGGAATTAAAATTTAGTGTTTTTCACTATTCATCCAAAAATGATGTTTTACTGAAAAATACAAAAAAAATCACCCTAAGATAATTTTTAAATTCTGAATTCAAAACTAAGGTTTTTTTTAATATTATAATATAAAAAGTTTATAAAATTATTTTTAATAGTGTTCACCAAAGGACAAACAAATTATTTCTTGTAAGAAAATATTATTTCAAATACATAATGTGTTTACAAAAAAGTGTATGCATTATTATCAAAAGCTAATATCTAAACCACAATAATAGATCTTGATGGGGTCAATTGAAATAGGGAATTTGAATAGGGTATAGGAGGAGGGATTCTAAAGCGTCTACTACAAAACATTAATATGGACGTAAGATTTCATAGGGGAACCCTAGCCTCCACCAAGAGAGATGGGAAAGCTTCTCCCTAGAGAGTTTAAATACATCTTAATTTTCTTTGGCTAATGAAATACAGGTTTTTCCAAAGAAATTATTTTTATCATCTATGTTTACATGAAATAAGAGATCATCTTGTAACAAGCTAGTTTGATGACACCAATTATATTCACATGCTTCATGACCGACGAATGAAATATAGTAAATGGTATATTTGTCTTATAGAAAAAACTCAATCACAGATCTTCTCCCCCTCCCTAATAAATGTAGTAACCTCTATCCAATTTTTAATTTTATATTAAATATTATAAAAATAAGAAGTGTGATATTTTTTTAAATCAAACATATTTTTTAAATAGAAATACAATTTCAATATTTTAAAAATGATATTACACATTTCAAAAATACAACCAAATAATATGTGTTAATTTTTTATTTATTTAAATAAAATAAACATATTTCAGTAATATTATTTTTTGAATATTTTTTTTAAAACTTGTTATATATTAATTAGTTAATTAAATTTTAAAAACCATTATAAGTTTAAATGAAAAAATTTATATATTTTTTTTAAAAAAAATTGTGTTAAGTCATTTAAAAATAATTTAAAATAGTTATGTGATAAAAAATGTTTTTTTAAATAGGTCGGTGTCCAAGCACTGTTATTGAAAAAAGAAAAAAAGCTCAAGAAAATAAAGGAAGGTTCTAGATACATTCTTCTCTCATCAATAAAGAAAAATAAATAACATTAATATGAAAAAAACATATACTAAAAGTGACAAAACAATGTAAAAACCCCAAGACATGGAAAAGAATCTATCCCCACAACTATAAAATCTAATCAGATTATATGAGAGGGAGAAATTATACTGTGATATGCGACTCATCCACTGTAAACATAAGAATTTATCCCTCTTCTCCATAACATAACCTACTTCCATGATGCCTCCATCATCAACAAGTTCATCATCAGAGGAAAAATTCATTTCATAATTCCTAGAAGTAGAAACACGTCATTGATATCCTCCCTACTATCCGAGGAATGTAATTAAAAGGAATTATGGGTATGAATGTTACCTTTACCCTAATAGTTCCTTGCTTTGTATGGTTTTGTATCATCCGAAGGTGTGATAATAATGTTTCCCATTACTAGTACTTGAAAATACATATCTAGAAGACTAACTAATAAGCTGTCCAATTTAGATTTAGTGATGGTAGTAAATGAGACTCTTGTTTTCTATTATGAGTGATGGGAGTAACCCCATTATCTTTATCCACAACCACAGTACCATTGTTAGCACCCATTCCCTCCCCTACGTCACATATTTTAGTAGGTTCATACATATAATGAGAAAACACAAGTTTATACTCAGCAACTCCCTTGTAGGGAGGACTAAAACTATTAAAAGATTTTATTTGATATCTTTAAATTAATATAGTTTCTTAATGCAGTAAATAATATTGAGTTTATCATATTGTAAATACTTTTTTTTGTAAATGGATTAAAATTTCTCTGTAAAAAATGTTTTTATTCCATTTGTAAAATTGGAATGTAATTTATATTTGAAAAAATAGATTTTTTAATTATTTTAAAAAAATAATAACTTTTCTTTAATATTTTTAAATAAACATTATTTATTTAAATTTAAATGAATTTTTTTTTTGAGAAAAATTAAATTATTGCAAATTTACTAATCATATATGAAAAATATACTATTTATTAGAAAGTATAATTTTTTTTATTAAATCATATAGAAATTTATTTGTGAACATTATATATTAATATTTATTTAAAAATCATAAAAAAAATTATTTCTAATTTTAAAATTTTATTATTCATTAAAATAAATACTATATATATAAAATTATTAAAATAAACTTGTTTATCTGAAAAGATAAAAATATTCATTTAATTTAATTAAAATCTATAGAACATTTCAACTAGAAATATTTTGGAACAACAATTAAAAGGAAATGACTTCAAAATAACACTAAATTTTTAATAATAACTTCAACGAATTTTAGACTAAAAAATTTCAATGATAAGTTTTATTAAAAAATTTCACTAGAAATTTTTTTTGAATCATTAAAATTTTAAATAGTAACTTTTTTTTGATTTATTTACTTTATTTTTTAGTATAAATTATTTTGAAGATCAGTGTATGATTACAGTTTACCATTGAATGTTCCAAATGAAGTTTCACTATAATTTCAAGTGGAAGATTCACTATAATTTTTATTAGAAGTTACACTGAAATTTCCTACGGGTGTTTCACTAGAATTTCTAGTGGGACCACATTTTCTCTACTGGATATTCTTGTAAAAATATATTTTGTTATATTGTGTAACTCCCAATGGATCATTCACTAGAACATCCTCTTAATAGATTTTTTAAAAAAATGGGGTTGAAGCAAATTTTTATTTTTAAAGAATGGAACCTATTTCTTTTTGGTTTGAGGGAAACCCATTAAATAGCATGTAGTTCCATGACCCATAGTCCCAATTATATGGTCTAAAAGAACCATGGCCTTGTTCTATGCATGATCATACCATTGAAGGTCACCCTCCTAGCCCACCATGATGTCGGGAAGGCCCTGTGGCCCAAAGGCCATTTTATGGCCCAAAATTCCACTCGGGATGAATATAACTACTAGTAAAGTAACCCACTACTATCCATTATATATTACCCAAATGTTAATAAAACTATTACAATACCAGTGGAAATTCTCTTCCATTCGGATTTGATCATAGGTTTGATGTAGGATTACAGGGAGACTTCACCACTTGAGTAAGACCCAAAATACACCATTAAATGGAATTATAATTATTATTAATACGTTTTTGTAAAAAATAATTAAATATATATTATAAGATCATTTATAATAAGTTTTGTTTTAGTTATAATTTGATATTTTATTTACATTTTTATTCATATAGAATATATATTTTAAAAGGTAGATTCTGTTATATTAATAAATATTATATAAAAAACACAATACATATTTTAAATAATTGAATTTATAATAAGTATATTTATTAAAATATAATTTTTTATTTTAATATTATTTAGTTTTATAAATATATAATCTTATTATATTATGAATCTTTCACTTGAAATTTCCCTGAAACATCCACTGAATGTTCCACTAGAACGTGCACTAAAAATTATACTTAATGGATTTATATTTTTTCTTAATAAATATTTTATAATATTTAATAAATTTAACATATAATTTTATTTTATATAAATACAATTTTAGTTATAATTTAATATATTATTTCCATTTTCTTCGTTTAGAATGTAACACCCGAGACTTTTATGAGAAATATTTCATTTTTATGCTATATAAATCATCAAAGGAATATTTCACTACACACAACACTAGCTTGGCTTTCTTTACACTCAATCACGACCTTCCTCGATAGCTTGCATCATAAGCAATACCGAGTTTCACTAAACAACGTTATGCTATTAAAATATTATTAAAACTAGCCGTTATAAATAGTAATACCCACTTTTTGAAATTTTGTAAATTTTATTTTTCAAAATTGACTACATTTTTGGATTCGGAATATCAAAATTAGCCTAGGGTGAAATTTTGGTATTTTTCTGAAAACATTCAATTTTTGATGAATAGTGAAAACACTAGGTTACTATTTAAAAACCGACATTTTATTTACATTATTATTTATTTTATTTAAATTTATTTTAAGTAAAAATTGATACATAATACCTATATAAGTTCAATTTAATTCATTGAAGTAATTTTATAATAATTTTAGATATATAAAAATTTTATTGAACTTTTCACCGTCTTTTACCCACCTCCTAGGAGAATTTACAAATTTACATAAAACATAATTTTACCACTTCTGTGAGTGGAATTTCAAAAATCCAAGAGACACGGTTGATGTCAGTAAGTAAAATTTGGTTCAATGAGTTGAAAATAATTTTTGGTGAATAGTAACTTTTTACTTTTTTTACCACGGTTAAAAGTGAATAGGGTAATTAAGGGTAAAAATGATATTATTATTACCCTAAAACATGTCCTAACTCTATTGGATAAGTTTAATTAGACAAAAAACAACCTTATGAATAAACTATGACCATTTAGGCACACTTGGATTAGATTAGGATATTTATTATTAATTTATTTAAAGAAGGGTTAAAATAGTTAAAATAAAAGATTAATAAGTAAATAATTTTTAATATAGGGTTATAAATGAGATAAATTATAATGTAAATATTCATTAGAAATATAAATATATTTCCTACATAATTTTATTTTATTTGTAATTTTTAGACATTAAATAATTTAATTTATGTATGACACAAAGATGATGCAGTAATTATCTTATTAATGAAATATTGACACAATTGATGTTATAAATAAACAAATAAATGTAATACGAGACTTTATATGAATTAAACTAATTTTATAGGATGATATGACATGTTAGTATTGATTTAATTAATGTTTTTTGAATTAATCATTCTGTTATGATTTTCAAAAAAATCAATTACTAAATAGTGTCAAAATTGACATAAAATAGTTTTTTAAAAAAAATACTATATTATTAATTGTAATTTTATTCTTAAAAATCTAATGATAGGACAAATGAATTATATAATGTTATATATATTAATAATAAACAACTTGGGGTTCTTTTGACTTGTTATAGTAACTTTATAAACCTTATAGTGTAAGAAAACAAGAAGACACAGTAAAAGTAAAATTATTTAACTTAAAGTTAAATCTAAATGATAAGGTTAAATAAGAACCTAAACATGTCTAAATTATATTGGATAAGATGATTTCGATCCCTCTCCACCTTAGCTTCGAAATAAATCAATTTGAAGCTGTTTAAAACCGAATATGACTTTATAATAAAATAATATTTTTAGATTTTCCAAATGTGCCCCTCTCCTCCCTTATAAAAGAGAACCTCCTCTCTCTCTTCCTCACACCACTTTGAGCCTTCAAGCTCGGAAAAAACCTGCCGATTTCTCCTCTAAACTTCCCTAGAAACATCCTAGTGGTCCTGGTCTTCTTCAAAGACCAATTTTAGTGCCCTAAAAGGAGGTTTCAAAGAAGCTCTTCAAAGAAGAAGTACTGCCCGTTACCGATTCTTTCAACTTTATTTCTTCTTCCACGTCTTCTTATTTAGTTGTTTCATTATGAATTAATAACATCAGTATCACTCATATACTTATATCTTATTATAAGTATGAAACAACCCTATTTCACCATCTATCCATCCTACGGAAAACAAAATCACCGCGCGTGCGTACGTACGGAATATCGTCTCCACGCCATGGTGTAATCTATTTTCCCCTAGCACCTTACTTGGATGGGTATAATGGTGTAAAGAATGAATATATATGATTACTGTAAAGTGATATCTATTTTTAAATAGTATACATACACACCAATACAATTCCATGATCATGGGAATGATATCATCGCTCAAGCGTACGTACGGAATACCGTCTCCACGATGTGATGCGACTCGTTCTACATGATTTTCATTGGATAATGATTACATAAATGAATTTAGTGAATAAATATGATATATATTACACTAATACCATTCTGGAAATGAGGTATCTATAACCTGAAAAATAAGAATAAGAATTTATTCGACAAAACACGCATAAGAACAAAAAGTAATAAACACCCGAATAACAAGTAGCAATGAAATATTACTAATAATAAGCTAAGAATATGACCATATATGATATCATAACAATAAGTATGATTCTATAATAAGTCAATGATATTATTTAAATCATTATACAGAGGTTTCAGACACTTACGAAGAAAATCGGACCTAAGGTAAGGGGAATTCACAATCTCATTTTTATCCGAGATTGTTTATACTTTGGAATTTACTGGGGTGTATTTTGTCATCCACATCCATGTTTCCTCAATATGTAATATTATTTACATCCACCTATAATTTTTTAAATCCAATTTTACCCTTCGGTGAGTTTTTAGTAAAAGATATGAAAGGAATCTTTTGTCGTTTTTCATATGATGTACTTTTTGACTTTTCCGACAAAAGTACGAGAAGAATGTTTTTTTAACTTATACGGCATGAATGGATTTTTAAAACATTATTTCCAAGAATAATCCTTTACATGTTTTCAAGTTTATTTTAAATCAACTTCTTTTTGTTTAGAATTTTATGACATGTTAAGAAAGGAAAAGTGTTTTTGAAGTAGAAAGGATATTTTCTTCAAGAATGGAGTTCAAGTGTTTTATCAAAATTATTTTACATCTAAGATAATATAGGGTTCTGTTTCTATCCCTATTATTACATTGATTTGATTATGTTTTATGGAATTAATTTTATTAATTCCTTTATCTTATATGAATTGTTTTATGATGTCATGATGTTTAAGAAGCCCATTTTTATTACATGGGTTATGTTATGATGTATGATTTATGATTTTGTGGCACCCGTAAGAATGGTTTCATTATGAGATGGTTGGGACCTATATCTCCCTCCAATGCATTGGGTAAAGATTTTATATCTCATGAGATAGATATGGATGGAATGGCAGGTTAAACTGATTCAGTTAAACAGGACTGAAACGAGGAATGAAATAGGTTCATAAATGGACTTTGACCACTAAGATAATCTTGGAAATGAGTCTTGACTAATAAGAAATGATTCTCTATGATTATGTGTGTATGACACAAAGCTTCATGTTTTAAGTTATGATTATTATGATTACATTTCGATGCCATGATTTATCCCATGTTATGAAATTATGATCTCTTTTGCAGGGTAAGATTTCCAAAATGTTATGTTCTTATGAATATGATGTAATTGATATTTATTTTGTTCACCCTTACTGAGCATTTGACCTCACCCTTTTGTATGTTTTATTTACCCAAGTCAGGAATAAAATTATTAAGTAAGATATGCTAAAAGGGACTATAGATATGATGAAATAAATGGGAGACAGTGTAGATGCATTATGAACCAGTTGTTTATGTTTCCCAGGTTCTAAAGACACTATACCTATATGGTACTTTAATGGTTTTGTTATATGTTGTAATAAGTGTACATCAATTTTGAAGTACTAACAATGTATGTAAGGTATGGGTCGTTATAGTTGGTATTAGAGGAAAGGTATAGTCAACCTTTAGAAACAAGGACGTGAAAGCCTTAGTAATAACCCTAAGGATATATCTAAGAATAGAACACAATCTTAGTGTTTTAGAAATATCCATGAACTACCTATGATAAGTCCTTAAGTGTGAAATTTTATTCATGATTACGTGTTTTTTCTATTATAATTAGTGTTGCTCAAACTATTCCTCTTGGTTTCAGTCAATGGCTGGAACCCGAAGGAACTGTGTTAATGCAGAATGCGATGGGCAATGCAATGATTGTCCCCCTATGCAACCAAACGTTATGGGATCTGGAATGAAAAATCTTGTATCCATGATCACACAACTTTCTCAAGCTATGAATCATGCAGGACTTCCAAACGAGCAAAGGAAGGTGAAACATTTTGTTGAATCCTTCACGAGACATCGTCCACCTTCATTCAACGGGTCTACTGATCCATTAGTTTCTGAACAATGGATCAATACTAATGAAAATATATTTTCAGTTATTCAATGTTCTGAACATGATAAAGTCATCTTAGTAGTGTATCGTTTGGAAGGTGATGCTGATCAATGGTGGAATCTTATCAGGAATACGAGGCCAAGAGGTGAAATTGAGTCCATGGAATGGGACGAGTTCAAGAACTTATTTTTCAATAAGTACTTCCCTCGTATTCTCCGAAAAAAGAAGGATAATTAGTTTCTTGAACTAAAGCAAAAGGATGATGAATCTGTTGGTACCTATCAAGAACATTTTACAAGACTTTCAAGGTACACTTTTGGTATTATTATCCAACCTGAGAGTAAGATCGATCGATACTTTAGTGGCTTAAAACCAAGTCTTCAAAGGGCGTTAGCCATAAGGGAATTCAATAGCTATGAGAAATCGTTCGATGTGCTCTCAAAGTTGAGATGGAGATTGAAGTATCCCATTGGTCATATGGGTTTGATAAGAAGAGGAAAATGGAATTCAAAGGAAAATATAAAGATCACACTGAAATGAAGATGAGATTTCCCTTATGCTCAAAGTGTGGAATGAAACATGAAGGGAGTTGTCTTAAAGGGACAAGTAAATGTTTCAAATGTGGAAAGGAAGGTCATCGTGCATTTGAATGCTGCAATGATGGGATAAATATATCTAGTGATGCGAACAATGAAAAGGCTACACATAGTGAACCTCCTACACTTCAATGTTACAAGTGCAAAGAAATGGGGCATTATGCCAATCAATGCCCTAATCCAAGGATTGTTGATGATGATCGATGTCAACAAACTCTTAAGGCTAAAGACAAAGTAAAGTCACATGCAATTTCTATCAGCGATGTGGAGTATGATAATGAAGTGGTGAAAGGTGCACTTACCATCCACTCTAAAGTAGCAAATGTTTTATTCGATTCTGGATCCACCCACTCCTTTATTTCTGAAGAATTTTCTAAGGGTATCACCGTATTACCTCAACAATTAGATGTTGAGTTAGCTGTGACAACCCCTAATTGTACAACAGTCACATCAAAAGTTTATAATTCTTCTCCAATTGAAGCTTGTGGGAAAGTTCTTCCTGAAAATCTTGTGATCCTTCCTATGGTGGAATTTTTTGTGATTCTTGGCATGGATTGGATTTCTCTATATGGAGCTCATAACAATTTCCAAAGAAGGTAAGTCACATTTCATATTCCATATCAATATATGATCGTCTATCAATGCAAGGATGAACATAACCTTCCAGTTGAAAGTTCTTCCTTCTTATGTGTCTTGATTCCACTAAATGAAGGTTATTTATCTCAAATGGTTGGTGAGAAACTTACGATTAAGAATATTCCCATTGTACGAGAGTTTGATGATGTCTTTCTGGAGGAATTGACGGGTCTTACACCAAATCTTGAAGTTGAGTTTTCAATAGAACTCGTACCAGGTGCTCTACCTATTTCAAAGACACCTTATATAATGTCACCAATTGAATTGCAGGAATTGAAGAAGCAACTCCAAGAGAATCTTGATAAGGGGTTCATACGCCCTAGTGCGTCACCTTGGGGAGCACCTGTTCTGTTTGTTTGGAAGAAAGATGGATCAATGAGACTCTGCATTGATTATCGAGAACTTAACAAGATCACTATCAAGAACAAATACCCTCTCCCGCACATTGATGACTTATTTGACCAACTACGCGGAGCTCAATACTTTTCCAAGATTGATCTTCGTTCAGGGTATCATCAATTAAGGGTCAAAAGGGCAGATATACAAAATACGGCTTTCCGTACAAGGTATGGACACTATGAATTTATAGTGATGCTATTTGGTCTTACTAATGCCCCTTCTATCTTCATGGATCAGATTAATAGAGTCTTTAGAGACTATCTTGATCATTTTATGGTAGTCTTTATAGACGATATTCTTGTATATTCAAAGATCAAGGAAGAACATGAAGATCACTTGAGAATTATATTGAAGACCCTGAGAAAGGAGAAGTTTTATGCCAAATTTACCAAGTGTGAATTTTGGCTTAAAAAAGTTTCATTTTTGGGTCACATAATCTCAATAGAGGGGATATCTGTGGATCCAGCAAAAACAGAGGTTATCTAAAGATGGTCGAGACCAACAACAGTAACTGAGATCTGATGTTTTCTTGGTTTGGCTGGATATTATCGACGTTTTGTGAATGATTTTTCACGATTATCTAATCCACTCACAAGGTTGACTCGAAAAGGATTTAAGTTCGTGTGGATAGAGGAATGTGAAGACAATTTCAAGGAGTTGAAAAGAAGGTTATCCAGTGCACCTGTACTCACACTTCCTTGTAGTGGAGAAAGGATTGTGATCTACAGTGATGCATCCAAGAAGGGGCTAGGGTGTGTTCTTATGCAAAATGATATGGTGATAACTTATGCCTCATGATAGTTGAAAATACATGAGAAAAATTACCCAACTCATGATTTGGAGTTAGATGCGGTAATATTTGCATTGAAGATTTGGAGGCATTATCTTTATGGAGAAAGGATTGATATTTATACTGATCATAAAAGTTTAAAGTATATTTTCACACAAAAGGAGCTGAATATGTGCCAAAGAATATGGTTGATGCAGATTAAGGATTACGACTGCTCAATTCATTACTACCCTGGAAAAGCAAACAAGGTGGAAAATACATTAAGTCAACAAGACCATACTAGCTTATCCATGATGAAGATCACAAAAGATCAAATATTTATGGATTTACAAAGGATGGATCATATAATTATAATAAACGGGGGAAAATAGTATCTTTCTCAAATGAATGTTCAACCATCTATACAAGTGAAGATTAAAGAGGCACAGAAAGAAGATGTAGAGTTACAAAAGATGGTGAGAAATGTTCCTGAATTCAACCTTGATTGTGATGGGATAATAAAGTTCAGGAATCGGGTTTGTGTTCCTCCCATAACCGAATTAAAGAAAGAGCTCCTGGATGAGGCTCATAGTTCTTCATTCTCTATTCGTCCTTGAAGCACGAAGATGTATAGGGACCCGAAAGAGTACTTCTGGTGGGATGGCATGAAAAGAGATGTTTCTGAATATGTATCTCGATGCTTGGTTTGTCATCAAGTTAAAGCTGAGAGACAGAAGTCTAAGGGGATGTTACAACCATTACCCATACCCAAATGGAAATGGGAAAACATCACTATAGACTTTGTCACTGGACTTCCTAAAACATCCAAAGGCAATAATGCTATCTGGGTCATAGTTGATCGTCTTACAATGTCTGCACACTTCATTTCTATTAGAGAGGATTTCTCTCTAGATCACCTTGTAAAGATATATGTAAAGGAAGTGGTAAGATTTCATGAAGTACCACTTTCTATTATATCTGATCGGGATCCGAGGTTTACCTCAAAATTCATGTGAAGTCTTCAGCATACTCTGGATACAGATTTGAGTTTCAGCACAGCTTATCATCCTCAGACAGACGGTCAGTCTGAGAGGACAATTCAAACTCTAGATGATATGTTGAGAGCTTGCTCAATGGATTTCAAAGGTGGTTGGGATCAAAACCTACCTTTGGTGTAATTTTCTTATAATAATATCTTTCACTGTAGTATTCGGATGGCTCCTTGTGAAGCTCTCTATGGAAAGAAATGCAGGACTCCAACTTGCTGGGATGATGTTGGGGAAAGAAAGCTGTTAGGACCTGATCTTGTTGATGAGACGGTAAAAAGGTCTGATCTATTTAACAACACATAAGAGCATCTCAGAGTCGACAAAAAAGTTATGCCGATAACTGAAGAAAAGACATAGATTTTGAAGTGGGTGATAAAGTGTTCTTATGAATATCTCCTTGGAATAGAGTAATGAGATTTGGAAAGAAGTAAAGTTGAGGCCTATGTATATCGGTCCTTTCGAAATACTGGATCGTGTTGGGAAGGTAGCTTTCTGATTGGCGCTTCCACCAAATCTCTCTCATGTTCACGATGTGTTCCATGTATCTCTCATGAGAAAGTACATACCTGATCCTTCACATGTACTCAGCTAAAAAGTTGTACCGCTGGAACAAGATCTTTCTTATGAAGAACAGCCGATAGAGATTCCTGATCGTAGTGAAAAAGTCCTACGGAACAAGACCACTCGCTTGGTGAAAGTTTTATGGAGGAACCACCAATTAGAAGAAGCTACATGGGAGAATGAGGATATGATGAGGGAGAGGTATCCTCATCTTTTTGTTACAAAGTGATGAATTTCGAGGGAGAAATTTGTTTTAAGGGGGGTAGAATGTAACACCCGACACTTTTTTGAGAAATATTTTGTTTTTATGTTCTATAAATCATCAATGGAATCTTTCACTACACACAACACTAGCTTGGCTTTCTTTACACGCAATCGCGACCTTCCTCGATAGCTTACGTCGTAAGCAATACCGAGTTTCAATAAACAATGATATGTTATTAAAATATTATTAAAACTAGCCGTTATGAATAGTAATACCCACTTTTTAAAATTTTGAAAATTTTATTTTTCTAAATTGACTTCATTTTTGGATTCGGAATATCGAAATTTTTCTAGGGTGAAATTTTGGTATTTTTCTGAAAACTTTCAAATTTTAATGAATAGTGAAAACACTAGGTTACTATTTAAAATCCAAATTTTTATTTAAATAATTATTTATTTTATTTAAATTTATTTTAGGTCAAAATTGACACATAATACTTATATAAGTTCAATGTAATTAATTGGAGTAATTTTATTATAATTTTAGATATATAAAAATTTTATTGAACTTTTCACCGTCTTTTACCCACCTCCTAGGAGAATTTTCAAATTTACATAAAACTTAATTTTACCACTTCTGTGAGTGGAATTTCAAAAATCTGAGAGACATGGTTGAGGTCAGTAAGTAAAATGTGGTTCAATGAGATGAAAATAATTTTTGGTGAATAGTAACTTTTTACTTTTTTTAACCACGGTTGAAAGTAAATAGGGTAATTAAGGGTAAAAATGATATTGTTATTACTCTAAATCATATCGTAATTATATTGGATAAGTGTAATTAGACAAAAAAACCTTAGGAATAAAATATGACCATTTATGCCCACTTGGATTAGATTAGGACATTTATTATTAATTTATTTAAAGAAGGGTTAAAATAGTTAAAATCAACGTTTAATAAGTAAATAATTTTTAATATAGGGTTATACATGAGATAAATTCGACTATAAATATTCATTAGAAAGATAAAAATATTTCATACATAATGGTATTTTATTTGTAATTTTTAGACATTAAATAATTTAATTTATTTATGACACAATGATGATGCAGTATTTATCTTATTAATGAAATATTGACATAATTGATTTTATGAACACCCAAATAAATGTAATTTGAGACGTTTTATGAATTACACTAATTTTATAGGATAACATAACATGTTAGTATTTATTTAATTAACTTTTTTTCAATAAATCATTCTTTTATGATTTTCACAAAAATCAATTACTAAATAGTGTCAAAATTGACATAAAATAGTTTTTAAAACAAATATTATATTATTAATTGTTATTTTATTCATAAAAATCTATGTTTCGGAAAAATGACTTAGATAAGGTTATTTATATTAATAATAAACAACTTGGGGTTAGTTTGGCTTGTTATAGTAAGTTTATTAACCTTACAGTGTAAGAAAACACGAAGACACGGTAAAAGTAAAATTATTTAACTTAAAGTTAAATCTAAATGATAAGGTTATAATCAGAACCTAAACTTGTCTAAATTCTATTGGAATAGAGTATTTCGACCCATACCCACCTTAGCTTCGAAATAAATAAATTTGGAGCTATTTAAAACCGAATATGACTTTATAATAAAATAATATTTTTAGTTTTTCCAAAGGTGCCCCTCTCCTCCCTTATAAAAGGGCACCTCCTCCCTCTCTTACTCACACCACTTTTAGCCTTCATGCTTGGCCAAAACCTGAATTTCTCCTATCCACTTCCCTAGAAACATCCTAGAGGTCCTGGTATTCTTCAAAGACCAATTTTAGTGCCCTAAAAGGAGGTCTCAAAGAAGCGCTTCAAAGAAGAGGTAATGTCTGTTACCGATTCTTTCAACTTTATTTCTTCTTCCAATTCTTATTTAGTTCTTTCATTATGAATTAATAACATCAGTATCAATCAAATACTGATATTTTATTATAATTATGAAACAACCCTATTTCACAATCTATCCATCCTACAGAAAACGAAATCACCACGCGTGCGTACGTACGGAATACCGTCTCCATACTGTGGTGTAATCTATTTTCCACCACCACCTTACTTGGATGGGTATAATGGTGTAAATAATGAATATATATGATTATTGTAAAGTGATATTGATTCTAAAATAGTATATATACACTCCAATACAATTCCACGATCATGGGAACAATATCATCGCTCGTGCCTACGTACGGAATACCGTCTCCACGATGTGATGCGACTCGTTCTACATGATTTTTATTGCATAATGATTACATAAATGAATTGAGTGAATAAATATGATATATATTACACTAATACCATTATGGAAATGAGGTATCTATAACCTGAAAAAGAATAATAATAATTTATTTGACAAAACACGCATAAGAACAAAAAGTAATAAACACCCGAATAACAAGTAGAAATGAAATATTACTAATAATAAGCTAAGAATATGACCATATATGATATCATAACAATAAGTATGATTTTGTAATAAGTCAATGACATTATTTAAATCATTATACAGAGGGTTTGGACACTTACGAAGAAAATCGGACCTAAGGTAAGGGGAATATCACAATCTCATTTTTATCCGAGACTGTTTATACTTTGGAATTTACTGGGGTGTATTTTATCATCCACATCCATGTTTCCTCAATATGTAATATTATTTACATCCAACTACAATTGTTTAAATCCAATTTTACCCTTCGATGAGTTTTTAGTAAACGATATGAAAGGAATCTTTTGTCGTTTTTCATACGATGTACTTTTTGACTTTTCCGACAAAAGTACGAGAAGAATGTTTTTTTTAAATTATACGGCGTGAATGGATTTTAAAAACATTATTTCCAAGAATAATCCTTTACAAGTTTTCAAGTTTATTTTTAATCAACTTATTTTAGTTTAGAATTGTATGACATGTTAATAAAGGAAAAGTGTTTTTGAAGTAGAAAGGATATTTTCCTCAAGAATGGAGTTCAAGTGTTTTATCAAAATTATTTTCCATCTAAGATAATATAGGGTTTTGTTTCTATCCTTATTATTACATTTATTTGATTATGTTTGATGAAATTATTTTTATGAATTCCTTTATCTTATATGAATTTTTTTATGATGTCATGATGTTTAAGAATCCCATTTTTATTACATGGGTTATGCTATGATGTATGATTTATGATTATGTGGCACATATAAGAATGGTTTCATTATGAGATGGGTGGGACCTATATCTCTCTCCATTGCATTGGGTGATGATTTTATATCTCATGAGATAGACATGGCTGGAACGGCAGGTTAAACCAGTTCAGTGAAACAGGACTGAAACGAGGAATGAACTTGGTTCAGAAATGGACTTTGTCCACTAAGATAGTCTTGGCAATGAGTCTTGACTAATAAGAAATGATTCTATAAGATTATGTGTGTATGCCACAAAGCTTCATGTTTTAAGTTATGATTATTGTGATTACATTTCACTACCATGATTTATCCCATGTTATGAAATTATGATATCTTTTGCAGGGTAAGATTTCCAAAATGTTATGTTCTTATGAATATGATGTGATTGATATTTCTTTTGTTTACCCTTACTAAGCATTTGAGCTCACCCTTTTGTAGGTTTTCTTTCCCCATGTCAGGAAGAAGGTTATTAAGTAAGATATTCCAAAAGGGAATATAGATACGATGAAATAAATAGGAGACATTGTAGACGCTTTATGAACCAGTTGTTTATGTTTCCCAGTTTCTAAAGACACTATACCTATACGGTGCTTTCATGGTTTTGTTATATGTTGTAATAAGTGTACTTCAATTTTGAAGTACTAACAATGTATGTAAAGTATGGGTCATTATATAGAATAACCACATTAATTTGTAAATTAAATTTTATTCATAAAAATTATGTAACAAATATAATATATATTTTATATCATTTAATTTATTATTAATGTATTTATTAAAACCTAATTATTATTTATAGATTCTTTAGTTTTAAAAATATAAACTTTAATTGTATTATGGAACATCAACTAATTCTTTCTCTAAGACTTCCACTTTAAATTCAACCTAATGGATTTATAATTATTATTAATTTTTTTTAAAAAAAATATCTTAAATATATGTTATATGTTCATTTATTTTTAATATTTTAGTTATAATTTGTTATTTATCTTTTATTTTTAAACGTATGGAATATAAATTCTTAAATGGTATTTATATTATATTAATAAAAATAATGTAACAAATATAATCAATATTTTATATCATTTAATTTCTTATAAATATATTTATGTAAATTTTATTTTTTTAATATAGTTTTTAATTGTATAAATATATAATGTTATCTTATTGTTAAAATTCCACTAAAACGTCCATTATAACATCAACTAGACCTTATTCCACAAGAACATCCACTTAATGGATTTATAAATTATATCAAAAAATATTTTTTAAACAACATATTAAACATATCTTATAAGTTCATTTTTTATAAATTTAGTATTTGTTATAATTTCATAGTTTAATTTTATTTTTATTCATAATAAATTTATAAGATTAAATGGTTAATTATATAAAATTTATAAAAATTATGTAACAAATATAATAAATAATTTATATCAGTGCATTTATTATAAATATATTTATTATAATTTAATTTTTATTAATAATTTCTTAAAAATTATAAATATACAATTTTATTATATTATGAAACAACCACAAGAACTTCAACTAAAAAATCTGCTGGAACTTTCACTATAACATCTATTTAATTTATTTATAATTTGAATTATTAAATATTATATACAAAATATATTAAATATATCTTCTAAGTTTATTTATTATAAATTTAGTGATAGTTATAATTTCATATTTTATTTACATCACTATTCATATAGAATATACATTATTAAATGGTAATTTATACTATATTAATAAAAATAATGTTAAAAATATAAAAAATATTTTATATATGTATATTTATAAAAAATTAATAGAATAAAACTCTATTTTTATTAATTTATTATTTATATTTATAAATATTTACATTTAATGTTCTCTGAAACTCCTATTGAAACTTCCACTAAATCATCCACGAAAAATTCTATAAGAAATTCAACTAGAACTTCTGGTTAATGGATTTATAATTTTTAATAATAAATTTTTAAATATATATTAAATATATCATATAAGATTATTTTTTATAGATTTAGTTTTAGTTAAAAATCATAGTTTATTTACATTTGTATTCATATATAATAAATATTCTTAAATGGTAAATTATATTATATATATAAAAATTACGTAATAAATATGATACATATGTTATATCATTGAATTTATTATAAAAATATATATTAAAATTTAATTTTTATTAATCTATTCTTTAATTTTATTAATATATTATTTTTTTGTGTTGTGAAAATTCTACTAGATCTTCTATTATAACTTCCACTAAAACTTCTACTAGAACATTCACTAAATGTATTTATAATTGTTTTTAACATAGAATTCGTAAATATATATATTAAATATACATTCTAAGTGAATTTATTATAATTTTAGTTTTAGTTATAATTTTATATTTTATCCAAAATTTTATTCATGTAGAGTATGCATATTTAAATTGTTATTAATATTATGCTTATAATTTTTTTTGATAAAAAATATTACATAATTTATATCATTTAATTAATAAAAACTATATGTGTTAAAATTTAATTTTTATTGATATATTTTTTGTTTTATAAATATATATATTTTTTGAATTGTGAAACTTCCACGAGAACATTCATTGGAACTTCCACCTAAAATTTCACTAAATAGATTTATAATTTCTCTTAATATAGATTTTGTAAAAAAATATATTAATTATATATTATAAGTGAATTTATTATAAATCTAGCTTGAGTTATAATTTATATTTAATTTAATTATTTATTCATATATTATCTAAATTAATAAACATAAAATTATACCATATTTATAAATTTTTTGTAACAAATATAATTCATATTTAATATCACTTCATATATTATATATATTTATTAAAAGCTAATTTTTATTAATATATATATTTTAGTTTTATGAAATTTTCATTATATTTTGAAAAATTTACTATAAGTTCGCATCAAACATCCTCTAGAAATCATACTTAAATTTCCACAGGGAGTTCCACCATTACATCGACCAAAACTTCTAGTTGAACTTTCATCGAAACAACCACTAAAATGAAGTTGAACATTCTAATAAATGGTTCTATTGGACATATTATGCATCTAAATATAATACTCCTTTAAAATTTTCTCTATGAATTTTTTTAGTGTAAAATTTCAAGTGACTTTTTAGTTAAATAATCTAGTATAATTATTTACTAAATATTATAAATGATTTTTTGAAGTAGAATTTTGGAATAAAATATTAAAGTGGAATTGTTAATTTGTTGTTTTTAAGTGGATCATTATACTATAAAATTATACTGAAAATTTATAAAATAAATATGTATAATTTAGTTATTTTAATTTTTGTATACAACTTTTAATGTATATTTATAATATAAATTTTGAATAATCATTTTCCTTGTAAAATTTTAAATTTTTCGATGTAGTTTTTTCATTATTGTGGTATTTTTTTGAATTGAATTTTATTTTTACAATACATATTTTATTTTAGTAATAGGTGTAGGAAAATATTTATTATTTTTAAATATCAAAATAATAAATATTTTATAGATATTTTATTTGAAAATATTTATATCAATTTAAAAATTATTATTTTAGAGAATAAATTTTATGTTTCTATAAATTTTGTTTCAAATTAATATTTTTAACATACAGATAAAAATTATTATTTTGAAAATTTCATAAAAAATTTATTATCTAATTCAATTTAGTAAGGTGAATTCTTTACAATAACAAAATATTAAATTATTTTAAACTATTTATAGTTTTTTGATTTATTGAAAATAAGTTTTCCAATTTGTATTAATTAAATTAGAAATTATTTCTATAATGTATAATTAAAATATTTTTAATTTTTAATTTTTTCTAAATTTACTAGGTACATATAAATGTATGAAATATTTACTTGTAAATAAACAATTTATCATTATAATTCTTTAATTTTTTCAATTTTCATAAATCTTAAATATAAATATTTTATTATTTATTTATGATTAACACACTAGTACGCTACCAGGGGTATAATCGGATTTTTGAATGATATTTAACAATATGTTTTTAAAATTTATTTAAATCCAATGACTAATTGTTTCAGAGGGTTGTGGTAACATCCGTGCTAGACTAGATACTCCATTAAAATTAGTTAACTTGATATGATACCGATATCCCATGAAAAGTGGAATAATAATTTTTATAAATGGAATTGTGAATATATTACAATAAAGAGAGTATCAGGACCGAGTGTTTATATTGACAATAAAAAACTTAACATAGTAATGAAAAAATATAATTTTCATATACCTTTTTTGATCAGATGCTTTAAAGGATTATTGGGCATGCCCAATTTTTTGAGATGGCTACTGAAGCTATAATGAAGTGATAATGGTACAAAGAGGAAACACAAATACAACATTCACCTGTCCTTATTTGATTTTTTCTTGTAAAAGAATTAATTTTCTTCTTTGTGGTTCTCCAGGAACATTCCTTAATTACATGATTTTTATATTATCTAATATGGAGGAGAGAATAATTGAAATATTCATGGATAAACATTTTATTATTGTAATTTAATTGGAAAATAATTTTTATAATCTATTTAGAGTAATAGAAATTTTTGAGAAGAATAATCTAATACTTAACTTTTAAAAATTAAATTTCATAGTTATATAAGATATTGTGTTGGAGTAAAAATTGTTTATTATATAACTTAAATGAAAAAACTGAATATATTTGATATCCACACTTCCTTATAAATATCTAGTCAAGTTAGTGATGAGTTTCATTGGGTTTGTGGGATTTTAGAGAATAATCATCAATGATTTCTCAAAAATTTGAGGACCATTATGTTTGCATTTCCTTAAAGATGCAAATTTAATCATTGATAAATACTATATGTTATATCTTAATAGACTAAATAAGGGGTTAATTTCTAATCTAATTACTAAAACAGTTGATTTTAATTTTAATTTTTATTAAATTCTTTATGCTACTGATTTATTATTATGTGTAGTTCTTGAAGAAAAAAAAAGATAGAAAAAATATTACGTGATTTAATATGTTGGAAAATTTCTCAATTTAACTAAATTGAAATATGAAACTATAGTAATATAAATACCTAAAAGGATGTATATAATATATAATTTTTTGATATATTTGATTGGGAGTAAGGTGATAATAGATAGTGATCATTCATATTTTATATATTCAATCTCAAAGAAGGATGTAAAAAAACAAGGATTATAAGAAGGATTTTTTTGTATGTTTATTATTTTGAAATAAAAGGAAAACAGTGGCTAAAAATCAAGTAAATGGTTGTTTAAATAGAATAGATGGATCATAAAAAGATAATTATTATCTAATAAAGGTATAATTACATAATGAATAAATATTTATAGTTAACATAAGGGGTTATATTTGTATCCAATGTTTGAAAACTATTTTTTTTCTGGAAATATACAGACAGTACTTTCCCAAAATCATTATAAGTTGTTATGAAAATATGTGAAATAATATTTCTAGGAGGAATTATTTTTGTTAAAAAAATTATATATATTTATAAGAAAAATTTGGTGAATAATTAAAATTACTCTCTATTTTGAATCATTGTCACTCTCAACCATATGGAGGAATTATAGAAGTGTTAAGATGGATTATAATGTGGTTTAGAGTTTTTTATAGGCCAAAATTTTTCAAATATGACAAGGAATATTTTATGAATGTTGAATGGTGTCCAAGGATAAGAAAAATGGGAAGAATATGAGAAATACTTCAATATATTATTATTTAGGTATGATTTTTAATATATGAGGTTGGATTTTATTATACCATTTCCAAAATCATAGAGAAATCAATACATATGTGTAGTTTTTGGCTATGTATTGAAATGGGAAGAATTAATTTATTTTTCATACATCATGGGAGATTTAGTTGTGTAGTGTCTTTGGAAACCCATATTTTGTAAATAACAAGGGTCAAAGTCCATCATTAGTGTAAATGTAGTACATTTTCAAAAAATTAAATTCAGATTAACTATTGTGAAATATAATTACAAACACATGACATAAAAAACTATACATATAAATTAGTGTGAAAGTATTTGTGTTAGACCTGGAATTGAATAAAATTATTGATAATAAAATATACATTCACGGAACTATATGAATTTAAACAAGAAGATGCAATTTGGGTTCATAGGACTACCTATAGAATAGTAATTGGTTTTTTCAATTAAAAATGGTTATTAGAAAATATTTACACCTATATATTCACATGAAATATGGATAATTTTGGGTAGTTAAAATAGTTAACTTGGATTATATGTATACTATTGAAAAATAAAGTGTGACTTTTATTAACTAGTTTATGTATAAAGAGACTCTTCTGGTAATGAAATTGTCATAAAATAGAAGGCTAAACTATTACATGAAAGGATTATCCAATAAAGGGAATATAAATAATGGTTAAAAGTATTATTATTTAGTTTAAGGCTCACGTTATTTCTTTTGAAACTCAAATCTGATGGTATGGACCATTGAATGTGTTCAATATCAATCACAATTTCATATTAAAGAGCATTGTAGAAGAATGAGAATCATTTAAAGTAATTGTGATCAATCCTCCATCATAAGATGAATAATAAAAATAAATAATTATGGATAAAGTCATTAAAATAAGTGATCTTAAGTAACAACCCAAATATATAAATTTTTATTTTTATTTAGTTTGTTAGAATAAATATTTATTCTACATATTGAGTGTGATACCATACTTTTGTAAGAATCAACTTGAATTTTTTTTTGTAGAGAATGGAAGATGAACACAAACTACTTCATGGAAGGGTTAACAAATTAAGATAGATATTAAAATATTCTATATATTTTAATTTTTTAAATAAATTTTTTCTATATCATTCATTAAATCCCTTTAAATGTTCATATAATAATTATACAAGAGAAACCATGGGATGGGGAGTAGAGTGTGTTGTGTTCTATTTATTTGATTGAACATACTCTAGAGTGCTTTTTCCATAAAAATATATTAGAAAACAAATCATCTTTTATAATCATGTTCGTATTACTATAAAATTAAATTTTAATTGAAAATATTTCTTATGAGTCAAATATTGGTATGAATTTACAAGAATAATTTAATCATCCTTGAGTAATTTTCATTTAGTAAAAGTGAAACACTTCAAGTAATTACCATATATAAACCTTTTATAAGTCATTATAATTTTATTAAATTTAAAAATTAGTAAAACATGAATTTTCCTAAAATAGTTTTAAATAGAGAGTGTGTAAGAAAAATCAAAGCTATAAATAAGATTCAAGTGTAATCCTATATATGACTATTTGATATTTCATTCGTGCATTGGTAATTACAACTAACTTTGAGGGATTCTTATTAACTAAAATTATTTTATATTTTTCTATACTCATGTTTAAATAGCTTAAATACATAAAAATCAGTTATATAAATGTACACAGTGTATATCAATTTATTAAAGAAGATGAAAATTTTCTGAATACTGAATCAAATGAAAAATGAAGAATAATGTTTTAGATATATTATATAATAACCAATCATTATTAGGTATGCTTCAATAGTGTAACGAGGAGATTGAGAGAAGGATTTTAAAAGGTATACCTTATTAAAATAATGATTCAACTAATCCATTATAATGTAAAAATCACTACCTATACGCATATATAAAAGATGAAATGGATTTCCTATGGACATCTTATTTAGAGTAATTATTTGAGAAAATGTGACTTCCCAAGAACAAGGGAGTGATTAGAAAATAATATCTTATTTTCTTATAATTTTTCTTATATAGTTTCGTTTATTTTTCTTGTAAATTTTTACCAATATATATGTAAATAGAATTTGTGATTTTTTGTGAGCATAAATTTTATATCGATCATAAAATGAAAAAAATCATTCATGTAATCTATTTTTAATATATAAATTTAAATAGGATATTATTGCATACCTCATTGAGGATTTATTTATGTATGATGAATGGTTGATAAATAATTTGGATTCCTTAAGGAAATTTAAAATCTTTATAAGAATGAACCAATAAATTATTAATAATGTTATAGGATTTACTATGTAGACTACCATGATTGAATTCATGGTGGAATTATTCTACTCTATGTTTGATCATGAATTCCATTATGATGGATAAAATCAATTGCCTGATAGACCATGAACTCTATTATGGTGGAAAATAAACCACTAAAAATCTGAAAATATGGGGTGGAAAAGGTTCCTTGGTATCTTTTAATTCCTCTTGACTCTACCTATTCATCAAATAAGGATATTTATGTCTATGTGAATAGAATAATGTTCCTATTCATGGGAACATGAAATTAATCAATTTATTTGATATTTTGAAAAAATGATACTTATTTTAAAATTAAGATGAATAGAAATATATAATAAATTAACAACCATTGATTTTATTTAGAGAACACATGTATTTAATGATAAAGAAAAGAGGGTTAAAGAAGAAACCATGTGTACACTTCTTTACATACTAGATCCAAAGGAGCTAGAAGATGGGCTTTTGGGAAATTATATTAGAGATGATTCTCAAACAAATAAGAAATAAAACAATTTTACTATATGAAATTTTACATGGAGTATACTTAAGGATCATTGTATACATGGAATGATCACACAACTAAGATGTTTTTATAGACTAAGGATATATAAAATGGGAAGATAAAAATAAAAAAAAGGGTTCTTCACTTTGGTGAGTTATACACACAATGAGAACTTACATACCAGGGATGAGGATATTAATCCATACTGATAGAAAATCGATCTTTCTCACTATTTTTATCTTATTTTTAATTGAACTTATTACGATAAACAATTAGTGGGGACAAGGTGATGTTTTTTAGATGATCAAAATGGTTTCTTGAATGAATAAATACATTTTATTTCATTATTTATATATTAATACTTCATTATATATATTTTCATGTGAATGAATCATAATTATGGGTGAAATAAAAAACGTCTATGTCCACCCCAAGCATTAGAGAGTAATAATTGAAGCTCTGAAGTATGAATTTCTGCTAAGAACTCAAGACATGATAATTATAGACTACAAAAACTGATCTTCCTTAGTACACTTTTTATAATAACCTTATATGAACTTGTAATTATACATAGGATACTTAGAATATATTAATGGAATATATGAGGGATTGAATGATCATTATATTTATAGAAGGAGTTCAAGTGGGGAATTATGTGAATTAATAAAACATACACAAAATTTTATATTGTTCCATTATTTTTTATATCCATTACTTTTTAACTTATAAAAACACACACAAATTATAGTATTTATTTGATATATAATTTTCATTTAAATCTGATTCAAAACAAAACTATCCCCAATAATCTTAATTTTTTAAGACATATTAGATAGAATTATTTAATAGGACATGTTATCTCCAGGTATAAAAATTATAACTTCTATAAAATGTGATTTTGTAACCTTATGCACTTATAATAGTATTGTGTAGTTCACACTAAATAATTACAACATTATTGAATGCCTCATGTATCCCTATGAGAAAAATTCACTTGATTCACAACCAAATTGATCATCAATTTAGTATTAAAATGAAAAAACTCAATGTAAAATCCTTTTGTGATTTAACATTATCAAAATTGAGATAAATAATGTGTCATTTCCATGCCTCCACTAGGCACCGTACATGAATTTCACATGATATTGACCCAATTTTACCATACACTAGTTATATAAACATAAATACCTAAATAAAAATACCCAAATAAGAGGATAAATAAGAATAGAATAAGTGAAGATATTACCTCATTTCATCTAGAGTGACACATTTTTAAATCCCCTATTTAAATAAATAATAAAGGGGGGAGTGGAGAAGGAGGGGAGACTGTCCCCTCCCTTGTTCAATCTATAAAAGTAACAATTTAAGTGTAGGTTCTCAGTTTAAAAGGGTAAAACCCATTTTAATATCCTATCTAAGAGGACTTTTGATTATATCAGGTACTCGAAACACCTATACTGGGTACTTAGTGGCTATTCAAGGATTTACCA
The DNA here is from genome assembly GCA_963277665.1 of Viscum album. NCBI lineage: Eukaryota > Viridiplantae > Streptophyta > Magnoliopsida > Santalales > Viscaceae > Viscum > Viscum album. Next base: position 1,473,617,428 of record OY728132.1, on the reverse strand, counting down.
CCCCTCTAGAAATCTCATCATCTACCAATTCCACCGTTATAGTTTATCTTGAGGTTTTTTATGTTCTTTCAACATAACAATGTACCTATTGATATCTATTTTATATGGCAGTAATGAAACCCTTTCACTGTATAGCCTAAACCTCTACAATCTCACTCAAACATCAAAATAATTATACAATTAAAATTAATTTAATAAATAAGTATAAAAATCCCCTTAAAATATTAAAAGTGAAAATATCCAGGCTATATATTTATAAGAGTCGACATCTCCCAATTTCATTGAACCATATTGATGAGGTCCATTATAATCTCTCAATAGAATGATTTATCACCCCTGATAATAATTTACATACATCTCATGTGAATTTCTTTTTCCACCAAGACATGATGTCTACCATTCAACTATGAGTTACCACTGGATATGATCATTACACCATAACACATAGTCTTATGGAATTATCCAAATTTTGAAATACTCACCCCTACAAGCATCCAGGAATAGTAGATTTCCCCTAAATGGATTATAATGGACATATTTCATATCACTATATTCAAACACACATGAAAATTTCTAGTTAGTACTACACTGTTATGAATTCTTTTGAAATATTACATATCCCAAAAAATGTTGTTCCAACCACATAAACCTTTGGAATTACTGATGTTTCACACAATATAATCATTATTATAAGTATGTGATCTCCAATTCTAGATCCAAATGTTCAATTTCATTTTTTATAAATGAAAATATCCCACCCTGGGTTTTCCACCATGCACCTTCTCCACTACTACAAACATTCAAACTCACCAACAATATCTTACTTGGGATTTGATCTATTAAAGATATACACCTAGAATATTCCTATATAGATATCAAATATAAGTATAAAATTATTCACTTCATAAAATTTTGATCTATTATGTAATTGTTTAGGTCTAGTGCATTTGGAAACTTGTACAAATAATCAACTGGTTCATAAATGATATATATCATCTCCCACTAAGTTATTCACGATTATAACCCTTCTTTATAATATCATTTCTAAAAACATTATTCATAACCTGGGGAAAAAAAATAATAAAGGGTGAGATTAGATGCTCAGTAAGGGTATATAATGAAGATTTCAATGATCATATAATCATAGTAGGAACATAGTGTTGTGAGAAAATGAGCTTATGATTTGAAATCTACACCCAACATATCATAGATCATAATATTGAGTCCTGGAAAAATTAATGGAAGTTAATAAGACATGAATCATAAAAGTACCAATGAAATTGATCTATAAGAGCGTATCACTCTAAAAAGGCATGGAATTGTGGCAGATATAAACCTAGAATTTTGTGAACATATATAAATATAAATAGGTTCACTCATTATGTTAAGGAAACAAAATTAATCCCTTTCATAAACATATGGACATGAAATCGGGTCCACATATGATCTTATAGACATAAAATTTAGGTACAAACATAAAATTATGGACATGAAATCCAGGTCCATGCAAAATCTTATGCTCATGAAAACTAGACCGACACAAGAATGTGTGAACATGAAATCTGCTTCATGCATAACAGACTTAACTTATGAGTTATAAATCAAAAACCCAATGCATTGTAGGGAGATATATGCCCTACCAAACACATAGTGAAAATCATATATTTTTGGGCCATAAGATCATAAAACAATCAAAATCTAAAAAATAATGAAAAAATGAATTTCATAAACATTTCCTAAAACTATAACCTATAGAAAAGAGAATGAGTTTCATAAACATAATTTCAAAATAAAAATAAAACATCTATATAATGAATAAATATTTTATAATTGGATCATAACGATAATAAATAATAATTATAATAATTTTTCTTCATTGATGAATAGAAATACCATTAAAATATCATTAAAATGTTCCTGAGGAAAATAACATTTGAAATTTAAAGATAACATTTAAAAATTTACAATAATTTTACGTAATAAAGACACAATTTATTTCAAAAGATCCTTTTAAACTTCTCATAGATGCTTAAAATAATTTCGGTGCTATGATGGTAGAAAATTTAGATAAAAAAACATTACTTCCATATGTTTTTTTAGAAAAGTCACAAAGTACCTTGTTTGGAAAATTGAAAAGGGATAATTTCAAACCATTTTGAAAAAATTAAAACGTGGATAAAAATTAGTCTTAAAAATCATAAGATAATATTCAAAACCTTGTTTAGTTTTTTAAATCATTGATATGGAAGAAAAAGGTTTTTATGTTATAGAGAGAAATGGTATCGAGTTTCTGTAAAAACCTATTTTTAGTTTCTTGAGTACATGTGGTGAGAAAAATGAAATGAAATAATTTATTTTCTATAAATTAAAACAAATATAAGAAAATTATATGGATTAGTTATACAAGTTTTATATAATATCTTCAATATATATTAAAGCATAAAAAATCTCGATTAAAATAATATTGAAACATAAATCCCGTGCATCTTTGGTAATATTTGAATTATAAGACCTATAAAATAAATAAATATATATGGATTTGTAAATCCAAATAAAATATATAATATTTGTCATAAAAATAATTAATGGGTAGTATATACACTAAAAAAAGGAAACAAGTTATGAATATGGCATGTGTCCCACTAAAATAAATGTGAGATGAAAAATCCTTACCTCAAGTTTTTCCTTTCCTCATTCATGTTAAAAAATACTATATAATAAACATGGATTTATTATATATTTATTACATATCAATATTAACATATATATTACCATATATTATTTATCAATTATATCTTTTCAATCTTTTGATAATAATATTTTATTAAAATCACTCTCCTCGATGATAATTACTTTGTCTTCCAATCAAGTTTTAGTTCAGTAGTCATAGTCCTTATACTTTGATTATGGTTAAATGATTTATATAATTTAATCATGGTATAAACATAATATATATTCGTTTCATTCATACTTTTTGTCATACAAAGATGTTAGAGATTGAAAAATGAATTACGTTGATTATGGAGACAGTTGGCTGTACAGACATGTGAATGCTATTATCAATTTTCAATGTATAGAATGCAAGAAGGTTAAATATTAAATCATATTGACATGATAATTATTATATCAGAAATTATATATATATAACAATAAAATTCATCCACATTACCATCCACATAGAATATATATGAAAAAAGGTCACATCGCTTTGTGGAAGAGGTAGTTCACACGTACGCATGAACTATGTTATCATTTTCCAATGATTTGGAAGGTATGAAGGGATATAAAATATTATGCATCCAAAAACGTTATTATTTAATAATTATCATATATAAACATTAAACACATCATTACACCCATCCATATAATTTATCAATGAGAAAAAAATTGTATCACTCGGTGGAGACAGTAAGCCGCACAGACACATGAGTGATACATTAACATATAATTCCATGGGAAAGATGGTGCATAATGGTGTTCTCATAATCATAAGAATGTTTTAGTATACTGAGAATAATTATTTTAAAAATAGTGATAAATACCATATATTTAAAATATTTATAAGAAGAAATAAATTAAAATTGGTTGGGTAAGACAAATATCTCTTCTTCGGGACACATCTATTAGATCTTTCATTAAGGAACCTAAGGTTGGTATTTTGAATAGATAAGTACCTCAATAACTAGGATAAGGATGTTCATAAGTGGAATTTTGAGGGTTTGGTCAATCTATATGTCTTAATGTGGTGTATATAAGTGAGGGAGGAGGTTCTGTTTTATAATTGAGGTGAGGGGAAATTAGGGAATTTATTTTAAAAAATAAAAATATAATAAGACTATTATATATACAGATGATTCCAAATAGGCATTAATTCATAGAAAATGTAGATAGTGTTTAAATAACAACATATCATTAAATATATAAAAATTTATATTTCATTTTATTCCTTATCATTTTGATTAACCTCTTGGTTAATTGTTTTTGACCATACCCATGGTAACCACTATTTTAATCACGACGTGTTACTAATATTAATATAAATAGAAAATTGACTCATAAATGGATCATGAATGCTATGTTAAACCATTTTAAATTAAAATGGTATAATATAATACTTTTACAAAAATGAAATAAATTAATAATATATTATTTCAATAAAATACAATTAAAGTTAAATTTAAGACTATTCATTTAATTTGACTTTAAATACATCAATAAAACAAGTAAAATTCAAAAAAAAAATATTTTTTATTTTATCTAGAAGATGTAATTTTAATATAAAAAAATTCATTTATCACATTATTTATCTGAAATTATATTTATATTTATATTTTTAAAACATTTATTTTATTTTTGCATTAATTGAATAATTACTACATCAGCATTTGGTAAGAATTTAAGGAAATCATTTCTCTACTAAAAATTTAATTTAAAATACCATGAGGAATATAAATAATTATATTTAAAATTACTATTTATCACTGGAAAGATATATTTTATCCCCAATTAAAAAATATTTTAATTATTAAAAATAAGAGTGTGACATTTGGACATTTATTTAAATAAAATATTATAAAAGCCATAATCTCATCCAAATTAAAAAAATGGATATATAACAGAATCGTGTATGAGTATGGATGAAATCTACTCATTAAATAAATTTAATTAATGTTTTAGGGTAACATTATTGTCTTTATCATTTTATTTTTAAATTTAATTTCCCGATTAACCTATTACCGTGTTAATAAATATTATTAAGGCTACATTTCAGATTAAATAAAAATCAAAAGGAACAATTTACTAAATTTGGACCGAATGATTAAAAAAATTTAATCTATTTTCAAAAATTTTAAAATAGTAACTTTTTAAAATTTTAAATTAAAACTAATCAATAAAAACACCTCTAAATTGTTTTTTTCTAAAAAATACCTTTTTAAGTATAAAATGTTTTTATACTAAATTTAAGTATAATTTTATTTTCAAAAACCATTATTGGATTATTATAAATCAAAATAAAATAATTCAATTTAAAAAATCATCCAAAATATAAATTTTAATATTAAATAATTAAAATGAAAATTCTATTTTCAATAAAATTCAATATTTTTGTACCATTAATTGAAAAATCAATATTTTTGAAAATTATAAAGAATTAATCATAATATAAATATGACATTCGTAATTAAAAAATAAAATTAATTTTTTGAAATAAATATTCTAAAATATTTTGAAATTAATTTTAAAATTCACTTATAATAATAAATGCAAACCATTTTTGAAGAAAACATATTTTTGAAGAATAAAATGACTTTAAGAAATTGAGCAATTATTCTATAAGAATTTCAAAAATTAATTTATATTAGGAAATTAATTTTTATTTATTTCATAAATTTATTATTACTATTCATCACCATTAATTTAAGTGTTAGGTAATAATAACCACATTTAAATTACAATATTTTAATAATGTATCAAAGTTATTTTAAACTCGGTGTTGTGTGTAACACAAGTTATCAAAGAAATAAAATAATTTTAAGAGAAATATTTTCTAAAATTTCATGGTGTTACATCCCCCCTAATAAATTGCATCTTATCAATTATTACAAGTTTTTGTTATTGAATGGTTTTATATTTGAAAGTAAATTATTTTTCTGAAATTAAACATTGTAAAAAGGGATAATGAAACTTCTTCATAAAAGGGGGGAAAGGGAAGTATGATGGTCTCCACAAAACTTAGATTCCAAATTTGAGAACATCCATAGGGAGTTATAATAAGGACGAGTAAGAGAAAAATTACACCCAAGGATTACTAGAGAGTGATAGAGAACATGTTCATGAGAAACTTAACCATCGCAAAAATGTAAATCTATGATGGGTTAAAAAACCATGGATTTCTTGGTATTAAATGAAAATAGATAACATTTTTATTTTAGGGTCCTGTTATTATTTTCTTTGGGTTATTTAATTAAAAAGGGTTAACCTTAAAACTCCTCCAAAATACTTCCGACCGTATTCAGAAAAAATGATTTGATCTCATATTCTTCCATGATCATCATAAAAATGATTTTAATCAACCATACTATTTCTTAAAAAATTGTATATAACTCATTCATATATTCTATAATGTATAATAATTTTTTCATAAAATGTCACAATAAAATCATATATGATTAAAAAATTTAATTTACCCCATACTGTTTAAGTAATCTCTTATCTTAGTGAAAATTATTTACATTAGGTGTTTGAGTTAATCCTTGTACTGATAGATGAATATATAATCACTCATAATATATGATTTCTTTATTGTAGAAATATATAAATGAAATCTATATAGGGAATATAATCAATGATGTGAATGAAATCATATTTCAATAAAGGATAATATTTTCATAGGTCTTATTCATACAACTATCAACATGGAATCCCTAATTCTAGAATGAAGGATAAGTGTTCGTTAACTATCATGATTCAATTTAACTATTGTAGTTTTATAAGATTTCCCTTTTCTCATTTTAAATTTGAGGTTGTTGCATCTTTTTATCTTCATTAGTACTTGGATTAAATAATTGATTCATATAGTGAAAAAAATATTTGTATTTATAGAACTAAAGTGTTATTATTTAATTTTATTTATCTCTCTCTATTATTTTTATTTAAGTAAGAATCCAATTATTATCAAGGCATAAATTCCATATTTTCAATATTTTTAAGGTTTAATAGTTTTAATATGGCCTATTGTGGATGCTGGTTGAGGTCATAGAAAGATCGTGGGTGTCTAATGCTAGTTCAGAGTCCGGAACCCATGTTCTTAGTGGAAATTTCCTAGCACAAATCAGTACGATCCATTAGGGGAAATCCCCATTGTTAGTGAAAACACTACGAGGCTAGACAATGGGGGTGTACAAGCTGTATGATTTTAGGTAACCATACAGGAGGAGGCAGAACACCATGTTATCAGATCTTCAGTTTTGGCATTGATAAATTTCATTGTTTGCGCATGGTTAGTAAATAGTGTGGGTAGACCATGAGAGATTCCCATATCCTATAGTTACCCATACATGCTTTGAGCATGGTTTGGAATACCATGTTTCCCTATTATGTTTGGGAATTTTATAATTCTAAAATCAAAATGAAATCTAATATAAACCTAATTTTAGGTTCCTAATCTCCACAGAACAACCCCCTAGATATATCTCAACCTTGTCTATTCATGGAATTGAGGTGGCCTCTCCATCTGAACTCTTATTCAGGTGTGTTTTCACTCATTAGATATGTGACAGTAATACCTCAATTATTTTTTATCTATTCTACATTCTTATTGATATTATTTTCACTATTTAGATTAAATCCAATATGCCTTAATTTTTGGTTCTTCTAATGTTTTTCATATTTATCCCAAATATTGTTGAAATAGGGGATAAGAATGGATGAGCAGTCCTCTATAGACATAAGGTAGGTGGTCTCATGCATCTAGCTTAATGTCATGCTATTTATATATGTCTTCATTCCATGCACCCATTTTTTAGGAATAACTTCTAATTGAAATTGAACCCTATTACTTCTAGACATCTTCTGGGTAATTTAATAGGATTATTAATGCTTTTTATAGGTTGACAACCATTATTGAACAACCCCTTTGGGTGTGTTGGCTTAAGTGACCATTTTGATGGCTAGTTCTTTGGACCCTCTTGTGGTGTGCCCTTTTAACCCATCTCATGGGATGTATAACATGTTTTTTAGTTTTATATTTAATTTTAAATAATATGTATGAGAGTAAATGGATGAATGAAATGACCTTTGGCCTTGGTTAAGTATTTGATTATTATGTTTGGATTTCCATGAAATGAATTGACTATGTGAGTCACATAGAGAATATGAAATGTAATTTCATGAGTATGCATGTTTTTCTATCTTTATTGTTTTTACCATGTGATTTAAATGATGATAATTATATGAAATAGATTGTTATGAAAGTGAAATATTCTATAAATAAAATTCCCTGGTGAGTAGTTAAAGGAAAGCCTTCTATGATTAGACTTTTTATACAATCCATTTAATAAGTGAGAATTTACTTTGTTTGGTAATTCCCATGTGAGTTAATTAAATACCATTCCATGTACTTGTTTAATTAAGCTCGAGAATCTTGTTACAATAATTTTCCCATGTGAGTAATTGAATAACCAAGCCTTATAAGGTTGTCTTTTGGTTTTATTCACCTTTGAGGTGAGAATTAAATAGATGCTCTTGGTGTTGTCCATGTAATTTTAAAATAATTAATTAAATGTAATTAAATTAGTTAAATTCATAAAAAATGGTTGATACATGGATTTTTCTTATAAATTCATGAATGAACATATTCTTATATTGACCATAATGACTTGGGAGAGACATGGATTCACATTAAAATGCCATATACATATTCAATGGATTGAACCTTGCTTATTCCATGTGTGATACATGGATACAAATGAAGGATTATATTGATGAACTCATTGAGTCTTGACTTATATTCTGATTGGTACATGGATTCTAATGATAATTCCATGGATTAACTCAAAGGGAATTTGATATATATATATATATATATATATTTCTATATTCATTTCAGGAGTGATACTTGGGGATTCTTAGAGGACCTCCATGGATGGAATCGTATGTCATAGATGTTATACCACACCTAGAGAGATACGAAGTTTCTAAGAGGTTCACTAGGGATGGGATTGTAGGGTGTTGGTTGATATTACACCGAGAGTTATAAATGAATTAAAACATAGAAATCTTAAGGATTGACTCAGATTCCAAATTGAATAAAGAATGAAATTACTTTAAGATGAGTTTTCCAAACCAAAGCACATGCTTGGATTCATCATTTACTTTTTACTTGATGGATGACCTGATTTAGCCTCTATGGATACATGTTCTTACATGGGGGACTCTGGGATTTGAGGAATGTATCATGACTTAACAATTAAATGAAATTGTTTGAATGAAATGGAAATTAAATGAGAACCTAGTTATAAAGAATGTTTAATTTTGAGTTCTTGCTTTCATAATATTATACTACCCACAAACATATTATATAGATACTTACTGACAGATTTGAATAAACCATGGGTGGATGCCTACTGGGATTTTGTGTCACGACATGTTTGGGTAACTTTTTTGGACCCAAACAGATTATATGATTGCATGCATTGATTAGGTAAAGTTCCCTACCATAGTTACTTGATTGGATAATTAGGAGCATAATAGCATGAGACCAAGTTGAGGCTTGATTTGATATTGGGATTCTTTTGTATTTTTTTTCATTTTGTTACATGTATTTTATATGACTGATGTGTACCTATTTTTGATACTTTCATAAAGATATATGACATGTATCATCATTTATATATTAGAAGACTTTTGAATTTATTATATAATCAGTCTTCTGATATTTAATTTTTCATCTGTGTTCTTTACTTATTCTTCTACATGTATCTTATTGTTATCTACTGTGCTACATTGTGGTAATGAGGACATAGTCTCTCCATGGATACACCTAGGGCCTCTCTTATAGTAAGTAGTCTCATAAATTTAGGTAGATGCACTTGATACCATGTGACCCACAAGGTACCGAGCATTGGGGAGTGGTATCCGAATCTGGTACATTTCAAAGTGGTATCAAAGGGATTTTTGGAGTTTCATTTCAATTTGGTGACAGTAGAAAGGGATAGTAAGGAAAAAGAGTTTGGTAATGAGTAGTGCCCGAGTGTTTCTAACCCACATACAAGAGAAATCCAAACAACCTTGAATAAAACTATAATTTTATGTATTGTGACTATCAAAAAAGTTTTTATTCCACCATTTAGTGATTCAATTGGTTTGTGATGTTATAATTGACATGACTGTCAGTTTATATGTGTTGAACCCTAATGAGATGAGGGTATTCCATCTTAGGCATCATATAGATACCTGTTTTATTTCACATACCATTCATTATGCCAGGTCATATAGGACGCATTACTAGTTTCATGCTATTGTGATATATATTGTGATATAAATATACCTACCATTGGGGTAGGTATTTAAATGTTTAATTATGTGAATAGGTGGACACCATCCATTGGTACCTGAGGTGTATGAGCACTCTTGGATCTGAATTTTGTGGACTATGGTTTCATTTCTAGAACTAAACTATGATAAACATTGATTGAATAAAACATAAATTTACAATGAATATGTAATCTCAATTGAAAATGAATCAAATAAAAAATAAAATAGATATTTTAAATGGATTATAGTAGAGAACTTGAGGAGACCTAACCTTGGTAGATGGATTTTTGTAGTGCCTCTTTCTTGTTCAAGATCTATATGATGCCCATACCTAAACCATGGGGTAGAGAGAGGGGTGTCCTATTATATAATATAGATCATACTTGTCATATTTCTATTTATTCACTTTTGAGCTTTGAAACTTGTTAATAATCATGAACTGATACAGGTGAATTGAATTTATCAAGCAATTCCATCATGACATCCTCTAGTCAAATGCCATTAAGGTAGCCACGACCACTATCAAATGGTGGTGGTCCATGTGCTTCTAGTGGATCCCTCTAGTAGTTCTACATGTGGCTCCAGAAACTACACCAGATGAAGGTGATGATGCATATTTCTATGAAATCTTTTTATATTTCATTCAGACCATTTCGGGAGTACCGCGACCTTCTCTAGAAATAGATGATTTGAATTTTTAATTTCAGTAGCAGAATCTTCGCTCGTTTTTGGGGGATGAAGGATCATAAGATCCAGAGTCATAGAATGAGTCTAATGTCTCTATATTTTAGAACCTTGAGATGCATCCTGAGAGGAGGGTCAAGATCACTATGTATATAATCTGTGATTCCAACAAGATATGGTGGGATGTTATCACTCTTACAGATCATCATAGGGAGATGTCCTAAAGTGAGTTTCATACAACCTTATATGACTACTTCTATCCTAATAATTTGAGATCTGATAAAGACCATGAGTTATTATATCTAGATAAAGGTACACTATCAGTAATGGGTTACTCACCATGTTTTATTAATCTCCAACACTTCATACATTTTTGATGGGTGGTGACTTATCAAATTCCAGGAGATTTGAGGATGGTATTAGGTACAAAATTCCAATATAGGTGAATTTCTTCTGATTGACTACTATTTATGGTACAGTGGATTCATGAATTATCACAAAGTGTAACCTGAGAGAGGCTGGAGGTCGAAGCCTAGGTTGTTCAATAATGAGATCTGGTACTGCATCGATTGGTAGTAGTAAACATCTTCTAAAGCATCCACATTGTGACACTAGTATCCAGAATACACACACAGGTAGATATATGAGGTGCTACCAGTATTGTAGGATGTGACATATAAGGCCATAATGTTTGAGGGACCCAGTAGAGTCCCCATCCTACAACAATATTGGAAATCTACAGCACCTTTGTTGAATATATCTAGCAAAATCCAGTGAGAGAGGGTCTATATAGAATCCTTGTTCAAGAGAAGTGTCAGTATCTTCTCATTAGGTAGGGAGCTAGAATACAACTAACCAATCAGGAAAAATAGGTGGTAATGGACACGGTAGTCAGGGCCTAGTTATATAGAGACAATAGGGTGGATCTATATTGGGTAGCTAGGTAGTATCATAAGGCCACGATTTAGGCCTAGTACATGTTGTGAAAAGACCCATGAAAAGTAGGATCCTAGAACTTTTACTATTATAGGTACTATTCTATTAGTCTCCACTTTAGCTTATGTACTTTTTGATATAGTGTATTCATATATATTTATATCTAGGCTCATTTTCGAGAACCTTGGGATAAATGTTCCAGAATATGATGGTTTTTTGATTCTTGACACTCTATTTGGGTTTAGAACATAGTTTATATATATATGGGAAGGGAGTTTCCCATTTAGATTGGTGTGTTTCACTTCTTATATGACATCTATTTCCTTGAGATGATTAGTTTTGATGTTATTATGAAAATGGAATGGTTGGTCATTTTTCATTTTTTTGATTTTTATCGTTGATGGGTGACCATCACATCACCCGAGGGTTGCGAGTTCATTCACAAACGTGAATGGGATGTTCAGGAGATCCATGATGGAACAAAACATCATAGGATGGGTGGGATGAAATCCCATATTTTGATTTTATATCTGAATGATTAGGGAACACATTAGACAGATTTCCCTCCAATGTTTGATCATTTCAGGGATGTTTTCTTGGATGAATTCTCAGTATTACCTCCAATGAGAAAAGTTGAGTTATTTATCGAGCTATTTTTTTGGATCTTCACATGTATCCATTCCTCCTTATAATTTGGCTACGTTAGAGTTTCAAGATCTCAAGAGGTATCTATGGGGTTTGGAGGAAAATTATTTCATCCAACCTAGTACTTATCCATGGGATTTTCCAGTCTTTTTTTTTGAAAATAGTGAAAATAAATATCATTATATGTATGTATTATTGGAAATTGAACCAAATAAATGTTATGAACTGGTATCCTCATCCAGGGATATATGATCTCCTCAACTAGATTGGAGGAGCTCGAGTTGTCTTTGATATTTATTTAAAATCTTGTAATCATTAGGCACATCTTAGATTCTTGGAAATATCGCTCACAACCTTTAATAAAGGGTATGGTTTATATAAGTTGTGGTTATGCCATTTGGTCTCATGAACGCTATATCGGTCTTCATGGAATTGATGTACCAAGGGATCCATCCCTATTGAAATTCATTTTGGTGGTTTTCATGGATGATATCTTGGTGTATTCTCCCAATCAACACGACCATGAAAAATATCCTGAGATCATTTTTAATACCCTGATAGAGTATCTTTTATATGATAAGATCATCAAGTTCCTATTCTAAAAGGATCATATTCACTTCCTTGGTCACAATATCTCAAATACCTGAGTATCATTAGACACATAGAATGTGAGAGATGTAGTTTTTTAGTATCATACATAGAACATATTTGAGGTAAACATTTTCATAGGGATGGATGATTACTACAAGAATTTTATACAGGACTTCTCGCACTTATAAGCACCCCTGATGAGCTTGACTAAGAAGGGTGTGAAGTATGTATGGAAATATTTTTACGAGATGAGCTTTTAGGAGCATAAATAGATGTTGAATTCAGTGCCGATACTAATTCCTCAAAATCTCGGAAGGAGTTACACTTTCTATTGTGATGCATCATGTATCGGTATAGGAGTAGTTATTGTGTTGGGTGATAGAGTCATGGAATATGATTATCATTAGTTGAGCTCACATGAGGGGAACAACCCAACACAAAATATCGAGTTAGTTGTTGTTGTTCATGAATTATGCTATTGGAGAAATTACTTACTAGAAGAGAATTTTTTGGTGTTCACTGACCAAAAAATCCTGAAGTGTATATTTACATTGCATGATCTGACATTGATACAGTGATTGTGGGTTGAGTACCTATAGTCATTTAACTTTGACCTTTACTATAGTCCTGGTAAAGGAAATGCAGTGGATAAAGCACTGAGTTGGAGGAATCAGATATAGGTAGTCTAATAGTCCAGTAGTGAGTGGTAGCTTATGGATTTGTTCTATGAGATGCACTTGGAGGTCCAAGACAATTAAGGAAAAAATATTCTATTATATTCAGTTTTGACCTATACCCTACTAGATAGAGTGAGGATGAGGAATCTATCAGACTCTGAGAGATGAGTTATATGAGAGAGTGTGGTAGGTGATGAACCTCCTCCTGGTTGGACCGTAGGTGAGGATGAGATCATGTGAGTACATGATTTCATATGGGTCTCTTCAGATATGTGCGAGGATATGATGCTTTATTTTCATGCTTTAGCATGGTAAGTCAACCCCAACATCACCAAGATGTATCAAGATTGACATCATCTATACTGGTGGATGGGTATAAAAAGATATTTATATGGTTTTTTCATAAGATGTTCTACCTACGAGCCTGTGAAGGTAGAACACCAATGACAGTCCAGACTTTTACAGTAGCTACCCATTCCCCAGTGGGAATGGAATGATGTCTTGATGGACATCATGGATGGTTTTATGAGGTCTACTTGAGGTAATGATTTCATAAAGGTTATTTTTTATAGGATCACAAAGGTTGAATATTTCCTTCCTATCTCAGAAACCTTCAGTGTGGATAAGCTTCGGATATTGTATAACAGTGATATAATATGATAGTACATGGTCCTGTATTCTTTAATTTCAGATAGTTATGCTAGTTTTACTTATAGATTATGGAATGGGATATAGAGGGAGTTTGGTGCAATGTTTCTTCTGAGAACATCATAACACCCCTAGAAAGATGGCTAGTCAATGCGCATGATTTAGGTACAGGAGGACATTATGCAAGCAAGCGTCTTGGATTTCAGGGGATATTTGGAGAGGCATATAACCCTAGTTTAATTAATCTATAAAATTAGATTTGAGGATACTATTTAGATGGAACCATATGAGGCTATGCATGGTTATCTGTTATGATCACCCCTATGGTGGTATATGGTAGGAGAGGCATATATGATGGGACCACATCTCGTTTAGGAGACCATGAAGTAGGTATAAATGTTTCAAAAGCGGATGACTAATGTGCAATCTCATCAGAAATCATAAACTGATCATTATAGAATACCTATGGAGTTTGAGGTCATGGATCGGGTTTTCTGACATGTTTCATTGATGTTGGGACACAAGAGGATCAAGAGATTGGGTAAACATTCTATAAAATCATTTGGGCCATTCTAGATTCTGGAGAGAGGCTGGTCGGTAGATAATCGGTTGTAGTTACCTCAGAGGTACCAAACAATGAAAGATGTATTCCTCATTTCTTAAATATGATGATATTATTCAGACCTTTATCAATAATTTCATCCTGATTAGGTTGAGTTACATGTAGATGCATCCTTTTAGGAAAATCCTATATGAATTTTGGGAAATATCATGATGGTTTTCTAAGCATGATATGTTACTTTAGTATGGGATTTATGGTAGCATGATTGAGTGTTGGACGAGACCTTGGAGTAGGAGGCTGATGAATGATCATAATGGATGGAGTGATTATTGGATCATTATTCACTAGTACTAGGAAGAAAATTTAGGGATGAATTTTTTTATGGCGTTAAGTTTGTAAGAACTCAGTTATTATTGAGTTATAGATACCTTTTTTGCATTTATCTATAGTTTTAATGTTTATATATGTCCAAATGTGGATTCCTCGCAAACTCATAGGGGATTGTGGGGTGTCCAAAATTGGTTTAGATCTTGGAAATCATTTTTTCGTTGGAAATGGATGGGTTCATGGTAAGTAAAAACGGTGTGGGTTAGGTTGCACTGTTAGTACAAACCGTGTGAGGAAGGATAATGGGGGTGTATAGGCTGCACAGTTTTAGGAAAAATTGTGAGAGGAGGGGAATTTCTATGCTATTAGATCTACAGTTTTCATAGTGACAAATCTCACGGTTTGTTCATGTTTAGTATACTGTGAGGGTAAAAAATTTACTATGCTCTTATACTATAGTTACCTATGCATGGTTTACCCATGATTTGGAAAACCATGAGACCCTCTAAATTTTGAAAATTTTATATTTGGAAAATCGAAATAAAATATGATATAAACCAAATTTTTGGGTCATTATCACACAGTATACCCTAGAAATCTCTTGACCGTGGAAATTTATGGAATTGAGGTGTTGTATCCATCCAAACTCTAATTTAGGTATGGTTTGTCTCAGTGGATCCATAATGGTAATAACTCAATTCCTTTTTATCCATTCTCCGTTCTTCAAGATATCAGTTATTCTATTTAGGTGAAATCAAATATATCATAATTTTGGTTTCTTCATCCATTATTCATATTTTTCCTAAATGTTGTAGAATCAGAGTTTGAATATGGATAAGATGTACTCTAATAGAATAAGGTAGGAGGTCTCATTACTTTCACTTAATGTAGGCTATTTATATATATATATATCATTGTGCATCCTCCCATTTTCTAAGGGTCTCTTTAAATTTAAATTGAATTTTTTTTCCAAACATGTTCTAGGTAATTTAATGGTATTTTCAAATTTATTTATAGGTTTAGAACCTTTAATAAACCACCCCTTTGGGTGTCTTGGCATATATGGCCATTTTTAGGGATTATGATTTGGATCTCCCTTGTGTACCTTTTCACCCCATGTCATGGGATGTCAAACATTTTTTTGAATTTTATATTAAATTGAAAATAAAACTGATGAGAGGTAAGGGATGAATGACATAACCATGAGCCCTTTGTTTGGTAATAGATTGTTATACATGGATTTCCTTAAAATGAATTGCTCATGTGAGTCACATAGAGACCATGATATGTAATTTCTTGAGTAAACATGTTTATATCTCTTTACTACTTCTCCAATGTTAGTTAAATGAAGGTAATGATATGTGATATCTTTTTATTCATATGATGTATGCTATATAGAAAAGTCCCATATGGTTAGTTTGTAACACCCCAAGCTTCCACGGTACATTTCCCTTCGAATAATGCGATAGCGTGTGTTGTACGCAACCTCGAGTTCTAACACACACCACAACTAATTAAACTAGCCGTTGTGAATAGTAATACCTACTTTTTGAAATCATATATATTTTATATTTCAAAATGGACTTCATTTTTGGATTTGGAATATTGAAATTAGCCTAGGGTGAAATTTTGGTACTTTTCGGATAACTTTTATATTTTGATGAATAGTGAAAATTACTAAATTTTAATTAAAATCAACTTTTTTAATCAAAATAATTAATATTGATAAATTATGAATTTGAGTGGTTTTAAAGTATATTTAGAATATATTTTTACCATTTAATTAAATGTTTGTCATTGGACATAATTTCACTATTAAACCAGACATAAACAAGTGTCAATCTTTTGATAGTTATTATCTCTTAAAAACACGCTTTTTATTTTAACAACGGGAATTAATTTTAAATTAATTTCTTCCACTTCTGTGTTTTGAATTTGGAAAAATGTATTACATATTTGGAATCAGGATGTCCAAATTATGTAAATAGGTAACTTTTATTTTTACACATTTTGAATAATTACTGCGGTAAATATTTTATTTACCATGGTTAAAGGGTAAATCCGGTAAATAAGGGTTAAAAAATAATATTATAATAACACAAAATTACCCTAAAACGTGTCCTAACCTTATTTGTGGACACATACCCGACCATGGGCATCCTTGGGTCGATTTGGGGACCCCTTAGAGCCACTTGTATGTGGTAGGGACACATTATATTAATAAAGTTAAAATAACTATAAAAATGGCATAAGCTTACATCTTTTAGAAGAACAATTTTTACATAGGGTTATACATGTTGTATTTTCGATTATAAATATTCATTAGAAAGCTAAAACGATTTCCTACATAACGATATTTTATTTATAATTTTTGTACATCAGATAATATAAATTATTAATGACACAATAATGATGCAATGTTTACCTCATTAATAAATCATTTAAATAAATAAGATTATAATGATTAAAATATTATCTAAAACCTGTCCAATTATTATTGGTTGATGTTATTTGGAATATGAGTCATCTTATCTTCGACCTCAATGATTTTTGGACCATTATAAACCGAATATAATTATATTATAAAGTAATACTTTCACTCTTTCCTAAAGAGCCCCTCCTCTCCCTTATAAAAGAAGACCACTCCTTCTCATTTCTTCACACCTTAAAAGCCTTTTGGTTCGGCCAAACTCTGCCCAAATACTCTCCCAACTTCCCTCACTACAACCTAGAGGCCTTAGTTTGATCAGAAAGCAAACCTAAGGAGCCCTTTTGATCAAATCAAAAGGAAGAGCCCGAAGAAGAGGTAATGATTTCACCACCCTTTTCCAAGTTCATTTCTTCTTCCACTTCTTCTTCCTTTGTTGTTACCATTCTAAAATAATAACTCCAGTATCTCAAATATAATGTGATGTTATTATAAATATGGTACAACCATATTCATTATTCTATCCACCCTTTGAATAACATGTCACCATACGTGCATACGTACGGCTTACCGTCTCCACGTCGTGGTGTAATTGTTATTCAATATATTATTATTTGGATGGGTATAATAATGATGTGAAACTCATGTAAATAATAAATATAACATGTTAATTATTATGTATATATTATATAACATCCATTTATATATTATGTTAATATCAAAAGAATGATATTGTCGCTCGTGCGTACGTACGGACTACCGTCTCCACGAATGCGATGAGATTCATTCTCCATCATATCCATTCAAGTATAATTATAATTTGATGATTTAAAATTGATTTTTAAAGACTTGATATCATTATGGATATGAATAATATACAACCTATCCTTTACAAACATGTCTTACGTAACAAAACATACAAAATAAAACAAGTAATTTCACACCCGAAACAACGATAATACTAAGATATTATTATCAAATCAATATTAAAAGATCATATATGATATCATAAAAATGTATATGATTATTTTATAATTTAATAACAATTATTTCACCATTATACAGGAGGTTAACCTACCCCAACCAAGGAAAAGTACAAGGTAAGGGTTATTTCACAATCTCTTCATTATCCGAGGTTGTTTATATGTAATAATCTACTGGGATCTCTTTATCATCCACATCCATGTTTCATCAAAATGTATTTCAAAACATTTTTAATATTTAAAAGAATATGGGTTAAAGTCATTTATACCCTTGTTTGACTTTTTATAAGAGGTTTATAAGGGAATATTTCCGTTTTTTTTCCAAACAAGGTGCTTTTTAACCTTTTTGACAGAATTAAGATAAGAATGTTTTTTTAACTTATACGGAGGGTGCGGTTATTTTCCGCCGTTATAAAATCGTCAAAGCTTCCCTTACAAGCTTATAAGAATATTTTCAAAGAAAATGTTTTATTTTATAAATATATGTCTCTTAAATGATTTCAAAATAGAAAGAGATATTTCTTTAAAAAGAGTTTTGATTTCATCTATGTCAACATCCTTTAATGGATTTTATGCTTATTTGATGATGATATATTATGATACAAAACTTTTATATTGTATTGAAGGTTTTGTGATATGTTTGACTGTGGATGTGCTATTTTTTTAAATACCATTCATGGTTTATGGTGAAAGTATTGACATTTCGTATTCTAGTTTTAATACGAATGTTTATGTTATGTTTAAACCTTTTCATATGGGAATGCATTGGACTTAATATGTGACGGGTGGAGCCCACTATAGCTCCTCGATGCATCGGTAGGTCTCATGAGACAAACTAGTTTCTTGGCACAAGGCCTTGGCAAAATCTTATTTGTAGTCTTGGCACGAGGCCTTGACTATGTGGTTATGATAGTCTGACATTATGCATTCCAACATTATGAAAGTGGTTATTGATTTTTGCATGTGATTATTATATTAGTAGAATATCCATGTGAATAAGTAAATGGCATTATTTCATTTTACTTTTGCCATACTAAGTTGAATTTCAAGTTTAAAAGGCTTTTGTTTTAGTAATGCATTGCCTTAAATGTTTATGCTTATTTTGAATGTTCCGGTATATTGTTATCCTTACTGGGCATTTGAGCTCACCCCTTTTCTATGTTTTATTTTTCCCAGGATTTGAAGAAGTAAGTTATGAATGACCTGCAGGGATATTATGAGGGGATAATAGTGTGGACTGTAGAGACATTATGTTGTTGTAGTAGTTTTTCAATTTATGATGTAATGTAAAACTTATGAATATATCTAGTGTTTCCAAGGCTACTAAACCAATCGGTCTTTCGAGATTTTATCTTTCTAGTGATCATGCCAATGTTATGTAATTAATGCACCGACTCTGGGTAACTGGGGTCGGGGCGTTATAGTTGGTATCAGAGGATGTTTAGTACAAACCATGGAAGCTAGATTTAGATAAACTCTGATTAGAGCACGTAGACCTAAGATGAACTTTGAGGATTAGTATAGAAGAAATTCCTAGAAATTTGGTATTGTAGAGATTTTGTGACTTTTCTGAGCAATACATCCCTGTCTGGATACGAGCAGGTAGAGGCGGCTCTGGCACAGATGTACCTAGGGGTAAAACCCGAAAACACCGCTTTGAGCTAGACTCGAACGGGAACTGGTGAACGACAAAGGGCCTTGCTGCACTCTTGGTTACGACACTCCCGAGGGATATGCTTAGGATAACTCTCATTTTTCTTTATAAATCATTTTGAAGGGATTATGAGTATATAATTACTCAAAGAAAACATTCTTATGATTATGGATTATATCCATAAATAGTTCAATTTATGTTAAGTGTTTTATAAGTATGGGATTATGTATTTTGATTCATAAACTGATCTAGTTTATGCCATTGTTTAGAAATGGTGCCTAGTGGAAGAAATGGAAACCGTATCAATGCACGCACTCCATGTAGGGATTTCCCTCCTGCTCAAGATAATTATAGTGGAGCTGGTGATGCAACTGGAGCCGATCAGCTAATCACCATACTGGGACAACTTACTCAGGTTATGAATAATAACCTTACCCGTATGGAGCACCCTGATACGCAGCGTGGAGGATCAATGTTAGATCGATTCATGAGGCAACAACCACCAAAGTTCAATGGGAATACAAATCCATTAGTAGCCGAGCAATGGATAAATTCCCTAGAGAAAATATTTCAGGCTTTGGGGAGCAGTGAAAGGGAAAAAGTTATCATGGCAGTTTACCGTCTCACTGGAGATGCTGATCAATGGTGGTCATTGATTCAAAACATGAAGGAAGATGATGAAGTATCAAATATGGAATGGAGGGAGTTCAAAGATCTGTTTTTAGAAAAATACTTTCCTCGCGACCATCGAGCAGATATGGAAAGGCAATTTCTGAGTCTGAGACAAAAGGAGGATGAGAATGTCACAAAGTATGAGGCTAACTTTACAAGGTTAGCGAGGTATGCTGGAGATTATATTCGCAACCCAAGAAGTAAGATTTATCATTTCTTTTATGGGTTAAAACCATTTCTCCGTCGAGCATTAGTCTCACTATACTTTTCATCGTACGATGACATTGTCTCATGTGCTATCAAGACCGAAAAAGAATTCTCTAAGTCTTATGACTTTAAAGCAAAGCAAGAGAAGAAGAGACCTTCTGATCAATCTGGGAATGGAAATAAGGGGAAGAAGGGAAAGGTTGAATATCCATCTTGTGGTAAATGTGGGAAAAAACATCCTGGTACTTGCTTGAAGGGAATGAGAGTCTGTTACAAGTGTGGTGAAAAAGGCCACCAAGCTCGTGATTGCAAGGGGAAGAAGGAAGCTACCAACGTTTAGTGCTACAATTGCAGGGAGATGGGGCATTATGGAAATGCATATCCTAAGCGTCAGGAGAACTTAACTCAGAAAAGGCCAAGGGATCAAGGCCAGGCTTATGCTATCACTACTGCAGAGGTAGAAGCTCCAAAAGATGTGGTGGCAGGTAATTTAATGGTTTTCTCAAGTTTAGCAAATGCATTATTTGACTCTGGATCGTCACATTGTTTCATATCTTCCCAGTTTGCTAAGAAAATTAGATATTTCCAATTTGATTTAATAAGGGATTTGTCAGTTCAAAATCCTAAGGGAATTATCATTGCAACAAAGTTTTGTGAATCAGTCCCCATTAGAGCACATAAATTTTCTTTATCTACTGATCTCATCGTCATACCTATGATTGAGTTTGATATAATCCTCTGTATGGACTGGCTTTCAGACTATGATGCGAAGATTTATTGTAAGAAGAAAGAGGTTACAATTCTTGATGATAATGATAAGGAACACCTTATTTTTAGAGCAGAATCGTCACCACCTAATTCTTATTTAGATCCACCCTCAATAGCTCAACTAAATTCAATTATTGGGGAGGAAGAGAATGAAATAACTGTGGGTGAGGAAAGGAATGTTCAAATAGAGGATGTACCTGTTGTGGAAGAATTTTTAGATGTATTTCCGGAAGATTTACCTGGACATCCTCTAGAACGAGAAGTTGAGTTTTCCATTGATTTGATTCCTGGATCAAGGCCTATATCGAAGACCCCAAATAGAATGGCCACTGTAGAGTTAGTCGAACTAAAGAAACAACTAGAGGAATTGAGTAATAAGGGATTTATTTGCCCTAGTGTTTCTCCATGGGGATCCCCTATTCTTTTTGTTAAAAAGAAAGATGGATCTATGAGGTTATGTATCGACTACAGGGAGATCAATGCTATAACGATAAAGAACAAGTATCCCCTACCTCGTATTGATGATTTATTTGACCAAATACATGGATCTCAATACTTTTCAAAGATTGACCTTCGATATGGATACCATCAGTTGTGTGTGAAGAAGGAAGACATTCCGAAGACAGCATTTTGAACAAGGTACGGGCATTTCGAGTTTACTGTAATGCCGTTTGGATTGACTAATGCACCATCTGTATTCATGGATCTGATGAATAGAGTTTTCAAGGAGTATCTCGATAAATTTGTGGTGGTATTTATGGATGATATCTTGGTATACTCCAAAACCTATGAAGATCATGAAAATCACTTGCGCATTATCTTGAAGACTCTGAGGAGGCATGAATTATATGGGAAGTTTAGCAAGTGTGAATTCTGGCTTCAGGATATTTCTTTTCTTGGCCATATTGTCTCTAAAGATGGAATCTCTGTTGATCCTTCTAAGACCAAGGCAATCCAAGAATGGCCAGCACCTACGAGTATAGCTGAGGTACGTAGTTTTATTGGTTTGGCAGGTTATTATCGACGTTTCGTCCAGAATTTTGCCCGATTGGCTAACCCATTAACGAAGCTCACACGTAAAGGGGTTAAATTTGTTTGGACAAAAGAGTGTGAAGAATGCTTCGAAGAACTGAAGAGAAGATTAGTCAATGCTCCTATATTGACTCTACCATCGGGGAATGATGGGTTCGTTATTTATAGTGATGCATCAAAGAAAGGACTTGGTTGTGTCCTTATGCAGAATGATAGAGTTATTGCCTATGCATCACGATAGTTGAAAATTCATGAACAAAACTATCCTACTCATGATCTTGAGTTAGCAGCTGTGATCTTTGCTTTGAAGATATGGAGACACTACCTCTATGGTGAAAAATGTGAGATTTATACTGATCAAAAGAGTTTGAAGTATATTTTCTCACAAAAAGAACTCAACATGAGGTAAAGGAGATGGCTTGAATTACTCAAGGATTATGATTGCACGATACACTACCACCCGGGGAAAGCAAACAAGGTGGCAGATGCTTTGAGCAGAAAAGACCATGGAGTTTTGAACATGATGAGAATTGAAAGGGATCCAATTATCATGGATCTAGTGAAGATGGACATGGGAATATCCAGGGAAGGTGAAACATCAATGCTTTTTCAAATGGTTGCCAAACCATCTTTACTAGAAAGGATTAAGAGTTCTCAGACCGATGATGACAAATTTCAGAAGAAGACTAAAGCTGTGAATGATGGGATATTGAGAGACATTGTGTATGAAGATGGAATTTTGAAATTCGGGAAGAGACTTTGTGTTCCCGATTTACCTGATCTGAAAAGGGAATTGCTGGATGATGCTCATAGTTCCAATTTCTCTATACACCCTGGGAGCACCAAAATGTATAGAGATTTGAAGGAACATTTTTGGTGGGACAACATGAAGATGGAGATTTCTGATTTTGTGTCAAGATGTATGGTTTGTCAGTAAGTGAAAGCTGGAAGGCAACAGCCTGGAGGAGTCATGCAACCTCTTCCCATACCGGAGTGGAAATGGGACAATATTACGATGGACTTTGTCATGGGGCTACCAAAGACTCCTAGAAGGAACGGTGCAATATAGGTTATTGTTGATCGTCTTACCAAGTCAGCACATTTTCTTTCTATAAGAGAAGATCTAACCCTGGAACGTCTAGCAAGACTATACATTAATGAAGTTGTGATACTTCATGGAGTACCCCTATCGATTGTTTCTGATCGTGATCCCCGTTTTACTTCAAGATTTTGGAAAAGTCTTCAGAAATCCCTGGATACTGAACTTCATTTGAGCACTGCTTACCACCCTCAGACAGATGGACAATCAGAACGGTCTATTCAAACCCTAGAAGACATGTTGAGATCTTTCTCACTTGACTTTCAGGGTATGTGGGATCAATATTTACCACTGGTAGAATTTTCCTATAACAATAGCTTCCATTCGAGTATTCAGATGGCACCATATGAAGCGTTATACGGAAAGAGATGTCTTACACCAACCTTTTGGGATGAGGTTGGTGAAAGAAAATTTGTAGGCCCAGAACTGGTGGAGGAAACGATGGAAAAGGTGAAGGTAATCCAAAATCACATCAAAGCAGCCCAAAGTAGGCAGAAGAGCTATGCCGATAATCGAAGGAAGGATTTGGAATTTCAAGTCGGTGATCATGTTTTCCTGAAGGTATCTCCATGGAAGGGAGTCATACGTTTTGGTAAGAAAGGTAAATTGAGTCCCAGGTACATCGGACCCTTCGAAATTCTAGAACGAATTGGGGTTGTAGCTTACCGATTGGAAATGCCTCCAAGTCTCTCCAAAGTTCACGATGTGTTCCACGTATCTCTGTTGAGAAAATACATGCCTGACCCAACGCATGTACTCACCTATGAGGAATTAGAACTGGAACCCGATCTGTCTTATTGTGAAGAGCCTGTCAGGATTCTTGATACAAAAGAACAAGTACTGAGAAACCGGACGACGCGTCTGGTAAAAGTTTTGTGGAGAAATCATAAGATGGAAGAGGCAACGTGGGAACCCGAGGAACTTATGATGAAGAACCACCCGAGTCTTTTTATGCAGTAATACCCTAGAAATTGCAAGGACGCAATTATTTGAAGTAGGGGAGAATGTAACACCCCAAGCTTCCATGGTACGTTTCCCTTCGAATAATGCGATAGCATGTGTTGTACGCAACCTCGAGTTCTAACACACACCACAACTAATTAAACTAGTCGTTGTTAATAGTAATACCTACTTTTTGAAATCATATATATTTTATATTTCAAAATGGACTTCATTTTTGGATTCTGAATATTGAAATTAGCGTAGGGTGAAATTTTGGTAATTTTCGGATAACTTTTATATTTTGATGAATAGTGAAAATTACTAAATTTTAATTAAAATCAACTTTTTTAATCAAAATAATTGATATTGATAAATTATGAATTTGAGTGGTTTTAAAGTATATTTAGAATATACTTTTACCATTTAATTTAATGTTTGTCATTGGACATAATTTCACAATTAAACCAGACATAAACAAGTGTCAATCTTTTGATAGTTATTATGTCTTAAAAACACGCTTTTTATTTTAACAACGGGAATTCATTTTAAATTAATTTCTGCCACTTCTGTGTTTTGAATTTGGAAAAATGGATTACATATTTGGAATCAAGATTTCTAAATTATGTAAATAGGTAACTTTTATTTTTACACATTTTGAATAATTACTGCGGTAAATATTTTATTTACCATGGTTAAAGGGTAAATCCGGTAAATAAGGGTTAAAAAATAATATTATAATAATACAAAATTACCCTAAAACGTGTCCTAACCTTATTGGTGGACACATACCCGACCATGGGAATCCTTGGGTCGATTTGGGGACCCCTTAGAGCCACTTGTATGTGGTAGGGACACATTATATTAATAAAGTTAAAATAAAAATAAAAATGGCATAAGCTTACATCTTTTAGAAGAACAATTTTTACATAGGGTTATACATGTTGGATTTTCGATTATAAATATTAATTAGAAATATAAAACGATTTCCTACATAATTATATTTTATTTATAATTTTTAGACATCAAATAATTTAAATTATTAATGACACAATAATGATGCAATGTTTACCTCATTAATAAATCATTTAAATAAATAAGATTATAATGATTAAAATATTATCTAAAACCTATCCAATTCTTATTGGTTGATGTTATTTAGAATATGAGTCATCTTATCTTCGACCTCAATGATTTTTGGACTATTATAAACCGAATATAATTATATTATAAAGTAATACTTTCACTCTTTCCTAAAGAGCCCCTCCTCTCCCTTATAAAAGGAGACCACTCCTCATTTCTTCACACCTTCAAAGCCTTTTGGTTCGGCCAAACTCTGCCCAAATACTCTCCCAACATCCCTCACTACAACCTAGAGGCCTTAGTTTGATCAGAAATCCAACCTAAGGAGCCCTTTTATCAAATCAAAAGGAAGATCCCGAAGAAGAGGTAATGATTTCACCACCCTTTTCCAAGTTCATTTCTTCTTCCACTTCTTCTTCCTTTGTTGTTACCATTCTAAAATAATAACTCCAGTATCTCACATATACTGTGATGTTATTATAAATATGGTACAACCATATTCAGTATTCTATCCACCCTTTGAATAACATGTCACCATACGTGCGTACGTACGGCTTACCGTCTCCACGTCGTGGTGTAATTGTTATTCAATATATTATTATTTGGATGGGTATAATAAGGATTTTAAACTCATGTAAATAATAAATATAACATGTTAATTATTCTGTATATATGATATAACATCCATTTATATATTATTTTAATATCAAAAGAATGATATTGTCACTCGTGCGTACGTACGGACTACCGTCTCCACGAATGCGATGAGATTCATTCTCCATCATATCCATTCAAGTATAATTATCATTTGATGATTTAAAAATGATGTTTAAAGACTTGATATCATTCTGGATATGAATAATATACAACATATCCTTTACAAACATGTCTTACGTAACAAAACATACAAAAGAAAACAAGTAATTTCACACCCGAAACAACGATAATACTAAGATATTATTATCAAATCAATATTAAAAGATCATATATGATATCATAATAATGTATATGATTATTTTATAATTTAATAAAAATTATTTCACCATTATACAGGAAGTTAACCTACCCCAACCAATGAAAAGTACAAGGTAAGGGTTATTTCACAATCTCTTCATTATCCGAGGTTGTTTATATGTAATAATCTACTGGGATCTCTTTATCATCCACATCCATGTTTCTTCAAAATATATTTTAAAATTTTTTTAATATTTAAAAGAATATGGGTTAAAGTCATTTATACCCTTGTTTGACTTTTTATAAGAGGTTTATAAGGGAATCTTTCCGTTTTTTTCCAAACAAGGTGCTTTTTAACCTTTTCGACAGAATTAAGATAAGAATGTTTTTTTAACTTATACGGCGGGTGCGGTTATTTTCCGCCATTATAAAATCGTCAAAGCTTCCCTTACAAGATTATAAGAATATTTTCAAAGAAAATGTTTTATTTTATAAATATATGTCTCTTAAATGATTTCAAAATAGAAAGAGATATTTCTTTAAAAAGAGTTTTGATTTCATCTATGTCAACATCCTTTAATGGATTTTACGCTTATTTGAGGATGATATATTATGATACAAAACATTTATATTGTATTGAAGGTTTTGTGATATGTTTGACTGTGGATGTGCTATTTTTTTATATACCATTCATGGTTTATGGTGAAAGTATTGACATTTCGTATGCTAGTTTTAATATGAATGCTTATGTTATGTTTAAACCTTTTCATATGGGAATGCATTGGACTTAATATGTGACGGGTGGAGCCCGCTATAGCTCCTCGATGCATCGGTAAGTCTCATGAGACAAACTAGTGTCTTGGCACAAGGCCTTGGAAAAATCTTATTTGTAGTCTTGGAACGAGGCCTTGACTATGTGGTTATGATAGTCTGGCATTATGCATTCCAACATTATGAAAGTGATTATTGATATTTGCATGTGATTATTAGATTAGTAGAATATCCATGTGAATAAGTAAATGGCATTATTTCATTTTAGTTTTGCCATACTAAGTTGAAGTTCAAGTTTAAAAGGATTTTGTTTTAGTAATGCATTGCCTTAAATGTTTATGCTTATTTTGAATGTTCCGGTATATTGTTATCCTTACTGGGAATTTGAGCTCACCCCTTTTCTATGTTTTATTTTTCCCAGGATTTGAAGAAGTAAGTTATGAATGACCTGCAGGGATATTATGAGGGGATAATAGTGTGGACTGTAGAGACATTATGTTGTTGTTGTAGTTTTTCAATTTATGATGTAATGTAAAACTTATGAATATATCTAGTTTTTCCAAGGCTACTAAACCAATCGGTCTTTCGAGATTTGATCTTTCTGGTGATCATGCCAATGTTATGTAATTAAAGCACCGACTCTGGGTAACTGGGGCCGGGGCATTACATAGTTAAAGGAAAGACTTCCACAATTATCCTTTTTATGCAATCTATTTAATAAGTGTGAATTTCCTTTGTATGGTTATGACCATGTGAGTTAGGTAAATACCATATCATGTACTAGTTTAATCAAGCCTGATAACCTTGTTAAAAAAAATTTCCTATGTGAGTAATTAAAATACCAAGCCTTATGAGTTTGGATTTTCGTTTGTGTCACTATTTGAGGTGAGAATGAAATGGATGCTTTTAGATTTGACCATAGAATGTTAAATGAATTGACTAAATGTAATTGAATTGGTAAAATTCATCATACCAATGTTTGATACATGGATTCCTATTAGAATTCCATGGAAAAACTCATTTTTCTATTGATCTTTATGACCTAGGTGAAACATGGATTCACTTTAGAATTCCACATTTGGACTCAATGGATTGAACCTTTCTTATGCCATTAGTGATACATGGATCCAAATAAAGGATTCCATCGATGAAATTATTGAGTCCTCACTTATATGACAGGTGATACATGGAGGATTCCAATGATAATTCCATGTACAGACTCAAATGGGATTATATAAATATATATAAATGTTTTTAGTAATACTTGGGTCTTCCTTTGAGTACCTCCAATAATGGAATCGAATGGCATGGATGTTATACCACACCTAGAGAGATAAAGGGTTCTTGAGATATTCTCTAGGTACGAGCTTGTAGGGTGTTGGTTGATATTACATCTTGAGTGATTCTTGAATTCCAACTAAGGAATGTTAATAATATACTCATGTTCAAAATTTAATAAAAATGAAATAATGTTTGTAAAGATAAAGAGAAGTATTGGATTTGGTCATTACATTATTCTTGATAGACAGTCTGATTAGGCATCCTTGGATATATGTTTTTACATGGGGGACTCTAGGATTTTATCCAAGTCCTCATACATTATGAATTAATGAAATGTATTGAATGTAATAGACATTAAATGAGAACTAGGATATTAAGGATGTATACTATAGAGTACTTCCAAGATTAATGCTATACTATATGAACACTTGTTATATATATATATATATATTCACAAATAGACCGGTGCATACCATGGGTGGTTTCGTATTAGGATTTAGTCTCACACCATGTTTGATACACTTTTTGGGACTCAAATAGATTATATAACTATACGTGTTGATATGGGAAAGCATCATAATATAGGTGCTTGATTGGATACTTTCGAGCACAATAGCATGGGACTATGTTGAGTCTTGTGATGCTACTAGGATACCTTTCATCATTTTTCATTTTGTTACAAGTATTGTATATGACAGTTGTGTACTATGTTTTGGCTACTTTATTAGAGACAAATGATATGTATCATTATTTGTATATGAGATGACTTTTGGGTGTTTTATGTTTCCAGTCTTTTGATGTTCACTTTCTGATATGTATGTTTTACTACTTCTTTTAATTGTATCATATTGTTATCCATTGTGCTATACTCTCATAATGAGTAAATAGTCTCCCCATAGACATACCAAGGCCATCACTACAGGTAGGAAACCTTTGGCATTTTAGGATATGCTCTTGTGGCCATGTTACCCACCGGGTTTGGAGCATAGTGGAGTGGGATCTAAATCATTGACGTTACAATTGACTAGGCTATTTATATCACTCCGACATTATTTTTAGTAATTTTTTATCTTTCCTTTCTTGAAAAATTTTCTTGTTTCTTTAAGGAATTCACCTGAGTTCTCCTTACCACATTTTGGGCATGTAGGAGGATGAAACGTTTTCTTCTCCCATGTAAAAAACTGATGGATCTTTGATGGAGATTCATCTTTCTCTTCTTATCACAAAAAACATAAGGGTTTAAATCTTCCATTTCCACATTTAGTTCACATAGAACGATTTCTTCATAGATTCCAATGTCCCTTATCGATAATTAATTTCGAATACTTGTTTTAAAACCATAAAATAATTTATTAATTTTTATTTTTGGGTAGATGATTAAACCTAGATTAGAACTTGAAATATTTTTTAAAAAAATTTCATAAGTACCAATGGATTAATCATACTTCTATTTAATCTCAATTAATTGTTTCTCTGTTTTTTAACATTTAATAGGAGGGATGTACTTATTGAAACATATTCTGTTAACATCATTCTATTTTATAGATCCAATCCCACATTGACTCATATTCATAATAAGGCTCCACCATTATTATTATTTGCCATAAAAATGATAAATAGTTTAGATAACTTTTTTATGGTCTGACACTGAAGAACAAAAATAATGTTTTCCATCACATTAATCCTTTTTCTCGAAAACCATGGGATCATAAAGCCCATATAAGGGCAGTGTTAAATATTTCAAAAAAGATTCAACAACATGTTATTTCCTCCTTGGATCATTAAAAATTTCAACATGATCAGTGTTATGACCAATAACATGAGATAGTCGAGTGTGTATAGTCAAAAGATATTCCATCCCAACTCATAAAAAATATTTTTCTCATAAGGATGTTCATTTTATTGGTTTTCACATTTTTTGTTCACACGATTCTTTTGATTTCTAGCCATTGAGTAAAACCAAAAAGCATAGTGTGGGAAATGATAATCATAGTGGAAGACTACATAATCATGGAAAATCATTCACTGTATGTTTAAATCAAGACACATAATTTTCAATAAACGACACCCTAGGTTTAACATATTTCATACACTATCATTACAAAAATATTAGGAAATTATCCTATACATAGACCTATCCTTAGGATTATTACTAATGTTTTCTTACCCTAGTTTAAAAGGCCAAATATATATTGCTAAGATGCTAACTATAGAGACCTAGAATTCTCTTACATAGATATTACATCTTTGTAGATGGATATTTATTTCAGAACAACTGAATTAATGCCAAAATCATATAGGTCTAGTTCATTTGGAAACATAGATACATATACAAATGGTTCATAAACAATAGATATATTATCCCACTATGTAATTTGTAACTATCACCCCTCTTATAAACATCATTTATAAAACCATTCTTTGTAACCTGGGGAATGGAAACACAAGAAAGGGTGAGTTCAGAAGCTCAGTAAGGGTAAGAAAGGGAGATTACAACTATAATATAAAAATAACATGAGCATAAGGGTGTAAAAACATGAGATTAACATTTAAAATATACACCCTACATATCATATATCATAATATTGAGTCATGGTATAAATCTTGGCAGTTCATAACAAATGAATCATAAAATTATTAAAGAACCTGATCTATAAGAGTATATCACTATCATAAGACATGGAATTATGGAATACACATAAAATTATAACTTTGTGAACTTGTTAAAATAGAATCAAGTTCACTTTATTCTGTTAAGGACATGAAACCACATCCATGCATGACCTTATGGAAAAGAAATATATGTACATGAATAAACTTATAGGCATGAAATCCAAGTTGACACAAAAACTTATGGACATGAAAACTAGGCCAAGACATGAAATTGAGAATATTAAATTATGTTCATTCATAACATATTTTCCTGATGGGGTATACATATTTATGAAATTCATTGGAGGTAGATATATATATTTTACCAATTAGATAAATAAAATCAAACATAGGTGTTCCAAAAGATCATAAAACATTCATCATCTCAGAACTAATGAAAAGAAATGAATTTCAAAAACATATTATCAAAGTATAAACCATGGAAAAGGGAATGAGTTTCATTAAAATATTTTCATCATAAATATAAACCCTCTAGAGAAATAATAAGGATGGAATTATTAGATGACAACACTATTAAATCATAAATATAATTAACGTTTTTTATCATTAATGAATATATACCTTTAAAATATCATTAAAACCCACTTGAGTAAAATACCCTTGGAAATTTAAATATCACATTCTATAAAAAAAATTGTACACATAAAAAAAATTCTTTGAAAACAACCTTTATAATTTTAAATTTTTTTCATATAATTTAGGAATCATGATGGCGAGAAATTTTTTTCATCCATATAAGTTAAATAAACATTCATTCCATGTTTTTTTATCAAAAATTATAATGTAGTTTTGTTTGGAAACTTAAAAAAAAATATTCCCTTGAAACCAATTTTAAATTAAAAACATGTATAAAAAGTTCTTTTAAAATTATAGGGAAAATATAAAAAATTTATTTGAATCATTTTTTTAAAACATAGATATGAGGGAAATGAAGTCAATTTTCTATAAAACATATTTTTGGTCTCTTTGGTACATAAGGTGAGGAAAATGAAAAGAAGAATGTATTTTCATGAAATAACCAGAGGATAGTAAAATTAAATGGATTTATCAGATATGGGTCACATAATTTTCTTAATATAAATTCAATCAAAAATAATCTTGATTAAAATAAGATTGAAACATACATCCCTTACTACTTTGGTAACTTTTTAATTGTAATCCCCATGAATGAAATAAACATATATGTATTTTTAAATCACCATAAGATTCAAAATATTTATCATACAAGGAATTAGTGGGATGTATACACACTATAAAAAGGAAACAAGTGGGGAATATGGCATGTGTCCCACAAAAGTAAAAGTGAGATAAAAATCCTTGACCTCATGTTTTACATTTCCTCATTAAAATTCAATCTTCTTGTATAATAAATATTTATTAATTATAATATATCACATACCCATATTTATATATATCATACCATTTATGATTCAATTCTATCATTTTATCACCCATTTATTAATAATTTGTTATTAAAATAACTACTCTGGTGACAATTGCTTTGTTTTCAAAGCATGTTTTGATTCGACAATCCCAATCATTATAATTTGATTATAGTTACATCATTTAAATAATTATATTCATGGTTTAAAACTAAAATATATTCATTATATACATATTTATAATCATAAATAAAATTTATTGATAAAAAATGATTCACCCCATTTATGGAGATGGTAGGCCATAGTTACGCATGAATTTTGTTTCTATTTTTGAACAGATGAAAAAAAAGGTAAATATTAATTTAAATTTATAGGATAATTATTATATCATATATATACTATATATTCATTAAATCCTTTGTAATTACCATATACATAAAAAATATATGAAAAAGGAATCACATCGCTTCTTGGAGATGATATTCCACCTGTACGCATGAACAATGTTATTATTTTCCAATTGTTTTAAAGGTAAGGATGTAGTTGTTATGTTAAAATTACATAATTTTAATTATCTAAACATTATAATATATAAACATTATAACTATCATAATACATATTCATAAAATCTGTTGATAAGAAATTAGTATTATCTTTATGTGGAGACAATAAGTTGTATGTACACATGGGTGATGCATTAATATCAAATTTAATGGGAGAGATGGTGTATAATAGTGTTTTTATAATAATGATAATATTTAAGTGTATTTTTTACACTTATTTTATCATTTTATGATAAATACCATACATTTAAAAGATTTACAAGAATAAATAAATTTAAATAGGTCAGGAATGATGATTACCTCTTCTTCACGATACTTCCTTAAGATCCTTCCTTAAGGGACCAAAGGATAGTCTTTTGAGGATACCAGTACCTAAAAACACTGATAAATATTTTTAAAGGTTGAATGAATTTTCTTTATGTTATATAGATTAAATATCTTTAAGTATGTGAGGGATGATGTTATCTTTTATAATTGAGGTGAGGAACATTTTATGAATTTCTTAAAAAATTTAAAACATAATAAGACTATTCAAGATAAAAGTGTTTCCAGATGGGTTTGAATTAAAAGGAAACATAGATATTGTTGAAAATCATAAATAAATAAAATTTATACAATTCATTATATGATTATAGTCATTATATATTTACAAACGTCTTGGTTAATAATTTTTTACCATAACCATGGTAACCACTATTTTATTCATCAAAGGGTTAATAATGTTAATATAAATAGAAAAGTGAGTCATAAATTTACCATGGATGATGTGATAGACCATATAAAATTAAGATATTTTATGATAATATTTCAAGGAATTTTAAATAATTTAATAATATATCATATTGATAAAATATTATTAATGTCAATTTTGATAGGACTCATTTAATTTGACATAAAATACATCATGAAAAGAACTAAAATTCGATAAAATTTTTTTATTATTTTTCTAACATGTCATGTTAATCAAAAAAATAACATTATATGTAACCAAATACTGGATGAGTATGGATTATATGGAACCATAAGATAAATTTACCTCATGTTTTAGGGTCATTTTTTATTCCATATAATTCTATTTTTGACATTGACTACCAAATTTACCCTTTATCGTGATAACAAATATTACTAAGGATTCTATTCATATTGACCAACAGAAGTGAATATATTTAATTAATTTATACATAAAAATTCAAAAAATATAATACAATTTTCAAATTTTTAAACATTTAAGGGGTAGTTTTAAATTTAAAATTAAACGAGGAAACCCCAATGGAAAACAATTATTTAGATAAATTCCATTTTAAAGAATAAAATTTTTTCATACTAAATTCAAGTATAAAATTTATTTCAAACGCAGTAATAGTAGTGTGATAAATTAAAAATAACTAATTAAACATCAAAAAAAATATAATTTTAATTTGTAAATACATACAACAAATTTTTTTTAATAAATATCTGAATTTATCCCTATTATTTGAAAAAATAAATATTTTCATAAAATTCTAAATAACTCACCATATGATAATTTTTAATTGAAATTAATTTTTTAAAATAAAATTACAAAATGTTACATAAAATAATTATAATATTCACTCATAAAAATAAAGAAAACTTATTTTTGAAGAAAGTATATTTTTGAAGAATAAAATAACTTTACTAAAAATTGAGTGATTATTTTATAATAATTTTACAATAAAATTAAATAAATTTTGAAATTTATATTTATTTCATTAATAATTTATTCTTATTCATACCAATAAATTTATTTTCTAGTTTATAAAGAAAATATTAAAATAAAAATATTGTAATTGTATATCACGATTTGTTTAATCTTGATGTTGCATGTGATGTACGCTGTTGAATAAATAAAATTAATTACTGGGATATATTTTCCCAAATATCAGGGTATTACATTAATAAACTCTTTAATTTGGAAACATTATTTATATACTCTCATCGTGAGTACAAATATTCCCTAATCAATGTCACACATAATCCAATCATATAAACACACACTCTATCAGTCACTACATGAACTATACCAACTAAGATATCTTTTAAAAATCATTAAACATTGTATATCTAATGGAATAGAAACTATTTTGAACATTTTATTTTATCATTAGTTTCATTACCTCAATAAACTACCAATCTGGTTCACTGTACTCTTCACCAAACAAAATCTCTCCCTAGATCCAGAATCAGTCGATAATTTTTTCAAGACATCACTACTTGAATCCATATTCAATGAATATAGTCACTCATAACTACCATCAATATTATACCATAATCTTCACATTTTGGAATTTAAACAATTATTCATCAACAAATATTATACCTATAAAAACCGAATAGTGAGATCCCTACCATACGGTTTCATATACCACTATCATATTAATAATAAAATTACAAACAATTGGCATTCCATAAGGAACATTTCACACAATCCTCGCTCAATAAAGTTTATAAATTATGACCCAAAATCTATTCCCATGTGTCCTATGATATTGGGGTTTTTACAAAAACCAGTTTCATTCACTATAAACCATTTCTTTCTACACCAAGTATTACCATTTTTAGGTCCATATAGACAAGTTATGTACCACCCATTGAATGAATTTGAACCTCAACCATTTACCTACAATTTCAACTAGTAATTTCTAGTGGATGGACCACTATATACTCTATAACATATTATGGAAGGTCTTATGAACTACATTTATATCCAAACATACCCATAATTATATATCCTTTATCCTTTTTTTCTAATTCAATGGTATTCCCCCCCCATGGTAGTTACACTTACCATTTTTATTGATAGACCCCACCATATCCATATCCATCATAAAACCAATCTACTCATCCTTGGATTGATGATTTTGATTAAACTTTAACAATCTTGTAATCCTTTAGGTATTTATAATGATCAATGTAGAATTTATAATAACACAAACTACTATTATTACATAATTTTTAATATTAAATCCAACATCATTAAGCATCTCAACATAATCAATGTTGAGAGTTGTATTTACAAGCTACTAGTTGACAAAGATGTGTTATTATATCCATTTTAATTTAATACCTCCATGAAATTAAATTAAAACACCAAGATACTCACTCGGTGGTAATTTATAAACAATTCATCTTTCAAAAACCTTTCAAATGTCCTTCCCAACTCATTCCCGTGACAACCGCACCTAGAAGACTTGTGATTACCATTCCTCACTTTTATAACATGTTGGTATAACAATTATCTAACATAATAATTCTTACCAAACATTTTTTATAATATATATTTTAGTCCACAATGCATCCCATTGATTATTGGCCTCAAACCACTAATTAGGGTTCAAAATACATTTCATGACATGACTCCACTTCTCAATACATTATTATGATCTAAATCCAAACACAATTATCAAATTCATACACAACCCATTTCCAATGAAAATCACTCATCATATTGCTACCCAATATAGCTCATTCCACATTATTCCTTATACCATGTATGATACATGGAAACCCATACTCTTACCAATATAGAAATATTGAATCTAAAAAAACAAATCTTATCTAGAATCTAAAATCATCCTATAAATTCCATAGGGTACCTAAATCCAATATCAAATTAATCTATGAAAATTGAGAACCATCTACACCATACCTATTTCAAAAATCACGAGTCGTACAAATAAGTTACTACACTATTCCAAACTGCCTAACTATTATATCCAAATCATTATTTTATCAGTCCCATTACCCTATAATGAGGATCCAATTCTTACTCTACTGGGCCATGATCCAATCAGTGATAGCTATAAAATGCCTCAAATACATCCCATAATCTATAATTATGTTACTATTTTTAAACATATCCAAGGGAGCTCCCTTGAATTAGTCTACCCACTCTAAGTATTCAAGTCTATCCAGTTATCCCAAATATATATCAACCTATATCTAGACTTAAATGGTCCCTATAAAACCATACCCCATCATCTAAACTCCCTAGGTTAAACCACACAATATATAACATTACAATATCAAACCATACACAAAGAATAAAATAGGATTCCACATATTTATGATTTTTCATCACGCCCCATGTGTACACACACCTAATCACCGTCAAGTGAAAATGTATAAAAATAATTATCTAATTATTAAAATAATTAAAAATCCCTCTAATATATTATTTAAAAATACCAAATAAATTATGAATACTTTCTAATTAACTTACCACAATTTTCTATAATGTATTTAAAAAATTATCTTTCAAATCATTTTTATTTGAAAAATTTTAATAAATCTATTTTTACAATTACATATAATCAGTGCATGTAATATTAGTATAGGTTCCAAGTAAATTGAATGAACATACACCCTAATTAAACCATAATCCAAGTGTAAAAAAATACACAATCATCATACTTTATGAAAAAAATCAACATTAATAAAAAATTAAAATAACCACAATCCCACAACCCTAGTAACGTGATATTAATTTGCATTGGTGTTTGTGAAACAAAAGGATGGTGTATATCCTATGTTTTATCCATACCTAAATCAATACACCATACTCTAGAAATCACAAGATTAAGTAATGATAGATCTATTTTACCATTTTTTATGTCACTATCACAATTCACCAAAGTAGAAATCAATCTGGGTTTCAATATGACCACAAGTGTGTCTCACCATATACTACATGAAAATATCTAGTTGTTAGGGAATAATTAATCTAGTAAGAATAATATACACTTAATACCATATCCAACCAATCACAATAAATAACTAAAACTTAAAATATTCATCAATAAATTATATTAAATTACTGAGTAAGAATAAACATAATGTTAAAATATTACATTCAACCTCAAAATATAATCCATTCTATACATATACCTATCAAAAATCGAAGATATTTCCATTATAAGGATAATATTTTTTTGAGTAGGATAAAAAAATAAATAAATAAAACTTAAAAATCATTGTCTAATAAGTTCTTTCACATTTCCTTAAAATTACACTCTTATCTATGGTAATACAAAAACACTAATACTATAACCCAACCCATAACATAACCCGCAACTCAAAAATAAGTGTTACACATCCACTTATATGCACAGGTAGGGTGTGAATGTAAAACTCAATAGATTACCACAAACATGACCCCTAAAATATATCAATATATATATATCATAATATAATTTCTATTTTTTTATGATTTAATTAAATTATATAGAAATAAATTGGAGTTTACCTGTTATTGTTCTTTCCATGGATTTTTTTATCTTTATAATTTTCTGATTATTTATTTAAGGGATATATGTTAACAAGTGATTAATAGAAAAATATTGAAATGTGAAATATTAGTAGAATTAATTTTGTGTTAGGATTCAAGGAAATTTATGTGTTGTGAGGGATTTATTGAAGGTTATTATTTTACATGGTTAGCATGAGTTTAATGGTGTTATTATAAAATGATTTTAAATCAGGTTATTGGAGTAGTGTTAAATATTGGTATTATTGAATTGAAATTATATTGGTCATGTTTATAAAATTTTGTATTTACAATGGAGATTAAATATGTATATTTTGTGGGATTTATAAGGTTAAATGCAGGGTTATGGAAATGAAAGAGTAAGAGAGATAAAATAATGAGAATATTGAAGGCATTTAACACAATTTATAGAAGTGTTTATACATTGCCTATTTGGATTTTATAAGAATATAATATAAATATAGGAGATTAAAATCCTTTCATTATCTTTTATTTATATCAACTACTCCATTGGTTGTGTGGAAACCTGGCACAAGGTGACCAGAGGTTGACATATTGTATAAATTATTAATAAATTATCAAGGAATGTAATTGAATGATGTAATATTATTAAGAACATTATATTATTTTCATATAATACATCATTTTACTCTAAATCCCCCATTTTCACTATTCTATATCTTAAATGAAGTGTGATGGATTTATTAAACATGGCATGGGTCTATGAAAAATGGAACATGGGTCATTCTATACATTGGATATTATCTTATTACCCTTCATATTCTAAACCTAAAATACAATGAGTTACATGGTCCATGTTAAATAGAATGGGGGTTTCCACTCATAAGAGGATATATATATTGAACCTAAGAGTCACATGGGGGATATTCCATTTCACTAATATATTTACATATTCAACATGATGTTTTTAAAAAAATTCACATGACATGTTAACCTATCTTAATGTTCATGTTTTGTTATTTAGCAATTGTGATTTTTTTCATGATTTATTTAGATGATAGTGATATGCATTTTTCTTTTTTACAGTCATTGAATTAATATATTATAGATAATTATAAATAAATCATCTAATTTAGGTGAATTTAAATCGTTACTTATTTGTTAATGATCCATGTATTATGATTGTTGTGATTTTAAAATGATTGATTAATAGATATATATTATTAGATATTTTATGTGAAATTAATTCAATTAAATTATGGTTGTTAAATATTTTTGATGAATGAGAAATGAGTTTTTATAATAGTAATCATGAACAATGGGTTTTCAAATCATGGAATTTTATTTTTGAATAGTTTAACATTATCCAAAATATGATTTTATCTATGATATAGTGATTATTGTAATCATGGAAATAGATTTTTTTTTGGAAAGAAAATTATTTTTTTGGGAAATAGATATAATGGAATTTGCACTGGAAATGCCAGGGTGTGAAATAATAACGTTATATTGTTTTAAATAACCATGGTAATGTTGGAAAGACTAATATGGATTCATCTAGGTTGATGTAATTTCAATATAGGTTCACAATGATAATATTAATGTTAGTTTATGTTTTGTTCGTGATGGATTATTTATAATTTTCTTTTGATTACAAAAAATATAAAACCATGGTTTATTTTAAAAATTGATATGGTATGTGTATGTTCGGAAATATATATTGTCTTTTATGTATTATTGGAATAAAATAATTATTTTAGAGGAATAATGAATTTCATGACTAGAAATTGTTTAGTTTTTTTCAAATGACATTGGTTACATGGATAAGAATATATAATAAATGTGAATTATTTGAATTGATTCAAGGAAATCCTATTAAGTAAAGTGTTACTCACCCCTAAATAAAAAAATAAGGGTTATAATGGATTTCATTATCAACAATAAAAAAAATAAAATGACACTTTATACATCATTGATAGATAGAAGATGATGTGATTATGGTGGGACATGGTGGTGTTTGGTTAGGAATTGTTGAAGGATTTTCCTATCCTTGATAGATATGTGTTGGTTGTTAAATTTCATTATCATGTCGTATTTTATAAAATTTTTCCTACTTAGTTATTTATACCCATTTATTTAAATGGGATTCTAAATATTGGTTCTAGATTTAAAAAAAGTAGTATTTACATATGTATATATTTGACTATTTTATTTATTGAATAACCATTACCTTATGATTATATTATATCACCTAACACTATTTTACATCCTATATTGATTAGGGTATACACTTGATTCCATTTTATTGTCTGTTTTCGGTCTTAGGATTTGAAGCCTCAAAATCGGTCATTACAAAATGGTATTTGAACAATGACATGCGTAGAGTCTTGGAAAGTCTTATAAGAAAAAGGAATAGGATGGTCAAAACTCATGAGGTAACTATAAAAATGATTAACTAAATAATCATGAATGAATATTAAATTCCATAGAGTTTAGGTTTGAAAAGGTATTGGTGTATTTGTTATAAGATATTGTGTCTTATTGGTGTTTTCAACCAGATGGGTTGAGAAGAATAGAGTGTTTGTGAATAATTATATGAATTATAATGGATTAAATTGAAATGTATTTTGTTTTAGAATTATTTATTTATTAGGAAGAGAATATAAAATAGTTTCAAAATCGTTTTGGAAATATTTTTATTTTTGGAAAAGATTTTTATAAAATTATTTTTGAATGATTTGTCTGAACTTGAAGGGAAGAAATCATGAGAATGTGAATCAATTCACATAGTGATAGTTAAAATTATAACTTTACGGTGGTAAAAAATTTATGATGTTTGTTTATGATATTTCTTCTAAGTAAATTTATTAATTTTATGTTTTTTTGTATTATATAAATACATTTTTGTAGAGAGATTACTCATGATAAAGAAGATGTAAATTTTTATCCAACACCCCTATTTTTAGGATAATTTATTTTTTATTAAAATTATTTTATATCATGCTATAAAAATTGTATTATTTGAAAATAATGGTACATGATAATAAAATAATTAATTAAAGATACTAATAAAGTAAACAACACCTTTTACACCCTATCTAATCATATATGATATTTAAAAACACTACAATATGGGGTGAATTATTATTTGAGAGAAAATAAAAAAAAATTAGACTCTTAATTTTTTAAATATATCAGTAATAATGGAAATAGATATTGCCGAAAAATAATAGTAA
This sequence comes from Viscum album, assembly GCA_963277665.1. Taxonomy (NCBI): domain Eukaryota; kingdom Viridiplantae; phylum Streptophyta; class Magnoliopsida; order Santalales; family Viscaceae; genus Viscum; species Viscum album. Next base: position 1,473,575,353 of record OY728132.1, on the reverse strand, counting down.
TAAAAAAAAATAAAACCATCCAAGTTTTAAAATTTCTCATGAATTTAATATATACAGTAGACAAATAAAACTATTGGTATTTTATATATACCAATCAGATAATTAAAAAATGGAATTAAAAAAATCATGAAGTATATATTCAAAAAAGAAATAATCCTTAAAGGATATTATAAGCTTTATTTTTTTTCAATGAAAAATGGAAATACAAAACATGATTTAATGAAATATTTAATGTAGACTTATCTAAAGGTATCTACTTATTTAATCCAATATCTTGGTTCAGCCTACCTTTCCTCAGAAGCCCTCCATCATATTGATTGTTAGGTATCCATTTTAGTAAACTAGAAGGTAGATAAATAATATAATACTAATTTTATCTCTGTATATTTGATATAATAACTGGTATCTATATGATCTCTTCCTTACATTAGAATCCTTTGATAAATACGATCAGTAGAACACAAATTACAATATAAAATTCTACGAGATTTTACATTGAATACTCAGAATTATAAGATCCCAAAACTCATAGAATGCATAAAATTTGAATCAATTTAATTCAAAAAGATATTAAATCCTTAGATGGAATATAGATTTCAAAGAGTTCTTATTAATGTTATATTTTGTTCCTAGAATTGAAAAACTATTGGGAGATTATCCTCTAATGGAAGGATTTCACACATATCAAATTCATTTTCAATGACATCATTAGTATATTACACTTTATCTTTTAATGGACTCAATGTCTTGACACTTATATTAATGAATGTATTCATCACCACCATAGTTCTCTCATTATTTAATTAAACATTAAACAAATGGAATTTTAAAATTCATAAGGTCATCATAGTTTAAGAAATCCTTAGACCACAGATTATTCATAAAAACAGTTATTGTTGGTAATATATTTAACAATATTATATACTATATTCATCCAATATAAAAGAGAAAAAATCATGTAAAATAAAATAATAATAAAAGTGTTTTTTGTCTTCAAAAACATGTAAAGAAATATATGTTTAAAAATAAAAAATATATAAATTTTTGAAAAGGAGAAAATCGAAAATGAAAAATTGAAATGATGATAATTTAAAACGAAATACAGAATATATATTTCATATTTTCCAATGATAATATATTCTCTTATATACTTTATCCCTTTCAATAATCCCCACCATAAATCAGTTAAAAAGATCAATTTTTGAATTTTCAAACTCTTCTCCCCCCTTTTCAAAAATATAATTATATTTAGGTTTAAGTTTTTTTTAATCATTTTCAGCTTTTGTGGCTTTGGAAGAGAATATAAAAATAAAAACAATTTTTCCTTTATGAAACAGGTAGGAAAAACTAGTAGAATGATACTATTTTTTTAGAAAAAAATGGAAATATTGTTAGAAGTCTAAAAATTAATCAAAAATTAAATAAATAATATTCATAAGATAATATATATATTTATGGAAATATGATTATGATATTGAAATATTTAGGTAATTATATATATATATTGATTTCCAATATTTAAAAAAAAGTTAATTTGAAAATAAAAAATTCTTAGTTATTTTCTTGATCATGTGATTTACAATCTTAATATATTTACATTACTATAAATAATATCATCATGATATTTATGATTTTAAAATTCTTCCACCATATTCTCTAAAAATATTTCTTCCCAACCTTAAAATATAATATTTACCCATTATATTCTCTTTAGAAATCAATTTTTTTATCAACAATATACTTATTTTGAGAAAAAAATCATCAAATCATTAATTGATTCATAAATACAGTCAAATTAATTTCCAAGGTCCTTTGAAAAAATGTAACATTATGTTACCTTCAATCAGTTCTTTTTGACTATTGATTTGAATCTCTTTTTGGTTGGGTGAGTTTTTGAGTATTTGAAGGATATAGATCATTTTTTTGAGGAAAATAACCTAAAGTTGTAGGATATATGATTTTTAATTAATGGATTCAAATAATATATGTTTGATGGTAATTATAGGATTCTCTGTCTAGGTTATGGGTGAGTTTAATGTCGGTGGGTGTTTCTATAGGATTATATTTCTGTGTGCTGTTTGTAGAAATAATATATTCCAAAAATTCTTAATTTAAGACATAAGTTTTCTACTATCTAAAAAATGTAAAACTTTATAACAATGACAAATTAATTATTCCATAAAATAAGAAATTATGTTTAAAATTCTTGTTTTAGTAATGTTAATCCAAGGTGAATCTTTTTTCCACATATGTACAACTTCTTGCATTTACAACATAAACCCTTTATTTAAGATGTAAATTACTCGAGCCCAGTAGTTTAATTTAAAATGATAACCTAGTTTCATTAGAAATTAAATAGGAACTCCTCCCTATATCCCTAGAATTCAAACCATCTATAGTGGGTGATTTATATACTTCTAGATATCTCTGTTTGGAATTTGAACCCCGGTAATTTCCCTCACTGTGGTTTTCTCATCCTATATTCTACCCCTTAGTGTATATGGTATGATCTTGTGTTTTAAAATTTAAATGGTCTTTGATCTTGATGTTTCTAATCTTTAATATATTTGTTGGCATCTTTCTCTTTCATTCTTAATTGTCATATTCTTGTTTTAGGTGTTGATTTGATCGTTGATTAAAGGAAGGTGATTTCATTTTATTTTCCCTATAATTCAATCCTTCAATTTCTTGATTGAATCGAAATATGTATTTAAATTATTTTAAAACTAGGAATTCAGATATTTTAGGGCTGATTTTGAAAAATTCATAATGATAATGAATTACCATCAATTTGAATTGAATTGTCATTATTGGGAGGATTTAGTAAAATTTATGGATTGATTTGGAAATTGATTTGATTTAATGATTTGTTATGGTTTAAATTTATAGATGATTTGAAAAGGAAATAATTGATGAAAACCTGTGATTTGGTTTTGAAATTAGAAAGGCATGTTGAAAACTGAAAGTAGGAAATTTTATTTTAAACTGAGTCGAAATGATTGATTTTCCCAGGACTAATTAATTGATTGAAGCGCATGAATGAATGAGTATTTAGTGGGTATTCGGTAAATCACACTAATATATTACTCTATAACAGTAGATTTATGATAAAAACAAGGATATAAACTTATTGAATTATTATTTTTTCTTGATTGGTAGTTGGGTCACGGTGACTTGAGTCTTTGGATGTGTGCGTACATTGAGGTAAGATCACTGATGAGTAGTGTGAGGATTATATTACACAAAACTAACAAACCGTAGGGTTTGATACATGGTGATGTGATATAATTTTTCTGAAGATTATATTCCATTTATTTATAGAAATTCTTAATTCATTCCAACATATTCATATATATGTTTTATATAAATTGTTCATTTAAGAATGTTATAATATATCGACCATGAATTTTGAATATGAATGCATGATTTGATGAAAATATTTAAAAACAATTCTATGCCTTTTTCAGTTTACATTAAATAATATCCAATTTAATTTTTGTGTAATTGATTATGGAATAATTGGTGAGACCCTACTAGTATTTATAGCACACACCTGAAATTTTCCTTAAAATGATTGTAGATTATCATATGTTTGGTCCATGAAAAGTAAAAGCTCCACTTAGTGGTAGTTGATGATATTGATCCTTGGGAACTGGATTGATAGAGGTTACTAGTGATTATTTGATCCAATTGATAAATGATTTTACCTATAAGTTTTATCTTTATAGATGTTGTGTCACTTGGTGATATTCTATTTGTTTATTATTCTACATGTTTGATTCTGGTAATTAGTCCCTTTAGAATTTTGAGAATAACAACTTGTATCTTTTTTCATACATTGTTTTTTAGAAAACTAATTTTTTCTTGTTTCTTATTTGACACCAGGTGCTAGTATCCAACTTGTGGGGATTGAGAATGACCTTCGAGCCATGTTAGAGATATCTTGGATATTGGGGTACGATGGTTTCCATGCGGGTTCATGAAAAAGTTATATTATAGGGGTTTGTTTTTTATATTTTTTTGGTGTTAGAATATAGTTGGGTTTTCCTAGTAGAAAATAGGTAGGATTTATTTGGCTAAGGTGGTAGTTTCGACTGAGTTCCTGGACAACTCTCATTGTATTGATCCATAAGTAACCATGATTGTAGTTTTTTGTTTTAAAACATTGTGCCTCTATAAGGATGAATGAATAGGTTTCATGAGGAAGCTTATAAAAAATCATGGTAGAAAAATCTTGGGTGGAATTGAATCTTATTGTGATAACGGTGAATCCTATTCACGCTTTGGTATTTCCAAAAGAACCTATTCTCAATTAGGATGATATTGGGGAACCTCAAATGGATTAGTCAATAGATCAAGATCCTAAGTTTTTTCAACTAAAACCACCAACATTCCATGTTCCAAATGATCCTAAAGAGGCGGAGGATTTTTTTAATAATAACGAGCTAATTTTTGAGGTCTTGGAAATAAATGATTTGATAAAGGTAAAGTGTGATACCTTTAAGTTGGAAGGACTTATCCAGAGATGGTGGGATTCTATGATACCAGTAGAGAATCATGATGGTCTAGAGTGGAAATACTTTAGGGATATTTTCATTGATTATATTTATCAAGAATATATGGTTTGGATGAAATACTTGAAGTTTATTAGTCTCCATCACAGTGAAAAGAACATGTAAAAGTATGGAAACCAATTTGATGATTTTATTCAGTTTTTTACAGAGGTAGTGCTAATGGGCTGTTAAAGGAATAAATATTTTAGATGGTTATTTTTTATAATATCTGATCATAGGTTTTCTTACTAATTCTCACTTATTAGACTAATGTGAAATATAGAGTGTTTCTAGTTGGGCTTTACCTATATGGTATGCTGGGGTAGATAAGTGTTTATTTTTATCCCACTGACAGTTCTATGATTTCATTTAAATTAAAAAAATTAAGTCTGATGTGCCTCATAATGGATCAAGATAATAGGAATGATCAAGACCTCTGAGAGTTCTTGATAGATATCCCCTGACTTTCTTTTAGTGTAGAAGTTTTGGGCTTTTAAGACACGTATGTACTGAGGCATCTATTATATCTAGTTCATGCGGTCACTCAGGCCACCTACAGAATTCACACCATTAATTTTTTACTCCAAAAAGTGTAACATGATCATAAGCACTACAAATTACTATAGTGAAATCAAATGATTCAAAAAAACGGTTTTTGGACAGTATAAATTATAATTAAGCTTATTCACACAGATGAAGAGTCTCAAGAGGAAGTTGATGTGGTTCTAGTGACTCTGAGTGGTAAAAATACTAGGATTTCATATTTAGTTACAACTTTATTTGATACTAGTGAATCTCACTCATTTTTATCAACTCGTATTATGAACCTTAAAAGTTTTCTTATCAATGTTTTCTCATATATAGTGATTTTTTATGTGATGGATATTACTACGCCCCTCAGAACGAATAGAGAGAAGTGTCTTGAGTGTCTTTCTTTTATTTTCTCTTTATTGTATATTGAGATTATTTATAATTTTATGGTTCTAAACATAAAACTGATTAGAGTTATTATCAAGATATATTGGTTGGTTTCCTATAATTTTGTATTTACATTTACATTCAATGAGTCTCCTATAGTGCACCAGATGGGGTGTACCACATATTTCAAGGAGAATAAGGCTCGTGGTCAGGTAGATCCAGACCATTTTTTTGAATTTTGGAATGGTAGTATCGATATTTAATTTTGTCTTGGAGAAGGAATATTTAATTTATTATATCACTCTAGTCTTAACTGTTTTTTCCATTATTTTACCTTATTTTATATGGAATTCTTCAATTAAGAGTGGTGGAATTTTTTGATGATTTGTTACATGGTACTCATCCAGAGTCTATTCATTCCTACTATACATAACCAAATTTATGAAATATTCGAAATATCAGTTAGATTATTTTCTATAGAAAGATTATATATTTCGAAGAGTGACACCTTGGAAAAAACATATTTTCTTTGTAAATTAAAATAGTGGGACACTTCACATTTATGTTGATTACCGAAAACTCAACATATATATGGTGAGGAAAAAATATTAGTTTCCAAATACGGATGATATGTTTGGAAAATTGAAAAGGTAAAATTGGTTCATAAAGATTAATATTTCATATAGTTATCACCATTTGAGATTTAAAGAGTAGGACATTCAAAAGGTAGCCTTCCAGAGTTTCTATAGACATTGATAACATCTTATTATGCCATTTTGTCTAACCAAAGATAATATAGTTTTTATGTGTATGAGGAAAATGATAAATCATGTGAACCATGAATCATCCATGGTGTTATTTTTGGATAACATCGTAGTTTACTCTCAGACTGAGGAGGATTATGTGCATTATTTGAGAGGATTTCTTGAAACCATGAGAAACCATAGACTGTATGCAAAGCTTTCAAAAAGTAATTTATGGATCTGGGAGGTGTAGTTATTGAGACATGTGGTCTTAGATATTGGTATTTCAATTGATGCTAAAAATGTAAAATATGTTATGACATGGGATCAACTACCTAATGTTTTTTGGATATAGAGCTTCTTGGTCGGAGTTTGATATAATCATATATTATCAGGAGATCTTACAGAGTGTGATTCTGCGATGACCACTCTCACTTGAGGAGTAATGTCCATTTTATATGAGTAATGGTGTAGTATTTTTGTGGAGTTAAAGAATATTTTAAATTCTTTAGTGACATTAAATATTCCAGTGGTTGGACATAGCTATGAGGACTTCTATGATGCTTCAATTTTGTGTTTGTTTTGTGTTTTTATACAGGGTGATCATGTGGTAGCATATTGTTCTTGACATATTAGGTCATATGATAAAAAATGTCTTACCCATGATCTCAAACATGTAGTTTTGATGCATTCTCTTCATATTGGGTGAAATTACCATTTATATGATAGGTTTAGAGTTTATTATAACCACAAAATATTGAGTAATATATTATCTAAAAAATATTTGAATATCTAAAAGAAGCACTGTGTGGAATACTTGTAGACTTTTTATTTCATCATTATCTGTACCTATGGTGAGGGTAATGTCATTACTGATGATTTGAGTAGAATGTTTCTGAATCATTCCATGAAATAATCCTCTAATTATTAAAATTTGATGGATCTCATTGTTTAGTTACATTTTACAGTCTAGGAGAATGAGTCTGAGGTTATTTGGGATAGCATGTAGTTGACCTCATCTACTGTCATGATGATTCTTTGGGAGTAGTACATTGATGATGAATTTTGTAGAATTAAGCACACTTTTTATTGAGGGGATTCCATTGGTGATTAGTCCATCTCTGTAGAGGGTATCTTATGTTTCTTAAGTTGGTATTTTGTTCCATTTCTTATAAAAAATTCCTTGATTGGGTATTACTATAGTTCAGATTAGGTTATGAACACTAGAACCACAATGAAGTTATATGATATATGGTAGTTCATATGGTGTTAAAGTATGAGATGACACATCAATGGATTTTTTTTTCACTGTAATACATTATAAAAGGTCAAAGTTGAGCACTAGGGACCATCAGGTTTGATTAAGATACTTGGCGTTCCAACATGAAGGTGGGGTGATATTCCTATTGACTTTGTAGCTGAGTTTCTATGTACCTTTTAAGGGTAGAACATGGTTTGGGATGTGATTGATAGGATGAATAAGTCATCTCAATTTATACCCATTAATGTTACAAGAAAATTTTAGGAATTTTGAATTCTCTATGTACAAGAAATTAACATATTAAATGGAGTTTCATATACTATAGTCACTTATATAAATCCACATTTCACTTCACATTTCTAGTGAGGCCTCCATGATACTATAGAATCCTAGGTGTGGTTAATAATGGAATATCATAAATAAAATTATGACCTAAAGTTGAATGTTTTACTAATTCTTATTTATATGATATGTTAATTCATTCTTTACTTTGGTGGTGAATTGGATAAACATTTTGGATTGGATGAGTTTTTCTATATATATAGTTACTAGTATGCTATCAAAATAGATCTTCTTGAGGCCATGTATGACATGCCTTAAAGATCTCCATTGTGTTAGTAATATATTGGTGAAAGTTACATGATTGGATCGAGTTTGGTCTAAGAGAGGAAGGAAAGAATTCAATTGATTCTTCAAATGATGTTGATGGAATATAGCCTATATAAATAAAACAAGAATCATATTCGATGACCATTATAGTTTTATCATGGTGAAAAATGTTTTGGAAAGTTTCACCAAGTTTGGGTCACTTGTATCTTGGAAAATCAATAATTATTATTCCATAATATGTGTTCATTTTATGATTATTAAGTGAGTGGGGAAAAAAATACTACTGTTTGACACTCCCACATAAATTGAATTTGATCGAAAACATATTTCATGTATCATACATATAAAAATATATTTCTAAACCTTGTCATATTTTATGTTGGGATGATATTGATGTTGAGATAGATTTACCTATGACTGAGCATCAAGTCATGATTTTTTTATTATGAGACAAGGGTTTTTCATAGAATGATGATAACTTTGGTCTAATTTCTATGGAGGTATGGTTCTGATTATCATGAGATGTGGGAGTGTGAGGCACTAATGATTATTAGTGACCTTATGTATTTCATATTGAAACATGTTGAATGGATTTAGGTGGATATAAATTTATTATGGAGGGGAGTTTTTAATATTTTATGTCCTTCATTATGGGACTTCCTGACTCATTTTTGATTCCCTGTTTTATTGGGTACATCTCAAGATTTTCATAGATGGTGATAATTTGTTAGGGAAATTGACCTAATGTTTGAAGATGTATGTTTTTTTAATTAATGGAGTGCAGGTATAAATGTTTAAAGAGTTTTAGGGGGTTCTATCTTTTGTTCTAAGGTGACTTGAAAGTTATCGAGTGATTCTGTAGGATTATATTTCTATGTACTGGCTATAGAAATAGTTTATATTGTAAAACCATTATTTACATAATAAGTTTTTTTGATGGAAAAATATCATAAAAATTGATAGTGTAACACAATTAATTACGTCATAAAATATGAAATTACACCATAAATTCTTCTCTCAGTGTAATTAACCCGAGGATACATGTTTTTCATCATATGTGAAGATTGATGTATTTATGCCATAAAACATTTTTTTACAATGTAAATTACTTCAGACCAATAGTTTTATTTCCACTACTTTACTAATATATCTATATATTTTTTAGAAACCTCACACGAAAACCCTAGGTTTCCTCCCATATGCAGTGGGTGATTTTTTCCTTTTCAGACATATTGGTTTAGTATTTGATCCCCAGTGTATTCCCTCACAATGATTTTATCCTCCTATCTACTACCCCTCTATGGGTGTGGCCTAATAATTTGTTTTTTAATTGAATAAGAGTATGATAATGATGTATATGATCTAGTATTTCTTTATTGGTATCCATTTCCACCATTCTTTATTGGCGTTTTCCCATTGTGGGTGTTGATTTGATCACTGATTAATGGTAGGTGGTTTCATATGATTTTATAATAAAATTGAAACCTTAAATATCATGATTGATTTTAAATTAGTTTTTAAATTATCAAAAGCATGATTTTGAGGTGTTTGATGGATTGTATTGAAAAATCATAAAGATTATTAATACCCCTAATGTTAGTGGAACTGGAATTGTTGTGAGGATTTAATAAAATTGAGGTATTGACATGGAAATTCATGTGATGAAATTATTTTATATGGATTAAATTGACATATAATTTGAAAAGTAATGAATTGATTGAAACCTATTATTTGGTTTTGAAATGAGATTGAAATTTTGAAAACTGAAAGTGGTAAATTGTATTATGAACAAATTTTAAATGGTTGATTTACCATGATTTATTGAATAATTTATTAAAGAACATGTAATCCTGGGTAGTTTTGGGGTAATTAGGATTAGAATGCTACGAAATTACCCCCTAAAATGGGATTAATTATGAAAAAACTAACATAAACATACAACGGTATGATTTTTCCTTGATGGGGAGTTAAGTCCTGAATGATTGAGTAATGGGATGTGGTAACATATTGGGCCAAGGAAAATGATGATTAGTGTGAGGATAATATTATAAGAAACTAATGTATCACATTTCTAGATATATAGTGAAATGACATACATGATTTGATTATTACATGCCTTGGATTTATAAAAATTATCTAATAATGTCAAATTCATCTTATAATTTTTTTATTAAAAATTTTCCTTTATTCCAATTATGATATATCTGATGTCACTATTAATTATGAAAGCATGCATTGTTTAAAATCTATGAATTCCATTCCATTTATAGTCATATTGAAATTGAAATCATATCTAGTTTAATTGTTCTAGAATCTATTATTGAACAACTTTCGAGAACCTACTTGGATTTACATCTCACAACCCACCTTTTACATATAGAGTTTATAGATTATCTAATGTGATGTCTAATAAAAAGAAAATAACCACTTCGAGGTGGTGGAAGTTCTTGATCTTTTGGAACCGAGGTGATGGAGGTAACTGATGAGGTTGTGATCCACTTATTAATTGAGTTTTCTTTGAGTCTTATCTTGGAATATGTTTTTCCACATGATGATGTGTTATTTGGTCACATTTCTACCCATTTTATTCTATTATATTCTACCTTTTAAGTACTGAGCGTATTGAAATTTATCTTTTATCTTATTTTTTTGTTGAAAAATTCTTCCCTCGTGATTCTTGTATGATGCCAAGTGTTAGTCACTAACCCATGGGGATTGGGGGAAACCTCTAGGCCATGTCTGAGCCTACTCAAGTATCAGGGTTCTAGGGTTTTGGGGATGCTTCTTGGAAAAAAATTATTTATCCACAACTTCTAACGACCAGATCCTAGTTACCCAGAGTTGGTTCATTATTACATAACATTGGCATGATAACAAGAGATCATGTCTTGAAATACTGATTAGTTTAGTAGCTTTGGAAGTACTTGATACATAAATAAGTTTTGAATTAAAATATGAAAAAGACAACATAATTTCCCCTTTTAACACACTCATATCCTTTTTCCTATCCCTGTTGGTTAATCATAATATACTTCTTCACATCATAGAAAAAGGAAAACATAATAATGGGTTTAACATAGATTCTCAGTAAGGATACAATATAGCAGAAACTATCATAAATAAGTATAAACATTTTAGACAATGTATAAGACTGAAACAAAGGACTTTAAAACATAAATTTCAGTATAATATATAAAATATAAATCAAATAATCCCATTTACTTATTCACATGGATATTCTACTATTCGAATAATCCCATGTAATATCAATAGCTAATTTTATAATGATTGAGTGCATAATGTCAAACATCATAGCCACAAAGTCATGGCATCGTGCCAGGACTACAAATAAGATTAGGTCAAGGCCTTGTACAAAGACACTAGATTGTCTCATGAGACCTAATGATGCATAGAGGAGCTACAGCGGGCACCACCCACCACTTAACAAGTCTAATTCATTCTTCATATGAACTGGTTGAAACATAATCTAAACATTCATATTAAAACTAGCATACAAAATGTCAATATTTTAACCAAAAACCATGAATGGATAAAAATAGCACATCCACCGTCAAACATACATCATTCAATACAATATGGAATATTAAACTATAATAAATCAACCTTAATCAATAATAATTAAGTATATTGACATTGTTGAAAATAATCTGTAAAACTATTTGAGATAAATATCCACTTTTTCTTGAAAACATTTAAAAGTATCAACATATATCAAGAAGCTGTTAAAAATAGATTTTTGAATCAAAGTTTCCAATATCTATTTAATACTTTTAAAAATAATTTTAATTTTCAAACATTCAGGTCCATATAAATAAATCTTTAACACCATTTTTAGAACATGGACATTAATGAGAAAGATTTAGAAGAATAAATCTTTAAAATATTTAAAATGATATTTTAGTTAGAGTTCCTAACCAATTGAGAGAAACTTGAATACTAATAATTGAGGTAATAAAAACATTTTAATATCATGAGAATAAATTCATTCATGATATACTATGTCAACGTACAGTATGTACACCATATAAATATGAATTGGTGAAAAATAACAAAGAAGACTCAATGGAATGTAAATTGAGATGAAATACCTTATAATAACTGTATCCTTATGTTAAGAGTAATTCCATGACATAATTATGTGTGAAAAATATAAATACACTCAATATTATTGGATATTCAGTGTAAATAAATCGGAGGACACTCAACACCAACGACTAGGATGTTTAACTTAATGAATGGAAATTGAGTTAAGATTACTCTTATCAAATTCATATCAATGACTTATGAATTTATAAATGGAGTTATTATGTGTATAAAAAGTATAACCACAAAAGGGTAGTTTAAATTATACATAAATAAATAAATTGTGATTTCACACATAATCTTGGAGTAAAATAATCAATGATGCTTGCATAAAGCCCAATGAGTGGAAATCAAAATTAGAAATTCTCTTACCGATTTGGTAACTTAGGAGACATACACCCCATGAAAGAAGGATCATAAAATGAATATTCAAATACCCATAACTTAATTTATATTACACAAATAATATAATCATGGCTAGTACACACACCACAAAAATGGAAATAGGCATGAATCTCACAGGAATAAGAAGTGAGATGAGAACCCATTTCATTATAAATTTTCATAGTAGTTGGTATGTTAACATCCTCTATAATAGTTAAATTATTTTTATAAAATTATACAATAACCACATACATAAATATGACATCATATATGATCTTCTAATATATCTTTGTATATAATATTTGAGAAGTATCATTGTTTTAGGTGTTAACTGATTCATTTTCCTTTATATGTTTTGTTAGGTAATTCATGTTTGTTATAGTATGATGTATTTTATTAATATAAAAAATGATATTAACTTCATAAACATTATTTTAAATCATTAAATGAAAATTATTCTTGAATGGTTACGATCGGAAATGAATCTCAATGCGTTCATGGAGACGGTAATCTGTACGTATGCACGAGCAACAATGTCATTCTATTGATGGTAAAATATTTTCTAATTGGATGGTATATAATATATAGATAATGATTAACATGTTATATTTATTATTTACATCAATTATACTGATTATTATACCAATCCTAATAATGAAGTGTTTAATAACAAACTACACCACGATGTGGAGACAGTAAGCTGCACATACACATGTATGGTGACTTTGTTATTCATAGGATGGATAGAATAATGAATATGTTTATAACATATATATAATAACATCACAATATGTATAAGGTACTAGAGTTATTATTTAATTATGTAAATATAAAAGAAAGAGGAAGTGGAAGAAGAAAAGAACTTTGAAAGAGGTGGTGAAATTATTACCTCTTCTTTGGGTGCTTCCTCTGGATTTGATCAAAATAGCTCATTAGGTTGGATTTATGATCAATTTAAGGCCTATATGGTTAAGTGATGGTATTTGGGAGGATATTTTAGTAGGTTTTGTCCAATCCAAATGGATTTTTAGGTGTGAAATTATGAGAAGGGGAAGTACCCTTTTATAAGAGAGGTGAGGGTCACTTTAGGAAAAACTAGAAATATTATTTTATTATAAAATCATTTTCGGTTTATAATGGCTCCAAATGGATTTATTTAGAGTATAAGGTAGGTATGGGTTGTAATATTCTCAACCAATAGGTTTTAGACAAGTTAAGGTTACCATATTAACCTTATATTTTAGATTTAACTCTTAGTTAAATAGGTTAACTTTCACCATGTCTTCTTGTATTATTATAATACATTGTTAATAAACAAATAATAAAATTCCAATAGAACCTTAAGTGGTTCACTAATGAAATATATATAATTATATAAGTCCTTTGGAGGAACCTTATATTTTTAATAAAATTATATCATTTAATAATATAGTATTTGTTTTAAAAACTCATTTATGTCATTTTTGACCCAATTTAAAATTTGGTTTCTGTGAAAGTCAAAAAAACTTGATTACTTAGAAAAAATATGTTAAATCAACCCTAACATATTATATTAACCTATAAAATTAGATTAATTCATTAAATGTTTCAATTTACATTTATTTTAATATTTATAACATCGATTATTTACGTCTTTCATTAATAAGGTAATTAATAAATCATCATTGTGTCGTAAATAAATTTAATTATTTAATGTAAAAAAATTAAAACTAAAATACCATTATGTAGTAAATGTTTTTATATTTCTAATGAATATTAATAGTATAATTTATCTTATGTGTAACCCTATATTAAAAATATTTTAGTTATTAAATAATGAATTTAACACTTTTAACTCTTCTTTTAAAAAATAATAATTAATGTTTTAATCTAATACATGTTGATAAAAAAGGATCATATTTTATTCCTAAGGTTTATTTTGGTCAAAATACACTTATAAAATAAAATTAGGACAAGTGTTGGGGTAATTATAATATCATTTTTACCTTTACTTACCCTATTTACTTTTAACTTTGGTAAATAAAATTCAAAAATTACTATTTAAAATAATTATTTTCATCATATTGAACAAAATTTTACATGATGATGTCAAATTTGTCTCTCGTATTTTTGAAATTGAATTCACAGATGAGGTAAAGTTATGTTTTATGAAATTTTTTTAATGTGCCTAGAAGGTGAGTAACAGATGATAAAAAGTTCAATAGAATTTTTTATATCTAATATTATTATAAAATGAATTCAATGAATTAAATTTGACAAATATATTTATTATCTATCTATTTTTACTTTAAAATAAATTTAAATTAAAAATATTTATTTAAATAAAATGCCTGCTTTAAACAACAACGCAATGTTTTTCACTAGTCATAGAAAATTGATTGTAGTTATAAAAATACCAAAAATTCCCTAAATTCAAATTTTGATATTACAAATTAAAAAATGATGTTTTTATTACCAAATTAAAAAAATAGAAGTTGTATTAATTAGTTTCAAAAAATATTTCTGTTGTCATAACCAGAAAACAGGTTTTTGAGAAGTAA
Organism: Viscum album; assembly: GCA_963277665.1. Lineage (NCBI taxonomy): Eukaryota > Viridiplantae > Streptophyta > Magnoliopsida > Santalales > Viscaceae > Viscum > Viscum album. Next base: position 1,473,560,241 of record OY728132.1, on the reverse strand, counting down.
AAACTATCAAAATATTGATATGTGTTTATGTCAAATTTAAAAGTAAAATTACTTACAATGACCAATATTGAATTAAATGATAAAATATAATCTAAATATACTTAAAAACCGTTCAAATTTATTATTTATCAATATAAATTGTTTTGATTAGAAAAGTTGTTTTCAATTAAAATTTACTATTTTTCACTATTCATAAAAATATGAAAGTTATTAGAAAAGCACTGAAAATTTATCAAAAATACATTTTTATGTACTAATTCTAAATAAAAAGTTTATTTTGTCAAATTTAATATATAAAAGTGTCAAATATTGTATTTAATATGGGTTCTCCATTAAAAGGCGGTAAAATTTCATTTTTTTGAAATATAATTCTTTTATCTGAAAAATTTAGTTTTTTATTATATTATTTCTAAGAAACAGATAATATTGATGTTAAAATTATATGGAGTATATGAAAATAAAAATGTTGTCAATACTATTCACAACTACTTTTTTAACAGTTAGTTCAGTAAGTCGTGGTGCGCTCGAACACGGTGTAGTGTGTAACACGAGCTATTGAATTACTTTAAAGAAAATAACTTACTATGAAATCTTGGAGAGTTAAATTATTCCCCCATTTGGAAATTTTATCCTCACAATTTCAAAATTGGTCTTGGGAACATCATTTAAAGTCCCACATTGTAAAAAGAGTCAATATAACTATCACTTTAAAATAATGAAAGTGAAGTACAAAGGTCACCTAAGATAACCCATACTAGAATTCCATGTAGGTAAAAATTGATATGGAAGATAAACTGAGTGTCATGTTCTGATGGAGAGTTATAGAAAACAATATTAGGAGAAACATAAGAACAAGAAAACCAAAAACATTTGATGGGTTAAAGGGTCATTAGTTTCCCAGTAGGAAAAGTTAATAGACAACATTTTTTGTTTTATGTTCCATTTCATAAAGTTGAGGAATTTATTTATGATATTGACTAAGATCATAAAGATATATACAAACATTTCATGTAGAGTTTAATCCTTTAATAAATTTCTACCACTAACTCATCTTTTCTCAAAATTATGAGAATTCAAGATGACTTGGTCACACATGAAATGCTAGAATAAACTTCTATAGAATCACATAATCCAAAAAAGATGAACTATATATCTCCCTTTTCTTTAGATATTAACAAAAACCAAAATGGATAGTACAAGATCAAATGATCCCCAAAATGGATAATCCATTATAGAAATAAATTCTAATCTTAATTTCCAAAATTAAACAAAAAATGGCCACTGTTCAATAAAGACCATTCAATAAACAATTATCCTTAAAATCCTTCAATAAAATCCTAACTAATATTGAAACCCAAAACTTAGAAGAATTTAATCACATAGTCTTTAATAATAAATCTTAACATTTATCTCCAAATAAAATCAACTAATCTCAAAGTCTCATACTAAAGTTTAATTTACAAAATCTCATATTCTCAATGATAGGTCAATTATTTTAATTAATAACCTGAATCTCTATAAAAATAGATTTCTCTGGAATAAAAATCCACAATTACTCCTCAAATCAAATACGCTAGTATTATATTTTCCTTAGGAATATTGTGTTCTCAACAAAGTGAACTTCATCAAAAATAACATTTATAATTTAATCATCAAATCATTTTCCTATATTACATACATCAATTTGATAAAACATAAGATCCCAAATCAACTTATTATTGATCAATAAAATCATTTAACTAAAATTAATTAGTCACAATAACCAGGGAATTCATATAGTTCAGAGGTATGTGATACATCTGAGTCGCACTTTGGTTGTGGTCTCGATTCCCATAGCTTTGTCCGACGTGACGGGTTGTCACACTGTCTGTGTGTTGTCCTTTTTCAAAAACAATATTTTATAACATTCAAAAAATGAGATAAATTCCTCATAATAACCATAACATAATTTAACAATAAATGTTATCTCATACCTCACATTTTCATCCGAAAAATTAATAACTTGTAATTGACTCAAATTCAAGGATCAAATAAACCCAAACTTTTCTTTAAAAATATATCCATAAAATATAAGATAATTATTCATCAAATATAATTTTCACATAAGAAACTATAGGGTTTCTCATACAAGAGAAAAATTTTCAAATTTAATTCCACCAAAAAATATAATTAATAATTTTAATCATTTATCCATCCATTTATTTCCACATAGGTTCTTCCTTGAACTTATGGTTATCATATAGAATAGGGAATTGACTTAGGTAATTCCCATGACCCCTACATTTACAGAAAATGACTGTAAAGAGATTACTTTGAACATTTTTATTTTCATCCATAGTACTCTTCATTTTTTCTCAGTAATTCATTAATTTATGTCATTCTTTCCAACACATAAAGAATTTATTTGTTCAATTAAGACACTTTCCTAGGTGTCTCCCTCCATATTTTTGGCATGATGGAAATTGAGCTTTATTTTCTCCGTGGTCACCACTAATGGAGATCTTATCATTATCTACCATTGTCTTCTTTTTTGAGTTTGGGAGTTGGTTAATGTATATGTTATTGATCATATTTTTTGAAACATAATTCAGCATGAACACAATATATTTTATTCATATCAAAATTCCATTTAGTTTCTCATTTCCACCATCATTCCCAACATATATATCATGTTCAATGTTATTATGAATTCCTTGGAATCCATCCATTGACTAAAACCAGAAAGCATAGTGTGAGTAGTAATAGTCATAAAACAATTCAGATAATATCATAAAATGTTATTTCCAATCTAAAACACCTTAGTATTAACCAAGGTTATTTATTCTCATCTTATATTAAAATCCATAAAATTGTTTTATAAAGAAAATTTGAATTGAACTAATCATATCCCCCAAGAGGGTTGTAACCAAAAGTGCAACAAGGCCTATTATCATGCACCAGTTCCGGTTCAAGTCTAGATCAAAGTGGTGTTTTCAGGTTTTCCCCCTAAATACATCTATGCAAGAGCCACGTCTGACTGCTCATATCTAGATGGGAATGTATTGATTGAAAAATTAACAAAATTTCTACATTACCAAAATTCTAGGAAATTCTTATATACTAATCGAAAAAGTATATAGTTGGGTATTGTTCTATAATCAGAGATTTTCTAAATCTAGTTTCAAATGATTATACTAAACTATCTATGATACCAACTGTTATCCCAGACCTTAGTTACCTAGAGTCAGTTCATTATTATATAACATTGTCATGATCACAATATATCAAGCCTTGAAATACTAATTAGTTTAGTATCCTTGGATGTACTAGATACATACAGAAGTTTTACATTACATTATGAAATAATAAACTACAATATTGTGTCTTGTTTGAACACACTCATATCCTATGGACTATCCCTATAGGTTAATCATAATACATTTATTAACATCTTGGGAAAAAGAAAATATAATAAAGGGTCAAGCTCTGATGCTCAGTAAGGATAACAATATAGAGGAAACTATCATAAATACACATAAAAATTTAAGGAAATGTATAATACTAAAACAAAAACCTTTTAAACTTAAAATTTAGTATAATATGACAAATATAAATCAAATAGTTCAATTTACTTATTCACAATGATATTCTACTAGTGAAATAATCACATGTAATATCAATAGATAATTTCATTATGATGGAATGCATAATGCCGGACATCTTAACCACAAACTCAAGGCCTCCTACCAAGACTACGAATAAGATTTTGTCAAGGAATTATTCCAAGACACTAGTTTGTCTCATGAGACCTACCAATTCACAGAGGATCTATAGTGGTATCCACATGTCACGTACTAATTCCAATTCATTCCTTATATGAAAATTTTGAAACATAATCAAAGCATTCGTATTAATACTAGCATGAGAAATTTCACTATTTTAACCACAAAAAATTAATGGTATAAAAAATAGCACAACCACAGTCAAATATAACTCTTTCAATACAATATGGAGATTATAATATAATAAATCAACCTAAATCAATAATAATGAAGTATATTGATATAGATGAAAATAATTAGTAAAACTATTTGAGATAAATATTCCCTTTTTCATGAAAATATTTAAAGGTCTCACTATATATCAAGAAGCTGTTAAAAATATATCTTTGAATCAAAGTGTCCAATACCAATTTGAAAATTTTAAAATGAATTTTCATTTTAAAACATTTATGTCCATATAAATATATCCCTAACATAATTTTTATTAGATGGATTTTAATGAGAAATATTTAGAATAATAAATCCTTAAAACATTTAAAAAGATATTTTATTTTGAGTTCATGCCAAATGAGAGATGCTTGAATATAGATAATTGAGGTAATAAAAACATTATAAAATCATGAGAATAAAAGTGTTCTTGATATACTCTATCAAAGTAATGTAGGTACACCATATAAAAGTGAATTGGTGAAAAACAACAAAATTTCTCAATGGAATGTAAATTGAGATGAAATCACTTATAAAGACCATATCCTTAGGTTAAGGATAAATAAATGACATAATTATGTGTGAACACTATAAATAAACTCAATATGATTCTATATTCAGTGTTATTAAATTAGAGGACATTCACACATATTCTTTTAAAAATAACACTAAAAACTTGGATGTTTAACTCAATGAATGGAAATTGAGTTAAGATTACTCCGATGAAGTTCATATTGATGAATTGAGAATTTATAAATGGAGTGTTTATGTGTATAAAAATTATATCCACACAAAGTTGAGTGGAAATTACTACGTAGATAAATAAAAAGTTATTTGACACATAATCTTGGTGTAAAATAATTAATGAAGGTTGCGTAAAACCCATCGAGTGGAAATATAAATTAAAAATTCCCTTACCAATTTGATAACATAGGAAACATAATACCCATGAAACAAGGATCATAAAATTAAGATGTAAATACACATTAATTAATTTATATTTCACAAATAATACAATCATGGGTAGTACACACACCAAACAAAAGTAAATACTGTTAATATAGCATGAATCCCATGGGAATAAGAAGTGAGGTGAAAACCCATTACCTTTTACGTTCCCTTAGTAGAGGATACATTAATTTTTTTTATAATAGTTAAGTCATTGTTATTAAATTATCAAAGAACCACATACATAAATATGATACCATATATGATCTTCTAATATTTCTTTGTTAATAATATTTCAGTAGTATCATTATCTCGGGTGTTAACTGATTCATTTTCCTTTATATGTTTTGTTATGTAAGTCATGTTTCTTATGAAAAGATTGTATTTTATTCATATCTAGAATGATATTATGTTAATAAATATTATTTTAAATCATAAAATAAAAATTATTCTGGAATGGTTACGATGGGAAATGAATCTCATCGCGTTTGTGGAGATAGTAATATGCACGTACGAATGAGGGGAAATAAAATTCTATTGATGGTGTAATCATATATAATTGGATGGTATATCATATATAAGGAATCATTAAGATCTTATATTTATTATTCACACCAGTTATACTCATTATTATACCTATCCAATTAATGAAGTGTTGAATAACAAACTACACCACGATGTGGAGACGGTAAGTCGTACGTACTCACATATGGTGACATTGTCCTTCATAGGATGGATAGAATAAATTATATGATTTTACAATATTTATAATAACATCACAGTATTTATAAGGCACTGGATTTATTTTTAATGGTTTGGAAACAAAAAAAAAAGAGGATCTGGAAGAAGAAAAGAACGTTGAAATAGGTGGTGAAATTATTACCTCTTCTTCAGGTGCTTCCTTTTGATTTGATCAAAAGGAATAATTAGGTTGGATTTATGATAAAATTGTGGCTTCTAGGTTTAAGTGAGGGTATTTGGGAGGCTATTTGAGTAGGTTTTGTCCAATACTAGTGGCATTGAATGTTTGAAATTCAGAGAAGGGGAATTACCCTTTTATAACATGTGAATGTCACTTTAAGAAAAGCTTGAAATATTATTTTATTATAAAATCATTATTAGTTTATAATGGATCCAAATGGATTTATTTCACGGATAAGGTGGGGAAGGGTCTAAATATTCTCAATCCATAGGTTTTAGACAATTTTAGGTCACTATATTAACCTTATATCTTAGATTTAACTCTTAGTTAAATAGTTTAACTTTTACCATGTCTTCTTGTATTATTATAATACATGGTAAATAAACTTACTATAAAATGAAAAGAGAACCTCAAGTGGTTAATTAATTAAATATATATCATTATATAATTTTTTTATCTTAATATTATATTTTTAGGAATATTATATCATTTAATAATATTGTATTTGTTTTAAAAACCCATTTATGTCAATTTTGACAATATATAGTATTTGGTTTTTGTGAAAGTTAGAAAAAACACAATTAATTCAAAAAAAAATGTTATAGAAACCCTAAAATGTCATATTAACCTATAAAATTGGTGAAATTCATCAAAATTTTCAATTATAATTTATTTTAATATTTATAACATCACTTATTTTAGTCTTTCATTAATAAAGTAATTAATACATCATCATTGTGTCATAAATAAATTAAATTTTTTAATGTAAAAAAATTATAAATAAAATTAAATTATGTATTAAATATTTTTATATTTATAATAAATATTTATACTCTAATTTATCTTATGTGTAACCCTATATGAAAAAAGCTTTATTTATTAATCAGTGAATTTAACACTTTTAACTCTTCTTTAAATAAAAAATAATAAATTTCCTAATCTCATCCAAGTGGATAAAAAAGGATCTATTTTTGTTCCAAAGGTTTCTTTTTGTAAAAATAAAATTATCCAATAGAATTAGTACATGTGTTGGTGTAATTATAATATAATTGTAACCTTTACTCACCCTATTTAATTTTAAACGTGGTAAATGAAATTCAAAATTTACTATTCACAAAATTATTTTCAACCAATTAAACAAAATTTTACATAATGAAGTCAACTGTGTCTCTTGGATTTTTTAATTTCAATTCTGAGATACGGTAAAATAATATTTTATGTAAATTCGGAAATGTTCTTAGAAGGTGGGTAAAAGACGATAAAAAGTTAAATAAAATATTATATATCTAATCTTATTATAAAATGACTTCAATGAACTAAATTAGAATAATATAGGTATTTTGTATCTATTTTTACATTAAAATAAATTTAAATTCAAAATAATTATTTAAATAAAAAAGTCAGCTTTAAACAATAATGCAATGTTTTTCACTATTCATCAAAAATCAAAAGTTTTTAGAAAAATACCAAAAAGTCACCCAAAGATTATTTTGATATTCCAAAATAAAAAAATGATGTATATTTTACAATATTAAAAACATATATTTTGTATTAATTAATTTTAAAAAATATTCCTGTTGTCAGTACCAATAAGCCGATTTTTGAGAAGTAAAAACTATCAAAAGACACATATGTGTTTATGTCCAGTTTAAATGTAAAATTACTTCCAATGAACAAAAATTGATTAAATGATAAAAATATAATATAATTATACTTAAAAACCATTCAAATGTATAATTTAACAATATAAATTATTTTGATTAAAAAAATTATTTTCAATTTAAATTTACTATTTTTTACTATTCATCAAAATATGAATGTTATCAGAAAAGCATAAAAAAGTTATCCAAAATAAATTTTTATGTCCCGATTCTAAAGAAAGAAGTTTATTTTGTCAAATTTAATATATAAAAGTGTAAAATATTGGATTTAAAATGGGTTCTCCATTAAAAGGCGGTAAAATTGCATTTCTTTAAAAAATACTTCTTTTATCTGAAAAATTGAATTTGTTCTTATATTATGTAAAATAAAGACATAATATTTATTTTAAAATTATATGGAGTATATAAAATTCAAAATTCAGCAAATATTATTCATAACCTCTTTTTGAATAGCTATTTTGAAAAGTCGTGGTGCGTTCAAACTCTGTGTTGCATTCACCACAACCTATTGAATTACTTTAAAGAAAATAACTTAATATGAAATCGTGGGGTGTTACAAAACTGTTTTATATAGTGTATCATAATTATGATGAAGTAATATTGTATTGTCATTAATAGAATTTTTTTCTTGTCTTGTGATTCTATAAACTTATCTAAATTTCCCAACTTCCATTCATTCAAATCATTAACTTCCTTAACTATCTTCAGATCTATATTAACATCAGTAACAAAATATATCAACTAATTAGATAAATTTGAATATTGAGAAATATTCATTTGATTTTAAATATGAATAAATTTTCCATAATCTAAATAATACAATTGTTGATTTTGTTTATTTTCACTTCTATAGTGAAAACAAAATGATACTTTTGAACAAAAGAGCGAGTTATGACAATATTTTTAGATTTAGAAGAATTTTAATAATTTTATTTTATCTTCTAATTATTTTTTTTGTAATTTATTTAACAATATGAGCTTCATATTCTTTAGGTAATAATCCCTTAATGCCAATAAGATATTTATAAACAGTGGTTTAATCATTTATTTTTTTAGATGATTTTAAAGATGAAGTACTCTAGATTTCTTCAAATAAACAATATTTTTTAGATCGTTTCTTTAAAGGTGATGAAGTGGAAATTATAATGGTATGAGAAAAATATTATACTAGAGATAGATGTTAAATAATTGATCTTTTGACCATTTCATTAATGGATTCATCATTGGATTTCTTATAAATAAATTCATTTGAGAGTCCTTTTACTAGTGTAACCAAAACCTCAGTAGAATTGATTTTAACAACATCCAAAAAAATTGATAAGACATTATAATGTTTTTACTTCTGTTAAAATCAAAATTTTAAGCTATAGTGGGAGCTTCTAAATTCTCACCAATATCAAGATGTGGTGAATATAAGGATATGTATTCCTCATGAACATCTATTGTGGCATCATTTCCATTTTTAAAAATATATTGTTTTCTATTCAGATGTTGTTCTGTAATTAAATATATTTTTTGATAGTAACCATAATTAATATATTTATAGCTGCATAAGAAATATTTAATTTCTAATAATACACATTATAATTCTTCTATTTAATGAATTTCCATTCTATTTCATCTTTAATAGAATTTTCTCCATCTTTATAAGGACCAAAAAATGGTTTTATAGATTCTTTTTATGCATTCTTATTTCTATTTTCCTAAATATTTCCATTCAATATGGCACTATGGGGTTTAAGCATCCTTTTAAATTCTATATTTCTAATTTATTTCTCAAAGAATTTCTCTTTCAATGTTTCCTTATTTTAGTCTTATTCTTCTCCATTTTTAAAGTTATTATTTCAAGAAACATTCCAATTCTAAGAGAATCCATTTATTTTCACTTATATATAATTTTTATAAATTTTTTAGTATCTTCTCCTTCATATGATTTTCAAAATTAACAATATGTATCTACTGAGGATTTATCAACAAATATTTTCTATTTGAAATCATATATCGTCCTTGTCCTATAAATAGTTTCAATATAGATTTTAGTTTATTTTTATCCTTTAGGATGAACCTTATTTTAAACTTTTGATTATTTGAACACTTTTACAGAGAACACTATTGAGGATTCACCCATAAAAAAAATTAATCATAAAGAGATGATTTCAAATAGAGTCTATATATGAAAAATAATCTTCATGGATCCTATTTTTATAATTTTACATAAAAATCTAGAAACTAATATTCTAGAATATTGATGCTATCTTTATCACCTTTTCTTGGTAGAAGTACTGAATAAATACATTCAATCACTATATGACCATTCAATGATAAATTTCTTATTTTTTGACATTTTTTATTAACTAGGAATAAATGATTTTTTTCATCATATTTTAAAAAAAATCCATAGACTTATGGTAACTTTATGAAAAAATAAGGATTCTCCCTAAAAAGATACATCGAGTAATTCTATAAAATTTTGTAAAGAAAAGGTGAATTTTTAAATGAATAGAAAAAATTTAAAATTATTTACTCCATTTTCATCAAAACAATATAGATGAACTATATATCTCTTTGATCAAAAAATTATAGTAAAATTCATGAAATTCAATTGTAGAAAATAATTGTCTATACCCTTGAAAATAAAATATGTTTTTCAAAATAAATTCATAATTATCGAACTAAACTAAATCAAAAAGACTTTATATAATGGTCTATTTTATTTTAAGTAATTTGGATGATATCATGGATAGAATGGTAGATTCTTTTTTTAAAAAAACTAGAAGATATTAACTATATAATCACAATAAAGATGTAAGGATAAAAATTGTTCTACCTCCTTATCAATGCATCATAGAAAATGAATGTTCATCATTGATTTCAACAATATAATTTTTTCTATTGAATCATACCAAAACACATGATGTCTTAATTATGTTTAAAATAAGAATTAATTTCTAAATTTTAGATGCTTGAATATTTTTTGAAAATTTGTTAATTATATAAGTCTTATAAAAATATGATTATCTAATAGAAAAAAATCATAACAACTTGCAAAATGTATTCTATTTAGCAATGGATCGACTGTCTTATTTTGAGTATTGTTGAAAAATATTTGAAATTGAAAATTATAAGATATTTTGAAAATTAAAATTTGGTTGTTTAAAAATTATAAAAAAAGTAAAATGATACCCCCCAAATAAAAGTAATAAATTAAATATGTTAAAAAAAACATAAAGTGTTGAAAATACTACAGAGAAGAAATATTAGTAAACATAAATAAAGATAACATAGGCATAAAATATTTAAATGAAATCACAATTTAAAATTTCTGAATTTATTAAATAAATTGGTAATACAGAATAATGATATAAATACAAAAATTATCTGTAATTAAAAATATTAAAATGATCAGATTTTTATATCTACTATTGAAATTAACATTATCAGTGGGAGAATAAAACTATCAGTATTTTATATCAATTGATGTGATAATAAACCCCTCACAATTATGCAAAACATAAAGTATTAATTTTAGAAAATAAAAAATCTTTAAAGGATATTATAAACAGCAGTTTTACCCAATCCATACAAGAAATCCAAAACTAGATTCAAGGTAACCTCAATTGTAAACCTATTGAAAGGTATCCTCTTATTTAAGAATAAATATTAAATGAAAACCTTTTTATGTCATATACTTTATTCCAGGATTCATAATACAATGATTCACATAATATAATTCAAAATAATCAATATAACTATTCTATTTTGGTAGTTAGATACAAATGATAATAACCTAAACTAATGAAAAAATTATTTTAAAAATCTAAAAAATGACCTTAAATTCAATTGATCATATAATACTGCACAATATAACATAGGTATGTAGATAAGAAATGAGTGATCTATAAAGCCTAGTAGTAAAATAATAAAATTATAACATGATATAGAGAAAATAAATTTGATTCAAAGTCAGAACATGGTTATATAAAAAGGTGAAAATCATACTCATGAACGTTGAATCATGATATAAGATGAAACCATCAAGGAATCATATAAATGTAGAAATAACATAAAACATGACATAATAATCATAATTCAAGGGTAGAATCTAATAAATATTATCATAACATGTTGATGTAAAATAATTGTGCACCATACATGGTATATTACTAGATAAAAACATTACCCAATGCATTGGAGATCTATATAATTCAGATCCCACCATTAAATTCATATAATGTTCATGAATTTGTATTCTAGATAGACCATACGACATAAAACATATTTAATAAATTTTAATGAGAATTTTATGGAGTGTGGGTTACATAAAAGGATGTCCCTAATCAATTGATGATAGTAACATATTGTTGAATAACGTTGAGTGGAAATAGGGATGTTTATTCACATAATAAATGTTCAGAAAGGAAAATAATGGATGACTTCATAAACATAACATGTCTACATAAATATTCATGGAAGGGATAACGATAATGAAAGGTGGTATCCAATTACATTGGAATCATATAGAAAATATTGGTATGTATAAAAACACATTACATGCTAATTTTTTTTAAATCAAATGGATTAAGAAAAATAAAGTACATGAATAAAATAGAAGAGGAAGGGAATCCCTTATCTTGAGTGGATTCTCTTAAAATCACGGGAGGAGCTTATTAAATGATTTTGAACATATTGGGAGGGATTTTGAAAGGTAAAGGGAGAGGAGCCTCACTCTTAATGAGTTTTGAGTGATGAGGAATCAATGGTTGGGAGAGTATTTATTGAAAAGGAGAGGGAAATTATTCATTAATTTCTAAATTCATGTTTTGAGTTATAAGTTATAAAATAATAAAAAATAAATTAATTTAAATTGTTTAATTACGTGGATTCTAAAAAATATGATTGATTTTAAATATTTTTTAGGATAATAAGAAAACTAATTTAAATGTTTCATTCATGATGTGGAAGTTATTCTTGTTCATACAAAATTATTTTTAAAAAATTAAAATATAACATAAATTCTTGAGGATTCATTTTGGGATTTTAAAATTAATCAAATAAATCAAAAACCAATTTTGAAAAATTTAAAAAAATACTTTTTAGTGGTTTTATTTTATATTATTAATTACATCACATTTCAGTTACTATTACTTTATAATATACTGTATATTTATACCGTATTTAATATTAACCCAAAAAATCAACTATCACTGAAAATTATGACAAATTCACTATTTTGAAGATTTTTACATGATTATTTAAAAAGTAATATTTAATTTACCTATTTTATTTATAAATATGAATATTTAAACTTTTAAATAAAAATCCTTATTTACTGAAAAATTCTAGTTTTTAGACCACTAAAAACATTCGGAACCCTATAAAAACTAAATTAGACTTCACTAAATTATATTATCATTTATAATTACATAAATATTATTTAGTAAATATATTTCATGAAAATAAAAAATATTTCAAAATTCTTGAATTTATGAAAAGGGTCTTTTAATTGAAACTATGTTCCCCCAATTTTACAGTTTTGGTTCTCTTCATATCAAAAGAATTTTTAAATAAAACTCATAATATATATATATATATAAATTAATAATAAAATGAGATAAATATAATTACAATTTTAAAAATTCAGACTACTAAGGTGTAGATACATAAACTGTTATTTAAATTGTGTATACCCTAAGGGTTTGGTGTTTAATATTGGTAATTTCTTAGGGTGGTTATGAAAACATGATACGGGTTGTGATCCTGATAAGGATGAAATTATATCATAAATAGTTTCACTCAATTTTCTGTTATTAAATCTAGATTTGGGATTTTTCATGGGAAAACCCAATGATTCCATCTATCATGGCCAGTCCCCCAGAGCATGTTCTGTGAATACCCCAAGCCTGAATCCCATTGGATAGGGGCTAGAAATTAGCACGGAGTAGGGATTTCCCACAAAGCGGTGGCATTTTCATATAAAATGGCACACACACACTTGTCAAAAAGAAAAGTACTGAAACTAAAAACATTAAGTTAACAGATATGAAACCCAATAACACAACCACTGAGAGTAACAGCACAAACTGAAATGTAAACATGCTAGAATACAAGCCCAACTGAAATAGAAAAGTACAAGCTCTTGGGCCTCATTTTCAGAAAAACATACCTAAAGGGTTGGTACAAAAAGCTTTCTTAATGTCACTAAAGTGTACCCCATCCTTTGGGTCACCCAAAAGCACCCTTGTCACCTACCTGCCAAAGACTCTGTCAAAGCTCTTGATCATCTGCACAGGACACGACATGTGCAGGAAAAGCTTGTGTAGGGGTGACTAAAGAAATATTCATTAGGGACCCCAAATAAAACAGTAAGCCAAAAAAAGGATACAAGGTAGACTAACAAATAGGTACACGATGTGTAGCCTCTAAGAAGTACAATCAAGGGATTCACAAGAGTTAGCTCACACTAGGATACATAAACTAAGAATGTCAAGGAAAATCCAAATCCAAGGAGACAAACTCGACATATTTATAAGAGACACAATCCCTATAACCATAGGATAAACACTCTGTATATTTATAGGAGACATACTCTATATAACCATAGGAGACACACTCTATATAACCAAAGGAGATGCACTCCGTACACCTGTTGGAGACACACTCAATATAATAGTAAGAGACATTTTCCATATATTCATAGGAGACATACTCCATATATTCATAAGATATATACTCTGTATAACTATAGTATACACACTCCATGTATTCGTAGAGGACAAACTCCATATATCTACAGAGGACTCACTATGTATCTTCACATATCCAACCATAGGATTTCACTATTAGCGTACTTGTTTTGGGAGAACCTACTCCTCAAGCCAAAGTGGTCATACAAAAACCACAACTAAAGCTCACGTATAGTTTCCCAAAAGAAATGCTTCATTGTGAGGGTCCCAAATCAGTAAAAAAATCTTCAAAGAACAAAAAAATTGAGAGTTACAAGCATTTGAGAAAATAGGGGTCTTGGGGTCTGGGTCCCATCCAACCTTGCTGGACCGACCTTACTCGGGTCTCAACTCACCCAACCCATAGGGTCTGACCCGCTATGCCAGGATCGACCCGACCTACCGTGTCCAACCAAACCCTCTCGTTCAACCTGAAATGTGGGGCATAGCATGCCGGCTCCATCCCGACCTGCTCAGACACATACCTATTTGATCCACCTAGACCCAACAGTTGTCACGTCCTATCCAACTCCACACGGCTCATAGGTTGGGTCTCTCTTTCTCAACGTGATCAGAATTCATTTCACATGGACGGTCCATGGGACAAGCTCACACCCATGTCTTTGTCAAGGATCCTTAATCCGACACAGCTTGGGGAGTGACGTCCTACCACCATTGGGGCTTTCTGAAATTGGTTTTTTCTACCACCCACCATCACACCACTATAGGGACCTCCAACACCAACCTTTTAGCTGACGGTCTTCTGCTATTGGGTGGCCGCACTGTCGTGTGCCACTGGCGTCTCTCATTCTGCGGGTCCCTGACTCACTTCGGTGATACTTTTTTTTTGAAACAAAATCACCCCATGACCCTCAGGTCACATTCTTCATCTCCATGGGATACAATATTTTTTCATCATTTTGGGAATCCGGTCACATTCATAACCTCCAGTCAAAGCCCAATGTGAGCTGCATGGGTCTGTCGGTGGAGAACGCAAGAACAGAGAGACATAAAGAGGATAAGAACACACTTATAATGGACCATGGCCTTGTTCTTGTCTGTCTTGGTCCATTCATGTCAATGGAATTATGAAATAGAAACAAACGAGTGTTTAACAATATTTTCCCCTTCAATACTGTATTTTTAACCATCCCACCAGAATTATAAAACCACAGATCAACCTGTTTGTGGGTTGGTCAATGATTTTCATTAGAAACAAGAATAGGAAAGGAATCACCAAGAAAAAATAATCCCCATACCTAGAATGTAGATCAGTCAGGGGAGATAATTCTTCATTTATGGAAATCCATCCATGAATGTCCTCAATCCATCGTTAATTGGCATTCGATTCGAGGTTCAATATATAAATTATCATTTTCGGCGAGAGAGAATCCAAGCATTCCAGATAAATTCTCCAGTTTCATGAATTTTAACATTGGTCCATACCCCTGATTAATAGAGGAAACACGATAAAGTATTTCAGCATTTTAATCATGTTTCACCATTTCCACGACACGACATTGCAGCATCACTAAGTTGTCGCACCGAAATGCTGCTGAGTCTCTGGGTAATGTTAAAGATATAAAACCAAATATATTTTTATGCATATTTTTTTTATCTTGAAATTTATGTAAATTAACTTTTTCAACCAACCTACACCAGCCGATGTTAGACTATGCCTAGGGTAAACTCGATGTTCTTATCTCAACGATGCACTCAGATTTCTGATCTGGGATCCCGTTTAGAAGTTAATAAAACCACAAAAATTTTATATTTTTAATAAGTTTAAAAATAGTTTGAGAATTTATTCTGGGAACCTGAAGCATCATTATCATGTTCTATGTTAGTGCAATGTCTCAAAATAATACCATATAATTTTCAAAAAATTGACATGGAAAATCTAGGACATTACACCATTTCCCTTGAAATATTTGATAAATGGGATTCATTTGGTATGATCATACTCATTGAGGCCATAAAATATTACATATGTTTCAATTATACTCTATCATAACTATAAATATATACTAATCATAATGGTCACCATAAAATGACAATATTATCCATGGTTTTGATTCTTAATGGTATTTTATGTCTGAATGGAAAGTAGTCGCTATATTTTATAATAGTACAAAATAAAAAATTAAATATATATTTGGTGTTTTCTATAATTAAATTTCTAAATAATGAATTTTTTCATTGAAATGGTAATTTCATATATACAATTTTGAGTAATTAAAAGCTCCCCCTTCATATATTTCACCATAAAATTACATTTTATACACTAAAAAGATTGGGGTACTTTTGTTTCATTACCAACATTTCTCCCCATGTTGTCTCCTCAAACTTGTGGTTCCACCATAATAATATTACCAGGTCATTTTTCTTATTTATTATAACTTTTTATATATGATCCAATTTCTTCACTAGCTACTCCTTGTATGAATTTTCATTTAACAAAGACACCACATTCGGATTCAGTTTATGTGGGGGTCTATTATGTACTTCTTTAAGAGGGATACATGGCACACATCTTGTACATGAGAAATATTTTTAGGGAGTGCTAATAGATAGACTAAAACATAAATGAAATCAACGATATCAAATGGGATAATATACCTTAGACTAAGCTATCACTTCCTCCCAAAAATCATGAATTTATGTCATGGTGATATATGAAGGAACACTTTATCTATAACATCAAAATCTAGGAATCATTAACATATACCTATAAATATTTTTATATTAATTATGAATGTATTTCATTTGATTCTAAATGTTTTTAAACTTCATTATCATCTCTTGTAAAAGATTGGTTCCCATAATATTTATCTCTCTAAATTCATCCTAAAATATTGGTGTCTAACACCACTTCCCATATAGAGCCTCATAATATCCCATTTTAATTTCAAATGGAAATTTATTTTATATGAAAAATCCACTTGGGTAAGGCGTTGATCAGATAATCCTTTAAAATCTAGTAAATTAAATCTTAACATATCCTATAGAGTTTGAAATGGTCTCTCAAACTGACCACATGTTTAAGCGGATAACCGGTACTGAAACCCAGCTCTATATCTGATAACTGTAGAGGATTTTCAAAAACCATATAGTAATCATCAGATCTAGATCAATTATAACGAAGAGTGATACTCCATATGATGTTTAAAATTATCTTATATATATCTTAATGAGTTGTTCAAGAGATATACATTCCTCAATAATAATGAAAAGTGCAGTCTGAGTAAGGAGATCAAATATTAACCAATTTGAGTAATAGAATTTAGATTTTTTTGGGAGTACTATGATGGAATCCATGTTAATTTTTTCTCATTTCCATAGTGGTATGGTTAATGGTTTCATTATACCCTTATAATTCTAGCTTTAAACATTAAATTGTTGGTATACCAAGCATCAAGATACTAAATTTCCAATCTCCCTTTTCATGTTGTCCCACCAGATGTTTTTCTATAGATATTTATATATATTAGTGTATATAGAACAAATAAATAATTATGAGTTATGTTCATCATCTAGATATTTCATTTTAAGATATGGTTTTGTAGAGATATATATTAGTGTTTCAAACCATATAACTCCATCGTCAACAAAGATGAACTATAGAATATTCACTACCTTTTTCCTTGTATCCTTATCATATTTTTGTTGTTCCTTCATATTCACAATAATATATGGTTGAGTAGTTATATGATAAAGGTAGGATGAAATTCCATTTATGATTCACATGTTCATCATTTTCATGTCCAAGAAAATTGGACCACTTTCATTTATCACGAAGGAAATTTTTGTAGGATCCTCTCCACTCAGAGCATCTGTCACTATATTCTTCATTCCATGATGATAATAGATTGAATATTCGTAATCCTCTAGCAGATCTAGAAACCTTAACTGATTTATATTGATATTCTTTGGGTTGAATATACACTTGAGTCTTTTATAGTCCACTTATATATTAAAATTCTCCCCATAGAAATAATGTAACCAAATATTCAGTGCAAATATCATTATTTTGAGTTATATATCAAGGGCCAGATAGTTTTTCTTAGAGAACATTAATTATTGGGAGAAATAAGTTCTCAATTTGTCACTTTTCAAGAATATATAGACCATTTACTTTTTGGTCACATCATTATAGTTCAAAAATCCTTCCCCACTGGTGGGTAATGTGATAAAAGGTGCTATGATTAGCCTCTTAACTCTTTAAATATTTCCTTTTATTCATAAGTCTAGAAAAAAATTACTCATTTAAAGATAGATTAGTTAGTGGGTTTGATAATCTTGTTATGTTTATCAAAAATTGAAGATAGTACCCAACTAATCCAAGGAAACAACATATCCCCATCATAAATATTGGACTTTTCCAACATTCAATTGCCTCCATATTTGAAGGATACACAAATATCAATTTGAAGGTGATATCATGCCCCAAGAATATTAGTTTCTAATTATATTTTTCAATTTATTATACTTTTTATTAAAATTTCCTTTAACAAGGTCATTAGAAAAAAAATTCAAATGATCCTTATGTTCCTCATTGCTTTTGGAGTGAATAAAAATGTTTTCTATAAAGACTACTGTAAATTTATTGAGGTAATATCTAAAGACCCAATTAATTGTATCGATATAGATAGATGGATTATTAATTAGTCCAAATAGAGTCCCCATGAACTCATAGTGCCTGCAAATTTTATGAAAACAAGTCTTAGAGATATCATCCTTCTACACCATTACATGAAAATATCCCAACTAAAGATCCACCTGAAAGAAAAATTGTGATCCACATAGCTAATCAAACAACGAATAAATCTATATAATATGATAGTTGTTATTTATCATGATATTTTTGTCCTCATAGTTGTCAAAATGGAAGCTCAATGGAAAATTTTTCTTCTTTATTAAAAGTATTGGGGTAACCAAAGGTGAAGAACTAGAGAATATAAACCGTTTATCTAGTTTTTTAGTTATTTATTTGTCTATTAACATTCAAAAATGGTCATTATGTATGGAATCATGGATATTGAAGAATCCCTATGAAGAAGTAATACTGATAACACATCTTATTAGATAGGTGTAATACCATATATTTTTTCTATACACATCAACATATTACCATACTATAGTATTTAGTCAAGGATGACATTTTCTTTAGTCATAATCATTTGATAAAGATAATATTGATCATAATGTATTAATGTCACTTCTTTAAATGATGATCCCAAAAAAGACCCATCCTCCACCTAACAATTTCTTAGAATTATATGGTGGTTCATGGAATAAAGGGTGATTTTATAATGACCCAAAAATTATATAAATTAATATTACTTCAAAATTGAAGAAATTCATTACAAAATATAATAATTCCATGACAGGACTGTATAGGTATAGTGTCTTTAGAAATTGGGAAACATAAACAACTGGTTAGTAAAATATCTTCATTGTCTCCAACTTATTTATTCATAACTAGACTCATTTTTGAGATATCATAATTAATACACTTATTTATAATCCATGTAAAAAGAAACATATGAAAAGGTGAAATCAAATGCTCAATAAGGGTAAACATGGGAGGTATCAATCAAATCATTATCACATGACATAAAAACATAATATTTAAAAATCATATCTTATATATAAAAGAGCATGATATTATGTATTGGGATAAATAATAAATGCTCAATGTAATCCCAAAAGTCATAACATAAGACATGAGTTTTTTTGTCCTACACATATGTGTAGAAAATAATTTCATATCATTGAAGACTCATTTCCAAAACCATCATAGCATACAAAGTCCATTACTAAACTGAGTTCACTCCTCGTTCCAGCCCTCTATTACTAAACCGGATTTACAAGATGTTCTAGTCATTCTTTTCTCAAGAGATATAAATAATTACCCAATACATTGGAGGGAGATATAAGTCCCACGAATCCAATAGTGAAAATCATACATATGTGTCCTATAAATACAAAAACCATTCATCATAGCATAAACCAAAGAATAAAATGGGTTAATTAAATATCATTCTATAATAATACATATAAAAATTGGATTTTATAAATATCATTCCATAATAATAATGATGGGGATAAAAACATAACCCCATTTATATAATTTTATCTTATATGGATAATAATTTGGATAAAATACTAGAAATTAATTTTTTAGTAGAATAACCTTTCTTCTTCAATTTTTTTTTCTTTTCTCAAAATTCTAGGTAATTTTAAAAGAAAATAATTTGTTTAAAAATAAACATGATATTTTTTACATGAAAATTCATGGGAAAAAAATTCTGAAAACGTAAAAATCCATTCATGTCGTATAAGTTAAAAAAAATTATCCTCATAATTTTGCCAAAGAAGTAAAAAATTACCGTGTATCAAATAGTAAAAAAATCATTTCATAATGTTTAATAAAAAATAATCATTGGATATAATTTTCTTTAAATAATTGTATAATAGTATAAATAATATTACATATTTAGGAAACATGTATTTGAGTGATAAATATACACCAGTAAATACATTTGTATAAATATTCTTGGGTAATAATGATATTGTGAAAGTATCCCATAACAATTATAATAAGTTGAATCCTATACCTCAAAAAATAATCAAAATTTTATGACTATCATAACCATCATAATAATAATCCTAAAAACATTCATGGTTAGTATAAACACCACTCAAAATAAATAGGTTGTGTGTATGACATATGTCCCACATAAATAAATTGAGACAAATTAATCCCTTACCTTATGCCTGATTTTCTTTTAGATGTTTCTGAACCTCTTGTATAATGATTTAAAAAATGTCATTGATGTATTTCAGAAACATAGTCATTTTTATGTTATCATATATGATCATAATTTAATAAGTTTTTTTAATAAAATTTCATTGTTTCTCGTTATTCGGATATTAACTACTTTATGTTCTTATGCGTGTTTTGCCGAATAAGTTCTGGTTCTCCATATTAAGTCAATGTTATAAAATTTTAAAAATTATATTTACATAATATATAAATTTTTATTAATTATTGACATTTATATAATCATTATTTAATAAATATTATGTTGAATTAAGCACATCACATCGTGGAGATGGAAGGCCATACGTATGCACGAGTGACAATATAATTCCTAAATTAGTTGAATGGTATTAAATTGGATGGTTTATAATATTTTAGAATTAATATAATGTTATAATAATAATATATAATTATTACATCCATCATTATACCCATATATTTAAGGTGGTGGTGAAAAATAGATTACACCACATCATCGAGACGATAAGTCGTATGTACGCACTCGTGGTGATTTCGTTTTTCGTAGGATGGATAAAATGGAGAATATGTTTGTTTCATAATTATAATAAAATATTATTATATAATTTATTCTGAATTCATTACTTTATAATGAAAAAACTTCTGAAGAGGAAGTAGAAGAATTAATAAGTTTGAAAGAATCAGAAGAGAATATTATCTCTTCTTCGACGTGCTTCCCCTAAATCTCGTCTTAGAGCACTAGAGATGTTATTTGAAGAGGACCAGAACCTCTAGAATGTGACAAGTGAAGTTGACAATGGAAAAGGGAAGTGTATGAACGATAATTAAGGATAAAAGTGAATTGATTATATGATTTAGAATGTTCCCTTTTATAATTTTGGTGAGGGGAAATTTTTGGAAACTCTGTAATTAATATTTTATAAAAAATAAATACATACTCAAAAACCTCCAAAATGTCCCAATTGTGAAGATGAGATGAGATGGAGTTGAAATATCATATTTTTTCTTAATATTATTTATATCAATTTAATCCTTTTCTTTTTTATAAACACTTTGTGATTCTATCAAATTTTTAACTGGGGAATGAAATATTTTATTATTAAAAGGGTGAAATGTTTACTTATTTAAGGTAGAATAGAACATAAATTTATAAATTAGAACATTTTATACAATAGAAAATTTATTTTATATTTTTTAAAAATGTTTTATGATTCTTAAATTATTTAATAATACATTAATTTGATAAAAAATAATTAGTGTCAACTTTGACACTATTGAAATCATTTATTTAGAAAACATATTAAGAAAAGTTATCTTCAAAAAAACTATTTTTTAAAATTAAAAAGTGGTAAAGGTCATATATAAAATTAATTATAAATATTAATTATGCAACACCCCAACCCCAGTTACCCAGAGTCGGTGCATTATTACATAACATAGGCATGATCACAAAAGATCCAGTCTCGAAAGACCAATTAGTTTAGTAGCCTTGGAATCACTAGATACATTCAAGAAGTTTACATTACATCATAAAGTGAAAACTAAAAGAAAATATTGTATCCACACTCATATCCCTTTATACTATCCCTACAGGTCATTCATAAAATACTTAAATACATCTGAGAAAAAATAAAGCATAGAAAGGGGTGAGCTCAATTGCCATTAATGGTTAACAATATAGGGAAAAATTTCATAAATAAGAATAAACATTTAAGGCAATGTATAGATAAAACTAAAGCCTTTTAAACATGAAATTCATCATAATATGGTAGAAATTAAATGAAATATTGCCATTTACTTATTCACATGGATATTCTACTAGTTGAATAATCACATGCAATATCAATAATAACTTTCATAATGATGGAATGCAAAATGCCAGACTGTCATAACCACAAAGTCATGGCCTTGTGCCAAGACTACATATAAGATTTTGTCAAGGACTTATGCCAAGACACTAGTTTGTCTCATGAGACCTACCGATGAATCGAGGAGCTATAGTGGGCTCCACCCGTCACATACTATGTCCAATGCATTCCTCATATGAAAAGTTTGAAACATAACATAAACATTCATATTAAAACTAGCATACAAAATGTCAAAAATTTTAACCACAAACCATGAATGGTATAAAAATAGCACATCCACAGTTAAAAATAACTCATTCGATACAATATGGAATATTGTATTGTATTAGATTAACCCCAATCGATAATAATGAATGATATTGACATAGATTAAAATAATCATCAAACTATTGAGAGAAATATCCCCTTTTTTCTTGAAAACATTTAAAAGTAACACTATTTTTCAATAAACCATTTGAAATAGAATTTTGAATCAAAGTGTCCCATACCACTTTGAAACGTTTAAAATGAATTTTGATTTGAAAACTCTAATGTACTTATAAATAAATCATTAAAACCATTTTTAAAACATGGACATTAATGAGAATTAATTAGAATAATAAATAATTAAAACATTTTAAAATCATATTTTAGTTAGTGTTCCTAACCAAAAGAGAGAAAGTTGAATACAAATAATTGAGGTAACCAAAACTATTCAATATCTTGAGAATAAAAGGATTCATGATATACTATGTCAAAGTACATTATATACACCATATAAAAGTGATTTGGTTTTTAACAACAAAGGAGTCTCAATGGAATGTAAATTGATATGAAATATCTCATAAAGGCCATATCCTTAGGTTAAAGATAAATCAACGACATAATTATGTGTTAAAAATATAAATGCACTCACTATGATTGTATATTCTGAGTAAAACAATCTAATTACATTCACACATATTCTTGTAAAAACAACATCAATGAATTAGATGTTTAACTCAATAAATGGATATTGAGTTAAAATTACTCTTATCATGTTAATATCAATGACTTGAGAATTTATCAATGGATTGATTATGTGTATCAAAAGTTTATCCATAGAAAGGGATGTGTAAATTATGACATAAGAAAATAAATAGTTATTCCACACATAATCTTGGAGTAAAGTAATTAATGAAGTATACGTAAAGCCGAATAAGTGGAAATTGAACTTTCAAATTCCCTTATCAATTTGGTAAGATAAGAAACATACAACCAGAAAAGAATAATCATAAAATCATGATGTATGTTTCAATAAATTAAATTATATTACACAATGAATACAATCATGGGCAGTATACACACCACATGCAATAAATAAGTGGTGAACAATGGAAATCTCACGGAATTAAAAGTGAGATAAGAAACCCCTTACTTTGTACTTTTTACTTGGTAGAGGGTAGGTTAGCCTTCTGTATAATGGTTAAATAATTTTTTTTAATTATACAAGGATTATATACATTAATATGATATCATATAAGATCTTTTATCATTGATTTGTTAATGATATCTTAGTATTATCATCATTCCAGGTTTATACTTACTCGTTTTCTTTTATATGTTTTGTTAAATAAGATGTATTTGTTATGGATAGGTTGTAACTTACTAATATACATAATGATATAATGTCATTAAACATTATTTTTAATCATCAAATGAGAATTAGACTTGAAGGGATACGATGGGGAATGAATCTCATTGCGTTCGTGGAGACAGTAGTCCGTACGTACGTACGAGCAACAATATCATTCTTTTGATATTAAAATAATATATAATTCGATGGAATATCATATATACATAATAATTATCATGCTATATTTATTATTTACATGAATGAAACATAATTATTATACCCATCCAAATAATAATGTATTTAATAACAATTACACCACGACATGGAGATGATAGGCCATACGTACGCACGTATGGTGACATGTCATTCAAAGGATGGATAGAATGCTGAATATGGTTGTACCATATTTATAAAAACATCACAATATATAAAATATACAGGAGTTATTATTTTAGAATTGAAACATAAAATAATGAAGATGTTGAAGAAGAATGCAACTTGAAAAAGGGTGGTGAAAACATTACCTCTTCTTCAGGTTCTACCTTTTGATTTCATCAAAAGGGATCTTTATGATGGCTTTCTGACTGAAGTAAGGCCTCTAGGATTAAGGAAGGATAGTTAAGAGGGTATTTGGGTAGATTTTGGTAGAAGAAAAAGGCTTTGATGTTTTTAAGAATTATTTAGAAGTGGTGTCCTTTTATAAGGGGGAGGAGGGGCTCTTTAGAAAAAAACATAAAGTATTAATTTATAATAAATTAATATTCGGTTTATAATGGCACAAAAATGGATTATTCAAAGTCTAAGGTGGGGATGGTTCTAAATACTTTCATCCAAGAGATTTTAGACAGTTTTGGATCACTATATTAACCTTATCATTTATATTTAACTCTTATTTAAATAGTTTTACATTTACCATATCACTTAGTATTTTTATATTATATGGTAAATTAACTTACTATATACTTCCAAGCGACCCCCAAGTGGTCCATTAATGATAAAAATATCATTATATAAGACCATTGGATGAAACTTAGATTTTTAGGAATAGAATATCAATTAATAATATAATATTTGTTTTAAAAACTCATTTATGTAAATTTTGACAATATTTAATAATTGATTTTTTTAAAGTCTTAAAAACTTTATTAATTAGAAAAAAATTCATTTAAGAAATAAAAAAATTTCAAATTAACTAATAAAATTATTTTATGACATCAAAACTTTCAAATTATATTTATTTTAACATTTATAATACTAATTATTTGATTCTTTCATTAATAAAGAAAATACTACATCATTATTGCATCATAAATAAATTTAATTATTCAATGTCTAAAAATTATAAATAAAATAACATTCTATGGGAAATCGTTTTATATTCCTAATTAATTTTTATAGTAGAAATTATAAAATATATAACCTTATGGAAAAATTGTTTTTCTAAAAGATATATGCTTATGTCATTTTTGTATTTACTTTAACTTAATTAATATAAAGTGTCATTATCACTTACAAGTGGGTCCATGGGGTCCCAAAATCGACCCAAAGATGACCATGGTAGGAAATGTATCAACTAATAGGGTTAAAACATGTTTTAGGGTAACTTATTATTATTAAAATATTATTTTTTACCCTTATTTACCGAATTTACCCTTTAACCATGGTAAATAAAATATTTACTGAAATAATTATTCAAAATGTCTAACAATAAAATTTACCTGTTTTCACAATTTGGAGCTCCTGATTATAAATATGGAATCCATTTTTATAAATTCAAAACCCAGAAGAGGCAGAAATTAATTTAAAATTATTTTCTGTAGTCAAAACAAAAAGCGTGTTTTTAAGAAATAATAACTATAAATAAATTGACACTTGTTTATGTCTGTTTTAAATGTGAAATTACGTACAATTACCATAATTGTATTAAATAGTAAAAATATATTCTAAATATACTTTAAAACCACTCAAAATTCATAATTTCTTACAATTAATTATTTCGATTAAAAAAGTTTTTTTAATTAAAATTTAGTAATTTTCACTATTCATCAAAATATGAAAGTTATTCTAAAAGTACCAAAAATTCACCCTAATATAATTAAGACATTCTAAAACCAAAAATGAAGTCCATTTTGAAAAATAAAATGTATAAAATTTCAAAAAGTGGGTATAAATATTCATAATGACTAGTTTGATTTGTTGTGGTGTGTGTTAGAACTCGAAGTTGCGTCAAACACACGCTACTGTATAATTCAAAGAGAAGCATACCCTGGAAGCTTGGGGTGTTACATTATCCCCTCATTAAATAAATTGAATCCTCGCAATTTATAAAATTGGGCTTGGGAATATAATGGAAAGTCCCACATCAGAAAAAGAGTCAATAAAACGATCATTTTAAAATAAAGAAGGAGAAGTACAAAGGTCACCAAAGATAACCCATACCACGATTCCATGTAGGAAACATGGATATGGAAGATAAAATAAGTGTCATGTTCTGATGGAGAGGGATAGAAAACATGATCAGGAGAATGTTAAAAATAATAAAACCACAAACTTATGATGGGATAAATGGTCATTAGTCTCCTAGTAGGAAAAGTAAATGGATAGCATTTTTTTTGTTTTATGTTACATTAAATAAAGATGAGGAATTAATTTATGAGATTTACTAAGAAAATAAATAGATATACTTAATTTTTAAGTAGAGTTTCATTCCTTAAAAAATTTCTACCACTAAATCATTTTTTTAAACGATGAGTATTCAAGAAGACTTGGTCACATTGAAAGAGCTAGAATAAACTTCTATAGAATCACATGATCCACGAAGGATAAACTATATATTTACCTTGTATTTAGAGATTAATAAAAACCAAAATGGTAAGTACAAGATATGATGATCCCCCAGAAATATATTCCTTTAGATAAAGAAACACTAATCTTAATTTCTAAAATTAAACCAACAATACCCCAAAGGTAAATAAATACCATTCAACAAACAATTGTCCTTATAATACTTCAATATAATCCAAACTAATATTGAAACCTAAAACTTAGAAGAATTTGGTAATGTAGTATTCCAAGTTAAATTGTATCTCCAAATAACATCAACTACTCTTAAAGTCACATACATAAAATTAATTAACCTAATCACATATTCTCTATTATAGGTTAATCATTTCCATAAATAACCCAAATCACTATAAATCCACAATAAAAACATAGATAAAAATCCACCATTACTCCTCAAATGAAACCCCATAGTATTTTATTTTCCTTTGACATATAGTGTTCCCAACAAACCGAACATCTTCCAAAATAACATTTATCAATTAATCACCAAATAATTTTCCTATACTAAGGGTATTCATTTGATAAGACATAAGATCCAAAATCGAATTATTATTGATCAATAAAATCACTTACCTAAAAATAATTAGTCACACTAACTAGGGACTTCACGTAGTCCAGTGGTAGGTGATAAATCCCCATCTCACTTTGGTTGTGGGTTCGATTCCTACAGATTTGTACGATGCAATAGGTTGTCACACGGTCTGCGTGTTGTCCTTTTTTTAAAACTAAATTTTATAAAATTATCAAAATGAGATAAATTCCTCAAAATAACTATAACATAATTTAACCACAAATGTTATCCCATACCTTTCATTTTTATCCCAAAATATAATAACTTGTAATTTCCTCAAACCCAATGATCATATAAAACAGAATGGTAATTTACAACTATATCCACAAGAGAAAAGACAAGTCTTCCTCAAATATTTTTCTCACATGGCAAACTCCAGGGTTACAAATACAAGAGAAAATTATTCGAGAGTAATCCCATCAACAAGGAGCACTAATACTTTTAAATATTTCTCCAACCA
This sequence comes from Viscum album, assembly GCA_963277665.1. Taxonomy (NCBI): domain Eukaryota; kingdom Viridiplantae; phylum Streptophyta; class Magnoliopsida; order Santalales; family Viscaceae; genus Viscum; species Viscum album. The sequence continues at coordinate 1,473,531,878 of OY728132.1, read as the reverse complement.
TTTACTTCCACTTAGCTTCTTCTTTGACCAAGAAAATATCCTATAGAATAGGGAGTTCACTCAGGTAATTTCCAGGTCCCCTACATTTACAGAAAATGACTGTAAATGGATTCTTGGGGCCATTTTTATTTTCGTCCATAGTACTCTTCATTTTTCCTCAGAAATTCTTCACTTTACATCCATATTTCCTGCACGTAAATCATCTCTTTGTTCCATTGAGACACTTTCCAGGGTGTATCCTTCCACATTTCCTTCATGATAGAAATTACGGATTATTTTCTTTATGGTCTCTACTACTGGAGATCTTATCATTCATCACATTTCTCTTCTTTTTTGAGTCCGGGAGTTGGTTAATATATATGTTGCTGATCATATATTTGGAAAACTGATTTGGCATGAAAATGATATCTTTTACGCCTATCAACATTGTATTTTGTTTATCATTTCCACCACCGTTCCCACCTTGTACATCATTCTCAATGTTACTATGACTTCCTCGGAATCCAGCCATTGACTAAAACCAGAAAGAATTGTGTGAGTAACAGTAGTCATAAAATCATTTAGAGAATATCATGACACCATATTCTCAACCGGAAACCCCTTAGGATTAACCAAGGTCATTTATTCTCATCTTATATAAAAAAATTTTAATTTTTTTTAAAGAAAATGTAAATTATCCTAAGCATATCCCCTGGAAGTGTCGTAACCAAGAGTGCAACAAGGGCCGTTGTTGTGAACCAGTTCCCATTCGAGTCTAGCTCAAAGAGGTGTTTTCAGGTTTTACCCCTAAGTACATCTATGCCAAAGATGCCTCTACTTGCTCATATCTAGACATGGATGTATATCTTAGAAAACTCATAAAATCTCTACAATATGAAAATTCTAGGATGTTCTTATATACTAATCCTCAAAGTCCATCTTAGGTCTATGTTCACTAATCAGAGTTTATATAAATATAGCTTTCAATGTTTGTACTAAACTTCCTCTGATACCAATTGTAATTCCCAGACCCCAGTTATCCAGAGTTGGTGCATTATTACATAACATTAGCATGATCACAAAAGATCAGGTCATAAAAGTCTGATTAATTTAGTAGCTTTGGAATCACTAGATACATTCATGAAGTTTACATTACATCATAATGTGAAAACTACAACAACATCTTGTCTCCACACTCATATACCCTTACAATATCCCTGTAGTTTATTCATAAAATTCTTCTTCACATTCTGTGAAAAATAAAACATAGAAAGGGGTGAGCTGAAATTTCCAGTAAGGATAACAATATAGAGGAAACTTTCATAAATAAGCATAAACATTTAAGGAAATTTATAACTAAGACAATATCCTTTTAAACTTGAACTTCATCATAATATGGTAGAAATAAAATGAAATAATTCCATTTACTTATTTCCATTGATATTATACTAGTCGAATAATCACATGAAATATCAATAACCACTTTCATAATGATGGAATGCAGAATGCCAGACTATCATAACCACATAGTCAAGGCCTTGTGCCAAGACTACAAATAAGATTTTGTCATGGACTTGTACCAAGACACTAGTTTGTCTCATGAGACCTACCAATGCATCGTGGAGCTATAGCAGGCTCCACCCTTCACTTACTATGTCCAATGCATTCCTCATATGAAAATTTTGAAACATAACATAAACATTCATATTAATACTAGCATATGAAATGTCAATACTTTTAACAAAAATCCATGAATGGTATAAAAATAGCACATCCACAGTCAAACATAACTCATTTGATACAATATGGAAGATTGTATTGTATCATATTAACCTCAATCCAGAATAATGAAGGATATTGATATAGATTAAAATAATCATCAAACTATATAGAGAAATATCCCCCTTTTTCTTGAAAACATTTAAAAGTCACACTATTTTTCATGAAGCCATTTAAAATAGATTTTTGAATCAAAGTGTCCCATACCACTTTGAAACTTTTAAAGGGAATTTTGATTTGAATACATTAATTTCCATATAAATAAATCCTTAAAACCATTTTTAAAACATGGACATTAATGAGAATGATTTAGAATAATAAATCCTTAAAACATTTTAAAATGATATTTTAGTTAGAGTTACTATCCAAAAGAGAGACACTTGAATAAAATTAAATGAGGTAACCAAAACATTGAAATATCATGAGAATTAAGGGATTCATGATATATAATGTCAAAGTACATTATATACAGAATATAAAAGTGATTTGGTGTATAACAACAAAGGAGTCTCAATGGAATGTAAATTGAGATAAAATCTCTCATAAAGGCCGTATCCTTAGGTTAAGGATAAATCAATGACATAATTATGTGTGAAAAATATAAATACACTCAATATGATTATATATTCAGTGTAAAACAATCAATGTACATTTACACATATTCTTGTAAGAACAACACCAAGGAATTAGAAGTTTAACTAAATAAATAGTGATTGAGTTAAAATTACTCTTATCAAGTTCATATCGATGACTTGAGAATTTATCAACGAAGTGATTATGTGTATAAAAAGTATATCCACTGAAAGGGGAGTTGAAATTATGACATAAGCAAATAAATAGTGATTGCACACATAATCTTGGATTAAAATAATCAATGAAGTATGGGTAAAGATGAATGAGTGGAAATTGAAATTTCAAATTCCCTTATCGATTTGGTAACTTATGAAAAATAAACCCATGAAAGAATAATCATACAAGTATGATGTAAGAATCCATACATTAAATTATATTACACAATGAATAAAATCATGGGCAGTATACACAAAAAATGCAATAAATAAGTGGTGAATAATGGAAATCTCACAGAATTAAAAGTGAGAAAAGAGACCCCTTACTTTGTACTTTTTCCTTGGGAAAGGGTAGGATATCGTACTGTATAATGGTTAAATAAGTTTTTTTTAATTACAAAAGGATCATATACATTAATATGATATAAGGTATGATCTTTTAACAATGCTTTGTTAAAGATATCTTAGTATTATCTTCGTTTCAGGTGTTAACTTACTCGTTTTATTTTATATGTTTTGTTACATAAGTCGTGTTTGTTATGGATAGGTTTCATATAATTCATATCCAGAATGATATCAAGATCTTAACATTATATGAAATCATCAAATGAGAATTATACTTTAATGGATACGATGAGGAATGAATCTCATCGCATTCATGGAGACGGTAGTCCGTACATTCGCATGAGCGATAATATCATTCTTTTGATAATAAAATAATATATAATTTGATGGTATATAATATATACATAATATTTATCATGTTATATTTATTATTTACATGAATTAAACATCAGTATTATACCCATAAAAATAATAATGTATTGAATAACAATTACACCACGACGTGGAGACGGTAGGCAGTACGTACGCACGTATGGTGACATGTCATTCAAAGGATGGATAGAATAATGAATATGGCTGTACCATATTTATAATAACATCATAGTATATAGAAGATATTGGAGTTATTATTTTAGATTGTAAACCACAAAGAAATAATATTTTGAAGAAGAAAGGAACTTGAACAAGTGTGGTGAAAATATTACCTCTTCTTTGGGTTCTTCATTTTGATTTGATTAAAGGGGATCCTTAGGTTGGCTTTATGAATAAAGGAAGGACTCTAGGATTAAGAGAGAATATTTGAGAGGGTATTTGGGCAGAGTTTGGCCTATTAAAAAGGCTTTGAAGGTATGAATAATTGGTTAGAAGTGGTGTCCTTTTATAAGGGGGAGGAGGGGCTCTTTAGGAAAAACAAAAAGTATTAATTTATAATAAATTAATATTAGGTTTCTAATGGCTCAAAATTATATTATTCAAAGTATATGGTGGGTATGGGTCGAAATAATTTCATCCAATAAATTTTAGAGAGGTCTGGGTCACTATATTCACCTTATCATTTATATTTCACTCTTAGTTAAATAGTTTGACAATTACCATGTCACTTTGTATTTTTATATTATATGGTTAAAAAACCACCTATATACTTCCAAGACACCGTCAAGTGGTCCATTAATGATAAAAATATTATTATATAAGTTTTTTTACCAAACATTAAATTTTTAGGAATAGAATATAAATTAATAAGATAATATTACTTTTAAAAACACATTTATGTCAATTCTGACAATATTTAATAATTGATTTTCGTTACAGTCTTAAAAACGTTATTAATTTGAACAAAATTAATTTAAACAATACTAACAAGTTATATTAACTAATATAATTCTTAGATGGAATCAGAACATTCAAATTATATTTATTTTAACATTTATAATACTAATTATTTGATTCTTTCATTAATATGGAAAATACTTCATCATTATTGCGTCATAAATAAATTTAATTATTCAACGTCTAAAAATTATAAATAAAATACCGTTATTTAGAAAATATTTTTATATTTATAATGAATATTTATAGTTGAAAATATAACATATATAACCCTATGTAAAAATTGTTTTTCTGGAAGATATATGCTTTTTTCATTTTTGTATTTACTTTAACTTAATTAATATAAAGTGTCATTATCACTTACAATTGGATCCAGGGTGTCCCGAAATAGACCAAAAGATGCCCATTCTCGGACATGTGTCAATAAATATGGTTAGGACACATTTTATGGTAATTTATTATTATTTTAATATTATTTTTCACCCTTATTTACTGGATTTACCCTTTAACCATTGTAAATAAAATATTTAACGAAGTAATTATTCAAAATTTATAAAAATAAAAGTTACCTATTTACACAATTTGTAACTCCTGATTCAAAATATGGAATCCAATTTTCTAATTTCAAAACACAGAAGTGGCAGAAATTAATTAAAAATTAATTCCCACTGTCAAAACAAAAAGCGCATTTTTAAGAAATAATAACTATCAAAAGATTGAAAGTTGTTTATATTCTGTTTAAATGTGAAATTATGTCAAATGACAAAAATTGTATTAAATGGTAAAAATATATTCTAAAAATACATTAAAACCACTCAAATTCATAACTTATCACTATTAATTATTTCTATATATTTTTTTAATCAAAATTTAGTAATTTTCACTATTCATTAAATTATGAAAGTTATCTGAAAAGAACCAAATATTCACCCTAAGATAATTTTGATATTAAAAATCCAAAAATAAAGTCCATTTTGAAAGATAAAATGTATAAAATTTTAAAAAGTGGGTATTACTATTCATAATGGCTAGTTTGATTGGTTGTGGTGTGTGTTAGAACTCGATGTTGCGTACAACACACGCTACTATATTATTCAAAGAGAAATTTATCGTGGAAGCTTGGGGTGTTACATTCTACCCACCTTCAATAAATTTCATCCTCAAAATTTTTAAAATTGGGCTATTGAATATAATGGAAAGTCCCACATCGGAAAAATTGTCAATAAAACTATCATTTTAAAAGAAAGAAAGAGAAGTACAAAGGTCACCAAAGATAACCCATACCAGGATTCCATGTAGGAGACATGCATATGGAAGATAAAATAAGTGTCATATTCTGATGGAGAGGGATAGAAAACATGACCAGAAGAATGTTAAAAAAAATAAAACCACAAACTTGTGATGGGATAAATGGTCATTAGTCTCCTAGTAGGAAAAGTAAATGGACAACATTTTTTTTTGTTTTACGTTACATTGAATAAAGATGAGGAATTAATTTATGAGATTTACTAAGAACATAAATAGATATACTTAATTTTTAAGTAGAGTTTCATTATTTAATAATTTTTTTCCACTAACTCATTTTTTTAAATGATGAGTATTCAAGAAGACTTGGTCACATTAGAAGCGCTATAATAAAATTCTATAGAGTCACATGATCCATGAAGGATTAAATATATATATACCTTGTATTTAGTGATTAATTAAAACCAAAACGGTTAGTACAATATCTGATGATCCCCCAAAAGGATATTCTTTTAGATAAAGAAACTATAATCATAATTTCTAAAATTAAACCAACAAAACCCCCAAGGTTAAATAAATAACATTCAATAAACAATTGTCCTTAAAATCCTTAAATATAATACCTACTAATATTAAAACCAAAAACATAGAAGAATCTAGTTATGTTGTCTTCCATTTAAATTGTATCTACAAATGACATAAAATACTATTAAAGTCACATACTTAAAAGTAATTAACCTAATCACATATTCTCTATTATAGGTTAATCATTTTCATAAATAACCCATATCACTATTAATCCACAATAAAAATGTATATAAAAATCCACCATTACTCCTCAAATGAAACCCCATAGTATTCTATTTTCTTTGGAAATATAGTGTTCCCAACAAAGTGAACATCTTCCAAAATAACATTTATCAATTAATCACCAAATAATGTTCCTATAATAAGGGTATTAATTTGATAATACATACGATCCAAAATCAACTTATTATTGATCAATAAAATCATTTTACAAAAAATAATTAGTCACATTAACCAGGGACATCACGTAGTCCAGTGGTAGGTGATAAATCCCAATCACACAATGGTTGTGGGTTCTATTCCAACAGCTTTGTCCGACGTGATGGGTTGTTACACGGTCTGTGTGTTGTCCTTTTTTAAAAACAATATTTTATAACATTACCAAAATGATATAAATTCCTCAAAATAACCATAACATAATTTAACCACAAATGTTATCTCATACCTTTCACTTTCATCCCAAAATATAATAACATGTAATTGCCTCTAACCCAATGATCATATAAAACCAAATGGTTATTTATAACTATATCCAAATGAGAAAAGACTAGAATTCCTCAAATATTATTCTCACATGGAAAACTGTAGGGTTACAAAAACAAGAGAAAATTTTTCCAAAGTAATCCCATCAACAAGGAGCACTAATACTTTTAAACATTTCTCCAACCATTTACTTCCTCATAGCTTCTTCTTTGACCAATAAAATATCCTATAGAATAGGGCATTCACTCGGGTAATGTCCAGGTCCCTTGTATTTACAGAAAATGACCGTAAAGGGATTCTTGGAACCATTTTTATTTTCTTCCATAGTACTCTTCATTTTTCCTTGGCAATTCTTCACTTTATGTCCTTCTTTCCCACACGTAAAGCATTTCTTTGTTCTGTTGAGATACATTCCTGGGTGTCTCCTTCCACATTTCCTGCATTATGGAAATTGAGGATTCTTTTCTCCATGGTCTCCACTACTAGAGCTTTTATCATTCATCACCTTTCTCTTCTTTGTTGAGTTTAGGAGTTGGTTAATGTATATGTTGTTGATCACATATTTGGAAAACTGATTTGGCATGAACAAGATATCTTTTACGCCTATCAACATTCCATTTTGTTGATCATTTCCACCACTGTTCCCACCTTGTACATCATTCTCAATTTTACTATGAATTCCTCGGAAACTAGCCATTGACTAAAAGCAGAAAGAATTGTGTGAGTAACAGTAGTCATAAAATAATTTAGAGAATATCATGACACAATATTCTCAATTTGAAACTCCTTAGGATTAACCACAATCATTTATTCTCATCTTATATAAAAATACTTCAAATTTTTTTGTAAAGAAAATTTAATTTATCCTAAGCATATCCCTCGGGAGTGTCGTAACCAAGAGTGCAGCAAGGTCGGCTGTCGTGCACGAGTTCCTATTCGAGTTTAGCTCAAAGCGGTGTTTTCAGGTTTTACCCCTAGGTACATCTGTGCCAGTGCCGCCTCTACCTACTCGTATCCATATATGGATGTATTTCTTGGAAAAATCAAAAAATCTATACAATATGAAAATTCTAGGAAGTTCTTCTATACTAATCCTAAAAGCCCATATTAGGTCTATGTTCTCTAATCAGAGTTTATCTAAATCTAGCTTTCAAGGTTTGTACTAAACTTCCTCTGATACCAACTGTAACGCCCCGACCCGAATTACCCTAATTCGGTGCATTATTAAATAACATTGGAATGTTCACAAAAGATCATGTATTGAAAGACTGATTAGTTTAGTATCATATGAATCAGTAGATATATTCATGAAGTTTACATTACAATATAAACTGAAAACTACAACAACATCTTGTATCCACACACATATCCCCCTGTACTATCCCTACAGGTCATTCATAAAATACTTTTTCACATCCTAGGAAAAAGAAAACATAGAAAGGGGAGATCTCAAATGCCCAGTAAGGATAACAATATAGTGGAAAATTTCATAAATAAGCATAATCATTTAAGGAAATATATAACTAAACTAAAATCCTTTTAAACGTCAACTTCATCATAATACGGTAGAAAGAAAATGAAATAATGTCATTTACTTATTCATAGGGATATTCTACTAGTCGAATAATCAAATGGAATATCAGTAACCACTTTCGTAATGATGGAATGCATAATGCCAGACTATCATAACCACGTAGTCACGACCTTGTGCCAAGACTACAAATAAGTTTTTTTCAAGGCCTTGTGCCAAGACACTAGTTTGTCTAATGAGACCTACCGATGCATCGAGGAGTTATAGCAGGCTCCACTCGTCACTTACTATGTCCAATGTATTCCTCATATGAAAATTTTGAAACATAACATAAACATTCATATTAAAACTGGAATACGAAATGTCAATACTTTTAACCACAAACCATGAATGGTATATAAATAGCACATCCACAGTCAAACATTACTCATTCAATACAATTTGGAAGATTTTATTGCATCATATTATCCTCAATTGAGAATAATGAAGGATATTGACATATATTAAAATAATCATCAAACTATTAAGAGAAATAACCCCCCTTTTCTTGAGAACATTTACAAGTCACACTATTTGTCAAGAAACCATTTAAAATATATTTTTGAATCAAAGTTTCCCATTCCTCTTTGAAACTTTTAAAAGTAATTTTTAGTTGTAAACTTTAATTTCCATATAAATAAATCTGTAAACCCATTTTTAAAACATGGACATTAATGAGAAAGATTTAGATTAAATACATCTTTTAAAAAATTTAAAAAGATATTTTAGTTAGAGTTCCTAACTAAAAGAGAGACACATGAATACATATAATTTAGGTAGCCAAAACATTTAAATATCATGAGAATAAAGGGATTCATGATATACGATGTCAATGTACATTATATACACCATATAAAAGTGATTTGGTGTTTAACAACAATGGAGTCTCAATGGAATGTAAATTGAGATGAAATCTCTCATAAAGGTCGTATCCTTATGTTAAGGATAAATCAACGACATAATTATGTGTGAAAAATATAAATACACTCAATATGATTGGATATTCAGTGTAAAACAATCAAAGGACATTCACACATATTCTATTAAAAACATCTCCAATGAATTAGATGTTTAACTCAATAAATGGAGATTGAGTTAAAATTACTCTTATCAAGTTCATATCGATGACTTGAAAATTTATCAATGGAGTGATTATGTGTATAAAAAGTATATCCACATAAAGGGGAGTGTAAATTATTACATAATAAAATAAATAGTGATTCCACACATAATCTTGGAGTAAAATAATCAATGAAGTATGCATAAAGCCGAATGAGTGGAAATTGAAATTTAAAATTCCCTTATAGATTTGGTAACTTATGAAACATACACCCATGAAAGAAGAATCATACAATGATGATGTATGTATCCATAAGTTAAATTATATTACACAATGAATACAATCATGGGTTTTATACAAACCACATGCAATAAATAAGTGGTGAACAATGTAAATCTTATGGAATTAAAAGTGAGATAAAAAACCCCTTACTTTGTATTTTTTCCTTGGTAGAGGGTTGGTTAGCCTCTTGTATAATGGTGAAATAATTGTTATTGAATTATAAAAGGATCATATACATTAACATGATATCATATATGATCTTTTAACATTGCATTGTTATTGATATCTTAGTATTATCGTCGTTTCGGGTGTTAACTTACTCGTTTTCTTTTTTATGTTTTGTTACATAAGTCATGTTTGTTATGGATAGTTTGTATCTTATTCATATCCAGAATGATATCAAGTCCTTAAAATATATTTTTAATCAACAAATGAAAATTATACTTGAATGGATACGATGGGGAATGAATATCATCGCGTTCGTGGAGACGGTAGTCCGTTCTTACGCACAAGCAATAATATAATAATTTTGATATTAAAATAAAATATAATTGGATGGTATATCGTATGTAAAAAATAATTATCATTTTGTATTTATTATTTACATGAATTAAACATCATTATTATACCCATACATGAAATAATGTATTGAATAACAATTACACCACGACGTGAAAACGGTAGGCCGTACGTACGCACGTATGGTGGCAAGTCATTAAAATGATAGATAGAATCCTGAATATGGTTGTACCATATTTATAATAACATCATAGTATACAGAAGATACTGGAGTTATTATTTTAGAATTGAAACAACAAATATTGTATAATTTGAAAAAGAAAGTAACTTAAAAAAGGGTGGTAAAAACATTTCCTCTTCTTCGGGTTCTTCCTTTTGATTTCATCAAAAGGGGTCCTTAGGTTGGACTTATGACTAAAGGAAGTCCTCTAAGATTAAGGGAGGATAGTTGAGAGGGTATTTGGGCAGAGTTTTGTCAAACCAAAAGTCTTTGATGGTATAAATAATTTGTTAGAAATGGTGACCTTTTATAAGGGGGAGGAGTGTCTCTTTAGGAAAAACTTAAAGTATTAATTTATAATAAATTCATATTTGGTTTATAATGGCTAAAAAGTGGATTATCCAATGTATAATGTAGGAATGGGTCGAAATATTTTTATAAAAAAGATTTTAGACAGGTTTGGGTCACTATGTTAACCTTATCATTTATATTTAACTCTTAGTTAAATAGTTTGACATTTACCATGTCACTTTGTATTTTTATATTATATGGTTAATAAACATACAATATACAAACATGAGACCCAAAAATGGTCCATTAATGATACAACTGTCATTAGATAAGTCCTTTGGAAGAAACTTATATTTTTAGGAATAGAATATCAATTAATAATATAATATTTGTTTTAAAAACTCATTTATGTCAATTTTGACAATATTTAATAATTGGTATTTTTAAAAGTCTTAAAACCTTTATTAATTCGAACCAAATTGATTTATGAAATCCCTACACATCATATTAACTAATAAAATTCGTGTATGGAATCAAAACTTTCAAATTATATTTATTTTAACATTTATAATACTAATTATTTGATTCTTTCATTAATAAGTAAAATACTGCATTATTATTGCGTCATAAATAAATTTAATTACTCAATGTCTAAAAATTATAAAAAAATACGATTATGGAGGAAATATTCTTATATTTCTAATGAATCTTTATAGTCGAAAATATAACATATATAAACCTATGTAAAAATTGTTTTTCTAAAAGATATATGCTTTTTTCATTTTTGTATTTACTTTAACTTAATTAATATAAAGTGTCATTATCACTTACAAGTGGATCCATGGGGTCTCAAAATCAACCCAAAGATTCCCATGGTCTAAAATGTTTCAACAGATAGGGTTATAACACGTTTTAGGGTAATATATTATTATTATAATATATTTTTTTCCCTTATTTAACGGATTTACCCCTTAACCATGGTAAATAAAATATTTACCGAAGTAATTATTCAAAATGTCTAAAAATAAAAGTTATCTATTTACACCATTTGGACCACCTGATTCTAAATATGGAATCAATTTTTATAAATTCAAAACAGATAAGTGGTAGAAATTAAATTAAAAGTAATTCCCGCTATCAAAACAAAAAGCGTGTTTTTAAGAAATAATAACTATCAAAATATTGACACATGTTTTTGTCTAGTTTAAATGTGAAATTACATCCAATGACCAAAATTTTATTAAATGGTAATAATATATTATAGATATACTTTAAAACCATTCAAATTCATAATTTATCACTACTAATTATTTCAATTAAAAAACTTGTTTTTAAATAAAATTTAGTAATTGTTACTATTCATCAAAATATGAAAGTTATCCGAAAAGTACCAAAAATTCACCCTTAGATAATTTAGATAATATGAATCCAAAAAATGAAGTCCATTTTGAATGATAAAATGTATAAAATTTCAAAAATTGGGTATTACTATCCATAACGGCTAGTTTGATTGGTTATGGTGTTTGTTAGAACTCGAAGTTGCGTACAACATAGGCTACTGTATTATTGAAAGAGAAGCATACCGTGGAATCTTGGGGTGTTACATTCCCCCCTAATTCAATAAATTTCATCCTAGAAATTTTTAAAATTAGTCTTGGAAATATAATGTAAAGTCCCACATTGGAAAAAGAGTCAATAAAAATACCATTTTAAAAGAAAGAAGGAGAATTACAAAGGTCACCCAAGATAACCCATAAAAGGATTCCATGTAAAAAAACATTAATATGGAAGATAAAATAAGTGTCAAGTTCTGATGGAGAGGGATATAAAACATGATTAGGAGAAAATTAACAATAAGAAAACCACAAACTTGTGATGGGACAAATGGTCATTAGTCTCCGAGTAGGAAAAGTAAATGGACAATTTTTTTTAAGTTACATTACATAAATATGAGGAATTCATTTATGAGATTGACTAAGTACATAAATAGATATACATAATTTTTTAAGTAGACTTTCATTATTTAATAAATTTCTACCACTAACTTATTTTTTTTAAACGATGATTATTCAAGAAGACTTGGTCACATTGGAAGAGCTAGAATGAACTTCTATAGAATCACATGATCCACGAAGGATAAACTATATATTTACCTTGTCTTTAATGATTAATCAAAACCTAAATGGTTAGTATAAGATCTGATGATCTCCCAAAAGGATATTCCTTTAGATAAAGAAACAATAATATTAATTTCTAAAATTAAACCAACAATACCCCAAAGTTAAATAAATACCATTCAATAAACAATTATCCTTAAAATACTTCAATATTATCCAAACTAATATTGAAACCCAAAACTTAGAAGAATTTGGTTATGTAGTCTTCCATGTTAAATTGTATCTACAAATGGCATCAACTACTCTTAATGTCACATACTTAAAATTAATTAACCTAATCAAATATTCTCTATTTTAGGTTAATCATTTCCATAAATAACCCAAATCACTATAAATCCACAATAAAAATGTAGATAAAACTCCACCCTTACTCCTCAAATGAAACCCCATAGTATTCTATTTTCCATGGTCATTTAGTGTTCCCAAAATAATTAACATATTCCAAAATAACATTTATCAATTAATCACAAAATCATTTTCCAATACTAAGGGTATTCATTTGATAAGACATAAGATCCAAAATCAACTTATTGTTGATCAATAAAATCACTTAACTAAAAATAATTAGTAACACTAACTAGGGACATCACGTAGTCCAGTGGTAGGTGATAATTCCCAATCACACTTTGGTTGTGGGTTCGATTCCTACAGCTTTTTCCGACGCGATGGGTTGTCACACAGTCTACTTATTGTCCTTTTTTTTAAAAAATATATATTTTATAATATTACCAAAATGAGATAAATTCTTTAAAATAACCATAACATTATTTAACCACAAATTTTATCTCATACCTTTCATTTTCATCCCAAAATAAAATAACTTGTAATTTCCTCAAACCCAATGATCATATTTAAAAAAATGGTTATTTATAACTATATCCACAACAGAGAAGACAAACCTTCTTAAAATATTAATCTCAAATGGAAAACTGTAGGGTTACAAATACAAGAGAAAATTATTCCAAAGTAATCCCATCAACAAGGAGAACTAATACTTTTAAACATTTCTCCAACCATTTACTTCCACATATCTTCTTCTTTGACCAATAAAATATCCTATAGAACAAGGAATTCACTCGGGTAATGGAAAGGTCCCCTACATTTACAGAAAATGACTGTAAATGGATTCTTGGGACTATTTTTATTTTCTTCCATAGTACTCTTCATTTTTCCTCGACAATTATTCTTTTTATTTCCCTCTTTTCCCACACATAAAGAATTTCTTTGTTCCATGGAGACACTTTCCTGGGTGTCTCCTTCCACATTTCGTGCATGATGGAAATTGTGGATTCTTTTCTCCATGGTCTACACTACTGGAGCTCTTATCATTCGTTAACTTTGTCTTCTTTGTTGATTCCGTGAGTTGGTTAATATATATGTTGTTGATCAAATTTTTGGAAAAATGATTTGGCTTGAACATGATATATTTTACGCCTATAAAAATTCTATTTTGTTGATCATTTCCACCACAGTTCCCACCTTGTACATCATTCTCAATGTTACTATCACTTCCTCGGAATCTAGCCATTGAGTAAAACCAGAAAGCATTGTGTGAGTAACAGTAGTTATAAAATCATTTAGAGCATATCATGACACCATATTCTCAATTTGACACACCTTAGGATTAACCAATTTCATTTATTATCATCTTATATAATAATAATACAAATTTTTTTGTAAATAAAATGTAAATTATCCTAAACATATGCCCCAAGAGTGTCGTAACCAAGACTGTAGTAAGGCCCGTTGTCATGCACCAGTTCCCGTTCGAGTCTAGCTCAAAGTGGTATTTTCAGGTTTTACCCCTAGGTACTTCTGTTCCAGATCTGACTCTACCTGCTCATATCCAGATAGGAATGTATTGCTCAGAAAACTCACAAAATCTCTACAATATGAAAATTCTAGGAAGTTATTCTATACTAATCCTCAAAGTCCATCTTAGGTCTATGTGCTCAAATCATAGTTTATCTAAATCTAACTTCCAATGATTGTACTAAACTTCCTCTGATACCAACTGTAACACCCCAAACCCAGTTACCCAGATTCGGTGCATTATTACATAACATTGGCATGATCACAAATAGTCATGTCTCGAAAGAACGATTAGTTTAGTACCCTTGAATCACTAGATAAAATCATGAAGTTTACATTACATCATAAAGTGAAAACTACAACAACATATTGTCTCCACACTCATATCCCCTTATAATATCCCTTTAGGTCATTCATAAAATAATTCTTCACATCTTGGGAAAAATAAAACATAGAAAGGGGTGAGCCTAAATGCCCTGTAAGGATAATAATATAGCCGAAACTTTCATAAATAATCATAAACATTTAAGGCAATTTATAACTAAAACAAAAGCCTAGTGCCAAGACTATCATAACCACATAAATAATTCCTTTTAGTTATTTAGATGGTTATTCTACTAGTCTAATAATCGCATGAAATATCAATAAGCACTTTCATAATGATGGAATGCATAATTCCAGACAATCATAACCACATAGTCAAGGCCTTGTGCCAAGACTACAAATAAGATTCTGTCAAGGCCTTTTTCCAAGACACTAGTTTGTCTCATGAGACCTACCGATGCATCAAGGAGATATAGCGGGCTCCACCCATCACTTACTATTTCCAATGCATTCCTCATATGAAAAGTTTGAAACATAACATAAAAATTAATATTAAAACTAGCATACGATATGTCACTACTTTTAACCAAAAACCATGAATGGTATAAAAATAGCACATCCACAGTCAATCATAACTCATTTAATAAAATATGGAAGAATTTATTGTATCAGATTAACCTCAATCGATAATAATGAAGGATATTGACATAGATTAAAATAATCATCAAACTATTGAGAGAAATACCCACCTTTTTCTTGAAAACATTTAAAAGTTACACTATTTGTTAAGAAGCCATTTAAAATAAATTTTTGAATCCAAGTATCCCATAACACTTTGAAACATTTAAAAGGAATTTTTATTTGAAAACTGTAATGTCCATATAAAAAATCCTAAAAACCATTTTTAAAAAATGGACATTAATGAGAATGATTTAGAATAATAAATATTTAAAACATTTTAAAATGATATTTTAGTTAGAGTTCCTAACCAAAATAAAGACACTTGAATACAAATAATTGAGGTAACAAAAACTATGCAATATCATGAGAATAAAGGGATTCATGATATACTATGTCAATGTACATTATTTAAACCATATAAAAGTGATTCGGTGTATAACAACAAAGGAGTATCAATGGTATGTAAATTGAGATGAAATCTCTCATAAAGTTTGTATCCTTAGGTTAAGGATAAATCAAAGACATAATTATGTGTGAAAAATATAAATACACTCAATATGATTGGATATTAAATGTAAAACAATAAAAGTACATTCACAAATATTCGTGTAAAAACAACACCAATGAACTGGATGTTTAACTAAATAAATGGAGATTGAGTTAAAATTACTCTTATCAAGTTCATATCGATTACTTGAGAATTTATCAATGGAGTTATTATGTGTATAAAAATTATATCCACAGAAAGGGGAATGGAGATTATGACATAAGAAAATAAATAGTGATTCCACACATAATCTTGGAGTAAATTAATCAATGAAGTATGCGTAAAGCCAAATGAGTGGAAATTGAAATTTCAAATTCCCTTATCGATTTGGTAACTTAAGAAACATACCCCCACGAAAGAATAATCATACAATGATGATTTAAGTATCCATAAATTAAATTATATTACATAATTAATACAATCATGGGTAGTATACACACCACATGCAATAAATAAGTGGTGAACAATGGAAATCTCACAGAATTAAAAGTGAGATAAGAAACCCCTTACTTTGTACTTTTCCATGGTCAAGGGTAGGTTATCCTCCTGTATAATGGTTAAATAATTTTTATTTAATTATACAAGGATAATATACATTAATATGATATCATATATGATCTTTTAACATTGTTTTGTTAATGATATCTTAGTATTATCGCCGTTTCAGGTGTTAACTTACTTGTTTTCTTTTATATGTTTTGTTACATAAGTCATTTTTGTTATGAATAGGTTGTATCTTATTAATATCTATAATTATATAAAGTTCTTAATACTTATTTTTAATCATCATATGAGAATTATACTTGAATGGATATGATGGGGAATGAATATCATCGCGTTCGTGGAGACGGTAGTCCGTACGTACGCATGAGAGACAATATCATTCTTTTGATATTAAAGTAATATATAATTGGATGGTATATCATATATACAGAATCATTATAATGTTATATTTATTATTTACATTAATTACACATCATTATTATACACATCAAAATAATAATGTATTGAATTACAATTACACCACGATGTGGAGATGATAGGTCGTACGTATGCACGTATTGTGACATGTCATTCAAAGGATGGATAGAATATAGAATTTGGTTTAAGATATTTTTAATAAAATCACAGTATCTAGAATATATTGGAGTTATTATTTTATAATACAAACAACAATGAAATAAGAAGTTGAAGAAGAAAGGAACTTGAAAAAGGGTGGTGAAAACATTACCTCTTCTTTGGATTCTTCCTTTTGATTTGATTGAAATGGATCTTTAGGTTGGCTTTATGACTAAAGGAAGGCCTCTAAAATTAAGGTAGGATTGTTGAGAGGGTATTTGGGTATAGTTTGGCCAAACCAAAAGGCTTTTATGGGTCGAATTAATTTCATACAATATATTTTAGACATGTTTGGGTCACTATATCAACCTTATCATTTATATTTTACTCTTAGTTAAATAATTTGACATTTACCATGTCACTTTTTATTTTTATTTTATATGGTTAATAAACTTACTATATAAATCCATGCGACCCTAAAATAGTCCATTAATGATAAAACTATAATTATATAAGTCTTTTCAGTGAAACTTATATTTTTACGAATAGAATATCAATTAATAATATAATATTTGTTTTAAAAACTCATTTTTGTCAATTTTGACAATATTTAATAATTGTTTTTTGTTAAAGTTTTAACAACTTTATTAATTCGAAAAAAATTCATTTAATCAATCCTAAAATGTCATATTAACTAATAAAATTCTTTTATGGCATCAAATATTTCAAATTATATTTATTTTAACATTTATAATACTAATTATTTGATTCTATCATTAATAAAGAAAATACTGCATCATTATTTCGTCATAAATAAATTTAATTATTCAATGTCTAAAAATTATAAATAAAATTCCATTATGTAGGAAATAATTTTTTCTTTCCAATGAATATTTATAGTCGAAAATATAACATATATAACCCTCTGTAAAAATTGTTTTTCTAAGAGATATATGCATATGTCATTTTTGTATTTACATTAACTTAACTAATATAAAGTGTCATTATTACTTACAAGTGGGTTCATGGGGACCCAAAATCGACCCAAATATGCCCAATTTCTGAAATGTATCAATAAATAGGGTTAGGACATGTTTTAGGGTAATTTATTATTATTATAATATTATTTTTTAACCCTTATTTACCGGATTTACCTTTTAACCATGGTAAATAAATTATTTAGAGAAGTAATTATTCAAAATGTCTAAAACTAAAATTTATCTATATATACAATTTGGACCTCCTAATTATAAATATGGAATAAATTTTCATAAATTTAAAACACATAAATTGCAGAAATTAATTTAAAATTTATTCCCGCTGTCAAAACAGAAAGTGTGTTTTTAAGAAATAATAACTATCAAAAGATCGACACTTGTTTATGTCCGTTTAAATGTGAAATTACGTCCAATGACCAGAATTGTATTAAATGGTAAAAATATATTCTAAATATAATTTAAAACCACTCAAATTTTTAATCTATAACTATTAATTATTTCGATTAAAAATGTTTTTTTAATTAAAATTTAGTAATTTTCACTATTCATCAAAATATGAAATTTATCCAAAAAGTACCAAAAAAATTCCATAAGAAAATTTCGATATTCCGAATCAAAAAATGAAGTCTATTTTGAAAGATAAAATGTATAAAATTTTAAAAAGTTTATATTACTATTCATAACGGCTAGTTTGGTTGGTTGTGGTATGTGTTAGAACTCGAAGTTGCGTACAACACACGCTACTATATTATTAAAAAGGAAGTGTACTTTGGAAGCTTGGGGTGTTAAAAATTATCCCAAATTAAATTTATTTTAAAAAAATATGACATTTATTTGTTATCTCTATTAATAAACTAATCACTACATCAATTTTGTGTAATTATTTAATATAAATATTTTGAATATAGATTGAAAATAAAATACAATGATGTATATAAATTTGTTATGATTCCTAATAATATTTATAGTAGAATTTATCTTCTGGAAAATCCAATATTTAAAATGTTATATTTATTGAATTATGTATGTGAAAACTTTGACATTTCTTTATATAAAATAATTTATGTGTCATAATCCCTTCTATAAGGCTCCAAATGGTCAATAACAGGACCCTTGGATGATTATGGTTGATATTTACTCATCCAATAATATTTGGTAAAGTGATTGGGTATTTTAATGGGTATTATTTTTTTAATAATAAAAATATTATTGATTTTTCATTAATTAAAATATTTCTGCATCATTAATGTATAAGCTACTACAGAAATTATTTATTTCCTAAAAATTACAAATGAATTAAGATTACAATTTAAAAAAACAATATATTTCAAATGAGTATTTATAATTGAATTTTTATTTTGTATAACCTTTTATAAAAAATTATTTAGTTATTAAAATTTGAGTGAGACATATTTTATATTTCTTTATATAAAATAAAATAAATGTCCTAATCACATCAAAGTAGATTCAAATGTATAACATTTCTACCCAAGGATGATTTAGGTAAAAAGAAACTCATAAAATGATATTAGTACATGTTTTAGTGTAATTGTATAATAGTATTATTACCCTTAATTCCATGGTTTACCCTTTTAGTGTATTAATAAAAATTACCAAAGTTATTATTCATAATGACCAAAAATAAAATATATCTATTTAAATAATTTGGACATAATTATTCAAAATGTGGAGTCTATTTTTTCAAATTAAAAACAAATATGTTATAGTAATTAATTTAAAATCATTCCTATTGTCAGAATGAGACAACGAGTTTTTAAATGTTAAAATATTACAAAATATTGAAATGTTATTATATTTTAATTCAATGTAAAATTAATAATAATGAAATAAATTTTATAGAATGATAGAAATATATTATATTTATGCATTAAAACCATTAAATATTATAATTTATCCATATATATTATTTTTATGAAAAAAGTTGTTTTCACGTAAAATTATGTGTATCATTACTATTCATTGAAACCCAAAAGTTATCAGAAACATATTAGAAATTCCTCAAACTTAATTTTTTATATCCCAAATCAAAATAACATGTTTATTTTTTCATATAATAAATATTAATATGTCAAAATATTAATTTTAAATGGGTACTCTATTAAAAGGCAGAAAAGTACCCTTTTGAAAAAATATTGGTTTTTATACATGAAATTGGATTTATTCATTCCCTATGATAAAAATATCCATTGTATGAATATCAAAAATATATTACTAAGTATATAACAAATATATTTAATTAATTAAATTTATTAATAGTAATTCTCATAAAAAATATTCAAATATAGAATTGATTAATATTTTCTTATACATTTTCATAAGTTAGTTATATTTGTTCCCGCTGACCTGACAACTAAGTTACAACAATGATTTTATATTAAGGGAAAATTTCATTTAATTTAAAATCATGATTGTGTGCAAAGAATGATATTGAATAAAAATTACATAGAGAAAATATTTCATTCAAATATCTGGGTGTTACATTCTACCACCCTTAAACTGAATTTCTCTCTTGAAATTTGTCACTTGGATACAAAGAGATAAGAATAAATCTTCCTCATCACATTCCCAAGTTCCCACATTGCTTTCTCTAATTTATGGTTCAGCCATAAAACATTAACCAAACTTGTGATCTTGTTTCACAAAATGTTTTCACTACGATCCCGAGTCTCTATCGGTTGTTCTTCATAATAATGATCCCTCTCTAGTGGTACAAATTATGAGTTTAATACATGTTAAGAATCAGGTGTATAAATTCTTTGGAGATATACATGGAACACATCATTTATTTGAGATAGATTCTATGGAAGTTCCATTTAGTAAGCTACCTTCCCAACATGATCCTGAATTTCAAAAGGACTGATATACCTAGTTCTCAGCTTTCCCATCATTCTAGATCTCTTTAATCTCTTATAGGGAGATATTTGTAGAAACATCATTTAACCCACTTTAAATAATAGGTCTTTTCATCGGTTTTCTATATAATTTTTTTTTTCTGACTCTGGGATACTCTTTTGTGTTCTTGAATAGATCTGAACTTTTCATCCATTTCCAAAACAAGATTAGGTCATAATAGGAGTCTCTCTACAACTTCATCCTAGAAAGTTTGAGTTATTCTCTTATTTCCATGGAGGGATTCCTAAATATTTATATGCATACTAGAGTGAAATAATTTTTTATATGAGAATTCCACCAAAGGTAGGTGTTGATCCCAATAACCATTGAAATCCATAGAGCAATATCTCAATATGTCTTCTACTATTTGAATTGTCCTCTCAAACTGACCATCTATTTGAGGATGATAAGTAGTGCTGAAACATAACTCCATATCCATAGCCTGATAAAGACTTAACTAGAAATTCAAGGTAAATCTGAGATCCTGATCAAATATAATTGAATGACGTACTCCATGAAATATTACCAGTTCCTTTAATTATATCTTGGAAATATGATCAAGATATAAAACCTCTATAATATCAATGAAGTGTGAAAACGTTTTCAGGTGATAAAATATAACCCATATAACAATATGGAATTTAGATTTTTTGGTAAGTCTAATAAAAAAGTCCATTGTGAAGTTCTCCCATTTCCATTCTGGTATGGGTAATGGTCGTAACACCCCCTTAGACGTCTATCTCCCATTCTTGACTTGATGACAACCCAAGCATCAAGAGACATATTCAGAATCAACTCTTCTCATGTGATGCCAGTAGAAATAATATTTCAGTTCCTTATAAATATTTGTTCTTATAGGGTGAATAGATAATGAAGAAATATGAGCTTCATACAATAACTAACTTATTTCTAGTATGGGGGGAATACAAATTTTATTCCTGAACCTTATTATTCAATCACAATCAATGTTGAATTCAGAAACATTTATAACATTATTTTGAATCTCTACATCTTCCTTCTGAGCCTCTTTAATCTTCACTTGTATAAATTGTTGAAAATTCATTTGATAAAGACATGATTTCTAAAATTCCTTTAAAATTTCAAGATAAATCCTTTAAAAATACATAAATATTGGATCATTTGTGATCCTCATCATGGTACTTCCAACTCAAAGAATCATCCACCTTATTCGCTTTCCCATAGTGGTAATGTATTGAGAAGTCAAAATATTTAATCAACTCCATCCATCTTATTTGATGAATATCCATCTCATTATGTGTGAAAATATACTTTAAACATTATATGATCAATATAAATATCACACTGTTGACCATAAAGATAATGAACCATATCTTTAGTGCAAAGATTACCACAACTAAATCTAAATATTGAGTTGGGTAATTTTTCTCATGGATTTCCAATTGTCATGAGGAATAAGTTATCACCACAACATTTTTCATGAGAACACATCCCAACCACTTTTTAGAGGCATCACTATACATCACAAACCATTCTATACTACAAGGTAATGTGAGAATAGGTGAACTGGATAACCTTCTTTTGATGTATTTGAATGAATATTTACATTCTTATATCCATATGATCGTAACTTTTTTCTGAGTCATCTTGGTGAGTTTATTTGATAATCTTGAAAAATCATTCACAAAATGTAGATAATATCCCACCAAACCAATACAAATTAAGATCTTAGTTACCATTTTTCGTCTCAACGAACTTTTAATAACAATTATTTTTTTTGATCCAAAGATATCCACTCTTTTGAAATTTTGCGACCAAAAAATGAAAAAAAATTTAGACAAAATTAACACTTTGCAACTTTATCATAAATATTTTCCTTTTTCAGGGTCTTGAATATAATTATCAAGTGATCTTCTTGTTCTAAATTTATTTTTCAGCAGAAAAGAATATCATCTTTAAAGACTACCAAAAATTGATCAAGATTTTCTCCAAAGACTCTATTAATTAGATCCATGAAGATAACGGGGTAAGTATTAATACCAAAATAAATCACTATAAATTCATAGTTTCAATACCTTTTACGGAATGCCTCCTTTGGTATATCCTCTTTCTTGACCCTTAATTGAGGATATCCTGAATGAATATCAATATTAGAAAATTATGGAGCTCTATATACTTGGTTGAATAAGTCATAAATGTGTAGAAGAGGATATTTGTTCTTAATAGTGATCATATTAAGTTCTCGATAATCAACACAGAATCTCATTGATCCATCTTTCTTCTTAACAAACAGAAAATATTCCCCCCAAGATGATGCACTAGGGCGTATGAATCCCATGTCAAGATTATCTTGGATTTTCATCTTTAATTCCTGAAACTCTATTGGGGAAATTATATAATGTGTCTTTGAAATAAGAATAACACCTGGTATGTGTTCTATTAAAAACCCAAATTCATGATTTAGTGGAAGACCTAGAAATTATTCTAGAAAGACATCATAAAACTCTCATACAATGGGTGTATTCTTAATGGTGAGTTTCTCCAAAACCATTTGAGATAGATAACCATCATTTATATTGATCAAGACCCATAAGATTGAATACATTTTTACTAGACGGTCGAAATCAACCTTACATCCATAAATGATCATATATTGATCTATAATATGAAACATGGCTTCCCTCCCTTAGAAATTAATATGATATCCATATAGATAAATCCAATCAATGATAATAATCACATAAAACTCCAATATATAAAGGATGACATGATTTGCATGATGTACATTCTGAAAAACATTATATAAGGACGAATTATAAACTTTTGATGCGATCGTTGTGCCATTATGAGTTTTCATAGCTATCTAAACATCTAATTGTTGAGATAAAATGGTGATACCATTAGAAAAATAATAAAAATAAAAGATAGGTTGGATCCATAATCAAACAAAACATTTTCTACTTTATATTGGATGATAAGTGTACCTTTCACCACTTCATTGTTGTACTCCACATTTCTGATAGAGATTCATGTGACTTTAATTTGTATTTGGACTTAATAATTTGATGACACCAAGCTTCATAAATAACCCCTGGATTTAGGAATTTATTGGCATAATGCCCAATTACCTTACACTTGTAGCATTGAAGTGAATGATGTTCTTTCTATCTATCCTTTTCTCTATTTTTATCATTATAAATTTTTTTCCATCACATAGGACTTCATCTACCTGATAACCTTCTATTCCACACTAAACACTTTTAATTTTCCCTTTAAGAAAGTTTCTTACATGTTACTATCCATACACTAAGCATAAGGGAAGAATTATATTATTCTTAGTATGGTCTTTAGATTTTCCTTTGAATTCCATTTTTCTCTTCTTATCAAACCCATAAGACTGATGGGTTAATCCAGTATCCATCACCACCTTGATAGCACATCGAACTATTTCCTCATAAATATTAAAGTCCCTTACGGATCATTCCCTTTAGAGACTTTCTTTTAATCGATTAAAGAATCGATCAATTTTACTAGTAGTTTGGATACAAATTTCAGAAGCATACCTCTCAAGACTTATTAAATTTCTTTTGTAGGTACCAACGGATTTTTCATCCTTTTTATTAAGTTCATGGAACCCCTTCTCTATCTTTATTCAAATAATGGTTGAAATTTACTTATTAAAAAAAGTTCTTATACTCATCCCATTCCATTGAATAAATTTCATCTATTTCCTTGTATTCTTGACAAGGTTTCACCATTGACCAACTAAAGCTTCCAAAAAAATAGACCACTAAGATGAATTTATCATGTTTTGAACATGGGGGAACTGAAAATATCTTTTTAGTTGTACTAATCCATTGTTCATCCACTAATGGATCATAAGACATAATAAAAGAATGTGGATGATTCCTCATCAAGGGAACATCAAATTCTTGTTCCCTCTATTGTTCGTTAGGAATTATTGCATGATTCATATCCTGAGAAAGTTGTGTGAGCCTAGCTACATGATTTTTCATTCCATCTCCCATAACATTTGGTTTCTTGGGAGGATAATAATTAAATTTATCATCGCATTCAACATTAGCGTTGTTCCTTTGGGTTCCATCCATTGAATAAATCCAAGAATCATAGTTCGAGCAACACTAATCATACTGGTAAAACCAGATATCCAAGAATAAAATTTCAATTTAAGGCACTTTGGGTTTTATCCTACGTTATTCAAGATCGTTTATAAAATAATGGGACTGTAACCTACACTTCGAAATATCCTTTGTGTTCTTACAAAGAATTTCTCATCCTAGTTTCTAATGGATAACTACACCATTCCTCAGATACCAATTATGGCAACCCATACATTACAAACATTAATATTACTTCTAAATCATAGAATATTTGTTACAAAATATAATAATTTCGTGCATGACCATATATGTATAGTGTCATTAGAATCTTGGTAACATAAAAAAAAGTTCATAAAACATCTACATTGTCTCAAACTTCTTTGTTCATAACTAGACTCTGTTTTGACATATCTTACTTAATAGAATTCTGCATGAGTTGGGGAAATAGAAACATAAGTAAGGGTGTGATCAAATTCTCATTAACGGTAAACATGGGAGATAACAATCAAATCATAATCATAGGGAATAGAATAATAACATTTGAAAATATTTTCATGTATATAAAAGATCGTGATATCATGTCATGGGATAAATTATAAAAGTTCAATATAATCACAAAAGTTATAAGATAAGACATGATTTTTTTTTCATACACGTATGGGTAAAAAATCATTTCATATTTGTCAAGGATCATTTCCAAGACCAGCATAGCAGACAAAGTCCATTACATAATCGACTCCACTCCTCGTTCTGGCCATTTATTGTTGAACCATACTTATTTTCCATTATAATAATGTCTATATCATGAGTTATAAATCATTACCCAATTCATTAGGGGGAGATATAGGTTTCACCCATAACATAATGAAAACCATACATATGTGTTTCACAAAAACATAAATCATTTATCATAGTATAACTCAAGGAATAAAATGTGTTACTTATGCATCATTACAGCATAATCCAAATTAAATAAATGGATTTCTTATATATCATTCCATCATAGTAAAAATTGGGATATAAATATAACCTGATTTAGATAATTTCATTATAGATTGAAAATAATTTTGTTAAAACACCTGAAATTAATTCTTCTGGAGAATATCCTTTCTACTTAATTTTTATTTATTTTCTAAAAATGTCTCACATTTAAAAAAAATTAATTTTATAGAAAATAAACATAAAATATTGTAAAAAATTCGTTTTTCAAATAAATCATTATGAAAACGTAAAAATTCAGTCATTTTCTATAAGTTAAAAAACCATTATCCTCCTAATTTTTTTTGAAAAAAGTAAAAAATTACCTCGTATCGAATAACGACAAAATAGTCCTCTCATAAAGTTTAATAAAAACTCACCATTGGGTAAAATTGTATTTAATTTTTTTATAATAATAGAAATAATATTATATATTCAGGAAACATGGATATGGGTGATAAATATACCCATGTAAATGCGTATGTATAAATAATCACGGATAATAATGAGATTTCAAAATTCTCTTTTACCAATTATAATCAGTCGAATAGTATGACTCATAAAATAATAAAAATTATATGAATATCATAGCCTTAATAATAATAATCATAAAAATATTCATGTGAATAATAAACATCACTCAAAAAAAGTAGTGTATAAAGCAATGTCCCATAGAAATAACTTGGGGCAAAATAACCCCTTACCGTAGGTATGATTTTCTTTTTATGTATATGAAAATTTTGAATAATGATTTAAATAATTTAATTGAAATATTTAATAATCATATACATTTTTATGTTTTCACATATGATCATATTATCATAATTTTGTAAATAACATTTCATTGTGACTCGTTATTCGAAAATTAACTACTTTATGTTCTTATGCATGTTTTGTCAAATAAGATCTAGTTTTCCATATTAGGTAATTGATATATCATTAAAAAATGATAAAAACATAATATAAACCATATTTATTAATTATTTACATTTAAATAATCATTTTTTAATTAAGATCATGTAGAATGAATCACATCACATCACGGAGACGGTAGGTTGTACGTATGCTCAAGCGATGATATCATTCTTAAATTTGATGAAAGATATTGAATTGGATGGTGTGTAATATTTAATAATTAATATCATATTATAATTATCATATATATATATATATATATATTACTTTTATAATTATACCCATCCAAGTAATGCGGTAGTGAAAAACAGATTACACCACAATGTGGAGATAGTAAGTTGTACGTACACATGCGTGATGATTTAGTTTTTTGTAGGATGGATAGAAAATGGTATATAGTTGTGTCATAATTAGAATAACATAACAAAATATAAGTGATACTAAATTTATTACTTTATAATTAAAAAAATTATGAAGAAAAAGATGAAAAAGAAAAAAGTTTGAAAGAATTGGGAGAGGAGATTTATTTTTCTTCAACATGCTTCCTCTAAATCTCATTTTAAATAACTAGTGTTGGTATTTGAAGAATTCCAGAACCTCTAGAATAAAAATAGGGATGTTTAGGATAAAAAATGGAATGGTATTTATGAGCTTTAAGTATCATAGTGAAGTGATGATATGAGGGAGTATGTACCCTTTTATAATTGAGGTGAGGGGAACTTTTTGAAACTCCATAATTAAAAATTTATAATAAATTCAAACCCTATACAAAAACCAAAAAAATATCCCAATTTCTAAACTTATATGATATATGGTTTTCATTTCATCAAAAAAACAAATTTTTTATAAGCATTTATGTCAATTTAAACATTATTGTTTTATTTTACACTTAGTTATTCTATATAATTATTTTCTACGGTAACAAATAATTTATTATAAAAAGGGTAAAAATTTTACCTATTTGATGTAAAATATAAAATAAATGGTTAAATTAGAACATTTTATACCATATAATTATTATAATATATTTTTAATTTTATCATTTTTAAATTATTTAACAGAATATTATTTTGATAAATAATCAATTTTTTAAATTTTGACACTATTTATTTCATTTAATTTAAAAATATATTAAGAAATTTTAACATAAAAAACTATATTATCATATTATTAAGATGTAAATGTAATCTAAAAAATTAATTATAAATATTAATTATCCTAAATTATATTTATATTAACATTTTTTATAAAATTTATTCGTTATCTCAAATAATAAAATAATCACTACATCAATTTTGTGTAATTATTTAATATACTTATTTTTTTAATAAAAATTAAGAAAATAAAATATTATGATAAGGATACATATGTTATATTTTAAAATAATATTTTCAATAGTATTTATATTGTGTGAAAGAAAATATTTAAAAATATTATACTTATTAAATTAAGAATGTGACAACTTTAACATCACTTAAAATAAAATAATATAAGTGTCATAATCCCTTATATTAAGCTCGATATGGTTAAAAACTCAACTCCAATACGAATATGGTCGATATATTCTCGAACAATAATATTTGGTCAAGTGTTTGGTGTTTTAATGGGTATTATTATTTTAATAAAAACTTTATTATTGATTTTTCATCAATTGAATAATTTCTCCATCATTAATCTATAATATATTATGGTAATTATTTATTTCCTAAAAATTAAAAATAAATTACAATGAAAAAAAAAGAAAAATTATATTTCAAATGAGAATTTATAATAGAATTTTTCTTTTATGTAATCTTATATAAATAATTATTTAGTTATTAAAATTTGAGTGAGACATATTTAGCTTTTCATTAAAAAAATAAAATAAATGTCATAATCTCATCCAGTTTAATTGAAATGTAAAACATTTTGACTCAAATATTATTTAAGTCGAAACACGCTCATAAAATGATATTAATACAACTTTTAGTGTAATTTTATAATTTTATTCTTATCCTTAATTACTCGGTTTACCCTTTTTCCGTATTAATAAAAATTACAGAAGTTACCATTCATAATGACAAAAACTAAAATAAATATATTTACATAATTTGGACCAACTGATTCCAAATATTGATTATAGTTTTAAAAATTCAAAACATATAATATTCACTAATTAATTTGAAATCAATCCTCTTGTCGTAATAGGAGAATAAATTTTTAAAAGTTAATACATTATAAAAGAATGAAATGTTTTTACATCTTAATTCAATGTAAAATTAATACTAATGAATTAAATTATATTTAATGATAACAATATATTCTATTTATACTTCAAAACCGTTCAATATTATAATTCTACCATATGAATTATTTTTATGAAAATGATTGTTTTCACATAAAATTTAGTGTATATTTACTATTCATCTAAACATGAAAGTTATCAGAAACATATCTGATATTCAAAAAATATAAATTTTTATATCCCACTTTAGAGGAACATGTTTATTTTGTCATATAAAAATTATTAATGGGTCAAAATCATAATTTAAAAGGGGTTATCCATTAAAAGTTGTAAAATTCCCATTTTTAAAAAATATAGGTTTTTATACATCAAATAGGGTCTATACATACCATATGAAAATAATATCCATTAGATGTCTATTAAAAGTATTATATTAAATATATAAAATATATATTACATTAATTTAATTTAATAATTGTAATTAACAAAAAAAATATAAAAAAATATATTTGATTTATATATTTTTAAACACTTTCATAAGTTAGTTATATTTATTCCCACTAACCTAACACCTAGGTTATAATGGTTATATTATATTAAGGGTGTATTATGGTTCACTTAAACTCATGACTTTGTGTAATTTAAGCTATTAAATAAAAATTATTTTGAGAAAATATTTCATTCAAACATCTGGGTTTTAATGATTTACTTCCCTAATAATTTGTGTTGGATATATACATTGATTTCCAATCCAACCCCAGAATAGCATTAAATTCTTCTAAAGGGATTATCACAAGTTTCACTAGTAAATTCAATATGAAAATTTTGTTAGGGGAAGAGTTATATGATTAGGATGAATTAATTTTCTCCAAATACATTTTTTTTCTCAAAACACCTTTAAAAGTTATGTGTGAATCCAAACAAAATACAAACATGAAGACAAAATAGTATAAAAACACAAAATAAAAAATTAAACTTGAAAAAAGATACCTAAACCGAAATTATCACAACCCTCTAACTAAACATATTATGGAATTTCATAATGAATTTTGATATAAATTTATCTACCACGTCATCTTTAATCGAAACAGTCAAATGTTCAATTTTCAAAAGAAAACCAAATGCTCCCCAAAAACATAACCACATGATCCTTGGGTCACAAAAACAATAATCAAATTAGAGCCATTACCCAAGATGTGCGATCCATCACCAAACTATAATCGACAAACCTACTCACCAAAAACTGATCACACCACCACTCTATATAATCACACCCCCTTTACCATCAGAACCACCACCGTCAAAAATTGCAAACATCAAAATCCAGAATCACAGATGAAGAAATCAGAATGAGAAAAACTATACAAGGAAATTGGGATCACCATCATCATTGAGGATGAAGAACCTTAAACCTAAAAAATCAAACCAACATGAACACCAAGAATGAATCTCCCTTAGAAATGAAAGAAAACCAATTTCAAGAAAAACACCATCAAGAATCTGCAAAAAAACACCTACAATCTATAAGGGATGAAGAAAACATCAGACGCTACTACTAGGAACCATTAGTTACCCAAAAAACATCCCAAAACATCCTTGGACACCACTACACTAGATCGACAAGGAAAAGAGTGATGTACGAGTACGTCGTAGAAGAGTTTCTTCAATTTGGGCTCAATAGGGGTGGTTTTGGAATAGTAATTATTAACATTCATGATATGAAATGATAAATATAACCAATTAAATATTATATTAACTATTGTAAAATGAGTATCTTCCTTAGCTATTTTTACTTCAATTTTATGATCCATCACAAAAATTTTAATTGAATATAATCACCCTTTTTTCAGTCATCATTGATAACCCTAAACGTAGAGCATTGGGTTGTATAATTTCATAATTATTTGAAGTTGAAACATTATGAAATAGGCTTAGGGTTAAATAGAGAGCATATTTCTTACATCAAATTTTTGGGTTTCTCCCATCAATATAATATAGGTTCCATTACTTCCCATATCTAAACATTTTGTTTTCCCCCTCTGGATAATTTTGAGATTCTTCTTCTTATAATTTTCACAAGTGGTATGTTTGAATTTATTACCTTCATGGTATTTCACCATGACTCAACCATAATTAAAATCCTTTCAAAAATTGAAATCTCTAGACCTATGAGACTCTTGAAATTCATTAATCTCCATTTTTAATTTCAGGGAACATAAAAAATCTATTTTTAGCTTTCAAAGTCTTAAATATCAAAATATTTCTAAGATTCAACTTTATCACAATAATGAAGTAATAAAATTTACTTTTGAGGTTAATGAAAAATTAGTAGGAATATCATAAAAGTACTAGGATGCACATCTCTTATACCCAAATTAATTTATCCCCTTTTTTATTAAGGCCAAGAAACTCCCTCTTTATTTTATGGTGGAAAGTACAATGAAAATGTTTATTAAAAATCATTTTCCAGAATTATTCCAACTCAATCACGTAGATTTTATCCTTGGACTTTTTATTCCTGATCAACATCCACCATGGATTAGTTTATCCCTCCATAGTATAAAAATCAAGAATATTATTCACTTTCTTAGAGAATTGAATAACATATACTATCTTTTCAATAATGTTGATCTATTGTTATTTAATCAACAGATCAAGATATCCAATGAAATTTGAAGGCCTTTTTTCAAATAAATGTATTAATTATAGCATTATATTTCTTAGGTGGATGTGGATGTTCCTAATGATTCATGTTTATGTTCAATACATGAGTTAATAATGAAGGTATTTTTATAAGGTTCCTTAACCCTACCCCCATTGAGTTGGGAAAATCATTTGGACAGTCACCACATTATATGTAACATTGTTAGTTGAATCGATTCCTTCAATTTCCATCCATTGGCTAAAATAAATAAAAATTAGGTATTTTAATTTTGAAACTATTAAGCATATAAAAGTGAAACTATGATCATTAAAGGGACTACTCATAAATTTCATGTCTTTTATAACCAAGGAATTACTATGTTTTAAAATGAGTTATCCATGGTCTATTTCTTAATGTTAAATTTCATAAGGAGTTTTCCTTCATAATGTTTTGTAAAAAGAATAATATTAACCAAATATTATCCTTTTAGGGTTTCTGAATAGGTGTGATGTATTAGGAATATTTTTTATTCACCATTTATAGGTTGAGTTAATACCCAATGAGCCTTTTTCAAACATATCACACCTAGGTACATCAATTCCATAGTTGTTTCCTCTTTCTATAATCCATATATTGATGTATTTTATCTAAAAAATAAAATCTCTATTGGGGTGGTGTGCTGATAAAGAGTGGTCCATGTTCTCAATATTCTTGAATTTATCTTCTAAATGGTTTCTCTTGAGTTTCTTTTATTGTATATCATATTGTGCTTAGTCAAGGGAAAATCGTGGTGATTCTATATCCTTCAATACCTTTGTTATATGGTATTCATAGGGTACAATACTAAGATTCTCGGCCATTATTTCTTCCATATGTGTTAATTAAAATTTAGCATAACCCTTAATATATATTAATTATAATATAAATGGTTACAATTCTTAATGATAATTTATGTCTAATTATGAAATTATGGATAAATTTTATAATAGTAAAAAATAATGAATGAAATATACTACTTGTGTTTTATTTTACTACATTACTTAAAAAGTATTTATTTACTTAGATAGGGATTTAATAATGAGATATTGGGTTGCTATAGCTTATATCTATCTTCCTTCTCATGGATTCCCTCTATTAGTTAGATCAATAGGTTCCCACTTAAATAAACCCATTTCTCGGTAAATTTATTACTATAACTAATCAGTCAATATACATAAAACTAAAAAAAATCTAATCCTCATTCAACCCATAATATCATTTTTAATCATGAATTCATTTTCCTAATTTCTAAAGATATTTTTAGGTTTATAGTTTTTGATAATTAATGCATAACATTTTCATAATAAACCAATATATTTCAGGCATGACACCTCATTTTCCTATCAATTTTTCCCACAATAAAAATATTTTAAAATAAATCAAATTGTGTCTTCATGAAAAATATTCTAGATATTTTATTTAACTTCATCATTTTTACTAATAATTATAAAATAGTTGATCCAAAAGAATATATTTTAACACATTCTAATCATATTTTGAGAATCAAAATATATTTCCTTAAAATTTTAATGTTACTAACTTTTATACATACTTAGTTCTAAGAATGTTTAAAAAACTATTTTTATGGATGGAGAAATAAAATTCATCTAAAAGAATAATTATATTTCAACAAACATACATGTTTTGGTACATCAGAAATAGAATTACCTATTTTACTGAAAAATGATTGAGAAAACGCAATAATTTAAATTATACTAAAGTTAATTTATTGAGTTTATATCAAGAACCTTAGATGAACTTAATAAGAACGATTTAATGATTATTTCTAGATAATGTTATATAAAATATATCAAATGAGGAAATCTCATTTTACCAGATGAACGATTTCTATTCCAAAAAGATGGAATCCAGATATAGTATAATGGTGTAGAAACATACGAGCATTATATGAACGTACTAATCTGATTCTTATCATGTAAAGGAGTAACTTCTTAGAGGATGTTTCAACCACTATCATGATTGGTGGATATGACCATTGGGATTTTTCCTATAAATATAAATATTGTTTGAGGAGGAGTAATGTTTAAAATCTAGGAATATCTAAAGATTATGTGAAGAGTTTATAATATCTTATTACTTCGAGAGAGGTTCATTGTAATATATTTTATTTTTTTTGTAAAGGAATTTGTGAGAGGATATTTTTTAAATTCTGTAAGAATTTATGTTTTTTAATTTTCAATTAAATCTTTCCAATATAGAGATTTCATGGATAACAAGACATAATTGTATCCAATCATTCTCATTTCTGGCTTCATCAAATAGAAATAAATATCTTTGTAAGATCTTTGTATCAAGGGAATTATTTTTATAAGAATGACAGAACAAATAGTTAGGTGAAAAAAATGGATACAAAGATTCAGTGTTTTTAATACATTTAAACTAATGTTTAATGTGTATAAATCTTTTATAATGATTTTTTAATTCGTTTTTTACATTTATTATAAGAATTGTTAAGACTTGTTTTTCTATGTTTCCTAATTCTGATATGAATTTATGAAGGATGTTTTTATTTTATAACATACTTTTATTATCACTTACTGTATAAGGTATCGGTATAAATTATATTTGATATCATTTCACAATTAGATATAATGTTTGTGTGGAAACCTATTTGAAGAGTATATGTAAATTCTTAGTTTTATTTTATAAAATCAAATTCACCCCCAAACCACTAGTTGGGTATTTACACACTTTTTTTTGAACCTATATAAACCCAATGAATATAATTTTAAAATATTGGATGAGAACAAAAAACTCTGTACGGGACATATAAAACAATAATAAAGAAACTCCTTGGTCTATTTTGTAACTATGAGGTCAAACAAGAGTGTTTTCCTTGAACATAATAAATTTTTTTGTCAAATAGTCATTAAATTACACCTGAAATCATATTTACTTCCAAATTTATCTAATAAATAACTTTATAATATATTATAATTGTAAAATAATAATATGGATGGGTTTTTTTAGAAAATATGAGAATCATCATTAAAAAATCTAAAAAATATCTTTCTACCATGAAAGGGAATAATAATTCCCTTAAAACAAAAGATAATTTTCTTACCTTTGAAGTAACACAATTTATATAAAAAATAATTATAATTAATTGAAAATTCATGTAGTTTATTTGGGACATCATCTTTATAGAAACCAAATAAATGTAATACCATAATGTTAAACATCCTATATAACTCTCAAGAGAACATAATCTTTTTAAAATGAATTAGAGAGCTATACTGGGATAACATTATCATAAAAAACTTCCATGAACCTAACATGTATAAACACCGAAAATTGTGTATTTTCATCATCAAAATCAAAAAAAATATACTTTTGAACCCATAATAAAAAACATTTATATATTGATATATACCATTCTATTAAAACATAATTTTCCAAATTAAAATAATAATAATAAGAGAGGAGGAGGGATTTCCTTGAAGAAAACATGGGACATTATAAAGGAATTTGAAAATTATATAGTAGTTGTAAGAGAATAAAAATACATTGATGTCATAATGGTTAAAATAGAATATTTATTTTTTAATTCTGTAAATAAATTGAAAATGATTTTAATAAAATATGTAAAAAGATTCATTTTAATTTTTTGTATGAAGGTAAAAATATTTATAAAATTTCTTGTATAATAAATTTATTTCCATGTAAATACATACATAAAATAAATTTATGAATAAGGAAAAATAAGAAAATGTTTTATAAAATAAATATTTTTTACATTTAAAACTAGGTTTTTGGGATAAAGTTTCCCCTACCCCGAGTCTATCTCATTATGTATATTATTTAACCACCTGAATAATAAACACATATTAATTATTTACATGAAAAAAAATTATATATTATTTTTATTTTATTTTATTATTTTTCATGTTATATTTATTTACTTAATCAATTAAGTTTACATAAGATTTTTTGATGATATTCGACTCATATGATTAAAATTACATTGAGAGGCCGACTATGGTCAAATAGGCCATTATTAAATAATCTGCATAATAATAATAATGGGAAAGTTATTATTTTTATACATTAATTATATTTGAAAAACTAACAATGAATAATTTTTATGAAAAATGAATTACGTTACAATCATTGAGAATGTAGGTCGTACGTGCACTTGAGTAACATTTCCATTTTTTATTGAACATGAGGGAAAAAATTAGTATTTTTTAACATTATAGAGTTTTAATTATATCATTAATACCGATATATATAAATAAATAAACCTATTTATCCATTCAAGGGATGCAGTGGAAAAAATCACATTGCTTCATAGAGGTGGTATTCTACAATTACGCATGAATGAATTTATTATTTTTCAATGGATTGAATAGTAATGAAATATATTATATATTATACTTAAAGAATATTAAATATTTAAATAATTTAATATATATAAATTAAAAACTTCATTATAATAATCCATGAGAGGTGGTTATGGAAAATAAATTGCATTATCTCGCGAGACAGTATCCCCTAGTACACATGAACAATTGTTTCATTTTCCATTCGATAGAATGTGAGACGAATATAGGTTATTAAATTTATATAATAACATGTAGTTATATTTAAAATAGTCATGTGATTATTTAGTCATGTTTTATGATTAGTTTAATTAGTTAAATGAAGAAATACATTATCATTGTTAAAAACAATACCTCTTCTTTGGACAATCTCTTGAGGTTTATACCTAAATCATTCCAAGGTTTGTTTTATGATCAATCAATGGATTCCAGAGTATATAATTGGATATTAAGAAATAATTCATATAATTATTGGATGAAAAAGGCAAATTATTTATAGAGATAATAAGATATGTGGTGTCCTTTTATAGGTGAGGGAGGGGCAGTTTTTTGAAATTTAATAAATATTATAAAATAATATGTGTCTAAATTATGTAAAATAGTTCAAATATTAAATTTATTCTAAGATAATGTGGATATTTTATTAAAATAATACTTTAAGATAATTTATATAGGTCTAAATATTGTTTTTAACTATACATTTTGGATTTACCCCTTCATTTACCATTTTCAACCGTAACTACAACAATAAATTATCCAATCTTAATGGCTTATAAATTTATATTTAATGTAAAATTTAGGTTATAAATGGATAGGGAATGATATTTTATAATAATTGTCATTATAATTATAATATATATATATATATTTTTTGTTTTAAATAAATGTATAATATTTATTTTTTCATAAAATATCATTAATGTCATTTTTGATATTATTCTTGTAAATTTTCTTTATGGAAATAAATATAATAATGGAATTAGAATGAAAAAACATCTAATAAACTAATAATATTTTTGATTTGTCTAAAAAATTATTTAACTAAATAATTCATCCAAATTATTTTATTTTAATAATTTTAAAATCATTTACCCGACTTTTCTACCGCTTGTACATGCATTTCATCGGTGTTGCACAATCATTTAAGGTAATTATTTAATAACTAAAAAAATATAAATTATCATAACAAAATAATTCAGGAATAATTTAAATATACATTAATAAAAGAATAATTTTATCCCTATCACAATATATTGTATATATTAAAGTAAATGAAGTGACATTTTTTATTTATTCTTTACATAAAACAATACAAATGTCATAGTAAAATATAAAAAAGAAAAGTTTATATTTTAAATGTATGTATGATAATATATGAAATAGAGTCATCCAATGAAAAAAGAAGAATGTTCTTTGAAGAATTTAATCCCTTATCACATTAGTCTTAACCTTAATAAACAAATTTTAACTTTACTATGGTAAGAAATATTTACTATAATTATTATTCATAATTACCAAAAAAGGGACCTATTTAAAAAATTTAAAACCACATGATTTAAAATATATAATAATTTTTTAAAATTCAATTCCTATAAGTCTTACATATAATAATTTAATGATAAATAATCAATCCTTGAAGAAAAAAAATCTAGAAAAATATATATTTTTACATTAAATTGTATTTATATAAAAAATAATCATAATATCAATTATAATGAAATTAATTGGATTATTTTAAAACAATAGTAACTAATGAAATGTTACAATCAATTCAATGTCAAATTAGACATTATAAATAATTTAAAAGAGGATACAACTTTCAATAAAATTGCTATTTGTCAATTTTCAATGAAAAATCAATCCTTTTAGAAAAATCCCATAATCTCACTCTTAGATAATATTGATATTTTCAATTAAAAATTTATAATATTTTTATTATAATACACTTTATAAATTTTTTATAAATTAATTATAATATTTTCTAACAATGTAAATAGAAACTATTTTTGATGAAAATGTATTTTTACGGCATAAAATGAATTTACTAAAACATGAGTTCTAATTTTATGAGAAATAGTTAATATATTATTATCTATAAGTAAAATTTTATAAATATTTAATAATTTTTTATCCCTATTCATACCCACTAATTCAATGTCTAGGTTATAATGACATATCATGGTTCATTTAACCTCAATGTTGTGTGTCATATATGTTATCGAACATAGTGTAAAATTAGAATATCACTGTGTCACATTTACCATTTGACAAATATCATCATTATTATTTTTAATAGATTTCATTAATCATGGTTTTATCATTTTGAAACATATTTATTGAAAACACATATCATCAAAAGGAATATTAAAATATTCTTTTGATAATAGGGAATAGGGAAATTGGAAGGTCACATGAAACATCACATAATAGGGTTCCCAGATAAGGATATCATTAATAATAAGTGAAAAAATAGGTAAAGAGAAGAAAATTATCATCCAAGTAATATTAAATAGTGATAGAGAACATGGTCCTGAGAATATTAATGAGCACAAAATAATAAATAAATAGAGGATAAAGAAGACCATCAATTCATTAAAAATTAATGTATATGGATAACATTTTTATTCTGAGTGTTATTTCCTAGAGTTGATGAATTATGATAGGGAACAAATGAAAATATATTTTACAAAATTTAATTCCAATTCATAAGGGAAATTTTATCCACTATATTTTCTTAACTCTATTTCCACTTTGATCTCATATCTTACTAAAATAGTTTAATATTTTTGATTAATTTAAAATACCTAAATAACTAAAATTAAATTTAAATAGATCATATAATCCACAAAATTATATCAATTTATTAATCATTTCTTTAGTCATTAAAAATAACAAAAATTGTTATCATAAGTTTAGATAATATCAAATACAAATAAACATTCTTATAAATAAATACATTATTTATCTCTAAAGCTTCAACTATAATTCTCAAATTTCAATATAAATTATTTAATAAATAAATAGCCATAAAATTATTCAAAATATTCTAAAACAAGTTTGAGGCCCAAAAAATAGAAGGATTTGATCACATATTTTTCCAATAAAAATTTAAAATTTATCTTTATCACATATTTAGTCACTCTTAATGTCATATTCAAAAAAAATGAATGTTTCAAAATTACATTCTCTCCAAAATTTACTAATCTTTCTTATAAATAGATTTAATTTATATTAATAAAAAATAAAATAATATATACTTCTGGAAGAATATTAAAACACAATTTCCTAAGTAAAAACCCATATTATTATAAATTATTTACATTTACAATAACTATATAGCATTCCCCAAAAAATTAACTTCATCAAAAATAACATTACTCAAAAGTCACTAAATATATTTTTAATCCCATGGTTATCTTTATGATATATAATATCTTGAAAACAAGTAATAACACCTTTATTCTAATTAACCACAATTACCCCAACATAAATGACCATTTTAAACATAAATTTTATCAATATCATTAAATTTATGCCCATAAAAAATTATTTCACAAATAAAATTTGGAAAACATATATACTAATTCCAAGGGTTTTATTGCCATAAATGTGTCCAAAAACACTCTTAATCATCTTAAAATATATACTAATTTCAAGGGTTTTATTGCCATAACGTTTATCAATATCATTAAATTTATTCTCATACCATGTTTTCTAATTAACCACAATTACCCTAACATAAATTTTATGCATAACTATTAAATTAACCTGACATGAAAAAAAATCATATTCTCCAAATTTATAAAAATCCTTCTTTGATATGAATTATAAAGTCCAATTATAATTTATCTTGTAATTTTTTTAATAAATAAACAAATTTATTTTTTTTCAAAAGGTTTTTTTAATTTTATATTTTTAGTTTATTAGTTCATAAATATGAATTAAAAAACACATACATTACTTGTTCGAAACATCCTCTTATCCATTTTTCTAAAATGCAAAAGTTTTAAAATGACACACATTTTATTTTTATGAAAAAAGAATCAGGATTTTTAACATGAAATCATAATGATACATAGACATACTTAAACCCAAAATAATATTATTGAAAACATGGTATGAGAATAAAATGCTCACATAAAAAATATTAATGAAACTCGTTATTCCATTTCAAAACCATGAGATCATAAAAGTGTGTTTCCTTTAATATAATAAACTTTGAGATCAAATAATTATTTACTTACAAATAAAATCAGATTTTATGCCAAATGTTTTTCATTTAAAAAATAATTATAAAATAGAAATGAAAAATCATTATCATGAATATTCCTTAGAAAATATTATAACCCATGAAAAATATTTTCTTTAAAATATACATTTTTACTATACTCGGGCATAATAATTCACTTGAAACAAAATATATTTTTATTACCTATTGGTATCAAAATAGATTCATGAAAAATAATTATAAATCAGATAAAATTCATGTATATTTCTTGGGATGTCTTCTTTATAGAATACATACAAGAACCCTTATAAATGGAAGAATGTAATGGTCAACATATAATATAAATATTTATAAAACATAATCCATACCTAATTAATTGGAGAGATATACTAGGATCAACAAATCATAACAATTTATGAAGGACCTAACATGAATGAAACACATAAACGGTTTCATTTTTATGATAAAAATCGTAAAAATATAATTTTTAACACAGATGAAAAACATTTTCAGATATTAATATATCCCTTTCCATTAAAACCCAATTCTCAAAGCTAAATTTCTGAGAAAAAAAAAAGAAATTAGGGGTTTCATTTGAAGAAAATTTGGAAGAATATAAAGGAATAAAAACATAAAACAATGGCTATGGGGGTGTGTATTTCTATTGTCATCGTATAAATTAAAATAGACGATTCCTTTTGCATTTTGTAATGAAAAGTCAAAATGTTCTGTATAAAATATATAAAAATATTCTTTCTGAGTACATTTTAAAGGAAATAAAAATTTCTATAAAATGTCCTTTATAATTAATTTTTATCATTTAAATAAATCCATAAAATGAATTTTACAATATTTAATTGAGGAAATATATTTTGATAATAATTCCTGAAAAAATTCCAAATGAGGTTAAAATGTAATGTATCCCTTACCTTGAGTTAGATTCATTATGTACATTCATTATCTACAAAATAATAATATTATGATAATTATTTTTTTTCTTAATAAACAAATTAATAATTATTAATATTTTTATTTTTTTACCATGATTTATTCAATTATTTAATCAATTAAATTAACATCAAATGTTTTGATGATATTTATCCCATATTTAGAAAATGACTTTTATAGGTTGACTATTGTAAAATAGGATATTATTAAATAATATATAATTTAAATCATGAAATAATTAAAATTTTTAATAATTAATTATTCTTTTAAAACCAACCACAAAATATTATTATGAAAGATGAATTATTTTAAAATCATGGAGACG
This sequence comes from Viscum album, assembly GCA_963277665.1. Lineage (NCBI taxonomy): Eukaryota > Viridiplantae > Streptophyta > Magnoliopsida > Santalales > Viscaceae > Viscum > Viscum album. The sequence continues at coordinate 1,473,489,926 of OY728132.1, read as the reverse complement.
ATAGGTCATACGTACCCATGAGTAACATTTCCATTTTTCAATGAAACATGAGTGAATGAATATATGTATTTTTTTGGCCATAATATAATGATTACTATATAATAAATATCATATTATATATTTAAAAAAAATTGTATATTTACTATCCATTTTAAGTTGTGATTAAAAACGATTCACATCACTTCATGGAGGCGGTAGTCCACACATACGCATAAACAACATTATCATTTTTCAATGGATGGAAATGAAAGAAACATATATGATAAATTATCTTCATATAATTAAAAATATTTAATTAATATAAAATTTATATACAAATTAAATCCAAAAATATAAAAATCAATGAGAGGTGGTGATGGAAAATGAATTACATAGATTAGCAAGGAGGTAGTCCACCATATTCATGAAAAAAAAATTCATTTCCCATTTAATAGAAGATGAGGTAGATATTGGTTATAAAATTAACATAATAAAATCTACTTATATGAAAGATAATTATGTTGTTATTTTATCACGGTTTAATAATATTTTAGGGAAATACAAGAACAATGAAAATGAAAATTTTCTCTTACGAAATCCACTTCTTTATCAGACAACCCATTTATGTTTAAACCTAATTTCTTCATAGGATGGTTTTCTGATCAAAACAGGGGATATAGAAATTGGGTATGGATTTTTGGAAGTGATTTGTATAGGTATTATCAAAATTAAAAGGATTTTTAAATGTGGATAGAAGAGGAGAGGGTGGTGTTATTTTATAACTGAGGTAGGGGTGTTTTGTAAATACATAAAGTATTACAGTATAATACGTGATTAACTCATGAAAAATGTTTCCAAAATAAAAATTCATGGAATATAAAGAGGATATTGAATTAATATAACCAAAAAATAAATTTTATGCTGGTTTATATATCATTTTAAACCATATATTTTGGATTATCCTCTTTGTTATCTATTTTGAACCTTAATCAGGTTAAAAATTCATCAATATTTATGGTTTATAAATTAACTTATTAGGTAATAGTTGGACTATAAATGGATAGTTTATGAAATTTTAAACCATTTAAAATCCTACTTATCGACTTTTGAAAAAATAGATACAATTTAATAAAATATTTTTTTTATTAATATCTTTATTTTCATTTTTGAAACTATTCATTTAATTTGAATTTATAGACATGAATATAGTGTTTTAATTTAAATGTAAAATATTTATGTTTTAATAATATGTGATGTTTATCTAAAAAATTAATTCAACTCAATAATTCATAAAAAATATGTTACTTTAAATGTTTTTAAAATCATTTAGTTTATATTTATATTAATTGCACATGCACTTTGTGAGTGTTTCATAATTATTTAACATAATTATTTAATCAGTGAAAATTAAATGTAAATTACGATCATAAAAATAATTAATTATTAATTCAAATAACCATTTATAATAAAAATAGACTCTATTTTATCCCTATAACAATATATTATGGATTAGTAAGTAATGAAAGTGATATTAAGTAGTTATTCATTACGTAAAATAATATAAAGGTCATAATAAAAGATAAATGAAAAAAAGTCATATTTTAGAAGTTTGGATGTTTATGGATGAAATATACTCATTAAAAAAATAAATTTAAATTTGTTAATGAATTTTAATCCTTATCACATTATTTTTAAACACAATTAACTCATTTACTTTTTCTATAGTAACACATATTCACTATGGTTCTATTAATAATGAAAAAAAATAAAAGGGTCCAATTTACTAAATTTGAATCACCTAATTCCAAATACAGAATCAATTTTGTTAAGTTAAATTTCTTTAATTTTTTAATATTAATTTAAAAATAAATATACAAAATCTGAAAAAAAAACTTTTATAGAAAAATATATTTTAATGTACAAACATATTTTTATATAGAAATTAATATTAATGTAAATTAACTTGATATTAGTTGGATTACTTTTTATAAAATGTTACTAATTAAATTTTAAAATCAATTAAATACCAAATATATCATTTTTAATAATTAAAAAGATAATAAAAACATCAATAAAATTGGTAAATTAATTATTCCCTAAAAAATAAATCTTTTCAAAAAAATCCCAAATTTTCACCATATGATAATATTAACAAGATGATATCAAAAAACCATTAACTTTTTCAATTAAATTTTATAAAATTAGATTATTCTAATTTAAATATTTTCTAACAAAATGAAATTAATCCCTTTTTATAAAAAATGAATTTTTAGAGAATAATATGACATTATTTGAAATTGAGTTCTTATATCCTAAGTATTAATAAATACATTTGTGTTAAGTAGGACCATATTACATATATTTCATAATGTGGTTATCCATATTCATATATTCTAATTAAATGGTTAGTTTATAATAATATTTCTATGTTCATTTGAACTTGATGTTGAGAATCGTATACTCTATTGAACTTAGTGTTCATTTAAAATATTTGGGGTGTTATGGGTACAATAACTCTTGGATTGGATATTTATTTCATGTATTGTAAGCCCTAAAAAATATGTTTGGAATCACAAAAATCATGAACATAAATTATAATTTCATTTACAATGAATCCTCATAGTGGAAATCTCTTATAAACATTACAAAAAAACCATTAAAAGTAATCTAAATAAAAAATCTATTGAAGACTTAAAGAGATCAAATCTTTCAGAGAGGCATTGTTACTATTAAATTTTTATCCATGGGGTGAATCTCTATTTATAAAAGATCCGATAATATTCAGATTTCCCACATTTTAGATCTAGTTATAGGGACATCAATAGTAGATTATTGTTCATATTCTGATGGACTTATCATTTTGGATCATCTACAAGATGAATTTACTAAATATCTCAAAACAGATATTGTTATTTCATTAACCCCTAATCCATTAGTATTTTGAAATTAATTTTATTATTATATTTTCATGAATCCTCAAAACTTCATTATTTTGTAAAACCTTAGGCTTTTAGTAATTTATTTAGTGGTTTAATATACTATATTCATCAAATATAAAATAAAAAATCAGGTTAAGTAAAATACCAATGAAAGTGGTTTATGGTTTTTAAAATATGTAGAGTGAAGTAAGATTCTAAATCAATATAATCATAATTTATCATTTCAAATAAATAAAAAAAATTATTAAATACCATGGGTTATTACATACAAAGATTGATTACATCCCTCGAAACATTTATATTAAAATTATGTAATAAATAGAGAATAATAATATATTTCTAATTATGAAGTCACATAGATTTTATTCACCTTTAATAATAAATGTTAGTGGAGCTAAACCTATAATGAAAAAAAATCCTAAATGGAGAAACCATTTTTTAATATTCTAATTGAAAAATCTATGTATTAGAAGTCTAATTTGTAATGACATATGTTATAAATTTATAAAATTTTAATGCGGTAATATATGCACTAGTTGACTATTATAAAAGGGTATATAGTCATTGGGTATTATATTATAAAACACGTTACTAGTTTTTAATTACTAGTATATATTTAATATACCTAAATATTGTTTAGCTGTCAAATAATATATATATATTCATTATAACTAATTTATTTAAAAAAAATAAATGTTTTTTGTGTAGCTAAAATATATGATTTCACTTAGGAAGAAACCATTGATTTAGAACAAACAATTTTTATAAATCTTGTAGTTTGTGAAAAATAAATATTCTGAAAATAATTAAATTATTTAAATATATTCATAATGTTCGAGGAATGTTTTTTAAAATAAATTAATAACTGCAAGAAATAATTAAGTAACTTTAAGGAATACTAATCTAAGTATACATGGATAAACATAAATATTTTGTATATAAATATTGTTTTTATAACATGTTATATGTTTTTATTTAAATTTATAATTTATATATTTGAGTATGAAATTTATTGAAATGTATTAAATATATTTAATTAAAAAATATTCCTTAATTTATTATAAATTTGTTATAAATATAAAATCATTTAATATTAATTGACTTATTTTTAATAGAATTATTTGTTCAATAAGTTGTGTATTTTTATTTTGAAAATTAAAATAATCTCTATTAAAACATTATTTTAATGAAATGAATTGTTTATATGTATATATATTTAATTAAATTACTAATAATGCAATGATTATTATTTTTAATTGAATAAGAATAGATTCATGTTTATTCTTAAAATTATATTTATCTAAAAATTAATTTTTATATGTTTTGAATACTTAAATTAAACAAAATTTGTATCACAATTAGATATTAAGTTCAATAAATCAGATATAATATTTTAAAATATAATTTATTTTTCGGTAATAAGTAGAATTTATTTTTTAGAATTAAAAATAATTTTATTGGGTAAAAATTTAGTTACTAGTGCAATGAAAAAATGAGGTAAAAGACTTAATTAAGTAGTAATGTTTTAAAATATCACAAACAATTATCTCTAAATGAATAGATGATGGCATGATATAGATACCATTATCATATATCTATTATATTTTCAGTTTTTGTTTAATTTCCATGAGAAATTACATTCCTTATTCATTAAGGAGTTAATATTTGTGAAAATTCAATCTAACTCACCTATAAAATGAACACATCTATACCCACCTCATAGAAATCATATAAAATTCTTTTCTCAATAATTCCTACAAAACTTATGTCCCTAAAAATTATGCCTCATGTTTGGTAACCTATGGTCCCAAAAATAATTCCCAACTCTATTATTTTCTAGATGCTCTCAAAAAAAATAATCAAGTTTTCAACTAATGTGTTATACACTCCATAATAATTTCCATATCTTTTTCATCCTCCTTATCATTAATTTAATTTATAGCTTCAATATAATTATTTTGAACCATTATTCTTATTCAAAAGATATATTATATATATAAAATAACATTTTCTTATTTATTAAATTGTTATAATGCAATATTTTTTAGGTTTTCTCTACCAAATACATGAATGATTATCTAATGATTATATAATGATTGAATTACAAAACAAAAATAAAAATAACATGATGCAATATGATGAATTTAATTTGTTTTCATAATTTTATTGTTGGTAATACATTGAATTATATTCATTATTAAAATATATTATTTTAATTGAATGAAAATTCACAAAAGATAGGTTTTAACTATTATTTCATAACTACACCATAAGTTAGATAAAATTAAAATTGGATAGGTTTTCAACTAATGTGTTATACACTCCATTAGAATCATCATACTGAAGGTAAAGCAAAACGGATGAAATAATTAAGACCAAAATATTTTTTATAGTTGGGCTTAAAGTCTCATTTTTATATTATAAATGAAAACAACTATTTTTATATGTGTTGATGGAGAACCCTAAAATAGAGAATTGTCACAAGGTCAAGTGGACCATGAACATGGCCTGAAGGCCTAGTCCATCATAATGCCTATATCATCCTCCCTTCATCATGTCTGCGTCACTGCATGCCTCCATCATGCACGCATCACCACTTGCTTGTGTAATGCCTACGTCAACACCTATATTGTATATACCCCAAAGAGACTTTGATTATTTGAACCCTAGTCTTTTGGATGTAGGATTATGGGTTTTACCACTTAGTTTTTACCCCTACTGCAATTAGCACCAGAATAAAAATTTTAACAAAGAAAAAGTAATAAATGTGTAATAATAAATTATAAATGAATGATATAAAGTTAAAAATATTAAATATGAATATATATATATATATATGAATAATAATACCAAAATTTATTATATAGGATGTTATAGTGAATCTAACCAAGAGGGAACATAAGGTAAGGGTTTTTGTTGACTCAATTTCTATTTTGTTAGGTCATAATATTTCTTCCTTAACATTGTTCTCAAATGTTTGTCATATTTTATAATTTAATTATTTAATATGGTATCCTTTATTTGTCTCTTTATAAAATAATTTTTCATGTAAAATACTTCTTATTTTATGGATTTACTTCTTAATAAAAAATATGAAGTTGTTAAGAATAATTATTGTCCTCTCTATTATCTCTTTCTCATCCATTCCCATATTTTTTATTATAGATTTTTTTTTCATTTTCAATTTTGAGATCCAAATATGTTTTATCTTATTTAGTATTCATATTCATATTTATCTCTTGATAAAATTAAATTTTTAATCTCTTTAATTGATTTAGTTTTTTATAAAACTTCTTAAAAATAGTAAAAAGGAATTTTTTTTTCACGTTCATACATTTTATATCCTCTACTAAAAATTTATTTACTTGAAATTTACTTATTTTTAAGGTTCCATTATTTGAGATTATTTTATCATATAATTTAAAAAGTAATATTTTCAGATTCTAGAAAAATACTTTTAAAAGATTTTTAAAATTTTCTTTTTTTATGACAAAATTATAAATGATTAATGAAATATCTTTTGATGATTTTACTTATATTTTCCGTTAAATATCTAAATGATTAATCACATATAGAGTTTTGTTTCAGGAATATTTCTCTAAAATATCTAATGATATACTTATTTTGTGTGATTTAATTTTTCTTATCATACAAAACTATTCTTGATTTTATCATATTTAATACCATTTAAAAAAGTTTTGTAAGTCATATTATTTTCATGGGATCTTTGATGATAAGATATATAATTGACTTCATGAAAAACTCATATATATGTTTTATCAATATATTATATAAGGGTTTTATGTTTCCCTCCAATGGATTTATGAATGTTTTTTATATCATGATATTATAACAGGATGTGGGTAGTGATGCTCGATCCCTAATGGGATGGAAATAGTGATACCTGTGGGACACATATAATGATGCCTAATCCACTAATATGTGATAGTTTTTACGGTTGAAATTGATATATTTTATTATTTTAATAATAATGTTTACTATACATTCCTATATTATTATTACATGATTTATGGTTATCATCACATGTTTCTATTCCATGGTATATGTGTCATGCTTCCACTATGACCATTTTATTGTCCTATGATCCCATCCCATAATTTATATATTCCACTCATATATTAAGAATAGTTTTTATTATCCCATAATCATTTTATTTAGTTATTACTTCCTTATTCATGTTTTCTAACATTATAATGATCTAATACTTTATAAATCATTTATATGTTTTTTTCATTACTGATTGTTTGAGCTTACTTTTTATGTTTTTTAAATTTCCCAAAGAAATACATTCCAAAATATTTCTAAAATGAAGTGATATATAGGGATGTTTATGGAAGATATTGAACCCATAATGTCAAATAATACTTTTATGTAATTAATATACTAAGACACTAAACCCCTAGGTTATGCGTGAGTGTTTTAATATTGAGATGGTGTGTAAAATGATATATGTTTTTTGGGCCATTAAAGTTGGAATTAGAATATTCATGTAATGTTTATATTCATAGCACTGGATTCTAATGTATGGGTTTGTGGAACTTTAGTCGGTATTAGAGTGTGGTTTAGTTATTTTTATGATTTTTATTAATTATATTAATAGGATAAAACCTATGTAATACTAGGTTAATGTAAATGAGTTATTGGTTGAGCAGATGTTTTCAACGGTTGATATAAAGGTTTCATAGGTCAAATCACCTAATGATTTATTTTTCATATTAATATGATGTTTTATTAAAATTTTATATAATATTTTCATGATTTATTATAACTATTTCATTATTATTGGGTTTGAAAGAGGATCATGAAATAATTATATGAAATCCATTTCCCTGGAAACTATTATTTCTTATAACCAATTAATGAAGCATATTTGAAAAAAATCATTAAGTTTAATAAAGATTTCAACATATTCTTATTACAAGGAAAATATGAGCATCCTAGTATTACCCAATTAAATGAGGGTTATTCCTTAATAAAAATTATATCATCAGCCATGTCTATATTACTTTTACCCTTGACTATTTTTTAGTGAGAGATAATAAAAATTTAGAGGATAAAATATATTTTTGGGTTGAATAATACAACACACATAGTATTAGGAAAAATTTTATTTCCTCAATGTACTTTTCTACCACTCTTATATTATTTTTTATTTTTACTAAAATAATAGAACATGAGTAGAAAATATTTAATATTATTTAGGAGTCAAACAAAAAAACAATGTATTCACACATAATGACAAAATAAAAACAAATAAAATGAAATTGAGTATTATATGCCCCATATTATTACATTCCATAGATGTCACATTCCTTAAGAGTTCATAAATAAAAAATTGGATAATAATTTTAAAAAATAATATCTTTATAATTAGAAATTTTTCTGGAATATCTTTACCCTTGAGAGTCACTATTAGTATATATAAACATATAATGAGAAAAAACATCATGAAGGAAGAAAGTAATTAGAAAAACACATAAACATAAATTATATGAATAAAAAGTGTTCTTTCTGAAGTTATAATGTAATAAATTTATAAAATTTAACGGGGGTAATATATCCATTATTTGACCATTATAAAAGATTATATAGTCAAATGGGTATAATCTTAGTAAACATATTCTAGGTTTGGAATTTACAGTATATTGTAAATTTATATAAAGTATATTTAGATGTTAAAAAACAAAAAAATCATAAAAAAATTATTTAATAAAAAATAATTGATTATTAATATAATTAAAATATATTTATTCACTTGGGAAAATACCATTGATTATAAAGGATGTTTTTTTAATGGAGTTCTTTTTTATTAAATTTCATACTTCTAAATAACAATATCAGAAATATGAAATGATAAAATTAAATGCATTTTTAGTAAAATATATTAATAAAATATAACAAATAATTAATTAACTATATTTAATAGTAAATTAATTATTATAGTTTAAATACATATATCTTGTTGGAAAATATATTTTTATTATATATTTAAGTTTTTTTGTTAAAATTTTAAATTTATCATATTTGGAACATGGAATTTTATAAAACTTATTATTTATATATATATTTATATATATTGAAATGAAAAATCATTATTTTTTTAATAATTAGTTAAAAAGATTAGATCATTTAATGTTAAGAGTGTTATTTCTAAAGGAATTGATAATTATATATGTTATGTATTTTTATTTTAATAAATTAAGATTATTTAAATTAAGGTATGATTTTAATGAGTTAAATTTTATTTTTATATAAATATTTTCAAAAAAATTACAAATAATTTAATTATTTTTACTTTGTAAGGAATAAAAATAAATTCATTTTTATGCTTAAAAATTAATTTTTTCTAAAACTATTTTTATGCATCTTTCTTATATTATAATTAATTTTTATCACTATTATAAATTAAATCCAATAAAATAGATTCCATATTTTTAATCCAAATTTCAAAATTAGTTAATAATTATAATTTTATTTTTAGTCCTAAAATTTAGTTACTATGATAAAATTTTTATAACAACAAAAAGTGTAAAATGATGTAAAAGGGTTTAATTAAGGGGAAATGACCTAAAATATCACAAAATATTATTTATAAATGTGTTTATGAGGAATATGTAGATTTTAAATTATCCCTTTTCTACTATTTTTCCACTATGCATCCACTTTCCACGATGCTCTCAAAGATAAGATACGAGTAATCAATGTTACTATTATCATATATCTAATCATTTTTGTTTACCATTTTCATCCAAATATTCTTAAATAAGATTGATCACATTAATTAAATGATTTTTAAACCATTATAATTTATAGAAGGTGATTTTCTTACTATAAAAAACCCATTTTTGTCCATTTATTCCTTATGACATGTTCTTGTAGAGATTAGTTCTGCCAACAACATGAATGAACCAATAATAGTTATATCATAAATTATTAAAAAAGAATAAATAATAGTAATATGATATAATAATTGGGAATTATATATTTTTTCCCATTTTTGTATAATGGTAATATATATAATTATGGTAATTAATAAAATCAATTATTTTTTATTTAATTGAAATTCAAATGAAAGATTTATTTTAACTTCTCTCTTTGAACCATTACTATAACATACATAAATTACCTTTTTAATTTATAGATATATCAAAAAAACCTATAAAACCTCGTTGGTAATTTTTTCGGAAATCAAATCACAATTAATGGTCAAGGACCACAATCACTGTACCAAAGAGACCATAGAACAAATGAGATTGTTTACAACCGAAGGTCAATTCTTACAAATAATTTTTGATAAATGGGTAAAAAAATTATAAATAAATGTTATAAAGTAATGTAAATATAAATATAGTTCTCATATAAATGGATAATAAATCTAAAATTTATTATACAAGAGTTTAGCGCATGTTTACAGCAGAATTAATCCAAGGAAATTGTTTTAGTGAATCAATTTCCTTTTATTTCGGTTGTACAATTTATTCTATAAGTATTTTATTTTATGTTTTTTATGTTATCAAATATCTACATTTCATATTTCTTTTTTCTTTACCTCTAAGGAAATTAAATTTTCATTTAAAAACATTCTGGTTCTATGGAAGTTTTTATTAATAAACATATGATGTTGTTGTGAATAATTCTTATCCTATCCATTATATTTCTCTCCCCCATATCCATTTTAATTATTTAAAAAAATTTATTATCTATAAATCCACATATATTTTATCGTTCATATTCTCTATATCACTCCTAATCTATTTAAAAATGTAACTTTTATAACTCTTTCATAAATGTGTGTTTTCTTTAAAATCGCCTCAAAACATTAAAATAAAATTTATTTTCCCTTAAGTATATTTTTATCTTAAACTACAAATTTATTTACAAAATATTTATTTATTTTAAATAGTATATTTATAAGGATTATTTTTGTAACACCCTGAGATATTTGAATTAATTTTATTTTAAATAATACTATGTTTGATAACATTTGTTTCATACAATACTAAGGTAAAATGATCTGGGACATGTTAGATGTATATTTCAAAGAGAATTACAAGAATAATAAAACCCTTAGTAAATAAAAATACATTAATCAATTAAAAAATACTAGATTTTGAATACATTTAATAAAAATGATTTAATATTAAAAGGTCTATTTCCAAAAGATTTATTTTAAATTTGTATGTATTTAATCCAAATAAATTAAATTCATCACATTTAAAATATTTCTATGACAATATGTAACATTTCATTTCATGAACAATCATATTTACATTAATTTAATTATAAATTGAAATAAAATAATAATAATTATGCTTAAGGTTTAAAAGAGTCATTTTTGTTATAATGGTAGTCTACTTTATGATTTTTCAAAGCTAAATTTATCAATTTTATAATTTTAAATTGATGAAACGAACATAGTTTATTTAATCCACTTTGACAAAATTATCTTAGGGTCATTTTTTGTGATTTTTCTAACATGGATAATTTTTTAGTGAATAGTAAAAATTATAGTTTTACAAATTCTTTCACAATAATGAAATCATAAGCATTTATGAATAAATATAATTTTTATGAATTTATTTCTGTAAAAAAAATATTTAAGAGGTAAAATAAAGTAATTAAAATTATTTGGTTTAATAATGAAAACCCATGTTTGACATCTTAGATCCAAAGTGATGTTTTATTCTAATAAAAAAAATTTAATTATTTAATTTGATTATTTTAATCATAAGGTTCCATTTTTTGAATTATATTTAAATAAAAAAAATATTTTTTATTAATAAACTAACAAATTTCAGGGTGATAAATTTTATACATAATCTTGGTGAAAGTTAATTTTTATTATGAAAAATAATTTTTTATAAAAAATTATATTCATTGATATTTATTATTTATAATAAAAGTGTTTTTTACAAAATCATGAAATTGAATCATATAAAATTGATCCAATATGTTGGATTCTAATTTTTAAATTTGGTGATGAGAGAAAGTTCATTTTGGCTCATAAAAATAAGTTAGTTTTGTAATCATTTCTCACCACGGTAAGGGTTAAATGGTTTCAAGATGGGTTTATACTACGTGATGAGTCATAAAATATCAATAAAAATGTAAAACTATGATTGGATGAGTGCATTTCAACCCTCCATTATGCTATCATTGAAACTATTTCAACTTTTAGCCACATTCCTATGAAAAATACTCTGTATTGTTTTAATTTTAAGAATAATTTCATGAGAGATACTCTCCTAAATTATAAAAGGATCCCTTCAACCCAAACTCATATACATATATTGATCAATATAACATGAAAACCCCATGAAAAATTACCTACCCAAAAAATTATCCATCCCATAGAGATTAATTTCTTCCTAAAAGACCAATCTAATAAGATTTAAGTTGTTTTTAAAGGATATTGTTCAAGGAAGATGTAAATGTCCTAACCTAACTCATTAAAGATTATAATTCCACTAAAAATTCTCAATGTTTTATATAAATATATAAAAAGAATATCAATAGTATTATTACTATACTAAATTTTATTGATGGAACAACCATTTCATACTTTCTTTTTATCCATAGAAAGATAAAAACATTGTCCATGTGTACGTGATGACTACCATCTCCCTGGATCATGTTTTTTGTATTTATTAATAATCTCATATGGATGTAACACCCTAGATTTTATTATCCATTATTATTATTACTATTATTATTTTAATCATAATCATTATTATTGTTGTCTATAATGTTAAATAATATTCCTATATTATTTTATAAGGATTAATACTTGATTAGAAAATGTACCACACAAGATATTAGACAAACTAAAAACATATTATTCATTTGTAAGTGAGATATTACAATAAGATAACAAAAAAATAAGTACTTAAAACCATTAATTACTACTCACCATTAATGAAGTATATCCATTAAAGGTAATAAATAAACAGAGGTCAATATATAGAAAGGAATAAAATTATTGAGGCTTGAAAATCTCCTCAATCATCTTCATCCTTGAGGATCACTAATATTAAAAAAACTATAATAAATAATAACACCATGAAATTAGATATCATTATGTAAAAAATGGATTTTTTAATAAGAACTATTCCTTGTAAATCGATAGTGGAATAAGAAATTTTTTAAGTATGTCTATATATATGAAAATAATATGGTTGTTGTAAATTTAGTCATTGAAAATATTGTAATTTAAATTATAGATATCAAAAATACGTCCATTTAAAATATGTCTATTGTTAACATAACTGATAGGTATACTAAATTCATGTGTTGTCAACTAGAAAGTTTAAAATGTTATATCTCATAATGAAACAAAAATATGATATTATAATAATATATATATGTGTGTGTGTGAATGTGGGTTACGTATAAATATTAAAAATATATTTTAAAATATGAGAAAATGTATATATTAAATTCAAAAAAATATGTCAATATTAACATAATGGTAAATTTAAAATTTATAAAACAAGTAATAGAATTTTATTTGTATTTTTAAAGCGTATTTCTTATAAAAGTAATAAATATTTTTTTGAATCATTTTTCTAAATATTGTATACTTTATCCTAGTAGATTTAATTTAACACTTTTAAAACATTATTACATTTTAATTGATATATAAACATATTATAAATTTTAAATTTATATAAAAATATATTAAAAACACTTAATGTTTAAAAATATAATTTTTTTCAACAATAATTTTATTCAATATATATTGAATTTTAGGTTAAGAGATAAATTTATAAATATTATACTATGTTTTTTAAAATTATAATCATTTTGGAACTCATTATTCCAAAATTATCTTAAGAATTTTTTTTTAAAGTTTTCTAAAATATTTTTTTGTTGAATATTGAAAACACCGATTTTAATAATATTGTCACATTTATGACATTATTATACCAAAATTTCAAAAATTATTTAGAAAACCAATTTAAAATAAAAATTTATATTTTATAAAGATAAATTAAATATGTTTAAATATTACGTATAAATCATATTATTACCATTTTAGAAAATTTAGGTATTGTTTTAACCAAATAAGTTTTTGAACTAGTTCACTTAATAAAATATTCACATTATGGAATTGGTTTCGGGAACTATTTTAATTTTGATAAATAAAATTTTAATAATAATAAAATTTTAATTGATATAGAATAAATGAAATTGATAATTTTAACTCATACATAAATCATTTTATTAAAAAAACACTTTTTTATAAAAATAGGTTTTTTTGCTTTACATGTTTTATTGTTAATATTAACTTTTTAGACACAATAAGATTTTATCTGATAAATTTGACTTCTTATTCTGAATAATTATATTTAAATAATATAATTTTTTTTATTTTTTTGAATAAAAAATAAATTACTTAGGAAAGAATTAGTTCCCTCGGTAAAAACCAAAAATGGTAAAAGTAAAGAAAATCAAAGAATAAATATCATAGAAACAAGATTAAAACATGTGTGGAAAATTGTTATTAAGTCATTATTTACCATAAACCTTCCATAAATATATTATAATCCTTTTTGGATTCACATTCCTTTCATATTATGTGATCACATTACATTTAAGAGTTATATATGCCAGAAAGGTCATTCTCTTCAATTATAAAAGAACCACAAATTCTCTATCTCTACACACTTAAATGTACACTTATACTATACCAATAAACTTCTTAGTATATATATACCACTCTCCCAACATCCTAGGGTCTTTTATTATTCAAAAATACCTCCATACCGTGTCTTAAGGTGGAAAGAAAAGGATAACATCCAACATGAGAGATAATATTTTGAACTACATCATCTAAATTTTTTCAGTAATGTAGATATTGTGTGGTTTTCCATTCAATTATATCACTTTCTTGATACTCACAAGTGGATACAGGCTCTGGTATATTTATACCAAAGGGTAGTAACCTTGAATTTGGAATGTTGCGTATTAGAACACCCCAAGAATTTATTAAAATATTTTTTTATTTTAGATTAAAGTTTATTTTGTTGTTATATTTCTTTATAAGAATCAATATTTTATTATTATTCAATACATAACTCTTAGTTAGCTTACGTTATAGGAAGGACAATGTTTTATCACATTTAATGGAAAACCAATTTTAAAACTAAATTTTGAAACTATTATATATTATATTTGACAAAATAAATATTTTTTTTTAATTTTTAATGTAAAATTTATCTTAGGATGTTTATTTTTATTTTTATGAGAAGTGTCATTTTTTGATGAATAGTGAAAAATATTGCATTTTATTTTAAAAATCCCTTTTCATTCAAATAATTATTAATCATAAATTATATTCTAATTTTTTTATCAAAGTCAAAATTGTTAAATAAAACATATCTTAATCTAATTTAGTTAATTTTAATCATTTTTATATTCAAATTGGATATAAAAAATATTATACTTTAGAACATTTTTTTCTTTAAAACCCGGTTTTCTCACCATATCAACCAGATTAGCATTAAAATTAATTTACCAACTTCTTTTAATTGAATATTTTAAAAAATAAATACATGATTTTAACCACTATTATATTTATATTCTACTATTATAAGCTTTTATTGAACAAAAATATTATTAAAAGTAATTAAAATATATGACAATGATTAAGGTAATATTAATCTTAACATGGAACTAACCCTTAATATTAAGGGCCCAAATGACCAAGAAACATTTAAAAATTTCAATTGATGAAAAATTTTAGACCATATCCCCTGTTATTTCTAATTTTATGAGTTATTGGGACAAAAGTTCATGAATTTTCCCTAAATGATTTGTCAAGTAAGGAAAAGGGCGAGAAAAAAACACTCCTTACCTTTAAAATTTATAAAACGTTGAGATATGGAAATGACATATTATTTTCGATTATAAATATCCCTCAAAGAATTAAATGGGGTTTTTATCATAATAATTAATCATTATTACTTGCATATGAATTTTTAACATAAAATGCTTATGAAATGCCAACATAGTGATTTTTTAGTTTATAGTTAAACAAAATAAATGATGCTATAAAGATTAAAAGTGTAGTAAATTGATTGAATTATTTTCATTAACTTATATTTAGAGGAATATATCTTTTCAAATATATGTTAATTTAATTTATTTTAAATGCAATATTTTTTTGATTCTTTTAAAATAAAATTAAATAAATAATGTCAAAATTGATATTAATATTATTTTACAATAAATGATATATTATTAAATGATTTAAAGTTAATAAAAATATTATATTATTCTAATGTATTTTATCTGTTAACAAATATTAAATATTTTTTATTAAATTACGAATTGATATTTTATAATTAAAACATCGACCCATAGATTGTAAAAAACGTTGTTAATACGATCAAGGTTAAATTACTATTTTTCAAGTTACATACGCTTTGTTTTAAATTTAATTTCAAACACACTTATGTTTTTTATTTTTTAAATTAGATATCATATTTATACGAAATTGAGTATATATATTATAATAAATTTTAATTTAATTTTTTCTTAATAGATAAATTACTTTTGTCAGAAAAAAAAATAATTTAATAAAAACCAAAATGACAAAATTTGGGAATCTGAGATGTTAAGGAATGAAATTATAAAAATTAATTTTTTTGTGTTTGAGGTTTTTATCTACCATTATTCGCATTTAATCCATTATATTTACATTTTTGAATAATGTATAGTAATTTAAACCTCCCATTACTGCTTATTTTTTGGCTTTTACAAGAAAGACAATAAAATTCCACTATAAAAAAGCACACTTTCACTTCTTCAAACAATTCTAGCCATGTTGGATCAACAAAGTTCTCAAAAAATATCTTACAAAAATCCCTCCTATAAACCTTTAGGCCTTATCTTGGCCATTATTCTATCCAAGTAATCCCTTTGGTGCAAACCAAAAGTAGTTACCCGAATAAGGGGTAACATATTTCCTCAAGATCTTTAGTTTTATTTCTCTTTTAACTATTTCATTTTTTCTTATTAAATTACTATATAAAAAAGTATAATAAATTAACTCAGACGTTTTTATGTTATTTTTTATACCTTTACTCCTTTAACACCATACGTGGTTGGGAATTTATGACAGAAACTATATTAATATATTATATATTTGATAATTATTATGTATTTACTATTTTTTAATTATTTTATATCACATACCATTATACGTATCATTTTTTTAAAATATAATAACATATTTTGTGGAAATGTGGACTACCACCTCCTCAAAGCTGTGTGATTCCTTCAAACTATACATGGAATGTATAAAGGATGAAATTAATTAAAATTAATGAATATAAATTACATATATATGATATTAATTACATTAATATATTTCTAGAAACATAATATTTTATTTTCTTTATTACCATTTTCTCACAGTCAAAAGTGATATCGTCAGTTTTGGATGTGTGGACTACTGCCTCCCCAACATGATGAGATTCACTTTAAATCACAAGAATTCTATACATAAGTATATATGATTAAATAATAGGGTATTTATGATAAAATTATCATCATGTATAGATATAATATTACTTACCTTCTTTCCATAATGATCATTGAAAAATGGGAATGTTACTCTTGCATATGTACGACCTACCGTCACCATGATTGTAACATTGGATCATTTTCAATAACCATTATTACTTATTGGTTTCAAAAGTATAATTTATGTATAAATATGATAATTTTTTCATGGTTATTATTATTTATAATTTAATATAATGATCCCTTTAACAAATATAACCTACCAAAGTCTTTTAGATAGATACACAAAATTTGGTAAAAAAGAACATTAATTTAATTGTTTAATTAGATGTTTATAATAATATAATAAGTGAAATAAAATTAATGATAACCATTACAAAGTTTCTAAATCATGTAAATAATTAACCTATGATTATTATTCAAGAATATAAAGAAACATGTGACAATTCAGAATAAAGGAAGTGGATTTTGTCTCAATTTAAATTTTATTGAATTTTATTAATTGTTATGAACCAATCAAGTTCTATATTGTCTATACACTTCCCTTAACATGTTATATCATGAATATCTATTTATTAATGATATAATAATTTTCATTTAATGTTATTACATCATGTAAAATAAGATTCAAATGTTTGAATGTTGTATGGGACACTTTGGAATATTTAATGATTATTACCCACAAGAATGTTTTAATGATATTTAAACGGTATTTCAATTCGTTAACATTAGAAACCCTTGTTGATAGTTATCCTAAAATAAATAATTATAGATAAAACTATTGTATTTATTCAATATGGATATTTTAGGATAAGACACACTATTTATTAATTAAATTAATTATTTTACATATGATTAATGCCTTGGAATTCATATGGGAGGAGAGGGGCCCGCTATATCTTCTAGATACATGAGTTAGTTTCATGGGAAAAATAAAATATTATTATTTTTTCAATACCATACCCATTTAATAGATTATTCCAATGATGTCTTGATAGTATTAGATTCTTAACATGAAGCGTTGACATTATTAGATTTTTCTAGGAAATGGTAAATGATATGTTTTAGATATCCATCGTTATGCAATCCATCATTATATATTAAATCATCATTATTCCATGTGATTATTATGTAATTTATAGTATCTATGGCTAGGTTTCATTCTCATATTATTGATTAAATGAAATGTGTTTTATTTATTTGTCGTTTAATAATAATTATTTGTTATCTAGTTTTTTTAATGTCATGTGTTATCAGTTATTTAATTTTACATTTCATTTTATTCTCAATAATTAATTAGTTCATCCCCTTTACATACCCTTACTGAGCTTTTTAGGCCACCGTTATTTTGTTTACTTTCCAGATTTTATGAAGAAGAATTTTTTGAATAAGATTTCTAGGGGGATATTCATATAATTATATTATGTTTCATGTTTTATTCTCCATATCCCATTGTAAAATTGGTATCATGTATGTAATATAGATTTCCAAAACTGCTAAACAATTCAATAATTCAAGATTTTACTTTTTTTAATCAGGAAAATGTAACAAAATAATGCACTGGATTCAGGCTTCGAGGGTTGGGGAATTATAGGCGGTCTCAAAGGAAATTTAAAATAAACCATAGAAACTAGATTTAGAAAAATAGACTAGAGAACTTAACACTAATATAGAATTTATGGATAAGTATAGATGAACATCATATAATTTTTTAGGATAGAGAATATGTGGGTATTACTTGAAATAAATCCATGTTTGGAAACTACAAGTGGATGTGGTTTTGACATAGATGTACCTAGTAGTAACGACTTGGACAAGTTGTGTTGGGATTGACTCAATGTAACCTAGTACATAACAACATGACTTACTACACAACTATATTGACACTACTGAGTGATACGATTATGATAATTTGCATTTTCTTTACAATCCACTATGACATATTTAATGATATTCCCAAAGAAATCATTGCATGAATATGAGATTAGTTATGAGAAAGTATTTCAGTCTATGTTCAGTGATATAGAATATTTAGAATTATATAATGTTATTAAATTTTAGTAGCTAATATAGTATATACCATTTTCTAGAAAATAGTATATGGAAGGAAATGTGTATCAATACTCATGGACAATGTATAGGTTTCCCTACTTTTAAATTCAATGTAGCTGGTATTGTAAATGGTAAAGTTATGGACATATTGGGGAAGCTTTATAATGTGATGACAAATAAAATTTATTGTTTAGAGAAACCTATTACACAATGAGACTCTTCTATGTTGGATATCATTATGTGATAGAGCCCTCATCTTTTATTGGGACTACATACCCAATTACATCAACGTAATGGA
Organism: Viscum album; assembly: GCA_963277665.1. Classification (NCBI taxonomy): domain Eukaryota; kingdom Viridiplantae; phylum Streptophyta; class Magnoliopsida; order Santalales; family Viscaceae; genus Viscum; species Viscum album. The sequence continues at coordinate 1,473,470,108 of OY728132.1, read as the reverse complement.
TTAAGTCATTGAAGAGGATATTTGTAGTGTTTGGATGTAGCAAAAAGGAAAAGGTTACACTGTAATTGTATTTTATTAGTGATGATATAGATCAATGGTGGTCATTGATAAAAAATACTAGGAAATAATAGGAGATAAATATCATTGAATAGAAATCCTTCAAGGAGACATTCTTTGAAAAATACTTCTCTTGTGAAAAAAAAATTCTGATGAAGAGAATTTTCCATAGTTTAAAAAATAGGAGGATGAAATTGTTCTGATGTATAAATCTACCTTAAAAATGTTATCAAGGTATTTTATTGATTTCATATGGAACATGGAATGAAAGACAGATCATTTTATTAAAGGTATTAAACTGTGTATCTAAATGGAACTAGTGTATCAGTCATTTTCCTCATATGGTGAAATATGATTATGTGCTATTAAGATAGGGAAATAATTCTCCTAGTCGTACGGAATTGAAGGTAAGAAAGAGAAAAGAAGGAATGTAAAGATAAATATGGATAATGGGAAAATGGATAGAATTATTTTATAACATGTGATACATGTGAAAGAATATAGTTTTGTACATGCCTAAAAGGGAAAGGAGTTTACATCATGTGTGGGGAAAAATGCCACCATGCTAAGAATTACAAGGGAAAGAAAAAAATTTCTAATGTTGAATGAGTCAACTATAAGGATATGGGGAACTATAAAAATGAATACCCCAAGAACCAAGAGAATATACCAAAAGAGATAATAAGGAATCAAGGTCAAGCATATGTTATTGATACAAATGAAATGTAATGATTAATGTTAATATTTATTTGGATCGAATAAATTTGTTGTAATAGAATTTTATTGATTATGTTTTATTCATATGATTTAACAGATATAATTGGACTGTAATTGAAGTATTTTTTCATTAAATATTTGAAAACATATGTTTAATAGTTCCAATAAAATTAATTCAGTTGAAAGTAAAACTTTTTTTAAAACATATTGTTGATGGAAAGATAATCCTTTATATGTTCTTGATGTTGAGATAATGATGTTTTGATAAAGAGATGATTGATATGAATAATGTTAATTGGATATTACTAAAAAATGGAAATGAATATAAAGTTTTGGATAATGATATTTTGGAAAGTTTAACCATTTATTAGATGGTTTATATTGAAATTTTGATTTAGATTCAGAGGTTAATGTATTAATTAATTATATGATTCATTTCTTGATATGAGATGATGAATAAATAGTTAAATGCACAATCAAATAGTAAGATTATGTTTATAAAAACATATATGTACTTATATCCGTATATAGTGAAATAATATCTCAACTCTAGGGAATGGGTCCTTAAATTAATATGTATCCTATTATCATCATTTTTATGATATCAATGACCTTTATTCACTCATATGGTTTAGGGTGTTGTGGTCTACAACATGAAGCTAAACATGTTATCTATCACAATCCATCAGAATATGATGTTTATATTTATATAACATGTACAAGTTTTCACAAATGTCATACTATTAAAAATCCTAGTTTGTGGTGAACTTCAAATTTCATTTTTACAGTTAATTATTATGATTTTTTATTGATACTATTTATGATGTGAGTATTTCTACCATAGTATTTTCAAATATCAATCCATTGATTACTAAAATAATGTTTGAATTCCGAGGAAAAACTTTATTTGAGGTGGGGATAATGTAACACTCCAAGACATTACCATATTTTCACCTTATAATTTTTTTATAGATTTATTTATACACAACAATATTTTAAGCTTATGCTATACACAACCCAAAGATAGCTTGTATTACACACAAGACTGATTTTTTCATCCCTTTAATAGAACTTCTATTTTAAAACTATATTTTGATAATATTATAAATTTTATTTTACAACATAAATAACCTTTTTTATTTATAAATTTTAAAATTATCTTAAGGATAATATTTGGTATTTTTTGGAGAAGTGTTGTTTTTTAATGAATAGTGAAAAGTACACCAATTTAGTTAAAAAATGCCTTTTCATTTATATAATTATTATTGATAAATGATATTTTGAATTGGTGCTCAAAGTAATAATGAAAAAATAAAACATATATTAATCCAATTTAAGTCTTTGGAATTATTTTTATATATAAATTTTATATAAATACTTATTGGTATTTTGAACATTTGTACTTTAAAAACCATATTTATCACCATGTTTGTGGGATCAGAATTAAATTTAATCTAAAAAATTAAATGAATTAAATTTGAAAAAACATACATATATGGATGTAATTAGAAAGATAGTTGTATTATAATCTAATCAACATAATTTTGGTGAAAATATTTGTAAAAGTAATTAAAATTAATAAGTGATTAAGTTAAAATTAAGCTAAAAAGTTACTAATGTTTAAACATAAGGGTAAAGAAGATCTAGAATCTTTATAAAAAAAATATTGTATGAAAATAGTTAGACCATATCACATCTTCGTTTAAATTTTATGATTTAGTGCGAACACCTGGTCATGAAAGTTCCCTATATGATATGTTAAGTCATGAAAAAGACTAAAAAGGGACATTCTTTACCTTTTACATTTATAAATCTTTGAGATATGGAAATAAATTATATTTTGGTTATACATTTCCTATAGAAACATAAATGTGTTATTTTTATCATAAAAATTTATCATTAATTTTTAGAAATGAATTAGATAACTAAAATGCATAAGAAACACCAATATAATGATTTTTTATTTAGTAGTTAACTAAAATAAATAATACTATAAATATTAAAAGTGAAGAAATTTGATTGAATTAATTTCATTAATTTTTATTTAGAGGAATATATCATGATAAAAAAATATTAAAATATTAAATATTTAATCAAATATTATTTTGTTAATTTTAAATTAAAAATAAATAAATTGTGTCAAAATTGAAATTAATTTTATTATATGATAAATGATATTTTATTAAATGATTAAAAAATAATAAAAAAACTATTATATATTTGTTTATTTAAAAGTGTTAATTATTATTAAATATTGTATATTAATGAATCAATTTATATTTTATAATTATCATATCGACCCATAGATTGTAAAAAACATTATTATCACAGTCCAAGTTGAAGAAGTGTTTTTCACTTTAAATACGCCTATTTTAAAATTAATTTCCAACGCACATATGTTTTTTATTTTGTAAATTATATATAATATTTATAATATATTACGTCTATATTTTCTAATAAATCCAAAATTAGTTTTTTTGTAGTGGTTAAATTCATTAGGATAGAAAACAAGAAACATTAATGGAAAGTAAAATGGAGAAATTGGTGAATCATAGATGTTAAGGATTTTTTTTAATATGGAATTATTTTTCGGATTTACAGGTTCTTATAGACAATTATTCCCCTTTAATACATTTTTTTCATTTTGGATGCACATTAGGTAAGGGAAACCTACCATTAGTCTTCCCTTTTGGTATTTACAAGAATGTCCCTCATCCTCCACTATAAAAAGCCAAAAAAAATTTACCTCAATTACACAGATCAAGACAAATTAGATTGAACAAGATCTACCCAAATATATTCTAAGAGCTCCTCCCCTAAACTTGTAATCCTTACCTTGTGAATAAGTACATCCAAGGAAGCCCTTTGGTGAAAACCTAAAGGGGTTACCCGAATAAATGTTAACATCCGTCCTCAAGAAATTTAGTGTTATTTCTATTTCCACTATTTATATTATCCTTATTAAATGATTATATAACAAATAATATATCCTAAATATACTGAAAAGTTTTTATTTTAAGGTGTTTACCTATAATTACACACACTTCCATCTAATGGGTAACTGAATTACCATTCTTTTGTACGACGAATTACAGCCTCACAAAAAAAAGTTCATTTTTCAATTACCACCTCACATGGGTAGAAATTATGAAGATTAATATATTTATATATGATAAATTTGATACATATTATATTTTTATTCTTATGGAATTCTTTTATAACAAATTCTTTTATACTTTCAATTTTGTGTAAATATGATAACATCGTTCGTGGAAGTGTGGACTACCGCCTCCCCAAAGTGTTGTGATTCATTCACAATATACATGAAACATTTAGAGGATGGTTTTAATTAATAATTTCTAAAATAAATTATATATATTTGATATTAAGGACATAATTACCTTTCTTTAAAAATATTATATCATTTTTTATTACCCTTTCACTTTCGAAAAAGTGATAACATTGGGCATGAATGTGTGGAATACAACCTCCACAATGTTATTTAATTCCATTTATATCACAAAATATATATATATAGGTATACATGATTATATAAAATGGTATTTATCGTATAATTATAATTATGGAAATATATAATGTTACTTATCTTCTGTCTAAAATGACCATTTAAAAATGTGAATGTTACTCATGAATATGTACATCCTTCTATCTACATTATTTTAACACTAGTTAATTTTTAATCACCATACTTCATGATTAGTTTTCAATGTAGAATGATGTATATATATGATTATTATTCAATGATTATTATTCTGTATTACTTAATATAAGTACCCCTTTTACCATATTCAACCTACCAAATTCATTTTAACAGATTAACTTAATATGGTAAAAACATCTGACGTAAACTTAATTGTTTAAGTAATTGTTTAAAAATTTTAAAAAGTGAAATAATAGTAATGATAAACATATAAAATTCTATGAATCAATAAAAAAATTAACATAATTTTATTATTTTTTAATGTAAATACACACATGGAAAACCAAAATCAATGTAAGATATTTCTTCTCAATTTACATTCCATTGCGACTTATTTATTGGTATGTACCAATCAAATTTTATATTGTGTATATAATGACTTTTTTAATTCTATATCCTGAATATAATTAACATATTTATGTTATTTTTTTCATTTAATGTTATTAATTCAGGGGGATTATGATTCAAATGTATCAAAGTGGTATGATACACTTTGTAATGTTTAAGGATTATATTTCTCAAGAATGTTTTAATGATCTTTAAATAGTATTTTCATTCATCATAATTATAATCCATTGTTGTTACATATCCTCTATTGGGGAATTATTGATAAAACCATATTTTTTCAATATGTATTTTTTATAATAAGATGCAATTTTTATTAATCAAATCAATTATTCTAAAAATGTGGAATGTATTAGATTTATTATGTGATGGGTGGGGCTTGATATAGCCCCTCTATAAAATTGCATGTTTCATGGGACAAAGTAGATATTTTTTTAGATGAGGCACTTACCATTTAGTAGATTATTGGAATGAATCCTTGATAGTATTAGATTCTTGGAAAAAATCATTTACAGTATTAGATACTTGGCTTGAAGCCTAAAAGATTTTTTTTAGATATCCATTGTTATGCATCACATCATTATTTATTAGGTTATTTTTATTATATTTTATTATTAAGTTATTTATAATATACATGTTTAAGTTTAATTCTCGAATTATGCATTAAATGTCAGGTGTTTCTGTTTTCTACCATTATATATTTATTATTCCCTATCTAGTTTTTTGAATGGGATGTTTTATCAGTTATTAAGCTTTCTATGTCTATTTATACTCATTGATTCAATATTTTTTCCCCATTATATACCCTTTTTGAGTTTTTAAGATCACCCTGATTATGTTTCCTTTCCCTAGGCTATGATGATAAATTCTGTGAATAACCATTCAAGGAGGATTCTCATTTCATTTTATTATATATCATGTTTTATTCTCAATTTCCAAATGTAAAATGGGTATAATGTATGTAATCTATCATTCCAAAGCGTATAAACTAATTGGTCATTAATGATTGTATTCCTTATAATCATGAAAATGTAATAAAATAATTCACCTACTTCGGGCTTCTCTGGTCGAGGTGTTATAAGTGTTAACTCAACCACGACTTGGTAAAGGAAAAATAGGCCTAAATACAAACCTCAATACACACTCATGGATGATATAATTTGGTTAATAATATAGACCTTAAAATTGTTTATAAAGGATTTATTTCCAAGTTTGATAAATTGTGTTGAGATTATTGAGATATTATAACCTAAAGAAACCTAATATAGAATAAGATTTATATAGGTTGAACTTATGTAATTGTAGGTTAGTATGGTGATTTAAAAGATTAAAGGGTTTTATGTTTGAATCAATTTTATGTAATTGATTATATTAACCCCCCATATGATGTAAAATGTTCATCACTCAGATTAACTATTATATTTTTAATGATCATTGGAAAAATAATGAACTTAGTTAACCATGAGTTTTATGAAAAACGAAACTATTAAATTAATGATAATACAATTAGAATTGGAGATAGTCTATGAAATTAGTATATTATAACAAACCAACTACCAAAAAACAAGATTTATAATATAACAGTAGTTAAAATACAAAATTCAAAAAATAATAGAAGTATGGAGGATCAAAAAAATTCAAGCAATGAAAATAACAAATGATCATATATTCAACCATATATATTTGAAAATGTAGGAATATGAACCAAGGAAATTACCTCAAAGGGAATGGAAAATCATTGACATGTGATAGAGGGGATCTTCGAGCATCTAACTTCCATAAAAATATAAAGAGGTCAGTTATCATGATGTTTGTTGAGAGTGTGTGTCCAATAGTTCCACTAATGGTCTAAAGTATTAAGTGTGGAAAACATGGTCATTACACAAGTTACTGTAATAAATATAAGTATTATAATACTGATTGATGTGAACAACCACCCCAACCATTAGAACAAGGTGGATAATGTTCGATGACTATTAGTGATGTCAATTATGTTAACTAAATCCTCTAATTCATAATTGTGACTACGTGATCATTATTCTAGCCAAATTATGTTTATTAGGTTGTTTTACTTGTGTACTACACTGAAAATTTATTTATCACATAAAATATCTATTTATATCACGGTTTAATTTTAAAATTTAGGTTTATGGGAATATCATTCTCAGTATGGGTATTTTGGAAGGATTCACATGATTCTAGAAATGGGTGAACTATTTAAACATTGAACCCCTATTCACCAATTTTAGTTATACTACCCTTGAAATTATCATTATTAGAAACTAGATTGAGGTAGAGACACTAACCAGTTGCCACCACATATAGATCTTAATTCCACTACAACAAAAGATAACAAAAACATTTCATCTTCATCCTCATATATAAATGAACCACCACCATGTGTGGACCCTAATGTTTATGGATAGTTTGAAAGAAAAATTCTAATGGTGTTTGTTGAATACAAACATCTTACGCCACATCTAAGGAAACAAGACATGGTGGTTATGTTAAAAAGATGGTGGATTCTAAGTGACCTCAAGGCTAGACACATTTTGAGACTCTACCTTGATTCCCTAGAGAAGGTGGTCCCATATAGTGTGTGTGGGAAATTGTTTTGGTCTTAGAAGAACCTATTTGAGAGCATGATGATACTCCTGAAGTGAATATTTTCTGAAATACATAAACTAGTAACCTTTAGATGGTAGTTCTCCACAGAGTAGAAATTAAATTATTTTTGAATGAAGAGGGTTAGGATGTGGGTGGTCATCTATTGGGCCTGGTGATGGAGGATATGGATAAGATGGAGAGAGTGCAGGTTAATGTAGTTTAGAAGGTTACTCTAAAAAACAAGAGAAACCTAAACATTGATCTCAAAGAGCCTTATGAGGAGGAGAATAATTCTTCATCGAATACATCATTTCACATTAACATTCCTATAACACCTCCCATATGCACAAACATGAATGATAAGATATATGTGTGTGTGGTGTATCTATTATTAAAATAAGGAATAGCATTTTATACATCAGACCAATTATAGATAATTTTTCAATGAAATCTATACTATTAATGCAAGGAAAAATAAAATAGGTCTTAATAAAAACTCGTGAGATTTATTTTACTTAAATAGTTATTAAGAAACAATATATAAATATTTTTCTTATTTTAATTAAATAGATTCCATTTTTACAACATTACAAAACTAAATCTCAAGTCACCTTATAAACATCCATATATAACTTCATTAATAACAATTAATTTAAAATTTCAGGGTGATATTTTTTACAGGGGGTGTAATTCCATAGGTTTTAGAAGCCATTATAATGATAATGATTATTATTATCATTATTAGTAATATATATTTCTATAATTTTAATCAATATTTTTATATTCTTTAAAAAGGATTGATACATGACTAGAAAATATACCATACCAAATATAAAATGAATTAAATACAATTTATTCATTCATAACATAAACATTACCAACACATAAAACTGATCACTATACACCATTTATTATTAATCAATATATATAAAGTATATCAATTAATATATAATAATTCAATAGGGGATAATTAATATAAAAGAATCAAATCATTATAACTAAGAAAAATCCTAGATCATCTTCAACTATGAAAATCCACAATTGCCAAATAAAATCCTATAATGAATAATTTTTCAATTAAAGAATTGAAATTTATGATAAATTTAAATTATGAATTAATAAATATACCTTGTGAAGTTATAGTGGGAGGAAAAAATTATTTAGTAAGTCTATATATATAATAAAAATATTTATTTGTTGGAAATATGGTCATTACAAATATGGTCATTACAATTATGGATGAAAAATATATGGTAATTTAAAACATGTTCATTTAAAATATGGTCATTTGTTATATATTTTACATGTATACTAATGTACTGTATTTTTATGTGATAAATTTAAAATAATAAAACACACAAAGATAAAAAATATGATATTAAAATTTTATAAATATATATGTGTGTGTTTCACATATATATTAATAATATTATCAAAATTTTATATGATAAATATAGGAAATTAAAATAAATATTTTAATACAAATTTACTATTAAAACAAAATTTACATTATTAATAATTAAATTATAATGGTATTTGTTAAAGCAGATTTAGTTTAAATTTAATATTTTTTCCAAATAACCATTTAGTAAGTACGATATATTTTATCTAAATAGATAAGACTTTAATATTTTAAAATATTTTTACATATAATGTAATATATTAACATCTTTTAAATCTGAAAATGAGATGAAATAATATTAAGAACACTAACTGTTTTCAAACATCATATTATTAAAAAAAGCAGTGTTTCTTCATAAATTGAATTTTAATTTTAAAAATAATATGTAAATATTATAGTTATTATTAAAAATGAGAAAAATTTCTTCATTCATCTCATGAAATCTAGCTTAAGATAAATTCTCATTGTTTTTAAAAAAATCTATTTTTAGGTTAATACTGAAAAACCAATTTTACTAATACTGTCACTATTATGGCATTATTATAATAGAATTCCATGTTTTTAAATATATTTATATAATTAAAAATATATTTTCTAAATTTAAATTAATTAATGTAAAAAATTTGTTTAAAACCCACACTTATCATTTTATAATAATTTTTTAACGTTTTAAGGAAAACTATTTTCAATTTGTCTCTCTAAATAAAACATTCACAATGTGAAATTAGGTTTTTGAATGTTTTTAATATTAATTAAATCTTATTTTAATAATAATAGATATTTAAATTTCAAAATAATCAATATCATTGATAATTTCAAACTAAACAAAAATCATATGAACAAAAATACAATGATTTTCTAGAAATGGGGTTTGCGCCCAATATGTGTTATTATTAAACATACATTTTCTTACATACATAAATTGTCTTTGAAGCATTTTATTATTATTTATAATAGGTATGATAAAATTATCGTATAATTATCATTTTATTTTAACTCATTAAAAATAAATTATTTAGGTAAAAATTAGTAACCTCGGTAAAAATAAAAAATGGTATAATTAAAAAATATCTGAGAGTAAATAACCAAAAAACATGTTTAAAAAATTTTTTAATACAGTTTTGTTGAAGATTTCTCAAAAACACCACATCCCACAATCTATTATTTTCCACATTATATTCACATTCCATGTGAACATGAGATCTCTTTATATTAAAGAGATATATGTGCCAAAGATTCCAATCTATTTAATTATAAAAGAACCACTATCCTCTACCTTTCTACACTTCCATGTACCCTTATAATAAACCCAAAATAACAACCATTATCTCCTAAACCCTATACACACATCCTATATGCTTTAATGTTTCCATAAAACCAAGTTATAGTTTCTTATGTTTGTGACCTGTGGGTAATATCCAAAGAGAGAGGTAATATTTTCCACTACACCGTTATAATTATTTTCTACTTATATATCCAAAAATAATTTCTATACATGAGAGTATTATAAAATCAGTATTATTAATATTAATATATGTTTTTATAATACTGAAACATCCATTTTATTATTTTCCCTAAATACTTTTGAAAAATAAAAATGTCATCATGCGTGTGTGAATACTACTCCCTGTACGAAGGATGTGTTCAATTATCTATCACCGCCATTCAGGAATAGTTAAAAATTATAATTTACTAAGACAATATGATATTTATAAAATTTTAATTAGTATTAAATGATAATATATTTTATTTTCTATGTCTCCTTCTATTCTGTAAATATATGAGTGTCGTCTATGTGTATGTTTGGATTCCCACCATTAGATGATCATGTTCATCTTTCATTTTCAATAATGAATAACATAGGTGGAATAAAATAAGTATTTAATATTTAAAAATTCTATTTACAAAACTATTTACGTTATGGAAGTACAATATTATATTTTTCAAAAGTGATATTAACAACAAACTCTTAAAGTAAATTTATCAACAGGAAATGTCATATCAAATTACCTTTTCTAAATTGATTCCCTTCATGGAAAAACTATTTCCCTATAAAAATTATGTTCAAATAGAATTATAAAGGAAATAATAACCTATAATTATATTGATTATGATTTTTTTACCACACTTTGAAAATGTTCAACATGCCGTGAATGTTTTCCAGAAATTGACTAAAGAACTTTAAGTAATTGACATAAGAAAAAATGATATAATGAATTTTAGTTAAATGGTGATAAATAGACCTTATAATAAGATAAATATATATATTATTAGTTTTTATAATGATCACAATTTTATTATTTTAGAAGATAAATTCCAGTGCAAAGCTAATCAAAACATGAGGGAAGGGTTTTCGTCTCAATCACCCTTCATTGAGGCATGCTTCAATACCAATTTTTTGTTTTATTGAATAAATAAAGACCCATTTATATTTAATACTATAAATTATTTTTTAAATACTAAAATATGCTTTAGATATTTATCTTTCATATGGTGTAATATAATTAATATCTTCTCTAGAATTTATGGGTCTTTCAAAAATCAATTTTATTTATTAAGTTATACTATTTATATTTAAGTTTAATATTTTAGTTCATATAGAAAAACATATTTATATATTTGGATATCAAATTTTAATCAAATATTCTATATTTACAAGTTCTAATCCATCCTGAAAATTAAAATATGTTAAGAATAATTCTCGTCATCTTAAATGATAGTTCCCCCTTGTTAATAATTTCCCTTCCCAAGAAAGTTTTTCCTTTTAATTAGAAACATAATTAAGTGTTATATATTCTGAATTTTATATTTATATTATTCTAATTTCAAAATAATGTTTCAAATTTTTATGACTTTTTATTTCAATAAATGTATTTTAAATCATTAAAACAGATCTTATAAACCTCTTTTATGTCATGCGAGTTACAAATCCTCTTTATAACCACCCTTTATGTAATATTATTATCATGTGACACTTAAATATATATATATATATATGTCTTTTAATAATATACCTAGTTAAATTTCCTTTTCGTTTATAGGGTTATACACATATTTAGTTCCTTACAAAATTGTGATTTAAAATTAAACCCGATTTAAGGGAACTTGTGTGTTTCTTGTCCTTCATCAATCATCAAAACTATAAAATTATTTCAAAACATGAATAACTTCTAAATACACTAGTTTTTATTTATAACCCTATTAGTTAATAGTTGGTTTTATATAATACAATAATTTCATTCCTTCTTTAAAAATATATATGACTTATTTCATAAAGCTTCACCCACGTTGTGCGCTTTTATGATTTCTTCTCCTAGATACTTCCTATAAAATAACTATATTGGGATTCAGAGATACAGAATTATGTTTTATTTTAAAATATAAAAATACAAATTATTTTATTCATTCCACACATTAGAATCCATATTATTTATCTTTCAGTAATTCCTTGGATTAGAATTATGAAACCTGCTTCCTTCTAATAGGTTTGATCATTAATTTTAATTATGTATGTTTTATTTTACTCATGTGGAATAAATATGTATGATTCTAATTTATATGATGGGTTCTGTATAAATTATATATCCCTTCAATTCATTGGGAAAATATTTATATCTTAAGATATGTTATGTAATGACTTAAGGAGTGATCCAAATCCACCCTGGGACTTTATCCACTTTATGATGATGGAATTGATAGTGATCCTTGGATTATATTTATGATAACATGTTTAATGTTATTTTCATATGTTAATGATCTTATGAAATAATTTCTTTATGACATGTATCCATTCTTATTATCACATTCATTATGATATCATGTTATCTCTATTAACTATCCTGTTATGCTTTATTACCATGTTTATTGCATTATTTGGATTTCTATCTCACACTTTTACTTATGAATTTACCTAGGATATCCTATTAAGTTTTAAAACATCATTTAGAGTTATGATAACTATGATGAGTTTTAAATGAAGATGAATTTTTATGTTAAATATAATGTATTTGTATGTATAATCATCCAAAGACACTATAAATCTTGATCCAGAACTTGTATTTGTCAAAGAATTATGTTACAAGTTATGAAATAAAGTGTGATTAAGGGCTGGGTCACTAAATATGACTTCAAAATAATATATATTCATTATTCTGAGAATACTATGATATAAACTTAGTGAAAACCCAAAGGATAAGTATAAATAATTATATGACGAATAAGATAACATCCTAAAATTTTGGTAAAGTAATTATTTTGTGGGTTTCCATATGATTACTTCCTTTTCTAGATACTAATAAGTGAATCAAGGCTAAAAAATCCTAATACCTTGGGTAATAAACCTTAAAATGTTGTGTTAGGCATGAAGTCCATCCTGTCATGATGCATACCAAAGAGGATTAACTAGACACTTTTATAGACACTCCTGGGAGATATGCTTTGTTTAACCATATACTCTTTACAAACTAATAGGAAGGATTTATTTATTATTTACTTCAAGGAATTAGGTTGAAAATTATAAGATAAACAAAAAATCTTACATTGGTTAAAATAAGCTTTATACAGTGTTAAATAAAGTAATTATGGGATTACCTGATGATGTATAATGGAAAAAGGTTTTATGGTTGAATAGTGTTTATTTTATTAATTATTGTAATCCTATTATGATGTTAAATGTTCATCACTCATGTTAATCCTTATGTTTTAGTCAGATATGGAACCATAAGAAACTAATTTAACCTTGGGTGTGAGGGGAAATATGACTATTAACATAAATATCAAACCACTCGAATGTGATATGGACTAAGAAATCTAGCGATTATTCAAAACCAAATATCATTAAACATGAATAAAAATGTAACAATTTTTTAAATCTTTAGTGAACATCAATAAAGAAGGATGTAGGCTTATGAAAATACATTCATTGAAGATGATGATATAAGGGATATACAACCATATATATATGTCAAAATATGGGATGAGGAATCAAGGAAATTAACTCAAGTGGACTAAAAAGGATTTTTGTTATAGTGGTGGGTTATTAAGATTAAAACTTCTAAATGAATACAAAGTGGTTTATTTTCACAGTGGGAGTGGAAAGCGTGCAACCAAAAGCACCACTAATAGTCCAATTCTTATTTATGTATAATAATAATGATATTAATAAACAACCAACATAACCATGGAAACAAGGTGGATCCTATTCAATGACTACCAACAAGGTTGATTGTGGAAACTAAATTCTTCACATTAGATGTGTGATTATGGTATATTTATTTTATCTACTCTATATTTCATCGTTTTTTGTTATTAGATTATTACCCTAAATTTTCTCCTATAAAATAAGAAATCTTGTTGTATAATAGATAGATTTACAAATTTATGTTTATTATAATATAAATCATAGTATGGGTAATTTAAATGGATTTTTCATGATTATTGTACTATATTAACTATTTAAACATTGACTACCCTTTCAAAAATCATTGTTATATTACACAAGACATCATCGTTATTAAAAAAATGGATGGGGTAGAGATAGAAACTAGTATCCTCTTCATACTGATCATAATGTCACTACAATACAAAAAAATACATATCATCTTCATCATCACCCATCAGTGAACCACATATATGTGTAAGACAAAATGCATTTAGAGAGATTGAGATTTCCACACTAATTATGGACGTAGTATACAACCTATCATCAACACCACTAGTGAAAGTCAACATGATAGTTATGAGAAAAAGAGTTTGGACACCTATTAACCTAGAGTATGGGAGTAATTCGAGAATCATTTTTGAAGATACAAAGCACATGAGCCTATATATCATTTTTAGGAAATAGTTTGGCTACTAGAATGTCACATTTGGGTACATTAAGATCCACCCAGTTTGGATGTTGTGTGGGGTCCTTCTCCAACCAAACCATAGCCAGTAGTACTTCATAGATTAGGAAATGGATTGATTGCTTCTTGAAGTATGTTAGGAGATATATGGTTATCTGTTGGGGTGGTGATGCAAGGGAGGGATAATATGGTGAGAGAACAAGCCAATACGGTGGTGGTGGTTACTCTTGAGAGGGTCCGAAGGGGTATGAATATGTATCCAAATGAACCTTATAAGGAGGAAATGAGTCATTCATCGACTTCATCATTTGACCTAAACCTTTAACCGAAACCTCCAATATGAAGAACCATGAGGGATAATAGATAGGTTTTGGTAGTGAATAAATTGTTAAAAAGGGAATCATATTTAATAACTTGGACCAATTTATGGTAACCTGCCCTAAAATCATAAATATGAACTCATGGAATGATATAATATTTCTTAATTCCAATCCCTAAGAGGTATTTTACTCAAATGTTTAGCAAGGAGAAAAATATAGTTATTATAATCATTATAAGTGAATATGTATGATTTCTATTTATTTTTAAAATTAAATCTCAAGTCACCTTATAGATACACTAAAGTAAATTTGTTATTAAGAAATTGTTTAAAATAAAAAGTACCTAATTTATTTAATGGGGAGAACATAACACCCAATATTTTAGGATCATTTATTATTATTATTATTGATATTATTATTATTATTATTATTATCTATAATATTAAATATAAATATTTTATTCCTTCAATGGAATTGAAACAAGATAATAAAATATTCCCTAAAACACATAAAACCAACTAAATACAATTTATTCATTCATAAGACGTGCATTACAATAAAAAACAAAAAACTAAGTATTACTCACTATGGATTATTAATCACTATGAATTAAGAACATCCATTAAATGTGAATAAATCAAATGGGATAATAGATAAAAGGGGATAAAATATACATTGTGAAGAAATATCCTAGTTCATCATCAACCTTGAGGATCACCAACATCCAAATAAATCTTATATTGAGGATGATCACAATGAATGGAAAAATTATTATGAATGAACTATATTATTAAATAATAACTATACCATTTAAAGAGATATTAGAATGAAAAAATGCTTCAGTAATTATATATATATATATATGGAATATGGTTATCTGTAATATAGTCATTGAAAAAAAGGCAATTGAAATTATGGGCATTGGTCATATAAATGATAGGTATAATGAAGTTCTGTATTGTTAAGTGTTAAATTTAAAATAATATATTCATAATTAAATAAAAATATGATATTAAAATATTATAAATATATAAATATTTTTTCATTACAAATCCTTAGTAATAATATCATTAAAATTTGATATGATATATATATAAAAGATAAATAAATATTTTAATATCAATTTATTAGTAAAATTAAATTTTAGAATATAAATAATTAAAATTTAATGTTTTTTGGCAAAGGGAATTTAGTATAGAGAATTTTTTGAAAGAACCATTATATTAAGTATGTTATAATTTATCATAATTAAGAAAGTGAATAATTTTATAAAATTATTATATATTGCATAATATATTAATATTTTAAAATTTTAAATTGATATGAAATAATATTAAGAATGATTAATGTTTAAAATTCAATTTTAATAAAAGAATATTTTCTTTATATATATATTTTTTAAATTATAAATACTAGAGTTTTGATATTTTAAAATGATCATACTTTTTAAATCCATATTTTAAAATTTGTCTAGAGATAACCTTTTTATATATTTTTTAAAATAAATTATTTTTAGTTTAATATTGAAAAAAACAGATTTTACTAATACTGTCACTTTTTTGTCATTATTATGAAATAATTATATGATTTTTTCAAACCCTTTTTACAATTAAAA
The DNA here is from genome assembly GCA_963277665.1 of Viscum album. Taxonomy (NCBI): domain Eukaryota; kingdom Viridiplantae; phylum Streptophyta; class Magnoliopsida; order Santalales; family Viscaceae; genus Viscum; species Viscum album. Next base: position 1,473,453,478 of record OY728132.1, on the reverse strand, counting down.
ATATTTTTTATTAATTTTAATTAATTATTTCAAAATAGCATATACAAAACCCATTCATCACAATTTAGAAAATTTAGGTAATATTTTAATGAATACTATTTGTTGTATGATTATATTAATAAAATTTTCACAATGCGGATTTATGTTTTTGATTTTTTTTAAATTCAATTGAGTATTCATTGAATAATAAAAATTATTTCAATGTTAATATAATCAATAACATTGAAAATTTTATTCCAAACATAAATATTATGATTAAAAAAACACATTATTGTAAAAATATGTTTTCTACATGTTACATGAACTATTGTTAATATTGAATTTTCATACACATAGAAATTTTATTTTATAAATTAGATTTCAAATATAGAAATGGTAGGTTGAAATTATCTGTAATGACCCAAAATATTATTAATGAAATTTCTCTTGATCTAATTAAATGTCATATTATGTAAAATGGTAATATATAATATACGCACTTTCTCGGTTTTATTTTTTTGGATTTTAAAATAATTTTTGTTACCATTACTAATATATCTATTGAACAGTGAACACATGATTTGTATAAATATAGGGTTTTAACAAATCCAATTTTTTCAAACAAAGGAAGCAATGGCCTCGTATAGTAGAATTGATCTATATGAAGCGCATTTTTTGAATCTCGGAAAAGAGTTAGAATCACCGGGCTTCTCTGTTAACCATTCCCAAGCCGTATTTTTTCACATAAAGCTTGAACGGAGCCACCTGCTAGAGAAGTGGAAGTTAATAGACATTAACATGCCAACAATGTTATCTTAGCCACCCCAAGAGTCTATCACCATTGCATACCTTTCCCTTAGGTAATATGCAGGTGTTATAAGGGTTTATATAAAAATACCTTAGAACTATGATTATGTGCATTATTTTTGTATAAAAAATATAAATTCAATTTATTATTGTTACATTGTAAATGGTTTTTAACGAACAAATATTAATTTTAGTTAATATTGAATTAAGAAAGCTATTTTGATGAATTAATTAATCTTTTTATTAATTAATATTTAAAAAAAATATTACTTCTGTATTATTTATTATTAAATATTAATGATCTTATAATTATTATGAATACAATTGTAATTTTTATTAAGGATTGAAAGTTGTTTTTGTCAAAATCCATTAATTTTCGATAAATGTCAGGTTTCATTTCAAAAGTAAAAATTAACATATTTAGAAAATTATTTAGATAAAATTATTATTATTTTTGGATTCAGGTCACCGAAATTATCTAACAGTGAATTTTTAATAATTTTCTGAGATAATCAAATTTTTAGGTAAAAATGAAATATCATTTAAATATATAATGGGTTTTATGACATCATAATGACCAAATAGTGATGTAATAAAATACTACAAAAAGAATATTCAGAAAATATATGTTTTTTCTTTAAATAATGTAATTTTAGATTTGTTTGATTTATTTTACAATGACTTAGTGGACTCCAAGACTTATAAACTATTTTAACATTTTCAAATGATTTCATTGAGAGTGTGACTCACCTCCACATAAGAAAGCCTAATTTTTTAGTATATTATGAAATTTTCCTAGTAAAATATTTTTTCCACTTCACTTTGGTAGAATCCATGGCAAAAAAACATGGGATGGTTTATAGTTTTTATTAGATTAATGTGTAGTGTCCAAAACCTAAATAATAAATAATTATCTCTTTTTTTACTATAAAAACCCACTCAATATCCCATTAATCTTCACTAAAAACCTTTTTATCTCGACCAACCACTGACCTTTTATTTTTATAATCCTCACAAGGTGCCCCAATCTCCCTATATGCCTCTCTCAAGCCACTCCCAAGCCTTTGGGATCACACTTTCAAGTAAGGGATTTCTTCCTTTCTCATTTTTGTCCAAATTTATTTATGTTGTTATACCATTTTATTTTCAATTAAAAATGTTGGGGTATGATTTAACACCTCTCTCATAATTAACTCATTATGATTGAATTATTAGAGACCTATTTTTCTCTCATTAATGCATCCCATGTACACCTGTTACCATGCTGAAATTCCATAAGGAATTTCCCTATTCTCATTTACATTCAAGAAATTATTTTATATTATGAAACTAAATTACATTAAATTTGTTGGGAAAATATGTTCCATGACCAACTTACTGACCATTTCATGTATAAATTATGAGATACCCCTTTCTCTCTCATCAACCCATTTTAATATTTCTATTTGAAGTCGTTATGCTGCCAAAGATACACCAAAATTTCTAATGCTAAAAAAATCGTGTAAGTGAATATCATATCCATTTCCTTATCACATGTATTCAACTTTACGCACATGTAATTATTGATTTAGGATATACATTTATATATTCCACCTCTATTATTCATGGAATAATATTTTTCTAATGAATCCATGTTGTATGATCCATGTGTCACACTTATGTGTGAAATGAAATGTTTATAATGGGTGCACCCTGATAGAGATGCAATGCATTGGGTAAAGATTAGTATCATGATACGTCAAGTGAAATGAGGGTTTACTCATTCTAATTCAAGTGAAATGAGGGTTTAATCATGAAAATTCATGTGCAATTATGGTTTAGTCATGATCTGTGGGAAATAAGCCTTAGCTCAAGCTAATATCATGTTAAATGTTGTTTCCAAATTTCCATTTATTATAATAATGATACATCATTCCATTATTTTCATGTTTATATTTTTATCTATTGATATGAATATTTATTAAGATGCACTATATTCGTAATGTTATTCATTATTTACTTCGTTACTGGGCTTAATATCTCACTCTTTACTTATATATGTCCTCAGGTTATCGCATGAAATTCTACGTAATAACAAATGTAATTGTCATGTAAAAGAAGTTTTCAATAATGATGTTGTGCTTTATATTCTATGTTGTTATGTAATGTTCTTAATTTTCCAATACACAAGACCTCTTGAACCTCAGAGTTGTCTTAAATTCATTTTTTTGTAATAAATCATGTTTAAGTGTCTAATAAAGTGAAGGGTTGTTATAGTTGGTATGAGAGGATATGTTTAGTTATTTATGGGATCAGGATTAAAAAACCCTTATGAAATCCTTAGGTATAACACTGGGTATAATACAAAAATCACTAAATTTTGGTGAGTATAATGTAAGTGTTTTATCAAGAAAATATATTCAGGTCTGGATAATAACAAGTATAGGTGGCTCTAGCATAGATGTATAGGGGTAAAACCTTAAAACACCATTTAGTGCTAGACTCAAACGGGAACTGGTGCATGAAAAAAGGCCTTTCTTCACTCTTGGTTCGATACTACCAGGGGATATTATTTGGTAAATTTCTAATCTTAGTATGAACCATTATTAAAAACATTAAAAATGCCCCTAAGAATATATATTGCGAAGTATATCATGGAAAACATAGATTGAATCCTATAAATTCATAAATTAAGGAAATAAATTAAATTTATAGGTTATCATTTTCATATTTGGATTCCCATTTATTTGTTACCCCTAACTTTAGTTTTATTCCAACTAATGGTCATTAATAAGAAGACTCATGCTAACAACTAATGAGAAGTTTAATGTGGTGACTGTTTTAATGAGAAAAACAATCCAATGGGAGTGGGAATTGAAAACATTTTCATGATACTCTCTCTGTAACTCGATTTTTGAATAGAAACACGAGTCAAGAGGAACATCAAACCCCCCCCCCCCCCCACCCCCAAGAATGAACAAGACACAATTGAGAGCTTCATGTGACAAAGGTCTCCTACATTAAATGGATCATCTGATCTCTCAATCGTCGAACCACGAATCAACTCCATTGAAAATATATTCTCCATCCTTTAATTCTACAAACAAAATAATTATCTTCTGAATGCTTATATTATAGAGGGTGAAGCTGATCAATGGTGAACATTGATCAAAAATACGAATCTTGAGGAAGAGATCGAGGTGTTGGAATTGAAGGATTTCTGGAAAATGTTTTTTCGATAAAAAATTTCCGTGAACCTTATGACTTACAATGGAAAGGGTCTTCATTTCCCTCAAGAAAAAAGAGGATGAATCAATTATAGAGTATGAAAAAATCTTTACAAGTCTTGAATGATTTGCCTTCGGCTTTATTGTTACCCCTGAATGCAAGTTTGACTGCTTCTTTGGTGGGTTAAAACCTTACATATGGAAATCCCTGGAGATCTGTGACTTCAATAGCTATGAGTAAATTTTCCAATGTAACCTCAAAGTAAAAAATAGAGATCGTAGAATTGTAGGGGTATCATATGGATAATAAGTGTTTGGTGGAATTTTATTTTGGCGTTGTGAGGGATAAATCCAATGGTGCTAAAAATTCCAGCACCCCACTTGCGAAAGGTGCAGAATGAATCACCCCAGAAATTTATTGAAGGGTATGAGTAAATACATTAGGTGTGGAAGAGAAGGGCACATGGACATTAATTACCATCATGAAAACCCACTATTGTGATAGAGGATATAAACTCTTTGTTTGAATATTAAAAATTCATTCTGGCTGCTTACCATTTAAAAGGTGAAGCAGAGTAGTGATGGACAATAATTAAGTATACAAAGCCCCACGATGAAATTGAATCCATGGAATGAGATGAGTTCAAGAACTTATTTTTAAATAAGTACTTCCCTTGTATTCTTCGAACAATGATGGAAAAGTAGTTCATTGAGCTTAAGAAAAAGGATGATAAATCTGTTGGTATATATGAGGGAAATTTTACAAGGATTGCAAGGTATGCATCTAGATTTATCATCCAAACTAAAAGTAAAGTCTATAGATTCTTCAGTGGATTAAAACCAAGTCTTCCAAGGTCATTAGATATAAGATAATTCAGTATCTATGAAGAAATTGTGCATTGTGCTATCAAAGTAGAAATGGAAGTTGTTTTAACATATCCATCTCATAGTTTTGACAAGAAATGAAAGATAGAGTTTAAGGAAAAATCTCAGAACAATGGTGAAAAGAAGGTGAATGTTTCTTTATGCTCAAAGTTTGGAAATAAGCATGTTGGAGATTGTCTAAAAGGTACTAGAAAATGTTTTAAGTGTGGAATAGATAGTCATCTAGACGTTGAGTGTCGAAGTAATGGAAAAAAGGTAGCTAATGATGTGAAGAGAGAAAAGACTACAGAGAACACACCACCAAAACTTCAATAATTCATGTGCAAGGAAATGGGGCATTATGATAACCAATGCCCTAATCCAAGGGTTAATGATGATCGAAATCAACAACCTCTTAAGGAAAAGGACAAAGGGAATTCACATGAGATCACTATTGGAGATATTGAGTATTACAACTATGTAGTTGAATGATTATGTTTTTATGTAACGGGATTCCAAAATAATGTTGTGGAATCTCATTAATAGTATCGTGGAATATTGGAATATATATGCAGTGGTTTGTTGTGGTTTTTGATAATTATATGATATAGGTAACCATGAATAGTGACTGAAATATTTTTAGAAGGAAGATGATATGCACATAATGAAGTGATAAGGATAAAATAATATGTTTGATAGTATTCATGAGCTCATGATTGGTATAAGGACAAAGTGATATCATGGTTTGAGTATATATCATTTTTGGGATTTTGGTATGTGGAATGAGTTAACATTTGATAGAATTTGTGTTTTCACTAAGGTTCTATGGTAATACATGTTACAAAAGAATACTTGATTAAGGTAATAACTTGTTTGGAATGTGACCAACAAGATATATTTTGTGATATATGAGGGATAAATGATGGTATTGACATGCTTGGTTGATGACATTTCTTGTAATCGTTTTATTTATACTATAAGACTGTACAGAAGTATTTTTGATAAGCCTAAATGTTGGAATGGATTAAGTTAGAAATCAGATAGAATTGTTTAAGTCTAGTAATTTTTTCGTTTCAATTTCTGGAATGTTATAATAGTGTAGTTTTAGAAAAAGGACAACCCATAGGGCGGGCGACAACCTATCGTGTCGGACAAGGTTGCGAGAATCTAACCCAAAACCGAAGTGAAACATGCCTTTATCTCTTACCATTGGCCTACAGGAAGTCCCCAGTTTGTATAAATTAGTTTTATTTTATTAAGTGGTATGATATATGAAGTATAAGTCCATTTTTGGAACCAAATAAGTTTATTATAACCAAAAATTGACTTATGTATATAACTATTGCGAACATTATGTTTGAGATAGATTGAATGACCTATAATTCTATCTCATGATCTGCTAAAACTTTGTGAAAGAAAAATTCAACTTCGTTTCTTTAAGAGATGAAGTGGAAATTGTTCGAGGCATGAGAAACTATGAGATTGTACCAAAATCAAGTAAGAATTTCTTTTAATTTAAAAATTCTTCATCATTTGGGAAATGATCTTGAAAACCAATTTTTTTTTCATAGTACTCTCATATCTGATGAATCATATGGTACCTTAGATCATCACAAATTTATGGCTTTGTGACTGTTGGCTTTTTCATAGCCATGTTCTCTACCACTCTCCATCAGAACTTGATGGTTATATTTTTCTTCCATATCCATATTTTTACTTATGTTCTCCTATGTGGAAACCCATTGATTAGTTAATTTGGGTAACCTTTACCTTTCATAATTTAGTTTTTAAGGTTATGTTTTGATATTCTTAATTATGATGTGGGTTTCTATGAAAGTAACTCTCAAGTAATAAACCATTTATAACCCCGATGAATTTTGAGGGAAAGATTCCTTTTAAGGGGGTAGAATGTAACCCCCAAGATTTTATGAGATTTATACTATTTAATTTCTTTAATAAATTCCATTTTACACTACACAAAGATTATCTTGCACTATACGCAACACCGTAATAGCTTTCAGTATACGCAACACTATTCTTGGATCGTGTTACACACAATTTCAAGCTTGTTTGATAGTAGTTATTCTACGCAACATTGAGTGTGTGTGTGTGTATATATATATTTTAGATGTATAAATGAAATATGGTTGGATTCTATTATACACAACAACAAAGGAGTCTTTCACTACACATAACCCTGACTTGGCTTGCATTACACAGAATCGCTACCTTCCTCGATAGCGTGTGTTGTACGCAATTCTGGGTTTCACTAAAAAATGATATATGGTTATACTATTATTATAAACTTCCTGTTATGAATAGTATTAACAAATTTTTTAATTTTATAATATTATTATTCATCTTACACATTTTCTAGAACATGGTATGAGAACCAAATAAATATTTTGTGTAAAATAAATATTTTTTTAAAAATGTAGTTTTGCCTCCTTTTGATGGAGCACCCATTTTAAATATAATTTTTGAAAGGTTTATAAGTTTAATTTTTCAAAATAAACTTCTAATTTTGAATCTGGATATAAAAATTTACATTGGATAAAGTTTTGATATTTTTTTGACAACATTCTTATTTAGATGAATAGTAATAATATGGTAAATTTTACATAAAAACAAATTTTTTTCATCAAGATAATTTATATGGTTGAATTATAATAGTAAATTTTTTTCAATTATAAATATAATATATTTTTACCATTTAATATAATTTATGTAATTAACATTTATTTTACATTGAATTCGTAGGTTAAATTAATTCAAACTTTTGTAATGTTTTAAACAAAAACCAGTTTTTTTCGACAATGAGATTAATTTTAAATTAATTAATGAAACTTATGTGTTTTGAATTTCAAAAAATGGATTCAATATTTGGAATCAGTAGGTCCAAATTATGTTAATAGGATACATTTTATTTTTCGGCATTATAAATAGTAACTGCGGTAAATTTTTTTTGCCACAGTTAAAGGTAAATTAGGTAATTAAGGGTAAAAATAATATTATAAAATTACCATGACACTTGTATTAATATAATTGGATGATTAAATTTTATCCTAAGACATATTTGGGTTGAAATGGAATCCATTTTAACCCACATGACTATGCTTAAGACCTTTAATTTATTTTATTTTAAATACAGGGAAATAAGTCTCACAAAAACTTTAATAATTAGATTATTTTTAATTTAAGGATATACAAAATATAATTTAGATTATAAATACTAATTATAAAGATAAAATATTTTTATTTATCATGATAATTAATTTTTAATTTTTAAGAGATATTTAATTACATTAATAACATATACATTAATGATGTAGAAATTATTTATTTATTGAAAAATTAATAATATAGTTTTTATTAAAATAATAATACATATCAAAAGAACAAAAAACTTGAACAAACCTTATTGGTCGAGTATATATATACCGAAATATTCCAAGGGTCACTTTTTGGACCATTTTGAGCCTTATAAAACATATTAGGACATTTATATTATTTTATTTTAAATAATGTAAAAGATGTCACCTTCATAATTTAATAAATCTATGAATTTAAATTTTGTTATTTTTAGATGATAAATTAGATTAAAAATATTATTATAAAAGGTATTATATTTATCTTTATCATAGGAGTTTATTTTTAATTTTTATCCAAATAATAAGTATATTAAATGATTATACAAATATGATGTAGTAATTGTCTTATTAAGTGAAATATCAAAAAAATAGTTTTATAAATATTAAAAGAAACATTATATGATCTAATTAATGTTCTTCACAAATTTTCTATATTAATATGACATGTTAAGAATCTATTATACATTTTTTTAAATATATCCTCTGTGTGGATTTTATTTAAATTCAAATAAATGAATAGTATCAAAATTAACACTATTGTTATTTTATAAAAATAACATATTATTAAATTGTTTCAAAATCACATAAATATTTAAAAATTATAAATTAAAATTTATATGGTCTAAAATTTTATAAAGTACCCAATTATGGATAATTCACAACACATATGTAATTATTTATAACAATTTAAATTTTAGAATATTATTAGCACAAATAAGATTAAATAAATTAAATAAGGATAAATAAAATTGATAAGGTTTAAAATAATTTCTATACATTACTAGATTTTATTTGTTGATGATATTACTACCATATATTATATCATATCCAAATTTGAGTCACTTTGGAAGTTTTTATGTGGTGTTTGTGTGTATTATAAATTAATATTTTTGAGGATTCCAAAAGTGCTCCTCTCTTCCCTTATAAAAGGGGACCTCCTCCCTGTCCTCCTAACACCACATTGAGCCTTCAATATCATCCAACCCCTACCAATTTATATTCTCCAATTCCCTATAAACCTACTAGAGGTCATGGTATTCTTCCAAGACCTACTTTAGTGCACGAAGTGGAGCTTAAGAGGAGGTGCGTCGAAGAAGAGGTAATCACTTCTACCATTTCATTCAAGTTTCATTATTCATATAATTCCTCTTCATTAGATGTTTCATTATAAAGTAATCACATCAGAATAAATAATATAATGATATGATATTATATATATGAAACAACCCCATTTTAACTTCTATTCATCCTATGGAAAATGAAATCACCTCTCATGCGTACGTTCGGAATACCGTCTCCACGCTGTGGTGTAATCTGTTTTTCCACCACCACCTTACATGGATGGATATAATAGTGTAAAGAATAACTATATATGGTTATTATAAAATTATAATAATTCTGATATATTATATTATGCACTCCAATATCATTCAATAATAATGGGAATGATATTATCGTCTGTGCGTACGTACAGATTACCGTCTCCACGAGGTGATGAGATTTATTCTACATGTTAACCATTCACGAATGATTATAAAGTATATATAATGAATAATACTGATATATATGACATAATAATGTTACTTTATTTATGTATATATATATTTCATCTACTTACTTCCATTCAAGTCAATAAGGCAAGGAAAACAATGTTCATGCGTACGTATGACCTACCGTCTCCATGAACGGTGTGTTTAATTTCTATTTATTGAACTATTATATATATGTATATTCGGAATATATATTATATATAAATCATGTTCTAAATTCCATATTAATGTAATCCTGATCTAAGTAATCATATGAATAATTAAAAGTCAAAACAAGGATGATAAATGAAACGATTTTACCTAAACCCCTTCTTTAACCTAGAATTGACAAATGAATGAGTAATATAATGTCGTAAGTGAATCATATATGATAACATAAATATTATTATGGTTCTATTACAAGTAAAAAATATGTTTAAACCCACTATACAGGGGTCTCAGACACATATATAAAAAATTGGGCTTAAGGTAAGGGATAATTTTGCAAATCTCATTTTTCCGAGATTATTTATACGTAAGTATTTACTGGGTTTATATTTTTCATCCATGTACATAAAAATGTTTTTCATAAAGTGTTTAATATTATTACATGTATTTTTAATGTCATGTTTACCCATCTTTTAATTTTACATTGTGTTATGTAAGTAATATTTCTTTTGATTACCATACGTGGAACTTTTTGAATTTTCGGCAAAAGTACGAGGAGAATGTTTTCTTAACTTATATGGCATGAACTAATTTTTTACGATTTCAAGATGCCTAATTTTAATGAATCATCCTATAAAATATTTCATGTTTATTTTCAACAAAATAATTTTCTTTTAATACTGAATGGAATTTTGTGAAAAGAAAATGATTTTGAATAAGAAATGATATTTTCCTCATGAATTCATTTCAATTGTTTTATAAAAACTATTTTACATCAATATGACATTATTTAGTATGTATTATGTTTCAAGTATAATATATCTATTATTTACATGGTTTTATTTTTCTAATGATGAAATGATATCCATTTCTTTTATATGGATTATGTTATGATGGGATGATGCTTATGAAACCCATTTTATTCATTGGGTTATTATGAATGATGTATGTTTATTTTGTAGCACACGAAATAATGACTTCATTATGAGATGGGTGGGACTTATATCTCCCTCCAATGCATTGGGTAAAGATTTATATCTCATGAGATAGACATGGCTGTAATGACAAGTTAATCTGGTTTAGTGATACAGGACTGGAATGCGGAGTGAACTCGATTCAGAAAGGCACATTGTCCACTATGATGGTCTTGGAAGCAATTCCTTGTCTACTATGGATATAATATAATGTGGTTAATGGTTTCCATAATTACATGTTTTATTCCCAAGCAATTTCTTCATGATTAATGTTTCTTTATAATCTATGCCTTACGTACTTCCATGTTTTTTGTCATTGCACAAGATTTTTATGTTTAAACATTATGTTCAGGTTTTGAAGTTCAAATGTATATGATTTGTTTTATGTTCTCCATGCTTACCCTTACTGAGCATTTGAGTTCAACCTTTATATTTTTTCCCCAGAATTTAAAGAAAGGTTTTAGGTTAGAAAACAAAATGATAAGATCTTTATGGGAGATGTTGAAGATCTTTCACCACGATTAGAATATTATGTTCCAAGTTTCCAAAGACACTAAACTATTACCATCTTTGAGTGTTTGTTCTTGTTATGTATTAAGTAATCTGCAAAATTAATATACTGTCCATGTATGTCAAGCTTTGGGTCTCTATAAGGAGGATATACCCATGACTACTTTTCCTACAAGGTATGAGCACTATGAATTCATAGTAATTTCTTTTGGACTCACTAATTCTCCAAAAAGCTTAATGGAATTGATGAATAGTGTCTTTAGATATTACCTCGAAAAATTTGTGGTTATATTTATAGACGATATTCTAATATAATTGAAAACTAAGAAGGGGCATGAGGAGAATCTAAGAACTGTATTAGAGACCTTACAAAAGGAGAAGCTCTATGCAAAGTACAACATGTGTGAGTTATGGTTTAAAAAGGTAGAATTCATGGGTCATATCATATCAAGAAGCGGGATATCAGTGGATTAATCCATGAAAAATGAAATTGAGGGATGGTTGAGGCCAATAGTTGTGGTGGATATCTGTAGATTCCTTGGGTAAGCTATATATTATCGTTGTTCTTTGAGAAATCTCTCACAAATGTCAAACCCTCTTACCAATATAATTTGGAAGGGAGTAAAGTTATCTTAGAGTGATGAATTTCAAGATAGATTCATGGTTTTGAAAAGGAGGCTTATCATTATGCCCTGTGCTCACACTACCCATAAGTGGAGAATTTTTTTTGGTATTCAAGGATTCTTCAAAGAAGGGCTAGTGCTATGTGTTGATGAAAAATAAAGAATTAATTGCCTATGATTCAAGGAAATTAAAAGGTCAAGAGAAAAACTATCGAACATATGATCTAGAGTTGGATGTAGTAATATTTGATTTAAAATTTTGGTTGCATTAACTCTTTGGGTAGAAGTGTGAAATTAAACGAATCAAAAAATCCTCAAGTATATATTCACATAGAAAGAGTAAAATATGCACTAACAAAGATGGTTAGAGCTAATCAAAGACTGTGACTGATCAATCCATTACCACCATTGGGAAGAGAAAAAGGTGGAATATGATCTATGTAGAAAAGACCTAACAATTATTTCATTGATGATAATTGAAAAGGATCCAATATTCTTATATTTGATAAAGATGGACATGAGAATCATAATGAAATAAACATTATAAATCCTTCCACAAATTATTTCTCAACCATATCATTTGAAAAGGTTAAAGAATGATAAAAAGGAAGATGTGGGAATTCAGAATAATGTGAAAACTATCAGAAAAGGTAAATCCACATAGTTCAATTTTAATGAAGAAGGAATTGTGAGATTTGTGTCCAGACTATGAGTTATATAAAATCCAGAGTTTAATAATGATATTTTGGATGATGAACATAGTTAAAATTTCTCTGTTAAGCTAGGAAACATGAACATGTATCAAGATCTCTAAGGGCATTATTGGTGGGATAACATGATGAAGGAGATCACTAAGTATGCGTTAAAGTTCCTGCCATGTCAAAAAAGTGAAGGCTGAGAGGAAAAATTCTAAGGTGATATTGAAACCATTACCCATTACAGCATGGAAATGGGAGAATATCACCATGGACATTGTCATCATACTTCTGAAGACATCTAAAGGAATCAATAATATATGTGTTGTTTTGGATTGTCTTACAAATACTACACACTTAATTTAAATTTGAGAGGATTTATCATTGGATAAACTAACACAAATATACATTAGAGAAGTGGTAAGGATTCATAGGTTACCACTCTCTATTGTATCCGATCGATATCCAAGATTCACCCCTATGTTCTAGAAGAGTCTCCAACACGCACTGAATATTGACCTGAACTTCAGTAGGGATTATCATTCTCAAACTAATGGCCAATATGAGTGGACTATCCAAACACATGAGGACATGTTGAGATCATTCTCAATATACTTCAAAGGAGAGTGGGATCAACATCTTCTTATAGCTGATTTCTCTTACAATAATAGTTTCTAATAAAGAATCCAAATAGCTCTTTAAGAAGCCATTTTTGGGAAGAGGTGCATAACACCGACATGTTGGGATGAAGTTTGGGAGTAAAAAATAATAGGTCTAGAAATGGTTGAAGAAATGGTGGAGAAGGTTAAGACCATCTATGAGCACATTAATGTTTCTCAGAGTTGACAAAGATCTATGCCGATAATCATTGATGAGACCTAAAGTTTAATTTTGGAGACATAGTATTCCTCCGTATATCACCATGTAAGAGAGTTATGACATTTCGGTAGAATAGAAAGCTTAGTCCAAGGTACATCAACACTTTTGAGATCCTTGATCGCATTAGAGTAGTGACCTATCGACTACCGCTCCTACCAAACCTAACTCAAGTACATGATTTATTCCATGTGTCACTCTTGAGGATGTACATACCTAACCCTTAGCATGTACTCAATCCATATGTGGTACAATTAGAGAATGAAGTATCCTATGAAGAGAAGCTAGTTAAGATGTTTGATCATAGATAAAAATTTATATAAAATAATAAAATGCCCCTCTTCAAGGTGTTGTGGAGAAACAACAATTTTGAAGAGGAAATGTGGGAATCGAAGGAAGTGATGAAGCAGAGTTACCCTCATTTGTTTTAGTGTGGGAAAAGAAAATTTCGAGGGTGAAATTTCTCAGGGGGGGGGGGAGATTGTAATGACCCAAATTTTTATTAATGAAAATTCCTATGGATCTCTTTAAATGTATTATTATGTAAAATGGTAATATAAAACATATGAAATTCATTGATTTTATATTTTTTGTTTTTAAACTAGCCACTAGTGGAAAAAATGTTTAAAACATCGGTTACAAAATAACCGACGTGATAAATCATAAGAATCAATTTTTGATGTCTATTATTTTATATCTAATATGAAATATTAAATCTGGGTGCTTTATCACATTTTTTATTTTATAAATGACATGATAAATCAAATATCATTGATTTATCACATCGATTATAAAATAACTGAGGTGATAAAACACAATTTATCACGTTGGTTATAAAATTATTGATGTGGTAAATGATTTTCTATGTCGGTTATTAAGTAACTGACATTATAAACATAAAAAAATACTTTATCACATCGGTTATTAAATAACCAATGTGATAAAACTTTAAAATGATTTATCACACCCCATATTCTGTCATTTTGTTTTTTTGATCGGGCGACCTGTGACTCGCCTCTCTCTCATGGAAAACCTAGAAAGTATTCTTCAAAGTCATTCCCTCCAACATAATTTTTTCCAAAATCATTCATCATCATTATTATCACGAGATCTTTCAGGTCAAATCCCAACACTAAAGTAAGGCTCACATGCCTTAGTTTCATTTTTTATTTTTCATGATGCCCTAAACTTATGTTTTTAGATGTTATTTTTATATCTCCTTTCTTGCTATCAAATTAAGTGTCATATTTTTCTTTTCTAACGTGCTAAATTATTTTCTAGGAAAATAAATCAGGGAAGTGATATCAGACAATTTTACGATTTTTGTGTGTTCTATCAAGTGTGTGTGCATGTACTTTCATGTTTGTGTGTGGGGGTGTGTCCAAGGGGTGGGGGTGTTCAGGTGGGTAGGGGGATGTCCAAGGGGCTGGGGGTGTCCGTGGGAGTCCAAGGTGGTGGGGGTGGTGTCCAGGGGGTGTGAGGGGGTTGTTCAAGGGGGTTGGGTGTCTTGGGGGTGGGGCATCTAGGGGGTGAGGGGTTTTCCAAGGGGGTATGGGTGTCCAGGTGGTGGGGGCTTCTAGGGGGCAGGGGGTGTCCAGGGTGGGGTATGTCTAGGGGGGATGTCCAAGGGGGTGGTGGTGTTTATGGGGTGTCTAAGGGGGGTGAGTGTGGTGTCCATGGGGAGAGGGGGATTTCCTAGGGGGTAGGGGTGTCTAGGGGGTTGGGGTGGTGTTCAGGGTGTGAGGGGGCTGCCCAAGGGGGTAGGGGTGTCCAAGGGAGTTGGGTTTTCCAGGGGGTGTCCAGGGATTTAAGGGGTTTCCATGGGGGAGGGGGTGTCCAGGGGGTGGGGAGGATGCCCAGGGGCTATCTAGGGGGTGGGGGTGTCCAGGGGGACTATCCACGTGGGTGGTGTCTAGGGGACGAGGGAGATGTTCAAGGGTGTAAGGGTGTATAGGCGACAGGGGTGGTGTCCAAGGGGTGAGGGGGCTATTCAAGGAGGTAGGGGTGTCCAGGGGGTGGAGGTGTCTAGGGGGTAGGGTGAGTCCATAGGGGTGGGGGTTGTCCAGGGGGTGGGGGGATTTCCAAGGGGGTGGTGGTGTCTAGGGGGTGTCCAAGGGGGTGGGGGTGTCCTCGGGTGTGGGGGCTTTCCAAGGGTGTAGGGGGTGTCCAGGGGGGTCTAGGGGTGGTATCCAGGGGGTGCGTGGCTGTCCAAGGGAGTAGGGGGTGTCCAAGGGGGTGGGATGTCGTGGAGGGGGGGCTCCAGGGGTGTTGGGGGGATGTCAATGGCGATGGGGGTGTCTAGAGGGGGGGGGGGGCTGTCCAAGGGGGTGGGGTGTCCAGGGATGTCCAAGGGGGGTGGTGTCCAGGGGTGAGGGGCTGTCCAAGGGGATAGGGATGTCTAGGGGTGGAGGTGGTGTCTAGGGGGTGAGGGGGTTGTCCTAGGGGGTGGGGTTTGTCCAGGGGGTGGCGGTGTCCGAGGGGGTGTCCAGGGAGTTGGGGGGTCTGTCTATGGGGGGAGGGTGTACTAGGGGTGGGGGTGTCTGGGGGTGTATATGGGGTTGGGGACTGTCCATGGGGGTGGGGGTGTCTTGGGGGTGTGGTGTCCAGGGGTGGTGGGGGTGTCCAAGAGGGTAGAGGGTTGGACAACCCCTAACCCCTGGACACCTCCTCCCCCATGACACCCCAACCCCCATTGGACAACCCCTCACCCCCTAGACAACACCCCCACCCCCTGGACATCCCTGCCACCTTGGGCAGCACCCCTCCCCCTTGACACCCCCACCCTCATAGACATCCCCACCCCTAGACACCCCCACCCCATGGACACCCGCTGGACACCCCAACCCCCATGGACAACCCCCACTACCTATACATCCCCCACCCCCAGTGAAAAAGATTATATACTAGAGAGTGTATTCCAGCGGTTCTTGAACCGTTGAAATACATATATCCCAATGGTTTCCATGAAATAGTT
Source organism: Viscum album (assembly GCA_963277665.1). Taxonomy (NCBI): domain Eukaryota; kingdom Viridiplantae; phylum Streptophyta; class Magnoliopsida; order Santalales; family Viscaceae; genus Viscum; species Viscum album. The sequence goes on along the minus strand of OY728132.1, from coordinate 1,473,436,902 downwards.
GAAATAGATTATATGCTAGAAAACATGTATTCTAATGGTTCTTGAACCATTGGTTTATATATATTGTAACAGTTTCATTATAACCATTGGAATATATTAACTTCAGGCAGTCTATACCAACAGTTCATGTAGAACTGTTGGTATAGGGATATTTCCAAGACCATCATGCCAACGGTTTATGAGACCATTGGGATATTCTATCCCAATGGATTTAGGGGATATCCCAATGGTTTCAAATCATCAGGATATGTGTAATTTTTATTAGTGAATGTAAACATATTTAAATATTTATACTTTATATTTCTTGTTTACAGAATGTTGAATTTGGTATCTAGTTTCAACATGATGTATTCATTGTGTACCTTAAGAATAAATGATAAAGGATAAATTTAAAACTGTTATATCTCACTGTATTTTCTTTTTAAAACCATTTTCATTCATATATTTTTAAAATATGCATATATTTGATTTATATTTCAAAATTTTTTTACATTCAAATTATGATATTTTTCATATAAATAAAAAATAGTATTATCTTAACAAGATGTATAATTTTGATATTTGTTATAGGTAATAATGAGTTGAATTTTGATTACGACACATTGAATGAATAATGAATATGTGGAAGGTGTTGATGACCTTTCCGAAATTGCGAAACAAAACATTCCAACCAGCGACGTTTTTTTTGTGCATTCCTAAAATGTTTGAATATGAAGAAGTTGAAATGTACAGAGAGAAAATATCATCTGATTTGTCATGCTTTTATTCTGAGTTACAGCCCTTGGATTTGGTGTGGTAAAAATAGATAAAATTTCAGATCTACTAATGATGATTATTTGCAAGATGGTAACTACGATGGAATTGATGAAATGATTCTTGATATTACAGCATAACAAATCGAGATAAAAAAGACAATTACGTGTCTATATGGTGATGTTGAAAAACCATTGTATCCTGGTTGTACAATATTTATGGTTTTTTAGTGGTGTTAAGATTGATTAACCTGAATGATAAACATGGATGGAGTGACAGATGTGTTATAGATCTATAACAATTGTTGAAAGACATTCTTCCAACAGACAACGAGCTTCCATATTCACATTATAATTCCAAAAATATTTTATGCCCAATGCTATTAGGATACAAGAAAATACATTCTTGTCTGAATAACTATATGATATATAAAAAAAATATGAATTTCTATCAGAGTGTCATAAATATGGGACCTCATGGTATAAGTTAAAAGAAAAATCACAAGTTGATGTAGAGATTACAAATATCCCTACCAAGTTATTTTGGTATCTTCTTATAATTCATCATTTGAAACATTTATTTTCCAATTAACATGATGAAAAAAAGGTTAATATGGCATGTTGATGAGAATATATGTGATGGAAAATAAGTCATCCAGCTGATTGTCCACAATGGAAAAAAATTGATGAGCAGTATCCTTCATTTGGAAATGAAATTTGAAATCTCAGACTTGGGTTGTGCATAGATGGAATGAATCCATACCTAACCCTTAGTAACACACATAGTTCATGGCCTATTTTATTGGTAATTTATATCCTCTCTCTTGATGTTTGTATGAAGTGAAAATATGTCAGGTTGAGTATAAGTATCTCTGGTCCGATGAAACCCAAAAACGATATTGCTGTTTTCTTGTCCCCATAGATTGATGATTTCAAACTTTTATAAGAGGATGGTATTAGGGTGTATGATTCTTATAAAATTAATATTTTCAACTACATGCAGTGCTTATGTTCACTCTAAATGACTTCCCAACATATGGATATTTTTCTTGATATAGTGTTAAGAGGCATAAATCATGTCCAATTTGCAAACAAAAGACTTAATATTGTCAATTTCATCATTTGAGGAAAACAGTATAAATGGGTCATCAAAATATTTTGCCTATGGATCACTCTTATAGTAGAAAAAAAGGAATTCAATGTCTCACAAGAATCTTATATTTCTCCAAAACCATTATCCCCTGATGTGTATTTTGAGAATGTGAAAAACCTTGATGTGACATTAGGAAAGACACATAAATTTGGAAATGATAGACATATTTGGAAGAAAAGTTGAATATTTTTTGAGCTACCATATTGGATATATCATTTTGTGAAACATAATATTGATTTCATGAACATAGAGAAGAATATCTATGAAATTTTGATCGGAACATTGTTAGATATCAAGGAAAAGACTAAATATGGGTTGAATGCATGATTATACTTACTATCAATGATAATACGTTTGGAGTCAGCTCTCACTTCTAATGGAGGAAAAACATTTCTTCCCCCTTCTTGTCATACATTATCCAAGAGGGTGCAAATTAGCTTTTGGTAGTGTATTCATGATATCAAAGTGCATCAAGGTTATTCTTGAAATGTAAAAAATTTTATCTTTGAAGGATTTGATGTTGATAGGTACGTAATCTCATGATTTTCACATCATGATGCAACAAATTCTACCAGTTTCATTACGTGGAATATTTCCCATCTATGTCAGAAAGTCTATAATGATGCTGTGTTGTTTTTTCAATTCAATTTGTAATAAGGTGGTAGATGTGAATGCATTTAACATTTTGTAAAATGATGCAATTTATATAATTTTTCAATTGGAAATGTATTTTTCTACAATTGTTTTTGATATAATGGTGCATTTAATGGTTTATCTGGTTCGAAAAACAAATCTTTGTGGACCTGTATATCTTCATTGGATGTATCCTTTTAAAAGATATATGAAAATATTTAAGGGGTATATTAAGAATCCATATCAACCTGAAGCCTCAATTATTGAAAAGTATATTTTTGAAGAGGTTGCAGAGTTTTGTATGAGCTACTTAGCTGCATCAAAGCACATAGGTTTTCCTCTATCTTTTTATGAATGAGTTAAAAATTAGGGAAATGGGATTCAGGGATTGAAAGTAAAATCATCGTCATCTGAATAGAAAAAGAAGTTATAATTATACATCTTGAATAACATAGTTTATTATTAACCATATATCACACTGCATATTAATTATTTGAAACAATGTCATCCATAGAAGAACGAAATGTGGATTTTGAATGAGTACAATGTTTTTTGTCATGGTTTAAAAAGACCGTGCTTAGTAGATCAGATGCATTACAGACATTAAGTTGGTTAGTGGGTGGTCAAAGTTTAAATGTGATAACATGGTCATAGTAAGATATTAATTCCTATAAATTTTATACTAAAGCTCAAGACAACAGAAGTGTAGTTATGAATAGTGTTGTATTGGTTTTTGCAGAAACAATACATTTTTCAAGTTCTAAAAAACCCAATTTCTGCATCAACTGCATATTATGGAGTCGTTGATGAAATATGGGAGGTTGGTTACTTTAATATTAATTTTCATTTTTTTAACTGAAATTTTTTTATTGATAACAACAATGTCAAACACTTTGAATTTGGAATGAAAGTTATTAATCTATATAGATTGGAAGACACAGTAGATTATTTTATAATAGAAACACATAAAAGATATATTTTAATAATGTTGATCAAACAGATATGAAGTGGTCTGTTGTTTTACAAGGGAAAAAAATATTTTGGTGATGATCAACTTTATGAAGATGTTGATTTATGTGAGAACCCTGCTTCCACGGAAGGATTAACAGAAAATAATGATGATCATGTAAAATACCTGGTTTGTGCTATAAGGAACGATCATGAAAAAGGAATTTGGAAAAACAATACATTTTTACATTCCTAATATTACAGGTAATATAGGTTTATTTCTTGTTTACATTTTTTATTTTCCGAAAATGTTATAATTTTTTGTTTAATATAATTTTGTTTGGTTTAGTTTATCTTTTTTACAATTACGTAACTTATATATCTATTGTTTTTTGAATTAAATTTACTTTACCATTTTTACCATGTTTACCATGTTTACAATGTTTACCATTTTTTACCATTTTTTACCTTTACGTAACATATATATTTATTTATTTTTTTGAATGACAATTGTGCTACCATGTTTACCATCATTACGCTTGTTTAACAATCTTACCATATTAAACATGTTTTCAATTACACAACATAGTTTTGTTTTCCATTATTTGTTTACATTAGTATTTTAATATTTGAATTTATATATTTGTGATCTAATGTGTTCTATTTTGATTTGAAGGATATTGACAGATAAACCAGTTCATCAACCACATGATTCGGGAGATGAGCATCATGATCATACCTCTATAGAGGATCATTCACATTCACCTCTTATTATTCCCCAATCTTCCTCATGTGATGTCATAATGAAAAAGAATAGTTCAAGAGTTGGTAAACATGGTTACAGACGTTTACCAAAATTACCACTTTCCCATTGTTAGGACTAGAGGATAGTCATTAATTTTAATGAGAATGATATTCCGAGATAACCAAATGAAAATGATTTTAAGAGCTTTTTATAAAATCTGGGTAAATGAAATGTAATAATTTTGAACGATGATTGGAGAAGTGCTCACAAAGAAATAATATCTCAGTTGAGGGGGACGATTTAGGTAAGATATTTTTTTATTTTTTGACTAATCATTAAATGTTTCTAGTATAATATGTTTTACATATTCTTTAACAGATGAAATTTGATATTCCTGGCACTGGAGGTGTCATAAGGAAATTTTTATAGATGGATACAAGGAGATGAATGGATTTCAAATCAACCCTCACATCTTATTTCATCTTTGGTCATAGGAATCCTTACAATCCATGTCATATATATCCTTTCATATATTAAGAAACATGGAAAAAATTTGTTCAAAGTAGAAGAAAATATTTATTTTTGATATGGGAAATCTAAACTTTTATAACATTCCTTATATAAATGATCTTATTATGGTTTTGTTATTTATTTATTATTCTTAATTTATAGAAAACAAGGGAATCTCATCAGGAGATCAAATCTAGAAATTCATACCCTAAAATTGTATCTCGGGAAGTGTATACATTATTTGAAAAACATATAGTGGAAGAGAAATTAAAAAAATTGAGAGCTGAGTCTTCAAGCACTGGAGAGGTTTCCCCTTCATACCCACAATCTAGACACGAAAAATGAAAGAGAGATCGGATGGTCAAAAAGGGGAATATCTTTTAGATGAATCAAGAATCGTAACTGATAGGATTATAAGATATTTATTTTATTTATTTAAGTTAATTATATTCTTTATATAATTTGAATCATTACAGAAATGTTCAATTAATTAATACCAGATATTATTGGGGATCAGAGCTCACATGGATTATTTAAAGCTACTCGAAGTGAAGATATTTTATTTGTAGTATTGGGAAAGCCTGGAACCCTTAGTCATGTACAAGGATATTTAATGGGTGTATCGGTAAGAAAATTGTTTCCAAATTCTTAAAATTCTTCCATTGAGGGTGTTTATAAAAAAATTAGAATCCTTGGAGGCTGAATTTAATAATATTAATGCATTAATGGAGGAAAATATTAGAGCGTCAGTACAATATATATTTGCAGACATGCAAAGGCAATTTCAAAATACATCTCCCACTCCTCCACCTCCCCCTGTAGACCCCATTATTTATCCTCCACCTTTGCTAGTTACTCCCACTCCCCCACCTCATCCTGAAAACACCATTTTTTATCATACTTTTCATCCACAACTTCTTACTTATTCTGAGTTGTATATTGATGATCGTCACCATCATATAGTAGAATATGGGTTTTTATATTGTATAGGAGATATAGTTAATCGTCAACTGTTAGAGGTAGAGTATCATAGGGTCACTGTACAGAATATTATAGACAGATCAGCTAGGGTACCATAACCTATAGATGAGGTGATGAAAGTTGGACATAGTATCATCCACTTTTTAGGTTGTCCATACAGAATTCTATGACTCATTAAAATAGAGGAATGTATGTTATATATTCTATTTTCTTTTTTATTAAAGTTTTTTAAACATTTTAATACTAATTTATTTTTCTATTTATTTGTACAAGATTACTTCAATGGTAAAGAAATACTTTATAGACAATAAAAAAGATAAATGGATATGAAATCAGATATATATTCTAGTAGTCTTGACAGATTTTAAAGATATTCAAAATTTTTGGTAGATCATTATGAGTTTCCAATGGAAGATAATGTTTTTGGATGGGCAATAAATGTGGGGATTGTGAAAAATGATATTATGGATCTTGTTACTGGAGATAAGTGGGGCATCAACGTAGTGTAAATTTTTTCCATCTAAGTCATAACAGCTTTCCTGATATTATATTAATTAAAAATATATACATATGTCTGTTTTGTATTTGTATCTTTGTAAATTGTTTAAGAAGAATGATATGACAAATGTATATGGCTTCATGGACCCACATTTTATTTCCCCTGGAGCACATACATTAGATGAGGAACAAAGAACACTTTATATTGGTGAACGATTTGAACAGAATATAATCAGGCAGTGTTGGATGATGCATTTTTGTGAGAGGTATGAAACATATATCAGGAAAATATTTCGTTATATTTTAACATAAAAATCCATTAACCATAATTTTTTTATATCAGTGATCATTAGATGTTATGTATTTTTTTAAAGGAGAGAAAACACTTTATTGGATATTCTCTATCCATGGTGATTTGTGAGGAAGTTTTAAGAATATAATGGATAAGTAAGTTTTAATTTATTAATAATTTTTTATATTTTAATTAATTTTAAATTTATCACATTCGTATTATTTTCTAATAGGGGATGGGTCTACTCTAAAAAAACACAATGAAAAAGCATGCCAAGAACAAATATATAAAAGTAAAGGTAAATATCCATTTTTAATTTGTATATTTTTATGTATTACATAAAAATGATATTTTTAATTGACACTCATTTAAATAGAGTTGTCCTGAACAACAAGGCGTCGTTGAATACAGATATTATATGTTAATATTTATGTATGAAGTAATTACAATTGGACCACTTGTGAAGTCTGACCTGGTATGATTTCTTTATAAACGCTTCCATAATATTTCATTTGATTTATTCATTTTATATTTTAACTACTAAACATATAATTTGTAGCTATTTGATTACCCTAAACCCTATAGTTCTAAAGAGGTCCAACAATTACAAGTGTAATGGTCAAATTATTTTACAGGTTTGATTATGTTTTAATTTGTTTATAGTGTAAAATGCAACATTGAATATTGTAATTATAATTATGAATTTTGTTGTTGTTTTGGTTTGATTTATGTTTATTTAGTTGAAATTCTAAGATTTGAATGTTATATATGTGAATGTTTAATTTTTTCTTTGGTTCTTCTTATTTTGGTGTAGTTATGATGTTTTTTTTGTATGGATTCTGGTCCTATTTTTTCTGATTTTGGTACGGTCTTTTCTTGTTCCATACTTTTCCAGAGCATGGTAATGGTTTCATGGGAGGTGTCATGGGGGGGGGGGGGTTCCAAGGGGTAGGGGTGTTCAGGGGTGGGGGATGTCCATGGGGGGGGGGGGGGGGGTTCTAGGGGGGTGGGAGGGTGTCCAAGGGTGTAGGGGGGTGAGAGGGTGTTCAGGGGGGGATGTACATTAGGGTAGGGTGGTGTCTAGGGGGTGGGGGGGGGCAGTCCAGGGGGTGGGGCCCGTCCAAGGGCTAGGGTGTGTCCCGGGGGTGGGGGTGTCCAGGTGGTGGGGGCTGTCCATGGGGGGTGGGGTGGTGTCTAGGGGGTGGGAGGGTGTCCAAGGGGGTAGAGGTGTGAGGGTGTCCAGGGGGTGGGGGGATGTCTAGTGGGGTGGGGGTTGTCCTGGGGTGGGTGGGAGGGTGTCTATGTGGTGTCCAGTGGGTGGGGGGATGTCCAAGGGTCGGTGGGTGTTCAAGGGGGTGGTGTCCAGGGGTGGGGGTGTCTAGGGGGTGTGAGGGTATCCAGTGGGGTGGGGTGGTGTCTAGGGGGTGGGAGGGGGTCCATGGGGGGGTTTCTAGTGAGGTGGGGTGGTGTCTAGTGGGGGGGGGGTCCAGGGGGTGTGAGGGAGGTCCAGGGGGTGGGGTTGTTCAGGGGGTGGGGTGACCAGGGGGTCGGGGTGTTCAGTGGGTGGGGCTATCTAGGGGGTGTCTAAGGGGTGGGAGGGTGTCTAGGGGTGGGGGGCTATCAAGGGGGTGGAGGGGATGTCTAGGGGTGGGGTTTCTATGGTGGTGGGAGGGTGTCCAGGGGATGGGGGGCTATCCAGGGGGTTGGGGTGTCCACGGGGTGGGGGTTGCCAGGGGGTTGGGGCTGTACATGGGGTTGGGGGCTGTCGAGGGGGATGGGGGTGTCCAGTGGGTGGGGGAGTCCATGGGGGTGGGAGGGTGTCTAGGGGGTATCTAAGGGGGTGGGGGCTTTCTAGGGGTGTGGGTGTCTAGGGGGTGGGGGTGTCCAGAGGGGTGGGAGGGTGTCCAAGGGGAGGGGGGAGGGGGCTGTTTAGTGGGGTGGGGGCCTGTCAAGGGGTGTGGGGGATGACCAGGGTGTGGGGGCGTCTAGGGGGTGGGAGGGTGTTCTGTGGGTGGGGGTGTCTAGGGGGTGGGAGGGTGTTCTATGGGTGGGGGTGTCTAGGGGTGGGAGGGTGTCCAGGGGTGGGGGTTTGCAGGGGTGGGTGGATTCCCATGGGGGTGGGGGCTGTCCAGGGGGATAGGGTTGTCCAGGGGGTGGGAGGGTGTCTAGGGGTGGGGGTGTCCCAAGAGGTGGGATGGTGTCTAGGGGGTGGGGGCTGTCCAGGGGGGTGGGTGTAGTTTAAGGGGTGGGGGTGTCCAGTGGGTGGGCGGGTGTCCAGGTGGTGGGCGGCGGTCCAGTGGGGTGGGGTGGTGTCCAGTGGGTGGGAGGGTGTCTAGGGGTGGGGGGTGTCCAGGGGGTGTTCAGGGGGTGGCAGCTATCCAGGGGTGGGGGCTCTCCATGGGTGGAGGGGTTGTCCAGGGGGTGGGGGTTTCCAGGGGTGGTAGGGTGTCCAGGGGGTGGAGGGATGTCCAATGTTTGGGGGTGCCCAGGGGTGGGGGTGTCCGGGGGGGGGGGGGGGGTTGTCTAGGGGTTAAGGGGGTGTTTCTTGGGGTTGGGGTGTCCAGGGGTATAGGGGGTGTCCAGGAGGTGGGAGGGTGTCTCTAGGGTGGGGGTGTCCAAGGGGCGGGTCTACAAGGGGGTGGTGGGATGTCCAGGGGGTGGGGAGGGGGGTATCCAGGGATGGGAGGACGTCCAGGGGGTGGGGGTGTCCAAGGGGTGGGAGGGTGTCTAGGGGGTAGGGGAGGGGGGTTGTCTATGGGGTGGGGATTGTGCAGGGGGTGGGGTGTCGAGGGGATGGGTGGGTGTCCAGGGGGTGGGTAGGTGTCTAGGTTGTGTGGGGTGTCTAGTGGGGTGGGGTGGTGTCCAATGGATAGGAGGGTCTCCAATGGTGGGGTCTGTCCAGGGGGTTGGGGCTGTCAAGGGGGCTATCCAGGGGGTTGGGAGGGTGTCCTGGGGGTGAGGGGATCTCTAGTGGGTTCAAGGGGCAGTCCATGGGGTTAGGGTATGTCCATGGGGTTTTAGGTTTTTTAGTTGACATAGTATGTTTTGACTGTTATGTATGCGAATTTTTAGTTTTTCTTTGGTTCTTTTTTGTTTTGTTCTAGCTCTGATGTTTTACTGGTATGTATTCTGGATTGGTTTTGGTCTTTTTTCTTGCTTGTTTCAGGTCTTTTTTGGAAGAGCATAGTAATGGTTCAATGAATTTCTTTAAAAAATTGGGGTTTACATTGGATATTTTATAACTGATGTAATAAATGAACGAGAATGGTTTTTTATGTTGTTTATTTTATAACCAACATAGTATATATGTTTTCAAGTCGGTTAAACAATAACCGACTTGAAAAATGCTTCAGAGACTCATTTTAGGCCGGCTATTTTATAACCGATGTAATAAATGCATGAGAATGGTTTTTTCTGTCTGTTATTTAATAACCTACATAGTATATATGTTTTCACATCGACAAAACAATAAATAACATGAAAAAACTCTCCTTAGACTAGTTTATCACGTCGGTTCTGAAAAAAACTGACGTCATAAACTTTCTTTTCAAGTCAGTTTTTCAATAATTGGAGAAAAAATGCTTCAGAGGTGTAGTTTATTATGTCTGTTATTACATAAACAACATCATAAACTATATACCACAACATTTATTTAATAACCGACATAATAAATCAAGACACGGATTCATTGTCCACATCAGTTTGTTAGGAACCGACGTGAAAAATGATTCGTATTTAGGTTTTTTACAACGGTTTTAAAATAACCGACGTAAAAAAACTATTTATAACTCCTGTAATAACTTCAGCTGAAAAAATGATGTAAAAAATTAAAAATAACTGACGTAAAAAACATTTTCTACACTAGTGATCGTTAAGAATTATTACCATTTCTAATATAGCCATTGAACTATGATCACATGATTAGTATAAATATAGTGTTTTAAGAAATCCAATTATTCAGACAAAAGAAGAGATGCCACCTGTAGTATAATTTCTCCATACAAAGCTCATTTGTCATAACTCAGAAAATGGGTAGCGTCTCTATTCTTTGATCTTTCCAAGCCCAAACCGAGCTTCAACATGTTAATCTTGAATGGAACCTCCTATGGGAGAAGTGGAAGTTAATAAAGATTACCACCTGAGCGATGTTATCTGAGCCACCCCAAGAGTCTATCACCATCGCACACCTTACCCTTAGGCCATATGCTGGTGTTATAAGGGGTTATGTAACAAGACCCTAGCACTTGGATTATGTGTATTGCTTTTTCTATAAATAATATACAGTCATTTTATTATTGTTACTTTGTAAATCATTTTTAAAGCAAAAATAGTATTTTTAGTTAATATTAACTTAATAAATATATTTTGATGAATTAATATATTTTTGTATTAAATAATATTTTAATAAATTAGTATTACTAAATTACATTTTATTAAATATAAATTATCGTATAATTTTTATGAATACAATGGTAATTTCTATTAAGGTTATAAGTTGTTTTTATCAAAACCCATTAATTTTCGATAAATGGAGGTTTTATTTTAAAATTAGAAATTCAAATTTTTAGATAAATATTTAAGAAAAATTAATATTATTTTTGGATTGAGGATTCCTAAATTATCTAACAGTTAATTTTTTATAATTTTCTGAGATGCACAAATTTATAGTTCAAAATTATATATCGTCTAAATATTTAATGTGTTTTATGACATCATAATGACCCAATAGTGATGTAATAAAATAATATACAATGTATATTCGTACAATATATGTATTGACTTTAAAATAATTTGATTTTATATTTGTTTGATTAATTTTTCAATGCCTTAGAGGACCCTCCAAGACTTATAAATTATTTTATCATTTTAAAATGTTTTCCTTTAAAGTGTGACTCACCTCTACATAAGAAAGCCTAATTTTTTTGTTATGTTCAAAAATTGTCCTTATAAAATACTTTTTCCCACTCATGTTTTTTATATTATGGGAAAAACCATGGGATGGTTTTTGTTTTTGATTAGTTTAATGTGTACTATCCAAAACCTAATTAATAAAGAATTCTCTATCCTTTCCTATATTAAACCACTCAATATCCCATTTATCTTCGCTAAATACCTTTGGAGATCAACCAAACTATAACCTCCTCTCTCTAGAATCCTCCGAAGGTGCCCCAAGCTATCTATAATCCTCTCTCAAGTCTCTGCCAAGGATTTGGGATCACACTTCCATGTAAAGGATTTCTTCTTTTTTCATTTTTTGTCTAAATTTATTTATGTTATTATACTCATTAATTTTCAAATAAAATTTTTTGGGGAATGATTTTTCACCTCCCCAATACATCCTACCTTAGGTTTTAATTATTATAGACCTATTTTTATATCATTAATTCCTCACTTGTACACCTAGTACCATGTTGAAATTCTGTAAGGAATTTCTCTCTTGTCATTTACATTCAACAAATTCCTTTATATTATGCATCTAAATTCCATTAAAATTGTTGGGATATTATGTTACATGACCCCCTTACTATACATTTCATGTGTAAAAGATGTTATTACCCTTTCTCTCTCATCAACCCATTTTATGATTTCTATTTGACGCCATTATGCAGTCGAAGTTACACCAAAATTTCCCAAGCCAAAATCATTGTGTAAGTGGATACCATACCCATTTCTCTATCAAGGGTATTCAGCTTCATGAAAATGTACTTCTTGATTGAGGAATTACATTTATGTATTTCACATATCTTATTCGTGGAATAAATTATGATGTTTAATAAATCTATGTTGTATGATCTATGTGGCACACTTATGCATGAAATTAAATGTTTATAAAAGGTGTGCCCTCATATCACCCTAATGCATTGGGTAAAGATTAGACTCATGATACGTCAAGTTAAATGAGGGATTACTTATTCCAATTAAATTGAAATGAGGTTTTAATCATGATAATTCATGTTCATTGAGGTTTTACTCATGATCCATGGACAATGATCCTTTTTTCAAGCTAATATGATGTTAAATGTTATTGCCACATTCCCATGTTATGGTAATCAATCTATATCATGACAGTATTTTCATGTTTCTCTCGGGATCCAATGATATTCCTATTTCCTAACATGTGCTATATATTAAATGTTATTATTGGTTTATTCCCTTACTGGTCTTTATTGATCACATTTTTCTTATGCATGTTCACAGTTTATCCCATGCTATGCTAAGTACAATGTATTGTTGTGGTCATGTAAAAGAAGTTTTCAATAAAGAAGTTGTGTTTCATGTTATAAGTTGTTACATAATGTTCTTAATATCCCAAGAAAAAAGACCTCTTGATACTCATATTTTTCTTAAGTGCATGTTTATGTAATAAATCTTCTTTAAGTGTGTAGTGAAGAGTAGCTTCATTATAGTGTCTAATGAGGATCAATTTATTTTTTTGGAATTAAAAATAAATTACATTAGTATAAATTTGTTCCCTTGTTATAAAAATGCTAAAATTAAAATTAATATATGTGTAAAAGAATTTTTTATCATATGATTGTAAAAATTGTGATCAAGGATTTATCAAACCAACCCCTTAAGAAAATATTATTATTTACTTATTATTAACATTAAATGTGAAACATTTTATGTCATTATATTAATGAGTTATATGTTCCATGAATTGAATTCTCAAAAATTATTAAAGAACCAACACCCATTACCTATCAATACATCAAAATCCCCTAAGTATCAACCTAATGTATACCCAATTTTCTCGTAAACCCTATCTCTAGTGTATATAAGGTTTTATCCTTCCAAAATAATAGGTCAATATGTTTTAAGGTGGAAACCAAATGATATAAAAGAGGGTTAATATTTTCCTTGCACATTCTTAATTATTTACCACTTCTGCAACCCCAGAGCATTTATATCCCTCAAAATATGATAAATATAGAATTATTAATTTTATGGTATGTTTTTATTCTAATGAAACATCCATTTTATACCTTCATATAAAAACTTTTGAAAAATGAAAATTTTATCTTGTATGTGTGCAGAATAAAGCCTCTAAGAATATCGTATTCATCTCTCTATAACCTACATTCATGGATGGTTAAAAATACTATTTAAAAATATGTTATGATATTAATTACATTAGAATTAATCTAAAATTATAAGGTATTTTATTTTCTACCTTCCTTATATTCTGTAAAAATGAGAGCATCACCCATGTGTACGTGATGGTTACCACCATTAGATAATGATTTTCATCATTATTATTTTATAGTAATTAAAAAATGTGGAAAAATGTATTGAATATATAAAAATGTTATTTTATAAAACCGTAATGTTCTAGATAGATAACATTTCAAATTAAGAAGGTGATATTAACAGAATGTGGTTATAATAAATTTAACCACAAAAAATTCCACATCAAAATATCTTTTCTAATGTGATTCCATTCATGAAAAAACTATTTACCTATATAAATTATGTTATAATGATATAATAAAGTAGATAATGACAAAAAATTATAGAGATTACATAACTATTTTATATTGTTTGGACCATTGTCAACATACCATTAATGTTTTTGATAAATTATCTGAAAAACATTATGTAAACGATATAAGTGGAAACAATGTAATAAATTATAGACACATGATGATTAATAGACCATATAAAAAGAAATATAGTTATATAAAATTATTAGTAATGGTTATAAGAATTTTTTATTAATCATGAATATAAGAACAATTTCAGAGCATATTCTGACCTTAAGTAAGGTTTTCCATCTCAATAACCATTAATTATAGTAAGAGACAATATTATGCACAAATATTAATTTATATGCAATCAATACATAAATATTTATTTTTAATAGCATATAATATTTTATAGCTAGTAAAATTTAGTTAATTTAATGTTATTCATTGATGTGGGATATGATTGATGTAGTCTGAAGAATATAAGGGTCTTTCATAAATCAATTTTATCTACCGAGTTATAATTTTCTCCTTGATTTTAATCTATAATTTATTACAGTATTCTATATTTCTATCATTTTAGTTAAATTTTCACTCAAATATTTTTTTATAACTTAATTCAACTATGTTTAGAATTATTCACATCCTCTTGAATGATGTTTTCAACCATTGTCCATAATTTTTATTCCCTGTAATATTATCTCATTTAATTATAAAACTAATTAAGTGTTATCTAATGTAAAATTTATAATTATTTATAAACATTTCGATAGAAATTTATTTTAATGATGTGTTATTCTCAACTAAGGTTCTCTAAAACATAAAAAGGGATCTTAGATACCTATATCATAACTTGTTAGTTATGAACTCTATTTCTTCTATATATTTTGAGAAATATTCATGTCATGTACCACTTATATTTTTGTATTTATACATATATATCCTTTAAATATATACATATTAAAATTTAATTTTCATTTCTGGGGTTATATAAGTTTTTAGTTCCCTTCAAAATTACCAATTTAAAGTAAACAAAATTTAAGAGAAAATTAATATTTACTGTCTGACATCAAGTATCATTGCCAAATGTTATTAAATTATTTATTGATTCTAAAAAAATAAATTTTTTATTAAACCTCCTTGTAAAATATGGTTTCTGGAAAACAATAAGGTCTCTCCTTCTAAAAAAATACCCTTTACTCATTTCAAAAGGCTTCACGCAAGTCATGTGTTTTTATTATTTCTCCACCTAGATAATAATAATTAAATCTATATATTATAACTCAATGATCAAGACTATGGTGACATTTTAAAACATAAAAATTATAATTATTAATAATGTTTTCTCTAGTGAATCCTTATGATTTATCGTTTAGTTATTCCTTGAATTACAATTATGAAAACCACTTCTTTCTCATGTGGTTGATTATGCTTACGATTTATATTTTCTTTATTTTAATCATATAAAACCCATATAAATGATTTTAATTAATTTTATGGGGGGGGGGGTATTGGATTTATATATCACCCCAATTCATTAGGTAAATCATTATATCTCATTACATGTTATTTAAGGGATTAATGTGTGATCATAATCTACCACGAAACCCTATCCACTTTATGAGGATGGTCTTGGGGGTGACCCCTGAATTATGTTTATGATATTATGTTTTATGTATTTTATATATGTTAATGGTTTAATGAAATAATTTCCATATTTAATGTCTTCATTATTATCATCATCGTTATTATGATATCATGTTATGTCTCTTGGATCTCGTGTTACACTTTACTACCATGTTTATTACCTTACATGGATTGTTAGACCACCATTTTCATTATGAATTTCCCATAGTATAGAAAATTAAATATATAAAAAAATATTATAAACTTAGGAGAACTATGTGGAGTTTTAAATAAATATTATTTTTTATTTCTATAATGACATATTTGTATCTATAATTTTTGAAATACATGGGTCCTCTATATCCCCCGCTTGTATTTGTTGGGGATGTATCTTATGAATTATTAAATAAAGTTTGTTTATAATGTTTGGGTCACTATAATTGTTATCATAGGAATGTCTAAATAGTTTTGGATATTAGGATGATATAACCATATTTAATACACTAGGTAAACGTCTATAAGATGTGACTATGTATAGAAGAACTTCCTAATGTTATATTGATGTAGATATTACATGTTTTTACTTAAAATAAATTCAATGTTTTTATACAAGAATGTGGATATTTTCTCTGTCATAGTTTTAAGAAGGGGAAATATCCTTAAAGAGGGTGTTTCAGGTGTTAGTTCAATCATTACAAGGTGAATTCTAAATAGGCCTAACTAAACACACAGATTTACACAACCAGAGGATATGATTGGGTTAATCATATTCTCTTTAAAATAATATAGGAAGTGTTTATTTCTTATTTATATCGAGAAATTTGGTTATTAAGTATAAGATAACCCAAATTAAACAAACTTAGGTAAAACTATGATTTATAAAGGATAAACTAAAGGAATTATGAGATAATGTGATGATATAAATGGTTAAAAGGTTTAATGTTAAATACATTCTTTTCGTTGATTATGATAACCCCCATATAATGTTAAATTTTAGTCACTCTACTAACCATTTTCGTTTTAGTGATGTTTCAACTTGAAGGAACCGAGATAACCTTAGGTGTAAAGGAAAATGATTTGATAACCTAAAAGAAAAACACATCAGAATGTGATATCGATTGAGAAATCTATTAATTATACCAAACCAAATAACACAAAATATGATTAGAAATCTTACTATAGTTGAAATATCTAGTTCACAAAATAAGACAAGGATGGAGGCTCATAATAAATTTTGTAATAACGATGACTAAATATGGGATATTCAAAAACCTATATATGAAAGTGTGGGAATACGCACTATGGAAATTACCTCTAGGGGAATAAAAATTTATTTTCATATAGATTAGTAGATCAAAGAGCACGAAAAAATCCATTGGATTATGAGGAATTTAGTTATCTGGGTTGGGGACAAAAATAGTTCATATAAAAAACAGTAATGGGAAAATTTCTTACGTGTGGGAAACATAGACCTTAACCATGTAAATTTCATAAATATAAGAATTATAAGAATTATATGCATGAACAACCACTACAACCATGGGAACAAGGTAATCTTGTTCAATGAAGATGAATGTGGTGGAATGTGGTAATTAAATTGTCGACATTAGAATTGTAAGTATGGGATCTTTAATCTAGACACAATAATATTCGTAGTTTTTTCATAATGTACCACCAGGATATAAAATTTATTATATAAATAATGTGTTGTACGGTATCATTTCAATGTTAATGTTTGAAGGAATATAAATCTTATTTTGGGTATTTTAGATGCATTTCTTGTGATTATAGTAATGGATTAACTATTTCAAAATTTACTCCCAATCTACCAATAATGGTCAGACTACCCAAAGTATCATAATAATATGAAAATTGATGGGGTAGGGGTAAATAACGATCCAACACTATAGAGATATTATAACCTCATTGTAATAGTAGACAACGAAAATTAATCAACTTCAATATAATCTATCAATGAACAACATCCCCATGTCAGATTGATGTTTCTGGACTGGGTAAAAGCACCATACCATGATGGATGTAGAATACAACCCTCCACCACCACAACATGTATAATTTAATTTTATTGTTAGGAATAATAGAGGGAGGCCTCTTAGTGACCTGGAGGTTGGGAGAAGTTTCTGAACTATTTTGGAATCCCCAATGAATGTGTGGCTATGTAGTGTGTATGGGAAATAGTTTATGTCACATAAATTACTATTTAGGAACACGAATATCCACCTGGAGTAGACATAGTTGGGTGTCCAACCCACACTCACCGTTAGACATTAAGTATTCATTGAGAAGGAAATATAGGGACTAGTGTGAGAAGTGGAAAAATATAATTTTTATATCTTTTGGGGGTGATGAAGAAGTAGTGGAATAAGATTGAGAGATTACAAGCTAGTGCGTTGGTGGTGGTTACTCAAGAAAGGGTCATGAAGGGACTAAACTGGTATGTTAGTGAGAATTATGAGGAGAAAGATCATGCTTTTTCAAATTCATCATTTTGCCTCAACTATATTCCAACACTACCAAATTGAATAACCATGAAGGATGATAGAGAGGTGTGTATAGTGTATAAATTATAAAAATATGGAATCACATTTCATACCTTATAATAATTTATGATAATCAATCCCTACATGCCTAACTATAAAATCAAGGAAAAATAAAATTGGTTCGCAATGAAAAATACCAAGAGGTATTTAACACAAATAGTTAAGAAGAAGCACAATATAGGTATTATGGTTTTTATAAGTCAATAGATTTGATTTCTACCACTTGAGAAAAATAAATTTATAGCAACCTAATATATGGCTTCAAATAAACCTGTTAGTAAGTAGAAATATAATATTGCAAAGATAAATTTTATTTAAGGTGGGATAATTCTACCCCCAGGTTTTAGGAACTATTATTATTACTACTACTAATATTATTATTAGTTTTATTATAATTAATATTTTTACTTATTTCTATAATCTTAATGAAAATTTATATATTTCTTCAAAATGATTGAAACTTTATTAGAAAATTCTTTCTAAAATATATAAACCAAACCAAAACATTTTATTCATTTATAGATGGATCAATATAATAAAAGATCATAAAACTAAATAATAAACACCATGGATTATTAATCACTATAGATGTAGTACATCCATTAAACATTCATACATCAATAGGGGACAATATATTGAAAAGAATAAAATCATGATGATATGGAAATTTACTAGATCATCTTCAAACATGAGAATCATAAATAAAAAAACATATAATGAGGAATATCATGAAAGGATAAATAATTATTCAAAATGTATATTATGAAATAAGAACTATGAATTATGAAGTGATATTAGAATGAACAATTGATTTAGTAAGACTATACATATAGGAATGAAAATTGGACCTTGTAAATATGGTCATTCAAAATATAGTAATTGAATTTGTGGTTTTGGAAAATGTGGTAATTGAAAATATGGCCATTGGTTATATATCTAATTGGTCCAGTGAAGTCTTGTCTTGATAAGTGTTAAATTTAAAATAATATAGCTCAAAATGAAATAAGAATATAATATTAAAATAATATAAATTTATATATTTATGCGTATTTATACATATTAAAAATTTTATTAATATATTATATAATTATTATATAAAATTTAAATAAAATTTTAATATCAGTAGAGAAGGAAAATAAAATTTTAGAATATAAATAATTAAATATAAATTGTATTTGTTAAATCACACTTTATTCATATGTTATATTTTTTAAAGAATCATTTTGTTAGATTTTGTATATTTTATCCTAATATATTAATTTGAAAAAATTTGGAATGTATTTTTTAAATTCACTAATATATTAACATATTCTAAATCATAAATTGATAGGAAGTGATATTAATAACACTTAATGTTTGAAAACATCATTTTTTTGATAAAATAATTATTTTTGTTTATATATTACATTTTTTAGGAAGTAAATTTATAAAAATTAGAGTTTTGATATTTAAAAATTACATAATTATTTAATTCATAATTTCAAATTTAATTTAAGATAATTTTTTAAGATTTTTTAAAATAATTTATTTTTAGTTTAATGTTGAAAAAATAGATTTTACTAATATTTTCAATTTTCTATCATTATTATACAAGAATTACATTAAGGTTTATGAAAAATCATTAAAAATATGAAATATAATCTATAATTATAAATTATTTCTCTTAAAATACAATATATAACACCCACACTTAACATTTCAGAAAATATGTGCAATGTTTTAATGAAAATTGTTTTCATCTATTTCTATAAATAAAATTTTCACATAGTGGATGTATATTTTTTTGACCAATTTTAATTTAAAATAAATATAATTATTATAATTATTAAAATTTTAAAATGAATATAATCATGAATATTAATAATCTTTTCTAAATAAATAAATCTTATGTTTAAAAATACAACTTTTTTTCTGCTCAATGTGGGTTATTGTGCATTTCGGGCACTACTATTAAAATTAAATTTTCTTACACATATAAATTTAATTTCATAAATTTATTTTTATATTTATATTCCTTTTTTTAAAACAATTTTATATGTCCAATTTTTTTTATTAGTTAGAAGTAAAATACTTAGAAAAAAATTAGTTACCTCGATAAAAAAATAGTAAATGTAAAAACATTTTGGAGTAAATGACCTAAAAACATTTTAAAAACATGTTGTTAAAAGTGTTTTTGGGTATTTAATCATCATATTACTTCACATGTTATATTATTATCTGTATTGGACTCACATTACATGTGAAAAATGTGGTTTATTTTTATGGAAGAGTTACATGTGCTGAAATACCCATCCCTTCAATTATAAAAAGAACCAAAACTGCACCACCTCTCCACACTTCAAAATCCAGTGAATCATGACCCACACTATAAACTAGTACACTATTAACACTCCCCAATTTCATATATTCTTTGATCATTCAGAATTAAAAATTCTGTATGTCGTAAAGTGGTTACCATAGGAGAACAACCAAAGAGAGATGTAATGTTTTCCACCTCACCTAAAGAATTCATTTTTAATTCTGCCACCCCAAAAAATTTATATGTAAGATATTATTATAACACCAGTATTATTAATATTTTTTATGTTGTTATAATAATGGAAAAATCATTTTATACCTTCCTCTAAAAACATTCTAAAATTTAAAAGATCTTCATCCATCTGTTTGGACTACTTCCTCTATAAATGACATGGTAAATTCTCCACCGTTTCTTTTTTTGGATGGTTAAAAAGGTTATTTACTAAGATATTTTGATATTTATAAAAGGTTAATTATTTTTAAATGATATTATATTTTATTATAAACTTTCCTTATAATCTATAAAAAACAGAGTGTTGTCTGTGTATATATGCGAACTAATACCTCCACATGAGGATGTTTCTCTTTTTTCCCATAGTAACAAACATGGGTGAAATGAATCATGTATAATTTGTATAAAAAGTATATATTATAAAATTTAACATTAATTAAGTATAATATTATACATTCCATCAATGATAATAATAATAAATGGTAATAGTATATTTAACCATAAAAATGGACCTATCAAAGTGCCTTTTCGGATCAAATTCCTTTCAAGGAAGACCTATTTACCAATATAAATCATGTTAAAATGGTATATTAATTGAAATAGTAACATATATTTATATATATTATGAACATATTTTACAAAAAATTGAACATGTTCAACATACCATGAATTTTTATAAGAATTGTATTAAAGAAATTCAAATAAATGACATAAGAATAAATGATGTAATAAATTGGTGAAACATGACGATAATTTGAAATTAAAAAAAATATAGATGTTTACAGTTATTAGGAAAGATTATATTAACCAAAATTTTATTATTTGTGAATATAATTTCAATTGTATAATAAATTTAGACAATAGGTATGGGTTTCCATCTAAATCACACTTCA
Source organism: Viscum album (assembly GCA_963277665.1). Classification (NCBI taxonomy): domain Eukaryota; kingdom Viridiplantae; phylum Streptophyta; class Magnoliopsida; order Santalales; family Viscaceae; genus Viscum; species Viscum album. Next base: position 1,473,415,314 of record OY728132.1, on the reverse strand, counting down.
TTGAGGCATTCTTTGATATTATGCACCAATATTCATTTTTATGGTGTAATTTTAACCAATTTGGTTTGTAATAAAATAAAATATTACTGAAATATTAAAATTCACCTCATTTAATTCCATTACATATTATGGGATATGATTAATATATTCCCACGAGTTTAAGGTAGATTCATAACTCTATTTACTTCTTTAAGTGATAATGTTTCTCCTTGAGTTTCATCATTAATTTCATATGGAATACCCTTATTCCTATATTTGGAGATTAAATTTTGTTCAAATAACTTTTATATGTGACTTATAATCCTTATTTAAAATCAAACTTTTTATTGGTTTATTCTCATTTTCTTAATTGATGGGTTCCCCCCTTGTCTATAATATCCGTTTTTAAAAAAATTCTACATTTTAATTAGAAACCTAATTAAGTGTTATCTCATGTGATTTTAATAATTAGATTCTACCATTTTAAAAATAATATTTTTTTGATGAGGGATTCTAAGAAATGTGTTTTAAAACATAAAATGGATCTTCCATGCTTCCACCATGAGTTTTCGATTATGAATTCTCTTTCTTTTCACCCTTACATGAAATATTATTCTAATGTTTCATTTTTTGTCTATATCTCCCTTACATATATACAAATTTAAATTTACTTTTCATTGATGGGTTATATAATTTTATAATACTTATTGAAATTGAACATTTTAAGTTAACCAGATTTAATTTAACATTATTTTTTCTTATCAAACATTGACCATAAACCTCATAAAATTTTTTATATCCTAAAGTAGATTATAAAAACACAAAATAATTTATAGAGAAAAAAATTTGTTCAAATTTGATTTAAAAAAACAATAATGTATTTCCTTCTCTGAAAGTATCCTTAGCTTATTTTTTAATTCTTCACCCAAGATGGATTTTTTTTATTTCTTCTCCTAGATCATTCTCATGAAATATCTATATTCAAACAAAATAATCAATCCTTATTGTTCATATTCAAATATGAACATCCAAATTATTTAACTACTTCTTATCAAAGGAATCATTATAATTTAGCCTTCAGTAATTACTTGAATCAGAATTATGTAACCCATTTAATTCTTATGGGTATGATTATTCCTATGATATATGTTAGATTTTGTATTTTCCAGGTACATACCTATTTTATTGTTACACCATCTAATGTTCAATTATTTTTGGTTCAAACATTGGTGTTAATTCTTTTTTCTGGTTTGGTCACTATTCAAAAGAAGTATACGGGGATATGATGTTTGGTCATGCAATGAATTGTATGTTTATTATTTGAATTAATCCAGGAAAATAACATGAAATGCAAGAATAGTTTAGTGTTAACCCCCTGAAGTTCATTTATTAACTAAATGGTTCGCGGTAGTTCATGAAATTAAAACACATGACATGAGAATAGTTCTTGATGTGAGAATGTTTCATGGAGAAAAATGGGATTTTCATGATTTTTTCTAAGGAAACCAATTTCTTGGTGTTTATGGGAGATTAGGAATTCAAAATGTTAATCGGCTATTCATGTTATGATTTCTTCATGCCCAGAGAACCTTTTAAAATACAGAGCACACATTTCATAGATTGTACATCCCCTTTATCTTGAATATATGACCATACATTATCAACATCTTGGAGTCCTATATAAAATATAATCAACCATCATTAAGTCTTAGTGTTTTGAGGAATAGAGATTAATGATGAGTCTCTTATACCATCACCTCTATTTTTACCTATTGGATTGAATTTGGGGAAAACTTTAGTTTGATTCTCCAAACCAGATTCTAGATCTAACGTCTTATGCTAACCAGTTCTTATTTTCATGTTTAAGGTAATGGAAGAGGGATATAGTTTCTACTTCATGATCTAAGAAACCTTCTTTTTATTCAATTATTTTGAGTTGGGTGAACCGTAAAAACTCTCTAATGTCAATTATGATATCTCTAGCATGTGAAATGAGTTTTATCACACCATAAAACCAATCAAATGACATAAATCATACATAATTACAACTTTCACAGATCATGTATGGTCTATTGGAATTTGGACTAGTATTATCACAAAGGGAGAGGTGATCCTTACAATTTAACATGCGATGAACATACATTTTGTATAATGTGAATTTGGAATCACATGTTATTTGTGATAAATGGTAACTTGGAATATTGATACATTTTTTATTTATCATAATTTAAAATAATTTACCAATTCAAATTAAAAAGATCTTAAACTTTTCATTTTATGAATTGACCAACCTAGAATGTGATAACTTGTTAAAGTATTGATGTTTTGTTACTTCATCTATACAATCAGTGATTTATCTTAATGATGGAAAAAACCGCCACTTGATATTTATGTGATTTTTTATTTATTATACATGTTGTTTACAAATATATTTCTTAATTGATTGATTCATTATCATGTGAAAAATAGTTCCATTGATTCTTACTGATTCAAGAGAATTTACCTCTCAATAAAATTACCCTACACATTTGAGGCTTCCACCATGGGAAGATATAAGAAACTATAACATGGGTTTATTCAAATTAATCTCAGTATGGTATGGTTAATTTCGACATGGGGATGTGTGTTGTGTGAATGTGTAAGAAACTCTTGAATAGGTATATATGCATAGATCCCAGAATGAGATGGTTAACTTACCCCTTGGAGATGTGCAATGCGGGAAGATGTTAGTGACAAAATTTTGGGTATATACTCATGTTGCCTAATTTTATTTGGTTAATTTAGATAGGTTTTGGTTGTTTAATCATAATTCTTTTGAATAAAACAATTATATGAGTGATCCCACTAGATATAGGAGGATCCACCACTTCACAGAGATGGATGACATATAGCTTAAGTAGGTTTGGCTGATCTAGGGTGTCAAACTATAATAGAGGGTTCTTGAGTTTATGTCATATTTTTTTATTAATTCGTAGATTAATACACCTTATTATTATAATATTGCATGAAATATATATATTATGACTATATTTTCTAAACACCATGGATCTGATCTTACTTATTTATACTCACAAAATTTTCGATGTTTGGTTTAGTATCCAGAAATAATTCATAGATCTAGGTTTTGATATGGGAAATGTGACCTAGATTCTTTGATTACGTTATAGATGAGTTAGAGTTTTGATATGGGACATACATGGGATTTGGTACTGGGGATTTTGGAGTATATTATTAAGTATGTTTAGTCTTTTACTTGAATGAATTCTAGAATGAGATTTAGTTAAATTCACCCAGACATTACGTGATTCTCTTATTATTTTTTTAATTCACTTTTGAACATTAATTCACATGGAATTCATGTTTTATTATTTATTTATTTTACAATATTTTAGATAACTTGTTCCCGAGGGTATAGTATCCCCACCATATTCCTCACACACTCAAATCTAGTCAGTAGCCTTTTTCATATGAGAAGGTGTGTCTGATGTTTAGTATCCAACACAAATAAATTACATGAGCGAGTACCAGGTTGGGGATGTCATGAAGTGGTATCATAGACTAGGTATTTTACATTATCTATTATTTAGGAAAGGCTTAAAAGGGGATAAGATGTTTCTAGTCTTTCTAAAGAGCTTGTTCATGACATTTGGTTTGGGGGGAAAACCGAGTGCCTCTATATGGGATTATTGTTCATACGATTCACCTATTAATGTTTTAATTCTATTTAACCTTCGGTGATTAACTTATTTTGTAGTGTTACTATTTATTGAGATCTTAATCAAGGGTCATAATGGAACCACTTGCGCATCCATGAATCATAGTAAGAAAATAGGATGATATGTCGATATGAATTGTCCATCCTATGAGATTTTTTATTTCATTTAATACAATCACTTATCTAGTGTATAAACAAATTTAACATATATAATAAATGGAAATGAAATAAAAATATTTTGTTATACTAACCCCCTTTTAAACAGAGTACATAGAGACCACTAGTCAGTGGATCTCTATTTTTTGACATTATGAGGTTAATTGGGTTGTGTAAACTATGTTTTATTGATTGTGTTCACCTATGTATAAAGAATTACTCCTCATTTCTTCAGGTTTAGAATTAGTAGAGTATTAATAATCACACTCACAATTCTTCTAAGCTATAACTTATTACCACTCTAGAAATAATATGGACGATCAACATCATGATAGCTTCTTATGGGTCACGTGATATATAAAGAGGGAGACTCTTTTCACCTTACATTTGATATCTGAACTAACCAAAGAGATCCAGCTACAGTTTCCACCAATGTTAACTGGGAATGGATGACCCTAGGTATCCATATAATAGATCAATTTAGTCCATAAAATCATTAGGTCCCTCAAGAAACCCACAAATAGGATGGTGAATCATTTTGATTACATATGGAGAGGACATGCCAAGTATTGATTGGGTCATTATGTAGAAATATGATTCGTAATTGGAGAGAACAAGGAATAACATCAAAGATAAATTACAAATCCACTTGTATACTAAAATATTAAGGTATTAATAGGTTTCCAAGTTCTTTCTCTTGAAAAAGGAGACCATGACCATTATAGACTCTGTTTTACACTGCACTGAACTAAAATGTTGTGTTCCATCTATAGAAGTTGATGATATTTCATTAATGAAATGTTTCCAGGATGTGCTTCACTATAAGATAAGGTCATAGGTGAGCATGTTTTTCTTTATCATCTTAAAGTAAATGATAAATGAGGATATTATCATGGAAAGGATAATTAGGTATGTTCCAAGAATTATCTAGGTATTCATTGTAAGAAAATCAAGGAGATATTCTTTAGGTAGTTGGAAGAACATCTATGATTGTTAGAAACATGGTAATGGTGGGAATAATATCCTGGGTAATGGGAATCTATCTCAGTATACTGACCTAGAGGATTACTTTTAGTGTGGTGGGGTTGTCTATAGGTTTTCTTATTGTCCTTACCTCACTATGGAGTTCCATGTTTGTTGGAGAATGGTCTATCAACAAAGTATAAACAAGATCCCTCAACAACAGAGCAATGTAACTGGATCAAGATTAACTATAGGGTCTATTAAGGACTCAAATACCCCTTTATCAATAGATTTCTCGAATACCATTGTTTGTTCATGAAAAGGTTGTGGATGTGGTACCCCAACATATAGTCCTAGCTAGTCATATCACCACATGGGAGTAATACTAGATCCCAAGAGATATAAAGGAGTTAGATTCAAGAGATATTGTCTATACCGAGTATTATATATTTAAAACATTCCATTTCTAGGGGTATTATTATTTAATCATCTACTCCTACATACATTTTTTGGTATAGTTTCATCATAATTCATTTCATTTTTTCTTTCTGGAAATGGTTTTGGTTTAGATATGTATATCATGGATGGAATTATGACCATCAACATGCTAATAGGAATGTGATCAGATCATATCAAATGTTTCATAGAGTGTTCTAATGAAATTGGTGGTTACTTTTTAATTTGGGAGATGTTTATGTTGGAACTGAAAGGATTATATTTGATTACAGGTATGAGATTGGCTATGAGGTCATCATTATATCCGTACATGAATAATAGAAACAAAAAATATATAAAAATACTCAAAATGTGCTACTAATTAATTAAAATATATTTTATACAACAAGATCAAGGTCAAAACCAAGAGATGTTGAATTAGTTGAATTATTTTTTAAATAAATAGATTTTATTTAATTTATTTGAATAATTAAAGTTAATAAATAAATTGTGGTTTGGAATAATTTTTTGGAAAATCATGAATTGTAATGAAATTGTAGCATATTGGGTTTTGAAAAATTATGTTATGTATGTTTCTAAAGGTTTTCTAGTTTTATAGTTTATATGAAATTGAATTTATCTATTAAATTTCTTAATTCGTGTTTGGAATCAGAGTATTGGAAAGTTAAATACAAATTTCATGGTATCCCCATATCATTGTGAAATCCACATTTTCCCATGGCTAGGTGGTTTAATAAATTTCATAATTGAGTTTTTCTTGATACCATTTCAAACCATGTTACCCTAAATTTGATTTTGGTCATGCCTAATTTAGGGTTATAAATTATTCCAATAAAATAGTTATTCTAAATTTATCCTTCAATGGAAATGATTAAAAAAATTATGTGATTGGAATTTTCTAATTTAAATTTTAGAAACCCCATTACTTGAAAAAAATAAAGAATAAAATATAATGGAATTTTTACACATAAGATAAATTACCCTAGAATAAGGTGGTAATTACCCCCTAATCATAGTAAAAATTAATTAAGGAAGAAATAAGAACCATAAAATATGAATAAAGTGGCGATGTTGACTAGTGAAGACCCTGAACAGTGTAGCTTCTCATCTCAAGATTTTGTTTCTGGAATCGTCACTTGGTAACAATAGCCTGGTACTCTATTTATATAACTCTAGGGGGATTGGGGTGCATTTAATTCTCTATAATTGCATATCAATATGATTCATGGGGTACATATGTATTAAATGGTCTTTTGGGTCTTAATTTTATTACATTCCATTGAAATTAGCATCATAGACTTTTTTTACTAGGTCAGTCCATCAAATTTCTTGATATGAAAGGTAGTGTTACAACTTGAAATTTCTAAACTCTGCTAAGAAGGCATTTCCTTCAATTCATGTATTTTATACACATTAATCCTTGTAATGAATTCAAATCCAATTTTTTTTCATGATATGAATCTATAATTTCCAATGCTATGACATATTTTTTATCATGATTCTATAGTTTCAACCCCTCAAGAGTGTTCCATATGTATCCAATATCATGATAGGCATTCTTTTAGTTGATATATTGGTTTATTTATATAATTTATCTAATTTCTAATATATGTTATCATATTTCCCAATATAAAAAATTACATAAAATAATAAGGAAATAATTAATCATTTATATATTCTAGTTGATGTGTTTATATATAAAAAAATATGTGTGTGAAATTGATGTATCAAAACCCCCACACTTAAATTTATACTTTTCTACAAGGGTGGAATATAAATATACTAAATTTTTTTTTCACCTTATAATTCATTAACATCAATGTCATCAAAATTAATTGATAAAACAAGCAATTTAATATTCATCCATCCCATAGGAAAATTGATTAATTCATAATTCTTCAATGAAACAATTCAATCAAGTATTTTAATATTTATATTTTTTGATAACCACATTTATTCATTCATCCATTTTCAATCATAAAATAATTATTAATAAGAATTATATATTAAATTTACACCACTTTATTTTTTTCATCTCACCATTAAGATATAACTTTTAATCGAGTTCAGCACAAACCTCAAGAACATGTCACATACCTGAGGTTTGTAACGAATTTATCTTCTCAACCACATAAATGTATAGATAATAATTAGTCATGATTTATTCATCATTAGGTTAAAATGGATTTTAGTATTATTAGAATGAGAGTAATGGTGTGAAAAAAATAAATCACAAAAATGAGGATTGAATATAAATAATAATGCGTGAAATCAAAAGATAAACTGATTGGATATTTAACATTACATATTTCATCTCTCTCCCTTTCCCCCCAAAAGATAAAATAAATATAAATGAATGAAACATCGTATATTTATCTATTTTATTAGTATTATTATTTCATAATTTCTTCTTACAAAATAATATATTCACCACCTAACCATGTGTGATCAAAAGATATTTGATCTTGTTATGGTGATTTTTAATACTCCTTAGACACAAACCATTTTTATTAAGAGTGGTGGATAATGATAATGTATGGTGAATGATATCCTAGACTCTCCCAAAAAAATAAAAAACCCTATAATGTTTTTCTCAAGTAAATATATCCTTATCTACTATAGAGAGTATCTCCCAAAAACTTATCCTATTTTAATATTATGAAATCTATCTATAGGAAGCCATGAATGGGTAAAATATACCTATAACTCATATCATATCCTAAAAAGGATATTTATAGAATCTATGGGTTTAAAATGGATTAATGTAAGGCGGGTCCAATTTTAATGTGTTAAACAAAATATCCCTTAATCATAATAAAATAGAATCTATTTAGTCATATCATTGATAAGCTGCCAAGATAGTTCTAGAGGAGATCATGCATGAGTATGTCAAGAAAAATACAATATAAATAATTGAAAATATTGGTTCATAAAATGTATTAGGAAGAAGAAAAATGGGTGGGACAACTACTCTTGGAATCACATATTCATAAATAAATTAATGAATGAAAACATTATAAATTAATAGCATTAATAAATTATAGAAAAATTTAATTTACATAAAGTGTACTCCCTTAAATCATGATTTTCTAAATCCAAATAACTTGTTTATCACTTCTAATTATTTTTTAAATTTTTAAATTTTATTTTTTTGAAGAAGGGATTTAAAATCATGGAATTTCATGTATCATTACTAGATTATGTCTCCTATTTCAATAAATTAGAGAAATAATAATGGAAAGGCATTAAATTAGCAGTTCAAAGATTTAAAACAAGTTAAATGTAAGGAATACATAAAAAAGTCACATTTGAAATCATTACTCTCCTTTGAATAATGTTTAGAAATTTTCTTCATTGGTTCTACCTGCACCAGATTTATGATGTGAGGGGTTTTAGGATGTTTATTTTCTAGATCTCATGATGTAAATGGAATTCATGATGCGATTTGGTCATCTAGATACTTTTAATTTATAGTGACAATATGTTACAAAAAAATAAAAATAAAATGGTGAAACCAAATTCCATAATCAATGAAGTTTGAATGCTTTGGTGGAGAGTAAATAAACTTAAATTAATAAATTAAAATCTTAAAAAATTATGAAACCTATCAGTAATTATTTTTAACATTATTGGATTAACTTTACTAATTTTAGCTTCTTCTAAGGTGACGAATGATTGGAAATATTTCACCATCACAGGTTCTATAAATGGTCTCATTTGTGGCCAATCTATGTTGGTCATCACCTATCCATCCTCTCTAAACACCTTACCTCTTCCTCCATGCAGCACTTTTTTTATTTCCAACTGACTGATCTTCAATTTCTTCCTTAATCCTGAAAAACTATATGTAAAGCTATGTATCATCTATAATTTTTGGTCCTTCTCAATATTTTTGGAGTTACTCACTCATCCATTATCAGTTTTCTGACCTGTTAGTCTCACATTCTTCTTATCAATACTTTTAATTTTATTATCCACTTTCACAATATAAAATATCTTGTTCACTTATTCAATCTAAAAAATATATTAAACATTAGGTAGTATTTATTCTCCCATATAAGTGTATTTTATTAAATAATAGTTCTTTTTTTCAAATGGATATAGAAACTTACTTGTTTATAGTCCACTCTCAAATAGATTTCTACACTGTATATGTCAATAATCACTCACTTAGTGGCTAAAAATGGTATTCCCAAAAACTCTGGTGTTTTCTTCTATTCCATATATAGCACTAAAAAGACAATGGGAAAGTAGAATTTTTATAATTCATTCAAAATATCTTTGATGAATCCTTTGGGGTACTAGACTATTAAATGTTCCAGTTGAAGTGAAACTCTTATGGGAATAATCCTTCTAGACCAAGACTCTTGAAAGTGATGAGTAACATGAGTTTGAAAGTCACAACTAGGTTATATTGACCTTTTCTAAAATTATTAGATCCAAAAAATATACAGATGGAAAACTAATTGTATCTTTTTTCTTCTTTGGTAGATCATTTGATACTAGGATCGAACACTCTCTTATGAGTGGAACGGTCCCAATATCCTAAAAATTTATCTTATTGGTCAGATATTCATTTATAAATTTTATAAATGTCTTTTTGTTTGTGAGAGACTCTGAAAAATGGATATCTATAATATGTTTTTTAGTTTGTTTGAAAATTTACCTTTTTCATTAATATTTTCTTACTCTAGTGATTATATAAATTTTAGTCTTTTCTTATACTGTGGAGGTTCTTCATCATCTTCATTGTCTTTAGGTATGACATTTTCTTTATTCCTTTCCAGAATATGATTTCTATACTATTGTTATTGTTTTCTCTTACTAGATTCAGGGTTATGCTCAATAATTTCACCACTTCGTAGGGTAATGACATTAAAATCATCCTGTTGATTCACTTTAGGGCATCTAAGAAGTACTTATCTTAGTCTCTCTCTAAGATGCTTAGTGATTTTCCCAACATGATTATATATATTTTGTAATGTGGACTTCTAGCTCACATTGTCTTATTTTATAAAATTTATTACAATTATGAACATAGTTATGAATGTCTCTAATGTATATTCCATTGTAGGAACTAGATTTTTCAGTAATTTCCCTTGGTGTTGAGGTTGAAAAACATGATTTCTTTCCTAGAATCCTCATCCGTGATTTTTTATCACTTCTAACCCAAAATATTTTCACTTCCATTGTAATCAGCATAGTTTACTTATTCTTCATATGCACCCCGAGTTATTTTATTATTGTCCCATCATCATTTCCAACTTCTTTATTGGTTCCCCCTTTAGTGCCGTTATCCCCTCATTTTTATTGAACATGTAGAATCATGTTCACTATATACTATTACTTTTCCATTAGAATATATTCCTTCCCATTTCATCATGTAGGCTATAGATCTCCTCAAGGAATTTCTTCATCAATTACCAACCAGACGCACTATCTAAAGTTTACTAATTACCCTGTGGAATATTTATTTAGAAAGTTTGTATTAATAAACATATCTTTATACATTAATTACTAAATTTATGAGTTGTCTCATTGATGCATTCCCAATTAAAGTTGATTGATGCATCCAAAAATTAACCAAAGTTAAGAATATTTACCCATATGTTCATCCACATAGAATCTAAAAAGAATCGAGTGAGAAAGTTCTTTACCAACTCATCCGATGTGGTGATGCAATGTGTGAGATAACTACAAATCCATTCTTGAGTTTCATCTCCCATTGATAATATTAATATTTGAGGTCTTACTATGCCATATGATATATTATTTATTTTGATGTTTTTAAATAACTCTAGAAATATTCCCAGATACATGTTAATATATTTGTGAGGTAATATATTGAATTTCATGCTGCTTGAGATCATCTGGATGATGGTCGAGTTTATCTCAAAATGACTTTCTACAAATAAGGAATCCATGATTCTGGGTTGCTATCATATGCTGGATAGAGGCCCATAGCTAGTGAGCATACGCAACCCCATATCTCTTATTCATACCCAGTTTTTTATATTCTATTACCTCCATTGTTTCTATTACATTGGTATTATTTAGGATATTCTTTGGTTTGAGATTGAATTCAGAAATATATTAACATCTTGTGTGTGTATTATAGTCATACATTAAGATTCTATGTCTTCAAACATACATCCTGAAATAACAAGAGTGGGTATAGAAATTGAAATAAGAGAAATAAAAAAATAAAAAAAAATAAAAACTACAAGTAAATCATCACAAATGACAGTTCTATTTTTGATAGGTAGTGAGAGAATTTTTATTTCTGTATTTGGATGATCAAAAAAATTATAAAAAGAATGAAACTGTGATATTAATTCATTAAAATACAGTATATAGAAAGATTTATGTTGAACCCATGAAAATTAATTTATTGTATTAGTTTTTTAATGAGAATTATATTATTTAATTAATTTGAATAATGATAGAGAAGAAATAAATTCTATTTTTGAAAATATATTTTGAGAAGTGGGAGAAATGAAGAAATCATATTAAATTGGGTTTTAAATTTTTTGGTTTTTGATGTGTGCTTGAGATTTTTAGTTTTTGGGTTAAGCTATAAGTAGATTTATAAATTAAGTTAATTAATTATTATTTAGTGTTATAGTCAATATGAGGTGGATACAATGGTCATGGTATCCCCTCCTCGACATGAAAATCTATCTTTTCCCATGGTCAGGTAGATTAGGGCATTATCGAATCGAGTTATTATTAATACCATTTTTAAACCTAGTTACCCTAATTGTGAAAATGGCCATTGAAAATTTCATGTATCCAATTTCATGATTTTAAGGTTCTATTCAGATTTATTAGTTAGCTTTCATGATTAAAAAAAATTATTAGAATTTATTTATTGAAAATTTGGAAACTGTAATACATGAATAAAATAAAAATAAAATCTAATGGAACCTTCCCCCTTTGGAAATATTATTTAGAAAAAATGAGAATTAACCTTGATGCAAGAGATGAGTAATTAAATAGGAAGGAGAAATTAAAAAAAACAATATGAAAGAGAATACATCGATTGGTTATGATCCCAAACAAGGAAACTTCTCACCCCATGAATTGGTTTACTAAATCATCTCATGAAAACAAAAACTTGGTCTAATATTTATAGAACTCCATGGGGATCTATTTGTATTTAGTATTCTGTATTTTCATCCTATTATGAGTCACAACAACTCCTCTATGTAAAATTTTCTCCTAGGTATTAATTTCCTCTCTTTTGATAGAAATAAGCATCATAGTCTTTTCTTACTAGGTCCATCAAACAACATTGGTTGTTTAAAATTTAGTGTCAAACCATGAAAATGTCATCCAATGCTCCAAAGGTATTTTCATCACTTCATGTCTTGTATACAATTCATGGGTTTTAATGATTTCATTTTTTGTAATGTTTCCATGATGTGAATCTTCAATTTCTAGCTCTTGAACATCCATTTCACCTCAGATCTTCAGTTTTAACCCCTGGAGTTTTCAATATGTGACCAATGTAATTGGATGCATTATTTTAGTTGATATCATAGTATTTTTCACTTCTTCTCATTTACCATAAATTTTTGCGTCCTATTTAATGTGAAAAAATTCATTAAATAAACAATCATTAATTAATCATTTATATATTAATAGTGATAAATTCATACATCAATAATATATGCATGAAATAGATATATGAGTATGTATTAACTTGTTCTGTTCTAGGATCATATTAATTGTTATAATATGAGAGTTACCTTCCTACCTTCATAAGGGGAAGCTATTTTTAGCAGGGTGCGTGGGATCTTTTTACTAGTCATTCATGACCAATTTATTGAAGAATAGATTATCTCATGGTCCAAATAGCGATCCTTATTATTGATTATGGTTGAATGAGAAGGGATTATTTTCATCTAGTAGTGTACAATTTTAACATTTTTTATTAGTATAATTATACATCTTACTATATGAGCGGGACATCAAGTTCATGGTCAAGTTAGTGTTGAGAGATGATATCGTTTCGATTACACCTTATAGGATGGTACCATAAGAGCATCGTGAGATGAAATTTTAGTTAGAAGATCTGAAAGAAATGGTATTCATATTTTCTAGTACTTATCTCTAGGTTATATATGTTATTTTCTCTTATAATGATGAACATACATTATTTTAGAAAGTACAATATCAGAGACTGAACCGAATTATGGTCATGAACCGATATCTTATTATAAAAATAAATGATATCTTCGATCAACTGAGAGGATACATGATCTTCTACAATATTTATTTGATGCTAGGTTACTATCATCTTAGGATTAGACCATCTAACATATCCTATAATTCATTTTGGAGAGTTTGTGGTGATTTTTTTAGTTTGAATAATGTACTAGTGGTATTTATGATCTTGATGAATTAGATATTTCACCCATTAATATATCAATATGTGATGGTTTTCATCGATGGAATCTTGGTGCAGTCCTTATCTATGGATGATCATACCCAACCTCTTCAAATCATACTAAGTACACTAAGAGAGTATCATATTTAAGAGAATATATCTAAATAAATATTATGGATTTATAGAATGTGATTCTTGGGTCATGTTATCTTAATGAATGGAGTGTTAGTGGACCCAGTGAAGGTTATAGACATAGTATCTTCAGAATTACCCATGAATTACTTCAAGATTCATATATTTTTGGGAGTTCTATGATATTACCATAATTTCAACAAGGACTAATCCGATTTGGAAGAATTGATGTTTGGGTTCACCAAGATAGGTGTAATGTTTGATTTTTCAAATTCTTATGAGAAGGATTTCAAGGAGATAAAGAGAAATATTAACTCAGTATAAATCATCACCTTACCTGTACTAGAAAAGGAAAATACCATGTACTGTAATGTATCCATATTTGGGCTCATATCATTATTGATATAGGAGGATCAAGTGGTTTATTTTTACTCTAGATATATGATAATTCATTAGAGGATTTACTATAATAATGATATATTGTTATCTGTAGTGGTACACACCATGATAACCTAGAGAAAATATCTATTTTATGAGATGTGTTTGGTGTATATAGACCAAAATATCCTAATGTACATATTATCTCCATGAGACCTAAACCTTTAGAATAAGAGGTGGTTCAAGTATATATAGAATTTTATATATTGATATGGTCTTCAATCTAGTGAAGGGGAACATTTTTTCCAATTCATTGAGAAGTATGATGGATAAAAGTGAAGTATGTGAGTCTCGAATCAAGAGGTACGTGGTGACACTCTTCACAGACATGCATATAGATGGTCAACAGTCATAGGGATGAGTTTCTTTGATTTATATATCTTTCATACATGTGGTTTTTAAAATGAATAAGATAGAGAACATATTGGATTTGGAGGACTTAGCTTGGAGGGATAGATTATGTGGTGAGGATCCACCATTAGGTTGGAATATTTGAAACAATGATTTTATTCTTTTTTATGGTTGAGTATGTGTTCCTAAAAGATTATGTTCTGAGCAGATGAGGGAGTTTCATTCATCAATATGGGAGATGAATTTAGATTTGAAATATATATATCATGAGCTCTGTAGATAATACCAGTGGCCAGGGATGAATACAGATATGAAAGGGTTTGTTGTGAGATATTTCACCGAACAGAATGTGAAAGGTAAGCATCAGAGGCTTACTGGCCTATTCCAGTCTCTACAAATTCTAGAATAAAAGTGGGATTTTTTCACTATGGGTTTGAAGAAAGGATTACAGAAGACACCTTGAAAGAATGATGCAATATGGGTGATCATGGATTGACTAATGATCATATAACACTTCTAAACTAGTAGGGAGACCATCACTGTTAGTGATATAGGTAGTCTCTACATGCGAGGAATAGTTTAGCTGAATTTTTTTAAGTAGTATCATTTCTAATTGATATCGTCATTTAATGTATTGGTTTTGGAGGGTTAATTTTAAGGAAATGGTATTATAGGTCCTTCTATGTATAACCTATCATTCTTGGACTAGTAGAAAATATGAACAGTTGAATGAAATTTGAAATTTTGTGTTGTGATCACGTGTTTTGTACTTTATTGGTTCCTTGGATAAACATATGGCACTCATGGTGATTGTTTATAATACCAGCTTCTAGGCCTTAATCCAAAATGATCCCTTTGAGGAATTTTCTTAAAGGTCATGTCGTTCTATTCTTTACTGGCTAGAGTTAGGACTGACAACACTCATCAAACCTAGTATCATCTATAATACATGATCAAGTCAATATGATCAAAACCCGATTGGTTACCACATAGAGCTGGACGAAATCATCTACATACCACAAAATAAGAACTATGGATTTTAATGATAGTCATCATATTTTGTGTTGAGTTTTAGCTAGGAATTTGAGACATGACATCCAGACCAACATGATGTTAGTGAATATGATTTTTGGGCCATTCATGATAGTAGAAAGGTTTAGTCTAGTAGCATACCATTAAGACATTCCATAGAGGTAATATTTCATACATGCTGTATTTAATGTTTAAAAACACATGAAATATCATCTTAAACCATCTAACCTAATATATTTTTATGATACTTAGATGTATATAGATGTGTACTTTAAGAAGACTATTTTTTTTGATAGATCTTAGTGATAATAATCTTTTAGGAAGATTTTATCTCTAGTATGAGTGAAATAGAATCAGGGGTGTTTACTAGAGGAGACTTGGGAGAGGGAATATAAAATGAGGATACAATGTCCAAATTTTATATCTAATACACACCGAAACACTTTAGAGATTTGGTATGGGTTGTTAAATTGTGGGTAGGTTGTTATATACTATATTTTCTAGGTACACCCCTATTTGAGTTTTGGTTAAAACATTTTATGTTCATTTAGTGGTTTGGGCCTTGGTGACTGAGCCATAATCTCAATGAGATCACTATTTGGATGTAGTAGAAGGGAATATAATGTATTACTATTAGGTCAATTCATGCCATAAATTTCCAATTCAAAATGTGAATTTATCTGGATAGACCCCATGAATTCCTTTTAAGGCTTGAATTATTTGTGGAAGACCCCTTGAACCCCATTCATGGGATGAATGGTTCTGGGTACTTTTCGAATCAAAAACTCAATATGTGAGAATGATTAATAATGTGAATTTTATTTCAATGTTTTTTTAATAAGAGGTGATATATTTCTCAATGCATGTGGGGAAATGGGCATTCGAAACCTAAATCCCATATCCCCATCATGAATGTGGAATACCCAGTGAACTTTATAAACTCTAATAACCTAATTTATATGATTTTACACCCCCGTTTCTACAATTGTCCATCTTTCATTAATGAAATATGGGAGTTTACTTTAAACCAGAGGTTACCTCTATTGGATCTTGGTTTTTTAGTCCTACTTATTATGGTAATGTATATCAGTCCTTCTCCATCTTGATCCAATGTTTTTCTATTGGGGTGTACCCTAGTTTGGTTTTCAAACCTAGATATATATTTTATGTCTTGTGTTGAATGGGTCATAAATTATTTTTGAATAGAAGGAAAGAGGAAATTAGTTTCTACCTTGATCATTGAGATATCTTTCTCTTCATCCAAATTTTTAGGTGGGTAGTCTAGAATAACTCTCTTATATCTATTTGGATTTACCTAGTTTTTGAAACAATTGAAAGTTGATAGGAACACCATGAATATGAACAAATTAATTGATAATTCACTTTTAAATAAATTTCATATGCTTAGGCTTCCCAGGGATCCTATCAGGTCCATTGGAGTCGAGATTGGAAATTTCACCACTTGTGTGGTGAGCCTACCCTTGAATGTGTGATGAATTGGTAGTCTTGATAATGTGAATTTTTCGTAACATGTGATTTCTGATAAATATAAACCTAGAATATTGATACATCATTGATTAATCCTAATATCTATGAATCCACATGTTAATAATAAATGGGTAATCAATTGGTAATTGGAACAATTTACTAACATGGATTATGGTAACTTGTTAACAAGTTGTGGTCTGGTCAATTGATGCTTACCATCGGTGATTCAAACTAATATCAAATAATCCACCTCTTGATAGTTATATAAATATTTTTTATTTTACTTTTTTATTTTTACATATTTCCTATGGTCTTGATCCACTATATCATAATACATGGTACCGGTGATTTTTCCTTATGTTGTAAATTCCACCTATCGATATGATTACTTTAACCATTGGTAGTTTGAACTGCAGGATGATATAAGATACACCGGAATGAGAATATATTTATTTAGGATATTGTGATATGGTTACATAATCCATTGTTACATACACCAAAAGAATACATAAAAAGATCCAACATTGGTATATATACATGGAGCCTAATATGAGATTGTTACCTTACCCTTTGGTGATATGCAACATGAGAAGACATAAGAGACTCCAAAATGTGTATATACACATAGATCCATGTGTTATATAGTTATGTGAGACATATTTTGGGAAATTCATCCTAATGATAGATATTATCTAAGTGGATTGACTGATCTATTGTGATGAAAGAGAATCCACCACTCAGTAGATATATCTGAAATGGACCTGAAGCAGGTTTTTCTAACTCATTGTGTGAATATGAGTCCCCAATTTTTTGTAGGCTTGTGTGATTAATTTTATTAAATTTTGGAACAATAAACCATACTATCATATTATTTTTTGAACTATATATATTCATACATGAGGCTTTATACAGTATGTGTGTCAACTTGTTGAGTTAAAATTATAACATGTTTGGGTGTTAATTGGTGCCCTAACAAATTTCATGGATGCATGTTTGGATAAGGAAAATAATACATATTGATTTATTTCTTGCAATATGGGTTGGAGTTTGGAGACATGAACAGTATGGGAATCATAACCAAGTATTTTATATTCCATTATTGTGTCTATTTAGTATTTTACTATTATTCGTTCTAACATGTTGTTTAATTACATCGAACCTGAGGTTATATGATAATGTTTTTAATTTTATTGTTTAGTTTTGTCATGTATTCTACTTTAATCGCATGTTTAATTATTTATGTTATTTATAATATTTCCACTACTCTGTTCTAGAGGGTATAGTATCTGTAATATATTTCTCAAACCCTCCCTGCTAGTTTCCAGCCCTTGGTGTATGGGGAGGCAGACCAGAGGTCTAGTAGCGAACTTGACTCATTTACATAAGGGAGTACTGGGTCAAGGATGTTACAATTATTATGTGGTTTATGTTCCTCATGTGAAAAAATATATATGATTTTTATTTATGTTGAATTTCTCCCAATAATTATATATTCTTTCAATATATTATGTATCATTTTATATCTCTTTAGATATTATGTATTGGAATAGTGAGTGAACCAAATCCACCATAGGACTTTGTCAACTATATGATGATGGGTATGGGAGTGACCTAACAATAATTTTTATGATGTCATATTTTATGTTGTTTTTGAATTTTTATGATCATATGACTTCATTTTTTTATTCCATGTATCAATTATTATATTTATGTACTTTTTGATATCATGTAAGTCTTATTGAGTCTTATGTTATACATTATTTCCATGTTTATTAAATTATTGGTATTTGTATCTTACCCTTTCCTTATGTATTTTCTATGGGTTATTCTATACAGTTTTAGAATCTCTATGGGAGTTGGGAGGATTTGGTGGAGTTTTAATGAAATGTGATGTTTTTATGTATAATATGATGTATTTGTATGTATAATCTTCTAAAGACACTAGACCTTTAGATCTTATGAGGTGAAGTGTCTTTAAGGATTGGGTCTCTATAATGGATTGTAATAATGATGAATGAAATGAAAAATTATTATATTCATAATGTAATTATGATTTATGAATGATTAAATATTTTCTTATTTTCCTTTCATTCCATCCAATGGAAATTGATAATGGAAGTAATGCATATGTGCATGATACAACCATTATGAAGTGACGTCTTTAATTTCTCATCACCACCCCACATGAATGGATATATATATATATATATGAATATGAATTTAATCAATATATATGATATTTAATACAAACTCATGATTTTTTGAAGATCAAAAAAATATCTACCTTCTTTCCTTTCCATCCATTGAAAAATGAAAACATTACCGATATGTATGTGTGAACTAACGCCTCCATGAAATGAAAAACATCATTTTTACTAACCACCTAAAATGGTTGGTGATTAAAGTATATTTATTTTATATTAATAATAATAATTAAACAATAAATATTTATGATATTATGTATCTATGACTCTTTTGACAACGATCATCCTATATATGTTGTTTTGGTGATTATGAACCGAACACCTTCATAACGTCAGATGTAAATTATTCCAATTTTGTAAATAAGTGAAAAATCATAGTATATTGAATAAAAGTAATGATTATAAAGGAATAAACATGTTAAATGTTATTATGTATGTAAATATTTAATATAATTTTTTCATTCAAGAGTGTGTAGGTCATATGAAACAATTTGAGACTAAACGCAAGGGATTTCTCATCTAAATCTATTTTTATGTAGACCAATTCCATTTTCACAACATGTTTTCTTTTTCATTGTGTATAAAATACTATATTGATTTCTTTTATAATATATTTCTTAATACTAAGGTATCTATACAAATCAATTTCATCTGATCAACTTAATTTTCCTTTTTTAAATGTTATTAAATTTGTAATATAATTTTCTTTTAGAACGTTATTGTGAATGTTTTAATGTTTTTCCTCCAACTCATTCTTTTAAATATTCTTATTATTTTAAAATTTTGAAGAATATTCAACTTTTTATCAAAAGGGATGATTAAATATTACAATATTAAGAAGAATTATGTTTATTATATAGAGATTAGAGACTGAATCAAAATATTTTAAAAGAAGGTGGAATAGTTAGGGACATTTTTATATTAATTATATATATGAGATGGTTTATTATAATTTTAATTATTAAATTCACCGTAGATATTTTTGTATTAATAAATGGATGGAAATAAGAAGAATAAATTACTATCCTTTTTTTGAATCCATGATCCTTTAAAAATTTATTTTCATTAATTATGAATGAAAAAATAATCTTGGGAATTCATTGTGTGAGATGAATAATAAGTGAAAACTGATAACATCACATGACCAAAGGATTTAATTGATAATATAGAATGAAAATAAATCAAATAAGTATATTTTATAATATTATCTATCTTGATATAAATTGAATTATACAAGAATAAATATTATGAATCTATAAATTATTATCACTAATATATCAAGGTATGATTTTAGAAAAGTCATTTAGAAGTATGAATCTTATAATGACGCATACAGGGTTTTAGAAATATTTAATTAATAAATAATAAGTTTCCATGTTATAATTTTCAAATTACGTATAATGTTACAATATAAAATGAATTAAAATTTCATGGTACTCTCATTTGGTATGAAATATTTAAAATTGTGATAATTAAATTTCTTTAGGGGGATAATTTTATACCCATTGAGTTTAGAAAGTATTTACTTAAAAGAATACAATATTCGATAGCTTAAGATACACACAACCTTGAGCTAAAATGATTTACCACATAATAGGTGAACCTGACTAATAAAATTATATGAAAAATAAAACCTCTATAAAATAAAAATATAGTAATCATGGAAAATTAATTATATTTTGAGGATAAATAATTATGATGACTTAATGTTAAAAATGGGGTTTTCTATGTACTTTTTTGTAGTGTTTTGTATTTAATGTTAATTAATTAAACAATCCATTTTAAAATATATTTAGAATAATATGTAATATATCAATGTGTGAACAAATATATTAACAATATTTTAATTACTAATTAACATGGAATAATATTAAGAACAATTACTATTTATAGGGTCATGATTCCATAAAACCAATTTTCCTTCATATTTTGTATTTAAATTTAAAAGATAAATTGATTAATTTCTGAAATTTTATTTTATTAAATTAATTTAATATTACATTAATAACTTTAAATTAATTATTTTAAAATATTCTTAAGGTTAATTTTGAGTATTTTCAAAAAAATTTATTTTTTTGTGAATAGTGAAAAATACCATTTTTACAGACTTAATTTTATGAACTCATCATAACATACAAATGAAATGAATTTTTA
Source organism: Viscum album (assembly GCA_963277665.1). Taxonomy (NCBI): domain Eukaryota; kingdom Viridiplantae; phylum Streptophyta; class Magnoliopsida; order Santalales; family Viscaceae; genus Viscum; species Viscum album. Next base: position 1,473,393,854 of record OY728132.1, on the reverse strand, counting down.
TGAATTTTTTATAAAAAATATATATTTTACTATAAAAATAAATCATTTACAAATATTATGTTCTATTCATAAAAGGTAGGTTTGAAATGTTTCTACGAATGTGATGTGTTTTTTAAAAGAAAACTATTTTTGTTTTTTTATTAACATGTAATCATAAGGTTAAAATAGTTTTCTATATTAATATTATAAAAAATGACCCTACATTTTTTATTTATGAACCAAAAAATTCAAATGTGATGAATCCTATATATGATGCTGGTGTAAAATCATTTTTATGCTAAAATTTAATTTTTCTAATGAAATGTTTTTCATTCTGTTTTGTATATTTGAATAAAAATTAATTATTAAGATCTATAGAAATATAATATTAGAAAATAAATTCTACAATTTGGGTGATAATTATCAAATTTTTTAAAGAGTTGACCGTCATTTTTGTTTATAAATATAATTTATGGAAAAACTTTTTTCACCATGATAAGTGTTGAAAGGTTGAACTAGGGGGTTAAACAAATATAAAACATGTCTGATATACCTAAAAATTTTATAAATATGATTATATAATTATATTTTTACCCTAAATTATCCAATATTTTAATATATTTCCATTTGAAGCAACATTCCCAATTAAAATGAATTTATATTATTTTAAAGTCATGAATATTTATTATAGTGTCACTCTCCTCACTTATAAAAGGATCCATTAACCCATCGCTTATCCACTCAGAATGAGAACCATAAAAATAAAAAGAATACAAACATCATTTTTCAATTCTTATATAATATTTTCATCCCAAAATATCAATCCTATAATCCTTAAAGTTGTTTTCAATGGTAAATATTCAAGGAATATGTGTAGGTTTTAACCTTTCGCATTCAGGATTCCTTATTCTTAAACCTAATTGAAGTATTATATAAGCATTAAAGAATTATTAATTCATTATAATTAATATATTTTAATGTTATTATTTTTATGGACATAATAATTCCATACTTTCATTCCAACCATATAAAAATGAAAACATTATAAATGTGTAAGTGAAGACTACTTCTTCCATGGATGACATATTTTTTCATAACCACATGTCATGATTGGTTATAATGATGGATATAATGAATAATTATGTTATTTATAATATAATTATGAATTTTCAATTATAATATATCAAATATTTACATTCATTTCAATCCAATGGAAAACGATAATGTCTCTCTTGCGTAGGTGTAGACTACCACCTCTAAAAAGTGATGTAATTAATTTTTTATCACACCTTGGAATGATGGTTAGATAAATGGTTTTTATTAATATATAAAATATTTGTAAAATAATTTTTATTATATAAAAACCATCATATAATTTAATTTAATTTAATTCATTGAAAAATTAAATCCTTTTTCATGCTTAAGTGAAACTACCACCTCCATGAAACAATGTATCGGTTTTTTCATGGCTACATTACAAGGATATTTATAAATAAATATATATAATGTATGAAAATTATAATTTTGAAATTGTTAATATTCTAGAGATTATGTAACCATGAACCCTTTGACCATGATTAACCCAGCGATGTCATTTGGAGATTATGAACCGAACAACCTCCAAACAACCAATGTAAAATATAACAATTTAATAACTAAGTGAAACATGATAATAAATGGAATAATTATAATTTATATAAGGGAATCAAATAGAAAACTATTCTGAATCAATAATATAATTTATATAATTTTATTATTCAAGAGGGTAGAATTCATATGAAGCGAGTCAAGACTCTAGGTAATTGATTTCTCCTCTCAATTTCCATTCATTGAGAGTCATTCCATTTTCTTAACATGTTTTCATTTCGATGGTGTGTAGAAAAATAAATGGATTTATTTTATAAAAAATTTCACGAAATTAAATTTTTTTACAAATACAAGTAAATTTATCCCCTTTTATGTGTGTTTGATTCAAAATTTATTAAAGTTACAAGGGATTTATCTTTACTTGTTTTATTGTTTAAAGTGTTTATTCCAAATCTATTTCTCACATATCCATTTTATTTTAATTTTTTCAAGTGTTTTATTACTTAAAATTAAAATGAATGATCACGTTAATTTTAAAATATACATTACCTTTTTAATAATGTTCAAAATGAATCCTATTAATGTTTTCCAAATAGGTAATTATTGATTATTTTAAAACAATGGGAAAAAAATTTAATATTTTTTTACTAAACCAAAACATTTTCTATCTATATTTTCCATTATTATTTATGAATATTACACTTAATATATTCACGGTTTTACAATGTAATTACAATTCCCATTGTTCATTTTTTCTCAAATCAAGGATATTTAATTTTAATTTTATTAGATAATTAAATGTGTTTTTATGGTATCAAATTATAGTTTTATGTGTTTTATGATGAATTAGAAATCCCATGTGTGTTTTATTATTTTTATGTTTTTTTGGTATTATATATAATTATTTTTGGGTCTCATATATCCCTATGATTCCATAGTTAATGATATATTTACCATTAGATAGAATCTTGGGATTATCCTTGTACGTAATTCCATTATGTGTATATATTGTAATTATATTTATTAAGTTATTAAATTATGAGTCTCTATTGTAAAAACCTAGTTATGTACTTCAATTAGTATTTTAGGTGGTAATTAACAAATTATTTTATATCGTTATGAGTTCTACGAATATTTTGTTTATAAGTAACATTCATGATTTATGATTTCTTATGAGACTATTTTATGAATGATTTTGAACAAAGAATATGATTTTAATATTTTAAGGTATGATTTATAAATGTTAAATGTTATTATTTACAATAAATACGTTTTTATTGGTTTTTTGTTATTTCAAAGGCCTATTTTTTATTTTTCATTTATATCCCTGATTGATATTTATTTTTCTCATCCAATGATTAAAATGGTTTTTAAAAAATCCAATAATGAGTAGGAACCATAAAAAATGTAAAAAATTAGTAATGAAGACATTTCTTGAATGAATCATGTGTGTCAAGAATAAAAGAGTAATGTAAAAAAAAGAATATTTTTGTGGAAAAAATTTACACTGTACGGAAGTATCCAGTTTTTTATGTTAAGGATTTCCATATTTTATGAAACTATATACCTAATAGGTTATAAAAATAAAAGAATACTTGCTTTTAAAAATCATTATTATGTGTTTTTTACATATTTATTTTTATTGTTTTTTTTAAATTAAAAACTAATTTTTCCACTTTCTTGAAAATAATTTCTGAATGTGACTCATTAAATAATTTTTTACTAAAAAATAAAAAATGATTTATAAAATGATTTTAGGATTTTTCTTTTATTTTACTCTATATATCTTAATGATATATCTCATATGTAATAATTTTTATGGAATCACCTAATAAATTCTTTTATTATATACATAATTTGGGTGATTTAATTTTTGATATCATCTCAACCAATTATTTATTTCATCTTATGTGATACAATTATAAATTGTTATGTAACCTATATTTATTCCATGGGGTTTTTACAATAATAAGTATGATTGATTTCATGCGGCACAAATAAGTATCATTTATAATTATGTGATAATTGGGTCTAATATATCCCTCCAATGAACTGGGTAAATTTTTATATATATTGATTTTATTATGGGATGAGAGTAGTGAAGTGTGATTTAGTATGGAATTTAAGTATTCATGCCTGATCCCCTATGTTATGGGATATAGGTTGTGATTCCACTTCCAATATGTTATGATGATCTTGGTGGTAGACCTTGAAATATATTATTATTTTCTATTCTTTTGATTTTTTCACATTTCTGAGTTATATTTCCATAGTTTATGATTATTATCACATGTTTCCATGCTATGAAATATGTTTTAGGATTTTTTTATGACCGTTTTGGGGTCCTCTAGTAAAATTATATGATCTATGTTGTTCTATAATGTATCATGATTAACACTTATAATCCCATGATCTTTCCTGTTAGTCATTTCTTATATATTCATGTTTGAATATATGTTTATGGTCTAATCGTCTAAGGATCATTAATATTTTTTCCACTAATAGAAATTTAATAAATCTCCTTATATTTTCCCATTTCCCTTGGACATTACACATGAGAATATTTCAATGAGGATTTCATTTATAGAGAAGTTTGTGGGGGGAGATATTGAACTAACAATGTGAAATAAGAAATTTATATATATAATATTCTAAGACACAGATCCTTCATGTTTTGGGTGGGTGTTTAAATATTTATATGATATGTAAAATGATTTATTTTTCTTTGGTTAAACCCAATTTTTTGTAGTATTCATGTGATTTTTTATTATTTTTTAAACCAGATCTTAGAGTGTGGGTTCATGGCTCTACAGTTGGTATCAATTGTAGTTTTATTAATTCATGGGGATAGGGTTATTAATGGTTATTGGATATAACTTATAGAAACATAAATTAAAGTAACTAATTTATAGGTTAAACTAGTGGTGTCATATGTTGAAATGAATTTCTCATAGGATAACTCATTTTATGAATTATTTTATATATTCCTTTAACGATTTACTATTATTTTATATAATATAATCATGATTAATAATAACCATTATGTTTTAGTTTTTTGTTAGAAATGGGATAAAAAAAATTCGTTATGAAAGGAACTCCTTTTGAAAATCTAATGCAATATATCCAACTAAAGAATAATATATGAAAAAATGATTTATATGAATTAAAATCATAATATATACCTATTATGAGGAACAAATGTATTTCATAGTCCAACCCAAGGTAGTTTGGTTGATTTATCACTTGATATTATATATTTAATCATGTATATCTTATAGATACTATCAATTATTTTAATTTTTAATAGATAATAAAAAATGGAAATGCACAATTTATTTTATAGGGGAGAATGAAACACCTACATTTCTACAAAAAACATTCATTCATTAAAATATTTATCTACTATTTTTAAATTCAATTTATATTCTTATAAATGATTATAATTTTTGTAGAAAATATGTTTTACAATATATAAATAAAACTAATAACACTATATTAAATCATAATGGAATATTACAACAAGGTAACTATAAGTAAGTATTACATAACATGAATTATTTTATTCCATGGATTATTACGTCACATAAAATTATATAAACTAAAAGCTACTAATATATAGTTTCGAATAATATATTTATAACTTGTAAATATATTGGATAATATTCTCCTTTGAGAATCATAATTAGTAGAAGTAAACCCACAATAAGAAAAACAACATGAATAAAGAATGAATTTGGTAATATAATAAATAAAACTATTGGAAACGAAAGTGTGATTTTTAAAGATAGAGTGTAATAAATTTACATAACTCAAAGGGAATAATATATTCATTATTTTACCATTAAAAAAGGGTATATATTCATTAGGTATAATACCAGTAAAAATGTTACCAGTTTAGAATTAGTGGTATGTTGTTAATTTATATAAAGTTTATTTAGATTTCAAAAATTCAAATTTTCAATATAAATAATTTATAAGAAATAAATTAAACAGTTTTTAAATATAATTAAAATATAACAATCAACTAGGAAGAATAATGTTCATTATAATGAAACTGTTTTTATGAATTACATATTTTTTGATAAAATTATTGTTTTTAACTAATGATATCAATAAAAATATACTGATAAAATTAAACGAATGATTAATGAAATACATTAATAAAATCCAAAAAATAATTAGGTAACTATATAAAATACGAATTTAATTATCCAAGGCCAAAAAACAATTTATTAAAAAACATATTATATATTATATATTATATATTATAATTTATTGGATAAAAGACAAGTTTCTCATATTTGGTGTATCAAATTAAATGAAATATACTATATATATATTTTAATAATCCTTCATGAAGTTTTTATTAGATATTTATAATGATGAAATCATTTAATCTTAATATGACATTTTTTATCGATATTTTCTTCTATATATCGTGTTTATTTATTTTATTAGATTAAAATGATCTGTAATAAAACATTATTTTAATGAAATGATATATTTATAATCATATTAAAATACAAATTATCTATTGATTATTTATTTTTATAAAATATGAATACTCATATATATTTATAAAAATGTATATTTCTAAGAAATATTTTATTATATATAATGTGTACTTATATTAAAATTAATTTTTAACTCTATTTGAAATTAAATCTAGTAAAAAATATTTAATATTTTTAATCATCACTTCCAAATAAGGTTATAAGTTCATTTTATTTTTTAGTCATTAAAATTATTAGTTGAAAGAATACTTTCAACAAATTGTATCCTTAATTTTTTAAATCAAAATACAATTCCTTTAATGTTTCTACATTTCTATCTTTTATACTTCATAAGGTTATAATTTATTTTTGAAAGAAGTAAATCTTATCACTAGATGGAGAATATTTATCTCATTGAGAAACATTAATAAGTTCACCATATCGAAGAATATCCCTTCTATTAGTCAAAAAATTCCAAAATTTTATTGGATGAAAATTTACATTATACATTGATCAATTTATTATAATGTTCAATAGATATAGGTCTATAAATTCTAGTGTATATATTTTGTGAAGTTTACAAGATATTGTTTTAGTAAATATGTAAGGGAATGAATATGTTTATCTGGACCCTTTTGTTGTTCATGAGTATTATAGTTCTCATAGTAGTCTTGGAATTGGTCTAGAAGAGGTTGGCTGTGAGATGATGGAAGAAGGGAGATTACACTTTGTCTAAATAAGGCTCATGACGTGTAATTTTTTAGGGTGGCATATAAAAAAAGTTGATGTGTTTTTCATAGAAAAATTAACCTGATGTTTACATTAATTTTAAATTAATTAAATTCCAAGTAATTACCTACAACAATGTTGTTATAAGTGTTTTAGATACTCAGGTTATTCATAACTCTATGACCAGTAGCTCTCTCCCTTTTGTTTTAGGTGAGACAACATCACTACCTTTGGCATTTTGATATCCATTTGGATATGGATTGATCCTTTGGATTCTAGATAGAGATAATAATTTCATAACAATACACATGTTTTTTAGGTTTCAATACCTTCCAATTTAACATTTTTAAATGATTTTTTTAATATTTTAATCTTTTTTGTATTTTGGGATAAAATGGTATAATTTCTCAGTTATGGAATTTAAATAGTTTTCTTTAATTTATTTATTTCAATAATAATATTTAAAATTATTTTCTAATTAGAGAGATTAATAATTTATTATTTCGTTATTTGTGGGATTCATATTCTTCTTCTGGATCCAGATATTATTCCAACTTGAGGATACCCAAACAAATCAATCAATTGGATATTTTTTGCTAGCTTATAGAATAAAACCCACCTTAGTAAATGAATTATATCTTGAGATACAGAACTCCAATTGAGGTGATTATAGATTTATTTGAAGTTAGTCTTGATTCCACATTCACCCATTAGATACCATAAATAAATTCACTCAGTAAGGCTTACTTTTTTATGTTTCCAAATGGAGGAATTTGAATAGTCTCCTCAACCGTAATAAATGAACTTGAGTAATTAAGGAATAAATATAAAAAACCAATCAAAATGAATTGAAATTTTTATGTTTAATATAAAACCTCATATGAAAAAACTATAAAGAATGGATCTTGGTGATTTTTGGCCTTCTATTAAGTATAATAAGAGAATATTTCAAGAGAAAATATTCTAAAGGATATATTTTCTATTCTAAATTTTTTCTCGTTTCTTATTTTCAGTTTTAATTACATATCCTTCATTCTTAATGGATAAACTTCATATATAGTGGTAATCATTTATGTTATCTGTGATGAATTGTTTTCCCTTTTATAATGTTTGAGTCCATTCATATAATAATAAATAATAATTTATCTCCTATAAAACGTTGGATTGAATTTCAAACAGTGGTTTTTTATTAACATGTATGCACATATTTGATTCTATATTATGTTATGGATATTTAATCGGTCAACGATAAATTTATCCATATGATAGGTTATAGTTTATATATTATGGAATATAAATGGACTTAATGGTTAAGTACTCGGCGATCATCGGTACATGTGGGAGGGTTAGTGGATATTCTTGACTGTTTAGGATAAACAAGACCCAAACTAGAATTTAAAAAGTCAATTTTGTGTATTTTCTACAACACTCTCACAAATAAAAAAGGATAGTGGATCAATATGTGATCTTGGTAATCATTACTCTCTTCATATCCATTTTACAAATGGATTGAGAGGAAGCAATTATGGAATATCACATTAATCATATTTATAGAAGGGTATTGGATAAATTGGCACCATGATAGTATTGAAAAAGAAAAAAAACCCAAAAAAGATCACCCAATTCATATTATTATTTCAAATATATTTTATTTTATATTTTATTTATATATTTTTATTAATTAAATATATATTTTTTCTTACAGAATAATTTTTCTAAATAAAACAATTTCTAAAACTATCCCTAAATCTTCCTCAAATTTTAAGGTGACATATTGATTGGTTTATCATCCTCTATAAGGAAAACCTTTCTTGACAAGTTAAATAAATATTAACTTAGTAAATAATTTTTTTACATATACCATGATAGACATGTGTCAAAAATTGGCTTCATTTCTTGGGAGGTAGTTCCAATAATCTATGTCTGATATTTTTTAGGCAATTTTATTTTCCTTCAATTAATTAAAACATGAAAAAAAAATTTCCATAATTTATAAAGACTACAATTATTCTATATAGATTGATAACTCACTGGTTGATGGATAAATAGTAGATAATTATTAGGCATACCTCTTACAAAAGGTTTATGAATCCCTATTTTGGACCTGAAAATGTTGATTGGACATGTTTCAGGTCTCTCTTTCCATGAACTTTTGGAAATGTTTAATAAAGTTAAAATATATTATCAAATATTAAATACAAATTTCGAATTTCTAGTGAATGAGGGATATTATATTGAACCAGAATCCATACCAGTGGTGTAAATGATTTCTTCACTCATCTTTCAAATATAGGATCATGACTACCTAACTTTACCAAGTGAAATTAAACTCCAAGAGGCACATTCAATAGATGAAGAAATTGCTGATAAATAAACATAGGGAGATGATATTTTCTTAAACTCTTGTCATTATAAATTTATTAAATATGAAATGATTATTAACTCCAATTGTTTTAAAATTTCTTATTTGGACCCCACTTGGGTGGCCTCGGTGGCTAACGAATAAAAAGATGATGAAACATATGAGGAACATATAGAGATCCTTGAAAATGTTCAACACTTATTTCATGGATTGTAAGAGGTTACCAAGGTGGATTTAACTAATTAAATATAGAAAAAAGATGCTTAAAATTAAATTGAATATTTATATATGGTTTCTAATGTTTTAATTTTGTTCCAATATAATTATGGTATAAATATTTTTGTGATTATTCCATTGATGCAGTATACCATGTGAAATCATTGTAGAATAAAGAAGATTTTGTGCAAGTGGAAAAAAAGAATGTGGAGCACTCATTCTTAATACCACCCCACCATTAATGTTAAATATAATTTCTATCGGGTTTGAATTTATATAATATGTATATATAGTACTCAACAAAAATAAAGAAGCAGATGATGGAAATAAGAAGTGTGGGTGGATCATATTAAAGAAACTATACCCACCATCAGATTGGTGATAACTAATTAGAATATCCCATCTAGAGGTTGTCAAAAATCAGGGCCCACATATGGTATTAAAAAAATACCTACCCTTCTATTCAAATTATATTTCATTATTCTTTTCATCTAATAAATTTCTTATAATTTATTTTGTTCTTTTGTGTGGAGTTTTTTAATTAGAAGAATTTAAGATCTGAGATCAATATTCCACCACTAATTATTCAGGTTCTACCTCACCTTTACACATTATTTCTTATATTTGTCTAATTTAAGAAATTATTACATGTAAAATCTATGTGAATAAATTGACTAAGCTGCGTCATTTAATTGTGGGGTATGAAACCTTTGTATTTTAAAATTTTCTTTTTATTTGATTATTTATTCTATTTTTTTAAAAAAATTGTGTATTTGTCTATTATTTTTGTGTTTATTTAAAATATCTTTTTTTAATTTTTATGAAATATTATCACAAATTATTTTCTTTTCCATTTTTAAAACACTTTCTAATGAGTGAAAAAATTTATCCATGAAACTAAGCTAAAAAGAATACTGATAATGGATTTTTTTTCTAGCTCAAATCTATGGATTTTGTGGAAAGACCTCTTATTTTTGAATCCCATGCCACAAATAACCATCGTTATCATATATTTCACTTTACCATGAGGTTTATGGACCATCTTTTCATGTTCCGTACATTTACAACACTCCTTGAGTAAATAAAACGATGATTGCTTTAACCATAATTTGACTAATTCCTACAAAAACATTAGTTTTTTAGATACGTTTAATTTAAATGATTATGGTATTACTTTGGATTTAAATACCCTTTTCATGATAATTGTTCTTATTCAAAAATTTCTAGAATAATTAATCCTTATTCCTCTTAGAAACTATCAAAATCATGTTAGCTCCGCCACATTGCACATCATTTGATCATATCCATGTTTTGAATCATGCATGTGATTTTGTGCGAAAAAAAATTTATTTCATAAGTTAAAATTTAGTAAATTTAACAACCAAGGTTGTATCTAAAGAGAATTACACAATAATAAAATCTTCACCTTAAAATTAGAGGAATAAGTGGTTTTTTGTTTTTTGAAATTATTTTATATCGAAAACAAACTAAATTAAAAAATAAAAGAAATAAATTAAGAACAATATTGAAAGAAAATTGAAAATAAATTTATTGAAAAAAATTATATGAATTAGTTGATTATATTGGGTTTTTTTCCTATATCAATTCTATCCTCGTGCCAATTTATCCAAAACTCTTCAACTAATCTAATTAAAGTTAGATTCCACTATCAATTCCTCTCACTCCCTTGGTCAAATGGTAATGGTTAGACTAAAACTTACAATGATCTCATCTCTATCTAATATCCTTAATATTTGGGATATAGTGGTAAAAAATTCTGACAATTTACTTTTAAATTTATCTATCAGGTCTTTTTTCCCAAATATTGAAGAATATCCACTACCCCTTCCACATGTAAAGATGATCACTGAGTACGTCATCACTAAGACCTAGTCAACTCGGTTGTATGTAAGAAACCTAGAAGAGGTATGAAATTATAATTTACCAAGGAAATATCCATAACATAATCTAAAACCAGAAAAGAATGTACATGTTAATAAAAACATCATTTATAAATTGAAAGAAACATCACATAAGAGATAAATGATTTTATATCATTAAGTGCATGAACTCAAACATTAAAAATGAAAAAACCACTCCTTCCTTAATAAATCACAGGGTTACCCCTTTATGTGAATTCTACCAATGAATAATGGGAAGATTATGTAATTAAAAAACTTAAAAGAAGAAAATAGTTAAAAGCAATAAAAAATATCTTTTTCAAAATATCTATTCAAGAAGTTTTCTCCTCTTTAGCCCTCCAGACTACAAAAATATTCCATGGTCCATTATTAATATCGTTTCTAAATTATTTTATATATCAACCCTGAAAATTTCAACTTAGTTAGTCATTTTTAGATAGAGTTATTCTATAATTACTCAAGTGCATGTTTTATAACTGAGGTGAATCTTCAAATTTCTCCACATGGATGCATGAAAAGGAAGCATTGATGAAGAATTTATCCATGGTATTTAATGGGTTCATGAAATGTTTATTAATACTTTGAATAAATTTTTTATCACCTAATTTACAAGTATTTAGGCCGAGATATGTATCATTTACTAATGTGGGTTCTATTATTTCTTACAAAAAAATATTTCATATTAATTTATTATTTTGGTCCTATTGATGTCTGAATATGCTTTGGGTCCAGAAGATGAATTTAAATCCCACAAATAAATGAATCCTAAATAAATTACTCACACTAATAGGATCAAAATTTTGAACGTTATGCATTAAATACATAAGGGACAAAAAAACCGTTAACATTCCAGAATTATGTGATTTTCACATTTTAGCCCAAAGTTCCAAAAATAGAAAAATTGATGAAAATACAGTCAAGTAGTAAAATTGGAATGGGTAATTGTTTTTGAAAAAAATAAGAACAATTGTTAAAATATTATCTATATAAATTATTCCACACTAAGTACTTTTATCCATTGAAACGTAAGCATCAATATCAAATAATAGTAGATTCAAAACACATCCCCATGAGATCCACCAATTGGGCAATAAGAAGCAAAAGAGATCATGCCACCTCAAAACCCATTATTTCTAGTTATCCACACATAATACTCTATCTATCTACATTTCATTTCAAATCAAATTCACATAAAAACCTACCTCAAGATAATTTTATCTCATCTCAAAAATGTTAATTTTCATCAAACCATTTTCCCTATCCAACCCACTCTTGAAGTGAAATTTCATGATATAGTTGAACTTAAGTGTGGGGTATGCTATCTTGTGTTGTGATACCTAATAGGATGATAATTTGAGAGGAATATAAAATGTTTAATATTTGATTTTTATACTCAATAATTCATTTTTTTGAAGTTAATACCTTTCTTGAACATTCATGATAAATAAGATGCACCTTTATGGATCTTGCGTAGAAAAAAAAATGTGTGTCTATGTAGAGCTCTGAATAAAAATTATGTTCCAGAATATTAGAATTTTTTACCGAAATTATGAATGGTGTGAACACTCCATTATTCTTCATTATGATGGGTAGAATGTAATACAAAGGGCTGTTCCTAGGAGACCATACATTAGTGAAAATTATAATAATTAAATTTTCCATCAAAAGGGCCATGCTCTCTAAATTTATCCACCAATGTTTTAACAACTAAATCCTTAAAAAAATAAATACACAAAGGAAACTAGAATTCTTATCCTAATAAAGAAATGTACATGAATCTCATCTGGTGTGCATGTATAAATTCTTAAAGCTTATGATGACCCTTGTCTGAGTTTGAATCAGAAAATACTTTCTAAAAATTGACATTTGTTGGATGATAGAAAATTTATGTGATGTGGGTTTTATTGTGTTCATGATAGGATACATTAAGTGGAAATGTATTTAATTATATGAATTGATAACTAGACATAATTATTTTTATGAGGCATTATATATTTTGTTTCTTGTTTTCAGATTCGTGGATCAAATGGGTATGTTCTTTGAATATACTTTGATTTGATTTTGATTTTTACTTTTTTAGGATTACAAGTGATATGCATGGGGGGTTTGATATAGATAATATTTTTATTATTTACCATATGTTTTTCAATGATTTAATCCAAGATTTGTTTACAATTTGTACATATTTGAATCATTTTTTGGTTTATTTTTGGAAAAAATTTGAAAACTACTTAATTATGGAATTTTAATAGTTTTCTATCACATAAGTAAATTCATGAATAAATTTTAAAAATTTTATCAAATTACATTTCTTTTATTTTATATGATTCGTTTCTTTGTTGGATGTAAAATTTTCTTTTATACCCGTATCTTATTCAGATTTCGACAATCCCAAATAAACAATCACGTTAAATCATTTTTATAGATGATAAAATTGAAACCACCTCAGTAAATGATGTATATAACGTCCTAAATAACTTCAAATGAGGGGATTATTTATGTATAAAAATAAATATTTAATGCCTCACTCTTCAATTAAATACCTTGTATAAATTCATTCATCAATGACTCATTTTAAAGAATCCAAGTGGAGGAAGTCGAAGAGTATCCTAGTCCAGAAAATTTGTACATGCATGTGTGTGAATGCATTTAAAATAATAGGGTTGATATAAAAATTCTTTTATAATAAATTTTTATAAGGGAAATTGGTGATTTTTTGTTATCTTGTGGGAAGAACATGAGTTAACTTATGAAATATAGATTCTAAAGGGGAAATGTTCTTTTATTACTTTATAATTTTTTCTTATTTTTAGTTCTTAATTATTTATTATTACCCCTTATTAATGGATACTCTTAATAAAGAGGTTTGATATTCTGATCGATTAGGGAAATAAAGGTTTTCCATTTTTTTAAATTTCAGTACATTCACTTAATGATATAACACCCATTATCTATTCTACAAAGTTGGTTATGATTTCTAATAGTAGTATTTATTATAAAGTATGATCAAATTTGGTTTTAAATTATATAATATATATTTATATAGTCAATGATTATTTTCTCCCTCTATTAGGTTCTGGTTTATATATGATAGAATAGACTGGGTATTAGTGGTGTTGTACTCGGTGATCATGAATATGTGTGAGATGGGTATTAGATATTCTTGATGATTCTAGATAAAAAATAGCTGATTATAAATTTACTAATTCAATTGAGGGAAGTATATATAAATCTCTCACAAATATGAATAATATTAGATCTAACTAAGATCTTGATAAGTGTTAATCTCACAATCACTATTATACCAATGACGGGAGTGGAAGCGATAATAAAATATCACTTTAATCAACTTAGTTCAAGAGTATTTGATAAATTCGAAGTAGGATAGAAATGAAATAAAAAAAACAACCACAAATAATCATCCAATTAATATCATTATTTTCAATAAATTTTATTTCTTATTGCTTTAAATATTTTTCTTAATTTATTTATTTTTTTTCATTTTTTTTTCTAAATCAAAGAATTTCAAAAATAACCACCACTTATTTATCTTATTTTAAAGTGAAAACATGATTTTTGTCAAATAATATCTATAGAAAACCTAGGTTAACCACTTTACTACATTTCAATGTATGAAATAAACAATTTTTCCAAACCCTTTACTAGCATGTGTCTATTTTGTCGTCAATCCATGAAAAACCATGGCGACCCAAGGTGCACTCTTCCTTCATCTTCAAACTGTTTCTCCCAATTTTACCTCACTCCCCCCAATATTTAATATCCATATTATTTAATTTGATCTCCCATGTATCTAATGGGACATTTCATTAATTTTAATGATGCCTTCATGTCGTAACATCCTCAAATGTATGCGGTTCTTGCAAGAGAAATTATTAGAAATCCATTATGACAGTTTGTTCTTGTGTGATGAACGTTGATGCCTTTAAGTTTAGGGATTCATTACTTCAGGATTTATTTACATGAAATAATAGAGATAGAATGATTTATTCCATTAGATAGAAATAAAATTGGCGTAATACTTATTTGAACTGGATTATTTAAATTGGTTGCGATCACATATTAGTGATATTTCTTCCTTATACCATGATAGTGGTTTTCTATATAATTCAATAAATAATATGACATAAGTACCATGATTTTTTATCATGTTTCTCTTGATTGAAATTTGTAAATAATGTAAATCTAGAATTAATTGATAATTAATTAGATAAATAAAAAAGATCCATGTTTAACGAATCCTCTACTTGATGCAATTTGATGATAATCAAATTGATTCAATGAATATGCTAATAAAAATTTATCTTTCAAGTGATTAATGTAATTGAATAAAAAATGAATCATGATAATAATTTTTGTTAATAAAAAGTAATAAAATGAATTTTAATTGAGAGTGGAACTTCTCTAGGGTTGTTGAAACCAGAGTAAAATTTAGGATAATTCTTTATCATTCATATCGTTTTTTTATCTTGATACCATTGGTTTCGCTTAGTTGGAACCTACTAATAAAATAACGTGTTAAATAAATATGGAATGAGAATTTGTTTGTGATAAATATGTTTTCTAGATTTCGAGTTTCCAATTTTCTTGAGATGGCCAAGTGACTTGTTCTGGATCCATGAGAGCCCATTTTCATGAGAAGGCTGAATTCCATGTTTTGAGGGGCCATATTCCCTATAGATTGCTTTATTTTTCCCTACTGCTTTGGATGTGCCCTAGATGTGATCCTTGTGATATGATCTTGGTATGGATATTAATGGAGGGATGATTTGTGATATGGGTTATGGGGCTTATATGGGATGTGATCCTAGGATGGAAGATCATAGGTTAGATGTTGTGAAATGTGGATAGGGAGGATCAACTGACGTGTCAGCTGTTGATTCCTACGACGACGAGATGCATCAGTATATGCATGTGGGTCTTGGAGATGGCACCATAGGTGACGTAATGGGTTAATTCGGAGATTAACATTTGTTAATATTCTGAGAGCTATAATATTCTCTCATGAATCTGTTTATTGGATATTTGATAAGTTTCTTATTTATATACATTCATTTTCTCAGTACTTGAGGTAGGTTGATGTGATTTGTTTCATGTTTTCTCTTGGTGGTAGCTTAGGATGGGTTTCATAGAGTATCTGGATTATGAAATTAATTTAGTAATGAATTAAATAAATTTTTAATCCATGGGGTTCATTGAAAATAGAATGTAAATTATTAAAAGATATTAATCATATTAAACCATGTCCCTAGTTTGGACTTATTCTTAAAGGCCATGGACTTTACGATGAGGAAATGTAATATAATGTATTATAATATAATGTGGAATAATATTAATTGTTAATTAATGGAAAAATAATTAATTAACGTATGGATATTATTTTACATAAATAATGAGTTTAATGTATCTCTTTCATATTCTTGTGTGTTTATAGGATATATGGTCTTTGTAGTTGTAGTTGGGAGTCCGAGCGTCATTGGTTTCAGTTGAGTCTATGTCTAGATTATTCCCATAGTGTGGTTTTAATATATATTATTTGTTGTATATTTTTTTTTGTTAACACACATTCTGACCCATGTTGGTTAGGGAATCTAGCACACAATTGAATATTGGAGGTTATTTTCCCCAACATCCCTCGGGGAGGATAGTTAGCGGACTACCCCCTGGACTTACCCTGTATTCTTGATAGTTACTTTTTCTGGAATCAATAGTGGTCAATTTTACCAATATATGGGTGTAAAGTTATATTATTTTCTTTTTTTATTTCAGACACATGTATTACCAGATATATTATCCAATGGATTATTATAGGTATGATGTGTATTGGTTGTGATGGATTAAGGTACTTACTCAATGTATGAGATATAATGGCTTGACGCATAATACCCAATATTTGATATATGTCACATAAGATGTGGTGGATTCTTGAAACTAATTTTTTGTATTTGTTTATGATATGTTATGGTGTGGTAATGTGATTAATGAGGTTCATGTGTTAGTTCCTTACCAAGGTGTTTTCATGATAACTTACGTTTTGAGAGCAATTATCAAGACGTTCGATGATGGGGAACATCAGCAAACTAGAGAGGAAGTGGGAGAGAGGTACCCATAATGTTTCATGACTATATTATATGTCATCTTGTATACATTACATGGTGATAGATAACCATGGTAAGGTTGGGATCATTGTATACGTGTTTAGGTGACACGTTAGTTGCGTTGTTCTTTATCATGCTTTATTTATCATTTGAATGAGAGGATCTAGGGAGGATCCTTCTATGTTTCCTATTACAATCATCCTATTTATATATTAAACTATTTTTAGGATAGTTTTAGTTGGTTGGTGGTCATGCTGCATATTAATAGCTCAGGGTTGAACAAGAGTTGTTTGGAATTCATATTCACTACCATATTTACCTTTTTGGTACTTGTAATTTACGTTTTAGTTTTTATTAGAGTATGAAATTGAATTTTCCTCTTTGGATCAATTTTGTCTATATATTTTCTTAAGAATTGGTTGGTATTTTTATCCTTCTTTTCTATCCGTTTTTCAGGATTCTATTCATGGTTAATTCCTCTCATATGAAGGTCTATTATACCCTCAGTTCTCGTCTCCAACTCAAGTCCTACTAGAGGTGGGACCAGGGTTGTCACCAACTCTCATTCCTCATTTTAGTAACATTATAGGAAGGGGTTCAGAACATATTGGTACCATAGGTTGTATGGGTGGGTAGGGAAACATATCAGTTATGTTTATTAAATGATGTAAACATGGGAGACAGACCAAGGCACATGTATTTAGGGGCCCCTGTAATCTAATGAAGGGGCCGTTATGATTAATGAGACTACTAAATTAAGTGATACTGGTTGTGTGGTAGAGACCAAGTAATGGATCATGCATCATTATTCATTATTTCTGGGTGTGAAATGGGTAGACATTGGGATAGGTTAAAAACATAAACATGATAATTAAATACATAATTAATTGAGGTTAAGTATTCTATATTATATGTTAATGTGATTTAAGTAGTTTGTTCTTGTTGTATGTATGGCTCCAGGTTAGCCTCTTCATTAGGTACATAGTGAAGATGAATAATATGATATGCCATCATATCACCATAGTTCAGAGGTCGATGATGATAACACATAGAAGAAGAAACTCTGAGGGTTTAGTTTCTAGAGTTTTCATATTTTTGAGGGATCCATTTCATATTCAGTCAAGGAAGACTTATCAGATGAGGATGAGATATATATCTCTTTTATTTGTGTGGGGATTAATTATTTTGATTTTTTGTCTATGACGATGCTGCATATAATAGTGAGAAAATGGCTGTTATTATTCCTCAGGGATCATGAGAAGTCGGAAGTATCATGGGATATGATCTAAAACCAGTTCAGAGAAGAGTTTCTTTCATTAACAATGAATGCGTCTAGTCTCTAGTCATTTCTTACCCTTCATAAAGGGAGATCCATTGTGTGATAGTACAATGTCCATTTTCGGACCCTACGGTGATATGTTTAAGACTCATTTATAGATGAGGAGGCTAGTGTGTGGCACTTCGAGGAGGCTTCAAATCCATTTATCTAGCGCTAGGTCACTATGTTTATGTTAAAGGTATATCTCAAGGATTTGTTATGAGAAAAGGTTATCGATAGGACACTGAAAAAATAGGTCATCATGGGAGGGGATTCATCAAGATTCCTCACGATGAAGAGATATGGTCTAGGTTTCCCTATTTTCAAGACCAAAGAGTTTTCGATCAACCATGGGTAGGGACCAGACCCCATCATATCATTTCTCTAGGGTGATGGATCTCAAACTTATACTAATTTACTATATTCTTGTTTTTCTTATAGTGGTCAAGGTTATTTGTGACGAAAATTCTTAACCTTTCTGCGAACTCAGCATGTGTCAGGTGTTCCACTCAATATTCTTCTATTGAGGAATATTTAGTAAAGGATGAAATAGTAGGATGATCTAGTTTGGGACCATTATTGAGGATATGGGATAGAAAGGGGAAAACCATGAGATTCTATTCATCCTCATATATTTGGTCTCGACATTTGAGTTGGTCATCAACAGAGTCAGAGAGGTCTTGTAGCAAGTCATGGTTAGCTTCATTCTTCAGCGTTTCTAGTGCAAGGTGTGAAAAACATTGTTCGAGTAACCCTTTGATTTTTTTCTAGTTGGGTGCTTGGTTTTTTTGATTCAAAATGGACACAACCATTTATATTTCCTACACTCAATTTTACTTTTTTATTTTAGGTACACAGGATTCTAGTTCACATGGCGTTGACTATACATGTTAGAGGTTTAGTTTATTTTTATGAAGTATGTAGAGAATGTGAGAAATTTTTTCTTAAGAACCTCCCTTGGGGATATTTTTTTATGTTTATGGATACATCCATATGAAATCATCCTCCACATGGATGGGGTTTATTCAGTGTAGGATATCATTTATTTCATAAGGATGTAGGTTTTGTTCTATGATTCTGATGCAGACCCAGTGTTGTTTGTTGGAGAGTGAGACCCTCAGATGGGTTAAAGGTGTGTCATGTACTTTACATCTATGATGGTTGAGTTAATGATTAGTTAATCAGAAGTTCAAAATTTGGTGTTTCCCAGGGTTGTGAAGGAATAACCATATGTCTTTCTAAAAGTGTTTGTAGCATTACCCCCTCAATGGGTGATTGATTTTGGAATTGAGTTACACCCTAGAATGTCTCTTATCTTGATGTCTCTATATTGAACGAGGCCTTAGGATTTTAAAGAGTTGTGGATATATCTTGATGATCTATTGTATCATTATTTTTTTATTCTATTGTGTCATATTGGGGTGTACCTGTTTTTTCCTGATGAATTCCAACAGTATTTTATAGCTTTTAATTGATTATAGCTTCTTAAACAAAGTGAAATTGAAGTACTGTTATCATATTCCATATATTTATGATTTATTTGATATAATGAAATGGTAATTTTGTTTCTCTAAGATCTATTTATGGTTTATATATCATTAGATGTGGTGAAGGATAATGATATTCAGAATACTATTTTCCATTTTCTTTTTGGGAATTAAGAGTTTATTGTGATGTCATTCGGTGTTATGAATGCTCTAACTGTGTTCATGGGGTTTATGAAAAATAATTAATAGTGGTCTTGGATATGTTCATAGCGGTTTTCTTCAAAAAAATACTTGTTTACGTTATGTTGAATGAGAAGTATATAGAGCACATGTTTGTGATTTTGGGACAACTTCATTCTTGAGAAGCTATTTACCAAGTTGTCAATATGTAATTTATAGTCTCCTGATGTTCGTTTCTTGGGGAATTTGGTGTCCCAAAATGGAGTAGCTTTTCATATTTCAAAGATATAGGATTTTTGTCCAAGGATCCCCCTAATATAGTGGTAGTGTTTTGGATTTTCATTGGTCTTACAGGATATTGCAAGAGGTTCATAGCTGACTTCCCTCACGTTGAAACTCTTATAAAAAATTTCACCTTAATGTATTAAATTTTATTATCGAATCAACAGTGTTAAAAAAAATTTACATGAATGGAATGTTGGCCAATACTCCATTTCATTATTTTCTAACTAAGGGAGTTCAGTTTGATATTTTCCCTGATGCTTCACATCTAGTCTTGGGCTATATTACGATGTAGTTTAGATTAATGATTTCTTTTGGGAATTGATTGTTACATCCTCATGAGTATAACAATTCCACCTATGATATTGATTTGGATGAAGTGATTTTTTCATGGATGTTATAGTGACACTGCCTCATCAGTGAGTGTTTTGTGGTTTTTACTTACCATAAGAGCTTGAGGTATATCTTATCCTTGTGTTAATTGAACTCATGTTAGCATTAGATGATGCAGTTTCAGAAGTATTACACATCAAGATTTAATATATGCTAGGAAATGGAAATGTTGTAACTGATGTGCTTATCAGGAAATCATTTAGTGATTATGTGCATGAATCTGGGGATTTATGGAATGTTAAAGAAGAAATCCTAGTGATGAATCTTAATATAGGAGGGGTTATAGGTAGAGGTTTTATTTTACAAATGACAGTAAATTTTTATGTGGTGCAGCAAGTGGAGGAGTCCTAATTGGGAGGATTGATTGGTGGAGGTCTATAGAGACCATGTTTTTTGGTAATACCCCTGATGACTGGTCTATGGATGGATAAAATTGCGTATTGTTTTAGGGAAGGATTTTCATTACTTCTGTGTTGCATGCGATAGTTCTCCATGTGTTCCCTAGTCCTCATTTGGTGGTACATCCCGATATAACCATGATGTACCAAGATTTGAGATGCCATTTTTGGTGTCCTAGGTTGATATGTGTAGTCACAGAGTTTGAATCTTGATGATTGGTCTACCAAAAGGTGAAGGTAGAGCACTGTGTTCTCGGTGTGTTTCTCCAACTATTAGATATTCCATAGTGGAAGTGGGAGTAAGGCTCAATGGACATTGTTACCATCTTACCTCGCTCTAAAATAAGCTATGATATTATCTGGGTGATAGTTGATCATTTAATGAAATCATCCCACATTATAGTTATTAGGGAGTTGATCTTAGTGGCAGTTTTTTGAGGCAGTATTTGAAGGAGGTGTTTAGGCTCCATGGAGTCCTAAGGACAATATTTTCTGATAGAGATCCTCCACCAGGTTGTGGATAGGTATCAAACATGAATTTGGTTATCAAATATTTGTTTTTACATCATTACATTTTCAGAAAAATGTTCAGATAGAGGGGACAATATATACTCTTGAAGAAATGTTACATTCTTGTGTCAGGAATTTAGGAGGTTTGTGGATGAGATTCCTACAATTGGTTCAGTTTACATAATATAATATTTCCTACTCTACCATTGGTGTAGCACTTTTTGAATCATTATACAGACAATATTTTTGTTCACCATTTTTAATGATTCGGGTTGTAGAGGTAGAAATTTTCATGTAGGAATTTGTACATAATACGATAAAAATGGTTTGCGTAATTAGTGAGAGCATGAAAGTAAAAAAATATCTTTATAAATACTATGATGATCATTGGAGGAGTCCAATAGAGTTCAAATTTTTTGATATTGTGTTCCTAAGGATGACTCCTCATTGTGGGAAGTGGAGGTTTGGTCATGGGAAAAATAGTTCTCCTCAACGTTTTGTACCTTTTAGAGTGTAGAAAAATGTTAGAGGTACATAATATCAGATTACACATCCCCTATAGATGATCATGATACATAATTTTTTTCACATGTCAAAATACTATCATTATCCTTATGATGAATCTCACAACATCTATTGGGGAGATACCGATAAAGAAGATTATGTGACCATCAAGGAGTGTATTATGGAGATCTAGGATAACCAAGAGAATTTGTTTCATGGGGGTGTTATTCCCTTGGTTCATGTCTTATGGAGGCACAATGGCATGGAGGATAGTACATAGGAACATGAGCCACAAATGTGAACCCTATACCCCATGCTATTTAATGTTTAGCTCCTCTCTTGTGATGTTGTTTCCTTTGTGAATGTTTATCCTTATGGTTAATGATTTGGTTTACTCTTGTTTTTTATTGTGTATTTACTCTCGTTTGAGAGGTACCTCTCCCAGGAGAGTGTTAGGAGGTTTTGTGGTTATTTTGTGGTCTAGAACATGTTCTTCGGATGAAGTGGTTGATGTCCTATTATATTGAGATCATTGAAAGTTATCTCGCTGGATGGATGTTCAATTGAACCCATTTCATTTTCTCTCTGGCATTGAATTAGATTCTCGAGGACAAGAAATATTTGAGATGTATCAAATTCAAGGCCTTAGATTCATGTGTCACATCCCTATGTATATTACATAGGCTCTTGAGGGTTGAAGGATGCTCAAAAGTGGTCTAGAAGATTTTTTTTATGGAATTATAGAAGAATAGGGATTACACAATATGGGAATGAGGTATATGGAATTTATGTTTTTGGGGTGGAATAATAAAAATACAACATATTTTTTGGCAAGATATTTCCCCATCATTTACCTGATTGGAAAATTAATTGAAAACCATGTAATTTCTTTCTAGATTTCCATTATAAGAACTCTTATCCACTCAGGTTATTTATAAAATTATTCCCATGGGATCTCTCCATTTTTATTCTTGAGATCCAAATTCCCTCCACCTGTAATTTTTAAATCTATTCAGTATGATTGATCCTTGGGCTTATATCATTGATTTTAGGCGATCTATGTTGATCCAAGGTGTGTTCTTATGTTGTTTTCTAACAGGTCCTCCTGGATTGATATTGTTTCTTCCTATTAATTCATAAAATCATATGGTGTTCGATATCCCATGAATCTAATGGATTTTCTATTAGTCTTTCTTAAAGTTTTGCAGTGACTTCATTTGATGGATGTAGTTATTCAATGATGGTTGATCAAAGTTCCACTATGTTAGTCTATTCTTGTGTGATGAATGTGGATTCCATTGTGGTGGAGGATTTTTTGCATCACTATTTATTTACATTCCATAATATAGATAGCATTATTTAGCCCCTTGTATAGGAATATAGTTTACCTAATAAGTATTTTAACAACATTAAAGAAATTGGTTTTTATTTCATATTGGAAATGTTGTGGCCTTAAACTATAGTAGCATCTTGAATCATGATTTTAAAGATAGTGTTATATCTATTCTATTCATTGGTATCATTTCATTCTTGATGAAAATTTGTAAAGAACATAAATCCAAAATTAATAGATAATTAATTGGATAAGGAATAAATATAAATGTTTAATGAATATTGTTGTCAATTATATTTGATGATAATAAAATTGATGCAATGCACATATTAATTAAATATTATCTTCATTGTGATTAATGGAATTGATAGTAATGTCAAACATAATTTTTTTTTGATAATAATTAATAAAAGGTATGTTAATTGAGAAATGTACTTATCTAGGGTTTTTGAAACCATAATAAGTGGTAAGATAATGTTTTTCCTTTGATAGCTTGTTTGAGATTAATTTCAAAGATTTCCCATATTTGGAACCTATTAATAAATTAATGGGAAAAATAAATATGGAATAAAAACCATCTGTGTGATAATGATGTTTTAGAGGGCTCGATGTTCCTATATCCATGAGAAGGTTGAGTACTATTTTTTTGGAACCATGATAGCTCGTTTGCATGATAAGGTTGAATGAATTGTTTTTAGGGCCTTGTTTCCCATTGATTTCATATTTTTTTCCTACTTCATGTGATGTTCTATGGATATGAGACTTGTGATATGATCATGTTATGACTCAGCTTGGAAGGTTGATGTGTGATATGGGGAAGAGAGACATAGATGTGATGTGGGTCTGGGATGGCTATGCTTGAGATGGTTGTTGGGATATGTGGGAAGAGATTCCTATATGATGTGGAAGATGTTGATGCCTGCGACATAGATATACATCTTTATATTCATGTGCATATTGGTTATGGAACTATAGGTGATGGAATGTGTTAAATTTGTCCTAACCATTTGATGTGATACTAAGAGCAAGTATGCTCTCTTGTAAATCTATTTAATGGGTGATGATCAAGTTTCTTATTTATATCCATTCCATTTCCCACTTATTGAGGTAGATGGATATGTTTTGTTGCATGTTTCATCTTATTGGTAGCATAGTATGGTTTTCCTAGAGTACATATATAATGTAATGATTCTGATAATGAATTCAATAAATTTTTAACCCATGGGGTTGGGTTGTGATGGAATGAAAATTCTTAAAAGATTTTAATCTGGTTAAACCAAGTCCTTCATATGGACATATGCAAGGACGACATGGTATTTAATATTATGTAATTTACTACGATGCAATGTAATGTTGAGTAATTTTAATGGTTAGGTAATGGAAAATGAATTAGTTGACCAAAGTAAATAATTAAAAGTAAAGAATGAATTTAATGTACCACTTTTATTTTCTTGTGTGCTTGTAAGATATCAGGGATTTGAAGTGGATGTCGAGAGTTCAAGTGACGTTATCGGTAGTTTATTCTAATAATGGGTTATGAGCATAGCTCTATTGTGATCTATATTATAACATTTAAATTTTTTGACTTCATACACTACACCATCCATTTCCATTAGGGACACTGATACCTACTAGAATCTTTTGGGTGTTTCCCAAACATCCTAGTGGGAGGATGGATGGTTGACTACCCCCTCTGGAACCACTGTCTTCCCTTGTTAGTTACTTGTGCTAGTATGAATGATGGTTAGTTCTTCCCATTTATGTGTGTAAAGGGATGTGATGGATTGTGGTTATTTCAAAAACATATATTACTAGATATAATATCCAAATGATTATTATAGATATAAATTTTATAGGATGTGATGGATTGATGTACTTACTCAATGTATGGGTTATAATTGGTTGATTTATAATAGCCTATGTTTCAAATAGGTAATATAGGATGTGGTGGATTCCAGAAAATACTTGGTTACTATTTGGTTGTGATAAGGGATGGTGCAGTTATGTGATTCATGTGGTGCATGTGGTCATGACCTTCCAAGGTGTTTTTGAGATGTCTTAATTTTGATGATAGATGCTTAGGATGTGCGGCATTAGGGAATAGTGGAAAACTAGTAGGGAAGTGTAAGTGGGGTACCTTCAATATTTTATTACTATATTATATTCTCTCTTATATGAATTATATGGTGATATAATTCCATGGTGATATTGGTAAATCAGTAGACCTATTTAAGTGATGAGTTAGTTTCACTGTTGTTCACTGTGATTTAGCATAATTTCTTTATCTTTTTCACAAGAGGCTCTAGGGAGGATCCTACTTAGTATATTGTTATACTCACACTAAATATATATTAAAATTTATTTTTCATGAATGTTGGAGAATGTTAGTGATCTGGATAGATATCACTAGATAGGTTTTAGTAGTTGTTGTTGGGGCTTCATGGTTTCTGTTATATTTTCTTTTTGGGTACTTCTAGATTCCATTTTAGTTGTTTAGAACTATTTGACAATTCATGTTTCAATTTGGTTTTCATTTATCTATATAAATTTCATATTTGAATATGGTTGTTGTATCCTTTTTATCTCTCTCTTCCGCATGGTTTTTATATAGGGTAATTCCACCCATATGCATGTTTATTATACCATCATGTCTATTCACTAGATCCATGCATACTAGAGGTGGGACTTGGGAAATCACCATCTCCCTCCCCTCATTAGAGTATCTTTGTGGGTAGGGGCATGATAAAATATATCAAAATAAATTTATCATATAAAGGATGACATGTCTACTATTTTATCTTCTATAAAACCTGAAGGATGACGAAATACATACATTCCACCAGATGATGAATTTTCATTTTAGTAGACAGAACCGAATGGACTATAGTTGGGTAAAACAAGATGACTATCAGGTAATGATGATATTCTAAACATTCATTGTCAATAAGAATTTCTTGTTTTACCATTTCATTATCTTCCATGAAATTTGTAATTTAACCATTCGAACTGATCCTATAAATAAATTCCAAAATTGAGTAGGAGGAAGATTCTTGAACAAACAAATACATTGTTTTTGTAATGAGTTTTCAACATCCTTTAATGATATAAAACATAATTTTTATCCTTAGAGAGTTTTCTGAAAGGTTTATGTTGTGAGGATACTATTGTATAGGCCTTAAGATCTTTTATTTTTTAATATAGGAATATTATTAAGAGACATTTCAAACTCACTTTATAGAAAAAGTAGAAGGTGTAACTTCAAGAACACAAAAACCTTCAATACCTAATGTTTTGAGAAATTTCACTAGTTATACTCAGAGTACTTGCATAAAAAGAATGGAAATGGAGAATAATTTATTAAATTAAGTAATTAACAAACATGAATACTTTTTTTCAGTTATTTCAAGAAAATAATGAATAATGTAAATATATCCAAGAAAAAGTTAATATACAGGAGATATCATCTTCCCTTAAATAGGTTACAATTTTTTTATCCATAATGAAGATGAGTTCATAGAATTTAATGGAAAATACAAAGTTAAATTTAAAATGCTCAAGAGTGTTACAAAACAGGTAAAATATACACAGAGTGGTATTATGTTTTCTATTATCAAGTGGATAGAAACAAATGTGAAATAAAATCAATAGTACCGTTTCCTGGAAGTATCAATGATATATTTTTGTGAATGTAGAGGAGGAATAGATTACCTAAAATATTTCAAAATGTAACAAGATGATGAAATATCCAAGAAATGGAATAATATAATAGTTTTAAAAAAATAGTTTTGAATTTTAGGATAATAGTTACTGACTCTGAAAACAATGAAGAATATTTAAAGGGTATGAAGGTGATAATGAAGAAACATTCAAAGAAAGGCTTATTTTTACATTAACTCTTGATTTTTTTATAGTAAAGCTAAAAAACATGGGATTATTCTATTTAAATATATTTTAATTAATGTATAAATTGTATTTTTGGAAGAAATTATCTCCTATATTTTTTGGAGGAAGGTTTTAATTACTTATTTGTATAAATAAAATTCTTTAAATTTTAGATTACATTTTTTGTAAAACATTCTAACTCCGAAATACATTTTTGAAAATAAAAAATGGGGTGAAAGGGTCTACACTTTCAAATAAATAGCTATAAATGTAGGATGATTATGTTTTTTAAGATAAATTGAGAAGAAAAAAATTCTTTTATTTTATTAAATATAAAGGTGTCAAATTTTTAATTATTTTTTTAATTTATTTTAATTTTTATTTAAAGGTTATATTTTTTAATTATCCAAAATTAGGAATATTAGTATGTTGAAATAATAAATTGAACAATTTATATATTTAATTTTAAAAATCACAATACATATCCTCAAAATTTTATACATTTTCAACATTTATACTTCCTATGTTTTTTAGATGATTTTTTGGAAAGATAAATGTTTTACTAGATAAAGTTTATTTCAAAAACTAGAAAAAGCATTCTTAGGTTCACTAGATGGAAGAATATCACTTCCATCCTATGTATCTTTTCGAATGTCTATGGAAAAATATGTAATTTTTACATTGTATAGAAAAATACTATGTTCACGAGATATAGGTTTATGAATTATTGTAGATATAGTTTAAAGAAGAACATTGTATAAAGTATTACAAATTGTTTTAGGATGGATTTATCGTATGAAGATAGACATATATATTAGAAGAAATTTTATTAAACCTACCAGATTATGAACTATATACATTCCTCTGGATGAAAAATTATCATTCTAATGGATGCAACCTACCTACATAGTTGTTGTGAAAAAAATAGAGAATACTAAACTATAATGATATATTATATTTTCAATGTAAAGAATTAGTTCATATAATGTATTGAAACCACATCTGAGAAATTTAGAATATGATTATTGGGAGTGCACCAATATATAGAAGCTACATCAAGAAGGAAAAATCTTTCTCAACTAATAAATCTAATATTTCAGTGATTATGTTTTAGTATATTTTTATGGGAGAGAACTTTATTATAATGTTTAGATAGTTATTCCTAAAAAATTTGTTATGAGGATACTATTGTAAATTCCTTATTTTCTTTTTATTTTTTTATATCTATGTCAAATATTTATTTTTCAATGGAAGTTGGGGTAGAGAGATAGGGGTTATTATGACTGGTTTGACTGAGGGTTCTGGATGATTGATAAATAGAAGCTTTGTATGATATTTTAATCAATTTATTTATTAGTTTAAGAGAGACAAACCAAATGATAAGGTGAATATCATTGATATCTTATGTTTGGTTTAAAAATTAATTTATACTAATTGTTAAAGTGTGAAAACATTTTTATAAAAAAATTATGTTTTTCTTACTATTTTTTAAGTATTATTATACTTGTTTTTGTATGTTTCAAATTGTGAAGTGAACTTATTTATAAAACCCTTATATTGTATGTTACAAACTTTTCCTTACTATAATTATAATGTGTGTTGGAATTAAACAACATCTAATAAATTTCTTAATGGGGTTAAAAAATATATGTTTTATTTTTAGAAACTAAAATTCAACACCATATTTTAGTAAAATATATACTCTTTTGATCATATAAAAAATAATTTACTGATTTAAAAATTAATTTATTATGGTAAAGGTAAAATGAGTTTAAAGGGTTAATTTTATGGGTTAAGTCCTAAAATATCAAAAAATAACCATCTATAAATGTTTTAATTAGTGATTGTAAACATGTATTTATCCTATCTATTTTATGTGTAAAAGTTGGATATAATTTCCATGATAAAATACATTATATATTTATTGAGCAATCAATATTTGTAAAAAATTCTACTCAATATCACTTGTAAAAGGATTCTTCAAATAGCCACCTCAAATAATATATTCACTTTAATTTTTTATAAAACCCTTGAAAAATATTTCTCCCTATAAATCCTCTCTTACATTTGGAAATATTTTCTCAAATATTGTTCCCAAAATTTTTCATTTCTAAGAGGGCCCCTAGAAAAAATTAAATTATTCAATTAATGTGATGTCTTCTTCATAATAAATTTACATTTTATTTTTCATTAAATTATTAATAATTATAAATTACCACTTTAGTAGCATAAATCCAAAATCATAATTACATAGTAGAGATGAATCTATAGTAATACAATAATATGTTCATGTTCACTAATTTCTTATAACATGTTCTTGTTTTGTCTAGTTCTACCTCCTAAATAAATGATTCAATAATATATATATATATAATTAGCGATTAAGAAATCATAAATATTTGTAATATGATGTAATAATGTTAAATTTAAGATATTTCCATAATTATGGAATGGTAATATATAAAAATATATTCTTTAGTAAAATAACTTTTTTTATTGACTCAAGATTCAAAAAAATGATATTTTAACTACTCTTTATAAAATGTCTCCATAAAATCCCAAAAATGGAAATATTACTTAATAATAATATTAATTACACCCATGTTACCTCCATTTACATTATGTAGGTGATGAAAACCTAATCAAGTATCAATGATCAGAACAAAGATATCAAAGGTTACACAGAAGACATGAAAATTAACATCCAAATATTAATTTTAACATTCAACGATTTGAAATTTAATAGAAAATTCTAGGAAATTAATTTTTCAGGGTTCTATAGGTTTTGGGAGAGGTTTTATGAAGTACAGGTAAATTATTGAATTTAAATAAAACCACCAAAGATATGTTGTATATTGGGAGTTGTATGTTCATGGATAAATCCACATTAGAACTAGTGTAGCATTTTTGTATCCCTAGATCAATCCACATTTCAAGTTATAATTCATGACATTAATAATTCTATGGTTTATGGGATCTATAAATAGTTTTCATAGTGTATTTTTGAATTTATTATTATTAGTGTCAATATAAGTTTCATGTTGTGAATTTTTTCCTTTACAAGATTTCTATAAATTAGAAAATTCTCTTAGTACTCTCTGATTATCATTTAATTTAATTGAAAC
Source organism: Viscum album (assembly GCA_963277665.1). NCBI lineage: Eukaryota > Viridiplantae > Streptophyta > Magnoliopsida > Santalales > Viscaceae > Viscum > Viscum album. Next base: position 1,473,363,038 of record OY728132.1, on the reverse strand, counting down.
ATGAATGACATATATTTCAATTCATTGATCCTATTGGCCCTATATGATAACATTTAATACCTCTCCTTATAAGTCAACTCTATTTAATCTGAGGTACCTTCCATCATATCTTCTATATTGTTTCTACTTATTATTTTTGTATGATGTTGACAGTGATGTTATTAATTTATGATGGTTTTTATTAATTATTGGTATCCTGTATATGATGTTATAGATAGATGGGATACTATTATTGATCTATTGTCACTTGGATCAGTTATTTTAGAATGGATTTTCTTGAAAAGTGTTCTTTTTCCTCTTCAGTTAGAGTATTTTAGAGATACATTAGTCTTATTGATTTAATATACTTTTTATGTTTTGTATCCACCAATGTAACCCAACTAAACTTAATATCTTTTAAAAATATCCCCTTTTATTTAATTAAAAATTATTACAATTATTTTCCAATCAATAATCTCATGAGTTTTAATGATTGTTGCTTCTAACATTTTATTTTAATTCCCACCTACTAATCATTTTGTAATTTCTTATATCTTAAAAATTTAGTAATCCAACCATACCTAATATTCCTAATAGAAGGTATGAACGAATCATACTTTGGCCTTAGTGTTGTAAATATATGGCCTTGGGGAAGGAGTTCACCCAAAATTTATACATTAAATTTATAATTCTCTCCTTGAGCATATTAGTGTAAAGGTATGTTCTGATGGGGGTGGGGGTTCATTTATGTTTTCAGATTCATCTATTTTTATAATTCATCTCTAGGCCAGAACTATGAGAACCTGATCCTAGGTAAGGTTTTCCTTTGTAATGTTTTTATTTCTAGTGTTTCTTTATCATTGTGATAGATTCTGTTATCTTAGTTACTTTGAAAATTATTATATTAATGATATTTGGTAGGTAAAATTAAATGGTTTATGAAACTAGAAATGAAGAGTTGATCAGGTAAGTTAGGCACATTAAATTACCATTAAATTTTATTGATAAATTATCATATAATATAATAACATTATTAATGTATATTTTATTCTATTAAATATGAAATATTTATAAAGGGAATGGGAATATAAATATAGAGTTATATTATTTATCCAAAAAGTATTTCAATGATGGAAATATGAGTCTAAAATTTGAATTGAAATTATTAAATGACATAAAATTGATTACAATATAATTACCAATAAAAATGGGGTCATGTGGAAAATAATTTTGAGAATGATTAAAGTGTTTTTGTTTAAATTTTATAGTGTTGGGATGTTTCTAAAATTATTGGATAGATATCACTTGATTATAATTTCTCAAATTTTAAGACATTGCATAGTTAATAGTTAATGATTCATGGTTTATATCATTTTACTATTTTTTATTGGATGGTTAGGGATGGTTGTGACCAATAATTTAATTAGAAAGAGTTGATACTAGTTTCCACTTAATGAAATTACTCTCCTTTATAGTTTTTATCTTATTGTGGAATGTTTCGTTGAACATTGGGTTGTGAAAATAGGATTTACAAGACCTTTGGAGTGCGTATTATAAGGTTTTAGTCCTTGGATAGTGCTACTGGTATTGATTTTTGGGTAAGTTTTTGGCGACATTCTAGATGAGTGAGCTACATAGTTTTAGATATATGTCTTAGTTTCTAAGATATAGTATGATTCTTAATTTTATCAAAATTTTCAGATATATTGGTTTATTTATCTTCATTATAAAATAAGGAATTAATAATTGAAATATTTTTTAGAATAGTCATAAGGAAATATTTTAGTTCTCATAAAACCGATTAGATAAATGAATTGAATGATTCACTATGTGACAAGATGTATAACTAAAATAATTAGGATGGTCATGGATGAATCTTCTATATAATTTAAGTAATTAAGATGAAGTTTTTTATTTGGGAATTAAATGAATACTAATTAGGTAATCAATAAAAATTATGAAATATTATAATTTTCGATAGCGGGTAAAATATGTGAAAAGTAATTTATGGGGATATTTCTCAAATGCTGATTTCTATAAATTATTGTATAATTCTTTGATATATTTATTGATGAATGTTGAATACAACATATCTATGATTATATTGATTGTGTGATGAGTAATGAAATATATCTATGATATACTATATTTATTTGTGATATATATATATATATATTAGTATTTTGTTGATAGAAATGAATGGTGACTGTTATAGGCTAGTTAGGCATAGTAAGAGGATGTGGTGGGAATGGAATGGTTATGTGATGGATTAAAATTGTATAGGATATGTGTTTGAGGTTTTGGAAAGAAATATTTCACTTATTCTTGTTATCCATGACTTCCAATGTAATTAGTGCGGTCACACTTACCAGCTGTCTACCGATTTGTTGTAGAAGAACCTAAGATGAATAGTGAGAATTAATAGAGATATAATCCCATGACACAGTTTCTTAATTTTATATATTTTTCATTTTCATTGATATTTTATGTCTATAACATGTTAAAAATTAAATTTTTATTGGGAAACTTGAAAATGTCAGAATTGTTATTCGAGGTTCTAAATATCTCTCTTATTTATCACAATCTATGTTATGGACATTTTTATGATATAGAAAATAATTATGATATGGATGTTATAGGTGATGCATGTGAAATTGGTAGGATTCCTATCTGTGTCTATAGCTATTTAATAATTATTATTGTTTACCATCTTACCATACACTATGGATCTACACATATATTTCATGACACATTGATAACACATGGATTTTTTATTTATTTTAAAATATGACCCCATTGAGTAATCCAAAAGTGCATATTAATCAATAATGTTTTTGAGATATATTATTGGATAGTTCAAGGGAGATGTAAGAGATAATTTTTAGGAAGCTAAGGAGTAGTATAGGGTCATGAGTTGACATTAGGATCTTAGTAATTTTTTTATTTTTTGTTATATTCAATATGATTATAAATAGAATTAGAATTCTATAACCTTTCCATTTTCAGGAGTTGGTTGATAGTTATTCCAAAGTTATATAGTATTCATAAGTTTACAAAGTAAATTTAATTCCTCTCATATTTTTTAATCATACCCTCAGTGCTTGTTTCCATCCTAGGGTATACCAGAGGATTACTTTAGGGGTTATTATCTCCCTTTCATCATATCAAGACCATAAGGGGTACCTATATAGGGGATGGATTCTGGATAAGAATAATTATTCGATGATAATAAATTTTAAATGAATTGTATAAAATAAAATAAATATAAATATGTTATTATATATAAGAATATTGAACTTTAAATCACTTGTGCACGGTGTTAGATTTCATTAGGCAATGTAGGAATAAAAGGTAAGGGTTTTTCTAAATTGATTTCCATTTCATTGGGTCATAACATTTATTCCATTACTATATTCTTATATGCTAGTTATATTCTTCCATTTTCCTAAGTAATTTTTTTTTTATATTCCTCTCCATGGAAATTAAATTTTTACTTCAAAATTTTCTTTTTTGATGGATTTCTCTCATTATTAAAAAATGGAATCATTAATAATAATTCTCATAATATTCATTATCTCATTCCCCACTATATATGTATTCATTATTTCCATAATTGTTTTTTATTATTTTTAAATTTCTATATGGTTTATCTTCTATAATATTTATATTTCTCTCTAAATAATTATAAATGGAATTTTTTAATTCTATCAATGATGTTGGTTTTCTCTAATACCTTATAAAAAGTTTTAAAAATAATTTATTTTCACTTTAAAATATTTTTTTACTTCTACTCCACATTTCATTTAAAAAATTTATTTATTTTTAAGGTTCAATTATTAGATATTATTAAAAAAAATTAAAAAAATTCGTGTTACTTTCTTGAACAAGGTTTTTAATGTTATTTATAACATAAATCTCTTATAAATAATTTAAAAATGTTTTCTGAAAATAATTTTTATGATTTAAATTCCATTTTCCACCCTTACACCCACTTTTATATCTCATATAGAGTTATTTAACATTAATCATCCTCCAAATGATCTTATATTATCCTTTTTCATGATTGGTTTGTGGTATCAACCAAATCAATTCATGATTTCATCTTATGAAATACCATTTTAAAATATTATGTATCCCATATTATTTTCCTAGGGTTTTTATGATAAGATGTACAATATTTTCATTTAGAACACAAATGTATGTTTTATAATTATGTGTTTTGTTTGTACTATATAGCTCTCTAGTACATGGGCTGAAGTTGTATATCATAATAGATTGTTATGGGATGTGAGTATGGATTCTCGATCCACAGTTGTACTTAGGAAGTGATACTTGATCTTTAATGTTGTGGGACCCAATTAGTGATGCCCAATTAACTATGTTATGAAATTCATAGTTTTTGAACTAGAAAAAGTTTATCATCTCTATGCATACGTTAGTTCCACATTCTAATGTTATATTTTCCTTAGTTTATGAATATGGTCATGTGTTTCCTTTCCATAGAATCTGTGTTATGCTTCCATAATGATCCTTTTGTGGTCATATGTTCCCATTTCATTAATATCATTGTTCTATCATGTATTCTTATTAACTTTTATTTTCCCATGATATTTATAATTTATTATCTCTTCCCTGTTTATTCAATAGTATATGTGTTTTCCTTCCATGATGTTCCTTTTTTAGTCCAGTGTTCCCATTCCATGACCATTGTTGTTCTATCTTGTCTTGTTATTAACTCTTATGATACAATGATATGTTTAATCTTCTCTTTCTCCCAATTCCTTACATTTTTACATTATTAAAATCTAATACTCTATTAATCCTTGATCTTTTTTCCCTCCATAGAGCATTTCATCTCACCCATTCTTTTTTCCCATTTCCCCAATATGATACATGCTCGAATATATCTTAGGGAAATCCATGGGTAGAGAATTATTTGAGGGTTTTTGTTGAAATAATGTAAAATATTACATTTATATAGATAATATCAAAATACTATGAACTTTTTTTCCTAATTTGTCTGTTTTTATAATTATATGATTTAAAAAAGAATATATGTGTTTCGGGTCATCTTAGAACGTATTTGAGTACACATGTAATGTTTTTATATTTATAATTGGATGTAGAAGTAAAAGTACAATGGTATTCAGTTTCTATAACCTTTTATGAAAAAAATTATAATAATGGAAAATGTTTCTAAACCTGTAAATTTATTGGTTTATGAAATACTGGATCCTGGTGGGGGTAAAAATAATAAAATTTTAAAATGTGGTTAGTGAAGATTTATATTTTAAAAATAATAATTCTATTATTTTTAACGGAGATTTGGGTGTTAAGGGAGATAAATATTTCTTGAAGAGTATAAAATAAATTTTACTATTCTATTATACCAGAGATAAGTCATGGTGGGATTTTATAGTTAAATTTTGGAGGGATAAACTCTTAAGTCATATGATATGGTTTTATAGGTACAATTTAATAAGTGACAGACATGTTTTAGTATTTAAAATGTTTTAACTTTGTAATTTTACATAGATACTTCAATAATGATGAAGCTTTAAGAGTTCCTAGAGTTGGAACAAAGAAACATGATAGTATTATAATTTTTCGATCACTATTCAAAACTTTTTTTCTTTGCAATATTTTTTTTGAACAATAATATTTATCTAAGTTGATTCGATATAGGTTTTTTATATATTATTAGGTAAGGAATATTATTATATTTACCCACTCATGCAGTCGTGGTGTACATAGCGGTGGCCGAAGAAAAAAATAATAGATAGTGAAGTAGAATATATGTATTTTACAGTGCTAGTGGAGGTAATAATTTTTTTGTTGTTATAAGAGGAAGAGAAATTATTTTTCACAAGGGTGTGATTATAAGAAATTTATGATATTGAATTTATCTCAATGGTTGAGGCAATATACATGTAACCATTTGGGTGGAATGACAAATTAGAAGTAGGATTTCTATAATAATCATAAGTAGTGTTATCAGCATGTTATGTTAGGATATGTAAATAGGTTTTATATAAAACATAATGAATGGGATTCAAACCATACATGAGGATTGGAAAATTATATTGAGATACTGAAACAAGAATCAGTTTCTCTAAGGTGATGATTGGTTGTACCCATTGATAGGGAAAGACATAAAATAATTATGGGAAGTTGTACATGAATAACATATTCCATATTTAGTAGAATATACACATATAGTAGAGAAAGGTAACTATATGAATTATTATATTATGATATTTTCTTTATTTGATATTGGTGTATCTCATTCATATATATATGCATGAGTAAATGATCATTTAAATTGCAGGTCCAATTGATGCATTGTTCTATAGATATAGTTCATCCTTGAATAGTGGGTATAAATTAAGGATTTAAATGTACATCTTGTTTTGATTTTTATTGGTGATATAGAAACCTCACTATAATAATTTGTTCTAGAAATAAGATTATATGATCTTTTCATTGGAATATATTGGATGATAATGTTTAATGACTGTATTAATTACTATGGTTAAAGAGTATATTTTACCTTACCCAATTTATGTGTTAACTCTTATTAGGGATCGTGGGATATTCATATGATTTTATAGGACATTTTTTTAGGAAACTATGATATCTAAACTATCAGCTAACTAGTTTTATTCTTGGATCAATGGAGATAATGGGAAATCCTTTGTTACCAACATTAGTGGAATATTTATTGAATATGTTTCCTGAATATTTTTCTAGAATACCACAAGAAATATACATGGAGATATATGTTGACTAATTAATATAATAAGTATGAAATTATTTTCTTCATTTGGAATGGAAAGTATAGTTCAATGAGAATTATTTTCGCAATAATGAATTTTTGAGGAAAAAGAAATATTCATCCAAGTATATCACCTTGAGAAAGACCCATTATTTTCTTAAGAATTAAAATAGTAGCCTACAATTATTTAATAAATATAAAAAATAAAAACCACAAAATATTCAATAGTAATCATTCACTACATAAATTTATTATACATTTGACAAAATAATAGTATCTAAATGTATTTGAATGACAATATTATGTTCGGTGTATGAAAAGTTGAGGGAGAGGAAATTACAAAGATAAATTTTAAGTGCAGGATTAAACATTATGAATTTTTTATAATTCTATTTGGCCATACAAATGATCCATTTGATTTTAATGTTTTTGTGAAAAATATATTTAAGAAACACCCTGACTCATTCATAGTGGTTTTCTGGTTGATATCTTGATTTACTCAAGTTCAAATGAATATCATTTTAATTATTGTGTTCGAGATGGTTTAGAAACATCGAATATATGAGAATATTTATTATAATTATTTTTTTATTTGAGATAAATTTTTTTGGAACATATAATATCTAAGAAGGTGATTTATAATGACTTAGAAATTCTGAATGTAATGATCTATTTTAAACATCCTCAAATTAATTTAGATATATGGATTTCATGGATTGGAATTATATTACATGTGATTTATTGAGGATATCACAGAACTTGAATCACATATAATTCTATTAAATTGAAAATCTATGATGCTAATATGGACTAAAAGTGATAAATACATTTTTATGAACATAAGTGATGACTGAATTTTATTGTGGTTTTATTCTTTTTTGAGGTCGATAAGCGGTATTTGATATATTGTTATGAATTATGAATATGTTTGGGATTATTTTTCTTGTATGTGGATAATGATGTGATATATGGTTCAAAGAAATTATGATCACATTATAATAATTATCCAACATGATAATTAAAACTAGTTTTAGTAATTCATTCATTGTATATATTTATGTATAACCTATTAATTTAAGATTTTTGGTGTGTTTCAATTGTAAGATTGCAGAAAATATTCTATATCAATGAGAATTAATCATGAGGTAGAGAATATTGGATGTGTTTTTTTAGACTTCTCATTTTGAGATAACTTATAACCCATGTAAGGGTAATTTGGAAGTATATCCATTAAATAAGAAGAATGAATTTTTATAAGAATCCATATATAAGTGGAAGTTAATGATATTTTAGGAGGATATGCATTTAGAGGCTCATGATAAGGGTAACCATATGGGATTGCAACAATTTTTATCATTTTTTTAAAAAGGATGTAATTGAGGGATATATAACTAATTGTGAATGTTAGTGGATCTATGGTGCTCTAAAATATGGGTAGACCATTGATGGATGACCTAAAGTGGTGAATTCTACACTATTTAATAGATATTATTATAGGGCCCTTAATTTTGAGCAATTAAATAATAAAATCATTTCATAACTCTATTTGGGAGTTCCATATAGTGATAATAAGGATATATCAAGACATTGGATGGCTCATTTTTTCATAGTAAAGAATAAATAAATAGCATGGTTTGAATCTAAATATAATATTTTTAAATAGTTGATGGTTGAATAATAATTACCTAGGAGACTGTATGTATAATTTTTTATTTCTGCTTAAAATTTTAGAATATAACGAAGGATTTTGTTATTTGTTTTTTCAAATTCACTATAAAATAATGATAATATCAGGGTGATTATGGAATGAATAATTTAATTATATCACAGCTTACCCATTCAGAGATGATTTAAATATTAAACACGAGTATGTTTCATGTGGAAAGAATAATGAGTTTTTATGGAGTTCTTTCATCAATTGGGTTTGATATGGACCCTTTTTGATCTTTAATATTTTGGAGAGGATTGGTTATGGTGATGGAAACTCAATTGAAAATGAGAACATAACATCAAAATCCAATTGATTTGTCATTATAATAGAATATTTCTAATTTCGAGGAGATTATTTAATCATGTGACTTCAATATAAAAAACATTGTAGGATCATAATCATTTCGTAGAATTTATTTATAAAAATTATTATCATGAAATAATATGTATGTTTCCTATTAACATGAATGAAGACTTATGAAGACTGTAGATGAGTATTTTTGGATTTGTTGGTTGTTGATTGAGTATTTTTGTGTGTTTCACCATGGTTGGTTAATCGAAGACCCAATAAATGAGGAGAATAAGAACTATTATATATGAGGTCTTATAAAATCATTAAATGATTTATGAATGTGAATTTTTATTCTAATTTACCAATGAAATAAATTATGGTGTACGATTTGATTCATTTTTTATAGTTGAGGTATTATTAACGAAACCCATATTATATTTTTTGATATGAATATATTTATTTGGAGCCTAATATGAAATATGATTAAAGGCCACCATGTATTTTTGATAAATAAAAGAATATTTGAAGAGAAGTAGTTATCGATTTTGATTGAGTATTGTAGAAAAAATAAATATTAAAGAGTAAATGTGGGAATGAGAGGCTCACATGACAAAAATGGGCTAGATATTACTATGTTAAATATAAAAAATGATTATTTTGGTGGGAAAACTCATATGGAAGAGATACCATTAATATACCTATTTTATAAAATTAAATAATGCTTATAGAAATAAGTTTTTATATAATTACAAAATTTTGTTATGACATAAATTTGAATTTAACTTTATATTTATCTAATTATGTAATTAAAGGATATTTATTGAAATGTGATTAATAGGGAAATATTTAAAAATATAATATTCATAAAATTAGTTAGGTTATCAGTATTTAGTGGAATATTCATCATTGGTGAAGTGATTAGAGGTTATGATTTTACATATTTGTAATAGGTTTAATGGTGGTATTATTAGGGGATTTTCCAAGGGGTTATTAAATAAGTTTTAATTATGGGGATTATTTACATATATTTATAGTGTTCATTTTTATAGAATTATCTTTTCATAAAGGAGTTGAAAACATGATATTTTTTAGAATCATAGGATTGAATGTTGAATTATGGTGGATATAAATTGAAAGATATATTTTGTAAAATTATTGAGGGGGTTTAACTCTATTTATGTACATGATTATTCATGGTGTATTTGAATAAGATTTGTGTGGCCTAATAAAGTGGATTCACATTTATTCATTCACCATTTTTTCTCACTGCATATCCATTTGTTATGAAAGAAAATTGGAAATTGCTGATCAAAGGTCTCCAAGTAAGGAAAATTATCATTGGATTGTTAAATTATATACTCAAACATAATTAGATTGCGAAAAACATAGAAAAGTTGATGATAATCCACCTTTGGACATTCAAAATACGATTTTATATATTTCTATATCAAAATTTTATAGGTATAGGGTTTCAATGTTTAGTATGAGGCCATGGTAAGTTGGATAGGGGATATTTCACTATACTGATATTATTCTATAACCATTCACATTATATACCCCAGAATTAGTGGGTTGCACTGGTCTATGTAAATTGTTATGGGGAAATAATTATCGTGGGGGACTATATACTCTAAACTTGAGAGTCACATGAGTATTTGATATTTTGGTATGGGTCATTAAAATTTAGTATTAGTATGTGATAAATATGCACAATACATGCCAAAAAATCATGAATTGGAAGATTAGTTCTTTGGGTTTAACAGTTTGGTTAATGATGTTTGTGATTGATAGGGGAAGGTGGAATTCATCATTAAGGTCGTTAAAATGAGAACATGTGTAGAATTGTGATTTAAACATATTGGTTAGGTGTTGTCATTTAATTCCTTGGTTAGTTAAGGTTCTATAGACTCTAATTGATGTTATTATTAAAAGGATAATTTAAAATAATTTTTCATCAAAACATTTATGTGAAATTTATTTTATAATATGGTGGTTTATCTTGCTTTTTGAGGAATAAAATTATTATTTTTAATGAAAATAATGAAAAAACGGGTTTTAAAACATGGTTTTTGTTTTATTAATACTATATAATTATCGTAATTTATTTTATTTGAGATATATTGATTATGGTAATCTTGGAGTGTGATTTTTTTGGGGGGAAATTTTTTTTTCAAATAAAAATTAAGGAATGAGAATATAAAAAACCAAGTTTGGAAATAACCATGTCACATAGTGGTAAATAGCCATGGATAATGTTGAAATATTTGTATGGATTCAATTGAAGGGGAAATGATTTATTTTTTTAATTATGATCATGGTTGACTATGTTTATACCCAATATCATGTTTGATTATTTATATATTTCTCATAATGCATTAAATTAATAATCCTGGATTATTTAGTAATCATATAGAGTTTGGGTGTGATTAGAAACAAGAATTCTTTGGTAAGTATTCAAGGAATTTTCTATGTTTTGATTAAAATATTAATGAATATTTAAACAATAAACTATTTAATTTATTTTTAAATGGATACGGTCACACGGATTACAATAGTTCATAATTTGGAATGCGTGTAAGGGATTGATGTAAATCCAAATAAGATTTACACACCCATTCCAACACATCATTTTGTGTGAATCAACATTTTTACTATGATTTATGAAAAATAAATTATACATTATTCATCATTAATAAAGAAAATGATTTATATTCATTATGTGATGTAACAGTTTTCTTCTTGGTATTTTTTAATTAGTTTTCTATCACGAATTGATATGTTTTGGATGTTTATATATGATAACGTGTCCTGTTTTATTGAATTATTTTTCTATTGAATTATTAGAAATTGTTTCATTAAAGGGTGTTTTAAGGATTACATTCATTTTTAAATAACATGGTAGATACATATGCATATTTTTGAAATTTTTCTTTGAGGTAAAATCATTACCTAATGATAATTTTTGTATCTATTGACATTAGTTTCCAGTATCTTTTGATTTGGTTATACACTTTAGGTCATTAAGCGATCTAATTTGGTTCATGGAATTTAGGTGCAGAGAAAGTATTATTTCCTAATATATGTAAAATATAATACATAAATCTATAAGGATAAAAATTAAATGAAAAAATTGATCCATCATGTGCTAACCAGTGCACCATAACGTCAAAACCTACTTATTTATGCTAGTATATGAGAACTAAAACAATTTTATGAGAAGATCTACATAATTTATGATGGCCACTGATTGGTTTATTGATTGGTGAAAAAGTCAAATGATGTATCCAACTTTCTACCATACCCTATGAGGATTCATACATAATGATAAGGGCTATGATCACTACCAACCACTAATAAAAACATGAATAAAACACTCCAACAACTCAGGTATTATGTTATATCAAATTTCATATATCATTACTCATGACTGATGATCTATGTATTATTTATTATATTGTTTTATGTTGTTTTCATTAAAATTAATTATTTTCTCATACCCACATTTTCATCTTATTATCACAGATGACCTTTTGTTTTGATCTCTTATGTCGAACCCTACATAAGGTCTATATTCACATTTTTTGTATATTTTCATTCCCTAGAAAAATATGAGGAGTATTATGTTTAATATCTATATAAGGGTATCATGTGTGAGAATTATTCCATGGAGATGATGATGAGTGTTTTTAGAGTAATTTTTCACGTATATATTCTCCAAAGGCACTACACTAATTGGTTCTAGGGAGTGTTTTTCAGATGATATAATGAATATTCATGTAAAACGATGTAATATTTATCTATGTTTTTTTGACATTCCATAAGTTAGTAACAAAAAATATTTTATTTTATTTTCATTTTAGGATATTTCTATTTGATGTATAAAACTTATAGAAAACATTTTCAAACTGAAAGGTTTATGGGTTGATCCAATTATGTAATAGTTTAACAAGATGTTTCATAAGTTGAAATATTGGTGTCATAGAATACAACACCATAGGATTGATATTTATTATGACGGTATAATTCTATTTTATAATAAATTATCTTGATTCACTATCACTATTTTTTTAGTATTTGATTCGGGGTAGGTACATGGAAATGAAGTTTTGAAAGGAATGTCTCTAGAATCTCTAATGTCATACAACCAAATATGGAAGCATATTCGGAATAAATGATTTACAAATAAATTAATATATCAAAATAATAAAATTATATTGGAAAACCTGATTTCATATTTTTTTCCAAAAATAAAAATGTTTATATCTCATTACAAATTATATCATGACATATTTATATCTTATATATACCCGTAGATATTTTCATTAGTGAGAGAATTTATTATTTTGAGGTTGAACTGTATTTAAGTGAGGAGAATTTAACATCCCAAATTTATGTATGAATTTTATTCCACTGGGTTACATGTATTTATTTCAAACTTTAGTGTAAAATAAATCATAATATATATATATATATATATATAATAAAAATATTATAAATCCATTTATTATAATACCAGTATACATATGGACAATCCAAAATTATCTATATATAGTTGATATAAATATTATTTATTTAGATATCAAATATATAATTATATATATATAAAGAGTATAAATTATTTACTTCAAATAAAATAAATTACATAATAGTTGAAAAATGATATTAACTCAGTTGATAATATTTCTTTTTCTCTAAATAAGTTTTAAATTATAAATTTTTATTAAATCTATTACGATAAAAAAATTATTTAAAAACATTTGATTGGAAAAATAATAGTAATTATTAATAATTTAATGAAATTAAATACATTAAATAATAATATATTTAGTGTGTATAGAAATTTAATAATTCATGGATAAAGAAATATGTTTTATTTTAAAACATTATTTTCATTTTATATTATATATTTTTATTTAAAAAAAAGTTTCATCATATTTAATGTATTATATTTAATGAAATGAATTATTTATATAAGTAAAAAAATTATTAGACATATATTCATTAATTATTAATTATTTAGAATTAAATAAAATATCATTTATTATTAAAAATACATATATCTTAAAGATTATTGTTTATATATTCTATATATTTTTTACTTACTAAAATAAATTTATCCACATCGAATAATTATTTTAAAGAAACTCCTTTAATATTTATAAAATAATATAATTTGAAATTCATTTAAATAATAATAATTGAAATGAAATAAAAAACATTCATTTTTAATCTTTAAAATTCTTTTTTTTCCAAAAAAATATTTTTTTATGTGTTATGAATTCTTATAATTTTAATAATTTTTAAATCTTTTATAAATGGAAATAAAAATAATTTGATTAATTATATATTATAATAATTTTTAAATTATTTAATAAGTTCAATTTTATCTTAAGGCATAAAATAAGTTAGTGAGGTAAAATTTAGGTACTGCGGTAAATAGTAAAGTGCAATAAATAAAAAAATTAATGACTAAAATTGAAATAATTTGTCTATAAAATCTATATAAAGTGTAATGATAATTTTTTCCCCAAAATATCCTACTTCCTTGAAAATTTTATGTGGCTTTCAATTAAGATTTACTTGTGTTGCATAAGAAGGAATGACGATTTGTTAAAATGTCACCCCTCCTCAATTAGAAAAGGAAACATATAATGGATTTTATAATGAAATCATAAAATTTTAATTCTGCCAAATAAACTACCATATTAACTACTATATGAATTTCCCCCATGGTTTTAATTCCTTTTTCTCAATATTATTCCCCAAATATTTCATAAATATGAAGGCTTCCAAGAGAATATACACTTTCTTCTTTGAAAGTAATGAATTATTATCTTTATTTATTCATTAAATTTTACCAATAACACTTAAACATTAGTATTTATCACATATAAATTCTATAAAATATAATTTTTCTTTTGGAATATTTATATTTTAGTAAAATCACTAAATTATCGTACTCATACATCGATTATATAATGTTTTTTATTGTGGATGTTGGAACAACCTACTTGGACGATGCTATAAACATTTATCATGGACGGTTTTAAAAACAGAAATACTTTTATGATTTTATATTAATATTGAAATAATTTTTATTTATGTTTGTTTAATTTTAATAGTTATTTATTATTTATTTTTAATATAACACCATTTGTTTTTTAAAAACAGCCAAGAATAGATCATTTTGGATTTTATTTTCTCAAATAATAACTGGAACCCCTATGGAATGAACCTAGAACATCATATTTCATTACAGAACATATATTAACGTACCGTAACTATTTTATAGACTATTAAATCAAGAACCATTAATAATTACTAAAACCATTATATCAAAATAGACAAGGAATGATTGAAACAACTAATAACTAATGATAAATATTAAATAAAAATAACTAATAACTATGTAAAACATGAATGTAAAATATTAATAATAAAATTAATACATATGAATAAGGTCATAAAATATATTTTAAATGATTCTTTAATTATTATACATGAATATTGAGTGAATTATATAATTTGAGAGTCTAGGATAATGGTTTCTCATCTCAATTTTCTTTTTATTAGGTCTCTTCTATGTTTATCACTTATATTTTGTTATGTGATAATTATATTGATGCATGAATGTATTATATCATATATTTTTTTTCCACTCAATATATTTACTCATCCATATCATTTTACCTCCTTCAATATCTTTTTATTTTAATGATTATCAAACCATAAGGTTTTCTTTACATTATCAATTAAAAATAGAGAATGTTTAAAACTAATTTTTTTGGGGTGATGGGTGAATTTATGTGTTTTCCCTCCAAACCCCACTCAATTTTTTCCACCTATGTCTATTTAATTGGATTAAATATCTCCTTACAACTTTATCTACCTTTGGTGCACTATTTAATTGAATTAATGTTTTTAAACATATTTGAGAATATCTCTTACATTAGGTTGAGATTCATTTTCCTAGTTTACTATGTTTTTATTATTATTTTAGAGATATATTCATCCATTATTTCATGACTCATTATTGAAAATTTCAATTTATGTTCAATATATTTACAAATTCTTGTGAGTAATATTTTAAATTTTTTCAACATAGTCACTTCCTACCGTTGTTTTCATTAAAAAGATTTTTTTCTAACTGTTGACAGTTTTATGAATTATATTTTGATAAATTTTTTTATTCAAAATCCAAATATATTTTTTTAAAAAAATTTACCTTTATAAAGTAAATGTTATCCAAATTATATATATATATATTCTATTTTTAATGAAATTTTCTAATTCTCATATAATATTTTTATCTATGTAAACATTCTTTAATACTTTTGATGCCCTACTAGGACATGCCATAATAATACTATCCACCATCTTTCTCTAGATGGATTTTGAATTGTATAATTTTTTATAAAGACATATTATTTATCAATGGTTAATTAATATACGAAGATATTATTAATGTTTTTATGCGATGAACATATGTATGGTGTTTCAAAATTTAAGTAGGGGACAAAATTATATATCCCTATAATGAATTTTATAGGCTTTATAACTTATGAGATGATATATGTCATTTTTTCTACTGTTTGGTGTTGGTCATGGCTATGAGCCTTAATATAAGAATGGATTTTATGTAATATTTTATTTGAAACATTATTATGTTATATATGAATGTTATAAAATATTCTTATGTTATGTTTACATAGATTATGATAATGGAATCATGTTTCCAAAATCTTATGATCCATGTTCTATGATAGGAAGAAACCCTTATGTCATGAATCATGATTTAAAAACTATGTTTTATTCGGATTCTATATGTTTTGTTCATCAACATCTATTATATTCTCAACCCATAAGTTTATCTTATTTTCACTTATCATCATCGATTGTTACCTTTTATGTTTCCCTTTACTGTTCATCTAATCTCACCCTTTTATTAGGTTTCAATTCCCCAATAAATAAAGATGATTATTATATGTAATATTTCATAAATTGTATCACATGTGAAGATTATTTTTTGGGTATGTAGAATATTTTTTAAAATAATATGGTTATGTATCTAGTCTCCAATGAAACTACACCTATAGGTTCTAGGGTGTGATTTTTTAGGACACGTAATGATTATTTCTATAAAATGAGGTAATATATATGTATGTTATTGATGGATCATCTCAATCAGTATTAGAGTATGGTTTATTTATTTTTATGGATTAGGTAATTAATATTAATAGTATAAAAAATATAGAAACATTAGTTAAACTGAAAGTATTATAGGTTGATCCAATCATTTCATATTTTAACAAAAATTTTCATAGGTTGAAATAAATGTGTTTTACGATATGATACATTAGGGATTATATTTCATATAATGATTCAATATTTTTTTATAATAAATTATCATGTTTCTATATACCCATTTTTTTTCTTTAGTATTTTTTGGGAATGAGATTGTGAATATGAAGTTGTGAAAGGTCTATGTCTAGAAACTATTAAGTATAATAACCATTTATGGAAGAATATTTGGAGTAAATATATGAGGCCATTGAAAATATAAAATTATTATTATAATGAGGTAAAATACAGGTTTTTTTGTCTTTCTGAAGATATATACGATGATATATCATGGAAAATTATATCTTGAGACATGTCTATATTGTACATAATCTAAACTATTTTCAACCATGAGATAAATTGAAATTTAAATCATGTAACTTATTTAAGTGGAATGAATGTAATATCCAAGATTCAATCATGTATTTTATTTCCCTAAGTTCTGTGAAATATTTTTTATAACTTGATTATAAAATAAAATATAAAGTATATGAATAAAATTCAAAGACTATATTTCCTTTGAGAATAATACTAGTAAATATATTTATAATTTGGATTTCATGTCCCCCCTCTACTGGTAACCCTCATAGTTAGAGAGTGATGAATGGGATGATCCTTGAATCCATACTCCAATAGGAAATGTGGTAGACACATGTACCAGTGGTATTTGTCAAAATAATGGGAGGAATTTCCCCTTTTATATAATAAATTGAGTGAGATAAGATCCAACAAAAACTATTGTTATAGTAGTAAAAGTTTAATTTTAACAATACCAACTTAAACTACATTATAAAAAATTAAATAAGTCCATAGATAATGTAAGATCAAGCTCTTAAGCTTCACTCGTTTTTTACAAATACTATCATCCCATGATCTACATTATAAATCGACTTTGAAACACTATATAAAGGTAAAAACTTATGAGTATTTAGTAAGATAAAATTTTATATGAAAAAAAATATCCATGTGAAATCACTGTTCCCACACAGATATGCGTGAAAAAACTAAAAAAAAGTTAGAGAAAATAATAAGGAAAATCATGCATAGTATAAAAATAATGAGGATCACTTATATTTCCATTACTTGCAATCAATAAATTTCAATGGTTTCCAATACAATAAAATATTTCCCACAAACTAGTATATCATAACCATAGAGAGATTCACGAAATCTCAAATCACTATTATTTCCTCCATTTTATGTTTCCCTATAACCATCCCAGTTTTAACATGACATTGACATCAATCTCTAAAAGAAAAAACAATACTATATATTCACATAAAAGGGGTCCCCATTAATATAATCCTTTATCTCATACCAGTCCACAATGATCCCCTCATAAAACTTGGTGTGAATCTATAGGAGGAAACCTCCCATAATAACCAAACATCCAGATAAGAAAAAAATATATATACACCATACTCCATTTCATCACATTAATAACAAAGACTGTACCCCATGCATCTACCACATTACCATCTTATTCTCTACAGAACATGCATGCATCATAACCATATCATCAAACCCTAAAAAACTGTCCACCAACCCATCAGAACCCATTTCCAAATAACATCAAGTTATAGATTCTCTAAATAACATCACATAAATCATAAATACATAACATTTACAATTACAATTCCAATATCAAGACCATTTAATAACCATGAAATATGATATAAAATGAAAAAATAATTGTTTTAATTATAGTAATTAAAATCAAAATTTAAGAATGTATCATTACAAGTAAGGAGGTTTCCCTCTTACCCCGTAAATAAATTATTCATAGTAACACTTTCTCCAAATTTAATTTACAAATCTCCAAGTACATCATGTATTTTAGATAAAAATTGGAAAATAAATTTAATAACATGACAATTAATTCACAAACATCCATTACCTTTATGTTTTAATTTTCTATGAGCTACATGTTTACATTAATTAAATTATTTTTCTTATTATGAACACTTCACCATCATTTAAAATTTCCCATAATTCCTTAGTTGTGGTATATTATAATGTGAAAAATTCAAATAATATTTTATGAAATATAATATCTATTCTAAATTATAGATGTATACAACTAATAATGACAATAATAATTACAATTAATTTAAATGAAAACATGATTCTTTATTTATTTAATGTTAATTAATTGTAGACCCAATAATATAGATAGATACCACCTTCAGCTCAATTCCACTACCCCATCCCAAGGATAACCCCATCCTGGAATACAGTAATGAACACACTAATCATGCATAACTTTTCATGTTTTGAAAAAACCCCACTCAAGTCCAACATCTAAAAAATCCAACTTCCAGAAAATAGACCATCCAAACACCACACCAACCTTCCACTTCCTATATTAGGAACACACAAAACATACCCAAACCAATAACAACATCCAATAAGAAAACACTATTCTAAAATTAATGAATTTTTGGAAAAATTTATTTATAAGACAAATATGTATATATATATATATAGATAGATGTTAAATAAATATTATTTATATTAACTATATATAAGAAATTTTTAATGGGTAATATGTTTATTAGTATTATATCGATGGCCTATATACCTTTTTAATTCTATTCTTATCATGTATGAGTTATTTTTAACACATATTTTAAATATAAAAAGAAGTAACCAAGGGACGTAAAATGCATACATAAATCTTGGATGTTACATCCCCCTAAAATAAATTATTCCCTCACAATTTAAATTTCTCTTACCAATAAAATTTTCTGAGGGTATACATACGATAGAAAATCCTCAAGATATAATTTCCCATTATTTATCAACCTCAACATATTAGTTAATACTATAAAACTAATTTTTTCCATCACACCAATAATTATTTATTAATTTCTATTCAAAATTATTTATTATATAATTTTTTAATAAATTTGAGTTGCTAATTTTTAATTATTTACTAACTATAAGTTATTGATTAGTTTTCATTTATATGTTTGTATATTTACATATAAATACACACACATATGCCTATATATATTATTTTAATTTTTTTATAAGTATATATTTATAAGTAGTTATATATATAAATATAGTGTTGATAGAGTGTATAAATAATAAAAACCAACTCTATCTACAATTATTTAGAATTTTGTTATATATAAACATAATATAAAATATATTTACTGATAAATGGTTTATAAAATAATAATAAAATAATAATAAATTTAAAATTGACAAATTTTCATGTATTTATTTCTATTTAATATCAATTTTGTGATAATAAATAAATAAATAAAGATATTAAGATATAATAAAGAAGTATTTCAATGTCTAATTGACATGACTTTTGATCCGGGTATCTATTCAAGATCCATGAGATTAAAAATAGAATATTGTGAAGATATATTTTCTGTCTAAACCATTCAGACTATGGTCCTTATTTTTATTAGTAAAAAATCCTAATAAGGCCTCCAAAACTATGTTTTTATGTCGGATACCTTAATATTCAAATATTTTATTGAATTTAAGATTCATTTAAGTGGGGATTCATGTCTTTTTACAGTGGAAACTAAATTTATCCCAATAAATTAGTTTTATAAGGATATTATGGTGCTCATATTTTATAATTTTTCACTTGGTAATGTCATTTATAATATATTAATATGTATACATATTTTGTTATATTAAGATATGTAAATTGTATAGTAAAAAATAATAATGAAATATAGAAATAAATTTTATAACGGTGTATATATATATATATCTCTACGTCTGTATATTTATGAATAATTATATGTCCTTTAATATGTATTTAAATAAATAAATAAATATATATATTTATGTATATTTTTATATAATAATATATATTTATAGATATTTATATATGTGTATTTATTTATATTACGTGAATATATATACACACACATATATATCTCTATGTATGTTTATATGCCTCTATGAAATCAAGGACACTGTTTTTAGACTCAATCCTGATAGTGCCATGGGTCATGATGGTTTCAACAATGGTTTCTTTCAACGCAACTGAGAGATCATTCATTTAGATGTTTGAAAACTTGTCCAAATTTTCATCGCCAATTGTGTTCTCTCACTCAGGATAAATGCCCAATTCCTTACTCTTATTCCTAAAGTATACAATGCCTTTGAGATTCACCTTTACTGACCTATTGTTATTATTAATACTATTTATAAAATTATCTTTCAACTCCTTGCTAATAGACATACATCCAATTGAAATAGAATTGTTTCATGGATCCAATTTGGTTTCATAAAAAGTAGGTCTATTCAACATTGCATCTTCCTTGCTTCAGAATGCACTAATATCTTAAGAAAAGTCACTAGAGGAGGTAGTTTTTTCATTAAACATTACATTAGAAAAGATTTTGATACTATGGATTAGAGTTTCATTATCAAGGTTCTCAAAAACATTGGGTTCAATGACTCTTTCTCTGGTATGATCAGTTCTTTATTCAAATCAGCATCAATCTCTATCCTTGTTAATGGTGAGCCTAATGGATTATTTAAACTCACCAAGGGCATTAGACAAGGTGATCATCTTTAGAACATTATTTTAGCTATTTCTGATGATGACTTAAGCATATTACTCACCATCCATGTGGATCAAAACAAGATTAAACTTATCGAGACTTATAGAAACTTTAATGTTTTCACCCATCATTTATATGTAGACGGCATTATTTTATTTATACATGGTGGTAAATGGAATATGAAAAAAATTAAAATTTCCCTATCTCACTATGGAGAAATCTCTGGTCAGTTTATAAGCTAGAGAAAATCCTTTGTGTTCTTCAGGAAGAACATTTCTTCTAACAGAAAAAGTAATATCATAAATTATTTAGGTACCATGGAAGGTTCCTTCCTCTATAATTATCTTGGGGTTCTTATCTTATGGGGAAGACTTAAATCCAGTTACTTTTATATAATTTTTGATCATACTACCAATCAATATTCTTCTTGGAAGGGTAAATCTCTCTCTATGGCTGGTATAATTTTTCGGGTTATATCTACAACTGTCTCCAAAATGGTTTGCTCGATGATGGTTTACAAGTGGCGTGTTGGTCTGCTTAAAAAACTCAAAGTTTGCATTAAATTTTTTTGGGACTGGTAGTATGATTGAATGGAATCTTTTGAACATTCCGTGGATCACCTTTTGTAATCCATTGGACAAGGGTGGTCTTGGAATAAAAAATTTTATGCTCTTTAATGACTCTCTTCAAGCTACAGTGACTTAGAGGTTGATTTATAATAACTCTAATTCCACGGCTTTTCTCAAAAAAAGATTCATTTCTAAACTTAAGAATGGAAATTTAAGCTACATTACTTCTTTAATCTGGCTATCCATTACGAAGTCCTTCACTAAAATTATGAACAAATCTAGATGGATGGTCAATACTAATTCCTCTATGAAATTTTGGTTTGATAATTGGACTGGTGTGCCTTTAATCTCCATGATGCCTTCCACTACTCCTCCTAACAATACCAACTCCACTATTAGGGATGTTATTAATTCTCATTATATCACTCTCTCTAATATCATCAACCATGTTATTGACAATTATCCCTTCTCTTACTCTAAGGATTTACCCATTTGGGAGGATTCTTACAATGGTGTTCTAGATTCCAAATTTTTTTACCTTAATAATTTCATAAATTCTGATTCTAGCCTATTTGGATGAAAGATTTTATTAAACCATGGATTAATCCATTGAGACTTACTCTTATTTGGCATATTACTCATAACAGGGTCCCAAATGAAGCTTTCTTTCAATATTTTTGGGATTTATCTTTTCTCTAGATGTCACATGAGCAACCAACACAGAGAGGATGCTAATCATTTGTTCCTATATTTTTTTATAGTTGCAGCACTTTGGAATTACATTCTTGATATTTTTGGTTGTAGATAGTTACTTCTTGATTCTATCATCTCTCAATTGTAGAATTTTATTGATTCTAAATATTTTCAACAAATCAAAAATCTTTTTCTGACTGTGGTTGTTTAACTCCTACATGCGATCATGTATGATAGAAAAAATAATCTTTATAATAATTTCTCATCAAGGCTCAATGCAGGTAAGACATAGATTCTAATTGCCATCCATGACACTTCATCAATTCATAAAGCATACTTTGACAACACTGTTGGTGACATTGAGATCCTACATCGACTTCAGATTACTGGTTCTTAACGAAAATCGTGACGCACCTTTGAATTATTTTGGCAAGCTTCGCTTCCAAGATGGGTCAAAGTGAATGTGGATGGTTCTTTGTAAGGAAACCCGACACTTTTTGGATGTTGTGCCATTTTCAGAGACTATCTTGGTTGGTTTAATGGATGCTTCTTTGACGGTTGTGGTACGACCTCATCTCTGGACTCAGAAATGATGGGGGTGATACATGTCATGGACATGGACAAACAAAAGGTTTGGAATAATCTTTGGATTGAAAGTGATTTAACCACTATTTTCCAAGCTATTTGGAATGGGTGGTGCATCTTGCATGGCCACTTACTAACCGTTGAATGAACTACCTTGTTCGCTCTCATAAATCAACTACATTGCCACTTACACATTTCATGAAGCGAACATGGTTGGTTATGGTCTTTCCAACAAGGGGGTCAACCGGGACATTACATGGTTGGATGACTTTCCTGGTGATTTGCTCCCATTTTGTGATAAATATTTTAATAAATATCCATATTTCATACTCTTGTAAGCTACTTTTCTTTCAATAAATTGTGCCTCAGTCTTTGACTGAGGCACCACTATCCAAAAAAAATGATTATATTTAATTATATATATATGTATTTATTTTTATTTATTTATATTTAAATATATTCATATAAATTCTATAGATATATATATCTATATTTATTAGTATATATTTTTCTTTATATATATTGTGTAAATTTATTTTAATTTTTATATATTTATTAATATTTATTTTTTGTATTTATATTTATTTATACTTCATTTTACCTATATATATTATTTTTGTATATATATACATGATGTTATATTTAAATTCATACATGTATGTATTTTTTATATATATTTAGGTATATATTTATTATATTTGTTTCTATTTATTAATATATATTGTTTTCATATATATATAATTATATATTTATTTAATTTAATTTAAATAAATCTATATTTATGTAAATTTATTTTAATTTGAATATATTTATAGATAATTGTATATTTTTTCGATATTTATATTCATTTATATACATTATGTATGTGTATATATATATAGGAATATATATATGTCATTATATTATTATATTTATGTATTTATAAATTTTAAATAAATATACTCACACTCACACACACACATATATGCTTGTCTCAATGCGTGATTCTTTACCAAGTATTTATTTGTATATATATGTGAATATATTAAAGTGTCTTTTTTCATCACATAAAGGGTTTGGTGGAGTGGTAAAAGTTTATAGAATGAAAAAGTGATTGGGGTAGAAATATCATAACTATCCACTGAAATGAACATAATACCTATGGTGGGGCTAACTCATCGCTATCCCCTAACATGATCATGCGCAAGATAAAGTACCTGGTCACATTCATACTATATAATTCAATATATCATTTAATGAAGTCACAAAATCACAAGAATCACCTTGTCTAAACTTAGATATCCTCTATACCATGAAGGATCCCGTGCATTTCACATATCATTTTACTTCACTTAGCTTCCAAATAGTCCTAAATAATACCAATCAACTCACAAAACCATGTCTATACTAGAACCATTCTAGTGACCATCACTCTCAAGAACCATACATGTAAATCCCATCCATCATAGCCATTTCTCATATCACTCAATTTTATCTCATAGATTATCACCTAAACCACAGGTGACTCCCAATATTTTCTACACCTAAAATCTGTGGTATAATAATCAATAATATTGTCTAAAGGAGTATCAATGAATATATAAGGTGTTTGGTGATGGGAGATCACACCATGGAAATTTCAGGAACCCTTTTTCCATGGTGAAGCTAGAAAACGAAGAGTTTAATGGTTCGGTGGGTATTTTATTATCAATGGTGTGATGTTAAATGTTCTTATCCAAAATTTAATTATCATTATTATATTGAATAACGAAGTTTTTAAAAAAAACTTCATCTGATTAAGGAATTTTGGATGAGGGATTTTTTTATGTGAAGTATAGATCATGGTTTGATCCTATGTTCTATAAATGGTGATCTATTTTTTCAAATAGAAATTGTTTTTTGTAATTTCACATTGAATAATTTTTTTAGGAAATGGTGTGATATATAAAGAATATTTTTGAATTTATTTTAGAATATATTATATATTTAACAAAATTGGAATCTAGATAGATCTCATTCCATAGAGTAGGGTGTTTTGGGCGACAACCCTTACTAGATTGAACTAAAATAGGAATATAATCCTTGTGTAAGTTGTTTTAAAAGATGTTTCACTCGGATGAGGCATAAGTCATGGTATTTAGCATGCTTTTAAGTGTTAAATCCTAATAAGGATAGTTTTATAGTCTATAATGAACATGATTCAAGGGAAATGTAATTCATAAAGGCATAGATTTTAGTTTTTGATGATGAGTTGGACACTATAAAATCCTTGTTTTTGGAACGACCACAACATGGTAGTCTAACTTTTTTTAGGAAGATTTATATTTTTTTTGATTAAATAATAATGTTTAAATATCATTATGCATGAAAATATATAAGTTAAAAATTGAAGAATTTACAGGACCAATAAGGGGTGACATATGGAATTCAATGTTTAGTGGTTTGAAAATTTAAAAACGGAGATTCCTTTTAAATGAAGAGTAATATAATAAGAAGAATAAACTAATACATATAGTGATTGAAGAAAAATATTGCCTATATGGAGAAATCTATTAAATATCTGGATCTAAATATATTAAATTTAATAACTGTACAAAATCTCTTATCATTCAATGTTTACGATCATATGATATTTCATTATTAGTTAATATAGTGTCATATATTCATATGTATATCTTTCTTAGTGTATTCGATGAATATATAGAATGAGGGTGTGGCCCCTAGATTGGTAATTCAATAAAAAAAACTTCTAATAATCTACAGTTAGTGTTGATATAATTTATTATATAAAAACATTATCATCATATTTTCTTATCTGTATTCCATAGTGGTGGACCAAGTAAAATTAGTATTTATCTTATTATAGTTTTTTTAATTTGTACATTTGGTTTCATTTAATTTGATAGGTTCAAAGTGTTCTTTCCAAAACTAGTAAAAGATCTGAGAGAGGATGATAAAAAAATGGACACCCTAAATGACACCCTATTATGGGGTATTTGTAACTATGGTTACAACAATTGGTTTCAGATCCATAAGGTTGATATTCAAGAATCTAGTAGCAGAAGATCAATTCCATATAGAACATTGTGAATGTAGGATATGGTAGAACCAAATGGTATCACATTTAAATTATATCAAATATAATGTGTTCATTATTATAAGTCATGGAATCAAATTTATGGATTTGATAGTGTTGTCAATGACCGAGGAAGATTAGAAAATACAAACTATGGAGGAAAAGGCACCAAAATCCTTGTTAGGTTCATTGTAAAATTAGATATGTATATATATATATATGATTTTCTTGATAATTATATCAATGAATGTAATTGTGTAAGAAATAGCCAATATATTTGAAGTAAATATGAAGATGAATGAGACAGTGTTGAAATAGTTTCATAAAAATATTGATTATCTAAAGATGACTCCAAATAAAAAAATTGATAGCTTATTCAATCAACATATTGACACTGTTGGAGATATATGATGAATTGCGGTTGGAATGAAGGATATTGAAATTTTTATAATAAAATTACTTGATTATTTCCACATTTGTAAATGAAAAATATATCATAATTTGAAGAAATTAAACTTTTGAAATTATATCACAACTATATTTATATAAATACAGTTTCAAAGGAGATACCAGTGAAGCTGGAAAAAACCGATATCCATTAATAAAATGATATACCATTTTAATCCATTTCTAAGAATAATATACATAACATTGGAAAATAAAAAGAATCCATCAGTATTTATTTTTTGTCGATTGTGGTGAGAATATTTATCCAAGGTAACATAATGTACAAAAGTAACTTAATGTTAGATTTATTTAACTATGGAATGGTTGGTTACAGTGCTGTAAAATATTGATGGAATAACAATAGAGAAGTTGTGTAAGAATACATACAATGAATATAAAGTAAGTTTCCCACTAAATGGGTCTGTAAATTTTGAAATAAAACTAATAAGAATAATTAATTGAAGAGTTTAGTAAGAAATGAATATGATAAAGATGAGGATGAATTCCTTGAAGAAGGTAAAACATAATTTATTTTAGTTAAGGAAGATGTTATGTCAGAAATGACCTGAAAAAGTCAACCCAAAAAAAGATTAACATAATGGTTTTATCAACCTATATGTTGAACATGATGGTGATATTATATTTAAATATATTTTATAGCGAAGTTATATGAAGACTTAAGGATTATTAAAATAGATATTTAATTATTTGAAAAAAAAACAAAATCCAAGATCGCATTCATAGAGAAATTTTTAGAGAACAATGAGAAAAAAAAATCAAATAATGAAGTAGTGGACTTTAAGTTGATTATTATTTAATAATATGAAGTTATTCAAGAGAATATCGTGTGTATTACAAATTGTGAAAATTAACTAAATTTCTTGAAGAGGATTTTTTTAAATTTAGAAATAAATTTGATACTAATATAATGTATATTAGTTCAAATAAAAATATTTAGTTTTGGAGATTTTTAGATAAGGAACTAATGAAAATTGAATAATGATGAATAATAGTTTTTACGGGGTGTTGAATGGTCAAAGTATTCATGACAAGGGTAAAAGTGGAATTGGATATGAATTATAGTCAAAAATGGTATGGGTAGAATGTGTGAAGAGAAAATAAAAAAAAAATATCCCTTAATCACTTAGGGCATAAAAAATAATGATTTTTCTAATTATTGTAAACACGTAGATATATGGAATATCGTTTATAATTGATAAAGATCCAATGTTGTGTTTATTTAGGCCACATACTGTCATATAATGATGAGGTGAATATTTATATGAAAGGATAATCACCCAAGAGTCATCAAAGCAAGTCTTGAACATATTCTGCACTATAGAGAAAGAATTATTTATTTATATATTGTATTAATTAATCAACATTTTTTAAAAGGATATGATTTATAAAGAATGAAGAAGTCCAAATTAATCAAATTTGAGTCAAAGGAGGATGTATAAAAGGTATTAAAATATGATAACATTAGGAAATTATTTATCCACTTTAGAAGAAGAATAAGAATAGTATGATCACACTACTTATACTGTTATGAGTGGGGAGATACTGGATAATGTATCAACTCCACCATAAATTTAATGGAAGGAAAATAAGAATAAAAATAACAATAACTTGGATCAAATCACTCTCAATGATACAACAAACATAACGAACTGGATCCAAGATAGTGGGTGTTTAAGTGCCAAAATATCATATTGGAAATAAAATACTGATTTTTGGGTGAAATGAACATGAAAACCACCCCAAAAGACCATTCATGGGCCAATGAACAATTTTCACACAAGATTCGGTGTTTGTGAAAAGATTTGTTTTTCCTCCAAACATATTTGTGTGAAAAAGATGAAGATATGTTCCGAAGAAATTTAAATGTTCTTAAGTGTTTGTAAGGCCTATACATGTAAGAATGAGTGGGGCATGCTAGAAATAATCCATTTGGGAAACCCCTATATGCAAGCATCCATTTGCGCACCAAAGGTGAAACAAAACCTAAAATTGTTTCGGTACCAAGCCCTAGAAGAAATTCATAATGAAGTAAACAAATATAGTTTCCCATCCATGAAATTTCACACCAAAAGGAAATAATTTTTGATATAAATAGAATCTCACCTCTACCCTTAGAGATGATCATCTGAGGATGATGAAATGGTCTATCGTGCACAACTCCCATTCGTCGGCCACAATGCACAAAACCAGTGATCATGGGCCCTTAATTGTAGAGATTGTTTGTAATAGCCCTCATGTGGTCCAAACCATGACTTGGCCTATGGTAGAATGATCCTCACACAACTAATTTTATGGTTTTATGGGTGTGTGAAAAGAGATATATCTTGCACGCAACACTGATCTGCATGAAGCTTCAAATATTACAAGAAACTATGCATATAGATTCCATCAGTTTCCCTTGTGTTAGTGATCATATATTCATAACTTTCATGTAAAATATAACCCAGTTTCATGGGAAAACTTCTTTGTTCCTGACTTGACACTACATATGCCTATAGTATATAAATTTCCTTACATATCTCTTTTAAGAATATGTACCCTAATGCCCATGGATTCTAAGCATAAGGACACAAATATCAGAATCCTAATCGACCACTCCTCCCAAGAAGTTTCAACACCATGCATCAACCAATGTTTCATGAGCGATGGTCATATAAACCCTAGGGGTATGTTTTGAGTACCACCACATCCAAGCAACATGATTTAAAACGGCCTAGTTGTACATTATAGTTGTTTGATGTTAAACTGCCCGATAATGCCCCCAAGACATGATGTAGAACTATAGCCTTACCCGGTGTGATAAACAAAATCTTCCTTGTGTAGGATCATCATGTGATGACACCTTCTCCCTCAACATGGGTTGAGAAATCCATAGAGAGAAACTATTATTCATATATCCTAAAAAATCCCTCTTATAAACTCCTTTAATGACATGAGTGTCATTACTTCATGACTTTACACCATAGATTGGTCCTAACAGACAAACTTATGATGCAGCATCAAACTATGTGGTTTCAGATCCCTTTTTTAGAATAGGGTATGTAGAATTCCTCCTAGAGGTGTAATCCCATCAATAATGGTAAACATAGGTGTGACATGTTAACTTATAGGGACACACCTAAAGATCTACCTCACAGGGTGTTGGATTCCAAAAATGTATACTCAAGTGTGACATAATCCCTTTATAGAGACACACCTCCCTGGTCCTCTACAAGAGGAATTATAATTAACCCTATAGATATTACTCAAGGGGTGTTTTGATCCATCCTCCCAGGTGTGACATCTTCCCTCTAATGGAAACACCTCTGGATCCTCCTTATAATGTGTTTGATCAGAAATGGTAAACTCAGGTGTTTCGTATTCATTTATAGGGACAAACCTTTAAATCTACCTTAAAGGGCATTTGATTTCATTTGGTAAAATATGGTTTCACATATTTCCTTATTGTGAGGCACCTCAGATCCACCTCATATGGTCTTCAATCCAAAATGGAAAACTAAGATGTGAGAATTACCACCCAACGAAAACACCTATGGATCCACCTCATAGGGAGTTCAATCCAAACATTGGTAAACTCTAGTGTGACATATGAAATCCTATGGATACACCTCCTTGATTTTTCCTAATTTTTAATTCTGATCTACCAACTCATCTCCATAATAAATTCTACTCATTCCCTGATCCATCTTTAGAGGATGTTCTAATCCATCTCCACAAAATGTAGAACTTGTTACCTGACCCATAATACAGAACACATGAAAAAATGCGATGATTGGCATAAAAATCAATGGAATACTCATTCCAAGAGCATTATTTACCTTGTTATCGACATGGTATGAATTGGGTTTCATGCCTAAATTCCTCATATGATATTCCTTCCAAAGAGGAAGATTCACTGGGGACCAATGCGACCAATTTACATATATGTGATGGGATTCACAACGTGACAACACTCTTGACTACAGGGTTATACCATATCAAGAAATAAGTAGTGTAATTAATTGATGACCTCATAAATATGGAAATGGTAATGAGATAAAAAAACATAAATCACTAAGGGATACATGGACTATGACACGAGCTTCAATGAGGGATCCATGGTAGGAGGAAGTTACATAACATCATCCAATTTGAACCAAGGAGAATACATCTCAGATGGATGTGATGAAATCCACCCACATTTGGAAAGTGGTAATATGGGGTAGTGAACACATGCACCAACCGTGGCCCCGATGATTCTATACTAGGACCCTTAGGATCCCCTTCAGTTGAGGAATTTCTCGACTAGACAAATCCCGTTTTTGAGTACCTCAATAATGGAAGTCTACTACTAGATCGAGATGATCATGAGTGAATAAAATGGTGTACAAAATTTTCCCATCTATAGTATAGAATTCCATTATCAGACTGACTACAAACATTGGTTTTATGGAATCCTCTCTAGTTTCATCAAAGGGGATGATATTCACCATGATATGTAAGAATTCATATGTAGATCTTGTTCCACCCATCTGGTTGTACAGAAAATCTACCAATAGATTAAAAGGACGGGATATTTCTCTCCCACCATGGTCTACAAGTACATGAACATATCTAGAAGGTCTCATGCTTTTCATATCTATGCTAATATTGTGCATCAGCCACTGAACATTCCCCAAACCTCCAAAAAACTTTGGCCCATTTCTATATGGGAAATTAATGTTTTATGGATATATATACCAGTTAAATCCCACTAGATCTGGTTCATCTAATCCAAAATGAATTTCTTTTTTAGTAGGAAGAAGTCATTCCCCTCAAGGAGGTCAAATACCAATCTGTTATGGAGTTTTTTTAGCTCTGACATAAACCACTGATTTGGATTTCCTCGTGCTATTCTCACAAATAATGGCACAAACATACGGATTTTTGAGTTGATGAAATTGTTTTTCATGTAACATATTTGATCTAACCATAATTCTCACTACCTTGAATAATAAATTGGGAATTTTTAAGTGTCCAACAAGACCCTCTCTAAAATCTTATAAAAGTGGGTGGTCCAAAATAAGAAAGTATGGCTTGAAAAGATCCCCACTTCCGTCTAAGACAATCATATGATGACTCCTAATTCCACCTAGATGACGACATATTCCATGGTGTGTGTAATGGAGGTGTTATTTCCCAATTAGGTTAATTTTTCCTCACTCCAAACCAATTTTTAGGACTATAATATGTTATTAAAAATTATATAAGTATATTTATATGAGTTTGAATCCCTCAAATAGAACATGATCTAGGACTTTCATAATCAACAAAAGACCAATAATTGGATAACAAGAGTGTTCAACATGAAGGTTAGCCGCCACTCCTACCTCCAGAGTAACATGGTACTTGATCTCAAAATGTTGATGGCACATGGAAAGATGCTTCTATAGATATAACCTATATAAGAGAGACCTTACATAATTAATAAAGAAAATCCCATTGAATTATACCCTTTAATCACCATAGATTTTGATCTTATTATGATTCCCACTAATTTAATGTTTCTCAAATAGTACATCATTTATAGAGCCAAACACATCCTAATCACACAACATTATAGTATGTGATCAGTCTGAGATTTATTACGATAAACTATTATCATCCCCATGATCCACGAAACATGACCTCAAACTATTTTCATAGGTCCATGAATTACGAACATAAATTTTTTTATCGCCCACAATGTGAGTTGTATGACTTTAAACTAATAAGCCTAAAGACCTTATTTTATGATGCAAAACTATGGCCATAACCTGTATAAATTCATGATTCCTCTCAATGAAATATTATTTTTTATCAATTGAAATTGGGATTCCTAATGTGATATTAGATGTATAAAAAAATGCATCCTCAATACATGAATTTAAACTATAGCCTTACCTCAAGATCTAAACATTAGTTTCCTCATGAAAAACACAGGATGAATTAGTTCCCTCACGTGAGAGGGTTTACTCCACTGGGGTTGGTCTTATACCACATAGTGTTCCAAAACAACATGCGTATTGATTATCATAATCATGGGATATATAGTGATTCATAGAATTTCTGTCTCTTTGACTATCTACAAGTTTATCAAACCTTTATCCACTTGGCACAATTCACGGTCTTAGCACTATGACTATGGATTTGGTGTATATCATTTTAAAAGGTGATCATGGTACACGAGCCTCTGGGATCAATTCATGTTAGGTATTATTTCTTATATGCCATATATAAACCCCTGATACCAACTTTACCGTAGTTTAAGAATCATTAACATAAACTATTTACCCTTCTACCTTCTCTATTGTCCAAGAATTATTACAATAAAATATTTTTCATTTTTTTCGTGGTACATATTCTGTGCATGAAATCCTCACCCTCCATTCACATTGGGCTCTACTCTTTCATTACATGAAAATAAAATTGAAGAATACACTTCCATATTCCAACCATCATAACATTAAACTAATTTCCATGGTCTATATGGTACGACCTCAAAATATGTGAAATTGGATTCACGATATATTTATATGCAGTAGGGCCTCCATCACAACCTTTCATGTTACAATTTATCACTTTTTCAATTCATAATAATAAAAAAAATCACCTCTCATCGGGGTCCAATCACTATGACCTTGGATTATATTCAATAACCACCATCTTCTTGGGTTTCCTCATCCCAAGTGTTTCAGCGAGCCTATTAATCCACACCCTCTCTAGATAACTATTTGTGTATTGATTATCAACATCATGGGATAAGTAGTAATACCAAGACATTTGGTCTTCGGGACTAGCTGGCGATTCACTATAAAACCATGTTTCACCTATAGTTTCATTACCCTGAAATACCTTAATGGGCCTCATTTTTTGTTATATCCCTGAATAACCTACATGACGATACTAGGGTACTGAATAGAATCTTGGCGCTAGGTAATTTAAAAAAATTGTTCATTATAGGACAAGAATTATCATCTCTGATGATCCATGCCCCTGTGTGGGTCCGTGAATCTTACATAAATTAAAGAGAAAACATAAACATAAATTAAAAACATAATTTTTTAGATTCGATTCCACACTAATCATATAATTGTTTCTATTAGTCTCTTATTGAAGGATATATTATAGGATCCATCTAGATCATACAAACTTTCTTAAAAAAAAATAGGATCATCAATCGTTCAATTACGGGTTCCAACATGGAGATATGATGACACATTCAACATTCTGAAGATCACTACATCATTGTGACTTCGATAAAAAGATATTATCCTGATATGACAACCTAGATCTAGAGATTATCTCTCTAGAAAGTGGTATAGGAGATAGAGGATTTTTAAATCTCAAAACTAATAGTCCATTATGTGAGATCCCCTCTCTCTATTTATAGTGCATGTTCAAAATACCAGGTAGGGTTGCTCGACCCCCATTAACGTAATGTACACTAAATAAATAATTATGATGAACTAAACTATCTCATTAATATTATTTATATTTTATCACATACCTATAATATATATTAAATATGTTATGCGATAAAATTTAGATATTTAAGTCAACTTGTAATTCCTGCTAATATTAAATGAACCTAGAATATTAAAATAATATTTGTTCGATTAATATTATTCCTCAAATTTTAACATCTTTTAAATAATTATTTTAAATTCAACCAAATTATTATTTACTTGAATAATAATGTATTTATTTATTATTTGTTGATCGATGATTTAGCCAACACTGGTACACCATGGTGGGCCCACATATTCCAATATACCTACTCAACAAAATAGAGAATATTATTGAATATGATGTTGTGAGTGACCCTCTAGGCTCTTATCTCAAAAAAATGAATCATATCCATATACTAAGAGTAGAGTATAGAAACACATCAAGGCCCCCGAAAGAGAGACTAAAAATCATAGAAAAAATACCAACCTATGAAAATACTCTATGTAATATAATCTCTTTACTTTTAAATATCTAATAAAGAAGGATACACACTTGTGTGATTTCCATTTTTTGATTTATTATTTATTGATATAACTCTATGGATTTACCCATGACATACTTGGAATAAGAATTATAATGGAACTACCATCTGGATCAAAAAGTATCTAGATATATAACTTCCTCAACCTAGACGTGACATATAATTTCATGACCATTCAACCAATGTTATACCACCAATGTCACACAAAACACAAGTGACCCTTCCATGATTTCATTATCATGGGTTTTGAATTTCATCCAATTATGGGATCAACTGACACACATTGATAATGATCTCAAGCCAGGAGACAAACATAAATTACTATAGATTGAAAAAACCAATGACACCCAAAACATGTGGTGTTTCTATTAGAGGTTCTTCCCTCATTATCTCACTAATATAGATAACCATGTGAAAACATCATGAGAAGAAGTATCAAATCTCATGAGCCCCCTACACCTGATATCCAGACATCAACTACGTCCATCATGTATGATGTATCTAAACAATATGACATTTTTTTAAGATTAATGTTATTGTATATCGAGGTTCTCATTATAGCCTTGGATATACTATATCCTTTTCTTAAGTAAGTTAATCTATTGAAATTACCATTAAATAATGGATGACTAAATACGTACACTATAATGGTAACTAGAAATCAATCATATCTAACTATATACAGGATATGATAATTAAAATTATAGTTCAATTTTTGTATAGGGAACACAATATTAAAATGCTCCAACTTGAACTAGAGCCAATTTTATAACAAACCATGTTTTATCTAACATGATAAAGATCATGTTTCTACTATATCATATATTTAGTTTTTAGGTTTTCCATGTTTCATCTATGTGGCTATTCTTCTACGTGAGACCTCATCTCCTTGAGTGAAACTTCTCAAGAGTTGTTATCCTTGATTATATACATTTTTTCCACTAGCATAACCATAAATCTTGGGAAATAACTATTACAGAATTATCATTATGATAAAACATTACTCGGTAGGTGTGATTCAAAGAACTAGAACAAGTCATTTCATTTAATAACTGGTAATTATCTACCTTAGAAACTATAACATACATGATATTTTTATGTAAGGAAACCATTGGATTATGCGATCTTGTCTCACTAAATATGTTATCCAAATTATGAAAATATATCACATTGATACAATGGAAGACTAGTTTGTGTCCCACCAAAATTAGTATCCTTTCATATCCGCTAACTAGGTATATAACTTTTGTACTTTTTGATGGTTAGTAAGATAGTAATGATTACTTACATTTTAGTTTTGTTAGATATAACTGATATTTTTCCACTATTATGTATATGTTTTAAAGATCATTTCTTGTACATGTCATGTTATACATGACTGATCCATTAAAAAAGCATACGGATATCATCATACCAAATTAATCTCTTCCCATATACCATACATGTTATCTTGGAGATATTTATTCCATGTGACATTGGTAACAATTATATCTTGAATTTTTCATGTTTTTATTTTTAATTTCCATATCAATATATGTAAAAATGACAAGGTCTAAGTGACCATTATATCTTACTCAGTAGATCATGTTCCCTCAGACATAGGTTTCTACTTTAATTCAGTCCCTAAAGAAATAACATTCATCCAGGTCTTAACTATCTATACTACCAATATCTATTTTTTATATGTTACCAAACATATTAAACATGGAAATAAATGGTGATCCTACTAACCTATGTTATATAGCTAGAAATGATTCATTCAAAATGAAAATTCTATGATATTTTCGGTTACTTTATTCCTAAATTGTATTTTAGTAACATTAAATCATATTTTAATTCTATGATGTCACTATCTCTTTCTAGTCATGTTTAACATACACCTTCCACAATTAGTGGTTGTGGAATCAAATTCACAATAACATTGTCATAGAAGTTTGATATGAAACTAAAATTTTGAATGGATTTTGGAATAATGACTTGGTATAACTAATCAAGAATTATTGGTACCACACGTGTACCATCCTTATATCATCCTACTTGAATACCCACAACAACATTCAAAATAATAATCCCTTTTTCACTTTGAAAGATGTAATCCAATGTAGAAATTTAATTGAACTTCTCAATCTTAGCTGATTTTCATAAACTGCTTACTTGTAGGAATTATTATTCTGAATAAATAATGCATCACTGGACATATTGAATATAAAACCATTTCAGTGGTTTAAAACTTCGTATACAGTATGTGTCTCTAAAATATTTCTCTTTTACGATATCTTATGGAACAACCTTCAATGCCAACTATTTGGGCATCTCTAGCATTGACTAAACCCAGGTCAATATTTCTCCCACCATATCAATTAGAGATGTTCACCCTATATAAATAAATAAACTAAATATCATTAAATATCTATTTTCTATTGTGGCGATTTATATGGTATCATAATTAACCTTTAGGATAATTTCCTTAGATTCACAATATGTTTTTATAAATGAATTTTTTTTCATTCCCTAATAAAATATTTTCATTTTCACACATTATCACATGAAATAATGGATTTCTATCATACAATGAATCTTATGATAC
The DNA here is from genome assembly GCA_963277665.1 of Viscum album. NCBI lineage: Eukaryota > Viridiplantae > Streptophyta > Magnoliopsida > Santalales > Viscaceae > Viscum > Viscum album. The sequence goes on along the minus strand of OY728132.1, from coordinate 1,473,325,451 downwards.
CCATTTTTCATTGTAGTTAGAATATGGTTATGGGATAATGCCATTTTTTTGGAAATCACTTGAAATAAAATGGATGTTTGTGCAAGTTGCAACATTGATACTATATAAATCATGGACTTAATGTATAAAATGTGGGATTACACATTCCTCTATAATAAATTTTTTGAAAAATGTTTACATTTATTTCTTCTTCATTGATCATCCTTATTAATATAAATTCTTTGATGTAGATAAGGTAATTTTCACATAGGAATTAGTTTCTGATATAATGCCATGACCCCATTTACCCAGAGTCGGTGGATTATTATGTAACATTGGCATTATCAGAAAAGATCAACTCTTGAAAGACCGATTAGTTTAGTAGCATTGGAAACACTAGATACATTCATAAATGTTACATTACATCATAAAGTGAAAAACTACAATAACATGGTCTCCATAGTCCACACTCATATCCCCTTCAGACTATCCTTTTAGGTCAATTATAAAATATTTCTTCAAATCGTGGGAAAAATAAAACATAGAAAGGGGTTATCTCAGATGCTCAGTAAGGATAACAATATATAGGAATCTTTCATAAATAAACATAAACATTTAAGAAAATGTATAACTAAAACAAAAGCCTTTTAAACATGAACTTCAGCATAATATTGCAAAAATAAAATGAAATAATGCCATTTACTTATTCACATGGATATTCTACTAGTCGAATAATCACATGAAATATAAATAACCACTTTCATAGTGATAGAATGCATAATTCCAGACTATCATAACCATGTAGCCAAGGCCTCGTGCAAGAATACAAATAAGATTTTGTCAAGGGATCATGCCAAGACACTAGTTTGTCTCATGAGAACTACCGATGCATTGAGGAGCTATAGTGGGCTCCACCCGTCACTTATTAAGTCTCATTAATTCATCATAGGAACAGGTTTAAACATATGATAAATTATAAGATAATCGTATCGCATAAAACATGCATAAAGGAAACATAACATTTCCACATTTTAATCATAAGATATCAATACAAAAAATTGATATAATAGAAACATTATAAAAACCATTTTCAATACCAAAATAAAATAAAAGTAAAACATGTTATTTAGTTTTAATTTTTTTAAATGTTATGGCTTGTAGAGGAAGCTGAAACCCAAATAATGGTCACGGCAGTGGAGAAGTCGTTGTCGCCGCATAAGTACGACAAAAAAAATTCACTTTTTTCATTTAGTAAAACAATTCGTATAAAAATATTCCTTTTGAGTAAAAGTAAATTCAAAGGTATTTGTACACCTTATAAAGGAAATTTGTGTATAAAACAAAATATTCCTCAGCGAAGGGAGATTGACACGAAGTCCCTTACCTCATGTCCGACTTGGCTCGACAGTTATTTAACCTCCTGAATAATAAACTAGAATTAATATCTAATTTATTAAGAACCTTTTTCAAGTTCATTATTCCTTTTATATCACTTATTAGCATGTTATGAACATTATGTAATTATTTAAGTTAATAATGGTCGTTTTGTCGATCTTTGGTACTTGAGTCAAAAAATAAACATCTTATAATTACAAGTTGTTCATGTGGTAAAATATCCATTATATCCAGAATTATATTAATGATGTAGATATCATATATATCATATATATCTAGTATATATATGAATTTATAATATTACATAACATTTAGAGGTAAGAAATGAAATGCACTGTTCATGGAGACGGTAAGCTTTGCGTACGCATGAACACTACTTTCATTTCTATTTCGTATTTAATAAAATGAAATCATAATGATATAAAGGAGTATTATAATTCCAGTATAATAATATATATAATATCATTTACTCTATCCTTTACACGTCCCACATATGGCATTAATGATTCAAATCACTTTGAGGGGGCGGTAGTCCGCACTTTAAAAAATGAAATTATTGCATTTACCCATAATGGAAATCATATAGGTATGACATAAATGAAAAATAAAGAAGCATAAGGAAAAAAATAAACATAATATATATCATATATAAATATAGTGACATCTTAATGGCCACTATGAGAGGTGTTAAAAAAATATTGAATAATCATCGTTTCGTGAAGCAGTAATTCACCACCCATAGAAACAATATGTTCTTTAACCATTAGACGAAGGTGTGTATAAGTGTAAATAAAATAAATCTCATAACAACATACTAGTATATTTAAGATAATGGTGTCATTACAAAAGAAAGTAATTAAAAGAGTTTAAGGGGTTGGAGAAGCAAAATAAAACAAAATAATATAAAAGAATGAATTACCTTAAAATCGGGTAACTCGTTTTGATTTGAGACAAAGGCTTCCTTGGAACGACTTATGCTCAAAGTGAGGCTTCTAGGAGTAAGATAGGGAATTTTAGAGAGTATTTGGGTAGAGTTTGGCCGAGAAAAATGGCTTTGAAGGTTTGAATAAGGTGGTAGAGGTGGTGGACTTTTATAAGAAGAGAGGAGGGGCACTCTTGGAAAGTCAAGAAATGTTACATTATTATGTAATGAGTATCAGATATTAAAGGTCCCATAATTATATATTTCTAGGATAAGGTGATAAGGGTTCTAAATCTACTCATCCAATAGGTTTTTGACAAGTGTATGTCTTAGAGTTTACATTATCATTTCATTTTATTTAAATCGGTAATTAATGAGGTAATCGTTGCATCATCATGGTGTCATAAAAAATTTAATTTATTTAATGTCTTAAAATTAAAAACAAATATCATGATGTAGAAAATATTTTTAGATTTCTGATGACTATTTATAGTGAAATAGATCATTTACACAGACAAAACTAATTTTTTTTACTTGGGTGATACATACTTGGGTTATACTTTCCCTTTAAAAAAATAATATAATAAAATGTCACTATCACCCAAAAGTGATTCCATGGGGTCCCAAAGTTTGGCACAAGGCATACCATGGACGACCATGACACAACCAGTAGCATTATGACACATTTTGGGGTAATTTGTTATTATTATGATATTATTTTATTACCCATAACTACCCGATTACTAATTAATCACCATAATTAAAGATAATTACCGTCGTTACTATTAATAATGTCAAAAAACAAAAGTGTCTTAATTATATAATTTGAACCTTATGATTCCAAATATGGAATCCATTTTACCAAATTACAAACACATAAATTTTAGTAATTAATTTAAAAATTATTCTCACTGTCAAAACAAATAGCGTGTTTTTAAGAAACAATATATATCAAAAGATTGACAATTGTTTATGTCCAATTTCAAAGTGAAATTAATTCTAATGAACACCATTGGATAAAATGGTAAAATTTTATTCAAATTATTCTTAAAAACCACTAAATAGTATAATTTATCACTATAAATTATTTTGATTAAAAATGTTGTTTTTAAGTATTTTTCACTATTCATCAAAAATTGGAAGTTCTCGGAAAAATACCAAAAAATCAACAGAGGCTAATTTTGATATTCCAAATCCTAAAATGAAGACCATTATGAAATATAAAATTTATATAATTTCAAAAAGGGGGTATTACTATTTATAATGGCTACTCTGATTGGTCACGGTGTGTTAGAACTTGAGGTTGCGTACAACACACACTACTCTATTATTCAAAAAGAAGCGTACCATAGAATCTTGGGGTGTTACTTTTTACATTACTTAAATAAATTGAATCCTTGAAATTTGAAATTTTTCTTTGAGAATAAAAGGATGAAGGTATAAAATACCTTTGTGGAAAACCGACATCGAAAATAAGGTTAATTAAATTTATCCTTAATAAGTGGGAAAGGGAAATGAAATAGTCACCACCAAATTATGATCTCGATTAAGAGAAAATTGGTGGAAATTAGAGATATATAATTCGAGGGAAAATGTAAATATTTGTAGGGAGTGATTGAGGTCATCAATCACAAATAAGTGTAAAATTGAGTGCCTCAAAGCCTTCAATCTATGTTGATTTGAAATATCATCAGTTCAACAAAACATAAGGTATTAGGATAACACATTTTTTGTTTTAATATCCCTTTCCTAATGTTTAAGAAATAATTTATTTATAGAATAAGATATAGGTATATATATATAAATTCTTGACATGCAGAGTTTCAACCTTCAACAAATTTCTACCACAAACTCATCTTTCACTCAAAAAGAGAATAAAACTCAAAAATATTATATTTATCCTAATCGTACAAGGTTAAAAATATTAACACATACTGTTTAGATTAGGAATTTTTTTTAATAAACAGGGACTTCCTATAAGCTATTGGTAGGTAATAAAGGCCTTTCGCACTATGGTTGTGGGTTCAATTCCTACAGTTTTGTCCACCGCGATGGGTTATCCCCCAACCTGCAGGTTATCCTTTTCCAAAAAATATTGTGTTATAATATTCCAAAAATAATCTTCAAAAATGTTTTAACATTAAAAAATACTATCCAATGTTAAAATTAATCCATTCTAACCATTATAGTTGTCCAAAATACCTCTGTCCAGACTTTCTCTAAAAGGTCTCTAATTTCCAAAATCAATTGTAACATCAGATTCCCCAAACAAAGTAAAGTTTTATAATTGTCACATACTAAAAATATTATTACCTTAATCATATTAAAACATTAATGAAAACAACAAGTATTTTAGTACAATACTTAAATATATCACATTATTCTTATAACCAGAATATAATCCATGAGTCCAAAAGCACCAATACATAAATTATTCCACTTCAACTGTAGTAACAACATAAGTTTGGGCTTGATCCCTTGGCCTTTTCTGAGGTAAGTACCCCTGACGCATAGGAAATTAATTTGCATAATTCCCCATTTCCCTACAATTGTAGAATTCAACAATGATAGCCTCTTTCTTTCCCTTGCAATCATGAGCCTGGTGACCTTTTTATCCACATTTATAACAAACTACCATTCCCTTTAGGCAAGTACCTGCATGATTCTTCCCAAAATTAACACATAATGGAAAATCCTTCTTTCCCTTTTTCCCTTTATCTGTCTCTTGTTCCACCGTTCCCTTCTTCTCTTGCTTTACTTTGTTGTCATAAGACATAGAGAATTCCATTTCTGTATTGATAGTACACGAGACAATATCTTCGTACGATGAGAAGGATTGTAATACTAAATCCAGACGGAGAAATGGTTTTAACCCATCAATGAAACGATAAATCTTACTTCTTGGGTTATGTATATAATCTGAAGCATGTGTCGCTATCCTTGTAATGTTGGCCTCATACTTTGCGACATTATCATCCTCCTTTTGTCTCAGACTCAGAAATTGCCTTTCCATATCCGCTCTATGGTCACGAGGAATCTATTTTTCTAAGAAAAGCTCCTTTAACTCCCTCAATTCCATATTTTATACTTCATAATCTTTCTTCGTGTTTTGTATCAATGACCACTATTGATCAGCATCTCCAGTGAGGTGATAAACTACCATGACAACATTTCCCTTTCACTACTCCCCATATCCAGAAATATTTTGTCTAGGGAACTTATCCATTGCTCAGCTACTAATGGATTTGTACTCCCATTGAATTTTGGTGTTTGTTGCCTCATGAAGCGGTCTATCATTGACCCTCCACGTTGCCGATCAGGGTGCTCCATATGAGTAAGGTTATTATTCATAACCTGATTGAGTTGTCCCAGTATGGTGATAAGCTGATCAGCAATAATTGTATCACCAACTCCATTATAATTATCTTGAGCAAGAGCACAATCCCTACATGGAGTGCGTGCATTGATACAGTTTCCATTCCTTCCACTAGTATCCATTTCTAAACAAATGTCATAAACTTGATTAGTTTATGAATCAAAATACATAATTCCATACTTTTAAAACACTTAACATAAATTGAACTATATATGGATATAATCCATAAAAAATGATTTCTTTGAGGAAGTATATACTCATAAAACCTTCATAATGGTATGTAAAGAAATCGTGAATTATCTTAAGCATATCCCCCAGGAGTGTCGTATCCAAGAGTGCAGCAAGGCCTCTTTTCGTGCACCAGTTCCCGTTCGATTCTATCTCAAAGCGGTGTTTTTGGGTTTTACCCCTAGGTCATCTGTGCCAGAGCCACCTCTACCTGCTAATATCCAAATAGGGATGTATCGCTCGGAAAACTCACAAAATATCTACAATACCAAAATTCTAGGAAGTTCTTCTATACAAATCCTCAAAGTCCATCTTAGGGATATGTGCTCTAATCGGAGTTTTCCTAAATCTAGCTTCCAAGTTTAGTACAAAACTACCTCTTATACCAATTGTAACACCCCAAACCCAATTACCCATTGTCGGTGCATTATTATGTAACATTGACATGATCACAAAAGATCAACTCTTGAAAGAATGATTTGTTTAGTAGCCTTGGAAACACTAGATACATTCATAAATGAAACATTACATCATAAAGTAAAAAACTAAAATAACATGGTCTCCATAGTCCACACTCATATCCCCTTCAGACTAACCCTATAGGTCAGTCATAAAATATTTCTTCGCATCTTGGGAAAACTAGAAAATAGAAAGGGGTGATCTTGGATGCTCAGAAAGGATCACAATAAAGCTAAAACTTTCATAAATAAACATAAACATTTAAGGCAATGTATAACTAAAACAAAAGCCTTTTAACCATGAACTTCAACATAATATGGAAAAAATAAAATGCAATAATGCCATTTACTTATTCACATGGATATTCTACTAGTCAAATAATCACATGCAATATCAATAACCACTTTCATAATGATGGAATTCATAATGCCAAACTATCATAACCACGTATCCAAGGCCTCGTGCCAGGACTACAAATAATATTTTGTCAAGGCTTCATGCCAAGACACTAGTTTTTCTCATGAGACCTACCGATGCATCGAGGAGCTATAGCGGGCTCCACCCGTCACTTATTAAGTACAATTCATTACTCGTATGAAGAGGTTTAAACATATCATAAACCATAACATAATCGTATCACTTAAAACATGCATAAAGGAAACATAACATTTCCACATTTCAATCACAAGATATCAATAAAACACATTGATATAATACAAAAATTATGAAAACCATTTTCAATACCAAAATAAAATAAAAGTAAAGCATGGTAGTTATTTTTCATTTTTTTAAAAGTTATGGCTTATAGAGGAAGAAGAAACTCAAATAATGGTCATGGGGGCAGAGAAGTCGTTGTCGCCGCATACATACGACAAAAAAAACATTCCCTCTTTTCATTTAGTAAAACGCTTCATATAAAAAGATTCATTTTGAATTAAAGTAAAGTCAAATGGGTTTATACACCTTATAAAGGAATGTTGTGTATAAAAAAAAATATGCCTCAATGAAAGGAGATTGAGGCGAAGTCCCTTACCTCGTATCCGACTTGACTCGACCGTTCTTTAACCTCTTGAATAATAAACTAGAGTTAATTTATAATTCATTAAGAACCTTTTTCAAGTTCATTATTCCTTTTATATCACATATTACTATGTTATGAACATTATGTAATTATTTATGTTAATAGCGGTCATTTTTTCGATCTTTGGAACTTGAGTCAAAAAATAAACTTCTTATAATTACATGTTTTTCATGTGGTAAAGTATCCAATATGTCCATAATTATATTCATGATTTAGATATCATATATATAATATATATCCAGTATATATATTCATTTATAATATTACATAACATTTAGAGGTATGAAATGAAATGCACCGTTCATGGAGACGGTAAGCTGTACGTACGTATGAAAGCTACTTTCATTTATATTTCGTATTTAATGGAATGAAATCTTAATGATATAAAGGTGTATCATAATTACAGTATAATATCATATATAATATCATTTAATCCATCCTTTACACGTCCCACATATGGCATTAACAATTCAAATCACTTTGAGGGGGCGGTAGTCCGCACTTCCTAAAATTAAATTATCGCATTTACCCATAATGGAAATCATAAAGGTATGCCATAAATGAAAAATACAGAAGAATAAGGAAAAAATAAACATAATATATATCATATATAAATATAGTGACATCTTAATGGCCACCATGAGAGGTGTTAAAAGAAGATTGAACAATCATCGTTTCATGAGGCAGTAATTCCAAACCCATAAAAACAGTATGTTCTTCAACCATTAGACGAAGGTGTGTGTAAGTGTATATCAAATCCTTCTCATAAAAACACCATAGTATATTTAAGATACTGGTGTTGTTACAAAAGAATGGAATTAAAGTAGTTTATTGGGTTGGAGTAGCAAAATAAAACAAAATAACATAAGAGAAGACATTACCATAAAATCAGGTAACTCTTTTTGATTTGAGCCAAAGCCTTACTTGGAAAGAATTATGCCCAATGTGAGGCTTATAGGAGTAAGAGAGGTAGGTTGAGAGAGTATTTGGGCAGAGTCTAGTTGTTCCAAATGGATTTGATGGTTTGAATAAGGTGGTAGAGGTGGGGGCATTTTATAAGGGTAGAGGAGGGGCACTCTTGGAAAGTCAAGAAATGTTACATTATTATGTAATGAGTTTAGGATTTTAAAGGTCCCACAATTATATATTTCTAGGATAAGATGATAAAGATTCAAAATATACTCTTATAATATGTTTTTGAAAAGTGTATGTCTTAGAGTTGACATTATCTTTTCATTTTATTTAAATCGTTAATTAATGAGGTAATCGCTACATCATCATGGTGTCATAAAAAATTTAATTTATTTAATGTCTAAAAATTATAAAAAAATATCATGATGTAGGAAATATATTTATCTTTATAATGACTATTTATAGTATAGGAGATCAATTACACAGACAAAAAAAATGTTTTACTTGGGTGATTCATACTTTGGTTATTCATTCACTTTAAAAAAATAATATAATAAAATGTCACAATCACCCAAAAGTGATTCCACGGGGTCCCAAAGTTTGGGAAGAGGCATCCCATGGTCGGCCATGACACAACCAGTAGCATTAGGACACATTTTGGGGTCATTTTTTATTATTATGATATTATTTTATTACCCCTATCTACCCGATTAATAATTAATCACGATAATTAAAGATAATTTTGTCATTACTATTCATAATGTCAAAAAACAAAAGTTTCGTAATTACATAATTTGGACCTTATGATTCCAAATATGGAATCAATTTTACCAAATTACAACCACAAAAATTGTATTAATTAATTGAAAAATTATTCCTGCTGTCAAAAAAAATAGCGTGTTTTTAAGAAACAATATCTATCAAAAGATTGACAATTGTTTATGTCGAATTTCAAAGTGAAATTAATTATAATGACCACCATTGTATAAAATGGTAAAATTATATTCCAATTCTACTTTAAAACCACTCAATATTATAATTTATCACTATAAATTATTTTGATTAAAAAAAATATTTTAAGTATTTTCACTTTTCATCGAAAATTGAAAGATCTCAGAAAAATACCAAAAATTCAACATAGGCAAATTTTGATATTCCGAATCCAAAAATGAAGTCCATTATGAATTATAAAATTTATATAATTTCAAAAATTGGTTATTACTATTCATAGAAGCTACTTTGATTGGTCGCGGTGTGTTAGAACTCGAGGTTGCGTACAACACACTCTGCTCTATTATTCAAAGAGAAGCGTACCATGGAATCTTGGGGTGTTACATATGCTACATTATATTGATTGATGAATTATTGGTCAAGATATTCTTATTCATGCTAGACCGATGAATCATGTATCTTTTGAACATGATAATTCAATACATCACCTTACCATTCCTTAAAGTCTAAAATGAATCTTATAATGTATATTTACCACTTGCATACCCCTGGAGTAGTTCATAATCACTAACTGAACTAATTTTGAAATCATTGTAGAGAACCTTTATTTATAAAGGGTTATTTGTCCAATAAAAATATGTATATACATCTATAATACATGTGGTGATATCTACTGATTTTACATAAAAAATTGTGTATATCCTTGATGTACACATTTATTTTTTTACTTTAAAAGTAATTATCTTTCTAGGAATAGGTAAATAATTATTTTATATAATATTCATAATACCTTAGCTACGATATAATTATCCCTGAACAATTGGATGAGTATGAAACACCAAAAACAACATTCATTAATTACCTTGGAATATTGTTTATTTGTGTCCAATGGACACATGAGAAATATGTTTTGGCAGTACTCAAAAAAAATCTATATTAGAATCAATCACTTATAAATTACAAGTTTTGTACTTCTCACTGATATCTTAAGAATCACCAATTCTCATTCACTCGGAGAACACACCTTACTTATTTTAATGTTTCTATACATGGTTACTGTATCTTGATACACATATGTGATAAGGATATTGTATTTAATAGACAATAAGTATGTAAAAACAATACATATAATGGAAAAGTATACAATTAATAAGAAGAAAGAACTTGTTTATTCAATTATGTTTTTTGTGATTAATCTTTAATAGAATTATTTCATCACATGTGAAGAAAATGACATCCATTATTAATAACCATCCTAATTTCATTGAAGTATGTTTTGAATTTGACATTGGAGTTACACTTTCCATTATACTTTTCCCCTTTCCCTTCAATATGTTTTCAATAATAACTAAATATTTAATAATTATTTAATATTATTATTTACTTACCCAACCTCACCCAAAATGTATCAAACTATTTTAAGTCATATTATTCATTAAAAAATATAAACTAAAGTAAATGGGTAAAAATGATATGTGAAAGGGATCTGTTGAAAGATCTTGACCTGCCTTTCAATTTACACATGAACAGTGTAGTTATCACCCATTCATTTCGTGATTCACATTCTCCTCACAAGCTACTTGGTGATGAGACTACATGCCCAATCATCCATATCTTGATATTGTAACCACAACTAGCAATGGATGTTAATGATAGAATTATGACATGACTTTAATATGATTCATATATGAGTCTCTTGTATGATTGTTTTACACCTTCTATTCCTGAGGTAGCTCAATAGGAAAAGGTATACCAACACCTTGAATTTCATGTACTTTAGTATTATGAACAAGAATATATAGTACACTCAGAAATTCATGCTAGTTCAGGTTATTATTTTGTCTAAAAAATTTTTCATTGTATTTCATGGTATTACATTCCAATTTCTACAGAAAAAATAAAATCTAGCATATTTTAATTTTTATCTTTATTATAGTATTATACATTATTGATGAATTATATCATTGAACATCTGTCACAATTTTATCAAATTCTAAGAACTCTATGTAGTAGAAGTATAATAATATATATCTTGAGTATCATAGGGGAATGGATCCTTGCACATACCAATATAGTGTACAAGCTATTTTTATTCATTTACTCAGAGAGCTTAAGGCAGGATTTTGACTTACTAGCTGCATTAACTCGCATTCCATGATATGTTGAGTGAAGCTTGAGGTTCTAAAAACATATCATGATTTTATCATCTCTTACCTCTAAAGTAATGTAATATAAGATATAGCTAATCCTCACTTTTAAATTAATTAAGTCAACCCTTTTTTCTCAAAACAACTCCACAATAGTAAGAGGTATGCTCAACTATGGCTAACCGTGCATCCCAAACACTGGGTTGTGCTCAAATTTAAACGACTAAAGGAGTTCTCTACTTATTATTTAATTGATGGTTTTATTAGTTTTATCAATGAATGTAATAAATTTCTATTAATATTTTTTAATATATTTTCTCCCTCATTATGGAACATTAATAGAATACAGTCACTGCATCTTTCTGTGTTTAATTGCTTAATATTCTATATATTTTCCCACTGATATAAAATCAATAAAAAATTAAATAAATTAATAAATAAACTCAACTAAAAAACATTTCTTGAGAATCTAATACTTATTGATCCATTTAATCCTAATGGATCAATCATGGCCTAGGGATAACATACCTGAGTCACAGATTATCTCATGATGAAGCTCATTGCCGTCCAATGAGTCTACTTCTCATTTGTAGTGTCATCATGAATTGGCATTGTATGTGTTTTACACCATACTCATCATGGAGAACCACCTCATCTTGGAGGGGTCCACGCAATTCATAATCTTCATCAATTTTATAAAAATACTCGCACACAGGTGTGAGAGACATGAGTTGCAATGTACATCAGTTAAGTTGGACATGAAGTCGCTATAAATTTTGACCAAAAAGACAATGAAAAGACCATCTAAATTAATTAATTAATTACAAAAATTTCATGTGGTTGAAAAATTTTAATTAAATAATGTAAATCATACAAACATTTTTTGGCAAAAAATTTCAAGACCATTTAGGGGTAAAAAAAGATAAAAAATGAAATTGTAATGTTAAAATTTTAATTAAAAAATTATTTTAATTAAATTAAATGATTTAAGTAAATTCAAATAATCTAATTATATTTTGTTACTAAATTAATTTAATTTTAATACCACACATTAAACCAATAAATTAATTTAATTTCCTAAAAAAATTAATTTAATTTTGACGAGGTATTAAAATTATTACTTTAACCCAAAATTATTATTTTTATTATATTAATTTAATTACCTAATAAAATTAATTAATTTTAATTAAATTAATTAACCCTAGGCCCCAAAAAATTTGGCAGGCAAAAATAATGTTGTTTCTAACCCACACCAACCCATCTCAGTCCATAAAAATCTCGTTCTTGTTTTTTCTAGGTCAGGATGGTCCGCCCAGACCCGTATCATGTCTGGAAGACCCACCTAGGCCTATTTTAAGGAAATACTAATACAATAAAACTGAATGGTACCTCAAAGTGGTGTGATGAAAGATGCACTGGATCTACTCAACTAGTATGGTGATGGGAGGTTGGACAAAATGAGATGGAGGCCACAGTCGGGCTAGATCTAAAATTTTTGGGTGATATCACATCACATGGAGGAGGTGGCTACTCCCATATCACTGAGGAACCCACAACAATAGCAAAGCGCTACTCGAGCACTAGATTTGGGTTGACTTGGTTGGAGAGAGAGGCTGGTGGAGGTGCGGGTTATTGAGATTAGTGACCCAATTCGTATTCAAAAAGCCTTATTTTTTAGGATCGAGTACTGGTTCGGTACAAGGGAATTTGGCCAAAAACAATGACCATCAGCACTAGTGACCTTATTAGAGAACACAATGGGTAGGTGCTGCTTGGGAACACATGGGTGCCACTATTTTAGGGAGGATCCAGTGGGATCTAATCATGGTCGAGGAGGCCTACACGGGAGGTGGACTAGTTGTGGTTGTGGAATGTGTGCATTGGAGAAGCTTAGAGGAGAAGCATTAGACCTTGGATATGCTGGATGGGTGACACGTTGGAGGGAAGTAGTGACCATGGTCACTAGAGGAGGAGGACCACATAGTGAAACCGTAGGGAGGGAGAGTCCACATAGAGGTATGATCTTCTAGAAAGGGGAGGAGAGGATGAGGTCATAACTTGATATAGAAGGTGACCTGGGGTGATATTCTCCATGTGGGAGATAGGGGAGGGGCCAGCCATGTAAAAACATTAAATGGATATTCCACTTTTTTTAATTTATAGACTGGTGGGTCAAGCATCATTTCCAACCACACCATTTTTAAAATTCAATAATCATGCACAAAAGAACACCCCATTTATATTTTTTATTAGTAAAATTCAACAATTATGTGATATTAAAGATATTATATTGTTATTCTATTACCGGTGGGAAAATTATGGAAAATGGAAAATACTATTTGGGCCATCATTTTTTTTCCAAATAATTCATTTAATTGTAAAATTCACCAATGATAAAACATGGGTTTGATCACAAAATTTTACACTAAATGACTGATTGCATTCAATCCATTTTTTGGATGATCGTAACACGGTCATCCAAACTCCAATTGTGTTGTGGTTTGATTCATTGGGACCAAAATTAAACCCTATACTTAATTAAAATGTAAATTAATTTTTCTAGGTTTAGATAATTTATGTGACTCCCTTTAATACCATTTAAAAGTACTGTGGAACCAATTGGAAGCCAATAGGATGGGAATTTTAAGATATTTCATCATCAAGATGACCATAACAATTGTCTCTGATGATCCAATCATAGGTACAATTATAGGATCTCGTGTAAGATAAATAGAGCACAATAATTTAAATAAAAAACATAACTTTTTTAATGTGAATCAACACACTACATCTGAGTGTTCTTGAAAATTTATAATTAAAGGATCTATATAATGATCCCTCTATTCCATCCACACACCCATAAAAAATCCATAGAATCCTCTATCATCAAATTTCAAGTGCTATCAATGAGAATTGTTGAAACCTTGGATGTCTTAAAGATCACCACATCGACCTGCCTTCGATGCAAGGATATTAGCTTGATCTGATCACCTATATTGTTATATTATAACTTTAGAATGTGGGATATGAGAGAGAGGCTATGGAAATCTCATAATGAATAGTCTATTGTTTGAGATCCACTCTCTCTATTTATAATGTTTGTTTAAAATACATGAAATGGTTCCCTGAACCCCATTAATTCAACATCCACCAAATAAAAAATTATGAAAATTTAAACCATGTTATAAATATTACATATATTTTATTATATACATGTATTGTATATTATATATCTTATATTATAAATATGATCCATTTAACTCGACTCATAAATCTTTCAAATATTAAACAAACCTAGAATATCAAAATAATATTCATTTTATTAATATTATTTCTCACATTTTACAAAAATTGTATTTATTTTTGATAAATTAAAACCATTAATTCGTTACATTAACAATGACGATATCTTGTATTCTTTGGTGATTAATGAAATAGAAAACACTCATACCCCGTGCTGGGGCTCACCATGTCCAATATAACTCTTCAACATAATAGGGATGATTATTGAATACACTATTGTATGTAACCCTGTATGACCTTATATCAATAGTAGAGAATAATATCTATAGACCAATGGTAGAGTCTAGTAACCCATCAAGGTCCCAAACGACATAATTAAAATCATAGAAATAAAACACAACCTATGAACACATACTGTGTAATATAATCTCTTTGTCTTTAAATATCTCAAAAAGAGGGACACACACACTTGGGTTGTTTCCTTTTTCCTGCTTTCTCATTTTTTTGATCTAACTATATAAATTTTCCACCGATTTCCTTGGAAAAATTACTTATGATGGTATAAAAATATTGATCCACAGTGTCCAAGATATATAAAATTCTCATCCTATAATTGAAAAATCCTTTTTTTGACCATTCAACAAATATCATACCATCAACGGTGAACCCAACACAAGTTACGTCATAACCATTTCATTATCTTGGTTTTCCGTTGCATCAAAGTTTGAAATAAAATGGGACACATTGGTAATGATAAAAATTTAGGAGACTGAAAAAAATCTCTATATATTATAATAACCAATGACACCCAAAACATGTGGTGTTCTTATTAGAAGGGTATTTCCTCATAATCTAATAACTAGAGATCACCAAGTTTGATCTTCATGAGAATATGTGATAATTCTTATGACCCTCAGCACCTGATTGTCATACTTCATCTATTTTCAATCAATATGATATATCTAGACCATTTGACCATTGTTTAATATTAATGTCATTTTATCTTGAGGTTCTCATTATAGCCTGGCATCTCTTATAACCATTTGATAGGAAAATAAATCTATAAAAATTACCATTAAATAGTGGATGTAGAAATATTTATATTATTATACTATGTAAAAAACATGCATGTATAATTCTATACCTGTTATCGTAATCAAAAGTAATGTTCATGTTCGGTCAAGGGAACCCACTATTACAACACCACATGGGCCCATTATGGGGTCTATATTTCCTTATATCTAAGGAAAGAGTGGGAAAATAAATACAGAATCCCTACTAACATCCATAATTCATGAAATTAAACAAAAATATTACCACATATGAATTTAGGATGCCACTTTGTGTGAGATGATTTTAGACTGTATTAAAAAAAGATTCCCCATATGAAAAATATGGGATGCACAAACACCAATGTTCTAATCACATAAAGATAAACTCTATCATTACCCTGTATAGATTCATGTCCAAGTATTAGAAGATTCAATATCATAATTTTAGAGGGAATTCCCCTTATATTGTTAGTATCCATCCATAAAATGTTCCATGACATTGTAGAGCTTGATTTTCTTCCTTATGGGTTATGTATTGATTCCTGGATGTTCCATCATGGGCCTATCCTTTAAATTGACTTATTTATAAGACATCACCCGATTAATTATTGGAACTTCATGCATTATTCAATTTGGAAAACCATCACCTCCTAATTTGAACATGTTCTCCAATAGAATGGTCTCATGCCAAAATGGACCACTTACCATTCTGATATTATATCTCGAAGGATCTTTGACAGTATACATAAAATTCTATGTTTTGAACTCAGTCTATGGTTGATCCTGAATTCACTAACCCCTCCTTTAATCAACATGGTTATAGAATCTATGTTTCAAACATGGTCAACAGTTTTTACGATACATTTGGTTTTCATATTTCAATATCAAGTACTTAGATGTTGTGTCTATCCTTAAGAGATTTTTGACCATGTTCTTCCATAATTTCATTCACACAGTAATTAAAATTGTTAGATTAGTAGTAGTTTTTAAAGGGAGGAATATACAACCACTTCTAAATTTAATTTATATATGAATTAGTGGATGGTTATGAAATAAAGCCTCTAATAATTGAATTTACAGGGGGTTCAAAACTCCTGTCTTAGTTTCTTATCAATATTTTTTCAATAATTTGTTGGATTGTTTAGGTGGTTATGTAAAAACCACATATAATTTAATAATTAGTGGTGATATATATTAATTTGGATTTCAAAGTCATTATATATATATATTATAATTATTTGGATTATATATTCTTTTTATCTACATATAATATTATTTGGATTCTAAAGTCCATATATATATAGCAGAATTTTTTTCTTAAAGAAAATAGTGGGGGTTCAAAACCCCTTCTATCTCTTAAATATGAGGGGGGTTTTGAACTACTGTAATAACTGTGTAATGAAGAGAAATATGTGTTATAATCATTAACACTGATCAATTTCTATGAACTAGAGATTTGTGATTTGAGTCATTCAAATTTTTGAACACTGAGTGAAGATGAATTTAAAACAATCATTTAAACAATATTTCTGATTAAAAAACTGTTTTTGATTATATTCATATGACTAGTAGATAGTTTTTTTTCTTGTAGGTCCAATTTGATAAATATATTGGGAGATAGGGTTCCTAGTCAATTTGGATGTGACTGCTATGATCAATTAATGTAATTTTTTAGATGAATTTCCAAAATAGAAATATTTAATACTTATTTTTTTGGGTCTTTCGATGTTGGATGATTGAGTTTTATTGAGGGGGATACATTATTTATTAACTGATTGTGGCCAAGGTAGAATTAAAATTGAAGGAAAGTATTTAATTATTATATATCTGATCATGATTAAATAATATATATGGGTTAAAACATGTTAATTAAAGTCAATACGCACAAGGGGTAATCAAACTTAGATAATAGATCTCTGTTTGTGTAAGAATCCAAAGGTTTCACTAGTTCGGGATCGAATAGACTAGTCTAAACAAGATAATTATGATAGGATCTATGATTAAAATTCCAAGTTTTTTTAACCAATATGGAGGAAAAAACCAAGACTATAAAATAAAAATATTCATGATAAAATTTATAAATTATATAGAAAGTAGGTGCATATTGTTGTGGGTTTTTTTGAGTAGATTAGATAAGGCTACAGAGGACATGGTAGAAGGTTGTGAGTGTTGCTAATGTATAGACATGACCTGCCTATGCAATTTAATTGAATTTACCATATGTTTCTCTTTTAAAAGAGGTATTTAAATAGGAGGATTTTGGTTATTATATAATAGATATATGTGTGGTGACTAAGACACTCAAGAGGGATGATTCTTTGATCCAATATAAGGAACGTCAAGGAGAGATAATGTCGAAGATCAATTAAGAAGAGAAGGGCAAACACTAGATAGAGAATAAACTCTCACCCTTCGTTATTTTTCTTTTTTTATCTCCAATATATTATCATCTTGTTATGTTATTCCAAATATAATTATGTTTTTTGTTAATTCATTAATCAAATTACTATTATAATATTTTTTTTAAAAATATTTAATTTCTTGATTTATTTATTAAAAAATAAAATTCAATCATGTTGTCTGTATTTTTTTCAATTTAGTTCTTGATTTTTTTTGATATACTAAAAAATAAAAAACAGGATTATGTATTTTTTAAAATCATAGTACCCAATATAATAAATCAACTAATTGAGTAGATGGGATTAATTGAAAGAAAATATGAAAGAGAATGGCATTAAACATTGTAAGTTACACCTAAATCATTTATTTAATTTATTTCCACTGTACTTGAAAGTATTTGATGAAAAGGATTATATACATTTTGGTGATGTAGTTTTGATGTTCTATTTAAACTATTCACATGAGCTTTATTTTATTAAAAAATTTCAATCGATATTCACATTAGTTTTCTTTTGGACTGTATGACAGTTCTCAATTCAATTTTGAAACACTATAAACTTGTCACGCAGTCAATTTTATGTCTTTAATTCCATCATTATGTACATTATTTCTATCTCACACATGTATTTATCCACATTTTTAGTGATTTATTGATAAATTAATCCTAGAAAACACTCACCTTCCTTCCTTTTGGATCATTAATTCACTTCCAGAATAGTGTTCATCTATAAATGAAATTTGTTAGTCATGAAGGCCTACAGTCTAATAAAATACACATAAAAATGGGTATATTTATGTTATATAAAATGAGCATATGGAAGCCCAATAGTGATATATAGGTTGAGGGAGCGGGATGGAGTCACAATTCTCAAACTCTATATTAGTTGTAAATACATAAAAAATGTTGATATCATATTATATGATATCCCCATAGTTGTATCATTTGATGTGGAATATAGATTATTTTATTATAGTTTTCAATATATATATAAATTAATGTACAATTGGATGGTTTGTGTGATTTGGAAAAAATCAAATCAATAATCTCTTTAGTACAATTATATATATATATATATAATTGTTGTCACAATCTAAACTAGGATACCAACAAAATATAGATCATAATAAATCCCTTAATATACCTAAATACCATCCCCATGATAATGAAAATAACCTAAGGAATCCAAATAAATAATTGGGGAAACTTATGTATAATATATATATACTTTATGAAGCAGCGAGATTCCTTTAGAAATTACAAAATAAACCATCCAAAAGATGGATTTCTATGCTAAATCAATCCAAAATAAAGAAAATATAGAGAATTCCATATAGGTAATAACAAAAATATAAGAGTATAATAAATGTCAAATAAATACACCTATAGTGGAGAAAACAAAGAAAAATTCAAGCCTGATATGGTTGATACATCAACAAAACAAAAGAAAACCAAAAATACCCTACATTATCTCTGTGTCACATTAGAGGCCAATAACCATCTATATGACTTACTAAAGAAAATATATATAGGTTTAAAAATAACCCAAATTTCTTTGTTATATAGATTCTATATAGCATAAGTAGGGTATAATCATAATTTATCTCAATAGACAAGTACCAATAAGTCAGTACATTTCATTTACCCTAAAACCCAATCATGATCATTTGAAAACATCGGTAGAAAACATGATTTTAATTATTTTCTAAAATAAAAAAATATATTGTTTCAAATCCATCCTAAAATCCATTTAAAACATTCACTGTAAGTAACTTCATTTTTTTTATTAAAACCCACTTTTGAACCAAAACTACAAACAGTACCTTAGTCAACAACCAAAAACATTTAACCCATGTAAATAAATAAAAAATGTACACAATTAATTATTATATGTATAGGGGAATTAAAGGGTGAAATATAATCAAAGGTGAAATGAATCAATGTAATTAATACAAGTAAGTATTATGGAACATAAATATGAAATCATTGGAAAGTCCTAAGCATACAATTAGGAAACCCTAAATTTACTTTGTTTTGGTCCATCTACAAAGATATCAATGATGATCTCAAATCTATAACCACTAAGTTGCTCAAAACAAGACACACTAGTGGAACACAACCCTATGGTCTTTGACACCATTAGAGATCTAATTCGTCTCATAATGACTTGATAGAAACATCTATTATCCCTTTATAGACACTAAGGTCCCCCTAATGATATTAAATTTGGGAGATGATGTTTCACTAACCTAAAACATATAAAAATTGAATCCACATCATCCATATACATTTCTCATAATACCTCCCTACACACATATATATTGAAACATAATTTATAGACCCCCCATAGGGTTGAAAAAATTCAAAAAACTATTTAAAGGTTCTGATAAGGACTCAAAATTTTATATTAGAAATAAATTCAAAAAAATACTTATTTCTTTTATATACATTTCAAAAAACAATCAATCCTCATATCATTTAATAAAAGATGAAAATGAACATTAGGTCATAGTTTAAAACAAAGCATTAAAAAAATTGGAAATCATTTTACAAACCATAATGTTATTTGAGAAGCGGAGAATTTATAAGAACACTATATGAACAATCCATAAATACATAAACACTCAAAAACACACACACACACACATGTGTGTGTGTGTGTATATATATACTAGTACCTTGCCTGTGCGTACGCACGACACTATAATTCAAATCTAATTTTCAAAAGTGTATTAACAGTTTGAGTAGTTAATAATAAAAATTTGTTCAAAATAAATTATAATTATAGATTTAGTGATAGATAATAATGAAAGAAATGAAAATTAATAACATGTTTCATAAAATATATATGAAAAGGATTAAAAAGGAAGTAACATAATGTTATATGATACAAGAAAACATGACATATCATTACGTATATATCATAAAGAAATAAACATTCTTTTCACCATGGGAAATTCATATAATGTGATGTATGAGATATCTTTAATAAGAAATACTAAAAATTAATATTGAAACTCCCAATTTTAAATTGTGATAGAAAACTATTACATATTGTTTTCAAACCAAGGAAACATAAGAACATGTCTACAAATAATAATTTATTTGCAAAAACATTGGGGAAAACTATAACAATATGTACTATTTCTAGAGTATGTTCTCTACAACTCATAGTCACACAGGTTGAGTGACGTCCCTGTTATTAATATCCTGACATAAATTCCCTATGTTAGGGATGAAATGGTCCAACACTTGTAGATGTTTATTGGAATCATAGTGGTTTTCTACAACATGTCAATATAACTCATAAAAAATAAATATTAAAATTTGATTACTATACATTAATTTGATCAGCACAGAAGACAAAATTCTAGCTTATATGTATTGTTATAGGTGTTAGGTTTACCTAAATAAATGGAGAGTTAAATGTAGAACTATAAATGTAAATGTTAATTTCAAAACAATAGATTCAAAAATTATTTCACATTACCTTTCAATTTTAGAATCACATTAGTCAATTTTTTTTTCTTGTTTCTATTTTCTTTTAAATGGGACTAAAATTTTTTTACTTGGATTTTTGTTTCTGCATTTTATCTAGAATGTGTATCATTTCCTTAGACCGCTTCACCATCATCAAACTCAATCGAGAGTTTTTCCTACATCAACAAATGACTTCAATCACTAAGTAAAAAAAATAGTGACAAGTGTAATCATTAATGTAGTAGTATGATGTTTACCAATATGAAATGAGAATACCAAATGCAGTCTGTTTTAATGATATAGTCAATGTGAAAGAAATTGTAAAATAATCAGTAATGTCTACTCTAATGATATAATTAAAATAAAATACAGTGAAAATATAAATCTTAATACCTCTATAGGGTAGCATGGAAAATGCAGGCATATGAAATAGTTTGAATTATTTAAAAGAGCTTTATATTGACGTGTTCAAATTTTTTAGATTCGATCTAACTGGTTTAATCCTAAATTTTATCATGTTCCACCACACTCATGTTTTCAAATTCCACTATTTTATTTTCTTCATGACTCTATTCAAATCTATTATTACGTAAACATTTCATGCCATTCCCAAGTATGAATTTCAGATTTTTTGATGAAAAATTAATTATCATTATCAATATTAGCCCTATGTTTCATCAAAAAATGTTCATTTTTGATATCATGTTTGGGCTCACATAAGTTTCAGTTTTTAAGATATTGATGGGAACATCCAAGAATGGTTATAGATACATTTTCTTGCAATATTCCAATAACAAACGTAACATATGATTTTTTTTTTCAATTAATTGATGTCAATCCCTAATGTGATATAATAGTTTCTCTAATAGAAAAAAATAAAGAATTTTAGAAGTTGAAAATAATTTCAAACAGAAAACAAATTCAGGAGATATAGACTACATAGTAGCTTCAAAATACTAAAATAGTAGACAACAAAATCGTGGTTATTAACTCTAAGAACACACAAAAGAGTTAGTAGGAATCTGATATTTACTAATTTGAACTGAGAAGAAGTAATATAGTTTTTTAATGATACAATAAATGTAAATGAAAATGGAAAAAATAAGTAATGTATACTCCAATAGTGTAATGAAAATAAAAGATAATGAAGATAGAAATCTTAATACCTGAGTGGATGAAAAATTTATAGTTATAACAAATCGTCTGTCAGTGTTGTAGCTAACTCCTAAACACCCAGTACTCTAATGATCCTATAACAAAGTATTAAAAAAATTGTATAAAATTTTGGATTCCGTTATTTCATAAAATTAAATAAAAAGAGTCAATGAAATCAAAAAATTTCATATAATAGTCAAAATAAATTGTGTTATCTATTGAAAACTAATCAAAATTAAACAGAACATATGTGAACTAATGTGAACAGAACATATGTGAAAATCTACAGAAAAAATTTATATAATACTTGAACAGATTTGACGTAGATTCCTTCTATCAAAAATTATATTGATATAAACATTTAGGGGTACTTCACAACTTTTAATTTCTTGGAAAATAGTAAAAGCATGGGATTGTTCACCACTGAGACACAAACCATAAATTACAGCATTAAAACATTAATAGTTTATAAGAAGACCTCTAAACCTAAAATCCCTAATAAGACTCAAAGTATGTTTAGTATTTCCAGCACTGTAAAGCCCATAAATATATATATCGTATGTTACTACAGTAGGTTTCTTTACACTACTTTCCAATTATTTTAGAATCTCAAAAGCTTGTGCATGATCAATTTCACACTGCCTTAAATGCCTCTTATAATAAATGTTCACCATAATGTTGTTGGTGTGAATATTATGTGATGATATATAAATTTCTAATTCCATAAAAATACATTTGATGAATTCAATTTCATTTTCAGTAGCCAAACACTTCAATAAAAAGTTTGAAGACCTGATGCTTAGGTAAAAACCCACATTCATAGCCTAGAAAAACATAGTAGTTGCATCCTTGATTATTAAATTTTCTTCTAGGAATTTAATAGGATCACATATTAAAACATTTGACCCATTTTCAATTGGACGGTTCTAATTAAATATGAAATCAATCACATAATTAAATATGAATGATTTGTGAATAGAACATATGTGAACATATACAAAAAACATCTCAAAAATATGTGAACAGATGAGATACATATTCCTTCAATCAATAATTATAAAGGTGTAAGAATCCGTGGGTATTATAAAACTTTTAATTTCATCGAAAACAATAAAAGAATTGGATAGTTCACCACTGAGACACAGACCATAAATAACAGCATTATAACATTATTAGTTGATAGAAAGGACTCTAGACCTCACACACCTAATAATACCCAAAGAAATATCATTATGTACAACATTGTAAATCTCATATATATATATATATGTATATCCTATGTTATTGTAGTATGTTCCATTACAGTTCATTCCAATTATTTTAAAATCTTAGAAGCTGGTGCATGATCAATTTCAAGCTTCCCTAATTGCTGCTTACAATAAAATTTTATAATACTACAGTATCTGTAAACATTAAAGTATGTTCCAGACATCATTAATTCCATGAAAACATATTTGGTGAATTATATTTCATTTTTTGTATCCAAACACTTCAGTAAATAGTTACAGGAACTACTGCTTGGGTAAAAACCATGTTTCATAGATTGGAAAAACACATTTGTTGCATCCTTGAGAATTAAATTTGCTTCTTGGACCTTAATAGGAACATTTATTACAACATTTGAGCCCCCGGAATATGTGAGGTTCTAATAAAATAGAAAAGAGATCACATAAATCAATATGAATGAATTGAAATAGATATACTATGAAAATGGAATATAAAGCATCAGAGGAAACTTTAAAATGATTATAGAATTTAAATAAGTCAGACATCTAATTGCAAACCATTACCATGAAATATACATAATGGATAAACCCTGTTCATTCTA
This sequence comes from Viscum album, assembly GCA_963277665.1. Taxonomy (NCBI): domain Eukaryota; kingdom Viridiplantae; phylum Streptophyta; class Magnoliopsida; order Santalales; family Viscaceae; genus Viscum; species Viscum album. The sequence continues at coordinate 1,473,300,845 of OY728132.1, read as the reverse complement.
TAAAAGTTATGGCCTAGTGCGGATAGAAACCAGAAGCAGAAAACCTGAATGGATATTTTACAAAACATAAAACAGAAAAATTTCAGTATAAGAAAATATATTTTGAGTCCCCACCATTATTTAAAAAATAGTTAAAATTTATAATGACTTTTTGATGAATAATCTACCTAATCCATATTATACATAATAAAATTGAAGGATAACACATAGAAAACATGTTAACATATAAGATAAAATTTTTGGGTGCAGTAAAGGGGGTTGCCTGCAATACTATAAATCCTAAGTGTGATTTATTATATTCATTTCCTAATTTATTGATGTTAGTATAGATCCAATTCAGTATGAAACAATTATTTATAACTAACATCATAGGACGAATGGTTTATTTGAAATGAAATATATAATAGTAAAAAGTGCATGAAATAATAAAAAAACACAAAAGTTTAAGCCATGAAAACATGCACAAATAAGAACATTAGTATGAGCAGTGTAATGTGAGGAAAAAAGCATCATACTACCACTAAATCTCAGTCATACCATGAGAAGCAGAAAAACCACTATCAATGAACACCATCACAGACTGTCCATGTTATACATAATAAAATTGAAGGGAAAAAATAGAATACATGTTAACAGATATGATAAAATTATTGGTTACAGTAAAGGGGTTCAATACAATATTATAAAACAGATGTGTGATCTTATTATATTCTTTACCTAAAGCTTTTATGTTAGAATAGATATAAGGAAGTATGAAAAAAGTAAAGATAACTAACATCATAGGACAACTGGTGTGTCTAAAATGAAATGAGGACCACTTAAAAGTTCATGAATCAATGATAAAAACACAATACTTTAATCCACACAAACCTGCACACATATAAACATCACCATGAGTAGTGTAATGTGAGGAACAAAAACATCATACTACCACTGAATCTCACACATACCATGTGATGAAAAAAAACCACTATCTAAGAAGACCTTCTCAGACTATCCATATTAAACAAATTAAAATTGAATGTAAACACATAGAAAACATGTTAACATATATGATAAAATTGTTGGTTGTAGTGGAAGGGGTTGAATGAAATACTATAAAACAGAGGAGTGATCTTATTATATTAATTTCCTAAAGCATTTTTTCTAGTATAGATCCAAGGTAGTATGAAACAATTATTGATAAGTAACATCATAGGACAACTGGTGTGTCTGAAATGAAATAATAACTAGTTAAAAGTTCATGAAACAATGATAAAAAACACAAATGTTTAATCCATGAAAACCTACACAAATAAGAACATCACCACGAGCAGTTTACTTTGTGGAACAAAAAAATCATACTACCACTGAATCTCACTCAAACCATGAGAAGTAGAAAAACCAATTTCGAATAACACCTTCACAAACAATCCATGAATCACTTTTTCATTATGAAACTCCTTGTGTGGATGGAAGAACATATCTATTGTGGAATATGGATTAGTATATAGATATGTGAATAAATATTTTCTAAAATTTTGAGATAGATGTAGTAATTGGATAAAGTGGAATAAATATCAAATGGGAACAAATGAATGGGTTGCTAGTGGGAAAAAGAATGACAATTGTTGAATAATGTGTTGAAAGATTAAGGAATATCTCTGATGAAGCTATCGCACACACACCAGGGAACGAAATGAAGCAGAAGTGTGAAAATTTCTTCAAAATAAGGAGGCCATACCTATTGCAGAGATGTAAATATGTCGTATTTCTAAATATCATTTTTGTTATGGTAAAGTGGTTTGTGAGAGGGATGGTAGAGGATGGGGTTAGTGTGATAGGGACGGGAGAGGGGAGTTGAAATGGATGGTAGGGGGATAGGTAGAGGTCGCGAGTGGCCGAGGAGGAATAGGCGGCGGTAGAGTATGTGTCGGTGGAAGAGGTTATGGAAAATGACTGGAACCCTATTCACAGTGGAGGGAAAAAAGCTCTATAGTAGGTGAATAGTAATAGTTGCTGAAGTGCGAGTAGGAGTAGAAACATAGGGAAACCATGTGCGGAAGAGGGAGGGAGGGAGCAAAAGGGTATCATGTGAAGAATCATGTCGATTGGGGTCAGCAGGAACCCTATATTGATTAGAGAGGAAGCATGAGTAGGTGGAAGGAAAGCATCGGTTGGAGGTTGTGGGTAACCTAGATCAATTGGAGAGGAATCACAAATGGGAGAAGAAAGTGAGGGAAACATCGTGCTAAATATGGATGGAGGAACCAACGTGGAAGAAAGGAAGACCTAGAGTGTTGAGCATTGATTAAAGGAAACGTGTATTGAAGCGATACTTAAGATTAGTATATTTAGTAGATGTGCATGTGTTTGTGTCTATGATCATGCACAATTTTATGTGTATTCATATGCATTCATATATATTTATATTCCTAGGGTGCTAAGGAAAACAACCAAATAATGAAATTAATGACACTTATCAATGTTTAATAAATAACATTAAAACCATAAAAAATATTTAATTTGAAACAACTATAAAGAATCACAATTCAATGAAATTAATCAAAAAATAGAATTTCATTATAAGATAAACATTAATTGACTCAACAGAAACCGTATATACCCTTAAAATTATAGAATAATCAAAACAAAACCCTTCTTAAATCACACATACATCTTATAAAGGTTTCCATGACATTTTAATTAATAAAAAAATATAAAAAAATTCAATAAAATTAAATTTATGAAGCATTGATAATCCCACATAGTGATTTTGAATGGAAATGGATGGATATGCATACCTCATACTTATGAATATGTGACAGAACCAGTGAGTATAGATAGAAAATGTCCTTAAAAATCAATTTTAAACTCATAAATCAATTAAAACATGCACATTATCCAACACCCTACATGTGTTTCATTAAAAGTAATGTTATCAAAAGAAAATGAGAAAATGGGGGAAGGATGAAGGAAATGGGAAATAAGTCCATTCAATGGAAATATCTTTATAAAATTAATTAATATGACCAATAAATCTAAGGGTAAAGATGGGGAGAAAGATTAGAACTCCCCTTGGGAGGAATCAAATGAAATGAAACGGGAAAATACCCCTTGGGGTCATAATTCAAAAAGGGAAAAGGAAAAACATAATTTTAACATACTAGGAAAAGTATCATGGTTTGGACACAACATTTTCCAAATCATGCACCAACCATGTAAAAATTTTTTGGTAAAAAATAAAAACAATCTAATGCTTTCTACATTATTTAAGCTATCCATTCATAAGCCATGTACCCATACCATTTCATGCTAATTACATCACATGGTTTAACCTATGTCTCATATGGTTTCAACTTAACTATGATCTACCAATGAAGAAAATATATGAATGAAGAAAAATGAACTAGAAACACCCCTACATAAATTTTGTCATATAGTTTCACCTAATATGTGTGCACCAACCATAAGATAATGATATAAACCACCTAAAATATAATTAATTCCATTTTTCATATATAAATTTGAAATGAAGCTTAATTAAAATATTAAAAGAAAAAATGTCAAAAAATAATAACATAAATCAGGGTTAGAATGTGATAATTTATTTTAAGGTTCTTTCACAATTTTGGAGTTTGGGGTCCTTCCATTTTGAATGTGTATTTTATTATTTGGTATCATCCATGTGGAGGTGAGAGTCCTTAGACAATATCTCATTGATCTCCAACATGCAAGATCCTAAGAGTTTGTTATAGTAATGGTTTTAATATTTTAGTTAATTTTCATGATAAAAATTGTTATTATTAAGTGATATTTCAATAAGATTAACCGGTTCATTATGATTATTTAATCATGTGATGATCCAAAAAAATTAATTAGTGGTTTTAAATCCATGATCAATAATGAATTATAATTATATTTTCTATTTTAATAGAGGAATATCATGTTATAGTTCTATTATGTTCATATTGTATCATATTATATGTCATAGATAAATTTCATCAACCTAATTTTTCTACCATACAATATGTTATATGATAATGGAATGTTTATCAATAGTATTAAGGTACGTGTAACACCATCAGATTTTAGAATATACTCCACTTTAATAAATTCAATGTGTTTTACAGTAAATGAATAATGTAACAATGAATTTATGTGAATAAATATTTATTTAAATATTTAAATAATGAATTATAAGATAGTTAAATGAAATTGATACAATATATGACTTTGTAAAAGGTTATAATTAATTTAAGTAAATTTCATTATATCTTAAAAAATCGTAAGAAATGTTTTATTCAATTTTGAATTTTTTATTGAATTTAATACTTTTTAGGAATGAAATCAATGTAATTTATAAATAAATTTATGTAATAATTAATAAAATATATTAATTACGTCCATGAAAACATTATGTAATGTTACGTAATAATATTATAATAATACTTGGATAAATGAAAATGAAATACTTACAAACAATGTTTTATTTATATATATTTTAATTCAATAGGTTATTTATCATATTATAAGTATTAAACTTATGTAATAGTATTTTTTATACATTTATAAAATTTAATTTTGATTCACATATTGAATATCCATTGGATAAAAATGATGAAAAAACCATTTGAAGTTGAACAATTGTTTTTAAACTTATGTATTGGTCAGAGAAATAGGTTACCATTGTAAAATTGTATCACTATGATATGTGTTACAAGTGTTAAATGGGGGGTAAATCTAAGTGATAAGGAAAAAAATATAACTAACACATGTTACAATTTTATTATTTGGTAGTACATTGTATAAGGCCCCGTCCTTAAACCATAATTAATATTGAATTAAATGAATAATTCACATTGAGTATCTTTTCAGGTTTAGAGTTTTAGAGAATTATGAAATAACTATTACATCTCAAAAGATTACAAAGTAGACACTTCTACTATGTTTCCATAAAATAAAACCCCTTAAAAAGAAACATGTCTAGTTCCATGATTTAGATAGCATGACTTTCACTTGATCCAATCCTTGACCCAATTCCACATTAAGTCCTATGAAAAACATTTCAAAAAAAACTTGGGGTGAGCATAAAAAGCTTAGTAAGGGATACACAAAGAATGAAAACTGTTAGTTTTTAAAACAACAAGTAAACCATGTATACTTTATCAAAGTAATAGCTTCCCCTTTATGAAGTAGTAAAAACTCTTCACTAAATAAAATATCATTACTTACCCTTTCATAACCAAAATATTACCATAAAACCCATATAAAGAACACATAACATATAAAGGAAACTTGGGACATAAACATAATTAAGTAGAATAACCATACGGTCGACTTCCACACATATCACTTAATGGAATAGCCATTCGGCCAACTTCCATACATACTTAATGGAATAGCCATACGACCGACTTCCATACCCAATGCATTGGAGGTTATAACGTAACCACCCGTCCTACTATTCACGACACCACCCCTCATATGGTTTATCACGTAACCACCCGTCAAATGTCCAAGTACCATTATAAAATCATAAGACATAAACCAAACATAATGGAAGGAAAACATTTCAACAATTTGATCTTAATATATCACTTAAATATATTGACATAACAATTCCATTATAAAAACCATTTTCAATACCAAAATACATAAAAGTGTATATGGTATTTATTTCATTTTAAAAAACATTACGGCTTGTTGAGGAAGCCAAAGACCAAATAATACCCACGGCAGCAGAAAAGGTCGTTGACACCGCGTACGTTAAAAGAAACATTTCTTTTTTTTCATTTTGTAAAACGCTTCGTAGAAAAAGATTTCTTTTGTATAAAAGTAAATGTCAAAGGGGTTTATACACCATATAAAAGAAAGTTGTGTATAAAACGAAATATGCCTCAATGAAAGGAGATTGAGACGAAGTCCCTTACCTCGGGTCCGACTTAACATGATCGTTCTTCAACCTCCTAAATAATAAACTTGAGTTAATATCTAATTTGTTAAGAACCTTTCTCAAGTTCATTATTCCTTTTATATCACCTATTATCTTTTCATGAACACTATGTAATTATTTAGGATAATAATGGTCGTTTTGTCGATATTAGGTACTTGAGTCAAAAGTGAACTTCTTATATTTACAAGTTGTTCACGTAGTCAAATATCCATTATCTCAAAAATGATATTCATGATATAGATCCCATATATATCATATATATCAGTATATACATTCATTTATAATATTACATAATCATTTAGAGGTAAAAAATGAAATGCACCGTTCATAGAGACGGTAAGTCGTACGTACGCATGAACGCTACTTCTATTTCAATTTCATATTTAATGGAATTAAAACATAATGATAAATAGTAGTATTATAATTCCAGTATGGTATCATATATAATATCCTTAAATTTATCCTTTATACGTACCACATATGGTGTTAACGAATCAAATCACTTTGAGGGGGTAGTAGTCCGCACTTCCTAAACTGATGATATCGCGTTTAACCATAATGGAAACCATAAAGGTATGCCATAAATGAAAAATAAAAAAGCATAAGTATGACATAAACATATTATATATCATATATAAATATAGTTACATCTTAATGGCCACCTTTTAAGGTGTTATATGAGTGTTGAACAATCATCATTTTGTGAGGCAGAAATTCGCCATCCACAGAAACAGTATGTTCATTAACCATTTGATGAAGGTGTGTGTATGTGTAGCTCGAATCCTTATGATAACAACATCCTAGTATTGTTAAGATACTGGATTTGTTACAAAAGAAAGGAATAAAAAGAGTTTATGGGGTTGGAGAAGCAAAATAAAACATAAGAACACAAGAGAAGACACTACCTTTAAATCAGGTAACTCCTTTTGATTTGAACTCACAGGCTTCCTTGGGAAGACTTCTGCACAATGTGAGACTTCTAAGAGTAAGAGAGGGATGGGGAGAGAAAAAATGGGAAGGGTTAGGCCGTGAAAAAGGCTTGAGAGGTCTGGGTAAAGAGGTAGAGGTGGGGCCTTTTATAAGAGGAGAGGAGGGGCACTCTTGGAATGTAAGAAAATGTTACTTTATTTTAGAATGAGTTTCGGATTTTAATGGTCCCAAATTGATGTGTTTCAAGGATAAGGTGATAAGGGTTTGAAATCCACCCATCCAACAGGTTTTGGACATGTGTAGGTCTTAGATTTTACATTATATTTCCATTTTATTTAAATCACTAAATAATGAGGTAATCACTGCATCATCATGGTGTCATAAATAATTTACATTATTTAATGTCTAAAAATTATAAAAAAAATACTATGATGTAGGAAAGCTTTTTATCTTTCTAATTAATATATATAGTCAAAAATCTGACTTGTATAACCCCATGTCAAAATTGTTTTAGTAAAAGAACTCATGTTTGTGACATTTTTATTTTAACATTAAATAAAAAGGTATTAATGTCATTTTCCTAACAAAGTGGCTCCATGGGATCCCCAAGATGACCCATGGATTGTCTTGGTCGGCCATGACACATCCAATAATGGTAGTAAATGTGTCTAGGTGTTTTTATTTTATTATAATATCATTTTTTGCCTCAAATTGCACTAATTACCTCTAATCGCGATTAAAAACTTAATAAGTTACTATTTACCAAAAAATTATTTTAATCCCATTGAACAAAATTTTACTTATTAATTAAAACCATGTATATAGGATTTTTAAAATTCAAAACATAGAGGTGGTAATATTTCATTTAAACGAAAAATCAGTTTTTTAAGTACCACATAGTGGTTTCACTATTCATCAAAAATTGATGTTCTTCAAAAAAATACCAAAACTTCAACCTAAGCTATATTTGATATTCTGAATTAAAAAATGATGCCTATTTTACGAAATTCAAAACATATTAGTTACATTAATTAATTTAATAATTAATTCCCACTGTCAGAGAAAATAGCGTGTTTTTATGAAACAAAAAGTATCAAAAGATTGACACTAGTTCATGTCCGATTTCAAAGTGAAATTCATTCCAATGTCCACCATTGGATTACATGGTAAAAATATATTCTATTTAAAATTTAAACCCAATTAAAAAGATAATATAACTATATAAATAAATTTGATTAAAAAGTGGTTTTGAATTAAAATACAACACTTTTCACTATTCCTAAAAACAATGAACATTATCAGAAAAATACCAGAAATTTATCCAAAGTAAATTTCAATATCCCAATCATAAATAATAACTTAATTTTGAAAAATATAGCTTATAAATGTGTCAAAAGATAGATTTAAAAATGGTTTTCCATCAAAAGGCGGTAAAACAATCTTTTAAAAATACTAGAGTATTCCATGCTTTAGGTTGGATTTATTCTCATTTTAAGCCTCAAACACACTATCTATTTCATAAATAGACATAGATAAAAATATCTATTATTCATTACTTACATGGGATGTTACATCCTTCCCCCATTTAGAAAATTGTGTCCTCGAAATTTATTTACTTATCGAATAAGTGGGGGTATTTATCCCTCATAGCATTTTCAGATTCCCATGTTGCCTCTTCACTCATGTGGTTTTTCCAAAAAAACCTTTACCTGATGAATCACCTTATTCCGTAACACTTGCTCCCTGTGGTCAAGAATCTGGACCGGTTGTTCCTCATAAGATAGGTTCTCTTCTAGCTGAACTACCTTTGGACTCAATACATGTGATGGATCTGGCATATACATTCTAAACATAGAAACATGAAAAACATTGTGTACCTGAGATAAACTCGGAGGTAAAGCCACTCTGTAAGCAATTGTTCCAACTCTCTCCAGAATTTAATATGGTCCAATGATCCTTGGACTCAGCTTTCTTTTCTTACCAAATCACATCACACTTTTCCACAGTGAAACTTTGAGAAAAACATGATCACCTACCCCAAAAGAGAGATCCTTCCTCCGGTTGTCCGCATAACTCTTCTGCCTGCTCTGAGCCGTTCTCATGTGTTTCTGTATCAGCTAAACTTTTTCTGCCAACTCTCCTACCAATTCTGGTCCCATCATCTTCCTTTCACCCACTTCATCCCAGAAAGCTGGAGTTCGACACCGCTTCCCATATAACGCCTCAAATGGTGTCATCTATATACTGGAATGAAAACTGTAATTATATGAAAACTCAACCAAAGAAATATGTTGGTCCCAACTTCCCTGATAATCCATCTAACAAGCACATAACATATCTTCCAATGTCTGAATTGTTCGTTCTGATTTCCCATCTGATTGAGGATGAAAAGCTATACTAAAATTTAATTCAGTACCCAACGACTTCTGAAGGCATTTCCAAAATATAGACGTAAACTTGGGTTCACGATCAGATACAATGGAGAGAGGAACTCCATGTAACTTGAATCTCTCTTTAAGATACAATCGAGAAAGTTGATATAGAGAGAAAGTATCTCGAATAGGAAGGAAATGAGTAGATTTTGTCAATCGATCAACAATAACCTAGATTGCATTATTACCTCAAGATGTCCTCGGTAATCCCACAACAAAGTCTATGGATATATTTTCCCATTTCCACTCTGGCACTGGTAAAGGCCGAAGCATCCCTTTCGGTAACTGCCACTCTTCTTTAACCTTCTGACAAGTCAAACACTTCACAGTAAAATCAGCAATATCTCTTTTCATTCCATCCCACCAGTAATACTCCCGTAGATCTCTGTACATCTTAGTACTGCCACGATAACTGAAAACAGAGAATTATGAGATTCACATAACAACTCTCTCTTCAACTGTGAATCACAAGGCACACACAATCTCTTCCCAAATATCAAAACACAATCATTATCAATGTTGAATTTAGGCAACTTACCCTTCTGAACCAGCTCTGCCTTTTTCTGCAACTCACTATCTTGCTTCTGTGCTTGCTTGATTTTGTCTGATAGAGAAGATTTCACTGATACCTGAAAAAAACAGAAGGAAATCCTGCACCAACAACTTCTATGACAAAGTTCATCAAATCCTTAACTAAAGGATCACGTTCCCGACACAACATTGTTAATGAAGCATTACATTTTCGACTCAAAGCATCAGCCACTTTATTTGCTTTTCCCGGATGGTAATGAATTGTACAATCATAATCCTTGATTAATTCCAGCCATCTCCTCTGTCTCATGTTCAATTCTTTCTGAGTGAATATATACTTTAAACTTTTGTGATCGGTATATATTTCACACATTACTCCAAACAAAAAATGCCTCCAAATTTTTAAAGCAAAAACAACAACAGTTAATTCCAAATCATGTATAGGGTAATTTACCTCATGAGTCTTCAACTGTTGTGAAGCATAAGCAATAACCTATTCATTATGCATTAGGACACAACCAAGTCCTTTCAATGAAGCATCACTGTAGATAACAAACTGACCATTCCTGGAAGGTAGTTCCAAAACTAGAGCATTCACCAATCTTCTTTTCAGCTCTTGGAAACAATCATCACATTATTTTGTCCAGATAAACTTAACACCCTTCCGAGTTATCTTAGTCATTGGACTAGATAACCGTGAAAAATTTTCAACAAACCTTTGGTAGTAACATGCCAAACCAAGGAAACTACGGATCTCGGTTACATTGGTGGGTCTTGGCCATTCTTCCACAACTTTTGTTTTAGCAGGATCAACAGTTATCCCGTCTTTAGAAACTATGTGACCAAGGAAAGAAATCTTTTGTAACCAAAACTCACACTTGCTAAATTTTCCATACAGTTTCTTTTCATTTAAGGTTTTCAAGATAACCCTTAAATGACTTTCATGCTCCTCTTTAATTTTAGAAAACACCAAAATATCATCAATTAAAACAACCACGAACTTATCCAAGAACTCATGGAAAATTCTATTCATATGGTCCATGAATACAGCAGGGGCATTGGTTAACCCAAAAGGAATAACAACAAATTCTTAATGGCCATATATAGTACGGAATGCAGTCTTCAGAACGTCTGCTTCTTTTACTTTCAACTGATGGTACCTCGACCACAAGTCAATATTCGAAAAATACTGAGCTCCCTGGAGATGATCAAACAAATCATCGATATGAGGCAAAGGATACTTGTTCTTAACAGTGATATTATTCAAGGAACTATAATCAATGCAAAGTCTCATTGAACCATATTTCTTTTTACCAAACAAGACAGGATCACCCCATGGTGATGTTCTAGGTCGAATGAAACCTTTATCTAATAACTCCTGCAATTGTTTCTTTAACTCTAAAAGTACAACTTTAGCCATTCGACAAGGAGGTTTTGAAATTGGCTTAGAATCAGGAACTAAGTCAACATTAAATTCAACTTCCCGATCACAAACAATAGCAGACAACTCATCAGGAAAAACATCGAGATACTCATTTAACACTGACACATCATTAATCTGAACAGTTCCCTTGTTTTCAACGATATGAGCTAGATAACATTCATTTCCATCTTTTACTAGTTTCTCAACATCCTAACATGTTATCGAAATCAAGGGTTCATTCATGTACACAAACTGAAAATATTTCTGAAAAGAAACCATTTGAGCTCTGCAGTCAATCATAGCATGATAAACAGAAAGCCAATCCAGGCCCAAAATAACATCAAACTCTACTAGAGGCAGAACAATAAGGTTTGCAGGTAGATTCTTTCCGCACACAAGGATAGGAAGGTTCTTATAATTTCTTTTTGTCTCAACATTTCCTCCAGGTGTTTTTACCATAAGTTCAGGATTCATATCTTGAGATGGAATTTCCAATTTACTAGAAAACTTCTCAGAAATGAAATAATGTGTAGACCTTGAATCAAACAACACATTGGCATAATCTGAACAAACAAACAGTGTACCTGATACTACTTCATTCGACGGCCCAACATCTACTGAAGTAGTTTCAAAGGATTTCACCACCCCTTTCTACTTGTAGTATGGCTGCTTTTCCCCAGTTCAGTTCTTAGTTAGACACTCATTTGCATAATGACCCATTTCATTACACTTAAAACATATTACTGCTGGATTTTCATTGCCTGCCTGATCATCTTCCTTACAGTTACGAGCAATATGACCAGACTTACCACACCGAAAGCACTTTCTAAACATGGATAAACATTCTCCAGGATGCATTTTACCACACTTCTCATAGGATGGATATTTGGTTTTCTTACCTCCTTGCTTCTTTGATGAATTCTTCCCCTTTTCCTGCCAACTGGAGCTCTTATTATGTCGTTTGTCAAAGAACACCTGATCATCGGTAAACTCCATTTCCACCTTTTCCGCACATCGTACAAGTTTTTCATAAAATCTGAACTCACGAGAAGCTAAAGCCGATCGATACTTTGGCTTTAATCCTGAGTAAAAACAGTTGATTTTACTATCAAGATCTCGTATGAAGTTTGGAGCATACCTTGCCAGTCGAGTGAACGTTTCTTCATAAGCAGCCATTGAGTCATCCTCCTGCCCCAATTATAGAAATTGTTTTTCCATCCTAAGACGAACCACCTTAGGAAAATATTTCTCATGAAACATACCTTTTAATTTTTCCCAGTGAAGATCATCAATCTCATCACTATCCCTGATATTTTTCACCATCGACCACCACTGATCAGCTTCTACTTCAAAAAGGTAAGAAGCAATACTATCCTTTTGATGTTATGAACACCCCATGACATCAAAAATCTTCTCCAGTGCTTTAATACACCCTTCAGCTAGCAAAAGGTTAGATGATCCTCTGAATGATGGGGGATGTTGCCTCATTAAATGTTCTACCACTAACATGTTCCTCTGCGGTTGATCTGGATGATCTCATGCATGGATACCACCACCATTTATAGCTGGAGTCAACTGTGCCATCACTGCAAAAAACTGTTCAGTTCTGATTCTGACCATCTCAGGTTGATGATTTGAAAGGTTGTCTTCCTCTTGATGTCGTCCCAACATAGATGCTTTCTTTCCCCTGCGGAAAACCATTCTGAACATATAAATATCTTAGGAGAAGAAACATGGTAATCCGTAAATGCTATATCATTTCAATCATACCAAAAATTAATTTATAATTTAACACTTTTCTAACTCTTAATGTTGTCTAAACCGAAATCTGATACCAAATATAAGGCCTCGACCTTAAACCTTACTTAATATTGAATTAAATGAATAATTCACATTGAGGATCTTTTCAGGTTTAGAGTTTTAGAGAATTACGACATAACTATTACATCTCAAAAGATTACAAAGTAGACACTTCTACTAAGTTTCCATAAAAGATAAACTCTTAAAAAGAAACATGTCTAGTTCCATGTTTTAGATAGCATGACTTTCCCTTGATCCCATACTTGACCCAATTACACATTAAGTACTGTGGAAAACATTTCAAAAAAAACATGGGGTGAGAATAAAAAGCTCAGTAAGGGATACATAAAGAATGAAAACTGTTAATTTTTAAAACAATAAGTAAACCATGTGTACTTTATCAAAGTAATACCATCACCTTTATGAAGTAGTAAAAACTCTTCACTGAATAAAATTTCATTACTTACCCTTTCATAACCAAAATATTACCATAAAACCCATATAAAGAACACATAACATATAAAGGTAACTTGGGATATAAACATGCTTAATTGGAATAACCATATGGTCAACTTCCACACATATCACTTAATGGAATAGCCATTCGGCCAACTTCCATACATACTTAATGGAATAGCCATACGGCCTACTTCCATACCCAATTAATTGGAGGTTATAATGTAACCACCCATCCTGGTATTCACAGCGCCACCCGTCATATGGTTTATCACGTAACCACCCGTCAAATGTCCAAGTACCATTATAAAATCATAAGACATAAAACAAACATAATGGAAAGAAAACATTTCCACACTTTGATCACAATATATCACATAAATATATTGACATAAAAAATCAATTATTAAAACCATTTTCAATACCAAAATACATAAAAGATTATATGGTTTTTATTTCATTTCAAAAAACATTACGGCTTGTTGAGGAAGCCAAAGACCAAATAATACCCGCGGTGGCGGAAAAGGTCGTTATCATCGTGTACGTTAAGAGAAACATTCATTTTTGTCGTTTAGTAAATCACTTCATAGAAAAAGATTCCTTTTGTATAAAAGTAAAAGTCAAAGGTGTTTATACACCATATAAAAGAATGTTTTGTATAAAACAAAATATGCCTCAATGAAAGGAGATTGAGACGAAGTCCCTTACCACGGGTTCGACTTGACTCGATCGTTCTTTAACCTCTTGAATAATAAACTTGAGTTAATTTATACTTTCTTAAGAACCTTTTTCATGTTCATTATTCCTTTTATATAACCTATTATCTTATTATGAACACTATGTAATTATTTAGGATCATAATGGTCGTTTTGTCGATATTTGGTACTTGAATCAAAAGTGAACTTCTTATATTTACAAGTTGTTCACGTAGTCAAATATCCATTATCTAAAGAATGATATTCATGATTTAGATTCCATATATATCATATATATCCAGTATATACATGCATTTATAATATTACATAGTCATTTAGAGGTAAGAAATGAAATGCACCGTTCATGGAGACGGTAAGTCGTACGTACGCATGAACGCTACTTCCATTTCTATTTCATATTTAATGGAATTAAAATATAATGATAAATATAAGTATTATAATTTATTTATGGTATCATATATAATATCATTAAGTTTATCCTTTATACGTACCACATATAGTGTTAACGAATCAAATCACTTTAAGGGGGCGGTAGTCAGTACTTCCTAAAATGATGATATCGCGTTTACCCATAATGGAAGCCATAAAGATATGCCATACATGAAAAATACAGAAGCTTAAGTAAAAAAAACATATTATATATCATATATAAATATAGTGACATCTTAATGGCCACCTTTGAAGGTGTTATATGAGTTTTGAACAATCATCATTTCGTGAGGCAAAAATTCACCATCCACAGAAACAATATGTTCTTTAACCATTAGATGAAGGTGTGTGTATGTTTAGCTCAAATACTTATTATAAAAACATCCTACTATATTGAAGATACTTGAGTTTTTACAAAATAAAGTAATAAAAATAGTTTATGGGGTTGGAGAATCAAAATTAAACATAAGAACACAAGAGAAGACACTACCTTTAAATCGGGTAACCCCTTTTGATTTGAGCTCAAAGGCTTCGTTGGGAAGACTTCTGCCCAAATTGAGGCTTCTAGGAGTAAGAGAGGTATGTGGAGAGACAAAATTGGCAGTTTTTCGATGAGAAAAAGGCTTGAGAGGTTTGGGTAAAGAGGTAGAGATGGGGACCTTTTATAAGAGGAGAGGAGGGGCACTCTTGGAAAGTAAGAAAATGTTACTTTATTTTAGAATGATTTTCTGATTTTAATGGTCCCACATTGTTTTGTTTCTAGTAAAGGTGATAAGGTTTAGAAATCCACCCATAAAATAGGTTTTGGACATGTGTAGGTCTTACATTTTACATTATATTTCCATTTTATTTAAATCGTTAAATAATGAGGTAATCACTGCATCATCATCGTGTCATAAATAAAAAATTTATTTAATGTCTAAAAATTATAAAAAAAATACTATGATGTAGGAACTTATTTTATCATTCCAATGGATATTTATAGTAAAAAATATGACTTTTATAACCCCATGTAAAGATTGTTTTAGTAAAACAACTCATGTTTGTGACATTTTTATTTTAACATTAAATAAAAAGGTATTAATGTCATTTTCCTACCAAAGTGGATCCATGGGGTCCCCAAGTTGACCCATGGATTGTATTGGTCTGCCATGACACATCCAATAAGGGTAGGACATGTGTATAGGTATTTTCATTTTATTATAATATCATTTTTTCCTTAAATTGCACTAATTACCTCTAATCACGATTAAAAACTTAATAAGTTAGTATTCACCAAAAAATTATTTTAATCCCATTGAACCACATTTTACCTCTTAATGACAACCATGTATGTCGGATTTTTGAAATTCAAAACACAGAGGTGGTAATATTTCATTTAAACGAAAAATCAGTTTTTTATGTACCACTTAGTGGTTTCACTATTCATCAAAAATTGAAGTTTTTCAGAAAAATACCAACACTTCACCCTAAGCTATATTTGATATTGAGAATTAAAAAATGATTTCTATTTTACAAAATTCAAAACATATTAGTTACATTAATTAATTTAATAATTAATTCCTGCTGTCAGAGCAAATAGCGTGTTTTTATGAAACAAAATGTATCAAAATATTGACACTAGTTCATGTCCGATTTCAAAGTGAAATTAATCTAAATGTCCACCATTGGATTACATGGTAAAAATATATTCTATTTACACTTTCAAACCAATTAAAAAGGTAGTCTAACTATATAAATAATTTTGATTAAAAAGTGGTTTTGAATTAAAAAACAACACTTTTCACTATTCCTAAAAAAATGAACATTATCAGAAAAATACCAGAAATTTATTCAAAGTAAATTTCAATGTCCCAATCATAAATATTAAGTTTATTTTGAAAAATATAGCTTATAAAATTGTCAAAATATATATTTAAAAATGGTTCTCCATCAAAAGGCGGTAAAACAATCTTTTAAAAATACTAGAGTATTCCATGCTTTAGGTTGGATTTATTCTCATTTTAAGCCTCAAACACACTGTATAATTCATAAATAGATATAGATAAAAATATCTATTATTTATTAATTGCTTGGGATGTTAAAAATTTACCTTAAATCATCATATATTACAAATTTTTTTCATTCAAATTTCCCATAAAAATGACTTTATTTTAATTTAATGTTAAGTGTATTTTAAATAATGTTTCTCTTCTAGCATATAAAATGTAACCTAATCTCCTCACATATCCAAACACTTTTAGAACCTCATATATTGATATATATCTGACCAAATTACTTCCAACCAACCCTATACCCATTTAATAGGCTTTGTTATCACCAACAATCTATTCTAAGAAAACCTTAGGTGTATGTTAGTGGAGTATACTTCAAGAAGAGATAATTATATTAACGGAAATATTTTAAGTTTATTGGTTCTTAATCCTACTCAAACTCATATATTACCACCTAAAAATATTAAAATAAGAATCATTATAATACTATAATGTTATTATTTATATGGAAAAATAATTTCCTACCATCATTGCATTTAATGGAAAATGAAAATGTTACACATGAGTCAGTGCTGACTACTACTTCTAGGAAGCGATGTATTTAATTTTTCATCGAATCTCATGGTTAGTTATATAGATTTATATAATGTGTATAAATGATATAAATGAATTTATAATGAATTTTTAATATATATTTTTATGTAACTTTCATTATTTATTTCCAATTAAAAATGAAAACATCACCTGTGTGTATGTACGTACTACCGCCTCCATGAAGTGATATAAATCATTTTTCATCATAGACTTAATTTTGTTATCATAAAATTTTATATAATGAATAAATAAAATATTTATAACCAGATTAATATTATTGATATGATAAAACCATAAACAATTTTCAATGACCAGAATCAATGAATGAAAATAAATGTTGAATGTAAAATTTTTAACACCAAAACTATGATTTTAAAGAAGAATTATTAACAAATGAGTAATTAGAATTAAAAGTTGAGTGATAATTATTAATAGGGTTATGATATAGAATTAATGTTATTTTTTATTATTCATGAGGTTAATTTTTAGAAAAATATAGTTGTTACTTGATGTTAGAGTTTCCTCATATCAATTTCGCTTCACTGAAATAAGTTCTATATCCACAACATTATTTATTTTGTGTGGTGTATATACTTCCAATGAATATATTTTAGGATACTTTTCATGAAAATTAATGGGATTTAATAATCTATTTTATATTTTATCTTTCTTGATGTTTCAATTCAATGGTTACCGAAGTGCTAAGGGATTATGTTCTAATGATACTTTTGATCAGGATTATTTATGAATCAATATCCTTTTAATAAATTATATGATCTTTATCTATTAAATAAAATATATTTTCTTCCTATCTATTTAATTATATATTTTTGAATTATTATTTCAATCCCCCACATTTGGTACTTAAAATGACTAAAAGAATGTTTTTAAGCAATGTTCTCTTAATCTGTTATGTTTGGTGGGGAATATTTTTCCTCCATAAACAAGTTATTAAAAATTATTTGATTGATGTTTTTATCGATAGTTAAATGTATTATAATGGTTTTGTCTATTACCTTAAAATTAATATAAACATTATTAATATGAATAATTTAAAACATTTTATATATGAATCACTTTTAAAATTCATTACAAAATAGTAAAAAGTATATTTTTATAAAATTTATATGATATGAATGGATTTACACTCAATCATATACATTATTTAGTATACAAATGAATTTAAATGTTCTTATGAGTTTTCAAAAAAAATCATATTCCAAATTTTTCATGGAATTTTATGAGTGTATAGATGAAAAGGATGTTTTCTATTATTTTGAGAGCGTATTTCAAATTAATTTAGAAAATTATATTCCCATATATTTAATGATAATTTATGGAATCTGATTATTCAATAAAGATATGATCTTATGATATCATTAGCTTCAATTCATTGGATGGATTATTTTGATGATATCTTAAGGTGGTTTTCCTGAAATCTGTTTATTTCCTAGGTGTTAAGTAAGATATAATGTAATGATGATGGTTTTTTGAGATATTATGGGACACATATACAAACGGTCTTTATTATGTGATGAGTGGGAAGAGATTATATATCATTCAAATGAATGAAGTAAAGCATGATATCTTAAGAGATAATATGAAAGGGAATTTGGATTTAACCCAACCTACTATGGGAAATTAACCACTCTATTTATAGGAATATGTAGTGAACCATATAAACTCTAGGACTCTATCCCCTATGATAGTATTGAAAGTGAGGATTGACTAAAAAAATTATCTTTTTTGGTTATTATATACCAAAAAATTTTGTATTATTCCAATGATATTCTCTCATGAATTATTATTTATTTACAATACATGTTTTAATGAATATTTTATTGATAATAATTTTTATAAATTTCCAATATTTATCATTATTTTATGATTTAATGGAAATATGTTTTTTGGGATTGAAATTTTTAATTCAATGAAAATTCAATACCACCGTTTTAATTTTAAGTTATTAAATTTATAATAAAATTTTATATATAAGGAAGTTTGAATTAAAATTTTATGGTAACATGAAAATAATATATATACATTTTCAATTCATAACATAAAAGATAAATCACATATTTTCAGGGATGAAAATGGAAATTAATGTAGATATTGGATGTATTTGACATATTAGACCTGTTTTCAATGTTTGGGTAATAAATTTTTCTCATTAAATGGAATGGGTTGAAAGTTTCCATATATTAGAGGATTAAAGTAAATACATTTCCTTAAAATGTATTATATCTCTGTTTATGTGGTAACATGGTAAAAAAGGTTTCTCAAAATAGAATAAAATTTTGAGGTAGAATTATACATGTTCCCCTATTATGATTTCAAACCATAACACTCCGACACTATATTTAAATGATATTTTCACTCATTGAGTGGTTTGATCGATTATTTTAGAAGGTTTTTATCCATTTATAATTCTAGAAAAAATCCATAACAAGTTGGAATAAGTAAGTCCTTTTGGAAAAATCTCTTCAAAGAAGGTGTTCCCCTCCAACTTTTACTTTGGATTTCATTGCTTTTATGCTTGCAACATATATTTTTTTCGTGAAAACATATTTTTTCTATTATTTTCATATTTATAATTTTATTTATAGTCTTATAATATAATATTGGATTCAATATTTGGTGTTACCCTTTTCAAAAATTTTATATATAAATTATCTCCATGATGAAAAGTACACCCATGGGATAGTATCTTTTGGTTATTTATCTTACTAGAAACGTATTAATTTGTTGTTTTGAATCAATTTACTCACTTTATATTAATAATAATTATTAATTAAATGATTGTCTCAATCTAATATCTCTCAAATGTTTGATACACCGATTGTGATGTCAGGATTTTGTGAATTGTCAGAGATACACTTTAAATTTCAAATATAATTATCATGGGATTGATCCATAGGGTTCATATAAAATCAAAAAAAAATTATTATTTATATAGTGTAGTGGTTTCCATAAATTTAAAATGATCATAACTTAGCTTTTCTATCACAATAAAATAAGGGTGATGTGATTGGAAGTCTCAAAGTTATCATAGGGGTTGTGGTTGTGTGTTCTTATGTAGTGTTATAAGTTATCAAATAAGAATAATAATTAAATTAATTTCAAATTATTGGATAATGAATAATGTAAAATTAATGTTTTTATTATATCAACCAAAATAATTCATATATTATTTCTTTTAGTGTATTTTTTTTCTTGTTGGTCTTAATGTGTTTAAAATTCAGTCAACCAAAAGCAACATCTATTGTTCCAAATTATTTTATCTCTTTTCTATGTTTAATTTTAGATTTTAGTGGTTTTTTAATTCAATTAATCTTTATGATAATTACATAGTTAATCGATTATTCTACACTTAGTAAAAAATAAAAAATATTTGGACAATGTGTACAAAATATGATCTTCAAATTAGCATCGTTTATAGGGAGGAAAGTGTTTTATTCATCCAATTTTTGGATGTTATATAACAATAATGTTTATTGAAAGGATATTAAAAAAATGTAATTAATTTGTTTTAACATTCCTTGATTGAAAAAATTGAAATCATATCAAATCCATTTAGAGGGTTTTACAAACTACTTATAGGGAAGATGCATTTAATGATGTCATTAGAGACCTCAACAAAGATATTAACAACTTATATCTCGAGAGCTAATCCAATTAAATCAGTTAATTATCATAATATATTCCCAAATTTAATTAATATGTTCCAATGATAAATAAATATCTACTTAGATTTTATGAATACATTAAAAAGGTGGAGGTTACATTCAAAAATCTTTCTCTCACACAACACTCAAATGTCCTCCTAATGGCCCTATATGAAAAACATGAATAATATATCGGTAAACTAAATGGAGTTGGATTAAATTTGGGTTCATATTTTTCCATTATTATCAAATCTAATTCAATACCCAAATTTTTAATTCATAGAATCATATCTTATACACTAAATGTTAATTAATGATAATGAGGATGGAGTTATGAAAATTAAGGAGAATTTGGTTTTATAATTCAATGGTGGAGAAGTTACAATGATTAAGAAAGATGACTTGAATGCCACTAATAATGAGGGGGTCATAATGGTTTGAATTATTATTGTTTTAATATTTATGAAATATAATTGTTAAATTTATTTCCCCATGAATTTTAGGAAAAATTAAATACTTTTTATAAAAAACCTAGATGTTTTCCAGGAAACCACACAAGAGGTAGTTGTTGGAGAAGACAAAGAAGATCTCAAGAACTTTTTTGTGATATTATCGACTCCTTTACATTAATATGATCCTCTATTGGAAGATGAAACCATAAGAGTTGATAGGGAGTTCCCTTTATTTAATTCACATCCCCCAAGGATTACTTATTTTAGTTTCTTATTCTTTGGATGTGATCATTTTTATATTATCTTGTAGGAATCAACTATTGGTACCCACTTATGGATATCATGAGAAATAACATATGGTGGTTCCTTAAAATAAACCTAATCCCCTTCAGATTAGTGATGACCAAATGTAACTGTATGGAATTAGGAAATATAAACAAAAATACTATTTTGTGGATAACCAATTATTATATTTAATTTTCCATATTTAATAATGTCATTAATATTTAGTAGTTAAATTACATTATTTTTCTATGTTTTATAATTTGTTAAATAGGTTCTTAACTCAAATCCACCAAATAAAATTAAATAAACTTTGTTTCATATGTCCTTATTATTTTATTTCATACCCACAATTATTGATTATGCATTATTAATATGGGAAATTTCATTTACATTTGGGGGGATAAAATTTTGGCTATCTTCTTTAGGATACATATTTCGTGTGTATATTATTAATTATTTTTTAAATATAAAAAAATAAAAAAAATTAAAAAAGATTAAAAATAATAATACGAAAATATTCATGTCACAAGTTTAATACATCCATGGAACTTATTGAGAATAAATGTTTTTTTTATAAACTCAGGGGATACATGCTAATATTAGAGATGTTTTCAACATTGGAGATAGATTTTAGTAAAAATAATAGTCGGTTAATAATATTCTTGATTTTTTATTTATGAGGCCTTTTAGATTTTGACATAATTCATTACACGAATTTTGTGGGAAATTTTTTTATGTAATCTCCCCATAAAAAATCACAAACAATCACGGATTGTGATATTATCTAACCAAGTTGGTGGTATAATAATGTAATTTATTCATTTTCATCCTTTAACATGGTCTTTCCAAATTTTCTTTTCTCTTCTGATTAATTACCCTATTGTACTAGATTGACTAATGGCTGTGTACCTAATAAATGACTATTATACCCCCCTAAAATAATCTAATAGAGAATAAAAAGATAATAATGAGGGGAGTAATGAGATGTACAACATGTGTTGATATCATGGTGTGGAGCATAATGTTTGGATTTTGGTAATGTGTCAATGAGTGGGTTTTGGAATTCAATTATAGAAGATGTTGAATAGGTTCTATGGAATATAATCAGGTAAGATGAATGTTTTTACTTACTTGAGTATACTGTATAAATTTTTTAGAGATAATCTTGAAATAATTTGAACACACATACATTTGGAATTTTTGTCATATTTGAATCATAAAATGATTCCACATGGTTAATATCACTGATATAAATCAATTTTTGTTTGATAAAATTATTATAAATTGAATTAATTATTCATTGATATTGAATTTTTCTGGATTATTTCTATACTCATATTACCATCTTGGATTCAGAAATTTCAACATACACCATTTTCTAAATTACATGACAGGGTGTTTTTTCAAGGGGTGAGAAAGGGTAAGTGTGGGATAGTATATAATATATGTTCATAATGAATATTTTATTGATAATAATTGATATAATTTCTCCACATTGAGATATATTTGATGATTTATTGTAAATATGTTTTTTTATTATGGAACTGAAAATTCCCTGAAAGTCAATTTTACCCATTTAATTTTATGTTACTAAATTTGAATAAATAATTTATGTATCAAGAATAATTATTTTAACATTTTTGGTATTATGATTAAATATAGTGATTAATTGTTTCAAATAGATCAGGAAAGATGGATCACATATTTGGATGTCTCAAAATGGACATTAATACAAAGATGGGATGGATTCGACAAATTAGACCTTGATCCAAGTTTGGGACATGAATGTTTTATAAATTAATATAATGGGATGAGAGATTTATAATTATCAGTGTATTTAATATTACAGAGTTCATTAAACTGATGTAAAGTCTATTTCACATGGTAACTCAGTCAAAAATGAGGCTCAAAACATAGAAAATTTTAAAGGAAGAAATATTCATATTCCCTTATTAACATTTCAAACCATTTTACTATTACAATCTATTTAATAAATATTTTTACTAAATGTGAGGTTGTTGTTAATATTTTTTAATAAGTGTAAAAATGGATTGTTCCATGAAACATCTTTAACAACTTGGAATATTTAAGGTAGTGTGCACAGATCTCCTCTAAGAATGCACTCCTCTCTCATTTCTACATTGAGTTTATTCTATTTTTAACTTATAATATTTCAATTTCTCAATTGAAATTCATTATTATTCAATTATCCTATTTTTAATTTTCTTTATTGGTGTTGTAATAAAATAGTGGAGATAGTATTCAGTTTCACCCTTTTCAACACTTTCTTATTGAAATAATCTCCACAATAACTATTCCACCCATGAGGGAGTAGTTCATTTTATGGTTGATATTTTTATTACCTCATTAATTTGTTTTTCTAAATAAATTTTAATTCAATAATTTATAAAATTATGGTCCATTAAATGATTTATTTAATTTTTAGATTACTCAAATGATTAAAAAAATTACATTGAGGTTGGGATTTTGGGAATCGTGAGCATGGAAATTTAATTATAAAATCCAATCATCTTAGGATTGATCAGTAGTTTTTGAATATAATCCACAATTTCAAAACATTTTCACTTATAATTTGGATTAACTTCACCTAATTTTCCATCAATCAAAATTTAGTTTTTGGACCATAATAAGATCAATTTTCTATAATTGGATGTCTAGAAGTTAGCTTAGGGTTTTTAGTTATGATACCTTCTTTATGATTTTAGGTAAAAAAATTAGGGAACCATAATTGAATGAATTTAATATTAAGAGATAATTATTTATGAAAAATAGTTTTTAGTTTATATTTAACAGAATCATGCATATTGGGGTATTCAATGTAAGTGTTTTCTCATTTGTTTCATTTTTTTGGAAATATCCTAACATACCCCCCAAATGTATTTCAATTTATCATCTCTTTTATTTGATTGATTTTAAGTTTTATTGGCTTTTTTCTTCACTTAAACATTAATATAATTATTTAGGTCAACCACTATTCTGTATTTATTAAAAAAAATACAATATCTTTTGAGAGCATGTGTGAGAGTGCTCATCATTGATTACTGATGATTTCAAACTCTTATGATTCAATTCATTTATTATGAAAACAATTTTTTCCAAGACCCAAAATTTATGGTAAATGAATTTTTAGATATTTTATCTTATGTTTTATATATGTTCTTATGGCCTCGTTATTATCTTATTTCCACTTATGATAACTGATTTCCTTCTCCCTATTTCCCCTTACTAAGAAAATGATATCAACTTTTCTCATGTTTTCATTACCCTAAGTTATGAATGAATGTTTTAGGTAGGATATATCTATGAAAGGTACTAGGTGAGAAGCATTTTTTGGGAGAATTTAATAAAATTTCATGAAATATATTCATCATGTATGTTGTCTCTAAAGATAACAACCTTTATGGTTCTCAAGAAATTATTATGATGAGGTTTGTTGAATAATTATCTAAAAATTTGTAATATTTATTTTTGTGGTGAAATAGTAGCCTTATTTGGTGTTAAAGTAGGCTTCAGTTTTTTGTGATTATTTTAGTTATTTTTAGTGATTGGATTTAAAAACATTTGTGAAGACTCTACGTATAATCCCAAATATAGTAAATTTACTAAATTCATAGAAAAGTAAAGAGTGTGTGGTTTCTTATAAATGGAATCACATTATGGATAAAAAATAGTTGATGGAGAATCTAGCATAGATGAAACTATGGGTAAGACCACTAAAAACAATGGTTGGGTATTGACATGATCTTCACCAGGTGCACAATATAGAGGAACTAAATGATTGGTTTGACACTTCTAGGCGAAATGATTTGGCAAATTTACAATCTATTTACAAATCGTTATAAAGAATTTTAATATATATAGTTCTGAAAACATAATCGAAAATTAATATAGATAAGATATATGGAAAACTATAATTTTTGGTGTTGATAATAATATTTCATAAATTAATATATCTCTAGAATTATCATCAATATTATATATTTTCTAACTCAAATTGGTATTTATTGATTTTTGAAATATGATTTTTTGTTTTATTTTATGAAAATAATAAGGGGGAATCATGTGACAAATGAATGTGATGGACAATTAAATGATCATCTGAATGAGAAAACAATTGTAATACGATATTTGATAAAACATATTATGGTTATGTCCACCCAACTCTCTAGAGTAATGGATGGTAACATGAATCAAGATAAACATAAAAATATAAAAAGGAAGGAATAACTCAAAATTATTTCTTTTAAGTAGATACATCCACAAAATATTATTAGGTACTGTGATACGCTTATTAATGACCAATGGATCAATGCTGTAGAAAATATATTTTCTAGGTTGTGGTGCTTGAACCAGGAGGAGGTTGTGTTGGTTGTCTACTTTTTGGAAGCTGAAACTGATGAAAGGTGGAATCTTATCACGATTGGGTTGAAAGAAGAAGGAATTTACTATATAAAATTGGTATACATTATGAAGGTATTTTTCAATAATAATTCTCCTCAATCTCTTTACACTAAATTGGATAAGGAATTACATGAACTAAAATAGAAGGATGACAAAAACATTAGAACCTATAGGAATATTTCATAAGAAATGAAAGGTATGAGTTTGGTTTTATAATCAACCATGATTTTAATTTTGATAAATTCAATAGTGGTACAATACCAATTATTGAAAAGCATATTAATTTAAGAGGCCTCAATAGTTATGAAGAATTCATTAGATATTCTCTTATGGTAAAAATGTATAGTTGAGCCTCATATTTTTCTTTTGGTTTTGGAGAAAGGAATCGAGAAATATAATATTTATAAGATACAAATAATAAAACCCATGAAAGAAGTAAAAATAACCAATATTTATAGTATAATTGTGGAAAATAGCATGAAGAAAACTACTTTAAGGGAACACGAAAATTATTCTTTTGTGAAAAATAATGTCATATAGAAAATTAATAATGATGAGTTTGGAAGAGTTTTCTTAATGATGAGAATAAATATCACCAAAATGAACCACCCACATTTCTATGTTATAGTTCCAGTGAGTGTAAACATTATACTGATCAATTATAGAATTGAAGTGTTAATGATGAAATTTGAGGTCAAAAACCTTCTAATTCAAAGGATAGTGGGAAGGATTATGCAATCAAAATCGATGAAGTGGTTCATGAGAATGTAGTTGTGAAAAGAACACTTATAATAAACTATATATCTAAAAATGTATTATTATTAATGTACTAACCACTCTATTATATCTGAAAAAATATAGGGGATTATCACATCACCACCTCAATTGATAGATATTGCTTTATCAGTTAAAATATTATTTATATGATGATTTCATCTCATGAGTATACATCCTCTCTAATAAAATCTTATGAGAATTTACTTCATAAAAAAGTTGATATTATCCTTATATTAAAATTTTATTTGAATTTTTTCATGGATTTTCTCTCTATATATAGATCCCATATCAATTTCTAGAGAAAAAAAATTCAAATTTAATATTCTAAATTAAATTATTATCATTTATGGGTGCAAGTACTAACATGATATTATATTGGAAAATAATTCTATTATATGGGTATTACTACCTATTAATAAGGGGTATTTATCTCAAATAGATATATATAAATATAACATTAAATACGTGATTATTTTTTAAAAATATAATGATGGATTTGCTAAAGAGTTACATGGTCTTCCCCAAAATTTTAATGCTAAGTTTTCATTATAACATTTAACTAGTGTTGCACATATTTTAATGATTCATTATATATTGGTAATTTATTTTTAGGAATTAAAAAATCAATTAAAAGAGAATATATAAATTTTATTAATACAATGTAGTGAATCGTAATGGGGAGAACATTTTCTTTTAATTTATAGGAGGATTGTTCAATGCGTCATTTAATTGATTATTGAGAACATTATTGGAATATAATCAAGATAAAGTATTCTATTATTCATTTTTATTACTTGATTAATAAACTATACATAAATTAATACTTTTCAAAGATTGTACTTACTATCTGGATATGATCAATTAACGTAAAAATGAGGATATATAAAATATAGCATTATTTATGTGTAATGGGCACTTTGAATTTATAGTAATTCCATTTGACAAACTAATTCACTAATTTAATCATTTATATATTGAATAATGTTTTTATAGATTACCTTGATCATAATTTAGAAGTTATTTTTTTGGGAATTCCCATATATATATATATATTCTATGATTAAAGAAGACCATGAAATTCAATTTTTTGCAAATCTTGATGAATGAGAGACATTCTTCCAAATTTTTTGATATTTATTTTGACTATTAAAAGTATAATTCAAGGGATATATAAATACAAGTGAGGGTATTTTTCTGGAACCTTTATTTATAGAAGTTTCTTATCAATAATAAAAACAACTATATTAAATAAGATCCATAGTTAATTTAGAATGGATAGATATTACATACGATTTGTGGAAAATTTATAAAAAATCATATCCAATTACCATGTTTTTGTTAAAGAGGTCTTGGATTATTTGGACTATTGACTACTAAGATGATTTCAAGGATCTGAAGTGAATATTTTTCAGTGAACATGTGTTTAATATACTATACATTGCATAAGGGATTTTAATATATAGTTATTAATCAAAGAAACAAAATGGATTTATTCCCATGTAGAATGAAAATTTAGTACAATATGCCTCACTCCAATTGACGATTCCTGGGTAAAATTACTTAAATATAGATTTCGTGATAGGGGTGGTCATTTTCACTTTGATAATATAGAGGAGTTTCCTTCATGGTAAAAATAGTGATATATATACTAGTTAAAAATTCTTGAATTATATATTCATAGAGAAATAGTTAAATATGAAATAAAGGATACTGTTGGAGTTAATTAAGGGTTTAGAATGTTCAATATAGTACCACCATAGGATTTTGAACAAGGTGAAAGATGTGCTGAGTCAAAGAGATCACCAAATCTTATCCATGATAAGGATTAAAAATGATCTAATACTAATGGATGGAAAAAGGATAAATCTTGAAATACTTGGAAAATATAAGAAATAATATCTTTTTCAAATAAATGGTCAACCATCGATCCATTAGAAGATTAAAGAGGTGAAATGAGAACATAGGAAACCAAAAAAGAGTTAAGGAATGTTTTATACCTATATATTTAACATGTTGGAATGATAATATTTAGTAATCATATAGATGTACCTTAAATAAAAAATCTATATGGAACTATTGGATGAAGCACATAGCTCATTATTCTTTATCCATTATAGAATTATAAATATTTATATTGATCTAAAATAGTATTTATGGTGGAATTAATTAAAAGAGTAATTAAAGATTATGTATCTTGATGTTCGGTATATAAAAACGTTATTCGTGTTCATAAGAAGCCTAAGGGGATGATATATCCATTAACCTTACCTGTATAGAAATCGGAGAACATCACCATAGATTTTTTTAAGAATTCCCTTGAAATTTAAACTCTATAATTCTATTTGTGTAATAGTTGACTTCCATATGAAGTACTCACATTTCATTTTAATTATTGGTTATTTTTATATTTATTATCTTAATAGGAAATATATTAATGATGCATTATGGTTTCATTATAAAAAAACTATCAATTTTATAATATCAACATCTAAGGTTTACATTAAAGTTATAGGGAATTTTTAGAAATTAAATGAAAAAGGAATTGTTATTTATAATTAAATATTTTCCTCATAAAAAGAGTTTTTCTAAGAGTACCACTAAAACCTTAGAATATATACTGAGAGCATAATCTATATATCTAAAATGTGTATTGGATCAACACCTTCAACTATTTAAATTTTATTATAATAATATATTTCACTCTAGTATTAAGACAGATCCTTACTAAGCCCTCTATGGAAATAAGTGAAGAACTATAACATTATGGAATGAATTTAGAGAATAAATTGTATTTATACATGATCAATATGAGGAAATTATTATGAACGTTGATTCCATTAATCAACAAATTAGAGTAGATCAGTGTAGAATGAAATGTTATTATGTAAATCTGTATAGTGATATAGTGTATAATTTTTGTGATAGGGTATTCATATAAATATATAATTTTAATAATGTTATTATATTTATAAATAAGTCTAAGTTTTTTAAAAAATATAATTCCCTATGGTATTCTTGATCGTATCGGGATGGCAGCATATCACTTGAAATATCCATTAAACCCCCCAAAACATCATGAATTTTTCCACAAATATGTTTTTAAGTAAATAACCATTCTTTTTAATGTTCTAGAATAATAGTATATATAACAAGATCATGATATTTTATATGAGGAATAACTTGGGAAGATTCTTGATTATGGACATATCAGCTACAAAACAAAAAAAATCACCAAGTCAATTTTTTTTGGAAAACCCATAAATATTAGATATCTACATGGGATCCAGACCTTGAAATGAGGAATAATTACCCCAATATATTACATTATAATGACCTAATTGAAATGGTGATGTTAATTTAAGTGTATTATATTATATCACCTCAAAATTCAAGGGTATATTTCTATTTAATAAATTCGATGTGTTTGATATCTTGTGATACAATCAACACTAAAGATAAGTGAATAATGGTTTATTAAAAAATAAAATGAAGTTAATTGTGTGGAAATGAAATAAAATTTATAAAATACATGAAATTATAAAAAGTCTCAAATTCATTTAATAAAATACAATTTATATTAAGAAAATATTTTGAAATGTTTTGTTGAATTATACATTTTTTTTAATTTAATACTATTGAGGAATTTTATCAACAAAATTTATTGATAAAAATAAATAAATAAATAATAATATCAATTCAGGAAATGTATGGAATTTTTATGTAATGATAAGGAATAGTATTCTGATAAATCTTGGTTAAACAGAAATAATTTTTTATAAACATTATTTTCTTATATATGATTTTATTTTAAAGAATTATTTTTAAAAATTATGGGGACACAGTCTCTATTTTATTATAAAATAAAATACCTATATACTTCTTGGTAGATGTATATGAATTACATTTCCTATATAATAAATGTTAGGTTTTCAATGAATATAGTCGGAAGGACTCGTATAGTGTCATGCATACTTCATCTTGCTCATGCCATGAGGCATGTGTCGTGCCTGTGTCACCACCTACTTGCATGATTCCTGTGTCACCACCTACTCATTTCATTATTTTTTTCTTTCTATATTGTGAATCCACCAACATACTATCTATGTTTTTAACCCTTTTGTGTTGTAAGTAGGATTACCTGGTTTACCACTCAAGCACCACCAAAACTGTGTGCTTTTTGGAAGATAATTTATCATATTTTGAATATTATACCAATATAAAAGTATTTTTTTATAAATTTATAAAAATAAACTAAAATTCATATATTTATTATTATATTTTAATAAATAAATATAAATCATTTAAAGGAAATTTAATATTTTATTGGAAACCAATTTTCTTATGTGGGCATTGTATTTTCATTTTAACAAATGAAATTATTCACTATTGATTAATTAATTCATTTATTGGAATAGATAATATATTAAATATAATAAAATGAAATTTATCAAATGGTTATTAAACTTAAATAATTGAGAATAAATTTTTTTTTATTCTTAAGGACATGTTTTTTCTAAAAATAGTTTTTATATGTTTTGTATGCGTATATTAGAATTAATTTCTACCACCTCTAGAAATTGAATCATAGAAAATGGATTCCATTTTTGGAATCAGAAAAATATTTATTTGGTAATTTTTTTAACTTAATTTTTTTCATTAAAACAGTAACCATAGAAAAAATATTTTCACCATGATATGGGTTAAAATGGGGGTGACGTAAGTTATAAGGACAAAATTATCATAAAAACATGTTACAATTTTATTGGATGAGTGTATATTGAACTTAAATTATATTATATTATAAAATTTTATTCCTTTATTCCAATTTCTAATGAAATTGAATATTTATTTCGTTAAGGATAAGGTTATATACAAGGGTTCCAATACTCTCCCTAATGAAAATAAACCTCATATCCTCACTTCTCCACACACTTCGATCAACGTAGATAGACCAATATCTACCCAAATAACTATGAACTCTCATACCAATTTTAGATGTTCGTTTCTCACCAAAATACACTCTTAAGAAGGATTAATGTGTAATCTAATGAAGCATACTAAAAAATACGGTAATTATGTGAACTGACCTCTTTTAGGTTTATTCACTCATATAAATCCACCAAATCTTCTATGAAACCCAAAAAAATATATCAGTATAAAAATTTAAATAAATTTAATTATTTTTTTGGAAAAATCATTATCTTTCACCTTTATATATAATGTAAAATTTAAACATTTACCATGTGTACTTATGGACTATCACCTCTTGGAAGTAATGAATTTCAGTTTTCATAAATTAATATAATGGTTGGTAATATAGACGAATTCAATGAATATATTTTATATTTATAATAAAATTATAAATTTAAAAATATAAATTAATAGTAACCTTCCGTTCTTTCCTTATATTTAAAAATGTAAACTTCATCTACGGGTTTGTACGAACTACCACCTCCATGAAGCTAAGTAATTCCTTCTTTATAACATATATATATATTCTTATAAAATAATATATACTGAATAAATAAAATATTTATGAAATAATTAATATTTTTTAGATGAAGAATTCATGACCCTGGTTCAAGTACCATAATCTACAATCCAAAACATATATGAAAAAAAATAATTAACACCAAAATATGGATTGTAGTGAAGAATTGTTAATAATTGGAAATTGAAAATTATAATGGAATGATATATAGTAATATAATTAGGAATATAATTTTTTATATATTTATAATAAGTATATATTTATTATATAGAAGGTTAGAGTGCATGTTATGAATGAAGGGACTTGAGGTAAGGGTTTCGGCGTTTTAATTTCCCATTATTGAGATATATTAAATATTCATCACCTTATTTTATATTTATAGCGTATATAATTGGAATGAATGTATATTGTAAAATTATTAATGAAAATTAGTTATATTTAATAATATATATAAGGTTCTATCTTTTGATGGGGTTTTAAATCAAATGTTACCCATATGTTTTATTTTTTGTTCCAAACTCAAATTTAATAGGGATTGTTTATGATCCAGTATCCATTGGATGAATTATATTCTATTTATCACTGAAACCCCATATAAATTATTATACCCTAGTTATTTATTTATTTTCACTAATTCATTCCAATTCCTATTCTTTTTTATTGAAACTGGAAAAAATAATATTTTTTTGAAAATACGCCCTCATCTCTATTTCGAGGTTAGAAATATTTTTCCACTATATCCTTCATTAAAATTACATTATGGATATTTTTATCTATAGATAACTTTTTAAATAATGTTATCTGATAATATCTATGAAGTTTATTAATAAATATTAAAAGTAATATTTTCAATCATTTTATGTATGACTAAATTTTGAATTTTTTTATAAAAGCTTGAAAATAATATCTTTCATAAATATATACTACATGAATGTATTTTCTTATTTTAATGTACATTATTTATCATTAAATTAATTTATATTTCCCCATGGTCCTTAAAATAAAATCATATTCCTATTTATAAATCATTTTTTAATACTTTCCAAAAGAAAATTTTATTTTCATTTTTTTCCAAATCATATTTGTAATACTTTTACAAAAGTATTTTTCAAATATATCATCATCCTTTAAAAAATATTATACTTCAATGGGGATATGAAGTTATGATACTATTAAATTATATTCTCTGGATGACTTATTATGATGATTTTTTATGTATTTTTTCTGGAAACCTATTTATTTCCTATGGATAAATTAATCAATGATAAAATAATAAAGGATTTAATTTTCATACGGAACATATGTGTATTCATTTCATTATGTAATGGGTGGGATTGAAATTATATATCACTATAATGAATTGGTTAAAAATTGATATCTCATGATATAATATGAGAGGGAATCATAATTTAAATCAATTAAATCTTTGATTATGTTCAGTATGTTTATGGGAATGGGGAGTGAACCCAATCAAATATGGGACACTTCCCACTATGATAGTCTTTGAAGCCAGCCTTGAATAAGAATTTTTTATATATACTTATTTTCATTCCAAAAACTTATGTATTATACTTATGATATTTTCTCATGTCTTGTTATTGATTATTTATGAATCTAAAATATTACGACTCATGTATTTTTTTTAGAATTATTTATGGCATGTATAATTTTTTATGGGGTAGGAATTAGTGGAATTGTTTTCATAAGTTATGATTATGTTATAATACCTTTATTCTTATCTTATTCTTAGTGATTATCATCGAATAATGTCTCACATTTTTACCCTTACTATGAATTGAAGACCGACCTTTATTTTGTTTTGTTTTACCTATCTAATAGGGAAATGTTTTATAAATGATAAGTCTTATAAGGGTAGTATGTGAATTTTTTTTATATGTTGAGAATATTTAATTAAATAAGTATATTATGTTCCTAGTATCTAAATATAGAGTAATATATTGTTTATCAGGAATGTATTTTAATGGTATTTCTGGATAATCATCTAAAATTATGTAATATTTATTTGTTTTTAGCATAGGATTCCTCAATACAACTATTGTGTATCATAGTGTACAGAACATCCAAACACATAGTTTGTGTTGTGTCATAATCTATGATATGTGATATGATGGTCTTGGATTGAAATACAATTTTGCGAAAAATAGAGCATCATATCATTATAATGATATATATTAAATCATCCAATATTATAGGTCTTTATGTACGATTTAATCAATATGAAATGGTTAATTGATGGGTAAGGGTTACATCCTTTTCATGATTTACTCTTAAACATAGGTTACTCCATATAAAAGGGTTACATCCTATAAAAATTATATTTAAGGGTTAACGAATTGAAATTAAATAATATATCAATTATGTTTTTAAAGATAATTTATTATATAGGGTAGAATATAGATTGTATGTCCTGGAGCATTGAGGTTTTAAATATTTTATTATAAATAATATTTATCAAATGAAACTGAACATGAGAGTGGTTTTAAATGGATATTCAAAATAAAATAGCATAGTAAAAGTGTTTAATAGTTGATAAATCTATGTATGTTTGAGAATTATATGACAGGGATCTCATTACAAGTTCAATACACATCTTTGATAGTTTATTGTTATGAAAGTTTCTTTACTGAAATTCATAGGTTGAGTGTATTTATTATTTAAATACCCCTATTTAACCTTTATAATAATTCACATAGATCCAACCATTGAGAAAAAATAAATATTTCATATATTATAAATTTTATATGGGATAAGGGATACCAAATAATACCAATTTTTCATGTATGTGTGAGAGATAAAAGGAGTCATGTGTCTTCCAATCAGAACAATAGAATTTTTTGTCTTGAAATGTAAATCCAATTAGTTGTATAATAATTTTTTCAATATATAATATAAACATTAATTAAATCTTGAAACATGATGAAAAAAAAAATTAAACTTCACCAAACACAAATTAAACAATTTTTTTTTAAAATTTTTGTACTCCCTCTCAAAGTGTGTATCTCCCTTGAAATAATCAATCCCATTAAGTTTCTCATAGAGAAGAGAAAAATGATCATATTAAAATCTTCTATCATCCATGGACTCCATATGATGATACAGGGCTCTATAACTCCTAGAATAATTGTTAGACTAATTTTAATCTCCAAAATCGGATGAATTTTTCTCCCTGAAAGAGATTTTAAAGAGTATCCTAAGATGGAAATTTTTAGGTAATGGGTGGTAGCAATTTTTTATCAAAAATTTTGAAATACCAATTGTGGTATATATTTATATTTTTAAATTCAATTACAAAAAATTTAAACAAATATAGATTTTTGTCCACTCATTAATATCAAAATATAAAATTTTGTGGGAATTGACCATATATAAATAGGGATATTCTATGAATAATGAGAATTACTTTCGAATTCAATAGGTTTCAGTTTTTTAGATAGATTACTCTAGTTTGGCCAAAAGATATGTTAAATTAGATTTGGAGTCTCAAGTTGTGTCATAGAAAACAAGTTTTGGTATCTACCCAAAACTTCTTATCCCAATTATGTATACATTATTTTAGAATGTGAGAATTATTTCACTTATATTCTTGTAATTTGATGAAATTTTGAAACAATTTCATCATCTTCATCATGGGATATCCATACAACTTCCACCTATAATGTAATCCTAAAACTAGTGAAATTTCACGTTTTTATAGGATTGAATATGAAATAATTTAAATCATTAAAAATTCAATTGATTATTATATTTTTAATTTATAATTAAAAAATAATTTCACGCACTAGTATTCTAGTGGGAATGAACAGTGAATCTCTACATGATCCCACCCCACTCCTGAACAATTGAACTAATAGGAAAATGAAAATTTTAGCAAATGAAAATTTAATATATTACCAAGTTCCTAATTATATTACATTTTATTAAAATTAAACTCGTTATAGAAATGAATGTAAAGAAATAACCTCACCCAGGTGTTGATCTCAATTAGTATAGAAATGAGTGAATAATAAATTATATCCAAATAAATTCCAAGGAGATATACAATACTAATATAAAAAATTAATTCAGAATTCAATTATACTATTAAATCTCATGTTTTTCCGATAACCATTTCATTCTTATCCTTGGAATTTTTATCATGTTACTACCAGTTATCTTAAAATTCTCAACTTCCCTGATTAATTACACAATACCTTCTCTACAGCATTTTAAATATAATTTCCTAACCCACTAACATATGCATTACAAAAGGTAAAAAAATTATGCTCTCAACCTAGATATCTCTATATTTTTTACTTCCCATCACTCCACTCATTATTAATTATTAATATTTTTTACTGTTATGTTTTTTTAATGAGGGCATACAATACTTAGATAACACATACACACATAGATTATAATCTATTATGTCAAGGAAACTAATTTGATAAGGAATTATTGTATGGAACAAAATTTTTTGAAATATGAAAAATATTAACCTAACTCATATATAAATTCAATTTAATAATAAATATCCACACTTCAGGGTTATGTTCAATGATGTATGGATATGTTAAATAAAAAATTACTAATAAAAAATAACAAACTATTTAAAAAAGTATCAATGGTTTTATAGAGGTATAATTGATTTTATCATTGAAAAATAACTAATTAAACTAATATCACACATTACTGTTAAATTATTTCTCAAACACACAATTAATTAATGAAATTAATTTTAACTAAATTTTAAAATAGTGAGAAAGAATGAAATTCAGCATACATTTTCAATAAACTCATGATGATATATGAATATAAAATCTATAATAATATAAAATGAAAAATAAAGAGAGTAATAATAGGAATAGAAAAATAAAAATATTAGACAATTAGAGAAAAAGATAAAAAAGAAGAATGATGAAAAAATTATTAACTAATTTAAGAAACTATCAACCCCCAATCCTAGTGTGTGTAATGTCCACCCTTTAATAAAATATAGGGTTGGATGAAATGATATAACTAGGAGGATTTCACAGATAGATGGATTCTTAAAGTTAGAGTTCTTCCACTAGGGACTCAAGAAGTGTTTCAAGTAAGTGATTTAGTTGTATCCCATTGATATTGAATTTATATTTTTTTTCTTCAATTTAAATCTATACAACTCTAAAAGGATAGAAATTAGATGAATTTTATGGGAAAACCTAACATGAATGATTCATACACAGATGTAAATTTTCAATTTAATTTTCAAGGAGGGACTTTTTCCTAATGTGGAAGTAATGTTTATGGATGAGGTGGCTATTGGAATCCTTGGGTATCCCTTTATTTATTATGATGTTCTTATATGAAGGAATTTTTATTTCCTCCAACTCTTGAAATTAAAATTTCTGATGAGAGTAAGGACCATAAATATTATAATTTATTTTTCTAGTAGACCAATAAGACCATTTTTCTTTATTAATTGGAAGGTGGAAACTCTTTTTGAAAACATGTTGATAAGGTAAAATACAAATGATAATTTTAAAACTTTTACGGCATTTCCACAATGACACATCAAGTATAAGAATCCAATCTTTTCTATTGGGTACGAACATTTTTTAATTAATTAATTTTACTTTTATATTAGAAACCCATAATTTTTCATTATATTTTTTGTGATAAACTATAGAAATTCGATTCCTATAACCATATCAATGTAAAATTTTATACATTGTGTTCTGGAAAAAAATGAGAAACCTAATAACTTATAATGAACCTCATAAATATAAACCTACAGATGATTTTGGTTCTCTAGAATTCCCCATAAACCTTTTACATATCATTCCTTGGTGATTGTTCTTTTACACATTTTGATGAATAATCCAATTAGAAGAGAATGTAGAATTTTCAAAATGAAATAGGAAATGATGGAAATAAATAAAATTCCATGAGAATAAAACTGTTATTTAAAATAATATATTATTGTTACATTTAATTTTTATGGAGAAATTTAATATAATTTGATAATGAGGAATAACATTACAAAAATCACAAGGCTCGTTAAATAATGTATGCTAAAATACACTAAAATCAAAGAATTTATGAGTAGCCTATTCGGGAACAATGTGTCCACCATAAGCAATATTGCGACTAAACATGAGTTTAGATTGAAACTCCCAATTGCGAACACAATGAATTAGGACTTGATCACTACATGAGAACCAACAACAGGGTTCATTCCAAATGTATCAAGGAGACTAAGGTTTATAATTAAAAGTTTGGTTTTTATCAAAATTAATAAGAATGTAAGATTCTGCCAATTAATTTAAAATATCATCATATAATGGAACACAATATTGTACTTGATAAAATAGATAATCAAAGAAAATTTAATTTATGGGGATGATTAAATTTATATGGTTAGAATAATCCTACAAATATTGACATAGAAAATATTTTATTATACTATTTAGCTAATTTATAAATTTAATTACTAATAGAATGTCCTATACTCAATAAACAAGTTTTGGATGCTAGTTTCATAAGTAGATACTAGAAAGCATATTTAGAAAACAAAATCATGTTCCCCCTTAATAAAAATATCAAAATTTATCAACGGGAAATACAATGGTAAGAAATATTTGTCTTTTGTTTAGTTGTTTTCCCATGAAGGTTCTAGTGTACATGAGGTATATGCAATGAAATATGGACATTAGTCAAAATGTTATAGTAATACATACCAAAATAGATATTTTTAAGAATCACTCATGACCTACAATAGTAAATAACAATTAGTTGGATATATTATCAGTTGTGACATGAGAGTTAATTTCAATTTGTTAAATGCATCCTCATCATTTTTATCAACCATAAATTCATTTTCAATTTTTCGTAATAGGGAAAGTGGGAGTGAAATATTTCTGTGTCAATGAATTAATAATATATAAAATCTTACGTTACTTAAGATCAATTTCTCATACCATACATATTTAGGGAATTTTAAGGAACGAAATCAATAAAAAAAAATTTATCAACTTTTATATTATCTCCAAAAATTACGTGTCTAAGTACTATACATTTTCGTAACATGAAATAAAATTCTTGTAAATTTAAAGTAGGATTATTATCAATTTAGTGAAAAGGATAAAATCTTGAAAACATAGAAACTCATCAATAGTGGATATATTGAGAGTGAAATAATCCTTCAAAACTTCCATGAAATTATCTAGATAATTCAAGAAGATAAAGACAATGTATTAATAGAATGTATCCAGATCATAGTATATAAAAAATGTAAATCTATAATAACAAAATTTTATAATGGGAAAAGTTAAGAATTCCATTTATTACTAAATAGAGGAAATATGGATATGAAAATATCAATAATAACCATATACAAAATATTAATTGGACTTCTTTACTAGGCTCTCTAAAATATAGTCAAGGAACTATAATTCATGATAAAAGGGATTTTAACGAATCCCATATCAATTTATTTCTTATATTCCGATGAATTCAACATAGTGGGCACCCTAACATCAATCTAAAGGTGGTATCTCACAGAAAAATGAATTTCTATTATCCCTAATTATATTTCAACAAATATAAAAATAATTATTATCAAGAATTATGTTTTGTAATTGAAATAGATATATTAATATATAAATGAAATGAAAATATATCACTCACACAGAATGTTGTTAAAATGAAATAAATAAGTAAAACATTTTCAAGAGATCAATGTGATTAAAATAATTTTTGATTAAAATATTCTCAATTCATAAATGAATGTAGAGATCATGATATTTGACATGACTCCTTTTCGTTGGGATTATTATTACCCCATAATAAAATCTGTGTATGCAGGGAAATACTCTTACTAAAGTTGGACAAGAGATATTTTCATATATCATTGCTACCAGAGACAAACATTATCTTATGGATGACTTGGATAGTAAATGTAAGGACAATTAATAAACAAGAAGAATAACTCAGGTGATAGAGAGAAGGGGGAAAATATTCACCCTAATCTATAAAACCACCACATAAATTATTATAACTGAATAAAATGAAACAGGAATATGAGATAAACTAAAAGAAATCCATGATCCCTCCCTTGATCAATCACTGAGGTTAGTTCTCCATTTTTTGTGGAGTTGAGAGTGTAATAAATGTGCGAGAATCAAAAAAGAGAAAAATGAATGATAAAGAGAAGAAAAAATAAGACTTCTATTTTTTATAAATATATAAGATTAGAACATAAAATGAATCAACACATAGCTACTATAATGAACTTCTATAATTTAAAACCATTTAAAATGTAGAGGATGTATATTTTTATCAGAAAATGTGTAAAAAATTACACTCCTAATCTATAATATGAATGTTCAAGGGTGGTATACACATTAAATGAATGAATTGGGAAAATTTACATAATTTTTTTTAATATATACCATTAGCATGTTTTCAAATTATTTATGATTTATTAGACACTAATAAGAAATTTGAAAACCATTTTACTATGAAAACTTTTTTATTCCCTGGATATCTCTTTAGATTTCCCATCTATAGTTTCCCATGAATTTATGTTTTCCATTGAGGTATAATCATGTGGTGACACAAGTATGAAATTTTTTTATGTACTTCCTCTTTTAATATGTAAAATTTCAACTCAATTTGGGATGTTTTTTTAGGGATATATTACCAACTTTCAAATTCACTAGATCATGGCACAAATTCAAAAGCCTGAATTCTGAGATTCCTTTGGGGCTTAGATTGATGAATTCAGATCTTAGTCCTTCATAATTAAATGAGTCCCATTGAACATATAATATAAATAAAATAAATATTTATTTTTTATCAGTTTAGAATGTTTGGTCGTAGAAATACAAAACTGATTTAGAATAATTAAAATTAAAAAAATAATACATTTCAAAATTAGACTCAAAATACATTTGAAACCATAAAATGTGAAAACATACCTATAAATTATACTTTTGTGGGATTAAAAAGTAAAAATTTATATTTATATTATTGAAAATATTGGCTATGTCCATTTTCCCACACATAAACATTACACTTTTGAGTAATCATCTAATTCCATGGTCAATGAAAATGACTAATGATATAAATGAAAAAACTACACATTTATCAAATCAAATGAAAATATCATGCATTGTACATGGATTAAAATTATTTAAATCCTAAAAATCATAAAAATTCTATTCAATATCTAGTTAATCATAAGTTCGTGTCATAACAACCTCTCTAAAAAATTATCTTCTCACCCAGGGATTTTTAATATAGAGTATTTCTTATTCTCAAGAACATGTGAGATTAAAAAAGGCTATCTATCCTCCTAGTATATCCACTTCAATGAATCGAAAAAAATAAAATGATGAGGTGTTTCATATGGGTTGATCAAATGATGCAATTTGACAGGTTTTAAAGGTGAAAACATCTATGGTAGAATTAATGTTTTTAATCAGTAATGTAATTTAAATGCATGGAAATAGTTTTTCCCAAAAAAATTTCTCTCATAATTAATCTATGAAATGAATCACCACCAAACACCTCTTTATTTACATTGAATGTTTAAGCATTTTAATCTCTATATCGATGAGAAATTTAATCCCTCGTTTCCCATATTTTTTTGGTGTGTTTTATCTTCATTTTAGATCTTTAATTTCTCCACAAAATCGCATTTTTCCAGGAAATAGATTTACTTTTTGAAATTGATATATTTTGGAACTATTGAACTATATTTGAAATGATTTTTGGGCCACCCATACATTTTTAAATCATGAAAACTGTTCCAAAAAGTAATAAATAAATATGGTACCACTTTCAATTCAACTAAAACAAATTGTTCAAATATTCAAAATACAACTGAACCCCCCCCCCCACATTTGAGTTCATCAATATTCATGAATTTATATTCTATATCATGTTTTCTAAGAGATAAATATCTTGTAATGTGGATTCCTGAAAAATAATTCCATGTCTCTTAATCTCTTAATAAAGGTTAAATGTAAATGTAGACTAAAATTGGGATTGAATATAGAAAAGGGAATTCAATGTGGTGTGTATTATACTTGACACATTCCATGACCTCTAAAAACATTCAAAAAGAGGTAAAATCATGGGTTAGGTCAAAATAATGTGTCTCCACACACTCAAGAATAATATTAATGTAAATAGGATATTAAAAAGGTTTAGAAAACTATTGGGTTGTGAAATATTTGAAATTTGGATAGCAGTAATTCACCTGAGTTTCATAATCAATCAAAAGTAATGAAATTAAAAGATTGGAAAATAAAGAAAAAATACATTCAATAATTATTTAAAACCTCAAATATTAAAATATATAAATTTAACATAAATAATGATATGAAGTGGATTTTCTAAAGAATTTAATTTAGCTCAATAATTGTATATAAACAATAAAAATGTTTAAAAACAAAACATGAACATTTTATTAAAAACATGGAAAAGAAAATATAAACACACAAAAAATTCAGAAAAATAGTTTGATATATCTACACTACACTTATTCCATTTTATACCATATTTTGAGTTTAAATTGTATGAATAAATATTTGTATAAAAAATTTCAATTCGGAAGAAAAAAAGTAATTAAATGGAGAAACAAAACCTGAATTTATATTCTATGTTAGTCTTGAGTTAATCTCCTTAGTGATACAACATTATAACTACTTTAAATCAATAAGAAAAATAAACATAAAGAAAAATAAATATAAAGTGGAATGAAAAGGGATAATAATTTTTTTATACCTCAAGAGGGTGCTAGGTTTTTACTACCCATAGTTAGGAAGTTGAAGTTGATTATCCCCAATCTGAAGGTAGATGTGCTTTCATTGACTTAAAACACTACATTTGACTTTTCCAAATGTACATGATTTGAAAATAGGATTGTAGACCCAAAAAGGATAGAATAAAAATCCAAAACCAAATTAAATAAAGAAGAGATAATTTTAGGTCCATAGTAGGGAAAATTAGATAGGGTTTCTCTGGGTTATCTTATATTGTGTACTCCTTGATATAGTGTGCATTTTGTTGTATATGATTCATTTATATAACCATATAATAATCTATCACTTATGATTTTACAACAATTTTTGTGAATTATTTCTTAATATCATGGTCCAACACCATGTGTGGTGTTTTAGATATTTCATAAAAGGAGAAGTCAGAAAACAATTTAACATGAATAAGATTAAAACATAATGAAGTAATAAAGAAATATCCCCATTAATTAACTACATATTTCGAATTTATATCTTCTATAAGGTCAACTGAAAACTCAGTCTCAATATAGGACCCTTCATCATAACATTCCAATGCAATATAGAAAGAGTGAGGTGTTGATTTTTCATTATAAACGTTGGGAAGATCGCGATTCATTTTATCGTTAACAAAGTGATTTCCTAATTATCCTAAAGAATATTGTTCTCCCATATGTATATCATGAAGAATATTTTATTCAAAGATCACCTAAAACAATGGTTGAGTTTGGGATGACGTAATTCATTCCTTTAGTATGCCCTTTTCAATCACCTTAGGTTCATTAACATAAATGAATAATTACTGAAATCTCTTCAACTACTAATTTTTGTTATGGTTCTATTTCTGGATGTAGATGTTTATCCTAGGATGAACATACACATTCATATATCTATTATATTTTGATCTATTTTTTTAATTTAATCTCTAATACCTAACATTTGATATTTTTTTATTGTTTTTACTTATTTTTTTTAGGAATATGAGATTAGTAAGTCTATACATAATAATCACAATTTGAATACATCATGGAAATGGATATTTTTTTTGGTTTTTGAAATTTATGATTTTATTTGAGGTATTTATGAATCAAATTGTTTATAAGTGTTATACCTCCAAAAAAATGGTTCTAAATTAATTGGAATGTTTTTTATAAATCCCATTTCAATAGGATTATTATTTTTTAAAGAATAAAACATATCAGGCACCTTATGATTGATCTTTTCGATGTATCTCTCACAGTACCGAATGTATATGGCCATTATTTATATTCAAACTAATTTAAAATTATGTAATATAAAGACTAGTGTTTTTTAAATGAAATTGATATAGAAATATAGAAATGAATTTAATTTCAATCATATGAACATAATAAATATAGAAATAAAGAAATAATGAAACCATTCTTAGGGGATCATAGAGATTGATTTCAATGTTCATTAAAATATTCTTGATAAAAAATAAAATGTATTGATATAGATCTATCACACTACACTATCTTGATTGAATTTATATTTTCCCAATCTATGATCTGAGCATGCAGGTAAATACTCATCATAAAAGAAAATAAGATATCTCGTTACTAGCCATCGCTACGAAGCCACACTCCATGAAATTCATGAAATTG
Organism: Viscum album; assembly: GCA_963277665.1. Taxonomy (NCBI): domain Eukaryota; kingdom Viridiplantae; phylum Streptophyta; class Magnoliopsida; order Santalales; family Viscaceae; genus Viscum; species Viscum album. The sequence continues at coordinate 1,473,256,107 of OY728132.1, read as the reverse complement.
ATTGTGAAGGGAAGGATGATAAATGAATGAGAAGAAAAACGTGGGTGATAGAAAAAATGGGGAAATCTATCAACCTAATCAATTTAAACACAAAATAAATTAAAAAAATTGAATATAGAGAAAAATAAATGAACAAATAAGTTGATAAAATAAATTATCCCTCCCTTAAAAATTATTTGAAGTTATATAATCATTTTTAATAGATTGGAGAAGGGAAAAATACAATTTGAGAATCAAAAATGAGAAAAATGAATGTGAAAGAGACGAAAAAAATATAATATATATTATTAATATATTAATTTAAAAATAAAATAAAATAATACTTAATGATAAATATGGCTATTTATGATTTCCAAAATTTCAAAATAGAGAGGAGAAACAAATTTTTAGGAAGAAGAGTAGAACATCTTCAATCTAAATCTATCACTTTAAATTTAATGCCTACTGGGCACATTAAATGGATGAATATGGAAGTGTTTTGTCCTTGAAATTTGTTCCCTTAAGTATTCTACATGCTCCCACAAAATTTAATATTCCTTCTCCATGTGTATATAGGTTATATCCTTTTTAATCTATAAATTTTATCTATCCTAGATAACTATTGGTGTTTCACTGCTATTATTTATAATGAATTTATTTTATTAAAAGATGAAAATTCACATGTGGACATAGTTTTTAATGTTCTTTATTTGTATTTACTCATTCACCTTGTAAAATGTTAGTTCTAATTAAAATATATTATGTGTTATATAGGCTCATGATTAAAATTATTCAGATATAGGAATAGATTCTAAGGATAGACTTTTGAAAAAAAATTAGCCTCAAAATAATGGATTAATATCTTAGTCCTAATAAAAGAAATTAATCTTATCCAATGTAGAATCCTAAATTTTTTTTTCGATATTTGGATTAGTGTATAATTTTTAATGACTAAAATACAAAACTAACTTAAAATAATTAAAATTAAAAAAAAAACAATACATTTTCAAAATTAATATCAAAATTATTATAAAACCATAAAATGTGACAATTTAAATAAAAAATCCACTAGTGGGATAAAAACATTGATATTAAATGTAAAATTATTGTAAATATTGGATTTTTAGATGGTAAATTAATCTTCCCATGGTGTTTCTTTAGTAAGTGATTCTCTATAAAAACACACTGGTTATTCAAAAAAACTTTTTTTTAATTTTTAATTACTATTAGAATAGTTTTCTAAGGAAAAAAAATAATCTACTGAACCATTGGCTTCTAGAGATAGGTAAAATGATCACAACAACCAATAATTTGGATACATTATTTTTTAATACATTTTAGGGATTTGGGATCAGTCGGTTTTGTTCTTGCATCACTTCTTTATCCTCACCATTTAATTATATTTATTATTCAAGAAAATTGATGGAATAATAATGATAATTTATGAATGTCTCTATACTAATTATTGTTTATACTTATGAAATTTTTCATGTGATAATAATTATTTCTATGAAAGTAGTATACAAGAAATGATGACAAAAAACTTGGTTTCATTCCAAAGTTATTGATATTTTTAGTTTTATAACAATGGTTTAACATCCAATTATTGGGGTTTTTTATTAAAGAGAGGGAATGAGAAATAAAAAGGTATATGATCTCATTTAAATATTTAATAATAAAATCATCATATGATGAGTATACATTTATAAGATTATAATAATTATCGATGGCCATCTTGTTCTCAGTTCAAAATATATAATCTATTAATGAACATAAATGAAACTTTTACATAACATCACAACATTGAACACATGAATAATTCCACAAAATCTTTATTAAATATGATAAAATTTAAAGGTGATCTTGTTAAAAGAGAGAATTTTAATTGGTGAAGGGTTTTACATCAATAAAATTTACCAAATGAGTTGAATTTTATTTTGAGGGGTGCTTCATGCCATTGAGGATGTTGATGTATACAATGTTACCATCAAAATATATAGATAATGTACCATTGGGTAAATAAGTTACATTTTTTTTGGTTTTCCAAATAAATGTTGGATCTATATAATTGAGGAATTTATATTCATTATATCATTTTTCAACTTTTTTCATACAAAATTTTCATGAAATATTATGTTTCTAATACTCAAATGTACATCCTCTAGAACCCCAGTAGGGTGAGATCTGCTTTAGTTTTCTAGCTAAATTACTATTCCAATGGGATTTAGATACCTAATAGAAATGAATAGAAAAATTATATAGGGATAACAATTACAAAGACCAAAAATGAATAATTTCATTAGAAAAGAAACACTCCCCTATGGTATATAGAATCAAAAATGTTCTAGGATAATTTTATTTGGTGGTAAAGTTATGGACTGACCAATGTGGATACATTAAAAAATAATATTACCCTTTAATATCTATGAATTATCCTTTTTTTATATACATATCCTTGATAAACATTTCATATCATTTAATTTTATTATATAACATTAATCATGAGATTTTTAACATGTAATTTTTTAATGTCTTCCCACATTTATTCATTAAGATTAGTTTCTTTTAGTTCTCTTGGTTGTGTGGCCCTTTGGTGGAATGAAATATGAGTGGTCTTATTCAGTGGATAATCAAATGACACTCTATTTTTATTTTTGGGACTTCTTTTAGGACCACAATTTCATCATTTGGATCTTTGAGGATGGTTGGAATAGTTATTCGCTTAGGATGTAATAATTCTAATTGGGGGGGGGGATTTATTTTTTTCCACATACCACCCAAAATGATGATAATTATGATATTTTTATAATACCTAGTGTTAAATAGAGGTTTATAAGGTTTTTTTGCATGAACCGTGATTTTTAATTTTCGCATAGAGTTGGAAAGTGGGCCCAATTAAGTGTATGGGTCTTATATAGAATTTCATGTTGGTTTTGAAGAATATTTCCATCAATTTTTTCATTATGTTTTTTAGGATAAGATCAATATTTTTATAGGGTTATTTGGATTTAGATAGGGTTAGGGAAGGGAAACTCATGATAGATGGATTTTGGGTAAAGACTAATGAGAGAACAGGTGGGTGTTATCTCCTTTTATAATTAAAAAATATGGAGTTTTCATGAAAACAAATGTTAGTTTATGGGTAAGAATAATATCATCTGTGTGTTTGGTGGGATTTTTTAGTTAGTTGAATTAGATCAGGAAATGTTGGTGACACATGTGGGAGTGGTTTATCAACCTAAGAAATGTATTCTAAAAGGTCCAAAATTCATTTTTATTTAGTCAAAATTAAGAATAATTAGATTAACCATTATAACACTTATTAATACTCATTAAATATTAACCATGGTAATTATTTTATCACTAAAAATATAAGACCATCCTTCTTACAAATAATTTATTTTATGAATTCAATTTTTGGATACATTTAACCTAATTTATGATCATTCACCACTCTTAATTTACTTGTCTACCAGAAATGAGGGAATGAAATATTTAACTCCCCTAGTAGTGGAATAATATTCTAGGATATCCATAAGTTGTTAGTAAATTGTGGAACCATCTTAATTGTGAATGAAAATAGACTAAGATTAACAAAAAAAATGAGGTTCATCAAACATGACCTCATAGTGTGGGTCAGAGAGTGGACCCAAGATCCCAAGACCATGATACATTCAAGAATAAGATAGATCAGATGTAATGTATCCATTTAGAAGATTGCAATGAAAAATTATTAGATGAACTCACTAGTAAGAAAGATAGTATGGCATAGAAACTCATACAAAAATAACTTATTGTGCGACGGAACTCAATAATGAAATCACTATGTGAAGGTGATATGAACACTTCTTATTTCCATGCATGAATGTAGAAGAAAATATGACTTATAAAACCAACTATTTTGAAAGACTATGGATACTATTTTGAGGAACATGATGTCATTGGTGATATGAAAGGGTCTTATTTCAAAAATACCATTGTGTGAAATAATATGTGAATGCCTGAATGGTACCGAAGTGGGAATTTTGAGTTACTTAATTTGATTCCCAACACGGTTTCTAGCCAGGAAAATGTTCTATTAGAAGAAAAACTAAATAAAATGAAATTCATGAGGCCATGACGGGACTCAAACCCAATAGTTCCCCAAAACCTGATTGATATATAGGCCCTTTTATAGGGATTCTAGGAATTTGGTTTGGAGCAACATGGAAAGGGTTTTCCATGCCTTATTTCGAGGTGGAATCCTATTGTGTGTCACATGAACAACCATCTTAGTGATCATTCCAGAAATCAAGCATCTATCCCCCACCAGAATTATAGTTTGGTAAGTATTTGTTACTTTCAAAACAAATTTCTAGATGGTATCATCAATATAATGTAATATATGAATCTTACTTTATAGAATTCTATGGAGAAACATGGGATTATCAAAGGATAATCAATTCATGGAGCCATTCCCTGAGCTAAGAAGGTGGTCGGAGATATTTACCTAAAGGATCATAGCTCTAACAAGGCCATCAAACCTGATATTAATATAGTATATGATATAATTGAAAGGAGGTTTCTTAAAAAGGTGTTATCAAGTATTGGTTTCTCTTATTAGTACTTTGATCTCATTTTCAAGTGATTTAGTTCCCCATGACTATATTTATCTTTTATAAGGAAGATATATGGATTTTTTAAAGTTAATTTTGATCTGAGAAAGATAGATCCCCTTTCCCCTATTATTTTTATCCTCACTCAACAAGTCTTTAATTGCCTCATTAGTAGGATAATTATCAAGTGATATATCCTTCCATATCGATGTAGGATGAACACCCATTACATCTCTCACCTTATATTAGAAGATGACATGATTATTTTCATGAATTCTAGTAATTGATTCATCAGAGTAAATAAAAATCACATACAAGATTATTATCATCAGGGTGGAATTATTATTAATATGATGATGAACAATCTCGATATCTCTAATAGATGCTTCAACATGCATATTACGTCTTTGTTAAATAGTTCGGTCATACAGAGCGGATGATTTCTGATGGAGTATATATGTGTCCCAATGTCTTATATCTATCTTTGAATTCTTCACTTTTACACCAATATTTGTCGGATCACAATCCAGGTTTATAGCTAGAAAAATAATTACTTACCATTTGGAGTTAGGATACTATTGATCAACAATGTCCTCTAAACCATTCCTGTAAATGATCTAGATGATTTCAATGTACCAAGGGGTGTAATACATAATATTGATAGGATACTTGTAGGCTTTATAAAGGATGTTATCTTAGAAGAAAAAATGACCCATGAATGCTTTACCACAATATATGTTCGTAGCTAAAAAAATCATTACCTATCCTAGACTACGTGGCTCCAATAATAAAATTTTCAGAGGACAGTATATACTCGTAATTTAAAATGTCCATCATATATAGGGATTAATAGGGGTCTTTAAATCTCATTAAAATCCCTAACAATACATAAATATTTGTTTTTACAAGCTCAAACTTCTAGGAATTATCAATGTGGGACTTCTGAAGGAAAGTAATCACTCAGCACCACTCTGATAGGTGGAGTGAGATGCTATGGTGTAACATGATTCCCACAAAGTACAATTTTCTAACATGGAGAATAATAAATAATGTGGTACCAATCAACAAAAACATATAAATAATTGTAATCTCCTTAGTCTCTAGGTGATCATGTTGCATATATATTATGGAAGAAAGATCAAACTATCCTTTTTGGAAGGTGATTCGGGGCGTGCAATATAGTGATATTTTGCGGAATTTATGACATTTTATTCTAAGTATTTTATTTATGCTCCCTTCATAGACTGGTTATTCTTTGGTGTAGGTGATACACGCCCTAAAGGAGTGTCTTAGGAAACTGTGTTGAATTCCATATGCTAGTTCATTTGTAAAGAAAGAAATAAGGCTCGGCATAAGGTGGTTCTTGCCACATGGAGGTCAATAATCATCAAAACTAGGAGCATGATCATTTATATGGTTACATTGTTCAATTAATGGAATTATTATCCAAATCTTATAACATTACAAGTAAGAATTCCTTCCTTTAAACCCATGCCCATCAGTTCTTAGGGACACTGGGTCGGTTAGTACCCTCTCCTCATGGGTCTTAATCTAAAAACAGGCAGATCTTATAGCCTAGGTGACATGCATGGAGGTGTTCATGAATTCATGTGTTCTATTATGCTAACTTTTAATACTCGAATTGGATGCAGACACTCCCTATAGTCTTAGGTCAATGCTCTACTCACATGATTAGTTTTATGAAACCAATGGAATATTAATCTATCAGAAAGTGAAATATACTCTATATTTTTTCATAACTCTCTACATGACACAAGTACATTACCACAATAATTTTCATATATTATAAAAAAGTGAAAAAGTATTCTCAACAAAAATATTTGTTTACTCCACACCTGGAAAGATGTACAAAAGGTTGTGGATCATCTCACTTTCATGGTAGTTCAATGTGATGGTGTATTGTGCTTCCCAAAATCAAATTTCTTCAGGACTAAGGGAGAGAACCATGTGACAGGATATAGCACCATGATTCAGCAATTCAAGCCTCTTTAACTATATTCCCTAGTTTTCATCTCTTTTCTTTACACATTTATATTGAATAAATAAATAAATATCGCTTCCTAGAAAATGTAATTTTAAATGTTAATTGTTGATAATATTATTTAACATTTATTTTCAATTAAATGGGTTTTAATATTTTATATATTTATAAAATTTATATTAGAGTCTTAATTTAAAATACTTCAATTTAATTTTTAAAATTAGACAATATTAAGAAATATTTCATTTTGGAAAAATAATTATTTCTCCACAGAAACTAATATTTACCTTGGTAGATAAATTTTATGCCAAAAAATAAATTTAATTTTCTACATATTTAAATATTTTTAATTAAAAATTATAAAATAATTTAATTAGTTTCAATTAGAAAAATATAGAGAAAAATAATTTTATTATTTCCACATGTAATTTATAATTTTTTTAGAAAAACAGTATTTTTATGCTCGGAAATTCTGTTTATGATAAATCTATCCATGTATTTTATTTTCATGATATATATTAGTTTTTTATAAAGAAAAATATATTTTGATCTTAATGTATGAAATAAATGAATTTTACCGAAATAACATTTAAATAAAATAAAGGTCTAAAAACATAATCATTTATTGAAAAATATTACCTACTTTTATAAAATGTGAAATAAGGTTTTATATTATTTAAAAATGAATATTTTTAAACCATAAATACATATTTTGTAAAAAAATTTATTATAAACTTTTAGTTCTTGATTCTATAATAAATGTTATATTTTTTGAAAAAAAAATATTTTCTATATTCAACTGAAATAGAATATTTAAGAAAACTAATAAAATAATATTAGTTATAATTTCCATGATAGATCCAAATATGATGTTTTTTTTTCAAAATCACCTCTTAATATTTATAAATGTTATTAAAAATATAAAATATCGTGAAAATCCTTGGTTATAGTAAATCAACTCTTAGTACATTAAATAAAAAATTTTCTATAAATAATTAATTAATATATTGATAAATTTTTATTAATAAAATTCATATATATTTGTGTTATACAATTATAATAAATTTATTTTCTTGAAATAAAAAAACAATTTATTAAAAAATTATTTTGAGGGAAAAAGTGAATTGAGAAAAAAAATACCTTGGAAAATGTATAAAACTTCATGATATATCGATATAAATAAATATTTCATTAAAAGTTCATATAAAAATAATTCATACATACATAATCACTAATGATATCCGTTTATGAAAAAAGTATCAGATAACCTCTGATTACATTTTTGGGTGTCTGTTAAGCTTGCATGGATCTTATGGAAATCCTTGTGCGCTTGAAATACTCACATATATGGTTTCTCTAAAACTATAATTACTTGAGTTCGTCTTTGAATTGGTCGTGGGAAAACCATAGTAATGTTACCTCCCACCTAGGCTCATGAAAATTGGATTCATAAGGGATAATTTAACTTTTCGATGCAATTTATTCTTACTTTTGTTGTGGATTTTGTGATATGGTTACTTTTGTCACATGATAATTTAATGGATATGTTTTAAAATTCATATTTAATAATCACAATATATAAGTGTTTTTTAGCTAGGTATAGTATGTAATACACACTATTTAATATTTTTTTTATTTAATGGGAATATAAGAAGAAATATCATGTCATTATTTTAGTTCAATAAAGAAGTAGTTTATACGGATAATTTTGGATCATTTGGAAACAATGTCTTATAATATTTTCTTTTTTTTACATTATATAATTTTTCTTTGAAAATGTTCACAATGTACATGTTATGGGGACTATTGTATCATATTCTGTCTTGATCTTTTATTAAGGTGTATATTCTATTGATGATCAGGTATTGAAAATTGTTAGAGGTAATATTCTAGGGGTCCCAATGGGGTAAGAATGTGTTTTATATTTTGTTAAGATGAAATTATTTAAAGTTGTATGTATTTTTTAGGATGTAAAATTTTAGTTTTAGAATTTATGATATTATAAAGGAATATAAAATTAAATTTTAAATTAGTAAACACACCTAAAAAATATTTCTTATTGTTATGATAATCTTGGAATGTGGTTTTTTTAAGGATAATATTTGATGTTTTTGTGAATTTTTTTGAGTTTGAAATTTTTCTAAAATTAATGAATTACTTATTTAAATGATTTTTAACATTTTTTATTCAATTTATTTTGAAAAGAATAATTATTAACCATGGAAAATGAATTCATAAATTATAGACATGAAATTTATTTCAGAACTTATCATTTTTCCTATTTTTTATATTTGGTGATTTTCCAAGGACACAGAATCCTATGAATTTTATATAAATAAAAATAATTAATTAAATAATTATTTATATTAATTAATTATTAATTCAATTAATATTCTATGAAAATTCTAATGATAAATTAATTTCATTAGTTCTATATTAACTATGATGTGATATATCAATTTTTGATTATTTTAGTTTTTTTAGAATTAAAGACACACTCTATTACATTTTATGATGTATTCCTATAAATATATTATGCTTATCTCTATTTAACACCCCATGATATTATGATATATATATATATATTAAATAAATTTAATTCCATCGATAGCTTGTTTTACATGCTTCCCCGAGTCCGAATGATCCATAATAGAGTATATTGTAATAAAAAAGTCATTAAATTAGTTTTATGCATATGAATAATTAACAAATAAAAATATATTTAAATTTTTTATATAATTTAAATATATTGATAAATAAGGAATCAATTTTTAGTAATATAATTATATGCATTAAAAAATATATTTCCTCAATCATTATTTCTATTTCATATTGTGAGAAAATAATTAAATTAATTATTCCCAGGTTTATAATATTTATTTATAAAAATGCACATAATTTGTAAAAATTTAATATAAAAATTATCATAGAATTAATTTTTGATAATTTTTTTAAAATATTGATTTTTGATGAATAGAGAAAAATAATGATTTTAATTGAAAACAACCATTTTATTTAAATAATTTACAAAGTTCTATTTAGTTTAAACAGGGTTTTAAAAATATTAGTAGTTATTTTATTTTATTAATAATTAAATTATGTAAATTCTAATTAATTTTATTAGGATTTTGGTAAAAGAACATTATGTTTCTATAAAAACATTTTTTTTCTTTGAGAACTATTTGTCCTTGTGTTTTACGTGTATATTTTAATAGTAATTTTTTTAAAATTTTTGAAATTTAATTTGATAAAATGGATTCAAAATTTAAAAAAAATTCATGATTATGCTATACTTTTTTTTATAATTAAAAGAAAAAGCAATAAAAATTTCTCATCATGATTAATGTTCGAACTGGTTTACCAGGGGGTGGGGCTAAATTAGGAGATAAGGTTAAATTCTATAACTAAACATCTATAAATTAAATTTTATGAAAGTATTCTCAAATAATATGATCCCACCATCATATATGTAACTCTTTTGACAAAATTTTATTTATACAGACATTATTATATTTTGATCTTTTAATAGATTCCATGTTTTCCCTCTCCTCCACATATAAAATAAAAGCCCTCCTATGTCTTCTTTACACCAAATTGATCCTTATAGCTCATAATAACCCAATGTATATATCTTTTAAACTTTCCTAAAAATGAAATATAGGTCATGGACTTCTAAAAATACTATTCCAATGGCCCTGGATAAAAGATCTATGTTAGGACAACTGAATTGGAGCTAATCATCTTACCTAGCCTTATCCAATTTATCTCTTATTATACCTCATATAAATTCATTGTATTTATCATTAAATAATAATTTAATTACCCTGAATATAATTATATGTCTTTATGACTACTGAATGAGGAATTAACACATTTCATTCCATAGAATGGTAAGTGAATTTATCACTCATGTGTACATGTGGATTACCACCTCCACAATGTGATACAATTCATTTTCCGTCCACGTATTTACGAGATTATTATTATGATATATTTTAGGTTTATATATGATATTTATGAAATAATTAGGATTATATAATTATAATTTTATATCTATATTCTTACATTTCAATCCATTAGAGAACAATAACGTTGCTCGTGCATATGTGTGCACTATTTCCACCATAAAGTGTTGTGATTCATTTTTCATTTCTACATTACAAGGATGGTAACAAGGGATGAATTAATTAATATATATTATAAAATAATTATTTTATAATTTTTAATTGATATTTACTTATTTTTCTTTCCATTTATCGAAAATTGAAAACAATGTTCATGCAGACATATGATTTTCTATCTCCACAAGCGACGTAATTAATTTCTTTATCTATATCTATTATGGATGAATCAATATGTACATGAATAATAGATTATAAATATATATAATTTTAAAAAATGGTATTATTTAAACATGATCAAATTATAAGTACTAAATCTATTAAACAAAAATTCTCATGAAAAACTAAACAACTACCACCATGAAATGATGATTTCAATAAGGAATTATTAATAAATCGGTGTTGAAATATTAAAATTGGATCATATTTGATATTATAATTATATAAATGACTCTAGTATATAATTATAATCAATTTAAATTTATTATACAAGAGGTTAATGTGATTTAAAATAAATTCAGACTCAAGGTGATGGATTATCATATTGCTTTTAGTTTTATAAAACAAATCCATATTCACCACCACTTTATTTTCTATGTTGTATGTACTATCCATGATTTTATTTTATGATTTTTCTCATGAAAATTATATTGATATTCATATCCATCTATATTCATATCCTTAATTAGTTTTCTTTTATAATTTTACCAATGTGGTAAGGATTTTACATTAAAATAACATTATTTACCCAGATTTTTTATGATTAAGGTTAAGATAATAAAATTTCATGATCTAACTCTCATGAAAACCATGAATTTTATGATCCAATGGTATTTATTGTTATTACATGTATTAATTTCTTTTTAAACTCTTTAAATATTCAACATAATGAATGAATATATTGTAGGAAGCATGTATTTATTTCTCTATTCTTTCAAAAATCCTTTTTCTTACATGTCCATGTTTTAAAAAAATAAATTTCAAGAATATTTTACTATTATACTATTATTGTTTAAAATTAATTTTAATAAATTGTTTAATTTTAATAAAATATTCTACAATAAATCTTCGTAGAGTATTCTGAATTAATTTTTTCTTACTTTTATAAAAAATTAGAAAAGAAACTTTGGTTTAACATATATAGAAGGGAAAAAATTTCCCAATATCATGAATTCCCATTAATTTGAGGATAATATTATATTTTTCCAAAAATAAGAAAAAATAATCCTTAATATTTAGTAAATACTAAAATTTTAAATAATTAATTTAATAGTGAAACGATTATTTTTCTTAAGAAATGTTCATGTGATCATTTAAAGGTCTTTTCAAAAATGAAAACATCCATCGATGTTTCTTAATATTTTATGGGGAAATGATCAATGTATACCATCCTTATATTTTCCCTTGACATTTTATTATTATGATTATGAAATTATAAATTGGTTATGAAAACTATTTATTTTCCACATGTTATTCTATGATAAAATATATATGAAAATTGTTTCATTTCCATGAGTTATGATCTGATGAATGGTTTATTATCCTATGGCACACATATGTATGATTATTATTCTTTGACCGAAAGTCCATCAATTATATATACCTCCAATGAATTAGGTAAATATGGATATCTCCTGACATAATACGAGAATGAATGGGGAGTTGACATAGTTTAGTAAGAGAATTTGTCCATCGTGATAGTTTTGGGAGTGAACATCAACTAAGAATATGATGAAATTATGAGTGAAACCAATCCACTTTGATTGTTTTTGAGGTGATCCATAACAATGATAATGAATTTTCATGATTTCTGTAGTCTAAACTTCTTTCTTATTATAATATTATGATTTCATAGCCTGTGTTTTTTGATTTCATTATGATTCATGTCTTTTAAACTACCAATATCTATACCATGAATCATTATTATGATCTATGATATGTAGGGAATAGTTTTGAAATTTTATTCTCATTTTTCAGATGCTTATTCACATGTTATACCTATGTAATCATTGATATATACCTTTTTCCCATACTAAGAATCAATTCTCAACCTTTCTTATGTTTCCTTTCCCCTTGTTATATATAATGGTTTAAAGTATGATACTTCTAAGAAGGGTGTTAGTTCTAAATAACATAGTGAAAGATGATATAGATTAATTTATGATAATTTTTTTATGAATCCATGTTTATAAATACCGTAGACCCGTATGATTATGGAGTGGATTGTAAGGATATTTATTAAAAATTGAACTCGTAAGATGTGATATTTTTATTTGAAAAGTATGGGTCACTATAGTTAGTATCAGAAAATGGTTATGTTTGATTTAAAAAAATGACGAGAAAATATTATTGAGAACCCTATTGATAATCGTATGTATAGAAGAATATAAAATGTTATGGTAAATAAAGTATTGTGGTTTTCATAACAAAGCATCCCAGTCTGGATATAGAAAACGTGGATGTGTTTATTTGATAGATTCATTAGGGGTAATAACCCTAAAATGAGTTGGTCAAGTATATCTCAACCATCATTATGGTTCATAGAGAGTGTGACATTACTGTACACCTAGTTTGAAATTATCATGGGATTTTCATAAGTTAACTCATATTTTCATTGGGAACCATTAAGAATGATTTGATTATGTATGGACCATGAATGTCCTAGGTTGAATTTAAATCTTCATAGATTGAAATTAATGTGTAATGATTTAAAAATCCTATAAATTATTTTTCTTGATTCATTACATTGATAAATTATGAATGATGGTCATGCTATCCATTTTTGTTTTACTAATGGATTTAATATATAATGATAAAGTTTGGTTGGTTCCGGAAATTATCAAATATTTATGTACAATATTTTAGCACATTGAAGTATCATATTTTAGAATAGTTATATTTATTACTATATATCATGAAAATTCAAAAAAATATCAATTCATATCCTTAAATATTATAAAATTACCTGGATGAGAAAAAACCTAATGGTATGATGATCGTATCTCATTTCTCTGGTTCTTCTCAAATTTATGATTTTAGGAATTTTCTTCATGAATATTTTTTTATTCTAAAATTTGATGTATTGGAAGTTATATTATTCATGGACTGGAAATCCTTAAATAAATCCCACATAAATTGTTAAGTAAGGGATGTCACATTTGATATTCTAAACCAACCTATAATAATCCTTAAAATCGATGATAAATATGAACATCTCATAGAAATTGTGACTCCAAGATATTTTGTTAAATATTTTTTTGAAATAAATGAACCATTTTAACAATTTCTACTACTCAAAACACCAAGTTTATCTTCTTTTCCAAAAAATATTAAATTTAGTTTTTATTATACGCAATACGGAGTTCAAATGAAACATCACATAGTATAAAAATATTATTATTTAATATGACAATATCACATGGACATCAGAATTGTGGGAATGAATAAGAATAATTAAATTATGAAAATATATTTTAAACATGAATATATGATGAATTCTATTTCTACTAATTAAGGAAAATAAAAACCATTTGAAAACAATGGAATTATTTTTCTGAAAAACCATTCTTTGTGCACAAATACTTTTTACCTTGATAAAATATAAAAATCACTTTTGGGGAATTAATTTTATGAAATAAATAGTATATAAAATAAATAAAATGATTTAAATTCATATTTGGTGTTTCCTACACAAGAGATAATAATAAATCCAATTTAATGCATAAAAAACTTATTTTCCTAAAAGACATTTTATCTCATTTTTTAAACTTATTTTTTAAATTATCTTTTGAAAATTTTAGAAATTTTTTGTGAGTAAATTAAATTATTTTTTTAAAATAAAAATTTTCAAAATTATCTTATGGAGAATTTTTCATTAACTTTTTGAGAAGATAAATTGTTTGATAAATAGTGAAAAATACTTTTATTTATTAAACATTTACATTTATTCTGAAGATTAGATAAATGTAATAATTGTTTTAATGTGGTTTAAAAATTTAAAATAGTTTAATTAATAATATATTTATCTAGTATTTCTGGATAAAATAAACTAGTTTTTTAAATTTTATATAAACACTATTTAATCTTTTGATCAGTTTCACATCAGAAAACTTCTTTCACATCACATCTTTTGGTTTGATTTTGAATTAATATTTTCAACTTATACAGATGGAATCTTGAAAAATGTATTCCATATGTGAAAATAGAATAATTAATATTATCTAATAAATTAAACATAATTTTTTTTAATATAATGAATTGTAGATGAAAAAAAAATTATAGCGGTTATGGTGAAATTGGTTTTATTGGGGATTAAATTGATTAATAAGGGGTAAAATAACCTAGAAGTGTGTTCAAAACCAATTTTGTAGAAATATTTAGAAATTATAACCTATAAGTTTCAATAACATATCATTTTGGTGACATTTCGAATGATAAAAATGTGGGTATGGCTTTTTATTTTCAAGAATAACAAGTCTGCCTCTTCCATCAATTATAAAATGACACCTATCCTCCTCTCTACTTCCAAATTAAAAAACACTTATGTTCAGCCAATAACCACAAAAATAAATTACTTAATTCTCTATTATAAGCATACAAGTCTTAGTTTTGATATCAATATAACCTATGAAGTCTTTTTTTCTAAACCAAAAGTTGTTTTCTAAAGAAGATGTAACATCCCTAAATGAGTGTTTTATTTTATTTCATCCTCAAGCAACATAATTTGTTTTTAAAAATGGTTATATAATAATATAAGTATAATAAAAATACTTATATTTTATAATGTTAATTACATGACCTAAATCCTTCTCCTCTTCCTTTAAATGGGGTAAAAATCATCATTCGTGTGTACAGTAGACTACCGCCTCACGAATCTATTTTATTTGTTTTCCATTAACACCTATCATGATGAGAAATAATATTGGATTAAATTTTTATATATCATAGATATTATATTATTTTACATATGGAATTATTATATCATATTTAACATATGAATTTCCCTTATGTGGGAATATGATAATGTTTCTTGTGTGTACGACGAACTACCAGCTCCAGAACTGAAGTGATTCATTTATGCTTTAAAATGAAGGTAATAAAGAATAGTTTAATGATTTTTTTATATATATAATTCATAGAAATTATTTTTAATTTTAATATAATATTTTACATTTCTTTCATTGAATTCATCAAGAAGATGGAAACAATGTTCATGTGTACGTACGACCTACCGTCTCCATGAATAGTGTATTTCTTTTTCTGTCTCTAAATTTTATGGAAAATTGGAAATAAATTTATACTAAATATATATTATAATTATTTTATAGTTATAATTATAGAGATTATGGAACCAATATCCATTTTAAATAGACTAAAATAAAAAATGAAAACATATAAGAAAAAATGTGGTTATTGCCAATGACATTTTTAGCACGGAATTGTTAATTAATTGGTAATAAATTGTCATAAGTAAATCATATATGGTATGATATATATATATATATATAATAGTGGTTATATAATAGATATACAATAGACTTTTATTTATGATACATGTTTTTTAATGTGTATGATGAAATTTTAGACTAAAGATAATGGATTTATGTCCCACTTTTTACTTCTGGGAGACAGATACCATATTCCCCACCTACTTATTTTATGTGATGTGTAAACCACAAATTAATGTATTTTATTATTATTCAAATAAAAAATAATGGTATTTTTTATTTATTTTAGTACCTCCACTTCACGAGATTCAGAGTTCAGAAGTATCTAAAGAGGTCAGAGATTTTTTTTTCAATTTTCATTCTTTGAGACATATGTTGTGTTATGAAACTATCTCCTTTTATGAAGTTTATATACAATCCATTTGAAATATAATATCATGAATTTAATTATTCTTATTTTATTTTGGGTTAAATTTAATGTCATTCCATCATCGGTGTAACACCCCTAGATTTTATGAAAAATATTCTTTTTAATTTCATTAATGTCTTGTGTTGTACGGTACACCAAAAGGAGCTTTCACAACATGTATCCTTGACATGACTTGCATTACACGCAATCACGACCTTCCTCGATAGCGTGTGTAGTACGCAATACCGAGTTTCACTAAACAACGATATGCTATTAAAATATTATTAAAACTAGCCGTTATGAATAGTAATAACCACTTTTTGAAATTTTTTAAATTTTATTTTTCAAAATGGACTTCATTTATAGATTTGGAATATCGAAATTAGCTTAGGGTAAAATTTTGGTACTTTTCAGATAACTTTCATTTTCTGATGAATATTGAAAATTACTAAATATTAAATAAAAACAACCTTTTTAATCGAAATAATTAATAGTGATAAATTATTAATTTGAGTGGTTTTAAAGTATATTTAGAATATATTTTTACAATTTAATACAATTTTGGTCATTGGATGTAATTTCACATTTAAACCAGACATAACAAGTGTCAATCTTTTGATTGTTATTAACTCTTAAGAACACGCTATATGTTTTGATGACTGGAATTAATGTTTAAATTAATTAATGAAATTGATATATTTTGAATTTTGGTAAAATAGACATCATTTTTGAGTTCACAATATCAAATATAGCTTAGGCTTAATTTTTGGTATTTTTTTGGAAACTTTCATTTTTTGACGAATAGTGAAACCACTAAGTGGTAGTTAAAAAACTGAATTTTTCATAAAACATAATTTTACCGCTTCTGTGAGTGAAATTTCAAAAATCCGAGAGACACGGTTGATGTCAGTACGTAAAATGTGGTTCAATGAGATGAAAATTAATTTTTGTGAATAGTAAGCTTTTACTTTTTTTACCACGGTTAAAATTAAATAGGGTAATTAAGGGTAAAAATGATATTATTATTACCCTAACACACGTCCAAATTCTATTGGATAAGTTTAATATGACGAAAAACAATCTTAGGAGTAAAATATAACCATTTAGGCCCACTTGGATTAGATTAGGACATTTATTATTAATTTATTTAAAGAAGTGTGAAAATAGTTAAAATCAAAGTTTAATAAGTAAATAATTTTTAATATAAGGTTATACATAATATCAATTCAAGTATAAATTTTTATTAGAAAGCTAAAACGTTTTTCTACATAATGGTATTTTATTTGTAATTTTTAGACATTAAATAATTTAATTTATGTATGACACAAAAATGATTCAGTAATTATCTTATTAATGAAATATTGATATAATTGATGTTATAAATATCAAAATAAATTAAATTTGAGACTTTTTATGAATTCCACTAATTTTATAGGTTAATATGACATGTTAGTATTGATTTAATTAACATTTTTCGATCTAATAAATCTATTATAATTTTCACAAAAATCAATTACTAAATAGGGTTAAAATTGACATAAATAGTTTTTAAAATAAATATTATATTATTAGTTGTTATTTTATTCCTAAAAATCTAAGGATTGGCCAAATGACTTATCTAAGGTTATATATATTAATAATAAACAACATGGGGTTCGTTTGGCTTGTTATAGTATGTTTATTAACCTTATAGTGTAAGAACACAAAAAGACATGGTAAAAGTAAAATTATCTAACTTAAAGTTAAAACTAAATGATAAGGTTAAAATAGTAAACTAAACATGTCAAAATTCTATTGGATGAGATGATTTTGACCCATATCCACCTTATATTTGAAATAAATTAATTTGGAGCTATTTAAAACCGAATTTGGCTTTATAATAAAATAAAAGTTTTAGTTTTTCCAAAAGAGCCCCTCTCCTCCCTTATAAAAGGGCACCTCATCCCTCTCTTCCTCACACCACGTTGATCCTTCAAGCTCGGCCAATACCTGCAAAATTATCTTCTCCAATTCCCCAGAAATATCTTAGAAGTCATGGTCTTCTTCAAAGACCAATTTTAGTGCCCTAAGAGGAGGACTCAAAGAGGCGCTTCAAAGAAGAGGTAATCTCCGCTACCGATTCTTTCAACTTTATTTCTTCTTCCACTTCTTCTTATTAGGTTTTATCATTATGAAGTAATAAAATCAGTATAAATCATAAATTTATATGTTATTATAAGTATTAAACAACCCTATTTCACCATCTATCCATCCTACGGAAAATGAATTCACCGCGCGTGTGTACGTACGGAATACCGTCTCCACGCCGTGGTGTAATCTATTTTCCACCACCACCTTACATGGATGGGTATAATGGTGTAAATAATAACTATATATGATTATTGTAAATTGATATTGATTCTGAAATAGTATACATACACTCCAATACAATTCCACGATCATGAGAACGATATCATCGCTCGTGCGTACGTACGGACTACCGTCTCCATGACATGATGAGATTCATTCTCCACGTTAACCATTCATGAATGATTATAAAGTATATATAATAAGTAATAATGAAATATAAGGAATAATAATGATACTGGATTTATGTGTATATATATCTATGTCATCTACTTAATTCCATTCAAATCAATAAGGAAACGAAAACAGCGTTCATGCGTACGTACGACCTACCATCTCCATGAACGGTGTATTTCTTTCCATTTATTGATCTATTATATATATGTATATTCTAAATATATATTATATATAAATCATTTTTTATATTCTTTAATTAATTAATCATGACTACGTAATCATATGAATAATTACAAGTCAAAACACAGATGACAAATGAAACGATTTTACCCAAAACGCTCTTAAACATGGAATTTACAAAAAAAAGGGTAATATAAAGTCATAATTGAACCATATATGATATCATAACAATGATTATGATTCTGGAATAAGTCAATGACATTATTTAAATCATTATACAGGAGTTTCGGACACTTACAAAGCAAATCAGACATAAGTTAAGGGAAAATATCACAATCTCATTTTTATCTGAGATTGTTTATAAATTGGTATTTACTGGGGTGTATTTTATCATCCACATCCATGTTTCCTCAATATGTAATATTTATATCCTTATACAATTTTTTATATCCAATTTTACCCTTCGGTGAGTTTTTAGTAAAAGATATGAAAGGAATCTTTTGTTGTTTTTTGTACGAGGTACTTTTTGACTTTTCCGAAAAAAGTACGAAGAATGTTTTTTTTAACTTATATGAAATGAATGGATTTTTAAAACAATATTTCCAAGAAGCTTCCTTTACATGTTTTCAAGTTTATTTTTAATCAACTTCTTTTAGTTTAAAATTGTATTACATGTTAAGAAAGGGAAAAAAATTGATGTAGAAAGGATATTTTCCTCAAAAATCGAGTTCAGGTGTTTTATCAAAATTATTTTCCATCTAAGATAATAAACGGTTCTGTTTCTATCCCTATTATTACATTGATTTGATTATGTTGTGATGGAATTATTTTTATGAATTCATTTTTCTTATATGAATTATTTTATGATGTCACGATGTTTAAGAATCCGATTTTTATTACATGGGTTATGCTGTAATGTATGGTTTAGGATTTTTTGGCACACATGATAATGGTATCATTATGAGATGGGTGGGATCTATATATCCCTCCAATGCATTGGGTAAAGATTTTATATCTCATGAGATAGACATGGCTGGAACGGCAGGTTAAACTGGTTCAGTTAAACAGGACTGAAACGAGGAATGAACTCGGTTCAGAAATGGACTTTGTCCACTAAGATAGTCTGGGTAATGAGTCTTGACTAATAAGAAATGATTCTCTATGATTATGTGTGTATGACACATTGTTTCATGTTTTATGTTATGATTATTGGGATTACATATCACTACTATGATTTATCCCATGTTATGAAATTATGATTTCTTTTGCAGGTTAATATTTCCAAAAGTTATGTTCTTATGTATATGATGTGATTGATATTTCTTTTGTTTACACTTAATGAGAATTTGAGCTCACCATTTTATGTTTTCTTTTCCCCAGGATATAAAGAAAGGTTTTAGGTAAAAAAAGGGAGATCTTAATGGGAGATTTTGAAGATCTTTCACCACGATTAGAATATTATATTTCGAGTTTCCAAAGACACTAAACTATTACAGTCCTTGTGTGTGTGTTTTTGTTATGTACTAAGTATTCTGCAAAAGTAATGTAATGTCCATGTATGTTTAGCTTCGAGTCTCTACAGTTGGTACCAGAGGAATGGTTCAGTCAAACTTTGGAAACTAGGATGCAAGAACTTTAGTGAGATCCCTAGAGATATTTC
Source organism: Viscum album (assembly GCA_963277665.1). Classification (NCBI taxonomy): domain Eukaryota; kingdom Viridiplantae; phylum Streptophyta; class Magnoliopsida; order Santalales; family Viscaceae; genus Viscum; species Viscum album. Next base: position 1,473,235,191 of record OY728132.1, on the reverse strand, counting down.
TAAGGTATGTCTAGGGATGTACCTATGGTTAAGTATAAGTATATGTTATAGTACTAGATTTACGGTAACCCAAGATGTTAGATATTTAAGTTACTCCCCCATTATTATATTGTTTTCCCTAGCGTGATTTTTTCCTCTCACACTATTCTTTTTGGGTTTTAGACGATGGCTAGAACCCGAAGGAACCGTGTTGATCAATGTAATGAAAAATGAAATTATTGTCCTCCTGAACAAACAACTGTTATGGGAGATAGAGTGCAAAATATTATTGCTATAATTACACAAGCTATGAATCATTCTGGACATCCAAATGAGTAGAGAAAGGAACGATATTCTATTGAGTCCTTCATGAGGAAACATCCACCTTCTTTCAGTGGGTCTCTTGATCCACTTGTTGCTGAACAATGGATCGGTACTACTGAAAAGATATTTTCAGTTATTCAATGTTCTGAACATGATAAAGTCATCTTAGCAGTGTATCGTTTGGAAAGTGATGCTGATCAATGGTGGAATCTTATCAAGAATACGAGGCCAAGAGATGAAATTGAGTCCATGGAATGGGACGAGTTCAAGAACTTATTTTTCAATAAGTACTTCCCTCATATTCTTCGAACAAAAATGGAGAAGGAGTTTCTTGAACTAAAGCAAAAGGATGATGAATCTGTTGGTATATATGAAGGGAATTTTACAAGGCTTGCAAGGTATGCATCTAGAATTATCATCCAACCTGAAAGAAAAGCTGATCGATTCTTCAGTGTCTTAAAACCAAATCTTCGAAGGGCATTAGCTATATGGGACTTCAGTAGCTATGAAGAAATTGTGCGTTGTGCTATCAAGGTAGAAATGGAAGTTGGTGTTACTTATCCATCTCATAGTTTTGAAAAGAAATAAAAGATGGAGTATAAGGATAAATCTTAGAATAATGGTGAAGAGAAGATGAATGTTTCCTTATGCTCAATGTGTGGAAAGAAGCATGGTGGTGATTGTCTTAAATGGACTAGAAAATGTTTTAAGTGTGGAAAAGAAGGTCATCGAGCAGCTGAGTGTCAAAGTAAAAGAAAAATGGTTTCTAATGATGTGAATAAAGAAAAGACTGCAGAGAACGCACCACCAACACTTCAATGATTCAAGTGCAAGGAAGTGGGGCATTATGCTAATAAATGCCCTAATCCAAGGTTTAGTGATGATCGGCATGAGCAACCACTTATGGAAAAGGACAAAGGGAAGTCACATGTGATCACTATTGGTGATGTTGAATATGACAACAATGTGGTGGAATGATTAAGTGTTTATGTAATGGGATTCCAAAATAATGTTGTATATAGTATCATGGAATATTGGAATATTTATGTATTGGTCTATTGTGGTTTTGAATGGTACCGGTAACCATGGAATGTGATTGAGATATTTTTGGAAAAAAAAGATGATATGCGCATAATGAAAGGAAAAAGAGAAAATGAAATGTTTGACCGTATTCATGAGCTCATGACTGATACAAGGATAAGGTTATATCATGGTTTGAGTATATAGAATTTCTGGATTTTGGTATGTGGAAAGAGTTAACTTTTGACTACATTCATATTTTCACTATGGTTCAATGGGTATTCATTTTTCAAGAGAATACTTGATTAAGGTGTTCACATGTTTTTAATTTGACCAACAAGATATATCTTATGATATATGGGGGATAAATGATGGCATTCACGTGATTGTTATGTGAAATTTCAAGTAATCATTTTCTTTATACTATGAGCTTGGAACAAATTATTTTAGATAAGCCTAAATATTGGAATGGATTATGTTGGAGATAAGTTTGGATAGAACTTTTTTCAATATTATTGATGGGATGTTATAGTTATATAGATTTAGAAAAAGGATAACCTACAAGATGGGAAACAACCCATTGCGTCGGACAAGGCTGTGGGAATCGAACCCACAAACGAAGTGCGACTGGCCTTTATCACCTACCACTGGCCTACAAGAAGTCCATGTTTAGTAGAAACTAGTTTTATTATATTAAGCAGTATGATATATGAAGTATAAGTCCATTTTAGGAACCATATATGATTAATCTCACTATAGATGGACTTATGTGTTTTTTGATAACTTTTCTAACCTTTTGTTTGAGATAGATGGAATGACCCATCATTCTATCACATGATCTGCTAACACATCACGAATGAAAAATTCAACTTCATTTCATTAATATATGAAGTGGAAATTGTCCAAAGAACGACCAACAGTGAGACTATACAAAAATCACGAAAGTGTTTCTTCTAATTCCAATTTCTTCAACTTTAGGAAAATGATCTTGAAAACCAAAAATGATGTCCTATTGCTCTTATATCTGATGAATCAAATGGTACCTTAGATTATCACAAATTTATGGCTTTGTGATTGCTGTATTTTCCATAGCCATGTTCTCTACCACTCTCCATTTGAACATGATGGTTAGATTTCTCTTCCATATCAAAATTTTCACCTATGTGGAAACCCAGTGATTAGTTTATTTGTGTAACCGTTACGTTTCATAATTTTTTTTAAAGATTGGTTTTGGTATTCCTTTTTATGATGTGGGTTTCTATTAAAGAAACTTTTGAGTAGTAAACCATTTATAACCCCGATGAATTTCAAGGGTGAAATTCATTTTAAGGGGGGTAGAATGTAACACCCTGAGATTTTATGAAAAATATTCCTTTTAATTTCATTAATGTCTTGTGTTGTAAGCTACACCAAAAGGAGCTTGCACAACACACATCCTTGACTTTCCTTGCATTACATGCAATAACGACCTTCCAAGATAGCGTGTGTAGTATGCAATACCGAGTTTCACTAAACAACGATATGCTATTAAAATATTATTAAAACTAGCCGTTATGAATAGTAATAACCACTTTTTGAAATTTTGTAAATTCTATTTTTCAAAATGGAATTCATTTTTAGATTTGGAATATCGAAATTAGCTTATGGTGAAATTTTGGTAGTTTTTGGATAACTTTCATTTTCTGATGAATAATGAAAATTACAAAATTTTAATTAAAAACAACCTTTTTAATCAAAATAATTAATAGTGATAAATTATTAAATTGAGTGGTTTTAAAGTTTATTTAAAATATATTTTTACAATTTAATACAATTTTGGTCATTGGATGTAATTTCACATTTAAACTAGACATAAACAAGTGTCAAACTTTTGATAGTTATTATCATTTAAGAACACGCTATATGTTTTGACGACGGGAATTAATTTTAAAATTAAGTAATTCCACTGATATGTTTTTAATTTGGTAAAATATAAATCATTTTTGAGTTCATAATATCAAATATAGCTTAGGCCTAATATTTGGTATTTTTCTGGAAACTTTCATTTTTTGATGAATAGTGAAACCACTAAGTGGTAGTTAAAAAAATGAATTTTTCATAAAAAACAATTTTACAGCTTCTATGAGTGGAATTTCAAAAATCCGATAGACACCGTTGATATCAGTAAGTAAAATGAGGTTCAATGAGATGAAAATAATATTTTGTGAATAATAACTTTTTACTTTTTTTTACAACGGTTAAAAGTAAATAGGGTAATTAAGGGTAAAAATGATATTATTATTACCCTAAAACATGTCCTAATTCTATTGGATAAGTGTAATATGACCATAAACAACCTTAGGAATAAATTATGACCATTTAGGCCCACTTGGATTAGATTAGGACATTTATTATTAATTTATTTAAAGAAGGGTTAAAATAGTTAAAATCAATGTTTAATAAGTAAATAATTTTTAATATAAGGTTATACATAAGATATATTCGACTATAAATATTCATTAGAAATATAAAAATATTTCCTACGTAATGGTAGTTTAATTGTAATTTTTACACATTATATAATTTAATTTATTTATGACACAAATATGATGTAGCAATTATCTTATTAATTAAATATTGATATAATTGATGTTATAAATACCAAAATAAATGTAATTTGAGACTTTTTATGAATTAAACTAATTTTATGGGTTACTATGACATGTTATTATTGATTTAATTAACTTTTTTCCAACTAATAATTCTATTATAATTTTCACAAAAATCAATTACTAAATAGTGTCAAAATTGACATAAAATAGTTTTTAAAACAAATATTATATTATTAATTGTTATTTTATTCCTAAAACTCTGAGGTTCGGCCATATGACTTAGATAAGGTTATATATATTAATAATAAACAACTTGGGGTTCGTTTGGATTGTTATAGAATGTTTATTAACCTTATAGTGCGAGAACACAAAAAGACACGGTAAAAGTAAAATTATCTAACTTAAAGTTAAAACTAAATGATAAGGTTAAAAGAGTAAACTATACTTGTCAAAATTCTATTGGATGAGAGGATTTTTCCCTATCCCCACCTTAGCTTCTACATAAATCAATTTGGAGCTATTTAAAACCGAATTTGGCTTTATAATAAAATATATTTTTAGTTTTTCCAAAAGAGCCCCTCTCCTCCCTTATAAAAGGGCACCTCCTACCTCTCTTCCTCACACCACTTTGAGCCTTCAGGCTCGGCCAATCCCTGACAAATTCTCTTCTCCACTTCCCTAGAAACATCCTAGAAGTCCTGGTCTTCTTCAAAGACCAATTTTAGTGCCCTAAGAGGAGGAATCAAAGAGGCGCTTCAAAGAAGAGGTAATGTCCATTACCGATTTTTCAACTTTATTTCTTCTTCCAATTCTTCTTCTTAGGTTGTTTCATTATGAAGTCATAACATCAGTATCACTCACATACTGATATGTTATTATAAGTATGAAACAACCCTATTTCACCATCTATCCATCCTATGGAAAACAAAATCACCACGCGTGCGTACGTACGGAATACCGTCTCCACACCGTGGTGTAATCTATTTTCCACCACCACCTTATTTGGATGGGTATAATGGTGTACATAATAACTATATATGATTATTGTAATGTGATATTGATTCTTAAATAGTTTACATACACTCCAATACAATTCCACGATCATGAGAACGACATCATCGCTCGTGCGTACGTACGGACTACCATCTCCACGACGCGATGAGATTCATTCTCCACGTTAACCATTCATGAATGATTATAAAGTATATATAATAAGTAATCATGAAATATATGACATAATAATGATATTGTATTTATGTGTATATATATGTATTTCATCTACTTATTTCCATTCAACTCAATAATGAAACAAAAATAGCGTTCATGCATATGTACGGCCTACCGTCTCCATGAATGGTGTATTTCCTTCCATTTACTGATCTAGTATATATATGTATATTATGAATATATATTATATATAAATCATGTTTTATATTCTGGAATTGAGTAATCATGATCTAAGTAATCATATGAATAATTACAAGTCAAAACACTGATGACAAATGAAACGATTTTACCCAAAACGCTCTTAAACAAGGAATTTACAAAAGAACGGGTAATATAAAGTCATAAGTGAACCATATATGATATCATAACAATGATTATGATTATGGAATAAGTTAATGACATTATTTAAATCATTATACAAGAGGTTCGGACACTTATGAAGAAAATCGGACCTAAGGTAATGGAAAATAACACAATCTCATTTTTATCCGAGATTGTTTATACTTTTGTAATTACTGGGGTGTATTTTATCGTCCAGATCCCTGTTTCCTAAATATGTAATATTTATATCCTTTTAGAATTGTTTATATCCAATTTTAAACTTCGGTGAGTTTTTATTAAAAGATATGAAAGTAACCTTTTGTCGTTTTTCGTACGAGGTACTTTTTGACTTTTCCGACAAAAGTACAAAGAATGTTTTTTTGATCTTATACAACATGAATGGATTTTTAAAAAATTATTTCCAAGAAGACTCCTTTAAAAGTTTTCAAGTTTATTTTTAATCAACTTCTTTTAGTTTAAAATTCTATGACATGTTAAGAAAGGAAAAATGTTTTTGAGGTAGAAAGGATATTTTCCTCATGAATGGAGTTCAAGTGTTTCATCAAAATTATTTTCCATCTAAGGTAATAAAGGGTTATGTTTCTATCCCTATTATTACATTGATTTGATTATGTTGTGATGGAATTATTTTTATGAATTCATTTATCTTATATGAATTGTATTATGTTGTCACGATGTTTAAGAATCCCATTTTTATTACATGGGTTATGCTATGATGTATGGATTATGATTTTGTGGAACACATAAGAACGGTATCATTATGAGATGGGTGGGACCAATATCTCCCTACAATGCATTGGGTAAAGATTTTATATCTCATGAGATAGACCTGGCTGGAACGGAAGGTTAAACCGGTTCAGTGGAACAGGAATGAAACGAGGAATGAACTCAGTTCAGAAATGGACTTTGTCCACTAAGATAGTATTGGCAATGAGTCTTGACTAATATCAGAAATCATTTTTTTTCATTTTATAGAAAGCCGGATTCTGGGTTTCCGGTACCCATACAGCCAAAACCCAGACACCATAACATAATTCAAACTGAAATTTCAAAATTCAAACCACCACCTTATCACCTCGAGCCGTGAGCCTGCACTGCCTCGAGCGCAGAGCCGCCATCAGATCTGACATGCCCTGTGCCATGAACATCATCCATATCCACATCACCGGATCGCCAGTGAGCGTCACCTGCATCAGTCGTCACATCGCCTCCCCATCACACCACCGGTGGTTCAACAAAATTTCATCCATGGAGTTGTCTATGGGTTCCCTCCCCTCATTCCCATCACGGGAATGCCGGTGAGCTTCGCCGACGTCCATCTCCATCATCGTCTCCCCATGATAGAGTATACAAAATAAACAACTAAAATCAACAGAACAAACATCCATGGAGATGCCTCCTGAAACAAATCATCATCATCACTCTATCTCAACAGCACTCTCGCCGAGAGATTCACCACGACACAGTGTAAGAAAAGAAGAACCAAAGAAAAGAAGATCCCACCGCCACCAGACAAAAACAACTGCATCAGATAGCCGAAACCCTAACGTGCTCACTTGAGAAGATGGAGAACCGCAAAACCACCGGCTCATGATCACAACCCCCAAACATGAAAAAACTCACCGTATGACAATAGCGAGCTGCCAAGCTCAGAACCACGAGCGCTCCAAAGAGTGTGCCATCAACAAGAACCGGTATTACACCCGTGGATCTGAAACGACAACCGCCGAAGCCCGGAGAGCATCTCCACAGCCTGAGAGAAGACCACGAAGCCCTACAGTAGAGAACCACAACCAACCTGCCGAGCACGAAAGGAATCGCCGCGCCAACCGCAACGACGGAGCTGGCGGCGGCGAGAGGAAACCCTAGGATGGGAGGAGCCCCTTACGGGCGCATCCTGACTAATAAGTAATGGTTATCTATGATTATGTGTGTATGCCACAAAGTTTCCTGTTTTAAGTTATGATTATTGGGATTAAATTTCTCTACTATGATTTATCCCATGTTATGAAATTATGATTTCTTTTGTAGGTTAAGATTTCAAAAAATTAGGTTCTTATGTATATGATGTGATTGATATTTCTTTTTTTTACCCTTAATGAGTATTTGTGATCACCCTTTTATGTTTTCTTTTCCCCAGGATATAATGAAAGGCTTCAGGTAAAAAAAGGGAACATCTTTATGGGAGATGTTGAAGATCTTTCACCATGATTAGAAGATTATATTTCGAGTTTCCAAAGACACTAAACTATTACGGTCCTTTTGTGTGTGTTTTTGTTATGTACTAAGTATTCCGCAAAAGTAATGTAATGTCCATGTACATTAAGCTTCGGGTCTCTACAATGGGTATTTTGATTCAATGTTTCTAAAGTTTTAATGGTTTTATGATAGAATATCATCATTTATTAGGATTGTTAATGTTTATGCTTTTGATGATAAAATATTTTTATCAATATATAAATAAAATGAAGTATTTTATTTTCCTATAGTTATTTTATGAGAATACATGTTTCATATTTATTATCCTTTAACTATGTACTCAATATTTCAAATTACAATTTTAATGAAAAACATCATTATTTATCTCTTCAACTAATTTTTTATTCCAAAATCGGGTTTTCTAAAAATGATTTCAAAAATTGTTTTGAAAATAATTTATATAATTTATTAAATAATTTTTACGCATTTATGTTTTTAATAAAATATATTTAAATGAATCTTCCATCCATTTTCAAAACAATGTAAATTTGGATTTTACAGAATATGTGAAGTGTTTTTTAACGTGTATTGAATGTAATGGAATTTTACACCATTATTAACCAAAAATATTTTAACTATTCATTTATAAGATTCAATATTTATTTTCAATGAAAATGGTTTACCAAATATTTTATAAATTTGTAGTTTTAAAAATTTATTTTCATAATAGAATAGATTTTATTTCTCAAGAAATGTTTTAAAATATTTTTAAATGATCCTTTATATGTCTCCAAGGTTATTTGTAATGAAAAGGATTTTGAATTTTTTTTTTGTTTTAAACAGTTTATTCAAAGTGGAAGGACTATATAGCTCAGGAAAAACTCTTAGTGATATTTCAAAATCATTTTACATCTAGGATGTCATGCCTTGATGTTACTTATAAATTAATTGGGATGTGGTCCTAGGATACCATTTCTAATTATTTAGTTTATGGTTTATGTTTATGATGAAAATAAAGGTTTAAAACCTATTTCTCTTCCACAGGTTATATCATTATACAATTCATATGAAACCTTCTTATTTTTATATGGGATATTATTTGATGAAATGGTGAAATGATTATGAAAATTATTTATTTTCCATGCGGTATATTATGATGCAATTTTTATGAAACTCACTCAATTTAATGGCTTATAATATAATGAATTTTTATGATCCTGTGGCACACATATATATTATTTTCATTATGTTATGGTGTTAATGTTATAAAAAAGGATGTGGGTTACATTATTACCATGATAGGTTGAACATATATCTCCCTCCAATTAATTAGGTTATGATTAATGTAATATGAGTTAAAAGGGTACATGGGAGGTTATCTCAGTCCAGAAGGATGGTAATTGGGAGGTTATCCCAACCCCAAAAGAGGATACACATGAGGTTATCTCAGCGCTCAAACAGGTATATTGGCAGTTTTCCCAAGCCTAACATATTATGAATTTCGGGGTGGGTATTTTTTATATCTGAATTTATATGATTATTTATATACCAAAAATCTATATATTAAGAAAATTTAATGCTCTCAGGCCTCTTGTTATCTATATCAATTATGATTCATGTCCTATGAACTACAAAGAATTATTCCCTGACTCATGTTTATGAACTATGAAATGTAATGTATTATTTTCATATGTTATTATCATGTTCTCATACTCATATACTCATGTTATAATAATATCTCTCTTATTTACCCATTCTATGAATCTAATACAATACATTATTTTTTTGTCTTTCCCAAGGATATGAAAAATTTTATTATATATAATATGTATAAGAATGGTGAATGTTTTGAAGAAACTAACAAGAGATAATGTATCTTACTTATGGACTAGTTGTTTATATGTTAGTGTTCCCAAAGGCACTAGACCTAAACTATTACAATATGGATTTATATGTTATGTAATTAATATTCTTCTATAATGATGTAATATTTATATATGAGATGTTTGGGACATTAATGTTGGTATCAAAGAATGGTTTTGTTCTCCTTTGATACTACAATGAGAAAATGTTTGTTAGATCCACATGGATATTTATAAGGATATGTCTAGGTATATTTATAAGGATATTTATAAGGATGAGTTGAAGTATTGAGAAAATATGTTTGAATTTTGGTAAAATATTTAGTGAGTGGATTCTATGAAATTGTATCCCTATCTAGATAATATAAGTATATTTAGATCTAGAATAAAAATAATTAGGGTTACTAACTATAAAATATGAGCATTGAGTTGGACTCGATCGTCACCTGGTGTATGAGAATATGCCTTACAACACACCTATATTCACAATTCTATGGTATATTCATTAGAAATTCATAAAATATTTATCCAACATCATGAAGAATTTAAATAATGACAATGAATGACATAGGTTAATCCAAAGGATTAATATATTTAAAATAGAGTGGCATTATATAAACATTCTGTAAGTTATTTTTTCATGATTATCTGGTTATCCCACTATGATTATTGTATCTTATATGATTCTTTGTGATTTTAGTAAATGGATGGAAGTAGGAGGAATCATTTAATCAAAGAATGTGATAGAAAAATTAGTTATTATGAGAAACCAAATTAGATGATTGCTATAGAGAATGATATTATGAATATAATTAATAAGATATCTTGATATATGATTAACAATAAAAGCATCAGTGATATTCAAAATTAATAAAATAATCATAAAATGGACTTCTATAAAAAAATTGTGGTAATAGAATCTGAATTAAGAATATTTGACAATGTACATGTAATGAAGGCTAGGAGAATAACCTAAAAGAATATATTGAATGGGAAAATTCATATTTTCTATGTGTAAATAAAGGTAATAAATAAAGTTTCCATGTAATTCGATATCATATATGCATGGAACATTGAAATTATTTATTTGAAAGACCTAAACTAAAGGTTATCAAATAGACCATGTACATACTTGTGTTATTATAATCGATATTGTTAAATTATTGAAGTGTGTAAGTATTTGAAATCACAAATGATGTTGTGGAAGTGTTTCAGAAATGGTACTATAGATGTAAGAATTAGGAAACATCTAAATATTGTGTTAATTTTAAAAGCATATATTTTTTTTAATGGTTGGGGTCGAAGCCTCATTTTTATTATTAAAGCAAATCAAAGACCTCTTTAAATGGGTAGAGGGATACCCATTACATAGCCTGAAGGCCCAGTGGGATTTTAGCCCATTACATAGCCCGCCTGCCCAATTGTTTTTCCTAATTTCCATTTTATGAATAGTAATCCACCTGTTATAGTATCCGCATAGTACCGCCGCTGCTACAGTGCCCTGCCGCCACTACAGTACCCACCGATCTACAGTACCACCACTGCTATAGTACCACTACAGTACCCTGTGCCCAATGGGTTTTGAACGCCCATTTTTTATCTAGGATTATGGGGTTCTTACCACTAAGCCAACCCCAACTATATTTCGAAGCATATATGTTTCCATGACATATTAACATAAGTTTTATGGATATGATAATAGTTTTATGAGCTTAAATATTATCATATGTCCTAATTCATACACACCACTTTTAGGGGTTTATGTAATGTGATTTTATCAAGATTAAGGAAATTTTTAGAGAGATTTATTATAATAGAATCATATGGCTTTGAGAAGGAATTCCCTTTTATGAATATATGATTAATGGTATTGGTAACCTTTAAGGTTTATAATATCTTTGATGTTATGGTAATTATGGGTTATTTTCATTTTCTAAATATTTTATTAAAATATATTTTAAAAATGATAAATCTAAAGCTGGGAAATAACCTGTTACATCTGGAAAATTTGTGGGGATTGAACCCACAACTAAAGGGTGAAAACGACATAGTTTCTACAACTATCATACATGAATTATTATTTTTGTTGTGAAAACATAAAGATATATATCGTCGAGTACATATCTCTACAATTATTATGTTATCAATTAAAGTATGAGAGGAAAAATACTAAAACAATGTTACAAGAATTATCTATACCAGAAAAGATATGGGGAGACATCATTGTTGTTATTGTCCTTGGACTCCCAAAAACATATAAATGTAATAATGATAGTTGGGTTGTATTCGATCTTCTTACGAAGTCAATATAGATTAACTCTATAAAATATTATTTCTCTATGGATATGTTTTCCATGATATAAATTAAATAAGTGTTAAGGATTGCGTGGAAAATAAAATTTTATTGTATCTGATCAGGATATGAGGTTTATCTAGATGTTTCGGAGAAACCTTTTGGAGGACATGGATATAAAGTTATGTTTTGTCATTACGTATCATCCCTAGAAATATTTTCAGATTGAGAGAATAATTCAAAATTTTGACATTATACTAAAATCATTTCCAATGTATTTTAAATGTTGTTGGGATAAATGGATTAAAATTTTTGAATCCTAAAAAATCATATATTTATCTCAGCAGTTCAGATGAATATTTATGAAGACCTCTATGGAAATAGTTTAATACTCCAAGTTACAAGGATTATGTTTTAGAAAGATATATATTGGGACATAATCTATCTTGTGAAATGAAATAGATGGTTAAGTCCATTCATAAACACATAAGGGCAGTGTAAAATCAAAAAAAAATTGATAATCATTGATGTCATCTAGAATTTTATGTATTTGAAAATGTGATTTTATGAATTTCTACATGGATGAAAAAAGGAGAGGCTTCTCTCTAGGTTAATCGATCCCTATGAAATACGCGATCACATTGTGATAGTAGCTTATCATGTGGAACTTCCACTTAACCTATAACACCATTACGCTCCACATTAGATTGTGAAGTGATAGATGTGATTATAAGCCTTTGGATACATATACAATGCACCAAAGGCTACAAAAAAATAATGAGTGCATCAGGAACATTTGTGGGATAATTTTCCCTTTGAAATATAAACATCCAAACCACAATCAAATAACCATAAGAAGCTCTATATGATGAATGAATACAAAAATAAAAAACAACACATATTCAAAGAAATAACCCATATTATAGTACAATAGAAACATTTACATAATCGAAAAAATAAAAACTCAAAAAAACCCAAAGAAACCAAATACATCAAACCAAAAAATTCCAACCAACTTTATGATACAAAATGACAATACATTCCCATAGTATCATATAGAATCACTAAATAACTAAGATACGTTTCCTCTACCTATTACTTGATAGATGACATATAAAAACACACAATAGTTCCCAAGAATGGGTTGAGTCTAAATTCAATAACGTTTCCCCAATGACTTCCAAACTCATTGGACTAGGATAAAATATGTTAGAATTTTTATATAAAATAGTTCAAAAAATCTAAAATAGTTTAAAACAAATTTAAATTAGTTTTTCATGGAATGAAATTAAAAAAAATCTTTAAAAAATTAATAATATCCATTTGGAATACGCATTACATCATACCACACATCCACACATGCATTGCCTTTTGATAATTACATACACCTGAGAGGTATGTCATCGATCCACCATGTAATATCAAGGTAAAAAATCAAAAAGTTCAATGATGGAACACACCCCCATTACCAGGTCATGACATTGTACCCCAATGGTATATTCCCTTTATTAATGGCCACATCAATGAAATAAACTCACACAAATGGTGTATTCCAAAACCAATGAAAAAATATTTCATATAAAAACTTTATTTATTTAATAAATTTTGACAAAACATTTTCTATGTATTGAAATGAATCCATAATTCTTAAATCAACATTTTAAAATTATCATCAAGGAGGGTTTTATAAAAAACCATCAAATTATGACAATTTCACCCAAAAAATCAATAAAGCGATTTCCAAAATAGAATCGTAGAAACATATCCCAATCATTTCCTGATAAAAAAATTTATTTCAACTATTACATAATGTAGAAATGAAGTGGAGTTGAGATAAAATCCACTGACCTCGAAATCCTTAGAGAAAATGAATAACATAACTTGAAACTTCTATATCCAATAACCATCTATGTTACCTCCATCATATCCAACAAGAATACATCATAAAAAACATATAACTATCTATAAAATGGTAGATCTATGGTTATAAGAGTGATGAGAACATTAGATCTAGGAAAAATGAGGAATATTGAAAACTTCATAATGAATTTTAGCCTCAACATACTTTGATTCACATATGGATTTCTCCATGAATGAAGGGAATAATCTCTCATACCTTGAGAGAAAAATGATTTTAGGGAATGAGATAATTAAGGGAAAACTGATGTCTAATGGAATTAAATATAATTCAATCTACTAATTTTAGAGGTACAATTGTATTACTCATAGTTTGGTCACACAGTTTTCCAAACCATGAACTGACCATGTGGTTGCTACCGTCTCATGTCAAAACCCTACACAGTTGGATCCCACTGTTAGAGAAACCCTTTGCCAAAAAATTTTGCCCCTCTTTCAAGAATGACATGATTTCCCCTAGACATCCACATGGTTCAGAAAATCCATGAACCTACTGTACACCTTCCCAGAGCCCACACTCATCCCTTTCAGAGTTTCCATGAGGTGATACATGGTTTCTAGAAAGCATTCTCAAATAATGACCCTCTATAAAGTCATCCAAAATAGTCAAAAATTCCTATAAACATCATTAAACAAAACCAATCATTATATATACATAAAATACATAAAATAAATAAAATAAATAAATAAAGGGTCATGTATCGGAAATAATAGGTTATGAATCCTCCCCCAATAGTCTTTCATTCCAATGAAAGTAAGAAAACAGAGTTGTCTTGGAAGGGTTAAGATCATTTCTTTAAAATTTCTTTCTCATACTCCCATTTGTCTCACTAAATCTGACCATTTTGACATTAAATCCACACTATTCCAATTATTCTACCATATAAGATGTTCTATTATCTATCCATAATATGTATTGGAACATTAGTCAATGTAGAATCTATATTTAGTTTAATGTGATATCATCAAATCACCTGGTCAGAATCAGTTTGATATTTCTTCAATCTAGAGGACTTAATTTTATCATAAACTCATCCTAAGGATCCCTTTTGTTCAAATAAAAAGAAATTATCCAAATAAGAGGTAATTATTTTATCACCTCTTACAAAGTTCTTTTCTTCATCCACTTCACCTTTCTTTGATGTTTCCATAATAAAATAATAACTCAATTACATAAAAAATGAGATGTTATAATAATTATGGTGCAACCGTATTTGTTATTCTACCCATCTAATGAATGACAAAGTCACCATACTTGCATACGTACGGTTCACTGTCTCCATGTCGTGATATTGCCTGTTATTCAACACTTCATTATTGGGATGGGTATAATAATGAGTATAATTGATGTAAATAATAAATACAACATGTTAATGAATCTTCATATATAATATAACATCCAATTAAACACCATTTCACCATTAATATTAGGATATTGTCTCTTGTGCGTACGTACGAATTACCCTCTCCACGACGCGATGAAATTCATCATCAACAATCACCCTTCAAGAATTTTTATAAATATATATATATATATTGAGAAATTATGAGGTATTTGAAATAATATATATACTGGAATAATATATATTTATGTAGATAAATATATGTTGTGTACTTACTTCCATACTATATGATAAGTAAACGAAAAAAAACATTCATCAGTACGTACAAACGACTATCTCGATGAATGATGTTTCCATTTCATATATCTATCTATTATATATATTTTAAATCAGAATATATATGATAAATAAATTATTTTTTATTTTCTTTAAGTATTTAAATCCTGATCCATGTGATGTGATCAATAATAACAAGTTAAAACATGTACGGTAAGAAAAGATATTATTACCTAAAATGTTACTTTAACATGGAAATTATTAGTAAATTAGTAGTATAAAGTAATAAATGAATCATATATGAAATCATAAATATTAATATGGTTCAATTATAATTTAATAACATATTGTGGTCATTATATAGGAGGTTAAATGTACCCTCGACTAAAGGAAAGTACAAGGTAAGGGTTAAATCCTCAATCTCATTATTATTCGAGATTGTTTATGTGTACGTATTTACTAGGAAATATTAATCATACATGTCCATCTTTCATAAAGATGTTTTCAAAAGTAATATTTTAAGGTTTTGGGTAAGGTAATATTTATCAAGATCATTATTTTAAATATATTAATGATTTATTTTTCAAAATTGTTTTAATTAAATTTAAGGTTTTTAAAATGATTTTAAGGATCTATTTATATATACATGCTTGTTTGATAATTTTAACTCATTTTTAAAGTTTCAAAGTGGTATGGGACACTTTTATTCAAGAATCTATTTTAAATGACTTCCTTTATAAATGTGTGACTTTTAAATGATTTGAAAAAATGGATATTTGTCTCAAAGAGTTTTACTGATCATTTTCAACTATGTCAACATACTTTATTGGATATTATTCTTGGTTAAGGTTCATTTATTATAATAAAATCTTACATATTGTATTTAATGAGTAATAATATGTTTTACTATGGTTGTACTATTTTTATACCATTCATGGATTATGGTTAATGTATTGACATTTCCTAGGCTAGTTTTAATACGAATTTTTATGTTATGTTTCAACATTTTCATATGAGGAATGTATTGGAATTAATAAATGATCGGTGGGGCCCTCTATATCCCCTCGACACATTGGTAGGTCTTGTGAGACAAACTAGTTACTTGGCACAAGGCCCTGAAAAAATTTATATTTAAGGTCTTGGTAAGAGGCCTTGACTTTTTGGTTAAGATGTTTGAAATTATGCATTCCATCATTATGAGATTAGTTATTAATGTTACATGCGATTATTCGACCAGTAGAATATCGATGTTAATTTTTAAATGGAATTTTTTCATTTATCTTTTCCATATTATGCTATAGTTTTTCTTTAAAGGGCTTGTGTTTCAATTTTATACCTTTTCATAAAATTTTATGAATATTTATAATAGTTTATGCTATATTGTTTATCCCTAATGAGCATCCAAGCTCACCCCTTTCTTATGATTTATTCTCCTTGTATTACAAGAAGTGTATTATGTTTTATATTTATGTTTATACTAGGAGAGTAATGTAATTATCCAACTATTATCTATGTTGTATTTTATGTTCGAAATTGTAATGTGAAGTTCATGTATGTTATCTATTTTCCAATACAGCTAAACTGGTTTGACCTTTGGGACTAGAATCCTTGTAATAATTCAAATGTTATGTAATAATTAACAATCTCTAAGTAACTGTAGTCGAGGCATTACAGTTGGTATTAGAGGAAGTTTTGAAACAACCTTGTAAATAGATTTATATTAACTCTGATTAGTAAACACTATCCTAAGCTAGATTTTGAGGATTGGAATAGAAGAACATCCAAAAATTTTGGTAATGTAGATATTATGTGGGTTTTCCAAGAAATACATCTCTTTCTAGATACTATAATGGACATGCTTCTCGTACATATATATCTATGAGTGAAAACATTGACAACAAGTTTTAGTCTTGACTCTGGGTATCCTGGTACACGACAACGGGCCTTATTGTGCTTCTAGTTTATCACTCTCGGGGGATATTCTTTGGATAATTCAAATTTTATTTATAAGCCATTATGAACGATTAATGAGTAAATATGTCAAAAAAGAAACCATTTTTATGATAATGATACTCAATGTGTGAAAATATTCCATTAATGATGATAATTTTTCTAGTTTTTGGATTATAAATTATGATATGATTTAATCTAGTGTATGTGGTCTTTTAGAAATGGTGCCCAGTAGAAGGAATGAGAACTCTATAAATACGCATGTTCCAAAGTGTAAGAAGGATCATATATTTCATAGTCTTAAGACAACATTTATAAGGGAAGTAGTCTCCCACATATTCTCATCATATGATGAAATGTCCTCATGTTTTAAAAAGAATAGTAATGAATTCTATGAGTCATATGTCTTTGAAGGGAAGAAAAAGAAGAAAAGGATGAAATATAAAAAAATGGATAAAGGGAATAAGGGAATGAAGGAATTTCCCACATGTGATAACTATGAAAAGAATAACCTTGGTTAATGAATGAAGGGAATGAGTGTTTTTTATAAGTGTTGAGAAAAAGGACACAAGGTACGTGATTTCAAGGGTAAAGAAATGTTTCAAATGTTTAATACTTCATCTATAAAGATATGGGACACTATGTGGATCAATGTCTCAACTATCAATGGAATATACCCCAAAATCCACCATTGGATCATGATCAAGATTATGATTCTACCACGGATGGAGAGGAATGATTAATATGCTTATGTTGGGATTGAATAATTAGGTCAATTGAGTATTGTATCAATGATTTAATGGTTATATGAATTATTGAAATAAATAATGATTGTACTGAAGTACTATTTCATTAAGGATTTGAGACTGTGTGGTACCAAGAAAAGTGACTCAACATCAAGTTAGAAAATTTGGAAAATATATAGTTCAGGGAAATTTAAACCGTAAAATATCTTTATTGTTGAGGTAATGATTTTGGAATAAGACATGATTGATTTTGGATAAATTATAATGGATATTCTTGACTACCATAGAATTAATTTACATTTTGTTTATTTCATCATTTCATGAGTTTACAACATTTTTGGATACAAGGAGTATATAAAGTATTCTATAAGGAATAAGGGATCAAGAATGTAATAAAAAAGTTTTTTTGGTAACTAAGGGTGTTACTATGTTTTAATTGAATAAATGATGAAGGTATTCACAAGTTATTTTGTCTAAAAAATAGATCTTCGTTATGTTTACCTTCCTTATAAATTTTGTAACGTGAGTTTGGATAGAAGTATTTTGGATAAGTATTATGGTTGGAATGGATTAAGTTGGACATTGGATATTATTTTTTAAAGTTAAAACATTTCTTAGGAATATTTTTTTGGATTTTTATAAAAAGTAAAACCCAGAGGTTAGGTGACAACTCATTGCATTGGGCAGGGAAACGAGACTAGAAACCACAATCGAAGGGCGACACGGGTGCATCTCCTACCACTATACTACGTGATGTACTAGTTTCTATAATGTAGTTTTTTAAATTTTCTTAAAAATGATTTATAAATTCATTTTTTTGGAACCCTATAAAATTAATTTAAATTGAATGTTTTGAATTCTATTATCTTTTGGAGTGAAATATGAGTTTGTGGTAGAAATATTTAAAGGATAGAACTCTACTTGTCAAGTATTCATTTTTCCATATACTTTAGGGAAAGGATATTAAAACCAAAAATTTGTTGTCTAAATACCTCATGTTTTATTGAACCAATTATTTTTTAAATCATATAGATTTATGGGTTTGAGACCCTCAATATTACATTTATTGTTCAATTGTTTGTGATTGATGACCTCATTAACTCCCTATAAATATTTATATTTTTCCTCCAATTATGTGTATCTAATTTCCACCAAGTGTCTCCTATTAAAAATCCTAATTTTGTAGTGAATTTTTTATTTATATTTCCCTCTTATTAAAAGTAATTTTTAATTACCCTATTTTCGATGTGGGATTTCCACAAAGGTGTTTTCTATTTTCAATATTTTATTTTCGAAGAACAATTTCAAATTGCAAGGACGCAATTTATTAAAGGAGTGGAGATTGTAACACCCCAATATTTCATATTACATTATATATTTAAAGTAATTTAATAGATTATATTTCACGCAACACTTACTTGTCTTGCATTATACACAAGATTGAGTTTATGACGAACAAACCATTAGTGTTATAAATATTTAAATGATATAATTATTTATCAATTAAATATTGTAATATTAATACTAACAAATAAATTTTAAATTTTATTTATAATGTTTTTACATAAATAAAACATTTTCATAAGGAAATGTATAAGTTTTGTAAAAATAGTTATATATTTTGAAAATCTATTTTTTAAAAGAACTACTTTTTATGTCCTTTTGTGAAAAAAATTTAAAAAAATTGAATTTTGTAAAATATACTTCATTTTTGAAATATGAATATCAAAATTAACTTAGGGTAAATTTTTGTTATTTTTTAAAAAACATTTAATTTTTGATTAATAGTGAAAATGCTGCATAGTACATAAAAATGCATTTTTCATTTAAATAATTACTTTTAATTAAAAATTTATCTTCAAGTCCAAATAGATTAATAACAAATATATTAGTCCAATGTAATTCATTTGAGTCATTTTACAATAATATTAGGTGTATAAAATTTTATTGAACTTTATAATCATTTTTAACCCACCTTCAATCATATTTTCAAATTTACATAAAATATAATTTTACTACTTTTGTGAATTAATTTTCAGAAATCCAGGAGACGCGGTTGGCATTAGAAATTAAAATTTGGTTCAATAGGATAATTTCTTTTAATAGTAACTTTTTAAATTTTATTTACTACGTTTAAAAGAAAATAGGGTAATTAAGGATAAAAATAATATTATAATAATATAGAATTTCCCCAACATATGTAATAATTCAATTGGATAATAGTATTTTGACCAAAATCATCTTTAGGACAAATGTATGATCCTTTTTGATTCACTGGGGTCAGATTATGACATTTATTATATTTAAAGAATAGTTAAAAGTTTTAAATTCCAATTTTTTAAACTAAATCATTTTTAATATAGGGTTATACATAAGATAAATTAGAATATAAATATTCATTAGAAAGATAAAAATATTTCTTAAATCATCGTATTTTAATTTTAACTTTTAGACATTAAATAATTAACTTTATTTATGACACAATGATGATGAAGTAATTACCTTGTTAATGAATGATTAAACAAATTGATATAATAAAATTTAAAATGATTGTAAATTGAAACTTTGGATTCCATCAAAGACATTTCTAGTTTAATATGACATGTTATGTTTAATTAAATGTATTTTTTTCAAATAAATCAATTTTTTATGACTTTCACAAAAACCAAATACTAAATTGTTTCAAAATTGACATAAATGAGTTTAAAAAAATACTATTATATTAAATGATATAATATTCATAAAAATATAATATTCATAAAAAAGACTTAAATAATTTTATATATGTTATTAATGAAACAATTTAGGTTCTCTAATATTTTATAGTATTTTTATTAACCATATAGTGTAAAAATACCAGAAGGAATGGTAAAAGTTAAACTATTTAACCAAGGATTAAATCTAAAATATAAGGTTAATATGGTGACCAAAACTTGTCTAAAACCAATTCTCTGAGAGGGTTCAACTGATCCCCACCCTAGCTTCCAACTAAATCCATTTAAATCCATTATTAAATGAAAATGTTTTTATATTAAAATAATATTTCAATCTCATCCTAAAATTCCCCTCACCTGTCTTATAAAATGGTACTTCCCCTTCTCTCAAATTCACACTTCCAAAGCCAAAGACATTTGTCTCATCTAAAAACAGCTAAAATATCCTCACAAATACCCTCACTTAAACCTATAGGCCTTAATTTGATCATAAATCCAACATAAGGATCCCTTTTTTTCAAATCAAAAGGAAGTATCTGAAGAAGAAGTAATAATTTTATCACCTCTTAAAAAATTCATTTCTTCTTCTACATCCTCTTTCATTGTTGTTTCTATAATAAAATAATTCCTCCAGTACCTTTTACATACATAGATGTTATTAGAATTATGGTACAACCATATTAATTATTCAATCCATCCTATGAATTAAAAAATCACCATACGTGTGTACGTATGACTTACCGTATCCACATTGTGGTGTAGTTTGTTATTCAACACTTCATTATATGGATGGGTATAATAATGAGTATAATTGATGTAAAAAATAAATAAAACATTCTTATAATTCTTTATATATAATATAACATCCATTTAAACACCTTTTTTCCATCAATTGAATGATATTGTTGCTTGTTCTTACGTACGGATTACCGTCTCCACGACGCGATGAGATTCATCTTCAACGATCACCCTTTAAGAATTTTTATGAAAATATATATATTGATTAATTATGAGGTATATGAAGTAATATTTCTATTGGAATAATATATATTTATGTTCATAAATATAAGTTTTTTACTTACTTTCTATACTATATGGTAAGAAAACAGAAACAAAGTTCATGCCTACGTATAGACTACTATGTCCATAAAAAGTTTTTCTATTTCATATATCTATCTATTATAAATACTTTTATTCAGAATATATATGTTATATGGATCATTTTTTATATTCTGGATGTTTTTAGATCACGATCTAGGTGATATGATCAAAAATAGCATGTTAAAACATATACGATAAAGACAATGATTATTATCCAGAATGTTACTTTTATATGGAAATTATTATTAAATGGGTATTATAACATAATAAATGAATCATATATGATATCATAATTATTAATATGGTTTTGGTATAATTTAATAACATTCTATGGTAATTATACCTGAGGTTAAGCTTACCCTCGACTAAAGGAAAGTTCAAGGTAAGGGTTAATTCCTCAATCTCATTATTATCCGAGATTGATTATGTGTAAGTAATTATTGGGAAATATTTATAATCCATTTACATGTCTCATGAAAATGTTTTCAAAATAAATATCTTATGGTTTTTTCTGATGGAAGCTTTTTCAAGATCATCATTCCAAATGTTTTAATGATTTATTATTCTAAATCTTTTTAATTAGTGTTCATGTTTTCAAAATGTTTTTAAGGAATTATTTATATGGACATGATTATTTTAAAAAGTTTATTAATTTTAAATGTTTCAAATTGGTATTGGATACTTGGATTAAGAAATCTCTTTTAAAATACTTCCTTTATAAATGTTTTACATTTAAATGATTTCACAAAAAGGGAAATTTTTCACAAATTGTTTTACTGATCATTTTCAACTATGTCAACATTATTTTCATAGATATTATTCTTGATTTAGGTTTATATATTATAATAAAATCTTCCATATTGTATTTAATGATTTATGATATGTTTGATTATGGATGTGTAATTTTTTTTACCATTTAGTGTTTATAGTTAATGTATTCACATTTCATATGCTAGTTTTAATACAAATGTTTATGTTATGTTTCAACATCTTTATATGAGGAATTCATTGGAATTAGTAAGTGTCGGGTAGTAGCCCCTATAGACCCTTGATGTATGGGTAGGTATAATGATACAAACTAGTGTCTTGGAACAAGGCCTTCAAAAAATAAATATTTAAGGTCTTGGCATGAGGCCTTGAATTTGTGGTTAAGATGTCCGACATTATGCATTACACCATTATGAGATTAGTTATTAATGTTACATGATATTATACTACTAGTAGAATATCTATGAGAATGTGTAAATTGAATTATGTAATTTAACCTTTCCATATTAGGACGATGTTTATGTTTAAAGGTCTTGTGTTTTAATTTGATACCTTGCTATAAACGGTTTATGATTATTTATGATAGCTTCCACTATATTGATTATCCTTAATGAGCATATGAGCTGACCCATTTCTTATTTTTTACTCTCCTATGGTTCAAATAATTGTACTATGTTTTATATGCATGTTTAGTCTAGGAGAAAAATGTAATTATCAAAGGATTATCTATGTTGTATTTTATGTTTGAAATTATATTGTGTAGTTCATTTATGTAATCTATTTTCCAAGAGTGCTAAACTGATTAGTACTTCAGGACAAGATTCCTTGTAATCATTCCAATATAATGTAATAATACACCAGATCTTGGTAACTGGGGTCAGACCATTACAATTAGTACCTACATTCATGAGGAAATTATTTTCGGATTAATATTGTTTTCATTGAATTTTATTTTCCATACACTTTTACTATGAAATCCTAATAATTTTTAGAATAAAGTAAATTTATTTTAATATATAATGGTATATGAATAATGTTTTTTATGTGTATGTTCGTGTTATTTTTGTTTCAGATTCATTTTACATTCACCCTTTCCACGAAGGAATGTAAATGTAATTATTTTTTATTTATATTTTCTTATTAATTGGAAAAAATTGTTCACTATTTTTTTATTATTATGAGAATATATTTCAAATGAATTGGTAATAATTATTATCCTTACATTTTTATATTAATGTAACTTTAAAGTGGTGGATGGTAATCGTATTATTATTTATTTTCCATTTTACCAACAATAAAACACAAAAGGTTAATGATCCATCATACTAATTAAAAAAATAAATGTATAGATAATCACTATATTTTGGATATAACAACACATTTCATATCCATGGTGAAAAATTGTTCACCCTAGGTATTAATCCCACTAACATGATCCATATAGTGGAAACATAGCCCCAATATATACCAAGCCTAGAACAAAAGTATAAGGATTAAGCATCCATGGAAGAGAGCGATTTTGGGGGAGTTATCCTCTACCACATGGAGAACCACCCATCAAGATGAAACCCTATGTGGGGTTCAAAAAACCACACCAACAAATTTCCTATTTCTCCAATTTAAAAAAATAAAAGAACTACCACTAGAATATTGATGTTCTCTTCTGATCTTTTGATGGAATGGACAGTTTTGTAAAAACACTATCCATAAAACTAGAACTATGGTAGACTACCACATCAGTTTTTGAGGCCTCCTGCTACCTTCCAACATACCTAGTTATCAACATAGACAGCTAAAACCACTGGTTGGGTTCCCCTCATCCAAGATCAACTCTAAAACACCCATATAATCCTCTAAAAGATATCCATAAGTTCCTTTATTCAACTTCAAGATTAATATTTTTACTCACCCATCCATAAGTATGGTGAAAATCTAACCCACCTCCCAGTTCACTAACACTAAAAATCCATGGGTAATCAAAACATCCCCATAAAGATACTTTTTCATCCAAGGGATGTTTTTACACCCAAATTCACAAAACAATTTCAACTATTGATATTATATTAACATTTCTATGTCCAAGTCCCTCAATTGATTTGTCATGTTGTTTCCACATCTATCCCAATGAACTTCCATGTAAGAAACTAGATCTTTATTTCATGTATGGGTCTTCATTTCATATTTTTTAGAGGAAAAAGGAAGAATTTAGAAATTTTCTATGTGAACACGATGTACTTTGGAGTGCAAATCGTGTACCTAGTTTCCACATGTAGTTGTGTACTGGCCGTGTAATGGATTAGTAAAAGGTCATGTAGGTGACTTGAATGACTGTCTAAAGTGGGGGACAGTTGAGGCTAGAACATGGAGTATACATTAAATGAACACACCATGTACTTTTATTTTTATTTGATTAATCGAATCGTGGATTCAGCTAATCCCCAAAAGCATCTTCTTTATCCTGTGTCTTGTACTAGGGAGTGACGTGCAATCAACAATCTTTGAGATCCTCCCATTCCTTAGTCTGAGTTATGATTGAGACACTGCTGAGTGTGTTGGATTCCAACTGGCAAGTTCTCTCTTTCACAAGAGCCTCTCTTCTTAATTTCTTCTCTCCCTTAAAAAATCCATGGTCAAATGTTTTTGACCTTTTTGTTGATCTACGACGTTCTAGGCCTATTCAATGGCCGACATTCAAGAGTATTCATCGTACAACATTGAGGTAGGTGGTTTGTGCCTTTCCTTGATAGTCTTTGGATTATATATTCTTAAATTGATGAATACCCATGTTAGTGTATGGCCTGTTTTAGAATTCAACCCTGTTTGATTCCTTCTAGGGTTTTTTTGTTTGATAAAGGGTTGTTGATTATGAATAAGGTTTATTACCTTGATTATGGATGTGATTCCCATGTTTGTTTGGTTATGGTCGTTGGGTCTAGAAATCATGTCAGGATGCTTTGTTTTCTATGACTAGTGTTATTTGGATGGAGTAGTTATTTATATGAGATGCATTTGTTTTTCATTTTGAAAGTATGGAATAGGGAATTGAATGTGATTTTTTCCTAAGATAGTGTCTTTTTTGTTCTTATGAAGGGCCATAGGTATTGAATGTGAGAGATACTATGAGTTCATAGACCAGAGGTCTTAGACCATGAGGGATACCTATAGGGTCATTATTTAATAATAATTGCACCAAAGGGAATTGATTGTGAGAGCTACCAGAGGGTCATTATAATTTATATCGATGTTAGGTAGACCAAGGGGGTATTGACTATGAGAGCTACCCATGAGGTCGTTTGTTTTTTTATTAGTACTACGTGGAACCAAAGGGGTTAGACTCTGTGAGATTTTATATACAGTCAATGTTTATTTAATTGATGATATGATGGAACAAAGGGCTAAAATAGTGAGAACATTCTCAGAGGGTTTCTTTTGATTTTTTGAATGATTGTGATGAGTTTTCCAAGCCAAAGCACAAACTTGGACTTGGTAATTCTTGTTTGTTTAGATGGTCTTCTGATACATCCTTTTGTTATTATTATATAATGGTATAAAAGAATTAGGCTAAATATCGAGGATACAATATTCAATGGATTGATTAATTAATAAATGTACATGAATGTAATTTTAAATTGTAGGATTGTTTACTTTTGAGTACTTCCTAGTTTATAGCTTCATTTATTCTTATTATCTGTTATATATATTCACTATTTTTTAAGAACATATGTTTTGGATGTTTTTTACTAGGATTTGTCTCACAACCTATTTGGGTTATGCTATTTGACCTAAAAAAATTAAGTGGGTGCATGTATATAAAATTGAAAGCACCCTTCTTCATCAGGGACTTGATTTCTGTTCGATCTAGAGAGCATGGGACCAAACTGAGGCTTGTGATGCTGTTGGAGTTTATTATTTTCTATACCTGGTTTTAGTATTCTTTTTATAGCATTGTGACTTGTTTGATTGATTTCCTAGATACATGTGACATGTATCATTTATTTATATTTATTTTACAGTTGTTATTACTACCATTATTCCATAGTTTACTTCTTTTGTATGGTATTACGACTTATGTTACTATTTACTATTTGTTTCTATTATGTTACTATGAAAATATGGGAATAGTTTCCCTACTATCACACCCAAGGCCCTTACTTCTTATTGACAGACTATGGCATTTGGGGAAATGCACTTGAGGCCATGTGACCAACCAGATATGGGGCACCATTGGGTGGCACCTGGAACTGGGATGTTACAATGTGGGATCAAAGGAAATATTTCTTCATTGGATTACTATTTGGAGCCTTTAGTCAGGGATAGTAAGGAATAGGTAGTTTGTAATAAGTGTTTCCTAGGAGTATCTAACCCATGTAAAGAGAAAATATAAGTCACCATGAATATTTCAATTTTTCTTGTTTTGTAATTCGTACAGTTGATTTGATTTCACCATTATGTGATTCACTTTTATTTTTCTATTACCATTGATATTATTGAGGTTCTATTTCTATTAAAACCCAATGAGATAAGGGTATTTCATCTCATGCATCATATAGGAACATGATAGAGATCACATGTCATACATTCTTGTCATGCCATTTATGGTGCATTACTGATTGCATGTTTTTGTGATTGTTGTTGTTATATATATGCATGTTGTTGTGATACATGTCATGATATAATACTTGATATTTTTATAGGGTATTGGTATATATAATGTTTCATTCGGATTTATGGCAAACTCTGGTCCTTGAGGTGTTATGGGCTCCCTTGGAATGGAATTTGGTGGATCATTTCTGAACATTAATTGAATTTTGTCAAGTTATAATGTCAATAAGGATGTAAAAAAATTTATTTGAGGGACTATGGGCTCCCAAAGGTTGAAATTTATCTTTACGTGGACAAAATTATATGTTTTTAGGGGTTCTAGAGAAGTTTCAGAGGCTTACAATCTAGAAAAATAGACAACACGTCGTGTGGTGTTATGAACAAAATCCATGTGGTCTTCTATTCTGGAAGAAAAAACATTTCTTAAAGAACATGCCTTATACTTTATGTACATGATATGTAGTATTTAATCATGTGACTACCTTTTTGAGCAGAGGCACGAGGTTTGGAAGATTTGGTAGAACACTCTGTGTACTAGGAATACTTTCCCTTCCATAAGGATCATGTGTCCGATCATGTTACGAACAACCCTGGTGGATGAAACTAAGGTTATACACGTAGTTTCCATTTCAAGCACACTGTGTTATGGTCGACCGCTTTTTTGACCCTATTACTAACAACACAGATGGTTAGAACATAATAATTACACACCGTGTCTAGGGTTAACACACTGTGTAGTGTTACCTAGGAGAGAACCATGTGGTTTAGCCTTGTAGATGAACTTGGGTAGGAGGGAACATTAAAGTACACATTGTGTCTAAGGATGAACATACCGTGTGTATGGGTGTTACATGGCCAGGTTTGGCAGAGGTACACTCCCATGTTGAAACCTAAGGGAACACACTGTGTGGAGGGTATACAAGTCATGTAATTATTTTTGAAAAAACGTGAATGTTTTCTTTTTAATGTTCCTTTCTTACGCTTCTTTGTTTCAAAATTTGATAATCTGGAAATGAGGTGAGTGCTTGACCTTTAAGAGTCATTCCTCCAAGACTTCCTTCAGTTGTACAACAGATACTAGGAAATGATTAGACCCTAGAAATGGTAGATCAAGGACTACCAATAGATCCTCTTATCATGCATGTCATGGCACCAACTGTTATACCGGACGCAGGTGCTAATGCATAGATCCATGAGGGATTTTTGAGGATTTTATAGACTTTATGGGGATCATCATATCCTTCCTCATCTATGGAAGAACTGACATGAGTGTTCTATAAGTAGTATCCTCCCCCTTTTTCATAGGATGGAGGACTACATGATGCAGATTCATGGTTAGAGGCCAAGCTCAGTATATTTGATCATTTAGAGACTCCTCCGAAGAAGAGGGTGAAACTTGTGATGTACATGCTATGTTATTCCTCCATGATATGGTTTTATGTTATCTCACAGGTTGGATGTCATCAAGATATGGTTTGGGAAGAGTTTTAGAGTATCTTATTTGAATATTTATATCCTGAGATATTTAGGGTCGATCGAGCCCACGAGTTTATGCATTTGAAGCAGAGTGCTCATTCAGTAATGGACTACTCATCTCGTTTCACAGAGCTATAAAGTTTCGAACATGTTCTGAGAGGTGACGAGTTGTCATTGGAATGTTGGTTTTAGTATGGTCTTAGGTAAAACATATGATTGTAGGTTAATGTCTTCAGGATAACTTCGGTGACAGATATAGTGAACCGGGCGCTGATTACCGAGCATAATCTGAGGCAGTTGGGAGTTATGAGCCATGGATTTTTAGAATCTAGGATTGGTACTCCTTCGACAGATAGAAGGAAGTGTCGCAGGGGGCCTTTAAATAGTGATTCCAATAGTTGGGATGTTTCTTCATGTAGCCAGGTTGTATTCTGCCAGTACAAGAAGTGTGGACACACGAGACATCAGTGTCTGAGAGGCCCAATTGAGTTCTGGGCTTGCAGCAAGATGGGTCATCGTCATAATTTTTTCCAATTCTTCTCACTAGAATCTAGTGATAGGGGTTTCTCTATGACTCGATGTTTAGGAGTAGGACCACCAGTTTATCATTAGTTAGGGAACTTTTAGTTTGTCAGGTTGTTCATGTCGGGGAGGTGGTTGTGGTCGTGGTCATCAGGCTATAGGTTTTTAGTGACAACAGGGTGGATCAGTTATGCGGGGTCCTAGGGCCGCAGTACAGGTCAGAGTTTTGTAGTGAAGCAGACCCATTAAGAGCAGGATCCCAGACCCTGTGCTGTTAGAGGTACGATTGTTGTTTTCTTCAGTTTTAGTTTCTGATCATTTTGATAAAGGGGATTCGAATAGTTTTATTTATGTTGTTGGTGTGGAGATTCTTGTAGTCTATATATTTATTTATGAGGATTTTATGATGATAGAAACTCTATTGGGTATTAGGACGGCTAGTTTATGTATGTGAAAGGAGTACCCTATTGAGTTTGGTGGGTGTCACTTCTTATGGGACCTTTATGTATTAGAGATGACCAACTTCAATGTCATTCTCAGAATGTATTTGTTGTTCTCTTTCAAGGCCTTTGTTTACTGCTATCACCATACGGTGTGTTTCACAATACCATATGGTGGGTCTATTCTAAAAAAGGGGAAATGGGATGTCCAGGAGAGCAGAGATGGACCAAGGCATCATGGTTTGGGAGGAATTACAGACCATATTTCAAATTTATATCTGGTTGACCAAGGGACTTCACTGCTGGACATTCCTTCAGTGGTGGATCGTTTTTAATATGTCTTTCTAGAAGAATTTTCAAATTTACCTTTGGAGTGAGAGGTAGATTTATCTATGGAGCTTATGCTAGGAGCGGTACTGGTGTCCATTCCTCCTTATAGGATGGCTACAACAGAGTTATAGGAGCTCAAGAAGCAGTTACAGGAGTAGCAGGCGAAGGGTATCATCTGACCTAGTACATCATGATCTTTTACAATATTTATTTCCAATAGTCTTGTTATGGATATATTTTATCATGTTCTAAATAATAATAAAACATAACACATGATTTTCATATAAATACATTACCTAATAAGAAATATATTTATTAATAAGAAAAATTTATTTATACATTTCATGGATTCATATAAATCCCTTATTATGTTGGATTTTTAGATAATTATTTGGTGATTGAGAGTTTTTAAGTGGAGATTCATTCTATCTTCGAAGTGGTTCTTGGTTTTCTTGATGAAATTTTATAAGTAGAAAATTGATAATGTAACTCTGAGGTCTCACCATTAAAGATAGGAATATTCTCAATCCTTTTCTTGGGGACTCAAGGTAAAGGGATCCCATAGGGGGTATAACCAATACAGTGTAATGAAATTCAATTCTTGCAGTGAAAAAATATCATATAATCATTGTTTTTATAACTAGACAAGAAAAATATGATATACATGTTGGTAGCGTGTTTGTACCTCCCCATTATAGGAATTATCGATATGCGGGGCCTCTTTCAAGAAGATAGGGTATCCCTTCTATAGGTGGATATGATATATGATATGGTGGTATTGGAAAAACATGGGATAAATGACCCTTTTTTCCACTTTCACCACCAATACATATTATCAACCAATATAAAATGGAAGGTACATGTGGCCGAAGTTGTTTTCAAGTGCACATGAAAGATGGGTACATCAAAGAGGATCCCATTATTATTCATGGTATTATATATGTATCCTCTAATTTGACACTTATACTTACACTAGCACAAGTTATTCTTTTCTATCTGGATCATTAGTTTAGGAGTCAGAGATAATAATGAATCTCTCAGCGTCAAAATTACATCTATAAATTCATATTAAGAGTCCTCTACCACTCATAAATTATTATCATCAGTGTGATATTACCCTCAGTAGAAATCAATTTTAATTTTATGCCATCATAATAGAGATGAGAACATATTATTTATTCCATGGTATGGATTGGTTGTACCCAATCATGGTTTAGATATAATTTTATCATTCTAGGGTGATAATCTGTCATTTTATCTATGGATTCTCTAGAGGGGAAGTTCCACATGGCTATAGATGAATACATTTATATTTTTTAGTGGACATCCCAGGTACTCCCCCTCACCGAGGGGTAGATTTTATAATTTACTTACACTGTAAAATTTTATTGACGTAATCTGAGTCTTATCAAATTTTCAAAAATGAGATCATGGATTAAAAGGTGTAGTTTGAGGACCTTCATGTAAAATTTTTCATCTGAACAAGTGCATACCTCTTGGAAGATCATATTCTATATTTTAAAAAACTATATAACAATAAATATCTTTAAATTGATTATAACCTCTTAAAATTGGTGATAATATGAACATATACAATATTTTAAGAATCACTACCCTCTTGGGATAGATAAGAATGTGTGAAATTGTTCTCAAAGATTGATATGTGTTCTTGATATCATCATTTTTTGGGATTATAAGGAAAATGAAAATGTTTATTTTAAGTGTTAATGTGGATAATATTATTTTCTTTATGGTTTTTTTGGTTTGAAAAATTCCCCTATATTTCTGTGGGACTCAAAAACTATATCTTTCATCCATATTTAATTATGCTCATTCTAATTTCCTTAAATTACATTCTAATTTATTCTTGAATGGAGGAAAAACATAATAATAATTCTAGGATCAATTTAGATTTTCTACATGATAACCAACTATATAGTAAATGATTTATGTCAAATTTCAAGATTTTAGGGGTTTATTTATTATATCAACTTATCTATGTTGGATAAAGTAATGTTAATCCTAAAAAATTAAGTTTTTTATGTCTTGGGAACCACACAATATGGTGTTTGCGGTTCATAGATTCCTTATCCTATTTGGTTATTACATGATATCATAAAGTACATATATTGTATTGTATATACCATGACTTACTTTTCTAGAATGTGACATCCCTTCATTTGTTTTTTCTGTTGTTTGATATATTTTGAGAATATGATGTTGAGGTGGAATAATTCTCTAGTTTTATAATTTATATAAGTTGTTTTTTAGTTCAAAGTGTTATATGATTCCTCTAAGATATATTCGGAATGTGTGTTAACTAAGAGGTATGAAATGATATCTCATATGCCAAAAAACATGATACCTGATAAGTTAATCCATGTATCAATTTTGAGGATTTTGGTGTAAGATGTTTCCTTTAATATAGAAAGACATAATGTTCTGGGTGAGTGAATTATCTTCCCATCATATCCCAAGAGTCTCCAATATATATTCACCAAGAGATATGACAAGTAGATAGAGGATATTTATAGAGTATTAATAGTATTATGAATCTAAGATAGTGTATACTCTAAGGATGGATATTGCGGTGTTAGATTCCCTTAATAAGAAATCACATGTTTAGTTAATGAGGGAGGCATATGAGAAGCTAAACTTGATGAATTTGGTTTTGGTTGACGAGGGAGAGATTTATTATCCTCAACCATTAGTGGTGCCCACAAAAATTTTCTTCAACTGAGGGAGTCCCAACTAGGAGACATAAATTTGGAGGTCCTATGGGACCAGATATTCTAAAGAAACACACTTGAAATATTCTATGAAGGTTGAGAGAAATTAAAAAATTTTAGGGGTATATAATGTTTATAGTGTAGTAGTGTGAGGATGTGGTAATAGAATTTAAAACTCCCTATTTAGTGGGAAACTATACTATGATGAAGATATATCAAGATTTCAAGAACCGATTTTGGGTTCTAGGAAAAAGAAGAAATGCAGTTGAGTTCATATTATGGTTTCTGACCTATCAATCAATCAATATTGAGAACTAGGTTCTCTATAGATGAATAAACCATCTTGATGTTAAAAATAGTAAGTGGGGTAATATATAAATGTATTTAATGAATTTAATTCAGTTTTTAATGAATGCCTATAATGATATATGGGTAATTGTAGATTGATTGGAAATGTAGTCTCACTTCCATTCTATATGGGAGTAGAGTTCAATGGAGTTCCATATTTGACTTTACATTGGGGATATTATGTGATTAAATGGGATTACTTCAATTATTATCATTTAATGATACCCTCAATTAATATCCTAATTATAGAGGAGTTTATAGTAGTTTTTTGATACCGATTTATGATTAAGTAAAATATTCCACCCTATAATAGAATTGATAACTGATAGGACCATTATTAATCTTAAGGATATTTTATGGGCCTTTATACATTATTTTTATATTATTTTTGTTGATCACTAACCTATGTAGGGTCCTCATTCAATAACAATCCCTCGACTATTGGCATGAAACTATTTGATGCCTAGTATGGGAAACACTGCATATTACCCTTATGTATTTAAGATATTGTTGAGTCATCTTTTATAGGGATCGAGCTAGTTTTATTGACAATGAAGAATGTGTGGGTGACATGGAGTGGATGATTAATGATAAAATCCATATTATGTCTTACAAAAACTAAATAAGAATCCAAATATAGTTCATAGAAAGAGACAATATATCTCTAAAGGTCACACAACTATATTCCATGAGGAGATTTAATTGGGGAAACAAGTTATCTAGAAGGATCATTAGGTTGTTATAAATATTATTTAGAATGGGAATCACAGATTATATTATAAAATTACCATAACATATTCACTATGTTATAAATACCTTCATCATTTGTTAACTAAAGTGATATATATAACTACCATGAAAATACAATCCAAGATCCGATACAAAAAAACATAATATTTAAATTTCATGATTTGATATTGAAAAATGTGACCCGATTTTATCCCTTCAAAATATATAACATAAAATTGAAATATTGGATCACTTACATACAAAAGGAACTTTTATATTTAGAGTTTTATTGAATTGGAAAAACTATTACATAATAACTTGGATACATAAACAACTTGTTCATAAAATTCAATTTGATATCCCAATAAGTTCTTTAGATATAGTAACATTTTTAGGAATGAAATATTTAAATCCTTTTTTATGACCTTGGGAAATGGAAAACATGATAACGGTGAGCTCAAATTCACAATAAGGTTAAATAAAAATTGTTAACCATTGAATGTCATTAGTGAGCATTAGAAGAGAATGAGGTTATGAGGACATAATGGAAGCTCATGAGAATGACATAATAGGATTCATACCGATAAAAACATGGATGATAGAATAATTATTTAGCATAATACAAGATTTATATAAGTTTATATTGTTGCCCAAGAATTTTACATAAATTATTACATGATTTTTAAAAACAAATGTCCATTAAAACAACATATGGATTCTAAAGTCTAATTGAATTTTTAATACTAGGTTTATATTAAATAAATAAGGAACATAAACATCAGATCTGTATTATATTATCCCTAGTGAGCTATGTAAATACATTTTTCTCTTAATATACACGGTATAATGTGGGAATTACATAAATAAAGGGGTGATAAAAAACCATGTAGGGGAGTGAACATGATAAAAAAGAATAAAAAGTGAGTCAAATGTATAATATTATATCATTAAAGAAAAGGATCATTAATAATAAATTGGAAGAATAAAATATAGATATTTGTATTATAAGATTATTTAAACATATAAAATGTGTAAAAAATATATAACATGACATAAACATGATTCAAGGATAACTTCCAAGAAAATATATCATTGTGGACAAAGTCTCATAGTAGATTAGTATTTCTCCCTAATCAAATACATGTTTCCTCATGAGACTAAGCCTTTACCAATGAATTGTATTTTTATCATGGTTCACCCATCATAACATCTTCAAAATATATTTCTACAAAATAAATGAAATAAATCCTAAATAATAAAAGATTAATTACCCATGGAAAGAAAGTGGGTTTCATAATCTTTCAACATATAATAATCAAACGAAATTTCATAATGATGTAATTTTAGAAATGGTCATAAGGATTGTATTACCCTTCTATAGGAATGGAGAATAATCATTTTATATATGTGGGATAAATATATACATAATTTATAAGATTTAAATGACATTAAATAGATATATAAAGTTAGGTAGAGATTGAATTTTCATATCCTAAAGGAAAGGGTTCTTATAGAGATCCCTTAAATTGAGCCTTAATTTCCATGTGCAGTATTTATCTACATAAATAATAAAATTAAGTTAGTTATATACTCTCTTATTAATAATTTTTAAGATCATCATTAATTTTATTATATTTATTAACATGTCATATTAAATTACATAAGAAATTAATTTCACCCCAGATGTTTTAAAGATAAATGAATCATACGTAAAAATTCACATTCATATATTGACTATGGTCCAAGATATTATTAATTAACCATATCCATGAAGTTTAATGTGATATAATTAATATTATAGACATAAATTATACTTTTTAAAACAACCATGAAATATGTTCATGATAAATTAACTATGTTATAATCATGGAGATGGTAGGCCATATGTATTTATTAGTACTGATTTCATTTTTTGAATGTGAAGATAGAATAAAGGTTATAATTATTTCATATTTAAAATTTTATTATTATATCATAAATATCAAATTATTTCCTTAATTTCCATTAAACATACCATCTATGAAATGTGTTAATCAAAATGAATCACATCACTTCGTGAGGTGGTAGACCACTATACACATGAATGAGTTTATCATTTATTTAATGGTTGATAAGGTAAGAAACTATAAGATATATTAATTTTCCATAATTTCTAATATGAAATAAATATCATATGTAAACATGACAATATTAATTATTACCTTCCACATAAATCATATGAAGAAAACATTCACATCGCTTCTGAAGGCAGTAGTCCGCTATATACATGAGTTGCGTTATCGTATTATCTATGGAATAAAGAGTTAGAATAAATATAATATTATAATTACTGATGTATAATAAGATAATAAATATTATATTTTAATGATATATCCATAATTATATCTATCTATGATATGAATTTATGGAAAACAAATCATGTCATTTTTACGAGGCGGTGGTCCACCGTACAAATGATCAACAGATTTGTTTCCCATTTAAGGAAGGAAGATATAGTTTTAGGTAATTTACAAAACATAAAAAATATCAGTATAACTAATATAATAAAGTTAATATATAATAATGGATAACTATTTTTTATGTAGGTTGAAGAAGAAATAAAATAAAATGCTCTGTTAAGTACATTACCTCTTCTACGGAAAACTACTTTTGGTTTAAATCAAAAGACTTCCTAGGCTGAATTTAGGACCAAAAAAGTCTTCCAAAAATAGAGGAGGGAAGTTGGAAAGTTATTTTGGGGATTATTTGATGAAGCAATAGGTTTATAGGTGTGAGGATGATAGGTTATGGTGTTCCCTTTTATAAGCGGTAGAGATGAAAAATTGATTTTTTTTGAAAATGATGAATTCCATGCATATTCTTCTCAAACCAAACGAATCCAAAAATGGACTATTTTTTATAATTTCAAGTGATAAAGTCTATATATGTCCATAAATATGAATTATACATATTTTGGGTAATTTTAAACCCATGTAAGTTTTTAAACCACCGATAAGCCAATTTTAACATTATTCGTGGTAAATATTTTTTAATTTTTTCACTATTCAATATGGTAAAATATATTTTTAATATTGTTAGATAATAAAAAATATTATATTTAAAAATATTTTTTAATTTTTTCATAATTCAAATCACATAATTGGAATATTTTAATTTAAAATTAATACTATAGACGTGTCGAAAAAATGGTTTTCCAAAAGAAAAACTTTGAGAAGTTGAAAATATATATTTATCAAAATTCAATAAAAAAATTATTCTAATAAAAAAATTGGAATTAATCGATATATAATTTATCTAATTTATATAAAAAAATTAAAATAAAATAGTTCATGTAAATTATTTAAAATAAAATGCAGTTTTGAAGAAAAATAATTATTTTTCACTATTTATAAAAATGAGAATTTTTCAGAAAAATCCAAACAATCTACCCCATGATTATGTTGAATTAACTATTTCAAAAATTTATTTCATTTTGTGAAATATTTTTTTTAAATGTTTTTAAAATTAATTTTAAATTACCTATGTAAATTTTAACTAATCTTCCGTTTAGAAAACAATTACATTTTTTAAAAAACAAAACATTTTATTATATAAAAAATTGTTCTTATTTTATTCTTAAATATTATATAACCATTGAATTTGTTTTAAACTTTTATAAAAAATAATTTTAATAATTTAATTGGTCATATTCATACCCTCCAATTTATCAGATATATTTGAATAGTCATGTTTAGATAATAATATTTTAATAATGTATCATGTTTTGTTTAAACATAGTGTTTCATGCATCAAAAACTATATAAGAGATTGATTTTATTTAAATATATATATATTAAAGTCTCAAGGGTTTACATTCGTCGCACATTAAATAATTTCACCCTCAAAAATTTAATATTACATACTATGTTTTAAAAAATATAGGGATCTTCTTCATCAGCTTTTATTTCTATTCACAAGTTGCTCCCTCAAAATTATAGTTTCCCCATAACAATTATATCTAGTGAGTTTTTGTTTTTTAGGACATTTTATCTATGATCTGAAATCATTAATGGATCCTCTTCATATTAAAAGAATTTATCTAATGGTAACATCTCTAGAATTAGTATATTCAAGGGGTTTATTATGTAATTCTTCAAGACGAATACATGGAACACATCACATAGTTAAGATAGTTTTGGCGGGAATGATTTTTGGTAGGCCACATATACCATGTGATCAAGAATATAAAAGGAAATTATATGTCTAGGACTAATATTTCCCTTCTTTTCGAACCTCATGACATTATTCCATGGTTAAATATAGATGAACAACCTTTCTCTAATCTAAAAATCCAGGTCTTATCGACAGTTTTTAAATATATTTTCTTTCGACGTGGTATAATTTTCATGTGATACCAAATTATTTAGACCTTAAATGTAATATTGTTTGAATTACCAGTTCTCACCATCTTATTCTTTTCAGATTCATCATACCATGTTAGAGTTTTACACCGCTTCATATGTAGTGCCTCATAAAGTGCCAATTGAATGCTAAAATGGAGAATATTGTTATATAAGAAATATATTAGGGGTGGGTGTTGATCCCAAAATACTTGGAATCCCATCGAAAAAGATTCAATAATATCCTCTATTTTATTGATGGTTCTATCATTCTGACCATTCATCTATGGGTGATAAGTTGGACTGACGTCGAGTTATGTATATAATGATTGAGGAGGATTCTCTAACACCTTATGGTAAACCTTACATCTTGATCAAATAAAATAGATATTAGAACTCCATGAAATCTTTCTACTTTTATTATGTACATAATAGTGATATGGTTAAGAGATAAATCATCCTTTAAATCAATTAAATATATTACATTTTTATGGAAACTGACTATCACCATTATGGAATTATTTCTTTTAGTTGTCCCGATAAGTCTTCTATTGAAATCCATGTCTATGTTCCCATTTCTATTCTGTTATGGGAAATTATTGCATAATACCCTTATAATTTTTTCATTAATCCTTGAATTATTCACACACAATGATTTAGGATAAAAATTCTATAATCTATAACTCTATATTACCCACAAGATATTTTTCATTATATCTCTATACATCTTAGTTTTTATTAGACGAATAGAGAAGGAATATAATGTGCATCATTTAGATGCTTCCACTTCATCCCTAGTTTTTCTAGGAAATATATTTGTGTTTCAAAACTTTTAACTCTATCATCAGAAATTTTGAACTCTATAATATTTACAACCTTTTATCTATAGGACCTCATCTTCTTCATATGCCTATTTGATTCTCTCGAGAATGGATTTTTGAGATTATATTTGAGCAAGTTGGTATGAATATCTTTTAACTATTACCATATCCATCATTTAAAAAATCTATGAATATAAGATCCTTCTCAATTATCATCATTTATAAAAAAATCCCAAACAACTCTTCTTAGAGATTCTTACACCTTGTTTTCTTTCCTAGGATGGTAATAGATTGAGTATGTATAGTCTTTAATTAGCTCTAATTATATTTTTTTTGGTTCACATTAAGATCCAAGTATATGAAAATATATTTGAGTCTATTTTGGTCAGTATATATTTCCCACCTCTTCTAATATAGATAATGTCTCTAGATCATCAATGCAAAAATCATTACATAAAAATATATTTCATGTCTTGGATATATTTACTCATGATCATTCAACTAATTTGAGGCATAAGAAATTAATTTATCATTCTTCATTAGTACACATCTCAAACCCTTTTTCTAGGCATTATTATAAGCTATATAAATCTCCCAACTTGAGTAAATATATGTAATGGTGCTGCAAAAATCATTTCTTTCAACTTGATAAAGATATATTTAAATTAATTGGTCCAATAACATTAACTAACTTTTCTATTAGCATGGTTATTGTGTTTGATAATCCTGAAAAAATTTTAATTGATCGTCAATAATACTTAGAGAATCTAAGGAAACTACACATCTATGTTACAAATTATTTACTTGGTCGTTCATCCACTAACTTTCTCTCATAAGGGTTCCCCAATGTAACACCCCGTGATTATATAAGAATTAAATTTTATTTTATATCATATGTGACACAAAAAAAAATATTTTAGAAAACTAACAAAATATATTTCATTTAATTTAATCTATTTGATAGCTTGCAGAACACATCACCCTAAGTCAAATTCAATCGTAATATAGTATACCTAGTCCTTAAATTTTAAGGTATAAATAATAACATTAAAATTAATTAAAATATTTTTTTTACACATATAAAAAAATAATAGGATATAAATTATTTTTAAAAAAAATAAGATTAATTTGATTGAAAAAGAAATGTTTTCCTATTAACATTATTTTTTATAAGAGATGTTTTAGTCACAAATTTCACACATTATTTAAAATTATTTTCGAAAACATTTTAAAACTTTATCTTGAAAGATAATCATCATTTTTATATAATAATATCAAAATTTTCTTAGAGTTAATTTTTTTATATTTGTTTTTGAAATTTATCATTTTTTTATGAATAGTGAAAAATAATATATTGGAATTGAAAACTACCATTTATTTTAAATTATTTATAAAGATTATTGATAATATTAATTGTTTTTAATTTAAAATATAATTATATATATATATATATTAATCTAGTTTAGGTCAATGGAAGAATTTTCATATTGAATTTCGATTCAAAAACATTATAATCTAGTTAACATTTTCTTAATAAAATCCTAATTTCTCATCATGTCTAGATGATTAATATTAAAATAAAATTTCCAATTCTCTGATTTGAACTTTAGAAAAACTATTATATAATTTGAATAAAAATAATTTATATTATCTAATGAAGTAAAAGTAAATTTTAACCAAAATTAATAGTGAAAGCAGTAAAAATTAATTACTACAGATAAGGTATAAATGGATTTAATGGGGGTTGGAAGAAAAATATAAGGGTTAAAATGACATTAAAAGTTATCTAAAATATATTTATAGGCCATATTTTAATCAAATAATGTTTAATAATTATTAATAATCCATTTTGACCCTTTTCATGCAAAATATGTGGGTACATCTTTTTTTACTTTCAAAAATTACAAGTAGACCTCGCACATCACTTATAAAAGGCCACCCCTCTCATATATTTGTACACCTTAAAACCATATGTAGTTTGAAATTA
Organism: Viscum album; assembly: GCA_963277665.1. Lineage (NCBI taxonomy): Eukaryota > Viridiplantae > Streptophyta > Magnoliopsida > Santalales > Viscaceae > Viscum > Viscum album. The sequence continues at coordinate 1,473,194,176 of OY728132.1, read as the reverse complement.
CATATAAATATAAATTCCACAATGCACACCCTTTAACCTAGAATCATTATTTTGGTCATAAATACAACCTAGAAAATATTTTTTTGTAAACCTAAGAAGGATGCCCAAAGAAGAGGTAATGTTCTTCAACTAGTGTCATTATAATATTTAATTTTTAACCTATATAAATTATTATTAAACAATGAATATATAAAAAAATTATTATATTCAATATATTGATATGTTTTAGGTTAAAGTTATAACCTATAACTATCAATACATCAATCAAATGAGTTAGGAAATAATCATTTGTGTGTGTGGTGGACTATCATTTCAAAAAACCCATGAGATTCGTTATTCATTTATCACCTATAAAATTTCCATTTGAGGATGAATATAAAGAATATATATTATATTTATAACATAATTATACCTATCGATTAATTATATCATTTATAAATTTTTATATTAAATTCCAAAGGGGATATGATAATGTGGCTCGTGTGTATAATAGACTACCGCCTCATGATGCGATGCGATGAGTTTTTACACTAGAGATTTACATGGAAGGTACTAAGGATAATGTTAATGAATATATCTGACATAAATTACATAATTAGTATATTCATGACATATTTATAATCCTTAAACTATAATATACCATATATTTTCTTACCTTTTCAGTCACATAAAATGATAATATCGTTGATGTACATGTGGGATACCACCTACTCAAAGTGATGTGACTCTCTTTTTATCAAAGCACAACAATAATGATTTATAAAATTATATTTATGGAAATATATTTTATTATAATAATTATAGAAATATAAAATATTACATACATCTTTTTCAAAATAATCATTTTAAAATGGAAATGTTACCTATGTGTATGTACTTCCAACCATCTCCAGGATCGCAACATAGAAAATTTAACAAGACCCACATTCAATATTTGAATTAAAAGTATAATTAATTTAAAAATATGATAATTATATCATTATTATTTTGTAGAGATGATTAAACTCTACAATATACACAATAACTAGAACATTAATGAGAAAATAGAAATTATAAAACAATGCAATCAATATTTTAAGCAATGAGTATATTGAATGATTATTAATGAATTGGTGATAATATTTCATAAAAGAATAATATATTATAATAAATTTTTAATATGGTTGATTTATAAAATAAAACGTTTTTAAAAAATTATAATGGATTATAAATCATATTCAACCAAAATAAATCATTGGTAATAGGACTTCATATTAATTTCCTATCATTGAGGGATATTTCGTTGTTGTGCACTTTATTTTTTAAATATGATTTAAATGATTACCCTTTGACATATAATAATATTATTCCTTAATAATTTATGCGATTTTATAATTCAATTTGAAAAAATTTATCCAAGAATATTTGGCTTAAAAGTTACCAACTACTAAATAATATCATAACTCATTTTCATTTCATTTAGTTATATTAATTATTTATTGTCTTTAATATTCTAATAAAATGGGTATAATTAATTTTTATTCTATTATATTTTATTTATAAAAATATTATTTTGTTTTACAATTGAAAAAAATCACAAACTAATTCTCACTTCAATGTTATGGTCACTACAATGTTTTATTTCACAACTTCAATCAAATAAAGATTGTTTATTCATGAATTTTAGATGAATTAAATTATTTGATAAATATATAACAAAACAATTTCAATTTATTATCCTCCATTTATAAATGTTTTTCAAGTTTTAATATAATTTTTACACTATTTATTATATAAAATGCTAAATAAAATGTTCTTCTGAAAAGTAAACATCATTTCTCACTTTGGTTAGAAATTTGTTTTCTTCCAAAACCATTTTTTCGAAATATTTTTTTTTCAGAAATATGTTTTTACATTTTAAAAATTATTTTTTAAATACATTTTTATCCATTTTTACTATTTAAAAACTATTTTGAAATAAATCTTCACATAATTTTCAAAACAATCCCCTTTTTCCATTTACTAAAAATGGTAAAGGAATGTTTTTTTAACATGTATAACCAAAACAGAATCTCCAACAATCATGGGTAGTCAAATGGTGTAAATATTCCCCTATAGTTTCAGATATATTTTTCAGTGGAATTTTTTTAAACTTATGGTTTTAAAAAATGAATTTTGAAATGAAAAGGATATTTTTCATAGGAATATTTGTGAAGATATTTTTAGGGTATTTCTATTAATAATTGAAAAACCCTTTATTATTACAAAAAATTTTATATGCTGTATTGATACCATCCTTATTCGTCCTCTAGATGGTTTATGATCATTTTTACCCAGTAAATTATTGAAACTCAGTTCATTGATTTAATTTTGTTATCCGTAACATTCCCTTGAATTCTTCACTTTCCAATAGACATTAAATTTCACAAAAATATCCTTTTTTTTATCATGGATATGTTTATTTCATAAAATGTATATCATTTAATCATATTTTGATCTACATTGAAGTCTATTTTTTTACTATCGAAATATTGATGAATTATTATCCTTTACTCAATAAGTTAATTTGATGATAAGGCACATTATTCATGAATTAAAATTACTATTCGATATATGAAGAATTTTTTGGATATGAAAACATGTGTGGGTTTAGTTATTGGTATCCCCTCAATGCATCGATAAGTATCATGGGATGAATCAGTTGGTTATGCTTAGTTAAATGGATTTCTACACATTAGTTATAAAGCGTCTCGAGGATAAATATTAATGGTAACGGTATCATAATACCACAATATGACGTCCAATAATTTTAAATCACATTCATAAGGAATTTAGTTATTATTATTATCCATGATATTTTATCTATTATATTATCTTTAGACACATTTAATTCTAGGTTATTGATTAAATGGAATATATTTTTTGTCATTTACCTTTCCATATTGATCAATCTTTATATTATCAAGATAGTCATGAAATTTAAATGGAATGTGTGATCAATTATTTACTTTACATATTTATTATACCTTATCTTATCTTATCGTCATAGTCATGTTATTTAAATTTAATGGGGATCTAGTTATTTATATTTAATTTTTTTATTATTAATGATTCAAGATATCCTTCCCTTCACTTAACCCTTGCAGAGAATTTGAGGTCACCATATTTTTGTTTTCTACATTATGAATCAAGGATGTTTAAAAAGTTTTATATATAGGGATATGATATATAGAGTAATGTTATTCTTGAAAAAAATAAATTTTTAATTTTGTCTTCAAATGTAATATGGGAATCATGTATGTATCTACTTTGCCAAGTCTAAAAAACTATTAAATATTTAAAGATGTGATTCCTTCTATCCTATGTTTGTTTAATAAGGTAGACATCAAATATGGGATACTAGGGTCGGGGTCTCTATAATTGGTATCATAGGAAGTTTAATAGAAAATTTGGGAACTATATTAAGGAAAATATATATTATGTAACAAAACCCAATTATAGAATTTGATGATATGTATTAAAGAACATCCTAATGTTTTATCAAGGTAAAGATTATGTGGTTTTTATTTACAATACATATCTGTTTGGAAACTAAAAGTAAAAATAGTTCTGAAATAGATGTATTTATGAGTAATAACTCCAAAAAGGGTTCCTTGTTATTAAATTGATCATCACATGGTGTATGAAAATGTGCCTTACATTTCACCTAGTTTGAATCTCCTAGGGGATATTCTTTATATAATTTACATTTTCTTTATAAACCATTATGAATGATTTGAATATATGATGGGAATGAATAACCTATGTTTAACTAAAGGTGACTTATATTGAAAATTATATTCCATGTTTTAGATATACTATAAATGAATCTCTTTTTTTCTTCTAAGGTTGCAATTGGTCACACTCTTATTTTTTTTTATATTCAATGGATGGAACCTGGAAGAATCATGTTAACATTGATTGTGTAGGGAAATGTGGTGACTATAAAAAAATGAGATAATGAATAGAGTGAAAGATATATTGATTATGGATTATAATATTTACAAAAATATGATTAATAACATATATCTTAACCAACTCTTAGACTCACTAATAAATATAATGGTATAGTTCTCCAAGATCATGAGCGATGGAGACCAAATAGAAAAGAAGGCACAACATTCATCATATAAAAAATGTTTAAGGTGACAATTGGGGAAGTGTATCAATGAAATTGGAAAATGATTTATGTTTGTGGAGGAATGTAATAAAGTTATGAATTTTGGAGGGAAAATGGAGTGTTTGATGGAAGGAAATAAATACCATTTTAGGGATCCTTTTATTGTTAATTGTATTAAATGTAGATAACATTGGAGTTATTCATGTTAATTACCTCCTCTAAATGATAAACCCTAGACCAAGAAAGGAATAATTTAAAAATAAAATAGATGATGTGTTTATGTATTTGGGGATAATTTAATAAATTTTGGAAGTATTTTTTTACCAATGGTGTTTTGGTTATAATAATTATAAATCATCAAGGGGTTGTGTTAAATTTTTGAATCATACAATAATTCATTAACATATTAGTAATAGATACCTTCATGGGTTAATGAGTTTAATATTGACTCATATGTTCAATGAAATAAAAACCCATTTTGGGTTTTATGTGATTGGATTATAATAAGATAAATAATATTTTGGGAGGAATTTATAGAAATAATATGTTTCAATAGAGATGTTATTTATGGAATAATTAATTTAATTTTGTTGATATATGGTTAATGGTATTGATAACCATTAGGGTTAATGTGATCATTAATGAAATTTCAATAATAGTGAAGTAAGATTAATATAATTTTTAAGATGGGTTTTATTGAAAACCATAGTAGAGAGCTTTTTAATGATCAATTTTACTTCATGGGTGTGAATCATACTTTATTTGGGAACATTATCAGAATTATATTATTACAATTTTAGAAAGATAGACAACCTATATGATTGGTAACAACCAATAGCATCGATAAATGATGTGGGGATTAATCCCATGACTGAAGAATGATACTGGTTTAATTCCTGCCACTGGACTATATGATGTTTTGGTTGATATTTCATTTTTTTAATTATAATATTTTAAATTTAAATATTAATTATGAACCGGTTGAGTTAATTTTGAGGTTTATAATTACTTGATTATATTATACAATTTTTATAACCATATTTTTTACTGCGTAAAATAGATAGATATATGCAGAAAGACTTGTCTCTCTTTTATGGATATTATGATACACTAAATGTGAATTTTACTTCTTCTGGCATAAAATTTTCATTTTTTGATATTCAATTCTTGGAGTAAGGGATGAATTTAAAATTTAATGAAGCACAATAAATGGATTAAATTGTGCTTACATATATTATTATATGGTGAAATAATTCCTCAATGTTAGGTAATGGATTTTTAAGAAAAATGTTATCGTATTACATTTATATTTGATGAATCATATGGTCTTTTAAATAATCGCATATTTTTGGGTTTGAGGCTCTCAATATCCCATTTATCATTCGCTTGGTTGTAATCAATGACCTTTGTCACTCCCTATAATTATTTTTTCATTATTTCTATATCTATATATTCACATTCCTATGATTTTTTTATTCCTTAGTAACCTACATTTTTTTTATATATGACCTTCATATTTTTCGTTCACTCTTAATAAGAAGATATTTTATTAACCCTTCTACGATGTGGGTATTTCAACAATTGTAATTCCAATTGTCAAACCCTTGATTACCGACATAAAGTTTAAATTTTGAGGATGAAATTTTTTTAAATTGGGAAAAAGTAACAAGTCATGATTATAAAAGAACATTTTATTTTTTAGAATATGTGATGTGAAACACTGAGTTTAAAAAACCCATGAAATATATTTCATTAAATTAAATCTCTTTGATAGCTTGTGGAATATAGAATCATGAGTTGAAGTGAACCATAATATAGTATACATAGTCATGGAATTCATGGATATGAATATTAATTACTAAACTATGAAAATTATACGGTTTGCACATATAAAAATAATTTTTTGGTAACCTATTAATTAGTAATTAAATAAAAATCCTTCGAAAGAGAAAATTGGTTTATCATAAACAATAGTTTTTCTAAATTCCTCTTAATCACATTTTTACATATAGTTTAAAATAATATTTTAAAAAATATAGATAATTTATTCTATAAAATAAAACATAATTTTTAAATCATCATATAAAATTTTTCTCAGGGTTATGTTTTTTTATTTTTATGAAAATAGTCATTTTTTTACTAATAGTGAAAAATATAGAATTTTATTTTGAAAAATTCTTTTTGGATGATTTAATTAGAATGTAAAATTAAATATTGAATTGATTTCAAATTAAAATTAATTAAATTATACATTTATTAATACAATTTAAGTAATTTTAATCATTTTCTTATTGAATTGTTTCATGAAATCATTACAAAATTTTGATTATTTTTTCATTAAAACGCTACATTATCCTTATATATTCAAGGTGAATTATAAATAAAAATGTTCAACATATATGAATGTAATATTGAATAATGTAATAAAAATTTGAAATCAGAAAAATTTATATTTTTTAATAACATAAACATAATATTTTATGTAAAAAATTGAGAAAACACAAAAAACAAATTACCATAGGTGAGGTAAAATGGATTTACAGGGTGTTAAAATAAAAAAATATAAGAGTCAAGATAACCTAAAAATTGTCTAAAATATATTTCTTGGACATATTTAGTCAATATCATTTATATGGAACTAAAATAATCCATTATGTATCATTTTACTTTGAAAAACACGAGTACAATTATTTCTCTTAAAAAATTACAAGTTCTTCACTCGCCTCACTTATAAAATCTCACCCCCTCTCCTATCCTATTAAAACATTACAAAAAATTGATTAATATAATAAATTCTAAAATAAATTCACAAAATATTTCACTCACCATTTAATACTTTTCTTGGTAATAATTACATCCTAGTAAGGATTTTAGTGATATCCTAAGGATGATACCCGAAGAAGATGAAACGTTATTCAACGAGCATCTTTATTTTATTTCATTCCCAACCTCCAAAAATTATTATTAAACCATGATGATATAATAAACATAGTATATTATATATAATAATATATATTTTTTATTTTCATGACCTAAATCCATCCCAAATTCCCTTAAATGGTTCATTCGTTTGTACGTTAGACTACAACCTTGCGAACTGATATCATTTGTTTTTCACTACCACCTCTCACAGTTGGGAATGATGATGGATATAATATATATATATTATAATTATAACATAATTATTCATTTTTATTGCATATATAATATATATAATTTTTACATTCAATTGCATATGGGCCTCAATAATGTCGCTTGGGTGTATAGAGGATTGTGACCTCACGAATCAACGTGATTCATTTTTCAGTAACACATTACATTGAAGGTAATAAAGAATAAGTTAATAAATATATACAATATATATTATTTAATAGGTATTTTAATGAAATATATATCATTATAGAATAAAAAATATAATTTTCTTTCTAACATTTTCACACACATAAAGATGATAACATCATTCATGTACATGTGGAATACTACCTTCCTGAAGCGATGCGACCCTCTTTTCATCATGAAACCACATGGATGACATATAAAATTATATTTAAGGAAATAATATGATATTATTATATTTATATAAATATAAAATATTACTTACCTCCATTCCATATTTATTATTGAAAAAAGGTAATGTTACCTATGAGTACGTATATTCTACCGTCTCCATGATCATAACATAATTTATTTCTAAACACCATTATTCATTATTGGTTATAAAAAAATAATTGATGAATAAATATTATAATCACAACTTTATTATTATTCTAGATATTAGGAAGCTATTTAATTTTAACAATTACCCAAACATTCATGAAAACACATTAATAATTAAAAGGGAAATTAACGAATGAAACAGTAATTATAAGGAAAAATTATTAATGAACTGGAAAAGAGATGCTATAAAATGATATTACATGAAATTATTTATATTAATATGATTTTTTATAAACTAGTAACATTTTAAGAACCATTATATAGTATGTTAAATCATGTTCAACTAAAAATAAGTATGAGGTAACAAACTACATCTCAATTTACCATCATTGAAGAATCTTTTATTTTTTGGCAACTAATTTCTTTTATATGGACTACATATTTCAACATTTCCATATAATATCATGATTAATTAATAATTCATGGTATTATAAGTCCATATTTTTAATTATATAATCCAAGTAGATTTGATTTAAAATTTACTAAATGGTAATTAATTTTAAAATTGAATTTACTTTCATTGGGTGATATTACTACTTCATTGTAATTAATATTCTTTGATTACGTGTTTAATGAATTTTTATTATCTAAAATTTTAATTCCAAATTTTATATGTGGAATTATAGTTTATACACACAATAAACTCATGGATTAATTCTCACTACAAATTTTTGGTCATTGTAAGGGATTATTTCGGAATCATATTCTAATTGAGGTTATTTATTTGTGAGTTTTAGTTGAGCAGAATTATTTTATAATTGTCAAATAAAACTATTTATTTATACTTTCATCTAGGTATTAATTATATTTTACTGTAATAGTACCACATTTTCCACTATTATGAATATAAAACAATTTGAAAAATATTTTTATGAAAATCAAATTTCATTCTCTCTTCTGTCGGAAATCTATTTTCTTTCAAAAACCCTATTTTCTAAAAATGTTCTAAAAATGTTTTTTACTTGTTAAAAATTATTTATTAAATAGTTTTTATCTCATTCATAGTTTTTACAAAAAATTATGAGTGGAATCTTTATTCCATTTTCAAACCAACGTCAGATTTTATTTTATCAAAAAAAGTGAAAGGAATCTTTGTTTTAATGTGTAATACATGAATGGATTTCTCAGAAATACCGACTCCTAAATATTTTTAAATTGTTATTTATAAGATTCCGATATTAATTTCAATGAAAATTATTTTCAAAATGTTTTGTGAAAATATATTTGGAAAAATTTATTTTCTAATGGAAAGTTATATTTTCCTCAAGAATGTTTTTAATGATCTATTTATGATATTCATATTCATCAAGGAAAAAATCCTTTATTATTATTCCAATGGGTATATGTTTTATTGATACAATCCTGATTCTATATATTAATTTTTTATTAGAATCTTGACCGAGGATTTTTTTGAAATTCAATTCCTTGATTAATTTATATTTTCATTAACATTCCATTGAATTATTCACATTCATATAGAAATTAAATTTCCCCTAAATATACATATTATTTATCATGGATATGTTTATTACTTAAACCATATACCATTTATACATTTTGTTTTATATATTGAATGTTATTTTTTAGCTGTTGAAATATTGATAAACTTTTATCCTTTATTCAATATGGATATTTAATGATAAGGAACATTATTCATGAATTAAAACTATTATTTGATATATGAGGTATGATTTAGACATGAAGACATGGGTTGGACCAATTATAGATATCCCATTGATGCATCTATAAGTATCATAAGATGAATCTATTGGATATACTTAATTAAATGGGTTTCTACCCATCAATTTAAAATTTCTTGAGGATATTTACTTAGTATAGTGGTATCATCTTTCTGATTCAATATGTCAGACAATTAATCATTTCCTTCATTGAGAATTTCATTATTATGATTATCCATGATTTTTCTCAATGATATTTTCTCTAGATGCATTTTATTCTCCACTATTATTAAAATGAAATTTATTTTCAGTCATTTACCATTCCACATTCACTGTACCTTATCTTATCATGATAGCCATGTTATTTAAATGGTTTATGTGATCATTTATATTCTATTCATATTGATTATTCTTTGTCTTATTATTATTTTTATGTTATTTAAATGGGTTTTCTATTCAATTCATTACCTTTAAATGATTATTATGCTTATTTATTCATGATAACTTCAACTATACTTAACCTTACATAGATTTTCAAAATATTATTATTATTTTATCTTTTTCAGGAATCCGTGATGTGTAATATGTTTTATTTCTATAGATATTCTGGAGGTAATAATGATATTATAGAAAAATATATTTTCTAATTTTTTAATCCAAATGTAATATGGTAATCATGTATGAATATAATTTAATAATACTAAATATTATTCAGTCCTTTGGGACAATATTACTTATATATTATGAAAATTTAATAAAGGAAACAATGAATCTGGACTACTAGTGTTGGCGTCACTAAAAATAATATCCCTTTATTATTGATAACATTCTACATGAATTATACTTCCTTTAGATATATCTCATATTTATTTTAATTTTCTTAAAGATTATCCTTCCATAAGTCCCTTAGCATAGTATTCAAATGCTCCTTAGAATCCCCTTTCTATTAGATTATATCAAAAGATAATTTATAAATACTCCCAAAAATCATTCAAGGTAATCACTATCCACTCTATTCATTATGTAGATAAATATTTATAGAGTACTAGTGAATTATAAAATAATCACTATTAAATCATAGTGTCTATACCTTGTTCAAATGTAATTTTTGGGAATATCTTATTTCATCACCCTTAATTGGTGATATCCATAGTAAAGGTCCACCGTAGAGAAATATTGAGCTTTTGGTAATAGATTGAACGATTAATATATTAATGTTTGGTGATACATGTTCTTTATCATGATTTTTTTGATTTCATGATAATCAATATAGAATCACATTAAGAAATCCTTCTGTTGGATGAAGAGGATCATCGCACCCCACAGTCAATAAAGAAGGCATATAACCCCTTTAATAGATTCCATTGTAACTTCTTATTTAGTTATTCCAACTCAAAAAATGGAAATTTAGTAAGGAGTCTATGGTATGATTAGATATCTAGGTATAATTTTGGTTGAGAACTCAACCTCTCAGTTATGAGGAAGACCATACAACGCTTTTGGAAAGACATCAGTATAATCCATCATAATAGGAATGTCTTCAAGCTTGATTCTACCATATGGAACAATCATTTGGGGTAGAAATTTATGATCATAAGAAAATAATATAAATTATTAAATATATGTTTATTGTTTATATTCATCCTCCTCCATAAACTTATAAAAAATTAGGTGATGTATTGGTATATGAAGAGTGGAATCCCATTCTCAACATCTGATCTTAGGTTTATTCAAGGATAGCCAATACATGACAAAAATAGAATCAAAATACACTAAAGTAATTACAATGATATTTTTTGATAGACTAAGTCCTCAAACATTCACTAATAATGAGTTGTATACTTGGGATGAAACCCTCTCTTTGTTTTCTATCCTTAATGATAACACAACCCCTAAGTTTTGAGGTGGTTTTTGAAAAGTTCTAATAAACCTTTAAGATATAAAATAATTCATATAACAAGAATAATAAAGTAGAATATGAATTCATTAATTAATAACTTGCATACTTATCACCACATAATTGTCAGCATACACCTTATCCTTAGTAATAACATACACCCTTCCTTGTTTCCTTAGGGTTGATTTCGATGATTTTCTATGAAAACACATATTTTAGGACATTGAATTCCATAATTACCTTGTTCATTATAGTTAAAAAATTTTACAAATTACATAGTATTTATCTAAACATTATTTTATTCTTCCTCATTAGTGGTCATATTTATTTACCTATGACACTGATTAGACTGATGATGCTCTTTTATACACATTAAGAATTTTATTGTGTCTGTAAAAATATTATTGGATGATTATTATAGCACTTTTGACAAGTGGGATGTTGGGTTTTCATTAATACAAAGGATTATATTTTTATGGACTCAAATGAAACTCCATTATAAATTATTTTTCATTAGTTACATGAAACCACAGAGAGTCACCAATCTCCATATCAAATTTGAGGGCACAAAAAACAATATCTTCATTAATATCAATGTCTCAAATAAGAATACATTTTCATTGACAAATATTTATCACAATAAAAAAATGTTACTCAATAATTTTGATGATGATAAAAAATATAGATATATATCATGAAAAACTTGTGAAGGTTTCCTCATATGCCCTAATCGAAGAACTCCCTCTCCATTTTATGATGGACAGTTTGGTGAAAATATCTATTGAAAATAACTTCGTGATTTATTCCCATTCCATGGGATCAGTATCCTCTTTGGACATTGTGTTATTGATTAGTGTAAACTACTTCTCACATTCTTCCCCAATGCGATAAATAGACAAAACAACTTTCTCATGATCTATTAATTAGAGGAAATAGATTATATTTTTAAGGGATTAAATTCATTATTTAGTGATTATGGGAACATAAGTTACACTAAATATAAGGAGCCTTTGTTACATAAAATATACCACTAAAACATGAGCCTTATTTGTAAGATTAGGAAATTCCATATCACATGTGTTATTATTCATAACTTGAGACGGTTGATATAGTATTTAAATGATGTTCTCAACTCCCACACCTATGATTTTTGTAATATCATTGGTGGTAATCATCAAATTTCCTATCTTGTTAGCGGATATCATGGTTTCTCCTAATTTCTTATTGTAAATAAAATATTTAAAAACATTTTATGAGAATACTTTAACATTTAAAAGGGATACTTATAATCATAAAAGGAATAACTCATGGATGATAAGTATGTCCTTACTTATTGTCCTTTGGGATTTAATCTAAATTTTCCATGGTAATATTTCAATTAGGTTGTCTATCCTAACCATTAATTCATGCCCATCATAACTCTTTGTAGTGAGTTTTTTAATCTTCAATGAATATCCACTAGTATTTCCAAACCAATTGTGCAGGAGGTCCTATTTTAATGCACAATGTGATGATTTAGTCCATCTCAATGCACTGTTTTTTGTTATTACACCTAGGTACCTCTATTCCTGATCCACATCCACTTGTAGTATTCCAATAGGGAACTATTTTTTAATCAACATTCACTATAATTCACTAATATTCCATGTTATTTTCCAATTATTATAATTATCCTTTGAGTTATCACTAAACATATCCATGTGGTTCTCAATAAATTTTCCTCAAACTAGTTCCAATGGTTAACTAAATATTTTCTCTAACACTAACTATGGAGTCCCAAAATTTTTTAAAAATATTATTATATGATTCATAAAAATAAATATCCATTAATAAAACATAGGTTTAATAATTTCCTTATTTATTTTGAAAACTGGGGTCATATTACATTAGAAAGACAAATATGCATGGAATCATTATTTTATTCTCAAAAGTGAGCTCACAAAATTAATTTGAGCTCTAAAAACTACATGGGGTAATTTGTTAATAAAATAAAGAAAGGGGTGAGATAAAATTCCAATCTAGGAAATATACATTATAATAAATCATTATATTTGTGTCAAAAGTATAACCAAATATCATAAAAGTGAAGGTACATGAGTAATCAAGTGGATTAAGAAATGAAGGGAATTGAATCATACGATCATGGAAGTATAGTAAATGTAGATACAATATATACCATGAAATAAATATCTGTCATGGATAACTACCTAGATAATATCACATGGTGGAAAAATTCTTATAATGGATTTGGTTTACTCTATAATACAATACATGACTCTTTATGAGACTATTTATTTTCCCAATGAATTTTAGTGCTATATAGGTAAAAATAATAATAACATTTTCATGATATATATGTTCAAAATAATAGAAATAAAAAATACATAATCACATAACAATTACCCATGAAAATAAAGTGGGTTGCCTAATCATTCTCTATATCATAATAAAAGGAAATTTCATAATGGAGGAATTTAAAAAATGGTCATAAAGAATGTATTATATCCTCAAAGGAAGGAATCATAAGATATATATATATATATATATATACATTTTATAGAAATTTATACATAATTTAAAATAATTCATTAAAATGAATGAGATTGATAAATTGAGTTAGATATAGAAATTTCATAACCTAAAGGAAATGGTGGTTTAGTGAGACCCCTTATCTTGATCTAGATTTGACATTTGCATTCTTTATCTCCTTAAAAATAAAATAAATTTATTTATTTAATTTATTAATAACTTTTTTTAATTCATATTTTTCGTTTTATTTTATTAATTATTGTGTCATTTTAAATTATATAAACAATTAAATTATTGTTATACATTTTAATGATTAATGGATCTTATGTCCAAAATCAAATAGGTAACATGACTTAGGAAAAATAGATTATTAATTGATCATTTGTGTATTGTCAAAAAATATATAATAATAATTTTTTACATAAATTATAATTTTCAATCTAGTTAAGAAATATGGTTATGAAATATTTACTACATCACAGTCATGGAGATGGTAGGTTGTATATACACATGAGTAAGGTTTCTATTATCAAATGATCCTGATGTGAGGAAGGTAAGTGTTAATTTATGTTCCCAGTATTATTATTATATTATAAATATCATATTATTTCCTTAAATAAACATACACATTCCATCCATGCGATGTGGTAATAATGAAAAATCACATCGCTTAATGAGGCGGTAGTCAGCCATACACATGAATGAGGTTATCATTTATTCAATGGATGATATGGTAAGAAATATTATGATATATTAATTTTCCAAAATTCTTAAAATGTAATTAATATCATATATAGACATACTATTATTCTTTATTACATTCCCTGTAAATATTTTGTGAAAATGAAACACATCACTTCATGAGAAGGTAGTGAACCATAAACACAAGTTATATTGTCAAATTATAGGCACAATTGAAAGTAAGAATGTATATATATGTGGTGATATTATAATTTCTGAATAATAATTTTATCATAAATATAAAATATAAAAATTATATATATCGTTATATAATAACATTAGAATCATTGATGGGAAATGAATTATGTAATTTAAAGAGGCGGTATTTCATAGTAAACATGAACTAAAATTATGTTTCCCATTTGAGGGTGTGTGAGATATTTTTTATAATGTGATTAAAATAAAAAAATAAAATTATATATATGATACGATGTGTACTATATCATAATGGTTTAATAATATTTAATGGTGGTGGTGTAATGAACCAACCTAGGTTACCCTCAATCGTGGGACACTAAAACTAAAGAATCTGAAAACTCTAGAGGAAATTCCACCAAAATTTAAATTGAAAAAAGAAACCTATCCATGTGATCATGTGGAAAAAATACAACCATATCACCACCAGATACCCAACTTAGCTGACATAAAAAACCATAACCTCACTACAACGCCATTAATTTCTCTGCATCAAAAGACATATAAATGTCTACTGACCACAAAAGGGGTGAACATGGTGTGAGATAACAGGCTCAATAGGATCCCACCCAGGTGATCCAAAACAAGACTTTGTATAAAAACTCCTATATACTCATTTCAAATAAAACATTACATGATAATTAGTAAATCAGTTTTCTAGAGAACATGGTAAACATTCCCCTTTTTTCACATTTCTAAAACAAATGTGGGTATATCAATATCAAAGCACACTTTCAATATCATATTTATCAAGAATGAAATAATAAAAATATAAAAATTAAAAACAAATAGTAGCAACACAGGTATCACAACATGAAAGAATACAATAGGTTAGGAAGCAGACTACTCATACCAAAAATATATGATCAGTACACTATTATTCCTAAATCCAATTATCTACACTCAAGGACTAGGGATACACCCAAGAGTGTGAAACTCCAACATCAAATACATACCTATATCTAATAATCTAAAATCTAGGACAATTATAACACCCTAAATGTGAACCCCTACTGTGGACAATGTCCTCAAGCTAATCCTTCCACATAGTAACCAAGGTATACCATGTGCTTATTTTCTAACAATAATCAAAATGTTTTGAAAACAATTTATGCAATTAAAAATTTAATAGGTTAACCATGAAATCTTATTTTCAAAAAATCATTCAATGCATTGAAATTACCCTTTTTCATACAATTTATCGAAATCCAAGGGAAAAACATTTTTCTACAATTATTTATCCAACACACACAAACAATCATGTAAATTTCATACAAATTTATTTATAAATAAATTTATTTAAATGGAACAATATGATTTATCAAACATAGGGTACATATATGACCACCTACCATAAAAATAAAATTGCACATGCTTGCAATGAGATCCCCAAAAAATGAATCCCAACAACATCAACGGAAAACCCTAGAAACAAGATTCCACAACATGGGGATTAGACCCATAAAACTCCTAGGATGTAATATAGAAAGAGACATAGAGGAATGCGTGATGATTTCCTGAAAATACACAACATGATTTCTATAATGATCAATCACTGGATGAAAAGGTTTTGAGGGGTTGGATACTCCCAAAATCACTTGGGGAAGGCTCTAGGTCGAGAGAAATGAACTTTGGAGAATGAAAAAAAATGAAAATTCAGATTAAAATACCAATAAAAGACAAGGCTTGGGAGTATTAATGGTGTGTAACCCTGCATGTCATGTAATTGGTAATTCTCATATCTTCTAAGTATCCCATAGCCTTTTGTCAGAAATTAATTATTTTTATTTTATCATTTACACAATATGTAATTATTCAAAAGGATTCAGAAACTAATGGTTAATGTTTAGAATCCAAAAAATCTCTAACTAAAAAAAATATAGGTATCCTACCAATACCTTATCAAAACTACCCAGACAAATTAAAAAAACATGGTTTAGATCATACCTATCAGAATGGTAATGAGCTGTTACAACTTCCCCACAATAAAAAAGTTTTGTCCCCATAAATCCAATGGAGAAATTTCCATCCCAAAAATGTGAGGCCACCTCTCTTTCATTAGTTCCCCAAGTTCCATTGTATCAGTAAAACACAAGTTGTGCTTCCATAGAACTTCAACCAATGATATTGTATTCCTATGATGTAACTTAGTTTTGGAATCAAAAATCTTGATTGGTCGTTCATTAATTGATTAATCAA
This sequence comes from Viscum album, assembly GCA_963277665.1. Taxonomy (NCBI): domain Eukaryota; kingdom Viridiplantae; phylum Streptophyta; class Magnoliopsida; order Santalales; family Viscaceae; genus Viscum; species Viscum album. The sequence goes on along the minus strand of OY728132.1, from coordinate 1,473,177,081 downwards.
GCTCAATCTGAAGATAAATCTTGATCAAAATGTGAGATGGACCAAAAAAATACTTCTAGAGTTAAGATACATGAGTAACATTATGTATTGATGTAATATATGGTGGTAGTGAAAAATAATTTGCAAAAGTACCCAACTAATCAACCACATCAAAAGTTTTAACAATATGACAAGAAATATTCCTTTGCCTCCCAAGACATTGATAACCCAACTGGGGTGAAATATTCAAGAACTCCTCTTCACCAACTAAGATCTCCAAATATCTACAATGACGATAAACCTATGATTTTTACCTTCTCTATGCTATGAAAAACTTATGAAAAAACAACTAAATCTTTACCATCATCTTTTAATCCATGGTTAGTACAATCAAGGAAATGTCACCAATCTCCGACCAACATAAAGAATATTTACAAGGAAAACCATAAAAGGCCTCAAAAGTATCCATTCTAATCACATACAGTTAAATTTTTTTGGATGAAAACATAAAAATTACTAGTTGATCATCTTAGGCCCCGCCATAGTCGATAACACAATTACGAAGCATATCCTTTATAATCTGTAAAGTTGTTTCTGGTTTTTCCATAAAACTACAGATGGTGTGCCTTACTCAGAAAAACATGATATCCCAATGCCTTCTGATCTCCTTTCCAAAAGGTAGATGTGAACCAAGGATATTTATCATAAACCATAGCAGATGTAACATGGTTAAACTAAAAAATCTCTTTCACATAGATACTTCATGACTATTAAACATTTGTTTTATTTTAAATGGGTATAAAGTAATCCAATTTCAAAAGTCTATCAATCACAAACCATATCAAAATCATATTTTTCTGGGTACATGGAAACCGAAAAAAAATTCCATAGAGATATTATCCAACTTCAATGTTAGAATTTTAAGTGTTTGATGCAAACGTGAAGGTTTCTAATGCTCTAAATTCACCTATTGGCATGTATAGAAAAGAGAGACGTTCTCATCAATGTCCAGTCTCATTCCAAGCCACCAGAATTTCCACCACATATCATAGAACATCTTCATGGTTCCTAGGTTTACTTCCCATGAGTAATTATAGAAATCACCTACCAAAAATCTCCTTAAAAAAGGAGGTACCAAAAAACAATTCCAGAACCAAAGAACATCCTTTTGGAGAATGAGGACTCAACATTGGTCACCCCACCTTTAAGAGCTTCTCTATTACCAAAGAACTCATTGTCATTTTATTTTCAATAAAGTATCAACTCGAGAATATTAGAGGTAAACTAAAAACTATTAAAAGATATATCTTCCCCTGATTCCTATATTCGAATATGGAATTGTACAAAAAGTTTCATCAAGTTTCACTGTTTTGATGATTCTTTCACTACTTGGTTTAGAAGATTCTTGCTCAAAGCATACACAACAACATTTCCATCCCTATGGTGTGGCTGATATCAAATTCAATTTATGTAGGTTTTTTACCCATCTTATCTATATGGGATGCAAGTATTTATATGAAAATAAATAACTATGAATCATGTGATCAGAAATTTTTTTGAACCTCTCTCCAAAAAGATAATGACGCCAAAAGTTAAGTGAACACATGACTATGGAAAGGTCTAAGTCATGAGTATTTTAATTATTCTCATTATATCAAAGACTATGAGATCCATAAGAGTCCACTTATCGCCCTTCATAAGCACAGAATCCAAACCAACAACAAAAGCATCAATAAACATTGTGTCTGCCTTACATAGGCATAGGTAAGATCCGGATAGGAGCTGATGTTAGAAGTCATTCTAGTTCACCAAAAGAGGACTGACACATCACATCCCAGGTGAATTTCACTACTTTCCTATTAAGGGAGGTCAATGGTGATTCCATTTTCCAGAAATATTTAACAAAATATTGGTAATATCCAGCAAGGCCAAGGAAACACTAAATCTCAAAGACAATTTGTGGTTCTTTACATGACAATAAAACCTTCACCTTTTTGGATCAAGTGATAAGACATGTTCAGAAATCACATGCCCTAATAATTTCACATCCTGAAACCCAAAAAAATTGAATGTTATTCATACAAATGATTACATTCCAAAATTTCTAGAACTAAAAACTAATGCTTCCCATGCTCATGCTCAGATGTCAAATGAACCAAAATATCATCCACAAACACTCAAAAAAATGGTCAAGATATTGATGGAATATATGATTCATCACAGCTATAAAAAAATGTAGGCATGTTAGTCAAAACAAAAGGAATCAAAAGATATTGATAATTACCTACCTACTCCTTAATGATATCTTTGGTATATCAGACTCTCGAATATTGATCTGATGATAACTCGACCGATGATCAATCCTTTAAAACTCATATTCCCTCTTTAACTGATCAAAAAAATGACACAGATGATGAAAATGAAACTATTTCCTAACTATTACCCACTTTAACTTCCGGTAGTCCACATTGAATCAAATTGAACCATCTGCCTTCTTTGAAAAGATCATAGAGGATGCCCAAGAGGAAAAACAAGGGTGAAAAAACCCTTTTTCAACAGGCCATCCAACTGAATCTTATACTCTTTCACATCCACAAGGGCCATATGATAATAAGGTATCGATATAAGCTACATCAATGGAACCAAGGAAACTGTAAACTCTTCCCCTATCTCTAGAGGAAGACAAGAGAAGTCCTGTGGGGAAAGATAAAAAATGTCTTGAACAACAATGGTAATATCACCAAAAAGAGAAATTCCATCAAGCTCAATCACCATAGCAAGAATCCCCCCCTATATATGGGCGAGAAGGCCCTACATGAAATTACCTCTTGTACCACTCCACATGAAACACATGAGATCCCCATTAGTAGAAAGAAATGAAACACATCAATAAAAACAATAAACCTCATCTTGATGAGCAACTAACCAATCCATACTGATGGTGATGTCAAATATATCCAAATCAAGAATATGAAATAACAGACTAACTCTATATCCACTATCATTAACGAAAATGATAGACATGGAAACAAATTATCTTTCCACTTACCAATTGGTGTCTTTAACTCCATAACAAAGGGAATAATTTTCATTGGATGTTAAACCATATCGACAAAAAATGAAAAAAATGAGTGGGAGGAACCAATATCAAATAATGAAATTGAAATGGAAGATTAAATAATGATAACACCTCGTATTGTTACTTGACATGCATCTAATTTGCAATGTACACTAGTCTACTATGTGAAAGTACTTCACTCTTGAGGAATGTGGCTACAAACTTGTATTCTTTGAATATTATGATTGCCCCGCAATAAACATTGGAGTTTATGAACTATGACCATATCGAGGCATATACATAGAATGAAAAAAAGTGTTTTAAATGAAAAACACATCCCAAAAAGTAGCATGAATTCATGGGAATATGACAAAATCATATGTTGTGTCCAACATCTAAACAAAGATATCAAGTCTTACATACACTAATGGCTATAGAGAATTATGTATAGGAGGTTTTCTGTTGATACCCACCTCCACCACTATTTTGATGATCCTACACTTCCTTTTTCATTCATGTACACCACTAATATGTCATTGGATTGGAGAGAATAGGTGGAGAATAGAAACATTCCCGCCATATTCATCTCTACCATCATCTCTCTTTGTACCATCACTAGATAGGTATAAATATTCACCATAAATACCTACGATCTGATATACAGTCACAAACCATGCAGGTAATTATGATCCTTCAACTAGTCATTATTTACCATGTTTGTAGAAAAATAGAAAAGAATAGAAAACCAACTAGTGTGTGCCAACTATAAACACTCTCCTCACAACAAATAGTGGAACTCGAGAGATTTTTTTCCGTATTAGTGACTCTGGACAAAACTGTTAGAATAATGTGGTTCTAAATCTCATCCATTCCATCTCTACATTTCTATCTTCATGGACTATAAAATCACACCATCAGTTACTGGAACCCTCAATCATGAAAAATACACACTTCATCTTGATGTTATAAGGGTTATTCATAAATTCCAAGATTTGATTGATCTTATACACCAATTCCTCCACCTATTGTGGTTCATTCGTTCATCTAATGGATGGTTCATTCTCAAGCATAATTTCCCATGATCAATCCATCTCTCTCTTGATTAACCTCACAAACTACAATGTGAACTCACTATGTGTTATGATCATGACCATGAACTTCCCACACTATAGAATCAGTGGGATTATCATCTATTTTTGGCTTACCTTGAGAAGCATCAGATGCACCCTCCTGAGGAACTCACGGATGAAGTCTCAGAGGCATATTGTTGTACACCGAAACAGAAGGAACGATCAGACAACATAGTAAATATCTGTTCAAACTAGAAACCCCATAATAATAATCTACGGTTTAAAATAGAACCTAATACTAGAGTCACATATCCAATTTTCCTACTGAAACTTTAGTCACATCAGGAAAAGGGTTATCCAGGAACTCATCTCAAAATACATCCCATGTTTGGGAAATATAATATCTGATCAAACAGATGTCCCAAGATAAGGAATCTTGAAGAAAAATTTCATCTATTACCAATTTTTAACAAACCAACCCGGTTTACCCTCAATCCAAGGACCCTACCGGATTCATTAGATACCTAATGGGAGTTCTCGATCCCCATGCGTTGGCGACAAGCACCCATGCATCAAACAAAACATAAAGGGAATTATTTTTTCCCAATATGAACAATTAAAATGAAAATATTTACATAATATTTGTATAAAGAAACAATATAACACTAATATATATATATATATTTCTATATCCATCAATTTAAGAAGACAATGGAAACAAAAAAATAGCTAATGCTGATAAAAACTCTAAGAGACTAGTCTAACCACAATGGACAATGAAAAAAAGAGATTATTCTATGTTATAGATTAGGAATCCTCTCACCATCACACCACTATCCACCCAACTCATTTGTCACAAAAAAATGCCACCTCACTATGGTGCATTTCCATTCTATGTATTAAAAGACATACAATGGTCGAAAAAATGCCAAAGGGGTGTGCAGGATATGAGATAGAATGCTCAATAGAATCCCACCGAGGATCTCTATAACAAGCATCTATATGAAAATTAATGTATTAAAAATTTAAATAAAACATTACATGATATGTAGAAAAGTAGTTTTATAGAAAACATGGTTGAAATTAACCATTTCCATAGTTCTAAAACAAAAGCAGTTATATCAATTTCAAATAAATTTTCCATATTATCTTTCACAAGAATCAGCATACATATCAAGGATAAAATCGTACCAATCCATGAAATACAAAACCAAAGTAGAGTTACAGTAACCATAACACCAATGAATACAATAGAAAATACATTAGACTACTCGTACCCAAGAATCTATGATTAGTACATTGTGATACCTAAAACAATTTCTACACTCTAGGACTATGGAGACACCCTAGAATTTAAAACCCCAACATCATATACATACTTAGAGCCAATAATAAAAAATTAAAAACTAGAGGAACACCTCAAAATTGAACCTCCGCAATGAACGATGACCTCAAGCTAAACCTTCCACCTACTACCCAATGTAACCCATGTGGCCATTTTTCATAATCATATAATGTTTTCAAAACCATTAATTAAATCAACATTTATTAGGGAAACTATACCCCCATTCTCTTTCACAAATCATTTAATTCTTTGAAAATAACCATTTTCATTCTATTTATAAAAAACTAAGGAACCCACATTTTTTGTCCAAATACATTTCCAACATACACAAAAAAATCATGAAAATTTCATAATAATTGATTTATAAAAGAATCTAGAAAAATAGAGCCATATGTTTTATTAAACAAAGTCTTGAGGCAGAACCACCATCCTCAAATCATGGTTCCCGCCTTCCCACAACACAATCCCCCACAAAAAAACCCAAAAATGTCAATAGAAACCCCAAAACATGATTCTCCATCAAGGGGTATATGTCCATCAATATCTGAGGAAGTAATTGTGAATTATATAGAGACTCATAAAGAAATATTACCCAAAAAGACAAACCAAGATCACCACTATGATCAATCGTCAAACAAAAAGTTTTTTTGGGATTGGAGGCTCCCAAATCCCCCTGGGGAAGGCTCTGTGTTTAGATCAAGGAATTCTGGAGGATGAATAAAATAAAAAATCATCTGGGTTGGTAGTTAAAAAACAAGGAGTATGGAGTTACATGGTGTATAACCTAGTTACAGGTCGTGTAATTGGTAATTCTCATATCTACTAAAAACCCATCACATATTTCTAAAAATTAATTGTTTTAATTTTTGGATTTATACAGCCTGTAACCATATTATACAACATTTAAATCTTTAACAGGCTATAGAAATTAATAGTTGAAGCTAAGAATCAAACAAATCTATGACTTCACCATTATAGGTATCCTCGCAATACCTTCTATACTTTACCTATATAATGAAAAAAATAAATACACATCATTTTTTATAATATACATTTCAAGAATTTAATGGGATGTTATAGGTGGATGGATAAATAAAATAAAACACTTAGTTAATGATGTTTCATATTCTTCAGGAAAATGTTATTGGTTTAAACAAACATCCATCCTAGGTTTGTTATCTAAAAAACACATCTAAGGTCAAGGGAGGGAATTACATATGTAATTTTTTCAGGTATTGTCAAAACCATTGGGTTTTGGATGTGTGTAAACTAAAGGAGAGCGGTGGACTTTTACAAGTGGTGGATATGAAACAGTTTTAATTTTTGAAAATAAATAATTACACCCATGTTTTTCTCATATCTCAGTGATAAAATTGATTTATTTTAAATACATAGATTATATATGTTTTGAATTTTAATATTAAATAAGAATTATCATTTTTTGCATCATTTTTAAAATAACATTTTGATCTGAGAATCACCAAATACATGCCCTGCTCTGGTGGGTCACATGTTCTCAATAAAACCTCCATGTATGCCAGAGGCTACCAACTAGTAGGCAGGGTGTGAAGGTGGTATGGTGGAGAGACTATACCCTCTTATCAGAGTTCAATTGTGGATACATCAACAACATACAATAGTAGAATCATATGTAATCATATAGGATTTTAATACAGCAGAAGAAAAAATGATAACTGAAAAACTGAACAATAATGTCAAAATCCACAAGGCAATGTCATATACCTGGATGCATGTAATGATGATATAAAAAAGGGGATCATATGACATGGAGATAAAATCATGATATTCAAAAACTAAAAAAATAACAAAATCTAATCCATTATAATGTCAAGTGAATACCCAGTCCTTTTCTCCAATGTTCCATATATATATGTAATGCATATCAACAACATGTAACAGGGCCCTCCCCCTTGCATGTACCTATAGGAAGATAATAGACTTGATTACCAAAGGTATACTGAGTAGGGAGTGGTATAAAATCTCAGTAGGCCACCGGAAATGGTGTCTACACCTAATTGAAATAGTTCTTATATATAAATTATTTTCATGAATAAATAAATAATTGAAAATCCTGAATAAATAATTAACCACCTACTTATGCTCCGAAAAGAAACTTGGTTGCCCTACTTGCTTCCTCTTTTGGAAAAAATGGAAGTCCAATCAGTCAATATATATATATAATAATATATATTGTATAGTTATATATATTTTATCCACCTATATTAACCATGTACATGCAGGTTTAACTGTCTATATACCTTGAATATTGGAGTTGGATGGACCAGGTTGTAACTCATACATCCATAACAAGTCTAAAAATCTAATAAGCTCCTGAAACCATTTACATTCCCCAAAAAAAATTTGTGTAGGAGACATCATTTCCATCACTCGACATGGTGACTATGACATCCTTTCAACACTCATAAAAGGGATGTATAATATCAACCCCAATGTACAAAAAGTATCAATGGTGTGAGAAATCATGCTCAATGCCCGATTTAAAGAAGTTTGATATTGTGAATCTCAACAGATCCCTAACCATCATACCATTATCTCTGTAAATGTATAATCCTTTTTATAACATTTTGAATGATTAAATACCACTCATGTTTCTTTTTCACCAAGATTACACATAAATAAGGAATATTCATGTTTATAATACAACACATGAGGCAGTACCACTCATATGTCCCATTGGTCAACTTCAATTCCATTAAAGGAAATAAAATTTACAATGATAATTTAATATAACATTAAATTGATGGTGTGGGCCACCCAACCTTTATTGTTCATTTCATTTATTTCATTCAATTAAATTCGTATCATGAGGTATAATCTATTCCATATAATTCTAACACATTCAATTTACAAAATCATGACAATTTCATTTATAAGGCTCAATGGGTATATTAGAAAGTTACATGATCTTTATGAGGATTTCCTCCATGACGAATTCCATTAATAGGTGATCCATGCACTTAAGAGGATCCTTGGACTCTATGAACACTCATATATTAAGGGAAATTAAATTTTAAATCCAAAAAATTAAGAGGTGATCTTATCATATAAACTTTTAACCATAAGGGTAACTTCCACTTGGAAACTCCAAGGGGTGTCCATAAAAGTGATCAACAATCTACACTCCACTAAAAAGTATCAACATGCATCTATAAAGGTGAAATGATCAATTTGATATAATGAACTTATTTAAAAAGGGAATTATTGACAAATCCATCATGTGACGCTCTAATATTACTACGAGTCATCAGAAATCATTGATAAAATAGTGATACCCCCAAAATTAAGTAAATAGAAGTAACCTCACTTGATATAGACTGCATATTCAGATTATGTTGAAAGATATATAAGAAATGATCCAATTACCTTGAGAAATCCAATGCCTTTGATGGATCTTGAATTAGAAAATGAACACGAGAGTTACCATAGATCGTAGGATGAAAGAGATTTGATCTATAAGAGAGGAGGTGAAGGGTTTCATGTTAGAATGAGAGAGGGTAAAAGAAAAATTCTGTTTAAGTATTATATATAGGAAAGTGGAATTTTAACCCTAAAAAAACTAGGTTACATGGTTTGGCCACACCATTGGCCCAACCGTACATCAACAATGCGCCATTCACTTTTCTACGGGGGAACCTCGCATGGTTAGGTGCACGGTTTATGTAACCCTAAGAAAACCATGTAAAATAGCTCTTCTTTGAAATTCTGTAGTATTTCAAGACTGTGCACTTAGATCCGCGCTGTTGTAGACAAAATATGAGGACCCCAGGTCTCCACTGTTTGAAAATGCATGGTTTAGGGAAATAGTGTGGTCTAGCCTGCACAGATTCATCTTACTAGTTGATTAATAATCCATATTACATCTTTTGAAGGAATTTAATTTTAAAGACAAATTATTTGTACCTTTATGAAAATACAGGATGTCACAACTTACCCTCTTTAAATAAACACATACCCAAGTCGGCCTTTTAAGGTTTAATAGGAATCGTATGTGAAAATCTATATCCACTGAGGTCATATATCACCTTCATATTTCCATCTCTCTTCATGTACCCTTATATTCCTTAATAGCACCCAAAACAAATGAAATGACCTGCCTCATATTGTCTTCAATCACTGATCCACAATATAAAATATAATCTCCTAAAAATGATCATAATAATATTAAACCTCATCTGGAAAATGAAATGTATAGGGTCTGGATAATATTACTGAGGAAGAAATCAATTAAAGACATCATGCATTGATCGATATCTATATGGATGTACCAAATGGTATGACACCGACCAGATCTATTTCACAAACTCAATGTGTCTAGGAAACCTCCATGATAGCGTGACATGTCTTCGAATATGTCTATGTCCCATCCTTTGTGAGACTCATAAGAAAACCCAGTCTTTGAACCTGATCTCAATAGGTCGCCACCATCTTTTTACATAAGAATAATGTATGGACTAAGATATCAACATGCAGTTTCGGATTAGTTGTACCTAGTTGTTAGTCACCTAAATGAGGAGTTCTCAAAGCATAAATGCCTCCCCAACCTCTATCTTGTACAAATGTGAACTTAAATGACTACCATATAAGTCATATTAAGGATCCATCTTGAAAGTATTCTAAAAGATGTTATGATAGGAAAACTTGTTGAGGAGAATGTGTGTCTCCTTTAAACCCAGAAAGTCAAGGACACATGCATAGAGCATATCCTCAAGAACATGAATCTTGTGAACAGTATGTCCATTGGTATGAGGGTGATAGGCCTTGTTCAAAATCACTCGGGCACCCAAGGCCTTCTAAAACCCATTCCAAAACAGTTCTTGTAAAAAAATAATATCTATAAAAAAATGATAGAATGAGGATCTCCTGGAATATGTAAAACCTCCCTCACACACAGTCTCTATAGGTTGTCTACCTATAATGTCTCTAGAACTGATAACAAGTGTGTGACCTATGTCAAACAATCAATGAAAACCCAAACTATATCATTTCCACAAGGTGATCTAGGTAAATCGTTCATGAAATCAATCCATCTACCATCCCATTTAAACTCGGTAATAAACAATGAATGTAAAATCCCTGCCTAATGCTAATGTTCTAAATTCACCTACTAATAGGTGGAAAAATATGTGATGCATTTAAAAATCTCACCTTTCATACCAGTACACCAATATTGGCGCTGTAGATCCTAATTAATTTTGGTGATACTAGGGAAAACCTACCATACTAAGGCATGAAATTTGAACATCATCTCCTCTATGATGTCTATTGGGAGCCATACATGCCCATGGAATGGTAATGTATCATCCTCATACATGGTCCAATCGGAATATGTATCATCAGCTTTGAAACACTCCCATAGGTAAAGGCCTATAGAATCAGTCAACAACCTCATTATTACACATTCCAGCATAGTTGAAGTCACTTGTAAGGTTGATATGATAGTGTTTCCATCATCCAATTAAACCTCAACATGAACCTCTATGAAATCATCCATGAGATACCATTCTCCACTGGCCTAATAACCCACTTGAGTTTTATTCTATCAGCTCAGAGCATCAACTATAACATTTACCTTACCAATAATGCTAGAAATATCAAAATCAAATGAAGGTAGGTAATGATACCACCAAATCATAATTATATTTAGATCCCATTGTGTGAATATTTTATTGAGTTTTTTTATATTAATGAACAAAAAAACTATCTCAAATTAGAAAGTGCCTCCTAAAACATAGACCATGAACTATAATGTATAGTTATAGGTCATGCATTGGATAGTTCCACTTGTGATGCCTCAATTGACGAGACCCGTCTATGACGAATAACATTTCGTAAAATAGAATAGATCTATGCCCAATAACTAATGTATCACAATATATTGTATAAGTCCTACCTGACTCCAACTGAATTATTATCGGTAGTGAATTTAAACAACCCTTGAACTATTGAAAGGCTACTTCACAATCCTCTGACCATATGAATTTCACACCTTTCTTTTTCAGGCTCATAAGAGCCACTAAAAGTTGTGATTAATTATGGATGATGGATCCGTAATACCCAGCTAGCCCAAATAAAAACTAAATATCAGACACTATTTGGTTGTACTAAAGAAACTATAGCTCTAACATTCTCTAGGTCTACCAATCACATGACTATGATATGAGGTAACCCAGGATGTGGAAATTTTCAATCCCAAAGAGGCATTTACTAAGCTTAAAACAGATTTAATGACACCTTAGTGTATTATTCATGATCCCAATTTGGGTTTCAATGTTGTTTCTAGAGAATTAATACACCATTATATTTTTCAAAAGGACTACAACATATGAATCCAAGAATGGGTGAAAAACCCAAATTAATTAGATATATAAAAACTATAGGTGTGTTCGTGAGTCAAAACTACATGACGAGGTACTCTTATAGACAATACCAACTCTTAATAGTTTTTTCGAGGATTTTATGAATCCTTGACAATAAAATAGTGATAGACTAAAGTTAGATATATCAAAGAATACACTTTATATAATCAATGAAGATCAATGAGGTTGTTAAATCTGGATAGTGGATAATGATTCAATACCATGATCTCGTTAAAATAACCAAAATCCATTAAAATCCTTAGGGTAATATCTTCGTTCAAGGAAAAAAGGACTGGTAAACCCAAAGAAGAATTACAAGGGGATATAAATCATTTATCCTCTAAATCCTCAAAATTCTTTCTTGATCATTAGAATCTCCATCAGTTCCATACTATAAAGAGAAATGGTCACTGGTGTTGCTCCTTGAATAAGATCGATATTGAATTATACCTGTCAGAGAAAAGGTATACAAGAGAAATCATCAAGAAAGACATACCTAAAATGCTCAACTACATGAAGAATCACAGTGGATCATAGCCCCTAGTCATATAGAAAGACACTGTCGATCTCATCTTTTTCATTACACAACCTTTACTACTCAGGACCAGCTCTAGTCGCACCAATATCCAATTATCCCTTAGGCACATGCCAAAATTCTTATAGTGATATAAAATTCACCATCCAAAAATATTAGTCAATGTGTTTTCGATAGGGAACCAACCCATCTAATCTGATGATTATGTCAATGCTTTTCATGTATAGGAAAAAATATTACAAATTGAAGAGGTACTTTCCTTTCTCAAGGGGACATCCATATAATGGAGAAAATCATTAGATCAGATACCTAATAGTGTATCAATCGTAATAACTCTATATAATTGTTTGAACTAGATGCCCAGACATTCTGTGATTTCCTCATATATAAAAAATTGATTTTTCCCATGTCAAATAATGTAGACACTAATGTGGAGGCTACTATAATGAAACCTTATATAGTAGAAGGTCTAGTGATCATCTCCTTAAGTATTGGATAAACTACATGTAAACGTACTTTAATATGGCTTCAAGTGACTACCTTACATCCCTGAGTAGGCTCTCTCTACTAGTGTTGAGAATTATGAGTCTACTTACCCAATTATTGACTTCCATCTTAGCTTGATCGGCTGGTGGTATTCAATCCTCATGCCTATCATGATTCTACTAGACCTACTGTTTATCATGGAGTAGGAGGAGATCCTTGACTACTTGGAACATAATGAAATTTTCCATATAAATGGTGAATATGGCACATCCTTCCACAAACTATACATTCTATTGGATCCCACATGAAATTATTTTTCATATTCCACATCTTCCCGCATTGGGGACATACTAGAAAGCTTTTTTTATGAGATGTCTGACTTCTACTACCTCCATGAGTATACTCAAAACATCTCTTTCTACGAGAATATGAACCACTAGTGGATCTTGGTAATGAACCTCCCATACTCACACCATCATCATCCTTCAAATTTCAATCTGTAATAAGGGCCTAGTTGATGATTTCAATAATGGTAGTAAATTTTAACACATTTACCTATCATTGGATGGAATATAAAATCCCATCCTTGAATCACTATCAATAACAAGATCATACCCCTCCAGAGTAGGAGTGAACCTCTATATCTCCGTGATATGAGAAATGTATTTTGTAATAAGAATTCATCCCTAATACAGGTTCATGAATTCACTGGCTCTATTATCACTCTGTGATTGGGGAAAGAATTAGGCATAAATTTTTTTCTGGAAATCTCCCCATACTCTATCATGATGTCGATCTTCTTGGGTGATTACCCCTCTACAACTTGGAAGAATTGTGATGAAGATACACTTCATGGTTGAACTTCCACTCTGGAGTAATATCAATAATCTATAATATAGAAAGGATATGTTCAATCCATGACTCTACAACATGTGGTCTGCCATCCCATGAAAATATGGGAGGATACTACTACCAAAATTGGCAAGTCAACTCTACTATACAGGGAGATGGTTGAAGAAATATTTTCATATTATATAGCATAAGAATAAAAAGCTATCATAATAGGGCATAAATCCCTATATTAGGTATAGTAAGAGGATCCACAAGTGGCACTATAGTAGGGATCACTAGTATCTTAAAGCCTCTAATTAACCAATCCTTTTATATGATATTTATTTCCAGAGAAAATTTGGGTTATATTGTTTCATACACAAAAAAACCATATAATTATGTTAATTAAGTGGGCATAAATGGGTATGTGACCATCAAGAATCGATCATTTTTTTTAATTGGTCTTATATGACCATTGGTCAACATGATAGTTGTAAACTATACTCTTTGTAATAATTTTCTACATTATAAATTGAAAGTAGAAATGATAAATAATATTTAAGGGATAAGGGAGAAACGAGGGCCTGAACTAGTAAAGTCATGTTGTATAAACCCCATTTGATGGATCTTTTAAGGGACATAGAATCAAAAGGTTTCACTCTTAACCATGTCCATGCCAAACTTTAGCAAGGGAAGTTATAATGAAATCACCCATGAGAGATGTTCTTGTTAGTGGAAATTACAACTCGAGTGATGTTAGACATGCCACCCCATGAATCTGTCACCATGTCACATCATACCCTTAGGTCATATGAAGGTTTTATAAGGGGTTATGTTTCAAGGCCCTAGTTATATAAATTTTAAATCAATTTCCAAAATAAAATTGTTATTCAATAAATTCTGTTTTAAGAATATTAAAATTGAGATGAAATTTGATCAATTGATTTTTTAGTAACAAATTGTACTAGTAGGAGAGAATATAAATATTTATAATGAACTATAATAATATTAATAATACATATATTAATGAAATTGTATTATGAAAACACTATTATTTAAATATAAATGTTAAAAATATTTATTTCAAGTGTCTGAAATTTTACAATGAATTTTCAATCTGCTATTATTTTAAATAAATATGAGTTTTTATAATTAAAAGATTCAATTCACATATTTAGAGAATTTTTGGATAAAATAAATATTTTTTTTGAAGTAATCATGCCTAAATTAGGTTAATATGAATTTATGAGGTTTCTTTAAAATAGTTTATTTTTATGTGAATAGTAAAAATACAGTTTGAGTTTTTCATTATGTTTAAGGAAATTAGAATTACTTAATAATGATTAAATAACTAATTAACCACATTCAAAGAATTATCATATTTTATTTTATTAATATTTAGTATTTTAATAGTTTCAAATCAATTTATAAACTTATAATTTACCTTCCAAAGTCCAAAATGGAATCATTAACACTATAAACATTATTTATTTGGAAACATTAAATTTCTATTCTATAATAAGTAATATAAAATTATAATAAACTATTAATGATTAAAATAACATAAAATATGAACTAGGTGTCCAATACCATGAGAATATACCATGGTAAAGCCCATGGGTTTTCATTTTCCACAACCTAGGTTTCTAAGGCCTATAATTAGAAATTAATAAACAAATTATCCACTATCGATATAAATACTGAACAATTTATCTATTTTAATTTACTCAAAAAAAATCCTCCTCATTGATCTGGATGTTTTACCTCCAATGGAGCCCTACCAAGATGTCTTAACGATCACAAGGACTCAATATTCATGTTTTAGGAACAAATCATAATGGTAGTTGAATTGAGGATAAATCATTCCCTAATAACTCTTCTTTGTTCATAGAATCTTTGGGCACCTATATAATGCTAGAGGGTGTCCTCAAGGAGTTCCATATTTCCAATAATGTTGTAGATAAGACAATTATTTCATCTCTATTTCTAGAGGGAGTGCCTCTCATTCCATAGGCTCCAGTGAACAGATCCTCCAACCGATTCAATATGCTTGAGGAATTGGAAGTCATTGGTATGGAGTTAGAAGATTCACAGCCCAATAAAATGATTATTTATATGGTGGGTTTTTGTACTTCTAATTTTTGGTGTATCACTAGGTCTATGTTATGGGAATCAGCAACTTTAGAATCATTACACAAAGCTTGTTTGGTGGGCAGAAAATCTATCCAATCCCTCAATTTGTGACCCCTATTATTATACAGAATGCTTGGGGATTGGGGGATTGTGTGATGTTTTTTTATGAACTCCAAATATCATCATCAACATGTCTCTATCATGGATATTATGTATCCAAAAAAACAAGGATCTTATTTCTTACTTCTATGAAAATACGGTGTTTTCAAACTACCTACATTTAGGTTCTCTCAATAATCATATTTGTATTATTTGGAGATCATGCATTTTCATGGGTATCATTAAAGATTATTATAATGTTTTTATAACATAGATTAATAAAGGGGAGATTATCTCTCCTTTTCTATTGTCAATGAATGTTGTGATTCGGCTGAATGGTTTAGTTGAATGAAAAAACATCAAATGTTTCAGTCATGAAATATTTCATGGTTCATTGGAGGAAATTTCAAAAAAAAATTTGAATCATCTAAGAAAAGTGGGTGTGTTGAAACATATTTCCTTTTTATGAATGAATTTAATAATTTTTTGGTTTCCTCGGGTCTAATGGACATGGTCTTATCAAGAAGTAAATATATTTGGTTTAAAAATAGTGGAGGTATTATAATGATTTTGTCTAGACTTCATCCCTGCCTCTACAACCTAGAAGGGCTTGATTCCTCTTATTAAGATTAAGTTACATTTCTCTTCATAATGACTTATAACCATGATCCCCTAATTTTGATTTTGAAACAATGAGACATGATATCGAGGATCCTCTTATATTCAACCAACTAGCATCAGATTGAGGGATTTATTTAGATGATCAAGGATTTCTAGGGTAATTATTATCAGGGGAACAAATTGGAATGGGTGTATGAATCAAATTAAATGTTTAATGAAAGGCATACAAGAATGGATTTCTTTGATCAATGATGATGAAAATAAATTTTAAAGTCTTAATAGGGATATTTAGACAATGGAGGAAAACACCATTAAATTCTAGAATGAATATTATTTTCATATATTTTTAGAGAATAAAAACATGTTTGGTGAGATATTATTATCCATTTAAAGTTCATTGAAACATCACTCTCGAGACATGTTTCTTAAATAGGGGATAAAAATATTATTTTTTCATCCAGGTTGTAATAGAAAATAGTGGGAATGAAGATCAACCTTAATCATGAAGATTTTTCCTAAACATTGGATGTGTAGGTGGTTGGGAGGATGGTAATGGAACAATTAAAGTCTCTTGGATGGACTTAATGTCTCCAATTATGATAATTAAATTAGTCATGATGTGGAGGAGATCTTTATGAATTTTATTCCTACCATAGTGAAGAATAGAGATAATGATATTATGATGACTTTTTATGATGAGGATGAGATAAATAATACAGGGTTCAACATGATCAAAAAAAGTTCTCCCACCCCTGATAGAAACCCCTAGTTCATTTTTCATTGAGTCTTAACACATTATTAAAACTCATTTTAGGGAGGTTGTATTATATTCTTTTGAAGAGGCTCTTTATCCTGGGCTTCTTGTGCCTCCATGGTTTTTATCACCCCAAAATTGAAGGATCCATTAGCCTCGAACAAATTAATACACAAATATTTTTGTAACATTTTATATAAATTATTTACCATTTTCAACAATTTGAGGCTTTGTTGTGTCATTCAAAGAATTATCTCGGAAGAGAAACATGACTTTGTTAAAGGAAGAATCATTCATGTATATATTGGTATCTCCAAATAAATGATTATAGACATGAAAAAAATTATTGGTTCTAATATAATGACCAATATTGATAATTAAAAGGCTTATGAAGAATTATAATGGATATTTATTCCCAAGGGTATGAAAAATTTTGGCTTATAGGATTAGTTTTCGGACTTTTTTTAGATCTTATGTTTCAATGTGGATCCCAATTACTCTTAAGGGTGAGGCTTTGGATTATTTAAATTGGTTCATAGAGTAAGGTAAGGAAACCCCATTCACCAAATCTAATTCTTATGGACTGGTATGTTGTTATAAGGAACATTCATTAAAATATAGACGATTGAATGATTCTACCCTATCACAACAGGTTTGGTAATTTTCTTATCTTCTACCTCATCTTTTCTGATGACATGATTTTCATCATTAATGGTAGGAAAAGATGAATTTCTATATTCTACAATATCATGTAAACATATAGAATGATGAGTATTCATATCATCATCTCATGAAAAATTATTGTTTTCATTTCTATTATATTCCTAGGAAGACATTCCAATGCTATCAAATCTATGTTGGGTATCCAACATCGACATCATCGGATGGTTTATCCTAGTACACCTATCATGAGTGGATGGGTTAATGATTTTTTTGGGGTAGGGATATCATTAATTGGATCATGGGGAGAATTTTAAATTTAAATATCGTATTTATTTCAGATGTAAGGATAATAACTCCCATTATTATTTTTCTCACATTCATCCCAATGCATGTTTTATCCATTATTAAGCCCCCAGAAAAAAAAATTAGAATATTGGACAATATCATGAAAACCTTCTTATGGCATACAACAAAGATGGTCATTTCCATTAGGATTGATGTAAATAGATGGATATACTATTGGATAAGGGGGTATTGCCATACTTTATGTGTATGAATATAAGCATTCAATGCAATGGAAGTTGGCATGGGAAATTCTTAAAGAGTCTTTACTTTTGGATAGATTTATTATCAATAGGCATGGGGATGACTGGAAAAGCTATTATAACTATCCCAAAACATTTAATTTATTTCTAAATGTATTCTTGATCTCCCAGAGTTTCTAAAAAGGATCAATTGTTGGAACATTGGATCTGGTGACATTAATCTTTGGAGGACAAAATGTTTAGGTGTGCTGATCAACTTCCATGGATGTCCAGCTACAACTATCTTCTTCAAAGAGGTAAAATTATAACCTTACTACCGTGATGTAATATTGAAATAGGATTAGAAAAATAAATTTGAAAGCATCATTTTATCGAATAGTTCATACAAGTTCTCATTCGTGGGATCCATCATTGGGAGATTTTTCAGTTTGGACTTCGGTAATCTTGTTCACTCTCCAAGTGGTATGGATTTTTGGGCTATGAATTTGTGGTGTAAGGAAATTCCAGGAATTTTAAATATAATCTTTCGAATTTTATGAACCATGAACTCCCTATATATGAGATTGTACAACGGTGAATATTTTCCATGGTTTCTCGATGCCGATGCTACTTAAATCCTTGACCAGAGATGATTGAGCACATGTTTCTTCATGGTGATTGGGTGAATAGAATATGGAATGTTTTACAATAGGTAATGACATCAATTTCTCATATTAGTCCATGAAAAACATCATTGATTCCTAATTTTATTATAGTTGGAAAATATGGGTTGGAAGTGAATATTGGGGGGGTGGATTCTTGGATTTACCTACGAGGCTTTCTGGAATGTGAGAAACAATGTCTGAAATGGTGTTAAATATTTAATGAATTACCTTCAGGTTTATATAAAAATTGTAGTGATGATATTGGGGGTCTGATCAAGGATTTTGTCTTCTGAGTTACTCTCCAAAGGTTCTTATGAAGTGATTTATTTTCCACAATTATTAGAAGACCAAATCAAGCCTGATGGGCTAAATGGAATCCCCCTTTCATGTGCCTAAAACAAAATAAAGATGGTTCAAGTGTCAATGGAGAAATGAGAGGAGGTGATATGGTGAGGGATAGAAGATGATACCTGATTCTAGTATTTATATCTTACTTTAGAGTTGTTAACTCCATTGGTGTATAGGTAAAATCTATGGCATTGGGTTTTTCCTTGTGCAGGTGCTTCAAAATTCAAATATTGTAAGTAGATTCAGATTTGGCCATACTGATCAGAATTATCCAATAAAAAGGTGATGTCCCCTATGAACAAGTTTACTGTACACCATCTTGGATTATTTACCCAATTAATATAAACATTTTTTGTAAGAATTATTCTCTAGGATTGAACTATTTTCAGCCTCCCTAAGATAATTCGGCCATGATTTCTTATAATGTTTTATTTTTTCTATGATTGAAAAATGAATTTATTGTATTGAAAAAGTATGTGATAAAAAGACGGGTTTCCATATTTGCTATCAAAGTGATATTTAGTTATTTTTGGGAATTATGATTTGAAATCAATGGTAATAAACCTAGTATAAAGAAAAAAATTGGAAAACATCTTGTTATTTTGGTGAAGTATTAGGTAAGTGGTTTCTTAGAAATGGAATCACTACATGGACAAAAACAACTAGATATGGTTATAATACAGATGTATCTTGGGGTAAAACACTAAAACAACACTTTGAGTTTGACATGAACAAGAATTGGTTCAGGATAATTGCCTTGCTAGACTCCTAGTTTGACACTACGAGGGTAATATGTTTGGTTAATCTCATGCTTTTCTTGAACCATTATGAAGGATTGAGAAAAATTTTAATTGTTGTTAAAGAATAAAATATTTTTCCATGATTTTTAAAGACATTAGTTTTACTTTATAATTATAAGATTTATAAAATTAAAACATTTCTCACAAGGATTTTTAGATTTTTTTAAATTGAAGGAAATGGGAGGAACCACATAAATAGTAAGCACAATAGACCGTGTGTTGATAACCCTCTGATGGATTCTGAAATGGAAAAATTAATGAGAACAATGAATCAAATTACTCAATTTATAAGTAATAAAATGAATCAATCCAAGAGACTAGATTCAAATCAATGGGAATAATATTTTGTTGATCCTTTTATGCATAAACTAACAACTTATTTTAGTGGATGAAACTAACCATTGATTTCTGAACAATGGATAACCTCTATAAAAAAAGACATTTGAATAATCTATTGTTCGGAATTAGAGAAAGTCACCATGGCTCTGTACTTCTTAGATGTAAAATATGAAACGTATATAAAATTGATTAAAAACACAGATATAAGAAGGGATATTGATGTAATGGAGTGGGAAGAGTTAAAGGGAACCTTTTTAAAAAAAAAAATATTTCCCCAGTTTGATGTGAACAAAAATGGATAAGGAATTCCTAGAAATTATTAAGAAGGAAAACAAAGTTGTGGGACGTTATGGCATGAAATTTACAAGACATTTTCATTACACCTAATTCTTTTTCAAGGATCTTAATGGAAGGGTTGATAGATTATTTAGTTCACTAAGACATTATCTATATATGAATCTAGCCAATAGAGACTATGATAGTGATGAGGAGATAGTTCAGAGTGCTCTGAATATTTAACAAGAGTTCAAAGAGATGAAGTGCTCCCATAGACCCAATTAAAAGAAGATATCAATTTGTCCATACTTAGGGAGGAACTTTGTTCATGGAAGAAAAGGAATGTAAGTGCAACTTCCCACATGCAAAAAATATGGGTAGAAGAATTCAGGTAATTACTTTCTTGTTAGTGGAAAATGTTACAAGTGTGGAAGATGTGGACATATTGCTCACAACTATTGTAGTGAGGTAAATCCTCAACTTCTCAACACTAAACAAAAGGGGAAGATGGTTTTGGCCTAGACTTAAGTCCATTCCTTCATGTATTGATAGCTTGGGAACTTCTCTAATCACATTTTAAATTTGAAGACAATGGATGAGAATCTCTATCAACCTCAGAATAGGCCAAGAGAGAATGGTTAAGATTTTATCATTATAATGGATAAATTTGATGCTCTAAATGATCTGGAATCATGTACCCACATTGATCTCTCAAATCAATAAAGTAACTTTTTATTCCATTTATACAGATTACTGTATTTTTTATTTGTTTTCAAAGAGTATAGAATCAATCCATGATGTGTTATAAGTATAATTATCATTCAAGACTCCTAGAGGGATTATCCAAGCATCAAAAATGTATAAAAACTATAGAATTCACTTTTTGAGAACAATCTCATCACAAATATTGAATTCATTCCCATTCTAGAATTCGAAACTATAATAGATATTTATTTTCCCTCAAATTAAAATTCTAAGATCATTTTCTGATGCAATGAAATCTCATTTGTCTTCAATGGAAACCCTACTGCTATTTTCAAATGAGATATATCTCTGCCAATTATTTTTCAAGAAGAATCTCACATGCCTTATTTTTGTAAAATATTGGGGAAGATGAATAATAAAATGAATGTATATGAATATAAAATATCCCCATCATAAATGAATACATTGACATATTCATACTGAGTTACCTAGACCTCCCCTAGGAAGAGAGGTAGAGTTCTCTATTGAACTCATTCCAAGATCAAAGTCGATATGAAAGATGCCATATAGAATGGAAAATATGGAGCAAGAGGAATGGATGAAACAAGTCTCTGATATTTTTTATAATGGGTTCATAGAACCAAGTATATCTTTTTTGGGAGAAACTATTCTTATTTTGAAGAAGAAGGATTGGATAATAATGTTATTCATTGATTATATATAACATAATTGGATCATAGTGAAGAACTGATACCCTCTTCCAAGGATTGATGATTTATTTCACCAGCATCATGGGGCTCAATTTTTCTCTATGATTGATCTTTGATATTGTTATTGTCAATTTAGGGGGAAGAATGAAGATATTTTAAAGTCTTTATTTTATTAACGATATTATCATTGTGGGTTTGTAGCTATTCCCTTCATCTTGACTATTTCACCTACTATATTTATGGATTTTATGATTAGAGTATTTGTGGTCTACATTGATAAATTTGTGGAATGTTTTATTTATGATATTATTATATATTCCTAAATTCACGAGGTGCATAAAGATCATATAAGGGTTACATTAAAAACTATGAGGAAGGAGAGTCTATTTATAAATTATATTAAATATTAATTTTTGTTGTAAGAAGTTTCCTTATTGGGAAACATTGTAACCATTGAAGGAATATTATTTGATCCTCCCATGAAAAGGGTTGTGGAGGAGTTTCCTCATCATACAACAGTAATATATATTAATAGTTTCTTTTTTTTATATGGATATTATATGAGGTTTTTGAAAACAAAACATGGAATTTAATCCAATTAACAAGTTAACATGAAAAAGGTATAAGTTCATCTTGAAAAACGAGTGTGAAGGATTTTTCCAAGAGGTGAATAATTGATTGATTACTGCACTCATGTTAAATCTACCCCCTATCAATGAGGGGTTCATTATTTTTAGTGATGCATCTATGTCATGGAATGAGGATATCCTCATGAAGAATCAATAGGTTATTTCTTATAAATCGCTACATTTGAAGCCACATGAGAAAAAATATCATATACATGATTTGGATCTCATTTCTATTTTTTTTTGAAGATATAGAGGAAATATATTTATATAAAGAAATGTGATATATACACAAACCACCAAATTTGGAAGAATATATTCACCCAAAATGAATTTAACATAAAACAAAGGATATAGTTGTAACTTCTTAAATACAATAAATGTTCTATTCATTATCACACTAAAAGAGGAAACAAATTCAACGATGCATTAAGTAGGAAAGTAACAATTATTTTATAAATGATGAGGATTCATGGAGATCATTGGATGAAAGACTTAGTAAAATTGGTCATGGGAATTATAAGGGAATTTACATCATAAACCCTATCCCAAATTATTTCCCAACCATTATTACTAGAGATAATCAATAAATATATAATATAATATACTTTTTTACAGAAGAAGATAGTGTATGTAAAGAATGTGAATTCTCCCGAGATCAATATTAATAAAGAAGGTGTACTAAAATTTTGTAGAAGGCTATGTGTTCCACCTACTCCAGAAAAAAATGTAGATGATGGATGAAGATCATACCTCTACATTCTCTATTAATCCGGGAAGCACTAAAATATTTAGGGACCTTCATTATCAATATTGGTGGGACAACATGAAAATAGATATTCTTGGCAAGGATACAAGCTTATTTGTGTGTCAAGAAGTTAGGGAAGAGATAAAACTTCTTAAATGGGTATCACTACCCCTACCCATACCAACATGGATGTGGGAAATTATCATTATTGACTTTGTCATGGGTCTCCTGAGAACATCCCATTGAAAAAAATGAAATATGGTTTTACTGGATATTCTCATGAAGTCTTCTCATTTCATTAATATTTAGGAATAATTTTATCTTAAACAACTTAATAAGATTTACTTAAATTAAATGGTGAGGTTTCATGAGGTACCCCTTCCAATAATTTTGGATCATTGTCCAAGGATCACATAAAAAATTTGGAGATGTTTTCAATATGATATGAATACTGAATTGAATTTCAATATGTTCGATCACCCTTAAACTATTGGAAAATATTATAAGACTATTCAGAAACTCATGGACATACTGAGAACATGATCAATGAAATTTAAAGGTGGATGGGATCAATATCTCCAATTAGTTGAGTTCTCGTACAAAACAAACTTATATTAATGTATTCAAATTAATCCCTATGAATATTTATATGGGATATTATGTAAAAATACAACTTTTTGTGACGAAGATTGTGAGAGAATACTTATTAGGCCTGATCTTGTGTAATAGATGACATAAAAGGTTCCTGCCATCCAAAAACATATTAAGGCTACTCAGAGTTTGTAAAAGAGATACGTTGACAATCGCTAAGGGGACATGGTGTTTGATGTTGGAGAAACATATTTCCTTTTAATATCACTATAGAAGAGAGTCATTTGGTTTGGGACAAAAGGGAATCTTATCCCCAAGTACATTGGCCCCTCTAAAGTCCTTGATCCCATAGAAGATGTGTACTATCGTCTTACACTGACACCAAATATAACTTATGTTTACGATGTATTCCATGTATCGATATTGATGAATTACATACCTAGTCTCTCACATGTATTGAATCCTGAGGTGGTACAACTCGAACATGACCTATCTTATGAGATGCATATAGTAGAGATCACAGACCATAGAGACAAGGTTCTATGAAATAAGGCTAGCTACACAATCCAACTGTTGTGGAGGAAGAATATTTATGAGAAATAATGGGGGAATTAGAGGAGAAACCAAGACAGAAGTACCCATGTATTTTTTCAACATAGAGAATAAAATTAAAATTCAGGGACAAAATTTATTAATGGGGGAAGAATGTAATGAACCATAATTCTAAAATGATGTTTTTTTCCTGAAAAAAATGTGTGTTATATTGTATTATACAAAACGAAACCATATATATTTATTAATTAAGATAGTATACATGGAAATGTGACCATAATGATTCATTTGGTTTTTATCATTGGTCAATATGATCATTAGAAACTACACTCTTGACTTATGTACCAGCCTTGGAACACCTTATTTGGAGAGGATCGGCTTCGGAGTGAGTTTGATGGTGGATCTCTAACACCAATGTCGGATGTGTTGACCCCTCCCTCCCCAGGGGGGGGAGGGGAATCGTCCGAAGCTTTCTCCCCTTCACCAACCAAACTCTCCTTCCTCCATTCCCATAGATTCCTTTGTGCCCTAAGGTTCCTTACCTACATAAGGGATCTACCCAGCTCACGCTTTCCCTGAAGTAATTTAACGCCTCTTAGGATCACTTTAGGACAATTTTGGTCACTCATTTTAGGGGCCACCATCTTTCGGTGGATGCCTTTGATAGATACATGTTTGAAGCCTGGGGGCTTCAAGACCGCACGGTGGTAGGGAGGCTCGACTAGCGTCAGATGATAGTTTGTTTTTCCTCAGAGAGTGATCTTATTACTGGTTTTTCCAACGCTCCCCTAACACTAAATGGATGTGGATTTTACCTCCTTCTCTGGTCCTTCAAATCCATCATGAATAGGGACAAATCAACGATGGTGGTGTGGGTAAGATTCCCTGATTTTCCGCTTCCTTTTCATATTCCATCGATAATAAGCATGTTAGAGAACATGTTAGGTATATTTTTGTGTTCGGATAGAAGGACTATTGCGGTTTTTCACCCTATCAACCATAATGCTTGTATTGTGGCTGATGTTTCGAAGCCTCCTACAGAGTGGATTTGGATCACGGTGGGAGAAGAATTTAGATGGAAACAACTGGTTGTTTTTTATTCTTGGCCAAAATATTTCTTGGGCTATCATCATCTAGGACATTCAGTCCTTGGATGTCGCCTCTCTCCAAGGGCTTAGCAACTATTGACCACCCATCCAAAAGGGACTCAGGTGCAGGTCAAACCCGATGCGATCCAGAAATCAGATAGTTCTGCCCCGGATAGGCCAGTAGAGGCGCGTGGGTTATCCCAGGGGAATGGGAACCAGACAAGGTTCATTTCTTTCTAGTCGAGGAATTGAGGTTTGAACCAGAAGGTAGTCCTTAGGAGGGTTAGCATTTATAGTGGCCTTATCTGGTGGTTCAAGGAGTAGTGAAGTATGTGGAGTCCAATGTCCCCTTAACACGGGTCGTGGATGTCCTTGCTCGGTAAAGGCAAGATTTGGAGATCAGCCCCTTGCAATTGAATGGAGTGGAGGCAGTACAAGTGGAAGGAAAGGATAAAGAGTTCTCCTTGCATGTGGATGTGTTAGATCATCCGGTCTTGGACAGAATTTTCGATAATGGTGTGGCAGAGGTTGTAATCATGGTCCATGGATCTGGGGATCTGCAAGGTCGTGAATGGGAGGGCATTAACCAACATTATCAATTCATGGGTCATGGATACGAGCATCCCGTAGGTTTGATTCCATGTGGTGAGGTCCAGAGGGTGAATTTGGAAAGGAGGATAAACCAACTATTAAGTATTTGTACGGGGAGTCCTTTTTTGCATGAAGCTAAAAGATCTCTCCATAGTCAAGGAAGGATTGGGTTATCATCTTTGGACCACTAAACCCAAACACGCTAATTCTGAAGTCCTCCTTTTAGATGAATGGGATTGAGTGGAAGAAGAATAATTACTTGGTGGTTAAAGTAGAAAATTTGGATACATCGTGTACGCCGAGGGCTCTCAAAAAAGGCCTGGGGTTTGAAGTGAAAACTCGATTTGAAGGCCTGGTAACTCACAAACAATCATTTTCATAGGAGGATGATGATTCAAGTGAGGATAGTTTTAGCCAACTCTTAGAAGACAGCATGGACCGGTTCCCAGGGAAAGGTCCCCACAACCCAAGAAGGAAGAAGGGGAAAAAGGGAAAGCATGACTTGGGGAAATGCATAGTTGTGTAGGGAAAAATCCAAGGGGAGAAAAGACTACTCTCACTTGCCAAAACCAATGGAAACCAGGTCGGCCAAGAAATGTGGAAGTAATGAAAGAAAATCCCTTCAAGAGGTGGAAAGTGGGGATCCAATCAGAGAACCAAGAGTAACATAAGAAGAGTGTGTAGAGTGTCTGGGGCTCATCTTCCACTCCAAGTAAGAGATACTTGAAAAATTCCTTCATCCAAATGCCTCAAATGAAGATTTGTTTTAGGATTTATGGAAGACGCTTGAAGAATGAGTCCACAGAGGAGCACGAAGCGTGGATAGACAAGCAAGGCTAAATCATAGCCTGAGGCTTCAACCAAGGTAGAATCACCTTGGATGAATTCATACAGATAATGGAATAAATGGTTTCTCACCTTGAAGAACTTATAATGGAGGATCTAGACACCCAGGTTAGTACTTTGAACTGGGAATTATATATTGAATCTGACTCAGATAACCTTAGTATTGTTTATAACAGTTCTTTGAGCTCATTCAGCACATAGTTTTCCTTGTGTACGAACTTTGGTTTCCCAATTTTCCATAAAGTGTCTTAATAAAAAATTATAGTTGAAGTTGGTAGAGACTAAACTCTTGTTAATAATTTTTATGCTATAATTTAAAAGTTCAAATAGTAAAAATATTTATTGGAGAAAGGATAAAAAATATACTCATCTGGTAGAGTTATGTTTTATGAATCCCATTTTCAGATCATGGGAGGGAGGTATAAGTACTAAGGTTTTCTCTTGAGCAAGTCCGACTTCAACAATTGAATCTAGAAAAAAATCACCCACGAGGGAAATTTATGTTAGTTGAAATTACCACTCGGACTATTTAGTCACAACTCTAAATGAATCCATCATCATTATGAATTTTACCCTTAGGTCATATGTGGGTATCATAAGGGGTTATGTGTCAAGGAACTAGTTACTTAAATTTTAATTACATTTTATAAATAAAAATGTTATTCCACCAATTCTATTTTAAGAATAGTTTTTCTTAATAAAATTGAGATAGAATTGGATAAATAAATATTTTAGATAGATAAGGTACATTCAGAGGAAGATATAAATAATTATAATAAACTAAAAAAATACTGATAAAACTTATTTCAATGAATTATTATGATAAAAAACTCTTATTTAAATATATATCATAAAATAATTTTATTATTTTCCTGATTCGTAAATTTTACTATTCATTTTCAATATTCTATTTTTTTAATAAATAAGGAATTTTTATTTAAATTTTAAAATTATCATATTTAGAGAATAATTATGATAAAATAAATAACATTTTGGAATCCATTAATCCAAAATTAGGTTAGGGTGATTTGATGAGATTTTTCTAAAATAATTTGTTTTTTCAGGAATAGTAAAAAAAGAGTTAGGGATTTTCAGTATGTTTAATGAGTTCATATTTATTTCATAATGATGTAATAACTAATTAACTACAATAAAAGACTAAAAAAATATTATTTTATTAATATCATGTATTTTAATATATTTTAATCAATTTAAAATCCTATAGTTTATATTCCAAAGTGTAAAATGAATACGTTTACATTAAAAACATTATTTTTGTAGAAACTTTACATTTCCATGCCAAATATGTAATATAAAATGATTATAGAATATTTTTATTAAAATAAAATAAAATAAAATAACTTAAGACTCATTTTTTCATAACCATGGGAAAAAATGGTCAATCCCTTGGTTTTTCATTTTCCACAAATTAGGTTTCAAAGGCCTATATTTGAAAATTAATAATAATGTTCTCCCATTTTTAAATAAACACCCAACTATTTTTCCAATTACTATGAATCCAAATCTAGACTACTTGAATATCTAGTATTTTTACCTCCCAAAGATTCCTCACAAATTTTCATCATTTCCCAATGTCCCCATCAACATGTTTTAGGAACAACTCTTCAAGGTAAGTGAATTATCCAAAATTTCTATTCGACTATAGATCCTCTATTCATTTATGTATTAACAATTTTATTGTTACTAAATTATATTAACATTTAAATCATCCCATTACATAATAAATATTTTTTTATCAATGGTAGACCCTTTTCCTTTCTCATTTAACACATTTTAAAAACCATGTTTTATACCCTTTATGCTGCCAAATTTACTTCTCAAAATTTCCCTCTTCTTCTAAAGAAATTATATTTTTTGTGAATACCAAAGACTAGTTATTTTCCAAGGGTATTTAACTATATTTCATCATTATTTATTTAATTTTGGGATTAAAATAATTGAATCCCGCGTTCCTTTTTTGCGGGATGAAAATGAAAAAATGATCATGTTTTAAGAACATTCAAAACACCATGATTCTAATATGAATCGTGTTCTTTTTATTCTCTAGGAGTTTCTTTTGAAAAGATTGATTATTTTCTAAATAGATCATATTAAATTAATATATATTAATGGATATTGATGATTGTTTTTTATTTTATTGGGTAAAGAATTTAAAATATAGGGAAAACATGTTTTACGACACCTTGGTGATTAACCATGGTAATTTTTGGGACACATTAGTGAAAACCAAGGTGATATGCTTATCAAAGTCTCATTTAAAAGTGTTAGACACATTTTCATGTTATAAAAAATATAATTTTTATTTTTACATGCCTTATATTCCCTTTCACATTTCATAATCATATTACTTGTGTTCTTTTTGATATTTCTCAAGACCACCTGTAAACTGTTTCACATTGTTTACTTAATCATACTTATTATCAACCATTTATTTGATGTATGTCCCTGGGTTATGAGTTTCATTAAATTTAACTAGGATGAACCTTTGATGAATCATTTCATGCGTATTAAAATAATTTTTTGATTTTTTAGGTATTATATTGTTTTTTTCTAGGAAACTAAACATTAAAATATCCTATGTTGGTACAATGTAATTAAATGTTATGTAATAAAATAGTGGAATTTCATAAGGCCCTCTATATTAGTTTAATAATAATCACCACCTTTAGGGTGTGCATCATAAGGAGGTCTCTATGATGTGACATAATAATTTTAAGCACACTCCTTTAAAGTGATTTAATAAATTGAGAAATATATAGATAGAAAATTATTACATGAATAAATCTATCCTATAGGAATAACAATGCCTCTATTTCTTCCCTAAAAGAGAGTAATAGAAGATAAAAGAGACTAAAAATATATAATAATGTAAAATATACCCTGGTTTCCATTACTAATATTGGGTTCAGGTATAATTCCCATTTTCACTTGTATAGGATTGGTAATATCCCTTTAGTAGTCATAAATATTTTAAATTTGTTCTATTTAAAATATTTAAATCACATTAAAATGGTTAAATTAAATTTATTATAATTTTCGATCAATAAGAACCATACTTCCAATTAATAAAAATATGGAATCCATTTAACCCAAACCATATAACATTCAAACATGTGTAGCCAATGATCAATAGATCAACATTCTATAATTGACTGCATAAGTTGTATTATTTAAACTATTAAGGAAAACATTGTTATGTTAAGTCATGAACAATAAGTTTCAATTTTCTTTTTAAATCCCTGCAATAAGTGTCAACACAATTCAATATGCATTGAAGGAACTATCAATATGTAAAATGAAAATTAACGTTGAAAATAGATGTGGCTTAGAAAAATGAAGGGAATATTACTCATAGTGTTCCATATGATGATGCAAGGTCCATTGAAAATCTCTTATTTCATCAGGCTATAGTAATAAAAACATCATTTTAGAAATACCTAAATCAATGACATCATAATACAAGTGTTCCACCCAACATTGAAGTAGCATCAATAATAAATAGAGTAATCAATAATAGTAATTTCCCATCCCATGTAATTTGGGTTTCCCCTAACATTAGTTAGCAATGTCCCAAAATATGGTCAATTCCAAATTCCTTAAACTCCAAGTCTCTTGTATAACACCCAAATATTAAGAAAAAGGAAAATTTATAGGTATTCTACCACTTTGTAACATCTAAAACTAGGAACCACTTAAACCATGCCTTGAGCCAATTGGCCACATGGACTCATGAATGCCTCAAAATAACCTAGAGGTTTCCAACTAGCAGTAAGGGTGTATAGTTGGTATGGTGGGGAAACTATTCCCTCTTATGAGAGTTGAAAAACTGATAAAAAATAATAGTGGAATCATATATAGTCAAACAAAATAATAAAGAAGCAAAATAAGAAATAACAATTGAAAAAATGAAAAATAATGTCAAAATCCCCAAGGCAATTTCATATAAATAGATTCTTGTCATACTGATATAAATAATGGGAACATGGTAGAAGAAGATACATTTATTATATACCAAAAATATAGAAAGAAAATAATATGTTCCACTAGAATCATGAGCAAATGTATGGTCATCTTCTCTTAAGATCCATCTATATGTAATGCATATCAGTAACATGTAAAAGCTCCCTTTACCTTACATGTAATTAAAAGAAGATAATCTTCTCAGGTCCAAAAGGTTGTCTATGTAGGGTGTTAGATAAAATCTAAGTAGGCCACCACCATCAGTGTCTACCTGCAATCCAAGAAGTGTTCATAACGAAAAAGTTTCCATGCCTAGGTTCTGAAAAGACACATGGTGGAACAACCTACTTTAGATCATGCCTAGAATGGAAGTCTGATTAGTCCCCATATATAAAGTAAAAATATATATCATTGTTATATATATTACATTCACCTATATAAACGAAGTACGTGTAGATTTAAGTGTCCATATACCATGAATAATTTCACCAGATGGATATATACATTACTCATACTTTATAACCAGTCTAAGAAAACTATAATCTCAAGAAATATGTTATATTACCTATGTATCATAGTGCATGGGAGATGTTATGCTCCTCACCTTAGATGTTGGGTGTTCCATCATGTCAACAATTGTATAAGGGACGTGGTGCGTCATGCCCAAAATCCATCTAGTGTCAATGGTGTGCTACATCATGCTCATCACTCGATGAAAGGGATGGTGATAACGCCATGCTCAATAGATCCCTTACCATCGTAAAACAACCACTAAAAATGTTTAATCATATTTATTACAATTATCATGATTCAATACCTCTTATGTGTCATATTCACTAATTTGTATATATAAATATGGCATAATCATGTTTATAATATAACACATGAGGCAGCACCACTCTTATGTCCCATTAGTCATATTCAATTTCATTCAATTCTATAAAATTTATAAAGAGGAATTAAATAACCTGAATTATATAGAATGGACTTGAAACCCATTATATTTAATTTCATTTTATTCAATTAATTAATAATATTACACCATGTAAAATCAATTCTCTATAATTCCAAGCCAATAAATTAACTAAACCTTGAAAATTTCATTTACAAGGATCAATGGGTCTATTAGAAGGTGACATAGTCTTCATGGGAATTTACTAGATGTGTATTTCAAATTATTAGTGGGACAAGCAATTAGGAGGTTCTTGTGGACTCTTTGAACACTATTATATCGATGGATACTAAATTTAAAAGTTCTGTTGAATGATTAGGATGCTATCATAACATATACACATTTATCAATAATGGGAAATTCAACATAGCACACCCAATGGGTTTCCATAACATAAATCAAGAATCTATAATCAACTATATAAGGTTTAATATGCGTGTATCAAGGTATGGGGATCAATTTATATGAATAAATTTATTTGAAATAGGAATATTAATAAAATTCAGTGTGTAAAACAATAAAATTTCTACGATACATCCAAATTCATAAGAAAAAAGATGAGACCACCTACCTCAATGTCATAGTTGACAAATCACTCAATATCAGCCTCTGATTCAAAGTAAGTTGGAAGATATCTAAGAAATGGAACTACTCCCTTATGGAATCCAACACCTTAGATTGATATTGTATTGGAAAACAGACATGAAAGTAATAAAATGTCTTTATTTGAAATATATTTTAGGAACATGAGATTAGGAGAAGGGATACACCTTTTAATTAGTGGAGAAGAAAATAAAAATTAGGTTTATGTACTAAAGAGGGGTGAAATTGGATTTTCAACATAAAAAACAAGGGACTAGGGACTGGCCAGATGGTTGTCTGAACCATGCGCCAATTGTCTTCCAGACTCTCATTCTAATCGGGCACATCATATGATCACGTTCATAGTTTATCAAACCATGTGAAAAGAATATAAAAGATAACTACCCCAAAATCTGAATTTATACATGGTTATGCGGCCAGGGTCACATAGTTTCAAACAAACTATGAATCCCCGGGGTCACTACTATCTGTAACTGCAAGGTTTAGATAAACCATGCAGGCTCTGTGGTACAATTTCTCCTAACTGTATGGCCTAGTCATCTCTTCCCATTTCATGACCATGAGCTTTGAACAATCCCCAAACACCCTCAAGGCATCCTTAATATGATTATGAATCAATATTTTATTTTTTTAAAAAAATGAATAAATTATACATTAATTATTCGAAAGATGGTTCTTTACATTCAACTCTTATATTTTTAGATGTCCCCCTATTAACATGTTTTCACCTTAACTAGGAAAAATTGTTTTGGATTATTTTACTATTCATTATGGCCAAAATTTTAGTTTAAATTATAATAAAATATCATTTATTGTGATGAAAAATATTTATCCCATTTTTTAAATTTAAACTCACTGAAGTGGCATATTTTAATTTAATATTAAACCCATAGGCATATCGAAAAAATTATTTTCCAAAAGAAAAATATTTAAAAGTTGAAAAAAATCATATAAAAATTCTATATATAATTTATTCAAATGACCTTATTTGGATTAATTAATATTTAATAAAACTAATTATAATTTTTAAACCACATGAAAATAAAATGGGGACTACTTTTTTTTCAACAAAAATATTGTTTTGAATAAAAATCAGTATTTTTCACTACTCAATAAAAACTGCAATTTTTTAGAAAAATACTAAAAATTACTTTAAGGTTATTTTTATATGATTACTCCAAAAAATGAATAATTTTTCTAAAATAATTCAAAAAATACAAAAATTAATTTTAATTTAGGTGAACAAAGCAAAAAATAATTCACCTTTTAGAAACAATACATTTTTTTAGAAAACATTGATTTCTCTATTAAATGGTTCCTATTTTATTTCCAATCAATAGATATCCAATTTAATTTATTTTATTTAGGTGTAGAAAATGTGTTTCATAATTTATTTATTCATATTGTCCTATTTAATGACTAGGTTATAGTGGTCATATTTAAATATTAATATTTAATTCAAAATTAAGTTTCATTTAAACCTGATGCTGTACGCATTACAATGTATTGAAGAGATTCAATTTATTTTAGAATAAATATATCTTCAAATATCTAGGGTTTTTAGTCAATAATCAAGATCCATGTTAATATAATAAGAAATATAAGGATCTATTATAATCTCGTAGAATGTATAAATACAATGTGTTGGTATCTTGGAATATTCTCCTTAAAGAAACTTCAAAATAATCCTTCTAGATGGGATTACCATTCCTTGTTAACACCCATAATATAATTTGAGTAACCTGTTAAATTTTTAGCTCTTTCTTCTCTTAGGAGTTACATAAATTAATTCATGTCAATTTTTATTACCCAATGCATTTGAAGGATATAATGGTTCCACCCGTACCATATTAAAATAATTACCATATGTATTTGGGTTGACTCCCCAATACCTAATTGATAAATAATGTTCATTTACCATATCACAACAAAAAAATAAGACAATCAACTTTCAATATATTAATATCAATTGTTTTTTTCATTGCTTAATTAACCCAAGGAAAAGAAATGGTTTCGATTAAAATATCATTCAAACAAGAAAAATATATTATGAGAATGAATTAGGATAGTATGATTAAAATATATACACAATAGGTTAAAATAAACATCAAGTTCTGTTATTTTTGTTGAATATAAATAACATTAAAAGATCACTAAAATCATTCTTAACAAAAATACACATTCCACTTTGAATGTAACATTTACAAGATAAAAGTTCATAAAATATTGTGAAAATACTATTCATTGTTAATAATCAGGTATGTATATAAAATAATATTCAAGGAAAATAATGTTTATTTCGGTGAGAAATTTATTTCATGTCGTAAATGATAAGAACATTATTTTCAAAAAAAATTAAAGATTCAGAAGTGACCCATGAGGTCAAAATTAATAAATTCCAATTTAAAGAATTTTAAAAGAAGGTAAAAAATCATATAATGTAAATTTTGGAAATATTTTATGTATATAAAAGATCATTATTGAAAAACATTATAGAAATCATAGATTTGTATATGAAATATTCTTTATCTAAAATAAGATAAAATATCGATATCACTTGAAAAAATCATGATTGATGTTCCTTTAATCAATAAGTATGAAAATGAAAATGATAAATGTAAACCATATTAAAAAATATTGGATGAAAAAAGTTACATTTTTTAATAAAATAATAGCATAGTATTTTACTTAATGGAACCTTGAACATAATCATTCCTAAAAATAAATGAGATTATAACAATAAACATTTACTTCTTTTGTAATATTGAAAATAAAAGGTCATTGAATGAAATAATATTATATTTCTATTTTAATCCTATTAATTACAAGTATTAATATTTCAAAAATTATTCATAGGGAAATAATTTTACTATTTAAAGAAATCATAGTTCACAACATGAATTATGTCTCAATAAAATGTGATTAAGACAAAGAAAACCCCTATAAATATTAGACTATTTGAATTGATAATTTATCCAAGAAGTGATCATGCGATCATAATTAAATCAAATAAAAATAAATAAATACAACATAATAAAATTTATGTATCAATTCAAATATAATAATTGAATAAATAATAGAATAAATAAGTTTTTTTAAGGAAAACTATGACATGAATTGGTTAAGCAATTCATGCCCCAAATAAATCTATTGAATCAAAAGAGTTACAATGCATATTCAAGAGGTAATGAGTTGACACCAACTCAAAATTGAAAGAGATACATGATGATGTGGAAATAAATATCAAAAAAAAGATCACAAAGAATCAAACAGGCATAAAACTTGCCTTCAAGTAGTAGATCACCTCATACAGGAAGGACACCAACTCCAAGAATGCTCTATCTGCAGTCCTCAGAATACATATAAAGAGCAACATTCCATTGTAGGCTCATTAATGAGGAGTTACCTGACCGAATTATCTTGTTCAATCCACTCCAGAAACTACAAATACATTAGTTGTACATAAGTAAGAGAACCATGGAGAGTCCATGTAATGAACCTCAAAGTAAGAAAACACATCCAACTAAATTGCTTTAACTTCGAGCAATCTACAAGTCTTCAAAATCTATAGTAACCCATCCAAAAACAGGACCATCTCATCTTGATCAGTTGTGAAAGTAAGATATGATGCAGTCAAAATAAGAGAAGTGTACATGATGAAACAACATCCAAGAAATGAGTCATGCATGAATTTCCATGGGATAAAATTAGAAGGCAGTCTAAGAAAACAAATCATCACTGATAAAAATTTGGGATTTTGTTTAGACTCCTTTATCAAAATCTTATTAAACATTAGTCGTTTGATATTAAGATTAGTATCCACATAAATTTAACCATTTATGAGATTTTGATAAAATATTTCAACCCTATAGTCCAAGTCATCATTCAGGTTCTCCTTAAGAGGTACAATAAGATCATCAACCTCAAGCTGCGTAGGAAAATATGAAACTATTTTCCTAGAAGCATTAAAAGTTACAGCAGTCGGATCAACCGCACTCACTGAGGTTGAAATTTTTGTGTTTTCCTTTTTGGAAGCATCAAGTGAACTTGTAAAAATTTTTCAGTCAAGGTGAGAGTAGTCCTTTCGTTTCCTTGTTTTTTTGGAATTTGGAGAAATGAATCCACTTTCTTCCACCATTTGTTTTTTTCCTTTTTTATAGCTTGATTATAATACGTCCTCCTCAATTTGAGCGGTTATATCATCATCCTTTTGAAAGGATGTACAGTGAGGATGTCTATGGAATGATTCTAGGAGAGATTGATAATGCACTAAAGGCATATCATTATAGGGTTCACCCTCCTTAACAACTTCATTATTCTCAATATTAATAATATTATCATCCGCAGTTGATAGCACAGGGATATGATTATAAATAGCTAGGGATTTAAAGCATTGAAGCTTTCAATAGGTTTTTTTGTAGCATTATCTGTAGTGGCCTTTTCCACCCAAATTGACTTGAAATGTGGGGGTAGAATCCCTTTGAGTTTCACAATCGTTCATTAGATGACCAAGTCTAGAACAGTTTTTACAGTAGTCTAGAACATTCTCAAAGACAAAATCTTGAATAAACCCCTTATCTCCATTTTGAATCTGAAATCACGATGAAAATTCATAAGAGATGTCAACTTCTATACAAATCCCAATTACCGATGGTCTTGATAGATTCAAACTAGTAGTGTCTAATCTAAATGCATGTCCTAATAGTTCAATAATGGGCAATAAAGCGCTATGATTAAAGAGATGAACTGGTAATCCCAAGAAACTAATCCAGATATAAATGATGGGGGGGGGTTCGGAACCAACATAAAATTACAGAGTTCACTTAAATTCTTTAATAAGAGATCCCCCATAATTCCAAGAACCACGGGTCCATAATGGGAAATATCCATTCTTCGATGAAAAACAAAAAAAACATTCTAAAAACTCAATAGACAGATATGAAAATTCATGAAGCCTATACCTTCCATAGTTTTGCACATAAATACCAGTGAAGGGCCACGCTTGAAAAAAATACCAACAAGAACAAATAGAATATAGGAGGAGTGTATATGTACCTCATAGTTGGAGAAATAAATCACTGATAGACCTCTATGTCTATATTTATTTGGAGATATACTATCGGAGATCATTGATTCAGCATGAGTGGAACAACCCGTGATGACGTCCATAAATGATATGACATTCAGGATCCCTTCTTGATTGTCTGAATTAGGGGTTCATTCATTTTCTACGATGGGCAGCATCTCTTTGCCTCCACTTGGGTAAAAAAGTAATGGAACAAAGATGTGTTATAACCCAATGAATAGAAATTGAGTTTCGAACCCCTTACCACATGGTAACATTAAACTATAATGCCTTATGATGAAATA
This sequence comes from Viscum album, assembly GCA_963277665.1. Taxonomy (NCBI): domain Eukaryota; kingdom Viridiplantae; phylum Streptophyta; class Magnoliopsida; order Santalales; family Viscaceae; genus Viscum; species Viscum album. The sequence goes on along the minus strand of OY728132.1, from coordinate 1,473,138,794 downwards.
ATATAATTTTCAAAATAAAATTCCATTAATTATGAAGATTCATTACATAATATGTATAATTTTGTGTATACTCACTATATAGAATAAATTAGCTTCATAACATTAAATCTTTCCCAAATGAAGAAAACATATGAAAAAATCTATGACCTAGGGTCCAGAACTTCTATGTATGACCTTTAAAACTGGTATGATAAACATATATCAATTATTTTATTTCCAAATAAATTTTATAAGATTAATAAATTATCCTTAAACAATTTATTTCATTTATTTTAATGATATATTAAATTACGTAATCTATTATTTCCACTTCGAGTGTTTTGCAGATGTTCAGTTCAAAACATCAATATAAAATTGGTATGTTTAACATGGTATAATTAATCTGTGTTCCATAATCTCTAATATATTAATAATGAAATTGTTATGATTATTTATATATTAATTATACTTTTAAAACCAACTATTAATGATGATCATGGGAAATGAAGTTTGTTACAATCCTAGATATGGTATGTTGTATGTAGAGACGAGTAACGTTCTCATATTTAAAAAAACATTAAATTAAGAAGTTAATTATGATTTTATATATAGATAATTAATATTATATCATAAATACCTTATTATCTCTTTATATAATTTATATATACTTTCCATGTGATGTGGTGATGAAAAATGAATCACACTGCTTTGTATGGGTGGTAATCCACACATATGTACAATCGAAATTAACATTTTTCAATGGATGTAAAGGAAGGAAAATAAATGATATATTATATATATATAATATTAAAAATTGCATGAATACATTAAATCTATCATTATAACCATCCATGAGATCTGTTTATTGAAAACATATTATATCGATTCCTGAGGTGGTTATTAGATACAGACATGAATAATGGTTATATCTCCCTATTAATATAATAAAAAGACATATTAAGGATAAAAAGTTATCATAATAACATATCATTATATTTTAAAAACATTTTATATTATATAAAAATGGTTATAATTGTTTTAAAGAGGTATAATAATAAATAAAACTAAAACATTTAGTTAAAATCCATACCTCTTCTTCATAAATATTCATTTTCTTTTACCTTAATCCCTATAATGTTGGTATTATGGAAAAAATTAAAACATCAATTAAATGGGTATGTATTTTTTAAGGCAACTTGTCTAGGTATCTTCCCAACTATAGTGCTTAAAAGGTGTGAGGAAGATATGAGAGGATATTCCCCTTTATAAGTGAAGGGAAATGTACTCTTGGAAATACATAATTTATCAACATAATATAAATTACCTTTCAATGAAAGGTGTCAAAAATAGATATATTTTTAATATACGATGATTATTAGTTGAAATTACCATATGAAATAAATGTTTTATAATGATATGTGATGTTATCACCCTTCTCTCTTTTTTAACACCTCTTAACCCTTTTAATTATTTTTGTGATATAGAGGTTTCATTAATATTTATGGGTAATAAAAGATACTATAAAAGGATATGTTACTAAAATAGAGAATATTATTTAAATTATAAAACATATCAAATTCAATTGCATGGTGGTAGGATTTTTATGAATATTAAATCATTAAATAAAATATTATTTATTATAAAATATTATTAATGGAAATTTTGGAACTATTCATTTACATTGAAATTAAATTCACAAATATAAAAAAGGAAATATAATAATAACTTTAAACAGGTTAATAGTTAATTATATATGTCTATAATATTCACTGGATGCTATAACACACCTAAAAAAAGTACTTTTAGCATTTATAAAATCATTTATTTTATATTTATACGCATTGCACAAACATCGTGTTAGTGTTGCGTATAGATTTAAGGTAATTGTTTCAACAGTCAAAATAAATAATAAATTACCATTATAAAAATAATTTAATTAGTATAAAAATAAATGATATAATTCTTTGAAAACTTATTTTTATCCATTTGTGGGCTTGAAGGGGAATTTTTAAAGCAAGGGAATGACATTTTGTGTTCTTCATTACATAAATTAATATATCAGTCATTTTCAATGAAAATGGATCAATATTTATATTAATTACAATAACTAATTTTTATAGTTGATCCAAAGTAATTTAATATATTTTAGGAAGGTTTTATGGTTATTTTTAGTCTTTATCTTGTTATTTTTAACTTTAATTACCCAATTTACCCTAAGAGATGTGAAAACTATTTACCAAAATTTCCATTATTAATTTAAAAATGAAAGGGAACAATTTATAAAAATTTTAAATCCTTATTAAAAATATGGAATTCATTTTTCAATATCCAATTTCTATAAGTTGTGAAAAATAATTTTTGATAAAAACATAAAATGCAATAAAAAATCATTTTTTAGAAAAAATAGTTTTAAGCATAAAACTGATCATACACCAAAAAAGATATAATGGTGGATACTATGTAATTAATCTTATTATTTATAATTTAAGGATACCAATGTTAATTTAAGATAAAATTTTACTTTTAAATTAATAAATTTATTTAAAACAAATTATTGTTTAACAAAAATCTGTATTGTTTTACTATTAACTAAAAAACATTTTTTTCAAAAAAAAATTCAACTTAAGATTATATTTATAATTTTAATTAAAAAAATATTTCCTAGTCATAAATAAATTATAATTTATAAATTATATTTTAAAATAAAACCATATAATGCATGAAAGTTAAATTTTGTTATAAATAATTCCTTTTTCCTTTTGATTGTGAAATTTCCTTGTATTCTTATAAAGAAAATAACTATATAGAATCTAATTCAATAATATTAAGAAGATATAAATTTTATTTTATAATACATTACATTGGTTGATACATTCTTCCCCCTTTTTGATATTATTTCCTCACAATTTTACCACATTCATGATAAAAATGGTTTAAAGCATTTACAAAATCAATGCTAAAGAGTGGAATATAAAAGATATTATCATGAAAGGAAATAATCTCTAATATTAAAAAATTAACCTTTTTTAAAACATTGATCATAAAAAGGGATAATTAATCATCCCTCTAAAAATAAGAAACTGGAAATGAAAAGGTTATCTACAATAACACCTAACTACATTTCTAATTAAGAGAATATTAGTGTGATGGTAAACTGTGGAGAAGGAGGAATAATATAATTTCTAAATAATTTTGTATAGTGATAGTGAACATTTATCATAGGGAATTTTAGGATCATGATAAATTTAATCACCAAAAAACTATAATTCAATGGGGTGTGAAAAAAACCATCAATTCCTCAAAAATAAAGGTAATAGGAAAACATTTTTATATGGATATCTTTTCCCTAAATATGAGGAATTATATATCTTCTAGATTAATAACTTAAGGAAATATTCTAACTTTATTTTAGTCATATCCTTAAAAAATCCATCATTTGGTTTCTTGTTTCAAAAAGGTCCCAATGTTAGCTCGTCTTTTACTCTAAATGAATAGTATGAATATTTAATTCCAATTGAAAAATAATCAATATCTGACAGAAAATAAGGTATATAAATGGTTAAAAAGATATTATTTATTACATTAATAAAACAAAAATGGTTAGAAAATTATTATATATTAAATAAAATAAATGAATATTCCTATGAAGAAATAATTAATTAATCTCTAAAATAAAATTATAATATCCAAAGTTAAAATTAAATGACTCTACACATAATTAACCCTATATCCTAATTAACATCAATTTCATCAACATTGAAGAATTTTTCTACCAAAATAAATATCTCATAAAATTGATCTTAAATCCTCACATATTTAATAACATTCTCAAAATATAATAATTATCTTTAAACTAGAGTGATACATATACCCTATCCTAATAAAATATCTCCAAATATTTCATTAGTAACATTATAACAAAATCACATGAGACATCAAATGTCATGTCTATTCCATTAAACATAAAATCAACAATGAAGTTATAAACCCATTATAGTGTCAAAAAGTCTAAAATTATCCTCACATTAAAAATAATAATTTCATGAATTATCTAAAACCTCTTCTAATACCAAATATAATATCCTCAAACCCATACTCCCATATCTGGTTCAAAAACATAATATTTACATTTCTAGATTGTATAACTACAAATGTTAACCATTTTTAACCCTTTAAAACATATAAAATAAAATTGAAATATTATATCACTTTCATTCCAAGAATCTTTTAGGATTAGACTGTTAGAGAACTAGGAAAAACTATTACATAAAAAATAATATACATAAATATTTATTTTATAAAAATAAAAAACATGTCCTACTGATTTCTTCACATATAGTGACCTTAATTGGACAAAAATACATAAAACATTTCATCACAAGTGGGTTAAATGGAAAATATTAGAGGAATGATATAAAATAACTACATAGGGTAAATATAATAATTTTTAATAGAATTTACTTATTAGAAAAAATATGATCAAAAGGGTATGATGAAATATTAAAAGTGAATGATCATGTCATTAGATAATTAATACCAAAAAAATGTAGGTCATTGAATAATTATTTAACATAATATAAAATTCATGGAAGTCAATAATCATGATCCATGTGAAAATAATCCTTGATTGAATGATCTAATAGAAATTATTCATATTAATAGATAAATATATTGGTATCCTATGACAATATCTTCATATAACCATTATAAATTTGATAAAAATTCCTTTTTAACAACTATAATCCCATAGGATTATCAAGTATACCATTTAACTTCATCATATCTTAGAGTTACTTATATTCAGTCAACTCTATCATCATTACCTAATGCATTGGAGTGTTATAACGGTCTCAATTATAACATATCATAAAAATTAATTTATTTGTTTCACTCCCAATCCAAATTTAATCAAAAATTTACATGTACCATATCAAGATATTTTTTTTAAAAATAATTCAATTTTTAACATAATAATAACCATATTTCTTTTATAGATTAATTTTCACATCGAAAAGAAATAGATTCCACAGAAATCTATTTCAAATAATAAAAATCCATATGGGGTAAAAAATTATGATTTTATAAGTAAAATATATCTCCAATTGATAATAAGTAACATCAAGGTTTTTTGTCCTTATTTAATAGAAATCACATTAAAATACCATTAAATCGTCCTTTAAGAAGGTCACATTTTCACTTTTAAGATAACATTTAAAAACTAGAAAATCGAAAAATATTATTAAAATGATTTTTTAAAATAATATTTGAAAATTATAATTGAATATTTTAATAAATTAGCAATCCTAACACCTAAAAAATCTATTCTTGTTATAATCACTAATAAAATTCTTTTTAATCATTGGTAATGAGATTAGAAAGTGAACCATGCAAAAAAAGTTAAGAAATTTAATTTTAAAATGTTTTAAAATAAGGTAAAATATCATGTAATGTAACTATTGGAAGTCATTTATGACTATATTAGAAATTTTTTTAAAACATTTTCGAAAAAATTTATATATTGTAGGAATATTATAGATAAAAAAGAAGATAGAAGTTATGTATCACTTATAATGAAATTTCATGATCTTTTTTTAACCAATAAAGGAGGAAATTGAAACTAAACCTTTAAAAATTCATAAATAGAGGATAATAAATTATATGTGGTTTAAAAAAAAATATAATTTGATTTAACTAAATTGAACATTGAATATAAATAATCCCAAAATGAAATGACATGTTAATATAAAACTGTTACCTTTCTGGTAACATTCACAATCTAAATTTTTCGAAATAGAAAATATAAAATATATTCATAAATTCCATGATAAATAAAAAATAATATTTAAAAATTAATTCATGTGGTATTAATAGTACCATTAAAATAAATAATGGTGCACTAGATGGAAAATGTCTATTCAAAATGAGATTTAGAAATAAAAAACCCTTGAAAATATCATAAATTTTTATGTGACAATTAATCCATGACACGATTATGTTAAAATACGTGAATATAAATAAAACTGGTTTAGATAAATCATAAATCTGTTTTGATATCAATTCACACTTAATCATGGGATCCAAAGTCATTAAAGAAGAGTAATATAAAAAATGACTGGAATTTGAGTTTAGAACACCATACCGGTTTTTAACATTAAAAACAAATCACCTTCTATGAAATAATTTTATTTTTAACTCATAAAACTATGAATTATAAATTATTCATGATATAAAATTTAAATTGCGTAGTTTATTCTTGATATAGAATAAATTATGCACATCACCTAAAAACAGGCCTCAGTGAAGGGAAAGTTAGATGAAGTCGTATACCATGAGTCCTAACCTACCATGAATTTCCATCAACAAATATATAATAAAATAATATAAATAAATATTTATATTAATAACCTTAAAATTTGTTAATCCATTTCTCTTAAAACATTTATTTCATTTACATTAAAGGCATATTTAATTACTTAATCAGTTTTTCCTGTGTAAATTGGTTTGAGGATATTGAGTTTAAAACATAAAAATGATTTCAATATAATTATTTAATAAAATAGATATTTGTTACATGTTCTCTAAAATAATAATCAGGAAATTATTATAATTATTATAAAATATTTTTAATTTTAAAACCACCTCTATTAGATGTTCCTAAAAAATGAATTATTTTACAATCATCGAGATAGAGGGTCATACATACACATGAGTAATGTTTCTATTTTTCAATTAATAAAAAAAGAGATAATTAAAGTGTAATTTTAAATTTATATAATTATTATTATATTATTAAATAATTTATATATACCATCCATGTGATTCGATGATGAAAAATGAATTACATCACTTCATGGAGGTAGTTATCCACAAGCTCACACGATTGAAATTATTATTTTACAGTGAATAGAAAGGTAAGAAATTATATGATATATTATATTTTACAAATTAAAAATATATCATTAAAAAATTAAATTCATCATTATAACAATGTGTGAGATGTGTGAATGGGAAAAAATTATCTCAGTTCGCAAGACGATAGTCTGCTGTACTCGTAAAGGATTGATTCCATTCTCATTTGATGGAAGAATGAGATAGATTAAGGTTATGAAATCAACATATTAAAATATAATAATATTATAAATACTATTTTTATTAAATCATAATGTCTAGAATAGTTCTGAATAATTTATTAGATGAAATAAAAAAACATCTAGTTAAAATTTATCCCTCTTCTTTGGACAACGTCCTTTGATTTATACATTCTTCTCTCTAAGGATAGTATTATGAAAAAAATATTAGCTATAAGAAATTGGTAGGGATGTTTTTATTTTGTTTAGGGTTGGATTATCCAAACAATAGTTCATAAAATGTAAGGGTAAGAGAGGAGAGGAGGTTCCCTTTTATAAGTGAGGGGACCTGAACTCTTGGAATTACCTAATGTATTAAATTAATATTAATTATTTCATGTAAAAATTGTAAAAATTGATATATTTTAATATCAGATGTCTATTATTCTAAATACACACATATAATAAAATTTGGACAAGTTTAGGTGATTTTTTCACCAATATCTCCTTGTTTTAATCCTCATTAACTGTTTTGATGATTTCTGTTTTATAAATTTTTTTACTCTTTAAGGGTAAATAAATATACTATAAAAGGAGAAGTGATGCATAAATATAAAATGGTTCATATGGTAAACTTTATCCCATTAATGTTATATAATATAGGTTTTTTAATTTTAATCATTTAGTAAAATACATTTTTAAAAAGATAACATTACTCTCAATTTTGGAACTATTAATTTAAATTGGATATAAAGTAATAAATATAAATTATTAATTCAATTATATACTTTTAACACATATCTAATTGTTTAAATATATATAATTCTCCAGGTACTATAATTCAACCTTAAAATACATTTTATAGTTTTTTAAATCATTTACTTGATTTTTATGCTTCAGGAAAAAAATATTTTGATGACATTTCATAAGTATTTAAGTGGACTATTTAGTCATTAAAATTTAAAAATAAATTTTCAACAAAAAAAAATATTTTAATTATTCCCAAAATAAACATTATGATTAATTCATACCTTTTCTTTATCCTTAAGTGAACATAGATGATAAATTTAAAACTAATAGAGTGATTTCATGAATTTTTCATTACTTAAAATTATATATAAGTCATTTTCAAGGAGAACTAGATCACGATTTCCATAAATTATAATAGATTATTATTTTGGTCAAACCCCACTCATACAATAGATTATTGTCATGTTTTAGGGTTGTTTAGTTGTTATTATATTATATTTAACCTTAATTAATCAATTTACACATAGAGTGGAGATACATATTTACATTGGTAAATATTTATAATGAAAAAAATAATGGGTAAATATTTAAAAAAATTTACCATGTTATTAATAACAAAGATTATATGTTTCAATATTATATTTCTAGATTTGGATGAATTATTTTTTATAAAAACACAAAATGCAAAGAAAAATAATTTTTTGAGAAATGCATTTTTATACCGAAAAATAAAATTATACCAAAATATGGTATAACTATGACTCATATGTAATTAATTATAATATTTATAATTAAATGATACTTATTTTAATTTATGATAATACGGTACTTTTTTATTAATTTATTTGATGAAAATAAAGGATAGATTTACAAAAAATGGTACTAGTCAATATTCAATGGAAAATATATTTTTCAATAAAAAATAAAAAATATTACCTTATAATAATTCTGATATGATGAATTTAAAAATGATATAATTTTTACTTAAATATAATTAAAGAATTTATATTTTATATTTTCAAATAAAATGGTTTAATGCTTGAAAATTCCATTTTGTTAGAAGAAAAGTTTTTTTTTTCCTTTTTACTGAAAAATTAACAAATATTCTTATAATGAATGTTGCTATATAAAATATAATTAATTAATATTAATATGGAATGAAATTTATTTAATATTATCAATACCTCATTTTTTTACTAAGTAAATGATCCATCACATTTTATCGAATGGGGTGATTAGGATGTCATGGATGGAACCACCTATGCATAATACATGGCAGTGATCAAGTAATAGTAATAAAAGATCATTCAGGGGATAGTTATTCCATGGAGTGTGTCGAATGGAAACATGGTAATATTCAATGTATCTTAGGGAATGGTGAGAATCTAATGTGAGCTCAGTACCCTCATATATTTGAGAGATTTATACTTTTTAGGATGAAAATACTTAATGATTTAGAGGATACAATGACAATACAATTTTTATTTGGAATCTTTAAATATTTTTAATAATTTTTTTGAATGTGTTTTATTGGTTGACTAATTTTTTCCCAAATAACTAGATCATAAAATAATTTTTTAATATTTAAAAATCCCACTAATATAAAAAATTGTTTCATGAATTATATAATTTAATCAAATCCTCAAATGGTAATTTCAATACCATGGTTGTATCATTAATAAAAGATATTTCATAGAAGATGTATAATAATTATTATAATTTTTCGTTTAAGTTAACCCATCCCATAATTTTAAATAAATTTTAATAAAATCCATGATATTTAATTATAAATATGTCGTGAAGTCCACTCTATAGGATATTAACCATTTTTACTGATCCTGAAACCCTAAGATGAAACCATATATTAATTAAATTCTTTAAGGAGAACCTAAATTGTTTTTAGATAAATATGAGACCATAAAATCTTGGATAGAATCCCCATTATTCATGTTACTTTATGTTTTTTATTTACCTCATTCACATATGAAATATTTTAGATTCTGAATAATTATTATACAATTATTTGATAGATTAGTTTGAATATAATTATTTTTTATCTATAATCATAATTTTTTAGTGGATAATTGATCATGATTTTTATTAATGACTACTTATTATTATGTAAATTTTTGAATTTTAGCCTATCAAAACTTTTATATTTAATTTTACAATTAAATGAATTCACTGATGAATATACGATGATTGAATTTGGGTTTTTCCAAAATAAAATCATCTATATAATAATATCTTCTCCCTCTCTCATTATTCTAATTCCAACCCATTCATTTGCATTGAATAAATAATTTTTTCCTTCTTGGATTATTTTTGTTTTTTGATTGTGCTAGGATTAATGCAAACATGGGATAAAAATAAGATGGCATGAGGATAATATAATGGGGCTCGACCTACACAAATATAATACAATAGTCAATGGTTTTATTAGAGTCATAGAGTTTGGTGAAAATACATATTTCTTGGAATCAAGTTTATGGAAAATTGGTATGGAAAGGTAACAACCTATGATTTTATCGAGCGTGGTCAATAGATGAGTTGCCATAAATTTTTGGCTTCTTTGTGGCCGCATATATGGAAATTTTTGGTGTCTAGGGTTTTGGGATGTAAAAACATAATCACACAATCTATCATTGATGCGAAACATTTCATGTCACATGTAATTTGGGACAAGGATATCTGAGTTAAATATCACATAATGTTTTATTATGCATCACATATCATAGTACCCAAGCCTTACAACTTGGGTTGTGTAGAATTAAAGTCTCTTTCACTCCAACAACAATATAGGTCATGTGTTTAAATAATCATTACATGTAATTTGAAAAAAAAACACAGTACATATAGAGATGCATCCCTAACTAAACCACAGGTTTCACACACCATGTTACATAACCGTCATACCAGGTTGGCTAACGTAAAATGACTAAGAATTGGTGATAATGGCCAAACTACTATCAAAGGATCACATGTTATGTATAGTATATTACATGTTATGTAAAACACCTAGGTTTCAAAATTAAACAAATAACATGTTTATTATTACTATGTACCAATTTAAAAATTATGGTTTATACCGTTCCAATAATTGATGGTATTTCTAAGTCATTTGATGAACTAATAGTTACTTATCATTATAGAAATGATGACCGAGTGTGGGTTACGTGTTTATAGAACACACAAGGTTTTTAACCCCACTATAACACCTTACTATAATAGATTATTCCCTCCAATCACTTTTTAGAGTCAATAAATCCCATTTGTGATGGTTCATGGTTTCTACTCTCATAGATTATGCAATATTTTGGATGATGAACATTTTTCATGATGAAGTGTATGAACCCTTTTGTTTTTTGTTCCTCCAATAATTACATGCACGCATTAGGTAAACCCTAGTTCTCCCTATGAATCCATATATATAATGTGTGAGTAATTGAAGTTATGTATTTTAGGTACTTCAGGGATTTTAATATTTTAATTATTTCATTCATTTAGATACATGATCTATTTAGAAAAATTTGTGATTATTTGGATTCTCTTTCCTTCCTTGTTTCCATGATCCTGAAATAATTTCTAGGTTTTTACTAATATTTTTGTTACTTGTTATTTATTCACTTATTTATATTTTTATGGAATACTATTGGGTATTTTTTTACTAACAAAAATAAGAGATTTTTTCAAATGTTTTGTGTATGTGGAGACAATACACAATTCAATGAGAATATTTTTTGGCTATAGAGTTGGTGGATATAGAGCCTAGTGGTGCTCTATGGAGATTATTGATGTTGTTACACTTTTTTAGAGATAATGTATTGTGAAATTAATTTTTCAAATTTTCCAAGGTATATCTTTATATAGTAATTTTTGAACTTTGTATTCGCCTGTGAATTTTGGTGTTTCATTTAATGTATTTTAATTGATGATTAGAATGAGTTTCATGAATATTATTTTACAATTGATTGGAATTTATTATATTGTATAGTTATATATTTTTATGTATCTATTTTTATAGGTTTTGATTATTCGAAGTTATAATATATTAATTATTCATTTATAGACCATTCGGGAACCCCTAACCAATTTAATGTGGGAATGTGATGACACACTCAATTTATTTTCTTTCCCAATAGTGGCCTCAGAATGTTGGAATGTGTCAATTGGTTTTCAGGGTACTATTATATTTTGATAGAGTGTTTTATAGAACAAATATACCTTATAGTTTTGGGAGTGAAGTATATGGACATCATAATAGAATACTCTTTAATAAGATATACTCATATACGGTACTTAGTAAGTCTTGTTGATAGGGTAATTCACTAGTTGATGCTTGAACTAATCACTATGGGAGGTTTTGGTTTATAAGGATATAAATATATGATTTTTCTTATTTATTTATTATACATGAATGATATTAACTTGGTTGGTCATAATTAGGGGGTTTCTAACTAACCATAATATTTTTATTTCACCTACTCTATATATAGTTTTACTATGTTTATTGGAAGAGATTCCAAATATAATTGTATCAAAGACTATGGTTGATATTGTTAGATTAATGAATGAAGATATTTTTTAATATTCCACCATGGTCATTATGTTTCCATGATTTTATTGAATTTTTAAGATTTATAGTTTGTTTTTCTATAGTCAGAGTTATATTTTATTTGGTTATATTATAGAACAATTATGCATTATATATTTTCATAATTTTAGTTGATCGTGAATTTCTTATTTTTCAATGTTTGGTGGTTTTCGTATTACATTACAGACTTAAAATGTTTTATTTTGAAGACAATGCCTCTCATTTTTTGAGATTTATGAGCTCGGTGAAAGTCTCCAACAAGTGGTCTATTAGAGGTGGGTTTCGAGGTCATATGTGGTTTTTTATTTCTCTATGAGATGTTTTAGTGAAATATGGTTAGGATATGTCCCATTACTAACGTAGTAATAAAATTATTCTTCAAACCAAAATAAATATTTCCTATTCTCAATATATGAGAATTATTCTGTTATGAATTATTTCTATGTCAATATTTCTGGCATTTCATCCCTCACTACATTGATTTATTTTCCATTTTAGAAAAAAAATTTATCCGGAGAGTATTAGGGTACACATGAATAAACTGAGAGGATGAGAGGTGGAATAATCCCAAAAAGATACTTATAGTATAGTTTGGGATCCTCTTATTGATATATTTTCTGATCAGGAATAATTTCATGTCAGTAGTAATTGTATTGACTTGGTGAATTGGGTTGATTAAAATTCATAAATTTCAAAGTGAACTGTATAAAATAAAATCACTCCACACTCAAGGAATATGTCATCCCATTATTATGAAATGGGGATAAGGGTTATGATATATTTTAAATTTTTATGAGAAGGTATAATATATTGTATCATCATATATGGAGGTGAGAGGTTTATGCTAGTATTTATTAACCAAAGCAGGAAAAGGTTTATGTTTGAGTTTTACACTATAAAATATGGAAAAGCATTTATACTAAAATATTATGACATATAACAAGCTAAAAGGGTTTACGGTAGATTTTATTATTATACAAGAAGATGAGAGGTTTTGGATATATTTTTATATTTCTAATAAGGTGAAATTTTTCATCCCAATAGATTAACATATTTTCCATTTAGAATAAAAATAATTTTTTTGATAGCTTACAATGCACGCAACACCAGGATTAAACAAAACACTATTTAGTTACATTTTTCACATTCAATAAAATTTTAAAGTTTATATATAATTAATATACTAATTCTTTATATTATTAACAAATTAAATATTTTTACATTAATCCAATATATTTTTTAGGCATAAAAATAAGAATAAACCCAATATCACACATAAAAACTAAGGTTTTTCTCTAAAAACAATTTATAGCCTTTTAAGAAAGAACCAATATTGAAATCCAATTTTTGACACTTCAAAATATTTTATTTGACAAAATAAACTTACTATTTTAAAGATGAATATAAAAATATACTTTAGTAAAATTTTGGGTATTTTTCTAATAAGTTCTATGTTTTGATGAATAGTGAAAAATACAATATTATAATTGAAAGGGAATTTTTTCCTCAAAATAATTAATATTTTTGAATGATATTATTTAATGGATTTAAAGTATAATTATATTATTTTTTAACATTTAATACATTTTTAGATATTGGAATAAATTTTACATTGAATTTAGATATAAAAACTTTTCAATCTTTTGCAGGTTTAAATTTTAATTACCCATTTTGTCACCCCATCAATGACATTAATTTTATATTTACTATTACAACATATGTTATTTGAATTTTGAAAAATACATCCATATTTTGAATTAGTGTGTCCAAATTATGTAAATTTTTTTCATTTAATTTGGTCATACGAGTAGAAAAATTTAGTAATATTTTAATTACCAGAGTTAAGGGTAAATCATGTAATTATGGGTAAACATAATATTATAAAATTACCCTAACACTTTTCTTAATTTCATTTTCAGTGTATTTTTTCCAAAATGATACTTTTTCCTAAATTATAATTCTTTTTAGGCTACTTTTGTGGGAATATGTCAATTATTATATTTTACATAAGGATATGTTAACAAATTCATAGTCATGTTTTTAATAAGTATTACATTTTTAATACATTTTTATAGAAAACCTAAACTCGACTATAAATATAACATTTAAGTATAATAATTTTTTTTCATCATGATAATTTATTTTAATTTTTTAGAGATTAAAATATTTCATTAAAGTATTTCACAATAATGATGCAGTAATTGTTTAATCAATGGAAATATAAAATAAATGATATTAAAAATATTAATTTAAATATAATTTTACATAATTAATTACATAAAAGAATTTAGTAGATAAAATTTAAATGTTAGTGATATTTTAGATATTTTGTTTCGAAATTATCATGTTTTTATGATATATTTAAAAAGACAAAAAATGAATGGTATCATAGTTGACATAAATGATAAATTATAATGAATAATTGTTTATTAAATGACAAAAACCTCATAAATATAAAAAATCATCAAAATTTATATAATAATGTTAAATATATCATCAATGATATTTTTGGGGTTCTTTTTTAAATTTATAGTAACTATATTAACTCTTAAAGTGTAAAAAGACTAGTTATCATTGTAAGAGTTGAAGGGTTTAACTAAGGGGTAAGACCGAACAATAAGGGTAAAAATGTGCGATAAACATGTCTAAAAATTATTTAATGATATTATTTAGACCCATAATCATCCAATATTAAAAATAAATCATATTTGGTACATTTTTAATTTAAAAATTAATTTATATTAATTTAATATTTTGAGAGTTTCCCAGAGTGACCCTCCCCTCTCTTATAAAAATAAACCTCCTCCCTCACTTCATCACACCACTTTGATCATTATATAATGACAAAAACCAACCCATTTCACTACAAAAATTATTATATAGATTTTATAGGTTTTTTATTCTAAAAATATCATCAATAGCGTCCCTAATAAGAGACCCTAAGGAAATACATTGAATAATAGGTAATTGTTTTACCAACTCATTCATGTTTTTTTCATATTTTACTTACTCTTACTATGTTGGTTCCATAATAAAGTAATAAATCATGTATAATCTATATGATAAGAGGTTATTATCATTGTGGGACAATGATATCCCACCTTTTATCCACCTTATGAAAAATGAAATCACAGCGCGTGTGTACGTACAACTTACCATCTACATGACGTGGAGTAATTTGTTTTTCATCACCACATTAAATCGATGGGTATAATAATGGAAGTAATGAGTATTTATAGTACTTATTAAATGATGATGTTTTTTATAATTAATATACAATCAAATGCTTTACCATTTTCACCATTAAGGGAATTATACTGTCTTTCATACATAGGTACGGTATCCACGACATGATGAGATTCATTTTCCACTTTAACAATTTATGAATGACTACAAAAAATTATATAATATATATGAAAAGAAAATCATTAGTTCAATTATATATACATATATATATCCTATTCATAAGAAACATTACTTTAATGACAAAACATGTATATGAAAATGGAATAATTAATACATGAAGCAACAAAAAAATGAAAGAATATTAACAAAATTATATAATAAGATCACATATGATATAATAAATATGGATAAGGTTATGTTATAATTTAATAACTTGATTTAACCTTTATACAGGTAGTTAAATCATCCTCAACTAAATGAATGTACGTAGTGAGGGTAAATTTCACAATCCCATTATTATCCAGGGTTGTTTATATGTAAGTATTTACTAAGAAATATTTATCATAAAGTTACATGTTTCTTAAAAATGTATTTTAAAATATTCATACTATCCTTCCACAATTTTTTAAAGTAATTACTTCCCATGATTTAAATTTTTTATAATTTTTTTAAATGATTTTTTATTATTTTCAAAATGAGGTAATTTATAACATTTTCAAGAAAATACAAAAGGACTGTTTTTTAACTTATACTACATGAGAAATGTAACCTTTACATGCTAAAATAATTATTTTCACTGAAAATTATTTCTTCAAAAATTGTGTTCCCCTTGTAAAATAATTTTAATAAAAAAATGTGTATTTATCTGAAGAAGTTTTTAATGATTTTATTAGACTAATTCATCTATATCAACAACCTTTGTTGTATTTTATGCATAATTGAGGTTAGTATCATAAGATACCATCAATCATATTTTATTGTAAGGGTTTATGATATGTTTGACTTTGGATGTTATATTATGATCATAATCATGGTTTATGGTTTATGTAATAACATTTCATATGTGAGTTTTAATACACTTGTTTATTTTTGTTATGTTTCTCCCTTTTCATATAAGGAATGTATTGAACTTAGTAGGTGATGTGTGGGACAGCTATAGGCCCTGGATGACTTGATATGTATCCTGAAACAAACTAGTTTAGTTGTTGGATAACGTCCGAATGGGACGAAGGCCTTCATTTTTATTGATTTTTGATAACCCCCCTTTCAAGGGATGAGGGAGAACCCTTACAAGGCCCGTAGGCTCAGAGATTACAAGGCCCATAGGCTTAAAATATTTCATGACCCGAAGGTCATAGGGAATTCAACCAGACTATCTACAAGGAACTGCCCCTCCCTAGAATCTCTGTCATGATATTAGGTCTCCACCTTTGCATGGTCATCTGGCTAGGCTTCCCGTGCAAGCACAGGCTACTACCGATGGCATAGCCATACCCTCTCATTCTGACAATCCATTTGGTTCTACTTTGGTGAGTGCACCTACCCTGAATCCTCTTTGGGTACTTCTCCTTTTTTGTAGTGTGTCTGGGGGAATTGCATGGGGCCCGAAGGCCCTGAGGTAGCTCAAAGGCCTTAAAGGTGGCCCGAAAGCCCTACAAACCTGAAGGCCTAGTTTCCCTGAAATCCTTAAGGGCTCTAATCCCAAACTGGCGGCCCAAGGTGAAAAGTTCCAACTTATACAGTACCAAACAGTACATACTACGGTACCTACTACAGTCCTCGCACAGTGTAATGTTTTTCTACAGTACCTGTACAGTGTAGAGTTC
Organism: Viscum album; assembly: GCA_963277665.1. Classification (NCBI taxonomy): domain Eukaryota; kingdom Viridiplantae; phylum Streptophyta; class Magnoliopsida; order Santalales; family Viscaceae; genus Viscum; species Viscum album. The sequence continues at coordinate 1,473,121,392 of OY728132.1, read as the reverse complement.
CACTACAGTACCCGCACAGTGTACAGTTCTGCTACAGTACTGCTACAGTACCCTTGAAAATATGCCTCTACCTGGTTTTGAGCCTGGGTCATGTGGATGCACTTAAGGATAACTCACCAACTGGGCTGAGTCTCATGTGTGGGTGTTGGATATCGTATTACTAGCTTATGTATGGTTTCTTGGACAAATCCTAGATGGTATGTTGATGTCCTGTGTTATGCATTCCATTATTATGAGATTAGTTATTGATATTCCATTTGATTATTTGACTAATATAATATACAGGGTCATCTGTATTTATAATGTGTCTATTTATGTGATGTTATTTTACTATATTATATCCCATCCATATTATGGTGAGGATTATATTTCAATGGCATGTGTTTTTTATTTATTCACCTTGTGTTATTGATTATGTTTATTTATTGTAGCTTCCACTGTATTGTTTACCCTTACTTAGTATCTAAACATACCCATTTCTTATGTTTTATTTTTCACCAGGATGTCAATAAGTATACTATAAATGAATTTTCGGGATAATAAAATGTAATAAGAGTGTTTTCAAAGGATTTAATATGTTTCATTCATTTCAATATGTAATGTAAATCTTCTGTACGTAATCTGAACTCCAAAAATGAAAAAATGACCGACCCATCAGAATTCGAATCTTGTATCTACTCTAATGTTAAAAATTAAATCTCCAAATCCAGGATACTAGGTTTTGGTTCATTACAGTTGGTATAAGAAAACTTTTATTAGATTTCTTGGAAAATCTATTTAGATAAAAAAATAGAGAACATAACCCTAAGTTAGACATTGAGGATAAGTATAGAAAAACCTCCTAGAATTTTTTTAAGGAATAGATTATATGGATATTTCTAGAAATACATCCCAATACATATACTAAAAGTGGACTTGGTTCTTGGATAAAGGTATCTAGGAGTAAGAATATTGATATTGTGCAACAGGCCTCACTCGGCATAAATTGGTACATGAAAATGGGCCTTACTGCGCACCTTGTTTGACACACCCAAGGGATATGCTCCTGATAACTCAAGTTTTCTTTTCAAACCATTATGAATTACTTAATAGTAAATATGTCCCAAAAGAATTATTTTTTATGATTATGAGTTTAGCTATGCATAAATTTTAAATTCTTGTTAAGAGTTTAACTAGTTTTAAGTTACGCATTATGATTCATAACCTAATCTACTGTATTCCATTCTTTAGAAATGTTTCCTAGTATAAGGAATGAAAACTCTATAAATTAACATAATACATTTAGTTATTTATCTCCTATGAAAGATAATGACATTTTCGATGGATCTAAAAATGGTTATAAACAGCATATAAATATTCTAGGATAGTTGACTTAGGTTAGGAGTAATAACCTTACCCATATGGAGCACCATAATCTATAATGTGGAGTAACAATGTTATAAAACTTCATGGGACAACAGACTCCATTATTAAATGGGGCTATAAATATATTTTTAGGTGAGAAATGGATAATTTCCTTAGAGAAGATATTTCTTTCTTTAGGAGGTAACAAAAGAGAAATGGTATTTAGGGAAATTTATTTTCTCTCAAGAGATGAATATTAATTGTAGACATTGATTCAAAACAAAGATGAAAATAAAGATATACAAAAAATTAAATAGAGGGAATTTAAATAAATTTTCATAGAAAAATATTTTCCCCTTGAAAAGGGAGAGTATATGATGAGGCAAATTCTGATTCTGATACAAAAATTAGATGGGGATATTGAAAATTATTAAGAAAACTTCACTAGGTTAGAAATGAATTCTACAGATTACGTACCTAATATAGAGAGTAATATTGATCAATTATTTGATCGGTTAAAACCATTCCTTAAATCAGAAATAGTATCCTAAACATTATCATCATATAATGATATAGTCTCAAGTGCTATCAACATAGAAATGGAATTATCTAATTATTATAATTTTTATGGAAATAAAGAGAATAAGAGGGATGTTGAAGACTCTAAAAATTGAAATAAGGATAAGGGGAAGAACAAAACATCTAACTTTCCATATTTTAATAATTTTTGGAAGAAAATCCATGATACTCACCTAAAAGGAATTCAATTTTGTTACAAGTGTGGAGTAAAAGGCCATCATACCAGTGAATTAAATGGAAATAAAAAAGGTACCAATGTTTAATGCTATAGTTGTAAAGAAAAGGGACATTATAAAAGTGATTTTCCTTTGTGTCAAGGTAATTTTCCCTAAAAATTCAATAGGATAAAGGCCAATATTTTGTAATCATAACAGATGAGATTAAAGTTCCAAATGATGTGGTGGAATGTACTTTAACCATATATTAACACTACTGGAAATTTAGGCTATAGCCACGGTTTTATAGATCTGTGGCTATAGTATGTTTATAGCCACGGTTTAATTAACACACCATGGCTACTTCTTCCTTTCCCGCATAAGCATCGGGCTCCTCCCCCCCCCCCATACGCAACCCATCCTCCCTCGACCTCTCTTCTCCCTACTCCTCTCTCGAGCTACTCCCCGCCGAACGTCGTCGCGACCTCCTCCCTCAAGATCCTCCTCGCCGAATGCTGCCGCGACCTCCTCCCTGGAGCTCCAACCTGTTGAATGCCACTATGACCTCCACCCTCGTGCACTCTGCGACCTCCTCCCTTTCGAACCCCGCCACTCCTCCCCCGATCTGTGACCCTCTTCCTCCCTTTACCTCTTTGTTCCCTCCTCCTCCCTCGACCTCTCCACGTCCTCCTCCTCGCCGAACCCCGCCTCTATCGACGATGCTCGATTGTTCACTCTGGGAATGTATTGCCTTTTTTATTCCTCTATATTTTGATTCTTTAGTTTTGTCTTCCTTTAAAAAATCATTAACTTTTTAAACATTGTAGTGAAATTCTTAGAATTTTTTTGTGCATCAATTAGAAAATGATTGAAGGGAAAATCCTATTTAAGCTCATTTGTATACAAAGTTCAACTTATCTAGGAAGTATTCAGAGTTTATTTAGTTCTCTGTCAATGGTGAGGTCAAATTTGGGAAACCTATTTTCTATGAAAATCAAGTGGATTATGGTTCTTCATGTTTTATTCAAGTCTGTTCTTTACTAAATTCTTATAGGGATTCTTAGTCTATGGGTAAACTCAAGTCTTTGGTTATCACTCAAATTGAGGAGGGATGAATGTATTCTTGTTCTTTTATTGGCGATACAATAGATATCAAGATACCTATGTCATATACAACTAAGGTTATCTAGATCTGGTGAGGATCATCCAATCACAAAGACCATGAATCAAGGTAAGGTAGAATTCCATGATTATATTGGAGCAATTAATTTGAAATCTGATTAGGAATAGTATTCTCAGGCTTCATCTTACACTTATCTTGAAGAGGGACAAGTGTGTTCTGCTTATTTTACTAGTGAGGCATTGGTGGTCATAGTATGAATGGCGCCTGTAGGGGTGGTCAGCCAAACTCATGAATCATCATAGGTGAAACTTGGAGCTTGTGAGGATAATTCGGCCACAAAGGGTATGGTTCTCTTAAAGGAATCATCCAATGATATTTCTGGAGTAGGTAGACTATACTTAAGGGAATACTATTATAGCTTCCCTGGAGTGCCCATGAACCATCTTAGAGTGCAGATAGAAACTAAACAATTAGTTCTAGAGAAAATCATAGAATATGCTTTGCAACCAACAATGTTAGAATAAGGAATTCTAGACATAAATTCAACATCAACTTCATCAGTAGGTTATTGATTCTAGGAAAATTTAAAATGTTGTTCAAGAAAAAAATTATCAGGACTGAGAGATTCCAACATTTACCTATTTATAATGAATGTTAATGAACTTGTTATCTAGAAAAAATGAATCCAAATTGAAGCACCACTTCCATAGGGATTGTTTCAGGCCAGAACAAGATTTATTTAAATGGCATACTTTCTTTAGTTTGATCTCAGTAGGATAATCATCAAGAGGTATCATATAAATCTTTTCATTCAAATCACCAAGCTAGAAATCAGTTTTAACAACTAACTTCTCTTTATGAATGTCGTTATAAGTTGAAAAATCTATCAAAAGATGAATTAAATAATTCTTAATAAAAAAGGGAAAATAATTCATCGTAATCAATTCCCTCTCCTTGAAGGATTCCCTTGGAAACTAGCCTAGATTTTTAATTGATTCACTGGCCCAAAAATATTTGGAGAGTCTTGAGCATTCATAAATGCTTCTAGATCATTGTAGAATAGTACTATTCAACCTCTCTTCTAGGCTATTCTATTTGGAAGTGGGGTTCCCTAATAGTTATGTCCCTCGTAATCCCATCAGAATCACAAAACTAAAGGAACTCTATAGAAAGATATTCATGATATTATCTATTCTTCGTTCTTAATAATCTTTACAATGTGAATTTAAATTGAGTATTTTTAGGTTTAAATGGTTTGGAATGCATCATATTCTTTTAATTATCTAAATCCAAACATTCTTAGAGATTTTAGTTATGAAGATGATGAAATTGGATCCTCCAACACAAGAACTCGTCCTGGCTATCCCTCAAAAATCTTAGTGTATGTATTCAAGTAGGATGGAAGCATTGAAATAAGACCTATTGAAGATCACCCTCTTGGATTTTCCCATCACACAATCTCTGGAAAATGAATGATTTATAGTTGTGATGTTACTCAATAACCCTTGGTTGTTGTGTTCCTCTAAGACTTCGAATCTGAAATTCCCTGTCTTATATACTATAGTATATTATTTTTATTGCTTGTATTGTAAAAACTGCTTAATTTCCATGAATGGGTCTTCCTATTCAAAACATATAACCCTTTATTTAGAGATCCTTTTATGATATTTATTGATCCTTTATAGATCTTGTGATTTTGTCTAGAGGTAAATCCATTTTGATCTAGGACCGCCAAGGAGATTATGTTTCATTATAGGATGGGGACCCACCATACATTAGGTAAGGTGATCATGGATTGATTATCTAACTCTATAATAATGGATCATGTTTCCTCAACCTTGAACCTATTATTTATTATAGATGTACTAGGATAAATTTGGAATGTCAATATACTTTGTTTCTTGTATGTTTTTTCTACAAATGAGGAAATCATGTATAATTTTTCATGTTTAAGCCAAATTCCATCAGATTGGGGTGTGCTAGGGCAGGGGGAAGGGTGCTGGGGCAGAGGGAGGGTTGTGTGCGGTTGGGGGGTGGGGGTAGGTGGGGGGGTAGGGGGAGGGGGGTGTGCAGGTGGGGGGCAGGGGGGTGTACAGGTGGGGGGCAGGGGGCAGGGAGAGGGGCAGGGGGTGTGCAGGTGGGTGGGCAGGGGGCAGGGAGAGGGGGTAGGGGGTGTGCAGGTGGGGGAAGGGGGGTGTGTTAGGGCAGGGGGAGGGGTGTGCGCAGGTGGGGGGATAGGTGGGGGAGGGGGCAGGGTGAGGGGGTGTGCAGGTGGGGGGAAGGGGGTAGGGAGAGGGGGTAGGGGGTGTGCAGGTGGGGGTAGGGGGGGTGTGTTGGGGTAGGGGGAGGGGTGTGTGCACGTGGGGGGGAAGGGGGAGGGGGTGTGCAGGTGGGGGGGGGGAAGGGGGTCGGGAGAGGGGGCAGGGGGGTGTGCAGGTCAGGGGGAAGGGGGCAGGGTGTTGTAGTTATGCTTCTTCAAGTCTGGCTCGATCATTTTGGAACTAAATTTTTTGTGATTACTTGTGCTATAGATGTTAGATTGGGGAGATCTTTACGGAGGTGGAAAGCATATAAGATTATCTAAATCAATCATAACTACATAAAAGTCTGACTCGATCATTTTGGAACTCAATTTTTGGCCCAAAGTTGTTGTACTTTTGCTGCTACAGAATTAGCTTTTACTTATTTTATTGTTTTAATAGTTTTGATTGTGTTTATTTCAGGTTTTTTTATAGATATATAAGGAAGAAGTTGATCAATAAACTTGATGGTTTGGTGGCCTAAACCACCAGATGCCACATAGGATCCTATCGGGGCCCCTCTAGGACATGCAAGGAAGTAGGATCTTCTGTTCTTCACACCAGTAACCTGGAAACTTCATGTTGGAGGTTAATATCATTCATTACATGTTCTCTCCAAATCACAAAATACCTTATTTTTTTCATTCTCCCATCCACAATTATTCCACATTTTATCATAGATTTCCATCCAGGTTCGTTACAATTACTAAAATCTTAATTTTCTCAACCTTATTTAATTCAGCCTTTATGTTCAATGGTTCTTCCTCTTTTCTAATCGTAATTTTTTGCCCTAATTTTATTCTACTTCCACTATTTTAAATGCAGTTTATGTAGCTGATAGAAACTTTATATTCATTAATAATTTTAATTTTAATAGTAGTATCAGTATATTTTTTCACAGTAATTTTTTTAATAACATAAATATCGTAGCATGCTTTTTTTTGAATTACTTATGCTTTGTATTTGCAATCTCATTTAATGTACATGATTACCCACTTTAATGTTCCTCTACCTTGCTAAGAAATAACTACTACACTTTTTTCATTTTCAAGTGCATAATGGATGCATTTTAATGATCGCATGTCCAAATACATAATGAATACATTTTTGGGTATTCCAATTTTTTATGAATTCATTCTCAAGTACACATTGAATGCATTTTTATCTGGTGGTATGTTTCTTTCTCATTTCAATGTTGTTTACTGTATGCAATTGAATGCATTCTCATTATGTATACTAAATATTCTTATATCTCCCCCCATTGAGGTTCATGAAGTGAAACTTTTCACTCTCTTGGTGTCTCTGATTCATTCAGTAACATAGTCCTCTTCTTCCCCATCATGTGATATCCTCCCTAAAGTGCATTATAATATTCTAGAGCCTCCGATTCATGGCTCTTACCCTCCTACTGATTTTTATAATTAATATTAATATATGGATTTTATGGGACAAGAACCATGAAGTGGAATACATTGATTCTTCCCATCAAAAATCTCAAGCAAGAGTTTCTGTAGATGTTATTACCTGGAATTTAAGAGGAAATAAAAAACATAATTAATTTTCCTACATTGATTGTAGTGGGTGGTAAAATCCAAACTATAAGGAGTTGAATGAATTATATGGGAAGTACAAATATCTAGGTTTGGGATTTACATTTAATTACTCCATATGCATCTCTATCTTTTTTGACAAAAGATACGTGGTGATTTTATATTTCACCAAACCTTCCCTTATAACCCTCTGCATTTCATTTATCTATATGTGTTACATTTACATAACCTTGATATGATATTGATCGATTTTTTTATCTAACACTTATTATGGCCATTCTTCTGAGTTTTTACCATTAATTTTTTAAACATTATATGATTTCATTTCACAGTTTAATATAATCTTCAGATTTTTGAATCATCTCACACATTTTGTCAAAAAATACAACACAACCCAAGGGGTGTCAAATTGCATTACTATCCCCTCATATCTTTCATGTTTCCTATCGATAGTGGCACAACCTAATCCATTATGGAATACTCAACAGTTATAGAATAATATTACTCAAACGCTTCTGTTGTGTATGTATTGAATGAAATTTGATTTCATTTGAACAAAAATCCTTTATTAGTGATCATGTTATTCAGTATTGGGATTTACATATCAATCTGAATATTATTCGTTCATTTTTTATTATGGAGTTATGTATCATTTATCATGTACAGTTGACACATTGATCACATATATATAATAAGTTGTTATATCTCACTCTTTTTCCTATTATTTACTTACAGGTGGTTACTTATGATGAGGTCAATTCTACCCACCACCATAGAAGGCAGTGAGTTCAACATCAGATTCAGGTAAGGATTCGTCCATTTTTATTCTTTGGCTCAATTTTAATTTGGTTTCATGTTATTTATACGTTCCCTATATCTTTGTATTGCGTTTTGGATCTTGTTGAGGACAATGAAGCACCACATGACTGGAATATCCTCTCAACCTATAGGCATGAGGCCTTCAAAAATTTCATCACAAGGCACAACTCCTTGGTTCAGTTTGGGGTAGGTTACGTTTCCTAAGTTATTTTTTATTAGGTTCATTTTTTTTGTTTATGTCAATTTTAACAGGTTCATTTTGTTCGATTTGGGGATATTCGGTTCAATTAAATTAATTTTAGATCCAATCAAGTATGTTTCATTAGTTTCATTTTTTTCATGCTCAATTATGCTTTATTGAAGACAGTTTTGATTGGTTTGAGCCAGTTTGGATACATTATTTTCAGTTTGGTTCAGTTTTATCTTTTTCAAAACCATTTGGTTTTGTTCCACTTTACTCAAATTGTCTTGATGATGTTTGATTTAGTTCTAGTCATATTAGTATGTTTTTTATTAGTGTAGTTAATTTTACTAGATTTTTTTTGTATAATACCATATATTAGCATGTTTTTGGTTTTTGAAATTCAATTTCCCCCCTTCCTCCCGCTCCCTTCACTCCGGGCTGGAAGATGCTGCCCCCGAATGTCGCTGGTCTGGGACAACATATCGTGGTCACGCCGCAGTCATGTCGCGGTCATGCTGTGGTAATGTCGTGATTTGGCCCTACTCCAGCCACATCCAGCCCACACCACCCCCCTTCCACCTTCATTTCATCTCTCTCCCACCAACATTACAGCCCGCAATAGCCCCCCTTCCACATTTGAATCAGCCTGCACCATCCCCCCAGCACCTTCAAACAGCCCCCTTCCACCAGCATTCCAGCCTCCTCCCACTCCCTTTGTTCTTGGCCGGAAGATGTTGCCCCATGGATGTCGCTGGACCGGGCCAACACGTCACGGTCAAGCCGTGGTCAGGCAACGGTAACGCCATGGTAATGTCATGATTTGGCCCTGCTCCAGCCACATCCAGCCCACACCACCCCCTTCCACCTTCATTTAAGCCCGTTGCCACCAATATTCCAACCCGCAACAGCCCCCCATGCCACCTTCGAATCAGCCTGCACCATCCACCCAACACCTGAAACCCGTCTCCTTCCACCATCATTCCAGCCTACTCCCGCTCCCTTCGCTCCTGGCTGGATGATGTTGCCCCGCAGATGTCACTGGACCGGGACAACATGTCGTGGTCACGCCGTGGTCACGCCGCGGTCAAGCCGTGGTCACGCCATGGTAATGTCATGATTTGGCCCTACTCCAGCCACATCCATCCCATGCCACCCCCCTTCCACCATCATTTCAGCCCGCTTCCACCAACATTCCCACCTGTAACAGACCCCCCCCCCCTTCCACCTTCGAATCAGCCCAGACCATCCCCCCAGCACCTGCAACCAGCACCCTTCCACCAGCATTCCAGCCTCCTCCCGCTCCCTTCGCTCCTGGCTGGAAGATGCTACCATGCAGATGTCGCTGGACCGGGCCAACACGCCACGATCACGCTGCGGTCACGCCGCGGTCATGCCGCAGTCACGCCGCGGTAATGTCGTGATTTGGCACTGCTCCAGCTACATGTAGCCCACACCACCTCACTTACACCTTCATTTAAGCCTGCTGCCACCAACATTCCAGCCCGCAACAGCCCCCCTGCCACCTTCGAATCAGCCCGCACCATCCCCCCACCACCTGCAACCAGCCCCCTTCCACCAGCATTTCAGCCTCCTTCTACTCCCTTTGATCCTGGCCGGAAGATTCTGCCCCGCGAATGTCACTGGACCGGGCCAACATGTCGTGGTCACGCCACGATCATGCCGCGGTCACGCCGTGGTCACGCCTCGGTCACTCTGCGGTAATGTCGTGATTTGTTCCTGCTCCAGCCACATCCAGCCCACACCACCCCCCTTCCACCTTCATTTTAGCCCACTGCCACCAACATTCCAGCCCGCAACAGCCCCGCCTACCACCTTCGAATCATCCTGCACCATCCCCCTAGCACCTACAACGAGCCCCCTTCCACCAGAATTCCAGCCTCCTACCACTCCCTTCGCTCATGGATAGAAGTTGTTGCCCTGCAGATGTTGCTGGACCGGGCCGACACACCGTTGTCACGCCGCCGTCACGCCGCGGTCACGCCACGGTCTTCTATTATGCTATTTTTTCCCTCTATTTTCACATACTATCAAGGCTTGTTTGCGTGAATCTATGTTTTTCTCCTTATTCCATGATAGAATAACTGATCCTTTTATATTTATCACTTGGCTTAGACTTTTAAGGTTTATTACCCAATGATGTATGATCTTCCTTCTTTAAAAATTTCTTGGGAATAGTGTTTCCAACTTCATTTTTTTAAAATTTTCCAAAGGAAGTTTCCTTCCATTTTTCATCATCAGTGGTCTTCATTATCCTTTTGTCTTTAATACATTCTTAGATGAGCATGCTCCATTCTAAACCTGTATGTTTCACATTTCCTTATGAAGTATCAACCCTTCATTATTTGATTCCTTTGGGAGGTAAGTAGATTGCAATGGCATGATAAGGATCCTAATCTGATAAATGGAAGGGATATGAAAGAAATACTTTCAACCCTGCCTCTAACCCTAAAAACATCAGTAGGACAAGTATGGCTGAGAATCAGGTATTCAGTTCGATCTCCTCAACTGTTTTGGATTTGTGAATATCAATCACTACTATTTATATTAGGTTACAGTGGATAGATGCGTATGGATTTCACTGTACATGAAATATTACTGCAATTTGAATAAATATTAGGTTTTAAACACTCCAAAGCCTCCATTTACGCAATAAAAGGGGTTGAAAATTCGAACATAAAGGATTATCATGGCCTCGAGGAGTTCAATTAAAAGAGGGTTCTTCTCTTTTTTTCTATTAGGTTTAGCAGGTGATTCATTTTAATTTTATTATTCATTTGTTTTATTAAATCATTCCAATTAGGAATTCAATTTAAATCATTATAATTAGGCATATAGTTTATCAAGCATACACATTTAATGAACTTTATTTCAATTTTCATTTTTGTTATATAGTTTTTGAAATTGGTTTAACAAACTGAATGCATAAAGTTTATTGAATAAACTGTATGCAACATATAGATTTCTTACAAATTATTGATCAACTATATAAAATTTATCCCATAAACTGGATGCCTAAACTAAATAAACTATATAAACTCTATGCAGTTTATTCAATAAACTGAATGATGTTTACTAAATAAACTATATAAAATGTATGAAGTTTATTCAATAAACTGAATGTAGTTTATTGAATAAATTGAATGTCGTTAAACTATATTAACTATATGTATAAACTGAATACATATTATTGAATAAACTATGTAAACTGTATGTAGTTTTTTTAATAATAAATCTAATCAAATTGATGCAATAATTGATTTCAAAGATGTAAGTTGCCATTGATCAGACTACCACTGATAATGGTTTTTGGGGTGAGCTCTCTTTACACCTGGCCCTATACCCGGTATTTCTCCCTTTGAATATTTTTTCTTTTTAATAAATAATTATTATTTTATATATGTAATATGATCATAAACAATGAAATATTTATAATCTAAGCATGTTTTAAACTAGGTTATTCCTCTACATGTCTTACATGAGTTTAGATGATATGTAAACTCAAAAATACTCTATGGAATATTATAAGTGTGTAATTGTTTCTTTAAGGACAAGAATCTTTTGCAAATATCTGATCATTATATGATTATAAAGGGGCTAGGAAGGGGGGATGGGGTTGGTTAGGGGGAGGGGATGAGAGGGGAAGAACTGGGCAGGGGGAGGGGCTGGTGGGGGATGGGGCTGGGCTGGGGGGATGGGGCTGGGTAGGGGGAGGGCTGGTGGGGGAAGGGGCTGGGTAGGGGGGAGGGGATGAGTGGGGAAGAAATGGGTCGGGGGGAGGGGGCTGGTGGGGGATGGGGCTGGGAAGGGGGGATGGGGCTGTGCAGGGGGTAGGGGCTGGTGGGGGAAGGGGATGAGCAGGGGGGATGGGATGAGAGGGGAAGAACTGGGTCGGGGGGAGGGGGATGGTGGGGGATGGGGTTGGGTATGGGGGATGGGGTTGGGCAGGGGGGAGGGGCTGGTGGGGGAAGGGGTTGGGCATGGGGGAGGGGATGAGAGGGGAAGAACTGGGTAGGGGGAGGGGCTGGTGGGGGATGGGGCTGGGCAGGGGAGAGGGGCTGGTGGGGGATGGGGCTGGGAAGGGGGGAGGGGATGAGAGTGGAAGAACGAGGCAGGGGGAGTGGGCTAGTGGGAAGGGGGTTGGTAGGGGATGGGGCTGGGCAGGGGGGAGGGGTTGGTGGGGGATGGGGCTGGGCGTCGTCCTCCATTTCAAGGAAAATGAAGTCAGAGAAGATAGACCAACTCTATTTTTCATACCGGTAATGCATATTGATTAATCTACCATTAATTTCATGTTCATAATAACATCCCATTGTATATTTCATATTACACATTCAAAATATTATATATTTTCAATTTTCTACCCAACTGTTGATTGTGTTTTCATTTCTTTGTGTTATAATTTATTAATGGTAGTTTTTTTTAGAATGAAGAATAACATGTTTGGTATTTTACATTCAACCTCTTGTTGTAAGTGGGTCTATTGCAGGAGTCCACAGGATTGAAACTGAAGAGATCTAATGGATGGATGGGTACTTTTGGTTAAGCTGGTTTGTCATTGCCTTAATTTTTACTCATTTCTAGAGTTGTGTATTACATCTTTCTTCTTGGTGTTTTGCTACTCCTACAATTAGAACTACATTAGTTAGCTTTTAGATTTTGTGGGATATGGTCTAAATGAGGCAAATTGAAATTATGGTAAGATTCAAATGGTTGAACTGTTTGGGGGGGGGGGGGCAGGACTGGAAGGGTCTGGGGGGAATCTATCCAGGGTCTGGGGGGAATTTGTCCAGGGGGAGGGGGATCTGTCCAGGGTCTGGGTGGTGTCTAGGGTCTGGGGGTGCTGTCCAGGGGGTCCAGCAGGGGGTTGTTGCTATCCAGGGCGGTCAAGTAGGGCGGTTCTGTCCAAGGGGGTCTAGCAGGGGTGGAAAGGGGTGTGCTAGGGGTGCAAGGGATGTGTGTGGGGGGGGGGGGAGGGTGGCTGTTGTTCAGGGGGGATGGTTTTTTATGAAATGGGAAGTGGACTTTGTTTATGTTCAAGGTTATTGGAAAAGCAAAGGATGTTGCCAGCATTGTCATAAATAATGCTTGCACTATCCTCCAGCGCTGGCTTTTTCCAGCTGCGATCACGTCTCAGCTGTGCTGGTGTTGTCCAACAGTAAAAAAAAGGTCTCACAGTTGTCTCTCTCCTTGATCGGGTACTCACAAATAGCTTCTAAAGTAATCAACTGACTGTGTATTCCTAAGATGTCTATATGGCTTGACAAAAGAAGATATAACATCCTTTCTACCTAGATCATAACTGGAGATCCATCCTTTACTTATATGTGGCAAGTATAAGATTCCCTCACTTCCAGAAATGAGAAAGATATTTATAGGATTTTATAAATATACAATGTAATTGAAATTCTAGTCATATTTGATCATTATTTTGTCACCTTGATAAGGAATAAAGTGTCATTATTAACTGATGTCCACATAGAGATGGAATCAAGAACAAGATTCATGGGAATGTGTTAATTATATAATAGAAATTGTTGGATTGGTGTTGCCTGATCCAGTTAGGCTGGATTCTTGTGGCCCGCAACTGCAGCGACGTGGGGGTGGGGAACCATGGAAAAATAGGTAGGGGACTAACAGGGGGAAGAGCCAGATGAAAAATAGGGGCGAGTCATGCAGGGTGGGGGTGGGAGGGGGTGTTAGGTGGGTGGAAGGTAGGGGGACTAGCAGGGGCAGGGGGGACTGGCAGAGGGGTGGTCGTGGTAAGGGGGACTGGCAAGGGGGTGGCAGGGGGACTAGCAGGGGTAGGGTGACTAGCAGGGGGCAGGGGGGACTGGTAGGGGTGGCAGGGGGCAGGGGGGACTGGCAGGGGGCAGGGGGTGGCAGGTGGAAGGGGGACTGGCAGGTGGGACTTATAGGGGGCAGTGGGGACTGGCAGGGGGGTGGTAGGGGACTAGCAGGGGGCAGGGGATGGAAGGCAGGCCTGTAGGCCTACTGTGTTTTTTTATTGAACTTTGATCTATAGCCACGGTTTCTAACCGTGGCTATATGGATTTTTTGTGTTTTACCTTCTGCCAGGGTTTAAAACCATGGATATAAGGCTTTATGAACTATTTCAAACTGTGGATATAGGAATATAACCATAGTTTGAACCATGGTTATTGGATTTAGCCATGGTTTTAAACCGTGGCTATAAGAGTTGACCTATGCCACGCCAATACCAGCCAAGGTTCATTGAACCGTGGCTATAACCTATAGCCACTGTTTTTGGGCTTATATCCACGTTTTCAAACCATGGGTATAGCCTAAATATCTAGTAGTGTAAAACATATCTAATGCTTTATTGGATTATGTTTCATCACATTATTTTATATCTTCCCCATTTTCTATGAAAATTAGATATTTCCCTTTTGAATTAATAAGGGATTTGTTAGTTAAAACATTAAATATAATACTCAATGCCATGATGATGTTTCAGTTAGTATATTTTAAGAGACATAAACATTCTTTACTTATTGAACTTCTAATCATACCAATATTTTACATTCATATAATCATTGTTATGGATTGGAATTTAAAAATATTAAGCCAAATTTTATTTCATGATTAAGGAAATTATGATTTAGGAGGATGAAAAAGAATCTAATATATTTAATATTGAAACTTTATCATATTATTCTTTTCTAGATCCACCTCAGTAGCTCTAATGAATGAAATTATAGGATAGTAATATGAAACAACTTATAGGGATAAAGATGGAAATCTTGATATTTAGGATGAACCTATTCTTAATGTATAAATTGATGTATTTCTTGAGAAATTACTTAGACACCCCATAGTGTGTGACATTTTTCTTTCCCTTTATTTAATCCATTATTTAATTCCAACATTAATGACTCCTTATAGATTGTCCCATTTAGAATTGGTGGGGTTAAAGAAATTAATAGAGGATTTCGGTAATAAGATATTTATTCACCCCAAGGTTTCACCATGGGGAGCCCCTGTTCTCTTCGTGAAGAAAATATATGGATCAATGAGGTTGTGAATTGATTATAGGGAAACAAATGATATTGCAATATCGAAAAAGTATCCTCTACCTCACATTGATGACTTGTTTTATCAACTTAATGGAGCCCGATATTTCCCAAAGATTGATCGTTGTTCTATGAATCAACAATTGAGAGTAATGTTGGAAGACAATCCAAAGATATATTTTCAAATGAGTTATGGTCATTATGAGTATACAATAATTTCCTTGGGATTGAATAATGAACCCTATATTTCAATGAACACATTGAATAGAGTATTGAAGTAATATCTTGCTCATTTCATTTCCATATTAATTGAGGACATTATAATTTAATCTATAATCGATGAATATCATGATAATCACATGTGGATAATTCTTAAGACACATATAAGGGAATAACTATATGCGAAATTCGGTAAGGGAGTTTTTTGGTTTCAATAATTCCAATTTATTTGGCATATATTCTACACTAATGGAATATCAGTTGATCCTAAAAATAAAAAGGTTGTCGGATAATGGCCTACACGAAAAAACATAACCAAGGTACGTAATTTCATTGGTTTAGTAGGTTAATATTGGAAGTTTATTCATAATCTTTCCAATTAGGCTAACCCATTAACCAAGATTACACATAAATGGGTTATGTTTGTTTGGACAAGGTAATGTGAAGAATGTTTTGATAAACTAAGGAAAATATTAGTCAATGATTTGATTTTGACTATACCATCTAGAAGTGATAGGTTTTTCATATTTAGTGATGCATCAGAGAGGGGTATTGATTGTTTCCTAATGAAAAATGATAATTTTAACACATATAAATCAATAAAATTGAAGAATCATGAATAGAACAGTCCACCCAATGATCTAGAGCTAGCAGTTTTAATATTCTCTTTGAAAATATGGACATATTATCTATATGGCGAAATATTTTAGATAAGCATAGATCATAAAGTCATGAAATAAATATTCTTAGAGAAAAAGATCAATAATGGATAGAGGTTAAGGATCGAGACAATTACGGATTGTGATTTCCCAATACAATATCACACGGGGAAGGGAAATTAGGTAACAGATACATTGAGTATTATGGATCATGGGGTTCTGACCCAAATGAGGATTGAGAGGGATTTAATGTTCATGGACCTAGTAATTATAGATATGAGAATTTAAAAGGATGGTGAGACACCAATTTTCTTTCAAATGATTGAAAACCCATCCTTAGTAGAGACGATAAATAATTTTAAATCTAATGATGAGTACATTCATAAGAATATAAAAAGTGTGAATGACAAAAAATTAGTAGACTTTTTTTATGAATATGGTGTTAAAAATTTCATAAATAGGTTATGTGTTTCATCTTTACCGGATCGAAAAAGAGAATTTTTGGACGATACTTATAGCTCGGATTTCTCTATACACACTAGAATAACAAATATGTATTGGAACTTGAAGGAAATTTTTTTGTGGGAAAACATACAGCTAGAAACTGCTGATTATGTGTCTAAATTTTTAGTTTTTCAACAAGTGAAAGCTATGAGGCAGCATCCTAATAGAGTCCTAATATCTATACATATTCTTTTTTTGGAAATTGGAATGAAATGACTATGAAATTTATCTTGGGACAATAAATTAATCTTATGGATAATGATACAATATGGGTCATTGAAGATTTCATAAAAAAATATACACATTTACTTACTATAAGAGAAGACATTCCTCTTAAGATCCTCACAATATCCTATATTAATGAAGTTCTAATACTTCATGGTGTACTTATAACAATTATTTCGGATCATGATCCCCTTTTTAAATCAAAATTTTGAAAAGTATTCTAACGGCCCTAGATATTGAGATCCATTAGAGCACAACCTAGCATCCTCAAACTAATGGAAAGTCTGATAGATCAATTAAAAAAATGGATGACATATTGAGGTCATGATTACATAACATTCATGGTATGTGGGATCCTTACTTACCTTTGGTATAGTTTTCCTAGAATAATAGTTTCCATTCAAGTATTTAAATGGCCTTGTATGAAGCATTATATAGAATGATATGTCATGCTCCAAATTGTATATATGATGTTTGTGAAAGAAATCTTGTAGGCCCAGAACTAATTTAGTAGACAACAGAAGAGGTGAGGACCATTCAAACCCATATCAAAGCAACTCAAAGTATGAAAATGAGCTATGCTGACACATGAATATTGTATTTGGAATTTCTAGCGGAAGATCGTGATTTCTTAGAGTAATATCAATGGAAGGGTATTATAAAATTCAGTAAAAATGTAAATTCAAATGCCATGTACATCAAACCTTTTGAAATTCCAGAACTAATTGGATCTGTGGATTACCATTTAGCAATGCCTCCAAGTCTCTCAAAATTTCACAATGACTTCCACGTATCACTATTAAGGAAATACATCCCAGACCCAATGTATATACTCACCTATGATGAAATAAAACAAAACCATGAACTGTCTTACTATGAATAAACAATCCGAATTATTTATACTAGAGACGAAATATTGAGGAATCAGTTGAATCATCGGTTAAAGGTACTCTGGGGAAATAAAAAATAGAGGAAGTTACATGGGAACCAGAGGATTATATGAAGAACTAACCACATATTTTTTAGAATTTAACACCCCTAAAACATTAAGGATGAAATTTTTGTGTTATGGAAGAATGTAGAACCCCAATACTTTACCATATTTTCATTTTAGAAAAAAATTATGTTTCATGATAGCTTACCATTCACACAACACATGTTTTAAAGAGAAAGCTATTTAGTAATATTTTCCATAGTAAATTAAATTCTAACACTTATAGAGATTTTATATAGTGATTATATATCTTATATATCAAATAAAATATTTTTATATTCATCCAATACATTTTATTGAAATTAAATAATAACATGCTCAATATTACACATAAAAACCAATATTTTTTTATAAAAAAGGATATACCACCATTTAATAGAGAATCTACTTTTAAATCCAATTTTTGAAACATTAAATATTAAATTTGAAAAAAATAAAATTCTTCTATTAATGTGGAATATAATAATTTAATTTAGTTAAATTTTTTGGTATTTTTCTGATATGTTTCATGTTTTGGTGAATAATTAAAAATTTTAATATTTAATTGAAACTAATTTTTTTTAATAAAAATTATTCATATTGTAAAATTATATTATTGAATGGTTTTATAATATAATTATATAATTTTTTATCATTAAATACAATATTTTTCATTTAAATCAATTTTAATTTTAATTTAGATATAAACACGTTTCAATATTTTTCATTTTTGAACAATAATAACCCATTTTCTCCCACCGTAATGGAGACTAATTTTAAATTAATTTCTGATATGTATTTTTTTATAAAAATGGAATAAATATTTTTAATAAGTGGTACCAAATTATTTAAATATTTTATTTTTCTTAACATATTAATTTTAAAATTTAGTAATATTTTAATTACCAGGGCTAAGGGTAAATCAGGTAATTGTGGGTAAAAATAATATTTTTAAATTACCCTAATGATTTTTTAATATAAATGGATGATTTTTTTCAGCCAAAATGATACTTTGTCCTAAATTATAATCCATTTTAATCTAATTGTGTGAGAATATAAATTTTTTTATATTTTATTTATTGATAAGTTAAAAATTCCTTACTCATGTTTTTAATAAGTATTACATTTTAATACATGTTTATTGAGATATTAAATTCAAATATAAATGGAAATTTTAAATGTATTAATTTATCTTTGTAAATATATTTTTTAAAAAGTTTAGATGATAAATAATTTACTGAAATAATTTTAAAGTAAATATGTTGTAATTGTTTAATAAATGGAAATATCAACTAAATGATCATAAAAAAATAAAAATAAAAATAATTTGATATAAATAATGATATAAAGATTTATATACATATTTTTAATTTTAGGGATAAATTAGGATTTTTTATTAGAAATTGTCATGTATTTATGATATATTAAAAATAAAATTAATGAATAGTATCAAAATTGACATAAATGATACTATAAATGAATAATATTTTATTAAATGCTATAAAATTCATTAAAATATAAAATTTATTAAAATAACAATATTATGGTTGAATATGTCATCCATGATCCATTTAGGGTTATTTTGTAATTTTAATTTCACTATATAAACTCTTAATGTGTAAAAAGTCAAGTTGACATGGAAAGATTTATAGGGATTAACTAAGGGATAAATCCAAAAGATAAGTTTATGAATGTGGCATAATATTTTCAAAAAATAATTTGATGAGAGTATTGAAAACAATTATTTGATAAGTGTATTGAAAAAAATAGTAATCATCTTTTAGAAATAAATCATTTTTATCCATTTTAAAATGTAAATTAATTTAATACTTTTAGAGTTTCCATGAGTTACCCTCCCCTCTCTTATAAAAAGGAACCCCTCCCTTTCTTACTCACAACACTTTGAGCCTTCTAGATCAATCAAACCCTAACCATTTCTCCTTCCAACATTATTAGATAATTTTTGGTGATCCTGGTATTCAAAAAATACCACCCTAGTGTTTTTAATAGGAGACCCAAAGGAAGTCTATTGAGGAAGTGTTAATCGAATTACCAACTCATTAAATTTATTTTCTTCTTATACTTACTCTTACTATGTTGTTTCCATAAAATAATAATAAATCTAATATAATAAATATGTTGATATTTTATTATGGTTATGGGACAACCATGTCCCACATTTTATCTATACTATGAAAGATGAAATCACTACGTGTGTGTACGTACAACTTACCATCTCCACATCATGGTGTAATTTGTTTTTAAGCACTTATTTACATAGATGAGTATAATTATGGAAATAATGAATATATATAGTACATATGAAATGATATTTTATCTATATAATTAAAATTCAATCCCATTATTTATAGTTTTCACCATTAAGGGAATGATATCATTGCTTGTGCATACATATGGCCTACCATCTCCATGACACAATGAGATTCATTTTCCACATTAACCCTTGGATAATGATGATAAAAATGTACATAAAGAGTAAATATAATATATATTAATTCAATATAATTATATAAATTTAATATATAGATATCATATTCTTAAGAAACATGACTTGCATAAAAAAACATAATAAAATGAAATAGTTAACACCCAAAACAATGGTAATAATGAAATATTATTAGCAAAACAAAATAAGTGGATGATATATGAAATAATCAACATGGATATGTTTCTATTTTATTTTTATTAAAATGATTAATCTTTTATAACGTAGGCTAATGCACCCTCAACTAAAAGATGGTATGAGGTAAGGATTAATTTTATAATATCATTATTAACTGGGATTGTTTTTAAGTAAGTATTTTCTAGATCATATTTATATACATTTCCATGTTTCTTTAAAATGTATTTTAAAAAATAATTAATGTTATTTTAAAATAGTTTAAATTAATTTTTCCCATGTCTTTTCTTTTATAAAACATTTTAAAAATATATTTTTTTTCATCTTCAAATGAAGTAATTTATGACCTTTTCGACACAATATAGAAGGAATGTTATTTTTAAAACTTATATGACATAAGAAAATATTACTTTACAAGATTAAAATTTACTTTTCACTAAAAATATTATATTTTAAAATTTCACCCCGTTTTAAAATAATTTTAGAATAAATATGGGTAATTCTCTCAAGAAATATTTGATGATTTTATTAGACTAATTTAATCATTGGAAATATCCTTTTTTGGATTTTATGAATAATTTAGGTTGATATCTAGAGATAAATTATTCCATATATAATTAAAAGGGTTTAAGATTTGTTTGACTATGTATGTGCTATTATGATATCATTAGTGGTTTATGGTTAATGTATTCACATTTAATGTGATTGTTTTAATAAGAACATTTATGTTGGTTATGTTTCTCCCTTTTTATATATGAAATTAATTAGACTTGGTAAGTGATGGGTGGGACCAACTCTAGGCCCTCAATGCAATGGTAGATCTCATGAGACAAAATAGTTTGGGTATTGGTTGACCTCTTACCCATTTATATATGGTTTCTTGGATGAATCATTGACGATAAGTTTATGATGTCTATTATTATTCATTCCCTCATTATGAGATTAGTTATTGATATTCCATGTGATTATTTGACTACTAGAATATCCATAGTTATGTGTATTTCTCATATGTTTATTTATATATTTATATTTTATTAGATTATATACTTAACATATTATTCTAAAGATAATTTTTTAATGGAATTTTTTGAGTTCTTAAACTGTCCTTATTGATTATGTTTATTTAATATAGCTTCCACTATATTGTTTACCCTTACTAAGCATCTGATCTCACTATATTATTATGTTTTATCATTCCACAGGATGCGAAGATGTATATTAGGACTGACCTGTAGGGATATGTATAGGGAATAATAGTTTTTAAAAGGAGTAACAATGTTTTTTCAATTCATGATGTAATTTAAAGAATATGTATGCAATCTGGCTTCCTAATATGCCAAACTGATCAGTCCATTCAGATTCAAATAATTTATCTATTACAATTTAATAAAGTAAGGCACTGTATCTGGGTTAATAGGGTTAGTTTCATTACATGAAAGGTTTAATGCTACAGTTTTTTTTTCTATGATGGAAAAAGATTTATGCTCAATTTTTGTTACATACAAAAAGGATAAATGTATACCAAAGAGTTTTGTTCCATGAAAGATGGTAAATGTTAAAAAATAGTTGGGGGTTCCCATGATATAAGGATTATGGTTGTAGGGGTATTTCTATTTATCTATTTTCTGGGGAATAAAATCCCATGTAGTTTAAGGTCATATTTTAATAAAATATTACTCTTTGTGTCACTAATCAATTTAAAATATAACCTGAAAATTTTATTCTCTCAATATGGAATAAGACATAGATTAAACTTATATGATTAGGTTGTCACAACTTGACCCTTATTTTATCATTATTTATTAATTTCTCATGAGAATCATGAATAATTTATTGGAAAAAATTAATTTTTTTGTATTTCCACACATCAAATGATTTGGCCACATGGTTGGAGAAACCATACAGTAGTAGTGCAGTTTGGATCTTAAATTTGGAAGATCCATTTCACATAGTTGGAGCATAGTTTTATAAACCATGAATACCAACCATGATGGTTATGTGGTGTTCCCACTAAAGGTATCAATATATGGGCATAATTTGTTAATCTATGAAGAAACCATGTAAGGTACCTAGGATCTCAAAATAGAGAAAATTAAAAAACTACAATTCCATTTAATTTTAAAAAATCAAGACCCCCTCCCACCCATATCTCAAAAAAACCAATATATCCTAGGATACCCTCACACATGACCTTCCACCTAGGTTCCCTCATTTGATGGTTACTTTTATTATGATTTTAGGAGGAATCGTCCTAAGTTGGGGGGTCTTTTCCCCATTATCCATATTCTCCTTATTTTCTTTATTATCATATCTTCTTTTATATTCACAATGATCTCATATAAACCAAAGGTGGGGGTTTATCCTAATTTCCTGGAATTATTATTTAATAGGGTGTGTGATATCCCTTTAATTCCATTCTCTTTCCATTTTGGGTGAGTTATCATCATCTATTATTGACCATGATAGGTTCTTTTTTTCTATATTCCATGAAACCTAAATTATTCTTGTTATTTATTACAAGTTTTACCAAATAAATTCTATATGATATATATTATTTTTACCCCAAACTTTGATATCTAAAATGAATATGTTGTTAGAATATAGATTTATAACATTTATATTGATTTCCCAGAGACAATGGTTGAGGATTCCATTAACATTGGAATTTTATATTTGTTTGGTATTTTATTTATATTTCTTAAGAACTCTGTATTTTTTAGTGTTTGAATAGTATTTTAGAGTTGATTAATTTTTTATTGTGTAGATTGTGTAATTTAATAGTTTTTAATTTGTGGTTATCATCTTTTTTTCAAGTGGTTTCTGAAAGATATAGCTCCGGAAGCTGATGCTAGACCCCGTACAGGTACTAAGTCACTCATCAAAAATGATATATGGTGGTGTAGCTACATCGATAGCCATAGATGAAAAAGAGGAGCTAGAATTCACAACAATAAAAGTATGAATTTTTTAAAAAAAATAGCAAAGTAAAATGGAGAAATTTTTTTATCCCATGTATTAATTAAGTTCAATGATACAATCATGAAGGGAAACACTAGAAGTACAAAAATGATCATTGTCCAACTAGTATACAAAAAATAAAGGATGGGATTGTGGAACAATAGGGAAAACAATGTCACCAATGATATCATTGATAGCCTAGTCCTGAATAGAGTGTGTTTGTAAATGCCCTATCTAGTCAACAACTATAACAGATGATGCAGATGATGGTGTCATCATACGGGTAGTAATATGAGTGCTATGTAGTGGGTATGTACTGATCTATAGTGCGGTTCTGGGTCTGGATGTGGGATCAATGAAGGGTACCTTGGTGGATGGGGTGGATGCGAGTCCCTTACCCCTCTGGTCCTACTCTACAAGATATTCCTACTAGTTAGTAGGATCTATCATCTCTCATAATAAATAATCTCGAGTGATGAATGGTTTAGGAGTACTACATGATGATGGGACAATAGAATTCAATGATGGTGGGAAGGGGTAGTGATCTGGGAAAATTTTGTGAAAGGGATATGGATGTGATAGAAGATTTGGCACAGATTCTCTAGGATGAATAGGTGGATGTCCCAGAGAATTTCTACATAAGATGGGGTGGGTGGATCAGTAGGGTAGGTGGTTCTAGAGGATGGAAAATGTGGATGGTCAGTTGTGGGCATGGACTAGGTGGGTCTTAGGGTGAAGTTGGGGGATGCAGGTGGTGAGGGTTCTGATGCATGGTCTCTTGGGGCTTCCTCAACATCCTCCACTACTCCTGGTGAACATTGGTAAAGATCATCAACCTTGATTAGGAGTTTCATCTTGTGTCGAATTTGGAAGTTGATGGAGTATATAGAACCAAGATAAGTGATTGGTAGGGTGGCATCAAAAACACCAAGATGATGGGATCGGTGTGTAATGAAACATCTCCCCATTAGTGTGCCTCACATCCTATGAGTGTAGGCTCTATAATAGAATACAAACTGAGATACCATGTTGACAACAAGGATGACGATGACAACAGTGAGTATAATGACATCCATATGACTAACAATTTCTTATGTTAATATTACACAATGTGTCATTTTATCATTCTACTATGATTTAGACCAAACCAGGGTCATTTTCTCTAAGTATTCCCTATGTTATCCTAAAGCTTATTCTAACCTATTCATGCCTAGGGTGTCCAAATATGGGTTTCCCCTCATTAATTGCTTCATTAAACATCAAAATCTCAATATTGTGATGCTTATATGAATTTCAAACTCATGATTCACCCTTCTTAAAAGGGTTCATAAATTATTTTTAACCTTTTATCATTATCATTGAATGGGGGTATGTCTTCTCTCTGAATATCAATAATCCCATATGGAAATACCCGAACGACTGAAAATTATTCTGATCATCTGGATTTCAGTATCCTAGGAAATGATTTTAAACTTCAGTTGAATAAAAAAATTCATTCCTGGGAGAAAATATGCATCTTTCAATGTGTTGGCCATGTAATTATTGTGTTTTTTCAATATAGATTTTGGAATTTCCATAATAATCACTTCTAATTTTTTATAATTCAACCAATTGAAACATTTTTGGTTCTCCATCATATTGATAATCTAGATTAAACTTTTTAATTTCCCAATATGCATGATGCTATAGTTCTGTTGGAAAATGATAGGGCTCCCAATATATCAATTGTAAAGGTGTGGTTCCAATGGGTGTTTTTTACAAAGTTCGGCATACCCAATGTGCATCATCTAATTTTAGGCTCCAATCTATTTGAATTGTGTTCATGATCTTTTCCATGATTTTTTTTATTTCACTTTTGGAAAATTCATATTTCCCTCTTGTTGGTTGGTGTTAGTAGTTTTCATGTTGTACTTAATGCCATATATTGTAAGAAATAATTTGATTGCGTTATTAGTTAAATGAGTTCCTCGATCACTAATGATTATTCTAGGAAATATGAATCATAAATACACATATTTCTTTAAGAAATTGATGACCAATTTGGTTGTTCCATGAGTTGTAGATTTATATTTACCCATTTGGAAATGTAGTCAACTCCAAGAAGGATATATGATTTTACATGTGAATTGGGAAATGATCCCATAAAATCTATCCCCTATATGTTAAATATTACAACTTCCATGATTGAATTTGGTTCATTTTGTTCCTTTTTCTAATGTATATAGTTCATTGGAAATTCATACAAATTGGACAGAAAAACTAGCATCTTGGTAGAGTGTTTGTCAAGAAAAGTCCACTTTGAAAATTTTCCAAAATAGTATGTTATAATCCATGATGTCCTCCTATTTTTGATGCATGAAACATTTATAACACAATTTGTATTTCACCCTCTAAAATTTAGAAACATAAAAAACCATCAACACTTCACTTGAAATGAGTGGTTCAACCCAATAGTAATGTAAATATTGAGCCAAAAATATTCTCCTTTACTGGTATGATAGGTCTGGGTACAACTATCATGTGGTTAGATAATTTTCAATATCAAAAAACCACGATTATGACTTTGTATTTATACTGAAGAGTGTTTCATCAGGTAATTCCACTTCAATTTCAAGATCATCATCATATTTTATAAGGGGTTGTGGAAGTCGGGATAAATTATTATTGAAAACCTTTTCAGTTCCCTTAGAATAATTGATGACCATGTTAAACTCTTGAAGTATTAGGATCCACCATATCAGTCATGTCTTGGAATAATTTTTGTCCATCAAATATTCCAAGGCAGTATGAGTAGTGTGCTTAGTTACTTTTTATAAAACTAGATAGGAGTTGATTTTTTTTGAAATAAAAACCAACAACTAAGATATCATTCATTGTGGTTGTATATTTAACTTGACATTAATTTAGTGTGTGACTGTCATAGTAGATTGGCCAAAATATGTGGCTGACTCACTATTCTAAAATAGAACCAACAGCAATGTCCCTGGCATTTCATATCAATTTAAAATTTTCCCCTAATATTGTGAAATGACTAAAAGAGAAAATATCATGCTTTTATTTAAAGTGTTAAATGCCCACAAACATTCTTTAGTGAATTAAAATGGAGTTTTATTTTATAACATATGTGTTTGTGGTGATAAACTTTTTAAAAATCTTTCATGAATCACTGATATAATCCAGTGTGGCCTAGAAAGTTCCTTATTCCTTTAATTGTTATGGGATTAGGTAAATCATTGATAATTTTTTTGAGGGATAAATTTCAATTACCTATTGGAAATTTTATGTCTGATGATTATTCCACCTTGAACCATAATGTGACATTTTTTCCAATTTAAAACTAGACACTTTTCTTCATAGTGTTGCAGGACTAACTGGAGATTTCTTAAGAAGACAACAAATGATCTTCCATAAACTAAAAATTCATCCATGAAAATTTATAATAATTCCTTCACCATATCATGGAATATATGTGACATACATATTTGAAAATTTTATCATGCATTACAAATACCAAATGATATGTTCCTATAGGAACATGTACAAAATGGAATTTTGAAAAAATTTTATAATAATCTTATTGGATGACCTCATTCTAATTGTATCCTGAATATCCATCCATGAAACAATATGATTAATTTTATACTAGTCTCTATAACATTAAAACAATAAATGGTTATGGGAAATTTTATTTTCAGGTTTTTACATTTACATTTCTGTACTAAATGCATACTCATCATCCCGTGATGGTGCGTGTTGAGATCAACTCATCTCCATTATTCTTTTGAACTGTGAGGCCACATTTCTTGGGAACTACCTATAACACGATCACCCATTCACTATTAGAAATTGAAAATATTATCCCGACATCTAGAAGTTTTAGAATTTATTTCTTAAGAATCTATTTTTATTGGTGATGTGTGTCACCTCATTAGTTGACATTTGGGATTTTCACCTTCTTCGGGTAAGATTTTATGGGTGCATAAAGCGGGGTGATTACTTCAATGAAATCCAATCCCCAAAAAATTGACTGCTTCTTTATTTTCAATAATTGAACCAATTATTCCTCTTATGACTCAGAAAGTTCACAATTAATGGTAACTATTAGTTCACCAGTATTATTTAAAAATGAATACTTTAGTGAACTGGGGTGGGGTTTCAGTTCTAGTTTCATTGGTTGAATGATTGTGTGTATGAAAGGTGAGTTTTTTTCCCTTACAAGAGATTCTATATAGTTTACTTCCTTAAATTCATATTTCTCATCTTCATCAGAGAGAATTTCACCACTCTCATCTTAAATTTTTAAGTAGATTTCTCTTTCATCTGTGAGAAAGATGACTTAGCAGTCAAAAGAATCATCTATTTGTTGTGGTGTCTTTTCAAGTTTGAACATGAATTTTTCATAAACTACTCAAAATTTGAGTCTTAATTGATTTAAATCAATCAATTCCTTTTCAGTGGCTAGGAATTGTTGGCCCAAGATGATTATAATGTATCCTTCCACTTCCAAATCCAGAATGAGAAAGTCTACTAGAAAAATGAACATTCCAACTTTTAGTAAGACATCCTTGAGAATTCCTTGGGGATATTTTACTGATTTTTCTACCAATTAGAGTGATAATATAGTTGTATTTAGTTTATCAAGTCCTAACTTGTGGAATACACTCATTGGCATGAGGATGATATTGGCTCCTGAATCGCAAAATGATCTTCTGAAGATATATTCTTCTATTTTAAAAGGAACTGAAAAAATCCCATGATCTCTCATTTTTTCAGGGATTTTTTATTGAATAATAGTAAATCATTATTAATTCAGTTATATGACTCCAAAGTCCATCATTTTTATTTTGTTATAAATCAATTCCTTATAAAATTTTATATAAGAAATTATATGAGAAATTAACTTAAAAAAAGAATGTTGATGTGTAGTTTCTTTAACATTTCCAAAACAAATTGTATTTACATTCAATTCATACTTTCCTTTATCTTTCTAGAAATGTAATTGATGGATTATATGGTGGTGGAGAAATATATATTGTTTCTTATGTTTATCTCTTGTTGAGATTTTAGTAGATTTTGTCACTTCTTGAGGTGTTACTTGGGTAGTTTTAGGTTTTCTTTATCATTATCTCTTTTTCTAATTGTCTTATTTTTTGATTCCACAATTTGTTTTTTTTCTCCTATAAATGGTTGCCAAAAATATAGTTCCTTTTCACTCCTTAAGATTGATTCCTTTTCTTCTTATCTCAGTTATTTCTTTATATTTCCAGGTAGAGTACTAGGAAATCTCTATAATAAAGCCTTTGAGATCTAACCCATTCAATGCTCATGGTTATGCAGTGTTTCCCTTTGGTTCTATATTTTTGTATCTTGTGTGTTCATTCTCTTATCTTCCATTTAAAAAAAGGTCTGAGAGTATATTTTCAATGTTTTATTATAGAGGTAAGGATGGTTGTGAAGGTCTTGGTGGAACTAGTTCAAATTGTTGTTGAACACATAGATGGAAGGGTTGTTGGATTGTTTTCTATGATGTTTGAGGAATAAGATTCATAAGCGGTTATCCTAGTGGTACATTAATTCTAAATTGTCCCAAACCACTTCTTTAATGAAAATCCACTTGATTGTTTTTTAGTTACTATTGAACTGTTCAATTTGGAAATTATTGTTGTGGCTGCTAAAATTATTATCCTTATTGGTTCTAATTAACATAATTAAACTACTGCCTTGGATGTTCATTAACATTTTTTGTGCAGTCTTGATAAATTTATGGGCCACTGCACATTCCACATGATTGTATTTCCATGACTGGAGTAGTATAGCTTAGTGATGTAGTTGGTAGTTTGAATGATTCCAACTTCTTAGTTAATGATTTGACTTGGAAACTAATCGATTATTCTTTTCAACATGATGGATCACACTCCAAGTCAATCCATGATCACTTTTCTACATACTGGCATTATGAGAGTTCATCTATAATTTTTCATCATTATTTAGATGTTTGGAACATTAACACTACATTAGTGGTTGCATCAATAATAGTGTGAGTGGCCAGATGGAAGCCTTGATAAAATTTCTAGACACGAATCTACATTTCAAGACCATGATGTAGGAACTTTTAGGTAATATCATAAAAATGGTCTCAGGATTCCCATACTAATTCTCCATCTTCTTGAGTGGAATTCTGGATGTCATTCCACAATTTCCATGTGAGAATCAGCATGAAGTACATATAATGAAATTTCTTGGCTAAATCATCCCAAGTCATGATTGACTTGGGTGATTTAATATTGAGCCAATCCATGGCTTGGTCTCAAAGGGAAAAGGGGAAGACTCAAATTACTATACCATCAGAAGATACACCATAATTTCAAAAAGGTAACGCAAACTTCCAAGAAGTTTAAAATATTTTATTGGGATCATCACATTAAATCCCATTGAATTAGACCATATTTGAGATCATATGAATGATTCTAGGTTTTATTTCAAAAGTATGTACTTATATAGAATGTCAAACAATGAAAAGCATATCACCATGGATTGATGAAAAGCCCTAATCCATGATGGTGCGCTCATAATATACAGGTTTATCTCCATGTAGGGATGGTTTCATGTTTGGTGGATTGGGCTGGTTTAGACCTACATAATTTCTATAGTTTTCAATTTGTAAACAGTGGTGTTCAGTGATATACATATCAATTTCAGGCTCATAGGCAAGATTTTTTTTGTGCATCAAGACTCCATTAATGTCTCAGAGGGCCCTGATTCATGTACTAAACTGCAAGAAGAATAAGGACTAAGTGGTTTCCGAAATAAATGGTAAAGTAAATTAAAATCAAAATGTTGAATGGGAGAGGTAATAACTTGTTCTTTTTATATGGGTTACCATGCCATAACAAATACCATATTTTATCCCCAAAAATAGTGTCAAAATTTTATCTGCCCATATGCATTGTATAATTAGCATAGGATACAGTGAGATTATATTTTTGTTTCTTATACTACACTTATTACAAGGGTGTAGTATAGTGGTAGTGTGGGGTCGATCCCATGAGGATCTTGGGTTGGATGGAAGGAATTAATCCTAGAACCCTTTGGAATAAGAGTCCCCTCAAGATGGTAGAATTTGGGAAAATCACTAAAACTAAGAGTTGTGTCGATAAAGATAATAGATAATTAATATATCAAGATCAATTTAGGGGTTCCAGAGAATTAATTATCTTTAATTATAACATGGTATGACCCTAAGGTATATGATTTGAATCAAGAAGAGGTCGCTAGTTGGCTATGGTCAAGCCAGCTAGATCTATCTAAGAGATATATATTCCTTGATCTAGATATAGTCACAACCAGGAAGCATTAATCCTAGATACAAAAGCAAGTAGATTCATAGGATAGTGGTTATAGCCTTTTCTAATCCAATTAGATCAGGTTCATTAATTCAAACTTCCTTTGGTTAAGTATTCTTAAATTAATTTGATTGGAAATTTTTATTTATCTTGATCACTATTCCTTAATATTACCAAGTTGATAATTAAATATTAATTAGATTTCATCACCCCTACTCTTGATCCCTACCCTAAGCATTTTAGCTACTCATGGTAGAATCGATCACAATTAGATAAGAAATTTAAAAAAAATTAACATGCTAATATAGATTTAGATTAATCAATCAACCGATAAGCAATGATTAAAATTAACTATTTATCTTACATAAAATTTAGAATTAGAAATATCATCCCTGAATTAATGACAATCAAATCAAATAATTACTTAAGAATATAAATGAGAATAGGAGTGACACATGTTTAATATGGTTTGATGTTCCAGATAATGAAAACACATAACACAGAGTTGGTTATGAAAAAAAGATGAAAAAATGTTGAAGAATGCTTTGCAAATTGATGATCAGGGCTTGGGTAATAATAAAATTATGAATATATTTGATTCATATTGAGTTTTGGGAGAAAGTGTGGAAGGATAGTAGAGATAAATATAAAATAAAAAAAGATAAAAATTAAATTATGTTTTCCTTCTATCAGTGGTGTGCCTTCTGTAGGTAAATACTCAGGTTATTACATGATATGTAATTGTGTTTCATGTATTGTAATTTTTATCTGAGTTTGCTTTTATGAGTTTTGAATCTATGAAAATCTTGTTTAGATATTTATAACATTGACTCATTTCATGATGTGTATCTGGGACTCATGATATGTAGCTTCCTTAGGTCCATTTATTGCAATGTGGAATTTAATTCAAAGGTTACACAATGTGTATTGGTGAATAAAATCATGTAATGGCTTCAAAAAATTAAATTATTCATAAATTCATTCACGAATTTTCCACATGCTGTGAAAATTGTATACATGTCATGTAATGGAGTTTCACAACATGTAATGGGAATTATTGGTCAATTTCTCTTGTTTTTTAATAGAATAATTGAAAACCTATTTCCTACAATAAACAATACATACCTCATCCATTCATGTGTAAAAACAAGTATAATCCATAAAATATGATAGAAAAATGTATATATGATTTCATCTTATCACATTTTCCTATAATAATAGTTTCCACTCTAGAATCCAAATGGAAGTATATGAGGCCCTATATGGGAATAGTTTAAAAAATCTATCATTATGGAATAAAATTGGGGGGAGAATGATATCAGTATATGATCTTGTTCCAGATATAACAAATACCATTCAAACCATTCAGTAAAATAACAAAGTATCATAAAATCCACATAAGAGAAATGTTGATAATCACCAATGATGTTTGGAGTTTAAATTTAGTGAAAAAATATTCCCTTGAATATCTCCTTAGAAGAGGGTTATGAGATTTAAGAATAAGGGAAATATATGACATAGATTTATCATTGCCTTCAATATTCTGGATTATTTAGGGTAGTTTATTATCATTGATCACTCTTATGAAACCTCCCATATGTTCATGATGTTTTCTGTGTATCAATTTTTAGGAAGATAATACCAGAACCATCATATGTAATAAAATAAAAAGGAATGTGATTGGAACATGATCTCTCTTATGAGGAACAATTTATAGAGATATTAAATTGTAGAGATAATGTTTTGCACAATAATACCACCAACCTGGTCAATTTTCTTTAGTTAAATCATAAGTTTGAGGAATTGTGACACCCATCGAGTCACCAGTATGTGTGTATTGGTGTTTGTATCCTTATTTAATATATTTTTTTAGTTTTTGGATTTCAAGGGTAAAAAACTATAAATTTTTGGGAAAATAGTATAGGGAAGATAGTTAGCACACAATAAGTATTAATCTTACACCCAATCATGTAAAAGGGGAAAAGGGAGAGAAAATCCATTTTTCATATAAAGCTCAAAGTTTTTAAAACCATGTGAGGTTCCCAAAAAAATATGAATTAAACTTTTGTTCTAGGTATGACATGCATGGTTAGAGTATAGTTAGGAAGAACCTACAACATCATCGAGATTCACTTGTTTCTCTCGTATAGTTAGTCCTTATTTTTTCTAATATTGTGGCCAAACCATGGGATTTATCTATAATTATTAAAAAATGTTTAAATTTACATTTTTCAATTAAAATTTATAAATCTTATTCTCCCTCACTTATTCCATTTCCATGAGTATCCTCTCCTTATACATAGTAATCTCAATATTTTTCATTCTTGGTGACTTCCCTTAAATCTTGGTGTTTTTCATGAGGTCATCCATATTTATCTATATATTTATCTTCTTTTCTTCATCAATTATCTTTTTATTTCATTTTGTTTCATATTCAAAACCCTATAATTCTAAGGGGGCATGGGGTTAGGGTTTGGGGTTAATTTAACTTCTTTGTGTTTCAGGATTGTGGGTGTCGTCTCTTATAGAATCCAATATTTTCAGATTTTGATAAATTTTTATTTGATAAATGGACCTCATGTTAGTATAAAGCATGAAAAATTCAATCATATTTTTTATTCTTTTCAGATTTGGAAATGAAATTTAAATTATAATAAATCATGATTTTTTATTATTTTATTTATCCATGGAGTTATTGGAAAATCCATACTTTTATCTTGTAATTAAATTTTTAATAGAATTTAAATTTTCATTTTTATTACTTAATTCATTTTGATATTAATTTGAGAAAATACAACAGTGTTTCAGATGCAGCTATTGTGTCTACTGAAAGTGTAGAACCTGTTGATGGTACACAGTCTCAGAATGAAGACATGGATGATACCTTTGGCATGGTCCCTACCCAGATTGATGTTGTTGATGTAATAGCTGAAATAATGGATGTTGTTGTGTCTGCTGAAAATGTTGAACCTGCTGATGGTACATAGAAACAGGAAGCATACTTGGATGCTACTTTGGACATTTTCCCTACAGCTGCTGTAACTGTTGAAAGACTTATTGCAGAACATAATTACCCTGTGACTTGGGGTCTTGATTCAAGTTCTGGAGTGGAATATTTGGTGGCCCAAAACCATGATTTGGGCCCTGGAATTGACCCTGAAAGTGTTGTGGAGCATTCATTTGGTCCTGTTGATTTGGTAGAATTCTCACTTCTTCA
Organism: Viscum album; assembly: GCA_963277665.1. Classification (NCBI taxonomy): domain Eukaryota; kingdom Viridiplantae; phylum Streptophyta; class Magnoliopsida; order Santalales; family Viscaceae; genus Viscum; species Viscum album. The sequence continues at coordinate 1,473,087,547 of OY728132.1, read as the reverse complement.
TTCTTCTAAGGATGCAAAAAGAATATTACCATCTAGCCTGCTGACTGTTGAAGCTGATTCGGTCAACAGATTCTCCTTGCTTACCGTAGTGAGAGAGGATAATGGAACTGAAGTTGATGATCATTTATCAGATGGTGCTGGTGTTACTGGCCTCCTACCTCCTGAAAAAGATGAAAAAAAGACATATGATGGGCCTAACACTAGGGTCAGATAAAAAAATGATGTTCCTATTCTGGAATTGTTAAGGAATTGGGAATCATCCCACAATCATATCCCTTAAACATATTATTATGACCAATTGTCCAGTTCTTGTTGGTATTGTAGAGACAAGGATGATGTTTTAGAATTGGAGTTCCTTAAAATGGGCATCCATGGGATACTCCCTAGTTGCAAACAATCAATTTACTGGGAATTCTGAATCTCTATGGGTGCTGAAACATGATAGTGTGGTGGTTAATTCCATTTTGACTAATTTTTAGTCTGTCACTCTCTCATGTCACAATAATAATGTATCTATTATGGTTACGTTTGTTTAATCTTTAAAACATTACACAAAAATATGAGCATTTCGGATAAGCTTAGCTGATATATTTGAGATCATGACGAGCAATTGGGTTCTTCTTGGTGACTTTAACATTGTTCTAAGTCCTGAGGAAAAAACTGTGGGCACTTCTGTCGTGCTTCAGCCTCTGATTTTTTTACGTTAATTAAATAATGTAGCCTTGCTGAGGTTCCAATTTCTGGTGATGATTACACATGGAGCAGGTACACTATTAATGGGAGACAGGCAAGCAGGCTGGACAAGTGCTTCATTCATGTGGATGATAGGAATTGGCCAATTGATGTGGCTGGGAGAACCCTACCATGTTTGCATTCTCATCACAATCCTATTCTTCTAGATATAATTTCTAATAAAGTCAGGTCAGCCCCTCTTCCTTAAAAATTCAATAATTCTTGGCTCGTTATACCTGGATGCAGAGAGATTGTTTTGGATGCTTGGAAAACTAGTTACTTGGGTAGTTCATTGCACATTTTATGTTGCAAGCTGAAACTTTTCAAGGATAGGCTGTATAAATGGAGCAAGGAGTCCTTATCATCTTTTGATAGTGATATAAGAGAGGCTAAAATTATCCTCTCAGAACTTCAAGATTCTAGTCTGTCCTAGGAAGTTCCCTCCCCATAGGAAATACAGGCTGCTTTAGGACTGGAAAAACTGCTGGCCCTTAAGGATAATCTGGCTCAGAATCAATCCAATGTTAGATGGCTAAAGCAATGAGATAGGAACTCCAAATTCATTCATTGTATTAGCAAAGAAAAAAATTCTAGGAAGAGTATTAATTCTCTTAGCATTGATGGGATGCTCTTTGATTCAGATAATGGTATTGTTGAGGCTGTGACCGATTACTTTGCGAAGCTGTAATCAGATGTTGGAAATGATTATTCTGATAAAATTATCCAATGTTTTGACCCCTCTATTGAAGACAACCAGAATAAGAGGCTTATTGATATCCTCAGTGCAAAGGAGATACATGATGACCTCTTCTCACTGAACATTGATAGTGATGCAAGTTCAGATGGTTTTACTAATAAATTCTTTATGTTCGACTGGGATATTGTGAAAACAGATGTTACAAATGCGTTGAATGAATTTTTTAGATCATCTTACATGCCGTTTGGGATGAATTCGAATTTTATTTCCTTAATACCTAAAAAGTAAAATGCCTTGGACATTAAAGAATTCAGGCTTGTTTCCATCGGGAACACAATAACAAAGGTCATCAGTAAAATTATGGCTAAGCGGTTGGGTGAAATTGGAAAACGGCTCATTTTCGGGAATTGGTTTGGGTTTTTACCTGGAAGTAACATACAAGACTATTTTTATACTGCTTCTAAATGGGTAAATTCTATGAAAAGAAAGGTTAATGATGGAAATATGGTTTTTAAGATTGAAATTTAAAAACCCTTTGACACCATAAGATGGAGTTTTCTATTTACAATTCTAAAGATTCATGGCTTCTCTCCAAGATTTATTGATCTAATTAGATCTATTTTATCCAGTGTAAGGATGTATATCTTGGTCAATGGATCTCCTCGAGGATTTTTTCAATGCTCAAGAGGAGTCAGGAAGGGTGATCCCCTTTCTTGTATTATGTTTTCTATTGCTGAATAATATCTTAGCTGGTTCCTCACAGATCTTTCTAAATTTGGATGGTATCAACAAATGAGACTCGGAAGGGATTTGGGTGCCCCTTCACATTTATTTTATGCCGATGATATTCTGCTATTTGGGATGGAAAGTGATGCCAACATTTATTATATTAATTGAATTTTCTCTCACAATGAAGAGGTTGATGTTCAAGTAATTAATTAGAGATAGTCCTATGTGTTTTTTAGGGATGGAATTAATACTTCAAGGAAAAACATAACTGTGATGAAGCTGGGAGTTAAAAGGGGTTCTCTCCCTTTCACATATCTTGGTGTACCTCATTTTTGGGGCAGGGTTAAAAGATGTTACCTAGAAAATATTTTGCAGCGTATCATCAATCAATTATCAAGCTGGAAAGGGAAAAATATGTCCCAAGCTGGGAGAATCTGTCTAGTTAACTCAGTGATTACCTCAATGTTTGTTTACTCATTTTCTACGTACAAGTGGATGCGATCAATAATAAAAGAATTAAGTGTAAAAATTAGAAACATTGTTTGGATTGGCTCAATTAATGAGAAGAAAGTGGTCACAGTTTTTTGGAATGAATGTATTAAGCCAGTTCAAATGGGAGGATTGGGCATTAAAGTCAATCGAATATTCAATTACTCTCTGATTGAAAAGTTTTTCTGGAAGCTTTTTTCAAATCCTCTTTTCTCCATGGAGTTTATGGAAATTAGATTTATTGGAAAATTTCAGAGTGGATATTCCAACTATATGAGATCCTCTATTTGGTCTTCAATTAAACAGGCCTATTCTGATCTTATGGTTTTCTTGAAATGGTTGGTCATTAAGCAGTCCAACTTGAATTGTTGGACCACCTCTTGGTTGCCACGGCCCATTTGCCATGACATCATCATTTCACCATCTATAAAGCATAAATTGATTGCTGATCTTGGTGGAGGCTTGGTCTTTCCTGAAATTATGCCCTGCCACATAAGAATGGAAGTCACACAATATTTCTTCACTGACTATGATGTTCTGGTATAGACTTCGAATCTGAATGGAATTTTCAGCACAAAGGAATTCTGTAAGTCTCGTTGTGGTAACTAGATTCACCCCCAAGATGGGTTATGGATTTCATTAAGTCCTTTATTCCCCCTGCATGGTCACTAATCATATGAAAAATCTGGAAAAATATATTTCCCTTGCAGTTCTTGCTACAGCAAACATGGCTGTACCTTGCCTCGATTTTCCATGTCTTCTTGGCAGTAGATGAATCCATCTCCCATGTTTTCTTCTCTTGAAATTTTTCTCGCATGTTATGGTGTTACATGCATCAGATTTTTCATTTCACCCTTCAATTTCACTCAGTTGATGAATTAATGCAGGACATTGGCATGACCAATTTCAGTGAGCATGTTCATACTCTTCTCTTGGCTGAAATTGAGACTGTTATTGACTTTATTTGGAAGTCCAGAAACGACCTACTGTTCAACAAAGTTCATCTTCGGTTTCACAATGGTTTCTTAATAATTAATCGTTCCATTTTCATGGATTCGAACATCCAAGTAGGCTGTATGGGAAATGATGTTTCTGACTTGGTTTTGTTGAGATATCTTGGTCTTACTGGTAGGGAGAATAAGACACTTATTGTGAAATAAATTTGATGGATTCTGCCTCTTCCACAGTGGATTAAGGACAATGTGGATGGGGTCGCATATGGTGTTCCAGGGCCCTCTGGATGTGGTGGTGTTTCTGAACTTCTCAGGGGGTTTTCAAATGCTTCTTTTTTCTTTTTATTGGCAACAGATATTCCATTGAAGCTAATCTCTGGGCTATAATGAAAGCGATTAGGTATGCTGTCCATTTTGGTTGGAATGAATTATGGGTAGAACCGGAATCGTCTGTTGTAGTTCAAATTTTGAAAGAGCGCTCAAGGAATGTGCAATGGAGGATTCTTCCAGTCTAGATTAATTGTATTCATCTTCTTGGATCACTCGCCATTGAAGTCACACTTGATTATCGTGAATCCAATCAAGTGGCAGATGCTCTTGCGAAAAGAAAAATTAATGAGGTCACCTCCTTTTAGTCTTTGGTGTCGCCTCATTAATGTGATCTTCTTGTTCAGGTGAATTATTGTGGTGAGGATTATTCTAGTCTTTGTAGAGTGACTCTATGATACCTTGTACTGTACTTTTATATTATTTGATTTCCTCAAGAGCAGGTTCGCCTGTCTCCTAGCTTTCTGGGTGTATTTGAGGGAGGAAGAAGAGAAGTCCAGTTAATCAAATGTGAGATAACGATGTTGACCTATATGAGAAACCCTGAACCATTTCTATAAAGAAAAAAAGTGTTCACTTAAAGAAATAGGGATACCATTGATCAGATGAATAGTTTTCTATTTATAGGATTTATTCCCATTCTTCTATTTAGGTTTATCCCTCTCTAGTGATGGCACATTATACCTTATATAGTTGAGCCATGGAGAATCTAACCAGTCCCTATTAATTAATTACGTTCTTACTGCATAATATATTCATCTTTATTTCTATGGGAGTTCTCAATTTCCTTAAATAGTTGGATCTTTTAATTTTTATTTACACCCAATTTACTCTTCTCTCACACTTTTTTGTACACAATGGCCACCCAAGCCTTCTTCACTGAATTTTATGGCGATTTGTAGGTTAATATTGGAGTAATTGAGGATATTTAATTACTAGGATAAGAAATATATGGGATACAGTCGTTATTTTACATACCTATTCAATCCAAAATCACCAATTTATGGTAATAACATAAGGTTTTAGATGATTATAGAAATATAGATCATGAGATATAATTCAAATTATGATTTAACAGGTGAGTTAGAGGATGATCGAAGTTTATACCACTCGTTTTAAAAACTTAATTCAAACAAAAAACTCAATTGAATTCTCAAAAAAAAATCTAGTTTAGATTTCTACCAAACATAAAACTGAAAACTTAAGATATAAAACATTAAATAAAACCTTCTACAAAGATACATCCCGAGTATTTCTATTTCAATACATTACTTGAGTTCAAAATATTGTTTTATTGAAGTCTAATGACAATCCCCTCATCATCTTCACAACTTTGTTGGGGAGGCTACCCGGTGTTTATATTTATAAATTTATTTTATTTCACTTAAAATGATTTTGATACATGACTATGTGTAGTTCAAATCATATCATATTTTTTCTTATCCATATATGAAAACAATATTACTAAAAATTATTAGGAACATAAAAATAACTAAGGAAGTGGAGAGACAGTTTATCACAAATCATTTAAAAATGATCTTTATCTTATTTTAATTGTTATACTAGAGCCACCTTAGGAAGACAAAAATGGATGAAAATTTGGCTCAACTAAATAGCAAACATAGAGAAATTAATGAACCTAATTATAACAATAATAATAAATTATTACAATTGAATAATGAAGACAATTGTGAGTTTAAAACTATAATAATACATTTATATTCTAAATTACATTGTTTTTTAGAAAGGATATTAATAAGAATATGAAGTTATTTAGGAATTAATATAGTAGTTTCAACCCTAGAGGAGTCCCCACAACTTAGATAAATTGGAATTCCTCTACATACTCCTTAGAAGGATCGACCAAGGAATGTTTATACAGTATATAGCCTAGAGAATTCACCACCTAGGATAAACTTCATAAGGTCGTAATATGAAAAGTGATCCTTTTTTTAAGGATCACTCATCTAATGAATGAGATATTCGAGATCATGAAATCAAGTGGATAAAATATATATGAATTTTTAGATATATTCATGTGATTGATATCATCTTGAACACATCATCTATTTGAATATCACAATTTCTTGGTGTTATCGTACCAAGGATTATTGAACAATGACTAGATCCTATTGAATGATTCTTCCTAGAGAGCCTTCATTGAACAGATGCCTACATAATTAAGAGAGTTTATATAAATTATTTCACAAAACTCTGATAAATTTGTTAAAAGATCTACTTCTAGGGGAGTACAAGATGTAAAGAGTTTCAGCTCTCAAATACTTAACATTAAAGGTAAAGAACTAACCTCTCTAGTGATACAATTAGTATAGGATATGATTTAAAATGAATCACCTTGAACACCCCATCATCGAGTGTGAAAATTTTCTAATCTCTATATCATTATAGTGATTGATACCTTAAATTACAAGAGAGTTATGATTCCATGTATTTCAGGAAGTAATAGCAGTAACCAACTAAATTACAAGTATTCAAAGAGTACCCTAAAAATCAATACACATATGGAAACCAACTTCCTTATAGTCTACCCTTACATTAGGATTTTCAAAAACCATAATATTCACCACCATTTCATATACACAGATCTTATCTCGTATCAAGATACTAACAAGTACATGATCAAGAAACCTCAATAAAGGACCTATTAATATGGATTTTGGGACTCAAACTGACCAATAATCCACTCCCACAAATCATGGATCAGAGATGAAGGTCTGGAATGTAGGATCGAAATAATGATGTAGATGCTCAATTTACAAGAGGGGGGGGTGAATTGTATACTTTAAAAAATTCCTTTGGAACCTTTAAAGTTAGTTACGATTAACTATGTTTTCCATAAGAAAAGTAAAGGGCTAAGTTTAACAAAGTTAAACTTAAGAAAATTCACAACACCTCTAATACCAAATGAAAACTTGGAAAGGGATTCCGAATGTAGGTTCTGGAAAAATGGTTCCGGAAATTCAAGCTTAACAAAAGATTACAAAATGAGATTCTACCTTAAAGCGTATAGAATCTAAATGAAACAGAGTACAAGTAAGTAAGTATAAGAAAGTTATACTTTCCTTACAATACAATATGCAGTAGAAAATAAACAAGTAGAAGAACTACAAGTAACAAGTTATAAGTCATTTAACCCAAAGAGAAGGGTATCCAACAACCTTGGATAAAGGTCCTTCGATTTATACTTTCAAACAAGTCTGTCTTACCCACACCAGGGTAAGCCCTCGATACGAAGATCAGAGTCTCTGTCTTGCTATCCCCGCAAGCCCTCAACTTCAAGGTAGTTGGCAACATCTGTCTTACTCAGAATGGAAGACCTCGAACTTCAAGGTAGTCGGCACCTCTGTCTACCTATCCCCGGAAGTCCTCGAATGTAATCACCAACATTCGGAGTCGCACGAAGCAAAAACTGAACGAGCGGTTCAGTACGCACAAGGCATTAAAATCTTTCTCTCTCCAGAAATCACCTTAGAAACATGTGGTCTCTAGATTGATCAACTTAATTATTTGAGCTCTTTCAAATGAGCTCCTATTTATAGGTAAGGTTGGCCTCCTTCCCAACAGTCATATCTTCCTTAAAAATCGGAGGGACCTGCACACATGTCACTTAACCAACGGTTAGTTTATAACAGATTATACGACATTGTTTTATAACAATACAAGTGTAATAGAATGTACGACACAATTTAAAATCTAACTCAAAAGTTCGGAATGAAAGTTAGGAGTGTAAACAAAAAGTCAAAGAGTAGAAAAATTATAAAAGTGTAAGCAAAAAGAAATTTCGGAGTCTTAACCAAAAATAATTTTCGGAGTCTAAATAAATTCGGAGTGTATAAAACAATGATGACTACATTCTGTTTAATAGGTGAAGTAGGAATGAGAATTCGGAATGAGAATTCATCATCAGATTTTGTAATGATAATTCTTCATCAGAAATCATAATGGAAAATTTTTCATTAGAATTCAATGTCGAACTTCATGAAAGTTCGTATCCAGAATTCGTAGTTGATCTTTATTAAAGTTTGTATCCAGAATTCAGAGTTGATCTTTATTAAGGTTCGAATCCAGAATTCGGAGTTGATCTTTATTAAAGTTCTTATCCAGAATTCGGAACCTAAAAAAGAATGCTTTAAATCAAAGTTTTAAACACTTCCGAAAATCTAGAAATGAATCTGAATCTTGTACATAAGAAATATATGGATGAAAATGTGATAAGGATAATTTTTCTTACAAATGAAATCTTCCTTATAAAAGTAATTTTCCTTATAAAAGTAATTTTCATAAAGATAAGGTGTTTGTGATTTTCAAAACAAGAAGGAATGGAAAAGTCATAAGGAAAACCTTATTAACTCAATAATCTCCCCCTTTTTGGAAAGCACAAACATCCTTACGAAAAGTAAATTCTAAGAAGAAATAAAAACATTAAGGCTTATCTCCCTTTACTTTAAGGATATTTATGAATACAACTAACTCCCCCTTAGGCTTTGAAACTCTAAGGATCGTGTTCTAGATTTCTGGAGTGAAATTTCATTATGAATAAGATTGTCTTCTTTAATGAAAAACTCCCCGTTAGATAAGATCTTATTAGGTTTCTTTTTCCTTAAGGGTCTTTTCCTTCTCCCCCTTTGTGATTTTCCAAAATAATTCGATGGAATGGAAAAAAATATCAAAGTACCTAAAAAAATTAGTAATAATATCAAAAGACGAGCAACCAATATTTTCAATAATTTTAAGGATGAAAGATACAACAAAAAGATTGGATTTAACAATTTCGGATCTTTTTCCATCGAAATGATCCCCTTAAGAATAGTCTTGATCTTCTTTAGGTCTTTATGATCTTCTTCAGATTGCTTCTCTAAGACCACAATTCTTGCAGATTGAGCTTCAATCTTTTCTTCCTGGGTTTTAAGCTTTTCTTCCTGAGCCTTCAACTTTTCTTCCTGATCCTTTAATTTCTCTTTAAACTCAATCCGATGATCCCTTTCAAACTTCCCGTTTTGAGAAACGGAATTCAGCTTCCCATTCAGATCTCTGACTTCATGAATCTGGAAGTTCTATTCATCTGTCAGCTTCTCTTCAAAGGAAGAAGTCATCTCATTTATCTTCCTGTCCTCAGTCTCAAAAGCATCTTTAACATTGTCTTGAGATTCATCAAATAGCCTCATCTCTTCTACAGTTTTCCTCGACCAGCTCGTCATCCTCTTGCAAGATCTTTTGTGGGATTCATAGCCAACAAGAAAAGATTTTTATTCAGCTTCTATCTCGACACACTTATCCATAACCATGGATACGGAATCTTATTTCTGATTCAGAGCATGTTGGAGAATTTGGCATCTTGAATCTATAGTCGAGATGGTCAGAATGGAACCTACTACCTTCCATAAATATTGAACAACAAAGTCATGTCCCAACGAGGATGACTCCGAATCTAAAACTTTTCTTGGAGAATTTTCTTCTTCAATAAGCTCCAACTTCCTTTTAGACGAATCACCAAATTCTCTTTTCTTGCTTGCCACTAATTTCGGAGTATCAAGAAGGAGTTGCTTTCCCTTGTCCTTTTTCGAAATGGATTCTTGATATGGAGTTTTCTGCTTGCTAGTAGATACTTGAATAACATCATCAACAACTTTTTGAACAATATCTTCCTCATTCTTATCCTTCTCTAGAGTTACTAACTTAGAGGATTCAGCCTCTGAAGTTCAGAGTTATAGATGGTCCGAAGGTGACCCCTTATAATCATCTACTTCTTTCAATAGATCTCCAGTTTCACCACTTCCATCAGCAACTGCTTCTTCCTCTTCGACTTTTTGAATCAGCTCGAGTTGCTCAACATGATCAGCTCTAATCTCTTCCAGAAAATCAATGTTTCTTTCTGGAGTCTCGGGTAGAGAATCCAAGGAGAAAGATCTCGAAAGTGGAATGTTTCTGGAAACCATCTCATTAAATTTTAACAAGGCTTGGACTGCCTCAGCTTCTGACATCTTCTTCTTGAGCATCTTTTCTTTTTCTAGTTTTACCAATTCATCTTCTGTCCTATCCTTCAAAACCATAGCTTCCGTAGGATCCAATCCGAACTGCGGATCCCCTTCTTTCCTTTTCTCTTTATCTGCTCTCCACTTCGCAACTAATTCATCAGGATATGCTTTCTTCTTCTTCAGTTTTGGAGGTGCGGTTTGAACTTCCTTAGATTTAGGATCCTCTAATTCAGCTGCAACTTATTTGAACTTTATTTTCTTTACTGGCTTAGATGACTCTGGTTTAGCAGCCTTCGGAATCGCTTCTTCTTGATTTTTCAAATCGAATAACTCACTAGTCTCCTTGTTGAAATATGCATCCATCCTCTTAAGAGTATCATCACTCACGAACAAAATTTTGCAAACCCTTGGCTTAGTCCTGCAAGCTTCCTTGAAAGACTCAAGGCACTGAACTATTAATTTTGATAAAATTTCTGGGTACATTACAATTTGGGCTCTGAGATTTCCTTTCATAACATTCTCAATAGTTATAAGAATGTGCCTCATGAAGTTAAACTTACTTAGATTTATCAGAAAATCTAAGATATAGATTTCACTCATCTTCAGACTGTCTTTATCACCTTTCCTCGGTACGATAAGAACTTGTACCCACAACTCTATAATCCGAAAAATTTTAGGCAAGCTAGAAATCTTCGGAGCTTTGTCCTCTAATAGTCCGAGAGTTTTCAAAGATTTTTCCTTGTTGAAGCTTCCTTTAGAATCTGGAAAAACGTGAGATATGAACTCGGCTTCTCCTTCATAGGTCAGCCCTACCAAGTTTGCTGCCTTGGAATAAGAAAGCTTATAGGTCTTTCCATAAGCCTTAACAGAAAATTTCTCCCAATTATCTTCCTTAAAGAAGGAAACTGTTTCATAGAATTCAACAAGTAACTCCGAAAAAACATCATCTTGATTCCCCGGTTTGGACACGGCAATATCTTCCCACCCGTTCAACTTTATGTTCTTCGAAATAAGAGAATCATAGTTGTTGAAGAAATCTGGATGAACCAGCCTTTCTCTGTAAACTAACCATTGTGAAATTGGCTTGGAGGATGAAATATCTTAAGAAGCTAATTCCACAGACATTCGGGTTTAATGACTTCTGATAATTTCGGGACAATGAAAGATGAAGTTCGGAATGGCGTTAAAATGTAGGGGCAGAAATTCGGGATGCTGGAGCTTGAAATCAATGTGGGACAACTATTTGGGGTCCCCTTTATATAGGAAACAAAAAAACGGTTCAACTTCCACGGTTCATCGAACGGTTGTGACAATATGAGATCAGATCTGACGGTCGAAAACCAATTCTCATGAAAACTTGAATCCGATCTTTTTTGAGGTTTTATTAAAACAAATATCTAAGAAAATTATAATCTGAAAACAAAGTATAAGAAAATACCATCAAGTAAAGTATGACTACGAAAACCTGAGTAAGGAAATCATACCTTTCGGATTGGCTTAGGAGAATTATTGGTAATGGGTAATATATAAACAAAATGAAAAATATTTATTACGAAAAGACATAGTTTCACAAAACTCACTACGAAAAACAAACTCAGTATGGAAAATTCAGTATGAAAATTTCATTACAAAATTTGAAAACGAAAAACTCATTTTGAAAGATTCAGTAAGAAAGTCCCGTTATGAAAATACCAGTAAGAAATTATCTATTCCGGATGTTTTCAATACAAAAATTTCAATTCCAGAAGTTTTCTATACAAAAATATCCATTCTGGAAAATTGTAGTTCTAGAAATTTCCATTCCGAAAGTTTAGTTCCGAAAAGATTGAAAAACTAACTTTGAAAAATTTAGTTACTCTAACAATCAAATGTACTCCCCCTATGAAAAGGAGTTTATTACTGTAAGAATAGTTTTTCAATAGAATGTTAATTAAGAAGGATTACCTTACGATTATCATTCCTAACTTCTGTTTAATGTATTCAAATCTATCAGAAGGCAATGATTTTGTGAAAATATCCGCAAGTTGATCTTGCGTTCTGACAAACTGAAGAATAATATTTCATTTAAGTGTGTGATCCCTAAGAAAGTAATGCCTAATATCTATGTGTTTTGCATGAGAGTGATGTGAAGGGTTCTTACTAAGGGCAATGGCACTTGTGTTATAACACAAAATTTGAGTTTTAATATAACTCAAGCCATAGTATGTGAGTGTGTGTTGCATCTACCACACTTGATCACAACAACTTCCAGCTGCTACATATTCGGCTTCAGCAGTGGAAAGTGATACAGAATGTTGCTTCTTGCAGGACCAAGAAACTAGTGAATCTCCTAAGAAATGACAAGTTCCGGATGTACTTTTTCTATCCATTCTATATCCACCAAAGTTAGCACCAGAAAATCTTTTTAGGATAAAAATCATTTCCAGAAGTCAAAATAATCCTAGATCCATGGTTCCCTTAAGGTAGCGAAAAATTATTTTTACTGCCTTTAAGTGAGATTCCTTAGGATTGGATTGATATCTTGCACATAAGAATACTAAAAAAATTATGTCTGGTCGACTAGATGTAAAGTATAGTATACTTCCTATCATACCTCTAAAAGATGTTTGATCTACTGGTTTCCCAACTTCATCAAGATCTAAAGAGTTTGAGGTACCAATAGGAGTACTTATACTCTTAGTGTTGTCATAACCATACTTTTTAAGAAGATCATTAATATACTTATGTGGATATGTAGGTTCCTTCTGGTTTTTGAGAAATTTGAAAACCAAGGAAAAATGTTAACTCACCCATCATACTCATTTCAAACTCAGATTTCATTAGACTTGCAAAAGAGTCGGTCAAAAATTGCTGAGTTGAACCAAATATGATGGCATCAACATAAATTTGAACAATCAAAACATTTTTCTTATCTTTCTTTATAAAAAGAGTTGGATCTTTATTTCCCTTAACATAGTTATTTTGAACCACAAATCCAGTGAGTCTATCATACCATGCTCGTGGGGTTTGTTTAAGACCATACAGAGCTTTGGTAAGTCTAAAAACATAATCAGGATGTTTTGTATCTTCAAAGCCAGGAGGTTGTTCAACAAAAACATCATCTTGAACATAACTATTAAGAAAATCACATTTCACATCAATTTGAAAAAGTTTAAAATTAAAGAATGCTGCAATGGAAAGTAGAATACTGATAGATTCAAGTCTAGCTACTGAAGCATAGGTTTCTTCATAGTCTATTCCCTCTTGCTGATTATATCCTTTAGCAACAAGTCTAGCTTTATTTCTTACTATGACTCCATTATCATCACATTTATTTCTGAAAACCCATTTTACTCCAATAACAGAAGTTTCCTTAGGTCTTTCAACCAAGGTCTAGACTTTATTCCTTTCGAATTCATTTAGTTCATCTTGCATTGCTTTGATCAAATAATCATCACCTAAAGCTTCATCAGTGCTTTTAGGTTCTAATTGGGAAAGAAATGCTAGATGCTCTACTTCATTTCATAAGGAACTTCTAGTCTTTATAGGTTGATTTACATTACCAATGATACTATCACTAGGATGATTCTTAAGAAACGCCTGATTTGGGTTTTGAAAAGCCTGTTCATCAACATAGGGTTGAAAGTTTTCTGGGGTAAATGTATCAGGAATATCTTCTAGAACATTATCCTTATCAGAAGGTTCTTCTACTAATGGTTGACAATCAGTTTTTAAAAACACATCTGATGATGTAGGTTGGGATGGTTTAAAAGGAAAAGGATCAGACTCATTAAATTTTACATGTACTATTTCTTCAAAAGTACAGGTATTTTTATTAAAAACTCTATAATCCGTAGAAGTTTTGGAATAACCTAAGAAAATTCCTTCATCAGATTTTGGTGTGAATTTATGTAAGTTATCTTTAGTATTCAAAATGAATACTTTGCAACCAAAAACCTTGAAGTATGATAGTCTTGGTTTTCTACCATTCCATAACTCATAAGGAGTTTTATTAAGAAAATTTCTAATCAAAACTTGATTTATAGTATAACTAGCAGTACTTACAGCATCATCCCAGAAATGTCTAGCTATGGAATATTCACTCAACATGGTTCTAGTTATCTCTTGAATAATTCTATTTCTTCTCTAAACTACACCATTTTGTTGAGGAGTTCTAGGTGCTGAGAAATTTTGAGTAATACCTTTTCTAGTACAAAAAGATTCAAAATCAGAATTTTGAAATTCTCCTCCATGATCACTATAAATAGTTTTCAATGGAAGGTTTTTCTCATTTTTAACTTGAGCTCTAAAACTTTTGAAATAAGAAAAAGCTTCAGACTTTTTTGCTAAAAAATAGACCCATGTAAATCTAGTGTAGTCATCAACTAAAACAAACACATAATATTTGCCTCCAATACTTCCAGTTTGTGTTGGACCAAAAAGATCCATGTGCACTAACTGTAATGCATTAGCTGTCGATACTTTACCGATTGATTTAAAAATAGATTTATGTTGCTTGCCATATTGACAAGTATCACAAACTTTAGAAGAATAAAATCTAATCTCCGATAGATCCTTAACTAGTTTCTTTTTAGAGAGTTTACATAGGTTCCTAAGATTACATTGACTTAGTATTCTATGCCATAACCAGGAATGATCTTCCATTGCACTTAGGCAAGGTAAATCTACGCTTATTAGGTCTTCTATGTTCAATGTGTAAACATTCTCTTGCCTATTGGCAGAGAGAATAAATTCTTCCTTGGAATTGTGAACTAAGCACTTATCATTCCTAAAATTCACAAGGTATCCTTCATCACATAACTTACTTATGGTAATAAGTTTGTGCTTAAGACCATTAAAAAAAGAACATTTGAAATAAGGGTTTTACCAAGAAGAACAATATTACCAATACCAACAATCTCACCCTTATAATTATCTCTGAAAGTTACCTTTCCTCCTTTCGTTTTGATGATCTTTTCAAAATATCTTTTGTTACCAGTCATGTACCGGGAATATCCACTATCCATGTACCATGTAATGTTGCTGGTACTCACATTATTTTCCTGAAATCAAGAAGAAAATTAGACTTTTGAAATCCAAACTTGCTTGGATCCGAGATTTCTAGATAAAAAAATTTTAGGTACCCACATCTTCTTAGAGAAATAAGCTTTGTGAAATCCTAAGGATTGGGTTTTGTTTAAGAAAAAATTCTTTGCCCAGTGACCACCACATTGACACTTGGTACAAAATGGGGCACTTTGAGGAACAAAATAATTGTAACTGAAAATTGGTTTAGCATGGGAATAACCAAATCCGGATTTATTTCTTAATGGTTGTATTTGGGAATACATTTTATCAAAATTTTCCTTACCATGGGTAAAGTTTGATAAACACTTCATTAAGGAAAAAATCTCGGACTTGAGTTTTATAACCAAGTCTTTATTCTCAAAATCATTAGTTTTAGAACTAGAGCTAGGCTCGAAAAAAAATTTCTTAGAAATTACTTTTTCTAATTCTTTAGAAAGATGGTTTTTCTCAGAACTTACTTCGTCAAGACTTTTTGAAATACTTTCAAAATCAGCATTTTTCTTATCAAGATCTTTAGAAATATCTGATATTTCTTTTGTAAGAATATAATTTCTAGAGTTTTCCTTATCAAGTTTCTTATTGAGTTTAGAATTCTCCATTTCAAGAAGTTCAGCAAACCTAGAGACTTCTTCATAAGTAGGTAATGTATTTTCTTCATCAGAAGAGGATTCTTCATTAGAAGAGTTATAAAACTTACTATCATTAGAATTTAATGAAACATTGGTCAATGATTCAGCATTTCATACCTTAGCCAGAAAACACTAATTATCAATAGGTAATCTGGCTATAAGACCAAGATTCTTCTGTCCTGAAGATTCATAATCAGAAGATTCATCTGAAGAGTCACCACCATTGGCACTCCAGGTGTCCTTAGCTTTCAACTGATTTGAATTTGTTGTAAAAGAAACAATACCATTTCCATTTTTCTTTCTAATATTTGTTAGCATATCTCTTCATTCTGGTTTCATGTTGGAGAAGAGTTCCAAATAACTCATCAAGAGAAATTTGAGTCTTTCCTATTCTCATCTATAGCTATTCTTTTGGATTCCCACTCATTTGGAATGATATCAATTATCTTATCCACAAGAGCTTCATCATCTAAAAATTTCTCTCCAATAGACTGTAGGCTGTTGACTATAGTCATAAATCTCTGTTGAACTTTACAGATTGGTTCACCATAAGGAAAGTTAAAACCATGATATTCAACTCTATGCATAGCTCTCCTAGTCTCAATCACTTTAGATGTTCCAAAGTGTGTAACCTATAACTTCTTCCAGGTACAATTAGATGCTTCACAAGAAGATATTTGGCTCTATATATTTCTTGTCATTGAACATAATAAAGTATTTCATACCTTAAAATTGAGTTGATACTCTTGCTTTTCCTGGTTAGTAAAAGTTCTAACTTCTTTATCAGGAATTTTATAATCACCAGTAAGCATAACAAAATTGTTCACTCCAGTATTGATAACGAAAGTCTTCATTCGATCTCTCCAGTACTCATAATCATTACCATCAAATATTGTTGGTCTTTTAGGATTTATATTATCAATAGAACCAACATTAACTACTATCATACTTAGAATAACCTTTGGCACACAAACTTTTTCGAAAAGAAAAATTCGTAATAACAATGTTCGGAATGAGAAAGTTTGGAATGATAAAGTTCGAAATGGGGAAGAATGAGCAAGAAAAACTTATTCGTAAGTATAAGTATTTCAGAGACCTTCTCTGATACCAATTATAGGATCGAAATAATGATGTAGATGCTCAATTTACAAGAGGGGGTGAATTGTATACTTCAAAAAATTCCTTTGGAACCTTTAAAGTTAGTTACGATTAACTATTTTTTCCTTAAGCAAAGGAAAGGGATAAGTTTAACAAAGTTAAACTTAAGAAAATTCACAAAACCTCTAATACCAAATGAAAACTTGGAATGGGATTCCGAATGTTGGTTCCAGAATAATGGTTCCAGAAATTGGAGCTTAACAAAGTATTACAAAATGAGATTCTACCTTAAAGCGTATAGAATCTAAATGAAACAGAGTACGAGTAAGTAAGTATAAGAAAGTTATACTTTCCTTACAATATAGTATGCAGCGGAAAATAAACAAGTATTAGAACTACAATTAACAATATATATGTCTTTTAACCCAAAGAGATGGTTATCCAACAACCTTGGAAAAGGTCCCTTGATTTATACTTTCAAACAAGTATGTCTTACCCACACAAGGGTAAGCCCTCAATACGAAGATCAGAGTCTCTATCTTGCTATCCTCGCAAGCCCTCAACTTCAAGGTAGTTGACAACCTTTTTCATCCTCAGCAAGGAAGCCCTCGAACTTCAAGGTAGTCGGCACCTCTGTCTTCCTATCCCCGGAAGTCCTCGAATGTAATCACCAACATTCGGAGTCACACAAAGAAAAAACTGAACGAGCGGTCCAGTACGCACAAGGCATGAAAAGATTTCTCTCTCTAGAAATCTCCTTAGCAGCGTGTGGTCTCTAGATTGATCAACATCATTATTTGAGCTCTTTCAAATGAGCTCCTATTTATAGGTAAGGTCAGTCTCCTTCCCAATGGTCATATCTTCCTTAAAAATCGGAGGGACCTGTACACGTGTCACTTAACCAATGGTTAGTTTATAACAGAATAGACGACATCATTTTATAACAAAAAAAGTGTAACAGAATGTACGACACCGTTCAAAATCTAACTCAAAAGTTCGTAATGAAAGTACGAAGTGTAAACAAAAAGTCAAAGAGTAGACAAATTATAAAAGTGTAAGGAAAAAGAAAGTTCAGAGTCTTAACCAAAAATAATTTTCGGAGTCTAAATAAATTTGGAGTGTATAAAACAAAGATGACCATATTCTCTTTAATAGGTGAATTCGGAATGAGAATTCGGAATAAGAATTCGTCATTAGATTTCGTAATGAGAATTCTTCATCAGAAATCGTAATGGAAAATTTTTCATTAGAATTCGATGTTAAACTTCATGAAAGTTCGTATCCAGGATTCGGAGTTGATCTTTATTAATGTTCGTATCCAGAATTCGGAGTTGATCTTTATTAAAGTTTGTATCCAGAATTCGGAGTTGATCTTTATTAAAGTTCGTATCCAGAATTCAGAGCCTAAAACAGAATGCTTTAAATCAATATTTTAAACACTTCTGAAAATCTAGAAATGAATCTGAATCTTGTACTTAAGAAATATATGGATGAAAATGTGATAAGGATAATTTTTCTTACAAAAGCAATCTTCCTTATAAAATCAATTTTCCTTATAAAAGAAATTTTCTTAAAGATAAGGTGTTTGTGATTTTCAAAACAAGAAGGAATGGAAAAGTCATAAGGAAAACCTTATTGACTCAACATGGAATGTATATTTTGACTAGATTATTTCTACCTTTAATAATATGGGAAATCAAGGGTCAGATAAAATCTATACCCAATCAATTCTGAACCCCAAAGGTAATGGTATTTCTGTTTCATTAATGAGTATAAATTAGGTTAAAAGCAATAAATAATCACCTCAAGGACCAGAAGCTGGAAATAGACATCCCAAGGACAATGAAAAATATTTCCTTGAGAAGAAATAAGAAAAGAAAGTGGTTTTAGAGATTCAAATAACAAATAAGTACCAGGTCAGAGCAATGATGGAAGAGGTACCTCAGCCCTAAAATACCTTCCCTAAAAGATGAAACCACACAAGAGAACTAGAGATAAATCTCTATAAAAAGTGGTCATAGAAACATTCATGAGAGTAGAGATCAATATCCCATTACTAGAGACTATCCACAAAATCTCATGGTATGAAAGGTTTCTCATGGTAATGTGTTATCATAAGAGGAAATTGAAAGAAGATGAGAATAAAATTTGACGTATATATTTTTATTCTATGATAACCTACCAAAAACCTAAAAATTTAAATACCCAAGTATATTCACTATCCCTTACAAAATATAATGGTTTATTTTTTTTAAATTAAATGTGTGATATAAGATAATTAATTAATTTTATTCCTTGATCAGTTGATTATTCCCTATAGATAGGGTAACTCAAGCTAGCTATAGTGGTTATACAACTAGCCAACTGAACCACTACATACCAAAATATGAGGTTTGGAAATTTTACTTATAAGAGTTAAATGATTTTTGTTACCAATTAATTTTTACATCTTAAAAATTGAAAAATAAAAAGGCACAACCCATTACTCCTTTATTATAGGACGTCTGTTTTTTAATACTACAAAAATCATAATAAAAATTTATAAATGAACACATTCCATCTCTTTTGGGAAAGATGTAGTGAACTTTTGAATTTTAGATTCAACAAAACAACCCCATGATGAGTAATGTGATTTCAAACTATCTCGTTTTGAAACTCCTTATTATTCTATGGAAGAGATTGAAATGTTTGATGTGATAATTCAAATGGGTGAAGCCAAAGTATCAGTTAATTTTTTTAATGAATCTATTTTTGAAAATTATCTAAATCTAGAATCAAGTTTTTATACTTAATTGTTTGAGGAAGAAAATGAGGAATATTTTATTGAATTACTATAATGTACAATTAAAACTTCTACATTACATGTGAAAGTTTCAAACATGGATAATATTGAGTTATAATCATCACTAGAATAATCCCCAAACTGGAAATGAGGTTTTATCCCTCTAATATGAATTATTTTTTTCTTAGGAAAAATAAAAATTTATCAGTTTTAATTTCAAAAAAAATGGAACACTATCAATAGTATCAGTTATTGTTAATTTTGAAACAAAATTATAAGGTAATATATTGGTAATTAAGAGATATCCTAGGAATTAGTTCCACAACCTATATACATTGAATCATTGTAACCATTTAAATTGAATGGACATAAAAAAAAGTAATTCCAGGAAAATTTATAGAAGGAATCAGTGGAGTAATTTTAAATCCTCTATTCTACTTATTTGTTATGATCATGATTTTTTTTATTACTATCACAATATGTTAGATACATACTTTTTTATTCTATTCTCATTGAAAATTTCATTCAAAAATTATTACAATATGGAATATAAGATAAGTGTGGGGGAGTATAAAATGTCTCTTTTGATAGAAATATTTCTAAGAAGTGTTTTTTCCATTGGTTTTTTTATAACCTAATATAAAATAAAAAGGAAAAAATAATAATGAAAAACATGTTTTAGAGTATATATATATATATATTATTTATCTTGTCTTATTTTTGTTTTATTATATTTATTTTGGGTTTTTAGTCTATGAGAATTTAGATTAAAATTTTTATTTCATTTTTTAAAATTTCACCATGGTTTTTAGGTTTAAATAGTTATAAAAGTTTTTGAAATATATGATTCATGAGTGATTTTACCACTGACTTAATAGAAATTTCTATTTTAGAACTAGGAAATGTTGTTTTATAGAAAATACTTTTATGGAATTAAAATTATGAAATGAGGAAAGTATACTTTTTATCAAGAACCTAGGTAACTTTCCCTTTTTGAAAAATAACACCTTTGGGATCCAACTCATAATAAATTCAAATAAGTCCCTCGAATCCAGAGTAACATGGTCAATTTTGATCCCACATGATTTTCTTATAAAGTTTGGCACTAGGTGTGTGATTAATAAAATTTATTGTACATCCAATAAGTTCTTTCCACAAATAAGGATGGAAATTTTTTATTAAGTTTTTAATTATCAAAAATTAATGGATTTAGGTGAGAGGAATATTGAACCCAAATAAATAAGTGGAAATTAAATTATAATAATGTCATTTGAGTTGTATTATGGAAGTGGAAAATAGAACATGGGTATAAGAAATCTGGTAAAGGGGGGTAAGTGAAATTTACCCAATTTAAAATCCTAATTATACTAAAATATATTATTTCATCACTCTTGGAAGATGAAAATTTTATTAAATTAAAATAGAACAATGAATTTTTTTAAATAGGTTTTATGAAACTTTCAATATTAATGAAACTGTGTTTTTCGTTGTTTATCAGTTTGTGTGCTTGTAGTTGGGAAGGATATTATTTTTAGTCAAATTAATTATATTACCTAAGAATGTAAGATTGTAATGTAGGGGAGTTATGATAGCACACAAATTCATATTTTATAACTATTTTTTATTGATACATAACCCCTTTACTAGTATAAAACCTCAAAAATTCACCCATATTTATTACATTTCTAAATCAATAGATGAAATGTTAACTGGATTAAATCATATGTTTTGTTATTTTATTTATTCATTGAATTATTGGAAAATATATACATTGATCTTGGAATTTAATTTTTAATAGGATTTAAATTCTATTTTTTATTATTTAATTCATTTTGATGTTAATTTGAGTACATCCTACACCGATTATGATGAATTTCATGAGTTGTGGGTCTAAATCTGGAAAAGGATAAATGGATTGAATATATGCCTTTGGAGTTGGTATTTTGTATGAATTTTTCCCAGACATATCGTAAGACTTTTTTTGAAACAAATGAATTTTACATAATAATTTATCCAATAAGAGTAAAAATTTAGTGAGTCTTATGGGCATGTCAGAATTTATTGTCAAACATTTTAAGTCAATTATTTGACTTCATCCTGAAACTCCATTTTCAGACTTTCAAATCATAAAAATTCCCACATTCCATAAGACTTCATCAAATCCACTATATGAATATTACTTAACCCAGTTATATTGATTGAGAGTTTCACGTATCTTATGACTTTAAATTTATAAGAAATCAGTATACCATAGCTTGTAATACTTTGGGACATTTAAAAAAATTAGTTTCATGGAATCAAATTAAAAATACCCAAAATATATGTGTCTCAACCTAAATATTGATTTCCATTTTTATGGGCTACCCAAATCAGAAAATAACACTCCCAAACCTCCACATGACCATCATCCAACAAAATTAAGAAGGGGAAGGGGAAGATCATAAAGCTGAACCAATCTGGTAGTGTTTATGTTACCCAACTAAAGAATATGGTCCCTTGGCCATAACATAGATTTAAGAACTAAAATTAATGAATATTTTAAAGGTTATATAGTCAAGGGAGAAATAATAAGAAGTTTCTCTACTCACATGGGAGATAAATATTTTTTACTATGTAAGGAACCCAAGAAAACTTTAATAAGAACATAATGGTTCACTCTATGAATGCGGGGTTCCAATGATTGTTAGATTAAGATAATGTTTTTGGGATTTCTTTTTTGTTTTTAATTTAGTTTTTCCTTCTTGGGTGATGTCACATAATAATTTTTTTGGTTGAGCTATATTTTATATACATATTCCAATTTTATATAATTTTTAATTGATTACACTTTATTTCTTAGTGATTTCGTGATTCCCTTAGACAATATGAGATTTTAAATATTTTTTAAACTCAATATATTCTTCTCTCACTATCAATTTTTAAGAAACAAACCACCTATACCATATTTACTATCTATGAGACTGTTTAGTGGTTTGATCCAGGAGTAATTAGAGATATCTGATTACAAGATTAGGAAATATAAGAGATACATTTGTTATTTTACATCCCTGTGAAAGATGAAATCACAGTTGGAGGGAAATCATTTGAGGGTTCAGATGATTAGAGAGATGGGGATAGTTAATTAGAATTAAAATTTGATATGTGATTTAGAGGATGATCCAAGGATAGACCACTATTTTTAAAAATTGAATTCAATAAAAAAATTAAATTTCATTATCAAATAACTCCAATTTCAATTTTCATCACACACTGAACCCACTATACAAGAAAATAACACATTAAAATCACCCTCCACTCCAGACACAATGTGAGTCTCATTTTTTCCCAACAATACATGAGTTCAAAATATTGTTTGATAAGATCCTCATGGAATTCCCTTCATCATTATCATCTCATTTATAGTAGTTTTATGTGATGGTAATGATATTTTCACCATTTTTAGGGAGGTTTATTTTCCTAATGTGTTCTTTCCCATGAAACACTTTATGTTCATGGATTTACCTTTAGTTTTGTTATTTTATTATGTGTAAATTATGTTGTTTTGGTCTCATTATTATTATTTTCAGTTGTTATATTTTCTATTGTGTTAAAAAGAGTGTTTTATAGGGTTTTCCAAAATGAAATATGATTTCTTTCTCTTATAAAATGTTTGATAAAATGTTTCAAAGGGAGACTTGACACTAAAATGACGCTTTATTGAATTTTTCAGAACTGATTTTCCTTGTTTGATGCCTTTTTTATGGTATTGATTTTTTTAATAGGTGTGAATTAGTGGTTTAATACAAATGGGAAACCATGGTTGAGTAGGTGAACTAGGAAAAATAGTGCTGCTATAGTTTGTGCATTAACTAGAGGATGTTTCCCAATTATACCATGTGAGATAATTGGATGGATTTTTATATCCCAACAAGGATGATTATGTATCGAATAGTCCAATAGGACTACTATATGGTATGGTAACAAATTAATTTATTCCATTTATAATTCTTGTTGAGAGTCCTTTTTTCCTAAAACCCATAGTTTTGAGCACATAGTTCATAAATTTTAATTTTTTGAGATCAGTTACTACTTATTACCCATACCATTATTTAGATTTTGATTGTTTCCTCTATTATGTTTCCATGATCATTGTTTACTACTATATTGGTCACTTTTATTATAAAAATTGGCATATTTTGAAATAAACCAATGTATTCTAATGTTATTTCAAATAAAGAATTTTTGAATGTCATTTTAAAACTATAACTAATGGTATTAAATGTAAATGAATTATGAATATTTATATTGTTAACATACTGGGATTTTCCTCACACCCTTCATATGCCTTTGGGCATATGTATGCTTGATTTTTTAGGATACAGGTACAAGTAAGTGTTTTAAAAAATTTGGTTTCCCTTAAAAATTATCATCATCCATATTGATGTAATACTCGTATTGACCATAGGTATTAAGGAATTCTCACTTGTGTGTAGAATTTTGAGGATATACAATGATTATTTGTGTTATTTTGTATTAACCTCTCCAACATTGATTGTATTTAAACGAATTTTTATATAGATTTTTTAATCAATTTTTTATGTTCATACTGTGATGTTTATGAGTTGTAAGATGTTAATGTTTCATTACACTATATAGACTATTTTTATATTTGAAACTTTTTATTTGATTTTGTGGGAATCCAACTTATATATATGTCATCTTAGGTTTATAGGTGGAATAAATTGATGGTTATTTGGACTCTATCGGTAAAATTAGTCCCAATGTTTGTATTTTCGTATCCTACTGCTTGTCTCATTCCTGTGACGATATAGAAAGTGCTTCGGGTTTCATTGCAAGCCCATTCGAATGAAATATCATGTCAACCTAGGAATTTCAATTCAAAATGATATTAAATACCTCATTTTTCCATGTTTTAAAGGTAGAATGGATCTAGTACCAAGAGACCATGAGATGTGTGTTTCGGGAAGTGGATGGCTAGCTCTTCTTCATGATGAACCTTGTGTTTCCATGGGTGTTCAAATATTTTTTATTATATTTGAGCTATATTTTGATATTATTCAATGATATTTAATATTGATTACTATTGATTATTGGTTTAGGGAAGAAACCACATGTTTTATGGGAATTGTTTATTTTTATGGTGAAACCGTGAAGGAAATTAGAGATACATGATTTAGGTGAATAGTTAGTATAAATTATGTGGCAGCCCTATGACCAAGCCTAAAACTCCTTCCATTTTAAATTTAATAATTTTAATATGGTTTTATTAACCATTTTTCTTAATAGTGCACAATGTGGGAATTCTTGGGTTTTAAATTTTTCCACCCCTTTTTGTGTTTGGAATATCCATAATAATAATTATTATTTTTTTAAGATTAATTGAGTGAGTTTTCTGATTAATTTGATGATTTCATAATTAAAATATTATATTTATTGATTTTTATGTTTTAAATTTATAGATCAGGCCTCTATAAAAGGAACTTAAGCTTCGAAAAGAGGAAGGTATAGAGAACAACCCATAGGAAACATCTCTATTAGACAATTCTATTATTGAATTAGTTAGTTGGAACATCCATTATTTTGGTTGGTAGGGTATAAGATATTAACCTCAAATGGTGGATTGTGCTTAAGAGTTTATAAAACAAAATCCAATGGTCTTTAATGAAGATAAAGGGACATAATATCTCAAGGAATTGTTTGAAAAGATCAATCACATTTTTCAATTACTAAAGTCACTAGGGAGATTTAAAGTCATATTCACCACCTACCTGTTTAAAGGACCAATTCATAAATGGTGGGAGTATATTTTGCAAGCCCTATTACATGAGGATATCACATAGTCCGTATTAAAGAATATATTCAATCAATAGTTTTTTCTGGATACATTGATGTTGGTGAAGGTCCACAACTTCATGACCCCCAAGAAAGGGAGTTATTTTTTATTTAGTATTCCACTTGTTTTTCTCAGTTGGTTTATATTTCTCCCAAACTCATAAAGAATTATTTTCTAAAGTCTTGATGATTCAAAAGGGGGATAAAGAATGAGATCCAATCAGGGACTATTCTTATTTGTCTAGACACCTATGTAGATGTCATCAACAAGGAAGTAATAGAAGAGTATGATTTAGTGGATTTGATTGGGATCAATGGTTAATCGTCTTTGTAAGGAGGTATTTGGGTTCTTATTTATTCAAGAATAGGAAGCTATTGGAGTTTTATCAATGAATTGGTGGGAGTACCCATCTTTTATTAGGTTTTTCACTCTAGGAATCTTTACAGTCTTGGGAAATGAATTTATTATTGCATGAGAACCTATTCCACACTAATATAGATATCTATGATACAACCATTATATTCCACTATTGGGGGAATCCAATCTATATTTTGTGTTTCTATATTGTAACTCATTAGGAGAGAATACCATGATCTTTTTTCACTACGAGCTCTCAAATTTTATATGATGGATCTAATGGTGTGGGATCTCATTCTGAAACCAAGGGGGATTATCATATAGCTAATAATATGATATGAGGGACTAGGTATGGGTGTTTATTTGTGGTCGATCATGTTTTAAAGGACACAGATATTGGTCCAACTATCTGTCAGAGGTATGGTATTTAGGGATTCATCTATAGATTTGGTATTTTTTTAATACAGGTTAATCACATTATTTTATCTCATCAAATTTGATTGATAATATATGATTATGGTTGGTGCTAATATAATTTATAATAAATCTTTTAACTCTTCTGGGAAAAAGGAAAGTGTAGGACTTCAATCGTCCAATGTGTGGGGTTGTGATTATTGATTTTGAGATTGTCTGGAATTTCGTAGACCTTTACATAGAAATTTATATTATAATTATTTTCATAGAATGAATTATTTTCATTAACGTATAGGTTTATTTTTATTTTCCCAATGTTCATTTAATATCTCAAAAATGGATTACATGCATCTTCTAGGGAAATTGGGTCACCAGGTCAGGGAGTGAAGGACTTATTGTTGCATATTATGGCTTGATCACATGCTATTTGTCTAATTTTCTCATCAATATAGTGGAGATAAATTTAGTTCATCATCTTATCATGGTATTATATATAAATCCATAGGATTTAAAGGAAAATTTTCAAGTATTACACCTTAGATAAAGGTAATGTTAATTATTTATATGAATCATGGGATAATCCCCATTTCATTTTCATCTTATGAGATTCCTCCCACCATGATACTGGAGTTGAATTTATAGATAGAGGGTCTTGAAGGAAATGTATTTATTAAACTATGTGTTTCAACTTTGGAATCACTATTTATCCTTATAAAGAAGGCAGATAGAAGCCTCCAACTACGCCTAAACTATCAAAAACTCATTAAGGTTTGGGAAGTGGATTTAACACCCCGATATTTTAAAATTAAAACTATGTTCAATAGAATATATAACCCACAAGATCAAGACAAAAAAACCATGAAATATTATTATTTAAATATAACCACTATAACCTAGTTGTTAAATTTGTGATTGTGAATAGGATTAAATACTTTATGAAATATATATAGTTACTAATCAATATAAATGTATTGATAACTACGTAGTAATTAATAATTCAATTCTTAGTAAGGACATTTTATTCTTCAAAACTAAATTTTCTTCATAAATTGTTTTTTATTAATTTTTGTGGGAAAATATGATAATTAATTTAATGATATTTTAGAAATTTTATTTGATAAAAAATAGAAATTTTTAAATTATCATATATAATTACCTTATAGTGAAATTTTAATATTTTTTTGAAAATTTTGATTTTCAATATATAGTGAAAATACTGATTTCTATTGAAAAATATATTTTATCATAAAGTAATAATAATTTGAAATTATATTTTAGATTATTTTTAAAATTTAATTAGTTCCTTTTGATTAAAATTAATAAAATTTTAGTTTTTGGAATGAATTTTATACTTTAATTTAGTATAAAAATAATTCTATACATAAAATCCATTTTTCAAAAAATATTTTTTTCATTGCATTTTTCATTTTAATCTAAAAATAATTTCTACCAATTCTAGAAATTTAATCTCAAAAAATTGATTCCATGTTTTAAATTCAGAAGTCCAAATTTTTTAAATAGTTTCTTTTTATTTTTAATATTATGAATAGTTACCTTTGTAAATAATTGGCCCCAAATTAAGTGTAAATCGGGTAATAAAGGTTAAAAATAATATGATCACGACATAAAAATGACCATAAAAATTGAATTTAACCTATTTTATGGATTTCGTTTTGAAATTTCCTTCCATGTTTCAAAAATATAGAAAATTAGTGCCATATTTCTTTTATTTTTACTTTTATATTATTTTATTTAAAAAAAGTAAAAAATTTCTATCTCTTTGTTTTGTTATATCTAAAATTTTAACGTAGGGATAAAAAGTGGCTACATTCAGATATAATAATTTTATTATAATGATAACTGATTTTTATTATCACGGTTATTTATTTAAAAAAATTATGATGAAATAATTACCTTAAATTCTTTTGAAATATCGACACAATGTTTCATTAATTAATAGAAAAATAATATATATGATTTTAAAATTATTAAAAGTATTATAATTTGAATGAATTATTTTGTTCCATGAATTTTGAAAAAAATATAACATTTTATGGAAGTTTTGAATTATTTTATTCAAATTACATTATTTTAATGTTTTTTTTCAAATTAAAATTTATTGAATATTTCCAAAACTGAAATTAATGTTATTTTATAATAAATAATATTTTATTAAATGATTTAAAATTACTAAAAATCCTATATTAATTCATGTGATTAGTATTTGACATAAAATATCAACTATAATGTCTCTCATTTTTTGTGTATTATTTTTTTTATATTATATAGATTATTTTTTAGACCATGGGCTGAGACGATGTGTAATTATGAGGCCTAATGTACCATGAATAAATGTTTGAAATATATTAAATAACATTCATGCGTAGTTTTCATGAAAATTTTGAATAACTTCTAAATTGGTTCGCATATTATAAATTTGTTGGCATTATTGAGTTCAAAACATGAGGTTAACCCTAGGCATAACATAACATTGGTCAGTGTGGGTTGTAACGCCCCGAACGTAGTTACCCATAGTTGGTGCATTATTACATAACATGGGAATTATCACAAGAGATCATGTTTTGAAAGACCAATTAGTTTAGTAGCCTTGTATGTACTAGATACATACTTAAGTTTTACATTACATTATGAAATAAATAAAGAAAAACATTATGTCCCCTTTGATCACACTCAAATCCCTTAGCCTATTCCTATAGGTTAATCATAATATACTTATTCACATCTTGGGAAAAATAAAAAATAAGAAAGGGGTGAGTTCAGATGCTTATTAAGGATAAAAATATAGAAGAAACTATCATAAATAAGAATAAACATTTAAGGAAATGTATAAGACTAAAACAAAAGCCTTTTTAAATTAAACATTAGCATAATATGGAAAAGATAAGTCAAATAATTATATTTAATTATTCACATGGATATTCTACTATTCTAATAATCACATGTAATATCAATAGCCAATTTCATAATGATATAATTCATAATTTCAGAAATCATAACCACATAGTCCAGGCCTCATGCCAAGACTACAAAAAATATTTTGTCAAGTCCTTGTGCTGAGACACTAGTTTCTCCCTTGAGACCTACCGATGCATTGAGGAGCTTTAGAGGGCTCCACCCATCACTTACTAAGTCCAATGCATTCCTCACAAGAAAAGGATGAAACATAAAATAAAATTCATATTAAAACTAGCAAATAAAATGTTAATAATTTCACCATAAACCATGAATGGATTAAAAATAACACATCCATAGTCAAACATATCACAAAAACATTAATACAATATGGAAGATTTTATTATAATATATTAACTTCTAACAAGTGTAAAATTCATCAAAGGATGTTCACATAGATGAAATCAAAACTATTTGTGATAAATGTCCCTTTCTATTTTGAAACCATTTAAAAGTCTCATAATTATAAAAGAAAACATTTATTTTGAAAATATTATTATAATCATGTAAGGGAAGGTTTGAAGATGTTATAATGGTGTAAAATAGCTACACCCTCTGTTTATGTTAAAAAAACATTCTTACCATAATTTTTTGAAAAGGTTTTAAAGTACCTTGTTCCGGAAATAAAGCAATGAATTATTTCAAAACATTTTATAAAAATTAAAACAATGGTATAAATTACATTGACCCATATTCTAGTAAATAGTAAAAATGTTTTGAAATAAAGTTTTATGAAACACAGATGTGGATGATAAAGAGGTCTTAGTAAATACTCAAATATAAACACCCTCGGATAATAATGAGATTGTACAGTTAACCCTTACGTGGTACTTTTCCTTGGTTGAGGGTGAATTAAAATAATTTATAATAGTTAAATA
This sequence comes from Viscum album, assembly GCA_963277665.1. Classification (NCBI taxonomy): domain Eukaryota; kingdom Viridiplantae; phylum Streptophyta; class Magnoliopsida; order Santalales; family Viscaceae; genus Viscum; species Viscum album. The sequence continues at coordinate 1,473,057,593 of OY728132.1, read as the reverse complement.
ATTGTTATTAAATTATAAATGAACCATCTACCTAATTATGATCTTATATATTATCTTTTAATATTGTTTTCTTGATAATATTTCAGAAGTCTCATTGTTTCATGTGTTAACTGATTCATTTTCCTTTATATGTTTTGTTATGTAATTCATGTTTGTTATGGATATTATGTATTTTATTCATATCTAGAATGATATTAAGTACCTAAAAATTATTTTTATTCATAAAAATAAAATTATTCTTGAATTGTTACAATGGGAAATGAATCTCATCGCGTTCATGGAGACGGTAATCTGTACGTACGCAAGAGTGAAAATACCATTCTATTGATGGTGAAATTGTATGTAATTGGATAGTATTTCATATATAAAAAATCATTAAAATGTGATATTTATTATTTACATCAATTATACTTGTAATTATACCCATCCAAATAATGAAATATAGAATAACAAACTACACCACGACGTGGACACGGTCAGTCGTATGTACACATGTTTGGTGAATTTTTCATTAATAAGACGGATAAAATAATGAATACGGTTGTACGATTTTTATAATAACATCACAGTATGTATATGGTATGTGATTTTTTATTTCGGTATGGAAACAACAAAGAAAGAGGAAGTGGAAGAAGAAAAGAACTTTGAAAGAGGTGATGAAATTATTACCTCTTTTTCAGGTTCTTCCATTTGATTTGATCAGAATGGATCCTTAGGTCAGCTTTATGATCAAAGTAAGTCCTCTATATTGACGTGAGGGTAGATGGGAATATATTTGATCAGTTTTTGGCCTATCCAAATGACTTTGGAGGTGTGATTTTGATAGCAGATGATGTACCCTTTTATAAGAGAGGTGATGGTCATTTTAGGAAAATCATGAAATATTAATTTATTATACAATCATATTCGGTTTATAATGGCTTCAAAGGATTTATTTCTAAGCTAATGTGGGGATGGGATGAAAAACTCTAAAAAATATGTTTTATGTATGTTTAGGTCACCATATTAACCTTGTATTTTTTATTTAACTCTTAGTTAAATAGTTTAAATTTTACCATGTATTCTTGTATTATTATAATAAATGGTTAATAAAATTACTATAAAAATCCAAGAGAACCCCAAGAGGTTCATTATAAAAATAACTAATATTATATATGTCCTTTTGAATAAACTTATATTTTTAGGAATAATATATCAATTAATAATATAGTATTTTTTTTTAAACTATTTTATCTCAATTTTGACACTTTCGTATTTGGTTTTTGTGAAAGTCAAAAAAACATGATTACATAAAAAAAAAATCCTAAAATTTCATATTAACGTATAAAATTAATGGAATGCATCAAAATTCTCAATTTACATTTATTTAGATATTTATAATATCAATTATTTTAATCGTTCATCGATATGGTAATTATTACATCATCATTGTTTCATATATAAATTTAATTATTTAATTTCTAAAAATTATAAATAAAATACCATTATGTAAGAAATATTTTTATATTTATAATTAATATTTATAGTCCATTTTATCTTTTTTATACCCCTATATTAAAAAAAAATTAGTTATGAAAACTTGAATTTAGCACTTTTAACTCTTCATTAAATAAAATAATAATAAATGTCCTAATCTAATCCAAGTGGATCAAATAGGATCATATTTTATACCTAAGGTTGATTTTGGTCAAAAAAGCTCTTATCCAATAGAATTAGGACATTTTTTAGGGTAATTATAATATCATTTTTAATTTTAATTACCCTGTTTACTTTTAACCATGGTAAATAAAATTAAAAAGTTACCATTCATAAAAAATTATTTTAAACCTATTGAACCACAATTAACTTGCTGATATAAATAGTGCCTCTCATATTTTTTAAATTCAATTCATAGAAGTAGTAAAATTACATTTTATAAAAATTTGAAAATGTCCCTAGAAGGTGGGTAAAAGATGTTAAAATGTTCAATAAAATTTTATACATCTAAATTTATTATTAAATGACTAAAATGAATTAAATTGAAATTATATATATTATATATATATATATTGAACTAAAATGAATTTAAATAACATATATATTTATTTAAATAAAAAGTAGGTTTTAAACAATAACGTAGGGTTTTTCACGATTTATCAAAAATTGAATTTTTCCATATATATACAAAAAAATCAACCTATGCTAATTATGATATTATGAATCCAAAAATGAAGTCCATTTTGAAAACTAAAAATTATAACATTTTTAAAATTGGGTATTACTACTCATAATGACTATTTTGATTGTTCTTTGTGTGCTAGAACTCAAAGTTGTGTACAGTGCAAGCTATTGAATTATTCAAAGAGAAACATTCCGTGGAAGCTTGGGGTGTTACATGGTTCATTTGTAGAAAATTCATTGTAGGAATAAAATGAATAAAATTATTTAATTAAATTACTAATTTTTTTGACATAGAAATTTAGCGACCTAATATCACTATTTAAATATTTGGTTGTGTAAAATTCATAGGGTTATCTTCATAGCCCTATGAATTGACGAGGGCTATTGGAGTAATCGAAGGAGGTACCATTGGCAGATGATGACCAAATCAATGATCGACGACCAGTGGGGGATAGGATCAAATAATCTCACCAATGAATGTGAAACATCTTTATTCATCATCAATGATTAATCCAAATCCAAGTAGGGTGATTTTTTCATATTTATCATTTCATTATTCTTGATTAATACGATAAAAACGGATCAATAGACCAATGGATTGTTACATGGATCAGGCGTATTTGCATAATGAGTTTATTTGGAGTTGTTTTAATAGAATTTTCTTCATGATTCAATTGATGATTGTTCATTTTTTATTCTAATGATAATGAACCAAGATCGAAACAAAAATCTATTGATTTATGTTCATCTCGTTGTTCTTGTAATTTTTCTCCCCTGAATTCTTCATTCATCATCAGCATTCTTCAATTGTCCCATGGTTGGACATATCCCAATCAATCGATCATTGTGCACCTGTTTCATTGAAGAATGATCCAATATAGTAGATTTGGTATTGGAACGACATTATGGTGGTGATAAAATGGAAGTAGCGGCGAATCAGACTATGTTGGATACTCGATTTTACGTTCTTAAATATTATTTGTTGCACAGTGAAGAATGACACTTAGATCAGTTTTCCGAATGGATTTATTTTTCATAATCCTTTTTATTAAAGGAAAGGCTCAAATGATGTTTTTCCTTTAGTGTAACATATTTAATGGACAAATTACTGTTTGGAGCGATTGAGGAGATGACCAGAGTGAGAATATAGATTTCTAGAAAATCCCATGTTGCACAACATGTAAGCAGGATCTACAAGCAGTTTGGTCTCGCTATGTGGATACTAGGGTTTCTAGGGAAACTTACATATCACACGACATGTAACCCCTATCACAGGGCATGTGGTACCTCTCCAACTACTCAGCATGTACTTTATAGAGTACACGGAAATGTGTTGGAGTACACAGGCAGCCTACGCCCTGTGTACTCCCCTATACGGATAGGGGTTCGACCAAGTACATAGGTTAAGCTATGTATTGGAACACATATATGGTTATCTGGGATTAATCCATGTAATGGAACACTTTTAGACTACAAGGGAACCATACATATCATGTACTCTTGCATGGGCATGGGCTAACACATCACCTGGTACATGGGAAGGACCTGTGGTCAGGGGATACAGTGTATGATCCCTACTACATGTTGTTTACTCTTTTATACATTTATTAGAGACCTTTCCCTATGTCACTTGAAAAATATTAATTAGGGGTTTTTCCACTTATCATTACCTAATAGTTGGTATGGAATCCTCCCCAACTCCTAGGACATATATCCCTTCAGTTGGACTTCTTGGATGGAGTCGTTTGAATCCCTCTATGAGGACCAGAGTGAGATCGTCTATTGATCTTCATGACCTAGGTGGTGTTTAATATATCAACATATCCAACACTACATGGAACCTATTATATACTTAGAAAAATAATCTTTATTGAACTGTTGGTATCACCCTATATCCTTGAAAGTGATCCTAATCTGGATATCCAACACTACATGGAACCTATTATATACTTAGAAAAATAATCTTTATTGAACTGTTTGTATCACCCTATATCCTTGAAAGTGATCCTAATCTGGATATCATATTCTCGTCAGACTATCAACATGTTGTTTCTCATAACAAGGCTCGACGAGCAGTACCTCTCAGGAGGACATCATCAATGCTATCAAAAATTTTAGGGTGTTCTACGGAATTTGTACTTTATGGATATTTCAATCTAGAATCCAATGTTTTTATACTACGGGTTTAACTTAACTAAAGACTGGGCATCTTTGTTGAGTATATCTAGATGTTCTTGTTATATGTGTTTCAGATATATACCTATGTAGAGATAATTGTATTTCATTTCTTGTATGATTTGTGGTTTTTGGGAGACCTATTAAGTATTTTTATACTCACCCATGAACGGGCTTTACCTACATGTGTCATGTCTTGTCTGGACGATCATACTTTTAATAGAGTCTATGATAGACCAGGATCAGATGGTTATTAGTGAGGCTGGATAGAGTGGTGTGTTTTCCTGTGGTCTTCAGACAGTAGTCCCTTTACATTCATGTTTCACTTGTGTTATAGAATTTGTGGTGATATTTTATTTTTCCCTGTTTAATTTCCTTTTCTTCCTATCATACTCTGATTGTGGGGTTTAGATGTATTCATGAATAGTTGTTAATTTTTTTAAATTTCATCATTTTATAGGATTGGTGATGTTTGAATTTAAATGGTATGACAAAATAGGTTTTTAGGGTGACGGAGATAGTAGAGTAGCTGATAGAGTAGAAGGATGTGTTAGACGCTTTAATTTGTTACCGCCACCTACTAGGTGGTCCATGCTAGGCTCAAGGAACTAGAGGATAGGGGTGGGGATATCTATAGGCGATCGATGCTTACAACCCAGAGGAATTTCCAATTATTTGAGATACAATCTGTGACTATTCTGCCTTAGTTTTAGTGCTGATTGACACAGGTTCTATGAATTTATTTCTCACCACATATCTTGTTCGATACATATTGATTCTAGTTGAGCCCTTGAATTGACCCTTTCACTTGGATACTCTTGTTGGAGAAGATCCAGTGATTACACTCCGGTGTCAATAGTTTGAATTGACAGTTGGAGGCATGAGTTTCTATTTTAATCTCTTGGTAGTAGCATTTATGCCTTATAAAGTCATCCTTGGTATGGATTTGTTATCTAACGTTCATGTCTATATTGAATTTTTTAGGCGAAATGTGTCATCTGTCTATAGTGATGGAAATATATTTTCCCTTTTTAGTGAAAAGGAAACTTAGGAATTTCAGGATGGACTCATGCATAGGATGGTGCAGATGATTACTCTTCGATTGTCCAGTCGGACCCTTGGTGTAGTGGATGTTATGTTTTTCCGGTTTCTTGTATTGGTGGATAATTACGAGGATTTTTTCCCAAAGTATGTTCCAGGTTTGCCTCCCCACTAAGAGATAGACTTCTGTATTGATCTAATCCCCCCGATGGCCCTGATATCTGCACAAGAAAATCATATGGATCCTAAAGAGCTTCATGAACTTATTGTGTACTTGGACAACTTGCAGAGAAGGGATTTCTTAAACCCATTGTATAACCATGGGCAGCCACAGTATTATTTTGCATGAAGGAGGATGGGAGCCTATGGTTTTGTGTGGACTATCAGTGCTTAAACCAGGTTATCTTCAATAACAAGTATCCACTATCTAGGATAAATGAATTCTAAGATCATTTGAGAGGGGTATGATGGTTCTCAAAGGTTGAACTCATATGAGGCTATCACCAGTTGTGAGTACAGGATGAGGATATAATGAATATGACATTCAAATGTTTTTATGGTCACTATGAGTACTTTATGATGCCCTTTTTAATAACAAACACCCTAGTAGTGTTCATGGGACTCATGAACCAAATATTTTAGCCTTTCATAGGACAGTTCATGGTTGTCTTCATTAACTATATCCATATGTACTCGACATCTAAGGAAGATTATACAAGACACTTAAAGGTGTTTTTGGATGTAATTTGAGATAACCAGATATATAAAATCCTCTATAAGTGATAATTCTAAATTCAAGCGGTTCATACTTCAGGAATCATTATCTAATCAGATGGAGTAATAGTGGACCCGACTAAGGTCGAGGGAGTGTTAGATTGGGAGCCACCCAAGAGCATGAAGTGATATCCTCTGTTCATATTTGGACCCTAGGTTGAGTTTATTGTTTCATCATGACTAACACTATGTGCGCATTGATCCTCTACAATGTGGAATAATCCAGATTGATTTTATGGTATCACCCCATGGCCTTTTCAGTTATCCTCATCTATGTATCATATTATCTTCAATCTACCAGCGTGTTCTTTCCCAAAACGAGACCCGATGAGCAGTGCCACTCATATGAATGCCATAAATTCTATTAGAATTAGTAATGTTCTCTCTAAGATGAGTTCATTATTTTTATTTTGAGTTGGAATCCTTGGCTGGTATACTACGGTCGTGACTTAACTTAGAGGGTGTATCTTTTTTGTATCAGGATATTCTTGTTATATGTGTTGTAGAAATATACCTTTATAGAGTTGACTATATTTCATTTGTTGTATTATTTGTGGTTTTTTGGTGTTTTACTGATTATTGTTGTACTCACCCCAATATGATCTTCTCCCGCACACGTCATGTATATTTATGGGAAAAGTTTCCTTTTATAGTAATTATATTGACCCCTAAAGAGTAAAAATATTATTATTGTATAATTGTCCAAAAGAGTTAATGTGTGTTAAAATAATGAGATTAGGGTAAAAAACTTATCTAAACTTTTCCAAACAAAATATGACATTACTTCAACCCATACTCATCCAATATTCTAATTATATCATTTTTTATCATTTTCCATGAAAATAATTTAATATTAATTTAATATTTAAAATAATTCAAAGAGTGTCCCTCCCTCACATATAAAAGAGAACATCCTCTCCTCTTTTATAAACACATGAAAATCCTTTTATTTTGTTAAATACCTTCCTAGATACCTTAATAACATCACTTCATAAATTCTAGTAGTATTTTTTTGGAAGGATACTAATTTTAAATGGGTTAAGGTGTAAAAAAAGGAAGTAGTCTAATAAATATGTATAATCATTAACCAAATATTTTAGTTTTATTTATTATTATATCCCCTTAAAATATTATTCAAGAATGATGAAATAATAAAACTAGTGTCTTCTATATACTAATGTGTTATTGTAATAATGTAATTACCTATATCCATCTCCTCTTCTATCAAACTGGAAATAAAATCACCATTCATGTGTAAGGAAGATTACCACCTCACGAACAGATGTAATTTTTTTTCCATCACCACCTCGCATAGATGGTTTTAATGATGGATTTAATATTTATATATGATATTTATAACAAAAATATTTTCTTAAAAAGTTAATATATTGTATTTTTTTCTTTCCATTCTATCCATTAAAAAATGATAATGTTGTTCGTGTGAACGTGTAGATTACCACCTATACGAAGCGATGTGATTCATTTTTCATCACTAAATCACATGGATGATATATATATATACTTATATTTGATGGATTAATATGTTATTTTTTTAATAATTATCAATATGAAAAAATGAAATAAAATATACCTTCCTTCCATCAGGATCATTGGATAAATAGAAATTTTATCATTGCATACGTATGGCGTATCGTCTCCATGATTGTAACATAGTTCATTTTTCATAACCATATTTCACTATTTGATTAAAAATTATAATTGATGTATAAAAATGATAATTATTTCCTTACTTTTATATTTAGATGATTTTATAATTAACTCTTTGTCCATAGCCAACCTACCGAATCCATTTTGGATATATGAGATGAATATCATCAGAACATTCAATGAGAACATAACTGATTAAGTAATTAGGTATAAAATGGAAATTAATAAAATAAAAGGAACAATAAACATGAAAAAATATTCTTAATAAAATATATAATTTACATAAGTTTATTATTTAATATGATAAATAGCGTACTTGATGAGTTAGACTCAAGGTAAGGGACACTTTAGTTTAAAAACCATGTTCAAAATTTTTTAAATACTTATTTTCAAAATCATTCGCTTCCATGTACATAGTATTAAAAAAACGTTTATATGTATTTATATAGATAAAAATTATATATAGAGTAAATTTAAAGTCATTTTCTTACAAATTATTTTAAAAGGAATCTTTATATGGAACGTTTTGACTTTATTTGTAAAAGACAAAAAATATTGTTCTATTTTAACATATATGAAATAATTTGTATTTACCATAATTCTAATTGTGGTTTGATGTTTGGATTATTTTATAGGATTCCATGTTTTCTTCAAATAAAAATCCACCTTCCCTATATTTTGGGAATTTTCAAAAAGGGTTTTAAATGAAATGTATATTTTGATATCGGGAATTTTTTATCTTATGGGTGAAAGGGATATTTTTATAAATATGTTATATTTCATGTTTTATGATTATGTTATGGTTCTTTTGAATTATATATAATAACAGGTGGTTCTATTACAAATTATTAATGGGGGGTTGCATTATAATCCAATTATTCAACATAAAACAAATGTCTTACACCAATAGAAATTTATTGATAGCTAATATATCTATTGGTAAAATGAAAAATTCCAACATAAATTAAATTTTATTGGTAATAATTCCAAGTACCAACACTTTTTTTTAAAAATAGTTTTATATGTCACTATAGATTATTTAACATCAAAAAGTCCTTCACCGACAGTTATATCTATTACTTTAATATACCACTACTGAATTTTTTTATCAGAAAATTATTCTACACCTATTAATTGTTATCACTAACAAATTTTTTACAATTACAAAAATAATTTCTATGAAATTATCTAATAAAATAAAATATTTCCCCAAATATAAATATATATATATATATATTATTTTTAATAAATATTATAAATTATAATGATTTTAATAAAATAATATAATCATATATTTTTATTGCTACATTATATGTTTGTGATAATATATGTGTCTGTGTGTGTTTGTGTGTCTGTGTGTGATATAAAATTTATGATAAATGATTATTATTTTTGGAAGATTCAATGTAGTAAAAAATAATAAAAGGAAGACAGTTATAAATAAATTCATTATATGTATATAATATAATTTTTTATTTAGAATATAAATAAATTTAAAAAAACTCATTATACATAAACTATATATAAATTTATCACACATCATTAAAATTTTATAAAATTATACCAATAATATGACACTCACATCCCTATATTAAAAGAATTGAGCTACAAAGATCACACCACCATTACCACATCCTCCATTGTCACTGTCTAACCCAATTAATATTATTAATATTATTATCATCATTCTTATTATTATTGTTTTTTTGTTGTTGTGGTTTTTATTCTATTTATTTTTTTATTTTTGTTTTTGTTTTTTTTTTGTTTTTTTACTTTTCCCCTCTCCCTTTCTTCAATACGTCACCCACCCCTCCCCTTCATATTTCTTCCATACACCCCAGCCTGGAGGAACCCATTGTGTTCCTCCCTCCTCCTTCAGTAATGGAATCTTGCCATCTCTCAATTTGAAATCGCGTGATGTCTCCACCAGTTATCATTCCTTGTCCTCCTCATTCTTATTCTTAAATTTTTATTGTGATTTTACCTCAATTCTTATAGTTCACATAACCTGTCTGAACCCTAACCTGATTTTGGGAGTTTTATATGTTGATAATTCATAATTAAGATTCGTGAACCCAGATTGTGTGCTGTTTTATTTGCGGCTGTGTAAGGGATTCTATGGAATTGCATAACATGTTCATGGTAGCAACCATGAGTTGTTCCAACAACAATGGTTCCAACAACCATTAGTTAATATCTTTGAAGTTTATAAAGAGCCACCTCTCTTGGTTTCCATCTAATTTCAATGGGGACATGGTGATTCCCACTATCAATAAGTGAAAGCCTAATCTTTGCAAGAAGGTCACTCTCACCATTATTGTCAGGAAGAGAAAGACATGGAACTGAATGGATGGTGGATTCATGTATTCTAACGATATTGCCGGAATTATAGTAAAACCAATGGGTGAGATGAATGGATTTACCATCACCATTATTATTGGGAAGGAGTGTACTGATATGTGTCCAAGGATTACATGCACTACCAATTCCATTTTCTGAGTATCATTCCACTCAATGTGTTTCAACTTGAATTCCTTGTTAATTTCTTGTTAGTATGTTTATTGACTTCTGAATGTCTCCTTGAATTTTTGTGTTCATCCTTATTTACCTGATATTTGTTTTTATTTCATACTTCCCACAACATGATATTTAAATCAATAAACGTATTGATAAGATGTTCATGGGTTTGGATTTATAAATGTGGGTGTCCTTGATAATTTCAAAAAAAATTCATTATATACAATATATTAATTGTATTAAATTATATATAGAAAATCATACATAATATATATCATATATTTTTATATGTTTCACTTACCTCACACGATGTATTCAACTCTACGGATAAGACCCATGTTTCTACAATAGTGATGGGAACCTATAGAAGTTGTACTCCTGAGTATGCATGGACTGGCTAGTTGACTACAAAATCAGATGTGTATAGATTTGGTGTCCTGTTCTTTGAGATGATTACAAGAAGGTGGGTTGTTGATACTATTTGGATCATTGACTAGAAAAATATAATACCATGGGTACATTTCAATTTATTATTTCAAACATAATGGCAAGTACAATTTTTTAATAAATAAAAGGCTATCATTGAATGTTTATTTACTTTTTGGGTAGATACCACCTTTTTTGAAAGTTAAGAAAAAGTTCAACACAAATGAAAATTATTTTATGTTTTCATTTATTTCTTTTTAGTTTTCAATTCATGTAGATATTTTTCATGAATTTATGGGTATGATCTTTGGTTTTGTGTTGTGTAGATCTTGGAGTGGAAGTGTGTCTCATATACTTAAGGTTCCTCACTAGTACTAGAGATGACATGATTCATTGAGATGTTAAAAAAGATGATTAATAAAAAACTTCCATTCTATACATATCATTTTTTTATATTTTAATTTATTTATATTTTTGTTTCAATTTATGAAGATATTTTAAACTGATTTTTGGGTATGCTCTTTGGTTTTGTGTGGTGTATATCATGGATCTGAATGATGTGTCATAACACTGACTTTAGGTTCATCACTGGTACTAAAGCTGACATGATTTTTTGAGATGTTAATGGGGATGATGAATGAAAAATGATCATTCTATATAGATCATTTTTTGTACATTCATTTTTTTCAATTCATTCATATATTTTTCACTAATTTGTGTGTATGCTCTTGGGTTGTGTGTCGTGTAGATCTTGGAGATGAAGAGTGTGGCATAACAATGACTTGAGGTTCCTCATGGGTATTGGATCTAACTTGGTTTATTTCTTATAATGGGATACTTAGGGTTTGATTAATGTTATTTGGTGGGAGTAAATATTCTTCTACCATGATGAGTGATGGAGGATTGAATTCAAGAAACTACACAACCTTTTTTACATTTTTAATTGGGGTGGGGGTGGTGGGGGTGCAGCGGCACTAAAAACAGGTGGATCCTATGTTTTTGTGTTTATAATGATATTTTTAGGTATCAATCAACATAATTATGTACTAATTCTTTTTTTTATTAAATTTAATTATTAGTATGATTAATATTTTTATATGTTTGATCATGTGTGAAAACTATCTTCGGTTCATAAATAAAATTTTAGTATTATATACGATAAATTAATAAATATAATATAAAGTTTATGTAATAAAAAATGAAATACCCAAACATAATATCTTATTTAAAATATAAAGTACATATAGATATTAATTATTGGTATTTGTTATGAAAGTTGATAAAAATATTACCACTAGATAAATTTATCATAGAAATCTACTAATAATAATCTTGACTAACATATATATTATATATTGGAATTATTGTAATTTTAATAGAACTATTTTATCTATCATAATAACATTTAGCGAAAGGGCTTTTACCAACAGTTTAGTGAATGGATAATTTATGTTGGTAAAATGATTTAAAAAGAGAAAATTCACATTTACTAATAAATATAACCCTATTAGAAAAATATAATTATTTTTTAGTGATGGTTTATTCCATTATAAACCAACGATGGGTGGTTATGTTATAAACCAAGTAAGGGTGGGTTTGTTATAACCCCATAATGCATTGGGTAATGATTATTCTCTCTGAATAATTATGAGGAAACTAATGTATTAATTTACTTATATATTTTTATTCATATTTCTTAATTTAATTACAAAAATCTAATGATTTCAAAAGGTAAGTTAATGATCTAATATTTAAATGAAGGTATTTTCTAATTCATAAGGGTAAAAATTATTGCTTTCTGAAAAACAAATCATGTGTTTTTCATGATTGAAAGGAAACATTTATGAGTTTTATTTTACCTTTAACATTTTTATGAAATGTTTTATCAAATTCATTTGGTAGAGAATTTCATTTCTTGGGTTTGAAAATGTTTTTTTAACCTAATGTTTATTATAAAAAATGTAAATTTTTTATAAGTATTTATGGACTAACGAGATTATTTCAACCTTTGTATGTCTCTTACTGAGCTTTCTTCTCACATCCAATGTTTAAAAAAAATTAAAATGGTTTTATGGATGATAAGGTACAAGGATGTGGTCAATATGAAAATTATGAAGATATTTATTGAAAATAAAACATGTTATTGTCATAAAAGTATTTTCTTGTGGGAAAAATAAATACTATGTTGAAGTGTAAAAATTCTGATTTAGTGTTTATTTATTCATGGGTGATGTCCAAATTCTTTAAAACTATAAATCATAAAGATCCTCAAATGTAAGAAAATGTATTCTTGAATTAAAACACAATATTATGTAATGTTTATAGTTGCGTCGTTATTTTTTGTATCAGATTAATGGTTTTGATAACTTTAGGGATAATGATGTTTCATGTTAGATTAACTTAAGAATTACGGATACCATTAGAGGATTAAAATTTTATGGTTAATCATAAGTTCAATTACATAAATACACCTTTTGAGTTTTTAAGTGTGGATATTTTAAGATGAGAAATGATATTTTGTGAGTTATTTTATTAGGATAAAGTATATAAAACCCTTAGGTTAAATGATAAAGATTATTTTAGAAGAATACTATTATATTTTGGCGGATATTGGCTAAAATGTATGAGATAACCTTTGAGTTTAAAACATTCTCTAATATTGAAGAAACTAAAGTTATTTTTAATGATTTTCTTTATATTTTTCAAAATTTTATTAGCGTTATATTAATCTTGTTTTAATAAAAGGAAAACTCATAGGCCTAGAAACAAATTGACTCATTAGGAAAGGCAATAGGACATGAACCTACTACCGAAGGGTGGAAGTGGTGAAATGCCTTCAACTAGATTATGTGATTTTATAGTTAGTGTGAAATTTATTTTTTAAATTATTTGAAAAATAAATATTAAGTTGATTTTGGGAACATCTGTTTTATCATATAGATAACCATGGGATGGAAAATTTGTTTGATGATTCGATGATTAATGTTATTTTGAAATAATATCACTATAATTTTGGGGAAAATTATATAATTAAGGTGAACAGAATATTATAGGATTTTAATTTAGGAATAATGGTTGAATTATATTTTGGAAGCATATAATATTTTAATGTGTCTTTATAGTGATACCTATAATTTTGGAATGATTATCATAAATTCGATAATATATGATTAGGGTATATATATTTTTGGTATGAGACTTTAAAATTTATTGACATTATATAGAGAGAAATGTTAAATTAATCCCAGAAGAATATGAGATGAAATCCTTATGATTTTTGGGATTCAATATTAGTTGAAATATTTTATAAGAATGTTATGGTTATATATATATATATATAATGATATAAGTTTAACATTGTGGGTTATTGTTGAGGCTTTGGTGATTAATGTTTTATTTCTTCATATGATGGTTTATTCGTTTTGAGAATTATCTTGTTCTAAATTTTTTTGTTTTGGTTAATGTTCAAATACATGAGGAATTGATTTTTTTTCCATTTTTGGATTATTTGATCTATTCGGAATTAATTTTAGTGATTCATACATAAAAAATTCATCTTTAATACTCATTATTTAGATCAAATGATGAGATTTTTGTAGAAATTGATTAAAGGTTGAAATAATGCACATCAAGAAAGTATAATTCCTTATGTTATTAGTCAATATAGTAAATGAATTACTCAACTCTTAGAAAATGGAATTGAAATAAAAAAAATTATCCCATTACCTTCAATTTAGATGAATTAATTATTTTTTCACACATCATTGATTTATGATTTTGAGGTATTTAACTTTATCTTGATCATTAAATTTCTTTTGATTAATGACCTCAATCAATATCCATTAATATCTGGACATTGTTTTCTCCCCCGTGTCAATATTTTCACATCCCACTAATTTTCTCCTATTTATAAAAATATTTAGGAGTATTTATATATGACCTTGATATTTCCTTTTCCCACTTTTCATGATGAAGTTTTATTAACCTATTTTATTATATAGTATTTCAACAAAGGTAATTTTCAGAAGTCAAACCCTTGATTATTGAGACAAAGTTCAAATTTCAAGTATGAATTTTATTAAATGGGATTCAATTTAACACCAATATATTTTTAAAATAAAACTATTTTCGATAACATATATGACACATAACAACGATTATAAATGAACCATGAAATGTTATTATTTAAATATGATTGTTATATCCTACCTGTTAAATTTATGTGTATGAATAGGATGAACTTATTTTTATAATATATATAATGGTCCTTCACAATATATTTTAATTTATATCTTCTTTTCAAATAATCAATCAATTTTTATTAGTCATTTTATTCTTCAAAACTACATTTTCTTCAAAAATGTTTTTACTGCTTTCTGTGAGAACATATTTTAAATTATTTCTAGATATTTTATAATTTTTTTTATAAAATGTTTTACATTTTATAAATCATCATAACAATATTATTATATGGTGAATTTTTTTATTTTTATGAAATATTTTATTTTTAATTAAATAGTGAAAAATACATAATTTATTAAAAATTATATTTTATTTTAAATTATTTAAAAAGTAAAATTCTATTTTAGATTATATTTCAAATTCCATTATTTACTTTTTATTATACATAATCCAATTATAGTCATTTTAATGTATTTTACACATGAATTTGGTATAAAAACATTTTTATACCAAAAAAGGCATATATATGAAAAAAATGTTCTTCACTGTGTTTTTCATTTTAATCATAAATTAATTTATAGAACTTATAAAAATTTAATCTTGAAATTTATATTCCATATTTTTAATCATTAGGTCAAATATTTTTAAATATGTTTCTTATTTTTTTCATAATATGAATAGTAACCATAGTAAATAATTGTCACCATTGTAAGGGTAAATCAAGAAATTACGGTTGACAATAATATGATAAAGCCTAACAAAGAAGTGTAACCTTTGAATTTATCTTATTTTATGGATGTATTTGTTACATGTCCATCCAATCTAAAAAATGGCCACATGGTGCCATATTTATTTAATATTTATCTTTGTATTATTTTATATAAAGAAAAGTCAAAAATGTTATTCTCTTTGTTTTATTATCGGTAAATTTTTAACATAGGGATAAATAGAGGATATGTTTAGTTATAAAAGATTTATTTGAAAGATAAATTATTTTTTATCATGTTAGTTTATTTCAAAATTTTATTTATTAAATAATTACATTAATTTCTTAGGAATCATTGACACAGTATTCATTCAAATAATATAAATATAAAATAAATCATTTTAAAAATATTAAAAGTTATATAATATGACTGGATTATTGTGTTATAGATTTTTTTATAAATATATAACATGTTATGTATTTATTTAAATGACTATTTTTAATTCCTTTTATTTCATGTTGTTTTCAAAGTCAAATTATAAGAATAGTTCCAAAAATAAAATTAATGATATTTTATAATAAATAGTATTTTATTAACTGATTTGAAATTCTTAAAAATATTAAATTCATCTGATGGATTTATTTTATGGTTTAATATATAAACCATGGTTCATGAATGGGACAATTTTACATTTATAGTAACTATATTGACCCCTAAAGACTAAAAACACCATTATCACTATAATTGTCAAAAAGGGATAACACGGGTTCAAAAAAAGACAAAAGGGTAAAAACCAAATCTAAACATGTTAAAATGTTATTTGATGATATTATTTATAACTATAATCATATTATATTTTATTTATATAATTTTGGTTACTTTTTCTATTAAAATTAATTTATATTAATTTAATATTTTAATTTATTCTCAGAGTGTCCCAACCCTCACTTGTAAAAGGGATCCTCTTATATTAATTTATTCATTCTAAAAAATCCTTTTTTATCATCCAATATCTAACCAAATCCCATAATACCATCCCTTTCAATATTCTAGTTCTATTTTTTCATCATCATGGTATCCATATAGGTTTTATAGTGTAAAGTAAAAGAAGGTGTCTGAAGAAGAGGCATAGTCTTTAACCAAATGTTTCGATTTTATTTTTCAAATACATACTTGAATACTTTTCAAAAAAATTATGAATTAATAACCCCAATATATTAAATATACATAGATGTTCTTAAGTTAATTTCAATAACAATATCCATCTTCTACTCCATAAAATGGGAAAAAGTCTAGCATTCGTTTGTATGGTGAACTACCACCTCGTGAATGGATATAATTTTTTTCCATATCCACATCTCATGGATAGTTATAATTATGGATTTAATGTTCATATATGATTTAAATGAAATAAATATCATTATTAAAATAAAATATTTCATATTTTTTTAAACTTTCCATCCATTGAAAGACGATAACGGCATTCATGCCTACGTATGGATTATAACCTCTCCAAAGTGATGTGATTTGTTTTTCATACCAACATCACATAGATGGTATATATAATTATATATAAATAAATGATATTGTATTGATTAAATAATTATAATTCTATAATGTTGAAGTAATACATACCTTTTTTACATCATGATCATTAGAAAACTAGAATCGTTACTCCCTCATACATATGGTATTCTATCTCTTTGATTGTAAAATAGTTCATTTTTCATAACCATATTTAATGGTTGGTTTCAAAAGTATAATTAATGTATAAAAATGATAATTATTTCATTATTATTATTATATATATGGTGTAAAAATGACCTCTTTGACCATAGTTGACTAACTGAATCCATTTTGGACATACAATCTAAATATCATCAAAGCATCTGATGAGAACTTTACTGATTAAGTGACTGTGTATGACATGGTAAAAAATAAAATGAAAGAAATAATTAAATTGGTAAAGGTTGTTAATAAAGTATATAATTAACATAATTTTATTATTCTGTAAGATTATAAACATGCTTGATGATTCAGACTCAAGGTAGGGGATGATTTACTTTAAAAACCTCATTTTAAATATTTTAAAGATTTATTTTTTAGATCATTATCTTCTATGTCTATATGCTTAAGAATGATTTTTTCAAGTATTTATAAGTTTATAAATTATTTATAAATAAAATATTTTATCTCTTTCTTACAATGGATTTCAAAAGGAATTTTTCTATGGAACATTTTGACTTTATTTATAAAATAGAATAAGAATGTTTTATTTTAACATATATGAAGTTAATGATATTTTCCACCACCATAAATGTTATTTTATTTTTATATTCCTTTATAATATTTAATATTTTTTTGAAATAAAAAATTTCATCCCCTATGTTCTTGGTATTTTCAAAAATGTTTTTAAATGTCATCAATATTTTGATATCTGGATATGTTTTTATTATGGGTGTAAGGAATATTTTTATAATTACATCATCATTCATATGTTTTTATTATTTTATAGTTCCTGAGAATTTTATATGATTACGAGTGGTTCTATTTTAAACTGAATATATGTGGTTCTTTTATAAACAATGGATTGATGGTTTCATTATAAACCATTGAGTGGTTGTGTTATAAACCAATGATTTGTGGGTCTATTATATCCCTCCAATGCATTGGGTAATGATTATGTTCTCAATATCATTATAAGTAAAATGATGTCCCAAGTTACCAACATTGTTTATTTATCCTTCATCTGGGTTTTTGTGAAATATCATGATTTCAAAAGCTCACTTAATGACATTATTTTTAAATGAATGAATTTTCTACTTCTTGAGGATGAAAATTATAAATTTTTGAAAAGGATTCCATGATTTTTAATGATTAAAAATAATTTATTAGTTTTTTTCAATCATTATTTCCTATGAAATGTTTCATAAAAATATTTAGGTATAGATGTTTTTTTATTGGGTATTGAAATGTTCATTTTGATCCCAATATTTCTTTTGAAAATGTAAAATTTTTATGAGTATTCATATATTAATAGTTTTCTTTCATTCTCTTTATGTCCCTAACTGATAATTTTTTCCCATGCCATATTTCTAAAAAAAATCACAAGGTTTTAAGGATGATTAGGGATATGGATTATTTTAAGATAAAAATTGTGAAGATATTTACTGAAAATAAACTTATTATTTTATAAATGTTTTAGTTTGTGGGAAAAATAGACACTAAATTGAAGTTTCCACTTTTCTATGTAATATTTTTTTATGTAAGGGTGATGGCCTAATTCTCAAAAAAAGTAAACCATAAAGACCCTAAAATGTAAGAAAATTAATTACTGACATAGAAATTATTATTATATAATTTTTAACGATGGTTCTTTATAATAGATTTTTCTTAAAATACTTTTAAAAGTAGGTAAAAATATTGTGAATATTTGGTTATATCATTCGACATTAGTATTGCTACTTAGATTTCATGGATTTTATGAAATGGATTGTCCATTGCTGTATTATGTCCTTTGTATTAGTGTTTATGGATGATATCACGATGTAATTCATGTCATGGGAGGAACACAAATATTGTCTAGCATTTTTCTAGGGAATATTAAAATAAATTTTCTTTTTTATAAGGCATATAAATTTCAGTTCTTGATTTATGAAATGAAATCATTAGGGCATGTGATATCTACAAAACTTTTCATAGTGGATCTTGAGAAGTTCCAAGTAGTTATTTCTTGGTACCATCCCAATTTTTTTTTTAAATCATTATTTCCTTGGGATTATCTAGATATTATACTCATTTTTTAGGATTTTTATATGTTGGATTCATATATAATGGATTTTAAATGAAAGGGGGTTAAGTTCAATTGAGTTGATAAGTCTAAAAGGTCCTTTGATGAGCTACCAGTGATTCTGACTTCATCTATGGTCATGATCCTTCCTAAATTAGTTGAGGGTTGTATTTTGTATTATGATGCTTTTGGTTTAAGAATAGGGTAACTTTTGATGCAGCTTGATCGTGTGGTTTCATGTGTCTCTCCCCAATTGTTCCCTTATAAATGGAATTACCTCACTAATGATCTCAATTTAGTAATTGTGATACATACCTTGAATACATGGAGCGACTATCTTTTCAGCTAGTGGTTTATAGTGTATTTGGACCATAATATTATAAAGTATATTTCCAACTAGAGGGACATGAATATTTAATAGAGAAATTAGTTTGAGTATCCCCACACACTCATCTTCAGAATAACATATAATTCTAGAAAAGGGAATGTGGTGGTCAATTACTTGACCAGAAAACTACCAACCCAACTATTTATGGAATTAGAAAATTATTGTCTCATGATGGGATTTTTTTCTAAGAAGAATTTTAATATGGAAGAGTAATATGAGAAGGCTCTGATGAATTTTTTTAATTCATGTATTCCTTCAATGAATGGATTCAGCTTGAGAAAACCTAAGACCCCAATATTCAGTGGATTATTATAGGTTTAATTGTTAGGAAGACCTAGGTATATTGATCTCAGTCTCCTACGGGTTCAATTTTATTTTGGAAGAATAGTTTTATTCTCTTGATCTTGAGGAAGGAGGTTATAGAGGGTGGGAACTAGTCCAATTGGGTTATTCACCCGAGGGATATGAAAATTTGTTATGATCTAAAACACTGGTATTTGTGACTCATGATGAGGCAATTACATTCTGATGTTTTAGATTAGTGTCTAACCTATTAGTTGATAAAAGTTGAACGTCATATGATTATTAGTATACTAAAAACCCTTCTCATTCTATTGTTGAAATAGGATAATTTTTTTTATTTATTTATTGGGTTTCCCCATAATCATAGAGGGTATATTATTTGGGTGGTTATTTAAATGTTAATTAAATTCATTCACTTATATTTTAGTAGGGAGTCAATGTGGTAGAAAATCTCAAGAATCATTGTTTATGAGAGATCATGAAGCTCCATGGGTTTAATTTTTCCATTTTTATATCACGACCCATGCTTCAATTATCAGTTCTCAAAATTTATTTATGATGTCATGGTATCTCAACTAAAATTAATCATTGAATACCATCCATAGATGGATCATTAAACTGAGTGGTTCATCCAGATCATTGGGGATATGCTTTGAGTGTACGGGCTTGATTTTGATTGTTCTAGGGAGAATCATCTATCACTGGTCAAATTTTATTATAAAAATAGTTATAAATATTTTACTAATCTATTTACCTTTAAGTATTTCAAAAATAAACCATGATGATATTCTATCTCTTGTATATAATTGGGTGAGAGATCCTTGTTGGGGCTAAGAAACATTAAGGAGATAGAAAAAAAGGTGCAGTTGATCCGGAATAGTTTTTGAAATCATAGTGTTTTCATAAATATTTTACCAATCTTCTTCATTTTCTGTTGGAATTTTTTGGTTTGTGATTATGTATTTTGGAATGTTTCTCCTCAGTTGGGACATTTTTGGCTAAGGAGATAGGGAAAGTTGTCACCTCATTAGGTTGGTTATTCAAGATCAGGGTGTGTCTTGGAAATGATTCATACCAGTTAGTCTTACCACCATAAATTATGTCTATTAATCATCTTTTACATGTATCCTAGCTCATTAAGTATCATCAAGACCCATTGCATGTGATTTAATGGGAATATCTAAAGGTAAAACCTAACACCATCATTATTTGGTAGCATCATCATATAATGGATTATCATAATAAAGTGTCAAATGGTAATTTTATCCCCTTGGTTTGTTTATTGTAACACCCCAAGCTTCCACGGTATGTTTCCCTTCGAATAATGCGATAGCGTGTGTTGTACGCAACCTCGAGTTCTAACACACACCACAACTAATTAAACTAGCCGTTGTGAATAGTAATACCTTATTTTTGAAATCATATATATTTTATATTTCAAAATGGACTTCATTTTTGGATTCGGAATATTGAAATTAGCCTAGGGTGAAATTTTGGTACTTTTCGGATAACTTTTATATTTTGATGAATAGTGAAAATTACTAAATTTTAATTAAAATCAACTTTTTTAATCAAAATAATTAATATTGATAAATTATGAATTTTAGTGGTTTTAAAGTATATTTAGAATATAATTTTACCATTTAATTTAATGTTTGTCATTGGACATAATTTCACAATTAAACCGGACATAAACAAGTGTCAATCTTTTGATAGTTATTATCTCTTAAAAACATGCTTTTTATTTTAACAACGAGAATTAATTTTAAATTAATTTCTGCCACTTCTGTGTTTTGAATTTGGAAAAATGGATTACATATTTGGAATCAGGATGTCCAAATTATGTAAATAGTTAACTTTTATTTTTACACATTTTTAATAATTACTGCGGTAAATATTTTATTTACCATGGTTAAAGGGTAAATCCGGTAAATAAGGGTTAAAAAATAATATTATAATAATACAAAATTACCCTAAAACGTGTCCTAACATTATTGGTGGACACATACCCGACCATGGGCATCCTTGGGTCGATTTGGGGACCCCGTGGAGCCACTTGTATGTGGTAGGGACACATTATATTAATAAAGTTAAAATAAAAATAAAAATGGCATAAGCTTACATCTTTTAGAAGAACAATTTTTACATAGGGTTATACATGTTGGATTTTTGATTATAAATATTCATTAAAAAGATAAAAATATTTCCTACATAATTATATTTTATTTATAATTTTTAGACATCAAATAATTTAAATTATTAATGACACAATAATGATGCAATGTTTACCTCATTAATAAATCATTTAAATAAATAAGATTATAATGATTAAAATATTATCTAAAACCTGTCCAATTCTTATTGGTTGATGTTATTTAGAATATTAGTCATCTTATCTTCGACCTCAATGATTTTTGGACCATTATAAACCGAATATAATTATATTATAAAGTAATACTTTCACTCTTTCTTAAAGAGCCCCTCCTCTCCCTTATAAAATGAGACCACTCCTTCTCATTTCTTCACACCTTCAAAGCCTTTTGGTTCGTCCAAACTCTGCCCAAATACTCTCCAAACTTCCCTCACTACAACCTAGAGGCCTTAGTTTGATCAGAAAGCCAACCTAAGGAGCCATTTTGATTAAATAAAAAGGAAGATCCCGAAGAAGAGGTAATGATTTCACCACCCTTTTCCAAGTTCATTTCTTCTTCCACTTCTTCTTCCTTTGTTGTTACCATTCTAAAATAATAACTCCAGTATCTCACATATACTGTGATGTTATTATAAATATGGTACAACCATATTCAGTATTCTATCCACCCTTTGAATAACATGTCACCATACGTGCGTACGTACGGCTTACCGTCTCCACGTCGTGGTGTAATTGTTATTCAATATATTATTATTTGGATGGGTATAATAATGATGTGAAACTCATGTAAATAATAAATATAACATGTTAATTATTCTTTATATATGATATAACATCCATTTATATATTATTTTAATATCAAAAGAATGATATTGTCGCTCGTGCGTACGTACGGACTACCGTCTCCACGAATGCGATGAGATCCATTCTCCATCATATCCATTCAAGTATAATTATCATTTGATGATTTAAAAATGATGTTTAAAGACTTGATATCATTCTGGATATGAATAATATACAAACTATCCTTTACAAACATGTCTTACGTAACAAAACATAGAAAAGAAAACAAGTAAGTTCACACCCGAAACAACGATAATACTAAGATATTATTATCAAATCAATATTAAAAGATCATATATGATATCATAATAATGTATATGATTATTTTATAATTTAATAACAATTATTTCACCATTATAAAGGTTCTTAACCTACCCCAAACAAGGAAAAGTACAAGGTAAGGGTTATTTCACAATCTCTTCATTATCCGAGGTTGTTTATATGTAATAATCTACTGGGATCTCTTTATCATCCACATCCATGTTTCTTCAAAATGTATTTCAAAACATTTTTAATATTTAAAAGAATATGGGTTCAAGTCATTTATACCCTTTTTTGACTTTTTATAAGAGGTTTATAAGGGAATCTTTCTGTTTTTTTTCAAACAAGGTGCTTTTTAACCTTTTTGACAGAATTAAGATAAGAATGTTTTTTAACTTATACGGCGGGTGCGGTTATTTTCTGCCATTATAAAATCATCAAAGCTTCCCATACAAGCTTATAAGAATATTTTCAAAGATAATGTTTTATTTTATAAATATATGTCTCTTAAATGATTTCAAAATAGAAAGAGATATTTCTTTAAAACGAGTTTTGATTTCATCTATGTCAACATCCTTTAATGGATTTTATGCTTATTTGAGGATGATATATTATGATACAAAAATTTTATATTGTATTGAAGGTTTTGTGATATGTTTGACTGTGGATGTGCTTTTTTTTATATACCATACATGGTTTATGGTAAAAGTATTTACATTTCGTATGCTAGTTTTAATACGAATGTTTATGTTATGTTTAAACCTTTTCATATGGGAATGCATTGGACTTAATATGTGACAGGTGGAGCCCGCTATAGATCCTCGATGCATCGGTAGGTCTCATGAGACAAACTAGTGTCTTGGCACAAGGCCTTGGAAAAATCTTATTTGTAGTCTTGGCACGAGGCCTTGACTATGTGGTTATGATAGTCTGGCATTATGCATTCCAACATTATGAAAGTGGTTATTGATTTTTGCATGTGATTATTAGATTAGTAGAATATCCATGTGAATAAGTAAATGGAATTATTTCATTTTACTTTTTCCATACTAAGTTGAAGTTCAAGTTTAAAAGGCTTTTGTTCTAGTAATGCATTGCCTTAAATGTTTATGCTTATTTTTAATGTTCTGATATATTGTTATCCTTACTGGGCATTTGAGGTCACCCCTTTTCTATGTTTTATTTTTCCCAGGATTTGAAGAAGTAAGTTATGAATAACCTGCAGGGATATTATGAGGGGATAATAGTTTGGACTGTAGAGACATTATGTTGTTGTAGTAGTTTTTCAATTTATGATGTAATGTAAAACTTATGAATATATCTAGTGTTTCCAAGGCTAATAAACCAATCGGTCTTTCGAGATTTGATCTTTCTGGTGATCATGCCAATGTTATGTAATTAATGCACCGACTCTGGGTAACTAGGGTCGGGGCGTTACATTTATTATGGCAGTGTAGTGTAGATATCCACAATACATAGGATTATGATGAATTAGTGAGGGATAATTGGCCTCAACATTTCTAAAATTAAAAAACCTTGAAGGCTTTATTAGGGTAAAAAGTAGCATGGGGGGATGAATTTGGACACCCTCTAGGTCACTCGAATTTATTTATTTGAGTTTTTTACTTATTTTTATTAACATGGGAATTTTTATAAGATTAGGGTTGAAAATATATGTTTTTTAGTACATGGACCATAAATAGTGTTAAATATTCTCCCAATCTTATTAATGGGGAAAGGGGATACCAGATCCATTTTATATGGCCAGTATATAGTTTATATAATCATGTGTGGTTCTAATAAAATTTTGAAACCTTGTTGTGTTATTGGAAATAACCTATATATTTAGTTCAATCTATAGAGAAATTATATGTCTAAACCATTCAACATCAACTTGAGTCACCAGTGGCTCTTTTATAGTTGGATAAAGGTTTTTTGAATTGTGTGTGGTAAAACCATACAATCTTCTCATAATTCCTAAAAATGTTTAAATTACCATTTTTTTCATATAAATTATAACTCTTCTTATTCCATCTATTCTCCCATTCATGTAGAAAAACTCTCCTCAATCAAGGTACTTATTCTACCTTGAAATTGTGTTTATCTACTTCTAATAATGGTGGTTTTTATTGAGGTAAAACTTCTTTCTCCTTATATTTTTCCTCTTTTCTTTCTCTTTTCTTGTGTTCTTCCATTTACTTAGGGTTTCAGAACCCCATCATCCCAAGGGGTATAAACATAGGTTTAGTGTTAGGGAAAATTTAATTTCTTATTTTTTTAGATTTTGGTGGGTTACCTCATCTCATTTCTACCAGATTCAAGTAAAGGTGATGAGATTAATGTTGTTTTGAGGTAGGTGTCTCTACCTAATGGGTTCTTTCCTATGACACCCCATAGTTTATTTGAGTTAATTTTGGATTGGTTTCTTAATTAAGATAAAATTATGCTGTATAGGGTTGATTATTATGTTGGGCTGTTTTCAAAGTGTGTGTTGTGTTAAAAGGTGTTTTTTCAAATGGTTTTCTAAAGAAATTTGATTTTGTGCTTAAATTTTTTTTAATAAAATTATTCAAATGTAATCATGACTCCAATTTGATTCTTAAAAGAAGAGTTTAGAAGTGATTTTTCATGTTTAACATATTTTTTAATGTGGGTTGTTTTTATTTTCATTATCTATGTATTAGTGTCTGAATGTATATGAGAGACCTTTAGTGGGTGGGAAAACTAGACTAAGGCATAACTAATACAGATTATGTACATGCTAGGTAATGTTTTCGAATATGATTGAGTAAGATAATGGGATATAAATTTAAGGATAGATATGGGTAGTTATGTAATAGATAGTCTTAGAGGGATATCAATACACAAATGGCTTCATTTATATTGGCTAGAGTTACTTTAGTGATTCATGGTTTCCATAAACATGTAGGTCTAATCCAACAGTACATGTATTGTAAGCGTTTGAGAAGTGTTACTTATTATTGTCCATTACATTATTTGGATTCTGATTCATTCCAATTCCATTTATTCCATATCATTTTTTATACATCATTTCTCACATTTATTATAGAACTTCTCGTATGATAAAAAAAATAAAGGATTCTAAAGTGATTTCAATTGAAGAGTTTTAAAATATAATTTTAAAATAAGAAATAATGTTATTTATAGAAAATACATTATATTTATTCACGGTGGTATCATAATGGTATTTTCCTCCCACACTACATATCCCTATGGGCTGTACATACTTGGCTTTTCAGGTTATAGGTGAAGGTAAGAGTGTCATGTTGTTAGGTAGTCCTTCCTAACGCTCTTTGTCTATCCATGACAAAGTAGTGGTAGTGACCATAGGTCACGAGGAGTTTAGGGTTGTGTGGAGTAGTTTACGAATTCTCTGTGATGTTTTGGGTTATTTTATACCAGCCTCTTCATACTTAACATTATTTTTGATGTATTTTTTATATGGATGTTATTTATCACGTTTTTATATCAATAGTGTAATGTTTATAAATTTTTAGGATACTACTGTTGTGTCACACTCAGTTGACTATCATTAAATTTTGAACCTATTTATTGAAGGGTGTGGGAGTCCAAATTATCAATGGGTCATGTTGGGTTTTAGTGTGGAATATGTTGATGGTTATTTGGATTCTGAGGTTCAAATATTTCCCAATGGTTATATTTCGATACCAAAATCTTTTCATCATCTCGTGGTGAACAGTAATGTAATTATAGACTTATAGTGACCCAGATATGTTTATGTGTATAATAAACCTTGACCAGCTCATTACAGGAATATAAATGGGAAGCCAAATATCTAATATGAATAAAGTACCCTCATTTTGTTCATCTGAGTAGTGGAATTTCAAATGAAATATTATTTTAAGAAGGTATAATATAACACCCCAAAAATATTATTATAAATATCCCTTAAATCTATTAAGTCTTGTGTTATATGAAACATTGAACTAAAATATGGTTTACCTTATATCATTATGGTATTAAATTAAAATATTAAATGAAATACATTACAGGATGGATTAATGAAAAATAATTATAAAATTTACAACATGAATAAAATCACAAGTAAATTAAAATACAACAAGATTGAAATGTACTCATCTAGAACTTCCTCAATGATCATGACATTGATAATGTATCACACTAACATTTTAATAAGATTTTTACTTTTAATAAATATTTTGTTAGATATATTTTATTATACAAAACACTGAACTAAAATGAACAATAAAATATTAAAATTTAATAAGTATTAAATATGATCATTATAATATAGTCACCAAATTGGTAGGTATAAATATAAGTAACCAAATTATGAAATCTATTAATAAAGGATAATAAATGGAATTTAGTAGTGTGAGACTTTCTTAAAAGGATTATTTTTTCAATCTTAGAAAGGAAGCAGTGTTACTAGGATTTTTCCTAGAACAATACCAAATTGACCATTAGTAAGTGTAGCTTGAGTGAAATCTTATACATGGGAATATCAAGCTCATTGAAATCACAATGAAACCAATACTAGATGAACTAACACCCACAATAGCAACAATTTTATATCTTACACTAAGATATTATATGTATTCTTGAGGGGTCTTTTATGTAGTGGTTAGGATGATATAAACATGTAATTATATATATAGTATATGTTCTCATTATTTTTATTTTAAAAAAAACTAATTTCGAAATAAATTTAAATGGTTAGATTTAATAAAATGTGTTAATTAATTCTTAGGAAATAATTAATAAATTTTAAAAGTTTAGTAATAAAATCATTTGATGTTTAAAAGGCCTACTTTTTGAAGAATTCTATTACCCTATATATTATGTGTTTTTATTTTAATAATACAAATTAATCACTTTTGAATGATTAATTTAATTAAATTTATTAATTATATATATAAATATAAAATTTAAACTAATATAAGAATTTTTTACATGGAAAATAATAACAATAAATTAACATTATGCCTTAAAAATACATTTTTCTAAAAACTGTTTTTGAAGTTATGCATTACGGTATTAAAATTAATGTTAAACATAATTCAGGATAAAATAATGTAAAATGGTTTCTATTTTTTTAATAATTAGTTACAAATTAGATAATAAGATCAATTTAATTTTTGGTCACAGAAATAAGTTACCAAGCTAAAAATTAGTCACCACAGTAATGGTTCAAATGAAGTAAAAATGTTAAAACAATGGATAAAGTATCAAAATTTCACAAAACCAAAGCTATAAATGGGTTTATAAGGGACTTAATAACTTTAATATATATTTTAATCTTTAATTATCAATTTTGGATCCATTTTTCTTTGAATATGACATCTCTTTTTATATTGAGATATTGATAATTACAAAAATGCCACACCTCTCACCTATAAAAGGACCCCATGACCACCCCACATCTACTCACACCTAAATAATAATATCTCAACAATAATATAAAAAAACCTCTCTAACTTTATTTATCATTTCCTATATGTTTTATCTCAATAAAATATCACTATAATAAGGATTAATGAGTGGTCTAAAGGAAAATATCAAAGGAAGAGGTAATTATATTAAATGAGTTCTTTAATGTTTCTTAATTTTTCCACCCCATAAAAATATATAAAACCATACTAATATAATAGAATAAGTATCATTATTATAGAAAAATTCTATTATTTTGATGGGATAACCATTATCTACCTCCCTCCCAACCATTATTGACTGAAAATATATCTCATGTCATGGTAATATTGTAGCCTCCATGAATAAAGTATTTCATTTTTCAACACATTCATACATGGATGATTCTAAAATTTTATTTAAAAAATAAATATTATATTTATATCATGATTAATATTTTATAAATATAAATTATGCACTCTAATAAATATTTATTTTAAATATAACCGCCTAAAATTATCTTACTTAGAGAATTCTCTAAATTTCAATATATTTTGGATAACCTATCGAACTATAAAATTTTTATGATACAAGAATGAAAAATAAAATATACATATATAATTAAAAATATTATGTAACTATTTTATAATACCATTGAAATTTTCATCATACTGAATCAATTTTGGAGGCACTAATTGAACAACTCCTTGTGGTTGATGAGAGAAAAAACTATACAAAAAATGAATAATATATGATAATAAATAGTTCTTAAAAAATAAAATATTCATGAAATATTTTCTGAATATAGTATTTAATAAACATTATTAGGTTATATATGAAGTTAGACTCATGAACCAAGCACGTTGGGATGTGAGTTAAGGGTTCATTGTCTTGATTCAAATAATGTTAGACATATTTTTTATTTAAAACCAATTTAATTTTATATA
This sequence comes from Viscum album, assembly GCA_963277665.1. Classification (NCBI taxonomy): domain Eukaryota; kingdom Viridiplantae; phylum Streptophyta; class Magnoliopsida; order Santalales; family Viscaceae; genus Viscum; species Viscum album. The sequence goes on along the minus strand of OY728132.1, from coordinate 1,473,027,847 downwards.
GTGAAAATAAATACCTATTTAATTATTATATATAAAATAAAATTCTATTACTATTAGTTTTAATTTCATTTAGGATCTCAGTATTCTTTTTCCATCAATTCATACATTACTTTAGTCGTAAGGGTTGTTAACATAACTCAATTTCGTTTATATTATAACCTTTATTCATGAACTTCAACCTTATATGTTTTGTTTCAATTTCTATATGATTATATTATATTTTATTCCCTATTTATTTTCAAGGGTTTACAATCCTTCTTGACATTTTACCTACCTTTTTTCCACAATTAAACAAAACAGTTTCTTGTATATGGGATCGACCTTATCTCCTATTTATGATGAGGAATATTTATTTTTCATGTCCATAATCAATATATTATTTCAAAAATATATATTATATACTTAAAATATTACTTTAGTATAATTTTTACTATATTTTTTCTTCTTTATGAAAGTTTTAAAAGGATTATTTAACCATTTTCTGCACATGATATTTCTTAAATTATTTATAAAAATCTGAAAGAATTTTATTTTTTAAAATATTCCACATTAATATATTTTCTTACTGATGTCTGTTATTAATTATCAATATTCCTTTCCATGTTTGTTAAAATAAAACCATATTCTATTGTTTCTTTGAATTTTTTTAATAATTATTAATTTTTTAGAAGAATAATTAATGGTATTTCATTCCACTAATTTATATTTTTATCTTCCACCCCACATTTAATATTTTTAACATCATTTCATTTCATGGATTTAATATTTGGAATTTTTTAATAATTGATTTTTTCAATATAATTTTTCACTTATTTAACATTATTTTTTCAAATGACTTATAATCTTATTTCTATAACCTTATTAAAAAATCTTTATGAAAATTATTATAATTTCAAATCAACTTTATTATAAAACTAAAAAATATATATCTCTTTTAGATTTATTTTTCATGTATTTCCATATAAATTATCTTATGAATTTATACTTTATACCATACCTTGAAAACAAGGGTTATTTTTTCTATCACTATCTGTCATTCTTCTAATGTTATTTTTATTCTTTAGGTCCATATTATTTTATTTCATGAAAATATATTCTATATCACGTAAATTGATTATATATTGTGTTTTCTATTATTTTTTTAACTATATACCAATTTCTATATAGTGTTTCAATTTGAAGGGTTCTTACCAAAAATTTTATTCCTTTTATTGATTGGGTATATTGAAATTTTATATACTTGTAATTTTGATACATATGTTTATTGATTCCTAAGACATGATTTATATGTATTTTATTGTTCTATAACTCATTAATATGATTAATAAATTGGACATAATTTGTGATATCTGGGCCCAAAATTATAAAAACCCAGGATTCATCAGTAGGTCTTATAATATAAACTAGTTTGGGTATCTGGTGTAAACATTATAAGTTTTTGTATAATGTTTTGGAATGAGTACATGATGGCATATTTATGATTTTTGATAATATGTTTTCCATCATAATGAAATTATTTATTATTATCCATGTTATTATTTACATTTTTATATTAACCATAGATATATTAAAATATTATATTACCAGTTATATAGAATTCTATTGATTATTATTCGTAACTTCCATATTATTCAAGCTTTTTTTATTCCATAATAAATTTTTTTGTTTGCTACCCCTTAAATTAAATTTTCACTCACCCATCATATGTTTCATTTTCCCTAAATTTTGAAGAAGGGTATCACATATGATATTTCTTGATGGGTATCATTGTTCTAGAATTTAGTGGAAGAGGATGAAGACATATTGTAAGATAACAAACCCTTAATTTAGTGTGAAAATTATCCATTAGATGGGAAAGATATGGGAATTTTATTTAAAGGACCTTTATTAACTCTCTAAAACTATAAACCTAAAAGGTATTGGTTATATAAGTGACATAATATTGGTTATTGATATTGTTATTATAGAATGTTAAGTGGGGGTCACTTCAGTTGATTTCAAGACTAGTGTGTAAAGAATGCATTTTTAATACTAATTCTTAGAGTGTGGGTTGGGGTGTTTTAGTTAGTATCCAAGTAGGTTTTAGATAGATTTATATGTTTGGATGTTATCAATTGAATATGATTTTATATTTTTAGATACAATCATTTATTAATATTTTTAATTTTCATCAAATGATTAAAGAAATATATTCCCTTTTAATGTCTTATGTGATTAGATGTTAAGGTGGTTAATGATATTTTGGGTGATGTTTATTGGGTTTTAGTAAGAATTAATGATCAAATTATAGATTTCCATTAAGTATGGTAAGTAATTCTATGTCATTAAATTCACTTTATTTTGTAAAAATATTAATATCATTTTTTAATTTTATATGATTGAAGTATATATTTATTGATATATTATATTAAGTTTTTTGGGGATTAACAGGTAATTTTATTAATGGGAGCATAGGTTTCCATTAATTTTTTGTTTGGAATGTAGTAACAAATATATTGATTTAAATATTATTTGGAATTAACACTATAATAAATTTGTGCAAACCCTTGGGATAAATCTAAATATAATTAAACATCTAAAATTTTTGGTAAATTATAGAGAGTTTTGTTTCCTAAAAATAACTTCCATGTCTGGAAACAAAAAAATGCATAGAGTCATTGGATTAGATTAACCTTGGAGTTTTAACCTTGAAAAAGGTTAGTTATGTATTAAGTTTATCTTCACTCAGTGACTTTTTTTATCTTAACTAAACATATAATTTAGCACTCTTGAGGTATATTCATTGGATGATTCACATTCTCTTTACAAACCATTATAAAGGATTTTAATATACTATTATATCATGATTCATGACTATATTAATAGTTCCCTCACATATTTTCATCGATGATAGAAATTTAAATTATAAGGATCTTATTTATTTAAGGGGAATATGATGTAACACCCCAATATTTTTATATGTGTTTTCCTATAAATAAATACTATTATGAATAGACTGTGTCATAAAAAACATTGAACTAAAATGAACAATAAAATATATTAAAAAATTATAAGTATTATATATTGTTATTATAATATTGCTTTTGAATTGGCAGGTATAAATAGATGTAATTTAATTATGAATAATGTGATGAAATGAGAAGCAATGGCATCAAATATTTTTATTCTTCCTTTTAAGATTCATTTTTTAAGCTTAGAAAGGATGCAATGTCATTAGGATTTTCCCTAGAAGAAGCCCAAGCATTGATTTAACAAGTATGGATTTAAAGATATCACTTATAGGTGAATTTCATGCTCATGGAAATCACTATAAGATCTATGATAATATAATCCCCACCTATGATGACCAGTATTTATTATCTAACCATAAGATCTTATGTGGAGGTCATGAGGGGTTTTGTATATAGATTTTAGGATGATATTAACATGTAATTTTTAATATAATATATGTTTTCATTATTTTGAATTATTATAAAATTAATTTTCAAATTAAATTTAAAATAATTTCTTTCATATAATGTACCGATTAATACCAAGGAGATAAGTAATCAATTTTAAAAAGTAGGAATGAAATTATTTTATACTTAAAATACATACTTTAGAAAAAAAATATTTTTATATATATTATTTATTTTTATAATAATAAATTAAATTGGTCACTTTTGAATAATTTATTTAATGAAATTTAATGATAATATATATAAAAAACTAAATTAATAATAATTTACTAATTTTTACTTAGTAAGGAATAAGAGTTAATTCACATTATGATTGAAAAATAAATTTTTCTAAAAAATAAATTTCTACATTATGAATTTAAACATTAAAATTAACTTTTAATCTATTTTATGTACAAATTATTTAATAATCTTGATTTCATATTTATTCATAAAAATAAGTTACCAAGGTAAAAAAACTAATCACCATGGTAATGGTTAAAATGAGATAAAATGTTAAATTAGATAGTAAAGTCTCAAAATATCATAAAACCTTAGATCTAGATGGGTAAATAAGATATTTTTCAACTTTAATTATTTTTTCCTCCCTAATTATCAATTTTTTAGCCACTTTACATGAATATTATATCTCTTTTTCTATTGATAAATTAATATTTATGAAAATTTCACCCCTCTAACCAATAAAATGACCCCTTCACCAGCCCACTTCTCCTCACAAATAATGAAAATTAGTTCAAATAAAAAAAACTAAAACCCCTCCTTAACACAATTTCCCATTTATAATTTGTTTTTTTCTCACCAAAAGACTAATCTAATAAGGCTTAAGGAGTGGTCTAAAGGATGATATCAAAGGATGGGGTAATTTTTTAATAGAGTTTTTCTAAGTTTCTTCCTTCATTCACCTCATCCAAATCTATTATAACCATACTAATATATTGATATAAATATCATTAGTATACTAAAATTTTATTATTTTGATAGGATAACATGTATCTACCTCCCTCTCATCAATTATAAAATTAAAATGTCTCTCGTATTATGGTCGTATTACAGCCTCTATTAATGGCATATTTATTTTTTCATCATCACCTCGCATGGATAGTTATAAAAGTATATTTAATAAATAAATATTATATTTATGTCATGATTAATTTATTTAGGGATAAATTATCTTATCTTATAACTATGTTAATAATAAACATTAATTTTAAATTTAACCTCATAAAATGAGCATAGTAATATATTTTTCTTAATTTGAATGTATTTATGAAAACATAATAAACTATATAAATTTTAAGCTACTAAAATGAACATTAATATATAACTATAAATGTTTTTGTCTTATAAAAATATTTTATAACACCTTTTACCATGTTCAAATTACTGATGTAATTTTGGATGAATTAACTAAACATCTCCAAGTGCCCGATGAGAGAAAAATATATACAATATATGGATAAAACTGATAATAAATGAACCTTTATATTCAAAATTTACAAGAAAAAGTTTCTGAATCAAGTATTTAATAAACTTAATTTGGATATTCTAGCGTTTAAATGCATGCACTTATCGATACAGACTTGAGGTATGGGATATTCATCCAGACTTGAGGTAAGGGCTCTTTAAATGCATGCACTAATAAAATTAATTTGGTTATTTTGGCGGCACTGTTTTTCCGGTGTTTCGACAACATCAAACGCTGCATTTCTGCTTTTATCGCTAGATCCATTATGTTTTAACACCATTTTGGTTTTATACGATAGCGCTCAGGTGGTTTAGGATTGTTTTTTTTGTCGTTCGGTGGCATGTTGCATCTTTTTCTTGTTGTTCTTCAGGGTTCCAAAAGTTGTCTTGGCTACTCTTATTGCCTAATCCATTGTTTCTAAACCCCATGATGGTTTTTCACGATGGCGCATTGGTGGTTTGGGGTTATGTCGGAGATAGAATTTGACAGTTCCTTCCTCATCTTCATACTCTCATTTCTTCTGTTCTTTGTGTGGGTTCTACTTCCGGAGCTCCTGTTCTTGTGCCATATTCGTGAGACCTTAAAAATGGATCTAGAGTTTGGTTTGATTTGATGGTGAAATGGTGATGGAAGGTTAATAATGTCTTTGTTTATGTGGAATGAAGTTAGATGGGATAATTGATGGTGGGTTCTCACTGGAATGTGTGATAATGAAGGTGAATATGGTCAAGGGTGTGGCTCGAGGTGGGTCGTCGCTTGACAGTCGTCATTCGTGGCAGCCTGGTGGAGATTGATTCATGGCGTGGGTGGTGCCTCATTGTTGAGGTCCTCAGCTAATTCTGATCTGCACTGGGTTCAGAATTCCATAGCTCCCCTCCCAGTCATTCTGGACTTGTGGTTTGCAGGAAGTAATGGGAGGTGATATTTTAGTGATAGACGAGATTCTCGACGGCTCCTCTTCATTGGTTAAGTCCCTTCAGTATGTTCAGGTTCTATTTTTATTGTTATTCGTTCTCTGTTTTTCATCATTACAAATGTATTTATAGGATCACGGTTTTGGCTCGATTTTCCCATTATGGTGGTTCGAGGATGGCAAGGCGATGTGATTTTTGTGCCTGGGGCAGTGCTGGTTGCGTCCATCTGTTGATGTTGGTATGTGATGAAGAAGATGGGGATTGCATTTTGAAATTTGAATCTTGAATACAGATTTGTGGCCAGTGGTAGTATTTATGGTTTGCGGTGGGCTCAAGGATACTGTAAGGTTTAATCTACCCACGTGATGTCTGCTCCCAAGGTGGTCTGACGGTGCTTGGTTTGTTTTGCACATTTTGAATCTTTATGGATTTTTGTGGCACAGTCATCTGGTTTCATTTTTCTTATCTTTACTTTTGACATTTGTATTTGACGTGCTCTGTACGAGGGTTTGGACTTTGGGATTGATGCTATCAAATTTTGGTTGGGAGGTTCCCACTAATCCAGAAAGTTATTTATTTAGAAAATGTGAAAAAAGGATTTGGATCATATTAAACATTTTCTTATTGGTAATTTTTTACTTTATTTACAAAAGTTTGGAATGAATATTCTTTTCAATATTTACACATGAACATATTTTCCTGATTTTATGAATGTTCTTCATTATAAAACTTATTTTCCAAGTTTTCATGGTTTTTAAAATAAAAATTATTCCTATTAATCTATTAATTTTTCATTTTAAAAATAAATTTTATTGTTTAGGAAAGAATTAATAAAGGAATTTCATTCTAATTATAGTTATTTTTATATTCCTCACCACATGTCTTATATTTAACTTAATTTATTTTTATAGTTTCAATATTCTTAATTATTTTGAAATTATTTTTTTAATGTCCTATTTTCACCCATTGAAATGTATTTTTTATTGAGACTTATATGTTTTTTTATAATTAGAGTAAAAAATATTTATAAAAATAATTTTAATTATTTTTTATATATTTTCTTCTCAAAATCTAATAGATCTACCTATTTTGGTGTTATTTTTCATGTATTACATTCAAAATTCACTTTTGAATTTATATTTTATACCTTTACTTACTTATAAGGTTTGTGTTCTCTATCACTCTTCACCTCACTCTTGATATATTTTTTTATTTTTGTCTATATTCTTTAATTTCATTGATATATATATTCTATATCACATAAACTAATTCTATATTCTGTTTTATAGTATTGAAATAGTTGTATACCAATTTCTGTATATAGTGACGGTTTGAATGGTTTTTACCAAGAATGTAATTCCATTTATTAACTAGATAAATGTTAAATTTTTTAATAATATTTATTTAAATATTGGTGTCTATTGATTGTTAATGGTTGTTGATTATGTATTTTATTATTTATTAATTAATTTATATGATGAATTTGTATGACTTAATTAGTGATTATTGGGGCCCAGAATTATATAACTCCTCGATGTATCGGTAGGTCTAATGAGACAAACTATTTTGGGAAATTTGTGCAAACCTTACTCATTTATGTATAATATCAGGGCATGAGTCCCTGATGGTATATTTATTATATTAACCATTTTGTATTATGTGACTGTGAAATTAGTTATTATTTTCCATGTTATTATTTATATTGTTATGATATCCATGGATATATCACAAGATCATGTTATTTGTTATATTGAATTATTGATTATTATTTGTTCCTATAATATTATCAATTCCATGTTTATTCAATGATAACATTTGTAGTATGCTACACCTTAATGAGAATTTTATATCACTGTTATTATGTTTCCCATTACCTGGGTTATGAATAATATTATTATGTATGATATTTAAATATGGGTTTCATTAATGGAGAATTTTTTGGAATATTTTGAAGGTTTATTTTAAGACCATGAATCCTTAGTTTAACAGGAAAAATTCCCATTATATGGGAAAGATATGGGTTTTATTAGTTATAAGTTTTTTCCAAACTCTATAAAACTTTATAACTAAAATGAATTTGGTATTTAAGTGACTCGATATTGGTTATTGATATTAGAATTATGGATGCTTAAGTTTGGGTCACTATATTTGGTTTCAACACCAATATATAATGAATATTTTTTTAGCACATGATCCAAAATTAGGGGTTTGGGGAGTCATATAAAATGACTATTGAAAGAATAAAATACATTAGAAATATGATAAATATATTTTTAAATAAATTGAGATAATTTGATAAGTAATTTTGGGCAATTGTGTGAGGTTATGTATAGGAATGTAATATGACTATTATATATATGGTCCTTAGGATTATATGGTTTTTGTATTATATTTTCATTTCTCTAATATTTATATTGATAACATGATTAGGAATAAGAAAAATTAATGAGAAAAATTATAAGTAGTATTTTATTAAAATAATACTATTTTGACATGGTCGTTGAATTATAAAGAATAAATAGAAGTAACAACATTACGAAATTTATTTAGAAAGGGAAGTAATAGAATCATGTAGTAGAAGTATTACTTGTGAGGATTATTCTTTAACATTGAAAGGAGTTAGAATCACTTTCATTTTCCCTAACCCAATCTCAAGAAGAATGTCAACAAGTTGGGCTTGCGTGAAATCATTTTTGAGAGAGGTTCAAGATCATGGAAATCACTACAAGATCAATACTAACTAAATCACCACCTGAGACTACAACTATAAATTGTAATAAATTTAGGTATTATGATGAAGTATTGAGGGAATTATTATGTAAAAGTTAGGATGATATAAGCATGTAATGATTAATGTAACAAATGATACATATATTTTAAATATTAAATGTATTTCTATATATTATGATTTTTTATAAAAATACTTTTAAAGAATGAATTTAATAAAATAATAAAGGATTATATTAATAAAAATGTATTCATAAAATTAAATTAATATTTTTAATATAAACAATTATTTTGAATAATTATGAATAATATCATTTGATATTAAAAAGATATATTTTTCAAAGAATTGTTTTTATGCTTTTAATATATTTTTATCTTATTAAATTAAATTATTCACTAAAAAATTATTTTAATGAAACGTTTTAATAATATATAAGATTAAATAAATAAATATTCATCTAATGTTTAATAAATGGAAAATTAATAAGGGTAAATTTATTTTAATCTTAAATTACATTTTTCTAAAAAAAATAATCATTATAAATTCCTTTATTAAAATGAGATTTTATCATTTTTAGAAATTAAATATAATAAAATGGATTTAATATTTTGAAACATCATTTAAAAATTAGGTAATGAGGTCAATTTCATTTTTAGTCATAAGAATAATTTACTGAGGTAAGAAATTGAGTTTCTAAGGTAATGATAAAATGAGGTAAAATGGTTAAATTAAGGTGTAAAGTCCCAAATATTCAGAACAATTAATGACCTTACCTTATAATTTCCGGATTATTTATCCAATATTGATCCACATTATAATAGAAATTACATTTCTTATTTAGTAAAGAAGGTGTATTTATAAAAATTCCACCAAAACTCAGATATAAAAGGACCGCTCATTTACCCACCTCAAATAACAAACTATTTTTGGTTTAAATTTAATATTTCTCCATTTTATCTCTGTAACAATCCACTCTCACATTTGGTATCTTATTTTCACAAGGAGTCACATATCCTTCATTTCCAAGTGGTTCTATAAAAGAAGATTCAAGTCTTTAACGTAGGTATTATCCACAACCTAATCATTTATTATTCATCTTTTTCATGAAACTATTCTCAAGTATTAATTTTAAATTCAACAAAATTATTTATAAAACACTATTATTATATAAAATTGATTTTATATAGATATAATAATATGTTATTATTTATTTATTTTTTATAACATGTTCTTATTTTGATCGATTATATCACCTACATTAATGATGTTTTTATGTCTATAACATGAATGATTAATAAAACATAAACAGTGGTAATATGATTAAATATTTATTAAGGTAATATGTTTCCATAATTCATTAATGGGAAAATATATAATTATTTTCATTAAACATCAATTCTTTTTATTGAATCAAAATTCTTTTTATTGAATCAAATTTCATAAAAAATGAAATATTTTTACTGCTCTTTATGAATTATCACCGTAACATCCATAAAATGAAAATTGGAAATAATAACTATACAAAACAGAACTATGTTACATCCATGAACATTATATATTTTACGATCACATAATACAATATCAAGGACCTGAATGTTTTTATGAATGATGGTATAGAACAAATGTCGCAATTAACACTCAAAAATTAATTTAAAAAAATGATTAATAAATGATAAAAAGAAATTATAAATGAATGGTATCAAGTAAAATAATTATAAATAAGGTTTTTAAATATATTATTAATGAATCTAAATTGATTATATAGGAATTTTGAGAACTTATGACTAATAAGTAATCAAAGGTAAGTGTTTTTTATCTCAATTTATCTTCATTAAGATATATTCAATATTATACACATATTTTCATTTATATTTTGTTTATAACACCTATTTTATATATTTTATAATAATTACCTCTATATTCATATAATTTAAAATTTTATTTCTAGTTTTAAATTTTTTTCCAGTTTCCTTATTCATTACCAATGTCGTCATGGTTTTTTTGACTCAATTTACATTTCATTGGGTCACTATATTTTTTCCTTTAATATGATCTTATAAGTATATTATATTATGAAATTTCTACATTTAATATTTAATTTCTCTTTCTATCTCATGAAATTAAATTTTCATGTCAATATCTTCTTCTTTTATGAATTTTTTTAATAAAAATGATACATTGTTAGGAATAATATACATCCTCTCTATTAGCTCTATCTAATTCATGTATATATTATTTATAACCACTGATGTTTTATTTTTTAATTATGTGATAAAAATATGTTTTATCTTTTATAATCTTTATATTTATATTTATATTTTTACAAAATTTACTTTTATTACTATTTCATCAATGTGGTATTTCTCTATAACATTCTAAAAAACATATAAAGGCATTTCTTTCAATTTAATATATTTTATAACTTCCTCACCACATTATTTAAATAAAAATTATATATTTATAAGGTTCTATTATTAGGGAATCATTTAAATTTATGTTTTAAAAAAAATCATGTCACCATCTCAAAAATTATTTTTTAAAGGTGACATGTAAAATATTCTTTTCATAACAATGTTAAAAATGTTTTATAGAAACTACTTTTATGATTTTTCATCCATTTTCCTCTATATATTAAAAATATCTATCTCTTATGGGGTAATATTCAATAACACCCTCTAAATTTCTTATGCTATACATATTTTGGGATGTCATGTTTTCAATATCAAGCAATCTAATTCTCGATTCCATTTTATGTGATACCATTTATACAGGTTTCATAACCCATATTATTTATATGAGCTTTCACAATGAGATTTATGGTTAATTTCATATGGAACACATATGTATGTTTTACCATTATGTAATGGGTGGATCTGATATATCCCTTTAATTTATTTGGTAACATTATATATGTCATGACATAATTATGGGACATGAGTTTTGATGCTCTATCCACTTTGAGGTATAGGTAGTTATATACTTTGCACTATGTTATAGGATTCATGTACTAATTTATAATACACTATATTATGATAGTAATATTTTTTAACCTTCACATATGTTATAATTTATATGCTTATATTTTTACCATATTCATATGTTATGTTTCTATAGGAGATGATTTTTTTACAATACTTAATGCCTTAGTATATGTGTTATGCATTTATGGTGATCCCTTTTTGGGGTAATGTTCTGATTTCATTATAATTCACTCTTATAATCGCATGATATACATAATATTATATTTTTCTCATGATTATTTTTATCACATGCTTATAAAAACCCCTTTATGTCTAATTAATATATTTTCCCATAGTAAGAGTTTGAGATCACTCCTTATGTTTCTCATTTCCCTATGGAATTACAAGAAATAATATGTTTAGAATGAAGTCGTGTGTGGAGGATTTTTTGGGAAATGTTTGAGAAATAAGGTGAAATAAGATCTTTATATAAATAGTCTCCAAGGACACCAAAACTTAAGGTTCTGAGATTATGTGATTATTTTTTAGATTTAATGGTTAAATTATGGAATCAATGTAATATATACACTTGTTATACTTATGATAAATCGCTGAAATCATGAAACGAGTAAGTGGAGATGGATATATGAGGTTCATTCAAAATACCAAGTATTATGAAATTCCAAATACCAAGGTATCTCCATGCTTAAAGACAATTTTATTATAAATGGAGACACACCACCAATTTTAGGCAATGGGATGATGTTAAAGCAAGATATTTACAAAGAAAGCTTCCAAATCTTTTGGATTAAGGTATAACCATTTAAAAGGAGTTAAAACACATTATATAGATAAAATAAATAAATATACATGACCCAAATTTAATTAAAAGGAATGGGATATTCAAAGAACACATAGAAATCATAAAAACCTCTTTCCCATGAAAATTAATGACCCTGCTAACTAATATGGTAAAATTCCATCTTAATGACGCTCTAATCCAATTTCTCTCTACAATTTAGTGTTATTATACAAATTTGTTTACTTTTCCATTTGGATAATTCATTTTTCCCCCAAATATGTGTTTTTTGGACCACCATGGGGTTCGATGTCAAAAATTATGGGTTGGTTTTATTCGAATAACAATCGGGATAAAATATTTTTTCAACCAAAAAATTATTCATGGGTTGAATCTAATCTATATCATTTCCTCCGGGTTAGAAATGATTTGACATAAAATCCGTGGAATCATCTTCATTAATTTATGGAGAAAATTCCTCAATGTTGAACATTGAAAAAACACCTCCAAGATCATCAGATAAATCAGTTATGTAGGAATTGTTCCCAACTCATTCAATAACTTTGAATAGACCTTCATCTCTTGGTACCAAATTTCTCTTCCTTTTGGATGGAAATATCTTATTGGAAAGTTGAATCTAGAATTTATATCTATGTTGGAAAATTTCCTCTTACTAATTATTTTTACCTCATATCTTGTATTCTTCATTATACATCTCCATTTGAGCATAAGTAGATTCAGGAAGCTTCTTTACCTAATTTTCCTTCAGCTTTATGTTAATATTCACCTGAAAATAAATAGGAAAATAGAAAAATTATATAATATTGATTTTACTTATTCCATAAACCACTTTGAATAGAGATTTTTATGTGGTAGAATTGGGAGATCTATTTGTGAAAATTTAGATTGATCAAGTTGTAAATATCAATCCATCATATTCTTGTTCAATAATATTCATAGAATTGTTACAAATGTGAGAATGGTAACTTCAATTTTACATTTAGATTGAGGGTTATGGGAAGTGATGAAAATAATTTTCATACTAATTTTCCATGATAATGTCCTTCAAAAATGGATGAGAAATTTAGTGACCCTATCTAAAACATTGTTGTGAGGAATTCCATAATGGAAAAAAATATCTTTGAAAAATTATTCAATGACTTTAACAACATCTTCAGTCTTATGCAATGGAATGAAATAAACCATATTATAATATCAATCAACAAAAACCATTATTAAATCTTTACTACACTAAGTATTTGGTAAAGCTATAATGAAATCCATGTTGAGATCTTCCCATGGGTGCTTTGAAATAGGAAAATGAGTGAATAAACCAGGATTGAAGTGACACTTTTCTCATTGACCTATACCACAACTCAAAAGAATTTATTGGAAATCTTATTTTATATTTATACAGTTGAAATTATCTTTAATTATCTATAAGGTTTTATTGATTAAAAAATGACTAGAAATTCACCTTCATGTGCCTCTCGAATGAGAATGTCCGTGTAAATACACTTTGGAAAATACAAATTTTTCTCACAAAGATAATCCCATAATGTAAAAAATAATCCTCTATAAATCCATTTTGAAAATTGATTAAAATTTAATTTAACTCCATATCATACTGATAATATTTTTTTTATAAGCTGAAATCCATGAATTTGATCATTTATAATGGTAAGTAACGCATACCTTCGAGATAATGCATCTTCCTCCATGTTATCTTTACCCATATGGTATTTTGACACAAATGAGAATGATTTAAATAATTTCTCCACTTTTCATGCCTCGATCTCAGATTGTGTTAACCATTGATAAATCTCAATGCCTAATGGTCAAAATGGAGAACGAATTATTTTGGTCTCAAATAATGAGACCAATGATATAGGGACCTCTCAATCGCATAAAATTATTTATCATGGTTGATGTAATTCTAATTGAATCATTCAAATTATCACAAAAATATACAATAGGGTTCTTACTTTGGATGAGAACAGTACTTATCCCAACTCCACTTTCATCAAACTCCACATCAAATACTTGATCAAAATCAGGTAATGCCAAAAATGGTCCTTCACAAAACTTTTTCATAATGATTTCAAATAATAAATTTTATATCTTTTTCCACTAAAATTTCACATTTTTCAATAATTAAGTGATTGGTCCCATCATAGTGCTGAATTTAGAAACAACATGATGATAAAAATATTCGAAACCATGAAGAATCCTTACTTATATGATGGATTTAAGTCATGGTTGGAACATGATTTCTTCCACCTTTTATTGGCCAACTTTTTTTCCTTCTTTGTATACCAAATATCTCAAAAATACAACTTTTATTGAAAATAAATCACTCTTTTCATTATTTATATATAGATTTTATTCCTAAAGAATTCCAAATACCTACTGAAGATGGTCTTTTCAACTCTCTTCATTATTATTGTAAATCAAAATATCATCTTTATAAAAAACAAAAAAAAATACCAACAAATGGTTTTGGAACTTCATTCCTGAGTTTCATGAATATAATAATATAATTTTATGGTCTGAATGGCGTGACCATCTACTCAAACAATCCATCTTTTGTTTTTAATGTCATTTACCCTCACAAATTCCTTCATTAGATTTTGATGGTATCCACTCCAAAGATAAACCATCAAAAATATTGATAACCCATGTAATTTATCGATCGTATAATTGATTTGTGGAATGGGATATCTGTAGTTGATGGTGATATTATTAATAGTTCTATTATCAATCCACATTTGTTTGTACCATCTTTCTTTAACACCAAAAATATTAGAACCGAACATGGGATCATGATTGTCCTTATAAATACTTGATCCATCAATTCATACACTTGATTCTATAATTCCTTTAATTCCAAATGATTACACCAATAAGCAAGTTTGTTAGGAAATGTTTCACCTACTATAAGATCAATCAGGTGTTCAAAACCACAAAAGTGTGGAAATCCACCTAAAAGATCATTAGTAAAAATAATATTATATTATTTAATTAAATAATGCACTAAAAGATGGTGATGAATCTTATCCTCAGGGAATGAAATTTAAATTATCAATAAAAAAACAACTATATTTTTCTGATGGATTTCATTCTCAGCATGATCTTTATTAGTAGAGAGGCTACCTCTAGTATCTTTTGGAATAGATTTTTCATGAAGGTTATGGGATAGTTTTAAAGGATAATGTGTGATACCCTTTTCCCTAGATCATAAAAAATATGTTTTCTTCCAACCATCATATTTAAATTCCCTATAAAACATCAAAGGCCCACCTAAAAATAAGTAAAAAACAATCCATAGTAATAACATTAAACATTACCCCATTAAAAATATTTATTTCCAATGGGAAATTAAATCATAACATATTTTTGTACATGGAGTGTGCTCCCATTGTTCAACTATTTTAATTTATATGAATGGGGATGATACTGAGTTAGAACCTTCAATTTCTCTATTAGTATTGTTGAATAAACATTTTTAAAACTCCCACTATCAATAATCACCATGAATACCCATTTATTAATGGTGAAAATATTTTAGAAAATGGTCCATCATTGATCTTGTTCTGGGTAGATTTGAGTTTGAAAAACTCTTCATATCACAAGCATGTTACCCAGATTAGTTTCTTTCATAATAGGATCTTCATTTTCATATTCTTGACCACCATGTTTTTCCTCTTAAAATTACTTTTAAATATATTTGATCTACTTTATAGTGATAATTCGATTATTATGAAAATTTTCTTGAAAATGACTATACCCTTGACATTTGAAGAAATTTTTATTCCCATGTTCGAAGGAGTTGTATTTTCCTTTTGATTATTCTGTAACATTCTATTTCCCTTTATCCAGTATCTTGTTCCTTTAAAATTTCTTTCTCACAAACACTATATTTATTATATGAAATACTTTTATAAATATATGTACCTATATTTTAGTTATTGATCATAGGTTCTTTGAGGTTCACTTTTTCTTTTCTACCTTGATATATAGCTTATAAACATCATTAATTGAACATTATAGTTATAACTCCACTGAATGTGCAATTTATTTATTTAATCAACCAAAAAAACTTTATATTTTTTTCTCTTTATACTACGGAACATCACTTTGCATAAATAAACTATAAAAATATATAATGTACTCTACGATAGATTTATCTTCTTGTCACAATCTATATATTTATAAGTAAAGCACTTTCTTATAATTCTTGGGTACAGATTGTATTCTGAAAAGAATTTTAAACTTCTTTGATAAATTTATTTTTATTTTCCATCATTTTACTACTATTTCTTAATATTTTTTCACCAAAGAGAAACATAATCATTACATTTAATAATTTTTAATTGCACTTCTTCTTATGAGAACAATTATAAAATTTGAATAATCATTTTATTTATGACCTCCAATCTAGAAAATCATTCAGATTCATTATCCTGTAAAAATATAAAATTTCAATATTCAATACTGTTTTAATAACTTCGTCATATCTTTTTCTTCTCATATAAGACTATGATTCACTTGAATCATTTCCATTTTTATGATCTTTATTAAATTATGTTGTACTATGCCTATTTTGGGGAGATAGATATTGGTGGTTCCACCGCAGTGGGGGGGGGAATCGTGTCGTTATGCTCTCACTAGTTAGCAAGTTTCCCACTAATTTGAGTAATATGTTATTATAGTTGTTGTTTTTTATTTCATATGGATTAAGAAGAGTAGAATATTATCTATTGTGAGAAATTTTGGAGATTAATAAGAATAATGTGATTGAAATTACTCATTTGAATCATAGCCCTAATACCAAACTAATGTATCATCGAAAGCATGAAACAGGTAACTGAAGGCAGATATGCAAAGTGTAGCCGAACAAATAAGTCATAAAGGAAATTCCACATACCAAGGTTCTCTATGATTAATGTCTAAGTCACCAGTATTAGATATGCATGATTCTAAAGTAAGATAATTACAGAGAAAGCTTCCAAATTCGTAGGATTCAAGTATAACTATTAAAAAAATTAAACATGCATTATAAATTCAAAATAAAGATATAAAAATGACTAAATATAATTACAAGGCATGTGGGTGCTCAAAAGAAACATGAAAATCATAAAAACTGTTTTCTCTTTCTAATTAATCATCCCACTAAAATTCCTTCTAATAGATGATTTTATTCACATTCTCTTCCCATTTTAATGTGATTCCATGGATTTCCTTCCTTTTTCTTGTGGATATGTTATTTTGGGCCCCAAATAAGTGTGTTTTTTCCCACCATGGTGTTGTATGTCAATAATTATTGGCTGATCCAGTTCAAATAAAAATTTGGTTTAAAATTTCTATCACAACCAAAATTATTCTTCTATAGTTAAATCAAGTCTATATTAGCTTGGGTCTTATCAATCCAAAGACCTTATCATCTAATGACATAAAAATATTTACCCAATGTAATTGAGGCCTGTATAGTTTCTATCCCACCCTCCACATAATTAAAACCATATATATTTACGATACATAAACATTAAAACATTAATAATTCATTCATAGTATAACTTTTATTTTAAATGTAAATAATATATAAAAATTGAGAATAAAATTTACTTTATAAAATCATGAAAACATGAAAACTAATCATTTTAAATAAAACTAAGGAAATTGATAGGAGAAAGAAATCAAGTGTAAAATGTTAAAAAGGTAATTCCATTCACACTTTTGTAAAGAAATTAAAATTCAATAGAAAAATATTTGTATATAAAATATTAAAAAGTAATTCCTTTGACAATTTTGTAAATAAATTCAAGGTTAATATAAAATTATGTTAATAAATCATTGAATTATATCAAGGTACATCTATAAAACAATATAAATTTTATGGATATGAAGGAGAATGACTCATGAAAAAAAAGAGGAGATAATTTTTTCCCCACATATAAGAAATATTTCGATTGATTTTTGAACCAAAGGGAAGGTAAATGGTAAAAATAAATGTAAAAACTATGAATAATCCTAGTATAAAAAATTATGGTGTTTTAGATTTAAGTAACATAAAATTTACCTTGATGTAAATTTAGACCTAAATAATATCGATTTCAAAGTGAGATTAAAAGATAAACTCTAATAATATTGGTATGTCTTGAATTTGAAAGCCTTGAAATGAAGAAAATGAGATTAATTTGTAAGTCCATTTAATTTCATGATAAAAATAATAGAAATAAATCCATGTGGGATTATATACACTATAAAAAATAAATAATGTGGTGAATATGGAGCATATCTTAATGATGAAAAATTGACATGAGGAACCACTATATCAAATTTCTACTTGGTTAAACATACTTTAACTCTCAATATAATAATTATAGATTTATTATTAATATGTAATCGAACATTATTAATTTTTATTTTACTTAAAACCATAAATTTATTATTCCTTATTTCTCATATATTAAATTTTTTTAGTTGAAATTAATGTTTGGGTGTTAATTGTTATGCTTTTCAATGGATGATTTAGTTTGGAGGCTCTGAACCTTTATCAATGATCATGGATTCATCACCTAAATTATTTTAATTAAGATTTATTATACATTTTTTATATATTTATTGAGTCTCATGGTCGTTTCATGGAACTTATGTTGGCGTTTCGCATGGAAAGATTAAAATGATTCTTTTTGGAAATTATTGAATTAATAAAATAATCGAATTCATTTTTCAGTATACTTTTGGTATATTACCACTCGATAATTATGGAAATATCTTAAATAAATCATGATTAAAAATTATTAAAATTATATTATTTTTATTATCCATTCATGTGGTAAACATTTTAAAATTGTTCATGTAAGTGGAAAATCATCCCATATAAGAAGACGTTATAATGACTGAATGAGTAAGAATAAGTAATTATATAGTGATAATATATCATTTACAACATCCTAATGATTAAAAAAATATTAATCTGATAAATTATATTAAATAATATTTTTATAAAGAATATAAATAAGAAAGATTAAGGATACGATAACAATTTCATTGAAGACATGAATCTCCTCTTAAAGAGACATGAATCTCCTCTTAGAGAAACTTGAATATCCTCTTAGAGAGCCTCTAGGGATGATAGATTTGGGATACATTCTAATGACCAAAGGTTTCCAAAAGTGGTAAAGGATTGTTGCAAATATAATTTTATAAAGTATTCAATAGAAAACTTAAGGTTATTTGTGGGTTTAAGTAGAGAAATGGGGGTTCCTTGTAATGGCGATTTTAAGTGTAATTTTTACAAATATTAATTCATTAATTCTTATAGAATGTCTTTGTACATGGAATGTGGATAAAAAGTGAGAAAATATTAGATATAAGATAATTATAGGTCTTTAATTATCTCATAAACTCATTTAGACATAATTTTTAGGTCTTTACCCCTTAGTTTAACCCTTTTTCCACATTTTAGCCCTTATTGGGGGGACAATCTTTTACCTAGATAATTTTTTTCATGCCTACAATGAAATTGAACTACTTAATTAATTATAGTATTCTAATTAAAAATTTGGAAACTAGTTAATCTAATTTAACTTACAAATATTATGAATTCATATTTTAAATAACAACAAAAAATATAAAGAAAAAATAGTTTTATATAAAAATGACATTGAAGGGTTAAGTGTTTTTAATCTTATTTAATAAAAATAACTAATTAAATGAGTGTTAATTAATTATTTTATATATTAAAACATGAAATTTTATTATAATAATCCTTTAGAAGTTAAAAATATAATTCATTAAAGAAAAAAACTAAAACAGGTTAAAATAATTCTTTAAAAATTAGGAATTTTAACGATAAATAATTTTAATCGCATCACATTAATTATTTATCCTATAAATAGTATATTTTATCAGTCCATCAGTATTAGAATATTTCTTTGGTTTTTATAAATGTATTAAATAATTCTTTAAAAATAATAATATGTAATAAATAAATATAAATATTTTTATAACAATGAATTTAAATTATTTATTTTCTTTCATTCCAAAATTATTTATTATTTGTAAATTGTATAACTTTTAATTTGTAAATAACAGTTATATAACTAAAATTTATCTATTGAATACATTTATATACATAAAACATATATCCAATGGTCATATGTCTAATAAAAATATATATAATGGTCATATTACATTCCTATATTTAACCTTACATACATATCTAAAATCATATAGACTATTCTATAATTTCATTTTAAGGTATTTATTATATTTATAATGTGTTTTATTCTTTATATTTTTATAATTATTGATTTGATCCTCTTGGAAGATTATGATGATTAGAATTTAATTTTTTTTTTGTTTTATTTACATGTTGTTTCATTTATTTAGTAATTTTACTAATTATATTTAATAAAGTTATCTCATAATGTATTTCATTTTTCCTTGTAATATTTTACTATAATGAAAAAAAATCATCATTTTAGTTTTTTGTTGTATATATCACAAGATATTAAACACATGGGATTTATTTAAAGGTAAATATATACTAAAATCATTGGTTGTTTCATTCTACCCCATTCAAAGGATTTTTCCATCGAAATTTTGTTACTATGGTGTAAAAAAAGAGGGTACCACTCCCTTATTAATTCTTCGAGTTACCTATTTTCTTCCCAAAACTTATGATTCTTCTATATAACAATGACTAGGTGAGAGGTCATGTTTTGTAATACATTATCCTTATTATATAGTAATTTTAATATGTGTTCCTTTAAGAGAGATCATGTTCAAGTTGTACTAACATTGAGTTCATCACATATGATGTTTCTGATATGTATTTCCTCAAAATTGATACATGTAACACATCATGAACTTTTAATAGATTCAATAGAATTACAAGATAATTAGTTATTATCCACACATTATTGAGAATTTTTAAGGGGATAATGTATCAATGGATTAACATTCCCTACTTTTTAAATCTCATAACCCTCATCTATGGTCATATTAAAAGGAATACATTGTCTCCAACTTCAAACTCTGAATCACACTGATTATTACCAAAGTAGCTATTTTATTAACTTTGTGCACTTTTAATATTTTGTGGAATGGGTTTCATCGTTTATAACATTTATTTAGAAACATCTAGTATCAGAATCTTAGTCTCTCCCACTTTATTTCAACATGTTAAAGTTCTACACAAATTACCATACAAAGCCTCATATAGTTCCATATGAATTCTAAAGTGAAGACTGCTATTATATGATAACTCTATAATGGAAAGGTGTGGATCCCAAAATCCTTTTAAATCCATTAAATAGGATCTTATAATATCTTATAAAGTTTTAATGGTCCTTTCATATTAACCATCAGTGTGAGGATGATAAGATGTGTTAAGTACCATTTATGTATTCAATGATTTTTTAATATGTTTTCAAAACATATATTTGAATTTGAAATATTGATCAAATAAAATTGAGCGTGGTACTCCATAAAGCCTTATCATTTACATTATGTATATCTTTAAATTTTGATCAAGTTATAGATAATATCGAATAGAAATTAAATATTCTAACTTTATATGGTGATCGGCTACAACCAAAATATATTTATGACCTTTTTAGGTCTTAGAATGATCTAAAATGAAATCTATGGTGATGTTCTCTCATTTATATAGAGGTATGGGTAAAATTTTCATCATACCCTTAGATATATATCATTAAAACTTATCTTGTTATAAAATCAAGCATTGAGAAATATAATATGCAGTAGCCCTCTTCATACTTTTCCACTAGAAATTATTATTGATAACTATATACATATTCTCTCTTATGATATGGAGAGATAATTCCATGCTATGTGCATTATCCAACAACTTCTTCAATTATTCTATTAAAGGGACACATATTCGTTTCCCAAATATTATAACTCTATTAATTTCATAATAAAACTCTATAATATTCGTTACCTTCTTCTATTGCTCAATATCTTGTTTCATCCCCTACTTGATCTTTAAATGAATGGATAGTTAAGAATTCATTTTGTTAACATTGTATTTATCATCTTCACTTATGATTTTAGTTTCCAGGTTTTATAATTAAATGATTATTAGTAATTTTTAATCCCCGTAATGGATATGGTATCATGAGCCTTTGTAAGATCGTGGTCATTTATGTAGTTGACTTGAGTGTATTTATAGATAAATTTTTCATCATATTGAGTACATTTTGATTAGTTTGTACTATACAGTGTGTTTGGATAAATTTTGAAAAAAAATTTATGAAAAAGGGGTTGTGCACAATTGGCGCATGGTTAAATAAAATTGTGCTACCTAGCCCAGCATACCATGAAACACTGAATAGTGGGGGTTCACATGGTTGGTGCATGGTTTGGAAACCATGTTCCCTAAAAGGAGAAAACAATCACCCTTAAAATAATAAGTGCACGGTTGGCACACGGTTAGGAAAAATTATGTGTCCCTGCCTAGGAAATTGTGTTCAATATTTTTAATTGCCTGAAAATTACTTTTTAATTCCTCTAAACCCCTAAAACAAACCCATTTCAACCCAAATTATTACCATGCAATATGGGGTGATTTTAGAGATTTTATGAGGGTTTACAAGGTTGTAAAACCTTTTTTATTCATGATTCTAATCATGGATATAAGATCTTCTCCTATCCCGGTAAGTAAATCTTATCCTAGTTATTCTGGCATTCGTCCCCCATTCATTCCACTTTCTTTCAGTGATGTAATGTGCTATTATAGACAGATCTATATATATTTGGTGATATCTAGATCAATTATTCTAGATCTAGATATATTTTTTTAATATATTTATTTCTTTAATCTTGATTTAGGGTTTTGAGATTTGGATCTAGATCAATGTTGGTATGCCACTATGTTTTTGAGTATTTTACATTGGTGGATCATTCTTCAATGAATTGAGGTAGGTGTTCTAAATTTCAATCCCATTGTATCTATTTCAGTTAATTAATTGAGTAAATTAAATAATTTAGGGATATTGAAATTGTGGAATATAATTAATTGATTTAAATAATTAATTGATGAATTAATTATGAGGATTTTTTTATGGTAGATTTGGTTATTAAATTGTTGAGTTAATTAATGGTTGTAATGTGATTAATTAATATGATGATTGTGATTAATAAATTGATGTAAATAATTAATTATTGAATTGATTATGGGTTTATTGAAGTTAGTAATTGGATTAATTAATTTGTGAATTAATTAGTGTAACATTATTGTGATATTGAAATTAATTTAAGTGTATTAATTAATTATTGATTCAATTAATCAATCTTTTGAATAAGAATGGTTAAGTAATGTTAATGTTGATTAAGCATGAAAATTGTGATATATGTGATATATGTTCTTGATTGAAAATGGGGTTTGGGACATGGAATAACACTCCAAATACCCATGGGGGTTCTAAACATGGAATTCTAGACCTAATAGCATCCATGCAAACATTCTATTATGGGATAAGGACTAAGGATTCAAATACCCATGTGGTGTGATATAGGGAATATTTATCCAAATACTCACAAGGGTTCTAGACATGACATTCTACTCCCATTTATTATCACTGGACTACGGTACCAATTATATATTTATGAATTGAATATTGTGATATGATGAATTTTTAATTGAATCTGAGAAATGGTTCAGACTCTAACATGGGCCAAAGCATGTATTGTAGTTACGGTGTCCTCAGGAGCCCAAAATTTTATATGGCTAAATAAAGGATAATTAAATAAATAAAAACCATTTACTTTATTTTAATATTTTATTCTCTATACAACTACTTACATTTTTTTACTAGATTTTCTTTAGAGACCATTGGTCATGGCCTAGTGAGTTACACGCACACCCTACTCAGGTTGTTTCATCAGTACCAAAATAGATATCATTGTTATAGGATATTTTAAGGGAAAAGGCCTTGTTTTGGATAGTTGATTTGGGGATGGAGCTTAGATGATGTTACCAGATATGGTTCAATACCCTCTTGGGTTTCTCTTGTGTTTTTATTATAGTTTTCTTTTTATAAACTTGACACTTACATTAGCATGTCATATTTTATAATTTAGTTGGATATTGTATTTTATATATTGATTATCATGATTTATTGGTATTTTTGGGATTATATATTCTTCCTGTATTGTTTTTTATTTCCACTGGTGTATTGATTTGATAAAAGAGGGTATAGTGTCCCCAAGAACGACTTATTAGACCCTCACTACTAGTCGTGAGCCTCTGAAATACGGGGAGGTGTGCTTGAAGTCATGTGACTAGCTGGATCAGGGCACTAGGGAGTGGCACCCAGGTTGGGATGTTATATCCTTCCTAGTCAAAGTATCAAACTCTTTGTTTTCCTTTTGAGTGTGGTAATATTTTAAGGATTTATAGTTCTTGATCACCTCCAACCATCTCCATTAGAACATGTTCAACTCTTTCTGATTGAATATATAATTTATTCTATTATATCAATAAATAATTCACACTTTCAATATCGAGATAATGTTTCTATATCTTTAATGTAAATATCAATGTTACTATCTCCATGTCAGGAATTAGGTAATATTTCTCATGAATATTTAATTGTCATGTGGCATGAGCTACCACCGTGATATTTTACAAGCGGGCACAACTAAATCTATTTTCAATAAATAATGGTATTCCATAAACCCTTCTTTAATATAGTTTAGTGTGAGTACAATTGAAATAATTGATATTCTCTTAAGATCCTTGAAATTTTCATTACATTCATCTATCCAATGAAAAATGACTCTTTATTAAGTTAAGCAGGTTAGTGCATTTGACAGTCTTGATAAATTTATCACAGAGCATTTATAATTTCCACCTAATCCAATAAAACTATAGAAATTTTTAATAGTTTTTAGTCTAGTCCAATCATTAATTGCCACTATTTTTTAATGATCCACAAATATATACTCACTTGTGATTACAAGGCCTAATAATTCTACATTCTATAGATAAAATTTATTCTTTCTAAATTTGGAACATTTTTCTCCTTTCTCGAGGGCTTCAACACCATCATTAAATGATCTTCATGATTTTACATACTCTTGGAATTTTTTATAATATCATCTATAAAGGCTAATAAAAATTATTTATAATATCATTTAATGTCTCCATTCATCATATTCGTGAAGATAACAATGTAATTTTTAAGTCTAAATAGAATCATTGTGAATTCATAGTGTCCATATCTTATAGGGAACATTGTATTTTGTATATCCTACCTTTTAACCCTTAATTAATGATATCTTGATTTAAGGACCATATTTGGGAAGTTTTGATCTCCAATTAGTTTCTTAAACAAGTCATGAAAACAGTGTAGAGGGTATTTGTGCTTGATCATGATCCTATTAAGTTTACAATAATCAATGTAGAGATACGTTGATCCGTTTATATTTTTAAAATAAAAGAATATTTCACTCCATGGTGAATAGCTAGGTTATATAAACCCTTATTCAGATTATATTTAATCTACTTATTCAATTCCTATAATTCAATCAGGGTCATTCTCTAAGGACTATTTGATATATTCACAACATCATATATGAGTTCTATTGAAAAATCAAACACATAATCTCAGGGAACACTATAAAACTCTTTAGAAAAAACATAAATGTATTCATTCATAATCAGAATATCCTTGATATTGAGTTTCTCCTAAACCACTTAAGTAAAACACCTCTCATTATTGGTTATTAATACCCATATAAGGGAAGCAATTCTGATAGGGATTTCACAATCATACTTATACTAATTGATGATTATTGGTTGGTTTGGTATATAGAATGTGACTTCAATGACTAGATAATTAATATGAGATCTATATAGAGTGATCAAATCCATGCCCAAAATCACATTAAAATATACTAAAGGGAGAATAATGGGATTTTATAAAGCATTTTCCACAAAATTTATATCAAATATGAGATATAGACATGGGAAGAAATCATTATACCAATAGGAATTTTCAATAATAATTTTATATCCAATTATTAGGGATATTTTATTATGGAAATTTAAAAATATAAAGGAATATATATAACTATGCTCTAAAATGATGTTTCATTATTGAGAATACTTGTAACGACCCCTATTTCATTCCTTTATCCCATTATAAAAATAGAAATTGTTAGAAATTTTATTAAATAATAACAATAATAGTAAATAATCATATGATAATGAAGATAAATTCTGTTATTTCATAAATTATGATACCTTAATTTTAACCTATGACACTTCGGGTTTATCCCATGCCACTTTTGGTTTAACATCGATTGTTTTAAGATCTGTCCTATTATTATTAATAACATAATCCTATAATAATAATTAAACCCAACTATTATACCGATAAATATGACATAATAATAACCTACATACATATATATAACATTATTTTACATGAATATTCATTACATAAAAAAATAAATTTCACACCCAAAACCTATAGGTTTAGTGTATTTGAAAATTAGATTTATAATAAAATAATTCGGAAAACATTATTCATTGAATCTCATAAATAATTATTACACATTATTACCTTCTAGATATATCATACATAAAACCATTATTCATAACATGGGGAATCGAAATATTAGAAAGGGTTAATCTTAGACACTCAGTAAGGTTAAACATAAGAGATAAAAATCAAATATCAAAATTCATCGTAAGATGAACATGTGGGTATGAGGACATAATCAAGGTACATGAATATAAAATAAGAAAATCATACCAAATAAATCATTCGGTGTAAATCATGATTCATGAAATAAGTCTTTTGATATAAAATAAAACATGAGACATAGATGTGTGGAAACATGAGTCAATAATCATGAGCCATAAAATTATAACATAGGAATGTTTCATAACATCAAATTATGGAATAAGAATGTGTCACAAATATAATAATATAAAATCATTTCTTATATTAAGTATCACCACTAATATAATCATAATGGAAAGGGTCCTGTCGTGGATTGGGATTACTCCTCATTCCCATAAACAAAGTTGAAGGAATATCATTGTTGATTTGGTTCACACCATAATACCTTAAATATGATATCATGATATACCAATCTTTAACCAATTCGTTAGAGAGATATTTAGTTTTAAAACCACCAATAAAATATTTAAAACCATACATATGTTTTCCATATGAAGATGAAAATAATCAAAATTTCATCATAACATAATTAACCTATAAGAAAGAAATGGGTTTCATAAGAATCATCATATGGAATAAAAATGAATCATGTAGAGAAAGAACCAAGATGATTATATTAATTCATATATACAATTAAAAATAATAAATATTAAATGATATTTACATATATGAAAACACCTTTCCAAGAGTAATATAAATGTTCTTTTAAAAATTATAAGAAATGTCATCTACTTTTCAATAACATTCATTTTAAAAGGAAATAATTTATAAAATATTGAGAATAAAATTTATATTTAAAACTAGGGAATAATTTAAATGAATCTCCCAAAGAAAACTAAGGGAGAATGTGAAAATTATGAAAAAATTTAAAAAGTGATTACATTCACACTTTTGTAAAGAAAGTTAACGTCAATAGAAAATGACCCGCATGGACAAATTTAAAATGTGACTCCTTCCAAAATTTTATAAAGAAATATAAAATTAATTGAAAATGAAATTCATTAATCATTTTATTATAAAGAAATATATTCATAAAATAATATAAATAATATGGAGATGCAGAAGAAATGTTCCCAACCGAAAAGATGAGATAAGGTCGGCTCCACTTATAGGAAACATTTCATTTGTATTTTAAAATAAATAAAGGTGAAATGGTATGAAGAAATGAAAATATGATAAATGAACAAAGGATAAAAAAAATTGTTTTTGGAGATAAAAAACATAAAATATCCATTGATTTAAATTTTGGTATAAACAATCTCAATTTAAAAGTGATATTAGAAAAGAAACCCTTACAAATTTTATAAGTTTTGAATTCAAAGCCCAAGAAAGATAGAATATGAGATAGATTTATAAATAACTTTAAATCAATAATAATTTTGAAAAAATTTCATATGAAGGGTAGTATATACACTACATAAAATAAAACAAGTGGTGAATATGAAGCATACTCAATAAAGGGAGATTGAGATGAGGAACCCCTAACTCAGATTTATGTTTGGTCAAACATGCTCTAACACCCAAAATGATAATTTTAGTTTTATTATTAATATATATAAAAAGGTTATTAATACTAATTTTAATTAATATTATACATTTATTATTCTTAATTACCCATATATTTATTTTTTATAGTTGAAAATAATATTCATGTGTAAATTGTTCTATTTTTTCCTTCATTCTTCATTTTGGTGGTTTCAATCTTTACTACATGATCATGGGTTCATCGCCTCCAAAATTTTGATGAATAATTTGTATATGTGTTTGATATGTTTCTGTAGTCTTATGGTAATTTCATTGAACTTGTGATTATATTTCTTATGGATTTCTTAAGAATATTAGTTCCAATGATTATTGAATTGACAAAAAATAGAATTATTATTGAATATAATTTTTAATGTTACCACTATGAAATTATTATGATATATTATATAAATATTTTAGTAACAATATTATTATTATTTAGGTTTTATTAATAATTCATGATGTAAATGTTATAATTTCAGTCACATATGTGGTAAAACCGACCTAAATAAGAACACGTTGTAATGATTGAATGAGTAGAAACATGTTATTTTATTGTAATAATATCACTTTCACTTAAGTTTAGTAATTTTAATAAAATTTTATTAAAGTATAAATCATATTAAATTTGGGTTTTATGAAGAAGATAAATAATTATTATTAAATAGAGGATAACACTCACATTTTAGACTTGAATCCCCTATTAGAGAGCCTCCTAGAAATGAGGGATTTGGGACTTATTCTTGTTATCAAAGGTTACCAAAGGTGGTATAGGATTTTTAGGGAGAGGTATTTTTTAGTTATTTAATATAATATATAAATACATGTATAAATTTATGTGGGTAGAATAGGTTTCCATTTATAGATGAACTTGTGTAGAATTTTCGAAAATACTCACTCCTTGATGTGTAATGAATGTCTTTTTACATGTAAAGTAAATCCAAGGTGGGAATAATAATTGATATGGGATAAGTGGAGGCATATAATTCTCTAATATAGACATTTAATGATATTTTCGTAAGTCTTTACCCCTTATTATATCCCTTTTATGTGATTTTAGCCATCAACTTAGTGAATACCTTTCACCTAGGTAACTTATTTTTCTTCCCAAATTAACATCCTTAACTAATTTTGAGTTACTGATTGCATATTAGGAATCCTTTTAATAATATTATATTTATAAAAATGAATAATTTAACTTCTAAATGAAAATATAAAATTTATTGAAAAAATTACTTTAATTGAAAATATTTCTTTTGAAACAGTAAGTGTTATTAATATTATTTCATGTCAATTACTACTTAAATGAGTTTTAATAAATAATATAATATATTTAAATATTAAATTTTATTATAAATATCCTTTAAAATTAATATATTTAATTCATTGGAGTAAAAATACACAACACATTGAAAATAAATTTTTGAAACATTTGACTTTTATCATTAAATGATCTTAATCGTATCCCAACAACTATTTATCTTCTAACAATTAAATTTTATCAATAAATTGGTATTATATTATTTATTTTATTTTTATAAAAACATCTAATAATTCATTAAAGTTAATAATATATAATGAATAAAAATTCATATTCTTATAATAAATCATTTAAATTAATTAATTTTATTTTATTGCATAATTATTTATTTTTTGTGAATTATAATTAATTTAATGTGTACCTTAAAATATAAAACATCAATTTACATATTGGATACACTTATTTATAGTTACCTTATATATAATTATTATATCACATTCTTATATATAGCCATGCAAGCATCACTAAAATCATTCATCTTATTTTTTAATTTAATTTTCATGAAGTTTATTATATTTATAAAGTATTTTATTATTTATATAGTTATCATTGGTGTTATGATCCTCATGTAAGATCATAATGATGAGAATTTAAAGCTTGTTATAGTTTTATTTACTTATAGTTTCATTCCTTTAATAATTTTACTAATTATTATTAATTTAGTAGTCTCATAATGTATTTCATTATGTATTGTAATATGCTTCCATAATGAAATAAAAAATTATTAATTTTAGTTTTTTCTTTCTTTTATTAGAATATATATAACATTTGGTATTTAATTAATTGTAAATACACACTAAAATCATTAGGTGTTACAATGTTGGAACAAATGACCAGGTGGAAGACATATTTACAAAACCATTGGTCACTTTGTAATTTGAGAAAATTAGTTGAATATTTGTGTTCAATAACCTCAAAAAATTTAAAAATATTTGGTATATACAATCTACTAATATTAATATCGTAATCAACTTGTTTTTCATGATTGTAAGGACTCTACCCTTTGGGTTTATTATCGAAGTGGGTGAAATTTATGAAATTGGAGTTTGACAAGTGTAGTATTCCAAAAATCGTATAATAATAATTTGTATAACGTACCAATATTAGGGAGAGGAATCCATTAATTTCTTCGAACATATCATGTTAAATTATAAAATCATTTAAAAATTCATTCAATAGTTCAAATTAGATTTTGAAAATATTGAAAGGTGTAATTGGAACTCTACTCTTTTATCAAGGGATGGATCTACTCCTGGGTAGGGTTGTGTTATAAGATATGGGTGGATGGGATGAGGAATAAGGTTGAATAATTACAAGGGTAGTTATGTGAAATCAGTTAACGAAAAGTATTAGATTAGAGTTATAGTTCTTAGGTATTTAATGAGCCATATAATTCTCTCTTGAACTCTTGTTTTCTATACCAATCATTGTTCACATAGACTTATAATGAATGTTGATATCATTTACTTATATTTTTTTTTTATTTTTTAAAGAGTATTTAATTTCTATTAGGATTTATAATAAACAAAAAGGGGTAGAATATTATAACATAAGTAGGAAGTGTTTAGAATGTTGTAATCTATGTTCTTTAATGAAGATAATTTTGGATTGAATAATTTGGTTAATAAATCATAAAAGTAGAGTGATGTGTTTATTTTAAATCAATGGATATAAATTGTGGTTAAATTATGTGATGTGATATAGTTTGAATCGTGGATAAAAGTTCATAATATTTTAAGGAGTTTGAATAATTTTTTTTGAAAGTTAAGTAAACCAGGTCATAATGGGTGCTATCATGTCGTGATTTGATGAACCATAGTGAGGTCAAGAAACCACCATTTCAGTGGAATTATTTTTCTTTAAATAAATACATAGAGATAATTATATATTAAACCACATCTTATTTCACATTTTATTATATGGTAACATGAGGATCTATTCATGGGGAATGATGGAAAAGATGATCATGGTTATTTTAGATGATATAAAAAATGGGGATCTAGTGTATTTCATGATGTGTTGGTGATAAATTTGAAATAATGAGAATTGTGGATTTATTTTATTGGAATGAAATGAATATGTAATGATTTTTTTAAAATAATATTTTGAAGAAAAAAAGATGGTTGATCATGGTGATAATAGTGGTGATGGATGTTCTTCTAAATAAAAAAAATAGATGTTACTAGGGAAGAGGATAACTAGAACATGTGATTTTTCAAGAGAACCACACCTTGGTTTGTTTAGATATAGAGATTTAAAATACGTAAAATGTTTTCCTTTTTGTGAGAAGAAATTTTTTTGACCAAGTATCAAAGTCATCAGAAGGGAGTAAATTCTAATGATCTGTATATTTATTGGATGTAAAGGTGAAAATTCTCTGAATTAGAAGTCCATAAAATAGTGTAAATGGTAGTGATACATGCATCATAATATATATTTGTTGTAGTTTGAGGATGAGTTATGGAAGATTTAACTAGTACGTGTGTCAATGTAGTGGAGACACAATGGAAGCATCATAACATGGAGCCTCTAGAAGCATGAATTATTCACTGTGTAATATAGTTAAGGTAATGAATTTTTTTATAATGTGGTTTAATGTATGAAAATATCATATCCATGAGGATTTCATTCTATAAAAATCTATTGTAAATGTAATTGGGATTACTATAAGATAGCTTCTATAAATGATTGGGATGGGGTAATTTATACTATGTAATGAATATTAGTTGAGTGGTCAAATAATTTTAATCATTATTCATCTTTTTCTTTGGATTTAATATTCTGTTGTAATCTTTTAGTCACACTCTTTATTGATGTTTTTCATTTCATATGTATTATGAATTCTTCTAACCCACAAAAAAACCTTGTGTTTCAGCATTATTCATTACTTTCATTCATTTTATGTTACACTATTATTTTTCTATTGTGAGTGTCTCTTGAGTTATTAGATGTTGTGAGGTTAGGGTGAGTTGGTTCTTGATACTTGTGATGTCTTTTATTGGTACCAATAACTTTTGGACCATCTGGTATCCTTATTTTATTCTTAAAGACTAGAGTTTTAATCATTCATAATATGATTATTCAATTTTAACAAGTTTTATCAAATTCAGGTTTAGAGTTTTGAAGGGTATCTCGTACAGTAGCTTCAAGAAATAATGCGGTACTTTTCTTTTATATTGTTCAAATTCAGTGGGATTTTTTTATCATCATATGATGGTTTTGGAAGGGTGAAAGATGAGGCTATAAAGGTTTAATTTTTTGGACTTTGGATTTTAGATGATTTGGGTAGAGTAATACTTTTACCAAAAAAATCTTGATCATCCATTGTCCAGGAATAATCTAGATGTAATGTAAAGTAAAAGAGTGGTAAAGTCTTGAAAGGAATGAATTGGAAGTTATCTATATAATGCTATCATGAAATCTAGGACTAAATATATGTAATATTGGAAAATCATCAAAATTTATTTCAAATATTATGAACACATATTATAATAATTCTATGATGAACAAACTATTAATGTTTTAGTGTCATTTTAAATATAGGGTTTTGGAACTAAGTTTAGTTCCCAATCATATGAATAAATTTTATGTGATCTGGAATCATCTAGATTTAGTTTTAGTGAGTTTCAATGAATACATATGGGCATTTATTTTACTATTGTCACTTCCAAAATAATGGGATGTGATGGTGAGATTTGTGAGTAATTTTCTTAAAAAATTTGTGTTTTTCATAAAGATATTAATGATCTAATATTATATGAATATATCTAGAAGAAGGAAGTATCATAATATTTTATAATTTCACTAAGTTTCTCAAAAGATAGGGGATACTCTACCCAATGGATTCAGAGAAAAAAAGAGGTAAGATCTTGAAAATTTTGGGTGGTCCCAGTGACTTTACATGTTGACATTGTGGAAATAATGGAAACCTAAAAAAGTGTTTTTTAGTGAGGTATTTAAAATATAGAAATTATGCTTCAAAATCATCTATAAATTCTATTTCTAAAGGGTATGGTGGAACATTGGTATTAGATGTCATGAGTTCAATGGAGTCATGGATACTTGATTCCAGAGATTTATTACATTCAAATTATAATACCAGATTCATGAGAAATTATATGACTGGAATCCTTGAAAAGTCTTACCTTATGGATGGAGAGGTGATTTAGGTTATTGTAAAAGGATATGTAAGCATTAAAAGAAAGAATGGATGTCTCTTATATGTTTAAGTTGTCCAGAATATCCCAAAACTATGAAAGAACATAATTTATATTAGTCATCAGAATGATTTGGGGTTTTGTAACGCATTTTTAGATGATGTGAGGATGGTCACATGTGGTTCTATTGTGGTGTTATATGGTAAGAAAGATGAATCTTTATACCTGATCAAGTTCCTAGAAGGTACCATGCATTCTTTAGTAACAACTTCTAGATAAGTGAACCTGTGGAATGACTATTGTAGTCACATTATTGAGAAAGGGTCTATAGACCATAGTTGTTAGATGATTGTTAAAGCTCAATTGTGTAGAGTATGGAACATGTAAATCTTTTATCCAAGGGATCTATAGAAAGTGTTTTTCAGTTTAGATTAAATTACACCTAAGAATCAAAATATCAAGTTTATTCAAGTGAATTTATGGGGAAAAAACATGTTCAATCTCATAGGGGTACATGGTATTATGTTGTCTTCAGTAATGGTTCCTTGTTTAATGTGTGGGTGTGTTTCCTCAAACACCACTATGAGGTATTTTAGACTTTCATTTGAGGTATTTCCATTGTGAGAGTTGAAATTTAAGTGAAGCTAAAATGAATTTGATCTAATAATATATTTGGGTATATATAAATGGAGTTTTGAACATTTTTATGGATGAATATAATTGGGATTGAGAAGATAGTGCCTAAAACACTTTAGTATAATGGTGTTACAAAGTAGACGAATAGGACACTAAATGATATAATTGAAAGCATGAGGCTATGACTTGGTGTATTGAATGAATTTTGGACCAAATAAGTTAACTATGTATCGATTATAATGAATTAGGGTACCTCCAAACCAATTGAATAACATCTTATATTGGAACACTAGTTTGAATAGATGTTTTACTTTACATACTTGAGAGTTTTTTGTTTATATAACATATTCCCATGTCAATTCCAATGAAAAGGATAAGTTAGAATATGATTCCTGAGCATATTTCCTTGTATGATATAGTAATGAAAACATTGGATTTAGAATCTGGAATTACAATCAATGAATGGTTATCAGAGTTTTAAACATCCTCTTCAACGAGGATATCTTATGGAAGGATTGGAACCTAGTGGTAGACTCACGTGGATGTAAGGAACCAATAGATAAAGCCAGAGTTGAGTTGATTAGTGGTTTGGTGGTGTTAGGATACTCGTGGATCATTGATAATAAATCCTAAGAGGTATAACCATATATCAGATCTAAGAGATCCAATAATGTTATAGATGTACCGAGGTATGATGTACTGGAATTCCCAAGGAAAGCGGAATATTAGGGATGTGCTTCAAAATATAGGTGTTTGTAAAGAGATAAGCCTTGTGATTTTTGGTATTCTACCAAGTTAGGGAGGCATATGTAAAAGTTTGATTCGCATAATCACTTTTTAATTCGCATGGATAGCGGGGAATCTGAATGCCTGAGTGAAGTTAGGAGTATGTGTGACTCATTGTAGTTGTAGTTAGAAAGGAAGTAAAAATTAGATTCCATACATGTTTTTAATATATTAGAGCTAGAATATCTTCTGAAAATAAATATAGAAATTAAGAAAATTTGGTTTATCATTAGAATGTGGAGATATATGGTAGAGTCTGGTACAAGGTACAAGTAGTTGTAATGGGGTTACAATAATCAAAAGGAGTTTATTTTAGTGAAATTTTCTATCATATTGTGATCGCACAAAAATTTTGTATTATTCTCAAATTAGTTACCTTGGAATGTTTTTATCTTGAATAAATAAATATCAAGACATCTTTCCTTTAATGATATTTTGAATAATAAATATATATGGAGAAACTGGACGTTTTGTACTATAAAAAACATGGAGTTGGGGTGAAAGATCAAGTGAAGTTTGTACGAGTTTAATAAATCACTAAGGAAATGGAATCAAATATTTAAAAACTTCATCATGAAATAGTAGTTCTTCTAGATAAATTTAGACCATTTTTATTACTTTAAGGAGTATGAAGCTATGATTTTTGTGATTTTTCTTCCCTATATTGATTACTTACTCTTGGTTGGACCGGTTATGGTAAGTTTGGAAGAGTTGAAGTGTGAATTTTTTGTATGTTTCAAGATCAAGCTTAGTTTTTATGCGAAGAGGATATTGGTGATGTTGATTTGAAGATACTTGAGTTTTATAAAACTATTCTTATCTTATTCTATGTAAATATGGATGGTAATTATGAGAATTATGATGAATAATTCAAATCATTTAGGTACTCCCCTGGATGGAAATTTAAATTTTAAAAGGGGAAGACACCTAAAATGGATGAGAAGGAAAATGACATATAAATTGTTATATATGGATCATCTATGGGAAGCCTAATTTATTACATGGTGTTTACTAGGCCTGATATTTCTTAAGCAGTAGGTGTGGTTTGAATTTTCGTAAAGAATCCAAGAAAAGAGAATTGTAATTTTATCCAATGGATCATTTATTATCTCAACGTATTATAATATCATGCTCTCTATTTCAAAATAGATGATCTCTTACAAGGGTTTTTGGATGATAAATTTCTAGGAGATACCAATTCTCATAACAGAACTACTGGATTAATTTTTATATCTAGATGAATTTTTGGGAGCCAAATGTCATGGTTACAACAAGTAGTTACAATATCTACCATGAAAGATTTGTATATTGAAATTATAAATGTAGGGGATGAGGTTGAGTAGTTAAAAGGTCTTTTAGAAGAAATTTTAGGGATTAATGGTATCAATGTGTTATACTTTTATTGCTAGAGCATAGTCCACATGGCTATGAATTAGTAATTTTACTCCCAAATAACGCATATTCAACTGAAATTCCACTTCATCTAGAAGATTGTGGAGGATGGGGTGTTTGAACTATGGAAGGTTGATGGGAACCAGAATAAGAAAGATATGTTAACTAAAGTTATATACTATGAATTTATAAAATTTTCTTTTTCATTATTGAGGATTAGATAAATTAGATGTCATAAGAAATTATAGTCATTTATAAAATAGAAGGAGTGGGCTGAATAAAAGAGTTATGAAATTTAGTAATTTTATCCTAGAGGACTTGGTTTTGAAGACTGAAAGTGATTCTCAAGTGGAAGATTTTTAGGATTGGTGTAAGAAACCTTTTTCTAACTTAGTATTGCAGTCATCAAATATAAGTAACTTTTTATTATTTTTACTTTTACTTAATTAATATATGGGTGTTATCATAACCAAATTTACGACACATAATATTAATGACAATGATACTAATAATTTAGGAATATTTTTTTGGGTCATTCTTAGTTATTTTGGACATAATACTGCCTAATGTGTTGAA
Organism: Viscum album; assembly: GCA_963277665.1. NCBI lineage: Eukaryota > Viridiplantae > Streptophyta > Magnoliopsida > Santalales > Viscaceae > Viscum > Viscum album. Next base: position 1,472,990,405 of record OY728132.1, on the reverse strand, counting down.
ATTATTATTAAATATTATGGTATTACTTCATTGAAGATATGTCGATACCTAGAGAAATTATAGATGAATTTTATTTATTCATGCCACAATAGGACTATTTGTGGATTGATTGGGGAATAATCATATTTTGAGCTATGGAACCAAAGAATCTGGGCCGAAAACCAAGATCATTGGGCAGAAAAAGTAGATAAAAAAGAATGTTTAATGATGTCAAAATCAATTTTTATTGTGTCACAAGGCTTTTTGTACACCAATAAAATGTTAGGAGAACTAGTTGAGTCTTGAAAACTAAATAATAGTGATACCAAAAATCATAAGATTCATATAAACTATAGAAGAATGCTTCATTCCACAACAGTTGATGTCATTTCACAAACAAGAAATCATGATTTTTTTAATTCTATAGAACATCAAAAGAGTGTTTTCAAAGGATGTCATAAATTTTAGGGTGAAAGATGATAAGAATGATATTTTTAGTGAAAAATGTGGTTTATCCATGGAGGTTACTATATAAGAATCATTTAAAATAGCATAAGAATAATCCACACCATAATGAAGTTGGACACATTGTGATAGATATGTTGTTGGGTTGACTATAGAATTTTTAAGAAAGGTTTTCACTATAACCAATCCCACACTATAATGAAGTCGGTCAATAGTTAATGAGGAGGATATATTACTCGATTCCTTAATTATTTGTTAATGAGATCTTCATGGGAGGTTCAAAATAATAAAAAGGAATGGTCTATTCATGTCATTAAGGAATGTTTCACACTACGATGAGTTAGAATACATTGTCAGATGATTTTAAGGAAATGATGATTTCTTGATTTTTTACACTTTCTCCAGCCTTATTTGAAGTTTTTTTGGTTCCCTTGATTCTAGTAATTCAATTTTTTAATTTTAAAATATATTTTCATTTTTATATACTTTTTATAATTTATCTTTGTCAAAATTTTATTTTATTTATCTCAACTCACTATTATTATATGTTTTCCATGTGTGATAAAGTTTTTCTCTATCATGGATGGATGGACTTTTATTGTGTGAGGGATTATAAATACAAGGATGTGTATGTTAATGTCTTACTAATATCACCCATGTAAGGTTGCTCTAATTTGGAATTATATTGACATGTAACTTTATCCTATCACTTCACAAGAATCTGATTAAGCAGAGTGTGGAGGGAAAAATCCTAATAAATTGGGTAGATTAGTCCATGAACAATACTATGTATTCAACTACATCTTTTAGAGTCAATCAAAATGAATCTAGGCTTAGTGGATTTCCTTGATCAAGATATTTCCACTAGTTTTTATATAATAAACTGAATTGAACATACGAATTTAGTAATCAAATAATGACTTTTCATCTAATTAGATCAACAAATCCATGAATGTGAAAGGTATCACCTTTAAAAAATAATATTATTAAATTGATCTTGATCTGCTATATTAATCAACTATTTTTAATAAAAAAATTATTATGAATAATATTTTCTTTATCCAACAACAACATTCTTGGGTAAAAAATTGAATCAACCAAATCAAAATGCTCAAATTTCAATCTCTTTGTGGGGTGATCTTGGCCTTATTTTTGAAATAATTTTCAAGGAATAATAAGACTTTGATCTGAGGAACCTAGGAATTGAGGCCACAGACATGGAGCTTTATGCGAGGAAAGAATCCAAAAAGAGTCAGCATATTGAGGTTGACATAGATTTTTTCCATAAAAGATAGATTACGATGTGACTATGAAACTTATGGATAAATTTATACATCTTGAAAACTATGTTAGATTGATTCTGAACTTCATGAGAGTCATATTAACTATGTTATAATACTTTTCATTGAGATTGATGACGTCATATCATGGCAAAGATTTTAGGAATTGTCCATATATCAATAAAATTATAAGACTATTTCCAAATTAATTCATAAGGTTTAGGGATAAATTATTTTAAGAATAACATACACCATGATGAAAGTGTTTATTCCATATAGTTCATTGTATAAGAATAATTTTATGGATTGTAAGAATGATTTCTGCCACAATAAAGTGGGCCACACTATGAATGAGACATCATAGGTTTGATAGAATACAACATTATAATGGTTTTCATCATGACCAACTCTATCACACCATGATGAACTTGGTCACTATTTAAAAAATAATATATCTCAGTCGATACCTTGAAGATATCACAATATGGTATTTATGGTAGATTAAAAATAAAAAATGTTCTAGTTACACCATATAAGAATGGATCATGTCAAGGTGAGTTTAAAGAGGAGAGATGAAAATTAAAATCTTTATATGAGTTCAATGGTTCATGCCATGATAATATTTTTCACACTATAACTTGTGTTTTTTATTTAAATGTGGTGCCATAAAATATTAGGGAAATGGATTTTTATTTTACTTTTACACTTTCCCCATCCTTATTTCAATTCATTTTTTGGTTCCATTTCTTATAGTACATCAACTTTTTTATCCTCAACATTATTTTAAGTATGAATATTTTTTAAAAAATTACTCTAATTTTAACTTTAAGTCTATTTTCTTAACTCATTTATTGAAATGAATTTTTTATGTGTTCTTGATTTTTCCTCTATCATGATTGCATATTCATTTAACAGGTGAAGGATAATGTCATAAAATATTCCTAGTTTTTAATCATTTAGGCACCTGATTTATCCCCTGATAGGGCCCAAGGAGTGATCCTATTTCCCACCGTGTGGAAGTAATTGACAAGGAAACAGATTATGCTTAATGGAAACAATTTATCTTCAATAAATAATGTTTATCAAGAAAAATAAATCTTCTAAAATTATGTCATGTCATGTATGTATGTTTTAAACCCATTCCAAATAAGATAAATAGATTAAAATGAAAAAACATAATATAAATCAGTCCCACAGCTCACCTCCAACTCCCTCACAAATAAAAATCCATTTAATTAAATATTTATAACTCAAAAAGAATAAAAACCACCCATAAAAGAAAATAACAATATAAAAACAAAAATAGTTAAATATAGGGATGATTGACCTGGTCGAACCTACTAAGGAGAAAAAGGAAACTAATATACATGATCCAGAAATCTCATGTGAACTAAGGTCGCACTCCATCCACCATCTCAAAAACTCAATATGGAGGTATTATAGAGGAATGATTCCATAAAATGGCACTCCTCTATACCAAAACCCAAACCTATAAGAGCCACTCTATCTGCAGTCACCTAACAGTGTAGGAAGGGTGTGAGATAAAAGTCCTAGTTGGTTTTAACCAAGGATTCCATACATTCTATTTTATAAAAATAATCCAAAAATTATAGTTTTAAATAAACTAATTCGAAAATGGGTTTTCTTTATCTTTTAGAAATAAAATACATGGGTTTGACTTTTAAAAACACTTTTTTATAAACTAAAAAATTTGAACCCATATTCTTGAACAAATATTTGTAGAACCATTGTTTGATTAATTATTGATAAATCTATAATATAAACTCCAAATACCCAAATCAATCAACCAACACATAAATCTCACTTAGAAGTAAATGACAACTAGAATAATAAAATCAAAGTAGTTATATGAAAGATCAAGTAAGTACTAAAGATTCTAAAGAGAAGGGGATAAAATTGAACATGACATTATAATTTTCACTTTATTTTTATAGAATAGGGAATAAGGTTAGAAGGAATTTTCTAGGTGGAATCTTTATTAGCTAACTGGACAAAGATTTACGATTTTTTTATGCTTATCTTACCCTCTCATCCACTAGGGATTCATCTAATAAACTAACTCCTATTGTTCAAGATAGGGTTATTGAAGAAAGTGCGAAAGGGGTATGAAAGGGATGGTTAGTATGATTTTTTCTAAAAAAGTTCTATGATCTCTAAGATTAGTCTCGGACTACCTTTGAGGCTAGGAAAACCACTACACTAGCTAGGAGGAGGACAATTGTGGGTGTAAACCAATCATCGCCTCTCTCCACCATTACAAAGTTGTGATTCCTTATTTTAGTATTTCCCTTTATTTTCTAATTGAGAACCATGGGGTGTTATTTTGGGTGATTTGGCAGCCATTTATAGAGTTTTCAATGCATCCATTTTCCCATTTATGGTACCCTTCTCTTGTACCATAATATTCAAGGGAATTAGATCATCTTCTAGCTCCTATTACTTCTCATGCTCACCCTCCTTAGAAAGTTGGGAAAGAATACATTAAGAATAAAACATAAATCAATGATCCAGAGTCCTAGAAGGATTTTATCATCGATCATCACAAAAAGGGAAACTTCAAGGATACATAGTTGATAAAGAAAGTCATGTTTATTGATCCAGCTTCCAGATACACGGCCTCTCGATCGATCATATATATTCCCCCTTCATATTATAAGTCAGAGAATTCCTTGGATACCCTAACTTTAGATTTAGAGATTATTTAGGTCATTGATATAGCTATATGGATTTAGTTATCCACCCCGGATGAGGAGCCCAATGGGGATTCTAGGGATGGGCCACCATATTCTTAAAATTTTTTCCCTGCTCAATCTTTTAGTATTTTTTTATTTTAATATATTTTGTGTTTGCTCCATGTATTATTTTCCATTATGTATCTGATGAATATTTTTACTATCCTTCTTTAAAAAATACATGTAAACACATTTATTCAATAAGTCCTTATTGATACTCATCGACTATTTTTTTTCTGAACTCATTTCTTTAAAAGTGAAATTATTTCATTCCAGTCATATAGTGACCCACACTATTCATAAATAAATATTACATCATTTTAGTTGAATATTCAATATATTTCACAATAATACAATCATAGGTACCATAGAAGTTTATTTAATTCATAAAATATTATATATAAAGTACTATTATATAAAATATCTATATCATTCTAGATTATGTTCTTCACAACTAATACTCCAATTAAACATTTCTTACTTAAAACCTTTATTCATAACCTTAGGAAGGGATACATAAAAAAGGGTGAATTCAAATGCTTAGTAAGGGGAAAAATAATAGATATAAATCAATGATCATAAGTGATAATAAGATAAACATAAGGGTAGGATAATATTATTAAGACTTAAAATATTCATACCCAATCAGTTAAATGTCTTTAATCGTGAAACATGGTGAAAAGGTTTTTTCAAACCAATGAAATAATTTATAAGAGTGTGGAATCGTCAATAATAAATCATAATCCATGAAAACATATCATATGAACAATACATATGTTTTTTATTCACATAAGCATTGAAAATAATTTCCTTGGTCATGGATCACTACTAATAAAATCATGGTTGATTGTGTTCAGTCCTCATTCTATCATTCCCTCAGTCATGGTGTACTCCTAAGACTTTATTATTTGAAAAAGTCCCTTACTAAACTAGGTTCAATCCCCATTACAGTCCTTATTATCTCATGATATATCATTCATTAACCAATACATTTTATGCTATATAATTCTAGTCCTATCTGTTACATAATGACAACCATACAAATGTGTGACTCATGATCATAAAACATTCATAATTTCATTAAATCATACCCTGTGGAAAGGATATATGTTTCATAAACATTTCATCATCATAATCATAAAACATCTAGAAAAAAGTCTAAATAGGGAAAAATTGTATCATATCCCTAGAAGATCATAATAGGTGTTAAATTATGTTGTTAGAGAAAAAATACCTTTAAAATATTACTAGATCATTTCTAGGGGAAAATACCCTTTTTATTTGAAAACACAATTTAGAACCTAAAAATTTAAAAAATATTAAAGAAAAAAATTTATTTAAAAAGATAAAAGGAAACATATAAGTAATATTTAATTAAAATAGTATTCATGATGGTGTAAAATTTCATTCAACTGGTGTACATTGAAGTAAAAATTTATTTCACATTGTCGGTAAAAAGTTAGAAGAACCTTTTTAAGAAAACAAAAAGAAGATTACTTTAGAAAAACTATAAGATTTAAAACATGGTTAAAAAATAATTTCATAAATATTTAGGAAATATTAAAAACAATATTGAAAATATTTTAATGAAAATATGGTCATATAAGAAAATATTATTAACTGAAGAGAAAAATGTGGTCGTGTTTCTTTTAAAATATTTTTTCATTCTATTGAGCACTTAAAGAGAGGAAAATTATATGGAAGAAGAAATATATTGAAATAACTAGATTATAAGATAATATATAAGACTTTTTAGTGATATATCATATTATTTCATCATCAAGAAATTAAATCCTAAATAATCCTGATAAAAATGAGATTGTATCATAAAGCTCTTATCATTATGGTACCTTTGGAATCATAAACCCTATGAGATAAATAAATTTAAATGAAACATTAAATACCATGGAAAAAATTATATTTTTGATAAAAAACTATCGTTGTGTTAGTAGATAAACCTCATAAAATAAGATAGGTGTATAATATCAAACATGTCTCAATGAACCAAAATTTAGACAAAGAACCCTTATGGATTAAAATTTTTTTTATATAAAAGAGAGTAAAAGATTGAAAATATTGTAGTTATATAAATATGTTTAATTAAATAATATAATATGACAAAATAAATTCATTGGTAGTATAGTCCCCATTGAAATATGAAATTGGTTCATAACAATAAAACATGTCTTAATGAAGAGAAATTGAGATGAAACACTTACTTTATATCCGACTTGATTCGTAAGCGCTCTAAACTCATGTGAGATAAATTTATATTTATTATAACTTTTTAAAATAATCATATTCATACATATAATATCATATATGATCCCATTATATCATTTCAACAATCATATATTTACAATTCTCTCTTCAAGTCATCATTTTGGGTGTTAATTGTTTCCTTTTTCAGTTATGTTTTAGTTCGACGGTTATGGTCCTTGAAATTTGGTCATGGTTCCACCATATATAAAATGTTAATCATTGTATAATAATCATATATATTCATTATATACATATTTATATGCATTCTGATAAAGTGTTTTTGGAAATTTAATTAAATCATTATGTCTTGTTGATAGTTTGTACATATAGACGAGTGATGTTTACATTTCTTGATGGATGGAACAAAAGAAAGGTAAATATTAATTATTTTTTCTATAATTATTATTTTAATGTAAATATTATATATAAAAATTAAATATATAATAATAATGAATCATAAATTATGGTGGTGTAAACTGATTTGTATCGCTACATGGATGTGATAGTCACACGTACGTATGAGCGATACTTTCATCTCTCATTGTATTGACAAGAGGTGGGAATGGTATGTTTCGTCATCATAATAAATTTTAAGTATATTTATGACCCTATACTCATATTTGTTTATCGATACAACAAATTTATATAAGGTAGAATAAGAAATGAAATTGAAAGACCTTGGTTAAGATTTATACCACTTCTTTGGGAGACTGCCTTTGGCTTACACATTAATCCATGATGTTTTTGTCTTAAAATAATACCATAAGCACATGGATGAAGGTAAGGATTATAGTAATGTTATGAAGTAGGTATTTTATAATCTATAATTTTAAAATCATGTGAATAATGGAGGAGAATAGGTTCCATTTTGTAAGTGAGGGGAGGGATACACATTGAGTTTCTTAAAATATTTCAATGAGTTATGGTCACATTCATGAGATAGTGGCTAAAAATTTCCATATATTATAAATTAATTTAATATAAGAATTAAAAATATTAAAATAATAATATTTTTAATGGTTTTGGTGCAAAACCTACCATTATATCATGGTTTAACCCCCCCCCCATAGTAAACAGCCCTTAACCTTAACTATGGTAAAGCATTTGATATTTTTTCTACTCATGATGATTAAAAATTAAGCTGAATATATTAAATTATACTATTTTTTTATTCCAAATAAAAAATTCATTTTACCAGATACAATTTCTATATGTGCTATAATTTAATTTTAATTAAGTGAGCAAACCATAATAAAAAATCACTTTCAAAAAAGAAACTTTTAAGAGTAAAACATAATTTACACACATTACCTACCATGTAAAAACCATAAAATAAATGTTAAATTTTTTTTACATAAAAACAATTAATCAATAGATATAAAATTAATTTATTAAGAAAGAAAAATATTATTAAAAAAATCAGTTTTTTAGAAAATTATTTTTTAAGACCAAAATATAACTTATACCAAAATAAATCCTAATTATAATTACTATATAATTAATCATATTATTTCTAATTAAATAAGTTTTAGGTTACATTATGATAAAATTAAATACATAGTGGTACATTTACTTGAAAATAAATAATATTTTATACAAAAATATATATTTTTAAAAATTCACGGATAAATAAATCTTTTTAAAAAAATACTAAACGATCACCCTAAAATAACATTGAATTTATAGTATTAAAAATGATATTAATTTACACAAATAGAATTTATAAAAATGGTAGAAATTAATTATAATTTTTTTATGAAAAATGTGATCAAACCAATTTTCGAAGAAAATGTATTTTTGAATCATAAAATGACTTTACTGAGAATTGAGTACTCAATTATTATTATTTATTCTAGAAATTTTAATTAATAAATAAATTTATGTATATTGTTTCTATAGGGATTATTACTATTGAAACCTAGAAATTTAATTAATTGGTTATAACATTTTATTATATCAAAGTTCATATAAGCTCAAGGCTTTGTATTTAGAAAGCTATCAAATAATTCAATTTTTATTTCAAAGGAAATACATATAAAATAATGGGACGTTTCATTATATACCCATTAAAATGAATTTATCACTCAAAATTCCATCACTCCATTATAAAAAAATGAGGATATACCTACTTCATCACATCCTCATTTTCTCATGTAGCTTCCTCAAATTTCCAATTCCTTCAAAGAACTTTTACTAGGTGAGTAGTCTTGTTTTATAGAACTTTATCTCTATGATCGATGATTGTTTCCTTTTTTTATTCATAGAAAATATCATATTCCAGTGGTATAACTTCTTATGATATAAAATTTGAAGGATTGGTTATATTCTTCTTCATGATATATACATGGAACACGTCATTATCTTGAGATAGGTTTGGTTGGAGTTCCTGTTGATATGTTACATTCCCTACTCTACAAATAATTTTAATGGGACCAATATACCTAGGGATTATATTTCCATTATTTTTTAATATCATAACATTATTCCATTGAGAACCTCATAAGAAAACTTTCTCACCAACATCGAATTACAGATCTTACCACTGATTTTCAGCATAACTCTTTTGTTGAATATGAGCAACATTGATATGTTACTAAATGATTCTAACCTTATTTTTCATTTAATTAGCTAGATTAGTTCTCAATAGATTTATTTCTAAAAACTTCATCTCCTTATGATGTATTTCTAAAATTATTTACATATAGATATTGATAAGGATTCATCTAAATACTTTAGTGAAAGATATTATTGTACGAAACTATACTAGAGGAAGCTGTTGATCACAAGAACCTTTGAAATCTAGATAATAGGATCTCAACATACCCTCCATGTTTTAAATATTCCTATTATACTGACTATATATTTTAGGATGATAAGAAATACTGAAACACAACTCTTTATCTAAATCTTTCATAAGACTTATCTATAACTTGAAGGTAAACCTCATATCGTAATTAGATACAATAGAATGTGGTAATGTATGTAACATTACCAATTTTTTAATTTATATCTTAGATCTCATATTAAGATAGAAATCATATATGATATAAATTAATTTTGGTGAATTTTCAATGTGGTTTATTTTAACCTAAATATATTTATGGCCTTTAGATATTTTGTGGAGTATGATAACACAATCCATGGTGAGGTTTTCACATTTCCATTTTATTATGGATAATAATTTTAAAATCTCTTTAGACTTATATCCATTATTATTAAGTTCTAGAAATAAAATCACTAAGATACATACTCCGTAATATCCATCCTCATTTTTACCCTCTATAAATACTCTTTCAGATATTTATACATCATTGTACTTTCAGGATGAATAGAAAATGATGAGTTTTGATCTTCTTCAAATGGTTCCAGATTCTAGTATAGTATTGATGAGAAACACACTTAGTTCCTAAAAATTATCATTCTATCACAATCAAGGTTAAACTCAGTAACATTTATCACATTCTTTTATAGCTCCACATTCTCCATTTGTACATATTTAATCGTTACATAGATAGATGGTTGAACAATCATTTTAGAAAGATAATATTTTTCCCCATCCTTAAATATTTCAATTTCCATACTTTTTAAATACATAAATATTAGATCATTAATAATTCTCAACATAGATAGACTAAGATTATCTATTCAACCCAATTCAACATCCACCTTGTTCTATTTCTTATAGTGGTAGTGTATTGAGTAGTTATAATCTTTAATCAACACCAACCATCTTCTTTAGTGAAAATTCAACTCTATCTGGTTTAATGTATAATTTTAAATTTTATAATTAGTATATATGTAACAAATTTTTCTATAAATATAATGCCTCCATATATTTAATTAAAAGATTATGATTTGTAAATCAAAATAATGTTTCAGGTTATTTTCCTCATGAAAAATTAATTGGTATTAGGTATAAGCAATAACAATATCATTATGCATGAGATCACATCCCAACCCTTTATTTGGTGCATCCCTCTATTTCATAAACCCTTCTTAACATTAAGGTGGTGTGATAACATGTTCACTGAACAACCATATCTTTAATTCCTTAAAAATATCACCTTCATCAGTCTAAAGGAACTTAATTCCCTTCTTGGTTAACTTGGTGAGTGGATTAGATAGCTATGATAAAACTTTCAGAAAGATTCAAAAATATCCATCCAATACAAGAAAACTATTGAGTTAAATCATAGTGGTTGGTATGGGGAAATGTTTAAAAACATAAAACGTTGATGGATCCACCTATATACCCTCTCTTGAGATTATATGACCCAAAAATGAAACATTCTATAGTCAAAATTTACCCTTGGTGAATTTTTCATGCTAATTCAATTTCCTTGGGGTCATCAATACAATCCTCAAGATATTTTTCTTAAATTAATTTCTCTTTGGATAGATAATAATATCATATACAAATACTAGAAAAAACCGATCAAGGTAGTTGATACAGACTTTATTCATTAAATCAATTAAGATAATAGGGGCATTATTAAGGCCAAATGGAATCATTATAAATTAATAGTGTATATACCTTGAATTTAAAGCAATATTGGGTATGCCTTTACTTTTTACCCTCAACTAATAGTATCCAAATCAAATATTAATATTATATAAATATTAATCTCATACAAATTGATCCAAAAAATCAACAATATGGGGTATATGATTCTTATTATTCATCAGGATCTTATTGAGTTCCTGATATTCAATAAATAGTCGCATTGATCCATCTTTCTTCTTATCAAAATGTATAGGTGAACCCTATGGTGAAGAACATGAATTAATGACTCCCTTATCAGGATTATACTATAGTTCTTTCTTCAATTATTATAACTCAATATAGGTTATTCTATATAGAGTCATTATAATAGTTATTTCACTGGGTATGAGTTTTATTGAAAACTCAACTTCATGATTTGGAGGAAGACTTGGAAGCTCTTCCAAAAATAATTCAGAAAACATAGGTTTAATAGGAATATCATCAATGTTGAGTTTCTCCTCAACCATCTATGAAAAATACCCACTTTGAAAAGTAATAATGACCCATGAAATGGATGTAATCTCCATTGGAAGTCCTCATTTATCCTCGCACCAATAAAGAATCATAGGTCAGTTCATCATATCAAATGTGATTTCCCTTACTTGAAAATTGATATGGAATTTATATAAATAAAGTCAATTTATGACCAAAATCAAATCAAATTCACAAAATAAAGAATAAAAATATTTTAATGAAGCAAATTCCCCTAAACATCAATTGGGGATGATTCATATACTTGATATGTGATCATCATAACATTAAGAGTGTTTACATCTATTTCAATATCTATTTATTGAGGATATGAATTATCATTCTTTGAGACATTTTATGATATACAAGAACTCATATAACTAATCTCAAATAGGGTTATTCAATATTTTAGCATACACATTTTCACTTCAACTATATCTTTTTATCTTAAATCCATTACTAAAACCAAAATTGTTAGCATGACCATCAAGTATAATTAATCAAAGTGATGAATCATTAAAAATAATATATAGGATATCTAAATATTCACAATTTCTTTTCAATATGTAACACCTTATGTTTTACCTAATTCAATCATGATCAATATCAATTGAAATCGTTCATGATGACTTTTATATAAAATGTGAACTAACCTAAGAATATCCTCCAAGAGTGTTAAACTATTTGCACAGAAAGGGAAGATTCATCATACACTAGAATGATAGTTGATATATACTAGAGTAACTATTTTGGGGTTATCACCCCAAGATACATTTTTTTCAAAACCAGATCCACTTGAATTATCCTGATAGAGATGTATTTTCTTAAGGAATCCACACAAATTTCTTCTATAACTTGGGTTTTCTCATAAAATTAGGATTATCTTAAAGGATCACACTATATATCCTCATTCCACTTTCCACAATTTACTAAACCTATCCTCTGATACCAATTATAATGAACCATATATTTCATACAAAAATATTACATCATTTTAGATTAATATTCAATAAATTTCACAAACATTCACACATGAGGACCATAGAGGATTACTATTTTTAGAAACATAGATACATAAATAAATTAGTAAATAAAAGATATATATTATTTATAATTAATTTCTCCACAACTAGAACCATTCTTATACATATCAGACTTAAAACCATTATTTATAAATCATGGAAGGGAAACATATGAAAGGGTGAGCTCAAATTCTCAATAAGGGTAAACATAAAAGATGTCAATCAATAATCATAATATAGCATAATATAATCATAAGGGTATGAGAACCCGATCAATACTAACAATAATCATATCTAATCTATTAAATATATTTAATCATGAAACATAACATAAGGTTTATTCAAACAAATGACATAAGACATAAGAGTATGGAATCATAAATAATCATACATGAGATATGAAAACATATCATAACCATAAGACATAAGTTGGTGTCATTAACATAAATAAATAAAGTCATTTCCTTAGTCAAGTCTCACTTGAATACTATCATAGTAGATTGGGTTCACTCCTCATTCTACCATTTCCTTAGTCAAGGTTCCCATGAGTATCTTATTAGACAAAGACTCTTAATGAAATAGGTTCACTCCCCATTCCAATAATTATTATATCATTTTATATCCTTATATACCCAATTCATAAGAGTGTTCTAAAATTCAAGTCCCACTAGTCAAAAAATGAAAACCATACATATGTGTTCCATAATATCATCAGTCATTCATTATATCATCAAATCATAACCTATGGAAAAGATACTTGTTTCATTAACCTTTCATCATCATAATCACAAAACATCCAAAGAAAGAATAAACATGGTAAACTTTTATCATATCCCTAGTAAAATTTAATAAAAATTAAATGATGGTTTTATATATAAAAACATCTTTAAAAGATCACAAGAACATTTTTTAAGGAAAGTACACTTTTATTTGAAATCACTTATTTATAATCTTAATTTCCGTATTATTATGGAAAAAATTATTTGAAAGGAAACAAAAAGAAATTTAAATATGATTCAAATAAAATATTATTTATGATGGGGGAGAAATTCTTACATTTAGTGTATATTAAATTGAAAATTCTTTTCAAATTGTTGGTAAACATTTAGAAGAACCTTGTTCAAAAAATGATAAGAAGATTCCATTAAACTATTTTTGTATAAAATAATAAAAGTGTAAAAATTAATTTAATAAATATTTTTATGATATTAAAAACATTATTGAAAAAAAATTATTGAAAATATAGACATGGAAAAAATGATTCTCAACCGAATAGAAAGACATGGTCGGTTTTATTTAAAAACATTCTTTCGGCCTCTTGAGTAATTAAATAGAGGTAAATAAAATGAAACCATGAAATATACATAAATAACCATATTATATGATTATATATAAATCTTGGGATGGATATATCATAAAATTTCATCATTATAAAATTTAATAATAAATAATTTTGGTAAAAATGAGATTGTAACATAAAACCATTATCATTGTGGTAACTTTTGAATCATAACCCCCATGAAAGAAATAATGTAAAATAAAACATTAAATACTATGAACATAATTTAATACATGATAATACATATCAATGGTTCGTTATATACACCTCATAAATGAAGATATGTGTATAACATCAAACATGTCTCAGTGAAACAATGTTGAGATAAACCCTTATGGATTTAGTAATTTTTTAATCGAAAATAATTCAAAGAATAAAAATTATATGGTTATATAAATCCCTTTAATTAAATCATATATTATTCTAAAATACATTCTTGGGTAGTATATATAAAATATAAATAAGAAATTAGTGCCCAATATTAAAACATGTCTCAATGAAGAGAAATTTTGATGAAACCCTTACCTTATATCCAACTTGATTTGTAAGTACTCTAAAATACTGTATAATAAATTTATATTTATTATAATCATATAACAAATTCCTATTAATACTTATAATTTCATATATGATCCAATTATATGATTTCAACTCCCATTTATTAACTATTCCTTAAAGTTGTCCTTTCTTATATTAATTACTTCATTTTTCATGGTTATTTTAGTTCAAAATTTACGATCCTTACACTTTGATCATGGTTTATAAATATAGAAAATTTTAATTGTGATATAATTATCATATATATTAATTATAAAAATATTTATAACCATTCATATAAATCAATGTTGAAAATGAAATACATAACTACGTGGAGACAGTAGTCTGTATGTACACAAGAGTGATGTTTCTATTTTTCAATTGATAGAATACAAGAAAGGTAAATATTAATTCATATTTATAGAATAATTATTATAACATAAAATTATATATAGAAATTAAATATATTATAATAACCAACCATGAATGATAGTTCTGGTAAATGAGTAGTACCTCTACATCGAGGCAGTAGTCTACACATACACATGAGTGATACTTTCATATCTCCTTGGTTTCAAAATTGGTGGTAAATGGTTATAAAATCATCATAATAACATCTCACTATATTAATGATATTGTATTAAATTGTTTTTTATGGATACAAAATTTTTATAGAAGGTACCAGAAGAAAGAAAATTGAAAGAGTTTAGTTAATATTTTTACCTCATCTTTGAGAGGCCTTCTTTGGCTTACACCTTAATCCTTGTAAAATTGGTCTTAAGGGAAGAAAATAAGATCTATGATGAATAGAAGGATTATATGAAGGTTTTTGGTAGTTTTTTATCTAGTTTTATAAAATTGTAACATCCAGTGAAAATTTTAATAGTATTTATTTATTTAATAATTTTTATAAACTAAAACTAACTTAGAAATTATTTAATATAAAAAAATTATAAATAATAAAATATGTTTTGAATCAAAATATAACATATTACTTCATATTTCATGAAATTTTATTTTTATATCTTAAAAAAAATAAAGAGATATACTTTAATATAAAATTCATATACATTGTTTTTAAAGGTAATTATAAAAATATTTCTATTAATAATAAACAAATTTAATTGATTATTTTTGTAAAGAAAATCAATATTTTGAAAAATTATTAAAAATAATTATTTCATAACATTTAAAAATAATATACATTGTAATTATAATGTATGAAATAAGTAGTATTGGATTATTTTTATAATGTTATTTCCATTAACAAATGTTTTTGTAAAGTTATTTTATAAAAATGAAAAAATATTATAATTTTTAATATGAAATTATAAATTAAAAAAATTATAATTATGAAAATATAATACTCATGTATAATTATATTATTTCAAGTTATAAAACATGAACATTATTTTTATTAAAGAAATTTTAAAAATAATTTTTTCAGTTTTATAAATCTATGACTATACATATTTGTTAAAAAATAATAAAAAATAATAATAGTATATATATATATATATTATTGTTAAAATATATTAAATTTTTGAAATCATATATATATAATGATGAGATTAATTTAATAAAATATAAAAAACCAGGGAAGAAGAATCTTGAAATCAGGATTGAGGGTTTCTTTGGCATTTGAGGGATGAAGGTGAGGGAGGTCAGGTGTGTGTAGTAGTTAAAGATGATGAGGTGCATATGAAGCTTCGAGCTTGAGAAGAAGGATTGAGTTTGTCTCCATATGATTCAAAGCAGAGGGATACGAGTCAAGCACTGTAGGATGGTTCGACCGCCAGATTTGGATCCGAGCTCAACCCAGAATTTCGTTCCATTTGAGTGAGATAGTGGCTGAAGAAGGTAGACCGAGTCATGTTAGGTTTCAAATATACCTGATATGAATGTGGAAGGGTTCAAATCAGATGTGATCTATTGTCTTAATTCTTTGATTCTTTCATATCTGATGGTAGGCGTCCAAATGTTGATGAATTTGACTTAACCATGACATATTTTGTTAATTCATTCACTTTTCTTCCCCAATTGTTATCTATTGTCCATTTTTGTTGATGTTTTAAATTTTATTCATTCTGAGGCCGATATATGTCACGGTTTGAATTGTTAAAATGGTTGAAAATGATTGTTTCCTCATTTTTCAATATTTTTGTTGATATATTCAATCTGGTTTATTTTTTTCATTCACATATCAATTGGTTATGAGACTTATTCACATATTCTTATATTTATTCCTTTATAAGAGTTCAAATGAAATAACAAACATAGTTTTTGATCTTATTCATATACAAGTTTTCATTCTCTAACAGTTCTTCAATGCACTGAATTTTTCCTCCTACAATTGTTTTCAACAATTTATATCTTGATCCTTTATTTGAATTTCAAATCAATTTGAGATACTCTTATGTATTCATCTCA
This sequence comes from Viscum album, assembly GCA_963277665.1. Taxonomy (NCBI): domain Eukaryota; kingdom Viridiplantae; phylum Streptophyta; class Magnoliopsida; order Santalales; family Viscaceae; genus Viscum; species Viscum album. Next base: position 1,472,973,324 of record OY728132.1, on the reverse strand, counting down.
AACGAAAATGTTTAAATAATTATAAATACGCAATTTGAACATTAAACAGGATGCAATAAAATATATTTTTAGTATAGTATGAGAGACTATATAAGAATTTGGTTTACCCAATGTATGCCCATTCAAAGGTGATCTTTTTCACACCCTTCTTGGGTAGTGAATTTCTTGGGTATTGTTTCTCTTGGGACATCCTATATGGTTCCATTAGAGGTAAGGGAATTTTTTTCAATAACTTATAATTAAATTGTTCTCCTCTTTTATACCATAATTCAAATAAATATGATATATATATTGTACAGATTCTATTTATGAAGAATTATTTTTAAATTTTAATTTAAATTGGTATGGTATTTTAGTTTTATAAATCAAATTTTATTTTGAATAATTCAATTTTGACAATTATATTTGGTTAGAATATTAATTGTGTTAAAATTCTTTTTCCATCAATGTTTTACTAAAAAATTATATGATTGAGGAAAATTATGTGTAAGAACCTGGTTCTTCCTTTGAGGTACAGATATTTTCATTTTGGTTTTTACTTGAGAAAAATGATAAAAATAGGTTGAGGGCTGGCTGTAATACATTTATACATCATAACTGGGGGCTACACACCTTTTAATCCCAATACACACTATGCATTGAATTTGGATGGACCATTTAATGATGTAGAAGGGAAGTCGGAAGACGAGAGAAAATTTGGCATATAAACGTTGGGTTTTTGAATGTACATGGCATGTAATTTTTTTTGATAAAATGGGAAGTAGCCTCATCTTCCTCTCCCAGACAGAACCCTCACCCCCTTATTTCTTACAATAGTTCTAGAGGAAGAATCTCCTCCAGATTCATCATCCAATCTCCGATTTGAACACCGTCAGATGCGTTGGAAGCCACTCTGTGAGTTCTCAATTCCTATTTATCTATTCATCGTGTTTTATTTTATTGACCTAGTTATCGAGCCTTGATATTTTATGATTATTTTGTATATCTACTCCATTCTATATTGAATTAGAGGTCGACGATGGATGATGAGAGTCATACGAGTATGAGGTAGGTGGTCTCATGCAATTCGCTAATTGTTCAGCTGATTATATGTGTTGAAGTTCCACGCACCCATTTTTGGGTGTGTTGCCATGAATGATAATTAACCATTGTTATTACCTATTACTGGTTAGGAAATTAATTAAGTTTTTTGACGCATTTTTAGTGTTTTATACCTTAAGTAAGGGGCACCCCATGGGTGTGTTTCCCTTGGATGGCCATTTATAGTCATTTGGCCTAGGATGACTTTGAGGCATGCCTTTGAGGCATGACTTTGATTCTCATTATTGGGTTATTAAAATTTAATTAAGATTTATAATGGAATTAAAGGTTTTTAAATTGTAATCTAATTGGTTGAGGGTATGGGAATAGTTGTTTTACCCCTTCGAACTTTGTTATCCTATGTCTGAATTAAGCATGTTGGTTGGATTTCTTATTATAATAGCCTACCCATGTGAGTTATTTATTATTTATTGAACCTTGAAATAGTTTAATTTACATGCGTTTATTTTTATCTCAATTGTTCCCACGTGAGTTATTAATGCTAAATCCATGTAATAGATTAATTTATATGATAATGTTATTATATGATATGTGCCCACGTGAGTTGATTTATTTTTAACCATGTAAAATATTAATTTACATGTGTTACTTCTTATATGAAATGATTAAAGGGGTCAATGGTAATGGGAAATCCATGGCCTCAGGTTAAAAGGCATGGTCAGGTGCATATGACTATTTCACCTTATCCCTTGGGTGAATTGTGGATTCATATTATAATTCCATGGACAGACTCAAGAGGGAATTATCATGTTAATTCATGAGTGATCCATGAATATAGTGGTCAGGCTCATGGAGGCTTTATTTAAATACCTTGGGTGTACCATGGATTCAGATTAAAATGGCATGGATGGACTCAAATAGAGAATTTGTTATGTTAATTTGTGAGAGAGCCATAGATGTAGTGGTCTAGATAATGTATGATTTATTTAAATACCTTGGGTGAACTATGGATTCCTATTAGAAAGACATGTAAAAACATAAAGAGGTTATTGTTTTGCTAAGTCGTGAGTGAGCCACGAATGTAGTGGTTGGGCTCATGGATACTTTCTATAAATTTTGAAAGAACCTTGAATACAATGAGGGATTCCAAGTACGTTCTCAATTGGAACTGCATATATGTCATGAGTTGAAATTTACTTATAATTTGAATATTGAATGGTTGAATTAAGACGTGTCACTAATACAAAGCACAAGCTCGGATTCATTCTTCTCTTATTCGTGTTTAGATAGTCTACTGTGACATCTGTTGTGCTTACTTTTATACGGGGATTATTGGGATTATGTAGGATCACAAGACTTATATGATTTAATGTAAATGAATATTTAATGAACATGAAATGATTATAAAAGTAAACCACTACTTGTATGATAGATTACTTTTGAGTACTTCCAAGATACCTACGTTAACTATTGTACACTACCTATTATATATATTCACTGATAGATTGGCATATACCTTGGGTGGTTGCCTACAGGGATTTAGTCTCACACCCTATTTAGATCTTTTTTATACCCAAATATATTATATTGTTGGAAGTGTCGACAAGGGTAATAACACTTCCAAAGGTACTTGATATGTTGTTTAAGAGAAGGAGAGAATGGGACTAAGCTAAGGCTTATCATGATTATTAGTTCCTTTTATCCTTTTTTACTTTTGGTACATATGTCATGTATTATTGTAGTGTAACCTATTTTGGCTATTTCCAAGAACATGTAACATGAAGCATCATCTTTGGTATGACATGACATCTGGTAATTTATATTATCAGTCTTCCATTAGTTATTTCCATTGTATGGTATTACTACTTCCGCTATAGTTTGCTATTGTATTCCACTAATTTATACTCTACCAATGAGTTAATAGTCTTCCCATTATCACTCTTAGGAACTCATTACTAGTTGGATGACTCTGGTGTTTGGGGAGATGCTCTTGAGGCCATGTTCCTTACCGGGTTCAGGGCACCTTTCAGTGGCATCCAGATAAGGGATGTTACAAAGTGGTATCAGATCATTTCTTTTCAGGACAGCTTTATTTATTGGTGATGATAGAAAGAGATAGAAATGCAATGGGATTTGGTAATAAGATATTCTCAAGAGTATCTACCCCGTGTATAGGGAAAAACCAAATTTCCTAGAATTGAATTGGGTTTTTTTTAATTTTGAGCTATTACAATTGATTCGATTTCACTATTGGGTGATGCACATTATTGTGTTGTTATTATCGATATCATTGTGGTTCTATTTTGTTTCAACTCGATGAAATGAGGGTAGGCCATCTCCTGAATCATATAAGAACTTATTAGAAATCACATGCCATGCATTTGTGCCATTATGATAGATGTCATGCTAGATATTCATGTTGTTGTGATAGGTATCGTGATAGATATGCCTACTATTGTGATAGGTTTATTGGTATGTGTTATGATTCGAATTGGATGGATTCCATGCTTTGGTCCCTATGGTTTATTGGACATCTTGGATTGAAATTTAGTGGACCATGTTTCAGCCTTGTATTGAGTCATGTTATAATATGCTATGGATGGACGCCAAGCTTTGGTTTCTAAGGTGTATAGGACCTCTTGGATTGTAATTTGGTGGATCATATTGTTTCCTTAAATCGAATTGTGTTATAAGGTGATCAAATTGGATGCCAAGATTTGATTAGTGTTTATTATGGACCCCAAAGACCATAATTTGGAATACATTTCGTTCATTTTTCAAAAATGGGGGTTTTAGGGAAGTTCTAGGGGTCTTCTAACACGATGTGGGATTCTATGAACACTTACCATGTGTTATTCTATTCGAGAAGAAAAAATTTACTTATGTACATGCTGTGTAATCTGAGTACACACCGTGTGGTAAGTGACAGTGTGTTCGGCCATGTGAGAAGGAATAGAGAATATTGGTTTTTAGAAAGTGCTCATCGTTTAGTGTCACATAGGAATCCCCCACGTGGATCTAGCCATGTAGAAGTACAAGTCTACGAGGGTAGACTTGAGTACACGCTATGTCTGGCCTCTACATGTAGTGTACCTAGGGTGTTTACATGCCTAGACTGGTGGAAGTACACACCCATGTGGGAGCTTATGGATACATGCCTTGTATGGTTTTTATATGTTGTGTACTCATATTTTGGTACCCTTTGAGGGTCTCTTCCTATTTTATACCCTTTTATTAGTTTTGGACCTACGAGTAGTCCTTTCTTGAGTGGTTTTCCATGTAGATCATGATGGTGAAACCCTTGGATCATTCTGAGGACTCTTAATTTGTGTTTTAGTACTTCTATCTAAATAGAGAGGTTCCACCTCCGGTTATCGTTTTAGGTTTTCACCTAAGAGTGAAACTTAGTATGAATTATTGGTTGGGTGTTTAGAGTAACCTAGTTGAGAATTTTAATCTTAATAAGTTGTAAGATATCTCTTATGACCTATGTTATTTTACAGAGCTACTTGAAGGATCCCTCTCCTGTGTACCGTTTGCGAGGATCCCTGATGTTGGATTCCTCTATTGTTTATCATTTGGGGATATCATGTAGGATTCCTTCAGTCATGTATACCTATAGGATCCCAAGTAGGATTCCTCCCAGTGTTTAACTTGAACAGACTTGACCATAGAATTGAGATTTTGTTTGTATCTCTCATTGTTTGAAACCTAAACCTATCCCATGGGTTAGGTAGAGGGGTGGGTGATTAGGGAAAGGTGTTGACCTATCCTGTTTTGATATCTGTGCTTTTGAGCTATAAGATTTTCTCTATTGTGAACCTTAATATGGGAACGAACATTGAGGAATGCTCGGTTCGGCAGGTTAGACATGCCTCCGGCATGGTTAGCTACTTATGAGGTTGTGTGAACCTCTCTTTCCTTAAGTGATGGGTGACTTAGTATATCATTGTCTATATAAATGTTTCTATAGATTATGTGCTTAATAGCCAGTTTCCGCGTGATCCATCTGGAACTAGGATGTATAGGGTGGAATACCTATGAATAATACCCATAATGTGATGTTTGCTCTAGTAAAATCGAGGTAGTATATGTTGATGTACATGGTACCCATCAATTTTTAAATGTTAAAACAAGCCATTGAGTTCAGTTAAATAATTTAGATTTGTGATGTTCTCTATGTTCTCGAGTTATATCCATAGTAGATTGACCTCAGCGTTATAGAACCATGTTCATCCCACTGCTTGGGAGGAATTTTTGGAACACAAATTTTTTGACACACCATTCAGTTTAATTTTGGATTTCATTCCAAGTGCTATGATGTGTTGATTGTGGTTCGTGTAATAACACATTTTCATTTAGTTTTGTTCTAAACTAGTTTTCTTGAGAGAGTATAATCCTTCTTCTCAACGTCTAAGACACTCATAGGTGGGGAATGTCACATCAGTTCAGTTTAAATGTGTCCTTATAGGTAGATGAATCACAATCAAGGACCATTTAGAAATGTCCATTTCTACTTGAATGCTTGTGAGGCATTGAGTATCATGGATGGACTTCAGTGGTTATGTGTAATCTATCACAGAAATTCCATGGGATAAAATTATTGTGGTTGGTTAAATGTCGAAGCATCGGCAAGTGAAGTCATGTCTCTTTGAGGAGGTCGCCTAGTAGTGGGTTGACTGCCCTTTTCTGGTAATCCTTAAAATACTCTTAGTGTACTCTTCCTTATGATACGATCATGTACCCTATCTTGATTTTGTCCTAGATGAACTAATAGATCATCGATTATACAGTATTATATAGTTGAAAGCTGTTGGGCTAGTGTTTGGTCACTTTCTGTGTTGTGCACTAGATGCATGGTTTTAGATGAGGCTTGGCTAATCACGATTGATACATGGGTTCCTATATAGGATTTCCTTGGACAGACCCTAGATGCTTTTTGTTTTCCTTAATGTGACCACCAAGTAGATGCCACTCTATGCTCATTCAGTGTTATTAAGTAGATTTTTGGCCTTGTACCAAAGTCTCAATTGTAATGGGGAGTATGGACTACCTTAGTGAGTTCCTTAGACTCCAGGTTGATGAATCTATGGTTATGTTGGGCTTATAGTGAGGCTCAAATGTGATGCTTAAAAAGATATAATGATTCTAGGGGGATGGATATGGAATAACACTTTTACTTGTGTAGTGGCCTAGCCTTTTAAATGATCAAGGGATGGTTTAACAAAGTAGAATCACCAATAGATAGGTATGGGCCTTAGTGAAGGGGGTCATTATGGACACGTAGTTCCCATGGGGAAGGCGTTGTTTTTCTTTTATAACACAACGACCTTCTAAGTTGTGAATTTTATAGATAAATCATCTTGTGATGGTTTGACTCATTATCCTTCTTGTTCCTAGTGTGTGGTTCTAGTGAACCAATTTGAACAATCCACCAGTTCAAAGTGGATGTGATGTGAATGTCTGTAATATCTTTCAAGGGAAGATTCTGTGACCAGTTTTGATGGGTCCGATTGGGGTATATCCATTCTTTTTTGTGAGGCCATTGTTATAAACTCAGTTTTTTTTCGGGTTGAATAGGTAAGGAAATCAAGCCAATAGCATCATTGGAACACTTAGGGGTGTGATTTGTAGAGTTTTTTGACATTGGAGGTGTCGTGGTAACGATTCCCTGAGATTTTTCTTGATAGGCTTATAAATGTTTCTCATTTCTTTCCAATCAAAATAACATTCAGTGTTGATGATCTTGGAATGTTTTACATCTGTGAGATTTTATGACTACATAAGATCTCATATTATAGAATTTCAAATAGGGACTCCAAGTTTACTTACCATTTCTATCAAGGGATACAGAGGGCACTAAGTACACAGGTGATTCTGAGCACAACATGCCACCCCCAGAAAGATGGCCAGTCAGAGCACACAATTTAGGTGCTGGTGGAAATGCTACATTCATGCTTCCTAGATGTTAGGGATTCTTGGGAGAGACATATACCCATGGTTGAGTTCAACAATACAAATATCTTTGAGGATACTTTTTAGATGGTTCCATGTGATGCTTTTTACGTTAGACCATGTCTATCACCCCTGTGTTGGCCGGAGGTAGGAGAGGCGGATATGTTGGGACCCCGTCATGTCTAGGAGACTACTGAGTAGGTGCTGTTGATTCAGAAGCAGATGGCTACTGTGTAGTCTCATCAGAAATTGTATGTCGATCGTCATAGAAAAAATTTTGTGTTCATGGTCAGGGATCATTTTTTCCTATGTGTTGCACCGAGGATGGGGCACAAGAGGATTAGGAGACAGGGTATGATTTTTCCGATATATGTCTGGCCATTTTTGATTCAGGAGAGGGTCTGTCCAATTTCCTATCAGTTGCAGTTACCTCAGAGGTATAGGGATATGGATGATGTCGTCCATGTTTCTCAGTTGCGATATTTCTTTTTAAAACCATCTCATGCCTTTCAACCTGAGGAAGTTGAGTTGCAGGTATATTTGTCCTTTGAGGAGCATCCTATATGAATTGTGGATCATATAATGAAGGTTATATATGGTCGGTATGTTCCTTTAGTACGGGTTCTATGAAAATGCATGATAAGACCTAGGAGAGAGAGGCATATGTACGATCATAGTGGCTAGAGTTGTTCTCAGATGTTTCTTTACCATCCTTGGAAGGGAAATTCAGGGACAAATTTCTTTAAGGGTGGATGTTTCTAAGAACCCAGTTCTTCCTTTGAGGTACATATCTTTTATTTTCAGTTTGTATTTGAGAAAGAGGAGAAAAATAGGTTTAGGGTTGGTAGTAGGACTATTACACAACGTAACTAGGGGTTACATGTCATGTAATCCTCGTACACGCCATGTATTGAATTTGGTAGGAACTTTTAATAACGTAGAAGGGAAGTCGAATGAATAGGGAAATTTGGAATATACATGCCATGTATTTGAAAGTACACAGTCTGTAATTTTATTCTTTAAAAAAATAGGATGTAGCCTCATCTTCTTCTACCAGATAGAATCCTCACCCCTTGGTTTCATACAATATTGTCAGGGGAAGAATCTCCTCCTAATTCATCATATGAACTCTTATTTGAACACCGTTAGAGGTAGTGTAATCCCCTCAATGATTTATCAATTCCTCTTGATCAGCTCATCATGTTTTCTTCTCTTGACCTAGTTATTGATCCTTGAGTTTTTTTGCTCATTTTATAGATCTACTCTGTTCTAGCTCAAATTAGAGGCTGAAATTGGATGAGGAGAGTCGTACGAGTGCGAGGAAGGTGTTATTGTGCCTTTAGCTAATTTTCAAGATGATTATATGTGTTAGAGTGCCACGTTCCCAGTTTTGGGGTGTCTCTAAGAAAGATTATTGAACCTTGTTATTACATATTGTTGTTTAGGTAATTAATTAAGTGTTTTGAATCTTGTTTATGGTTTTATACCTAGATTAAGGCCCACCCCATGGGTGTGTTTCCCTTGGATGACCATTTATGGCCATTTGAAATAGGATGCCCCTGAGGCATGCCTTTGTTTCCCATTCGTGGGTTATTAAAAATGGATTAATATTTATAATGGAATTACAATGTTGTTAAATTTTAATTGATTTTTTAAGGGTATTGGAATGGTTCGTTTTTCCCTTTTGACATTTTCCCCATGCTTTGATTAAGCATGTTGGTTGGATTAATTATTATAATGGCCTACCCACATGATATATTTATTAATGATTGAACCATGTAACAGTTTAATATACATGTGTTTCCTATTATGTGAATTGTGCCCACATGAGTTATAAATTTTAATGACATGTAATAGTTTAATTTACATGATAGGCTTATTATATGATATGTTCCCACATGAGTTGATTATTGTTTAACAATGTAATAGAATAATATACATGTGTTGATTCTTATATGAAATTATTAAAGGGGTAAATAGAAATGGGTGAGCAATGGCCTTAGGTTAAAAGGCATGGTCGGGCTCATATGACTATATCACATTGTACCTTGGGTGAACCATTGATTCAAATTAGAATTCCCTAGATAGACTCAAGAAAGAATTATCATGTTAAGCTATAAGTTAGCCATAGATGTAGTGGTTAGGATCATGGATGCTTTATTTAAATACATTGGGTGAACCATCGATTCAGATTAGAATTCCATAGATAGACTCAAATATATTATTGTTATGTTAAGTCATGACCGAGTCACAATTTTAGTGGTTGTGATCATGGAGGATTCATTTAAATACATTGGGTGAACCATGAATTCATATTAGAATTCCATGGATGGACTAAAAAAGGTATTTTTATGATAATTTGTGAGCAAGTCATGAATGTAGTGGTTGGTCTCATGGAGATTTTATATAAATGTCGAGCGAACCTTGAATCTAATAAGGGATTCCATGGATGGTCTATATTAGAACTGCATATATTTCATGAGTTTAAATTTACTTATAATTTGAATATTGAATGATTGACTTAAGACACGTCTACCAAGACAAAGAACAAGCTTGGATTCGGTCTTCTCTTATAATTGTTTCGATGGTCTGCTAAGACATCTGTTTTGATTAATTTTATCTAGGGATTGTTGGGCTTATGTTGGATCCTAAGACTTATATGATTTAATGTAATTGAACTGTTAATGAACATGAAATTATTATAAATTGATGATAGTTCTTGTAGGAATATTTACTTTTGTGTACTTCCTAGCTTACTGCTTTCACTATTGTACACCGCCTGTTATATCTATATTCGTTGACTGAATGGAATAGACCTTGGTTGGTTTCCTACTGGAATTTATTCTCACACCTCGTTTGGGTCATGTTTTTGGGCTCAAATAGAATATATTTTTGCAGGTGTAAATAAGGGTAACAACCCTTCCATAGGTACTAGATATTTTGTTTAGGAGTAGGAGAGAAAGGGACCAATTCAAAGCTTGTGATGCTTTGAGTTCCTTTTGTCCTTTTTTTACTATTGTTACTTATGTCATGTATTATTATAGTGTGACCTATTTTTATTGTTTTCCTAGAACATGTAAAATGCAGCAGCATCTTTACTATGATATGACATCAGGTTATTTATATTATCAGTCATCCACTGTTAATTTCTATTGTATGGTATTACTGCTTCCATTATTATTTGTTATTGTATTCTACTATGTTATACTCTACCAATGAGGGCATAGTCTTCCCAAGATCACTCATAGGCCATCACTTCTAGTCGGCAGTCTCTGTCATTTGGGGAGATGCACTTGACTCCATGTGGCCAACCGGGTTTGGGGCACCTTTGAGTTGCATCCAGATCCAGGATGTTACATTATGTGTATAGGATATACTATTATTAATTTGTTTTCTATATTATGATTTTTAATTTCTAAAATTTAAGAGATCTTCTATCGATTTGTTTTTTTGAAAAAATTGATTATTAGTAAGGTATCTTTATACTAGTGCCCAGATTTTAAAGACTTATTATTATTTATCAATTCAAGTCTAAATTTATGTTCGTGAAAGGAATACATTTTTATAAAAACTATATTCAATCTATTCTTTTGTAAGCATATTTACTTATGATAAAATAATTTATTCCTTATATTTTTCATATATATATGGGTATTAATTCCAAACTTCAATAATGTATGCTTCAATTATTTATAATAATTAATGTATTATGATTCAATGTTTTATGAATGTTTATTTGATTCCATGTTTTAGGAATTCCAAGAATATATTTTTAATTCGTGAATTGAATATGTGTGTGTGTAAATTTTTGTTTAGTTTTATATTTAATTTTTATATTTATGATTGATATATAAATATAAATATATATATATATTGAAGTGATAATTTTCTAACTTTGATTAAATCATGGTTGTATGATACATGTGTACATATTATTTAAATGTATATAAAATTATTTATTCAACGTCCATGATCGAATTATAATTAAATGTAAATATATATGTTCTTAAAGTTAAGTTCTTCAAAATATATGTACATGTATATATCCATTAAAGGGATAAATTTATAATTCAAGTGCTACTATGATAATTTTATGTGCATCCCATAATTATCTATTTATTATGATTGTTTTTATGAATAAAAATTTATATGTTTTATATTGTTATTATTTTATACATTCATGTCATATATAAAATCAATTGAAGAAATATTTCTTTGAAATTTTATTCATGATTTAGTATTTAAAATGGTTGAAGTTATAACATTATTTAAAAATGTATTTCATGAATGTTTGGGTATATGGAAGTTTATTCAAAGCCTATATGGCAAGGGTGTTGGTTGGAACCAAACTCGCAAATGATATGTAATGGAAGATCATATATTTATGTATATACATTATTATATATATATATATAAGTGTGAATGTGTGTTTTAATGTAGTGACATATTTTCAAAATCCAAAACTCCAGTGAAAGTATATATAACTAAACCAATCTTTAAAATGTTTTTCAAAAAAATTGGCACTTTATTGTTGTCAATATGGTAGATAATTGGGGAGTGAACTCTTCCCTCATAAATTGGGTAGTCCCAAGATAGCCTTTAAAGTTTCAAAATGCCACAACATTTTTGTTTTAAAAATAATTCACAATGTTTTATAAAATTACGTGATTATATTTAAAACATTTTTTTGTATGTAAGTAAATTCAAAAGTGGTATATTACTTTAAACATAAGTAATTTCAATTATGTTTTCAAAGGGTATTTAGAAATGTATTTTTATGTTATTATATAAAGATCTTTTGAAAGAATTTATCTAATTTATTTTCAATGAAAGATTTCTTAAAAAGTATTTCAATGATTTTAAAACCCCTTACTGGTCAATTGATTGCTCACCCTTTGTTTTTAAATGATTTTATTAGGTATTTTAGATGTTCTAAATCAAACATTTGTGCATTTGGAGTCAGTGCGCGTGGAATCATATTAGGCATTAGTTTTATTTTTGTTCAACTCTGATAAATTTAAGGTGTTTTCTCATCCTCCAGAACATAGATTGGTAAAAGGGTGTGAGTTGTGTTTAGTGTTGTATAAATTTTAGTGAATTTTATAAAAAAATATACATCATTTTCAAGTACTGAACTCGAAAGAGCGGGTTTGAGGTGTTATAATGGGTATGAGAGAAACAGTCTTAAAAAATTTGGATGGTAGATATTGTCATTTGAGGAATACAAATGTACGCATTAGAATTTTATTTATATATTCTGGTCTCCTTAAAAATTATTTAATTCTAAAGATGTAAATTCATAATTTCCTCATGTCCGACGAACAAATTGCAAGGACACAATTCCTTTAAGGGGGGGAGAATGTAACATTTCAAGAAAATTTAAGAAGTATTTAAAAGAAAACATTTACTTTTAAAATATTTTTATAATATTATAAGGGAATATTTGAAGGTGTTATAATGGCGGAAAATAGCTGCACCATCCGTAAATGTTAAAAAAACATTCTTACTACAATTTGTCGAAAAGGTCATAAAGTACCTTGTTTGGAAAGCGACAGAAAGATTATTTTCAAAACATTTTATAAAAAGTAAAACAAGGGTATAAATGACTTTAACCCATAATATATTAAATTGTAAAAATGTTTTCAAATTCATATTTAAGAAACATGTATGTGGATGATAAAGAGGACCCAGTTGATACTCACGTATAAACAACCTCGGATAATGAAGAGATTGTATAATTAACCATTACCTTTTACTTTTCCTTGATCAAGGGTATATTAAACCCATGTATAATAGATAAATCATTGTTATTAAATTATAAAAGAACCAAAGTCATAAATATTATTTCATATATGATCGTCTAATATTTCTTTATTAATAATATTTCAGTAGTATCATTATTTCGGGTGATAACTGATTCGTTTTACTTTATATGTTTGGTTATATAAGCCATGTTTTTTATGGATAGTATCTATTTTATTCATATCTAGAATGATATTAAGATCTTAAAAATTATTTTTAATCATAAAATAAAAATTATTCTTGAATGGTTATGATGGGAAATGAATCTTATCGCGTTCATGGAGATGGTAATTCGTACATACACATGAGCAATAATATCATTCTATTGATGGTGATATCATATGTAATTGGATTTTATATCATATATACATAATAATTAACATGTTATATTTATTATATACATCAGTTATACAAATTAGTATACCAATACAAATAATGAAGTGTTTGAATAACAAACTACACCATGACGTGGAGACGGTAAGTCATACGTACGCACCTATGGTGACTTGTCATTCATAGGATGGATAGAATAATGAATATGGTTTTTCCATATTTATAATAAAATCAAATTATGTATAAGGTACTAGAGTTATTATTTTCTTATGAAAACAACAAATAAAGAGGAAGTGGAAGAAGAAAATAACTTTGGAAGAGGTGGGGAAATTATTACGTCTTCTTCAGATGTTTTCTTTTGAGTTGATCAAAATGTCTCCATAGGTTGTATTTATGATAAAATTAAGGACTCTATGTCAAATTGAGGGTATTTGGGAAGATATTTGAGTAGGGGTTGGCTGAGACAAATGGATTTTGAGGTGTGATTTTGATAGAAGGGGAACTACCCTTTTATAAGAGAGGGGAGGGTCACTTTAGGAAAAGTTTGAAATATTAATTTATTATACAATAATATTCGGTGTATAATGGCTAAAAAAGAATTTATTTCATGGATAAGGTGGGTATGGGTATAAAAACTCTGAATAAGTAGGTTTTGGATAGGTTTAGGTCATCATATTAACTTTACCTTTTAGATTTAACTCTTAGTTATATAGTTTAACTTTTACTTGTATTCTTGTATTATTATAATAAATGGTTAATAAACTTACTATAAAATTCTGAGAGAACCCAAAGTGGCTAATTAATGAAATATATATTTTTATATAAGTCCTTTTGTTGTACCATAGATTTTTATGACTAGTATATCATTTAATAATAAAGTGTCAGTTTTAAATACTAATTTATGTCAATTTCGACACTATTTATTATTTTGTTTTTCTAAAAGTCATATCAACTTTATCAATTCGAAAAAATTTGTTTAATAAACCCTAAATTTCATATTAATCTATAAAATTAGTGTAATTCATCAAAAGTGTAAATTTACATTTATTTTAATATTTGTTATAACAATTATTATAATCTTTCATTAATAAGGTAATTACTGCATCATCATTGTCTCATTAATAAATTTAATTATTTAATGTATAAAAATTATAAATAAAATACCATTATGTTGTAAATATTTTTATATTTCTAATTAATATTTATAGTCTAATTTATGATATGTATAACCCTATATTAAATATTTTTTTATATTAAACATTAAATTCAACACTTTTAACTCTTCTTTAAATAAAATAATAATAAATTTCCTAATATAAAACAAGTTGACCAAAAGGATCATATTTCATTAATAAGGTTTATTTGGGTTGAATAAAGTTATCCAATAGAATTAGGACATGTTTTATGGTAATTATAATATCATTTTTACTTTTAATTAACCTATTTACTTTTAACCATGGTAAATAGAAGTCAAAAGTTACTATTCACCAAAAATTTTCATCATCTTATTGAACCAAATTTTACGTACTCATGTCAACCATGTCTCTCAAATATTTGAAATTAAATTCACAGAAGTGGTAAAATTACATTTTATTAAAATTTGCAAATGCGCCTTGAAGGTGGGTAAAAGAGGGTAAAAAGTTCAATAAAATTTTATATATCTAATATTATTATAAATGACTCCAATTAGTTACAATGAACATATATAGGTATTATGTATCTATTTCCACCTCAAATAAATTTAAATAATATCACTAATTGTTTAAATAAACATTTAGTTTTAAACAATAACATAGTGTTTTTCACTATTCATCAAAAATTGAATGTTTTCAGAAAAATAAAAAAAACTCACCCTAAGATAATTTTGATATTCCAAATCCAAAAATGGAGTCCATTTTAAAAATTAAAATTTCTAAAATTTCTAAAAGTTGATATTACTATTCATAATGGCTAGTTTGATTGGTCGTGGTGTGTTAGAACTCAAAGTTGCGTACATCGCAAGCTATTGTAGTATTCAAAGAGAAGAATATCATGGAAGCTTGGGGTGTTACAAGGTCAATGGATAGAAGTTATTTTGTGATTATAAACTGAAAAAACTCAAAACATTGATGTATACATAACCGATTTATAAAATAAATATAAGATGAGAAGAAATGAATTAAAATGAGTACTAATAAAATATTATTCATTAAAAACTTTATTAATCAAGTAAATTATTTAAATTATTTTATTACAAATTAGTTATATAATGTATCAATCAATACATTATTCGAGGTAAGGAATTTTCTTTATGATTTTTTTAAAGTTCTCTTTTTAAAATACTTATTTTATATATCCATGTTCATAAAAAATGTAACACAAATGTTATTATTTACACATAAAACGTTGTTTAATTTCATTTTCAAATACATTGTACATTTAATAAAAATTGAAATGTTATTTTTTTAATATTTTTCATATGGGTAACTATTGACTCATATTACCAAAGATAAAAATTGATTTTTTAAAATTTACCCCATACCCACCTGTTCCAACTAATATATCCATTTATTAGTATAGTTATTCCTAAAGAATTTCCCATTTTCTTTCAAACAAGAAAATATTCCCATTTTATTGAATTTTTTAATAGTTCTAAAATAAAATTATATTTGTCATTATTTTCATATTAAAATCAAAAGTTTTATAATTATGGGTTCAAATATTTTTTTTCATGGGGTTAATTCTGAAAATGTTAAATCATATAATTTTTTTCATCTTACATTACATAGAAATTATAGATGGGGAGGAGTGGACCTGATATATTTCTCTCCAATACATTAGATAATTATTTAGTCTTTAAATATAATATTTGGGAGATACCTAATTAGGTTACTCCTATTGAATGAGTTATATGAATGAGTTTAGAATCGATTTAAATATTTTTTCTCGAGATGAAATCTTAGTTTTCCCATGCTTTCTATGGGTTTTAATGATTTTTATATTAGAAAATATTTATTCTCCCATGTTTTTGTGATTTAATTATATGATCATGTTTTATAGAAAGAAAGGTATGATTATTTGTGAGTTTTCATGTTTTTCACTAAACTAAAGTAATTCCTTTTTTTATATCCATTACTAATATTTTTTTCCATCCCACAGTTTCAAAAAATCCTATGATCTAATTATGAGTATAAATTATAGTAAGTTCAATCTATTTTCTATAGTGACTCATATTAAAATAAATGAAAATTCATTTAATGAAACAAGGATATAAATATAAGAACCTACGTTTGTGGAAATAATATACACATTCTAGATGTTCACAATTTATTAGGTATTCTTTTAATTATATAATGCTCTAATCCTAAAAGATCATAGAAATTTTATTATATGATTTCATTTATATTAAACCCAATATTATTGTTTTTTATGTTATGGTGTGTTATTGTTGGTATTAAATAATGTTTCTAGATAATATTAGAGGATATGATTTTGTTAAAATAACACTTTTAGTAGATTATAATGTATGGTAATACAATCATTTGACAGTTCTTTAGGATTTACACTCTGATTCATCTAAATCTATTTCTATTTTATAATTGTTTTCTATATAGGAAACAAGGATAATGAGAAAGAAATTTATCAAGAATAAAATATGCTTTTGAACTTGCCACCTAAAATTTCTAGAGTCGAATTTGAGTAGTTTATTGCTGTGTTAGCTAAATTTAAACATGACATAAATAATGTAACCAAAGAAATATATCAAAAAATTTCCACAGAGCTATATATAAATTGTGGAAAATTTCATTAATATGAAGACTCTAGAATTTGGTGGATCATCAGACTCATTGAATTATGAAGGATGGATAAATTCATTAGAGAATGTATTAAAAGGTTGGTGATGTTTAAAGAATTAAAAGGTAACCCTATATATTTATTAGCTTTAAGGTGAAGGAAATCATTGGTGGTTTTTAATTAAGAGTAAAAAAGAAAAATATTAATATTAATACGATGGAGGGGATGATCATTAAGAATATTTTTCTTGATACATATTTCACTAATGTTTTTCAACATAGGCTGAAAATAGTTTTTTTATTGATGTAATGGGAAGAGGAATCAATTACCACTTATGATGAAAATTTAAAAAGACTATCTATATATTCACTATATTACATTATGGCCCATTAATGTGATATTTAATGATTTTACGTCGATCCAAAACAGTTTTTATAAAGATATTTTTCCTCTCATGAAATTAAAGGCTATGAGGATGTTTTTAGATATAAAAACAATGTTTTGGTCGATTTTTCCATTACTTATGAACCACATCACAACATTAATAAAAATAACTAATAGTGGAAAACAATGGAGAGGCATAGAAATAATGAAATTTGGAGGTAAGAATCCAATATATTGAAAATGTGGTAAATGATATTTTAATTATTTCTTGACCGGATAATGATGGTTTTACAAATATGGTATTTTTGGTTATATTAATTGAGGTTGAAAGGAAAAAAGGGTTATTATTAGAATATAAATATATAATATATAGTCATTTCAGAGTAATATTGTTTAATGGTGATGAGATAGATCATTATTCAAATGAATGTCTGATGTTAGTTACTCATGTTTAGAATCATCAGGATTGAATGTAAAATGTTATGTAATATTATTGTTCATATACTAATGTATATGTTGAACCCTCCAATGAAGTGTTAATAGGTACATTAACTATTTAATAAAATTATCCCAATGTTTTTTTAGATTTTATACCTATACGTTATTTTATTTTTGTGAAGTTTTCATGTAAAATCGAAAAATCACCTCAATAAATGGAGAAAAAAACTTTCTGGAAAATTATTGTTGGAAATTTTCATGAAACAAAAATTTGTTGTAATTTTTTATTATCATATGTGGTATTTATTTTCAAAAAATAAATATTTTATATCTCTTGGTGGAGTTTACAGTTATTTTGTGTATGGATTGGATTTCAATTTATCATATTATGATAAATGATAGAGATAAGAAAGTTATTTTAAATTTTTATAATGAGTCTCGATTTGTATATAAGAGTGACTTCATACCTTTGAAAAAATATCAAGATATTGAGAAATAGAGTAAATAAGTGATTTAATGTTATCTTTCAAATATCACGAAAAATATGGTAATTATTAATCTTTATGGTAACCATGTTGTCAATAACTTTTTAGATTTATTTCCTAATGATTTATATAGTGTTGTTTCTAATTAGGATGTTGATTTTACCATTGACATAGTTCTTAATTCTCAGATTTCTTCAAAACATCTTTTTCAAATGGTTACAGTGGTGATAATGACATTGAAAGATAAATAACAAGAGTTACA
The DNA here is from genome assembly GCA_963277665.1 of Viscum album. NCBI lineage: Eukaryota > Viridiplantae > Streptophyta > Magnoliopsida > Santalales > Viscaceae > Viscum > Viscum album. The sequence continues at coordinate 1,472,954,850 of OY728132.1, read as the reverse complement.
TGATAAATGTTTCATCCGCATTTTCACATCACCTTAATTTGAACGTATTTTGTTTGTTAAAAATAAGTATGGTTCTCTATGAATTTGAATTTATTATTGAGAACTCAATAACATTACTATTAAGAAAAAGTATTTAATGTGTCACATTGATGAATTATTTGATCAAATAAAAGGTGATCTCTTTTTTACAACATTTACTACAGATCTAGATATAATAAAAATATATAGATTTAAAGGGCATTCTGAGGAAAATGTTTTGTTCGAGGAAAACGCATTTTTATTTTTTTGGATTTTTCCTTTCTAGTTATGAAACCTGCCTTATTTATTTATAGACCTTATGAATAGAGATTTATTTGAGTTAATGGACAATTTTTTCGGTATTTAGGGATTATAATAACCAATATTCAAAATGTTATAAAGATCAATAGAAACATTTATGTATTGTTTTATATACAATACAAGAAAACAAGTTGTATCAAAATATGGAAAATGTTATTTTTTTACAATATATTTAATTCCATTAGAATATTATTTCTAATTATAGAATAAATACTAACCATGTTAAAACGATAGTGGTGATGGATTGTAAAATACCTATACATTTCACTAATATATGATGTTTTCACAGATTACCCGGTTATTAAAAATGATTTTTTGATGGTTTTTTTTTGGTTATATAAGCCACTAATCATGTTAACTTGAAACATGGTTAAATGTATTTTTTAAAATTAATGTGATGAAGGATTTGAATAATTTAAATGAAGATTGGTTAATGCTAAAAGGAAATATTTTTCATCAAGAAACATGATATTTTGTATTTATATAAGCTTTATTGAAAGTACCTGGTTGTGCTATGATGAATCTGTTAGGGTAAATTCATATGCATCTAGACAATTAAAATTCTATGTGATTGATAATATTTATCATGAAATTGAACTAACTATATTAGTTTTTGAATTAACAATTTTGTGCTGTCTTCTATATAGGTAGATTTGTGAAATATATACTTATAATAAAAGATTAAAGTATATATTCATTCAAAATTTGATAAACATGAGGCAATAAATATTTTTTTGTAATACAAAAATGACTATTAATTCATGATTCACTATAAGTGAGGAAAAAAATTAGCTGATTCTATTACTAAAAATAGAACAACTCATTAATAATGTTATGTTTGGAATATGATCAGATTATTAATGATTTGAGGAATATTGGACTGGAATTTATATATACATAAACTATATCTCGTTTAGTATAGTTGTCAATAAAATCATTTTTGCTAGATATAATTATGAAGGATTAAAAGGGCAGTAATTTATTTTAGAGAAATACACTTAGTTAATAATGTTATGTTTTATTATATTAACATTGAAATGTAATGTGTTATATGGTTTTGGAAAATGTTATGTGAATTGATTGATTTTCAGTTGAAGAAAGAATTATTGGGTAATGCCTATAACTCTTCATTTTCTATTTATCATGAAAAAACTAATATTTCTGGATCATTATGGGAATATTGTTGGAGTGATGGAATGAATATAGATATTTCTAATTATACCGGTAAATATTTTACATGGAAATAGGTTTGAGATAAACTATAACTACTAAACAGGATAACTTTGCCTTTTCTACTTCATTAATTGAAATAGGAGAGTATATCCATATATTTTGAATTGGTATTACCATATAAAAATCAAGTTCATAATTTAATTTTGGTTATTATTTATTATCGGATAATTATTCACATTTTATTTCTATTTTAGATACTATTTCTTTGGATCAAAATTTTAGAATCTATGATAAAAAGACATTCAGGTTATATGGAGTCCTTGACTCAATTATTTTTTGTCATGATCCCATATTTTCATTTCAATTTTTGAAATTTATTTTGAAGCCATTGGGAATAGAACTAAATTTCAGTACAACTTTTCATCCTCATTTAGATTGATTGTTATTGTGAATAATTTATACATCAGAAAATATGCTTCATTATTTGTCTTTGGGTTATTAGTGATGTTGGGATAAACATCATTAACAAGTGATTTTTTTATTCTAGTATGTTTGTGGAACCATTTGACGCATTATATATAACATTGTAACAACCCCGACCTGGAAGCCACTAAACTGGTGCTCCGAGATAGGTCATCACATGACCTCAAACACGCCCCCCTATATGTCCGAGGTAGCGGACTTGCGGTGAGGGTATAATAAGACATGTGGGGAGACTATACCCTCTTTATCCGAGCCATCCATAGCAGAACACAATATCATCAGTGGAAACAATATGAATAACCAATAAACATGCATAACCAAGCATTCTCCAAAAAGGGGTACAAACCACAAATCAAATACAATAATGTCATGTCATACTAGTAGTGAAATGATAATGAAACCCAAAAGTAAGACTAACAACTAAACTCCAAATGGGTCTTGACTATATGTCCAGATCCGACCCCATGAACATCCAAATCCCAATAAAACTTCTTCCAGTATGGACTTTTACCTTGTCCGGACCTGCAACCAAGAGATCTTCTCGGGTACCCAATAGCGGTCCCAGCATGGTGTGAGTACAAAACTCCATAGGCCACCACCAATGGTGTATAAAATATATCTACTCTAACATATAGTGCATTTAGGTAAAAAATAAATGGTAAATAATAAAGGGTAGTTAGGGTTCCATTAGTTAACCAGGTTCATTTATTTCATGACTAGTATTTATCCCAATTTCATTTCTTATACCATCTTCATTAGATAAGCCATCTTGATAACATGTTCCACAGGTTAGGCATAAATATCTACACAAGAGTATAATTCAATCAATCACAATTCATAGGGGAAACAATTCAAGTCCCACTCTCCCTAGGGATCCACATATCACATCAACACATTCTCCTCACCTCAAAGCCTCCATCCGAGGGGAATGTAACCATTACTGGAATAGATCCTATGTCCCCTTCCCCAACCAGTGCATTTTGGGATGGATTTTAGAGCCTCAGTCTAACTCAACCTGTGGGTGTAGAACCTCAATTTAATACCCCACTCTACCAATACATGTGAACAAGAGTATTTATCCACTCATCACAGCCATACCATAACAAAACTAAGCATATTCAATGTCATTGGATAACACAATTCACAACAACAACATGGGAATTAATACTATGCCATAACCCATTATTACATTAACCATTTACAATTCATATTCTTTTAGCCAAATTCTCATTCTCATTCCTTCACCCTTTTTAATGTATTGAAAAATCTATATGACTTATCCAAATTCACCAATGAACCTTTATTAACCCATTTATCCCATTTATCATTCCATAAGAATTTACCCACTTATGCGTTCCAAACACAATTCTCAAATCACACAACACAAACCCTTTATTACATTCAATTATTTAGGTGTACCGCCTAATTCTCATGTATTAACCCATTCCAAAAATTCATCCATTACCTCATTACATCCCATTAACATATTCCCCATTTCCCATTCCATTACCCAATTACAAGTTCACCATTTAACATGCCCTAATCCCCGTAGGCACGTCTTACCAAATTCATGAAATAATTGACAAACTTTATTTAAACCCAATTACCCATTTTCATGTCATTCCAACAACACCTTATACATTTATCACCCTAGACATATTAATAATTGTTAAATTTATAAATTAATCAATCAGTAAGACACATTCTACATGGGTTTCACATTTTTATTTGGCAACCCACCTCTTAAACCTACAACACTCTCAGTCCGGGTTTTCCGGTGCACCCCATGGGTGGCCCAAAAATGCTTAAGTCGTCCACAATGAATTCCACGGGAATTTTGAGGGTTCCAATTGGTAACTTAGACACCCATTTGTATCAAAAACTTCAACATAACCAATAACAAAAAATGGGAAAAACAAGAACAACAACTTCTATGCACAAATCCAAAATAATACTATGGTATAATACTTTTATACAACCTACCTTGAATTTAATGATGAGAACACTCTCAATCATGGCCATATATATGAATTCAAACACCAATTAAAGCCCCAACCATGGTTCCACCAAAAAATGGGTTTTAGGGTTTTGGAATAAGATGGAAGAAATCACAAACCCTAATCCAAAAAAAGAGAAGGAAGGATCGGATTAGACATACTTGGAGCTTCAATATGTTTCCAATGACTTCCAAAATGGCCATGAATCTAAGGGGAAACACCTCTTGGAAGCTTAGGTCATCAAAGCTTTTCACTAGGGTTGTGAGGAGAGGAATGGGGGAAAATACTGAGTGGGGGTTTAAAATCTCGGGGTGGCAATTTTGTAATTTTCTCAAAGATTCTAGACTGCACGGTTTACCGCACGGTTTACCGCACGGTTTATCAAACCGTGCGCAAACCGTGTGTGATACACTATCCAAAAAACACCCCTTCACACTGTTTCCCGGGTATTATACACTATTTTCATAACCATGCATCAAAATTCCATAATCCTCTATCCATGGATGTATGGTTCCCGCATGGTTTTCACTAACAATACACAAACAATTCAACATGCCCAGGAACTCCCTTTTGTTCTTTTTCATGCCCTGAAACCCTAGAACACCATCGGGTCTTGACATGAACATAGAAAAACACTTATCTAACCAAAAAGAAAAGGCCAAAACAATTAATAAATAGAAACATACCTTAAGAAGATATGAGATCTTACAACCTCCCCACCTTATAACGACTCATCATCGAGCCGCTCTTCTGAGCATCATTAACTTCCGTAACAAGGGATCATGCCACAAGGCCTGCTTATCCATTACCACATTCCAGGGTCCTAGTTTCACGTCACAAGGCCACCGATCATGGACCAAGGGCACATAATTTACCCTCAAGGATTCCTCACCACCACCCACAACAAGAACCAGAAAAACTCCTCAAGGATGCATCTACATCAACCATTCTCACCACAAGATATTTAGGGGAAACTTATGTATAAACACCTAACTCAGAATGCATGGAGACATAGCACATAACATCACATCATCATGGAGTAACCAATAAGCACCTTATCGGCCCGATCCTTTATAAAAATAATGACCCAAATCACATGGAATCATTTTCCTATGTTTTCCAAACTCTAATGGTGACAAACCTTGTATCACCCGGAGGAGAACACACGATCCTTCCAACAACATCTCCCGAATATTTCATTCCACCACCATACAACCAAACATTGCCCAAAACACTCAGGTACTCGACCAACTAAACACCTATTTCCAATGCTCTCTACCAGGGCCAACTCACCTGAAAGGTGACCACTCAAGTCCTTTCATCCCAAAACTCTGATCATTTCATCAACAAACCATTTATCTAGCATGTTTTTGTCCAACATTTCTGGGTACTTGGAACCTCCACTTTTGACGAAATACAACCATAACTCAACCCAACATTCCCATTTCCTAACATGTTCCAACTCACCGTGCCCAAGAATCCATAGGGTAATTACCCTACATTATCATCCAAACACATTGTAGAAACCATTCAGAAGGACATTCCTACACTATCCCTTCAACGACTAAAATCCACTTGACCTCACTGAGGTATAACATCATTTACAAAGGCACTTTCTGCTACAACATGTACCTTGGAGGTGGGTCACTCTCGCAACACCCATTCAATTTTATCATCTTGGGTTAGACCATTCCCGACTAGCTTGTCCTAGAACACCCAACTTCCACTGATGGTACATTATCCCATTCTCACCTTTCCAAGGTGCTTACTGACATAAAGACTTTTATTATCATCTCACGCACCCACTTATGTCATTTCCTAAATTCTATTAGAATTAAAACATCACGGTCTTACTGCCCTACAAATTTTCACCTAATTATCTTTTGGCATGACACTACATCACATAGTCAAGGTTCACCCAACTTCAAGATGTTCTAAAACCACCCAAGGGTAAATTTCCTAATTCTAACCCCTGATTTTCGTTTATGTTATAGAACCCAACCTATCTTTCCACAACCTATTGTCATATCAAACCACACCCTTCTATGATTTCCATAGAGACATCACAATCTTCACATAGAACCACCTTAATCCTAAAGCCGACACATGGCTCATCAGTCACCACACCCAAGTATCACATTGACTCATTGAGAAACTTAACAAGCACCTCATAGGTTCCTCATTGGAATCTCGGTGCCACAACATCAGCTCGATGTACTCCTCTCCATATATAGGATTGAATCATCACTACCCACATTAGGAGTGTTATTACCATTTCTCACCATGAGGGATTCCTACCACCACTTCATACACACATCACGAGACAAACCTCACCCTTAGACATGGTTTTCCAGCTTTTCCCATAAAAAGGAAATGAACATCACCTAGTGCCCGTTCTTGGCTTCCTTGAATAGCACCCGTGGTGTTTTTATTCATTCACTCCATCCCAAGGACCCACCAAAAGACATTGAGGGTGTACATCCCATCCTCAGGCTTCATGCATACCGTTTCCATGAGCATAAACTCCATGATTTACCACATCCAACCAAACACCTTCAGGTCTCTTAGCATGAGCCAGGGCTTCTCAACATACCTTGAAAAATTTCAAGATTGCAGGCATGCTCATCACTAGCTGAGGTATTCTAATAAGTTATCGAAGAACACCACCACCAACTTATCTGTTTCTGATGTCAAGCAATGGGACTCCATGACCTACCAGGGATCTCAGGCTTCCTTGCCGAACCTGCCACATAAACACTTAACCATCACCACTCAGGTATGATTCTAAACTAATTTTAACCATCACTCCACAACCAAACCATTCATAAAATCATGTTCAGCCACATGAACACCCCTACCTCGGGTGTCACCTTCGAGTGAGAGCATGTAACCACATTCCAGCCACCTTCTTCTATTCCACTCTAAAACAACCTCAAGTCTCTATTAATCATAATCCAAACATGTGAGTCGAGAAATCCATACGATACAACCCTTAAAAACAAACCCGAGATCCTATCATGAGATCTCGGGTTCCCTTACGAATGTGCCATGAATAACTGTACCATTTACTAAAATTTGGTGGTACTTAATACACATTAACACCACCTCTAAAGAATCTCACACGATTCATATTCTGATGTACCTACACAATTGGGATATCCTTCAATGTGGTCACCCTTTCTTTGTCAGAACTTTCAACGCATAACCATAACTCGAGTAGCACCACCAACCCTCAACCTTCCCACATAGCCCTCTAAGACAAATCCACACCATACCACACCCTTAGTTCCCCTATCAAAGTCTTAAACATCTACGTGTGATAGACACACCCAAAAGTGCTAGGCACCCTATCTAACCTCTTTCTTAGGTCACCTCAATGGTTGAATGACACCCACTCCCTAGAGTGAAGTCACAACTAGGAGTTGCCATTGTTCCTATCTCCAAACACTATATAGCATGACATGAACAAAGAAATGCTCGTGAATGGAACTACCACTCCCATTTCAATGCACACTATGCCTAGAACACCCAACATCCATTTTCTCTAGGTTCTACACCATAGGTGTATGCATTTATCAGCACTATTATCCAAGCATCTCCTCCAAGATTCAAAACACAACTCCTAAGGTCTCTACTCACAAGGACACCAAGACCCAGTCACCATCCTTGGGGTCCAGCATGCACTCTATATAGTCATGTACCATGAGAGTTTTCTCACTCACATTAACAAACAATGCCTCACAACCCAAAGGCCAAAACCCTACCAAGGGTTCCATAAACACACCACTTAGGCAATACCACAACTGGCCGGGCCTCACAATCCAAATCCAATGTCTCAAAATATTGTACTCTCACTGCCCCAACCCACATACAAGGGTCAAGATAACAAATAAAGGGATACCTACTATTGAACTCATTCATTCTCATTTTTAATCTTATCATTCAATCGACTCTTCGAAGAATGACCGATAGGATTTAACCAAACAAAAGGAAAAAGTCTCACACTATCAACCTCAAATAACCCATTATTCAAACTCCATCCAAACAGTCATCATCACACATAGAAAATAATGCTCTAACATACCTACCATGGGTCATGGTCAACATGGGGTAACCAATTTACATAATCATGAGTCTTTCATCAACACCTCTTCAATCCCATTCTTCTTTTACAACATGATCCCTTCCTCTTAGGCACATTTCCCATTTCACAACTTGCTAGAATCATCATTTTAACCCATTTACACCCTTTATTAGGAAAATTTCATTAAAAATGTTATTGTAGTTATCTAATCCTTTTTCTTTTAGACATCGAGTCACCCTTTACAAATTTTCACAACCCAAAAGTTTAACCTTGGTCACAAAAATTCCATATAAATGATATTCTTTAACTATTCATTTGCATTCATTCTATTCACCCACTATCATTAACATTGTTAAGAATCAGATTTTTCATATTTATTAAGGAAGTAAAAATACATTTTACTTTCTATGCCCTGCATACCCATCCAGTGTGTGTGCCTATAATGATGCATGCCACCTATATCCATACATTCCTAAAATGATGCATGAATGAACAACCTCATGTCATTCCACTAATGATAAAAATACCATAAATCAATAAAATCACACAACATGTACAACACCCAATGGTGAAATATCATTTATCTGTAACAAAACACATCAAGGAAAGAAATTACAACCCCCGGTGACTTAGGTTTTCCCTCGTACATGGGTTAGTTACTCCCAAGCACAAGCTCATTACCAAGTCCTGACACATCCTAATCTCCTTTCTATCATCCCAAAAATAGTAAGAAAGAGAAAAGAACTCATTTGGTACAACTTTCTAACGCCCCCGACTTGGAATACACTAAAAAAGTGCTTCGAGTCGGGTCGTCACATGACCTCAAGCGTGACTCCCCATACGCAAGAGGATGCCGACTATTGGTGATGGTCTAATAAGTCACGTGGCTAGACTATACCCTCTTTATTTGATCCTACCAGAACAGAACACAATATAAGTAGTGTAAACAATATGAATAACCAATAATCATTCATAACCAAGAATTTCCCAAAAGGGGTACAAACTAAAAATCACGTACAATAATGGCATGTCATACTAGTAGTGCAAAGTGAATGAAACCCAAAAGTATGACAAACAATTAAACTCCAAATGGGTCCCAAGTGTATGTTTGGATCCTCCCCTAGGAACATCCTAAGCCCAACTCAAAATCATCGAGTATGGCCTTTTCCCTAGTCCTGACCTATAACCAAGAGATCTACTCGGGTACCCAACGACGACCCGAGCAGGGTATGAGTACAAAACTCAGTAGGCCACCACCAATGGTGTCTACAAAATATCCAGTATAACAGATAGTGCATGAGGGTAGAAAATTAATGGTATGTAAGAAAGGGTAGTTTGGGTTCCATTGGTTAACAAGATTCATTTAATTCTTGACTAGTATTTATCCCAATTCCATTTCTTATACCATCTTCATTACATAAGACATATAGATCACATGTTATATGGGTTAGGAATAAAAATATACACAAGGGTATTAGGAAATCAATCACAATGCATAGGGGAAAAAATTAAAGTACATATCTCCCTAGGAATCCACATATCACATCCACACATTCTCCTCACCACGAATCCTTTGTCTGGGGGGAATGCAACTATTAGGGTAATAGAGACACTATCCCCTTCCATAACATGTACATTTTAAGGTGGAGTTTAAAGCTTCGGTCTAACTTGACCCGTGGGCATAGAACCTCAAGTCAATAACCAACTCTACCGAGGCATGTGCCCATACTTTTTTATCCACTCATCACAACTATACCATAACACAACCAAGCATATTCAATGCCATTGGATAACACACTTCACAACAACAACATGGAAATTAATACGATTCCATAACCCATTAGTACATCTTCCATTTTCAATTCATATTCATTTATCCAAATTCCCATTCTCATGCCTTAAAACTTTTAAATGTATTAAACAATCCCAATGACTTAACCAAATTCATCATTGACCCTTTATTAACCAATTTTTCCTATTTATCAGTCCACAATCATTTACCCACTTAAGCATTTCAAACATAATTCTCATATAACATAACACAATCCCTTTATTACATTCAATTATTTAGGTATACCACCGAATTCTCATATATTAACCCATTCTACAATTTCATCCATTCCCTCATTACATCCCATTATCTCATTCCCCATTTCCCATTCCATTACCCTATTGCAAGTTCACCATTTAACATGCCCTAATCCCCTTAGGCATTTCTAACCAAATTCATGAAACAATTGACATAATCTCTTTAAACCTAATTAAACATTTTCTTATCATTAAAAAAACCTTATTCCATTATTACCATAGGAATATTTATCATTATTCCATTCAATCAATCATTAACACACATTCTACAGGTGTTTCACATTCTCATTCGTCAACTCACCACTTTACCCTACCACAATCTCGGTCCAAGTTTTTCAGTGAACCCCATGGGTGGACCTAAAATGGTAACGTCATCCTCAATGCATCCCATAGAGATTGTGAGGGTTGGAATTGGTCACATTAAAACTGATTTTTATCAAACACTTCAATAGAACCAAGAACACAAATATTGAAAAAATGAACACCAGCTTCCATGAACAAATCCAAAATAAAACCATGGGATAATACTTGTAGACCACTTACCTCAAATCAGATGATGAACACACTCTCAATCATGGAATTAGATGTATATTCGAACACCCCTTGAACCCCCCAACCTATATTCCACTGTAAAAATGTGTTTTAGGGTTTTGTAAGAAGATGGTTGAAATCAAAAACCCTAATTCCTAGAAGATAAGGAAGGGGAGGATTAGACTTACTTGGAGCAATGATCTACAACCGACGGCATCCAAAACAGCCTAGAAACGATGGGGATAACCTCTTGGAAGCTTTGGTCTTCCAGCTTCGTCACTAGGGTTGAGAGGGGAGAAATGGAGGAAAATCTTGAGTGGGGTCTACAAATCACGGGGTGGAATTTTGGAAATTTTCTCAAAGTTTCTAGGCTGCACAGTTTACCTACACTATTTGTCAAACCATGCACAAACTGTACAGGAGACAATATCCAAAAAACACTCCTCCGAATAGTTTCTTAGGGATTAAACACAGTTTTATTAACTGTTCACCAACCATGTGTAAGCCTCTGTAAATGGCTGCACAGTTCTCGCACGTTTTTCACTAACCGTTCAAAAATAGTGCAACATGCCCAGGATCTCCCTTTTCTTCCTTTTTCATGTCCTGAACCCCTGGAACACCCTTAGGTATTCACATGAAAATGTTGAAACACTTATCAAGAAAAAAAGAAGAATCCAAACTAAAACATAAAAAGAAACATACCTTACGATGATCTAGGATCATACAAACGTGGAACTAAACCTCATTTTACTGGCATAAAGATGATGAGATAATGTTTTTTAGATTACAATTTGTGAAATATGTGAATAAGATGGTAAATAAGATTAATTAATGTATTAGGGGATCTCAGATCAGGAATATGAGTTACATAGATAACTGGAGGAAGGATATTTCTTTAGATAAATGTGACCATGTTTTTCGTAATGTATCTCCTCAATAAGGAGTTATAGATTTTGGAAGGAAAGGAAAATAAATTCTATGATATATTGGCCTATTTTAAATTTTGTAGAATGTGTTATTAGATTCTTACCATGTAGTTATACCTCTGAGTCTACATTTGTTACATAATGTGTTTCATGTTTCATTGTTATTGAAATATGTACCTGATGCATAAGATATCTTCATCCCCAAAGTAGTTTCTTTAGAGGATAATATTTATCATTTGGAAAATACAGTTTAAATTATATATTTTATAGTGGATGTATAGTAAAATAAGGAAAATAAATTATTTTAGGTTCTATGGAAGAACCATTTGATTAAAAAAGAAATACGAGAATATAAAAATTACATGATGGAAAAATATCCTCAGTTGTTAAACAAATTAAAAAAATTATGATGGGTAAATTTGAGGTGTATTAATGAGAAACCCGAATAAATACTATAAATAAAACAATTTTCAGATTTATAATCATTGATTTTATGTATTCATATTCATCATAGTTTTATAAATAAATATACATAATATTTCAATTGAAAAAGGAATTGTTTAATTTAACTAAATTATTATTCCATGTATTAAATGGGTTTCCTTAAAATTTAATTTTTATTATTTTAGAATTCTATAATGATAAAATTTAATTAAATTTTTTACATAATCATATCAAAATATAAATAAGATGAATTTTTTTTGATTTTTATAATGTAGTTAATTTTTGGGTGAGTAGTGAAAAATATGAATTTTATAAACATTTATACTTTTATGATACTATCAGAAAATTATAATGACATAGAAGTGAATGTATTTTTTTATAGAAAAAATATATATTTATCAAGTAATATAATTCATTTAAATATATAATTTTGTACTTTGAAATATATTTTTCAGATTTTCAAAATCTAAGATGTGTTTTTATTTAAATAAAAATAATTTGAAGTTATCCTATTTTAATAATGTTTTCATAGGTTTAATCATTGTTTTGGTTTAGATTTAGAGTAAAATATATCTTAAATCTATTTATTTTAATAAAATTAATTCCATACTAATTATTATTATTCATGGCATTGATATAAAACCACTTTTATTCTTAATGAATGATTTTTTCTAAAAAAAATCATGTCATTTTTGGGGACCTATAGTAAATGAACATTTTAACACTTATGGAAATTAAATCACTAAATAATAATTTTATATTGGGAATCATCATGTTTTAATTTGTTAATGAGGTTAGTTTTAGTCACAATGATTAGTTACCACAATAAAATTTTATCATCGCGGTAAAGGTTTTAATGGTAAAAGAGGGGGGTTAAACTAATATATAAGGTTTAAAATGTCTCTAAAACATGATTAAATATGAATTATTGCTTGAATTTTATTCATAACTTATACTTTATTACATATAATACTAAACTAGATCAGCTTTCCATGAGAATGAAATTTAATATATTTTAATTTTCTAAATATTTACCTGGGTGCCACTCCTCTCACTTATAAAATGGATCCTCCTACCCTAACTTTTACATACACTTTAGGACCTCAAAATAGACCAATGTTTAAAAAAATACCTTCCAAACATTCCCCCATGAATCCTAGAGGTCTATTTCTCACCAAATACAAGTCTGATAAGGCTTAAGGTGTGATCTAAAGGATATTATCCAATGAGAAGTTATAATTCCTAACCAAATTCATTCATGTTTATTATTATTAAAGATCATTAAATATATTTTAAACATCATAATATAATTAGATAATTATATTTAATATATTTAATATTATTAATATGATGATTCATATAATTTATACCTCTTTTCCATCCTATGGTAAATGAATATGTGGATCGTGCACACATGTTGACCACCACCTCTATAAATCCATGTGTTTTTTTATCCGTCAACACCTCCTGAAACTCATAATGAAGTATTATAGAGTGGATACATATGATTTTATATTACATAGTTGTAATTATGTAAAGATAAAATATTACACATATTCCTACCCTCCGATTCAGTGGAAAATTATTATTTCACCTATGCGTACATTTGAACTACCACCTCCAAGAAGCCATGTGATTCATTTTTCATTTCCACCATACATGGCCAGTCATAAAGAAGTATTTAATAAATAAATAATATATTATACATATTATTATTATCATTATTTAATGTTATTCCTATAACTTATTTTTTCATATTCATTAAAAAAATGAAAATTTTGATCATGCATATGTGCATACGTCCGCCCCCATGATAAATATGCCCCATTTTTCATTACCACTATATATGGATGGTTTTAAAAATATATTGAAATTATAAACATTAAAATTATAATATTTTTATGTTTATTTAGATTATTTAACCATGATCCAACTAATAGAGGTCTATATAACAAATTTATGATGAGATTATTAACTGAATAACCTCAAATTGTCTGACATAAAATTAAATAATTTTCTAAATAAAATATAACATGATAAGAAATGAAATAAAAAATAATAATGAAAAAAATGAAGATGATAAAGTCTCTCAATCAATTAAATATGTTATATATTTTTTATTTTTTGGAGTAAGATAATGTTCGAAGCATGGAATGGCACAACGTAATGAATTTTCTTTAAATCCTTATTATAATGTTACACTTTTAAAATATTTCTCTTACATTTCCTTCTTTATAAAAATGTTTCAATAATGATATTATTTATACCTAAATGTTTTTTAATGGTCATTTTCAATTATTTCTAGTTTTTATTGGTTTTTATAGAGTATTCTTTTTAACATTTTTTATATGGTTTACTTTTGAATCTTTATACCAAAGTTCAAAAGATTTTTTTAATGTTTTCTTCATTATCACTATTTCATGAAACTATATCCATTATTTATTATCTATATTTTTCCTTAAATTTTTATGTTTTTTTTCAAAAATATTCATATTACCATTTATTTTGGAATATTTTAATTTTAATTATTCTCATATGAAAATTATTTTTCTCTATACTATTATGTAAAAATGGTAAGTTATTTTCTTATGGATTCAAATGATTTTCTCAAGGGTTTTATAATGAATACGTTCAATATGATAAATATTTAGTTCATCATATTGTTATTTTTAATTAAATATGTTGATACGAGATCCTAGTATATAGCCCTACAATTTATTGTGTGATTATTTGGTTTTTGAAGAAAAAATTATAGAGATAATCTACTAGGTTACTTCTATTGAATGTGTTCTATGAATGAGTATAAAATGTGTTTGGATATGATGTCATAAGATTCCATCATGGTTTTTATATCCATTATATTTGTTTAAATGTTTTTTATAGAAGGATGGTTTTTGGAATGTTATTATGTTTTATTTATATACTCATGTTTTATTTGTGATAATGGTAAAAACAGTATATGTTTTCATGTTTTAACTTGAATAATAGGTTTCCCTTTTTATATCGTGTGATGAGTTTTTTGTTCTCATACCACATTTTAAATAGTTTTTCATAGGATGTAAGGATTTTTCTAAGTTATGTCAATGTAAATATTTCTCCTATAGTGAATCATCATAATATAAGGAAAATAGTCTTTAATGAAACAAGGATGTAAATTTAAGAACATGTTTTTTTGTAAATAAATTACACTCTATTGAATTTTCGACTATATGATTTAATATTTATATTATTTATATAAAACTATAAATATAAAAGTTCATGGTAATGTAATAATATGAAATAATTCTTATTAAACTCATAATTATGGTTTGTTTAATTTATTACGTATTATAACGGATGGCCAATAGGGATGGGAGTTCCAAAAAGAAAGGAATCATGAAAACATGTGAATGGAGATTGTAATTGATAACACATGATTATATCCCATATATATTCTAGGAAAAGTGTAAGGGTTTCTTCCAAGAATCTATCCAAAGGATACATGATTTTTCTCTAATAGATATACTATAATATAGGTTCATGAGGAATTCTATAGGTACTTCATGCTGAATAATACTTATTATCAAGGGGGAATGTAATTCGTGACGCCTTTTTCAGTGATTGTAGGATGTGGATTACTATAGGGTACATATTCTATAATATGTTGAATTTCATTTAGGAAAGGTATATGTAATTGTGTAACCTCTATGCATTTTTTGAGTTTTATTCATGTGAAATAGCATTAAAAATATAAAATAATTCATGGAGGTAAGAATATGTGACAACTGAGTGTGTACAATTCACTTGGGATGGTATCATGTACAACTAAGTGGGGTATGTGGAAAAAATAATTTTCAAATATATGGAATTACTTATATAAAAAAATTATCCCACTAAATCTGTTAGGATTATCGTTATACAATGTGACTCTAACACTAATTTAAGTTGATGATGTAACCACTATATATGTTCCAAAAAATAGATTATGGGGTGGGTCCTATCACAGGTTTAAAAAAATAAGGTTAATGAGAAATGACCACTCTTCATAATGTTTTTATGTTCCATCTATTTATTTATTAAAGAATCGGAATTTCTATAGAGGGGTCTATGATTATCATAAAGGGGGTGGTAACTGATATTTTTTATAATAGATTAAACCTCTCAAATGCGATAATTCTTATAGAAATTATAGGGAAACATTACATTAAATCAAAATAGGTTATGAAATAACATGAGATAAATGTGATCATGTATCCATGCATATATTATACAATTTATGTATTTTTGAATTTATTAATAAAATTCCAATTTACCAAGAAAATCTTATAACTATGTTAGTATTAATATTGATGGATCAACTAAATATTGAGTCATTATAAATAACCTCCCTCAAAATTAGGCTCACAATGACAAAACAGATTTAATTATATGGATAAATATGAATTAATTTGGAGTATTTCATTCCAATTTCATAAATTGGTGTGTGAGATGGTTGTTTCACCAATATAAATAATATATACCACCAATATTAATAATATTTCCCTATACTCATGAACTGTTATATTGAGTTTTGTGATGAATAGATAATTAAACTACACATTATAATAGTCATGGATTACATGAGAAATATTTCATGTTCCCCTCTTTTTTTATAGTTAAATCCTTTATATTTTCTTATGAATAGTAAGAGATGCAATCTCCATTTCAGGGATAAATGAACACCCCTATACATAATATATTCTGGATTAATTGAATTTTAAAAAAAATATTATAATTTTTCATAGAATTTGAAAGTTTATTTATCTAAAAATATAGATACAAACTCTTTATAACAATCTTAAAATGTTGTAACCTACAATCTGAAATAAATGAATGATGTTTTCAATCATAAATAACATTCCTCGATTAACCTGTATGACCATGTTTTTTAACTAGTTTAGAAATAGTCTTAGAGAAATGCATTTTTTATAAATTGTTTCCCTTATGTGGGTTTTTTCTTCTTAGTGATGTGACTATAATAGTGTTGGATCCTATAATACTTGGGAATTAGTTTTTCACAAAAAAAAAGTGAAAAAAGAGAAAACTCTTCATTCGATGTAAAAAAATTTGAGAAGACAAAACTAATCCCAAATATATCATATAGTACTCCTGGAAAACAATATAGTACCAATTGAAATGTTTTGATATAGAATTATCTTATTTTGGGATGTGACTAGGCTTCTGATTTATGGGTTCACATGAGCTATATCAAAATCAATGAATAGTTGACATTTGTGGGAATTTTGAGGTTTTCAGCACCTCACAATTATTCATATATAGTCCTGGAGATATTAATCACAATATATTATGCTTATAAATCCCATATATGAATATTTTCTCCTTAACAAATGATGAATTTGACCTTAAATTATGTGATTTTCATAAAATTTGATGGATAAACATCTAATGGGAATGGCATGACGGGTTCATCAATCCATGGTATACCTTAGAGGATGAATAAAATACTTATGATCTCTTCCACTACCTATTTAATGTTTCATATACATCCATGGGTAAAGAACCCTAAAAAACATTTACATCCCATTTGGAACATTGTTGGAGGTTTTTGTAGATCATTATAATAGGGTGACAGAGGTACTGAGACAAAGAGGACACTTTAACCTTCAGAAAAAGGGTTTCAATGGATCATACATGACCACTATTGAGAAAACAAACTATAAAGTATGGAACAATAGATGCATGGTCAGGTCAGATAGATTGTTCCATCTATCCATTTTTTTGCGATGTGGTTAGGTGGGTACCTGCTACCAAATACTGATTCACACCACAAACCTGGGTAAAATACATTCATTATGGATGCTCAATACAGCAAAGGTAAAACCACCAATCTAGTAATTCTAATTATAGTGAGAATTTATAGAAATTTGTAAGACCCAAAATATTAATATGAATTTATTTTCACATAGAATCAAATCAAAGTTATATACATTTTATAGATTATAAATCATATATAAAATAATTCATATGAAAAACAAAATCAAATGGCCATTTTTTTATAATATTATAAATGGAGGATTAAAACTTTACATAGGATTAATTCAATTATAATGGTATAATAAATACATGTAAATGTAAAACTACATTCTTTAAATATGGTTACTCATGGTCTCTCAAGAGAATTACAAAACTGGGTATAACAGTTGAATGATTGAATAACATTAGATACATGGTAAATATTTCTTAATAAGTGAATAAGATGAATGATTTTATGTATGTATGGTTATATATTGGAATGGAAAATTGAAAATTTTGTTTTTTAGGGATGTTGGATATATATTCATAGGATATATAATCTTTTTGTATACATATAAGTAATTGTTATAATAATTTTGTTATAGATTATAAGTAGTTCTAATTTTGAAGGGAGTAATGTATTAGAAATAATATATTTTACATATATTTATTAGTCATGAATATTTTTAATACCTTAAAATATATATGAATAATTCATTTAAGTGTTTTATAATTAATTTCACTTCGATTTTATCTTTTTGAATTGAAGAAATTGATTATATAAAACAATTATTATAATCTGTTGTTTCATTATTGAAATTGAAATTAAATGTTTTATATATAATAATTTTAGGAAAAATATATACAATTAAATGTTAATAATATTTAATATTTATGTAGAATGAACCTGAAATAATAGGGATAGTTTTTACATTTAATCATGGAATTGTAATTGTTACGTAGGGAAAAGGTAAATTATATAGAAATATTTTTATATGATATTTTATTAATTTAATTAATGGTGTGAAATTAAAAACAAAATAAATTAAAAATTATTATACATCATGGAATATATTGGTTGTATGCGAATAATTATTTTATGAAGTGAGTAATATGGTTTAATTTTTTTTGGTCTATGAAAACATAATTTTTTAGAAAAATGAGGTGGGAGATATTGGGTAAAGATGACCGTATTAATTTTTTAAAATATTTTATCTTACATACATCAAAAGAGTCACTATTTTTACATCCATTGGTGGTGGATCCATAGTTTTTGAAAAATATAAGTTGGAATTATGTTCAAAAGACATGTCATTATCCATAAAAATCCTATAATTATTATTATTATAAAAAGCCTCATAAAGTGTGAGGGTTGGTCGTTCCATGAACATAATAAATAATCATGAATCTACTATCTCATTATCTTAGGATATGATGAATTACCTATAATGAGTGAGTCTATTCAAGAGTTTTGTGCACTCTACTATTTGATGATTTTCATCACCATATTGGATGACTTTTTTCGATCTTGAACTTGTGTTATTAAGAGAATTATTATTTTTTTTAGTTTTTTAACAAAACATAACATAATAAAATATAATATACAAATTTAAAAACACTATGTTTTACTTGGTTCACGACTAAGGGCTATTCCAAGGAGTATATCATAATATAGTGATGACATATTAATATGCAGTATTATCCATTGTAGTGATTATAATGGTTGAGTAATAGATCATTATCAATACCAGGTTCACAACCTCCCATTGATCTCTCAGGCAATCCTCGAGTCATATATTTACAAAATAAAGTAACACGATGGTTTATAAAACATAATTCAAGAATAAAGATGGATATAAAAGCAATGAAGGTATTGTATTTCTCTATTATTCTTCATGATGTCTAAATATTGAAGTGTATTTTTTTCATTTATCACCTATACATATATTATCCCCCTATGTTTTGAGATGTTATAGTAGAAATTAGTATGTTTCATTAATTATTATTTTCTTTTTAAGGATAAAAATTCATATTTTCGATACTGAAATATCCATGAAAACAACAACATTATTCTCTCAAATATTTCACTAATACTGATTTCTGTGTAAAGAATATAGAAATATTCATGAAAAAATACATTCCAAAATACTTTCATTTAAAATTAAATAGTCTTTACAATCTTACTCATAACTCATAGACTTCACTTTTACCAAATAAAACATGAGTTTCAATATATTTTTATTCAAATTATTAAACATGTCTTATGACTTATAATTTTCAATTCTTGCTAACTAGTGGTTTAAAGAAATGTTTTGTGATGTGATTTTAGTTTATGAAATGAATGTGTATAAATTGATTCATTTTAAATCATAATTAATATTATTCAAAACACATTTTTTGATCTTAATATGAACTTTCCATCATGGAATAGTATTTGATTTCACAATCTTAAATTTTTATAATCCCCCCATGAAATAGTTTCATATATTCTATATTGTGGGGGAGGTGTGTTATTCCAAAATGTAGGACACAACCAAAAACATGCAGTATGTATTAGGTATTTTAAATCAATAATCAAAAATCCAGATGAAATGTTAATTGTAATGTTATTATATAAACTAACTAGTTTTTATTTTTCAGTTGATATCATTAAAATATCAAAAAGAAACCAAATGCTCAAATTGCATATTTCTTGACATTAATTAATATAAAAATGATTAGAGGAGTGAAAAAAATAAAAAGTGAAGTTTAAATAACAACACCTAAAGCTTTCAATGATTATCATTAAAACAAAATATAACCATCTCTATATATTGATTCATCAAAATAGAACCAAAAACATAAATATAATTTCCATATATACATAAACAAACTTATATAATTGGAGGCCACAAGATTAAATCAAGGAAACAATACAAATATTAAATAGGAAAAACTCCAAAAAATATTCTAGTAAACAATCAAATTCAAGAATATATTTGAATCATAAAACAAGAGTCAAATGAAATTTAGGGATAAACCGGTCAAAAGTAATTGTAAATTTATAGTGAAAAGGATACTAATGTTATTCAGACCTATTTCAGTCTCATATAACCGCAAGAACACCACCCGACTCAATCATTATGTAATGATCAAAATAATATAGGCTCAATAGATATTCCAAATAGAAACAAAAATATCTGAAATATGCATAAGTAAAAACCCAAATTATCATTTATGAAATCAAATAAGGATTACTTCTAGAATTAAAAATTTAGGGGCTTTTCAATCTCAAACTCCAAAAAATATGTAGAGAAAACTCATGCGGATCTTGTAAGAGAAAAAAACCTTAAAATTCAAATAAAAAAATTCGACAAATAATTTGGCAAAGTATAGAAACCTTAATCTCAAAACCACATGATTGGATATGGAAATCAGGCATGAAGGACTACTTTCCTACTAGTTCTACAATTTTTTCACATGCATTTCTAGATCAATAACCCACAAAAAATTAAGGATACAACCAAAAATGTGAATAAACAAAACAATATTATCCCTTAAATATTATAGATTTCACTCGATCGAGATATAAAATGGTGCATGAATGACCTCCTTCTTTTTATTTCTCAACTCACCAACTCTGAGATGTCAAAACCAATGTTTGTAGACTTAGTGAATAGTTCTATAATATCATATTGATAAGACACCAAGATATCCACTCAAAATTATCCTCTCATGTGTTTTACTTGGAAAGTGAATGATAAATATTCCCTAAATGTGTATTCAAATCCCCTAATATGCATAAAAAACATATAAGTGATAAAATAGTCACCGCAAGTAGGAACCGTCAACATTCATGGAAAAGATGAATCTAGGAAACACAAATAATGTCCTAAAATATATACCATGCATAAAAAAGTGGAATTCATAGAGGCTTTGTCGATGGTAAAAAATCCATAATATATTTGAGTGTAAATAATGTTTCACTGTAAGAGAATTAGAACAAATATGGACACAATTTTATATAAAAATAATATTTCATAGCCTTTTCAATGGTTTTTTCCTAATTGAATCTATATAATTATTCCAAAAAACTATTAGTTTTATCTTTACCAAGTCCCATGGTTCCGTGATTCGATTTCATTTTTTTATAAGGGATAATTTATTATGATTTTTAAGAAGTTCTCTTAAAAAAAAGTCTTTTGACTTTCCTGAAAATCATAAAATGTCCTAGATGAAATTTTTATTTTTAGTGGGTGGATTGCATTCCATTTCTAAATATAATGTCTGTGATGTTTTTGAGACCTCAAAATAGTTACTTAAAACATTAATTTTCTATAAAACATTTCATAATAAATTAATCTTATATATATACTCAGGAAAATATACTCATCTAAAATGAATTTCCCATTACCCACTATAGTCACTCTTTTTACGACTCTTATTAAATGAAATAATCCTTTCAAAATGTAATGAGTATTATAAAAACATCCATAGTTATATTATTTAAGGGGTTGTCAAAAAAATATTCAATTCATTAATAATTCATGAATAAATTAGAAACTTTACTATCGAATATAATTAAATAGACCAGCATAGTAACTTCTAAATTCACATAACATTCCTATTGAAAAATATAAAAAAACATTCCTTCGTTACAAAGAAAACCCTTTCCTACCATGTACGAGATTATAATACTCATAATCATTTAAAATACCTGAATATCATGGAGACAAAATGGAATGTTCATCTTCAACAACAACTCATATACTATTAAAAAGATCTAGTTTATTTTCCCCATACACTACTTTGGTGAAGTTTGAATGATTATTTTCTATTCTAATGGTTTATTATATGGTAGTGAACATAAAAAATAATATCTTTTCTATTTCACATTTTTCATTTTAAGAAACATATACTATCATAATGATCGACCATGAATGATCCTAGAGAGATTGAAGTTGAACATGAAGGGAATGTTATATAGGGGTTGTAGGAGAGTCCTTATTACAACCGGTTTAAGTAGAAAAACCATATGTTCTCTTGGAAAATATGTCCAAGTTTTGTTGACCATAAATGACCTCCCAATGAACCTTTTACCACATCAAAATCATGTATTCCCCCAAACATCTTTATTTAATCAAGCCATCAATAATTGACTAGCCCATCCACTTCCAGCTGTGCAAATGGAATAACCCCTTCGAATGGGAATCCAAAATGAAATTGGTAAGAATATTCTTAAGTATTATTAAGACCATTTTGAGGAATTTTAAGACTAATATATTATAAATTTGGATGGAATCCTAATTATTATTAATCAAGGATATCATTCCTTCAAACAAAAAGAAATTCATTTTTAAATAATGAATTTTACCAAATATTATATCTTACATCCCATAACTGTATTGAATACATTCCATTATATGTGATATGGTTTCACCAAGAAACTTAGAGGGGATACTTTTTGTTCCTAGAAAATTCAATTTTTTAATAATTTTGCGTCTTTTTCTGAGTAGTTACTTAAGAAATAAACTTTTATTTTAGTGGGATTCATCTTTTCTCTACTCTAACATTCATAGTTTCCCATATAACTATTGAAATATTTCATTGATATTTTTTTATATTGAAGAAAAAATCATATCATCATAAATTATTATTATAAAATACATGACATCCCATAGTACCCACTAAAATGCACCACTTTACAATCCTCAACTACAATATATAGATTTATACTAAGAGAATCTTTAGAAAGGATGAAGAAAAATTATAATAGTTGAATACCTTTTCTCAGGCCAAAATTATATTATAAAAAACAAAAACCACTTCTTATCAATATTATAAATAATAATAATAATGTTTAAACCTTTTATTTTCCTTTCAACCAAGCTAAAATATTACCATATAAATGATGAATATTATTTTGAAGAACGTAACATGAATGAACATGAATGAGAAAACTCCATTAGTTATATGCCACATTAATGTCATATTTCTGTATGATACATAGATTATAGAATTAAAAAAGGGTTGAATTTAGTATTTAAACTTCTAATAATAATGGTATAATGATGTAAAAGAACAATTTCCATGTGTTTATGTGAAATATTGGGAATGTAATAAATTTCATAGAATTTTGGAATCCATTTATCAATCCATCTCTATGTACAAAAAAATTTATTATTATGAAACCAAATTTAAGAATCTCCCACATAAATAATATTTCTAATTGGTTTTCCATGATATAATTATTTAATTATATCATGGATTCCCTTGAAAAAGAATAACCATTTTTCATCCCATAGTGATCCAGGACTGTGTTGAAGTCTCCCTTGATAAATAGAGTGGAATAGATTGAATTAATGAATTAAAAGACACTCTAAATATGATATATTTAATCCATATCACAATTTAGATATATAAATATAATATGTATGGTTTGTTTTGAAAAATATTATTAATCATACAATTTTAGGGAAAGGAATTTAATATCAGAAAATGAAGATTTTATTTCGTAAAAATTTGAAAAGTATATTTCATGTACTGAGATGAATAATTTTATTCATATAATTTTAAATGGGAAATTCCTTAATAGATATCTACTTATTTTTAGGTTTCAATATGGCTAGATGATTCATGTTAGAAAACGTTATTTTCATGGTAAGGAATTCATATTTACATGGGGATGTTATCCACCGTAAATCGAGATGATTTAGGTTATCATTAAGATGATAGGTTATTATTGATTCAAGATTTAGTATTCCATATTTGTGGAGATGTGGGACTACCTTGTTCTTGGATCTTATAACTAGTTCTGGTGGAAGACCCACATTAAATATATTCCATAAAATATGATTTCTTATTATTTTGACCACTGAAAAAGTGTGCGGATTTTACCACCACTCCTTAGTTAGATACCCTATTGAAGGTATTATCTATAAGTTTTGGACTAGAATAAGTAGGGTCTATATATTGTGAATTATTTATTCCTAGATTTTTCCTTCAATAATCCCATATATAAAATATAACTACATAAAGATGGTTCTCATGCCCTTAAACATTAAACCTAAATTTATATAAATTACCACCATGACCAGTATGTCATAATTAATTAGTGGGTAATCTTCTACCATATATTGAATATAATCCCACTAACTAATAGATATAGGATCTATCTGGGTAGATCATTCAATTATAAAAAATTATTCACATGTAAAATTTGACACATTCAATACTGATTACATAATTTCTAAAATTTGGATCATGTTAGTATTGGGAGATAAACCAAACTCATGATTTATAAATGAAAAGATGTGTCTTTAAGTCCCTTTATAATGTACCCAAACCCTTTAAGAACATCAATATATCTAATAGTAGTTTGAGACATCATATAATTAGAATTCACATAGACTTGATGATGGAAAAAACAATAAAATATAATATTGTTATTAAAGATGAAATATTTACAAAAATAAATGCTCGAAATTTCATGAATAAATATGCATCATGGGGTGACCATTTGGAGGTCCATCACAATGCAGATGATTTTTGAAATTATATGCTTCATTGTCTGCATTGAAGAGTCAATATAGTTAGAATTACTAGGGGAATAATCATTCAATTTGAAGATATATAGTTTATAGAAGAGGAGGGGAATACTAAGAAGACATACCTATACTTCCACTATCTTAGGATACCCACCCTCAAAGCAGTCCACAAACCACCTTAAAAGAAGAAATGGTGCATGTAACAACCCGAACCCCATTAGCTCAGAGATAATGACATAATTTTTTACATTGTAATAGATACAAGATTTAAATCCCAATGGTCATAAAAATTTATTAGTTTTAAAACCCATATTACATTCATGATAAAAATAATACATTGGGAAAAGAATAAAAATCATAACAAAAGTAAAATATCAGACCCCATGAAACTCATTCCAAGAATTCATCATCACATATTGGGGAATGGAAACAAATTAAGTGTGATATCAAATACTCTGTACGGTTTATGTACTTAGGATTATGACTAGAATAATTAATCATAATAACAATAGTAAGATTGATAAATGAACACATATTCCGTTTAAATAACTTTAATATTATGGAGAGACAAGGTATAATTAATATGGAAATGTGAGTAACTCAAACATATTCCATTTAATCAATAAATAAGGAATGAAATGCATCCATATATAATGTCAATGTGAAATTATCATTGATAAACCTAATAATAACTGAATTAAAAATGATTTTAATTCATAAATGTTATATGTAATGTATGAGGAACATGAAAACATATACCATCAACAACTTCCAGAAGAATTTTTAGAACTGCATGTAGAAAACCATTTAATCTAGACAACTGATTTGTCTCATGAGACATGTCTATGCATCAAGGAAATATATAAATTCAGTGGCCCATAAATCACTATTATTCTAATGTATTCATCAAATATTGGATAATAAATTTAATTCATGAACAATATTTCAGATCAAATATTTATATTGATTGAAGGATATGAATTTATCAATATATCCCAACTTAATCAAACAACTTTCAAAGTAAACAGTGTACGTAAAAATGGTGTATAGTATATCCAATAATCATATAAATCAACAAATAATATTGATATTTATGAGAAATATAATATACAATGAAAAATTATTATAATAATGAGATTGTTTTAAGAGAATATTAACAATCACGAAAGTGATATTTCATAATTACTTTTATCACTTGGTAATTATAAAATTAAATACCTTTGGATGAAATAATTCAAATTAAAATATAAAATACGAAGAATAATGAATTATTCATGATATTTCATCTCAGAAAAAGAGTATATACTCCACATAAATGTTAATTGGTTCATAATAACAAATATGTCTCAATGGAATGTAAATTTAGATGAAATAACTTACCTTACACTCCCTTTTCGATTAATGAACATTTAACTTCTATATAATGATTTTAATCATGTTATTTAAATATAAGGTATCCTTATTAATATTTATTATATCATGTGTAATCCTGTTATAAAATCTTATTACCTATTTATTAATAATAATTCATTTTTTTCATTGTTTCAGGTATTAATTGTCTTGTTTTTTAGTGTTTTTCCCTTCTATCTTATTCCTCTTAAATAGATTCTGATTTAAAAACATCAAAAATTTAAACCATGATATATATATATATCATATTTATTTATTTGAATTAATTCATAAATTTTTTTGATAGGAAATGAAATACAACTTTCATTGAGATGGTAAGTTGTACGCATATATGAACGATGTTTCTATTTTCATATGATATTATGATAAAGGAATGTAAGTGACATATATATATATATATTATAATTAAATTATCCTTATTATTTAATATATATTAAATTCATTATTTAAACCATCCATTATATAGTCCATTTAAAGAATTAATGAATCATATCACTTCGTGAAATAGTAGTTCGTCTTACACATGAACGGTGTTATCATATTATACCACAATGGAAAGCATACATGTATATGTTATATAATAATTAATAGTCATAAATAACTCATAAAAATAATATATATCATATATTAAAATTATTTCCATCATTATTCCAACCTTTTAATGGTGGTAATGGAAAAATGAAGGACCTCGGTTCGTGAGGCGGTAGTCCTCCGTACACAAAAATGATAATTTCATAACATTTCTAATGAAAGTATGAGAATTTATAGGTAGTATCCATAAAATAAAATCATTTCGGTACATTAATGATACTAAGAATATTATATAATCCTAATAAAAATAATATTTTAATATTTTGAGGCATAAATTAAACAAAAACATTCGTTGATGAACATTACCGATTCTTCAGGTATCATCTATTAGTTTTCACCAAAACCATAATTGGTTGGATTCATACCAAATTTAATTCTTATAATATTTTTTAAGGGATTTTTTAATTTATTTATTCAGGTTTTGGTCCTGGAAAATAGCTTGGGATGTGTGACGAAGTGGGGTCCCATTTATAATGGAGTAGGAGTGGAATTATTATAAATACCCAAAAGTATTTACTCTTGGGAGGTATCCCTTAAATAAAATTCCTAAAAAATAGAAAAATAAGTGATTGGGGGATTAATGTTTTGATACATACCTCATCACATAAAATAAATAAAATTATTACCACGTTTTTTTTAGTCAATAGGTTTTCTCAATTTTATATTTATAGTTTTAGTAAGGAAACTTGAATAATTTTATTTAACTTGGTAATTTACCCATTAAAATTATGATAAAATATATTTATTAGAAAATTTATATCTACGTATTCTAAATATTATTTATAATTAATTAAATAAAAATCCCATGTATGTGAAAATTAATTTTAAGATAAATACATGTAATGAACCAACCCCTATTTTAACCTTAATTACATTAATTAATATTAACTATTTTCACTAATAATTATGGTATAATTTTTTTGAAATTATTATATAATATAAATAATTATGATTCCAAATATGGATTCTATTTTTTTAAATTCCATTTTATAATTTTCATAATTTAATTTAAAATTTATCCCATACAGGCAATGATAAAGCGGGGATTTAAGGTGAAAGTGGTAAAATATCTAAATTCATTATAAAAATGACTATAATGACATAAAATTTATTAATAAATTTATAAATTAATTAATTTTAATTTGATAAAAATTAAAAATATAATGTAAAAATACCCATTATTTAGATTAAATGTTAGTTTTCATTTATAATTTAGTATTTTCACTCTTCATCAAAAAAAGAAAATTCTCATAAAAATACCTTAAAATCACCCAATGATAATTTTTATATTCAAATTTTAAAAATTACGTTTTTTAATCATATTAAACATAAAATAGATTATTAATTTATTTTTAAAATAAGTGCACCATCAAAAGGAGGTAAACCTACTTTTAGAAAAATAAGGGTTTATGTGTGAAATTAGTTTTGTTCATATCGTATTCCTATAAAAAATATTTGATGAATGTAAAAAAATAAATTTACTATATAGTATATATTTTGTAGTACTATCATACACTAATAGAAAATAATTAAATTTATTAATATAAAACACATTTGGGACATAAAAATAGTTTTTTTATAAGAAAATCCATTATATTAAATTGTGTTTTGATCTTCATTTTATTTAATTGGAATCCAATGAATTAAACCATGTATTTTCATATGTTAGTTAATAATATTAATAACCTAAAATTTTGTGTCTAAGAGATAAATTTAATTTTAAATAATAATATTAATAGTATTTAGAAAAACATGGTATTACATGTAACACAAGCCATTGAAGAAAGTCATTATTGAATGTAATGAATGTTCACTCCATGTTGTGTACACTAATAGCTAGAATATATTGAGTTTTTTTAACATAGTAAAAAATATCATAAATTATTGGTATGCTATATTTCTTTCAACTCTCGGTGTTGTGTTTCATATACAAAATGAAATGTGAAATTCATATTTTTAAATTTTAGGATGTCACATTCTCCCCAAATTTAATAAATGTTGTCTCCAAAATTTAAATATGATATTAGTGAAAAATGATTTGAAATTTAGTAAAAAAATTGTTTAAAAATCCATGTTGTAAAATATCTGATAAAACTACCTCTTAATAAGATAGTAAATATACTGTAAATTCCATCTAGAATAAATCACATAACTAGTTTATAAGTAGGAGAAAATATGTGGGAAATGAAAACATGAACATGTAAAAGAAGAAAATCACCCAAATACAAATAGAGAGTTATTTAGGTCATTGATCATTGAACCTTTTGTGATTAACGTAAAGTTATGTGGTTCCAAACCATAAATTTTTGATGATCTACATGACCACAGGTTCATCAAATATGAATAAAATAAGATTTTGTTCTTCTTTTAAGATAATTTTTAATAAGGTTTGTGAACTTTCATGAGAGGATATTCATATGTTATTTCATCCAATTTCATAAGCACAATATCATTCTTTGGTTGATCCTTTAACTATTTCTACATAATCTATCCTAGAAGGTTGCATCATATGATGATGTAGTAAATTTATATCAAAACCTTTCCCAATGTTCATCATAAATAATTTCATAAATAATAAACCTTATGACTATTCAATAGATCACAAAATTGGATATGTTTTCATGTAGTGGAGAAAAATCTGGTTAACCAGATACAGACCATCGATTTATATATTTATAATTTTATAGAAATATAATCATTCAAGTAAAGTCAATACAAATACACCTCAAAATACAGACAAAATGAAATTTAAAATTAACCACAATAGAGACATCAAAACCATTAATGGTAGAAAATGTAAGAAACCAACAACACCATATGAAAATCAAAGGAAGAGACAATAGTGAAAGGATAAGAAAACAAAAGTGAGTAAAGAAGAGAATATTTAGACACCTACAATATAAAATAAACACCTATAAAACATATATGTAAAGACTATGAATATCTTTACAACCTTTCTGACATCTGAGACCCTATTATTAATTGAGACCCTTCAATGTCTTTCAGATCATTATCGGTGCATGATCCTCTTCCTCGTTCATGGTTGAGGCCTCGTACCACACTCCTTGCCCTTGATCAGTGTGAAAACCTTGGCTCTTAGGCCTCAGTTACACAACTCTCTCGTCTTAGGTCGATGCACTTGACATCACTAAAACCCTAAGTTCTTTTATATGCATGACTCAACTCTCTCTGGCCTCCTTAATCCCAAAAGAAACCTCAAAACCCCTATCCTTGCTTCCTTATTTTCTTCTTTATTTTTGTTTCATCATTTAATTTTAATTTTTTAACACAAAAATGATATTTTATTTTAAATAATAAAAATTATCATAAAATGAATAGTTATAATTTCATCACTTTATCAAAATATATATATAATCACACATCATAATTTTATAAGACAAAATTTATAGTAGTGATAATATTGTAAAAAATAATCTAGTAATAATTTATAATTCAAAACAAATAATTATAATAGTAAATATTTTTATATATACATATATATATATATACATATATATATATATAAATATATATATATATATATATATAGATACATATATATATATATATATATTAATTTATAAATTTATTCATTTATCAAATTTTAGTAAATAACTTTTTGATAAAAATAAATTTTTTTATTCAAATTATTTTATTATAATGAAATTAATCAAATAAATATGTGCATATCAAAATATTAGTTTAAACAAAATAACACTAATAATTTTAGAATATTAATTTAAAATAAATTTAAAAACTATAAATAATAAGTATAATTAATTATAAGTAATATAATTAACTTGTATTAAAATTAATTGAAACACTTAATTTTAATTATTATTTTCATTGAAAATAATCTCAAAAATATTATTAGTTTGGTTAAATTATAAATTAATCCATTTAATAAAATATTTATATAATAGAACCATTTTTTCAATATCTAGGATGTCACATGTGACACATAATCTAAGATAATTCAATGATCGAAGATCACATTTGTTAGAGAAAATTCAAATTCACTTATAAAGGCTTGACACTATAATTCTTGATGTAGTGAAGAAATTAGTATCTTACTAATATTTTCATAATACATGATCTGAGAAAAGATTTTATAATTGCCCATAATTGTATCCTTTGTAAAATAATTATAGAGGAGATCATGACCAATACTTAAATAAAGATAATTGTGTGTTGTAAAGATGAAAGAACATTGGGTGTTATTAGTGTAGAGTATACTTGAGTAGAGTTGATCACATGAATATCTTAAGTGTTTTTTACTATCTGTTATGTTATGATCATCAAATTGAAATCATTTTCATGATGTAAGAAACAATATTAGTTCCATGAAGAGGAATGAGAGATCCCCTACACAAGATATTTGTGAAGAATAATAGATAATTCCGCCGGATTATAGATATAAGGAATATAATTGAGTTTATTGGGAGAATATGTGAATATAAATTAGTATGATAAGTAGGGATTATGTTTTAGTAGCTAAGATAAAATAAGTAGAATGGTGAGTTAAACAGAATCATGGATCCAGGACCATACTAAAAGTTGTTGGATAAAATGAAATTTCCTGAAGCAATAGTGCAATTCCCTAAAATGAGTTTCCTAAAAAACTCATATAAAACTAATTTCTATTTATCTATAAATTAGTGTGCAATAGTGAAAATAGATTATAATAATATGTTTCTATATGATGAATTTATTGAATTCTATGGACAAAATATTGAATAAACTTTTAAAGAACTGAAATAAAAAAATTAACTGAACATTTATTAATAAAATCATTTACATAAATGATTAGTTTCAAGCAGATATTAAATACTTGAATAAGTAGTGTGAAGCTATTGATTTGAGAATACCATAAATTCTGGTATTTTTAAGCATGAAAAATGTATAAGAACTATTGATTTCATTAGATGTAGTTGCGAGAAGTAGTTTAGAAATTAACAAACTAAGAATAACTAAGATACTGAACCCAAGAATTTTTCATAAAGGGTGAATCTTTCAGAAAATGAGTTTTCAAGGTGTTTATGAAGAATCATATCATTTAATATATAAATAAAATGATCAAGATCAGTATACTTGATCATGATCATCAGTTTTAAATATTCATGAATAAATGGCCATTCATATAATAGTTTATCCATGATACTTACGGGGGAGGAGCTATTTTACATTTTTTTGGAGTAAAAAGAAGAAAATGAGGATTTTTAATATTTTGGTTAGAAGAATTTATAGTGGATAATGAGATACTATAGGTTTTTAGTATTACTCTATAATATAATCATAGAGTCAATCTATAGCGATGGAATTGGAATTATTATTAGTGTAACCACTTGCATTTATTATGGAGAATCTATGATTATGGGGTTTAATCAATATTAATAATAAGTAAACTCACACATTGTGGATAATCCATGTAAAAATTATCAAGTCATATGACATTAAATGTTTTCATTTTCTGATTAATTATACGAGATACATATTTAGTGGATAAAAATTATAACCAATCATAGAGATTAAATTAATAATTAGTTCATAAAAATGGATCACTGATTCCCTCCCAGTGATCTAACCACATCTGGGAAGTTTAATTGGAATCTAATTTTACCTTCTCTCCCTCTATCATATCTAAGAGTTACCTAGGATATAAAATATAAATCTTGTTAATATATAGGATGTTCCTTTATTTTATGGAAAGAAATATCACTATTAAAATAAAATATTATTTTCAAACCAAACATGGACTAGATGTAATAAAGATAGAAATAGTGATAATTCTACCCATTACTGATGGTGATCTATTGAATATTTCTGAAAAGATATAAGTTTATTAAAATTCCACTTTTATGTCTCCTTCCAAAAAACATTACACAAAATTCACAGGGGTCTAAACTATCCTGGATATGTTGAATAAATTTAAAATCATCTATGAAAGTAATGTAAAATATAATGAATTAAAAATAGAGATTTTGATAATATGATTTGAGGATATTAATGTGTTTGAAAATGAAAAAATTGATGACTCCTTTACTAAATTCAATAAAATAGCTAGCAATATCTGATAATTCGGAGAAAAGCTTGATGGTTTCATGATTTTCAAATGATTGATGATATATTTTCCTGAAAAGTTTTATCCTAAATTTTCATCTTAAAAAAATGATTTGATCTTAACCATGATTAATTACAAAATATTCCCATTAATTTTGAAATGACAATGATTCAGGTATTTAAAAATATAATTAATGGTGATCTATCTTTTGAGGACATGAGAAAACTAAAAATTGAATATGATGAATTTGTAGAATCAAGTGAATCTGATAATGAGGATGAATATAAATATTATAAAAGAAATATTTCTCTTATATCAACGACATTTTTGCAGGGAAATATAAAAAATATAGGCAATATCCCAATTTGATTTCATAGTATTAATGAGATTGAAATTATTAAATAATCTATCTAATGAATAAAGATGTTGAATATAATACAAATTAATATGGTGAGAATCCTTTGAATAAGAAATGGGTTTAATGGTCAAAGGATTAAACTAAATCTCATGTAAGAAAGAAAAATTTATCTATTATAAAAAAAATAAATTTGATGAGAAAATAAAAACAAGATTAATCCTAATGAAGAATCTGTTTAAAAGAAAAAATTACTTTTAGGGTTTTTGTTGAAAAGGGATGTGATACCATAAATAGTGATGATGATAAAGGCAAACTAATTATGTTGGAATACATGTTGATGAATGATCTATAATATTGTATTAAGAATAACACACATCTCAAGATGGATAATAGGATACTGATGAAGGAAAATTTTAATATGGATGATGGTAAAGTAGTATGTCAAGATATAAATAACTTATCTTTATGATATGATTAAATAAAAATAAAAATTATCATATAAATAAAATAATATGAGAGATCCTTAAGAAAATTTGGTAGTGAGAAATGAAAAATTTTCTAATACATAATCAAAGTTTATTGATTCCCAGAATGAATTAAATAAAATCAACGAATTATACATAAAGTTAGTATATTTTAATGTTGGGTCATCTCAAATAGGATGAATGAATTTTCGCAAGAGGTAGATTAATCATGTTTACAATTATTTTCAAACAAAAAATGTTATTGCTTTTAGTGTAGGTTTTAAAACCAAATATGAACAATTTTAGACTAATATGAAAAGTAACAAACCCTCATCTACCTTAAAGGAAGAAATTAATATCTCAATAATAATATTTCTACCTAAAAATTGAAATGATTGATTTTTATTAAGACAAAAACAATAATTTTCAAGACATACAATTCATTTGTATTAGAGATCAAGGTTTAGTGGATATTGCTGGTTTTGTGGGTGTTTGGAAACAAATCCTGCTCTTTTAGGTTTAATATTTCATCAATATAGACGATTAATGAATCATGGGGGTTATTTTGAGTATAATAGAAAATATTTTCAAATAAATATGAATGAGGCAAAAAAATTAATCTAATTTTCAAACAAAAAAATAAGTATCAATATTTAAATATAAACTGAGATAGATGTGCTCAGTAGGGTCATAGTGTTGTAGAATGGATTAGGTAGTATATACTGATAAATATTAGGTAATTAATAAGTTTATTTAATAAAATTCATGTTTTGATAAGGATGTCAAGAAACCATGTGAAAAAATCCATGAAAAATCCAGAATAGTAAAAAAAATATTGATTAATTATTTGGGAAACCCAATTATAAATGGCTAGAAAAATAAAAAATCACAATTGGAGGATAGTTTCAAAAGGAAACAAGTGATTTCAGAGGAATATATTTAATTTAATGAGGTTATATCTAATGTTTATGGCCCAAGAATCCAAGTGAATATGTGTAGAAGGTGGAAAAAGATTGTACATGGTATGAAGGAATGTATGACTATCTTAGTAGCTCAAGAATAAGGGATAAAAAAGATAATGAAAGTATATTATAATTCATTTCACTCTATGGATGATATGAATAAGACAAATTCACACAAGGTAATTGTTTAATAGAAGAAAATGATGATAAATCCTTTAAAGGATCATAACATTAAAGATAGCATAAATACATATCCCCATGATGAGACTAAAAAAATGAAGGATCTTGGTTGAAAGGAAACTCTATGGGTTTCTATTTTAAATAAGGATATAATAGGTTCCTATTTGTTCCTTTGTATCATTTATTTTTACTAACATGTAGGGAATTTTAGGAGATCAATTAAACGGGTCTCTATATAACAATCCAAGATTTTGTGATATATTAATCTATAAATTAATTGTATGTGTTTTCTCTATTTCTTATCATGCAACACCAATCTTAAACATACCACGATATACAATTAAAATATTATTATTAAATGTGTTTATTATAAAATATCCATTGGATTATCAGGTATGAATATGGATAAATAAATTATGAAAAATTTGTATAAAATTTTTTCATTAATGAAAATTTATTGAATAATTATGATGATATAAATATTAAATGTGAAATGTTAAAAGTAATATCATTTTAGGTTAAAGGAATAATTTTTTAAAGTATTATATTTTTTTATATATTATTTGAATTGATAACTAGTTACATTTTATTTTTGTTAAATATATTTTAATTTAATGTTATTTTATGATAACCATTTATATATTGGTTATCAATTGGTTAGAAATGAAAATAGAATTATTTGATGGTAAAAAAGATGTTTTTCTGAAAAACTGCTTTTATTTGTACAATGTGTTGTTATATTAACAAATTAAATTAATCACTATTAATGAATGATTTCAATTAAATATGAATATCAAATAATAAATGAAATAATTTATCCTTTTTAAAGGGGTTTTACTAGGTATAGAATGAGAATAAATTTTGTGTTTCTACTTAATAATTCATTCTTCTAAAAACAAAATTTGTTACATTTTTTAAGAATATTTCGAAATGAATTTCAAAATATAATACTAATTTAATTTGATAAAAAAATTCCATATTTTTCATATTAATTTAAAAAAATTAATTATGCCACTTTCATTTTTGGTTATAATAAATAATAACTGTTGTAAAAATGTGTTCACACGTCTAAGGTTGAAAAGGGTTAGTAATGGGGTTAAAATAAAAGAGAAGGAAAAAAATATAAATTATAATAGTATAAATTAGATTTTTTGTATAGAATTCCGAATTAAATTATCCTATATTACAACATTTTTTCATTTGGATATATTTTCACTTAATTATGAATATATTTTAAAATATATTTTTATGTTTTTATTTCTTTTCGTACCACATTACTTTTAAAATGAGGTCATATCCACCTCACTAATTCACACCTTTTGTGCAAAATATCTAAAAAAATACATAACCAAAAAACATAATAAATTATTTATCCACATAATATATCTTTTTTCTTCCCAAAATAGAAACCTTTAAATGTGGAAGGTTTAATCCAAATGAGTTTTCCAAATGAAGAATTAATTTTGTATACCAATTATTTTGAGTTTCATTCTCCCTTGATCTCATAAAAATATTCTATAAAAATATTAACACTCTTAAGTAAGTGTTATAAACATAATAATTCTTTATTTTAATTGTGAAACCATTTTCTACATCATTTTCATCAAATGATAGATGATATTGTCATTTGTGTGTGCGTGTGGACTACCCCCGCCATGAAGTGATGTGATTCCTTTTTCATATACATCATAAATAGATGGTAATATGGAAGTATTTAATGAATATGTATGATATTAATGATATTATTATCATTCTATGAAGATAAATTATAATTTCAAACTTTTTTTCTCTTCATTGGAAAATTAAAACATCACTCATGTGTACCTAGGGACTACAGCCTCCATGAAGTGATGTAATTCATTTTTTATCACCACATTATAAAAATATGTATAAAAATGTATATAATGAATAAATATGATAATTTTAACATTATTAATATTATATAGATGATGAAATAATAACCAGGGTAACAGAAATAGATCCTTCAAAATAATACATGCTTGGAAAACAGACCAGTTTTCACCTAAATATTGATTTTAATGAAAAAAATTAATAAATGGATAATTAAAAATTATAAAAGAATTTTATATTTTATTAAAATTATTAATATGGTTCTTATATATATGTATGATAAATCTAAATGTATTATACATAATATTAATAATTTATATGAATAAATACAAGACCAAATTTACTGGTTTATGTTACAATATCATTTCTTTTAAAAATTATCTATATTAAATTTCCATTGAGTTGAATACAATTTTCATCCATTAAAACCCATATTTTCATATACTTTGTTTTTTTTAATTATTAAGTATTACTACCATTTTACTCTCTTTTTAACTTAAAATGATCGAGAATATTTTAAAAAAAGATAATATTATTTTCTCTTTGGTAGATGAAAATTTTCTTCGATGTACATGTTCTTTAAAATGATTTAAATAATGTTATTTTCAATGATAAAAGTATTATATAAATTTATTATCCACCATATTTTACTTTCATTGTAATTTTTTAAAATGAATAATCTTATTGCTCTTTGAATGAGGTATTGTTATACTTTCTTCAAAAAATGTTGAAGGAATCCTTGTTTTAATCTTTACCGAATGAACATATTTTCCAACCATCCTAACCAATAATTTATTTTAAGATAAAATTAATATTATAAATGTATATTTTGAAATAAAAACATTTTTTCAAAATTTTAGAAACTTTTAGTATTAATGGTTATGAAGGAAATAGATATTTTTTCCTTTTTTTAAAATAAATTTTCAAATCCTCTTTTAATGGTATTTTTCATCTATGTCAATATCCATTGATTTTTCTTATTATTCAATGGGTATTGTATTTAGTGATACAATCCATTTTATTCCTCTTTATATATTGTGATTGTGTGATTATTAAATTTTTATGAAACACATTACATTCCCTCAGGTTAATTAAGTTATTATTAAATCATTATAAAACCCATTTCTTTTCCATAGGTTATTCTACAATGTATTGATGAATAATTTTATGATATTGTTGTGAGAATATATATGGTTTTCATTATGGGATAGGTTTTCATAAACAAACCTTTATTAATAAACTACAAAACTCGATCCAGTCTTGATGTGGCCCATAGGGTTTTCCCAGTCCACACATGAAGGAAACAATCACTGGGTATGAAAAGCTACCATTGGATATGATTTTACCAGAAAAGAACCTTAAAAATGATAACATGAATAAATAAAATTTTAATGTTCCAATAAAAGTCAATTTTCTAAAGGATATATAAGTATGGTAATACGACTTTGAAAAAACCACATACCAAACCGAAAACATAATTATAACAAATCCCCAACTCTATGTTTCATGTAGTCACCTCCAGATACTCATTACCTAATAATGTGAAAACATAAAACTACTATTTTTAATCTTAACATTACCACCATTGATTAAAAAACATATAATAATTTTCATGGTTGCATACATGGGTTTAGAAAAACCAGCCCAGTATGATCCCATGAACTGTTGATGAGAAATCTTTCCTAAATAATCTAATGATTATCGTTTTTAATGAAGGAACTGCAAGATAAAAAACATCCTAAAATTTACCAAAAATATGTAAATTCACACATTTTCTATAGTTTATAAACAATTTCATATACATTAGTTATCAAATCACATTAAAATAGTCCATCAATAATTTTAAAATAATTCATCATAAATCTATATCAATAAAAAGTGTTACGGAGGTACCCTTAGGATTATATACAATTGGATTTTATTTGACCCTATTCCCATGTAATATTAATGACTAGTGTGTTCTAAAAATCACTAATATTATTAATTAAAGATCATAAAAATACCATGATGTCTGACCCCCCCCCCATGACATCACGTAATCCAATCCCTGACATGATGACCTATAGAGTAGATGAACACCCAAATATGTATACATCCTAAGAAGTCATAAAATTAATCCCTTTCAAAACCCCCACCACATACATACCTCATAATCCCTTGTTATAAAAATATAAAATCTTTTCCAAAGGTTATGTAACATTTAAAAAATCAAACCAAAACCCTTTTTGACATGAAAAACATGATTTGAAATCTAATTTTCTTATAATTGACAATGTTTCTTTAAAATAAACCACATTTTTTATAAAAAACCAGAATATTATCATTTCAATACATCAGATAACATTAAATTAACAGTTTGAAATCCATGTCTAGAAATTAGAAAGAATTTTCATTTTATAAAAATAAATACATTAGATGAAACCACCCACCACAAAACACTTATAATTTCAACACTCAAACAGGTTCCACAAGCTAAGAGGAACTGAGGGTTCAGTATGACATATAAGAACTCTATTACATGAATTTATAAATACGAATCACTAATTCATCAGTTATAAAAAACATAAAGAGAGAGAAAGGGAAATCATATAATATAACTATTTCCAAATAAATATAAATGATTAATAATTATGTAAATAATAATTCTAAATTACACAATAGATCTACCAAAATCCCAATTAATTCATGCCACAAAGCATGGATCAAGCATTTATAACCCTGATCTAATGTTCCATTAAAGAAGAAAATAATTTATCTAGAATAATAATGAATAATGAAATATACAAAAGGCATATACCATTAAATTTATATATCCTGTTCCCTTAGATCCAAATGATTCACACATTGGAATGATGTGAATCTCTTAAATATTCAACTTGAATATCCTAAGTCGATATCCATATTCATTAGAAGAAAACTAAGGCCAAATAAAGGTGTTTAGGGTCACAAAATTAAAATTTGGATTAATTAATAAATGTTACATGGTTTGGATATATGGTTTTGAAAACCATATACCCCTTTACAAGTATAAGGCATCGACCTTAAACCTTACTTAATATTGAATTAAATGAATAATTCACATTGAGGATCTTTTCAAGTTTAGAGTTTTATAGAATTAGGACATAACTATTACATCTCAAAATATTACAAAGTTGACACTTCTACTAAGTTTCCATAAAATAAAAACTCTTAAAAATAAACATGTC
This sequence comes from Viscum album, assembly GCA_963277665.1. NCBI lineage: Eukaryota > Viridiplantae > Streptophyta > Magnoliopsida > Santalales > Viscaceae > Viscum > Viscum album. The sequence goes on along the minus strand of OY728132.1, from coordinate 1,472,914,404 downwards.
TAGTTCAATGTTTTAGATAGTATGACTATCCCCTGATCCCATCCTTTACCCAATTCCACATTAAGTCCTATGAAAAAAATTTCAAAAAAACTTGGGGTGAGCATAAAAAGCTCAGTAAGGGATACACAAAGAATGAAAACTGTATGTTTTTAAAACAACAAGTAAACCATGTATACATTATCAAAGTAATACCTTCACCTTTATGAAGTAGTAAAAACTCTTCACTGAATAAAATATCATTACATACCCTTTTTTAACCAAAATATTACCATAAAATCCATATAAAGAACACATAACATATAAAGCTAACTTGGGACATAAACATACTTAAGTTGAATAACCATACGGTCGACTTCCACACATATCACTTAATGGAATAGCTGTTAGGACAACTTCCATACATACTTAATGGAATATCCATACAGACGACTTCCATACCCAATGTATTGGAGTTTATAACGTAACCACTCATCCTGGTATTCATGGCACCACTCGTCATATGGTTTATCACATAACCACCCGTCAAATGTCCAAGTACCATTATAAAATCATAAGACATAAAACAAATATAATGGAAAGAAAACATTTTCCACACATTGATCATAATATCTCACTTAAATATATTGACATAAAAAACCCATTATAAAAAACCCTTTTCAACACCAAAATACATAAAAAGTATATGGTATTTATTTCATTTAAAAAAAACATTTCGGCTTGTTGAGGAAGCCAAAGACCAAATAATACTCACGGCGGCGGAAAAGGTCGTTGTCACCGCGTACGTTAAAAGAAACATTTCTTTTTTTCATTTTGTAAAATACTTCATAGAAAAATATTATTTTTGTATAAAAGTAAAATTCAAAGTGGTTTATACAGCGTATAAAAGAAAGTTGTGTATAAAATGAAATATTCCTCAATGAACAGAGATTGAGACGAAGTCCCTTACCAAGTTCATTTTTTTAAATAAAATAGATCTATTATGTGTATTCAATATAATTACACATAGTGAAATAAAAAATACATGATAGGACATAATAATATCATAACATAATTTGAATGTAGGAGATTAACCCAAAGAATGAAAATTGGGTTAAGAGGTTCCCTTACCTCGTGTCTGACATGACTCGATTTCTCTTTAATCTCCTGAATAATAAACTAGTGTTAATTTATACTTTATTAAAAACCTTTTTCAGGTTCATTATTCTTTTTACATCACTTATTTCCATGTTATAAACATTATGTAATCATTTATGTTAATAATGTTTGTTTTGTTGATATTTAGTCCTTAAGTCGAAAGTGGACTTCTTACAATTACATGTTGTTCGTGTGGTCAAAGGTTCATTATATCCAGAATTATATTCATGATTTGAATATCATATATATAATATATATCCAGTATATACCTACATTTATAATATTACATAATCATTTAGAGGTAAGAAATGAAATGCACCGTTCATGGAGACGGTAAGCTGTACGTACGCATGAACGCTACTTTCATTTATATGTCATATTAATGGAATTAAAACTTTATGAAAGATATGTATATTTTATTTAAAGAATTATATTAATCATTTAGATGTAACATATATCATATATATCCATTATATATATGTACTTATTATAGTACATTACATTTGGGGATAAGAAATGAAATGCACCGTTCATGGAGACGGTAAGTCGTATATACGCATGAACGCTACTTTCATTTCTATGTCATACATTAATGGATATAAAATAATAATTATATAAAGTTATATTATAATTATATTATAACATCATATATAATAACTTTAAATCCATCCTTTATACGTCCCACATATGGCATTAACGAATAAAATCACTTTGAGGGGGCGGTAGTGCGCACTTCCTAAAATGAAGATATCGCGTTTACCCATAATGGAAACCATAAAGGTATGCCATAAATTAAAAATACAGAAGCTTAAGTAAAACATAAAAATATTATATATCATATATAAATATAGTGACATCTTAATGGCCACCTTCGAAGGTGTTATACGAGTGTTGAACCATCATCGTTTCGTGAGGCAGAAATTCGCCATCCACAGAAACAGTGTGTTCTTTAACCATTAGATAAAGGTTTGTGTATGTGTAGCTAGAATACTTATTATAACAACATCCTAGTATATTTAAGATACTGTATTTGTTACAAAACAAATTAATAAAAAGAGTTTAAGGGGTTGGAGAAGAAAAAAAACATAAGAACACATGAGAAGACACTACCTTTAAATCGGGTAACTCCTTTTGATTTGAGTTCAAAGGCATCCTTGGGAAGACTTCTTCTCAAAGTGAGGCTTCTAGGAGTAAGATAGGGATGTGGAGAGAAACATTGGGTATGTTTTGGCCGATACAAAGGCTTGAGAGGTGTGGGTAGAAAGGTAGAGGTGGGGGCCTTTTATAAGAGGAGAGGAGAGGCACTCTTGGAAAGTAAGGAAATGTTACTTTATTTTAGAATGAGTTTCGGATTTTAATGGGTCAAAATTGATGTGTTTCTAGGATAAGGTGATTAGGGTTCGAACTCCACCCATGAAATAGGTTTTTTACATGTGTAGGTCTTATGTTTTAGATTATCTTTCCATTTTATTTAAATCGTTAAATAATGAGGTAATCGCTGCATCATCATGATGTCATAAATAATTTAATGTATTAAATGTATAAAAATTATAAAAAAACTACTATGATGTAGTTAATATTTTTATATTTCCAATGAATATTTATAGTAAAAAATCTGAATTGTATAACCCCATGTAAAAGCAGTTTTAGTAAAACAACTCATGTTTGTGACATTTTTAATTTAACATTAAATAAAAAGATATTAATGTCATTTTCCTACCAAACTGGCTCCATGGGGTCCTCAAGTTGACCCATGGATTTTCTTGGTCGGCCATGACATATCCAATAATGGTAGGATATGTTTCAAATTTATTTAATATTATTAAAACATTATTTTTACCTCAAACTACACTAATTACCTCTAATCGCGATTAAAAACTTAAAAGTTACAATTCAATAAAAAAATAATTTTAATCACATTGAACAACATTATACTTCTTAATGACAACCATGTATGTCAGATTTTTGAAATTCACAACACATATGTGGTAAAATTTCATTTAAATGAAAACTCAGTTTTCTTAAGTACCACTTAGTGGTTTCACTATTCAACAAAAATTGAAGTTTTTCAGAAAAATAACAAAAAATCACCCTAAGATATATTTGATATTCCAAATTCAAAAATGTTTTCCATTTTAAAAAATTCAAAAAATTTAAGTTACATTAATTAATTTAATAATTAATTCCTGCTGTAAGAGCAAATAGCGTGTTTTTATGAAACAATAAGTATCAAAAGATTGACACTAGTTTAAGTCCAATTTCAAAGTAAAATTAATTCCAACGACCAACATTGGATTAAATGGTAAAAATATTTTCTAATTTCACTTTAAAACCAATTCAAAAGATAATATAATCATGTAAGTAAATCAGATTAAATAGAGGTTTTGATTTAAAATACAACATTTTTCACTATTCATTAAAAAATGAACTTTATCGGAATAATACCAAAAATTTACACAAAGTAAATTTTGATGTCCCAATTCTAAAGAATAATTTTATTTGGTCCAATATAATATATAAGAGTGACCAAAACTATATTTATAGATGGTTCTCCATCAAAAGGTGATAAGTCGACCTTTAGTTAAAATTAGAGTATATATGCCTAAAATTGAATTCTTTTCGTATTTTAAGCCTATATCTTTTATTGGATAAATGTAAAAACATTTAAAAAACATATATAATCATATTTTAGTTATTTCTATTCATTCCCGCCAATACAACAACTACGTGTTAACTACCATTTAAAATAATATTATTATATTACTAGTGTGCAACATAAGATTTTAAAGAAACTCTTTGTTGCGTATCGGGTATGCTATCGAACATAGAATCCCATTTAAAGTAAAATTAATATTTAATTCATAAATATTAATAAATATGAAAATGTATTATTCTTTATTTACCGGAGATGTTACATCCTTCCCCCCTTTTGGGAATTGCATCCTTGCAATTTTATTCATTTATCAAAATAAGTGGGGGTATTTATCCCTCATAGCATTTTCAGATTCCCATGTTGCCTCTTCACTCATGTGGTTTTTCCAAAAAACCTTTACTTGGTAAATTACCTTATTTCGCAACACTTTCTCTCTTCGGTCGAGAATCTGGACTGGTTGTTCTTCATAAGAGATATTCTCTTCCAACTGAACTACCTATGGGCTCAAAACATTAGATGGATCAGGCATATACATTCTCAAAATCAAAACATAAAAAACATTGTGTACCTGAGATAAACTCGGAGGTAATGCCACTCTGAATGCAAATGATCCAACTCTCTCCAAAATTTCATATAGTCCAATGGACCTTGGAATTAGCTTTCCTTTCATACTAAATCACATCACACTTTTCCATGGTGAATCTTTGAGAAAAACATGATCACCTACCTCGAAAGATAGATCCTTCCTACGGTTATCTGCATAACTTTTCTGTCTACTCTGAGCTATTTTCATGTGTTTCTAAATCAACTAAACTTTCTCTGCCATCTCTTCTACTAATTCTGGTCCCATCAGCATCCTTTCACCCACTTCATCCCCAAAATCTAGAGTTTGACACCGTTTACCATATAATTCCTCAAATGGAGCCATCTGTATACTGGAATGAAAAGTGTTATTATATGAAAACTCAACCAAAGAAAGAGGTTGGTCCCAACTTCCCTGATAATCCATCAAACAAGCATGTAGCATATCCTCCAATATCTGAATTGTTTGTTTTGACTGCCCATCTGATTGAGGATGAAAAGTTGTACTAATATTTAATTCATTACCCAACGACTTCTGAAGGCCTTTCCAAAAGTTAAAAGTAAACCTGGGATCACGATCAGATACAATGGATAGAGGAACTCAATGCAACCTGACTGTCTCTTTAAGATACAATCGAGAATGTTGATCTAGACAGAATGTATCTCGAATAGGAAGTAAATGAGCAGATTTAGTCAATCTATCAACAATAACCCATATTGCATTATTACCTCGAGATGTCCTCAGTAATCCCACAACAAAGTCCATGGATATATTTTCCTATTTCCACTCTGGCACTGGTAATGGCTGAATAATCCCTTTTGGTAACTGCTGCTCTGCTTTAACCTGATGACAAGTCAAACACTTCACAGTAAAATCAGAAATATCTCTTTTCATTCCATCCCACTAGTAATACTCCCTCAGATCTCTGTACATCTTAGTACTACCAGGATGAACTGAAAATGAGGAACTATGAGCCTCACATAACAACTCATTCTTCAATTTTGAATCACAAGGCACACACAATCTCTTCCCAAACCTCAAAACACAATCATTATCAATTTTGAATTTAGGAAACTTACCCTTCTGAACTATCTCTACCTTTTTCTGCAACTCACTGTCTTGCTTCTATGCTTGCTAGATTCTGTCTGATAGAGAAGATTTTACTGATACCTGAAACAAGACAGAAGAACATCCTGCACCAAAAACTTCTATACCAAATTTCATCAAATCCTTAACCAAATGATCACATTCCAAACGCAACATTGTTAATGAAGCATTAATTTTTTGACTCAAATCATCGGCCACTTTATTTGCTTTTCCCGGATGGTAATGAATTGTACAATCATAATCCTTGATTAATTCCAGCCATCTCCTCTGTCTCATGTACAATTCTTTCTGAGTGAATATATACTATAAACTTTTGTGATCAGTATATATTTCACACTTTACTCCATACAAATGATGCCTCCAAATACTTAGAAAAAAACAACAGCAGCTAATTCCAAATCATGTGTAGGGTAATTTACCTCATGAGTTTTCAACTGACGTGAAGCATATGAAATTACCTGATCATTCTGCATAAGGACACAACCAAGTCCCTTCAACGAAGCACCACTGTATATAACAAAATCACCATTCTTGGAAGGAAGTTCCAAAACTGGATAATTCACCAATCTTCTTTTCAACTCCTAAAAACAATCATCACATTCTCTTGTCCAGATAAACTTAACACCCTTCTGAGTTAGCTTAGTCATTAGACTAGATAACCGTGAAATATTTTCATCAATCCTTCGGTAGTAACCTGCCAAACCAATGAAACTACGGATCGTGGTTACATTTGTGGGTCTTGGCCATTCTTCAACAGCTTTTGTTTTAGAAGGATCAACAGTTATGTCATCTTTTGAAACAATGTGACCAAGGAAAGAAATTTGTTGTAACCAAAACTCACACTTGCTGAATTTTCCATACAGTTTCTTTTCTTTTAAGGTTTGAAAAATAACCCTTAAATGACTATCATGCTCCTCTTTACTTTTAGAAAACATCAAAATATCATTAATAAAACAACCAACATTTATGTCCTCCTTCAACTGATCCATCACTGTAGTAAACTTCTCAATTTCAATTCTGACCATCTCAGTATGCAGATTTGGAATGTCATTTCCCTTAGTATGCCTTCCCAAAAAAGCTTCTATATTTCCTCTATGAAAAAACATTCTAAACACAGAAATATCTTAGGCGAAGCAACATGGTAATCTCTAAATTTTATATCATTTCAATCATACCATAAATTAAATTATAATTTAACACTTTTCTAACTCCTAAAGTTGTCTAAACCGACCTCTGATACCAACTATAAGGCCCCGACCTTAAACCTTACTTAATATTGAATTAAATTAATAATTCACTTTTAGGATCTTTTCAGGTTTAGAGTTGTAGAGAATTAGGACCTAACTATTACATCTCATAAGATTACAAATTAGACACTTCTACTATGTTTCCATAAAATAAAAACTCATAAAAAGAAACATGTCTAGTTCCATGTTTTAGATAGCATGACCTTCCCTTGATCCCACACTTTACCCAATTCCACATTAAGTCCCGTGAAAAACATTTCAAAAAAACATGGGGTGAGCATAAAAAGATCAGTAAGGGATACACAAAGAATTAAAACTGTTAGTTTTTAAAACAACAAGTAAAACATATATACTTTATCAAAGTAATACCTTTACCTTTATGAAGTTGTAAAAACTCTTCACTAAATAAAATTTCATTACTTACCCTTTTGTAACCAAAATATTACCATAAAACCCATATAAATAACACATAACATATAAAGGTAACTTGGGACATAAACATACTTAAGTGGAATAACCATATGGTTGACTTCCACACGTATCACTTAATGGAATAGCCATTTGGCCAACATCAATACATACTTAATGGAATAGCCATACGGCCAACATCCATACCCAATGCATTGGAGGTTATAACATAACCACTCATATTGGTATTCACGGCACCACCCGTCATATGGTTTATCACATAACCACCCATAAAATGTCCAAGTACCATTATAAATTCATAAGACATAAAATAAATATAATGGAAAGAAAACATTTTCCACACATTGATCACAATATCTCACTTAAATATATTGACATAACAAACCCATTATAAAAAAACCCTTTTCAACACCAAAATACATAAAACAGTATATGGTATTTATTTCATTTAAAAAAAACATTACAGCTTGTTGAGGAAGACAAAGACTAAATAATACTCGCGGTGGCGGAAAATGTTGTTGTCACCGCGTACGTTGAAAGAAACATTTATTTTTGTCATTTTGTAAAACACTTCATATAAAAAGATTCCTTTTATATAAAAGTAAAAGTCAAATTGGTTTATCCACCGTATAAAATAAAGTTGTGTATAAAACGAAATATGCCTCAGTGAACGGAGATTGAGACGAAGTCCCTTACCAAGATCATTTTTTTAAATAAAATAGATCTATTATTTATATTAAATATAATTACACATAAAGAAATTACAAATACATTATAGGAAATAATAATCTCATAACATAATTTGAAAGTAGGAGATTAACCCAAAGAACGAAAAATGGGTTAATAATTTCACTTAACTTGTGTCTGACGTGACTCGATTGCTCTTTAATCTCCTGAATAATAAACTAGTGTTAATTTATACTTTAGTAAGAACCTTTTTCAAGTTCATTATTCCTTTTATATAACTTATTTCCAAGTTATAAACATTATGTAATCATTTAAGTTAATAATGTTTGTTTTGTTGATATTTGGTCCTTAAGTCAAAAGTGGACTTCATACAATTACATGTTGTTCGGGTGGTAAAAGGTTCATTATATCCAGAATGATATTCATGATTTGGATATCATATATATAATCTATATCCAGTATATACATGCATTTATAATATTACATAACCATTTATAGGTAAGAAATGAAATGCACCGTTCATGGAGACGGTAAGCCGTACATACGCATGAACGCTACTTTCATTTCTATGTCATGTTAATGGAATTAAAACTAAATGAGAGATATGTATATTTTAATTCCATGATTATATTATTCATTTAGATGTAACATAAATCATATATATCCATTATATATATTACTTATAATAGTACATTACATTTGTGGATAAGAAATGAAATGCACCGTTAATGGAGACGGTAAGCCGTACGTACGCATGAACGCTACTTTCATTTCTATGTCATACTTTAATGGAAATAAAATAATAATGATATAAAGGTATATTATAATTACAGTATAACATCATATATAATAACTTTAAATCAAACCTTTATACATCCCACATATGGCATTAACGAATCAAATAACTTTGAGGGGCGGTAGTCTGCACTTCCTAAAACGAAGATATCGCGTTTACCCATAATGGAAACCATAAAGGTATGTCATAATAAAAAATACAGAATCATAACTAAAACATAAACATATTATATATCATATATAAATATAGTGACATCTTAATGGCCACCTTTTATGGTGTTATACTAGTGTTGAACAATCATCGTTTCGTGAGGCAGAAATTCACCATCCACAGAAACAGTATGTTCTTTAACCATTAGATGAAGGTGTGTGTATGTGTAGCTCAAATAATTATTATAAAAACATCCTATTATATTTAATATACTGGAGTTGTTACAAAATAATGGAATAAAAATAGTTTAGGGGGTTGGAGAAGAAAAATAAAACATAAGATCACAAGAGAAGACACTACCTTTAAATCGGGTAACTGCTTTTGATTTGAGCCGAATGGCTTCCTTGGGAAGACTTATGCCCAATTTGATGCTTAGAGGAGTAAGAGAGGGATGTGTAGAGTCAAAATTGGCAGGGTTTGGCCGATCCAAAGGCTTGAGAGGTGTGGGTAAGGAGGTAGAGGTGGGGGCCTTTTATAAGAGGAGAGGAGGGGCACTCTTGAAAAGTAAGGAAATGTTACATTATTTTAGAATAAGTTTCGGATTTTAATGGTCCCAAATTGATGTGACTCTAAGATAAGGTGATAAGGGTTTGAAATCCACCCATACAATAGGTTTTGGACATGTGTAGGTCTTATATTTTACATTATCTTTCCATTTTATTTAAATCGTTAAATAATGAGTTAATCGCTGCATCATCATGGTGTCATAAATAATTTAATTTATCTAATGTCTAAAAATTATAAAAAAAACTACTATGATTTAGGAAATCGTTTTAGATTTCCAATTAATATTTATAGTCAAAAATCTGACTTGTATAACCCCAGGTAAAAACTGTTTTAGTAAACCTACTCATGTTTGTGAGATTTTTATTTTAACATTAAATAAAAAGATATTAATGTCATTTTCCTACCATAGTGGCTCCATGGGGTCCCTAAGTTGACCCATGAATTGTCTTAGTCGGCCATGAAACATCCAATAAGGGTAGGAAATGTGTCATGTTCATTTCATATTATTAAAACATTATTGTTACCTTAAACTACACTAATTATCTCCAATCGCGATTAAAAACTTAAAAGTTACTATTCACAGAAAAATTATTTTAATCCCATTGAACCAAATTTTGCTTTTTAATGACAACCATGTATGTTGGATTTTTGAAATTCACAACACAGAAGTGGTAAAATTCCATTTAAACAAAAAGTCAGTTTTTTGAGTACCACTTAGTGGTTTCACTATTCATCAAAAATTGAAGTTTTTCAGAAAAATACCAAAACTTCACCCTAAGATATATTTGATATTCCAAATTCAAAAATTATGCCCATTTTACAAAATTCAAAACATATAAGTTAAATTAATTAATTTAATAATTAATTCCCGCTGTGAGAGCAAATAACGTGTTTTTATGAAACAATAAGTATCAAAAGTTTGACACTAGTTTATGTCCAATTTCAAAGTGAAATTAATTCCAACGACCAACATTGGATTAAATCGTAAAATTATATTCTAATTGCACTTTGAAACCAATTCAAAATATAATCTAATCATGTAAATAAATTAGATTAAAAAGAGGTTTTGAATTAAAATACAACATTTTTCACTATTCATTAAAAACTGATCTTTATCGGAAAAATACCAAAAATTTACACAAAGTAAATTTTGATGTCCAGATTCAAAAGAAAAATTGTATTTGGTCTAATAGAATGTATAAGAGTGACCAAAAATATATTAATAGATGGTTCGCCATTAAAAGGTGATAAGTCGACCTTTAGTGAAAATTAGAGTATATATGCCTAAAATTGAATTCTTTTCATATTTTAAGCCTTTATCTTTTATTGGATAAATGTAAAAACACTTAAAAACATATATAATCTTATTTTAGTTATTTATATTCATTGCTGCCAATAAAACGGCTACGTGTTAACTACCATTTAAAATAATATTTTTTTATTACTAGTGTACAACGTAAGATTTCAAAGAAACTCTTTGTTGCGTATCGGGTACGCTATCGAACATAGAAACCCCTTTAAAGTAAAATTAATATTTAATTCATAAATATTAATAAATATGAAAATGTATTATTCATTATTTACCTAGGATGTTACATCCTTCCCCCTTATGGGAATTGTGTCCTCGCAATTTTATTCACTTATTAAAATAAGTGGGGGTATTTATCCCTCATAGAATTTTCAGATTCCCATGTTGCCTCTTCACTCATGTGGATTTTCCACAAAACCATTACCTGGTGAATTACCTTATTTCGTAACACATGCTCTCTTCGGTCAAGAATATGGACTGGTTATTCTTCATAAGAGAGATTCTCTTCCAACTGAACTACCTCTGGGCTCAAAACATGAGATAGATTTGGCATATACTTTCTCAACATCGAAACATAAAAAACATTGTGTACTTGAGATAAACTCGGAGGTAATGCCACTCTATATGAAACTGATCTAACTCTCTCCAAAATTTCATATGGTCCAATGAACCTTGGACTCAGCGTTATTTTCTTACCAAATAGCATCACACTTTTCCATGGTGAAACATTCAGAAAAACATGATCACCTACCTCGAAAGATAGATCGTTCATCCAGTTATCTGCATAACTTTTCTGTCTGCTCTGAGATGTTTTCATGTGTTTCTGAATCAACTGAACTTTCTCTGCCATCTCATCTTCCAATTCTGGTCCCATTAGCTTCCTTTCACCCACTTCATCCCCAAAATCTAGAGTTCGACACCGTTTACCATATAATGCCTAAAATGGATCCATCTGTATACTGGAATGAAAACAGTTATTATATGAAAACTCAACCAAAGAAAGATGTTGATCCCAACATCCCTGATAATCCATCAAACAAGCACGTAGCATATCCTCCAATGTCTAAATTGTTCGTTCTGACTGCCCTTCTGATTGAGGATGAAAATCTGTACTAAAATTTAATTTAGTACCCAATGACTTCTGAAGACCTTTCCAAAAGCTAGAAGTAAACCTAGGATCACGATCAAATACAATGGAGAGAGGAACTCCATGCAACCTGGCTGTCTCTTTAAGATAAGATCGTGAAAGTTGATCTAGAGGGAATGTATCTCGAATAGGAAGGAAATGAGCAAATTTTTTCAATCGATCAACAATAACCCATATTTCATTATTACCTTGAGATGTCCTCGGTAATCCCACAAAAAAGTCCATGGATATATTTTCCCATTTCCACTCTGGCATTGGTAATGGATGAAAAATCCCTTTCGGTAACTGCCACTCCGCTTTATCCTGCTGCCAAGTCAAACACTTCACAGTAAAATCAACAATATCTCTTTTCATTTCATCCCACCAGTAATACTCCATCAGATCTCTGTACATCTTAGTACTGCCAGGATGAAATGAAAATGGGGAACTATGAGCCTCATATAACATCTCATTATTCAACTGTGAATCAAAAGACACACATAATCTCTTCCCAAAACCTCAAAACACAATCATTATCAATTTTGAATTCAGGCAACTTACCCTTCTAAACCAGCTCTACCTTTTTCTGCAACTCACTGTCTTGCTTCTTTGCATGCTTGATTCTGTCTGATAGAGAAGATTTTACTAATACCTGAAACAAAACAGAAGAACATCCCGCACCAAAAACATCTATGCCAAATTTCATCAAATCCTTAACTAAAGGATCACATTCCAAACGCAACATTGTTAATGAAGCATTACTTTTTCGACTCAAAGCATCGGTCACTTTATTTTCTTTTCCTAGATAGTAATGAATTGTACAATAATAATCCTTGATTAATTCCATCCATCTCATCTATCTCATGTTCAATTCATTTTGATTGAATATATACTTTAAACTTTTGTGATCAGTATATATTTCACACTTTACTCCATACAAATGATGTCTCCAAATTCTTAGAGCAAAAACAACAGCAGGTATTTCCAAATCATGTGTAGGGTAATTTACCTAATGAGTTTTCAACTGACCTAAAGCATATGAAATTACCTGATCATTCTACATAAGGAAACAACCAAGTCCCTTCAACGAAGCATCACTGTATATAACAAACTCACCATTCCTGGAAGGAAGTGCCAAAACTGGAGCATTCACCAATCTTTTTTTCAACTCCTGAAAACAATCATCACATTCTTTTGTCCAGATAAACTTAACACCCTTCCGAGTTAGCTTAGTCATTGTACTATATAACTGTGAAATTTTTTAAAAAATCCTTAGGTAGTAACCTTCCAAACCAAGAATACTATGAATCTCAGTTACATTTGTGGGTCTTGGCCATTCTTCAACAACTTTTGTTTTAGCAGGATCAACAGTTATGCCATATTTTGAAACAATGTGACCAAGGAAAAAAATTTGTTGTAACCAAAACTCACACTTGCTGAATTTTCCATACAGTTTCTTTTATTTTAAGGTCTGAAAAATAACCCTTAAATGACATTTATTCTCCTCTTTACTTTTAGAAAACACCAAAATATCATCAATAACACAACAAACATTTATTGCCTAATTCAACTGAGCCATCACTGTAGTAAACTGCTCAATTACAATTCTGACCATCTCAATATGCTGACTTGGAATGTCATTTACCTCAGTATGCCTTCCCAAAAAAGCTTCTATCTTTTCTCTATGAAAAACCGTTCTGAACACAAAAATCTCTTAGGCAAAGCAACATGGTAATCTTTAAATTGTATATCATTTCAATCATACCATAAATTAACTTATAATTTAACACTTTTCTAACTCCTAAAGTTGCCTAAACCGACCTCTGATATCAACTATAAGGCCCTGGACTTAAAACTTATTTAATATTGAATTAAATTAATAATTCACTTTGAGGGTATTTTCAGGTTTAGAGTTTTAGAGAATTAGGACATAACTATTACATCTCAAAAGATTAAAAAGTAGACACTTCTACTAAGTTTCCATAAAATAAAAACTCTTAAAAAGAAACATGTCCAGTTCCATGTTTTAGATAGCATGACTTTACCTTGATCCCACCCTTGACCAAATTCCACATTAAGTCATGAGAAAAACATTTCAAAAAAACTTGGGGTCAGTATAAAAAGCTCAGTAAGGGATACACAAAGAATGAAAACTGTTAGTTTTTAAAACAACAAGTAAACCATATATACATTATCAATGTAATACCTTCACCTTTATGAAGTAGAAAAAATTCTTCACTGAATAAAATATCATTAATTTCCCTTTTGTAACCAAAAGATTACCATAAAACCCATATAAAGAACTGTAACAACCCGAGATTTTATAAGATACATTCTTTTTAATTTCATTCATATCTTCTATTTTACGACACACCAAGATTATCTTGCGCTATAGGCAACACTATATTAGGTTGCATTATACGCAACACTTTTCTTGGCTCTTGTTACACACAATTTCAAGTTCGTTTGATAGAAGTTATTCTACGCAACATTGACTGTATATATATATATATATATATTCAATGTATAAATAAAATATGGTTGGATTCAGTTATACGCAACAAAAAATGAGTTGTGCACTACACGCAACCCTAACTTGGCTTACATTACACGCAATCGCGACCTTCCTCGATAGCGTGTGTTGTACGCAATACCGGGTTTTACTAAACAACGATATATTATTATAATATTGTTATGAACTAGCCGTTATGAATAGTGTTAAATAAATTTTGAATTTTATAACATTATTATTCATCTTACACATTTCTAGAACATGTTATAAGAACAAAATAAATTTTTTGGGAAAAATAATTATTTTTCAAAAAAATGCAGTTTTACCGCCTTTTGATGGCGCACCCACTTTAAATCTAGCTTTTTACATGTTTATAAGTTCAATTTGACAAAATAAAATTCTTCCTTTGAATTATGATATAAAAATTTACATTAGATAATGTTTTGATATTTTTCCGATAACTTTCATATTTTAAAGAATAGTAAAAACACGCTATATTTTAATTAAAAACTACTTTTTTCATCATAATATCTTATGTGGTTAAATTATAATATTGAATGGATTTAATTTATAAATAGAATATATTTTTACCATTTAATATAATTTATGTCATTATCATTGATTTTACCTTGAATTCGTAGGTTAAATCAATTCAATCTTTTGCAATGTTTTAAAGAAAAACCTATTTTCTTTCGACAATGGGAATAATTTTAATTTAATTTCTTCATATTTTGTGTATTGAATTTGTAAAAAGTGATTCCATATTTGGAATCAGTGGGTCCAAATTATGTTAATAAGCTAATTTTTATTTTAGGGCATTGTGAATAGTAACTACGGTAAATTTTATTTACTATAGTTAAAGGTAAATCTGGTAATTAAGGGTAAATATAAGATTATAAAATAACCCTAACACTTGGAAAAATCCTATTGGATGACTAAAAGTCGCCCTATATCACCTAAGGGTCGGATTAGATTCATTTAATGGACTTTTTTCCATGAAAATAATATAATTATTATAAAAACCAAAAAATGTGACAACATGTCACTTTCTTAAATCTTATAAGTATAGTAATTTGAAGTTAGTGATAAACTTCATGAAAATTAGAACATGAATAGTCTCCAAAAATATAATACAATTATCTACATCATAGGAATTTATTTATAATTTTTAGGGATTAAATAATTAACATTAATTATGACACAAAGATAATGCAGTAATTGTCGTATTAATGAAATATTGACATAATTGATGTTATAAATGCCCAAATAAATGTAATATGAGACTTTTTATGACTTAAAATAATTTTCTAGGTTAATATGACATGTTATAGTTTATTTAAGTAACTTTTTTCTAACTTATCATTCTGTTATGAATTTCATAAAAATCATGTACCAAATAGTGTCAAAATTGACATAAATTAGTTTTTAAAACAAATATTATATTATTAATTTTTATTTAATTCCTAAAAATCTAAGGTTCGGCCAAATGACTTAGGTAAGGATATATATATTAATAATAAACAACTTAGGGTTCTTTTGGCTTGTAATGGTAAGTTTATTAACCATATAGTGTAAGAAAACAAAAAAGACACGGTAAAAGTTAAATTATTTAACTTACAGTTAAATCTAATTGATAAGGTTAAAATAATAACCTAAACTTGTATAAATACTATTGGATGAGAGGATTTCTACCCATACCCACTTTATATTCTAAATAAGACCATTTGGAAGCATTATAAACTGGAATTTTACTTTAATATAAAATAATATTTTGTGATTTCCCTAAGGTGCCCCTCTCCTCCCTTATAAAAGGGCACCTCCTCCCTCTCCTCATCACACCAATTTGAGCATTCAAGATCGGCCAACCCCTGCCAAAATATCTTCTCCACTTCCCTAGTATCATCCCAGAGGTCCTGGTCTTCTTCAAAGACCATCCTTAGTTCTTTAAGTGGAGGTTAAGTGAAGGCGCGTCAAAAATAGGTAATATCCATTACCGATCTTTTTCAATTTCTTTCTTCTTCAACATCTTGTTCTCTAGTTGTTTCATGATAAAGTAATAACATAAGTATTTATTATATACTGATATATTATTATAAATATTAAAAAACTCTAATTAACCTTCTATCCATCCTACGGAAAAAGGAAATCACTGCGCGTGCGTACGTACGGAATACCGTCTCCACGCTGTGGTGTAATCTATTTTCCGCCACCACCTTAATTGGATGGGTATAATGGTGTAATGAGTAAATATATATAATTATTATAAAGTTATATTGATACTGAAATAGTATACATACACTTCAACACAATTCCACGACCATGGGAACGATATCATCGCTCGTGCGTACGTATGGACTACCGTCTCCACGATGCGATGAGATTCATTCTCCACATTAACCATTCATGAATGATTATAAAATAAAGATAATGAATAATAATGAAATATATGACATGTTAAATCTACTGTATTTATGTATATGTATATATGTATGTCATCTACTTACTTCCATCCAAGACAATAAGGAAAGGAAAACAGCGTTCATGCGTACGTACGGACTACCTTCTCCATGAACAGTGTGATTCATTTAATTTATCAATCTATTATATATATATATATATATACTGAATATATATGATATATAAATCATTTTTCATATTATTGAAGTAATTAAATCATGATATAAGTAATAATAATGTCAAGAACAACAAGTCCAAACACCTACGATAAATGAAACGATTTTACCCAAAATGCTTCTTTAACATGGAATCTACAAAAGAACGGGTAATATAAAGTAATAATTGAACCATATACGATATCATAACAATGAATATGATTCTGTAATAAGTTAATGACATTATTTAAATCATTATATAGGAGGTTCAGATACGTACGAAGAAAATCGGACCTAAGGTAAGGGAAATATCACAATCTCATTTTTATACGAGATTGTTTATACTTTAGAATTTACTGGGGTGTATTTTATCATCCACATCCATGTTTCCTCAATATGTAATATTTTTCCATTCACCTAAAATTGTTTAAGTCCAATTTTACCCTTGTGTGAGTTTTTAGTAAAAGATATGAAAGGAATCTTTTGTCATTTTTTGTACGAGGTACTTTTTGACTTTTCCGAAAAAAGTACCCGAAGAATGTTTTTTTAACTTATACGGCAAGAATGGATTTTTAAAAAATTATTTCCAAGAATATTCCTTTATATGTTTTCAAGATTATTTTTAATGAACTTTTTTTAGTTTATAATTGTATGACATGTTAAGAAAAGAAAAGTGTTATTTTTTGAAGTAGAAAGGATATTTTCCTCAAGAATGGAGTTCAAATGTTTTATCAAAATTATTTTCCATCTAAGATAATGTAGGGTTCTGTTTTTATCCCTATTATTACATGGATTTGATTATGTTTTGAGGGAATTATTTTTATGAAGTCATTTACCTTATATGATTTGTTTTATGATGTAATGATGTTTCAAGAATCCCATTTTTGTTACATGTGTTATGCGATGATGTATGATTTATGATTATGTGGCACACATAAGAAAGGATTCATTATAAGATGGGTGGGACCTCTATCTCCCTCCAATGCATTGGGTAAAGATTTTATATCTCATGAGATAGAAATGGCTGGAACGGTAGGTTATACCGGTTCAGTGAAATAGCACTGAAACGAGGGTGACTCGGTTCAGAAAGGGACTTTGTCTACTAAGATAGTCTTGGCAAAGAGTCTTGACTAATAAGAAATGATTCTATATGATTTTGTGTGTATGCCACAAAGTTTCATGTTTTATGTTATGATTATTGGGATTTCATTTCACTACTATGATTTATCCCATGTTATGAAATTATGCTCTCTTTTGTAGGTTAAGATTTCCAAAATTTTATGTTCTTATAAATATGATGTGATTGATATTTATTTTGTTTACCCTTATTGAGCATTTTAGCTCACCCTTTTATTTTTTCTTTTCCCCAGGATATAAAGAAAGGTTTTAGGTAAAAAAAAGGAAGATCTTTATGGGAGATGTTGAAGATCTTTCACCACGATTAGATGATTATATTCTGAGTTTCTGAAGACACTAAACTATTACGATCCTTGTGTGTGTGTTTTTTTAATGTACTAAGTATTCCACAAAAGTAATGTAATGTCCATGTACGTCAAGCTTCAGGTCTCTACAGTTGGTATCAGAGGAAAAGTTTAGTCAACCTTTGGAAACTAGGATGTGAGAACGTTAATGAGATCCCTAGAGATATTTCTAAGGTATGTCTAGGTATGTCCCTAAGGATAAGTATACGTATAGGATATAGTCCTAGAACTACGGTAACGATCTTAGAATTAAACCTAAGATGTTATATATTGAAGGTACTCCCCCTTTATTATGTTGTTTTTCCTAGCATGATTTTTTCCTCTCACACTATTCTTTTTGGGTTTTAGAAAATGGCTGGAAACAAGATGATTCACGATAATGGAGGATATGATGGACAATGGAATGATATTGTTCATGATCAACCAAATGAAATGGGATTTCGAAGTCCAAACATTATTATTATGCCGAATCAGCAATCTCATAATATGATCAATAAAGTAAAATTTGTTAAGTTTCCTGACTCGGCTAATAAGAGAAAGATGGAGTTTCATGATGATCATAGAGAAAAGAAAGTTCAATTTCCCCTATGTAAATCATGTGGGAAGAGGCATCAAGGAGAATGTTTCAAAGGAACTGGAAGGACACAAAGCCAGTAAGTGCAAAGGAAATGGTTTAGTTAACACCAGGGATGAGGATAATGGTATTGCTACGACATCAACAATGGTTAAATGTTTTAAATGTGGAATGTACAGGCATTATGCAAACCAATGCCCTAAGGGAAAGTCTCATGAAGAGAATCAGTATGGTCGTATGGGTAGTATTTATGTGGATGATGATGAAGAGACTACAAATGATATGTGAGATGAAAGAATTTTTGAAGCTCGGTCAATGGTTTAAGAATGTAGTGGAATGATTACATGTTTATCATGTGTAATGTTGTATAAGTAATCTCATGGTACTATGGAATAAAGAGACATCTAAGGATTGTTACACTGTTGTCTTTCCTTGAGTTTTGAAAGTGTATGATTAATGTTACCAGTATCCATGAAAGGTTATTCAGATATTTTGGAATGTAGATGATATGCGCATAATGAAGGGATAAGGAGAAAATTAAATGTTTGATAGTATTCATGAGCTCATTACTAATATAAGGAGAAGGTTATATCATGGTTTGAGTATATAAAATTTTTGGATTTTTGTATGTGGAAAGAGTTAACTCTTGATAGCATTCATTTATTCACTAAGGTTTAATGAGTATTCATTTTTCAAGAGAATACATCATTAAGGTATTCACATGATTGGAATGTGACCAACAAGATATATGGGGATAAATGATGGTATTCACATGCTTGATTGATGACATTTCAAGTAATAATTTTCTTTATACTATGAGCTTGGACCGAAGTATTTTAGATAAGCCTAAATATTGGAATGGATTTTGTTGGACATTATTTAGTATTAAGGATAGAATTTTTTTCGATATTATTGATGGGATGTTATAGTAATATAGTTTCAGAAAAAGGACAACCTACAGGACGGGTGACATCCCATCACGTCGGACAAGGCCGTGGGAATCGAACCCACAACCGAAGTGAGACTGACCTTTATCACCTACCACTGGCCTACAGGAAGTCCTTTTTTAGTAGAAAATAGATTTATTTTATTAAGCAGTATGATATATGAAGTATAAGTTCATTTTTTCGTATACGATTAACCTCACCAAAGACGGACTTCTGTATATTTGATAACTATTGCTAAACTTTTGTTTGAAATAGATGGAATGACCCATCATTCTATCACATGATCTGTTAACACTTTATGAATAAGAAATTCAACTTCATTTCTTTAAGAGATGAAGTGGAAATTGTTCAAATCATGAACAACAGTGAGATTGTACCAAAATCATGTAAGTATTTCTTCTAATTAAAATTTTTCAACATTAGGGAAATGGTATTGAAAACCAAAAATGTTGTTCTAGTGATCTTATATCTGATTAATCAAATAGTACCCTAGATCAGCACAAATTTATGGCTTTGCGATTGTTGGCTTTTTCATATCCATGTTCTCTACCACTCTCCATCAGAACTTGATGGTTAGATTTTTCTTCCATATACATATTTTCACCTATGTTCTCCTACGTGGAAACCCAGCGATGAGTTAATTTGGGTAACCGTTACATTTCATACTTTAGTTTTTAAAGCCATGTTTTGGTATTTCTTTTTACGATGTGGGTTTCTATTAAACAAACTTTCGAGTAGTAAACCATTTATAACCCCAACGAATTTCGAGGGCGAAATTCATTTTAAGGGGGGTAGAATGTAACAACTCGAGATTTTATAAGATACATTATTTTTAATTTCATTCATATCTTCTATTGTACGACACACCAAGATTATCTTGCTCTATACGCAACACTATATTAGGTTGTAGTATACGCAACACTTTTCTTGGCTCTTGTTACACAGAATTTCAAATTCGTTTGATAGAAGTTATTCTACGCAACATTGAGTGTATATATATATATATATATTCAATGTATAAATAAAATATGGTTGGATTCTGTTATACGTAACAACAAAGGAGTTGTGCACTACACGCAACCCTGACATGGCTTACATTACATGCAATCTCGACCTTCCTCGATAGCGTGTGTTGTACGCAATACCGGGTTTTACTAAACAACGATATATTATTATAATATTGTTATGAAGTAGCCGTTATGAATAGTGTTAACTAAATTTTGAATTATATAACATTATTATTCATCTTAAACATTTCTAGAACATGTTATAAGAACAAAATAAATATTTTGGGTAAAATAATTATTTTTAAAAAAAAATGCAGTTTTACCGCCTTTTGATGGCGCACCCACATTAAATCTAGATTTTGACATGTTTATAAGTTCAATTTGACAAAATAAAATTCTTCTTTTGAATTAGGATATAAAAATTTACATCAGATAATGTTTTGATATTTTTCCGATAACTTTCATATTTTAATGAATTGTAAAAACACGCTATATTTTAATTAAAAACAACTTTTTTCATCATAATATATAATGTGGATAAGTTATAATATTGAATGGATTTAAATTATAAATAGAATATATTTTTACCATTTAATATAATGTATGTCATTAGCATTGATTTTACCTTGAATTCGTAGGTTAAATCAATTCAATCTTTTGCAATGTTTTAAAGAAAAACCCGTTTTATTTCGACAACGGGATTAATTTTAATTTAATTTCTGCATATTCTGTGTATTTAATTTGGAAAAATGGATTCCATATTTGGAATCAGTGGGTCAAAATTATGTTAATAAGCTAATTTTTATTTTTGGGCATTGTGAATAGTAATTACGGTAAATTTTATTTACTATAGTTAAAGGTAAATCGGGTAATTAAGGGTAAATATAAGATTATAAAATAACCCTAACACTTGGAAAAATCCTATTGGATGACTAAAAGTCGACCCATATCACCTAAGGGTCGGATTAGATTCATTTAATGGACTTTTTTCCATGAAAATAATATAATTATTATTAAAACCAAAGAATGTTACAACATGTCACTTTCTTAAATCTTATAAGTATAGTAATTTTAAGTTAGTGATAAACGTCATGAAAATTCGAACATGAATAGTCTCATGAAATATAATACAATTATTTAAATCATAGGAATTTATTTAGAATTTTTAGAGATTAAATAATTAACATTTATTATGACACAAAGATGATGCAGTAATTGTCGTATTAATGAAATATTGACATAATTGATGTTATAAATGCCCAAATAAATGTAATATGAGACTTTTTATGACTTAAACTAATTTTCTAGGTTAATATGACATGTTATAGTTTATTTAAGTAAATGTTTTTGAACTTATCATTCTGCTATGAATTTCATAAAAATCGTGTACCAAATAGTGTCAGAATTGACATAAATTAGTTTTTAAAACAAATATTATATTATTAATTGTTATTTAATTCCTTAAAAACTAAGGTTCAGACAAATGACTTAGATAAGGATATATATGTTAATAATAAACAACATAGGGTTCTTTTGACTTGTTATGGTAAGTTTATTAACCATATAGTGTAAGAAAACAAAAAAGACATGGTAAAAGTTAAATTATTTAACTTAGAGTTAAATCTAATTTATAAGGTTAAAATAATAACCTAAACTTGTCTAAATCCTATTGGATGATAGTATTTCGACCCATAACCACTTTAGCTTCTAAATAAGACCCTTTGGAACCATTATAAACAGAATTTTACCTTAATATAAAATAATATTTTGAGATTTTCCTAAGGTGCCCCTCTCCTCCCTTATAAAAGGGAACCTCCTCCCTCTCCTCATCACACCAATTTGAGCATTAAAGCTCGGCCAAACCCTGCCAAAATATCTTCTACACTTCCCTAGTATCATCCCAGAGGTCCTGGTCTTCTTCAAAGACCATCCATAGTTTTTTAAGTAGAGGTTAAGTGAAGGCGCGTCAAAAAGAGGTAATATCCATTACAGATCTTTTTCAATTTCTTTCTTCTTCAACTTCTTCTTCTTTAGTTGTTTCATGATAAAGTAATAAAATCAGTATTTATTATATAATGATATGTTATTATAAATATGAAACAACTCTAATTAACCTTCTATCCATCCTACGGAAAAAGGAAATCACCGCGCGTGCGTACGTACGGAATACCGTCTCCACGCCGTGGTGTAATCTATTTTACACCACCACCTTAATTGGATGGGTATAATGGTGTAATGAGTAACTATATATGATTATTATAAAGTTATATTGAAACTGAAATAGTATACATACACTTCAACACAATTCCACGACCATGGGAACGATATCATCACGTGTGCGTACGTACGGACAACCTTCTCCACGACGTGATGAGATTCATTCTCCACATTAACCATTCATGAATGATTATAATGTATATATAATGAATAATAATGAAATATATGACATGTTAAATCTACTGGATTTATGTATATATAAAAATTTATGTCATATACTTACTTCCATCCAAGACAATAAGGAAAGAAAAACAGCGTTCATGCGTACGTACGGACTACCGTCTCCATGAACGGTGTGTTTCATTTCATTTATCTATCTATTATATATATATATATATATACTTAATATATATGATATATAAATCATGTTTTATAGTCTGGAAGTAAGTAAATCATGATATAAGTAATAATAATGTCAAGAACAACAAGTCCAAACACCTACGATAAATGAAACGATTTTACCCAAAACGCTTCTTTAACATGGAATTTACAAAAGAACGGGTAATATAAAGTCATAAGTGAACCATATATGATATCATAACAATGAATATGATTCTGTAATAAGTTAATGACATTATTTAAATCATTATACAGGAGGTTCAGATACGTACGAAGAAAATCGGACCTAAGGTAAGGGAAATATCACAATCTCATTTTTATCCGAGATTGTTTATACTTTAGAATTTAATGGGGTGTATTTTATCATCCACATCCATGTTTCCTCAATATTTAATATTTTTCCATTCACCTAAAATTGTTTAAGTCCAATTTTACCCTTTGGTGAGTTTTTAGTAAAATATATGAAAGGAATCTTTTGTCGTTTTTCATACGAGGTACTTTTTGAATTTTCCGACAAAAGTACACGAAGAATGTTTTTTAACTTATACGGCAAGAATGGATTTTTAAAACATTATTTCCAAGAATCTTCCTTTATAAGTTTTCAAGTTTATTTTTAATCAACTTATTTTAGTTTATAATTGTATGACATGTTAAGAAAAGAAAAGTGTTTTTTTGAAGTTGAAAGGATATTTTCCTCAAGAATGGAGTTCAAATGTTTTTATCAAAATTATTTTCCATCTAAGATAATGTAGGGTTCTGTTTTTATCCTTATTATTACATGGATTTGATTATGTTTTGTGGGAATTATTTTTATGAAGTCATTTGCCTTATATGATTTGTTTTATGATGTCATGATGTTTCAAGAATCCCATTTTTGTTACATGTGTTATGCGATGATGTATGATTTATGATTATGTGGCACACATAAGAAAGGATTCATTATAAGATGGGTGGGACCTATATCTACCTCCAATGCATTGGTTAAAGATTTTATATCTCATGATATAGACATGGCTGGAACGGTAGGTTATACCGGTTCAGTGAAACAGGACTGAAACGAGGGTGACTCTGTTCAGAAAGGGACTTTGTCCACTAAGATAGTCTTGGAAAAGAGTCTTGACTAATAAGAAATGATTCTCTATGAGTATGTGTGTATGCCACGAAGTTTCCTATTTTATGTTATGATTATTGGGATTTCATTTCACTACTATGATTTATCCCATGTTATGAAATTATGCTCTCTTTTGTAGGTTAAGATTTCCAAAATGTTATGTTCTTATGAATATGATGTGATTGATATTTCTTTTGTTTACCCTTACTGAGAATTTGAGCTCACCCTTTTATGTTTTATTTTCCCCAGGATATAAAGAAAGGTGTTAGGTAAAAAAAGGAAGATCTTTATGGGAGATATTGAAGATCTTTCACCACGATTAGATGATTATATTCCGAGTTTCCAAAGACACTAAACTATTACGATACTTGTGTGTGTGTTTTTGTAATGTACTAAGTATTCCGCAAATGTAATGTAATGTCCATGTACGTCAAGCTTCATGTTTCTACAGTTGGTATCAGAGGAAAAGTTTAGTCAACCATTGGAAACTAGGATGTGAGAACGTTAATGAGATCCCTAGAGATATTTCTAAGGTATGTCTAGGGATGTCCCTAAGGATAAGTATACGTATAGGATATAGTCCTAGAACTATGGTAACGATCTTAGAATTAAACCTAAGATGTTAGATATTGAAGGTACTCCCCCTTTATTATGTTGTTTTCCCTAGCATGATTTATTCCTCTCACACTATTCTTTTTGGGTTTTAGAAAATGGCTGGAAACAAGGTGATTCACGATAATGGAGGATATAATGGACAATGGAAAGATATTCTTCATGATCAACCAAATGAAATGGGATTTGGAAGTCCAAACATCATTATTATGTCGAATCGGAAATCTCATAATATGATCAATAAAGTAAAATTTGTTAATTTTCCTGACTCGGCTAATAAGAGAAATATGGAGTTTCATGATGATCATAGAGGAAAGAAAGTTCAATTTCCCCTATGTAAATCATGTGGGAAGAGGCATCAAGGAGAATGTTTCAAAGGAACTGGAAGGACACAAAGACAGTAAGTGCAAAGGAAAAGGTTCAGTTAACACCAGGGATGAGGATAATGGTATTGCTATGACATCCACAATGGTTAAATGTTTTAAATATGGAATGTACGAGCATTATGAAAACCAATACCCTAAGGGAAAGGCTCATGAAGAGAATCAGAATGGTCGTATGGGTAGTATTTATGTGGATGATGATGAAGAGACTACAAATGATATGTGAGATGAAAGAATTGTTGAAGCTCAGTCAATGGTTTAAGAATGTAGTGGAATGATTACATGTTTATCATGTGTAATGTTGTATAAGTAATCTCATGGTACTATGGAATAAAGAGTCATCTAAGGATTGTTACACTGTTGTCTTTCCTTGAGTTTTGAAAGTGTATGATTAATGTTACCAGTATCCATGAAAGGTTATTCAGATATTTTTGGAATGTAGATGATATGTGCATAACGAAGGGATAAGGAGAAAATTAAATGTTTGATAGTATTCATGAGCTCATGAATAATATAAGGAGAATGTTATATCATGGTTTGAGTATATAGAATTTTTGGATTTTTGTATGTGGAAAGAGTTAACTCTTGAAAACATTCATGTTTTCACTAAGGTTTAATGGGTATTCATTTTTCAAGAGAATAGATCATTAAGGTATTCACGTGATTGGAATGTGACCAACATGATATATGGGGATAAATGATGGTATTCACATGCTTGGTTGATGACATTTCAAGTAATCATTTTCTGTATACTATGAGCTTGGACCGAAGTATTTTAGATAAGACTAAATATTGGAATGGATTATGTTGGACATAATTTAGTATTAACGATAGAGGTTTTTTCTATATTATTGATGGGATGTTATATTAACATAGTTTTAGAAAAAGGACAACCTGCATGACGGGCGACAACCCATCACGTCGGAAAAGGCCGTGGAAATCGAACCCCCAACTGAAGTGCGACTGGCCTTTATCACCTACCACTGGCCTACAGGATGTCCTTGTTTAGTAGAAACTAGTTTTATTTTGTTAAGTAGTATGATATATGAAGTATATGTTCATTTTTTTGTATATGATTAACCTCACCAAAGACGGACTTATGTATATTTGATAACTGTTGCTAAAATTTTGTTTGAAACAGATGGAATGACAAATCATTCTATCACATGATCTGTTAACACTTTATGAATAAGAAATTCAACTTCATTTCTTTAAGAGATGAAGTGGAATTTGTTCAAAGCACGAACAACAGTGAGATTGTACCAAAATCAAGAAAGTATTTCTTCTAATTAAAATTTTTAAACTTTAGGGAAATGATATTGAAAACCAAAAATGTTGTTCTAGTGATCTTATATCTGATTAATCAAATGGTACCCTAGATCATCACAAATTTATGGCTTTGCGATTGTTTGCTTTTTCATAGCCATGTTCTCTAGCACTCTCCATCAGAACTTGATGGTTAGATTTTTCTTCCATATCCATATTTTCACCTATGTTCTCCTATGTGGAAACCCAGTGATGAGTTAATTTGGGTAACCGTTACATTTCATAATTTATTTTTTAAATCCATTTTTTGGTATTTCTTTTTACGATGTGGGTTTCTATTAAACAAACTTTCGAGTAGTAAACCATTTATAACCCCGACGAATTTCGAGGGCGAAATTCATTTTAAGGGGGGTAGAATGTAACAACCCGAGATTTTATATGATACATTCTTTTTAATTTCATTCATATCTTATATTGTACGACACACCCAAATTATCTTGCGCTATACGCAACACTATATTAGGTTGCAGTATACGCAACACTTTTCTTGGCTCTTGTTACACAGAATTTCAAGTTTGTTTGATAGAAGTTATTCTACGCAACATTGAGTGTATATATATATATATATTAAATGTATAAATAAAATATGGTTGGATTCTGTTATATGCAACAACAAAGGAGTTGTGCGCTACACGCAACCCTGACTTGGCTTACATTACACGCAATCGCGACCTTCCTCGATAGCGTGTGTTGTACGCAACACTGGGTTTTACTAAACAACGATATATTATTATAATATTGTTATGAGCTAGCTGTTATGAATAGTGTTAACTAAATTTTTAATTTTGTAACATTATTATTCATCTTACACATTTCTAGAACATGTTATAAGAACTAAATAAATTTTTCGGGTAAAATAATTATTTTTCAAAAAATTGTAGTTTTACCGCCTTTTGATCGCGCACCCACATTAAATCTAGCTTTTGACATGTTTATAAGATCAATTTGACAAAATAAAATTCTTCCTTTTAATTAGGATATAAAAATTTACATTAGATAATGTTTTGATATTTTTCCGATAACTTTCATATTTTAATGAATAGTAAAAACACGCTATATTTTAATTAAAAACAACTTTTTTCATCATAATATCTTATGTGGTTAAATTATAATATTGAATGGCTTTAATGTATAAATAGAATATATTTTATCCATTTAATATAATGTATGTCATTAGAATTGATTTTACCTTGAATTCGTAGGTTAAATCAATTCAATCTTTTGCAATGTTTTAAAGAAAAACCCGTTTTCTTTCGACAACGGGATTAATTTTATTTTAATTTCTGCATATTTTGTGTATTGAATTTGGAAAAATGGATTCCATATTTGGAATCAGTGGGTCCAAATTATGTTAATGAGATAATTTTTATTTTTGGGCATTGTTAATAGTAACTACGATAAATTATGTTTACTATAGTTAAAGGTAAATCGGGTAATTAAGCGTAAATATAAGATTATAAAATAACCCTAACACTTGGAAAAATCCTATTGGATGACTAAAAGTCGACCCATATCACCTAAGGGTCGGACTAGATTCATTTAATGGACTTTTGTCCATGAAAATAATATAATTATTATAAAAACCAAAGAATGTGACAACATGTCACTCTCTTAAATCTTATAAGTATAGTAATTTTAAGTTAGTGATAAACTTCATGAAAATTAGAACATGAATAGTCTCAAGAAATATAATACAATTATCTACATCATAGAAATTTATTTATAATTTTTAGGGATTAAATAATTAACATTTATTATGACACAAAGATGATGCAGTAATTGTCTTATAAATGAAATATTGACATAATTGATGTTATAAATGCCCAAATAAATGTAATTTGAGACTTTTTATGACTTAAACCAATTTTAAAGGTTAGTATGACATGTTATCGTTTATTTAAGTAACTTTGTTTTAACTTATCATTCTGTTATGAGTTTCATAAGAATCATGTACCAAATATTGTCAAAATTGACATAAATTAGTTTTTAATACAAATATTATATTATTAATTGTTATTTAATTCCTAAAAATTTAAGGTTCGGCAAAATGACTTATATAAGGATATATATATTAATAATAAACAACTTAGGGTTCGTTTGGATTGTTTTGGTAAGTTTATTAACCATATAGTGTAAGAAAACAAAAAAGACACGGTAAAAGTTAAATTATTTAACTTAGAGTTAAATCTAATTGATAAGGTTAAAATAATAACCTAAACTTGTCTAAATACTATTGGATGAGAGTATTTCGACCCATAACCACTTTATCTTCTAAATAAGACCCTTTGGAACCATTATAAACCGAATTTTACCTTAATATAAAATAATATTTTGAGATTTTCCTAAGGTGCCCCTCTCCTCCCTTATAAAAGGGCACCTCCTCCCTCTCCTCATCACACCAATTTGAGCATTCATGCTCGGCCAACCCCTGCCAAAATATCTTCTCCACTTCCGTAGTATCATCCTAGAGGTCCTGGTTTTCTTCAAATACCATCCTTATTTCTTTAAGTGGAGGTTAAGTGAAGGCGCGTCAAAAAGAGGTAATATCCATTACCGATCTTTTTCAATTTATTTCTTCTTCAACTTCTTATTCATTAGTTGTTTCAGGATAAATTAATAACATCAGTATTTATTATATACTGATATGTTATTATAAATATGAAACATCTCTAATTAACCTTCTATCCATCCTACGGAAAAAGGAAATCACCGCGCGTGCGTACGTACGGAATACCGTCTCCACGCCGTGGTGTAATCTATTTTCCGCCACCACCTTAATTGGATGGGTATAATGGTGTAATGAGTAACTATATATGATTATTATAAAGTTATATTGATACTGAAATATTATACATACACTTAAACACAATTCCACAACCATGGGAACGATATCATCGCTCGTGTGTACGTACGGACAACCGTCTCCACGACGCGATGAGATTCATTCTCCACATTAACCATTCATGAATGATTATAATGTATATATAATGAATAATAATGAAATATATGACATATTAAATCTACTGGATTTATGTATATATATATATGTATGTCATCTACTTACTTCCATCCAAGACAATAAGGAAAGGAAAACAGCGTACATGCGTACGTACGGACTACCGTCTCCATGAACGATGTGTTTCATTTCATTTATCTATCTATTATATATATATATATACTGAATATATATGATATATAAATCATGTTTTATATTCTGGAAGTAAGTAAATCATGATATAAGTAAAAATAATTTCAAGAACAACAAGTCCAAACACCTACGATAAATGAAATGATTTTACCCAAAACGCTTCTTTAACATGGAATTTACAAAAGAACGGGTAATATAAAGTCATAAGTGAACCATATATGATATCATAACAATGAATATGATTCTGTAATAAGTTAATTACATTATTTAAATCATTATACATGAGGTTCGGATACGTACGAAGCAAATCGGACCAAAGGTAAGGGAAATATCACAATCTCATTTTTATACGAGATTGTTTATAATTTAGAATTTACTGGGGTGTATTTTATCATACACATCCATGCTTCCTCAATATGTAATATTTTTCCATTCACCTAAAATTTTTTAAGTCCAATTTTACCCTTCGGTGTGTTTTTAGTAAAAGATATGAAAGGAATATTTTGTCGTTTTTCGTACGAGGTACTTTTTGACTTTTCCGACAAAAGTACGCGAAGAATGTTTTTTTAACTTATACGTCAAGAATGGATTTTTAAAACATTATTCCCAAGAATATTCCTTTATAATTTTTCAAGTTTATTTTTAATCAACTTCTTTTAGTTTATAATTGTATGACTTGTTAAGAAAAGAAAAGTGTTTTTTTGAAGTAGAAAGGATATTTTCCTCAAGAATGGAGTTCAAATGTTTTATCAAAATTATTTTCCATCTAAGATAATGTAGGGTTATGTTTTTATCCCTATTATTACATGGATTTGATTATGTTTTGAGGGAATTATTTTTATGAAGTCATTTACCTTATATGATTTGTTTTATGATGTCATGATGTTTCAAGAATCCCATTTTTGTTACATGTGTTATGCGATGATGTATGATTTATGATTATGTTACACACATAAGAAAGGATTCATTATAAGTTGTGTGGGACCTATATCTCCCTCCAATTCATTGGGTAAAGATTTTATATCTCATGAGATAGACATGATTGGAACGGTAGGTTATACCGGTTCAATGAAACAGGACTGAAACGAAGGTGACTCGGTTCAGAAGGGGACTTTGTCCACTAAGATAGTCTTGGCAAAGAGTCTTGACTAATAAGAAATGATGCTCTATGATTATGTGTGTATGCCACAAAGTTTCATTTTTTATGTTATGATTATTGGGATTTCATTTCACTACTATGATTTATCCCATGTTATGAAATTATGCTCTCTTTTGTAGGTTAAGATTTCCAAAATGTTATGTTCTTATGAATATGATGTGATTGATATTTGTTTTGTTTACCCTTACTGAGCATTTGAGCTCACCCTTTTATGTTTTATTTTCCCCAGGATATAAAGAAAGGTTTTAGGTATAAAAAAAGGAAGATCTTTATGGGAGATGTTGAAGATTTTTCACCACGATTAGATGATTATATTCCGAGTTTCCAAAGACACTAAACTATTCAGATCCTCGTGTGTGTGTTTTTGTAATGTACTAAGTATTCCACAAAAGTAATGTAATGTCCATGTACGTCAATCTTCGGGTCTCTACAAGAACACATAACATATAAAGGTAACTTGGGACATAAACATACTTAAGTGGAATAACCATACACCCGACTTCCACACATATCACTTAATGGAATATCCATTCGGCCAACTTCCATACATACGTAATGGAATAGACATACGACCGACTTCCATACCCAATGAATTGGAGGTTATAACGTAACCTCCCATCCTAGTATTCAAGGAACCACCCTTCATATGGTTTATCACGTAACCACCCATCAAATGTCCAAGTACCATTATAAAATCATAAGACATAAAGAAAATATAATGGAATGAAAACATTTTCCACACTTTGATCACAATATCTCACTTAAATATATTGACATAAAAAACCCATTATAAAAAACCCTTTTCGACACCAAAATATATAAAACAGTATATGGTATTTATTTCATTTAAAAAAACATTACGGCTTGTTGAGGAAGCCAAAGACCAAATAATACTCACAGCAGCGGAAAAGGTCGTTGTCACCACGTACGTTAAAAGAAACAATTATTTTTGTCATTTTGTAAAAAACTACATATAAAAAGATTCCTTTTGTATAAAAGTAAAAGTCAAAGTGGTTTATACACCGTATAAAAGAAAGTTGTGTATAAAACGAAATATGCCTCAATGAACGGAGATTGAGACGAAGTCCCTTACCAAGATCATTTTTTTAAATAAAATAGATCTATTATGTTTATTCAGTATAATTACACATAAAGAAATTAAAAATAGATGATAGGTCATAATAATATCATAACATAATTTGAAAGTAGGATATTAACCCAAAGAACGAAAATTGGGTTAAGAAGTTCCCTTACCTCGTGTCCGACGTGACTCGATTGCACTTTAATCTCCTAAATAATAAACTAGTGTTAATTTCAACTTGCTTAAGAACCTTTTTCAAGGTCATTATTCCTTTTATATCACTTATATCCATGTTATAAACATTATGTAATCATTTAAGTTAACAATGTTTGTTTTTTTGGTATTTGGTCCTTAAGTCGAAAGTGGACTTCTTACAATTACATGTTGTTCGGGTGGTCAATGGTTCATTATATCCAGAATGATATTCATGATTTGGATATCATATATATCATATATATTCAGTATATATATTCATTTATAATATTACATAATCATTTAGAGGTATGAAATGAAATGCACCGTTCATGAACACGGTAAGCCATACGTACGCATGAACGTTACTTTCATTTCTATGTCATATTAATGGAATTAAAACTAAATCAGAGATATGTATATTTTAATTACAGAATTACATTAATAATTTATATGTAACATACATCATATATATCCATTATATATATGTACTTATAATAGTACATTACATTTGGGGATAAGAAATGAAATGAACCATTCATGGAGACGGTAAGCCGTACGTACGGAGGAACGGTACTTTAATTTCTATGTATTACTTTAATGGAAATAAAATAATAATTATATAAAGGTATATTATAATTCCAGTGTAACATCATATATAATAACTTTAAATCCATCCTTTATACGTCCCATATATGGCATTAACGAATCAAATCACTTTGAGGGGGAGGTAGTCCGCACTTCCTAAAATGAAGATATCGCGTTTACCCATAATGGAAACCATAAATGTATACCATAAATAAAAAATACATAAGATTAAGTAAAACATAAACATATTATATATCATATATAAATATAGTGACATCTTAATGGCCACCTTTGAAGGTGTTATACGAGTGTTGAACAATCATCATTTCGTGAGGCAGAAATTTGCCATCCACAGAAACATTATGTTCTTTAACCATTAGATGAAGGTGTGTGTATGTGTAGATCTAATAATTATTATAAAAACATCCTATTATATTTAAGATACTTGATTTTTTACAAAATAAAGGAATAAAAAGAGTTTAGGGGGTTGGAGAAGAAAAATAAAACATAAGATCACAAGAGAAGACAATACCTTTAAATCAGGTAACTTCTTTTGATTTGAGCTCAAAGGCTTCCTTGGGAAGACTTCTTCCCAACATGAGGCTTCTAGGAGTAAGAGAGGTATGTGGAGAAACAAAATGGGCAGGGTTTTTCCAAGCCAAAGGCTTGAGAGTTGTGGGTAAGGAGGTAGAGGTGGGGGCCTTTTATAAGAGGAGAGGAGGGGCACTCTTGGAAAGTAAGGAAATGTTACTTTATTTTAGAATGAGTATCGGATTTTAATGGTCCCAAATTTATGTGTTTCTAGGATAACGTGATAAGGGTTCGAAATCCACCCATAAAATAGGTTTTGGACATGTGTAGGTCTTAGATTTTTATTATCTTTCAATTTTATTTAAATCGTTAAATAATGAGGTAATCGCTGCATCATCATGGTGTCATAAATAATTTAATTTATTTAATTTCTAAAAATTATAACAAAATATAATATGATGTAGGTAATATTTTTATATTTCTAATTAATATTTATAGTCAAAAATCGGACTTGTATAACCCCATGTAAAAACTGTTTTAGTAAAACGACTAATGTTTGTGACATTTTTATTTTAACATTAAATAAAAAGATATTAATGTCATTTCCCTACCAAGGTGACTCCATGGGGTCCCCAAGTTGACCAATGGATTGTCTCTTTCGTCCATGAGACATCCAATAAATGTATGACATGTGTCAAGTTCATTTCATATTATTAAAACATTATTTTTATCTTAAACTACACTAATTACCTCAAATCGCGATTAAAAACTTAAAAGTTACTATTAACCAAAAAATTATTTTAATCCCATTGAACTAAATTTTACTTCTTAATGACAACTATGTATGTCGGATTTTTTAAATTCACAACACAGAAGTGGTAAAATTTCATTTAATCGAAAAATCAGTTTTTTTAAGTACTACTTAGTGGTTTCACTATTCATCAAAAATTGATGTTTTTTAGAAAAATACCAAAACTTCACCGTAAGATATATTTGATATTACGAATTCAAAAATTATGTCCATTTTAAAAAATTCAAAACATATAAGTTACATTAATTAATTTAATAATTAATTCCCGCTGTCAGAGAAAATAGCGTGTTTTTATGAAACAATAAGTATCAAAAGATTGACACTAGTTTAAGTCCAATTTCAAAGTGAAATTAATTCCAACGACCAAAATTGGATTAAATCGTAAAAATATATTCTAATTAAACTTTAAAACCAATTCAAAATATAATCTAATCATGTATATATATTATATTAAAAAGTGGTTTTGAATTAAAATACAACAATTTTCACTATTCATTAAAAAATGATCTTTATCGGAAAAATACAAAAAATTTACACAAAGAAAATTTTCATGTCCCAATTCTAAAGAAGAATTTTATTTGGTCCAATAGAATGTATAAGAGTGACCAAAACTATATTTATAGGCGGTTCTCCATCAAAAGGTGATAAGTCGACCATTTGTGAAAATTAGAGTATATATGCCTAAAATTGAATTCTTTTCATATTTTAAGACTTTATCTTTTATTGGATAAATGTAAAAACATTTAAAAACATATATAATAATATTTTATTTATTTCTATTCATTCTTTCTAATACAATGGCTACGTGTTAACTACCATTTAAAATAATATTATTTTATTACTAGTGTGGTACGTAAGATTTCAACGAAACTCTTTGTTGCGTATCTGGTACGATATCGAACATAGCAACCCATTTAAAGTAAAATTAATATTTAATTCATAAATATTAATAAATATGAAAATGTATTATTCTTTATTTACCTGGTATGTTACAACAAGATACTGGAGGAGCCACATGGTTTGAAAAACCATGTCCCAATCATATGAATCATATTTTTACCACACTACAAGGATTGAGTATAATGTTGTATAGTTTGACCTAATCATGAACCTAACTATGTTCTCTCCTCTAATAATCGAACTGAAGATGTTTGGGTTTTTTGGTAGACCAATATGGTTTTCCCTCACCATGCCCCAACCATGCACAGATGTGTAAAACTCCAAAAACATCAAAAGTTAACCAAACAAATGATGGAATATTCCAAATGAATGATAGTCTAAATAGAGGATGTAATTACCTAAAATAAATACTAGGATGTGAAAATTTTCCCTAACATATTTCTTTCTACCCACAAAAACTATGTCAAAGAATATGGGTCCAAAAATATAAGAGGTCGTTAATTCCTATTGATAGACTTCGACTACAATGTCCCAAGAGTATCAAATCCATAATGTCACTAAACATAGAATTTTGTTATAGATCTCCAACATGGAAACATTACTTGAGAATAAATAACTTGCAATGGTTGTTCAGTCCTAAACATATCATGTTCTATATCGATTACATCTCAATTCAAAAGAAGAGATGGTTTGAGCTGATACTTCTTGATTAGGGACTCATGGAAAAACTTATGGATTAAATATAACTAAGGTAGTAAATCCATGAAATGATACACATTCATAACAAATTAAATTATTTAAAAAGGTATTTCTTACATTGGACAGAGCTTCCCTTGTTTTCTAAGTCATTTTTTACCCAACTATGGTGATACTTTTAAGAACAACAATTCACTGACTATAAACTCTAGAGGAAAATGACCGTGATCTTTATAAGATTTGTATCATCTGTGAGATGTCACCATAGAATAAAATATCATATAAACCATTCGCATTGTTTTCTAATTGAGCCTATAACCTAAAAAATAATCATCAACAATATCAGACCAATATAGAGGTGACTTTTAAGGTTAACCATATATATATTTAATAGGTGTCATCATGATGAATGATTGGTGACTGATGTTATGAAAAAATTATTCCATTCCAAAATTCACTTCCCAAACACCATTGGGATCCAAGACATTATCATGGAAGATATATTCGAGAATTTATATATCATTTTATATCTTCTCGTCCATTTAAGAATTTAATTTTTCAATCAACTTGATCCATGTTCTTATCACATCATGTAGGTCATTCTAAAACTGATAGGTAAAGTGAGGGTCCCTATACAAAAAATTGGAAATTGGAGTCTAAAGATACCTGACCATATCATTTACATACAACTTCTCCATGCACTCTACATTATTGGTTTTCTAAAATGCCAGTTTATGATCCAAAATAGAAAAATATTCTTGATCCAAATCCAAATAAAATTATTAACCTAGGGATTCTGAGGTAATAACACAATAAAATCCATTAATATCTTATTTAATTGTTATATTGGAAATGGGAAAGGAGAAATAATTCCAAAATGATTGTGGTCCTCATCCTTTATATGTTATAAAGATTATCATATAGATATGAAGTAAGATATTTATTCTTTCATACCATGCCACTTGAACTAATGCTTCAGGTCATAAAACATCTTTTTAGTGCCAGGGTAGTCAACTCACAAATAATGATGACAATTTCCCAACACTACATTCCACATAATCAATAGAACAACATACTATATTCTGAAGAAATAATTCCTTTTATTGATTGAGGCCACTCTCTGATGGTATCCCCACCATAAAAATAATTCATGATATTCAAAAACTCATTTTGTTTATTCTACTTTTTTAAAATCATATCAATGAGATATGATGACAAAATAATACATGACTAAACATTACCAAAATCATTCTCTCATAACCCCAACTGTGTTAGAGAAAAGTATCCCATCATGTTCCACTCATCCTTCACTTCCATCATATGGTGAAAATGATACATCCTAAAAATAGAATGAGCAACCACATTACCCTTTCTATTTGTATAGGAAATGTAAAATTCAAATAAATTTGGGTATTCAACGAATAATCTAGGTTGGAGATTCAAATATTTTTAAGAAAATATATACCCCTAATTATGATGGTTAGAGTAAACAATACAATTCTTCCAGAAAAAATAATAACTTTTAATGGAATTCTAAATAGCTACATGATATAAATCATGAGTGGGAAAATTTCTCTAATGTGTTTGATTCTGATGCAATCCATAAGCCAACACATGATCTCCTTGTATAAGGATGAAATTCAAACCTACACCATAAGAATTAAAAGAAACCATATATCTATGTTTGTACACTATTAGATTCAAAATAAGTGATGAGGTCAAATTCCACTTTAGTTCATCAAATAACACATGACACTTAGAATCCCAAAAAAACATCACCCCTTATAGGTGAGAGAAGTCAAAGATGATTCATGTTCTGAGAAGTCCTTTATAAACTATAGATAATATCATGTCAACCCCCAAGATATTGGAATTTAAAAGTTATTACATAGTTCTACCCATGACATTAAAATGATCACCTTTTTAAAATCAACTGAGATACAATATTAGGGCACCATGTTTCCCAAGAACATAACTTCTTGAATTTAGAATTGGTGCATTGTAAATTTCCCATATATTTCATTTTCTCTTAGGCTTCCCAAAACAAGATTCATGTTGTAGTATGACTTCCTTATGTATCTATGAAAACCATAACCTCATCCATAAACACCATGAAAATAGTGTCATGATAATTGTGGAAAATCTGGTTCATTAGTTTCATGAAGATAATATAAGCAGTAGTTAAGCTCAATAGAATCATGAGGTACTAGAAATGGTTATTCTTACTTCTGAAGGAGACCTTCAGAATATCTAGATCCTTCATTTTGAGCTAGTCATAACTATACCAAATATAAATTTTATAGAACCACTTTTACTCTTTCAACTGGTAGAATGAGCCATCAATGTGTGGAAAGGGATATTTATTCTTAACAATTATTTTATTGGTATTTTGATAATAAAGGCATAAGAGTATAGTTCCATCAGAATTATATGTTAACAGAACATTCTAATACCTATGTGATAAAATAAATAATATAAATCCCTTGTATATAAAATAATACAAATTAATTTTAAGTGTTTCAACTCAGTTGAATCCATAATGTATGAATTAATTGAAAAAAGAAGAGTTCCCAGCACTAGGACAGTAGAGAATTCAACTACTCTCTTCTGACAAAAAAATAAAAAATCATCTAGAAATACCTCAGAAAACACATTAAATATAAGAGTATTCTCACCACTAAAATATTAATGACTATGTTATTTCATATATAAAGAAACCAATATTCCAGGATCTAAAGGGGGAGGTCCCACCCAACTATAAACTATGTCCCATTCTCTTTGAAACACATGGAAATTACCATCGGGGTAGTAAAACACCCTCCCTGATGGTAATAATAAATTTATGATTTGTGAGAAATCAACCAGTTCATAAATGTAATAACATCAAAGAATTATTTTTTCGAGAACTATTAAATCCCAAACTAGATCAACATCGCACAAAAAGAAAGAGCATGAGGGGAATCAAAAACTCATCAACTTATTTTTTATAAAGGCATCACAAATTCCATAATGAATACGATGAGTTATGTTGTACATTTTGAAAGATCCAAAAAACCTATAAATAGAAAGGATTTAGATAGACCTATATAAAATAAAGTAGATTCAAGGGTTTTAGTAATAGAATTGGTGCCTCTAACAGTTCCAATACATACCCCAACCTCTATTAGAGACTTTTCCACAACATGTACCTACTTTGTTTCAGAGGCCTATGACTAGATCCTTGTTATTTGTGAAAAATATCAGTACACCATAGATCCTTTAGGTTCTAATGAGAATTTTCTATAGAACTGAGAATAAAAATAAAATCCAAACTTTGAAAATGAACATTGAATTCAAAAGAGTCGTATATGTTTAGATACATAGAACAAAAGAACTTTTTGTTCTCTATTGAACCACACTCACAATAATTGAAGACTTACCCATTTATAATGGAATAAAAAATGATTCAAAGAAATAAAATTACTATTTCCTTTTAAAAACATTATCCCTTTTCTCTTCCGCTTATAAGAATTACTAAATATGCCCCCATAGGTGGGAGGGACTCTAGTTATCCCTAACATACCACAAGGACAATCTACATAATCAATTCACTATCTATCTCCTTTGGATAGATATAAATTCCTATCATGACTTAATGAGACATAATATAATGTTGAAGACCCATTTGAATCCTCCAAGAATTTATTTTCTCATTATACACAATCCCAGTAAAAAATAAGACTAACTTAATAAATTGGTCAATATATTCCATTATTGTTTGTTGGAATTTCTTAAAGTTGAGGAACTCCATATATTTAAATATGGTTATAGACTACATGTAGAATTTATAAATGATGATATCATTGAAGTATTTACAATATTATCCCCCCATACTTAGTTTCCAAAACAACTGATCCCCATCATCTTACACTTAAGACTTATAGATTGAATTCAAGAAAACTAAACTTTACTAAATTAGGAGTCTTTAAGAATTCAAATAATCTTTCAATATTTCCTACCCAATACTATACCAACTGGTGGTAATTATTCCCTTAAAAAGATATTGGTTTTTGGTGAATAAACTTTTTGGCCTAATTCTAATCCTCAGCCATTAGAGGTCCCACCTCTCTATGCAGAAAAAGAGACAGTTCCACACCTTATTCCACCAATTGAACTATTCAAAAAACTACATAGATGAGATTCTAATCAACCAAGTGTTTAACTTTGATTTTCATATGTAACAGCATCCAGAGGTTTTTCTAAATTTTTTAAGGGGGTAAGGTACCACACATCATCTGACATGAATACACAAGAACATGTGACCAAAAAATCAATTCTAAATTAAAACTAAAGTATTCAACCTGAATTATGAAGATGTATGGAAAATAAGGAGAGATAAAAATCATTATAAATCCTAAAAGATATATTTCCTAACCATTGAAGGTAACTTAAATATTTTAAGGGTGAGTTCTTGCCAAGAACTCTCTCAAAACATAACCATTATGTCTAATAATTCATATAACCTATCTACTAAGACATCCCAAGATAAAAACTAATAATAAAAGTAGACTAACTCCAGTTTCAACTAATTTTTCATGAGTCATCCTAAACTACACAAAAAAATAGAAAAGAAGAAAAAACTATCAAAACCAAAATAGTGTTCATTCTCCCCACTGGCTACTGACAAAAAATAGGGAAACAAGAACTACCATTGGAAATTATTTTTCAACAAAATAGCATAAAATGGGATAGCATGAAGAAATAGAATTTCAAAATTACAATATACAACAATAGTAGAAAAAGACCCAAAATTAAGGTAATAAAGGTACCTAAATCCAAAAACAAAACAAAAAACCAAGTACTACATAACCCCAATACCAAGTTACATGTAGTCAACTATATACTCCCTCACCCTGCTAATGAGAAAACCTTCTAGCACCCGTTGGCACCTTTCCTTTACCTACATATGATAAAACAAGAACTACATACACTTATGTATGAAAACAGGTCTTTGACAAAAGAAAGCCTTGTAGCATCCCACTATTTGTTCCATAAGTAGTTTTCATTAAATGATACAATCAGGATCGTTTTATAAGAATATAATTCATGATATTAGACTTCCAAAAATTTACCAAAAACATTTAAATTCACTTCTTTTCAATAGTTTATAAATAAGTTACAGAAAAATTGTTTTCAATGAAATTCAAAATATATAATTTATCATTTATGATGAATACATCATAAATCTACATTAATAAAAATCACAATGGAAATATCCCTGAGATAATATAGGTCTAGGATATATAAGAAGCTCATCCATTATAATAGTATGGACTAGTTCACACTAAAAAATTCCCTAGAATAATGACCTAAGGAATAGGGGAACACTCTAATGTGTGATCCACCATATGATTTTGTGTTAATGAGTCTCAAACACAATGTCCTATTGAGAAGAGGAACACCCTAATGTGTGAACCTCATTACGAGAAATTGAAACAATCCCCTACACCACACCCACCTCCTATATACCCCAGGATCCAAGGTACTAAACATTTAAAATCATTCCCAAAGTCCATATCACATTTTAAAAAATCAAACAAAAAATCCGTATTCACAACAAAACCCCAATTTAAAATCTAATTTCCATAAAGAAGCTAATGGTACATTGTAATCACCCTTTATTTTTAAAATAAAAAGGGGAAACCCATTTTATTTCAAAAACTGTAATATGTTCCTTTAAATAAATCATATATCACTCAATTAATATTATATAAATCAATTTTGGAAAATTTGAAGCACGCTTAGTTTATAACACAAATACTTTATAAAAACGACCATCCTAAAAACACTTGGGATTCTTACACTCACACGAGGTCAAAAATAAATGTTGGATTAATGTTTTAATAAGAATATGAATAACCCTATGCCCAAAATTCCCAACTAATAATCTCAAATTAATTAATTATAGAATAATGGAAGAATGGTTAATCACATACCAAATCTATTCTTAATGAACTCTTGATGAACAAAGAATATATGTTCAATAATTCCAAATTCACAATGGATCTATATAAACCCAATTAAAATATTTCACAACCCTTAGATCTAGAATAAACTGACCAGATCTAAGGTTTTATTCCAAATGAAAAGAGTATATCTAAAATAAAAATGAAGAATTATAGAGAATAGGAACATACCATCAAATTACTAGATATTGTTTTATGTTCAGGATGAAAAGAGAGGATCTAGAGGAATGGTGAAGAAACAAATAATGAAAGATACCATAAATTTCCTAGATCTTGTACTCTTATATCCAGTCAATCCCTAGTTTGAATGTCAATGAATCCAAAAAATCTCCATATTTAGTCTCCTAAGTTGAGTTCCCAAATCATGAGATGCAAAATGATAGGAAATTAATTTTTTCTAGTATTTAAAAAATATTATTAATTAATTAATGATTATTGGGTTTCCACACAGTTCATAAGATCATGATCCAAACAAGTACCCCTTTCTAGGATAGTAGGTAGTTTCATGGTTTAGATAAATTGTTTAAAACCCATGTTCTAACTATGGGAAACACCTATGTCCCATGATTTATAGTTTATGGAAAAGGCCACATGGTTTTATCTCACCATGTGAAGCACCCATAACATAACATACATAAATATTACATTATTTTAGATGTATTGGTATTCTCCCCTGTTCAATTTCATAGTATTTAAAATTTGATATCTATCTAAAATAATGGAATTTTTAGAAATAATTTCATTTTTCTGTAAAAATATAATAGATAGGAATATAAATATAATAGATAAATAAAACAAAACATAGTATGTAATAGTAAAATATATAAGACATTAC
The DNA here is from genome assembly GCA_963277665.1 of Viscum album. NCBI lineage: Eukaryota > Viridiplantae > Streptophyta > Magnoliopsida > Santalales > Viscaceae > Viscum > Viscum album. The sequence continues at coordinate 1,472,871,489 of OY728132.1, read as the reverse complement.
AACTCTATCAAAGAAAACATCTACAGTAGTTGTTGTAATCCTATTATATGAAGTGGAAGCATTGGGCTAAAAATATAGTTTGTATCACTCACATGTGTGCTCCTTTCCAATGGATCATATTTTAAATGAATTTCCCATTGAAGACTCATCTTTTATATTGTATTTAAGGTCCATTTTTAATTTTCTTCATTCCCACAACCATAAAAAAATAATATTAGAAAATATCAATCGAATGAATATAAACATGATCAAACCCTACTCCAATAGACGAAAAATTAGCCTAATTTAATATAAAAATATAGAACTAAGCTAAATTGTATCATCTAAAACCAAAAAATATATAATTATGTTAAAATGATTCTAGTAAAAATGAATCTATGGACATTAACTACAATTCTAGAAGAATAAAAGATATAAATCACATGAAATATAGATATCAAATGTACTATTCATCTCACATATACATGGATAAAAAATGATAGAATCATGAAATAAGAGGTATTTATGGATCTATAGATTTTAGAAACTTTATAATAGCAATGAAAATTAATATAAACATCTAATCTATTTAAAATTTAAGAATATGTGTGTTAAATTATTATAGATGTACTAAACTATGCATATTGAAACCCGATATATAAATGAAATCCTAAAAAATGTAATGATCTAAGACATTCAGTAGTTTCAAAAAAATTGAACGAAGTATACAATATTATACATAAAATAAAATTGATAAATTAAATACATATAATAAAATATAAGCTTAAATCTGTACATTTTTAAATAAAAATTACTAAAAACATTAAATGAATCCAATGAATCTCTACATTTCTATAACTAACTGATTATGTCTATGTGGAAAGTAAACACACTTTTAGATTCATTACCTCTCTAGTCGAGCCAGTCTATGAAATATGTAAGGTAATTTTAATATTAAATTGAAATTAATGGTAGATTAATGAATATAAATAACCCTTATAGCAGAATCATTTTATCTTCTGAGATTTCATCTCTTTATAATGTAAGAAGACGTTATTTTAAATAGATGATCTTTTTTTTTGCATTATAAATCCAAATTTGTTCAATCACATCCTCTTTGGAGGTCACTTGTTCAAATTCATATAGAAAATTATTCTTCACTAAAATTTTGTATTTTAATTTGGGTGGATCTAGGAAATTTTTGTATAATATATGTTTTAGCGTGAAAATAATGATAGTAAATATACCAAAGTTATTAGTTTTTTTGAAATGATAAATCTAAAGAGAAATTAGAATCATATACCGAAGTTACAAAACTGGAAAGAGAAATGTAAAAAATTTCAGGTTGTTGATTTCTATTGGTTGATAATTTAATGTGTTCCATATCCTAAATAACAATATTGAATGGAAATGGTAACTAATTATTTAATTTTTCAGATCAACTAAATAATTTATGAACAAAAATGTAAAAAATTTATAAATTGAACTTTGTGTTTATATATTAATTTTTAATTTGTAAAATTTTTAAATTATTGTTATAAATGAAAAAATAAAATTGATAACCATTGAAATAAAATTTGAATACATACCTCATTTATATATGTAGTACTATTGGGATCTTTCAACTCATTTACATCATCTGTAACAAAAATCAAGTTGAATTGTTTTTTATCACATGGTCGTTGATGGTTATGTATATTGTAATCTGAAATGTCAATAATCTTGATTAGTTTTTTATATTTGAATACATTCATCTTGGATAGAAAACAAAATTAATCATTTTCTTGAATTAAATATATGTTTTTAGTGAAGTAATTTAGAAATTTTTTTAGTATAAACATAATAAATAATGACATATATAAATAAGATTGTTTCTTAGCTGAGGCGCTGATTTTGGTACAAATTGAATCAATTATTTATCAAAGATAACAACATACATACATTTAGTAGCGCTAATGACCAATATATATAGTTGGTATCTATAATAATATATAATGTAGTTGTCATAAACATTGTATAACATCCTGTATTTTAAATGTTTGAATAGTATTTTTACTTTCTATAATAGAGTACGATCCACTAAAAATGGTTTTTAAAATTGATAGTAATAGTAGAATGAGTTAATTTTAAATCATTTCAAACACATGATTAATGTTAGTCTAAAATTTTAAAACAAAATTATACATTATTAATGAAACATATTTCTATTATCGTAATTCATTACTATGAACTATTACCTTGGTATAGTTAGAATTTGGAGTATACCATAAATGGATTCATCAAACATCACCTAAAATCTGTATAAGTACAAATTCAAACAATGGAGAACACCAAAAACCCACTACACAAAATAAATACATTTGGAAATAAGAGATGAAATTTTTTTTATGCATAAAAGTTCATTGCATTCACTATCGATGTGACTTTTTTTAAAAAATACCCCCGACTAATAACCAAAAAAACCAAAAAAACATAAAGAAATAATTTATCATAAAAAATAATATACTGGAAGTATGAAAAATATATGAAAACTTTCTAGAAAATATACTAAAATTTGTTTAAATATATATATAAAGATAAAAATGGAAAGAATAATATTATGGAACGTAATGAATTTTTTATTTAATATTCAAGAAAACATAATCATTGATTTTAATAAATCACAGTTTCAAATAATCAAAGTCACCATGAGCGGTTATAATTCATATATGGAAATTTTAAAAAGAAACAATATCTATACATTACACATTATATGTATACAAATAAATACATAATTATGTTTTCTAATTAACTATTTAGTGTATTTGTAAAATACATCAGTATATACCTTATTATGCATTGAAATTTTAAACCCCATTAAATAAAAATGGGACTATTAAGCCAATTAATAAAAACAACACATTGTTGGATGTCCATATAAATCAACAAAGAATTATATTTCATTGAGGCACATATACAAGATTGTGATAAAATAATAAGTTAACCCAATATTTTTTCAAGGTAATTAATAAAATATTTAATTGCCTTATAAGATCAACTCATCTCTCTTTTAAGCCCATGATCAACAAAATCATTACTAAGAGATTCACCTACCACTACACTGAGAATAAAAACATGGGTTTGTGAATTTAAAAACTATAACATGATAAACCGGTATAGGAAGTTTCTATAGACGCTCAACTATATGATCAAGTTCCAAACTATGATGTAGAATGCTCAAATATGCTTTAGTTTTCTAGAATCTGTAAAAAAATGGGTATAATGTCTTCTTTGAAAGTATTCGCCAATTTTATACATGATTTAGAAAGTGATTCATGTAACGACCAAAAATTTAATTAATGAAAATTACTCTTGATCTAATTAAATATATTATTATGTAAAATGGTTGTATAAAACATATTCACTTCCTTGGTTTTATTTTTTTTAACATTAGAATACCGTTAATAATTTTTAACTTTTCTAATATAGTCATTGAATAGTGGTCACATTATTAGTATAAATATAGAGCAATAACAAATCCAATTTACTCAGAAAAAGGTAGTGATGGCCGCATCCAGTGTAATTAGTCTAGATGAATACAATTTTTTGGATTTTGAGAAGGATGTGGAATCACTACAATTTTCTCATGACCATACCCAATCCGAGCATTAACACGTTAAGCTTGAATAGAACCGCCTACGGGAGAAGTGGAAGTTAATAGAGATTACCACCCAAGCAATGTTATCCGAGCCACCCTAGGAGTCTATCAATATCCAAGACCTTACCCTTAGGTTTTAGGAAGGTGATATAAGTGGATATGTAAAAATACCTTAGCATTATGATTATGTGCATTATTTTTGAGTATAATAAAGAATATACATTCATTTTATTATTGTCACTTTGTAAATAGTTTGTAAAGTACAAATTGTATTTTTAGTTGATATTAAATTTTGATGCACTAATGGATTTTTGAATTAAATAATATTTTAGTAAAATATTGTTACTAAATTACTTTTTATTAAATATAAATGATCATTCAATTTTTATGTATATAATTTTAATGTTTATTAGTGTTTGAAATCCATTTTTATCAAAACCCAAGAATTTTCGATAAATGTCAGTTTTTAATTTAAATAAAAAAATTATAATATTTAGAAAATTAATTAGATAAAATAATTATTATTTTTGGATTCAGGATGTCGATATTAACTAATGGTTAAATTTTCATAGTTTTTTGAGTCAATCGAATTTTTGGGTAAAAATTAAAAACTGTTTAAATATATAATGTTTTCCATAACAACATAATGACACAATAGTGATGTAATAAAATAAGAAAAATGAGGTGTTAATAAAATATATTCTTTACCTTTAAGATAATGTTATTATAGGTTTATTTATTTATTTTACAAACCTTTAGTGGACCCTCCAAAACGTATATGAAATTTTAACTTTTAAAAAGATTTCCTAGAGAGTGTCACTCACCTCTACATAATAAAAACTATTATTTTAATAATCTCAACCATTGGACTTGTAAAATATTGTTCTCCACCTGCCGTTTTAAAACTATAGTTGAAAAACCCATGGGTTGGTTTGAGGTTTTGATTATTTTAATGTGTGGGGTCCAAAACCTAAAAAATAAAGAATTCTCACTCTTTCCTATATAGACCCACCCAAGATCCAAATTTTCTACACTTAAAAACCATTTATGACGTCCCTAACCTTCCCTCATCTATATAAAATACTCTTAAGGCACCTCAATCACCCAATAATCCTCTCTCAAGCCTCTCCAAATCCTTTTGGATCACACTTCCAAGTAAGGGATTTCTTCCTTTCTCATTTTTGTCCAAATTTCATTGTGTTGTTTTCAATTAAAAATTTTGGGGTATGATTTAGAACCTCCCACATACTTTCTTATTTGTGTTTTAATGATGAGATACCTCTTTCTATCTCATTAATTCCTTCTATGTACAACCATTACCATGAAAATTTTAGTGAACATTTTAACATCTTTTACCCACCTTCTAGGCACATTTCAAAATTTGCATAAAACGTAATTTTACAGCTTCTGTGAATTGAATTTGAAAAATCTGAGAGACACGATTGATATCAGTAAGAAAAATTTGGTTCAATAATATGAACATAATTTTTTGTGAATAGTAACTTTTCACTTTTATTTAACACGGTTAAAAGTAAATAGGGTAATAAAAGGTAAAAATGATATTATAATTAAAATAACACATGTTCTAATTCTATTTGATAAGTGTATTTCGACCAAAATCAACCACAGTAATAAACTATGATTCTTTTGGTCCACTTGTATTAGATTATGACATATATTATTATTTTATTTAAAAAGGAGTAAAAAGAGTTAAATTAAAATTTTCATAACTAAAACATTTTTAATATAGAGTTACACAAAAGATAAATTCAACTATAAATATTCATTAAAAATATTGAATTTTTTCCTATATAATTGTATTTAATTTATTGTTTTTATACATTATATAATTAAATTTATTTTTGAAACAGCGATGATGCAGTAATTACTTTATTAATAAAAGATTAAAATAATTGATATTTTAAATATCTAAGTAAATGAAAATTGAGACTTTTCATGAATTCAACTAATTTTAGTGGTTAATATGACATGTTAGGGTTGATTAAATAAATTTTTTCTAATTTATAATTTTTTTATTACTATCACAAAAACACAAAACCAAATTGTGTCAAAATTGACATAAATGAGTTTTTTCAAAAAATAATTATATTATTAATTGATATAATATTCCTAAAAATATAAGTTTTGAACAAAGTACTTAAATAAGGTTATATTTATTAATAATTAACCACTTGGGGTTCTCTTTTATTTTTATAGTAAGTTTATTAACCATTTATTATAATAATACAAAAATATAAGGTAAAATTTAATCTATTTAACTAAGAGTTAAATCTAAAATATAAGGTTATTATGGTGACCTAAAACTGTCTAAAACCAATTGGTTGAGATTTTTTAGACCCATCACTACCATATCCTAGAAATAAATCATTTTGGATACATTATAAACCGAATATGATTGTATAATAAAATAATTTTTCAAGATTTTCCTAAAGTGACCCTCACCTCTATAATAAAAATGCACTTACCCTTCTCTCAAAATAACAACTCCAAATCCATTTGCCTCAGCCAAAACCTACTCAAATATCCTTAGAACTACACTCAATTGGACCTAGAGGTCTTTATTTGATCATAAATCCATCCTAAAGATACCTTTTGATCAACTCAAAAGGAAATACCCAAAGAAGAGGTAATAATTTCTCCACCTCTTTCAAAAAAAAATTCTTCTTCCACATCCTCTATATTTGTTGTTTCCATACCAAAATAATAACTAAATTACCTTATACATAATTTGATGTTATTATAAATATGGTACCATCATATTCATTATTCTATCCATTCTAATAATTACAAGTGACCATATGTGCGAACCTATGGCTTACCGTCTCCACGTCGTGGTATAGTTTGTTAGTCAAACACTTCATTATTTGCATGAGTATAATAATGAGAATAACTTATGTGAATAATAAATATAAAATTTTATTTATTCTATATATATGACATACCATCAAATTATATACTATTTTACCATCAATAGAATGATATTTTTTCTTGTGCATACATACGGATTATCGTCTCCACGAACGCAATGAAATTCATTCCCCATCATAACTATTCAAGAATAATTTTCATTTTATAATTAAAAATAATTCTTAAGAACTTAATATCATTCTGGATATGAATCAAATAATCATATGCCTAAAAATGGCTTTTGTAACCAAGCATATAAAGGGAAATTAATCAGTTAACACCCGAAACAATGATACTATAAAAATATTACTAAAAATACAATATTAGAAGATCACATATGATATCATATTTCTATATGTTTTTCCTATATAATTTAATAAAAATTATTTAACTATTATATAGGAGGTTAAATTAACCTCTACCAAGGAAAGGTACAATGTAAGGGTTATTTCTATAATCTCTTCACTATCCAAGGTTTTTTATACATGAGGATCTACTGGGACCCCTTTCTCATCCACATCCATGTTTCTTAAAAATGTATTTCAAAAAATTTTAACTATTTAAAAGACTATGGGTTATATTAATTTATACCCTCATTTTAATTTTTATAAAATGGTTCAAATATAATCTTTCCATCATTTTCCAAACATGGTACTTTATGACCTTTTTGAAAAATTAAGGTAAGAATGTTTTTTAACTTATGTGGTGGGTGTGGATATTTTTCACCATTATAACACCTTCAAAGCTTCCCTTATAAGATTATAAGAGTTTTTTAAAAATAATTATTTTAATTTATAATTATGTGACTTTTTAATTATTTAAAAATAGAAAGATATATTTCTCTAGAATTGTTTTTATTTCATCTATGTCAATATCCTTTGATGGATTTTACACTTGTTTGAAGTTTATTTATTATGATAAAATATTCCATACTATATTGAAGGTTTTTTTATTTGTATGATTGTGTATGAGTTATTTTTATACCATTTATGGTTTATGGTTAAACTATTACATTTTGTATACTTTTTTTAATGCGTATTTTTATGTTATGTTTCAACCTTTTCATATGAGGAATGCATTGGACTTAGTACCTGATAGGTGGACCCCACTATAGCTCCTAGATGCATTGGTAGGTCAAATGAGAGAAACTAGTGTATTGGCACAATTCCTTGACAAAATCTTATTTGTAGTCTTCGCACGAGGCCTTGACTATGTGGTTAGGAAGTTTGTCATTATGTATGCAATCATTATGAAATTGGTTTTTGATTTTTCATGTGATTATTCAAATAGTAGAATATCCATGGGAATAATTAAATGGAATTATTTGATTTATATTTTCCATATTATGCTGACTTTTATGTTTAAAAAGTTTATGTTTTAGTCTTATACATTGCCTTAAATTTTTATGCTTATTTATGACAGATTCCTCTATTTTGTTATCCTTACTGAGTATCTGATTCTTTCAATGTTTTATTTTTACCAGGATATGAATAATTTTTTTATGGTTGACCTAGAAGGATAGGCTAAGTGATATAAGTGTGTTCAAAGGGGATATTTTTTTGTTCATGATGTATTGTAAAACTCATGTATGTATCTAGAACATCCAAGGCTACTAAAATAATCGGTCTTTCGAGACATGATTTTACGTGGTCATTAAAATGTTATTTAATAATTTACCGACTCTAGGTAATTAGGGTTGGGGCGTTATAGTTGGTATCAGATTAATTTTATTACAAACCTTGTAAGAAAGATTTAGATAAACTATGACTATAGAACATTACCCTAAGATAGAATTTGAGGATTAGTATAGAAGAACTTCCTATAATTTTGGTAATGTATAGATTTTGTGAGTTTTTTATGAAATACATTCCTATATAGATATGAGATGGTAGATGCAGATCTGGAACAGATGTACATAGGAGTGAAAACTCTTACAAGGATTTTCAGGCTTGACTCGGGGTATCCTAGTACATGACAATGGGCCTTGTTGAAATCTTGGTTATGACACTCCCAGGGGATATTCTTAGGATAATTCACATTTTCGTTAAAAACAATTATGAAGGATTTATGATTATATACCTCCCAGAAGATATCATTTTAATGATTATGGATTATATCCATAAACTGTTCAACTTATTCTATGTGTTTTACAAGTTTGGAATTATATATTGCGATTCATAAACTAATATAGTGTATGACATTATTTTCAAATGGAACCTAGTGGATGGAATGGAAACTATATCAATGCATGTAATCCATGTAGGGTTTCGCTCATACTCAATATATTTATATTAGATCTAGTGATACAACTAGTTCTGATTAGATTATCACCATACTGGGACAACTCACTCAGGTTATGAATAATAACCTTACCTGTATAGAGAACCCTGATCCACAACGCGAAGGTTCAATGTTAGATAACTTCATGAAGTATCAACCACCAACATTCAATGGGACTATTAATCCGTTTTTAGCTGACCTATGGATAAGTTCCAGAGAGAAAATATTTCATACTTTGGGGAGTAGCGAAAGAGAAAATATTGTCTTGGCAGTTCATCACCTCAAAGAAGATGCATATCAATGGTGGTCATTAATTCAAAACACAAAATAGCATGAAGAAGTATCAAATATAAAATGGAGGGAATTTAAAGATATTTTCTTAGAAAAATAATTTCCTCGTGACAATCAAGAGGATATGGAATGACAATTTCTGAGTCTGAAGAAATAGGAGGATGACAGTGTCACAAAGTTTGAGTCTAACCGTACAATGTTAGAAAGGCATAAAAAAAATTATATACATAACCCAAGGAGTAATATTGTTCGATTCTTCGATGGGTTAAAATCATTTATCCTTCATGAATTAGTCTCACAATCCTTCTAATTATATAATTATATTATCTCATACGCTATCAAGATAGAAAAGGAATTCTCTATGTCTTATTACCTTAAAGCAAATTAAGAGAAGAAGAGATCTGATAAACTCTCTGGAAATAGAAATAAGGCGAATAAGGTAAAATTCATATATCCATCCTACGGTAAATATGTGATGAAATGCCCCGGTACTTTCTTGAAGGGAATTGAAGTCTATTACACGTGTGGTGAAAAGGGACAACAAGATCGTTATTTCAAGGGAAAGAAATATTTTTTCATTGTTCAATGCTACAATTATTGAGAAATGGAGAATTATTAAAATGAATGTCCTATGTGCCAAGGAAACATACCTCAAAAAAGGCCAAGGGAGCAATTCCAAGCTTATGTGATCACTACTGTTGTGGTTGATTCTTTGAAAGATGTGGTGGTAGGTAATTTAATGGTTTCCTAAAGTTTATCCAATGCTTTATTTGATTCAGGATCATCACATTGTTTCATACCTTCCTAGTTTTCTATGAAAATTAGATATTTCCAATTTGATTTAATAAGGAAGTTTTCAGTCAAAACTCTTAAGGGAAGTATCATTGCAACAAAGTTTTGTGAATCAGTTCCCATTTGGGCATATAAATGTTCTTTATCTGCTGATCTCATCATCATACCCATTATTTAATTTGACATAATCTGTAGTATAGATTGTCTTTCGGACCATGAGGCGAAAAATTATTATAAGAATAAGGAGGTTAAATTTTTTTATGATGATAAGATGTACCTTATCTTTAGAGAAGAAATCTCAACACATGATTATTATCTAGATCCACCCCCACTATATCTACTAAATTAAATTATTGGGGAGGAAGAGAGTGAAATAACTATGGGTGAGGAAAAGAATGTTCAAATATAGGATGTACCTATTGTGCAAGAATATGTTGATGTGTTTCCAAAGGATTTACCTGGACATCCTCTAGAATGAGAAATTGAGTTTTTTATTGATGTAATTCCTTGTTCCATTCCTATATTGAAGACCCCTTATAAAATTTCCACTGTGGAATTAGTGGAACTAATGAAAAAACTAGATGAATTGAGTAATAATGGATTTATTCTCCCTAGTGTTTCTCCATAGGGAGCCCGTGTTCTATTTGTTAAAAATAAAGATAGATCCATGAGGGTTTGCATTAACTATAGGGAGATCAATGCTATAAAAATAAAGAACAAATATCACCTACCTCTCATTGAAGATTTATTTGATCTACATCATGGAGCTCAATATTTTTCAAAGATTGACCTTTGATCTGGATATCATAAGTTGTGTTTGAAGAAGGAGGAAATTCAGAAAACTACATTTCGAACTATGTACGAGTATTATGAGTTTACAGTAATGCCTTTTGGACTAACTAATGAACCCTATATTTTCCGAGATATAATGTATAGGGGTTTTAAGTTATATATTGATGAATTTTTAGTGGAATTTATTGGTGATATCTTTTTATAATCAAAAATATATGAAGATCATGAAAATAACTTATGTATTATTCTGAAAACCCTTAGAAGAAATTAATTATATGGGATGTTTAGAAAGTGTGAATTCTAGATTCAAGAAAATTCTTTTCTTGGACATGTTGTCACTAAGTATGGAATCTATATTAATCTATCTAAGAAAGGAGAAATGGAAAAATGTCCTGCACCAAGGAGTATAACTGAGGTACACAGTTTTATTGGTTGAGTAGGTTATTATCGGCATTTCTTCCAGAATTTTTCCTGATTGGAAAAACCATTAACCAAACTCACATGTGAAGGGGTTAAATTTGTTTTAAAAAAATAATGTGAATAATGTTTTGAATAACTAAAGAGAATATTATTCAATTCTCTTATCTTGACTCTACCATCGGGGAATGATGGGTTTTTTATTTATAGTGATGCTTCAAAAAAGGATTTGGTTGTGTCCTTATGCTTAATGGTAGGTTTATTGCCTATGAATCGTGAAATCTAAAAATTCATGAACAAAACTATCCCACTTATGATCCTGAGTTAGCAGCCGTAATATTTTATTTTAGGATATGGAGACACTATCTCTATGGTGAAAAATGTGAGATATATACCAATCATGAGAGTTTGATGTATATTTTCTCATAGAAATAATTCAACATGAAGAAAATATGATGTCTTAAACTAGTCAAGGATTATAATTTCACTATACACTACGACCCTGGGAAGGAAAATAAGGTGATGGAATATTTTAGTAGAATGTATCATGGATATTTGAACCAGATGAGATTTGAAAGGGACCATATGTTCATGGATCTAGTAAAGTTGGATATAGGAATAATCCTTGATGTTGAAACACCAATAATTTTTAAAATGGTTTCCAAAACATCTTTACTAGAAAGGATAAAAAGTTCTCAGACTGATGATGAGGAGTTTCAAAAGAAAATTAATGTTGTGAAGGATGGTAGATTGATTGACTTCGTATATGAAGTTAGAATTTGGAAATTCGGGAAGAGACATTGTGTTCCAAACATACCTGATCTAAAAAGGGAATTATTAGATTATTCACATAGATAAAATTTCTCTATACACCCTAGTAACACTAAGATGTATAGATATTTGAAGGAATATTTTTGGTGGGACAACATGAAGAGAGAGATTGCTGATTTTGTGTCAACATGTATTGTTTATCAACAAGTGAAAGCTTGAAGGAAACATCATAGAGGAGTCATGCTACCTATTACCATACCTGAGTGGAAATGGGATGATATTACGATGGACTTTGTCATGGGACTACTAGAGACTCCTAGAAAGAATGATGCAATATGGATAATTGTTGATCCTCTTACCAAGTTGGAACATTTTCTTTGATATAAGAGAAGATTTACCACTTAAATGTTTATAAAGAATATATATTAATGAAGTTGTAAGATATCATGGATTACCCCTATTGATTTTTTTAATCATAATCACCATTTTATATCAAGATTATGGAAAAGTATTCAGAAGACCCTGGATATTAAACTTTGTTTGAGCATTGCCCAACACCCAATAACTGATGGAAAATCAGAACAGAATATTCAAACCTTAGAAGACATGTTGTGATATTAATCACTTGACTTTCAAGGTATTTCAGATCAATATTTACCTCTGGTATAATTTTACTATAACAATATCTTCCATTCAAGTATTTAGATGGAACCATATGAAGTGTTATATGGAAAGAGATGTCACACACAAACTTGTTGGGATGATGTGGGTGAAAGAAAACTTGTAGGCCCAGAACATGTTAAGGAAACAACGGAAAATGTGAAGGTTATCAAAACCCACATAAAAGTAGCTCAAAGTATGAAAAGAATCTATACTGATAACTAAAGGAACGATTTGGAATTTCAAGTAGGAGATTATGTTTTCTTCAAGGTTTCTCTGTGGAAGGGTGTTATAAAATTTGATAAGAAGGAAAAATTAAGTCCCGTGTACATCGGACCTTTCTAAATTCTTAAACAAATTGTAGTTGTAGATTATTGTTTGGAAATTCTTCCATGTCTCTCCAAATTTTATGATGTGTTCCACATATCACTATTGAGAAAATATATGCTTGACCCAACACATGTTCTCAACTATGAAGAAATATAACTAAAACCTGACTTGTCTTATTGTGAAGAGCCTATCAAAATTCTTGATACCATAGAACAAGTGTTGAGAAAATGTACAACTCATCTGGTTAAAGTTCTATGGAAAATCATAAAATGGAAGAGGGAACGTGGGAGCCTCACGAACTTATGTTGAAGAACCACCCAAATATTTTTATGCAGTAATATTCTAGAAATTTTAAGAATTAAATTATTTGAAGGAGGGGATAATGTAACACCCCAAGCTTCCATGATATATTTTTCTTTGAATAATGTAATAGCTTGCATTGTACGCAACATAGAGTTTTAACACACCACGACCAATAAAACTAGCCATTATGAATAGTAATACCAAATTTTTGAAATTTTATAAATTTTAATTTTCAAAAGAGGCTTCATTTTAGGATTTGGAATATCAAAATTAGTTTAGGGTGAATTTTTGGTATTTTTATGATAACTTTAAATTTCTTGTGAATAGTGAAAAATACTACGTTATTGTTTAAAAATGACTTTTATTTAAATAATTATTTATTTTATTTAAATTTATTTTAAGTCAAAATATATATATAATACCTATATTAGTTAAATGGTATTCATTGGAGTCATTTTATAATAAGATTAGATGTATAAAATTTTATTAAACTTTTTAACATCTTTTACCCAGCTTCTTGGCACATTTTCAAATTTGCCTAAATTTAATTTTACCACTTTTTTGAAATGAATTTCAAAAATTCAAGAGACACGGTTGATATCAGTAAGTAAAATTTGGTTCAATAAGATGAAAATAATTTTTGGTGAATAGTAACATTTGACGTTTATTTACCACGGTTAAAAGTAAATAGGGTAATTAAATGTAAAAATGATATTTTTATTACCATAAAACATGTCCTAATTAGATTGGATAAGTTTATTTAGAAAAAAATCAAGCTTAGGAGTAAAATATGATCCTTTTGGTTCACATGGATTAGAGTAGGACATTTATTATTATTTGATTTAAAGAATTGTTAAAAGTGTTAAATTAAAATTTTCATAAATAAAACTTTTTTAATATAGGGATAAAAATAATATAAATTCGACTAAAAATATTTATTATAAACATAAAAATATTTCCTACATAATGGTATTTCATTTATAATTTTTATAAATTATATAATTAAATTTATTTTTGACACAATGATGATGTAGGAATTACCTTATTAATGAATGATTAAAATAATTGATATTATAAATATTCAAATAAATATAAATTGGGAATTTTGATGAATTAAACTAATTTTATAGGTTAATATGACATTTTAGGGTTGATTAAATAAATTTTTTAGATTTTTAAATGTTTTTATGACTTTCAAAAAAACAAAATACCAAATAGTGTCAAAATTGACATAAATGAGTTTGTAAAACAAATACTATATTATTAATTGATATAAAAATACTAAAAATATAAGGATCATCCAAAGGACTTATATAAGGTTAGATATATTAATAAATAACAACATGGGGATATCTTGGATTTTTATAGTATGTTTATTTTCCATTTATTATAATAATTCAAGAATACCTGGTAAAAGTTAAACTATTTAACTAAGAGTTAAATCTAAAAGATAAAGTTAATATGTGGACATGAACCTATCTAAAACCTATTGGTTAGTAGTTTTTAGACCCATCCCCTCCTTATCCCTTAAATAAATCATTTTGAATCCATTATAAACTGAATATTATTTTATAATTACAAAATATTTTCATATTTTTTCTAAATTGACCCTCACCTTCCTTATAAAAGGGTACTTCCCCATCTATCAAAATCAAACCTCCAAATCCATTTGTCTCATTCAGAAACTGATCAGATATCCTCCCAACTACCCTTAATTCTACCTAGAGTCCTTACATTGATTATAAATCCAACCTAAGGATCCCTTTTGATCAACTCAAAAAGAAAACACCCGAAGAAGATGAAATACTTTCACCACCTCTTTGAATGTTCTTTTCTTCTTCCACTTCCTCTTTATTTATTGTTTACATAACCAAATAATAACTCCAATACCTTATATATACTATTATGTTATTATAAATATGGTATAACCATATTCATTATTCTATCCATCCTATGAATGAAAAGTCACCATACGTGCGTACGTATGGCTTACCGTCTCCAAGTCATGGTGTAGTTTGTTATTCAAAAACATCATTATTTGGATCGGTGTAATAATGAGTATAACTTATGTAAATAAAAAATATAACATTTTATTTATTCTTTATATATGATATAACATCCAATTACTTACCATTTCACCATCAATAAAATGATATTTTTGCTCGGGTGTACGTACGGATTACCGTCTCCACGAATGCAATAAAATTCATTCCTCATCATCACCATTCAAGAATAATTTTCCATTTATAATTAAAAATAATTTTTAAGAACTTAATATCATTCTTTATATTAATCAAATACATTATATCCATAAAAAACATGTCCATCATAACTAAGAATATAAATGGAAACGAATTATTTAACACCCGAAACAATGATACTACTGAAATATTATTAACAAAGAAATATAATAAGATTATATATGATATCATATTTATGTATGTGGTTCTTCTATAATTTAATAAAAATTCCTTAGCTATTATACAGGAGGTTAACGTACCCATGACCAAGGAAAACTACAACGTAAGGGTTAATTCTACAATCTCTTCAATATATGAGATTGTTTATACGTGAGTATCTACTGGGACCTCTTTATCATCCACATCCATGTTTCTTAAAAATGTATTTCAATTTTTTTTACTATTTATGAGAATATGGGTTAAATTTATTTATTCCCTCTTTTAATTTTTAAAAAACTACTTGAAAAGAACATTTAAATCATTTTCCAATGAATGTACTTTTTGACCATTTCAACAAATTAAGGTAAGAATGTTTTTTTAACTTATATAGCAGGTGAGGCTATTTTAAGCCATTATAACAAGATTAAAGCTTCCCTTACATGCCTATAAGAGTATTTTCAAAATAAATGTTTTCTTTTATAATTATGTGAATTTTAAATGATTTCGAAATAGAAAGAGATATTTCTCTCAAATAGTTTTTATTTTATCTCTGTCAACATCCTTTGATGGATTTTACACTTCTTTGAAGTAGATTTATTATGATACATTCTACCATATTTTATTGATGTTTTTGTGATATGTTTGACTTTGGATGTGTTTTTTTATACCATTTATGATTTATGGTTAAATTATTAACATTTAGAATTCTAGATTAAATACGAATGTTTATGTTATGTTTCAACCTTTTCATATGAGGAATTCATTGGACATAGTAAGTGACATGTGGAGCTCACTATAGCTCCTCGATGCATTGGTAGGTCTCATGATACAAACTAGTGTCTTGGCATAAGGCCTTGAAAAACTATTATTTTTAGTCTTGGCACGAGGCGTTGACTTTGTGGTTATGAAGTCTGACATTATGCATTCCATCATTATAAAATTGTCTATTGATATTTCATGTGATTATTCAACTAGTATAATTTTAGTGTGAATAAGTAAATGGAATTATTTAATTTATATCATCAATCTTATGTTTATGTTTAAGTTTAAAAGGATTATGTTTTATTCTTACACATTTCCATAAATGTTTATACTTATTTATGAAAGTCTCCACTATATTTTTATCCTTCCTGAGCATCTAATCTCACCCCTTTCTATGTTTTATTTTTTCGAGGATGTGAAGAATTATTTTATGGTTGACCTATAGGGATAGGATAAGGGATATAAATGTGTTCAAAGGGTATAAAATGTATTTGTTGTTTTTATGTCATGGTGTAATGTAAAACTTATGTATGTATCTAGTACTTCCAAGGCTACTAAACTAATCGGTCTTTCAAGACATGATTTCCTATGACCATGACAATATTTTTCATGTTATTCCTTGTTTACTCTATTACTGGGCTTTATAGATCACCATTTTCTTATAAATTTCCTCATGTTATCCCATGAAGTGCAAATTACGAAGGAATCTTGTGGTCATATAAAATAAGATTTCAATAAATATGTTGTGTTTTACGTTCTAAGTTGTTATGAAATGTTCCTAAGACCCAAATAAAATATACCTATCAATATTATATGTTGTATAAACAGAAACTTTTATGTAATAAATCATGTTTAAGCATGAAATAAAGATCAAGGTTGTTCTATTTGGCATCAGAGGATAGGTTTATTTACTTTTGGAATTAATATTAGAAAACCCTAGTGAAATTCTTAAGGACAAGACTATTTATAATAATAATATCCCTAAATTTTGGTGTGTATTGAGTATGTTGTTTATCAAACAAATGCATCCATTTATATATATGAGTAGGTAGATGCGGATCTGGCATAAATTTATCTAGGGTTAAATCCAAAAAACGCCGCTTTGAACTAGACTTGAATGGGAACTAGTGCATGACAATAGGCCTTGCTGCACTCTTGGTCATAACCCTACTAGGGATACGCTTTGATAAATTCAAAATCATTGGGTGAACCATTAGCAATGGAATAAAAAAATTCCCCTCTTAATATATGTTGGGAAGTGGATCCTGGATAACATAGATTGAAGCCTATAAATTCATAAGTTAAGGAAATAAATGTAATTTATAAGTTATACCTTTTTGACATTGGATTCCCCTTTATGTGTTACCCCTAACATTCCATTTATTCCATCCAATGGCTTGTAATTAGAGGACTCTGCCTAACAATTGATGAAAAGATCAATGTGATGACTGTTATAATGATACTCCCAGTCCAATGGGAGTGGGAATCGAAAACATTAACATGATAATCTATCAATTAACTTAAGTTTTGTATAGAATCATTGGAGGAACATATAACCCCACCCCACCCCACCCCCAAGAAAGAACATTGAAAAATCAAGAGCTTCATGAGACAAAGGCCTCATACTTTTAATGCATCATCTTATCTATCATTCACCGAACAATGGATTAACATAATTGAAAATGTATACTCCATCCTTCATTGTTCTGAAAAAGAGAACGTTCTTTTGGCTACTTATCATATAGAGGGTGAAACTGATGAATGGTGGACATTGATAAAAAATACAAAGCATGAGGAATATATCAAGGATTTGTAATGGAATGACTTCCAGAAAATGTTTTTCGATAAAATATTTTCCATGCACCCTCTGTCTTAAGATGGAAAGGGACTTCCTTGAACTCAAGCAAAAGGATGTCGAATCCATTGGAGCGTACGAGGAAAACTTCAGAATTCTTGTGTGATATGCCACTGGCTTTGTCGTTACCCCCTAATGCAAGGTTGTCAGCTTATTTGGTGGGCTAAAACCTAACCAACTAAAATCCCTAGTGATTCATGACTTCGAGAGCTATAAAGAAATTGTATGATGTTCCCTCAATATTGAAATGGAAATCGAAGAATCTTAGGGATATCATGAGGATAAGAAGTGTAATGTGGAATTTAATTCTTGAAATCTGATGGATAAATCCAATGGTGAAAATAAATTCCAACACCCCACTTTCCAAAGGTGTGGAAAGAAGAACCCAGAAAATTTTCAGAAGGGGATGTGGAAATGATTTAGATATAGAAGAGAAGGGAACCTGGTAGTTAAATGCTGATAAGAAATACCCATTGTTGTGACAGAGGAGAGGAACACTCCATTTGACCCTCAACGTGTTGTTCATTACTTCAACTACAAAGAATCATGGAACTTTTCAAACAAGTTCCTTAAGCAATGTGTTTTCGGAGGCAACCAACAACCTCCAAGGCAGTAAGGGAGAGGTTTTTCCATCACTAACATCTTTTTAAACCCTAAAAACAAAGTGGTGACATGTACGCAAGTTATTCATTCAAGAATAGAAACCTTAATTTTTGATTTTGGTTCTACACATTCTTTTATATCCAAAAATATTATTATAACAATCCCAACACCACCACAAATCATGGAAGTAAAGATGTTGGTGAGAATGGAAAATGGGGAAATCATTGCATCCCTTGAATATAACTACTCCCATGTCTTAATTTGTGGATTGAACTTCCTAAAGAACCTCATCATACTCCCTCTGGTGGAATTTGATGCAATTCTTGGAATGTATTGGATTTCCTTATATAGAGACATCATAAATTTCCATGTTAGGGAAATCACTCTCCATATAGAGAATTAACCCATGATTCTTTACAAGTGAAATGAAAAGGATGAATCTTATTAGAACCATCATCTCAAGTGTGGATATTAATAACCTATGAGAATGCGTATCTTTCTCATATGATTGAGACTAGGGAAGAGAACATCCTTGAATACATGCATATTGTGAGGGAATTCTATGAAATGTTTCCCTAGGAACTTCCTAGTCTTCATCCAAGATGATATATTGAATTCTTGATTTATCTTATACCTAGAGATTTTACAATATCCAAGACTCAATATAGAATTCCTATTGTGGAGCTTGATGAGATAAAGAAACAACTACAGGATAATCTAGATAAAGGGTTTATACGGCCATATTCTTCACCATGGGTTTCACTAGTCATCTTTGTCAAGAAGAAGGATGGGTCAATGCACATTTGCGTTGATTATCGTGAGCTCGATAAATTCACAATAAATAACAATTATCCTCTACCATGAATTGATGACCTTTTCGATCTGCTATGTGGAGCACAATATATATCTATGGTAGATCTGCAGTTGAGATATTACAATGTAAGGGTGGAGTAGGAGGATATGCCCAAAACTGCTTTTCGTACAAGAAACAGGCACTATAAATTCATAGTAATGATTTTCAAACTGACAAATGATCCAGAAATCATCATGGACTTGATGAATAGCATTTCTATGATATCACATTGACAAATTTGTGGAATTACTTATAGATGATATTTTAATATACTCCAAAACCAAGGAGGATCATGATGGCCATCTAAGAACAGTACTAAAGACCTTGTGAAATGAGAAGCTCTATGAAAAGTACAGAAAGTATGAGTTCTGGTTGAAGGCGGTATCATTCTTGGGTCATATCATCACAATAAATGGTATATCTGTGGATCCCTCCAAGGATGCAACAATTGAGGGATAGCCAAGGCCAACATTGGTAATAGGTATCTGTAGCTTCTTCGGGTTAGCTGGATATTATCGCTAATTTGAGAGAAATTTCTCAACATTGTCTAACCCTATTACCCAGATAACTCATAAGAGAGTAAAGTTTTTTTGGAGTGATGAATGCAAAGAGAGATTCAAGGAGTTAAAAAGGAGTCTTATCACTCTGCCTATGCTCACACTACCCATAAGTGGAAAAAAAAAATTGGTGGTATTCAGTCATTCTTTGAATAAGGGTTTGGGCTGTGTGTTGGTGAAAAATGAAAAATTCTTTACCTATGCTTCAAGAAAATTGAAAGCCCATTATAGAAACTATCCAACACATGATCTGGAGTTGGCTGTAGTAATATTCACTTTAAAAATTTGGTGATATTACATCATTGGGGAGAAGTGTGAAATATATACATATTACAAAATCCTCAAGTGTATATTCACACAGAAAGAGTTGAAAATTCACCAATGAAGAATGTTATAGCAGATTAATGACTATGATTGCTCAATCCATTACCACCCTAAGAAAGGAAGCAAGGTGTTGGATTATCTAAGTAGAAAGGACCATGTTATTCTATAATTGATGATAATTGAAAAGTATCCAAACATCTTATATTTAATGAATATGGTCATGGGAATCATAATGAAGGGAAAATCATCAATACTTTTACAAGTTATTTCTCAACTGTCTCTTTTATAAAGGTTAAAGGGTGCTCAAAAAGATAGTGTGGGAATTCAGAAGAAAGTGGAAACTATCAAAAAAGGGTAATTATTAGAGTTCAAGGTTAATGAAGAATTAATTCTGAGATTTGGGTCAAGACTATGGGTTCCATCAAATTTGTAGTTAAAGAAAGAACTTTTGGATGATGAACATATTTCAAATTTCTCCATTTTCCTAGGAAACACAAGGATGTATCAAATATCTCGGAGAGCTTTATTAGTGGGATAACATGAAGAAGGATTTTGTTGAGTATACATAAATTTTCATGTCTTGTTAGCAAGGGAAGTATGAAAGGTAGATGTCCAAGGGGATAATGAAAACATTACCCATACCAACTCGGAAATGTGAGAATATCACCATAGAATTTTTCACCAAACATCCGATAACATCCAAAAGAAATAATGCTATTTGGGTTGTTGTGGATCGTCTTGAAAATAATGCACACTTCATTGAAATTCGATAGAATTTATCATTGGATCAACTAACACAGATATATATCAGAGAAGTGGTAAGGCTGCATAGTGTACCACTATGTATTGTATCCAATAGAGAACCAAGATTCACCTCGACATTCTGAATAGTCTTCAACATGCTCTGAATGCTGAGTTGAACTTCGTCAAGGATTATTATCCTCAAACTAATGGCCGATCTGATTGAACTATCCAAACACATGAAGACATTTTGAGAGGATTCTCAATTGACTTCAAAGGGGGATGGGATTAACATCTTCCTCTAGTTGAGTTTCCATTCAATAAAAGTTTCCTCTTAAGCATCCAAATGGCTAATTTTGAAGCCCTTTATGGGAAGAGGTTCTAAACACCGACATGTTGGGATGAATTTGGGGAGTGAAAAAACTGAGGTCCAGAAATGGTCAAAGAAATGGTGGAAAAGGTTAAGACCACACAACAACATATTAAAGCTGCTCAAAGTTGACAAAAGATCTGTACTGATAATCATCAGTGAGACAAAGAGTTTGAGGTTGGAGACATGTTATTCCTCCTCATATTATAGTGGAATAGATTTATGAGATTTGTAAGAAGGGAATTCTTATTCCAAGGTTCATCGACCCTTTTGAGATCTTTGATCTCATTAGATCAGTGGCCTATTGACTAGAACTCCCAATAAACCTATCTCAAGTACATGATATATTCCATGTATCACTCCTAAGTAAGTACATACCTGACCCATCGCATGTACTCAATCTAGAGGTCCTACCATTGTATAATGACCTCTTCTACGAAGAGAAGTCAGTGAATATCTTAGATCACAGAGAAAGGTTATATGAAATAAGACAATGACCCTCATTAAGGTGCTGTGGTGAAACCACAAGTTTGAATACAAAATGTGGGAATCAGAGGAAGTGATGAAGTAGAGTTACACTCATCTATTTTAGTGTGGGAAAAAGAAAATTTCTAGGGTGAAATTTCTTAACGGGGGAATATTGTAACAAACCAATATTTTATTAGTGAAAATTTATGTTGATCTATTTAAATGTATCATTATGTAAAATGATTCTATAAAAAATATTCCCTTAATTGGTTGTATGTTTTTGGATTTTAAATTACCGTTATGAAAATTTATTGTTTCTTATATAGCCCTTAAACAGTGATCACATGATTAGTGTAAATATAGGGCTTTAACAAATCCAATTTACTTAGAAAAAGGAAGTGAATGAATCTTCCAATATAATTGATCCATATAAAGCTCATTTGTAGAAGCTCAGAGAGAAGGTGGAATCATTGGGCGTCTCTCTTGACCAAGTCCAATATGATGTTCAACCTGTTAAGCTTGAACATGACCACCTACTGGACAAGTGGAAGCTAATAGAGATTACCACCCAAGCATTGTTATATGAGCCACCCTAGGAGTCTATCACCATCGCAAACCTTACCCTTAGGTCTTTTGAGGGTGTTATAAGGGGATATGTAACAAGATCCTAGAACTATGATTATGTGTATTAGATTTTTATAGAATAACAAATATAGATTCATTTTATTATTTTTACTTTATAAATATTTTTTAAATTAGAAATAGTATTTTTAGATTTTATTAAATTTTGATGGATTAATGGATTTTTGAAGTAAATAATATCATAATAAAATATCATTAGTAAATTAATTTTTCTTAAATATAAATAATCATATGGTATTTATGAAGACAATTGTAATTTTTATTAAGGATTGAAATCTGTTTTTGTCATGACCCATGAATTTTCGATAAATGTCAGTTTTTGTTGTAAAAGAAAAAATTCACATATTTAGAAAATTAATTAAACAAAATTAATATTATTTTGGATTAAAAAATTACAAATTATCCAATGGTGGATTTTTCCTAATTTTCTGAGATAATCGAATTTTTGGGTAAAAATTAAATACTGTTTAAATATAAAATGTGTTTTATGACATCATAATAACCCACAAATGATGTATTAAAATACTATAAATGGGATGTTCGGACAATATAGGTTTTAAATTTAAAATATTTTGATTTTAGGTTTATTTGATTTATTTTACAAAGCATTAGTTGACGCTCCAATACTTATAAAACATTTTAACTTCTAAAATGACTTCCTTGAGAGTGTGACTCACCTCCTCATAAGAAAGCCTAATTTTTTAATAATTTCTGCAATTTTTAATATAAAATAATTTTTCCCACTACCCTTTGAAAACACACATGGGAAAAACCATGGGTTGGAATTTGGTTTGGATTAGTTTAATGTGTGGTGTCCAAAACCTAAATAATAAGGAATCCCTTCTCTTTTCCTATATAAACACACCCAATATCCCACTTCTCTTCACTAAAAACCCCTGGATAACTTCTCTACCCTCACTTCCTCTCTCTAAAATCCTCTCAAGTCGTCCAAATCTCACAAAAAACCTTTCTCAAGCCTCTCTCAATCCTTTGAGATCACACTTCCATGTAAGGGATTTCTTCATTTCTAATTTTTCTCGAAATTTCATTTTGTTATTATACCATATTCGGTTCAATTAAAAACGTTGGGGTATGATTTAGCACCTAACCCATACTTAGATTAGTATGTTTTAATGATTATATACATCTTTCTCTCTCATTAATGCCCCCTTGTACACATGTTACCATGCTGAACTTTCATAAGTAATATCTATCTTCTCATTTAAATTCAAAAAATTATGTTGTATTTTGAATCTAAATTACATTACATTTGTTGGTACATGTATATATATTAACCCCTTAATTTCCATTTCATGTAAATTTTCTGAGACACCACTTTCTCCCTCATCAACTTTTTTTATGAATTCTTATGTCACACTGTTATGCTGTCGAAATTGCACTGTGATTCTCCAAGACAATGTCATTATGTAGTGAATACCATGCCCATTTATCTATCAGGGTACACTTATTTATGTACATTTACATATTAATTATATATTTTTATGTATTAATTCCACATTAATTTATCATGTAATGAATGATTATGTTAAATGAATACAAGTTATATGATCCATGTGGCACACTTTGGCGTAAAATGAAATGATTAAGATGGCTTCACCCTGACAGCGCTTCAATGCATTGGGTAAATATTACTATCATGATTTTTCATCATTAATGTGGTTTTACTCATGATAATTCATGTCAAATGAGTTTTTAATCACGATACATGTGAAATGAGCCTTGGCTCATGCTAATATCAGGTTAAATGTTGTTTCCACATTTCCATGTTATGATAATCATGCTATATCATAAATTTATGTTAATATTTATATTGTACTCCATTTATATGCCTTTTTACTTGAATGTTATATATTAATCATGTTATAACTTTTTTACTCCCTTAATCGGATTTATATTTCACCCTTTTCTTAGGCATGTCCTCAGGTTATCCAATGAAATTATTTTTATGAAGGAATGTTGTGGTCACGTAAAATATGTTTTCAGTTAAGATATTGTATTTTATATTATAATTTGTTATGTAATGTTACTAATCCCAAAATAAACTAAACCTATCGATGTTCTATGTCTTATAATGTGAGAAATTTATGTAATAAATCAGGTTTAAATGTGAAATAAAGTGCATGTTTTTTATAATTCATATCATATCAAAACATTCAAAAGTTATGATATTTTTATGTTTTATGTACATAATGTCATCTAAATTTTTGTGATGTAATTTTCTCGAGTTCTACAATCTGTGAATACATGTTAAAATGAAATTATGTTGGCATATGTTCAATAAATTCTAATGTGGGATGCCAAGTCAAGTGGAGATGCTCTATGTAGCAATAAATGGACAATCTTATCAAGGGATGAATAATGTGATCAAATCCACATTTCCTATTGATTATTTATTCGTGGAAAACGTGGTATATATAAAAGTTCAAATGCTCAATGATAGTTATATCTACCACCCTAAATATTTCTCTTTATTGGCATGTATTTTAAATAGATGATAGAAATATCTAAGAAGATGTGAGTACATGTACACACAAGGTAGAATCAATTGGATTAAAGGTTGGTTTAATCTTTAATTATACTAAAATCAATTTATTAATTCTAAAGTGATATTGATCGATAATGAATACGGAAATCTGCTTTTTTCCTAAATTACTAGAAAAATGGGTATCCTAGGTGGCTTGAAATCAGTGACTAGGTTTATACATGTTGTAAAGAGTAGTTCATATAATATATGAACTTTCATAATACGTAGTTTAATGTACTAAAATCGTGAAATTCATATAATTTTATTTTTAGTAATTTCATCAAGATCTATCAATTTTGTAAACACCATAAAAAGGGTATCATGGATGGATTGTGGATCATGGATTTAAAAAAAGTGACATGTATAGTGGAGTTCACACATATTTCTATAACTATAGATATTCAAGATATTTTAATACATATCAAACATACATAAGGTCTATATATATTTATATATACACAACATATAAAATATCTATTTACAAATAAACATATAGAATATATACATATATATTCAGATCATGTATAACCAATAAACTATATATATATATATGTTTTGTGTGTGTATATATATATTCTAATGATATAAAAATCATATACATGTTTTATATATGATCTATATATGTTCTTCATATGTTCAATATATATATATAATTATATCTTGATAAAATAATATAGGAAGGAGTAGCAAAATAATCCTCCAAAAAAATTATAGCTTCTTGATTTTTCCAAAAAAAAAAACAAATTCTTACGTTAATGATATTACTATGAAAATATGAATTCATACATAAAATTATATAATAAAAAATAAAATAGTTAAAAAAATTGAAAAGAATATGGGAAAGAATAAAAATGATAATTAGAAGTATAATTGTTAAGGAAAAATCAATTCTCGAACCTAAAACTATGTAGTAGTAGTTTCATATCTTGTAAAGGCATAATGAATGATTTTTTTTCCATTTATGAAGTTCCTAAAGGAAGAATATTCACTTTAGAAACAAATTACAAATAAAACAATTTATTAATGGCCTGAAGTAAACAATTATATTGTGTTATTTCATTACCATTTCCCAAGTTCTTTTAAAGTGTCAAATAGTTAACTCATCAAATGAAATGAGTAGGTGAGAATGAGAAGAAAATTCAACAGGAAAAGCAATTTCCAGAACAAAACATATAGCTATGAGAACATAATGATGATAGCCAAAATAAATTCTCATTATGGTTATATATAACCTATCTTTCTAATATAATTTTACTATACAAGCTAACATAAGATTGGTCATTTTTAATACATTCCATTATAAAATAAGAAATACATAAATAAAAAATTAAGAGAATAAGAGAAATAATAGAAAACAATGATAATTATAAATATAATTTTTATGGGATGTTTACTTTGCATACATGAAACCAAATAAAAATTATTTCACTTCTTGTGAATTCATAATGACCTAATTTTTTTTCCATTTCGGAACTTTTCAAAGGTGATATATTTAGATAATAAAACTCATACATAAAGATAATAATTTTAAAGGAATGATGACTACTATATCAAGGTTTAATTTTATTACCATTAACCTATCTCCTTTTAATGTTTCAAATAATTAAATATTTAAATCAAATGAGTATGTTATCACAAGTAAAAAATTCAGTATAAAAAAATTTCTAGAACCAAAAAAAAATGATCCATTACAAAAACATGAAATTTAATAGTAGAAGATATATAATATATTGTTGAAATTTAAATTTAGATCTAAAATATAATCTTTTAGTTTTTAGAAAGATTCACATGACATAAAAACTGGAACTTCAGATAGCCATAATCTTGTATTTATTTATTCCATGGAAGAATAGTTTCAGTAAAAATTATTGAAATGACATAAAAAACAATGACCAATGGTCCTTAATGAACTATGATTAGACTATAATTTACAAGGAGTGTTACTATAATCATTCTTGATTAGAATAGAATTCCATTTAAAATAATAATGTATGAAGAGCTAATAATGTTAAATCATATAATAGAGAAATAATGAAACCAGAAATATAATTTTTTTAATAAATATGAAAATTATATTATGAGAAGTAATAAAAAATGATAAAATAAAACTATTTTAACAAAGTAGATTAAAAATATATGAGAAAAAGGAAATTAAATTAATTAATATATTAGATTTAAAAATATATGGATATGGATGTTCATAAATATATAAAGATTTTAAGTATTCATAAAAAATTGTTGTGGAAGATGAGGCGTGGAATTCTATTAATGATGAAAACACTACATAAAATTTTGGAAGTTGTCTTCATAGAAAGAATAAGGAAATGATAAAAATAGGAGAGTTTGTATTTGATTGGAAATGTAGATAGAGAATTAATAGATTTTATATTAATTTTTACAGTTCTAAAGAAATAAGGAAATGAGATTAGGGTCTCAAATCGACAATTCCAATATCATTGAAAACAAAATGGATACTCATGACAGACCATCAAGGATAATAAGCTGGTAGATTAGGACTTGAATAAGGGGAGGTGGTATAGTTCATGTGGAGGTAGAAACATGAACATACTATGTGTCTGAGGCTGAATTCAGAGAGTCGTGTAGTGAAGACAGTAGGTTTAGAGGTATGTGGAGTACAACACTGATGAGATTACGAAACCAAAATATTTGTACAGGAGTCATGAGAGAAGTAATTTTTTATTCTAAAATAATGTAATCATGCAGGTGTATAGGGATGGGGATTACCAACAGAAGATGCTAGAAAGAGAGAGCTGTAAAATAGGACTGGGGGCAAGGGAGTGGATGAGAGGATAGACAATGGGTACGTTTTCATAGTAGTGGAATATGGGATGTGGATGCGGTTTCAAGGGCGTATAAAAATGGTAGGGACGTGCTTCGTGTGGAGAATAAAACCTGGATGATGCATAGGGATGGTGAGTATTAGAATAGGTGAATATATATCATGAACATGATAACATAACTGGTGATGATTAAGTGGAAGATAGGATTAATAGTGGGTAGGGTTTCTGGGTAGCAGAAGATTGGATGTGGAATTGGTTTTTCGAGAGTGGAAAATTGGAGGGAGAAGTGGTGTGCGGAGACTGACATGTGGAAGAGGAAAAATATGAATTGGTAAGGGTAATTGATATTCAGTACATATCATAACAAAGAATAGTTCATAACTATGAAGGTTTTCATTCTTGGGAGACTAGATACATAATCATCTTATTTCATGAAATATCTTCCATATCTCCATAAATATCTTCTCACATAGTAAAATTCTTATACATTCCTGACTTAATAACTTTGTTCATAACCTATGGAAAGGTAACATAAGAAACAGTGAGATTATATGATCATTAAGGGTAAAAATAAGAGATATCAATCAACGAAGGGAATGAGACCAACATCATAACTTAAATAAATTACATCCAATCATTCAAATATAAAAAATCACAAATCATGCGATATGGATTTTTCATAACAATATTCAGATGTCATAAGTGTTTAATCATCAATAATAAACCATGATATATGAGTATATATCATAATCATAAGACATAAGTTTTTTTAATACACATAATCATATAAAATCCATTCCTTATTCAAGGTTCTCTGCCAAGACTATCAAATTGAATGGGGTTTACTCCCCATTAAATGATTTCCATTGTCAAGGATCACTCCAAAGATGATCTTATTAGATAGAGTCCCTTAATAAACTAGGTTCAATCACTGTTATAGTCTCTACTATATTTTGATATATACATCATTACCCAATGCATTGAAGTGTATATAATTCAAGACCCACCCATCACATAATAAACACCATACATATGTGTGTAATTATGTCATTAAAAAATCATTGTATTATAACCCATGAAAAGGGAACATGTTTCATCGAAATTTCATTATTTAATTATAGCATTACCTATTGAATGGAAGTGGGACACATATAGGTTTTATTATAACTTAATTAACCGATGGGAAAGAAATGAGTTTTATAGAATCATTCTTAAATGATTGTCACAATAAGTATTCCATAGAATTAAATTGGATGGTATCATAAGATCAAAACCACTATATTACATAAAAATTAATAAAGGGTTTTTTTATAGATGAAAAATATCTTTAACGTAATTTTATAACAGTTCATTGAAAACATGTAAAAATGTCCTTTTATATTGATAAAATTTGAACAGGAAATTTTCAGAATATTAAGAAACTGATTTTATTTGACAATAACCATAAAAAATTATAATCATATATTAAAATAAATTTAGGGTCATGATAGTGGGAAAATACATTAATATATTATATGTAAAAAGAGAACACTATTTTCACACTTGTTCAAAAATTCAAAAATACCATGTTCAAAAAATGTTTCTTTAGAAATATTCTATTTAAAAAAAATTTAAATAAATTTACAACTAATGAAAATTAATTCTTTTGAACTTTTAATATATAGGTAAAAACACCCATAAAATATTTTCAAATATAATGGATATGGGATAAAAATTTTGACAGACAAAGAAGATGTATTGTAAATTTTTATTAAAAAACATTTTCTCAATATTTTTAAGTACCAAAGAGAAAGAATGTTACTAATATATAAAAAATTCATGTTTTAATCATATTTTAATAAAATAGATTTTCTTTAAAGGATATGATCCAAATAATTTCCATTAATACATATTTATCATAGACAATCTCATTATGAAATGATATTATAACATAAATCCATTATCAGTTGGGTAAATTTTAAATCATAAATGATTATATAAAATAAATTGAATTAGAATATAATATATTCTGATTTAAGACTTATTTAAGATATATAATGTTATAGGGTTAGTATATACACCTCAAAGAATAATTTAGTTTTATAAAAAAACTATGTCCCAAAGAATAAAAATTGAGAAGATAAACCTTTACCTCAAGTCATACCTTTATTCAAAAGTGTAAAAATATCATTTATAATAAATATACACTTATTATAAATTTTATCCATATCTATATTCATAAATAAAATTATATTTATAAATTCTTTATAATTTCCAATTTTCTTTTTATAAATAATTTTTGAATTAAAATGGACATTCAGGTGAAAATGGTCTGCTTTCCATGAATGTTTTAGTTTGATAGTTCTGTTACTTATAACATTGTCATATTTTTACCATATCCAAAATATTATTCATAAACCAAATGTATTATTTTATCATCATATAAACGTTTATAATTATTCATATAAACCATTCATGAAAAATGCATTACATCACTTCGTGTGGATGATAGTCTGTATATATGCATAAGTGATGTTTGCACTTTTCAATGGATGGAAAGAAAAAAAGATAATAATATATATTTAAATAATCATTATTATTTCAGGAATATCATATATATTCAATAAATCTAACCTTATTAACTTCCATGTAAATGAGAAATGTAAAATTAATCCCATCACTTCATGGAGGTTGTATGCCACACAATGACAGGAGAAACATTATCTTCATCCAATGATAGGGAAGGTGAAAAGGATAATATAATTATATAATAATATTTATATTATAAATATTATATAATAATATTATATCCATTATAATAAACAATCGTTAATTATTGTAAAGAAAAACCAACTACAACACTTCATGAGGTGGTCGTATGCATGTATGCACAATCGATGCTTTATTTTCTCATTTGATAGAGAATGAGAGAAATAAATATTGTCACCTAAAAATATTCACATATAATTATATTTATGATAACATATTAATAATTTTTTCATAGGTAAAATAGGTTTATATAAGGTGAAATAATAAATATAATTAAATGTACTTGGTTACGAGTTATACCTCTTTGTTGAGAACCCTCCTTTGTATTATACCTTAATAATTTAAATGATGGTTTTATAATTAATCTATAAAATCTAGAACCTAGGATGGGATGTTAGGATTGTATTTTAATAGATGTTTTCTGAAATATATGGCTCTTTAAGTGTGATTAAGATTGTATGGATGGTATCCTTTCATAAGTGAGGGAGAGGAAACAATTACAATTTTTAAAAAGATTAAAATATTTTAATGTATATCCAAATCCAAATGGATCCAAAATGACTCATATTAAAATATTATATGACATAAAGTCAAAATATAACCATAAAATTGTATTTTGACTATTATTTGGTCATTTCAAACCATATATGATTAGTTTATCCTTTTGTTAACACCTTTTGACATTTAGTGTAGAAATGAATATTTACATTAGTTACTATTTATAATGACTAAAAATTAATTCGAACTTATTATTTAATTTTCGTTATTATGATTATAATTATGGAATCCATTTTATCAACCTAAATTTCAATAAGTGTAAGAGGTTAATTTAAAAATAAATCCCACAAAATGTGATGATGAAACAGTTTTCTAGAAAAATTATTTTCTACTTATAAAAAAATTTTATAAAAAAACACATAATTTTCGGTAAAATTACTTTGATTTGATTGTTTTTAATTATAATGTGATAAAAAACATTTATAACTAATCCAAAATAATATTTTATTTTTCAAAAACATGAAAAATAAATATTTTCTTCACATAATAGTGGAATTTCTACAATTCACACAAAAATAAACTATTATTGAAAAATACCAAAAAATCAGTATAACATAATAAATTTAAAAAATGATATAAACTTACATATATAAAATTTCTAAAAATGATAGAAGATAATTATAATTCCCATATAATAATAATATATTTTGAATAAAATATATTTTGGATGCATAAAATAATGTTGTTAAAATATTATTGCTAATTTATTCTAATTTATTCAATAAATTTGAAATGTATAAAAATTATATAATTATTTTTTAAAATTTAATTATTCATATTCATACCTTTTAATATAATAGATATGTGATAACCATTAAGTTAAATAAAAATAAAAATAAATCAATATTTTATTCATGCCTGTTTAAACCCGGTGTTGTGTGTAAAGCACATTATCAAATAAATTAAATTTATATGAAGAGAAATATAAGATTAAATATTATGTAGTTATATTATATCCCCCTTATAATAATTTCCCTATAAAAAATATTTCACTTTTATATGAACTAATGAATATATCTCTACTTCATCACATCCTTAGGTTCCTATATAGCTTCCTTAAATTTATGGTTTCACCCCAAAACATTAACCATGTGGTTTGTCTAGTTTCACAACACTTTATCTCTTTGATACACAGTCTCCATCAGTTGTTCCTTATAAGATAGATCAATATTTATTATTATAATGTCCTATTTTAGTACATGTGAAGGATCAAACATTCAATTATTCATGAGATATACATAAAAAATATCATGAAAATGTGATAGATTTGGTGGAAGTACCAAACAATATAAAACCATCTCGATCCAATAAAGAATATAAAAAGGGAATGTATATATAGGGATCAAGTTTACCTTGTTTTTTAATCTCATAAACTTATTCAGTAGATAAATTAATATAAATACATTCACAAAAACAGTTAGTTTCATTTCAAGCTAATGATTGTGATTATAAATCCTTTGTTGTCTCTGAGCCACCTTGACGTGATATTGAATGGTTCTAAATTTTCCTACCATTTCCTCAGATAGCTTATATCTTAATATATTCTTTATCTAACTTCATCCTAGCATTTTGGATTTCTACACTTCCTTCTATAGAGGCATTCATAAGGATCCATATGAATTCTCGAGTGAAGGAAATTTTTATTAGAAAACATCGCTAAAGTATGGGGTTGATCCCAACCAAATTTTAATCCTAGAAAATATAATCTCAACATATCTTATGTTGTTGAAATTATACTCTTAGACTATCCAAATATCAATAATAAAAAATTTGAAGTCCTACGAGCCGTTGGATGGATATTAAATGCTAATTTTCAACATTGTATTAAAATTTTCATTAATTCAACTCATGAAATTCAAGGTAAACATAGTATCATGATTACATATAATAAAATTTAGTACTTCATGTAACATTTACATTTATATATTTTATAAACTAAAAATTGATCAAGATATAAATATTCACTGATGGAAATGAAATATGAGGATTTCATAAGGAAATTGACTACGACCCAAATATCATTGATCCCTTTATATTTTTTGGGGAGGTCAATGATGAAATCCATGGTATTGTTTTCTAATTTCTATTCTAGTATAGTTAATGGTTGTAATATACCCTTGTACTTATATCTCTTAGCCTTAACATTTTTACATACCAAGCATTGAGATATATACTCTGCAATATACTTTTTCATGACATCTCACTAGAAATACTCTTTTAGCTATATATATCTTCTCAATTCCATGATTAATATATAATTTTGACTTATGAACATCATCCACTAACTCCTTATTCATTTATAGTATTGACAGTGCACATACATAGTTAATAATTCTTATAAATCCATCACAATCATGTTTGAACTCAACAACATTTATCACCTTCTTTTGTAGTTACACATCCTTCTTTTTCAACTATTTTATCCTCATATGGATGAGTGACTCAACCCTATTTTTTGAAATATGTTATTTGTACCCTTTTATCATTATTTAAATATCCATTTTCTATAAATACATAAATATTTGTCTCATTAAATCCTAAACAAGGGAAAATTAAAATATTCTTACTTTCTCAGAGAATTATCCACCATGTTCTCCATCCTAGGGTGGTAGTGTATTGATTGTTTATAATAATTAATCAATCCCAACCATACCATTTTCTTATTATTAAACAAATTTTGTGATAATATATACATCAATATTTATTTTCAGTATATATATCGCATTATTCAAAATAAAAATAATTCCTAATATTTTTAATGAAATATTTACAACTGGAAACTCCAAAACATGAGTCGGGTATTTTTTTCTAGATTTTTCTCTTTGATCAAGGTATAAGGAATCAACATATCATTATGTATGAGGATGAATCCTAGTCCCTTATTTGATTCATCACTAGAGATCATAACAACTTCTATACTATAGGTTAGTTTAATAAAAGGTGCACCAACCAACCTTTTCGACCTCTTTGAAATTTTCTTCAAATTCATATGTCTAAATGAACATGTATCCCTTATAAGAAAACGTGGTTATTAGATTATACACCCTTGATAAATCCCTAAAAAAATACTTGTAGTATCTAACAAACATAATAAAACTATGTATCTCAGTTACTTTGGTTGTTCAGTGTCATTTCTCAAAATCATATATCATTGAAAGATCCACTGATATACCCTTACTAGAGATTATATGACCGATGAATGAAATATTTTGTTCCAAAAATTCAATCTTTTCAAACTTTTCATAACAATAATATTCTTTAAGGTTCTTCAAAAATATCTCCATATGATCTTCATTCCATTCCATTCTCTTGTAATATATTAGAAAATCATCTTTAAATACAACCAAAATCTGATTTAGGTAATCTATAAATACTATAATCATTATATAAATGAAGATAGTGGGGTAATTTCATAGTCCAAATGGAATCACTATAAATTCATAATAACCATACCCCATATAAAAAGAATTCTTTTCTATATTCTCCATCTTGGCCCTTAGTTGAAGATATCCAAAAATGAATTTCAACCTTATAAATTTATTTAACTTTACTTAGTTGCTCAATAAAAATTAAATATGGGGTATAGGATACTTGTTATTGATATTGATCTTGTTAATTAATCAATAATAAAAGAAAAAGACGCATTGACCCATATTTATTCTAAATAAAAAGAATAGATTCCCCCCATGATGACACACTAGGGAATATCAATCCACTATCAAGATTTTCTTGGATTTTCTTGTACAATTATTCTAACTCAATCAAGGTGATTCTATATGTATTCATCAAAATAGGCGTATCTCCATGTATAAATTATATTGAAAACTCAAATACATGATTTTGGGGAATTCTCGGAAATTATTTTTTAAATACATTAGATTAATCAAAAAAATACATATATCCCATGTTGAATTTATCCCTAATCATTTGAGATAAATATCACTCATAAATTGGATGTAATACCCATATAATAGAAGTAACATCCATTAGAAGTTAATATACATCATTGCACTGAATGAAGATCATATATTGATTCATAGTGTCAAATGTGACTTCCCTCCCTCAATAATTGATATTTGATCTATATTGATAAAGTCAACCAATGCCCAAAATAACATCAAATTCAACTAGTGGGGGAATAAAGATGTTTTCAAGAATTAAATTCACATACATTTATATGGGAGGGGATATGTAGCTTTAATATTAGATCATCGTACCATTTTGATGTTTTAATACTATCTCTATATATAATACTTTAGGATATGAAAAAACATCGCATGATACTTTTCATGTAATAATGTAATTCATATGACTAATCTCAAATAATACAATTCAATATTTGATCATGCTTATAACCACCTAAAATTAATTATTATATCTTCATTACATAACTAAAAAAATAGATAATTTGAGAATCAAACATCATAGTGAGAAATAATATAATCCTAAAAATCATTAATAGTATATCTAAATCATGACATGTTATTTTCAATATATGAAACCATATATTTATCAGATCCCATCCATAGTAATTATCTATTCAAATCCTTCGTAATGCTAAATAAAGGAAATATGATTCAACCCAATCATACCCCTTGGGTGTGTCTATCCCAATGTATAGTATTTATCCCACTCATCATACACCGGTGATGGGTGAGTTAATACTCAATATAACAATTTCATATTTTTAATCTATATTTCTATATTTTACAAAGCTGAATCCAAATTCTAGTATCTAGAAAGAGATTTATTTTCTATGAAAACCACAGAATTTATACTTTACCAAATCTTTATTGTGTTATCTAATACTTATACATATCCCTAG
The DNA here is from genome assembly GCA_963277665.1 of Viscum album. Classification (NCBI taxonomy): domain Eukaryota; kingdom Viridiplantae; phylum Streptophyta; class Magnoliopsida; order Santalales; family Viscaceae; genus Viscum; species Viscum album. The sequence continues at coordinate 1,472,835,258 of OY728132.1, read as the reverse complement.
TATTTTCAAAAAATTTATCAAATCCAAATATCAAAAAAATCAATTCTTTGATACCAACTAGGGTACACTATGAATAATAAATATAAATATTAAAATATTTTACACTAAAAGAATTGGGGTCATACCCAGGTGGCTATACCACTAGTTTGCAAAAACCATTGGTATAGCCTACCCTATCCCTGTGGTTTTTTAACCATTGGGATAGAATATTTATATGAATCATGTGCTAATGGTTTTAAAAACTATTTCTATTGCTCTTATATATGCTTAAGATTTTTTTAAAAACTATTGGAATTTATCTTCTCCATTTACAAAGAATGAGTGCCCCTCCCCTCCTCTCATCAGGTTCTATTCCTGACCCCTAACTACAATGGATGTTACACTTTCCTCCCAACTAATGACATGATGATCTCTCATATCTTCTTGATTTCCTTTCATTATTCTTCAATAATAAATCATTGGTTTCCAAATCATCCATGTATTAAATCAATCATCCATTTCATTTTTATTTTCAGTCTAAAACTCCATGTTATAATTATTTTTGTGGTTTTTTATTTTTAATTTATTTTGAACCTAATTAATACGGTTTTTTATAGGCATTATTATTATTATATTAGTTCTATGTCTATTTTGGTTAGTTAAGACCAGTTTGGTTTGGTTTTGGTTTGTTCTATTCAAATTTGTATTGGTTCATTATTTTTTTTCTACCTCAATTTTATTCAAGATATTTTATTCTGATCAATGTATTTCTAATTTAAATTCATATAGCTGCAATATTATTAGGTTTGGAACATCATCTTGAAACATGAAATCATTAAACAAAATTAATACAGAATCAATATTATGTTTATAAAACCTAGATAACATTTCAATATACTTAAATATCATTTTTAGAAAGGATCAAAAATCCATTTAGATATTTAATTAAATTAATAACTCTACAATACTATGCATGTTTAATTTACAGATTCAGTTAATCAATAATTTCATAATTCTATGATTTATATATTTATGAATTGTTCATCCTACCTTGACCCCCATTTTCACTAGGTGAAGTTACACTTCCTCATCTTCTAGACATAATCAAATATCATTTTTTGATATTAAAAACACATTATAATATATTATGAATCAAATGAATTATTTTTGACATTGTTCAATAATATTGTTTTTTATATATTTCAATTTGAAAACAAAAGTTTAAGGAAATGAGGAAATCGTACAACTCATCTCATGTCCACTTCATCAAATCATAAAATAAATAATGGATATAAAATGAATAATGATATTTTTATCTTTGAAGAATGTAATAAAAATCATTTGATATGAATTTAATATTTGGAATATAAATTCTAGACACATGGTCATTCACCTTTAGAATTATTATAATATCTAAAGGCATGAGTCAGATGGTATTTTAGATTACTTGTATAATAAATTAAATAATATGTACCCATATTACTTGAATGTAACATTAGTGTCTCATATAAAGCTTTAAATCATTCAATCATAGATGACTCATTTATTTTAATTGGATCATTTGATGGTACCTAATGACTTGTACATTTATTCTTGATGAATCATACATATATCCAATCATAGCCACATTTTATCCGTCATCCTTATCTAATATTATAGATTTAAACTAAACTACCCTATTAAACAAAACTAACAATTAAAATATTGGAACTAAACCAATCCAAAACAACCCAACATGAATAGAACCATGTTTTACCAAATTGAACCAAACCATATCAAACAACACCAAAACCAAACAATATAGAATTTATTTTAACCAAATAAAATATATTTTATTCAAAAAATATGAAATAGAACTGATTTGAACTGAACTAACCCAAAAAAATAAAACTATCTAAAATTAAAACAAATGAAATTGAACCAAGACATATACACTCGATCTAAACATAAAAAACCCTAACCAAAACAAATTAGATGACATAAATAGTAACTAACCTATCCTAACGTGACTATAATCGCATTTAAAAAAACCAAATAAAAAACTGAATAAAAAAAATCTAAACCATAACAAATTTGAGGGGATAGTTAATAAGAAACATATCTAAAGGCGCTTTATTCCTCATAATGTGAACAATTATATTTTCCTTAAATATATTTTTTATAAAAATTAAATATTATTTTACATCTTTTATGAAATTTTATTTATCCATTTTTTACATAATAGATAGAATTTGGATGTACTAAACTGATCAGATATGAAGTTATTTTTAAAATAAATTGGAGAGTTTTTTTGTGTTTTCATTTAACAATGTGTTAGACAGTGGTCACATACACTTACCATGTTATAATTGTGTTGTAAGACCTTGGTTTTTTCATGAATAAGCTATCTACCATTTTTAAAAATATGGATTTAAAACAAACACATATGTTTTGTATCAGAATGAGGATAAAATGAAATCTCCAAATGTTCATGATCTAAATGAGGGTAACAGATTGCGAATTTATTAGATGATAGTTTTTTGTATATTATTCATCATCAGAAGCAAGGGATGTCAAAAAAATAAGACATCGATGTTATAACACAAGATGCATGTAAAGAAATTAATGATATTGATAGGGTGAAAAATGAATGATTCTGCCATGACTCTTGTATATCTATAATGTGGTAAAATAAAAATGATGTAATATTTAATTCAAATTATTTATGGGAAAACAATATGTGGGATTTATAATACCTCAATCAAGTACATTATTAACATCTCTAAGGACTTACTTCCATTTGATGCAGATATTCCCTCATACCATTATATGTCAGGGCAGTTATCTAAGGAACATGGATTTTGAAAAACCAAAATCCAAGATTTCCTAAAATATTACAGCTAATTTAGGGAGGAAACTGATGAAAAACATTATTGTATAAAATATGGAGCATCTTCATAGAAGCTAAAATTTGATGGATCACCATCTTGCATTCTTTATAACGTAATGTGTCACTTTCCATTGATTATTGTACTATAAAATCTTTTTATGTCAGATGAAATATCAATAAAAATGTGATGACATGATACCAAGATAAAGAAATATAATGATTAGTTGTTTCTTCATACAGATGGATTTTCATGGTATGGAATTGATTTATGATGTCATGATTTAATAGCTAACATGTGTAATGTGAGGTTGGGTCTATCATGTGATGATTTTAATTCATTTGGTTGTATGATAATTCACAAATAAATATTTCTAGTTTTCATACACATTTATAACCTTCCTCCACTGATGTGTATGAAAAAATAATTCACTTACATGATTAATACCATATTTTTACATTCTGATCTTAGAAATGATATAGATGTATAGATGAAACATTTTATAAAAGAGTTGAAACATATTTGAAATGTGGTTGTACAAACATAAAATTCATGTTCAAAATAAATATTTCATATGTCTGTTGTTCTTATATGTATGATTAATGATTTTAATACTTATTAAATTATTTATGGATGGGGAAAGAAGGGAAAACTAGCATGCCCTATTTATATGAATAATACATGATCTTAAAGTCATAAATCTTGACATTGTTTTTTTATGGAACATTGAATATTATTTCCAATGGATCATCCATATAGAAATAATCATTGAAGATTTGATGATACTATGGAGGTTGAAAATCCACATCAGTGTACGCCTGGAACTAATATTATAAATGAATTGAAAGATTCCAGTTTTTCATTCCGGAATGGTTATATGAATTCTAGAATAGGTTGAATGTTTTAACTGAAATCACTTTTAATTCTATAAAAAGAAGTATCTTCTTTGAGTTCCCTTATTGGTCAACCAACTAGGTATGTCATTTCATACTTATAATGCACATTAAAAGAATATATGTGCAATGTTTATTTCAATTACAATAAATGTAAAGGGAAATAAAAAATATGATTTATGATCTCTATGTGACTTTGCTGATTAGGTAATTAGTCTAGAATTTCATACTGTGTTTATTAGTGAAAATAAAAATAATGTTTTGTGTGCTCTTTATGTGATGAAACTGGAAGAAAAAAAATCAATTTCCAGAGTACTAGAGACTATAAAAGTTCTTAATGGCTATTCAAGAAACATATCAAAATGTTTCAATTGATGACATTTGAAGTTGAAATATTTCAAGACTCTTGCTTTTCACATCCTTCTGCATGAGTTTATTCTAATAGAAATCCTTCAACTTCTATCCAATATTTTAATGTTTTTAGTTATTTTTTTGTTCCATTATTATATAGATCTTTGTTTTATAATTTTTTACAAGTCTTTTGTTCAAAAATTGTTGGAAGAGGAACCATTAATTTTTTTTTGAGTTTGAGAAAAATATTTCTGCTATCATTTGCACATGCATGTTTCATCTAAGTGTCTATCATCAAACTGGAAAACTTCTTGATGGACCTATAAATTTTCATCAGATATATCATTAGCATCCCAATATTTATGTAAATGGACATTATATTTCATTTTTGGAAAAATTAATAAATTTAAAAAATTCACGCCCAAAGACAGTGTCAGTTTAGTTCATTTAGAAACTTGGATCAAATTATTCTAATTTAGTGAACTATATTCAACATATCCTATAAATATCTTCCACTATAGTATCACTAACTAAATCCTTTATATATTACCTAGTAAAAAGTAAACCAAAAAAAATGGTGCGAGCAGATGCTCAGTATGGTTAAATATAGGATACATGCAAACATAATCATGAGAATAACGGTATGAGAACGTGATCATAAAAATTGAAGATCATACCATATATATAAAAGATTATAAAAATTAATAATGTCTTAAATATTTTCAGTTCATAACACATGAATCATGAAGAAATAAAGATAATGAGCCATGGAATCATAACCTAGGAATAAAACATGGAACTGTCGCAGAAACGTAAGCACATAATAATGATTTTCTTTCTTGTCAAGGCATTTCTACCAAGACCATCATGGTATTAGTGTTTCAATTCCCATACTATCTTGGTAGTCATGGATCACTCCCATAACCATAATAGTAGTGATGGTTCACTTCCATAACTGTCATGGTGGACAGGGTCATTCATGTCTATCTCATGAGATACAAATCTTTACCCAATGCATAAGAGGGAGATATATGTCTCACCCATCTCATAATGAAATCATACATAAATGTTCCAAAATATCATAAACAATCATATAATAACCCCTGAAATGTATTGGGTGTTATAAACATGTAATCATATAATAACCTATGAAAAAGAGAATTCTTTCATAATAATTTCATCTAAAGCATAACCCATGAAAAGAAGGGGGTTTCTTAAACATCATAACATCCAAACATAAACCATTTATAGAAATAATATGAATGGTATTCTTGAACTATAACAATGTATGTCATCATAGGTGGGGAATTTTTTTGAAATATCACTTGAAACATGTTTTTCAAATGAAAGAGAAAATTAAAAATGTCGAAAATTGGGGATTTTATTATAGTCATTCTGATAAAGATGGGTGAGATCAGCAGGTAGGGTCTCCATGAAAGTACTATTGATGTTGACACCTTTGTGGGAATTACCATCTTCTATTTTTTTGCCTCTCTGTAGGTGTGTGTGATTATGTGATTATGTCTTGAGAGGTGTTGTAGGAAAATGATCCATTTAGTAGTAAGAGCCCAAGCCAGGTGAGATGTACCATGCCCAAGGGATTGAACGAAGGTAGTTGAGTCACCTTCAATCCAAATATTTTTCCATCATCTTTTCTTTAAAAATAAAATTCACTGATGATGCTTTACATCTCTGCTTCGAGGGATGCAGTATGACCACATGAACCATAGCCTCATCCAAGAATGTTCTCATTCTGATCTCTACATATGATGTCGTATCCCGCAGGTCCTGGGTTTCCTTTTCAAGCACGATCCACGTTAATTTTTATCCAGAAAATAATATGTGGTTTCTAGAAAAAAATTTATAAACCTCTCGTGAGGCTGTATTTTCCATTGACTCTAATTTGTCTCAGGATACAGAAGTCCTTGATTGAGTTATGGAAAGTCCCTGTTTGCATGATTCCGTCTTCCTTGATCACAGTTTGGATTTTTATTTGATATTCATGAAAATTGAAAGTATTTTTTTGTGCTTCTTTGAATTTCATTCATACCAGATAAGATGAATCAGTTCATATATAGTAGTAGTGAAGAGCTGGTGAATTTTTGGAGAGGCATATATATTAATGAATCTTTGAAGCTGTGATCTGATAAAATACAAACCTGTCCATATGAGATCCAAAATTTCAAAAATATATTTCTATAAAGTAGAAGCAGTCACACAGGTTAGGAATAGGTGGTTTGCATCCTCACTATATTGGTTAAATATGAGAAATTTATAACAAAGTTGTATACCACACATCTGGAGGTTGCAATCTGTGGGGGTCATATTGTGAGGGATTCTTCAAATTAATGTGAGACATGAGGGTCTAATCCAGATTTTTTTAAAATCTTTCAACCAAGAAATTTTATTATTATTGGTAGTGACATTATGAATATTGTAATGTTTAGAGGTTAGAAGAACATTTTGGGCTGGTTCCCAGACTAAGAAGTCATTAGTGTTAACAAAATTGTAGTTGTTTATGATATAAGAGATTTCATTACGAAGATCTATATCAGAGGTGTTCATACAGTCATTTATGGTGATGTTGTAAGCGTGAGACAAAGGGACATGGTCTATCATGTTACAAAAAGGTATACTATTCTATTTATCACACCAAAATAGATGATAATAATTCCTATTGACTATCCATAGAGAGTTAGATAAAATATTTTAGAAGCTATGTTTAATTGAAGGCCAAATTGATGAGTCTATAAAAGTGTGCTTGCCTTTCCTAAGGTTATTATAAAATATACCATGAAGGGACTCATAAGACTGAGAGTTATTGCTCACAATATTCTAGGTATGTTTATCTTGTAAGGATTCAATAAATTGTTTGAGGTTTTTAATACCAAGCCCCCCATTATCAATTTGAGTGTAGCATGTTTTCCAAAGAATAGTGACAAGTTTTCTTTCAAGAGTGTTTCCGCTCAAGATGAAATTTTTAATTCTTCTGTTGATCATTTTAATTAAATCAATGGGACATTTGTACACCATAATAGATTATAACATTTTCAAAATCCATTTTATTTTAAAATAATATGAAAACATATAAAGGAATCATGAAACTCATTTAAAACATTTCTTTAGTAAAATATCCATTCTTTGTTGAAATAGTTTCATTTTCATAAAATGTTGTTCAATTTTAAAAGAATAATTTTATTTGAATATAGCATTTTAAGATTTTAGGGGAAGCATTATGGTAATAATGTTTCCTGAATGGGTAAAAATGAATTCATTTCATTTATGTTAGAAAACATTTTTCTCGTACTTTTTATAGAAAATTTAAAAACTACCTCATTTGGAGAATGAAATAATGATTCCAATCAAATCGTGATGTAAAAAATCCAAAACTAGTCAAAATGAATTTAAACATCTATAAAAGAATAGTAAAAATATATATAAAAACACTTTTTAGAAAAAATAAACTTTTATTATAATATTTCCCAATGAAGACTTATAATAACATAATCCCTAATATGGATGAGATTGTGAAATCAATACTCATCACATTATAATCAATAGAATCGTATGCCTCATGTAAAAAATAAAATTACAATAATATGTAAATATAATAATGTTTTTGATAAGACTCATAAAATACATTCATATGAATCATATACAACACTTAGAATAAATTATTAGTGTATAAGACATGTGTCTCACAAAACTAAATGTGAGACATAAATCCTTTACCATTGGTCATATTTTATTTTGAATGTATCTAAAACTCATGTATTGTTGTTTTATAGATATTATTAACATGTTAATGAATAAATATAATATTTATGATATCATATATGATTAATTTATGATTTTATATTACCCATTCCTTTAATAATTCCATGATAAACCAATGTTTCTGGTAATAATCTCTTTGTTTATCCTACGTGTTTTGACTTATTATTCTTGATCTTATTACATATATCATGATTTTATAACTTAAAAAATGTAAAAATGATTTATATATCATATATATTCGGTATATATATATATAATTGACAGAGAAATGGAATGGAATACACCATTCAAGGAGATATAAGGTTTCACATATGCGTGAACAATGTTTCTGTTTTCTTGTTGTATTAAATGGAAGAAATTGAATTAAATATACATGTAAATATATATATATATATATTATTAAATTGTAATTATTATTTCATATATTTTATACATATTCATTATATACATTTTCATAATCATTCTTAAATGGTTGACGTGGAAAATGAATCCCATCACGTCGTGGAGACGGTAAGTCGTACGTACGCACGAGCGACAATATCATTACATTAATGTTTAATGGTATAAAATTGGATTTTATTTTAATTATAAATAATAATTATCATTTAATATTCATTATTTAAATCCTTTATATTTATCATTATATACTTCAAAATAATGTATTGATGAAAAATAGTTTACACAATGACGTGAAAAAGGAAAGTTATATGTACGCACGCCTGGTGATATTTTTAAGTATGATGGGTAAAAGGATTAATATAGTTGTACCATAATCCTAAAAAAATTTCATAATATATTACATTATGGATTTATTAATTTATTATTGTGAAAAATTAAGAAAATTAAGTAGAAGTAGAAAATAATTTTGAAAGGGTTCCTAAAACAATTACCTCTTCTTCGAGTGTCCCCTTCTTATATTCACAAAAGAACTCCATAGGTTGGTTTTATTAAAAAATTAAGGATCCTAGTATAAATATATGAAAATTTTGAGGATAAATGGGTAGTTTTTGGCCGATCCAAAGGGCTTTAGAGTTCTGGATAAAAGAGAAGGAGTAGTGCCCTTTTTTAAGACAGGGGAGGGGGACTTTTGGAATCACCAAAACAATTAATTTATTATAAATTGATATTAGATTTTAAATTTCTCCAAAGTGGATAATTTATAATTTTATTTGATTATGGGTATAAATAATTTCAACAAAATTAATTTATACATGTTTAGGTCTCAAAATATCCTTATCTTTTGGATTTAACCCTTAGTTAATCAATTTTGCTATGACCATGACAACTTGTCTTTTTATACTATATGGTTAATATAGTTACTATAAAATTACAAACTAACCAAAATTTTATAATTTATGACCTATTTAACATTATACTAAATAGTTGGTCTAGAAATAGATTTTTATTAATTTTATGTCATTTAATAAAATATTAATTATTTTTAAAGCTCATTTTTGTGAATTTTGACACTATATATCACATTACTTATTAAAAATTCATAGCAACTTGATTCATTCAAAAAAACTAAATTAACTCATACCTAACAATTCATATTCTTCAAAAAAATCTTCTATGGGATAAAATTTCTCAAATAGTATTTATTTTAATGTTACTAATATCATTTATTTGATTCCTCCTTTAATAAATCTATTACTACACCATCATTGTGTCATTATTAAATTTAATTATTTATAGTATAAAATTATAAATAAAGTATCATGATTTATATAAAAAATTAATATTTATAATTAATATTTATAGTAGACCATATAACTCATATAACCTCATATTATAAATTATATAATTGTTAAAATAAGAAATATGTCTTTTTCAACACTTCTTGAAATAAAATATAATAAATGTCCTAATATAAAAAAATTGGATTCAAACAGATATTATTTTAAACTTAATGTTTCTTTAGGTTGAAAAAAAATTTCCCCATGAAATTAGGACTACTATAATAGTGATTTTTTATTATTACAATACAATGTTTACCTTTAATTAGATTATTTATTTTAAACTATAGTAAATAAAGTTCAAAAGTAAATTTTCACCCTAAATTATTTTGAACCTATAAGACCAAAATATTCATACTAATTAAAACCATGTATGTCCATTTTTCTAAATTCAATTCATAGAAGCGATAAAATTTCATTTTATGCTAATCCCACAAATGTGGCTACAAGGCCGATTAAAGAGATGTTCAAAAGTTCAATAAAATTTTTTATCTAATTTTTTATAACAATTATTATAATGACATAAATTTTTTTATTATATTTAATATTTATCAATTTTTACTTTTAAATAAATATAAATTAAAATAATTTTTAAAATGAAAAATTCTGTTTTTAACAACATCAAAGTATTTTTCACTATTCATCTAAAATTGAATCTTTTCAAAAAAATACCCAAATTTCACCCTATGTTAATTTTTAAATTATGAATTACAAAATGATTTTTATTTTATCAAAATAAATTTCTATGAGTGTATAATTGTTTTTTTTTATTTTTATAGAATGACATAAAAAGGAGTTTATTTGGGAGAATACTACTTCTAAATATAAAAAGACTTTTCTAAAAATTATATTTTTAATTATCAAAATAATTAAAACTTCTATTTGAAAAATATGTATTCATTTTAATATTTTAATGGATAGGTTATATCTATCTCATTTAAATAATTATTATAGTAAGGTGTTGTTCTGTAGAAACTCAGTGTTCCGTGTAGCACAAGTCAAGTTAGTGTTTCATGTAATGAAAGATTCCCTTGGTGTTGTGTATAATGTAATAAAAACATAGTGATTTTAAATAATAATAGAAATATATATTTAGTATTAAATGAAGTGAAAAAAATCCAAAATATTACAACAATTATAAAAAATATATTCACAAAATCTGAGGGTGTTACATTCTACCCACCTTAAATTGAATTTCTTCTTTGAAATTTGTCTGGGTTATCAAAGGTTTAATAGATAAAAGTTTCTTTCAAATAAACCCACATTGTAATAATTATTTCTAAAATATTATTTTAAAAAGTAATAGTCAGAATATAATAGTTACACAAAGTAACTCATAACTAGGATTCCACATAGGAGAACATAGGTAATGATTTGGTCATGCCAGAAAAGAATAAATAATCCTTGATATTGATAAAGATCACCGGTCATTAGAATGGGGGTGATATAGATAAATTTAACAATCACAAAACCATATTATAAGTAATCACGAGAAAGTTCGTTCATATCATCAAGATGGATGATAATAGGACACCCTATTACATAACTACTGTTTTACTGATGTTTAATAATCATTAGGAGATTATATACTTATTTGATTTTAGAATAACCCCCCCCCCCATTCTGTGTTCCTAGATCAATTTACACTTCATCTCATATTATAAGAAATCAAGTTGATTTTGGAATTCCTGATGCATTCTTAGATTATGAGATCCTTAAATAAATGATAGGTCATTCCATCTATTTTTATCATAAAAATTTTTTATAAAAAGTTATCAAATATGCATAAATACACCCATGGGGAGATTGTTCTTTAATCTCAAAAACTTATATAATTTTTAACTAAAACTTTCCCCGAATGGATAAACCCATAGTACTTCCGAAAAATGATAATACAAAACATTAGAATGAAGTCCACTAAGTTGGCATAACATTTATCCCCCGTATATTATAAGGTATCGCTTATTGGTCACATTCCAAACATGTGAACACCTTCATCATGTATTCTCTTGAGTCATGTTAATAACCTAAATTACCATATATATTCATTGAAACCATGCATGTTTCCTTATTCCAAATTTTATTGGATATATTACCTAAGTCACAAAAGGTTTTATACTTCATCCATGATAGTATGACCATACTGATAATAAATCCGTAATTAGTTCCCGAGAAACTAATATCATCAAATTTACTTATTCATTTCCAAAATATCTTTATCAAAAAATCATTATCTTAATATAAGGGTCATATTAAGGGTTATTTAACCTAAATCATTTGTTCCCCAAATATATCACCTTACCCTTAAATAACATTTCTTGGATTTTAAAACTATTTAACATATCCTTTAGAATCCTTAAAAAAACTTATATAGAAAACACGTATTTAATTAACGATTTGTATAACCTAATAATTTTATTATGAAACATATACACCTCAATATTCAAACATTATTCTTTAACCATTACTAATGATCCATCATCATAGTTTTCCTAAAAATATGAATCATGTATTAATGTTCCTCAACCATAATATAACATTGATTCTTAGGTTTAATATAAATAGTAATTCTAAAACATCTCATACCTTTCATATGTCATTTACAGTATAATTACCATCAGAATTATAACCAATACCATACCACCTTCATGATTATCATCATTAAATTTATACCTAGAAAATTGATTTTCATAATTCTCATACTTTCAATATCTGAAACATTCATGGTTAACATTATACTAACTAGTTCTGGATATTGACAGAAACAATGGAGAAAATTGTGAGCAAAACATATGATAGATTAAAAACACATAATTAATGTTAATTAATTATAATAGTTCCATATATGATATCTTAGGTTTAATCCTAGGTTATTCATGATTATCACAAAAACTATTGAATTATAACATATACAAAGATTTATCCTTTGTACATCCCTAGACATATCCTAAAAAAAATTATACGGATCTCAGTAATGTTATCTCATTCATGATTTAGAGGATAACTATACCTTCACTATGATACCAACTATAACAACCCAAACATGAAATACATTTAAATTACATTTATTTTATAGAATACATAATACATTAAAAAATATATGCCCAAATACTATGTTAGTTAAGTTCCATTAGAATCATACAACACATTCTTCAAATTTGGTGAAAGATATTAAAAATCTCCCATAAATATCTTCCCATTAATTACCCCTAACTAAAACCAATCTTTATAACAAGGGAAAAAGGAAACATAAGAAAAATTTGGAGCTCTAATGCTTAGTACGGGTAATCAATATAGACATGTTAACATAATCATGAGCATAAGGGTATGAGAACATGATCATGAAAAATAAGATAATACCCTTCATATCAAAGATAATAAAAATTAATAATGGAATAATGATTGGAAATTCATAAAACATGAATCATGAAGAAGTAAATAACATGATCCATAGAAGCATAACATATGAATTAAATGCGTAACTATGGTAGACACATAAGAACATAATAATGATTTCCATAGTAGTTAATGCATTATTTCCATGTCCATCTTAACAATGTGAGTTCACTTCCCCTATAATATTCATAGTCATGGTTCACTCCCATAACCATATTATAGTCATGGTTCACTTCTATGACCATCATGGTAGACACGGTCCTTCTTGTCTATCTCAAGAGAAATATATCATTACCAAATTAATCAAAGGGAGATATAGGTCCCACCCATCCCATAATGAAATAATAAATACATGTTTTATAAGTTCATAATCAATCATATTGTAACCCATAAAATGGGATGGGTGTTATAAACATGTAATCATATAATAACCTATGAAAAATAGATAGGATTCATAATCATTTCATGAATTTCATAACCAATGAAAATAAGGGGGTTTCTTAAACATCATACCATAAAAACATAAACCATTTATAGAAATAATATAAAGGGTATTCTTGAACTATAATAATGTATGTCATCATAGGAGGTAATGGATTTTGAAGGATCACATGGAACATTAATTTTCATTAAAATTTACTATTTAAAACATAAAAAAATTTCAAAACCCATTTATGTTAAACCACATTGAAAACATAAAATGGAATATTGAAAATAATCTAAAGAAGTTCTTGAGGAAAATATCATTTCATTATTGAAATGGTTTTTTTAATGTTGTGTAATTTTAAAATAAAAAATTTATTTGAAAATAACCTTATAATCTTGTAGGGTAAGCTTTAGGGTAGTAAGGAGTCATGAAATAGTAAAAATAAATTCATGCCATATAAGTTAAAAAAATATTCTTCTTATAATTTTTATGGAAAAGTCAAAAAGAACATTATTTGGAAAATAAAAGAATGATTCTTTTCCAAATATGAAGTAAAAAAGAAAAAAATGGGTAAAAATGACTTTTAACATCAAAATGATTATAGTAAAACATTTTATAAAAAAAATTACAAAAAAATGTACATGGATGGTAAATATTATTCAGCGGAGACTCAAAATGAAATAATCCCAAATATGGAAGAGATTATGAAATCAATACTCATTGCTGTATAATTAATAGAATCGTATTCCACACGTAAAAAAGAAAATCATAATAATATGAAAATACCATAATATTTTTGATAAGACTCATAAAATAAATTAATGGGAATCATATACACTGCTTAGAAGAAATTAGTAGTGTATAAGACATGTGTCTCACAAAAATAAAGGTGAGACATAAACCCCTTACCTTAGGTCTGATTTCTTCCATACATGTCTAAAACTCTTTTATTGTGGTTTTAAACATATTATTAACTTGTAAAATAACAAATATAATATTTATGATATCATATATGTTTCATTTATAATTTTATATCACCCATTCATTAAACAATTCTATGTTAAATCAACGTTTCGTGAAATAATCGCATTGTTTACCATACATGTTTTGACTTTTTATTTTGGTTCTTTTTAATTAGACCTTTATTTAATAATCTTCATAATGTAAAGAATGATTTTCTATCTTATATTTTATGTATATAAATATATAAAAAGGATAAATAAATTAAATTGAATGCACCATTCGTCGGGATGGTAGGTCATACGTATACATGAACGTTGTTTCCGTTTTATTATTATATTGATTGGAATAAAGAAAATGAAATAATATATATATATATATATATAATTTTAGAATTATTATTTAATATATTTCATAATTATAAATTATATACATTTTCATAATAATTCTTTAATGGTTGACGTGGAGAATGAATCTCATCGCATCGTGGAGACGGTAAATCGTATGTATGCATGAGTGACATTATCATTCCCTTAATATTTTAATGACATGAAATTGGATATTATATTAATTATATTGAGTAATTATCATGTTATTATCATTATTTATATCATTTCTAATCATATTTATATTCATTTAAATAAAGTATATATGAAAAATAATTTTCATCATGTTGTGGAGACAGTAAGCCTTACATATGCACTCATGGTGATATTGTTTTTAATAGGATGGGTAAAAAGGGGAATATGGTTTTACCATAATCATAAAAAAAATATTAACATATAGAAAATTTTTGAGTAATTACTTTAGTATCGTAACAACGTAACAAAAGTAATTATAAGAATTAAATAACTTTGAAAGGGTTGGTAAAATAATTACATCTTGTTCAAGTGTCTCATTTTCATTTTCACAAAAGGACTCCATAGTATAGATTTAATCCCAAAATAAGGATACTAGTACAAATAGTGAAAACATGGGAGGAGAAATAGGTAGGGTTTGGCTGAGCCGAATGGATATATAGTTGTGAATAAAAGAGAATTGGAGGTTCCATTTTAAAAGAGAGGGGAGGAGCACTTTATGAAACTCCAAAACTATTAATTTATTATAAATAGATTTTATATTTAAAATAGCTCCAAAGTGAGTTAATTAAATTTTAATATAAGGATGGGTTATAATACACTCAAACAATGAATTTTCTATATGTTTTGGATACAAAATTATCCTTCTCTTTTTTCTTTAACCCTTAGTTAAACAATTAAACTCTTAGCATGGAAACTTGTCTTTTGGCACTATATGTATTGTATAGTTACAATAAAATTCCTAAATAACCCCAATTGTATCATTTAATAAATCTAAAACATTATACTTCTTATTTTTTCATTATATAAATTGTATAAATTTTATATCATTTAATAAAATATTTTTTATTTTTAAAACTCATTTATTTCAATTTTGATAGAATTTATCACATTAATTTTTTTACTCATTGCAACTTGACTATTAAAAAAACTTCAATAAATCATTCCTGGTGTGTCATAGTAAACTATAAAATACATGGATGGAATAAAATATCTCAAATTATATTTATTTTAATATTATCAATATTATTTATTTGATTCTTCCATTAATAAATCTATTATTACATCATCATTGTGTCACAATTAAATTTAATTATTTAATATCTAAAAATTATTAATAAATTATCATAATTTATATAAAGATTTTATCTTTGTAATTAATATTTATAGTCAACCATATCACTTAAATATCTTCCTATTAAAATGATATATTTATTAAACTTTTCATATGACATTTTCAACTCTCCATTAAATAAATTAAAATGAAAGTCCTATTCTAATAAAATTGGTATACAAAGGATCATAATTTAGAAATATGTTTTATTCTGGTTGAAAAAAACTTATCCAATGAAATTAAGACAAGTTTTAGGGAAATTTTATATTATTATAATATTAATTTAACCTTTAATTATCCCTTTTACCATTAACCATGATAAAAAAAATTCAATAGTTTATATTCACTAAAAATATTTTTATCCTCTTACATCACATTTATTATTCTACTTACAACCATATATGTATTTTTTAAAAATTAAATTCATATAAGGGACAAAATTACATTAAATTCTAATCTGAAAAATGTGGCTAGAAGGCCGGTAAAAGAGACATTCAAAAAGTGAATAATTTTTTATATCTAATCCTATTATAATAATAATTTCAAAAAACAAAATTGGAATAATATATTTATTATTTATATGTTGTAACTTTCAAATAAATTGAAATTAAAATAATTATTTACAGGAAAATGTTGGTTTTTAATAGCATTGAATTATTTTTTACTAATCATCAAAAATTAAAACTTTTCAGAAAAATGCCAAAAATTCACACTATGTTAATTTTTACATTTTTAATTAAGAATGATTTATATTTGATAAAATTAAATTTCTATGAGTGTCTAGAAATAATTTTATTATTTTTCATAAAATTTCATTAAATGGATATCTATTGAGAAAATAGTAGTTTTAATCATATAAATACTTTACTAAAACTTATATTTTTCATTCTGAAAACCATTAAAAATAATATTTTAAAAGTAGTTACTCATATTAAAATTTTAATATCTAGGTTATAAATATCTCATTTAAATAATTATAATAGTAAAGTGTTGTTTCATAAAAACTCAGTGTTCTATGAAGTGCTTTCCATGTTAGTGTTGTGTGTATTGAAATATTCTTTCGGTGTTGCGTATAAAGAAATCCAAACATATAGATTTTATATAATAATATACATCTATATTAATTATAAAATGTAGTGAAAATATCAATAAAAATAAATTAATTTGGAAGAATAAATTTGCAAAATTTCATGGTGTTCCAATATCCAACTAAATAAAATATGTTCACATTGAATTCCTGTGTCCAGAATAAGAAAAATCCAAAATTTTCTATCATGAAAGGTTACTTGGATCATGAATGTATTGATTTAAATTCAATTCATTTTTTAGATTTGAATACAATATAGAACATTCCAATGAAAATGAAAAATAAAAACATGATAACATTTAACCTAGTTTTACATCACTTACACAAATAGGGGGAACTATCAGATCATATACATTGATTACATTAATCCTTGAAGAGTGGGATATGGCACATTGCATAGTTTTTTTAACTATGATTTATTTAATGTCTACATAAATTAAGTAAATATAATAGGTATATCTTATCTCATCTTTATAATTTTAAATATATGTTATAATATTTTTATTTTTTGCAGGGAATATCAAAAATTAATAAATTAAAAGCATCTTTCATTATCATCGAGATGGATACAGACATTTCATATAAATTTTTTTTATGGTTGGTCGAAATTTAAAGTATAAATATTACTAGGATAAATTAATAAAATAATTAATTAATTAATTTTAATATTCATTTATATTTTAGGTATTGAGTTTACCTGCTGACTCTGTCTTAATAGAAATAAGAGTTTGACCTTTGGTCCTAATTTATTTGTTCATGAATGAAAATAAATTATTATCAATAGGTATATATTTATTATAACTGAACAAGAAATGAACATGAGATCACAACATGATGGTGTTATGATAACTTCCACAACAAAATGTTCTTACAGTGCATTATATAGTCTACCTCGATTGGAAAATGTATCTTATTATGGATTCATTGATAAAATACTTGTATTGGACTATTACTCTCATGGTTGACTCACTATGATGAAATTCAAGTGGTTCAATTTGATGAGGAAGAATGGAATATTTATTAATGATTGGGGATTTTGATTTATTAAAAAGAATCACACTCTTCCTATCAATGCACCATATGTATTGGCACCAATGGTGAAACACGTTTTTTATGTGAAATATCATCTTCACCCTGAATTTTGTTTCATTATTGAAGTAATACATAGACATATTTTTTATGATGGTGATGATTGAGTTGACACCATCATTACTCCCATTATTCCAAATCCATTTATTACATATGATGACTCAAGTAGATCAATTATTAGATTTTATTATAAACCTAATTATTTTGTGGGGAATTTATAGAGTCATACATTTGTTTTCACAGTTATTTTGGTTTATCTTGAATTGGGTTGTTAAGGATGGTATGTTTCAAATTTATTTACTATTGATTAAAAATATGTAATATCCTAATTAAACTTTAGGTACATTTTAAACATTTAATTTTTTCAATTTTATTTGTGTATCATTTTATAATATTGAATAAATATGTATTTAAACCTACCAAACCAAGAAAAATGAAATAATTAAATTAGAACTAATAAATAATATGAATTGAATTTTATAAATTAAGCTAATTAATTTGAAAATAAAAAATAATTAAATTAATGACATAACCAAATAAAAAAAGAATTGACTAACCCAAAATTTGAAACAAAGGACCTAAGATAAATAAAACTATACAAATGACCTAATAAATTGACCAAAATGAACCAAATTTCCTAACAAAAATTAAATATAATCGAATCAGAAATATTATAAATATATATCAAACCCATGCTAAACATGGTAATTTGAACGTGGTGATTTCTCTATGAAAGATCTTTTATGTTTTTATACTCATCCAACTCAATATAAAATGTATTTGTTATATAACTATGTATCCTATATTTTGTTTTACAATTAGTATTCCTTAATTAATCCATGTCTTATATTCATTATTTTTTGGATTAAACATTAATTTTGTATTTATAATAAATTCCAAATTTTTATTCAAATTAAGTAAATTAAAAACACGAATATGATATGAATAAAAAATATGATAGACAATAATCGTTGATTGATAGAGATTAGAGTCCCTCCTTTAGATCTTGTTGTGAGTATTTTATTTAAAATAAATATATCATAAACATATAATCTTATGTGATTAATTTTTTTCTAACTTTTAATGAGGATCTACCAACTGGGAATAAATTATTCTCGAACTATCCTAGTGGTTCTAGTGCTTATATTTATGATAGGAGGAGGTGGTACTAGAGGTATGTTCTCCACCCAGTGTACCTGATATCACCATGTACCTCCCCTTGTCAAACCATCTACCACCCCTTCTGATCCAGAAGTTTCATTATAGACACCTCGGATATTTATGCAACCTATTTTTTCACCACCATTTAAATTTGATCCACCTCTTCTATATTACACTTACCCAACAAAAGTTGTTACTCCTCATCTATATTATTCAATTTTTCACAGAAATATATGCTATCTTACTCTCCTTATATATCCTTCTCCTCAATCTTCTCCATTCCTTCCCCACTAAATTCTACTCTCACACATTCTGAGCATCCAGAGTAAAAATTATGTCCCACTCCATCTATACATATCTATGTTCATTCAGATCTTTGGGATCTAGAGATACCCACTAATCATATATCCACAGGTATATTTATAGAACCCTATTAATTTTTTTCCACAATTTAATTCCAATATAAGATTTACTGATATGATATTTGATTTTTCTTTTATATCTTGATATTATGGTTAGAATCATGGTCATAAATGCATTTCTGTGATGTGGAACTGCTGCACATAGTTGATGGTGGAGTACAATGAGGATAACCAATATGGTGATGCTTCTGAAATACTTTGACATCATTCCTGTGAGTCCACTCTCCTGGAGATAGCTACCAAATTATGTAAAGAATAATGATTGGGTGAAAACATGGGAATGAAAATTCATTTCATTAATGTTATATTATTAATGTATTTATATGAATTAATATTTTAGTCTCAGATTCATTATAATTTTCTAGATGGTAAGGGTGTGAGGACATCATGGATTATAGAATTAGGTGAGATATTTATATCATATAAGCATGTGTTGTATAGTGGCAGGAATTCTAGTGTTTTAATGGATTTAGAGTCCACACCTATAATGAATGATTTTCTATTATAATATTTTCTAGAAATGATTTCTCGTTTAATGAGTATTGAGTTTAGGGTTTAAACAAATTTGTTGTTTTAAGATGAAAATTACAATGAATCGCATTATAAATTTTATTATCATTGAAAAATATTTTTTTAGAAGTTTTGGGAAGAAATAAATATTCAAGGATGTTACTAAATACCTCCACACTTTGGGTTGGACTACGATGTTAGACCATGAGAGGAAGTAGGTATAATAATCATATATAATTTTTATTTATGACTTGAGCTATCTTTTATTTCCTATATATTTCATTCCATTTATAATTGGGAAAGATAAATGATCATGTATTCTTCAGTTTATTATTGAAATTATTTATTGTGTACAGTAATTTTAGGATTAGTATAGTTATGTTTTTGATCATGTCATGAACCTTTAAAACCACAGATCATTTTATTAAATATCCTTTCTTTAGGTAGGGAATATTATTATTATAGGTGAGTGAGTAATCATATGTATTTTTCAAGATCATGTTGATTTTTATAGTGTTCTCATAACCATGTGACATATACTTGGAATTCATTATTTCCTATGATGAACATATAGTGAAGGGAAACATTGATATAATATGATATATGAGAAGAAGAATAAGGAGTATGGGAAATAAGATTGGCCTAAGTAATTTTATGGATTCATATTCAAATTTTAATTTATAATTACATTATATATGTTACATTCATTATTTAAAATAACTATATTGTGTTCCTAAAAATATTATATTTTCACATTGTAGAGTGAGAGATACTCAAATTTCATATCTATTTTTTCTTCTATTAATCTCACATATACATTTATTTTTATTCTTTTATAACTAAAATAATTCACCTTGAATTAGAATTAACTTTTTGATAAATATTAAATATAATATAAGAACCAAAATCATTTTATTTTTTTCCCGATTTTGATAACAAATTATGATTTTAAAATATTTTTAATTGAAATTCCTGATATTAAGTAGTGATCTATTTCTTCTCATTTAATATAATCTTTATAAAATCAATACTGGATCATGTTTTCTAGAAGAAACCTGATTTCATGATGATAAACCATCTTTGGAATTATCCCAGATAATTTCTTCTTCATAATATAAATTCTAAGTCTCGATTTTATCGATCAAAATTATCAAATTATTACTACGTATAATGTTTCACATAGACAAAAATTTCATAAGTGGAGTTTTGTGGAATTCATACACACATATATAAAAATTCTAAACTCTTCAATAAACTCAACATTATACATGTTACATAAAATTCTACTTCTTTTGATGAAATTCATTTTTTTGCATCATTTCATGATTCTTTATAACAAATAACATAACATTATATTCACAGTTATATGTGGTATGGCATGAATTGATGCTGTGGTTTGAAATTTTTTCAACCCATGTCATAGTATTATAGACTTCCTATAAGACTTTTTACACTTCTAAAATTTAGAAAACAAATATTTTCTAATGTCATAAGAAATGTCTGATTTTGGGACTTGAAAAGTCTTAAATGTAGGTTATAAAGTGAGATTCACTTCCCTAAAGTAATTTTACATTTCAAGTCTTATGATATTTCATGACAAGATTATTTTTCAACATCGAACCTAAATATGATTGAATTCCCCAAATGACTCTATGTATAATTAAAATAAACTCCATTCTTCATCCAGTTTGATTATAAACACAATATTAAGTAGCATTCATGATTAATTACATAGGGATGGTGTCCTCCTTTTTTTCTTCCACTATCACTATGATCTTGTAATTACATTGGGGATGGGTCAAAAAGTATTATTCATATGAAAATTCCATAAATAATATAACTCTATGTTGACATGGTCTAATATATTGTAGAATAAAAAAAGAGACCATTTTTTGATAAAAATGATAATCATTAATATAACATGATATTAAAATAACTTTTTTCTAACATAATATGTATTATAAAAAAATATTTCAAAAAATATTTAAAATCCTACACTGCACATGAGTAAATATATCAAGAAAATCAAGTGTAATTAAATTTATTCCCCCATTTTCTGAAAATCACTTTCCCTTGATAAGAAAATTAAATATATGTTTGAAGACAATAATCGAAAACTGAATGTCATAACTCACCATTATCTTCTCTAAAGGTTTTCCAGAATTTCAAATTTAAGAAAAAGAGATAAATATCTATAGGAAATAATTCATTGAAAGATAACCCTTAAGGTATTCCTTCTAACATGATCACCATGAAAATTTCCTTCTTAAAATAATCTCAATTAATTCTTGATACAATTTGATGATTGATTCAATTTGGAAATTATTAGGCAATTTTTTATAAGTATAAACCAAAATTCGAATTTAAATATTATCTATGATGCATATTATTTCACATTTTTTGGTATAAAATCATTCAAAAATTCCCTATTACTTTATAAATAATAGTTAATTCCCACCTTTTAAGGATAACCATAAATTTAAGAGAATATGGTGAATCTCAAACAACACTTAATTTTTAAATGGTATGCATTTCTAGTTGATGCACATGGATGTTTTACACTATTAGTGTTTGGTACATGATATATATTCATATTTTTATAGTTTGATAATGATATATTGTTGAGTTTCATGGGGGAAAAGATAAGTTTTAAATTGTTAATATAATTCATCATCCATCAGTTTTTTTCAACTTCATTTAGATTTAAAATGCATTTTATTTTAGTTATAGAATTCATCATTAACAACCTTCATTCAATTGTTTTTTCTATATTAAATTTCATTATAAGGGGGTATTCTAATATTGATGTTTTTTTGCCTCATGAAAAATTGTCTTGCTCATGAAAAAATAAAAACTATGGAAGTGGGGTAAATAAAATGACACAAAAATAGATTTTATGTTTAAATTTGTTGACATAAAATTTTAATATCTAATTTTCGACTTCAATTTACATTTATATATGTAACAGTGTGCTTTGGAGGCCCCTTATGAGGAGGAAGCTCAAAAATTTGAGCCAAATGGTCTATAACATTAGTTTTTGAGTGATAAGCACCACGATAGAGTACTTTTTTGACCAAGGAATAGTTTTTTACTAGAGGGGATGTTGGAAAACATAATGTTCTAGTTCTGGTATAATTGAGTTGGAAAAATCTACTGCATGGGTAGCACTGGATCAGGCCAATATAGTAGAGGCCAACCAAAAATTTCAAATGTGAGCATTAAATTAATTAAAGGTCTAATGACAAAATTATGAAGTTAATGGTTGTATTATGTCCATCAATTTCACCAAATTCCATTGCATATTGTGATGCATAAATTTTTATGATGCATATGTTATATATTACACCAATTAGTAGACTTAATGGTGGTTTGATGAGGATGTTACTGGAAATCGTGATGGAAATATTTAGAATGATGGTGAATTAGAGGGTGAGGAAGAGGGAGAGGAAGACAGTGAGGTTGATAATGAGGATGAGGATAAGGATGAGGATGGGGATGAGTATGAGGATGAGGATGATGATTATAGTGATGATATTCATGGTGATGAGTGAAAAATTGATACTTTAAATTTTTAACTGATATTTATCACATTTAATGTTTGATGGTTTGTTCTGAGTGAATATATGTGATGTTTTGAATGTGGTTTATCCCTTCTTGAATGCTTTAATTGGTTTCATATCTTATTATTATTTTTATATTGGTTGGTGATGTCTTTTTGTAGGTAATCAACTAAATTGTGGTGATTGTGTGGATACTAGTGGATATCTGAGAGGTTTTTTTTGTTTCATTTTATCGAGTTCACTCCTTGAACCATTATAATATTCATGGTTCACTCACAAGACTATCATAGTTTTAAAATTTCCATACTGAACATGGTTCACTCCCCATTACAGTCATGTTTATCTCATGATATATCCATATTTACTATCAAGACCCAAACTTTTAATACATAAATATTCCATCCAAATATAACAACATTTGATGTATAACATAATGATCAGTGCCAGAATAATTTTGATCGAATGACTTTGGAAACTTGTACATGTAAAAATTTGGTCCATAAATTATCTACATCATCTCCCACAATGTTTTTTCATAACTACCATCCTTTTTATAAATATCATACATGATACCTTTATTCATATCTTGGAGAAATAAAACATAAGAAAAGGTTATCTCAGATGCTCAGTAAGGGTAAACAGGGCGATATCAATATAACATGGTCATATGGGTAGGATAATAAGAGAATAACTTATTAAAACTAAACCTTGTATATCATTGATCATAAAAATTTTACATGGAATAAATATTGGTATTTCATTAGGCACAAATAACCATGGAAACAAATAGAATACTCCATGGGGGAAAAGTATTTTCATAATATATAGATTAGTGGAATATATATTGGAATAGAAAATCATAATTCAAGTCAACCCACCAATGAATTCATAACCCAAATAAATTTATAACATATTAGGATCGAGATAAGCACCCATTTGCCTATTTTGGGTTTGGTATATCCTACCATGTACCATATTCTGGTCTTTGGATAACCTCATGTGTACCCACATTTTTACCTTGGTGTAACCTCTCTTGTGCGCTTTAAGATCATATAACATTAGTCAGTACCCAATGCATTGGAGGAAAATATAGGTCCCACCCATATTGGTTAAAACAAAACCATCATCCTTTGTTAAAAGGTAACTTCCACACTAGGTTATAATGTAACCACATTAACATAATGGAAATCATACATATGTCTTCTACAAGATCATAAATAATTGATCAAATTTGAATGATTAAATGAAATTGGTTTTATAAACATTCCACTATACCATACCCTGTTGAGAATATATATTTTTATAATCATTTCATCATTTCATCAAAGCATAGATTCACACCCCGACCTATGTAATTAATTAATTTTATTATATTACTGTCTTTGGATAATTTTTTCAATGTTAGGTTTGAGAATCAGTTTGAATTTTTTATTTTTTTCTAAATATGTGAGTTTTGGGCTTGGTATCTTATAGTGCATGGGCAGATCACAGATTGGAGACCGTACGACTACAGCCCAGTCACCATGTTGCCAGCCCGATGGCCAAAATAAATTAAAAAAATTAAAATAACTGTGAAATTTAGTTAAATGAATGTTAAAATAAAAAAAAGAAAAAAAAAATTAAAAGTATTGTTTTAACAAAAAATAATAATATTATTATTATTATATGGGAATATTATTATTAATAAAAGTGAAAAGAATGTTATTATTAATTTTATAATTATGGTGTCGTTATTATTAATATTATTATTAATAATTTTATTATTTTTTATTATTGTAGATTATTATTGTGTATTATAATTATTATTTAATATGTTATTATTATTATGTTTATTATTCAGTTAGACATATATTTTTAGGGTTATTTCCCTAATCTCCTCCTCCCTAGCCCCCATTTCTCTCCCCCATGGTGCAACCCTCTCCCTCTCGACCCTTCTTGTATACTCCTCCCTTGGAGAACTCCCTTTCTAGAGCTACTCTTCCTTCGGCGACCTCCATTGCCAGCACTTCAACTCCTTTGGTGCAGCCTCTATAACAACCCTAACCTAATCTTTATTACAAACATAAAAATGAGTTATTACATAAACATCACTTGAAAAAAAATATAAAATTGAGAGGTATAGTGTCTTTGTGAATTTGTAACATTACATTATAACTTATAACATAAAACACAACAACTTTGTTGAAACATTCTTATACATGACCACAACATTCTTTCTTACTTAGCATTTCATAGGATAACCTAATGACATTCATAAGAAAAAATGTGAGCTATAAATCCCAATAAGTGAGTAAGCAAGGAATAATATGATGAATATAGTACATTTTAGTCAATATTAATATCAATGGATTATAAGAGATACATGAACATAAAGGCATGATATTGCATGATTATCAGAACATGGAAATGTGGCAACAACATTTAATATGGAATTAGCATGATCCAAGGATCATTGAACATGGAGAATGAGTTAACCCTCATTGAGCAAGAATTATTATGATTAAAACCTCATTTCACTTGATGTATCGTGATAGTAATCTTTACCCAATTCATTAGAGCATTATTAGGGTTCACCTTTCTTAAACATTTCATTTCATGTGTAAGTGTGCTACATGGATCAAATAGCATGGATTAATTAAAAATCATAATTTATTCAACGATAAAGGAATGAAAAATTCATACATGAATCTTTATAATCAATAAGTAAATGTTCATAATGGTGAATACCCTTGGTAGAGAAATAGGCATGGTATTCACTACATAATGACTTTGTCATGGAAAAACCTGGAGCAATTTTGGCAGCATAACGAAGTGAAATAAGAATTATTCAAAATGGTTGATGAGATAAAAATGGGATTCTCATTAAATTTACATGAAATGGATAGTAAGGGGTCATATAGATACATATCCCAACATATTTAATGTAATTTAGATTTATAATAAGAAAGAAATGCTTGAATGTAAATGATGAGAGAAATCCCATATAGAATTTTGGCATAGTAACGGGTGTACATGGAATAAATTAATGAAAGAGAAAGAGATATATAAAAATTAAAACATAAGTAGGGAAGTATGTGGGACGTGATAAATCATAACCCAACAGTTTTAAGTTAAAAAAGAATATAAAAATATAATTAAATTTGTGAAAAAATGAAAAAGGAAGAAATCCCTTACTTGGAAGAGTGATTCGAAAGGCTTGAGAGAGATATGAGATAGGCTTTTTAAGAAAACGGGGAGACTTGGGAGGATTATAGAGATAGGTTGGAAGAGGTTGGTCGATCTATAAAGGCTTTGAGTGAGGAAGAAGTGGGGGCTCGGGTAGGTTTATATAGAAAAAGAGAGGGAATATATTATTGTTTATGTTTTGGACGCCACACGTTAAACTAATCAATACCACAAACCAACCCATGATTTTTTACAATTGTTTTTAAAAAGAGGAGTAAGAAACATTATTTTATAAGTACAGTTTTAAAACGTCTTAAAATATTAGGCTTTCTTATGTGGAGGTGATTCACACCCAAGAAAATCAATTTAGAATTTTAAAATGTTTTATAAGTCTTGGAGGGTCCACTATGGATTTTTGAAATAAATGAAACAAACCTAAAATAAAATAATTTTAATTTTAAAACATATATTGGCTGAAAATACCATTTATATTATTTTATTACATAACTATTTGGTCATTATGTTGTCATAAAACACATTATATAATTAAACGAAATTTGATTTTTACCCAAAAATTCAACTGTCTCGGAAAATTATGAAACACTCACCATTGGATAATTTTGACATCCTGATTCCAAAAATAATATTCATTTTATCTAAATAATTTTATAAATATGTGAATTTTATCTTTTCAAATAAAAATTGACATTTATTTAAAATTCATGGGTTTTGATAAAAACAACATTTAAACCTTAATAAAAATCACAATTGTATTCATAAAAATATTATGATAATTTATATTTAATAAAATAATATTTAATAATACTATTTCATTAAATTATTATTTTATTCAAAAATCCATTAAATCATAAAAATAGATTAATCAATTGCATATTTACTAAAAATACTATTTGCGCATTCAAAACTATTTACAATGTAACAATAATAAAATGAATGTATATTCTTTATTATATACCAAAATAATGTAGATAATAATAGTTCTATGGTATTGTTACATAACCCCTTATAACACCAACATATTACTTAAGGGTAAGGTTTTCGATGGTGACCGACTCTTGGGGTGGCTTAGATAACATCACTCGGGTGGTAATCTCTATCAACTTCTACTTCTCCCGTAGGCGGTTCTGTTTGAGATTAACATGTTGAAACTCGGCATGGTCTAGGTCAAGAGGGAGGCCCAATGATTCCACCTCCTTTATGAACTCTAAAAAATGGTATTCATACTAGGGAAGCCTACTGAATGAGTCAATAAATTCCTTTTTCTGAGTAAATTGGATTTGTTAAAGCCCTATATTTATACAAAGCATGTGATCACTATTCAAAGACTATATTAGCAATTGTCAAAATTCATAATGGTTTTTTAAAATAAAAAATCATAAATCCAAGGAATTTTGTATGTTTTACATAACCATTTTTCATAATAATACATTTAATTCGATAAAGTAGAATTTTCATTACTGAAACATTGGGTCGTTACAATCTTCACCCCTTAAGAAATTTCACCCTTGAAATTTCCTTTTCCCATAGTAAAAGAGATTTGGGTAACTCTAATTCATCACTTTCTTTGATTCCCATGTTTCCCCTTCAAAATTGTGGTTTTTCCACAACACCTTGACGAGGGGAGTTGTCTTATTTCGTAAAACTTTTTATCGACAATCTATGATATTCAACAGCTTCTCTTCATAGGATAGGTAATTATCCAATGGTACCTCCTATTGATTGAGTACATACAATAGGTTAGGTATTTACTTCCTCAAGAGTGATACATGGAATACATCATGTACTTGAGATAGGTTCGATGGGAGTGCTAGTCAATAATGCACTTCTCCAATGCAATCAAGGATATCAAAATAGACAATGTACCTTGGAATAAGCTTTCCCTTCTGTCCAAATTGCATAACTCTCTTCCATGGTGATATGTGAAGGAATAAAATGTATCTGACATCAAACTCTAGGTCTCGTTTATGATTATAAACATAGCTCTTTTGTCAACTATGAGCATCTTTAATGTGTTGTTGGATGGTCTTAACCTTCTCTGCCATTTATTTGACCGTTTCCGGACCTAGGAGTTTTCTCTCCCCAAATTCATCCTAACATGTCTCTATTTTACACCTCTTCCCATATATGGATTTATAAGGATCCATTTGGATACTACAGTGTAAACTATTATTATAAGAGAACTCAACCAGTGAAATATGTTGATCCCATCCTCCTTTTAAGTCCATTGAGAATTCTCTCAACATGTCCTCTAGTGTTTGGATAGTCTACTAAGATTGGCCATCAGTTTGAGGATGATAAGTCTTTATGATTTTCATCTCAATATTCAAAGCATGTTTAAGAATCTTCCGAATCTTAGAGGTGAATCTATGATCTCGATTGGATACAATTGATAGTGGTACTCCATGTAGGATTACCACGTCTCTTATGTATATCATGTGCCAGTTTATCCAATGAGAAATCACCTTGAATTGAAATAAATTGTGTGGTATTTGTATGAAGATCCATAATAAACCTAATAGAATTGTTTTCTTTGGATATATTTGGTAGTCCAGTTACAAATTTCATGGTTATGTTCTCCCATTTCCTTGCTGGTATGGGTAATGGTTTCATCATCCCCTTATACTTCTACCTCTCTGCCTTCACTTGCTAACATACCAGAAACATTAATGTATACTCAAAGATCTCCTTATTAATGTTATCCCACGAATAATGCTCTTGGATATCTCAATACATTTTTTTGTTTCCTAGGGTAATGGAGAAATTTGAACTATGTGAATCATCCAAAAGTTCCTTCTTTAACTCCAGATTCAATGGAACACATAGTCTTGACCCAAATCTCACAATTCCTTCTTCATTGACATTGAACTCGGAGGATTTCAATTTTATAATAGTTCCCACATTTTCTAAATTTTTGCATCATCCTTTTGATAATCCTTTCACCATTCCAAATGATATGGTTGAGAAAAAATTTGTCAAAGGATTGATGTTGTTCCCTTCTTTATACTTCCCATGTTCGTCTTCAAGAAATCTAAGAATACTGGATCCTTTTCAATTATCATCAAGGATAAAATTGTTGAGTCCTTTCAAAAAAGAGCATCTTCCAACTAGTTCTCTTTTCTAGGGTAGTAATGGATGGAGCAGTCATAGTCATTGATAAGCTCTAAACATCTTCGTTGGTGCATGTTCAACTCTTTTTGTGTGAATATATGCATGAGGATTTTGTGGTCTGTATTTATCTCACACTTCTCCCCAAAGAGGTAATTTTTCCAAATTTTTAAAGAAAATATCACTGTATCCAAATCCATATCATGTGTTGGATAGTTTTTCTCATGAACATTCAATTTCGTTGAATCATAGGGAATTACTTTTTCATTTTTCATTAACACACAACCCTGGCCCTTCTTCAAGGAATCAATAAATACCACAAAAATTTATCCACTTGGGGGTAATGTGAGTACAGACACAGTGATAAGCCTTCATTTCAACTCTTTGAATCTCTCTTTTCCTTCACCACTCCAAGAAATCTTTACTCCCTTACGATTTAGCTCGGTTAGAGGGATGGAAATTTTGATAAGTTTCTCACAAAAATGCAATAATATAGAGCTAACCCCAAGAAGCTAGAGATATCAGTCACCGATGTTGGGCTTGGTCATCCCTCAATTGCAGCTGCCTTGGAGAGATCCATAGATATCTCATTGCTTGTGATGATATGACCTAATAATGAGACATCCATAATCTAGAACTCACACTTACTATACTTTTCATTGATCTTCTCCTTTTGCAATGTCTCTAGTATAGTGCTTAGAGACTCCTCATGATCTTCCTTGGTTTTGGAATATATTATAATATTTTCAATAAATAATACCACAAATTTGTCAAGGTATTATCTAATGTCTATATTAATCAAGTCCATGAAGATTTCTGTAGCATTAGAAAGTCCGAAAGGCATTACTATGAATTTATAGTGCTTGTGTCTTGTACGAAAAGTAATATGGGGGATATATTACTTCTTCACCCTTACTTGGTAATATCCCAACCGCAAATCCTCCTTGGAGAAGTATTGTGCTCCACATAGCTGATCGAACAAGTCATCAATTCAGGGAAGAGCATATTTGTTCATTATTTCAATTTTTTTGAGCTCACAATAATTAATGGAAAGGCGCATTGAATCATCCTTCTTTATGAAGAAGAGGAATGATGCACCCCATGGTGAAGCACTTGGGCATAAAAACCCATTATCCAGATTCTCCTATAGTCATTTCTTCAGCTCCTCAAGTTTTACAATAGCCATTCTATACAGATTATTGGATATTGAAAATTCCCTAGGTATAATATTGATTGATAATTCAATATCTCTTCTTGGAGGAAGACATAACAATTTCTCGGGAAAAACATCAGCGAATTCCCTCACAATTGACATGTCTTCAAAAATGGTTTATTCCTTAGACTCAATCATCATATCAAGATACACATGATCATTTGGAATTAATATCTAATCTTTAGATGATGGTGCTAAAGAAGATTCATCTTCTTCCATGCACTTGAACAGAATTTGGGTTCAATTATCCATATGGAGAGCTACTTCCCTCTCACGGTAATTTATGTTTGCTCAATATAAGGAAACCCAGTCCATGCAGAGATTTACATAAAATTACACTAGAGGGAGTATGATAATGTTTTCCATAAATTTCAATCCACATATTGTGACCGGGGGGAGTTATATTCATTGGATGCATTGATTTCCCCATTTTTCGTTCTCACTGAAATATTTACTTCTATGATTTGTGGCAGATTTGAGATTGTTCTACTAAACATTTGGGATATAAAATAATGTTTCGAACTAGAATCAAAAAGTAAATTCTCTATTCTTGAATGAATAACTAGCACACCTATCACCACTTCATTGTTGGGGTTCACTTTGGTGGTAGGGATGGAAAAAACTCTTCCTTTATGAAATGGAGGTTGTTGGTTGTCTACAAAAACCCTTGTCTTATGGAACTTATTTTCAAGGTTCCCTAGTTATGAACAAAGCATTGAGGGTAGAATAGAGTGTTTGTTTTCTCTATTGCAGTTGTGTGTTTTTCCTATCGGAATTTAACCACAAGGTTCCTTTCTATTCCACACCTAAATCATTTCCTCGTCCCCTTTAGGAAATTTCAAGGGTGCTTCTTTCCACACCTTTGGGAAGTGGGGTGCTAGATTGTTTTAGAACCATTAGATTTATCCATCGGGTTGTCAGAATTGAAGTCTACCTTATTCTTCTTATCCCCATGATATACTCCTAATATTTTCAAATCACCATTTTAACTTTGAGGGAACATAATGAAATTTCTTCATAGCTGTCGAAGTCACAGATCACTAGGGATTTCTGTAGGGTAGGTTTTATCCCACCAAAGAAATATTCAACCTTACATTCGGTGGTAAGGAAAAAACCATAGGCGTATCATAAAAGCTTTTCAATGTTTTCCTCATAAGCTCTGATGAATTTGTCAAATTTTTTCTTGAGGTAAAGGAAGTCCCTTTCCATTTTAAGTTGGAGGTTTCGAGGAAAATATTTTTTGAGAAACATTTTCTATAAATCCTTCTATAAAAACACCTCGATCTCCTCCATTGGATTTGTATTTTTGATCAATTTCCACCATTAATCATCTTCACCCTCCATAAAATAATTAGTCAAAATTTCCTTCTCGTATTCATAACATTGAACAATGTAGAAGATCTTCTCAATGGAGTTGGTCCATTGTTCAGTGATTGAGGGATCAGATGATCCATTAAATGTTGGAGGCCTTTGTCTCATGAAGCACTCGATTGTTACTTGTTCTTTCTTAGGGGGGTTGAATATTCCTCTTTATCCATGATTCTATTCAAAAAATGAGTTAACTGAGAGAGTTTCATGACAAAGTTCTCGATTCCCACTCCCATTAGATTAGACATCTCGTAAGAACAGTAATCACATTGATCTTTACATCGGTTGTTAGCCCGAGATCTCATATTACTGGACATAAATAGGAATAAAAGGATATTTAGGGGTAACACATAAATGTTAATCCAAAGACAAAAATGTACAACTTATAAATTAATTTTATTTCCTTAACTTATGAATTTATAGGCTTCAATCTGTGTTATCCATATCTACTTTCCAACATATATTTTTAGGGGAATTTTTTTATTCCCTTAACAATGGTTTATACTAATCTTAGGAATTTACCAAATCATATCTTCCAAGAGTGTCGTAACCATGAGTTAAGAATGGACTGTTTTCGTGTACTATGATATACCGGGTCAAGCCCGAAACTCCTTGTCAGAGTTTTCACTCCTAGGTACATTTCTTCCAGATCCGCCTCTACCTGCTTGTATCCAAACATGGATGTATCTTATCTATAAACATATTAATAAATAATCACCAAATATTAGGCATGTTTTTATTATACATATTCTTATATCTAAGGTTCACTAGGGTTTTCTAATCATAATCCCATAAATAACAAAACCTATCCTTTGATACCGACTATAACAACCCTACTCTTTATTATGAACTTAAACATGATTTATTACATACAATTCACTTGATAAAATATAGAAGATAGAGAGTTATAGTGTATTTGTAAATTAGGAACATTACATAAAACTTAGAACATAAAAGACAGCAACTTTTTTGAAAACATCTTATAAATGACCACAACATTTATTCGTACTTAGCACTTTATGGGATAACCTGAGGACATTAATAAGAAAATAGAGAGATATAAAGCTGAGTAAGGGACTAAAAAAGGCATAACATGAAGAATTCAGTACATGTTAGGAAATAGTCATATCAATGGAGAATAATAGATACATGAACATAAAGTCATGACATAACATGATTATCAAAACATGGAAATGTGGAAATAACACTAAACATTAAATTAGAACAATCTAGGTTTCATTACGCATTAAGCATGAGTAAACCTTCATTACACTTGAAGTAGCATGATTAAACCCTCATTTCACTTGATTTATCATGATACTAATCTTTAACAAAATCATTGGAGTGCTATTAGGGAACACCCTTTTTAAACATTTCATTTCATGCATAAGTGTGCCACTTGGATCATATAACATGGATTCATTAAATATAATAACTTATTCCATGATAAAGGAATGTATAATTAATACATGAAACTATATAATCAATAATTAAATGTTCATAAATGTTAATTCCCTTGTAGATAAAGGGGCATGATATTCACTACACAATGACTTTGCCTTTGAAAATTGTGGAGCAATTTCGTCAGTATAACTGCATGACATAAGAATTCATAAAAATGGTTGATGAGAGAGAAAGGATAATCTCATCATATTTACACAAAAACAGACAGTAATGGAGTCATATAGATACATGTACCAACATATTTAATTGAAATTAGATTCATAATAAAAAATAATTGCTTTAATGTAAATGAGAATAGAAATCCCTTACGAAATATCGGCATAATAATGGGTGTACATGAGAGGAATTAATGAAAGATTTATAGGAATCTCATTTTTTAAAAATAAGGATGGAAATTTGGGTGAGTTTATAAATCATACCCCATCATTTTTAATTTAAAATTATATGTTTTAACAATAAAAAGAAATTTGGACAAAAATGAGATTGGAATAAATCCCTTACTTGGAAGAGTGAACCCAAACGCTTTTGAGAGGCTTGAGAGAGGCATATTGGGAGCATCTGGAACATTGGGAGGATTATAGAGACAGTAGAGTAGATTTTGGTTGATCTACATTGTCTTTGAGTGAAAAAGAAGTGGGAGCTTGTGTGGGTTTATATGTAAAAACAGAGGGAATTCTTTATTGTTTAAGTTTTGGACACCACACATTAAACTAATCAAAACCACAAACCAACCCATGGTTTATTCCCATGGTGTTTTACAAATGGGAGTGGGAAACATTATTTATAACTCCAATGGCATAAATTTTTAAAATATTAGGCTTTCTTATGTGGAGGTGAGTCAGACTCTCAAGTAATCAATTTAAAAAGTTAAAATATGTTATAAGTCCTAGAGGGTCCACTAAGGATTGGTAAAATAAATAAATAAAACCTAAAATCACATTTTGTTTTTGGTAAAACATATATTTTCCTAAAATAACCTTTATAGTTTTTTATTACATCCCTATTTGGTCATTATTATATCATAAAAAACATTATATAATTAAACAATATTTAATTTTTACCCAAAAATTAGACTATCACAAAAAGTATTGAAAAATTCAGAGTTTTATAATTTTTACATCCTAATTAAAAAAATAATATTCATTTAATCTAAATAATTTTTAAAATATGTGAAATTTTAATTTTAAAATAAAGAACTGACATTTTCAAAAATTCATGTGTTTTGATAAAAAAGTACATTTATACCTTATTAAAAATTTCAATTTTATTCCTAAAAATTATATAACCATTTATATTTAATAAAAAGTAATTTAGTTCTAATATTTTAAAAAAATATTATTTAATTAAAAATTATATTAATTCATTAAAAGAGATTTATAAATTTCATATTAACTAAAAATATTATTTGTGCTTTAAAAACTATTTATAAAGTAGTAATAATAAAATTAATATAAATTCATTATTATATACAAAAA
This sequence comes from Viscum album, assembly GCA_963277665.1. Taxonomy (NCBI): domain Eukaryota; kingdom Viridiplantae; phylum Streptophyta; class Magnoliopsida; order Santalales; family Viscaceae; genus Viscum; species Viscum album. The sequence continues at coordinate 1,472,799,540 of OY728132.1, read as the reverse complement.
TAATCCACATAATCAAAGTTATAAGGTCTTGTTACATAACACCTTATAAAACTCGCATATGACCTAAGGTTCAGGTGTGTGATGGGGATAGACTCTTGTGGTGGCTTGGATAACATTGCTCAGGTAGTAATATTTATCAACATCCACTTCTCCTGTAGGCGGTTCTATTCGACCTTAACATGTTGAAGCATGGCTTGGGAATGGTCAAGATAGAAGCCCAATGATTCCAAATCATTTTAGAGCTCTAATAAATTGGCTTCATATGGGGCATGTATACTTGGTGAGGCCATCTCTTCCTTTTTATGAGTAAATATGATTTGTTAAAGCCCAATATTTATACTAAACAAGTGATCACTATTCAGTGGCTATATTAGAAACATTCACAATTATTAAATGTATTTTAAAATCCAAAAATAGAATACCAAGGAAGTGAATATGTTTTATATAACCATTTTCTATAATAAGACTTTTAATTAGTTCAAGAGAAATTTTCATTAATGAATGTTTGGGTCGTTACAACCTCCCTCTCCAATGGCTTCCCCTTCCAGCACGCAGCCCCTCTGGTGGACCTCTTCTTCAGTGTGCGTCCCTTGTCATATGACCTTCTATGGTGTGCATTTCCTATCTGTCCTCCCCTCTCTTGCACATTGCCTCTCTAGAACACCCCTCTCTAGTGGTGGCCTCCCTCCTCACCCTTTGGTACTTTTTCTTCCTCCTCTCCGTTTTAGATTCTTCCATAGCTAGGGTTACAATTTTAACCTTTATAATTATGGGGGGTTTTGGATTTTTAGGTTTTTTCTTCATATATTTAGGGTTTTTAAACACTCATTGAGTGATTTCGGGTGTGTTTTTTTCATTCCACCTTGGATTTTATGTAGGACCCCATTGCACACAGCCATTAAATTTTAGATTTCATTGATTAATTTCTCTTATTACCTTCTGTGATGGCTAGTTAGTGACCTATGATTTTTAGAATAATTGTTTCATGTTATAGTAGATTGAAAACTAGTTTTTTCATGTGAATTTGGTTATAATTAGTATAAAAATCTTTTTGTGTTTCTTACAAAAATTTTATATTTGTTTAAATAATTTTTTACATATTGTAGATATTGTGAATCATAATTTGAGATAGTTTGTATGTGTCGTTGAACATTAAGAGATTTTTTTGGTGTAAAACCTCATGGTTTTTTTTGTAATTATTTTTATAAATATTTTAAATTATTTATTTACTTATTTATGTGGTTCAAATCATGTTTTTAATTTTTTTTTGTGCATTTGGTATTTCAAGAGTGTATTGGGTGTATTTTTTATGTAAAATCCATGGGGTGTTTATGGAAAATGTTTTACTTTTTTCATGGTTGATAATATTATAAAAAACTATATGAAACATTTTTGGATAATTTTTTTATACATGTGGTTTTAAAAATGGATTTTGAACATGTGGTGTGTTTTGTTGTGTTTTCCACACCAAGTGTGGGATAATTTTTCTAGTTTCCTTTTATAAGTTGTTTTCCATTTGTAAAGACATGGTTTGGTTTTGAAAATTTTAGTTTTATATTCAAGTGGAGGTTGGTGTTTTTAATGTGAATTTCTAAATTGCATTTGGTATTGAAAATGGATTATGTGTAGTTTTTTATTAAAGGTTTGATGCATGAAAATTGAAATGAGCCCTGTTTGGAATTTTTATTAAATGGTAATTTATAAAACCCTTCTGGGAGTGAGTCTTTTTTTTTGTTTGGCCATGGGATGTTATTTTCCTTGATATATGACCTCCCCTATATAATTTTCATTTTAAGGTAAGGATTACTCCTTGAGATTGTTGGGGTGGTGCCAGTTTGGGTGTATTATGAGTGATGGCTTATATATGGATTATTTATTGATCTTTTTGTGGCACACCCCTTTATGAACATAGAATGGGAACCTATCATATTTATGAGGATTACTGAATATGATTGTTGCACTGGTAGTTTACGCACTGATCAGTGCCCCATAGTAGTTGGACATCCTGGTTTATTTCTATGGAATCGGGCCCCTCAATCTGTCTTGATTTAGGATTTCTAGTCAATTTGATTTCAACATGTATGGAATTTTATTAGGGATGGGGTATCATGCATTAGTATGTTATGGTTCCCCTCATATTTTCTATTAATTCTCATGTTTCTTTGATACTATTATGGTTAGAGTCATTTCCCTCATTGTGTATAATAATATTTCTTATAATTGGTTTTTATGCTTTCTTGAAAAATGGTGAATATGTGGCCTGTTAAAAAAGGTTTTCAAGGAAAGTGTTTTTAATTAAAAAGTATTTCCATTATTTCCATGAAATGAAAAAAAAAGATCATTTCTTACTTGGTCTCTCTTTTTCTTATTTTCTTAATGCTTATTTTAAAATGAGAGGGCAATGGATTTTTGATTTTTATTCTTTAATATTAAAAGTGTTTAAAACCTAAATTTGTATATTGTATTTCATTCCTAAAAATCTTATTCTTTATTTAAATCATATGATTTTGGTGATATACTTATTCAGACCTACCTACAATGTTTCAATACTCATGAATATTGTATTTTATTATTTTTAGTTTCTACTATAGGTTCCATCTTTGGTTCAATATCCTTGGTGGATATTTGATATGGGATAAGAGAGTGACTGAAGGGGTCACTTGGAGGCATCATTGATGTTATGTTCCATTTGGATTTCTTTGTGTACTTTATTGTTGTGTTTTTTTATCTTTTTATTTGAAATTTGAATGATGTAAAAATATTTGCAGACATGATTATTTTAGTTTCTCTTCCTATATTAGGATACTTTTATTTATTCTCTTAGGAGGTACCTTTCACGTTGTCTCAAATGATTTCCATGGTACTTGTTGCCATCACGGGAGGATCCAGAATGCCTCTCAAGCCCTACAATAGATCGGCTCAGGTGACCGGTTTAGGATCGACAGGGGTTGGTTCGTGACAAAATGGAATCAGAGCATGTATTCTCTATAGTGGACCATAATTTTCAGAGTGCCCATTATTACTTGGGGTTTTCAAGGTAGGATTTGTAGGTTTTTAGGGACATAAGGTGTAGGAATTGAAATGATGTCATGAACCCTTTCTCATTCCAAACCTCAGGTCACCCTGGAATGTCATATTTTGTTGGAATCCTTTGACTCTGGGGATTTTTTTGTATTGGGAAATGAAAATGGATTTGGGAATGTGGCCTCTGTGAGATTTCAAATCACGGAAAGACATGAAGAGCTGGTGACATTACCCTAGAATTCTCTCTGTGATGGTGGAATGTATATAATATGTCCAGTAACCATATGTTTAAGTCATCCATCAACACTTGTTTCACCTTTTGAACTATTTTGGGTATTCCTTAATTCGGAAAAAAATATATTTTGAAGGTCTTTCTTTAGAATTGTGAAAAGTTGAATTTAAAATGGTAATGAATCTTTTTTCATTGAGTTCCTTTTTTCTTTTTTCATAGTTTCTTCCCCCAAAATATATTTTACGGATTCCTGAGTTACAATTTTTGGTGGTTCACCATTATGAAACACTCCATTGGACCAATCCATAGACTACGTCATTAAGTTTCGGGAGATGAACCCTCCACTCATTTATGGTCAATTTGATCCCCATGAGGCGGAGGAGTGGATGTGGAGGACTAAGAGAGACTAAATTTCATTGTGTTTCCTAATTCATTGAAGGTAATTTTTCTTACCTTCATGCTTGATGGTCCTACCTGGAAATGGTGGATGTGTGTTTCTCGATGAAAGCCCTAGGTATATCTTTCCTTGGATTTCTAAAATTCATCGTTCATCCATCATTATTTCTATGAGATGAAGAAGTTGAGAAAGAGGATGGAGTTTTTTGGTCTTCAGTAGGGTGTTGGATCAGTGTTATGATTATATTGACGCTTCTTCAATATAGTTCCATATGACCAAGGGTATATTGAAAACGATCTCATGAAGGTTCTCCATTTTGTGTTTGGGATCTTCCCTGAACTGAAGTAAAAATGTGGAAGAGCGCAACCTGACCACCTTATCTGATGTGAGGATAAAATAATTTCATGATAAATCTATGTTAGTAGGAGGACTCATGATGGAAATCCTCACATGGTAATTGTATGTTGTAAAGTGAATGATAATAAGAATAATGTGAAGCGGTCTGATGTTGGTGGTGTTGGTATGGGAATTAAGAGGCCCTCTAACATCCAACCAACTTCTATAGAGTTTAATTTCATGATCTTTAATATATACAGTTAGAACATTCATTAGAGGTCCTCATTCGTGAGTTCTCTAAATCCCTTCCACACATGTGGACACTTGGGTCACTTGATGTAGTTTTATCGAGGTGTTTATAATAAACGTCAAAAAGACAGACCCATACATTTGAAGAATAGCCCAACCCATTTGTAGTAGTATGTAAATGATTGGAATTAGTTTAGGGTATTTCTCATTTTAATGTTCTTTGGGTGTAATAGTCATGTCTAGTTGTGTTTTTTGGGTTTTCTTTCTTTTTCAGTTTTAAGGATGGTTGTTGTTGAACCCTTTAGAAATTCCATTTTAATTGAAGTGTGTTTTAAGAAATTTTAATCTGGGCATTCGGTTTTGGGGGTTTTTAATAACTAACTGTTAGGTAGGAGATGCTTTAAATATCATATCTCCAGCCATTGGTCATGAAGTGATTCTAGTGCAAAGAAAGGATAACCCCAGCAGTATGAGAAGGCTTTGGTCTGGAATCTATTCTCAGTATGGGATATGGAGATAGTTAAGCTTCCGGTGTAAATGTACTATTTTAATTGGTTATTTTTTGTGTAAGGAGGAATGGGATCCTCATTTCCACATTATAACCTATTTTGGTGTAAGATTTTTCTTTAGCTATGAGGAGGTGTAATTTCCTCATCTTTTTTAAATTCTGGAAGTTGTGTCTCACTGGGTGTAGGACTTTATTAAAGGTATCTAGTGTAGCTTGTCTGTGTGAATTGAGTGTGGATTCTTTTGTGTTATTCTGAGGGTGTTAAGTTGTTCAGATGTATCAGTTGTGGTTTTATGATCTGTTAGTTGGGCCCTTCCATCCCATCCCCTTATTCTTGGTATTTTTGTTAAATATTGGGATTATTTTAGAATTCGTTTAATTTCTTTATTTCATATAGTGGGAAGACTGATCGTGGGTCTCACTGGTTTCTGTGTTTGCCTATTTCTTATTGTGGGGATTTTTTTCGAGTCTCCCCATATTGGAATTTATGTTTCATCTCGGGGTTCGGTTTGATTTTTATGACCATTTCATGAATGTGGTTGGGGTTTTGTTTGTTAACGTTCAAGGAGTTTTGGTTTAATAGGTTGGATTGTAGCATGATATTTTATTTCCTATGATTGATAAAATAGAGGTTTCTTAGCTTACTAGGGGATGGTGACACTTAGAGGGGAGTCTATTTCAGTCACTTAAGTTCATCTTGGTATCCTTTCTCAGATTGGTGGTGTTTTTGTGATCTCTTCATTTGTCATTCTTTGGGAATCTCTTTTAACTATGAAGGAGAAACATTTTTTTATAAAGTTTATTATGGATTTTCGGGGGTGGAATGCATTATGGTGGAGAAAATTTTCACACCCCAACCTTTTTAATTACTTTATTTTTTAATTTTTTTATCTTTAAATAATTTTTTCAGGGTTTGGGTTGAGTCCCAATTTAAATTTTTGAGTTTTGTTTAAAGATGAGTATTTTGGGTTTGGCGATATCTGGCGCAAAGGCAAAGCATGGTTTGCAGACCATGGAAATACGCCATGGTCACCATGTGGCCTACATGGTGTTCAAAATAAATTAAAACAATTAAAAGAAAAATAAAATACAGTTAAATTAATGTTAAAAAAATTTTGTATTAATAAAAATAATAATGATAATACTATTTTATGACAATTTTTTATTATTAAAATTAGAAGTTATATTTTTATTAATTTTAAATTTATGTAATTACTATTATTATTATTATTGATGATTATTATTGTGTATTATAATTATTATTTAATAAGATATTAGTATTATGTTTTTTATTATGTTAGATATTTTTTTGGGTTTCTCTCCCCAATCTCCTCCTCCCACTCCCCCTTTCTCTTTCCACATCACACCCCTATACCTCTCAACACTTATTGTGCACTCTTTCCCTTGCATACTCTCTTATCGGCACCTCCCTTCCTCTGAAAACCCGCCATGCTGTTGCCACACCTCCTCCAACACGAACTCCCTCTCTAGTGGATTCCCCTTTTAGTGAGCAACCCCTCTAGCGGTCCTCTTCTCCAATATACAACCCCTTCATTCCACCCTTCTCTAATTCTCACCACCTAGCCAACCACCCCTCTCTAGAACATTGCCTCACTGATATAACCCTCTCCAACGGTGGCCACCCCCCAGTATTTTTTCTTCCTCATATCATTTTGAGATTCTACCCTGAGCAGGGTTTTATTTTTCCATTTTATTATGATGGATATTTTGGTTGTTTATGGTTTTTTCTTAGTATATTTTAGGTTTTGAAATCCTCATGGACTGATCTCGGGCATTCATTTTTTTCGCCATATATTTGAGTTAGGACACCTTTTCACATAAACATTAAATTTTCTATTTCATTGATTTCATGTTTTAACACCTTTTTAATTGCTAATTATTGACCTATGATTTTTTGAATTATTTTGTTCATGTGAAATTGGATTAAAATTTATTTGTTTCCCTGTCAAATTGGTAATATTTTTATTCAATTCTTGTTGCGTTTCTTACAAATATTTTATAAATTGTTTAAATGATTTATTAAATTATGTAGATACAGAAAATCATAATTAAAGATAGTTTTGATGTGTTGTTGAACATTAAGAGAGGATTTTGAGTGTATTTTGGGTGCCAACCTTCAGGTTGTTTCTTGAAATTGTTTTTATATATAGTTTAAATAATTTATTCAATAATTTATGGGGTTTCGATCTTGTTTTGAAATTTTTTGTTGTGTGTTTGGTTTTTAAATAGGATTTTTAGTGTATTTTTTATCTAAAATATTTGGGTTGTTTATGAAAAATTTTTTATAAATCATTTTAATGGTTTATTAAATTTTAAAAAAGGTGGGAAATAGGTTTGAGGAATGTTTTTAGTGTCTATGATTTTGAAAATAGATTTTGAATGTGTGGTGTGTCTTTTTTGGGTTTTCTCACACCATGTATTGGTTAAGTTTCCCAGCTGTATTTTCTAAGTAGTTTGTGATTTCTAAAGGAATGGTTTGGTTTAGTAAATGATAGATCGAAATTAAAATGGTGGTTCATGTTTTCAAAGTGGATTTATAAATTGGGTTGGTTTTGAAAATGTATTATGTGTAGTTTTTTATTAAAGATTTGATGAGTGAAAATGACATGAGGCCTGTTTAGAATTCTTATTAAATGGTCATTTATTAAATCTTCCAAGGAGTGAATCTTTCCTTATTATTTGGCCATGGGGTGGGAGTGTCCTCAGAATGGGACCTCCGTTGTATAATTATCGTTGTAAGGCATAGATTACACCTTGAGATGGACGGGGTGCTATTAGTGTGTGTGTGTGTGTGTGTGTTTGTGTTATGTATGTTGGTGTATATATGGATTGTTGCATGATCTTGTTTAGCACAACCCTTTATGAACATATCTTTCCAACCTAGCATAGCTACAAGGATTACTAATAATGATTGCTTCACTAGTAGATTACGCACTGACCATTTACCCATAACAGGTGGACATCAAGGTTTATTATTATGCGATTGGCCCCTCGGTCTGTCGTGAGTTACGGTGGTCGGGCATCTGTGAGTTTTGAATTCAGAATGTGTGGAATGATACCGGAGATGGGGTCTCATGTATTAGTATGTTATGGTTATCCTCTAAGTTTTAAGGTATTCCCATGTTTCTATGATAAAATTATGTTTAGTGTAATTACCTTGGTTGTGTTAAATCATTTTTCATTTCCTTTGTATTGGTGCTTTCATGCAAAATGGTGAATGTGTTATTTGTTAAAAAACGTTTTTCAGGGAATTTTTATGGAATGAAAAAGTATTTCCAATGTTTCAATTATAATAAAAATGATCATTTATTTCATGGTGTTTCTTTTTCTTATTTCCTTGATCCATATTTTAAATCAAGAGGAAAATGGATTTTTGATTTGTATTCTTTGAAATGAAATTTTTGGAAAACCTACATTTTTAAAGTGTATTCAAAACCTTAAAATAAATGTTTCTTTTTTAAATCATGTTATGTGGGAATAGAATTATTTGGGCCTACATAATGAATTTTTATACTCATGCCTATAGTTTTTTCTTATTTTTAGTTTCTTCTACACATTCAAGATTTGTTTCAATCACCTTGGACGATGTTTGGTACTTCATTGGAGAGTGACCTTCATGGTCACATGGATATGTTGTGTTTTTCAGGATTCGTTTGAGTTTCCTTTGAAATTTTATTATTTATTTCTTTTATTTTTTCATTTTAATGTAAATGATGTAAAAAAATTGGCATCCATGTTTATTTTGACTTCTATTTTTATATTTGGATTATTTTCATTATTTTTTTGTTATAAATTATATATATTGTCTCTAATTATTCCCTTGGTACTTCTCGTCATCCCAAGAGTATCAGGAATGCCTCTCAGGTCCTATCATGGATTGGCTTGGGTGATCGGTTTAGGGTTAGCCCAGGTTGGTTCGTTACACAAAGACTATGGAAAAATACATCAGTTTCACAATAATTTTATCATGGTATAAACCATATAAAATAAATACGTTTCATAAAAATATTTTCATCATAAAAATAAACCATATAGATTAATAATAATCATTTTATCCATGGATCATAACTCTAATAAAGTAAAAATTACACCAATTGATTTCATTTTGGATGGAAAATTATTTTGAAAGATCACTAAGATTATTTCATTTTGAAAATGGAATTTAAATAATGAAAAAAAGTTAAATCATATAACATTTTGAAAATCATTTTCTTTAGATATAACCTGGGAAAAAAATAAAGGAAGGCTTAAAAAACATTTAAAACATTTCCTCAGGAAAATATCCCCACCATTTAGAAAATATTAATTTAAAAAAATCATTAAACATATCAAAATTAATTTTATTAGAAAATAAACATTAATTATTATAAATGAATATTTAAAAAAGATGTGTGGTCAAAAGGTTAGAAAATTTAATTCATGTCATACATAATAAAAGAAAGATTACTTTTAAATTTTTTATAATAGCTAAATAGTTACTATTTGTAAACTATCATGAGGATTCCTTTCAAAAAAATTACAAGTAAAATATGGATAAAAATTAAATTAATAAATCTTCTAGACAATTTTAAAATAATTTAAAACATTTTTAGAAAACATGCTTTTGGAATAACAATAATTTCAACTGAAGAGACAAATAAAGACGATTCTTCTTAAAAACATCCATTTAGAAACATGAGTACCTAGAGATTACAAAATTAAGGGAGAACATGTATTATCATGAAAAAAAATATAAGATATTAAAATTCATTATTTTTTAGAGATATGGTTCCTAATATTTTGTCATCAGAAGTATAAAAATAATAATCTTGATAAATGATTGGAATGTATCGTAAAACCGATACAAATTTGGTAACATTGAATCATTATCCCCATAAAGGAATAACATAAAATGAATCTTATAATATTATGAGAATAAAGAAATACATTATATTACATGTAAAAGGTGATATATATACACCACATAAAAGTAGATGGGTGAATAACATAACACATGTCTCAAAGAAGGAAAGTTCAGACAGAAATATATTACCACATCGGTAGCTTTTGTCCCGTAGAGACCATGAAAGGGAAATACTACTATGGATATTAAAATACCATTAATATCCCCAATAATGATTATAAAATACATTCATTGGAACTATATACACTACATAAAATAAGTAGGTGGCAAATATATCATGTGTCTCCCTGAAGTAAAAAATGAGATGGCAAATATGGCATGTGTCTCCCTGAAGTAAAAAATGAGATGATGATCCCCTACCTTAAGTCTTGACATCTTCATAAATGTTTTAATATCATATATAACAAATATAAGTTTATTATAAATTTATTAAGTAACCAGAAATATACATATCATATGTTATATGATTTACTTATGAACTTTTATGACACATTTGTTAACAATCCCATGTTAAAATCACATTTCGAGTAATAACAACTTTGTTATTCATGTATGTTCTGATTTGTTACTTTAGGTAATTTTATATTTATTGTGACTTAATCAAATCCAGAATGATAAAAATGAATAAAATATTATATATATTCAGTATATATCAGTTAATAGTAATCCATAAAATTGGAGATAAAAAATGAATACACCATTCATGTAAACGGTAGGTCACACGTACGTATAATTGATATCTCTATTTTCTAGAAGGAATTAAAAAATTCAATTAAATTAAAAAATTATTATTAATTAATCTTTTTTATGTCATATATATCACATATTTTCATTAAACCTATCCTTATTTCCTTCAATTTAATGTTTGGACGAATCACATTGCTTTATGTGAAGGTAGTTCGTTGTGCACACAAACAACGTTATCATATTTTCATAAGATGTAAAGTAAGAGGGTATATGTGATATAATAATTAAAAAAGTTTAATAATATTATATATATCATATATGAAAATTTAATTCATCATTTTATCCATCTTTGAGAAGTGGTGATAGAAAACGAATTACATCAGTCTGTAAGGAGGTAGTCTGTTGTACACATGAATTTGGATTTCGTACCCCATGTGATAAAAGAGGAGAAAGAATCAGGTTATACCATAAAAATAATAAAATATATGTATATGTAAATTTTCTTTGGTATTATATTAGAGGGATCTAATAACAATTGTAGGATGTAGAGGAAGAAATAATATAAAATATTCAGTTAGGGATGTTACCTATTCTTTGGATAACTTCTTTTGGATTGAAAAAAAAAAGATTAATTGGTTAAATTTATGACTAAAATAGGGCTTATATGATAAGAGAAATAAAGTAAGTGATTTTTTTAGTTATTGGCCTAAATTATGGGTTTTGGATGTGTGAATAGAAGAGGAGAGGGTTGTCTTTTATAAGTGAGGAGAGTGGAAAACTTGTAATTTTTGAAAAGAAAAAAGTTTTTCCACTTTTTTAGATGCCACAATGCCCCAAAATGGGAAATTATCTAAAATTATAGGTTTAAAGGTAAATATATGTATATATAATGGGTTTTTGAACATTTTCAAGGTCATTTTACCCATTATATGTTATGTTTAACCCCCATAAAACCTATTTTCACATTAACCATGGTAATTAATTTTTACTATTTTTAATATTAAATGTGGTCAAAATTTAAGTTTTACAAAATAGATAAAATAATTTATTTTTATTATTAATATTTAATCAATTATTTCGAATTATATTCACATAGGTGGAAATTTTTAATTTAAAATTAAACTATTAGACATAACGATAAAACCATTTTACAAAGAGAATATATGTAAATGTTTAAAAAGTTTATATATTAGAGTTAAATATTAAAATGATTCTAATAACCTAAATTGAATTAAAAGATATATTATTTAACTTATGTATAATTTAAGAACATATTTAAATAATTCATATGTTATGAAAATATTTTAAAGAAATGGGAATTCAAAATAAATATAAGTATTTTCACTAGTTATCAAAAAAATTATATTATTAGAAAATTTTCAAGAAAAATCATTGTAATATGATTTTTCTATCATGATTTAAAAAATGAATTTTATTCTTTAAAAAAAAAGATAAAATAGTAAAAAATTCATTTTTAAAATAAGTGTGTTAAGCATTTTATTGAATATATAATTTATAAATTTTATTATAATCATTCAACAAAAGTGATTTGTTTAATTTATGTTTCTAAAACCTTTTTTGGGCATAAAAATTACATTTTAGAAAAATATTTTTTTTCAAATGTTTTTAATTTTTATTTCTAATTAATTAGTCAAAAAAAATATTTCATTATATATGCATGTCTAAACCATAACTTTATAATTTAGTTCATTATATTCATACTCTCCACTCCAACTACTAGGTGATAATTATCATAGTAAATAATATTACTTTCATATTATATAAAATTTCATTTAAAATCGATATTGCATGTAATGAAATATAGACTCACTTTTGTGTGTTATAGAAGATAAAATCAGTGTTTCATGAAATTAAAATATCAAAAAGGTTAAAATAATTTCAAAAAAATGTATTTCAAAATACATCGAGGAGTTACACTATACCTCCATTAAAATGAATTTCTCCCTATAAATTTGTCACATTAGTAAAAACAACATAGGATACTTATGTGTCATTACATCATCAAGTTCCCTTGTAACTTCCTTGGGTAGGTGGTTTTTTCATAAAACATTGACTATGTGAGTGTTATTGTTTCGTAACACATTCATTATATTATTTAAAATCCCCACAGACTATTCCTCATAAGAAAGATCATGGTCCAGTAGTGTGACCAATGTGCTCAGTACATATTACAGATTAGGTATTTACATCCTTAGGAGAGTAACAAAGAATACATAATAAACATGATAGTGGTTTGGTCTAATCACAAAATGATAATTTATTTTCCTGATGCGATGATGTTTTTAAAAGTGACCAATATACCTAGGGCATAGTTTTCCCTTCATTCATCCACTAAGAAATTCATATAATCACATTCTCAGTAACTTCAAATTCTAGAAATAAATGATGATTATCATCATAACATTTATATCTACATTTTTCCTCCCATATGTGTTATTCAATGGATCTAACCCTCTCTTCCATTCCATTGACTATCTTAGGTTCCAATAGCTTTATTTATACAAATTCATTCTAGTAAATTGGACTTCTTCACGTATTTACATAGATAGAGTCATAAAGATCCATCTGATTTCCCACATAAAAGCTATTTTATATAAAAATTCAACTAGAAGAATTTTTTTATCCTAATAAAATTTTAAATACATATAACAAGATCATATAATATCATATATTATTATAATTATTCTCTCAAACTGACCATCATTCAGAGGATGATTCATAGTACAGAAAACAATCTTTGTTTCAAGGTCTTATTGAATAATTCTGCAGAAAATTGAGGTATTCCTCAGATCCTGGTCAGAAAAAATAGAATGTCGTACTCCCAAAAATACTTAAAACTTCTTTAATATATATCCATAATATCTTATCCAAAGAGAAATATTCTCAAATAAAGATAAAATGTGTTGTCTTTAGGAGGATATTTACTATAACTCATGGAACATTATTCCCTTTATATTTTTGGGAAGTACAACAAAAAACATCCATAATGAGGTCTTCTCATTTCCATTCTAGTATGGATAATAGTTGTAAAAATATTTTAGAAGTTTTTATCCCAGCCTAGACTTCTGTAATATTAAACATCAAGATATTTACTCAGAAATATCTCCCTTTATTTTGTCCCACCAGAACTGAACATTTTCGTAGTCCAGTGTGAGGTGTTATAACCTTTTCTCCATTCAATTATGTGTTCATTCCCAATTTCCCTACATGAGGAAATATATTTCTTCCTGAATTGAAGGTTATCATTTTTCCAAAAATATTTTAATAAAATTGTTTCTAAATTGAAATAACCCATAATTACCTTAAAATAAAAGATAACATAAACCCTAAAGGTTACTAATAACATTAATCATATTTATATAATATAGTAATTCCTATTTAAAACCATATGGTTTTATTGCTATAAATTATATTTAAATATCCTTAATATTTATAAAATATCATCACATAAAACCTCAAAATTTGTGTTTAATAATTTCAACTTTACGATCAAACAAAAACTCATAAAACCATGATGATATTCATAACTCGTAATTTGATCTTACATAAAGAAATATATGATTCCAAAATAATAAAAAAATCTTTAGATGTATTATGATTATTATAACTTAAATACCATTGATGAAACTTTTCCATAACATAATTCATCGTTCCAAATGCATACACTCATCAATACATTCACTTCATTAGTTGGAGTAGCATATATATATCCATGGTCTAGGGGATAACCAATAGTTTTGTTCATGTACTCGGATAATTCTCATGCTCCCCACATATAAGACATTGAGTTACTTGGAAACTAAAATCTATTGGGCCTTCATCTCTATATAGAAAACATACTCCACTCAATTTGATATATTATTTTAGGTTCTTCTTTCTACATTATTTATTTTTAGAAATCAGAATATTCTTTCTTCAAAGATCATTACCATATAACCATTCATAATTTTCCACTTTTATCTTATTTCATGAAATAGTAATCTCATTGAAGTTAAAATTATTAATCATATTATAATATTTGATTAGGAATAATCACAAAATTTTTCTCTAAAGTCGTCATCTATCTTGTTTGACAATAGTTTCGGAATTTTCTATCACATTCAGTGTTAAAAATATTCCTCTTGGTTCCATCCATTGAATAAAATCACAAACCATATTTCAATAAATACTAATCAATATTGGAAACCACATAATCATGAAAAATAACTTATAGGTTGTCTAAATCATGAAATCTTCATTTAAATCCATGAAACCTTAGGATTAAAATATATAATTCATTGTTGTTATTGAAATTCATTATAATGGTAAGTATAGAGTTTGTGAATTTCTAATGAATATACCATAGTATTATCAAACCAGGTGTACAAAAGGTATAATTTTCGTGCTCTACGTGATGATCAAGTTTATCTCAATTCACCCTTTTAGAGTTATTACACATATGTACCACTATGCTATATCCATATACACTAATTGTATCTAGACAACGTTTTAATTTCTTAGAAATCACTCAATATATTGTTTACCAAAATTCTAGGAAATTTCATTATACTTTGACTCATTCATAAACTCTTCCTTAGACATATCTTTAGACATATCCTTAGAAAGATCCTTAGTAATCCGACTAATGTTTTCTCCTTCTATTTTCTAAATATAACCTATTCATTGATCTAAAATCGACCCTACATATCTAAATATCCCATATATAAATATTACATTATAATACATGAATATTCATTACATTAAATAAATATCTTCACAATAATCATTTAAGTATATTTCCTTTTGAAACATGGAAACATAAAAAATCAGTCCCTGGGTGATCTACTTCATCTCCCACTAATTTTTTCATAACTGGAACCCTTATTAGATATATCATACATAATACATTTCTTCATATCTTATGGAAATAAAATATAAGAATGTGTGAGATCAGATTATCTGTAAGGGTAAACAAGGGATATGTCAATATGACATGATAATATAAGTATGAGGGCATTAGAATAACATATGAAAACCATACCCTACATATCATAGATCATAAATTATAGTCTTGGAAATAATATTGTCAATTAATAAGATATGAGACATAGTGGATTAAAAAAACATGATCGATGAGACCATAACATTGGCATAACACATATATTTTTGGCATATAAATAATAATAGAAAATATTATGTCATGGATACCCACCAAGACATCCAAAAAATTTAAGATTAGGATAACCACCCATGTACCTAATTTAGGCTATGTATAACCTCTATTGGGATTATGATAACCTCTCATCTACCCTCATTTGTGATTAGGACAACCACCCACGTAACCTTTTACCTTTTATAAAATTAATCATTACTCAATGTTTTGGGGGGATATAGGTCTCATCCATATTGGTTATAACACAAAAACCTTCCACGGTTATAACATAACCACTTCCCGTGGTTATAACATAATAACAATAACATAATGAAAATCACAAATATTTATGCCATAATATCATAAAACAATCATCATATTAGAACCCATGAAATGAAATGGTTTTTATAAACATTTCATCATAAAAAAACTTGTAGAAAAGAAACATATTCCATAATCATTACATTATTTCATTAAATCACATACTGTGGAAATAGAATTAGTTTTCAATATTATTTTATCACGGAATAATCCATGGAAGAGAAACATTTTTCATGACCATAATTCTACCCTAAACATAAACTATCTAATGAAATGCTAATAATGGTATTTATGGATCATATCAACAATAAATCATAAGTAACATCAAACGATGTCATCCTAGATATTAAATTATTTTAAAAGATCACTTGTAACATTACAAGAGAAAAATATCCCTTACACTTTGAAAAACACTTTTTAAAACATAAAAAACGTAAAATTGTTTCAATTTGAAACATCCTTGGAATCATATAAGGGAAGTTTTAAAAATAATTTAAAACATTTCTTGAGGAAAATAACTCTTACATTTTAAAAATCAAGTTTTAAAACTAAAAAATCATAACAAAAATTATATATTTATATTTTGAAATAAAATTTGAAACTTATAATATAAAGTAAAAATAATGTGGGTTCATGATGGAAAAAAATACATTCCGGTCGTACATGTTAAAAGAAACATTCCTTTCACATATTCAGTAAAATCAAAACAATCATTGTTTGGAAAAAAATGAATATTCATTTAAACAAATATTTTAAATGTAAAAAAAATTTTAAAATGTATTTAATAAATAATTGAGTGTATATTAAAAAAATGAAAATAATTTTAGAAAAATATTATTTTGTAAGGAAATGATTTTTAACCAAAGAGAGGATAAAAAATAATTTTCTTAAAACATTATTTTGGCCACATGAGTAATTTGAGATTGTAAAATAAAGGAAAACATGTATTATAATGAAATAAATAAATTATAGGATGTTTAATGTGTTTATTGAGATATAGATCATAATATTTCACCATCATATGCATAAACATAAACAATCCTAATAAATGATGAGTCTATATCGTAAAACCATTTGATATTTGAAAACATTAAATCATAAAACCATGAAGGAATAACATGAAATAAAACAAATAAAATCATGATAATAAATAAATTTATGATATAACATGTCAAATTGGTTGTATATACACCTCATAAATAGATATAATTTCATAACATAACATATGTTTCAAAGAACGAAAATTGGGGCAAAAATACCTTACCACATTGGTAACTTATTAACCATAAAACACATGAATGATATATCCTAGAATGGATATTTAAATCCAAATAATTGTTAGGAAAATAATCATAAATTAAATTTATGTTTAGAATATAGACCACATAATAGAAATAGGTGGTGAATATGGCATGTGTATCACAAAAGTAAAAAATTTGAGATAAAAGTCCTTTATTATAATTCTCAAATTCATTCACACACATCAGAACATAATGAATAATAAATATAAATTTATTATAAATATATTATATACCCATAATTATATATATCATAAAATATATTATTTACTTATAATCTTTTATTACCTTTTTAGTAACAATTCAATTCTAAAATCATGTCTTGGAAAATAAATGCTTTGTTTTTCTTGTGTGATAGAATTTTTTATTTTTGATCATATCAAATGATCATGGTTCTATCATATATATAATTATTACCAACAAATATTTATCACATGTATTCATTATATATGTATTTATAGTAATCCACAAAATATTGGGATAGAAAATGAAATACACCATTTATGGAGAAGGTAGGTCATAAGTATGTATAAACATTGTTTATTTTTTCTCAATGGATTTAGGAAAAGTTAGCTAAATAATATATTTACATTAATGAATCATTTTATGTCATATATAACAAATATTTTCATTAAAATAATTCTTATTAAATTCCATTTAAATCATGAACTAATAACATTGCTTCATGAAGCGGTAGTCTATCGTATACAGGACCAACGTTATCAGATTCCCACAAAATAGGAACTAAGAATATATATATATATATGGTATAATAATTATTTAATTATAATAATATCATATATATATATATATAATATAAACATTTAATTCATCATTATATAAAAATGTGAGTGGTGGGGATAGAAAAAGAATACAATCGATTCATGACACGATAGTCAACCATACACACGAATAATGATTTTGAACACCATTAGATAGAAGGGGGAAGATTTATGTTTTTTACAAAAACATAATAAAATATTAGTATATTTAATATACTAAAAATATTATATTATTGTTATTCAAAAATAATTTAAGGAAGAGGATAAAGAAATAAAATAAAATGCTCGGTCATGGATGTTACCTATTCTTCGGGAGACTTCTTTTGGTATGCACCAAAAATCATATCATATTTTCTTTGTGAAAAAATAATGAAACTAATATGATATGAGGTATTTAATGAATTGATTTGTGTAGGTATTTTCTAAACTGATTGGTATTTTATGCGTGAAGAGGATAAGATAGGGGATGGCCATATATAAGAGAGGTGAGTGGCACACTTGTAATTTTTTAAAAGAAAATGGTGTACCCATGTTTTTTACATTGTAAAAGGATCCAAAATAGAAAATTGTAAAATATTAGAGATTTTAAGGTCTAAATATTTCTGTAAATTGGGATTTGGAAATTTTTATAGTGCATTTTATCCCTTATCTTTTTAGTTTATCCACCATTAAACTAATTTTTACCTTAATTATGGTAATTATTTTTTACTCCTTTTAATTTTCACTGTGTTAAAAAATAAAGTTGAAGTTATTATATAATATAAACAACTATGATTAAAATATGGATTCAATTTTTTCAAATTCTATTCTATTAGTGGAAAATTTTAATTTAAAATTAAACACGTAGACATGAAGAGGATGAGGTTTTCTAATGAAAAAATGTTTGATGCTTAAAAAAAATTTATAAAAAAATTAATATATAATTTATTAAAAATTTATATTCTCAAAAAAATCATAACAAATACACCTTATGATTATTTTGAAATTATAATTTAAAAATAATAATTTTTTTTCTAAATATTGATGTCAAAAATTAATTTTCAAAATAATTACAGAAAATGTGATAAAACTACTTTTTATAAAAGAAAATACATTTTAAATCATAAAATTGGATTGATTATTATCTCTAGTCTAGAAATTACATAAGATGAACTTAAAAAATATAGTTGAATATATAATATATAAATTTAATCATCACCATTCATAAAAAGTTATTTTTTAAATCTATTCACATAAAATCTAATTCAGTTCATAAAATTAGTTTTCAGAAAAGGATTTACTGTATTTTTAAATGGTTTTTTTATTTCTAATTTATTGGTCACGAAATAATTGGTTTGGTATACATGTGTAAACAATATTTTAATATTTTATTTAATCCTATTCATACCCGCCATTCCAATGGCTAGGGAATAAAAGTTATATTAAATAAAAATATTTCAATAGTATGTCACGTTTCTCTTAACTCTATGTTGCATATAATACAGGATATAATAGTTTATTTTTTTAACAAAATATAAAATTATTGTTCAATATAAAAAATAAAAACCTTTTGTTTTTTGTAACGATTTTTTAGAAATGATAAATTTTTTTTTGAAAAAGATATTTCACAAAATCTATGGGTGTTACATTTACCCAATTCATTGGAGAGGTATAAAATTTTGGGTTGACTCTTGTGATAATAAATATCATACATATGTGTTCCAAAAGATCATAAACCCTTAATTATATCATAACCCTTGAAAGGAAATGGGTTTTATAAACATTTCATTCTCACATAACCCATGGAAATGAAACGGGTTTCACAATCATTTCATCAATTCATCAATGCATATCCTATGAAAGGAAATGTGTTTAAAAATATTTCTAATCATGATCATAAACCATCCTGATAAATAATATGTGTGGAATCATTCTATCATGTCCCAATTAAAAATTATAAAATTTCAATGGATTCCATTCCGGATGGAAAATGTTTTCAAAAGATCACTTTGAACATTTCTTGAGATGAATACACATTTTTACTTGTAAATATCTTATTTAAAATTGAAAAATTTACCAAATATAAAATAAAAAACATTATTTTAAAATATACTTTGAAACATTTAAATTAATCTTCAAGGAATTTAGTGGTTATGATGGTGGGAAATTATGTTTAGTCCATGTGTGATAAAAATGATATCTTTCACAATTTTGGTAAAAATTCAAAAGTTCCCTATTCGGAAAATGATCACTATATTCTTTCATATAAATTATTTAAAAGTTAAAATATGTGTAAAAATGAAATAAATAATCATATAGTAATTTTAAAAACATTATGGGGAATGTTTTTTGAAAACATTGATATTAAATGAAAAGGATTTTTTATCAAAGAGACAAATAGAATCACTTTTCCTAAAAAATATTTGTTTGGTATGTTGAGTAATTAATGATAAGAAAATGAAACTAAAACAAAGAATATATATAACTAAATATTGTATAATAAAATTAATTATATTCATTAAATTTAGGTTAGTAAATTTCATTATTAGAAACATAAACATCGATAATACAGATAAACAATAGGATTGTAACATAAAACCCTTAACACTTTGGTAGATTTTGAATCCTATTCACCTTAGAATAATAACATTAAATTTTAAATATCATTAATAAAATTAAATTTATGACATAACATTTCAAATTTTATTACATACCCCTCATAAAAGAATATAGGTTTATAACAAAACATAGTTCTCAATGAAGACAAATTGAGACTATAATCCCTTACCGTAGGTCTGACTTCCATTGTATGTGTTTGAAGATCCTATATAATAAATATATATTTATTATAAATATATTACATAAAAATACTAATATATATCATCCCATATTATTTACTTACATCCTTTTATCACCTTTTTATTAATAATTCATTATTAAAATTACTATTCTTGGTGATAATTATTCTATTTTTCATGTGTATTTTGGTTCTATAATTTTGGTCCTTCATTGTTAGTCACAATTAAATGTTTTTAATTATTTTAGTCATTATATAAATATATTATATTTTCATTATATTCATATTTATAATCATCAAAAAAATTTATTAAAACAAAAATGAATTACACCATTCATGGAGATAGTAGGTTATACGTACACCTAAACGTTGTTTTGACTTTTCAATGGATGGAACTAAACTGAGTTATATTTTAATTAATTTCTAAATAATAATTATTATATAATATATATAATAAATATTCATTAAATTTATCCTCATTATCATACCTTCTAAGCATAAATTAAAAATGAACCACATCACTTTGTGGAGGTGGCGGTCCAAACCTACACATGAGCAGCATTATGATTTTCCAAAAGATATAAGATAAGAAGGATGATTTGATATTATAATTAAATAAGTATAATTATCTCAAAAATATTGTGTATATATATATACTTAAAATCTATCATTATGTCTATCTGTGAGATGTGGTGATGGAAAATGATTTTCATCGGTTCACAATGTGGCAGTCCACCGTACACATGAATGACGGTTTTGTTTCTCATTTGATATAAGGGGAGATGGATATATTTTATGACATTAAAATACTATCATATCTTATATGTTACGTACTGGTTCTATTATTTTATCATTGTTTATTAAAATTTAAATGATGTGGAAGAAGTAATAAATAAAAAATGCTCGTTTGAGAATGATAACTCTTCTTCAGACAACCTCTTTAGGTTTGCACCAAAATCATTCATATGATGGTTTTATATTAAATAAAAGGCCTATAAGTTGATTTTATAGAACTATTTATGGTTTTTTTATTTTTGATGAAACAAAATAATTTTTAGATTTGAAGAAAGAAGAAGAGGAGGTTACCTTCTATAAGTGAGGAGAGAGGCACTCTTGGGACTTCTTAAATTATTAAATAAATATAGCTTATTTTTTTGTATAAAAGGTTAAAAAATAAAGATATTAAAATTTAAGATTATTTTGAGTCTAAATACCTTTATATAATGAAATATTTACAAGGTTAGATGATTTTTCACACTTATATATTTTTAACTCATGCTAACCATTTTTTACAATTACCACGGTATTATACCTTATAATCATTACGGCTCATGAAATTTACTAAAAAAGGAAAAAATACCCATAAATATTCTATGGTTGATATTATAAACCATATCAAATTTACTTTATTGATGATAATAGTTTTATGAATTTTAAATCATCTAATGAAATATTATTTATTATAAAATATCACTAATATCAATTTTGACAATATTTATTTAATTTGACATAAAATATGTCATTATAAACATAGATTAAAAATATAAAACTTTCATTGAAATATAGTTTTTATAATTATCTAAAAAAATTTGGAACATAATTATTCATTAAAATTATAATTCTTTTAATATTTTTAAAATCATTTATGTAATTTTATTATTAATTAATCAAATATTATGTAGATGTTTCATAAGATTTTAATGTAATTATATAATTAATAAATAATACAAATAAATTACCATCCTTAAAATAATTTCATTATTCTAATAGTAACCATTAAGATTTATTCAAAACTTTATTTTTTCCATTTTAACACATAAGACATATTTAAAAGCAAGATGGTGGCATTTTGTCTTTTTCTTTACTTAAAATATTATATACATCATTTTCAGGCAATTGTATCTCATAGATAAATTATTATCGATCATAAGGTGGTTGGAGTCAGAATAAATTCATCTATTAAGATTTAATGTTAAAATGGTGGCCTTATCACTTAGTTTAAACCCATGTTAACCCAATTTACCCTTTTACCATGGTGATGAATTAATATTATTTTTACTGTTCATTATAAACATAAAGTATGTTGGAAATATTAAACAATATAAAATTATCTAATTAATAATATTAAATCCATTTTACAAAATTTATTCACTATAAGTTGCTGAAATTTATTATATATATATATTCTATAATGTGTGATGAAAAAAAAAATTCGGGAAAATACATTTTTAAAGGAAAATAATTTTTTAAGGTAACTATGTGACAAGTAATATTCATTATATGAAAGAAAATTCAGATATATTGACATATAATCAATTACTTTTTTAAAATTAATCCTTATTAGAGGTTTTATAAAATCAATTAAAATTTAAAAAAAAATCATTTAAAAACAGTTCTCATAAGAATTTTATTTTTAAGAAAAAAATATATTTATATGAAAATCATGAAGATTTCTCACTCAAAAGAAATTGATCATATTATTATAAATAAAATTTACCATGTTTCAATTTAAGGTAAAATCCAAACATACAATCAGGATTTAAATTACATTATTTATTGAAATGAAATTAGAGTTTTAAAAAATGATATTAATAACTATACACTAAAAAACCAATATTTTCATAAAAAATACAAACATTTCACCCTAAAATAGTTTTGATTTAATAATTTGAAAAATTATATCCTTTTTATAATATAACTTTATCAATTTGGTAGAAATTATTTATATATTTCAATTCAAAATATGTAATAATTTCATTTTTAAAGAAAACATATTTATTGATGCATAAAATGACTTTAATGTAATTTTTTTTCTTATTTACAATGAATTTACGAATAAATTGTTATTTATTATTACCATTATATATATAATAATGTTTTTTTTTCATATTTATACCCTATAATTCAATGAATGGGTTATAATGATCATAACTAATGAATATTTTCCATGGGATGTTTAAGATTTGTGTTGTGTGTCATATTTTCTGACAAAAATTATGTTTTTATTTTAAAATCGTGGGGTTTTACATTCTCCCCACCACCATTGATAAATCGTCACCTCATATTTTGAAAATTATCTTGATAACAAAGGGTTTTATATTTGTAAATATCTTTTTGAAAAATCCACATCAAAAAAAGGGATAATATAAATTCATCCAAGAAAGAGGAAAAAGAAATGTGAAGGTCATATAAAATAATATAGAAGTATCTTTCCATTTATGATAATATTAATGGGTAGTGAAAATATGGACACGGAGGAGAAAAATAATTCTTGAGGTCTAATATAGAGTCAAATATAACATGATCAAGAGAAACATTACCACCATAAATCCATAAATATATTATTGGTGAAAAGAACAGTGATTCATTAGAAATAATGTTAATGTATAAAATGTTTATTTTAAGATCATTTTACTAAATTTTAGGGATTCTTTTAGAATCAGAACAAATAACACTGTAAAATTTAATTACTTGATATATTTTTATTTCATAATCATGATTTAATCCAGTGGTTTTTTATTAAATAAATATTCACTTCATATATTCCTCTATGTAATGAATATCCAATGTTATTTTTTTATATCTGACAAACTAAAATTGAACATTATTAAATTATTAGATATATAAGAGAGTGAAAATCTTTTCCTTATATCACTAAATATTTACCAAAATAAAAATGGTTAGAACAAGTTATCCAATATAATACTTCAATGTCTAAATTCTCCATAGTAACACCCAAAGTTAAACTTTATCTATTCCATAAACTGTTGACCTTAATACTCTTCCAAAACATGTCTCACCAAATTCAAAACACAAAAAAACTAGAATATTTGATCAACTATTTACCACCATAAAAAATAATGTATCTCATAATTTCAATACTACACATTTCAGTACCTTGATTGTATATTCTTAAAAAATACTAATATCTTGAATCACCATAAAATCACAGTGAAAAAATAAATGAATCTAAAATTTGTCATATTATCAAATATATTCCATAAATCTATAATTAAATAAAATCACATCATTTAATAAAATTTAAAAAACATTTAATGGTTCCCATGATTATCCCACTTGCATTATCAATTTCAGTCATATAATTATCCAAAAGAATCTATATTAACTCAATATAAGGATTTTGTTAAGGCTTATTTTTTCATTGTTCTTTTATTCCCCAAAAATATCAACTTAATACTAAATACATTTTCTTGAATAACAATATTATAAGGCCCCAACCAAAAAAATTACTTATTATTGAATTAAATGAATAATTTCCGTTGAGTATCTTTTCAGGTTTAGAGTTTTAGAGAATTAGATCATAACTATTACATCTCAAAAGATTACACAACAGACACTTCTATAAAGTTTCCCTTTTTTACAAAACATGAACTCTTAAAACACAGATTCATGTCTAGTTCCATGTTTAAGACAACATGAATTTTCCTTGATCCCATATTTGACCCTATTTCACATTATTTCCTATGAAAAACATGTCAAAAAACGTGGTATGAGCATAGAAAGCTCAATAAGGGATACACAAAAAAGGAAAACTGTTAGTTTTTCAAAACATCAAGTAAACCATGAATACTTCATCAAAGTAACTCTTTTCACATTAAGAAGTAGTAAATACTCTTCACTGAATAAAAGATCATTACTTACCCTTTTGTAACAAAAATATTACCATAAAACCCATATAAATAACACATAACATATAAAGGTATCTTGGGACCTAAACATACTTAAATAGAATAACCATTTGGTCAACTTCCACAAATTTTACAAAATGGAATAGCCATACTGCCGACTTCCATACCCAATTCATTTAAGGTTATAATGTAACCTCTCATCCTGGTATTCACGGCACCACCTGTCATAATGGTTATCATGTAACCACCCATCAAATGTCTAAGTACCATTATAATGTCATAAGAAATAAAAAAATATAATGGAGGGAAAACATTTCCACATTTCAATCAAAATATATCACTTAAATATATTGATATAATAGATCCATTATCAAAACCATTTTCAATACCAAAATATATAAAATAGTATATGGTATTTATTTCATTTTAAAAACATTGCAGCTTGTTGAGGAAGCCAAAGACCAAATAATACTAATGGCGGTGGAAAGGTCGTTGTCACCGCGTACGTTAAAAAGAAACATACATTTTGTGTTTTGTAAAATGATTCAAATAGGAAAGATTAATTTTGAATAAAATTAGAAGTCAAAGGTGTTTATATAGAGTATAAAATAAAGTGTTGTATTAAAACAAAAATATGCCTTAATGAAAGGAGATTGAGACGAAGTCCCTTACCTCCTGTCCGACTTGACTCAGTTGCTCTTTAATCTCCTGAATAATAAACTAAAGATAATTTATACTTTCTTAATAAATTTTTTTCATGTTTATTATTCCTTTTATATAACTTATTTCTATGTTATAAACATTATGTAATAATTTAATTTAATAAAGTTCATTTTTTTGATATTTGGTACTTAAGTCAAAAATGGACTTCTTACAATTACATGTTGCTCACGTGGTTAAAGATTCATTATATCCAGAATGATATTCATGAGTTGGATATCATATATATCATATATATCCATCATATACATTTATTTATTATAGTATATAACATTTAGAGGTAAGAAATGAAATGCACCGTTCATGGAGACGGTAAGCCATACATACGCATGAACACTACTTTCATTTCTATTTCATATATAATGGAGTGAAATAATTATGATATAAAAGTATATTATAATTCCAGTATAATATAATATATAATATCATTATCTCTATCCTTTATATGTCCAACCTATGGTATTAACTAATCAAATCACTTTGAGGGGACGGTAGTCCGCACTTCCTAAAATGAAATTATCGTGTTTACCCATAAAGGAAACCATAAAGGTATGACATAAATGAAAAATACAGAAGAATAAGGAAAACGTAAACATAATATATATCATATATAAATATAGTTACATATTAATGGCCACCAATAAAGGTGTTAAAAGAACATTGAATAATCATCGTTTCGTGATGTAGAAATTCGCCAACCACAGAAACAATATGTTCTTTAACCATTAGACAAAGGTGTGTGTCAGTGTAGCTCAAATACTTCACATAAAAACATTCTATTATATTTAAGATACTGGTATTGTTACAAAATAAAGGAATAAAAATAGTTTAGGGGGTTGTAGAAGCAAAATAAAACAAAATAACACATGTGAAGATATTACCTTTAAATCGGGTAACTCCTCTTGGTTTGAACCAAAAGGGTTTCTTGAAGAACTTTCTGCCTAAGGTAAGGCTTCTAGGATGAAGATGGGGATGTGGAGAGATAAAATAAGCTTATCTTGGATGATCCAATGGCTTCATAGGTGTGGGTAAGGTGGTATAGGTGGGGGCCTTTTATAAGAGAGGGGAGGGGCACTCTTGGAAAGTCAAGAAATGTTACTTTATTATATAGTAGGTTTCGGATTTTAATGGTCCCACAATTATATATTTTTAGGATAAGGTGATAAGAGTTCTAAATCCACCCATCCAATTGGTTTTTTTACTAGTCTATGTCTTATATATTACTTTGTCTTTTCATTTTATTTAAATCATTATTTAATGAGGTAATCACTGCATCATCATAGTGTCATAGATAATTTAATTTATTTAATGTCTAAAATTTTTTAAAAAAATATCATGATGTAGGAAATCTTTTTATCTTTATAATTAATATTTATAGACAAAAATATGACTTGTATTACCCCATGTCAAAAAAAATTTAGTAAAAAAATACATGTTTGTGACATTTTTATTTTAACTTTAAATAAAAAGTTATTAATGTCATTTTCTTACCCATGTGGCTCTATGGGGTCCCCAAGTTGACCCATGGATTGTATTGGTCGGCCATGACACATACAATAAGGGTAGTACATGTGAAAAGGTAATTTAAAATTATTATAACATTATTTTTACCTTAAATTACACTAATTACCTCTAATCATGATTAATAAAACATAAAAGTTACTATTCAGCCAAAATTTATTTTCATCCCATTGAACCACATTTTACTTACTAATGAAAACCATGTATGTCAGATTTTTTAAATTCAATTCACAAAAGTGTTAAAGTTTCATTTAAATGGAAAATCAGTTTTTTTGATTACAACTTTGTTGTTTCACTATTCATCAAAAATTGATGTTTTTCAGAAAAATACCAAAAATTCACCCTAAGTTATATTTGATATTATGAATTAAAAAGAGATGTATATTTTAAAAAAATTAAAAACATATAAGTTTCATTAATTAATTTAATAATTAATTACTGTTGTCAAAACAAATAGCGTGTTTTATGAAACAATATATATATCAAAAGATTGACCCTAGTTTAAGTCCAATTTCAAAGTGAAATTAATTATAATAACCACCATTGGATTAAATGGTAAAAATATATTTGAATTTCACTTTAAAACAAATTCAAAAGATAATATAATCATATAAATAAATTGGATTAAAAATAGGTTTTGAATTAAAATACAACATTTTTCACTATCCATTAAAAAATGTACTTTATCGGAAAAATACCAAAAATTTACACAAAGTAAATATTGATGTCCCAATTATAAAGAAGAAATTTATTTGGTATAATAGAATGTATAAGAGTGACCACAACTATTTTTAATGAGGTTTCGCCATCAAAAGACGATAAGTCGACCTTTTAGTGAATATTAGAGTATCTGGGACTAAAATTGAATTATTTTCTTATTTTAAGCCTTAATATTTTATTGGATAAATATAAAAACATTTAACAAACATATATAATCATATTTTATTTTTTTATATTCATTCTCTCCAATACAACAGCTACGTGTTAACTACCATTTAAAATAATATTATTATATTACTAGTGTGCAACGTAAGATTTCAAACAAACTCATTGTTGCGTATCAGGTATGCTATCGAACATAGCAACACATTTAAATTAAAATTAATATTTAATTCATAAATATTAATAAATATGAAAATTTATTAATCTTTATTTACCTGGGATGTTATAAGTATCATTTAAAATTTGTTATTAAATACTTTAAAAAAATATTAGGGAAAATCATTAGATGTTTAATGATTCAAACAGAACAAATAACATTTATAAAAATACTTCTATTACATACCTCATGAATCTTAATGCATAAATAATTCATTCCTCTCACTTCAATAATTATTATAACATAGATCCTTTGTCTAGGAGATAACCCTTATATTATGGCATTGCCTTAGATAATTATCATGTTCCCCAAGCATAAGACACTACACTCCTAGACAATTATTCACTCGTTGACATTTATTTTAACATAGAGAACATCTACCCCTTTATTTGAGACATTATTTAGGGTGTCTCCTTCAAATTTTATAATAACGAGATTGATTCTTATTTCTTTTTTGTTCTCCATTATCAAATCACATAGAAAATATTTTCCTTCTATTATTTGGTGATTTTGTGGGTTAGTTAACATAAAAGTTGTTAATCATATATCATGATAAAAAATTAGTCATAATCAAAATATCATTCTTTAGATTAATCATCCAATTTTGTTGCTCAAAATCACAATATTTTCGGTCACATTTAATTTTGTAACACCCCAAATTTCCACGATACGCTTCCCTTTCAAGAATGCAATAGCTTGCATTGTACCCAAGTTTGAGATTCTAAAACACCGCAACCAATCAAAATAGCTGTTATGAATTGTAATACCCAATTTTTGAAATTATATAAATTTTATATTTCAAAATGGACTTCATTTTTGGATTCGGAATATCAAAATTAGCCTATGTTTAATTTTTGGTATTTTTCTGAGAACTTCCAATTTTCGATGAATAGTGAAAAATACTTAAAAACAACATTTTTAATAAGAATAATTTTTAGTGATAAATTATACTATTGAGTGGTTTTAAAGTATATTTATAATATAATTTAACCATTTTTTACAATGGTGGTCATTATAATTAATTTCACTTTTAAATTGGACATAAACAATTTTCAATCTTTTGATAGATATTGTTTCTTAGAAACATGCTATTTGTTTTGACAGTGTGAATAATTTTTAAATTAATTAATACAATTTCTGTGTTTGAAATTTGGTAAAATGGATTCCATATTTGGAATCATAAGGTCCAAATTATGTAATTAATACACTTTTGTTTTTTGACATTATGTATAGTAAGGATGATAATTATCTTTAATTATCGTGATTAATTAGTAATCGGGTAGTTAAGGGTAATAAAATAATTTAATAATTATAATAAATTACCCTAACATGTGTCCTAATGCTACTGGTTGTGTCATGTCCGACAATGGGATTCCATGTGCCAAAATTTGGGACCCCATGGAATCACTTTTGGGTGATAGTGACATTTTATTATATTATTTTTTAAAGGAAAAGTATAACCAAAGTATGTATCACCCAAGTAAAACAATTTTAGTTTTGTATGTGTAAATGATCTCTTAGACTATAAATAGTCATTATAAATCTAAAAATATTTCCTACATCATGGTTATTTTTTATAATTTTTAGGCATTAAATAAATAAATTTATTTATGACACCATGATGATGCAGCGATTACCTCATTAATGAACAATTTTAATAAAATGAAAAGATAGAATCTAAGACATAAAGTTGTATAAAACCTATTTGATGGGTATATTTCGAACCCTTATCACCTTAACCTCGAAATATATCATTTTGGGACCTTTAAAATCCGAAAATCATTTCATAATAAAGTAACATTTCATGACATTCCAAGAGTGCCCCTCCTCTCCTCTTATAAAATGCCCCCACCTCTACCACCATAATCACACATTCGAAGCCATTTTTCTCGGCCAACCTCTGCCCAAATACTCTCTAAACTTCCCTCTCTTAATCCTATAAGCCTCACTTTGAGCAGAAGTTTTCCAAAGGAAGCCTTTGGCTCAAATCGAAAAGAGTTACACTATTTTAAGGTAATGTCTTCTCTTATGTTCTCTTGTTTTATTTTGCTTCTCCAACCCCTTCAACTCTTTTTATTGCTTTATTTTGTAACAACACCAGTATCTTCAATATACTGGGATGTTTTTATGAGAAGTATTATATTTACACTTACACACACCTTTGTCTAATGGTTAAAGAACATACTATTTCTGTGGGTGGCGAATTACTGCCTCACGAAACGATGATTGTTCAATCTTCTTTTAACACCTCTCATGGGGGCCATTAAGATGTCACTATATTTATATATGATATATATTATGTTTATTTTTTCCTTATGCTTCTCTATTTTTCATTTATGGCATACCTTTATGATTTCCATTATGGGTAAACACGACAATTTCATTCTAGGAAGTGCGGACTACCGCCCCCTCAAAGTGATTTGAATCGTTAATGCCATATGTTGGATGTATAAAGGATGGAGTTAATGATATTATATATGATATTATACTGGAATTATAATATAACTTTATATCATTATGATTTTATTCCAATAAATAAAAAATAGAAATAAAAGTAGCCTTCATGCGTACGTACGACTTACCGTCTCCATGAACAGTGCATTTCATTTCATACCTCTAAATGTTATGTAATATTATAAATTCATTTATATACTATATATATATGATATATATGATATCTACATCATGAATATAATTCTGGATGTAATGGATATTTTACCACATGAACAACTTGTAATTATAAGAAGTTTATTTTTGACTCAAGTACCACAGATCGACAAAACGACCGTTATTAACTTAAATATTTACATAATGTTCGTAACATGGTAATAAGTGATATAAAAGGAGTAATGAAATTGAAAATGGTTCTTAAGAAAGTAGAAATTAACGCTAGTATTTTATTCAGGAGATTAAATAACAATGGAGTCAATTCAGACACGAGGTAAGGGACTTCGTCTCAATCTCCTTTCATTGAGGCATATTTTTTTTATACACATCTTTCTTTTATACGGTGTATAAACCCCTTTTACTTTTATTTTTATTCAAAAGTAATCTTTTTATATGAATAATTTTACTAAATAACAAAAGGAATGTTTTGTCTTATGTATGCGGTGACAAAGACATCTCCACTGCCGTGACCATTATTTGAGATTTGGCTTCCTCTACAAGCCATAACTTTTTTTAAATGAAAAATAAATACCATGTTTTACTTTTCTTTTATTTGGGTATTGAAAATGGTTTTGATAATGTTTTTATGATATTAATTTGTTGTATTGATATATTGTGATTGAAATGTGGAAATGTTATTTTTCCTTTATACATTTTTTATGTGATACGATTATATTATGGTTTATGATATGTTTAAACCTTTTCATATAAAGAATGCATTGTACTTAGTAAGTGACAGGTGGAGCCCGCTATAGCTCCTCGATGCATCGGTAGGTCTCATGAGACAAACTAGTGTCTTAGAACGAGGACTTGACAAAATCTTATTTGTAGTATTGGCACGAGGCCTTGGCTAAGGGGTAATGATAGTCTGGAATTATGCATTACATCATTATGAAAGTGGTTATTGATATTGCATGTGATTATTAAACTAGTAGAATATCCATGTGAATAAGTAAATGGCATTATGTCATTTTATTTTTGCAATATTATGCTGATGTTCAAGTTTAAAATACTTTTGTTTTAGTTATACATTGCATTAAATGTTTATGTTTATTTATGAAAGTTTCCGCTATATTTTTATCCTTACTGAGCATATGAGATCACCCCTTTCAATGTTTTAATTTTTCCAGGATGTGAAGAAGTATTTTATGACTGACCTGCAGGGATAGTCTGAAGGGGATATGAGTGTGGACTATGGAGACTATGTTATTGTAGTTTTTCACGTTATGATGTAATGTAACATTTATTAATGTATCTAGTGTTTCCAAGGCTACTAAACTAATCAGTCTGTCGAGACTTGATCTTTTGTGATCATGCCAATGTTACGTAATAATTCACCAACTCTAGGTAACTGGGGTCAGGGCATTATATTTGGTATCAGAGGAAATTTAGTACTAACCTTGGAAGATAGATTTAGATAAACTCAGATTAGATCACATAGCCTTATGATAGACTTTGAGGATTAGTATAGAAGAACTTCATATAATTTTGGTATTATAGAGATTTTGTGAGTTTTACGAGCAATACATCCCTGTCTGGATACGATCAGGTAGAGGTGGCTCTCGCATAGATGTACCTAGGGGTAAAACACGAAAACACCGCTTTGAGCTAGACTCGAATGGGAACTGGTGCACGACAACGGGCCTTGCTGCACTCTTGGTTACGACACTCCCAGGGGATATGCTTAGGATAATTTACAATTTTTTTACAAAACATTATGAAGGGTTTATGAGTATATACATCCTCAAAGAAAACATTTTTTTTATGGATTATATCCATAAATATATCAATTTATGATAAGTGTTTTATAAGTATGGAATTATGTATTTTGATTCATAAACAAATCTAGTTTATGACATTGTTTAGAAATGGCACCTAGTGGAAGGAATGGAAACCGTATCAATGCACGCACTCCATGTAGGGATTTGCCTCCGACTCATGATAATTATAATGGAGTTGGTGATACAACTGGTGCTCATCAGCTTATCACCATACTGGGACAACTCACTCAGGTTATTAATAATAACCTTACTCGTATGGAGCACCCTGATCTGCAACGTGGAGGATCAATGTTAGATCGCTTCATGAGGAAACAACCACCAACATTAAATGGGAGTATAAATCCCTTATTATCTGAGCAATGGATAAATTCCTTAGAGAAAATATTCTATGCCTTGGGGAGTAGTGAAATGGAAAAGTTTATCACGGCAGTTTATCGCCTCACTGGAGATATTGATCAATGGTGGTCATTGATTCAAAACACACAAAAAAAGTGATGAAGTATCAAAAATGGAAGGGAGGGAGTTCCTAGAGATTTTCTTAGAAAAATACTATCCTCGTGACCATCGAGAAGATATGGAAAGGTAATTTCTGAGTCTAAGACAAAAGGAGGATGAGAATGCCGCAAAGTATGAGTCCAACATTACAAGGTTAGTGAGACATGCTGCAGATTATATATGTAACCCAAGAAGTAATATTGATCATTTATTTGATGGGTTAAACCCATTTCTCCATTGAGATTTAGAATCACAATCCTTCTCATCGTACAAAGATATTGTCTCAAGTGATATCAAGACAAAAAAGGAATTCTCTAAGTCTTATGACAACAAATTAAAGAAAGAGAATAAGAGAACGGTGGAATAAGAGACAGATAAAGGGAAAAGGGAAAGAATTATTTTCCATTATGTGATAATTGTGGGAAGAATTACCCCGGTACTTGCCTAAAGGGAATGGGAGTTTGTTACAAATGTGGAGAAAAAGGTCACCAGGCTCGTGATTGCAAGAGAAAGAAAGATGTTGTCAATGTTGAATACTACAATTATAGAGAAATGGGGCATTATGAAAATGAATGCCCTAAGCTCCAAGGAAACTTAATTCAGAAAAGTCCAAGAGAGCAAGGCCAAGCTTATGCTGTTACTACAGATGAAGTTGAATAATTGTTGTATTTGTGTTTTTGGACTCAAGAACTCTATTGTGGTTATAAGAATAATGTGATATATATAATTATTGTACTATATTATTTGATTTTTTAATTAAGGTTTCTATATGATGAAGGTAATCAAATTTTTAGTATGTTATAATAAGAGAAACTTACTTTGTTTGGGGAATCTGATGTTACAATTGATTTTGGAATTTAGAGACCTTTTAGAGAAAGTCTCGATAGAGGTATTTTGGTTAACTATAACGGTTGGAATGGATTAAGTTTGACATTGAATAGTATTGTTTACGGTTAAAACATTTCTAAAGATATTTTTTGGAATATTATAATTCTATAGTTTTAGGAAAAGGCCAACCTGTAGGTTGGGGGATAACCCGTCGCGTAGGACAAAACTATAGGAAGCGATCCCACAACCATAGTGAGACAGGGCTTTATTACCTACCACTAGCCTACAGGAAGTCCCTGGTTATTAAAAAATAGTTTTCCTGATCTAAATGGTATGTGTTAATATTTGGAAACTTGTACGATTAGGATAAATATAATAATTTTGAGTTCTATTATCTTTTTTAGTAAAATATGGTTTTGTGGTAAAAATTTATTAAAGAATGAAAGTCTACATGAAAAGTATGTATATTTCCTTACGTTCTTAGTAAATCTCCTAAATAAATTCCTCAAATTTATGAAAGGTAACTTAAAACAAAAGCATTATCGGTAAACTTTTCCTACTGGGGAATCAGTGATCATTTAACCAATCACAAGTTTGTGATTTTCTTGTAATTAACTTTCTCTTAATCCTGTTTTCTACAACTCTCCATCAGACCTTGATGGTTTTTTTCTTCTCTATATACATGTTTTAATAGAATCCTAGTATGGGATATCTCGGGTGACATTTGTACTTCTCTTTCTTTCTTTTAAATTTATATTTTTATTAACCCTATTTCTGATAAGGGTTTTCCATAAAGGTATTTTCTACATTAAACCCTTTTTTAGAAGAAAAATTTCAAATTGCAAGGATGCAATTTATTGAAGGAGGGGAGAATGTAATACCCCAAGCTTCCATGATACACTTTCCTTTCAATAATTCAATATCTTGCATTGTACGCATGTTCGATATTCTAACACACCGCAACCAATCAAAATAGACGTTATTAATAGTAATACCCAATTTTTAAAATTATATAATTTTATATTTCAAAATGGACTTCATTTTTGGATTCAGAATATCTAAATTATACTATGTTGAATTTTTGGTATTTTTCTAAGAACTTCGAATTTTCGATGAATAGTGAAAAATACTTAAAAACAACATTTTTAATTAGAATAATTTATAGTGATAAATTATAATATTGAGTGGTTTTAAAGTATAATTAGAATAGAATTTTACCATTTTATCCAATTTTTTTCATTAGAATTAGTTTTACTTTGAAATTGGACATAAACAATTGTCAATCTTTTAATAGATATTGTTTCTTAAAAACATGCTATTTGTTTTGACAGTGGGAGTAATTTTTAAATTAAATACTACAATTTCTGTGTTTTTAATTTGGTAAAATGGATTCCATATTTGGAATCATAAGGTAAAAATTATTTAAATAATATACTTTTGTTTTTTGACATTATCAATAGTAACGACGTTAATTATCTTCAATTATCATGATTAATTAGTAATCGGGTAGTTAAGGGTAATAAAATAATATCATAATAATAATTAATGACCCAAACATGTGTCCTAATGCTATTTTTTGTGTCATGGAGAACCATAGGATTCCTTTTTCCAATCTTTGTGACCCCATGGAATCACTTTTGGGAGATAGTGACATTTTATTATATTATTTTTTTAAAGGGAAAGTATAACCAAATTATGTATCACCCAAGTAAAACAATTTTAGTTTTGTATGTGTAAATTATCACTAAGACTATAAATAGTCACAAGAAATATAAAAATATTTCCTACATCATGGTAATTTTTTTATAATTTTTAGGAATTAAATAGATAAATTTATTTATCACACCATGATGATGCAGCGATTACCTCATTAATAGACAATTTAAATAAAATAAAAAGTTATGGTAAAATATAAGAATTACACTTGTCTAAAACCTATTGGATGGGTATTTTTCGAACCCTTATCACCTTATTCTAGAAATATGTCATTTTGGGACCTTTAAAATCCTAAAATCATTTCATAATAAAGTAACATTTCATGACTTTCCAGGAGTGCCCCTCCTCTCCTTTTATAAAAGGACCCCACCTCTACCACCTTATTCACAACTTCAAAGCCATTTTTTTGACCAAACTCTGCCCAAATAGTCTTTAAAATTCCTATATTACTCCTAGAAGCCTCAATTTGGTCAAAATTCTTCCCAAGGAAGCCTTTGGCTCAAATCAAAAAGAGTTACACGATTTTATGGTAATGTCTTCTCTTATGTTCTTTTGTTTTATTTTTCTTCTCCAACACCTTAAACTCTTTTTATTCCTTTATTTTGTAAAAAAACAAGTATATTAAATATACTAGGATGTTTTTATGAGAATTATTTGATTTACACATACACACACCGTCGTCTAATGGTCAAAGAACATATTGTTCTTGTGGGTGGTGAATTACTGCCTCACGAAACGATGATTGTTCAATCTTATTTTAATAGCACTCATGGTGTCCATTAAGATTTCACTCTGTTTATATATTATATATATTATGTTTACTTTTTTCTTATTCTTCTATATTTTTCATTTATGGCATACCTTTATTATTTCCATTATAGGTAAACGAGATAATTCTATTTTAGGAAGTCTGGATTACCGCCCCTCAAAGTTATTTGAATCGTTAATACCATATGTGGGACGTAAAAAGGATGGAGTTAATGATATTATATATGATATTATATTGGAATTATAATATACCTTTATATCATTATGCTTTCATTCCATTAAATATGAAATAGAAATGAAAGTAGCCTTCATGCGTACGTATGGCTTTCCGTCTTAATGAATGGTGCATTTCATTTCATACCTCTAAATTTTATGTAATATTATAAATGCATTTATATACTGAATATATAGTATATATATGATATCTATATCATGAATATAATTCTGGATATAATGGATATTTTACCACATGAACAACTTGTAATTATAAGAAGTTTATTTTTGACTCAAGTACCAAAGATCGACAAAACGACCGTTATTAACTTAAATAATTACATAATGTTTCTAACATGGTAATAAGTGATATAAAAGGAATAATAAAATTGAAAAATATTCTTAAGAAAGTATAAATTAACTCTAGTTTATTATTCAGGAGATTAACGAACAATCGAGTCAAGTCAGACACGAAGTAGGGGACTTCGTCTCATTGTCCTTTCATTGAGGCATATTTTGTTTTATACACAAATTTCTTTTATACGGTGTATAAACCCCATTGACTTTTAATTTTATTCAAAAGGAATCTTTTTATACAAAGTGTTTTAGTAAATGAAAAAAGGAATGTTTTGTCTTACGTATATGGTGAAAATGACTTCACCGCCGCCATGACCATTATTTGAGTTTCAGCTTCCTCTAAAAGCCATAACTTTTTTTAAATGAAAACTAAATACCAAGTTTTACTTTTCTTTTATTTTTGTATTGAAAATGGTTTTGATAATGTTTTGATTATATTAATGTGTTTTTTTGATATCTTGGCATTGAAATGTGGAAATGTTATGTTTCCTTTATGCATGTTTTCTGTGATACGATTATGTTATGGTTTATGATATGTTTAAACCTTTTCATATAAGGAAAGAATTGGACTTAGTAAGTGACGGGTGGAGCCCGCTATAGCTCGTAAATGCATCGGTAGGTATCATGAGACAAACTAGTGTCTTGGCACGAGGCCTTGAAAAAATCTTATTTGTAGTCTTGGCACGAGACCTTGGCTACGTAGTTATGATAGTCTGGAATTATGCATTCCATCATTATGAAAGTGGTTATTGATATTTCATTTGATTATTCGACTAGTAGAATATCCATGTGAATAAGTAAATGGAATTATTTCAATTTATTTTTTCTATATTATTCTGATGTTCACGTTTAAAATGATTTTCATTTAGTTATACATTTTTTTAAATGTTTACGTTTTTATATAAAAATTTTAGCTATATTCTTATCCTTACTGAGCATCTGACCTCACCCCATTCAATGTTTTAATTTTTCTAGGATGTGAAGAAGTATTTTATGACTGACCTGCAGGGATATTCTGAACGGGATATGATTGTGGACTATGGAGACTATGTTATTTTATTTTTTCACTTTATGATGTAATGTAACATTTATGAATGTATCTAGTGTTTCCAAGGATACTAAACTAATCGGTCTTTCGAGACTTGATATTTTGTGATCATGCCAATGTTACATAATAATTCACTGAATTCGGTTAACTGGGGTCGGGGCATTACAAATTTTAACATGATTCCTCCTAGTTCAATCCATTGATTAAAAACAAAAATAATATTATGATAGATAATAATAATATTTGGTACCGAGATAATCATTTCTAGGATGTCTAAATCATGAAACATTCATTTTAATATAAGACACCATATGTTTAACCTAGGTCATTCATTTTCATCATCTTCTAAAATCCTTCATAGTGGTCCATAAAGAAAATATTAATTAACTGATGAATATTCCTTATGAGTTTTAAAGTAGGTCTGCATTAAGGGAACAATCACCATGAAATAGAATATCATATGAGATATACTAGAATAACACTTTTTTTATTATTATCTCTAGATGAAACTACTCTAAAACCACATAAGATTATACTATCTAAACAAGAATGTTTTAATGGGAAAATCACACTCCCTTGTTTACCGTAACATAAGACTGTCTCCTATATTTAAGATTATCCTATTAATTTTCACTAAAGTTTTTTCATCCGGACTTATAATGGTTAATTATACCTTGTTCTAATACCAACTATAGTTAACCATACTTTTCATGTATAGATATTACATATTACTAAATGAATATTCATTACATAATCTAATGATCAATGCCATAATTTTATAGGTCCACTTCCATTTGACACTTAGATATATAAACATTAGGTTCATAAGTGAACCAAGTAATCTCATACAAAGTGATTCATTACATTCACCCTTCTTAAACCATCAACTCTAATACCCTTATTCATAACCAGATGAAACAGAACACAATAAAGGGGGATCATATATTCTTATTAAGGGTAAACAAGGACAATATCAACGATCACATAATTATAACATGAGAATAAGGGAATGATAAAATGAGAATAACATTTTAACACTATGAACTTGTTAGAAGAGATCGTAAACATGATTCATGGTGTGAATCATGGATGTTAATAAGAAAACAATCCTAAAGAAATGAAATAACATGATCCATGATTGCATAATATTTTCATAAGTCTTAATTTTAAGGAATAATAATAAGAATAAAAATACACTCCTTAGTAGTCAAGGATTACTAATGAGAATATCATATTTGGTTGGTTTCACTCTCAAAACCATCATAGTAGTCAAGGTTCCCACCCAAGACCAGTGTATCGAGTCCCTTAATGAATTGGGTTCACACCACATTCCAGACCAGTATATCACATGGGATACTCATATTTACCCAATACATTATTGGGATATATAACCATTATCCTTCCTATAACATAATACAAATAATATATGTGTGTTATCAATATCATAAAACATTAATCATATCATAACCTACGAAAATAATTGGTTTTCATACCCATTTTATCATTACCGAACCTGTCGAAAATAAATGAGTTTCTTAATCATTTCACCAATTCATTATACCATAAATTGTGTAAAAGGAATAGGTTTCATAAATTATCACCATCATAATCATAAAACATCTTAAGTAATAATAAGAATGAAATTATTCTATCATATACTCATTTGGTATTATGAAATTTAAAAGGATTCCATCCTATATGTAAAATTATTTTAAAAAATAAATTGGAATATTTATTGAGTGAAATACAATTTTTTACTTTGAAATCACATATATAAAAAATAAAAATTTAAAAAATACTTGTGAAAAAAATTAATTGGAAACAAAAATGGAAAATTTTAAATTAAACATAATTTTTTTTACTTTTCATGATGGTGTTAAATTTACTTCAGATCGTTTATGTTAAAAAACATATTTCATTTATGTTCTTAGAAAAAATCCAAAAGTACCCCATTCAAAAAATATTCAAGAGATTCGTTTTAAACTATTATTTAAAAAAACTTATTCAAAATGAAATTAAAAATGATAGAGTAATATTAAAAAAAATTGAAAACATATTTATAAAAAAGGATATTAAAGAAAAAGTATTTTATATTAAAGAGATAAATAATGTCGGGTTTCTTTATTAAAATATTATTTCAGTCTCTTGAGTAATTAAAAAAGTAAAATTAAAGGAAAACATGTAATATTTATAAATACAAATCTTGGAATAAATTTAATGATATTATTGATAGGTAGGTATTGAAATTTCATCATACATAAATATAATCATAATGAATCCTAATAGAAAATGAGATTGTAACATAAAACCCTTACTACTTTGCTAACTTTGAAATCACAATCCCCATGAATAAATATCATAAAATTATAATTAAAACATAATGAATAAAAAAATTCATGATATATCATTTATAAGATTAGTACTTATACCTTATAAAATTATATAGGTTTGTAATAAAACACATGTTCCAAATAATACTGTTTGAGATGATAAACTCTTACCTTAGGTCTGAGTTCAATTGTACATTTTTGGACATCATGTATAATAAGTATAGATTTATTATAATTCTATTACAGAAACATAATCATATATATCTTACCATTATTATTTAAATTTAATCTTTTAACATCCATTTATCAATAATTAATTATTAAATTCACTTTTTCAGGAGATAACACCTTTATTTTTTAGGTTTGTATTAGGTTAATATCTTTGGTCCCTGTAATTTGATCATGAATACATAATATTAACAATTATAATAATTATATAAATATCTTATTTATCAATTATATACATATTTATAATAATACACAAATTATAGTTAGAGAAAAATGAATTACACTGTTGATGGAGATGGTAGCTTGTACGAACATATTAAAATAATTTTCAATTTTTGATGGATGGAATGAAAGAAAGGTAAAATAAATAAATACCTTATATATAATCATTATAATATCATATATATCATATATATTAATAAAATATATTCTAATTCCAATCCATGTTAAATAGACATGAAAAATGAATCACATATCTTCGTGTAGACCGTTGTCTACACGTACGTATGGGCAACGTTATTGTCTTCCAAAAGATTGGAAAGTAAGAAAGTAGATGTGATATTATATTTCATGAAATATTATTTCATCATTAATAATATATATATATATATAATATATTATTATAACCTGTATGGAGAGGCGGTGATGGAAATTGAATTACATCAATTCATGGGGTGGTACTCCACCGTACACACAATTGATAGTTTTGTATAACATTTGATGGAATTGGATATGGATGTAGGTTATGATATTAATAAAAATTTAATTTAAGTATATTAAAAATAATTTTTATACTATTTCACCATATTTGAATAAAATTTTATTGACTTGGAAGAATAAATACCAAAAAATTATAGGTTAAGAAAAAAATATCTTCTTCAGAAAATCTCATTAGGTTTTCACAAAAATCCATCCTATCATGTTTTTATAATAGAAAAAGGGATTTTTAATTTGTTGATTTAATTAAGGAATGTATTTGGGAATGTGTTTTTTAAATATAAAAGGTTTTTATGTTTGAATTAAAGAAGATAAGAGGATCCATTTTATAAGTGATGGGAGGGGATGTATTGGAATTTAATAATTTATGAAATTAATATAAAATACATTATTTGTATACAAGTGGATATAGTTTGTTAAAATTAATAGATAAAATTTTTTATAGTCCAAATCACCTCATTATATAAAAAATTACATCATTAGGTGATATTTTACGATTATCTTTTTGTTTTACCCTATGTT
The DNA here is from genome assembly GCA_963277665.1 of Viscum album. Taxonomy (NCBI): domain Eukaryota; kingdom Viridiplantae; phylum Streptophyta; class Magnoliopsida; order Santalales; family Viscaceae; genus Viscum; species Viscum album. The sequence goes on along the minus strand of OY728132.1, from coordinate 1,472,757,195 downwards.
ACCCCTTTTTTGACAATTACCTTATTATTAATGTTTTTACTCTTTAGGGGTCAAGAAAGTTTCTAAAGGGTAAATGGACTATAAATGAGACATTGTTGATATTATCAACTATATACCATTTAATTGACCTTTGATAATGTTTTAAGGAATTTTGAATCATTAAATAATTTTTTTAAATATCATTATTGTAAATTTTGACACTTTTTATTTTATTTGACTTTAAAATCATCAAGAAAACTATGGATTTAGAATATAAACCTTTAAAACACATCAAATATGTTATAATTATCATGTTTTTTTTAAAACAGTTATTAGATCAAATTATTTCTGTTTTAGTATGTTTAAAATCATTTATTTTATTTTCTTTTTAATTAAATAAATATTATGTTTGTGTTGCATAATCATTTAAAGTAATTATATTGTTACTAAATCTTTTAAATAAATTTACATCATGAAAATAATAATAATTTTATTAAAATATCCATTAATATTAATTCACAATTTTCTTTTTTTCTCTTTGTGAACACATAACAGATATTTAAAATCAAGATGGTGACATTTTCTGTTTTTCTTTACTTATAATATTATATTGGTCAAAATCATAGAAAAGTGAATGATAAGAAAATATACACACTAAGGTGATATGGGTTGAAAAAACATCATCCAATAATTATAATTAGTTTAAAAAAATAAAACATATAACACTAAAGGGATACAATATAAATGAAATAAAATTATAGGATTCAATCAAGGTTATTCATTGTCTATGTCCTATTAGGTTCTCTAAAAATTTAATAAATATGTGATCATATCCTTAATAGTTTTTTAAAGAGAATATGACGAACCAAATAATATCCCCTAGTAGTGTCTAGCTAGGTGTGAAGTATTAGGGCCACTAATTATCCACTGATTGAAGATTATGTTAATAATTAACTAGCAATTTAAGGTTGATTTCCCCTAGGTTAATTTATGCCATATCCACATCATCTTTCTAGTATCTAGACAGTGATGTAATTTTTAAGAAATCCACATGCCGAAAACATTACCAAAATTTCTTGATGTTATCATTTAATTAGAATTTTACTTAGGTGTTTCACTGAATTTACATTATAATATTCCTCAAAAAATAAATAATTTAATCCTAAAAAAGCTAAACACTTCCCTAATACCTACTGAGGCCCCCATACTCGAACTCTCGGATCTAGTGCTAAAAAACATATTTTACAAATATGATTTGAACCTAATTTATGTGATTTAAGATAAGAATATAATTATTTTAAATCATTTGCAGAATTTAAACATAACATTTTACAAAAAATAAAAATAACAAGCAACAACGGTTTAGTTTCTTTGAGAACTAGCTATATAAGAAATTTATTTTACATTACTTATGACCATGTGTCAATAATTGATCCACACTAAACTTCCCTCTAGACTTCATATAATTTATAATCATATCCCTTACCTAGGGAATCGAATCACAAGAAAGGGGTGATATTAGATTATCAATAAATTAAAAATTATCAATATTTCGTCAAGGGTTAGAACATAATCATTTGATAAAACATAAGCATGACCTTATTGAAAAAGAACATTGAATAATATGAGTTGTCTGTAAATCATGATAGTGGTACATCTCACCTCAAATAAACAATCAAATACAATAGAATATGTTTAATACCTTAAGATTAAAAATTATATATTTAATTTTCCTTACAACTTAATGTATTCTATAGCTTTTGAAACATGCAATTCCAAATCAAGAACGGATTGAGGAATAATATATAACCCTTAAAATTTATCCATAGAATTTTAAGGAAAAACTTCATTTAATTTAATTATAAAATATGTGTAAAAAAATAAACACCAATATCAATGCTATGGAATTAATAAATTATTTTAGTGTAACTAAATAACTAATAATATTGATTTATGTTCTAAAATATAACCTTTTTGAAGGTTGATTTTTTATGTTTTTTTAAGAAGCTAAATAATATTTGGGTAAAATATATTTTTGTTAAGAATAATATCATAACATCAATTTTACTGTTAATTTATATTTAATAAGAATAAAAATATATAATATTTTAAAAAAATTATTTTCCTAGGAAATGATTTTTTATTTTATCTTAATATCATTATTTAAAAGTTAAATTTTGTGGTTTTGGAATTTTAGATTTTTTAAAATAAAATTAATTTTTAGATTTATCATTTAAATTTCAAATAAAGTTCAATTTTTTATATTTTACTAAAATGATTGACTTTAAGGTGAATGGTGAAAAATACTATTTTTTACCAAATCTGTAACTTTTATAGATTTATCATTATATAATCAAGGCCTATAAGTTTAAAAAAATTTAAATCCTTAAAATTTGTATTTAAAGAGTAATAATATATTTTTTAAAACCACTATTATTTTATAAAAGAAAATTTTAAAATTATATAAACCTATGTAATATTTGTCTCTAGAAACTGTTTTTTGCATATTTTAAAATTTCATTTTCATCACCTGTAGAAATTAAATATATAAAAATAAATTTCATATTTTATATAATCATGATAGTGTGTTTAATAATTTCAATTTAACTTTTGTTCATAAAATTATTTTTTCTAAGATTAAATAAAATGACAATGATAATGGTAAAATTCATATTTTCAAAAGAAATTTCTTTATTAATATTGTGTAATTTTTATATAATATAATAAATTATTATCTTATAAATATATATTTGAACGTAATTTTAAATCTAGTTTTTAATTAAATTATCAATCATTAAATTGTTAATTAATTCTAAAAAATATAATAAACACTGGATATTGAAAACAATATTTTTTAACAAAATAGTTTTTTATATATATACTGTTTTTATTTAAAACTAATTTTTATTATTAATAAATTATATTAGATTAAATTTATATTAAAATGAGTTTAATCAAACCCAAATTATTTATTATTTTTTATTTTATATGTTTATTAAAACATAATTTACTTGGGTAAAAACTAGTTACCCCAGTAAAAACAAAATAAAATTTAAAAGTAAAAAATATAAAAAAATAACTTACAACATGTTTGAAACTTGTATAGAAATAATTTTTTGAGGATTTATCAACCTAATATCACCACAAAATCCATTTTTTAAAACTTTTGGAGCAATTCCACCTTTAATAGTGTAATGATATCATTGAAAAGTAAGGCATATTCATAAAAGATGCCTTTTGAAACTTATAAAAGGGGTCTCTTCCACCATTTAAATTATACACTTTGACTTAAAAATATGCATAAAATCCTATCCAATTTTACTCTCAAATAATTCCCTTATGTTTCTTAAATCCCTTGTTCATCACTATTTAGCCATTGTCCTTAAATTCTAAGCTGTTAATCAAAAAGAAGTTTGAGGTCTTCGTGTCAGTATTACGTAATCCTTAATGATTCCTTCTTATTATTTCCTATCCAAACCTACCATAAGCATTGTAATATAATGAAAACAATATCATTATTATACTTAATTGTTATTATATTAATGGAAGAAAACATATTTATTCATTCCAATCCAATTAGGAAAGAAAAATAACATTGATCATGAGTTATACGGACTACTTCCTCCATTAAGTGATATTTGCGATTTTTCACTAATGCTTATCTTCACAAGTTTTAAGTATTTAATTATAGAATATATGTGGCATATGTAATATAATTATTAATATTAAGAAACATGTTAAAATTAATATTAATTTTCTATCCTTTTTTGGGAAATTTAAATGTTGATCGTGTGTTATGATGACTATCGGCCCCACAAAGTAACATTTTTCATATTTTATATTGTTTATTTATTTTTTCCAAACCAATAAAAATATGATTAAAAAACATAAGAAATATATATATAATATCATTATTATTATATTTTAATGATATTTCTCAATTCGTTAACCATAATCACCCATTGAAAACACTGTATAAATGAAAATATTGTTGTAAAAACACTGTATAAATGAAAATATGATGTACAATATAAAATTTGTGTCAGGGAGTGTTCATAAATATCATTAAATGTTGTTTTGAAAACACTGTATATTTTAATGATATTTATGAACACTCCATATTTCTTTTCTTTTGATTGAATGGTGGTCACCTAGATACCATACATTGAATAATTAGTTAAATTATTGATATAAATATATACCTCATTTTATATTCCATGTTATTTTGAGGAAATATTACAGAGAAATTTATTCTTTTTAATGATTTGGTGAATTTTGAAAATTTGTATACATATTATTCCAATACAATTTTTTTTGATTATTAAGGTGTATTAGTGATTTATTTTATATAATTTCTAATTACTCATATGATGAATGAATTAGACCTAATTAGTGACCGGTGTGGGGTAAAATAGCCCCTAAATGAATTGATACGTCTCAGTTGAAAAAACTATCTTATTTATTTTAGTGTATATAAGAATAAAACAAAATGCTACCTAAACACATGGTCTTACTAGAAAGTCTTGTTGTATAAGATTAAATTTCTTATCTTAGGTCATGGAGTTATCTACCCAAAATTATGAAATTCATTGATAAGGATCCGATTATTATTATCCATGGGTTTATTTATTTATATGTCAACCATGGATATTTTATACTCACAATTTATTCATACTTAAGAAAATATTTTGATTATCTATAATTCACGTATTATTTATGCTCACTTATGTTCTTTCATTTTTATCTCTTATGTTTACCCTTACATGACATTTCAAATCACCTCTACCTATGTTTTCATTTCCATTAGTTTTGATGAAATGTATTACACATGATTTTTCAAATTGAGTTGATTGTGTTGAGAATTCATGGGAGTAGTTGAACACTTATTAAAGATAAATTAGTTTCTTATATAGTAGAGAAAATTTCCATTTGATGAAAAATACATTATATTTATTAGTTAGAATTTTTCCCAAAGTCTATGAAACTATAATCCTAAAATATACTTTAAATGTATGAGTCAATATTTTTTAGTGGTGTTATAATTATTTATGAATGAAATTGGATCAATTTGGTTTATTTTAATGCTGATATGTAAAGAATGAGTTTATTCACCTCATAGTTTTGGAGCATGGGTTTGGGTGTCATCTTTGGTATCAATGTTTGGTTTAGATAACTTTATACGTTAGGATGTTATATGTGGATAACTTAAGGATTTATAAGTTAAATATTCTAAAACATTCAATGGTATATATAACCATATAGGATTGGTTGAGGTAGTATTAAATATTTCATATTATTTAGATATTAGGATAAGAAAACATAAGTGATAAATATGGGAATAAATCAATGGGTAAGTTTATATATAGTATAACATAACAAAATCATGGTAAAGTAGAGATTTTGTACCCCTCTATGAAATTAAATTGTTTTCTATATACAATAAGTGGATGTAGGATTTAGCACAGGTGTACCTTGGGTTAATAAACCTGAATATGGAATGTAGATTATCAAATCAATCTTTAACTAGTGCATGAAAATATGGCCCAACATGACACATAGATTGAAACTCCCATAGCATATGATTTGGTTAAGAACATTCCCTTTATAATCCATTATGATTGCTTTATTGTATTAAAGAGACATGTTCTAGAATATGGGAGAACCTAACCTAAAGAAACCGAGATTGAATAGTGAGTTATTTTGGTTAAAACGAAATATAATGAAATAATTTAGAGGAGTTAGTCATTTTAAAGTTAAATTTTTCATGTAATTAACATAATATAAATCTATTATGGTGTTTATCAGGCAAGATTAACTCCATTTAGATTTATTAATTTCTAGATGCAAAAGTAACCACATTAATAATAGATTCCATCGACAATGCATATATTGTCCCAATAATAAATATAATAGGATAAAATATCGAGTGATAAATATTATGATTATGAAAAAGAGGCTATTTAAATTTTAATTAAAAACATTAACATACTTGAATACATAAATACATCAAATAAGAGAAATGTGGAGTCTTATGGATTTTTATGTGAAATGATTATAAAAGAAAGAAGATTCAATTTAATATGCGTTTGGAGTGTGGGAATAAACACCTCAAGGATTGCTCGAAGGGAATGAGAATTCTCTATACATATGAAAATAAAGGACATCAAACACATGAGTGCAAGGGAAATATAGAAGCATTAAAAAAAATTCGACACAATTTAAATTAAATTAGGAAATATGAAAATCAATGAATTAATTCAATGTCAAAGGGGTAGAACAATCACCAAGAAAATCCTAGACTATGGTTACATGGAAAATACTAGGAAATGAATAATATTGAAGAGGATGGTGATTAGTCACTATAGATTTTAAAATTTCTTGTGAAATGTATGTTTTCTTAAAAAATGGATATTGAGTTATAAATAAAACCAAAATCTTGTATGACTATTATTAAATCCTCTTCAATTTTTATGGGATATTACTTCCTACAGATAATTTTTTCCTATAATTTTATTTGGTGTTAGTAATGGCTGATATCAGTTTCTATAGGGATCATAATAATTTTCGTAACGGAAAATCTCACTAGATTCCCTAAATCATCCCACGATCATCTATCGATGTTGACTATAAACGTCTTATGGAAATTACATTTATCATATAGTTCTTCATATCCAATCATGAGTTTCTTTTTATCGAAAATAGAATGCTTAATATCTCATTATAAATTAAACCCTATATCTTATCAAACTTGTGGATACACTCAATGATTTTCCATAGAGATAAAGAATTTAATGTTATGAGGAATTGAATAAATTAAGGGGTAAAATATATCACCTAAAGATTAAATATTTTATATTTTAGTTATTTTATAACATAATTTGTTTGATTTCTTAGGATGTACACAAAACCAAACCAAAAATAAACTATGGCATAATACATAATCATTAAAAAATCTATATAATTGGTGTGAAAAAATAAATCTAACTGAATTATAAAAAATATATAGAATTGAAGATAAAGGTCATTATTAATGATACAACATTGTTAAAATAAATAGGTATATCTAAATACCAACTAGTATTTATTTATTCATTATAATACATCCTTTCTAAAAATTGAAATTTTAGGTTTTGTCAAGAAACTGAATAAATTATCGACGAAATATATTATTTTTATAAATAATATATTAACTCCAAATATATTAGAAATTTATAGTAACTAAGAATAAAAATAATTAATATTTCAAAAATAATGTTATTTTCCTATGAAAACAATTTCCATAATTTTTTTATGTTAATATTTAATACATAAACTCTAAAATTTTATAATTTTAATTAGATAAAATAAAAATCATTATAATATTTTACATGTGAGCATGAGATCCAGATTACTTTTTGGGATGTTTTTGAAATTAATGATTCTTAGGTGAATAACAAAATATACTATTTTTACCAAAATTGTAAATTTTATGAATTTATCATAATATTATCAATAAATATAAGTTTATAAAAAATATATATGATAAAATATGTATTTAAGGAGTAATAATATATATATTTAAATACCATTATGAATTTATAACACCTATATTTAAAATTTTATGAACATAAGTAATATTTTTCTCTTAAAACAATTTTTGTTCTCTTATATAAATAATTTGTTTTCATCACTTGTACAAATGAAATCTATAAAAATAGATTTCATTTTAATATCAAAATTAATACATTATTGAATATGGTAAATTACATTTTTTCTATATAAGTATGATTACTAAAATTAAAGTCAATAATCGTGATAATTTTAAAACTATTATTTTCCAAGAATTATTTTATAATTATTACCTATTTTAAATCTAATAAAATAATTTAATATATTATAAAATTTCATTTTAATATAATATTTAATCAAATATTTAAATAAATTTTCACTTTGTCAATTGGAAATCAAATCTAATAAACATATAGAACACTTAATGGCGGGAATAGCATTTTTTTTAAAAATGATTGTCCATATATAAAATGTTTTAATTTAATAGTTAAATTTAATTAAAAAATGGATATTAATTCAGGTTTATCACACCCAAATTTTTTATGATTTTTTACTTTATATTTTTAGTAAAAGACAAGTTACTTTGGTAAAAAATTAATTAATCTTTTAAAAATAAGAAAATGTGAAAGTAAAAATATCAGAATAAATGACTTCAAAAATGTTTATAAATTTTGTGGAAATAATTTATTGAAGCTATATAGATCATATCTTACCCAAAACTCCATTATTTAAAAATTTTGGAGTCATTTAGAATTGAATAGTGTAATGATATCACTGAAAATTATAGTGTAATCACAAGAGTGGAATTTTCTTCCTTATAAAAGGGGATCACTTACACCCTTTCAATTATTCACTTTACCTTATAAATATACACAAAAATTACTATATTTTTCTCTTAAAGAACTAAATTGAGTTACCTAACTCCCCTGTTCAATACATGTTATCCCAATTTCTTCAATTTTAAAAAGTTCAACAAGAATAAGTTCACGGTCTCGACGTTATTATTACATAATACTTAACAATCTATTCTAATAATATACCTTCTAAAAGAAACCTAACCATATTAATTTAATGACTTTAATATATGTATTATATTAAAGTGTCATTATATTAATGTGACCCCCATTATATATTCCATCCCATCCACTTATAAAAATAAGTAATGTTGCTCTTGCATTGTGTGAACTACAGCCTCCACAAAGTGGCATATTCAATTTTTCACCATCATATCTATTGGATGGGTATAAGGATTTAATTGAATAATAAATTTTAAAAATATAATATAATTATGAATATGAATATAAAAATCAAAATCCACCTTCATTTCCCATCATATATCTTGAAATGAAAACATTAATTATGTGTTTTGTGGACTACCGCATCCATGAAGTAATGTTTTTCATTTTCCATATTTATTTTATTTATTTCTTACCACCCACATGAAATATGATTCAGAAAAATTAAATAATATAAATATTATCATAATTGTTATATTTTAATTATATTATAATGTTACTTTATTATACCCAGCCAACGAGATATAGAGTGTTCATGTTTTGCGTAGGTTTAACCACCTACTTGAACAATGTCATGAAAATATTTCATGAATGACCATGGGATATAAAATTATAATTTTATTATAATTGAATAGGAAAATAATTATTTTTATGGTTTTATAAATGATATATTAACCATTTAACTTATTATTAATATTTCATCTATGATCGCTAAAATTACTAACATAAGACGTCACTGATTTAATTTTCACGCAATCATAAGAAATAACTCTATAATAAATAAATTGAGTATGATAATGAATGATAAAAATTAAATTAAATAGAGATAAATAAGTTTCCTAATACATTATCTAATAAAAATAATCTAATTATCAATGATGTTAGGACCATGCACATAACAAATCAGGATAAGGGCTAGGGTTTTTGTTAACTCAATTTTTCCCATTGAGTGGAAAAATAATTATTTAATCTATATTGTTACAATATTTATTAATTATGACTCATTATTATTTGGTTTTATGTTTATTCCATATATTTTTAGGAAAAAATATTCCTTATAACCTCATTATCAAATTATTCTTTACTCAATGATTATGTTACATAAAAGGATTATTTATCTCATTTTCAATTTCCTGATACATGTTTGATATTTCACACCATATTTTCATATATATAGTTTAATAGATGACATATTACATTAATGTATAATTAGTACATTTAATTTCAACATATTTTAATTTCATGGTATCCCTCTGATATTCATTTAAGTCTTACATTACTATTACCTTAAGGGTTTTTGTATCTCATTTTTTATTTAATTAGATGTGATTAATATTCACCACTAGTATTATTTTTTGGTTTATAGATTAGTCATGGATTAACTTATAATGTTTATCATATTCTATTACATTGTGGGATTAATATTTTGAAATCCATCATTACCTTATTCTTTCCAAATCATCCTTTCTCATAGACATATTTTTTTACAATATATACCCTTTGTGAACACTATATATTTCATTTGATTGAATATTTTTAACATGGATTTCATATTTTTATTTGTTGGTGGAATTTTTTAATTAAATATATACTATTTTTTCTATTAATTTTTAGTTTCATGGATTCTTACATATAAATCTATTCCATTTATTTATTTTTGAAATATTGAAAATTACAATGCTTGTTATTACATTAAGAATAATTATTGAATATAAATAAATATGTTCTTTGGGTTATATATATTATTCATTCCCTCGTATTATAATTTATTTATATTTAATTAGAAATTTTTTGGGTCCACAGTATCCCTTTGATGCATAGATAAGTCTCATGAGACAAACTATCTTGGGTATCTTGGTGCCTACTTGCCTATAACAGAATACTACCTAAACAAAAAACAATAATGGTAAGATGATTATTTATAATATCATGATTTCATGGATTATGGAATGTAATTATATATTCTATGTTATTAAATTCATCATTATGAAACCACTTATTATTAACCATGTGTCTGTTTATATGTCAACTTAGGATATGTTATTCTCAATGTTTATTCTGATTATTGAACTATTTTAACTATCTATTTTTTCCATTTTCTTTATTGTCATTATATTCTCACTTATTATCTTTGATTCATATCAACTATGTTAGCCCATACTAATACTTTTAGCTCACTCATTTTTTATGTCTATATTTTCATAGGTTTTGAATAAAATTATTACATGTTATATGTATAATAGAAAATATTATGTGGAGAAATATTTTGAGATGTTGATTTATTATTATAGATTGTGTATTTTATTATATAGTGAAAAAATTTATATGAGATGATAAAAACATTGGAATTATTAGTTATAATTATTTCCTAACTCTCAAAAAATCTAAACCAAAAAGGTCATTTGAATGTGTGGGACTCAATAGTTATTGGTTATATTTTAATTATTTTTGATAAAAATTGGGTCTCTTGAATTTATTGCAAATATATGAGGTAAATAAGGTTTGTACAAGCACTAAATATCTGGAGTGTGGTTCTAGGTATACTCAATAAGAGTGAAATAATATCCATGATCCAAGGGGAGTAATCATTGGGATATAACATTGAAATTTTTCACAATAAAAATAATAGGTATCATAACTTAATGGATCGAGCTTCACTTATTATTTCCCATAGTTGATTAGGTATCACAACATTTTTACCATAGTGGATAAGGAAACACAAAATATTTCACATAGTGTATTGATAATCATTACACATTTCCTATAATTATCTAATGAGTCGTAAAGCTTTACCCATTTCATTGGAGGGTTATTTCGGACCCAAAAATCACATAATAATCATTAATAAATATATTTTCCACATGAAATCAAAAATTCATCATATCATTAATTACTCATGGAAAAAAATTGGTTTCATAACATTTACAATTTTTATCACATAAAATGAATTCCATACATAGATTGGTTGATAAAAAAATTCAATCACCCCAAAATGAGTATTTCATAAAGTCATTTAGAGGGTTATTCCAAAAACATTGCTCAATATGAGGTAGATGTTTTTGATTTAAAGTGAGAATTGGAAGCAAAAAATAGCAGTTTTTTTAAAACATTTATTATAAGTCTAATAATAAAGAAGTAAGGAGTCATTTAAAAAATCTATTTTTAAAAAAATTGAACTAAAAACCTTTAAACATTTTATGTTATGAAAATAATATTCAATAATTTAACCTTTAAAATGATATAATTCTTATTGCAATAAAATATGGGGTGAAAGATAAAAATTAAGAATGTGAATGAGAAACCATTTTTAATATTTTTAAAATACCCTTATTAAAGAAAGAACCATAAATATTGCATAAAAAATCATTTTGGAAAGAGTTAAATATAATTTTAAATATCACTATAAATAAAATTCATTTGGATTTCAAAATAATAATTGAGAACATCAATGGGAAGAGTGAATATGGATATGGAAGAAAAAGTGCTCATTTGTAAAGAATTAGAATTAATCTTAACATCATAAAATATTATGAAGAAATGAATACATGAATTATATCCCAAAAAAGGATTAAATTAATTATAATATCATTAAATAATATAGGAAATATTCTTTTAAAAACATATTCAAATATGATTCATTATGACTTAATAAAAGAAGTTGAGTCAATAAAAACCCTTACCTTGTACTCCAAACATCCAAAAACTTGAATTAATATCCTATATAATAAAAATAACTATATTGATTACATATTTAATAAAAATATTCATATATATTAACATTTATACTCTTTAATAATAATCAATTATTATACTCTGAGTAGTTAGTTGAGGATTATTTTCATTATCGAATGTTAGTGATTTTGATTGGTTCACTTATGTTTTATAATGATGATATAAAAACCCATTATTTAATATTAATTTCATCATTAAACTAATTATAAAATTTATTTAGATAAATTTATTTTCAATTATTTATGAATCCTCATTTTTCATTTTATGTAATATATGGGCATTGTTCTTGAGAATGGATACCATGATGATTTTGTTTCAGGTAATTTAAAAATATGAATGGGTTATTATATAATGATCATTAATTTTTATATTATCTTTTTAGAACCCTATTAATGAAATATTTTAATCATTAATATCATTTTTATTGATAAAATATATTTTATAACCATCCTAATATGGCGGTGCTGCTCCATGGAGGTGGTATTCCACACGTGAACAGGGATAACATTTTCATTTTCTCATTAATCATATTGAAGTTAAGAGTTGGATTATAATTTAATAACATTAAAAAATGTAAATATACAATTTATGTATTAAATATAATTTTGTAAAAATAAAATTACTGAGGTTATGATAAATTATATTTATTTCTTTGTAGAGGTCATATTCTGCACATACGCTTGAATGACGTTCTCATTTTTCTAAGGGAAAAGCGTTTGGGTGGATAATGATTATTACCAATACATAATAAAACATAGTATAATATAAATACTTCTTTATTTGAACTATAGTGGTAAAATTTTATTTTGAAGAAAAATATAGAAAATAAAATTGGTTGGGGAATGTTTTGTACTCACATGGAGAAATGAAGCTTTCCTTTAGAGGACTTCTTAAAAATAAAATACATAGGGATTTACATTGATCGAGTGGATTAAGTTTTTTTATAGGGATATAATGTTATTAAAATTAATATATAATAATGTGGAATTATAATTTTATATTATCCTTCAAGGAGCAGATGAAGGTCCCCTTTATAAGTATAGAAAATTACATTTTTTTGAATATAACATCTTAATATAAAGGAGGAACATATTTCACGTGGAAATTAGATCCAAAAGAGAAAAATAATGGATAGGAGATACGCTTCTTTCGATTCACTGCTCAACCATTAATTTGGAGACATTATTTTACCTTTTTTTCGTTACCCTTTATTTTATCTTTTTTAACTTTTTTATCTTTTTACACTAGTAACACATTTTTAATCTTGATAACTTATATTTATGACTAAAAAAATAGAAGTTATTAAATAATATTTATATGATGATTAAGAATATTGAAACATATTAGAAATATTAAATTTATTGAACTAAAAAATAATAATTTTAAAATAATATATGTATAAATCATAAAAATCAATTTTTTAGAAAAAATATTTAACTTAGATTCCAAAATGTAAAACATTGGTTTTCAAAACTAGACATAATATTTTCATTATATAATTTTATTCAAAAACTAAAAATTTTATTATGAAAAAAAAATTAAATTTATTTTAACTTCATATTTATATCCTAATGATAGCAAAAAAATTCACAATATTTGTAAAGATGATATTTTTCACTATTGACCTAAAAATTAATTTTTTTCAAAAAAAAAACTAGAAATATAAACCAAGATAATGTTGTTTATATGGATATAAAAGATTAATTTAATTTTATATAATTAAAATTCTAAATTTTTTGAATTTTTTTAAAACAAAGATATAAATTGGAAATTATTTATTGTAAAATGAATTTTTGTATTTAACTATTTTTACTCTTATTTCCTATTAATTTTTAATTAAAATAGTGTAAATATATTATTAATATATTTTATCATAATATTATCATACTATATTTAGTTTCTTAAAATAGAATTCATAGTGCATAAAATTCAATTCTAGAAAAACAAATAAATTATTAATTATAAAATAATCTAGTTTTTTGTTTAGGTATACTAATTGAATATCATCTCTGTATTAGTATAAAAATAAATAATTTTCTATATATATATACATATTGTAAATTGGATAATTTTATTTCTACCCACTTAATTAAATAGCTACATTACAACAGTTTAAATTGTGTCATGGTTTTTTGGAGTAGTGTTTCATATGAAACAAGATATTTAGAACATGTCTATTTTATAGAGTAAAATACAATAAATAACGTGGGGTTAAATAAGAGATGCAAAAAAGAGTTTGAGAAGTTTATATGTCAAAATTTTTGGAACCTGACAATATTCAACTGGAAGGAGAAGAATCACAGATTTTATTGGGAATTTATTCCAAAGTCAAATGACTAGTAGAATGATATGGTAATTATTTTCACTATCAAATTCTAATAGATAGAGGATAACCTGAAAGTTCATAATATGAGACATCACTCAGTGATTATAAAATGTGTAATTTTTCCATTGATGAAGAAATAGAATCAATATATTCAAAGGAGACCTAAGAGATAACGAGTTTACCATGAGGAAAGAAATATCTGAAGAATAAACCGTTTTTATTAAAAGAAGTGGTTAATGGAAACAAGAGGTATAAAGCTAGGATGGTGGTGAAATTATTTCAATATAAAGAGGGGGTGTATTTATCTATAATAATTTCATCAATATTAATACGTACCACCATCTGGATAGTTTTAAATTTTGTTACAATAATTTTTTTTAGAAAAATGGAAGTAAAGGTTTCATTCCTTTATAGTGATTTAGAGGAAGAAATTTACAATAATAAACCAACTAGTTTTGAGGTTAATTAGAAAATGGACTACATGTGTAAGAATAATCATGGTCTCTATATCTTAATATAAGATATATGATAATGATACCATATATTATATTTTTTATGGATGAAAATGGTTTCATCAAAAGAAATGTAGATCATTATTTTTATCTGAAGGTGGGGATGGGTAATTTCATTATTTTATTTCACAAATATGTTGTTGATATTATTATAATGGTTCCATGCATACAATATATCTAGAAAATTAAGTGTGATTTTTTCAAAACATTTCAAATGAAGTATGTTACTGCATAAAATAAGATTCTTAGTGTGAGGATTGAAATAGAAAAAAAGAAGTAGGAGTTTAGTGTAGTATAAAAGGGAGTAAATATAGAAGATTATTGAAGGGTATGTAATTACGATATGTAAATAAATTCTACTAATATAGTCATAATAATTAATTTTTCAAATCTAAAAATTTCATGAATAGAATATGAATCAAGATATTTTGGAAAAAGTTCCATTTTTTACTTCTCATAAAATTAATGCATATGAGGGTGTCCAATCACCCTGCTTTTTTAGTGAGATTTTTTTCTCAATATATGGTAAATTAATGGAATGAATCCTAGGAATCCATGAAAAAAATAATTATATACATATATAAAAAATGGAAGATACTAAATTGTGTTTTGTTCTATCTCAAACATTACAAGGGTATATGGATATAGATTTGGAGGGTGATTATGAAAAATGAAAACCTATAATGGTCTTTGTTTTTACATTAGATAGAACCAAAAATAGTTGGATTCTTATGTTATGGTTAGAAGTATAACTCTATAATATAGAAGATTAATATATATAAATAATATAAGGAGAATATGAGATTTCTTGGATGAAATGTTTATTGGTGGAACTTTAGAGGAATCTAGGCATTAGTTTTATTTGTAGTGATAGGGAAAGTGTGATTCACTTAGCTAAAACAAGTGTTTCATTTAGTACTAAAAAAATTAACCAAAAATACGATTAAAATAAAATTTTTTCAAAGGATATAGAGTTATTGTTATGTAATATTTATGGGATACAAAAATGACTGACATATGCATTAATGTTTTGATATGAGTAATTCCTATAGAGCATTGTGCCTTAGTGGGATTTTGGAAATTTTAAGGTGGAGTAATATTTTGAATGTATACAGAAAGAGGATGTGAAGTTAAAATATATCCTATTGTTGATGGATTCTAAGGAATCCTAGAAGAATTATTCAAGTGGGATATTTTTAAAATTATAAATCCTCATCAACTCTCTAAATTTAGTATACCTTAAATTAAGGTTTTAGTTCACTGGATGATGGTTGAGGTAGTGAATCATCAAAAAATGATAGAATAATCAGAAATAACATCCAATGATAGTGTATGTTATGTGGAATATGGTTTACTATATGAAGAAGGGTGATCGATGAATAGTAATTAACTCAATATATTGGATGTATCCAATCTTGTATTGAATTGTTAAATGATATTAGTAGTCACTATTGCAAATGGATAGAGGCCCAAAATTTTAGGATGTCAGTATAATCGGATGACTAGATAGACTCCACTATAAATAGGGTGTGCGACCACTTATTAAGTGTTAATAGGATTTATTAATAAGAGATACACATCTGGTTTACTATTCATAGTTTTAATCTTTTTAGTTACAAATAAATATACATTTCTTTTTTATCTTGTGAATGTAGGATGAAAATATGAATCACATAAATCAAAATATTTCTTTACTTTTATTCATTCCTTTTATTATTTGTAAGATTATTTGTATGTTTTCTAGAATAGATGTTTTTGGTTATTTAAGGTGTATTCAGGCATCTTATGTTCTAGATAACATATTTATTAAGGTGTTTCAGGAAACCACATGAGAAGTGTGTTTTCACTTTTTCACCTATATTTAAAAAAATGGTAATTTTTTGGTTACAATACTATAAATCCACCTTATAGCCACAAAAATATAGGTATCATCCTATTTGAGTATGTTTATGGATATATTTATATACAAGGCCCACAATATCCTAGGTTATAGTCCTTTTGGGTTAAAGTTTTTACCACAATCCATCATGGATCATTTCTATAAACCCCTCAAGGATATCATATATCCATAATCCACAACTACCTGTGCTAATTTAAAACATTTTGAAGACCATATTTCCATGAACAATTATTCCCATTGACATAAGAATCTTATTACAATAATTTTAATGGAACATCATAATAGGGTCACTTGATAAACAATGGTTCTCTAAATTCTACAATAGTTAGGTGGAAAACAAATTCCATATAATTTTTATGAATTTTTCACCCCACATACATCCAACATATCTCCCTAATTTTATTTATCAATTAACCCAATATCCAATTGATCATCCATAAATTTATCTTTAATAGATGAACCCTTTCCACCCAAAGTGTGATAACAACAAACCCTTTCCCTGGGAATTTTCCATCATCATCTTAGAAACTCTTTTTTTCTCATTATAAATTTCAATTAGATATGTGTTTTTATATACATTTTCGGTTTTAATTTAATTGATTCATTTATAAACATTTGAATTGGTTACTGTATTACTTATTTTGGTTGGTTGTTGCTAACGTAGTTGATAGAAAAAGAGATATAATGATTTTAGCTACTATATAAAATTGAGATAGATTTTATTGATTTTATTAAATAAAGTCCAATATACAAAATTGAAGCTATGAATTCAACCTTTTTTGAATTATAAATTATTGATTCATTTCCTAAATAATATCTTATATATCCATTTACATGAAAACCGCAATACACATCATAAAAAATTTGAGATAAATTGATGTTTTTTATTTAAGTTGGGTGTGCTGAGTTAATATCAAAATCACCATTGTACATGTGAGTGCATTCTAAACTATGTATATACTAAAATATTTTAAAGATACCTAAAATACATCAAACAAAAGATAGAGTTAAATATTTTGATATTGTTAGAGGAGAAATTTATTCATGAAAAACATAAATTTTACCACTGATAATATTGTTATTTCAATGCTTATATATATATATATATTAAGTATTTGAGGAATATAATCTAATTACATATTGATAAGTTAATATTCTAGATCTATACACTATGTAATTGATCTAGATATTCCATCTTTTTTTCATTTTAGAGTCTTATTAGAACATTAATATATAGGATAATTATTAGTATAAGTTATAAGATTTTATATTTTAATATTTTTCTTCTGATCATGTGTGATCAAAGATATTTTGAGGATGTTAATATGAACTTCCAAAATTCTAGTTTGAAATGGTTTTGGTATGTGACTGGTTTTTAATTATTTTATTTAATAGGATCATGATCATAGAAGTTTTTACCACCAAATCCTATCAAATAAGTCATGGGATATGGCATGTACCTTCCAATTATTTATCTTGCAGAAGTTACAGTGTATCATAACTTATATCCTTTTGATATGGGTAGTGATACACCTACCAAATTGTATTATAATTAAAGAGAAAATTTTATTAGAACTATTTATATCCTTCACTAATATCTTTTTATAGGATTTTCTAGATATTCATATACAACTTTGTTACATAGTTTCATTATTTATTTTCTTAATTTGTTTGGTATTTTACCTAATATAGTTAATAAATTCAATTTTATTTATTCTCATTGTGTTTATTATAATTTTACTCTAACCAATTCAAAACATATAACTTCTTGACTATTTAATATCTAGAGTTGGAAAATTTGTATGTTTTTATAAGATTCAATTCACCCCCTATAAAATAGAATATATTGGAGAAGATTTGATATCAAATCATTTTTATAATCATTATATTTTCTTTCTTAAATTTTTTGGTTTTGAAATATTTAGATTTATTTACATTAATATATACTTAGGATAGGATTTTTCTTAAAGAAGGTATACACATCCTAACATTAGAGAATTTAAATATTAGTCAGTCACCTATATTTAATGGTGTTTATTATGAGTTATAAGGAAACTAGATGATGGATTTTCTTATTTATACTAGAATTTATTACTATCATATGATGATAATAAACTATTAAATTTGAGAGAAATTATTTTCAAACATTACTCATTAGGAAAAAGATTAATATTAAGTAGATTATAAATTATGGAATAATTTGTTTTAGTATATGTTTTGAAATATATATAGTATGATATATTTTAATAAAATTTCAAATAGTATTTGGATAAATCCAATGATATCTCATATTAGAACTTCAAAAGTTCTAGATACTAGAGTAATGGTGATAATTGTAACAACAATAAATTCTAAAAGAAGGGCATTGTATTTGATAGTGTGTATGAAATAAAAACCCAATATTAGAAGAGGATATAACTACCAAATAATTTCAAATATATTTATATTATAATAAATTTAATTTCATTTATATCTTACGATTCACGCAACACTGGGTTTAAACGAAAGATGATACTTATTAAAATATTATTTAACTATGACCATTATAGATTAGTCATTAACTTGTTGGTTATAAATGGTACTAACTAAATTAGAAAACAATATATAGTTTACACACATTAATTGGTTATCTATTAATTATAAATAATAATAATCATCATTTTAAAGTAAAATAAATATTTTATGAAAAAATTTATTTTTTCTAAAAAACAGCTTAATCGCACTTTTCCCAGGTAATTTAGATATAATTTTAACCATTTTTTTAAAGAAATATTTTATAAAATGATTTTTTTTTAATAAAAATATCAAAATTATATTATCATTAATGTTTTTCACTT
The DNA here is from genome assembly GCA_963277665.1 of Viscum album. Classification (NCBI taxonomy): domain Eukaryota; kingdom Viridiplantae; phylum Streptophyta; class Magnoliopsida; order Santalales; family Viscaceae; genus Viscum; species Viscum album. Next base: position 1,472,737,345 of record OY728132.1, on the reverse strand, counting down.
TTCCGAAATATTTTATTTTTTGATTAATAGTGAAAAAAAAAATTAATTGAAAACTGTTATCTTGTTTACATTATTTATAATGTCAAATAAAATTTTAAATTTTTTCAAGATTAAAATTAATTATTGATATATAAGTTAATCTAATTGACTTAATTGGAATCATTTTCACATTTAATTTTAAATAAAAACCTTGTAAACTTTTAAACATTTTCTCTTTTAAATCCCCACTTCCTCAAAGCTTTTTCAAGATTATTTTTAAATTAAAATTTTCCAATTTTATGAATAGAATTTAGAAAAATGGATTCATTATTTGAAATAAAATTAATTTATATTTTATAAAAAATTTATGTTAATTTTTTACACAAGTGAAAATGGAAACAATAGAAATTAATTAGCGCGGTTAAGGTAAAAATGGATTTACTAGGGGTTAAACTAAATTTTTTTTAAAATGACCTAAAACATGTCTTAAATATATTTTATGGAAATATTTATACTCTATAATATCTTATCATCAATAATACTACATTTTTACCCTTTATTAATGTGATTGAAATGGGTACAACTTTTTGTTTTCAAAAATTACAATTATTCCACTCACCTCACTTATAAAAGTCCACCCCTCTCCTCTATCATTCACAAAAAAATAACCCTTTTATTCAGAAAATAAATGAAAAAATAACTTCCAAAATTCCATCCGCTCATCAAATAATCATTAGTTTTTCTATAAAATCACCCTTGTAAGTCTTTTTATGCAAACCCATGAATTTTACTCGAAGAAGATGTAACGTTCTTCAACGATCTTTTTTATTTTATTTCCTCCACTATATCCCTGAATTATTATTAAACCAAGAGGATATAATAACATCAGTATCATACATATAATTATATATTTCTATAATAATTTAATTACCTACAACTATATCAACTATTATCAAAGGTGTTACAAAATCATCATTCATATCTATAGAGGACTACCACCTCGTGAAATGATGTCATTAATTTTTTCATCACCACCTCTAAAAGTTGGGTATGATGATGGATATAAAGTATATATATGATATTTAATAAATATTTATACATATATAATAATTATATCATGCATTTATTTTTAATTTTCATTCCAAAGGTAATATAATAACATTACTGATGTGTATGGTGGATTACCGCCTTGTAAAGCGATGTGTATCGTTTATTCACAAATGCTTTGCATGGAAGGTTATGATGACAAATTTAATGATTATATGTTATATACATTAATTAATTATTATATTAGTGATTTATTTATCATTCTTAAAACATAATATATATCATTTTAATTCTTACATTTTCACTTATTGAAAGGTGACAAAGTCTTTCCTTTACATGTGGATTACCGCGTTCACAAAATGATGTGACTCTATTTTCATCACCATAGAAGATGGATGATATATATAAGTATATTTAAGCAATTAATATTTTTTTATATTATTACCATTATTAAAATATAAACAATTAGTCACCTTCTTTTTATAATGATCAATGAAAAAATGGATATGTTACTCATATGTACGTATGGCTTACCGACTCTATGATCGTAACGTACATCGTTTCTCACAACCATCCATCATGATTGATATTAAAATTATTATTAATGTATAAATTTGATAAATATTGCATGATTATTATTCTAGGTATGTTTAAATAATTACCACATATACCAATAGTCACCTTCCAAAGTCGGTTTTGAAACATAATTCAAATATCATCGAAACACATAATTTAAAAATTATTGATTAAAATAAAATTGTAATAAGTGAAATAAAAATAAATAATTAACATGAAAAATTTTATTTAAAAACTAAATAATTAACATAAGTATATTATTTTGGAATATCAATAATGTATATAGTGATTCAGAATCAAGGAAATGGATTTCATCTCAATTTCACTTCACTAAGGCATGTTGTACTCTTATTCACCTAATTTATTTTATACCAGGTATATACTACCCCATTGACGTGCTATATCATTTTTAATTAATAATTAATTGTTTCTAAGTATCAATTCGAATTATTTCATCCATGGTGATTTGAATTGAAAATTACCTAGTGGTAAGGACATTCATAACCCAATTTTATTTCATTGGGTTATATTACTTCTTCATTGTCAGTGATATCATATGATTATGTAATAATAATTTTTTTATGTTGTATTTATAATAGTATTATTTTTATTTATAGTTGATATACATAATAATTAAATTTATTAATTGTCACATATTCATTATGATCATTGTATGGCTTTATTTCTCGATCTCATTTTAATAAACATTGTTTATACATGTATTTCCATTAAAAGAAATTATTTTATAATTATATAATAAGATAATTTAATTTTATCCCCCTATGATATTAATTATATTTTAAATATATAGTTCTTTTTTCACTCTTTGGTACTTAAAATTATTGAGAAAATGTTTTTAAGAAAATTTAACATTATTTATCTCTTCTATCAGAAATCCTTTTTCCTAAAAAATATTTTCTAAAATTTTCCTCAAAAATTGTTCATACCCTTATAAAAAATTCTTTATTCAAGCAATTTTTACAAATGTTTTACTTTTTGAAAAAAAATTAAGGTAATATTCATTTTTTTTCCATTCAAAGCATTTTTTAAACCTTCATTCAATGCAAAAGGAATTTTATTTTCAACTTATACATCATGTGAAAAATTGCCTACCATCATGACCAATATTTATTCGAAGTTTCTTTTTCATGACTATTTTTTTAAATGAAATTTTTTTTCCTAAAATTATGGAAACTCTTATTTTAAAAAAATAAAATAAATGTATTTTCAAAATGTTTAATTTTTAAAAAGTTATTTTCAATTTGAAAAGGTTATTTTCCATAATAATGTTTTTAAATATATATTTATGTTGTTTCTATTTTCCAGTGACAAAAAAGCATTATTATTCATATAATACCCTGTGGATATGTTATATTTATATCTTATTCATTATTCCTCTATATGGTTTATGATTATTTTAATCAAGGGTGATATTGACATTTACTTCAGTTATTCATTTTTATAGTTAATTACATTCCCTTAAAATGGTCACTTTCCTATGATCGTTGGACCTTGAATTTCTAATAAATTACATATTATTTATCATGTATATTTCTATATTTTAAACAATATATCATTTATATATATGATATTATACATTTAATTTCATGTGTTTATCTGGGGAAATATTGATAAATTGTCATTCACTAATCAATACGGGTATTCAATGATAAAACAAATTGTTTATGAATTAATTTTATTATTAGATATATGAGGAATTATTTTCAAATGGAATTCATGGTTGGTTCTTGGTAATTGATATCCCCTTGATGAATTTTTCGTATTATGGGATGAATTAGTTGCCTAACCTTAGTTGAATGGGTTTCTACCCGTCTATTTTAAATTGTCTTGGGGAGTAGATCTTGATTGTAGAGGTTTCATGCGCATGGAAAATGTGATGTTTACAAATTAATCATTTTATTCAATTTTAATTCCCTTATTATCATCTAGGATATTTTTTCAATAATATTATCTCTATATTTAATTAATTATCAAATATTTATTAAATGGAATATGTTTTCTATTATTTACCTTTCAATATTGACCATGCCTTATCCAGTTATGATAGTAATGTTCTTGATTAAATAGAATGTGTTTTAAGTTATTTACCATTACATATTTAATATAATAGTAAAATTACTTAAATATAATGTGTATTAGGTTATTTACCATTCCATGTTGATTATTATAATTGATTTATCATATCTTCATATGTACATAACCCTTACTGAGAATTTAAGATCACACGTATTCTGTTTCCTTTATAAAGAATCCATGAAATATAATATGTTTGATATGAAAGGATATTCAATAGGGAATAATGATATTATGGAAAAAAAATATATTTTCTATTTTTTTAAATATAATATGGGAATCATGTATGTATCTTGTTTACCAATAGTACTAAACTATTTAGTCATTTGGATGTGAATCATTATATCTTATGACAATGTAATACATTTGGCACCTTATATGGCAAACTAGGTTTAGGGTCACTAGAGTTGGTATTATATAAATTTTTTTGGAAACCATAATAAGTAGATTTACAATAACATAAATTACGAAACATAACCCTATGATAAACATTGAGGATAAGTATAAAGGAACATTCTAATGTTTTGGTAAGGAAGATATTATGTGGATTTTCCTTGAAATACATACTTGTCTAGATAATAAAACTATATTTTGTTCTATAATAAATGTACCTAGGGGTAATAAGTCTAAAAATGGAATATTGGGTTTGACTAGATCGTCACCTAGTGCATGACAATATGCCATAATGTGCACTTTGTTTGATAGTCCCTAAGAAAATGCTTCAGAAAAATAACAATTTATTTACAAACCATTATGATGTGTTTGAATATATGTTTACCATGAATGAACTAGGTTTAACCTAGTGTGCATATATTTAAAATAAAGTGCCAAAATTTAATCATTCTATAAAAAAGTATATGGTCTTCCTACAGTGATTATTTTTACTCATGTTATACTTTTTAGTTTTATTGAATGGAAGGACCCCAAAGGAATCAAGATTACAATGAACATTAATAGAAATGTGGGGACTATGAGTAACCAAGTGGGATGATTATATGAGTTAAAGATATCATGATTACACCTAATCAGGCTTTTTGAAATATTATTAACAAAATATACCATAACCAACTCCCAGACTATCCAAAGAATAAAATGATGGATTTTACTAAGGGATCGAGTGATGGAGACTATGGTGGAAAAAATTCTTGATTTCCATCATGTAAGAAATGTGTAAGGTGACACCAAGGTGGGTTTCTTAACGAAATAGGAAAATTCTTAATTTGTGGAATTTAAGGGAATAAAGTAAAGTATTGAATAGAAAAAAATGAAGAGTATGATGGAAGGAGATAAATTTCACCCAAGCAGTCTATTTAATATTCATTGTCTTAAATGTGTAGAACTTGGGTAGTACATGTGTCAATTACCTCTCCTACAAGGTGAAACCTAGACCATGTAAGGACCTACGTGTAAATAAAATGGATGAATTATTTTTTATTAGGGTTAATGAATTAAATTATAGGAGTATTTTTTACCAATGGTATTTTGGTGATAAGAATTATAAAACATCGATAGATTATGTTAAATTTTAGAATCATATGTGAATCCATTAATTTAATAGTTATGGATACCATCATGGGGTTATGATTTCAATATTGATTATATTTTCAAGGTCTTAAACACCCATTTTTAGGTTTTATGTGATGGTAGTCTACCAGGAATAAAGATATTTTTGTAGAAATTTATAGAAATACAACCCATTTGTTTAGTATATGTTTTAGTGAAAATTTTAATAGAGAAATAATGTCGTTACATTTTATATAAATAATCTTAAAATTTATTAATAAAATTTATAGTTAAAAAGATCATTAATGAAATTGTAATAGTATTCAAATAATATTATTAATCTTTGTTAAAAAACATTATATTGAAAAACATAGTAAAAATGTTATTTAATGATTAATTTATTTCAAGTTTGACCATCATATTTTTTTTGAAATTTATAATAATTATAATAATATGGTCTTATAAAAAGGATAAACCCCATGTTGGGTGAAAACCCATTTCATCTGTAATGTCCATGATGATTTGATCCACTGCCGGAGGACAATAAGGGTTTAGCACCTACCACTGGCCTATATGATGTCATCATTAATATGTCATTATTTATAGTTAAAAATTTTTATGAGTAAATATTAATGATGAACCAGGGGTGTTACCATTGAGTTTTAGAGATTATTATATCATATTGGATAACATGTTCTAACCATATTGTATTTAAAAATAGTTAGATATTGACAAAAACACTTTTTACTCTTTTGTGGGTCATATGGTCAATTAACAGTTTATTTTAGTGCTTCAAACAAAATAAAAAAACATTTTTGGATATTCCTTTCAATATTAAATGGATGAATTGATAATTTATCAAGGAACAACCAAAGTATGAAATTGTTCTTATTAAATAGAAACACATCAAGTAAGATTATTTAATTATATTCGTAGATATTAAAATAATACCTCCACTTTAGAAAAGGACCTTGAAACAAAAATTTTATCAAATTATATTCACATTTATTAAATCATATAGTCTTCTAAATCAACATATATTTATATTTTGGAGTCCCTTAACTTTCCATTGATTATTCACATGTTTTTTTATCAATGACCTCAACCTCTCTCTATAATTATTTATGTATTTTTTCATGTTCATATCATCACTTTCCACCAATTTTCTCAAACATAGAAACTTGGTTATGTGTTATTCCATATGACATTTGTATTTACATTCCACTCTTATTAAGAGGATGTTTTATTAACCCTTTTTATAATGAGGTTTTTCAAAAATTGTTTTTTAAACATTGAAACCCATGTTTATTGAGATCAATTTTAAATTGCAAAGACTCAATTTATTTAATATAGGGAGAATGTAACCCATTGATGTTCTAAAAAAGGAAATTATATTAGAAATAATTTATGACATGAAAAAAATAAGATAATATAACACCTTGATACGTTATAATAAATATCTTTTAGAATAAAGATAATTTCTTTGACGTCTTATGATGCCCACAACACCAGGTTTAAATGAAACATGATACATTATTAAAATATTATACAAACCTAGCCATTATATAATGGAAGTTAAGTTGGCGGGTATGAATATTACTAAATAAATTAGGGTAAATATATAATTTATAAATGTTTATCTGTAATTTATTAATTATAACTATTAATAAGAATCATTTTAAAGTAACTTTTTTTAAACTATATTTCTTCTAAAACTGTTTAATCACATTTTATGAAAAAAAAATTAAAATTAATCTCTAAACATTCAGAAAAAACATGTGATAAAATTAACTTTAAAATTTAAAAAATAATATAAAAATTATTATAGGGTGAATTTTTGGGTTTTTTTTTAATTTTTCATTTTTTGATGAATAGATAAAAAATACTGAATTTTAAGTTGAAAATTTTAATTTCTTTTAAATTATTTAAAATTTTAAATTATATTTTACATTTTTTTTAAAATAAAACTAGATCTATTATATATAATTTTTTTAAATTTAATTCATTGGAATCATTTTATATTGAATTTTGATATAAAAGTTTTGTAAACATTTCAATATTTTCACTTTTAAAACTAACCTTCTCATCATGCCAACAAGATTAATTTAAATTTAAATTTTTCCATATATATGAATAAAAATGATATAAATGGGTTCTATATTTTTAATTATCAAAATTTATACTTTATATTAAGTGAAACATTATTTTTTACCATAAGGAATAGTGGAAATAGTGAAAATTATTTACGGAGGTCAATATAAAAATAGATTTATCGGGGGTTAAAATCGAAAGATAACGGTTGAAATTCCATAAAAACGTATATAAAATATATTTTATAGACATATATAGACCCTAAAATTTATTATTCTTGATGATACTCCATTTTTGACCCTTTTGGAATGTTAACAATGTGGTTACAAATTTTTATTATCAAAAATTACAAGTGTTCCACTCACTACATTTATAATGTTTCACCCCCTCTCAAATTATCTTTATTACTTCAAAACATTTTGGTTCTATGAATAAATACACAAATAAATTCAAATATTACAAACCCTAGTCATAGAATCCTTATTTTTGAATAAATCCATCTTAGGAAGGTTTTGGTGCTAACCTATGATGTTTACCCGAAGAAGAGGTAACATTCTTAAATAAGATTTTTTATTTTATTTCCTCTTACACCTCCCTAAATTGTTATTAAACCATGATGATATAATAAGAACAGTATATTAAATAAACATATATGTTTTTATAATAATTTCTTTACCCACAACCATCTCCACTTACATCAAATGGGTTATGAAATCGTATTTCATGTGTACGAAGGATTACCACCTAAAGAACCGAAATAATTTATTTTCCCATTACCACCTCTCACAATAGTGTATGATGATGGATATGAAGTATAAACATTATATTTATAATAAAATTATACCTATTTATTCATTATATCATATATATTCCTTTCTAAATCACATTCTATAGGGGTTACGATATTGTCGCTCAGGTGTATAGCAGACTGCCACCATGTGAAGCGATGTGAATCATTTTTCACTTACACTTTTCATAGAAAGTGATAAGGATAAATTTAATGATTTAATATTATATGAATTACATAAATATGATATTATTTACATATTTATTATTCCTAAAATATTATATATATATCATTATAATTCATACCTTTTCACTCAATTAAAGATTATAACATCGTTTCTGTACTTGTGGAATACCACATTCATGAAATGATATGAATCTATTTTCAATATCAAAACACATGGATGATATATGTAAGTATATTTAGAGAAATAATATGATATTCATGGTATTATTACATTTTTTTGAAGATAAAACATTACATACCTTCTTTTCTTAATGATCATTTAAAAAAAGGATACCTTACTCATGCGTACATACGACATACCATCTCCAATATTGTATCATAATTAATTTCTCAAAAAAAATATTTCATGATTAGTAATAAAATAATTACTCGTGCATACATATTATAATTATTCTATGATTATTAATCTGTATATTTTTAAATAATGACCACTGTGACCAATACCCACCTTTCTAATTCTTTTTTGACACATAAGTCAAATATCATTGAAACACTCAATGTAAATGTAATTGATTAATATTACATTTTAATAAGTGAAATTAAAGGAATAATAAAATTGAAAAAAAATTATTAAGAAGGTGAATAATTAGAAATATTTTATAATTTATGATGATTAATAATGTATGTGATGAGTCAGATTCAAGGTAAGGGATATTGCCTCAATTTCATTTTATTTGGGAATATTGTAATGTAATGAACATAATTTTATTTATATGGTGTATATACTACCCCTTTTACATGTTATATCTTGATTAATTGTTAATTAATGGTATTTCAAGTTTCAATTTTAATTATTTCTTCCAAGTGGACTTGACTTGAAAATTACCAAGTGGAAAAAAATCATAACTCAATTTCCCTTCATTGGGTTATATTACATTTCCATTTTCATTGGTATTCTAAGACTATGTGTATAATTAAATTTGATTATAATATGTATGTAGAGACCCAAAGATTGATGTACATAGACTTTAAATTACTTTTTCGGAATATCTAATACATAACAAAAACAGACACCAAAGGATTGTAATAGTTTAATGTCTTTGGAAACTCGGAATATAATCTTCTAATCTTGGTGAAAGATCTTCAACATCTCCCATAAAGATCTTCCTTTTTTTTCTTACCTAAAACATTTCCTTATATCTTGGGGAAAAGAAAACATATAAATGGGTGAGCTCAAATTCTCAGTAAGGGTAAGCATGGAGAAAATATAGCAAATCATATACATTTGAACTTAAAAACATGAATATAATGTTTAAACATCAAGATCTTGAGCAACGACATAAAACACGGCAGTATGTAAGTCATAGATCATAAAGAAACATTAATCCTTTAAAAAAATATCATTGGAATAAAACATGTAATTGTGTAAACCACTAAGAACATGTTATTATTTCCATAGTAGCCAAGGGATTGCTGTTAAGACCATCTTAGTGGACGAAGTCCGTTTCTGAATCGAGTTCACTCCTCGTTCCAGTCCTGTATCACTGAACCGGATTAACTTACCATTTCGGCCATGTCTATATCATGAGATATAAATCTTTACCCAATTATTTGGAGGAATATATAGGTCCCACCCATCTCATAATGAAATCATTCTTTCATGTGCCACAAAATCATAAATCATACATCATAGCATAACCCATGCAATAGAATGGGATTCTTAAACATCATGCCATCATAAAATAATCCATATAAAAAAATGGATATAATTTCATCATAAGAAAAATAAAACCTTGTAAATAATAGAGACATTATACTTGAAACATAAACATATTAAATAATGTCATTTTAGATGGAAAATAGTTTTGATAAAACACATGAAATGAATTCTTGAGGAAAATATCCTTTCTTCTTAAAAATTATTTCTTTATTCAAAAAATGACATGAAATTTTAAAAGAAAAGTATTTTTTGGGAAATAGTCATAAAATATTGTATAGTTAGCTTCATTAAAATGAGGGGTTATGAAACCGTAAAAATCAGTTCACGCCGTATAAGTTAAAAATAACATTCTTCTCGTACTTTTTTCCGAAAAGTCAAAAAGTTCCCCGTGTGGTACACAAAAGTAAGATTCACTTTATAAAATGTGTTAAATTTAAAAAATGGCTAAAAAGAACATTAAAAATAAATTAAAAAAAATTTATAAAACATGGGCATGGATGATAACAATAACCCTAGTAAATACTTACGAATAACAATCTCAGATAAGAACAATATTGGAATAATTATCCCTTACCATATGTCAGATATGATTCGTATGTATCCGGACCTCCTGTATAATGATTTAAATAATATCATTGAATTATTATAGAATCATATTCATTATTATGATATCATATATGGTTCACTTATGACTTTATATTACCCGTTCTTTTGTAAATTCCATTTTAAAGGAGAGTTTTGGGTAAAATTGTTTCATTTATCATCCGTGTTTTGACTTGTAATTATTAATATGTTTACATAGATCATGATTACTTAATTATATAATATAATACAAGATTTATATATTCAGAATATACTTATATATAATATATCGATAAATGGAAGGAAATACACCGTTCATGGAGACGGTAGGCCGTACGTACGCATGAACCCTATTTTTTGTTTCCTTATTGAATTGAATGGAATTAATTAGATGAAATATATATATATATATACATAAATAAAGTAGCATTATTATGTCATATATTTCATTGTTTCTTATTATATATACATTATAATAATTCTTGAATTTTGAACATGGAAAATGAATCTCATCGGGTCGTGGAGACGGTAATCCATACGCACGCACGAGCGATGATATCATTCCAATATTTATTGAATGGAATTGGAGTGGATGATATAATATATTATAATCAGTATGATGTTATAATAATCATATATAGTTATTCTTTACACCATTATACCCATCCATGTAAAGTGGTGGTGGAAAAACTGATTACACCACGGCGTGGAGATGGTATTTCGTATGTACGCATGCGCGGTGATTTTGTTTTTTGTAAGATTGATAGAAAGTGAAATAGGTTTTTTTCATATTTATAATAACATATAAGAATATAAGTAATACTGATGTTATTACTTTATAATGAAACAACTAAATAAGAGTAGTAGAAGAAGAAAGAAACTTGAAAGAGTCGATAAAAGAGATTACCTCTTCCTCGACGCACCTCCGTTAAACTTCTTCATAGGGCACTAGAGTTGCTATTTTGAGAAGCCCAGAACCTCTATGATATAACTGGAGTGGTTTATAATAGTAATTGTCAGGTTTTCTCCAAGCTTCAAGGCTCAAAAGGGTGTGAATAGAAGAGGGAAGGGGTGCCCTTTTTATAAGGGTGCAGAGGGTCACCTTTGGAAAAACTAAAAATATTATTTTATAATAAAGTCATATTCATTTCATAATAGCTCCAAATTGATTTATTTCTAAGCTAAAGTGGGTATGGGTCGTAATAATCTCAACCAATCGGTTTTATACAAGTTTAGGTTACTATTATAACCTTATATTTTAGATTTAACTCTAAGTTAAATAATTTAACTTTTACCGTGTCTTCTTATTTTCATACACTATATGGTTAATAAACATACAATAACAAGACAAACGAACCAAAAGTTGTTAATTATTAATATATATAACCTTATCTAAGTCATTTTTCCTAACCTTAGAAATTTAGGAATATAATAACCATTAATAATATAATATTTGTTTTAAAAACTATTTTATGTCAATTTTGACACTATTTGGTAATTGATTTTTTTGAAACTCATAACAGCATTATTAGTTCTAAAAAAGTTAATTAAATCAATAATAACATTTCATATTAACCTATAAAATTAGTTTAATTCATAAAAAGTCTCAAATTATATTTATTTGGGTATTTATAATATCAATTATTTTAATATTTAATTATTTAGGTAATTACTTTACCACCATTGTATCATAAATAAATTAAATTATTTAATGTCTAAAAATTATAAATAAAATAATATTAGGTAGGAAATATTTTTAGCTTTCTAATGAATATTTATAGTTGAATTTATCTTATGAATAACCCTATATTAAAAATGTTTTAGTTATTAAAATTTGATTTTATCTATTTTAACTCTTTGTTAAATAAATTAATAATAAATATCCTAATCTAATCCATGTAGACCTAAATGATAATAATATATTCCTAAGGTTTTTTTGGTCTAATTATACTTATCCAATAGAATTAGAACATGTGTTAGGGTAATAATAATATCATTTTTACCCTTAATTACCCTATTTACTTTTAACTGTGGTAAATAAAAGTAAAAAGTTACTATTCACCAAATATTTTTTTTATCATATTGAACCAAATTTTACTCCTTGATATAAACCTTATCTCTCGGATTTTCGAAATTACACTCACAGATGTGTTAAAATTAAGTTTTATGTAAAATTTCAAATTCTCCTAAAAGGTGGGTAAAAGACGGTGAAAAGTTCAATAAAATTTTTATATATCTAAAATTATTATAAAATGACTCCAATGAATTACATTGAACTTATAAAGGTATTATGTATCAATTTTGACCAAAAATAAATTTAAATAAAATAAATAATTATTTAAATAAAAAGTCGGTTTTTAAATACTAACCCAGTGTTTTCACAATTCATCAGAAATTGAAAGTTTTCTGAAAAATACCAAAAAATCACCCTAGGATAATTTCGACATTATGAATCCAAAAATGAAGTCAATTTTGAAAGATAAAATTTATAAAAATTGAAAAAGTGGGTATTACTATTCATAAAGGCTAGTTTATAAAAATATTATAATAATATCTCGTTTAGTGAAACATGGTATTGCGTACTACACCTATGATCGAAGAAGGTCTTGATTGCATGTAATGCAAGCAATGTTAGGAATGCATGTAGTGAAAGCTCTGTTTGTTGTTCTGTATAGCATAATCAAAACTTACTTCATTTATACATTAAAAAAAATCTGTTCTGAATGTTGCATAAAATAATTTCCACAAAACAAACATGAAATTGTGTGTAACATGAGCCAAGAATAGTGTTGCGTATACTACAAGCTAATATGGTCTTGCGTATAGCACAAGATAATGTTAGTTTAGTGTATAATATAAGACACAAAAGAAATTAAAAATAATATGTCTCATAAAATCTTAGGGTGTTACATTCTACCCCACTTAAAATGAATTTCTCCCTCAAAATTCGTCGGGGTTATAAATTGTTTACTACTTGAAAGTTTCATTCATAGAAACCCACATCATAAAAAGGAATAATAAATCATCATTTTAAAAAGGAAAGTTAGAAACAAAATGGACACCCAATGTAACTCATCAGTTGGGTTCCCACATATGAGTATATAGGTGATAATATGGATATGGAAGAGAAATCTAACTGTCAAGTTCTGATGGATTGTGGTAGAGAACATAGCTATGAAAAAGCCAACAATCGTAAAGCCATAAATTTGTGATGATCTAAGTTACCATCTAATTCATCAGATATGAGGGAACTAGGACAACATTTTTAGTTATCAAGATCATTTCCCTAATGTTGAATATTTTTGGAATTAAAAGAAATACTTACATTATTTTGGTACAATATCACTGTTGTTTGTGCCTTGAACAAATTCAACTTCATCTCGTAAAGAAATGAAGTTGAATTTGTCTTCTGTGATGTGTTAGCAGATCATGCGATAGAATGATAGGTTGTTCCATCTATCTCAAACATAAGGTTAGAAAAAGTTATCAAATATACATAAGTCCATCTATAGTGAGATTAATCATATATAGTTTCTAAAATGGACTTATACTTCATATATCATACCGCTTAATATAATAAAACTAGTTTCTACTAACCAGGGACTTCCTATATGCCCGTGGTATGCGATAAAGGCATGGCACACCTCAGTTGTGGGTTTGATTCCCACATCCTTGTTCAACGCGAAGGGTTGTCGCTCATCCTATGGGTTGTCCTTTTTCTAAAACTAAAATATTATAACATTCCATAAATATTGTCAATAAACACGTTTTATCCTTAAATAATACTATCTTATGTACAACATAATCCATTCTAATCTTTATGCTTATCCAAAATAAATCTGTCCAATCTCATAGTATAAAGTAAATGGTTACTTGAAAGGTCACATAACAAGCACGTGAATACCATCATTTATCCGCCATATATCATAAGATATATCTTGTTGGTCAATTCCTAACATGTTAATACCTTAATCATGTATTTTTTTTGAAACATGAATTACCATAGAACCTTAGTGAAAACATGAGTGCTATAAAAAGTTAACTCTTTCCCCATACCGAAATCCCAAAAAATCTATATACTCAAACAATGATACCAATTACTCCTTATATGAATCATGAGCTCATGAATACTATCAAACAATTTATTTTCTTCTTATCCCTTAATTATGTGCATATCATCTGCTTTCCAAAATATTAGAATTACTTTTCATCGTTATCGGTACTATATTCTTATAGAAAACCAGAATGGACCAATACACAGATATTTCAATATACTATAAAATTACCTCAACAACATTATTATTGAATTACAATACATAAACCCTTCAATCCATCCTCTTAAATGATTGGAATGGAATTGGTCTTTCCTTGATTTAGAAGTAACTTCTTAGATCAGGGCATTGAGTTGGGTAATGCCCATGTTCTCCGCAGATTAGATAGTGGACTCCATAACAGTCTATCACTCAATGACCCTTTTCTCCACATAGATTACATATTCCCCTCCATTTGAGGTATTCTTCAAGGTTCTTCATCCCTTCTTTAGAAACCTCAATATTCCTTTCTCTATTCTCTTTACCATGAAAACATGCAAAAAATTCCATCTTCCTCTTATTTGATGACTTAGGAATACAACTAAAGGTCATCTTGTTAATCATATATCGAGATGAATAATTTGGCATAATCACAATATCTTTCTCTCTAGGCGTTACATAATTTCGTTGATCGTAGTCACCAATTTATCCATTGGAATCAATTTTAACTGAATTCCTTCTCGTTCCCTCCATTGACTAAGACCAGAAACCATAGTGTAAGAAACAATAAAAATAACGAGGAACCACTTAATCATAAAAAGTCACTTATGGGATGTATAACTTATCAAAAATTATTTAATCCATGACACCTGAGGTTCACCCTAGGTTATTCATGATCTTCAACATAATTCTAGGACTCTAACCTATACGTATACTTATCCTTAGGGACATCCCTAGACATTCCTTAGAAATATCTCTAAGGATTTCATGAAAGTTTTTACATCCTAGTTTCCAAAGGTTAAATAACTCTTTCCACTAATACCAACTGTAGAGACCCAAAGCTTGATGTACATAGACATTACATTACTTTTGTGGAATATCTAATACATAACAAAAACATACACCAAAGGGCCGTAATAGTTTAGTGTCTTTGTAAACTCGGAATATAATCTTCTAATATTGGTGAAATAACTTCAACATCTCCCATAAAGATCTTCCTTTTTTACCTAAAACCATTCTTTATATCCTGGGAAAAGACATATAAATGGGTTAACTCAAATGCTCAGTAAGGGTAATCATGGAAAAAATAAAACAAATCATATACATTTGAACTTAAAAACATGACTATAATGTTTAAACATCAAGATCTTGAGCAACGACATAAAACATTGCAGTACTTAAGGCTTAGATCATAAAAAAACATTATTCCTGATAAAATAGAAAGGGAATAAAACATGTAATTGTGGAAACCATTAATCACATGTTATTATTTCCATAGTATCCAAGGCATTGCCGCCAAGACCATCTTAGTGGACAAAGTCTCTTTCTGAATCGAGTTCACTCCTTATTCCAATCCTTTATCACTGAACCAGATTAACTTAACATTCCAGCCATGTCTGTCTTATGAGATATAAATCTTTACCCAATGTATTGGAGGGAGATATAGGTCCCACCCATATCATAATGAAATCATTCTTTCATTTTCCACAAAATCATAAATCATACATCATAGCATAACCCATGTAATAGAATGGGATTCTTAAACATCATGCCATCATAACATAATCCATATACAAAAATGGGTATAATTTCATCATAAGAAAAATCAAACCTTTTAAATAATAGATACATTATACTTGAAACATAAACATATTAAATAATGTCATTTTAGATGGAAAATAGTTTTAATAAAACACATGAAATGAATTATTGAGGAAAATATCCTTTCTTCTTCAAAATCATTTCATTTTTCACCAAATGACATGCAATTTTAAAATAAAAGTATTTTGTTGAAAATATTCATAAAATCATATAGAGTATGCTTCATTAAAATGAGGTGTTATAGAACCATAAAAATCTGTTCACACCGTATAAGTTAAAAATAACATTCTTCTCGTACTTTTTCGAAAAAGTCAAAAAGTTCCCCGTGCGGTAAACAAAAGTACGATTCATTTCATAACATGTGTTAAATTTAAAAAATGGGTTAAAAATACTTTAAAAATACATGAAAACATTTTTATAAAACATGGGCATGGATGATAACAATAACCCCAGTAAATACTTATGAATAACAATATCGAATAAGAATGATATTGGAATAGTTATCCCTTACCTTATGTCTGATATGCTTCATATGTATCTGAAACTACTGTATATTGATGTAAATAATGTCATTTAATTATTACAGAATCATATTCATTATTATGATATCATATATGGTTCACTTATGATTTTATATTACCTGTTCTTTTGTAAATTTCATTTTAAAGCAGCGTTTTGGGTAAAATCGTTTCATTTATCATCCGTGTTTTGACTTGTAATTATTAATATGATTACATAGATCATGATTACTTAATTCCAGAATATAAAACATGATTTATATATTCATAATAGACATATATATAATAGATCTATAAATGGAAAGAAATACACTGTTCATGGAGACGGTAGGCCGTACGTATGCATGAATGCTATTTTTCATTTCCTTGTTGAATTGAATGGAATTAATTAGATGAAATAAATATATATATACATAAATATAGTAGAATTATTATGTAATATATTTCATGATTTCTTATTATATATAATTTATAATCATTCTTGAATTGTTAACATGGAAAATGAATCTCATCGTGTCGTGGTGACGGTAATCTGTACGTACGCACGAGCAAAGATATCATTCCCATATTTATTGAATGGAATTTTAGTGGATGATATAATATCTTATAATCAGTATGATTTTATAATAATCATATATAGTCATTCTTTACACCATTATACCCATCCAAGTAAAGTGGTGGTGGAAAAACCGGTTACACCACGGCGTGGTGATGGTATTCCATACGTACGTACGCGCGATGATTTAATTTTTCATAGGATGGATAAAAGGTGAAATAGGGTTGTTTAATATTTATAATAACATATCAGTATATAGTTAATACTGATTTTATTACTTTATAATGGAACAACTAATGAAGAGGAAGTAGAAGAAGAACGAAACTTGAAAGAGTCGGTAGAAGAGATTACCTCTTCCTCGACGCACCTCCTTTAAACTTCTTCTTAGGGCACTATATTTGGTCTTTTGAGAAGACCGAAACCTCTATGATAAAAATAGAGAGGTTGAGAAGAGTAATTGTCAGGGTTTTTCTGAGTTTCAAGGCTCAAAAGGGTGTGAAGAAAAGAGGGAAGGGGTGCCCTTTTTATAAGGGGGGAGAGGGGAACCTTTGGAAAAACTAAAAATAATATATTATAATAAAGTCATATTCGGTTTATAATAGCTCCAAATTCATTTATTAAGAAGATAAAGTGGGGATGGTTCTAAATACTCTAATCCAAATAGGTTTTAGACAAGTTTAGGTTACTATTTTAACCTTATCTTTTAGATTTAACTCTATGTTAAATAATTTAACTTTTACTGTGTCTTCTTGTTTTCTTACACTATATGGTTAATAATCATTCTATAACAAGCCAAAAGAACCGAAATTTGTTCATTATTAATATATATAACCTTATCTAATTCATTTTTCTGAACCTTATATTTTTATGAATATAATAACCATTAATAATATAATATTTATTTTAAAAACTATTTTATGTCAATTTTGACACTATTTGGTAATTGATTTTTGTTAAACTCCTAACACCATGATTAGTTATAAAAAAGTAAATTAAATAAATAATAAGATGTCATATTAACCTAGAAAATTAGTTTAATTCATTAAAAGTCTCAAATTATATTTATTTGGGTATTTATATTATCAATTATTTTAATATTTCATTATTTAGGTAATTACGAAATCCCCATTCAATCATATATAAATTAAATTATTTAAGGTCAAAAAATTATAAATAAAATACCATTAGGTAGGAAATAGTTTTAGATATATAATTAATATTTATAGTCGAATTTATAGTATGTATATCCCTATATTAAAAATGTTTTAGTTATTGATCATTGATTTTAACTATTTTAACTATTTTTTATATAAAATAATAATAAATGTCCTATTCTAATCCAAGTGGACCTAAATGATAATATTATATTTCTAAGGTTTTTTGGTACAATTATACTTATCCAATAGAATAATAATATGTGTTAGGGTAATAATAATGTCATTTTTAACCTTAATTACCCTATTTACTTTTAACCGTGGTAAATAAAAGTAAAAAGTTACAAATCACCAAAAATTATTTTTATCTTATTTAACCACATTTTTCTCCTTGATATTAACCATGTATCTTGTATTTTCTAAAATCCACTCATAGAAGCGTTAAAATTAAATTTTATGTAAATTTTCAAATTCTCCTAGGAGGTGGGTAAAAACGGTGAAAAGTTCGATAAACTTTTTATATATCTAAAATTATTATATAATGACTCCAATGAATTACATTGAAATTATATAGGTATTTTGTATCAATTTTGACCTAAAAAAATTTAAATAAAATAAATAATTATTTAAGTAAAAGTCGGTTTTTAAATATTAACCCAGTGTTTTCATTATTCATCAAAAATTTAAAGTTTTCAAAAAAATACCAAAAAATCACCCTAGGCTAATTTCGATATTCTGAATCCAAAAATGAAGTCCATTTTGAAAGATAAAATTTATAAAATTTGATAATGTGGGTATTACTATTCACAACGGCTAGTTCATAAAAATATTATAATAATATCTCATTTTGTGAAACTTAGTATTGCGTACTACACATGAAATCGAAAAAGGACTTGATTGCGTGTAATGTAATCCAAGTCAGGGCTGCATGTAGTGAAATCTCTGTTAGGTTTTGTGTATAACATAATCAAAACTAATTTCATTTATACATTAAACAAAATCTATACTTAATGTTGCGTAAAATAATTTCCACAAAACGAACATGAAATTGAGTGTAACATGAGCCAAGAATAGTGTTGTGTATACTGCAAGCTAATACGGTCTTGAGTATAGCACAAGATAATCTTAGTGTAGTGTATAATAGAAGACATCAAAGAAATTAAAAATAATATATCTCATAAAATCTCAGGGTGTTACAATGTAGACTTTCCTATTGTTCTATTTGGCTTTACATTTGTTACACATAATCTATTTATTGATTAATTCTAAAATCAACATTATGATAATTGTGATGTTTTATTTCCCAATCTCATTTTAAATAAATATTTTTATAATTATATTTACATTAAAGGAAATTATTTGATAATTTTAAAATAAAACCATTTAAATTTCTCATCCTATGTTTATTAATTATATTTTCTACTAATTTTACATTTTTTCCATTATTTTTTACTTAATACTTTTTAGAAATAGATTTTAAGAAAATCACTACTGAAAATTCGGCTTATAGCCACGGTTTAAGGAACCGTGTCTATTTTTGGTGCGGATATAGGCAAAGACCTATAGCTATGGTTCCAAACTGTGGCTATAGGTATAAAACCACAGTTCAAACCATCATAATATCGTTATAGCCACTGTTTAAAAGTGTTTTTATACTAGAGGACAGACACACTTTATAGCCACGGTTAGAAAATGTGGCTATAAGGTCTGGAAAAACATAAAAAAAATATCCCCCCATCACCATGCACATCCCCCACCCCCTCCCCCCTAATCATCCCCCACCCCTCCCCCTTCATAGCCTCCACCTCCTGTAGTAGCCAACCCCCTTGTAGCCCCCCATCCCCTTCAAATACACCCATGGACAACCACCACCACCCTCCCCCACTCCCCTTGTAGTAGCCAATCCCCCTACAACCCCGTCCCCCTAAAAATCCCCCTTGTAAATCACCCCTCCCCCTATAAAGCCCCAATAGATAGCCCCCCCCCCCTCACCAAGACAATGTCACCCACCCTCTCCCATGGACACCACCCCCTTCTTAGATAGTACCCCCCTCCCCCTAAAAAAATATCCCCTCCCCCCTCCACCCCCCCCCCCCACAAAAGCCTCCCCTGGACAGCCCCCTCCCCCTCTAAGGAACCCCTAGACACCCCCCCCCCAGCAACCCCCTTGACACCTAAAAATCCTCCCTCTCGGATAACCACCCCCCATGCAGACCCCTCCCTCTTGGACACCCCTTCCTTCTGGTCATTGGACACCTCCACCCAACAGAAGCCCCCCCACCTCTTTTACACCATCCCCCATGGACACTAGACACCCACATCCTCCCTCCTAGGCACCCCACCCTCCCTCCTGGACCCCCCCCCCCCCAATAGCACCCACCCACCCATCCCTCCCCCTTATAGTCCCCTCCCCCCTACAGCCCCCTCCCCTACAAAGCCTCCACTGGATATCCCCCCTTCCTGCTACAAAGCCCCCCACTTGGACACCCCCACCCCCCTTAAGCATACCCCCTCCCTCCGAGACACTCCCGTTCACCCCTACAGACCCCTCCCTCCTGAACACCCCTACCTCCTAGACACTGGACACCCCCCACCCTACATAAACTCCCCTCCCTTATAGAAACCCCTCCCCCTAGACAATGTACCCCCACCCTCCCTCCTGGACACCCCACCCTCCAACTACCTATGCATTCAAGAAAAAACAGGTCACCTACATATTCAAATCCTCTCTAGCCAAAAAAACAATGATCCAACAGAAATGATAGAAAGTATCGAGGTGGAACACCCAACTCATCACCATCCCATATTGGTTGCTAGAATTTTGGGTCTTTTTATAAGAATATCAATTTAGTTTTAGTCCTAGGTATGTATTTTATAGTTTATGTTTTTATTGTGATTGGTTTTGGAAACAAAAGTCAATGTTGTTAAGGGGTTAATTGTTTGTTTATCAACCCAGATGACCCAATAATGGTTTGATAGACAATGTATCCATTCGTACCCCCTACCCTCTTCCCCCAGCACCCCCCCCCCCCCCCCACCGTCAAACCCCCTCCCCCCGGTGTTATGGTTTTATCTCAAAGCTTCATGTTCCAAATTCTTTCAATTTTTAAATCATTCATGTCTCAAAAAGTTCTTGACGAGGTTAAGTCTTTAGGGATTGAAAAAAATGGAATCCTACACACTTTATAAAATGTTTTATTAATCTATTTTAAGTTTATCAAAAAGTTTCAACACTATATAACATCCACCAAAAAAACCTTCATTTTTTCCAACTTTTTTTAGAAGAGTTGATCAATTTCTTTCAAAATTTAATTATGTATCCTTACAGATTTAGTCTCTATAGTGTGATATGTTCACAACATTCCTTATTCAATATTTCAATGGGAATATTATGGGGGAGTTCCATGATACTAGAGAAGATGTGAGGAAGCTTGTTATTGGAACTAATAGATCTGTAATATTAAGTAGTGGTATTTTATAATGAATTTGATGGGATGTGGAATGAGATCATGAATGACTTTAAAGATGGTCAATGTATGGTTTTTAGATCTCTTGTTCTAGTATCTATAAACTACTTTCATTTGTTATACTATTTGAACAATGTTTATAAATATGTTCAAGGGATATATTCATATTCTTCCTTTGAAAAAGCTAGTGGTTGTTAGAATTTTTTTAAAATAATAAATCAATTATGCAAACATGTTTTTAAAAAAATTAGTCAATTGTAGAATTCAAATTAAAGGATAAAGAATAGGAAACCTACCTCAACCTCAAGGTGTATTTCTTTTGATGAAAATTGCTCAAATATTCCTTTTTTCTACTTGCATGCATATGAAACTTCACATATATATATAAGGACACATGTCCCCTATATACATAATTTCATGGTCAAATATTCTCAATGAGGTCCTTAGATAATTGTGTATAATTTCATATACCCGTTTACACTTACACATGTATGTATTTTTTATATCTATATATAAGCACACCTAACCCCAATATATATATTACTATTTACATGAGTGAATATATATAAATAGGGAACATATATATGTATATTCCTACCTATTGATATACATTTAAGCCTTCTTCAACGGTGACTCGAATCCACCTCAACGAAATATAAAATGCACTGTAAAAATATAAGTAACCCAAAAATCAGAAATTTCATAATTAAAATTGGGCTAAAAATAAGAACTAAATAAACCTCACCCAAATCTGATGTTGAACTCTCTGTCATCGATGGTGGTTGATAGAACTATCCTCATCATAAGAAACCATCTATAAGAAAATAGTGCGAAAAATTGAGATATAACTACTTCATAAATATATGTGACCATTGTGTCAAATGTACATGATAAATGATACATGAATCCATTACCAAAAATAAAACAATATTATTCATATTTATATGTACACCCAAATACTAAATAACATGATCATTAATAAACCCCTTAATTTTTCAAACATCATCTTAAATTGAAACACTTAGTAGGTGTTTTATTATAATTAGACATTTACCATTTTCCTTTAAGAAATTTCAAAAGTAGAGAGCATGTCACCATGAATAAGTCACTATTTTTTCATGTCATCGAATTAAAATTTAAAATATAGGCATAACCATTACATATTTCACTATATGAGGAATTACCTCTCATGTGCCAAGTTAACCATGTTCTGTTCCATTTACCTCAATAAAATCATTAAAATGTGAAAATTCTATTTATAAGATCAAAAGGGGGTCACTTAGTGGTGACGTGGACATTATAGTACTTGAATACTTGGGAAATTATATCATAAAAGTATAACAACACATAAAGGGTGGTTTGGTTCAAACAACCATTTTAATAAAAAGAGGGAAACATTTTTAGGGATATAAAAAGGGTCAAGTGTGATGTTTACTTGATGACTGATAATGACATAAATATATGGTAATCATCAATGCAATAATGTCCAAAAAAATTATAAGAATAAACTACCACTGTGAGTTTTTATAGACAGAACGCCTCCTTTGGAGGGGTTTTATTAAATAACATTACTTCTTTGTCAAAATAAAAAACAATTATCTTAACTAATAGTTGATCAAGAATTTTAATTTAATATAAACAAGAAGAATTAAGAAGTCATGTATATGCAATTTAAAACATTATTGAATTAAATAGGCTAGGAGAGGGACCCTACCTCAAAGGATTCAAGCCACACTCATAATTTGACAGTTTTACTAGCGACAACTCTAAGCTGCTCCATCCATCCTCTATGCATATGCACCTTTGCATTTAAATAGGGATTCCCTAACCCCTATGTACTTTTCCACAGGGCCTTGAACATGCACAAGAGGATCCTTATATATATGCTCACATGAATAAGACCATTATCACCCACACACATATGCATTTTCCAAATATATAAATAATCACACCTATCCTCTTATATATAATCATGCTTCCATGTCTAGTTGTACATATAACAGGATAACTTATTATATTCACGCTTATCTATGCATATGTGATGAGTCACCTTTGACTATGTTGACTCAAAACCACCACAAGGATGATCGACACGCTATAATAAAATTATCAAGGGATATAAAATTACAAAACCCCAATTATAAACAAAGATTCATTAAAGAACGAAGGAAAGATGCACCTTAAACTGTTGGAGGCAAACTAAATTGGCACAAACCACTTCTCCTTCGGCGGCGGTTTTTGCAACACATAAGGATGGGTCCCCTGAGACTTTAGAAAAATGCCAGTGATATGATGAATCGTCATTAATTGAATAAAAAGTTAAATTGGGATTAACATTATTAGTGAGAAATGAAATAATAGAATTGGTGATGATGAAAAAAAATTAATGTAAATGAATGAAGTATAAAGTCCAAGTGCATAACATAGGGCTTCCATCCCTTATGGATAACTGAACTCATGAATTTTACAACTACACTATTGTAACATGATGTTCAAATACTGACATGCACCTGGTGAGAATTAAAATACACCATAATAATAATTTTTATGGTTAGATCTATGAAAAATATATAAGAAAAATAGAATGCACAAATTTGGTGCATCATACATGAATCCAGATGCAGTGCTATAAGGGTTTTGTGGTTGGATAATCATTTATAATGCTCATATAATCTATCTACCACCACAAAAAAAGAAAATAATTCTCCTATTATAAAATAAATGAACTAATGGAGAGTCAATGATACTCAAATACAAGAATAAAATATTTATATTTTCCACCTACAATCCATCAGTGTGATTATATCAAAGATGAAAATAATCCTCAACGATATATAATTTCACTCTAAATGAACCATCCAATCAATATAACCCCACCAAAACCCCATCACTTTGAATCAATATCACTCTAGTACATGAGTATAATCATGTGACAAAAATAATATTGTATATGAATTCCAACCCCCCACCCCCCCACCCCCACCAGTGAACCCACTAGGCCAGCCACCCCCACCATCCCACCCACCCCCACCACCAGCCTTACATCTGCCCCTCCCCCCTACACCAGCCCCCCAACCACCATTCCCCTTACCACACCCCCAACCACCACACCCCCACCACACCCCCCCCCCAGCACCAGCTCACCACCCCTCCCCCTGCACCAACACCCCCTACACCAGCACCCCCTTACATCAGCCCCCTGCACCAACCCCCCCACATTCTCTAATAACTATAAGAAAAATAAAAAAACATACAAACTTCCATGAAAAATAAATAGAATATAATTTTTTATTAATATACATATATACCTATAAGGTTAGGAGATGAATATACGTTACAAGTAGTTATGAAGAAGAAGAATGGGATGGTTATAAAGAATGTGTTTTAAGATATGATTGTATTTCTTACTTTGACCATAATTAATTATATTAGAAGAAAGTAAATCTATTTGAAATGAAGAACAAAATTGTAAATGTGAAGTCGAGTGATCTCATAGAAGATGTAAAAAGGTATATGATGAAATGTGTATAATAATCCAGGATACTAGAATATATTAATACAAAATTGGTTTCTAAATAAAAGGAACTTCATGAGTAATAATATAGGTAACTTAAATCAGGAAATACCTTAAATAATATGATATAATTCTATGAAAATTCAGTGGATATTCAAATGTAACCATCCATGGATGATAATTAAACATTCCCCATGAAAAAGGTACAACATTTTTCTAAATTTTCATGTGATAATAAATCTGTTTCCTTTAATTATAAATATTATGAAACATAATTTGAATATTTTGAGGATGATGAATGTTGTAAAAAGTTTCCTATTATGGATGACATGAGAAGGGAAAACCCCCAAGGAAATGGGGTAATAAAGGTTGAGGGATTATAGGAAAACAAGAATAATTTTATAAACAAAATCATCAATATAATGGAAGATCATGTCTCAAGGGATATTAATATTTTTGTTGAACATTTGGGTATAAATATTTTGAGTACCGGTACAACATTTAATTTCACTAAAACTAGGGAGAAAAAAAGGGAGAAAACCTGAGAAGAATTGATATAGTTCTTGTAGAAGTATGAATAATCTTAGTACGAAAAAATTATAGCCTAAAAAAACTACTGTAAAGGTATCACCTATTTATTCCCAGTCATTTTATGTATACTTTCCTACAAGGAATTAAAAAAACAATTGTGGAGATGGATGACTGTTGTATTACTTTGGTATAACAAGAATGAAGTATCCTTCCTAAAATAACATTGAAGATATATTTTTCATGATGAAGAAAGTGAGACCATCCCTCAAGGGGTAAAAAGCATAAATTAACGTTTTCAATAATGAAAAACTGTATGTAATCTCAAAATCTAGATAGACTAATTCTAATTGGTCATTGGGGTTATGTTGAACAACCCCAATATTAATTTTTATATTAGAATCACATGGTCAATTATTTATGTACTGTATTAATAAATTTGTTTATAAACTATTGTTTTTATAATGTTTTTTTCCTCGTAGACTTATAGTTGAATATCTATTTTTTTCCTAGAATATCATTTAATTATATCCTTCTCTCACAAGTGGATAAGTTTGACACTTCAAATATTTGGAGGAGAAGAATATTTCATGATGGGAGTGCTCCACATCCAGGACCACTATCAGTGAGTTCTAAAAATCCATTCTCACAAACCCTATATATTTTTTGTAACTCTATACAAGGGGGTACACTAATTCAGATCACTCATTAGCTCCCAAAGACCTGTATAGCACAACCAGCTGGCCAATAAAAGAAAACATCATATCAATCTCATGGCCTAATCCATATTCAGTAATATCCCAAAGTTATCACCCTATTTCTAGTACCTAGACAAGAAACATCCTCAAACATCTTTGGTATAAGTTATAAAACACTTGTCAATAAAATTCATGAACAAAAAATTACAAAAATAGCCACGATAGGCTCACATTTCAAAAATATAGGTTCTAAGGTAACACCCAAAGACCCAAATGATTAAATCAGCACAGACCCTCTTACGGTTAATAAAACAAGGGGAACCCATGGTCCCCTAGATCATGTCTATCAAATAATGATCCAATATGTATTGGGAAATCTTATCTGGTGACTCAAAAAACTAACCCATCCATGATCATCACCTCACCCATAAGGGAATCATCAAGAAATATAACACCCATAAGAAAGTCCTTAAGGTTTCCTTAAACCCATCTCAAACCTAATATCAGGGAAATTCATCCATAACCAACACCTTATCGTGTTAGCCCAACCCAAAGGTTCTAATTGGATTAAACCTCAAGTAATAAGTTCGAGAACATTAACAACTCAAACCCCATGAAATTGGTCCAAAAATCCAAGAAACATCCAAAATAATACTTTTTCTGCCTTCTGAAGATGTAAAAACACCTAAAGCTATACCCTTGGACTACCCATGGAAAGTTCATATGAACATAAAAATAATCCCAATGGCATCACCTATAAAATGTTTTCCAAAAAATGTACAACCCCCACTTGGTTCTCACACCACACCTTCGTTTGACGAACTCTCAAACCAAAACCTTCCTTGAAAACCACTCTATACACAACTCACATTGAGGGATCTATATCCAAAGACTTGATGGGAACCTCCTATATAACCTAGAATAAAACAAAGAATCTCACAAAATTCCTCTAACTACTTAAGGGTTCTAACACCACATCCCACATAGAAAGCACCATGGATATACCACTCACCGGTCCAAACTCAAATCTCAAAGAAAGATGTTTATCTATATTTCTCCCATTAATTCCCTAAATAATCACCTAAGAGAATGTTGGGTTTTCTCTTGAATAAAAAACCAAGAGATAGGGTTTATGAACAAAACCCCTCTTTGAGACACATGAGAACCTCACTTCTCAAAGATGACCCACAAAGGTTCTCACATGGCCCCCAAAAAACCAATAGTCATTTTATAATTAATGAAATTAATAAACAACTATTGATTAGGTAAATATAACAAATATAGAACCACTAACCTACCTTACAATGAAAACACTAAATCTAAAAAACCAACCTTATGATCGAACAATGTCCTATAAACCTATCTCATTCCATAAAATAGAAAAAATTAATTTTAAAAATTTATAATTAATTATTTAAAAACAACCTAATTGGAATAAATTCTTAAATGATTATTGATGTTATTAAAAATTATTAAACCTCAAACAAATTCCTAAAAGTGACCTAAAATATACGCTTGAAATTAATCTTGGAAAAATCCAAAACAAGAAACAGTTGATTGCCAGGAAATTATAATCAATTTAACTGAAAATTAAAAACACATCCATTAAGTCACATATCATCTCAAAAATGATGAGTGGTGTCTTGTGTTCTACATCATGAGAAATATAATCTTTAATCCACAATGAAGAACCAAGATTCCAGTTCAATTACATCATTTTATGGTGGAATTGGCACTAAATACCATAATGGAAGCCATTAAAAATAGAGAGGATTAAATAAGAGTAATAATGAAGGTAATAGATGAATATTCCTACCTTAAATAGTTATGTAGAAGGTATATCGGGGGATGAGGTGGGGAGGCCGCCTCGGAGTAGCGTCTACAGGGAGGTGAGATTACTATAGGGAGGTGGGTAGGTTATGTCGGCAGGGAGGTGGGCTGGTAGTGCAAGATCTACATCAGTAGGAAGGTGTTGAAGCCGCATCGGAGCCGGCAGGTAGGATTATTGGTTGTGTCAGAGCTTAAGGGGTAGGAGGAATCACTAGGGGAGGAGGGGAGGAGGAATGAAGAGGGAGGAGGAATCTTGAGGGGAGGTGGAATAGCGAGGGATGAGGAATTGCGATGGTGGAGGGAGAAGGTTTTCGAGAGGGAGAGGGTTTCAGGAGGGGAAAGAATGTCCCGATTGAAATAATATTCTGAGGACCTATTTCCATGCCAATATTTTTTTATATGGCTATATCAAACCTATATACACAAGTCATTTAAACTATGGCTATATATCCTTTTCTATAGATCATTTTTCCAGTACTGATTATGACATTATTTCTCTCTTTGGATGGAAATCCTTTGACATCAAAAACCGTGTTTCCCAAAAAAAGAATTCTAAAATTTTATTAAACATTAAAAATTGATTTATTTATGAAATTTTTACCAATTTATTACTTTTTACAACACTTTTTGAAAGGGTTATTATTTTTTCTTTTTGAACAATGTACTTTTCTAACCTTTTTTCATGCAAAATGAATGTTCTTTTTAACTTCTACATCATGTATATAATTACCCATCATCATAACTAACATTTATTTAAATCATTCCATTCATGTTTATATGGTTATTTTTAAATTAAATATTTTTCGAAATATTCTATAAATCTATAGTTTAAATAATTTATTTTCAAACAAAAGTATTTTAAAAATGTTTGAGGTTTTAAAAAATGATTTTCAAAATGAAAAGGATATTTTCCACAATAAATTTTTTAAAGATATCATTATAGTATTTATATTGTTTAAAGAAAAATAATTTTTATTTTAAAAATATCTAACTCATTGTGTGTTGTATTAATACTATCCTTATTATTCCTCTTGATGCTTTATGGTTATTTTTATAAAGGACAGTATTGAAATTCACTTCCATGATTTATTATTTTAGTCAATAACTTTCCATTGAAATGTTCTCACTCCTATAATAATTTGAAATTAAATCTCTCCTAAATATACATGTTATTTTTCATTCATTTTTTTATTATTTAAACCATATATCATTTTAATAAATGGTGTTTTAAATTGAATATAATTTTTTTATCTCCTAAAATATTGATAAATATTTATTCTTTTCTCAATACAGAAATTTGATGATAAGGAACATTTTTTACAAATTAAATATATTATTTGATATTTGAGGAATGATTTGGACAATAAAAACATGGGTGGGGCCCAATAATAAATAGTTCTTCAGTGCATTGGTAGTATCATGGGACGAATTTGTTTGATAACCTTAGATTAATTTTTTCTACACTTTAGTTTTAAACTGTCTTCGTGATTGATCATGATGGTAGAGGTATCTTGTTCATGGGAAACATAATATCCAATAATTAAGCATTTACTTGATTCTGAATTTAGTTATTACTATCCATGAGATTTTCCCAATGATGTTATATATGGATATATTTCATTATAACTGATTTATAAAATGGAATTTGTTTTCAATTATTTACCTTGACATATTGATCACTTTTTATCCAGTTATGGTTGTCATGTTATTTATTAAATGGTATGTTTTTATGTTATTTACCATTCTATATTGATTATTCAAGTCAAATTATTTAAATTTTATGTGTGTTCAGTTATTTACCTTTCTATTTAGATTATAATCATTGATTCATGGTAGCTTCCATTGTACATAACCCTTAATGATATTTTGACATGCCCCTTATTTTTTCTTTATCAAGAGTCCATGAAGTGAACTATGTTTTATATGTAAGGTTATTTTATAGGGAATAATGATATTTTTGAGAAATCATAATTTTTTATTTTTTCAAATGTAATATGGTAATAATTTTGTATCTAGTTTACTAAGACTACTAATATATTCAATCCTTTTGGATGTGAATCCTTATATCTTATACCAATGTAATAATTTAGTCACCACCTCTATATAATTATATTGAGGTGACTTGATTAATAATATATTATAATGAATTTTATTTTCTTCAAATAGAATTAGTTTCTCATGTGAATTAGTGATTAATGATGGTAATGAATGGATTAAAAAATCTTATAAAGAACTAGATTACTAATGAAAATATTTTGGAAAAAATTATTAACATAATTTCAAATTAGTCGGATTCAAATATTACAATTATTGATGGTTATAAGAATTTTACATAGCCGATCCTTGATGATTTATTCAGAACATTAATAAAATGTAAAAAGCATCAAATGTTAGATAATGAAAAAGAAAAGTGAAAGAATTTAGTTTATTTCACTTTGAAAATTTTTGGTTCTACTATATTTGATATGGATATTTCAATTAATTAAAATCAATTTTTTTATAATAATGATAAAAAACTTCATGAAACTAATTTCATATTTTGCTTAATGAATGATTTGGAAAAAAAATTCATAACTATAAGAACTGAAATGAAAAAGTATATAGACTTGAAAAGTATGAAATAATTGAAGATTCTTCATATGATAACTATTATGAGTGTAATAAGTCAAGGAATATTATACCAGAATTTCTGAAATTAAAAAAAAGGTAATGAGTTTTGAATATTGGATAAATGTATTGTAAAAAATTTCACTAAAGGCATGTGAACATAGATTATAAGTGAGGATCCTACTTTCAATTGTTACTGATACTGTGTTAATAGTCACATGATAACTACTTTCTATACTAAAATACAAAAAATGATATGTTTTTCATTTCTGTTATTACTCCCGAATCTCTTTTGAGTTTTAATAGGGATTTTACTTACCATATTCTTCAAATTATGAGGAAAAAATTTCACCATTATTTTAAGATATGAATGATTATGTTAGGGATTATAAATATACCTTTTAGAGGCCATTTATGAAATACATTGAGGCTAAGTAACTGATTGCTAAAGCTAAAAGTAAAATTATAAGTTTAATTATGATATAAATTTGAAATCTATTTATATATTAACATATTTTAATGATTTAAATGATGTTTTTAAACAAAAGTTCTATGTAAAATTATTAAATATTTTAATTAAAAATTTACTTCTAAAAGTCTAAGTTTTCATAAATATATAATTTAGTTAAAAAATCTGAGAACTATTTTGAATTTGAACTTACATCTTCTACTAAGTCACATTATTATTTTATTTTTTTCTAAATATTTTACTTTTATAAATGAATCCTCAAAGAGGAAGTAACTAAAAGAATATGTGTTCTTTAGGAAAATTATAATCATTCGAATATTTTAGAGATTTTATTTCAATAAATCTTCTAGAAGTTCAATATTAGATATTTGGGATGTTTTAGGGATAATGAATATGTTTTTTATAATTTTTCAACCCTAGTTTGTTTGGGTTTCAAAATTTAAATTTCAATTTTAATAAGTAAATTTGGGTATTGATAAATAAAATAAAAGTTACATGGATAAATATTAATTGATACTTATGATTAACTACATATGAATGACTATGTCTAATTTGATTTGTATCATTCATTCTGAAGATCTGCGTACGATTGAATCTGTTTGAAAATATCATGTGTAAGATTAATTTTTTTATTTCATAAGATAATATTCATATTTTTTACTCCTT
The DNA here is from genome assembly GCA_963277665.1 of Viscum album. Classification (NCBI taxonomy): domain Eukaryota; kingdom Viridiplantae; phylum Streptophyta; class Magnoliopsida; order Santalales; family Viscaceae; genus Viscum; species Viscum album. Next base: position 1,472,704,921 of record OY728132.1, on the reverse strand, counting down.
TAGAAAGGGGGTTTATTTTTTTCACTTTAAAAGGAATTTCTGATTTTTCTTTGAGTATCTAACTATGTTAATATATGTATTCAATATTAATTTCTGAAATGTTTTCATCTAAAAGAAAAATCACCATATGTTAGCATCAAAAGATAACTTATGGAAAGGTATTTATTTTGTGCTTATCATTATGGATTATGAAAACATGTTAACTTATTTTTATTTAATTGTATATTTTTTTTATTTTGAGAGTCATAGGTAACTAATTTATTTATTTTAAAGAAATTCAAAATTTATTCTTCCAATGTGATTTTAAGTCACTATTTATTGGTTTTAAGTGAATATAACCATATATTGAGCTTGAGACTCGTGGTTGAGTATCACAATGGTACTATATATAAAATCATGTTGGCTATTAAATAACTTTTTCATTATTTTCTTGGAAGTATATATATTTTTGAAAAAAAATATTTTGAATATATATACATAACGTTAAATTATTTATAATATGTTTTGCTGTGATTTCAACTAGGGATATAATATATTGGTCAAGGATTGAATTGATTTGGTACAACAAGAATGAATCCCGACCAAATAAAGTAATTTGGTTTTATGGATTGTAATTAAAAACATTACCTAGTATGAAACTTCATTTGTTTTATCTTCTTATTGTCCAATAATTTTATTCATTTGTCATTTTTATGAATCAGGTGTTGAAAAGAAAGTTATATTTATAATTAAAATTAATTATTTTGATATAACTATGAAATATTTTATAGAAGTGGTCTATAAGACACTTTAAGTATAATTCATATTCATATCAAAAATGTTTTCAAAAGTTAATAAACATCCCATAAGAAAATAGCTATTAATATCTTATTTTATATTATAGAAAAAGTTGATAATATATAACACCTTGATCTGGAATCAAGGATATTTTGTTAAGGGATTCAAGGAGTTTTCCTACTGAGAAAAGGTGAAAATGATAGAGTGGAAATTTAGAAATTATTTATACTTAATTATATTTACTGGATGAGGAATATTAATATTATCATGTTTATATAAGATTACATTGAGACTATCTATATTGGCCTAATAAATATGAATATTTATCCATATTTGAAAATTTTGAATCAATTTATTATTAAGTCTTTAGGGAAATATTCATTAAAGATTCTAAAACTTATTTTAATATTCAGAAAAATTATTGGAAAAGTTTAGTATTTTATTCTATATAAATAAGATTTATTGGGAAAGGAATAAATTTTGAACATCCATCAGTGTATAAAAATTCAGATAAGAGTAATTATAAGAAGATTAAATATTTTATAATGTTGAAGAAATGTAATGTGTTAAAATAACTTCATATTATAGAATCCTATATATAGATGAATGTGATAGTTTTCACAACTCTTTTTGAGAAATCCAAGAGTATAGAAGAGAATATGTGAACAATTATAGAGGAAATATAATAAATTAATATAAAATATTAAAAAATAGAAACCTAGAAATTATAAAAAAAATTATAAAATCATAAGATAATTCCTCTAGAAAAGAATTTAATCAGAAGTAAACTAAAAACTCTAAAATTTACTCTTTAGAAATGAATAAATATAGGGCTGTTTTACCCTTATTGACTATTGGATAATTTGTTCAGGAAGTTCATAGAACACCATGGGAGAAATTATTATTTTTTATCTGGACTGACTAAAAAAAGGAAAGAGTAATGTTATGGAAGTTGATATTAAACCTTCACCTAAATATATTTATATTTTGACAAAGGAAAAATGTGATAGATATAATAAACTAGAATAATAAGTAGAAAAAAAATTTAAAAAAAATCTAGATCACTTGATGTTGTGATTTTAATCATCTGTGGAAAGTAACTCAAGTTCATATTCATAATATGGAAAAGTTTCTTTAATATATTAGACTTGTAAGACTAAGTATAATATGTACAGTTCATAGAAATTTAAGAAATCCACATTGAAATAATATGTTGAGAAATTAATGTTAGTAAAGATACCATGATCTAATAAAGTCAAGTCTCTAGAAGGAGAAGACTTGAATGAAGATGATGAAGAAGAATAAGTGTAGTCAAAAAATCATATCAACAATTTTAATATCACATCATATATATAAAAACATTCACGAGATAAACCAAAAGAAAAATGTGATGAATCTAAGTCATAATACATTTCATATAAAATTTTACTACCATAATAATGTTCCAAGATGGATTTACTTGTGGATAAGTTATCATTTCTAATATAAAATTAAAAAAAAATTTAAAAATATATCCATTCAACCATAAATTAATCCATGATTTATTATTTTTTAAGATAAAAGGTTGGGTTTTAAATTTCAGGACGCATAAAAAAATCTAGATCAACTGGTGGAGTTAAACACCAACATATTCTACTTCAAAGATGATTGTCAGAAATAATATTGGAACATAAAAATAAGAAACCCAATATTTTTTATCTTAGATATCATAATATAGCTTAGAATAATGAGATAAATGAGTTTATGAAATTATAAGAATATAAAAATCAAAATATAAATAACCAAGATCATATATTGAAAGGACATGAATAATTTAAAGAATTCAAGACGATATTGAAGAATATTGAACAAGAGATTTTAATTTTTTGTTAATGTGTCTATATGAAATAAAATCAATTTTTTGAGATGATTGGGTGATATATAAATGAAAAAATTTAGTTGTATTTTAGATATCCTAGAATGTCAATTTTGATAGATTCTAGGAAAGAAGAATTTTAATCATTCAGTGTGTTTTTTGTGTTCAAGATAATTTAATATCATATAATAAATTGTGATTCCAACAACATTATGATAAGAATAAAATCAGAATATTTTTTATCTGATCTCCAATATAAATAATTACTAGTGATGATGAAGACAAATACACTAATTACCATAATATTTTTGTAGTTAAAATAACTTAATTGAGTAAATATCTTGAATATAATTATATCAATTGAATTGTAGAGGATATATTTTGTAATTGTGTTGGAGATGAAAAATTATAATATTGGAAGAGTATGATAAAAGAATTTATGTGTATGAATGTTTTCAATATAAATTTTTTCAATTAAAATATGTGTTTGTTATATCAAAAAATTATCCAACTCTATAATATAATTAAACCTAAGAAACATTTCGTCACATGGATAATATCTTAGCTCTAAGATGGAGACATACAAGAGTGGTTTTGGATGAGAAAATTGCCTCTATATGTCTGAATTTCAATGAAAATAATGGGGTCGATATTATCACTAAAAAACCCATGTTGTCGTGAGGCATGGTGGTGGAGTGTTTGTGCAAGGGGTAGTTATATGGGAGGCATTGACAATGTTTTATAATGATTGATATGATAAGATAGTTCACCCACTTGTTTAATTTCAATGTTGGATTCTTTTTTTTGTATATACTATTCACAATATAAAAATAAATATGCACCACTTGATATAAAATTGTTTGGGTTGTCGTCATTGTATAGTTTGGTTTAAACTTATATGTTTGTGTTTCCATGCATTGTTTGTCTGACTTGTGATAGTAGAGTGATACACCATGTGATCATGAGGAATTTTGCAACATAATCTAATATAATTCAAATACATTAGATCAAATTTGTTAGAGAAAAATCTGAATCTCTTGTAAAGTCTTGACACAATAATTCATGGAATATTGAAAAAATGAGTATCTTACCATGATTTTCATAAGATATGGGTGGTTAAAATATTCTATATATACCAATGGTTTTATCATTTATAAAATAATGAGTGAGGGATATCATGAAAAATACTTAAATAATGATAATTAGTTTTTTGTATATTAGAACACATTGGGTATTAGTATTTTAGAGCATGCTTGAGTAGAGTTAATCACATGACGAGTTTTAGTGCTGTGTACAGTGAGTTCTTGGATGATCAAAAAATTGAAATAATTTTAATGAAGGAAGAATCACTTTTAGTTTCATTAAGAATAATGGTATAGTCCTTAACTTCTATATTTATGAAGAAGAACAGATGATACCACTAGATATTAGCTATATGGAATATAATTGAATTATAGGAGCATATGCGAATAAAAATATTTATTGTAAGTAGTGATGGAGTTTTGGTAGCTATGATACAAGAATAATAATGTTGAGTTAAACATAATCTTGGATCCCTAATAATATTTAATTTAGTTTGTTAAAATGAAATTATGTGAAGCAATGGTGAAATGACCTGACATAATATTCAGAAACAGTAATGTAAAATTGGTTTTTTTATCGAATAAGTAGTTTGAAGTAATGAAAATACACTAGTAGAATATGAGTCTATAGGAATAATAATTTGAATTTTATATACTAAGTAATAAAATAATATCTATAAGAGTTGAAATAAAGAAGAACTAGAATATTGATTAACAAAAATAGTTAAATGAAGGATTAATGTGAAGCCAAAATAAAATACATGAATAAGTAGTGTAAAGATATTGAATTGAGAATACCAAAAATTATGGAATTTTTTAATCTTATGTAATGTATAATAAATACGGAGTTTATTTTAACTAGTTTTGATAAGTAGTTTATAAAATCAAGATCAAAAATAATTTGAAGACTGAAGATGGTAATATTTCATAAATGAGGAGTCTTTAAGAGACTGGGTGATCAAGGTGTTGATAAAGAATCATATAATTTAATATCTAAATAGAGTGACCAAGATTAGTATACTTGGTCATGGTCATTAATTTTCATTTCTCTTTAATAAATTATCAATAATATATTATTTTATCTATAAGGATTGTAGAGAATGATATGTTTTATGTGTTTTTGGAGTAAACAAGAGAAAAAGATAATATTTACTATTTTGGTTAAAACAATTTATAGAGGACAATGTGATGATATATAATTCTAGTGGTACTCTATAATATAATGATATCATTAATCTATTATAATGGAATTGGGAATATTGATGGTGTAACCTCTTGCATTTATTGTGTAGAATCTGTGATTAGGGGGTTTAATCAATCTTAATAAGAACTACACTTCCACATTGAGGCTAAACCTTTTAAAAATCAGTGTGATCTATGAAATTTACTTTTTTCAATATATTATTAATTATAAGAGATAAAAATTTAGTGGATAAAATTTTAACGAATCATAGTGATTGAATTTATTAGGATTTTATACAAATGAATCATTGATTCACCCCCACCCCAGTGATCTAACCACATCTGGGAACTTTAATTGGTATTAGACCTAACCCAGGTTCACACTATTGGATATAAGAGTTACTAAGGATTTAAAATTAGAATCTAGTTAATATCAATGGTGTTACCACATTTTAAGGAAATAACTATCATAGTTAGAATTATAGAATGTTTCCTACCAAACTTGGATTATAAGTAATAAATAAAAAAAGTGGGATTTCCATCAATTAGTGAGGGTTATCTAATGACTCATTTTGAAAAAATAAATATATATGTTTCTTGAAATTCTAATTTTATTCATCCTTAAAAAAAAATTATACACAAAATTCATGGGGCACCATACTATCAAAGAAATTTGCAGTAAATTAAAAGGAATCTATTAAATAAATTTTAATGTCAAGGATGTAAATAAATATATATATATATATATAATAGGATTTTAGGATATTAAGATGTACGATAAAGAAAACATTGATTACTAAATTACTAAAATCAATGAAATAGCTAGAAATATTTTAGGAATTGGAAAAAAGTGAGATGGTTCCACAATTTTCAAAAGTGTGATGATAAAGTTTACTAACATATTTGATCCAAAAATTTTAGCTTTAAAATAAATATATGATCTTACCTTTGATGAATTACATTATACTCAAATATATTATGAAATAATAATGATTATAGTTATTAAAAATTTTATTAATGATGATATAACCTTTGAGGCCATAAAAAAATTCCAAATCAGATATGATGAATTTATAATATTATGTGAATCTTATAATAAGGATGAAGAGAAATATTTTCAAATAATTTTTCCACTTAAATCAAAGTTATTTTTGTAGGTAAATATAAAAAATAGAGGAAATATCCCACCAATATTTTGTATATGTAATGAGATTGAAATTTTTTCAATAAAATATAGAAATAATAAGGATGCCAAATATGATTGAGATTAATATGATGAGAAACATTTGAAGAAAAAATGGGTTTAATTCTCAAAGGATTCAACTAAATGTAATGGAAGTAAGAGGAATTTATCTAGTAGAAAAAAGAATAAATTTGACATGAATAGAAAAAAAATATGAATCCTCATCAAGAAGCCGGTCGAAATATAAAATTACTTTTAGGTATCATGTTTAAGAGGGTTTTGATACCATAAATAGTTATGATGACAAATGAAAACCCAATTAAGTTGGAATACATGTTGAAGAATGATCTAGAATCTTTTATTAATAACACATTTCTCAAGAAGACTAAGAGGATACTAATTAAGGAAAACGATAATAGATATGATGTAAAAGTAGTATGTCAATAAATAAAAATCTTATATTTATGATATTAGGAAATATAAATTGAGTGTACCATATAATGAAAATACTATAAGTTATCTTTATGAAAAATTTGTAGTGAAAAAAGAAGAATTCTCTAAGACACACTCAAAGTTTCTTAATTCTCATAATTATTTAAAAAAAACAAATAATTATTCAAAAGGTAATTATAATTTAAACTTAGGTCATATCAAGTAGGAGAAAATAATGTTCTCAAGAGGTAGGTTAATCATGTTCATAATAATTCTCAAACGAAAATTGTTCTCTCTTTCAGTGTAGGGTTTAAAACCAAATATGAATCATTTTATACTAATAGGACATGTGAGAAACTCTCTTATACATTAAGAGAATAAATTAATTTCTCAACAACATCATTTCTACATAAAAATAAAGGATCAATTTTTATCATGAAAACATCAACAATTTTCTAGACATTGTTATCAACTATATGAGAGACTGGGGTTTATAAGATACTACTAGTATTGTGGGGTGTCTGGAAAAAATCCTTCTTATATAGGTTTAATATTTCATTTCCATTTAATATTAGTGAATTATGGGGGGGGGGGTTGTTTGAAAATATTGGAAAATATTTTCGAAGAAATATGGATGTGGCCAGAAAATATTCTAATTTTACAACACAAAATAAGTATGAATATTTAAAATAAATCTAGGGAAAATTCACTTAGTAAAGTCATAGTAATGAGGAATGTATTAGGTTATATATGGTAATAATTGATAGGGTATATGTACGTTAATGTAATAAAATCCACGTTTTGTTAAGGATGTCAAAAAACCATGTGAAAAATCCAAGAAAATGATAATGGTAAAAAATATTAATTTATTATTTGGAAATACTAATTTGAAAGGGCTAGAAAAATTAAAAGGTACAATGATATGAAATTTATAATGGGAAACATGTTATTTCACATGAATATATTGAATTTCATTAGGTTTTATCTAAGTGTGATGACCCAAAAATCCAAGGGAATTTGTGTGGATGGTGAAAAAGGTTTTTACATGGTATGAAGTAATGTATGACTATATTAACAGCTCAAGAATAAAGGTTGAAAATGATAACGAAAGTAAAAGCTAATTTATTTCCTATGAGGGATGATGTGAATAAGACAACTCTGTATTAGGAAATAGTTGCATAGAAGAAAATGAACATGAATCCTTTGAATGATAATAATATTAAAGGTAGCATAATGAATTATCCCTATTATATGAATAAAACTAACGAAGGATCTTGGTTGAGAGGAAACTATTAGGGTTTTTATTCTAATTGAAGAGATAATAGGTTTCACCTTATTCCCTTGTTTCTTTTAGTTTTACTAATATGTAGTCGATTTAAGAAGATGAATTAAATGGGTAGCTATATAACACCCCAAGAATTTATGAAATATTTATCTTTAAATAAATTATATGTGTTCTATATATTTTCTTACATGAAACAAAAAACATAAACATACCACAATATAATATTAAAATATTATTATTAAATGTGATTTTTATCATAGAGCCATTGTATTATCAGTTATGAATAAGGATAACTATTGAGACCAAGTAGGCTAGAGAAGGTTTTTAGAATTAAGAAGAGTTTTTTATGAATATTTTTTTTCTTTTGTTCTCAAAAATTAAAAATCGGTTCACTATATAAAATTCTTGGAAGATATGATGATGCTTTCCTGATTTATACTCCACAAATATCATAATTTGTTAGGAGAACTTGTGATGTATTCATTATGAAAGAAAAGGGGATACAATTTTTTCCAATTTTTCTAGGTTTTATTATAAAGTATCATGTTACTAGATGTTGACGCTCCTTTCGTCATAGAATATAAAAATCGGAAAAGGGGAATATCTGAGCTCAAAGTGATTCAACCTTTGAAGAAAATATCAAAAATCGACAAAGGCATGAACAAAGGATCAAAAGCAACTGCACCGCGCAAGTTATATCACTGTCGCGCAAGTGGACTTGCATGACGCCCTTATGATCGCGCAAGTGACTTGCGCGGCGTAATTGATAAACTGCCCGGTAACCGCCTGGGGTCTTATCATGCCTATAAATAGACCCTGTGGGCCCCCCCATTCGAGAGGATCTTTTTCCAGAAACTCGGATTGAAGCTCCCGATGCCCAAGTCTCTTCTCAAAGCTTCCGGAATACTTCTAAGGTAATTTCATACCTAGAACGGAAGATCTAAAGAGAGGGAGGAAGGCCTAAGTGTTGAAACTCATCAACACTAGCGCGCCTGAGTGGCCAGCCCTTAAGGGAAGTGGTCACACTTGTGCGTCGCCTTACTCTTTCGATAGAACTTGTGCATCCCTTTTCTGGAAGAACCTCAAAAGGATTCTAAAGGCTTTAATAAAGAGTTGCTCAAGTATTTCAATGTTGGTTGACCATCGCGCAAGTACACCACATGTCGCACAGGTATACTTGCGCGACCAATACTTGCATGCCGCCGCAGTACCTACGCGCCTTCCAAGACTTGCGCGCCCCTTCCTTTTTAGGTTCCTTTCTTTCCCATTTCACCCCTCTTAAGCCATTATACCTTTCCTTTTCAAGATTCAGTTTTCAAGACACTCTTCAAAGCCATTTATGGCATGATTTCTTGATTTGACTTCCTTATCTGAAAGGAATTTTGTGGAATATCTCTCAAAACCTAGTGATTTAAATATCCTTATGTCACTAAAAAATGGAGAGTTCATTCATTTAACCTCGTCCTTTAAGATGAGAGAATCCTTAACTTGGATCTCCTTTTCAAGAATAAGTCCCAGTCATATTTTTGGCATCCTCTTTAGGAGTAAGCCCCAAGTCCCTTTAATGTTTGGGCATCCTTCTTAGGAGTAAGCCCTAGATTCTCAAATTTGGGCATCCTCTTTAGGAGTAAGCCCCAAGTCCCTTAAATGTTTGGGAATCCTTCTTATGAGTAAGCCCTAGATCCTCTAATTCGGGCTTCCTTTTCAGGAGTAAGCCCTAGACTCAAATATGGGCATCCTCCTCAAAAGTAAGCCCCAAACCTTAATCCTTAACCTGGGCTTCCTTTTCAGGAATAAGTCCCAGTCATAAGTCCCCTAACCTGGGCCTCCTTTTCAGGAATAAGTCCCAGTCATAATCTTGGTCTTCTTTTTCAGGAATAAGCCCCAAGTCCCTTAAATTCTCTTTAACCAGTCCTAATTTACGTTTGATCTGGGATTCCTTCTCAGGAGTAAAACCCAGTTATCAATCCTCTCCTAATTTGGGTTTCCTTTTCAGGAATAAGTCCCAAGTTAGAGTATTCAAATCTCCATGAAGCACATATACCTTTATGGACCCTGTTCTTGGATTTTCTGCCTAAAGTAAATCCTAACCTTCATTTATCTCGGCAGTCATATATACATAAGCCCCAAACCATTTCTTATGATTGCATCTTTCATGGCACAATTGTCTAATTTTTACCAATACCTCTTGTTTCTCACACTGAACATGACTCGCGTGAGATTAGAGTGTAAAAGTAATTGTGACATCCTTATTTGATCCATAAATCATAAACATCATACTCCTTTACTCGAACTACGTGGGTTCTGATTCCTTTTCCAAAAACAAAGGATACGTAGGTAGCCCATCTATGGGTTCGATCCCAACTCTGAAATAATTCATGTCCTTCTGAATGACAATAAACTTCAAGTGCCCCACTGAGTGGCTATAAAACCATCCTAGTCATTATAATGACCAAGAGACTTTTATATGAATGTTTTGAAGGTTACCATTGACCAAGAATATCTAAATAGATATAGATGATTCTCTATTGATGAAGAACCTCGAATAAATATAAAAGATTTTCTAAATTTCTTACATATTTAATCATTGATTGTTAAACTGAAGGAAAGCTCGTTTTATACTTGGTAATGTAATAAGGATTCACGAACATAACTTAAATCTATAAATAGAGTCCTGAAATAGACAATAATTCCCCTCAAAAGGTGTGATGAGTCCGACCTCCCATCCTCTCGACCAATGCAAATTCCTAAGCCTCATCAGTCCACAAGCTAATGAGCGCCTACCATTGGAAAGTAGGTCCAAATGGATGTGGAATCATTGGATGTTTTCGGTTCTATGAACAAACCCTCTAGAAACCAATCGGAACATTTGAATCTCCCATCCAGGAGTTCATCCCCGAATTCCGAGGGAAACAAAAAATGGTGAACTCGACGTGAATCCTTAACCAAGTTAAAATGATGTTTTACCTATTTGTTAAGACCCTATTTAAAACTCAATAAGAGGGGTAAAAAAACAATCATTGACATGTGTGATCATCCAAAGGATGAAGTGGCTGAATTTTATCTTGATTAGGTCTGTTATATCAATCAGGCACTCTTTTCCAAGATCCTCTATATTTCCACAATGGCTGCTCTCAAATTCACATCTGTGAATACTGCTGCTGCAAATACAACTGCTGCTATTCCTACTGGATCATCATCCACTCTGAGGATGACATCACCTACTCAGTGTCTTCAACGCTTGGTATAAAATGCGCTGGTTATGGAGTACCGTCAACACGGTACCATCCCAACTTTTGAGGTTTCCCGACAGGCCCTCCAAGTGAACAACTGACACATGTTGTCCGGACAATGAAGACCAGTGATCAAGAGGCAGGCGGTGCTGACTACCGTCTCCAATCGTTTCGGGTCATTATCCCCGGAATGCAATTTCCATTCACTCCCTTACTCTGAGGAAGTGAATGAGAAGGTCCCTCAGAGACTTAATTCAAAAAAGCAGGAGTCCTTCCCGAGGGCTCCCATCAACAATCGCCGCCAGACTCGTGCGGCAGTGCACCCTCAACATGATGAGCGTACTGAATCCAGGCATTCAGCTCAGGTTCCTCAAACCCGAGCAGGCAAGACGAACTGCCAGAGACAGAATCCGGTTAACAATGGGCAGGTTTTCATCCCTTCCATCTCTAGATAAGTCCACCAACCTAACTTGGGGGCGAACAACGAGTAGGCACACACACCTATCCGTTTTAATTCCGCTGTCCAGCAGACTCATCTGGCAGCATCACGTCAATCCCGCCAGGAAATTTCAGCGGATTACTATAGGCAGGAACATACGCCTTATTATACATCATCATTTAGTCAGCAGGCTCTCCTAACTACATATGATAGATCTCGTCAACCGCGTTTGGCGAAGTGTAATCAGCAGGCACATACACCTGCTAGTACTAATCAAGCCTACCAACAGTCTTGCTTGGTAGCGCACAGAGAAGTCAGTCGGAAAGCTCCGACGACAAACAGGAGGCAGACTCAACTCTCTGCCTCCACACTTGAGTGCTTTCAGGATTCACTGACAAGAAAAGGAGGACAGGAGCAGGCACATACACCTACTCCAAGCCCATAATGGACGTATATCCCCGTTCCGGCAGATGAAGTCACCAAACATATTTTGTCAATGGTGAAAGAGCAGAAGCAAATTCCTGCTCATATTCTGGATGCTTTCCAGGATATCATAACATCTTCAGCATCATCTCAGGGAAAGACACAAAAATCTATCCCTAGCAGTGGAGTTTCACATCAACAATTCACTCCGGAACAGACACACACATCTGTTCCAGTCCAAGAGTGTTATGGGGCATACTCCCCCATATCATACTGACAACCAAGTCAGGCACATACACCTGATTTGAGTGGAGATCGTCAGCCTAACCTGACCATCTCTCCTAATCAGGCACATACACCTGCTCAGAGTAACCACATTCATCAACAAGTGGTTTCCAAAGTGAGTAAGAAGGCATCTAAGAAAAAGATCTGCCCAGCACAGTCATGAGATCAAAGGCCAATCTATAACAAGGCCTTGCTCGATGCTGGAGTTCTTGAAGCCCTCAGACATTTATCTGTTGGAATTCAAGATTCTACCCCCTCGGTCCCCAATAACGGGAATATTAATTCCAAAAGTCTTCAACAAACACTTCCTCATGAAGGCTTTCTTCATGAAAATTCGGTCAATCTTGAAGTTTCTTCTTCAGATGAGAGCCACAGGAACCCTCTGTGTGGTCAGAAGACCAAGGAGCAAGAGATCTCATCTTTTGTTGTAACCCATTATGGTGGTCCTCCCCATGATGACAAATTTCGTTGTGAAATTCCTCTCCGCAGTATTGATTCACATTGCCTGGAAAATACTCCAGTGGACAATGTAGTGCCGAGAAAGCCCTCTTATCTTGAGGCACTTGAAAATGTGAAACCAGTCATGTCTGATGCTTTATCGCTAGCAAGTGAAATACTTTCTCAATCAAAAGATAGCCCAGGGTGTAGGTCATTCTCCGAACCACCCCTAAGTCATGCATCTTCTAGTTTGATCAATGATCTCTCTACCAATCTTGTTGAATCCGATGAAGCAATAAGGAAACACCAACTCTGGTCAAAACAGGTAGAAGAATCTTCATTTAATGATATAGAGGAAATGCTGAACAAGAGGAAAAAACTGGCTAAAAGTGAGGTACCAGTCATGTTTTGGCCTTTGACTGACTCCCAGTATGACATTCCAAAGATGTTGACGGAAGATGGAGTCCATGATATTCGTCTCAACATATTGAAAACTCTTTTTCAATTGAAGAAGAAGGTATTATCTTATGATGAATATGAAAATCATCTTATGATAATAGAAGGGTTACAACGTCAGATTGATTTGGAATCTCTATCAGTCTCTCGGTATCTGAAGGCTGAAAATAAACAGAAAACCATTCAACGTTCATGCCTTGGCGCACTAAGAAAATTGCGTCAGTTAATTGCCAATGCTTCATCTCGTGTTCATATCAGAGGATGGGGTGTTCACGGAGCACTACATTTCATAGTGCTTTCCAGTCAGCAAAGCCCGCCGAAAAAGGCCTCATGCAATGTTATTGCCCATGGATGGCCATAGTCAATGGGCTTTGTTCATAATCAAAAGCTTGCACAAGAACAGGCTTCAACTAGTTCCTCTCAAAATCAAGCATATAGAGAACAAGTTGTTGAATTTCTCCTACATCAAGCAGGCGAGAATATTGCACAAGCCTCTTCTATGGAGCAAACACATCATCAAATGACAGACGTCTCGGAAATCATCCAACGGTCTATTAAACCAGGTGATAAAAGTGGATACAGGCTAATGCATCCAGCTAATTTCCGAACTAATATTCGCAAGATCAAGAGAGCATTTAAGAAGGTCTTAGACATAGAATGTCAAGAGCCACCCCAGCTTGTCAGACTGGGGACTCCTTTAACCCAACCCTCTGGGTCAATAAATGGGATTCGAGGAGTTGAGCGGAAGCAGCAAGAACATCCCCAGTTCTCGGGACTGGGGACTCTTTCAAATCATCAATCCCCTTCTCAGAGAATATCGGTCTTTTCTCGATTGGGGAAGAAGCCCCAAGAGGAATGAAGAGCCAAATTATCAGAAGATTCCCTCCAAATTATAGCTCGTCAAGAAGTTCCTAAAGTATTGAACCAACAAAAGGTAATGTCTCATCAAAGACATGGAAGAAGACAATATCACAGAAATGTTGATAGAAGGGATGCGATGCATTATTCATCAATCAATGTCATCAATTCCATTATTGCTAATCCACCAGAGGAGGCTCACTCAGGGGACTCAGATGAATAGTGTCTTGCTCAAGAAAATGTACGCACCGATACAAATGAAGAAGGTGTGCGTACACGAAGTCAAAGGATTACTCAGAACCTAGGTAATCCACTTCCCTCTCTCCAAAAAGTATCCAACAAAGGGAGGGGAAAGAATCAGGTTACATATCCTTCCTCTGGAGAAGGTCAATCGCTCTCGTTAGAGCAAAGGTTTGAACAAAAAGAGGGAGAAATGAAAGAATTAAGAAGGTTGAATGCAGAACTACTTCAGAGTAGTCTTCTTCTTTAGAATGCTGAAGTCCGAAAGCCGAAAGAATTTGTTGTAGTTACTGAGATGGATCAAGAATACCCTCTTTTATCAGTACACCCTCAGAGGTCTAATCTCGTGGGTCAAGCGCAAAAACAGTTGGCAGTGCTACCATCAGTTGTAGCATCAATCACCACGTCTGTCCAAGCTCCATTCATTGCACCTACCCAAGACCAAATTCAACCTGATGTTTCTCAAAAGTTAATAACTACTATTGAGTCATTAACAGCTCGGTTAGAAACTATGGAAGGGAAACAGGCGCAAGTTCAACCAGAAAAGAAAGTTTACCCTGAATGGGTAGATTCAATTTCTCCTCCATCTAGTTTTGGAAACCCTGTTATCCCTACTTTCAATGGATCAGGTGACCCTAACCAACATTTGACGCATTATGTGTCTTGTTGTGATCCTATGATGGGAACTCCAGAGCAGCAAGAAGCAGTGAAACTCAGATGCTTCGTGAGAACCTTGGAAGGACCAGCTTTTGTCTGGTATACAAGCTTGCAATCCCGGTCAATCATCAGATGGGAGGATCTTCGTCAAAAATTCCTTCTTCAGTTCAACTCAACTTTGCCAAAAACGACAGTTTTCGATCTTACAAACTGCAAGAAAAGGGAGAATGAAAGAGTCTCTGATTTCATTGCTCGCTGGAAGGGATTAATGTATTCCCTGAGTTTAGCACTCCCTCAGGAAGAGCTTTTTCCAATCTGTGTGGCAAATTTGCGTGATGAATTACGCACGCCATTAATCCCTGTGAAATACACAGGAGGGTTTCGAGACCTTACTTCAATCACTCAGCAGATTGAATATTCCCTTATACAGGCTAAGGTTAAATCTCATGTAATTCCATCAGCTTCAAGAAGGAGAATGGGTAAAGCAGAAACTGCTACAGTTATGCTTAAACAAGTGCTTGTACCTATTTCTACTTCAAAACCTTCATATTCTCGAAGGGCTCCACCTCCTGAACGCCAACAAAAAAGGTCGTTCTATCCAAATGATCAAAGAGATCAACGACGAAAACAATTTGAGGATTTGAAGAGTAAAACATACTCTTTCCCAAAGTGAGCAAGTTCTTGGTTACTTCATTTCAGCTCTGGAAAATAATTTGGTTCAATTACCAGTGCCCAAGAGGCCAAACAAGGAAGGAGATGAAGACCGTCCCAATTATTTTCCCTTTAATCAAATGTTAGGGCATCCCATCCAGGAGTGTTTTGTCTTCAAAGACCTCCTACAAAAGATGGTCGACTTGGGACAAGTCAAGTTGAAAGGTTCTTCGACTCAGGTAGCATGTGTTACTGCTACAATTCAAGAGGAGGAAGGTGAATGGCAAGAAATCAAAAGCAGAAATGCACAGAAATATGATGATTTGATGGTCAGAAAGACAATCAATCGGACTCATGCAATTTTGCATACACAATTAAAAAAACCAATTGTGTCTTCTGCCATGAATATTGTGGTAAAACCCTCTTTGTCAGAAGGAAAGTCCTCAAAGAAACGGTTTGATTCAAAGAAGGAAAAAGAATCAGAAGAAGATAAGTATGTGTCAAAGCCTAAATTGTCTTTGACTCTGGTAGACTTTATGCCATCTACATCAAAACAACGGGCACCGCCCCATCAAACGGCACAGCCTAAACAGGCTAGTCAGGCAGAGTCTTTATTAGACGAAGAGTAAATCTTCGGATCTGTTAATATGATTCAATTAACATATCCGTATTTTAGTCGTAATTTCAATTTTGATAAGTCTGAATTCCCTTTATCAAATAATGGAATCCGAGGAAGTTCCAGAGGTTCAGGATATAGGGGAAGACGTGGATCATTCTGAAGCCACTACTCCAATTCTACCCCTGCTAGCACTGTGTATGTAGCAGAAACTTGTGGTAGAGCCCTTCAACGAGCTCAAAAAGAACAAGCATGTTCTTTTACCAATAGTCAACTCAGTCTTGGCACAGTTATTTTGGAAGACCGATTGAAAATTCCATATTCTTTATCTCAACAAGTAAATGGATCTAATCGGTCTAATCTTCCAAAACCAAGGATGTTTCCAACTTTTATCCCAATACAAGATGCATCAGCTTTCAAAGCCTCTTCTTCCAAGGTACCTGCTAAACCGCATATTCCTGTTGGGAAACGCAGACCTCTAGATCAAAAGTATGATATATTGAAACACTTGGCCCAAGTACCAGCCAAGTTATCAATTTTGGATGCTTCGAATCTGTCAAAAGATCTTCGAGAAGCACTCATCAAAGCTTTGTCAAGTCCTCAGGAGTTTGAAGCTGAAAATGCTACAGCTGAAGTCTATCACATAGAGAATAATCCTGAAGAATGCCATGCAGTGATATCTTTTACTGATAAAGATGAAGATGATGTTGTGCATGGGCACATAAAACCTTTGTACTTATCTGGAAAAGTCAATGGAGTAGATATCCAAAGAGCTTTCATTGACAATGGTTCAGGAGTCAACATCATGCCCATCCGTACACTTCATCGATTGGGCCTCATGGAATCTAATTTATTTCCTTCTACCATGATGTTACAAGGATATGATAAAAATGAACAAGAACCACTGGGCGAAGTTACACTCAGAACTCAGTTTGGAGATCTTGTATCCAATTCGGATTTCATGATTGTTGATCATGACTCAGCTTTCAACGTCTTGCTTGGAAGACCCTGGCAACATCAGCATGCGGCTATCCCTTCATCATACCATCAATGTATCAAATACTGTTTCAATGGTAAAAGTTGGAACATTGTATGGTGATAAGACCCCGTTCAAGACATGTGAGTCTCAATACATTGAGGCAGAATTTTATCACATGAAGGGAAGAGAAAAATCTACAATGAAGCAAATTACCAAAGTTAATGCTCCATATGGTTTGGAGAAGATTCCAATAAATACATTTAAACATGTGAGTAAAAATTATGTGTTACCTATCAGTCAAATTGACCAAATAGGCCCAAATCAAAATACTCTTCTGGAAAGATCCATAATGTCAATTATGGCAGTTAAGCCAGAAAACATGGGAGAAATTGGTAACCTACCAAATCGTGATGAATGCACAAGTCGTGACATCTTCATTTCATCTGCTGAAACCCAACAGGTCTATACTTCGCCAATCAGTCCAGAAGAATTTATAGCATCATCAGAGGTGAATAATGATGTCAATTCTCAATCCATCATATCCTATTTATTTCCCAAAGAAGGCCCTTTATCATTAATAGGGTCGGAAATAGAAGCTTCTTCTTCAAAATGTGCAAATTTTGACATCTCTTCTGATCATGAAAATTTCATTTTGTCATCTACAATGAAAGTAGAAACAGAAGAAATAGCACATGATGAAGAGGAAGACGAAGATCTTAGAGATGCTTCTCCAGCATTTGAAGAGGGTATCTCTACCACTGTGGATGAACTCAGAGAAATAAATCTGTGTACAGAGAAAGATCCACGCCCCACTTCAATTAGTGTGGCCATGACCCTTGAAGAGCAAGAGATGTATATTTATTTTCTAAAGCAAAATAAAGATATTTTCACTTGGAACTATACAGAAATTCCTGGGCTTGATCCTGATATTGCTACTCATCATTTGGGTTTACCAAAAGAACATCGAGGATTTAAGCAAGCCGAGAGAAGAACACACCCAACCTATGCTTCCAAAATTGAAGCTGAAGTGGATAAGGTGATCAAATCTAACTTCTTCAGAGAAGTTTAGTATCCCAAGTGTTTGGCTAATATTGTCCCTGTAATGAAGAAGAACGGACAAATTAGGGTTTGCATCGATTTCAGAGATCTTAATCGGTATTGTCCTAAAGATGATTTCCCAGTTCCGATTACAGAACTCTTAATTAATGCGACGGCTGGCTATGAAGTACTTTCCTTCATGGATGGATATTCTGGATATAATCAGATCCGAATGGCCCTAGAAGATGAGGAATATACATCCTTTAGAGCCCCTCAAGGTGTGTTTTGTTACCGGGTGATTCCCTTTGGTTTAAAGAATGCAGGTGCAACATATCAACGCGCCATGCATCATATCTTCAAACCATTCTTAGGGAAGTTTGTTGAATGCTATGTAGACGATTTGGTGGTTAAATCCAAACAATGTTCTAATCACTTGGCTGATTTGGAAGTCATATTCCACAAGCTTTGACAACATAATTTGAAGATGAACCCCTTAAAATGTGCTTTTGGGGTAACCTTAGGAAAATTCCTCGGCTTTGTTGTACGCCATCGTGGTATTGAAGTTGATCCTGAGAAGACCAAATCAATCCTTGGTATGTCACCTCCTCATAATTTGAAAGAATTAAGAGGACTTCAAGGACACTTAGCCTATATTCGGCGTTTCATCGCCAATTTGGCAGGAAAATGTTTACCCTTTACCAAATTATTGAAAAAAGCAGTCACTTACCAGTGGACTGAAGAATGTCAAGAAGCGTTTAATGTTCTCAAGAAATACCTCTTCAGTCCACCAGTACTCATGACACCTGTTGAAGGTAGACCACTTATCCTCTATGTGATAGCTCTAGAGTGATCATTGGGTGCCTTTCTTGCTCAAAAGAATGATGCTGTGAATGAAAATAGCCTCTACTATCTCAGTAGAACTATGCTTGAAGCAGAAACCTGGTATTCAAGTATTGAGAAGTGTTTCCTGGCACTAATCTTTGCAGTTCAGAAACTGAGACAATACCTGCAACATCATGAGGTCCAATTGGTATCTCGCAATAATCCGCTCAAATTCATCCTTAGTCGTCTAATGATCACATGACATCTAGCAAGGAGGGCAGTTATTTTACAGCAGTTCGACATTCAGTCTGTATCTCAAAAGGCAATAAAGGGCCAAGCTCTAGCTGATTTCCTGGCTGAACATCCTTCAGTGGAAGACACGTCTTCAGATATTGAACTCCCTGATGAGGAAGTTTTTTCTATTCAAGAGTGTCCTCAAACATGGGAAATGTATTTTGATGGTGCTTCCAGAAGTCCAACAGGGAAGAAAATGGAAAATCCTAAATTCCACATAGTTGGTTTAGGAATTGTACTCATTTCTCCAGATAAGGCATTGTTACCTTATTGCTTTTTATTGTGGGAAGGTGGTACCAATAATGGAGCCGAATACCAAGCTCTTATCACAGGCTTGGAGTTAGCGCTTCAAGCACAAGTGAATCACTTAAAGGTGAAAGGTGATTCATACATGGTAATCAAACAAGTCAATGGGGATTATGCCATCAGAAAAGAAGAGTTAATCCCTTTGTATGATTAAATCAGAAAGTTTATGGCAGAATTCCCTTCAGAACCGACATTTTCTTATGTCCCAAGATCACAAAATGATCAAGCTGATGCACTGGCTAATATAGCCACAGCTCTAGCAGATCCAAATCGGGACGAGACAACCATCAGTATTGCCCACCGTCGTGCAATTTCACCTTATTTTCAATACAGAACCGAGGAAATTAATGAAATTAGTCACATTCCTGAACCGTATGGTCATACTACATGATGGATGTCACCTATCAGGGAATACCTTAAAAATGGAACACTTCCACCTAATAGATCCGAGAAAGAACAAATCCGGCGACGTGTGTTCAATTTTACTCTTTATGATGGCCCAAACCACCAAGAGAAAATTCTCTAAAAACGTGGTTTTGATGGAGTTCTCTTCAGATTCATTGATGGTGAAGAGACAATGGCTGTCATGAAAGAAGTGCATGCAGGAGTCTGTGGTGCCCACCAGTCTGGACATAGATTGTCTGATCAAATTCGAAGGCTTGGATACTTTTGGCCTTCAATGATACAAGATTGTGTTGATTTCACAAAGAAGTGTCATTCATGTCAAGTACATTCCAACTTCATTCATCAACCTCCATAGTTTCTTCATACAGATAAATACTCATGGCCATTTTCCACATGGGGAATGGATGTGATGGGACCTTACCCTTCAGCTACGGCCAAGCAGTTTAAGTACATTCTTACTGCTACTGATTTCTTTTCCAAATGGGCAGAGGTAGTATCTCTCAATGAAGTCAATTCTAAATTCATTGTTATCTTCATCAAGTCTAACATCATTACTAGATTTGGTGTCCCTCATACCATATTGATGGACAACGGCACCAACTTCTGTTCTTATATGGTGAAGAAATTGTATCAAGAATACGACATTAAATCCAACCATTCATCTCGGTATCATGCGGCAGCCAATGGCCAAATAGAATCCTTTAACAAGACTCATTCAAATATACTGCAAAATATGGTGGATAAAGATAAGAGTTCATGGCCAGATAAACTCTTTCATGCTTTATGGGCTTATCGGACTACCACCCGCAATGCAACGCGGTCAACTCCATATTCGTTGGTATATAGAACAGAAGCAGTCTTGCCAATTGAAGTTAAATTGCCCTCACTCAGAGTAGCAATTTGTGATCAGTTATCTACAGATGAGAAATCCCAAAAGCGATTGAATGAATTGGAATGGTTAGATGAGAAAAGATTGTGCACTTTGCACCACTTGGAAATCTATCAGAATCGAATAGCACGAGCTTTTAACAAAAGAGTTCGTATTCGTTCATTCATTCAGGGAGAATTGGTATTAGTTCTCAGAACTACAATGATACCAGGAAAGAAACCTCCCAAGCTTGAGCCAAAATGGGAAGGACCTTATTCAATACATAGGGTCTACTCCAATGGAGCTTATTCATTAATCTCGATGGATGGAGAACTCATTACTACTCCAACTAATGCCAGATTTTTGAAGAAATATTTTGTATAAAATACAAAGTATTCATCAGATGTCCCCGCAACATGACACTAAACTATGCGGCACCAGTTCGTCCTTGCTATATGACGTTAAAATATACAGCAATGGTCTAACCATATGACCCTAAACTATTTGCACATACGTCCAAAATGACGTTAAACTGTGTCACCTTCAAATGTCCCTGCAACATGACACTAAACTGTGCGACACCAGTTCGTCCTTGCTATATGACGTTAAACTATACAGCAACGGTCTAAGAATATGACCCTAAACTATTTGCACATACGTCCAACATGACGTTAAACTGTGTCACGTTCAGATGTCCCCGTAACATGACACTAAACTGTGTGGCACCAGTTCGTCCTTGCTATATGACGTTAAACTATACAGCAACGGTCTAAGCATATGACCCTAAACTATTTGCACATACGTCCAACATGATGTTAAACTGTGTCACCTTCAGATGTCCCTGCAACATGACACTAAACTATGCAGCACCAGTTCGTCCTTTCTATATGACGTTAAACTATACAGCAATGGTCCAATATGACCTTAAACTGAAACTTTGTCCCACACAACGTTAAACTGTGAAAAAGTTCCCTAAATGGTCCAGTATGACCTTATACTGCAACTAGGTCCTGTATGACCTTAAAATGCATCATCAACGGTCCATGCATATGACCCTAAACTATTTTCAAGTCCCTTACGTCCAGTAAGACGTTAAACTATGACGTCCTAACTACATGACGCTAAACTGTATAAAAGTCCCTTACATCCAGCAAAACGTTAAACTGTGACGTCCTAACTACATGACGCTAAACTTTATAAAATTCCCTTACATCCGAAAAGACGTTAAACTACATAAACTGTAAAAAAAATCCCCGATGCGTCCAACATGACGTTAAAATGGTGCACTCTTTTGTCCTCACTGCATGACATTAAACTACACAGTTCCCCCCTTTCGTCCAACGTGTCGTTAAACTCTATTGTTCCCATTGTCCTACCTACATGACGCTAAACTGTACAGAAAGTTCATAATACGTCCTACATGACATTAAAATGTATTTTGTCCCTGCTACATGACACTAAAATTGCGCAGCACCAATAGTCCTAACTGCAAGACTTTAAACTGCATAGTCCCTTTATATGTCCTATATGACATTAAACTATGCATTGTTAAGGTTGTTGTTACCTCTGGTTTCTCACACCGAGTATGACTCACGTGAGCTTAAAGAAAACCTCAACTGTAACACTCTCTTTGGGCCGCTAACCGTGTATAAGTCCCAACAATTTTTTTTTATTATTATTATTATTTAGATCGTTATCCCCAAGAACAACTTGATCATTTATTCATTCTTAAATTGAACTACACAAACTTTGATCCTTGCCCTCCAGGCTGGGCATGTATGCAACCTCCCAGGGTTCAAGCCCAAAAAAAATCTCTTCACATCGGTTCACCACCATCTCATATGATGTTGATTCATGAAACCGCCCCTAGAATCAATATCTTTACATTGATTCACTTTCGTCCTTGTTATATGACGTTAAACTATGCAAAATTTTTGTCCGGTACGACAATAAACTACAACAATCATTGATTTCCTCATTTGAGAGAGAACTATTATTGACATTGATTTTTCAATCATGTTTCATTTCAAAAGACCACGTGCATACATGGTAATACCTAAACTTTTTATCTCAAGTTAAACCATCATTGCACTAAAGTCCCCTTGCACCCTTCACATGTACGAACCAAATTTGTACAAAGGGTAGTTCTAGAACTACGTGGTCTTGATTCCCATCCTTATGGGATACGTAGGAACGTTCGAGTATCCCTCGAATCCAGCCCCATGTCTTTTGGGCCTAACCCCAAATTTCACTTTCAGTCCCTTGGCTGAAAAGTCCTCATGAAAACACACCTTGTGTATTGATTATTATGGTCCAAACTCTATGACCCTAAACTAAGATCTCTTATATTTTCGTCCTGCATGATATTAAACTGCATTTCAAGAACTATGTATGGCTTGATTCCCATTCTTATGAGATACGTAGTGAAGTCCAAAATTTCAATTCAGGACCCAGCCACAACATGATTATGGTTATCATTGACCTATGTATCTCTATATACATTGGACAATACCCATATTTATGTGTTATAATCCTAACCTTAAATATTTTCAGATCTTCATAACCCTTTTCAAGACTTTTAGTCACAAAAATTTCAAACATCTGAGAATTCTTTTTCCTGACTATGCAACACGTGCCCATAGGTGGCCTTACATAAACAGTCCACATAACAGACTTGTCAGCCGAAAGATGCTATTTATTTGACCATGCAGCCAATGCCCTTAGGTGGCCCTGCATAATTGAACCCCCTAACAGGTTTTTGTCAAATAATAGTAACTTCATTCTTGGAAACTACTTCTTCTAATGTCTTTTAGCTCTTTTTCATATCATTCCTTAGATTCAAAAATTCTTAAGTCATAGCTTACATATTTTTCCTCATACTTGAGTATGGTAATATGTTTTCAGATAAATTGTCAAGGAATTGAATCAATTTTTTAATCCATTTTGGTCAAATCTATTTCGACCTTAAACATTGGCCCCTTTATGTTCGGCACGCATGAATTTAAACTGCCCACAAAATAAAAAGGAACTCTGAATAAAAGTCAAGTTCCAGCTCACTAAACATACATTCTGTATGATTTAGGTAATATTGAGCAATTAAAAGGTTCAAAGTTTGTAGGGTTATTTGTAATAATCCTAGTAAAAATAAAACAATGCTTACTAAGCCCATTGGCTTAAGTAAATTTAAAGTAGGTAGTGAGAGAATGAAGGTACAAATAAGTGAAAGTGAAAGTGTTTTTCATTGATGCACAAGAGTTAGAAGGACATCCAAAAACTGGAGTCTCTTCTCTTTTTCAAGAATTACAAGAGGCTTTCAACATAACACTTCATTTGATTTACGGCATCCCGAGCTTCATCAACAACCACCTGGAATTCATTCAATCAACTGGATACAATAAGAGATGCAGTGATACCAGCTCTTCTTGGAACAATTGTAAAAGGATGTTCTTGAGTGCGGTTTGAGAAAATTTTCTACTGATCAAACAGTGACTTTATTTCTGTCCAAGAGACTTGGAAGAAGGATACATGGATTTGAGAATGGAGCATTGGAAGTAAAGAGCCATTTGGGAGAGAGTACTCTTTTCAGATATTGCTCTAATACCATGTTTGTGTTCTCTCCACCAACCGGTAGTGGAAAACATTTCAGCCCATGGGTTTTCCATTTTCATATCTGCAAGGAAATGACATGGAGGAAAAATTTGAAAGTTCACACCATTGTTGTTGCTCTTAATGCACAGCATAACCGAAATGAAGGAGTAGCAGCGCAGCTGCCTTTCAGGTGTATAGTTCTTTGCATCTGGAACATTGACTCCTTGCAGGTGACCACGACCATATAGAGGCAGGTAGATGCTCTGTGGGAAATTAAGATGATATTTCTTCAAGTGCTTAGCCAAATCTGAGAGAGTGCTGTTGTAGATATCATAGTAATCATGGCCAATGATGTTCATCATATCATCAATCCGCTTGCTAGCCAGTTCATTAGACATTTTAATTCCATTAGTAGCCATTGAATCTGCCCAAATGTTGAATAAATTAAACTCTTAAATGGGTTTATTTTTCATAAAATTTGTGAAAGATTTTGAAAAAATGGCTAAGCCATTAAGGCGCGCAAGTATAAAAAATGGCGCGCAAGTATTCGTGTGTCGCACTAGTTTTTGACGTGCAAGTGTAAACCACGCAAGTACAAATGCCATTACAGTAGCGCGACATCAAGGAAAACACCAGAAAACAGAGCAACCTGTGTGGATAAGGTGACCTGCGCGGTGAGAGCTCGAAGGTATGAAGTCCATAAATCCGGGTGCTTGTACGGAAGTGAGGCCCTCTATTTATAGAAGCGGTCGGGACCCTGCACGCTGGACCCTGCACGACCGAGGGTCGTATCCCTACGCGATGCGAACTTTCGCGTCGCCCTCTGTGCCCTGAGGACTTGTGCGCCCCCTTTTCCTTTGGATGTATTCGATTTCCTCAGAGTCACATCCTCATTTCTCTCTGGATCCAACTCTGAGGGGGGACTTTTGTTGACGCTCCTTTCGTTACAGAATCTAAAAATCAGAAAAGGGAAATATCTGAGCTCAAAGGGATTCAACCTTTGAAGAAAATATCAAAAATCGACAAAGGCATGAACAAAGGATCAAAAGAAACTGCACCGCGCAAGTTATATCACTGTCGCGCAAGTCCACTTGCGCGACGCCCTTAGGATCGCACAAGTGACTTGCGCGACGTAATTGATAAACTTCCTGGTAACCGCCTGGGGTCTTCTCCTGCCTATAAATAGACCCTGTGGGCCCCCCATTCGAGAGGATCTTTTTCCAGAAACTGAGATTGAAGCTCCCGATGCCCAAGTCTCTTCTCAAAGCTTCCGGAACACTTCTAAGGTAATTTCTTACCTAGAAAGGATGATCTAAAGAGAGGGAGGAAGGCCTAAGTGTTGAAACTCATCAACACTTGCGCACCTGAGTGGACAGCCCTTAATGGAAGTGGTCACACTTGCGCGTCGCCTTACTCTTTCGATAGAACTTGCGCCTTTTCTGGAAGAACCTCAAGAGGATTCTAAAGGCTTTAATAAAGAGTCGCTCAAGTATTTTAATGCTGGTTGACCATCGTGCAAGTACACCACATGTCGCGCAGGTATACTTGCGCGAACAATACTTGCACGCCGCCGTAGTACCTGCGCGCCTTCCAAGACTTGCACGCCCCTTCCTTTTTGGGTGCCTTTCTTGCCCATTTCACCCCTCTTAAGCCATTATACCTTTCCTTTTCAAGATTCAGTCTTCAAGACACTCTTCAAAGCCATTTATGGCATGATTTCTTGATTTGAGTTCCTTATCTGAAAGAAATTATGTGGAATATCTCTCAAAACATAGTGATTTAAATATCCTTATGTCACTAAAAAATGGAGAGTTCATTCATTCAACCTCATCCTTTAAGATGAGAGAATCCTTAACCTAGGTCTCCTTTTCATAAATAAGTCCCAGTCATAATTTGGGCATCCTCTTTAGGAGTAAGACCCAATTCCCTACAATGTTTGGGCATCCTTCTTAAGAGTAAGCCCCAGATTCTCAAATTTGGGCATCCTCTTTAGGAGTAAGCCCCAAGTCCCTTAAATGTTTGGGCATCCTTCTTAGGAGTAAACCCTAGATCCTCTAATTTGGGCTTCCTTTTAAGGAGTAAGCCCCAGTCTCAAATATGGGAATCCTCCTCAGGATTAAGCCCCAAACCTTAATCCTTAACCTCGGCTTCCTTTTCAGGAATAATTCCTAGTCATAAGTCCCATAACCTGGGCCTCCTTTTTAGGAATAAGTCCCAGTCATAATCTTGGGATTATTTTTCAGGAATAAGCCCCAAGTCCCTTAAATTATCTTTAACCAGTGCTAATTTACGTTTGTTCTGGGATTCCTTCTCAGGAGTAAAACCCAGTTATCAATCCTCTCCTGATTTGGGTTTCCTTTTCCGGAATAAGTCCCAAGTTAGAGTATTCAAATCTCCATGAAGCACATATACCTTTATGGACCCTGTTCCTGGATTTTCTCCCTAAAGTAAATCCTAACCTTCATTTATCTAGGCAGTCATATATACATAATCCCCAAACTATTTCTTTTGATTGCATATTTTATGGCACGATTGTCTAATTTTTACCAATACCTCTTGTTACTCACACCGAGCATGACTAACGTGAGCTTAGAGTGTAAAAGTAATTGTGACATCCTTCTTTGAGCCATCAATCATAAACATCATACTCCTTTACTCGAACTACGTGGGTTCTGATTCCTTTTCCAAAACAAAGGATACGTAGGTAGCCCATCTATGGGTTCTATCCCAACTCGGAAATAATTCATGTCCTTCTGAATGACAATAAACTTCAAGTGCCCCACTAAGTGGCTTTAAAACCAGCCTGGTCATCATAATGACCAAGAGACTTTTATATGAATGTTTTGAAGGTTACCATTGACCAAGAATCTCTAAATAAATATAGATGATTCTCTATTGATGAAGAACCTCGAATAAATATAAAAGATTCTCTAAATTTCTTACATATTTAATCATTGATTGTTAAACTGAAGGAAATCTCATTTTATACTTGGTAATGTAATAATGATTCACGAACATAACTTAAATCTATAAAGAGAGTCCTGGAATAGAAAATAATTCCCCTAAAAAAGGTGTGATGAGTACGACCTCCCATCCTCTCGACCAATGCAAATTCCTAAGCCTCATCAGTCCACAAGCTAATGAGCGCCTTCCTTTGGAAAGTTGGTCCAAATGGATGTGGAATCATTGGATGTTTCCGGTTCTACGAACAAACCCACTAGAAACCGATCAGAATGTTTGAATCTCCCATCCATGAGGTCATCCCCGAATTCCGAGGGAAACACTAGAAGACATGGAACTTACAATACGTTCCTTGGTAAATCAGATGATGAAAAAGCTGATCAATCAAAGGTTAAACATCATGACAGATGGGGTTTGTAATGAAATTAATTGTGTGGTCATGGAATGAACTGTATTTTCGATGAATATTTCTTAACATTTAATGATGTATCGATTTGTGTTTGTGGAAAAAGCTATATGACCAAAAATTTGTATACTTGGTGTTGCTGAAGTATATATTTAAGGTGACGTAGTTTCCCAGTGTTTACCAAATTTTTGGACTTCCAATTCAAGAGTTTTTTTAAATATGTTTTTCTATAGAGGATTTCACATAATGCAGTTTTCAGACCATGATAAATAGTTCACGGACTGCATAATAGGTACATGGAATTGAGAAGTAAAATCGATACATGAAGATTTATCCATATAAACTCTATAGGGACTATGAAGAGGAATACGTGGACTACATAGGGAAAATAGTTCATGGGAGGATAAATGTTATTGGGAGGCTCATCATTGGTAGTTCATAAGTGGTGATTCATGATTCCATAAAGGGTATTAGTTTTTGGATGAAAACAGATTCAGCAAAGGAGAAAGGTGTTATGTCGGCTGCATAATATATAACGTGATGAAGGTTGTACCATATCGGAAGTTTGGGTAATTTGGATTAGCAGATTTTGTGGATATATTTTCCAATATAAAGACCCCTAATTAGATCATTAAGAGGGAAAATTTTATTAGAAGAGATCATCACTGCTAGAATAATTCGGTTATGTCTGAAATAGTTTGAGATAGATAATTCATTGAAGGATAAGTTTTCAAGATGGATAATTCAATTAAGGGAAGTAGTTTGTGAAGGGAAGATTAAATAAAATATAATGTTTTTGAAGGAAGTAATTCCCAGGGACCTGTATCCCATAATGGATAAGGTACCTTATAACGTATTCAGTCTACAGAAGAATCAATCATTTGAAAACAAGGGTGGTATGATGAATATTCAGACATCCACGATGCTAGTGTGGTCTATGGAAGTAGAATTTTTTCCACAAAGTGCAAGATCTATGAGGTAAATTGTAGTCCATATAGAATACATGACAGTTCCTAGTGGTTAAAATAAAGTCCTCAAATGTGCTAAAGCATTTTCCAAAAGAAATCTTTACAATCTAGATATATGTGGAGAAGTTGGATTTGCGTTCTAAGTTAAAAGACATAGAAATTGGATTGGGGTATCATACTGAATATCATTACGAAGTCCAAGATGTTATTACCATCTTCTAGGTGATAATGTTAATTTTTTTTGAAAGAACACATTTTTAAAATTTGATTAGGAAGCACATAAATTTTATTACATCGTTATGTGCTACTTGAAGAATATGAACTATTGTATTGAACATAGTGAAACATGAGTGTAAAGGCATATCCTACTCATTGTATTCCACAAAAAATATTATTTTCTAGTGTATTGTGTGGTATTTGATTATTTCTTAACCAAACCAAGGACTAGATACTCTTACTGAGTAGGGAACCTTGTAAATTCTTATGTTACTATGGATGCGTGTTTGAATTGTTTTTTGCAGGGAATGAAATATTTAACCAGAGGAGAATTTTGTTTCATTTGTAAGGAAACATAAAATAAAAATGTGTCACTGATTCACCCCCACACCCTCTCAAGGATACTTGAATCATGGTTGGGTAATCTCAATTTGTATAAGAGGTTAAGGTTCCCTTTGTTTATTGTTTTCTTAAGTTTTAAATAGAATTTGTGATGGAGAATCTGAATTTCATGAAAATTAAACGGATTCAGATCTTATAGGAATGAACTATCATATCTAGAATGTTTGAATGATGGCATACCTTACGTATCATGGGTATGATTTTATTAAATATACAACTGATGGATTTCCTCATATTTCTAGCGAGGTCCCTTTTACACATGTCAACAAGAAGAATCTTTAAAATGATGGAAGTGATAAAAGTTATTTACTTTCATAACTAAGTTAGTTTTTAAGAGTGAAAGGTGTTTCCATAGGTAAAGGTATCTTTTATAAGATGAAAACCAACTACAATGAAAATACAAAAGAGAATAATACAACAATACAAATCTGGAGGCTGAATTATGGAGATTTAAAAATGGGTGAGTATAAATAAATTCGGGACTTCTTTATGAGGGTAAATGACATTTTTATCACTATTTGATGTCTTAGTGAAAATTTATAGGATTCTATAGTTATTAAAAAGTTCTTATGAATACTTCTCGAATTTTTTATTCTAAATTTTCTTCATTAGAAGATAGATACCCTGAAACATTATCTCTATATGATTTTCATAGATGTCTCATCACTTATGAAATTATAAGGGAGATGGTTATGAAGAGAAAAACAAAAGATAATAAAGAAATGTCTTTTAAATCTTACAAGAAAAAAAGTCTAAGAAGTATCTTGAGGAAGATGGTGATTCTGACTATGACTCTGAAAATGAGGTATATAAAAAATTAATGATATTTTAATCCTATTTTCTAAAAATGTAAGAAGAGGAATAGGTAAATATAAAGGGGAACATCCCTTAAAGTTTTTTGAATGTAGATCTATTGGGAACATTGTGGTTAACTTTCCTCAAAGAAAGAAAGAATAAAATAGTGATGAAGAATAATAGAGACCAATAAAGACATGGAAGAAATAAGGTCATAAGTATAAATCGTTTTTCAAAGGGAAAGATAAAAAATTATTCAAATCTTTAAGAATATGTTTTTTATATAAAGATAATGATGAAGAAGAAACTAAAGTTGAATATGAAAAATATTTTGAAAATGATGGATAGAATACTTTTATTTTAATAGTGAACAATTAATACTTCATAAGAAGTAGTTGTGAATAAGAAGAAGAAGAAACTCAATTATAATTTCATCTTAAATAAGAATTGAAAGAGTGTCTGATAAATATTATAAAGTAATAGAAAAAAATCAGGAAATTAATGAATAAAAAATATTAATAAAATAATAATGAAGGTTTCCCTGATGAGAATGTCAATATGATAAAATAGATTAATGATTTGTAAAAATATCTTGAGTAGTAAACGAATTGTAATGAACATCTGGAAGTAAACCTAAAGGAAAAAATAAGAAGAGTTGGAACTTTTTCAACAAAAACATTGTAAAGATAAACATATTGATATTAGTTTCAAAAACACTTTCTCATAATTTTGTGAATGTTATGGTAAGGATAATCCTAAGAAGGAGCTATAAAATATTTCATCAAAGTTTGAGAAGAATGAAGGAGTTGTTTCTGAGAAGAATAAAACTCAAATGGTTATCTTTGTGTCCAAAGTTTAAAAAGTTTAAAAATTAGAAGTTTATAAAAAATTAAGTCTCAAAAAATTTCTATTACTTCTGGTTTTTATAAGGATAGAAAAATCCTAACTGAAGAAGGATATTTTAGTTGAAATTAGAATGTTTGGTGGTTAACAAAGTTCTTTTAAGAACATTGTTGAGAAACATAATCCCAACATTAGTCAATATGAATGTTTCAAAAAAAATCTTTCTATGGATACTACGGGAATTGAGGTTGATTGAGAAATATTAAAAATATGTATTGGTTAAACCAAAAACATTACTACTACTCCATATTCTATGTAAAGAAAGGTTTAAGGGGGAGTCAATCCTCTCAATAGAAGAAGTCTGCGAAAGAATTTCTAAAGAATATCAAGAAGGTTAGTGTGAAAGTTAAAAATATGTTTTAACACCTAAAAACTATTCTTGAAAGATTTTAACCTACTAGAAATATTGATAAGGTTTGTCTTGTTTGGTTACCAGCACAGAAGAAGTTTTCTAAAAATTCTCAGAACCCATAGGTGAAAAAGGGAAAGTCTCTTGTTGTTGAAACTACATTGAAAAATGTAAAAGGAGAATGACCTTGGATACTTGATTTTGGGTTTCATTTTCATATAAAATGATACTTAATGTTATTGAGGAATCTGAAAGACTCTAAAAAAATAATGGTTACATTTCACTATGATGAATCTCTGATAACCAGAGGTGTTGTATCATCCTTCGTTAGGAATGAAAATATGAAATCCAATAAAAATTTATATGTTGATGGGATAATACACAACCAATTGTGTGTTTCAAAAATATTTTATGAGGGTAAAAAAGTTATCTTTAGAAAATATGTATTTTTTAAGAGTGATTAATATGGAATGATTGTTATAATAGTCTAACATGTAAAAGAAAAATTATTTCAAATTGGTGAAATAAAAAACCATTTTTACTTGGGAGTGGTGGAAGAGAATCAGTTGTGGCATAAAAGGATGGGACACATGTGTCAGATAAATATAATCAAGTTTTCAAAGATAGACAGAGTCGGATATATTCATGTTATATCAATAAGATTATATTGGTGTTTCTCTATTTGTTAAAAAAAGAATTATTACAAATTCTATGCATAATACTGCTAACATTTGTTTGATACGGCCCCAAGAACTTATTTATTATGATATATGTGGGCCAATGTGAAAAAAATAAACCAATGGATATAAGTAATTAATCACTTTTATAGATTAATTTACGAATATTACTTGTGCTATGTATATTAAACATAAGTCAGATGCTCTGAAATTTTTTAAAAGTTTCCCGAGGAAAGTGTAGAAAGAATGTGAGTATTTAGTGAAGAAGTTGATAACCGATAATGGTGGTAAGTATAAGAATGAATAATTTGAAGGTAATCTTGTGAATAATGGAATTATTCAGGAGTTTAGTACACCATACACTCCTCAACAAATTGGGGTGGCTGAAAAAAAAGAATTTAAGTATGGTTGAAATGAGGAAAACTATGTAACTTGAACATGGTCTCTCTCATTACTATTGGAGGCTATTAATGAGTACTATTTTGTATATTTAAAACTAATGTTTCTACAAGACAAGATGATATATGTATCCATAGGAATTGTTTATGGAACAACTCTGAGTTTGAAACACTTAAGAGTTTTTTGGAGTCCATTCATCATAAACATGAGATGTGGAAACATTGGAATGTTTAATCTAGTACATGAGGATGAAAGTTTTTATGGATATTCCCTAGAAAGAATAGGGTATAGGTGTTTCAACAACAAGATTGAAATAATTTTTGTTTTTTCTAATGTGCAAGTTTCTTAAAATTATGTGAAATAAAAACATTCTTCTACTAATAAAGAAGTTGAGAAGGATAAATAATGCTTTGTTAAAAATTAGATAAAGATTTTGACAGTGGTAATCATAATCAAGAAGAATAATTGGACTCATCTATTTAATGTGATGAGGATGATACTAAAATAACAAATCCTAGGATAAGGAATTAAGATGAATCTCATAACATTATTGGTGAACATCATCAGAAGTTTCAAACAATATGAACATAAAAATTTGTTACACACTCTTTGTTATACTCAAAAGT
Organism: Viscum album; assembly: GCA_963277665.1. Taxonomy (NCBI): domain Eukaryota; kingdom Viridiplantae; phylum Streptophyta; class Magnoliopsida; order Santalales; family Viscaceae; genus Viscum; species Viscum album. Next base: position 1,472,671,827 of record OY728132.1, on the reverse strand, counting down.
TGAGCCAAATGATTTGAATGAATATATTGAGCATCTAGAATGGTTTCAAGCTATGAATGAAGAACTTGATCAGATATAAAATAATTATACATGGTAAATCATACCTAAAATAGAGAATAAAAATGTTATTGGTACAAAATCTACTTTCTAGAATAAGATAATTGAAGAAGGTGAAGTGATAAGGAACAAGGAAACATTAGTATATAAAGGATACTATGTAATTGAAGGTATTGATTTTGATAAGACTTTTTCTTTGGTGGAAAGGTTAGAAATAATCAGAATATTTCTTTCTAGTCATGAAAAATGAATTTACTATATTTTTAAATGGATGTGAAATTATCATTTTTGAATGGTGATATTTATGAGGAAGTTTACATTGAACACCCATGTGGATTTGTTGTCAGGAAAGGTAAAATTTATGTGTCCAAGTTAAAGAAAGACTTGTATGGGAAAAAACAAGATCTAAGATCCTAGTATTCAAAATTAGACACTTGCTTAAGGGATATGGGTTTTAATAAATGATGATTTGATTGAAATATCTACTTCAAATAAAGTCAATAGTTTTCTCTCATAATAACACTTTATGTTGATGAAATTATCTTCACTGGGAATGATGAAATAACTTCTGAATGATTTACCGAATGGATGAAATAGTAGTTTGAGATGTAAATTATGGAAAAATAAAATACTTTATCAGGTTAAAAATCATAAAAAAATTAAGAAACACGTTTTTATTTCTCAAGAAAAGTATGATAATGAACTTATTAAGAGGTTTGGAATGGAAAATTAAAAACTAGTTTCCACACCAATTTCAATGGGAACCTAGTTGTGTAAGGATGTAAAATGAAAGGAAGTTCATCAGAAAGAGTTTCAGAAACTGATTGGAAGTTTGTTATATTTTAATTCCTCAAGACTATACATTTTTTATATTATTACCTTATATGGAAGATTTTAGAATTATCCTAGTGAATCACAATTAATTTTTGGAAAAATAATTCTAAGATATATCAAAGGAACAAAAACCTTTGGAATTATCTTTGATTTCATATAAATTATTGACTTTTGGGTTTTCATATATCGACTGGCACTAAACGTGGATGATAAAAGATCCACATCTGGTAGAGTTTTCTTTTTGTGGAAATGTTGTGTTAGTTGGCATAAAAAGAAATAGAATTCATTAAATCTTATCATAGTTGAATATGAGTATGTTTTAACCACTCAAAATTCTACCCAACTTATGTGGATTTAAACTCAGTTGAAATACTTACTTGTTGAGGTAAAGATACCCTTGCTCTTGGGTTGTGATAATCAATGTGAAATCAATCTTATAAAGAATATGGTAAAAAATAATTATTCAAAACATATTGATATGAAATAAAATTTAACCAAATAACATCTAGTGATTAATGAATTGAATCTAGAGTATATTCGTATATCTAAACAAGAGTCTACCATATTCACAAAACCATTACCAAAAGAACAATTTTATAATTTGAGGTTGAACATGGGTGTCCAATCTCTTTATCACCAAGGTTTAGGTACGATTATCTATATCAACTCTCATATTACCTTTGGATAGTGCTGTTAAGGGGGATAATTATTTCATAAATCTACGCTTATGGAAGCACACATGTATTAGGAGTTCTGGGTAAGCTGTGAATCCAGCATGTATGTGTGTGAAAAATTATAACTGTTTGTTGGAGTGGTTATAGGAAAACAAGAAAACAAATATTCTAGGGGTAGTTGAAGAAGTAGAGAAAAACTGGGGAAGAAAGAAAGTGGAAAAACATTTGAATATATTTCATAGTCACTAATTTTGGACAACGTGGATTTACAATAAAAAATTCTTATTTCCAAAAGGGAGTTAACTCGCATAATATTATATTTGTTGATGTGTAATCAATAGCTTGACGTTACAATGTTCTATGATATATAAATGTTGGATGAAAAAAAATCCAAAGGGGGTATTATTGGGACCATGTTGGATGGAGATGGTTTTTTGAAGTAAGAAATTTTTTTTGAATAGGGTTGTCTTTTTTGTCAAAAAATATAATGAAATTCACTTTATAAAAGTATTAGAAAATATTACGATGATTTTCTAATTTGTATTTCAAAAATATCATAATTTTTTTGGAGTACTTGTGATAAATTCCTTATGAATAAAAGTGGTATAACATGTGTTGACAATCATATTTACGTTTTATTAGAAATGATGGTCTTATAAAAAGATAGGGAAGTTAAAAAAATTACTTGGTAAATATGATATGATCAGGGTGATCGATCAAAGGTTAAATATCATGATAGATGGGGTTTGTGATGAATGAAACCAAGTGGTTTTAGAATGAATTGAATTTTGGTATAATATGGTTGAAGCATTAATGATGTATCAATTTCTGTTTTTTAAAAAATACGAATGATAGTGAAATAGTATTATTGTTGTTTCCACTGTACATATTTATGGTAATGCAGTTTCTAAGTGTTTTCCAAAATTTTGGCCTTCAAAATCGATATAATTATTTTATTTTTATTTTTTTGAGAAATAATGGATTTTTGTAAAACATTTCACGAAACGCAACTCACAGACCAAGAATCAAAGTTAATAGACTATGTAGGAGGTATGAAGAATGGAAAAGAAAAATTGGTATTAAAATATTTCTTTATAGAAGAATTATGAGAACCACAAAGCGTGCTATGTAGACCACATAGGGAAAACAATTTTGAAGAGGATTATAGTTCATGAAAGTCTAAATGTTCATTGGAGTATCATAATTCTTGGTTGAAAGATTCTTATTCAATCTACCAAAAATGGTTTTATTTTTCCGAAGAATAAGGCCTCCATAATGGATAAAGGTGTTGTGCGGACCACATAGCGCAGTTTGCAGTGAAGGTAGTACTGCATCAAATATTTGGGTAATTTGGATTTGAGAGTTTTGGGGGACTATTTTATTATATAAAGAAAAATAATAAGATCATTAAGAGAAGGAATTTTATTAGAATATATCATCATTGATATAAGAATTCAGCTATGTCTAAAAGAGATCCTCAGGGACAATTCTGCAGAGGAAAAGTGTTCATGAGGGAGAATTCCGCGAAGGGATGTAGTCCGCAGAGGAAGGATTCTTTGAAAGAAAAAGTTTCCCTGGGAAAGAATTGGTAGGGAATTTTATCCCTCTGTGGAAAATGGATCATCTAGCATATGTGGTCCTGGTAAAAATCATTTGTCTGAAAAGTAGGGTCAGTCCACAAAAGATTTAGACATCTACGAAGAAGGCGCGGCCTGTGGAAGAAGAAGTTTGTTCACAAAGCACTCATGCCACACAGTACTAGGAAATCTATAGAAGATACATGAAAGTTTTTATTGGTTAAAATAAAATTTAAAAAAGGGATAAAAAATATTTTAAAGCAATTTTTTTAAACTAAAGGTATGTGGAGAAGTGGTATTTGTGTTCTAAACAATTAGACTTAAAAATCAGACTGGTGTGTCAGACTGAGTATCATTATGAAGTCTAGTAAGTTGTTACCAGATTCTATGTAATAAAGTGATTATTTTTTTTAGCTATAGAACTTTTAGAAGTTTATTAGAAAACCAATAAATTTTATTACATCATTACATGGTACTTGAAGCACATGCACTATTGTATTGAACATGGTGTTACAGGAGATTAATGGAACATCCTACAAATTTTATTCCATATAAAAGGATTTTTTCTAGTGGATTTTGTGGTATTGGATTATATTATAACCATACCAAGGACAAGATAATCTTTTTTAATAGTGAACCATGTAAATTATTATGTTTATATGGGTGTATGTTTGAATTGTTTTTAGCAGGGAAAGAAATATTCTACAAGAAGAAAAGTATTCTTCATTTGTAAAGAAACATAAAAGAAAATTATATCCCTAATTCACCACCTCCCCATCTCGGTGATACTTTAATCCTATCTTGGTAATCTCAATAACTAAATAATGAAAAAATATTTATAAATTTTTTCCTTAATGAAAATTTATTTATTAATTCTTTTTATATAAACATTAAATATTAAATATTACAAATAATATCATTTTACGTTAAAAGAATAGTTTTTTAAAGTATTTTATATTTCTATATATTATGTATATTGATCACTAATGAATGGTTATTTCGATTAAATATAACGGAATTTAATTTTAACTAATGAATAATGATTCATACATCGATTAAGAATTTGTTAGAAATGAAAATAAAATCTTTTGAATGTAAAAAAATATTTTCTTTCTAAAAAACTGATTTTATTCTCACAATGTGTATTTATATTAATAAATTAAATTAATTACTATTGATGAATGACTTTAATTGAATATTAATATCATATAATCAATGACATAATTTTTTATTTTTTAATGTTTTTTACTAGGTAAGTAATGAGAATAAATTCAGTGTTTCTCCATAAAAATTCATTCTTCTAAAAATGGTTTATGTTACATTTTTCTTGCTTATTTTAATATTAATTTATGAAACTTTACTAATTGAATTTGATAAAATGGTTTCATTATTCTCTATATGTATATATTAATTATTTAATTATTTCACTTTCATGTTTCGTTATATTGTATAATATCTATGGTAAAAATATATTCCCACGGCTAAGGTTGAAAAGGGTTAGTGATGGGTTTAAACGAAAAGATAAGTCTTAAAATATTAATTATATTAGTATAAATTTTATTGGATGAATATATTTTATAATTAACTTATCATATATTCTAACATTTTTCCATTTGTATCCATTTTCACTAAATCTTAACATTATTATATTTTAATTTTTTATATTCTTTTATCTTTTCTTGCAACCTAACTTACAAAAGGAGGTCTTCTCCCCCTCAATAATACTCACCTTTTTAGCCATATATATAAATAAATACCTTACCAAAAACCTTTCTAAATTAATTTTCCACTTAATATATGTTTTTTTCTTCCCAAAATCCAATCCTTTGAAGGCTTGAGGTTTAATCCGAAGGAGGTTTCCATAGGAAGATATAATTTCACATGCCCATATATTTTGAGTTTAGTTCTCCCTTGACCTCAAAAAAATATTATATAAATATATTCACATTATTAAAAATATATCATTAAAATACTAATTTTTTTTTTATTTTAATAGTATAACCATTTTATACATCCTTTTCATCCTATGATAAATGATAATGTTGTTTTTCTGTACATGTGGACTACCACCTTCATGACGTGATGTGATTTGTTTTTTCATGTACACCATAAATAGATGGTAATATAAATTTTTTTAATGAATATATATGATATTAATTCTATTATTATGATTCTTTGAAGATAAATTATAATTTAACTTTCTTTTACCTGTTCTTTGGAAATTGAAAACATCACTCGTTCGTATGTATGGACTTCCACCCCCATGAAGTGATATAATTATTTTTTGATCACCACCTTATAAATATAGTTATAAAAGTGTATATAATGAATAAATATTATAATTATAAAATTATTAATATTATGGAGATGATTAAATAATAACCAAGTTATAAGGAATAGAACCTTCAAAACAAAATCATGCATCGCAAATAGTCTAGTTTTCACCTAAATATTAATATAAATGGAAAAAAATTAATAAATGGGTAATTAAAAATTATAAGTAAATTTTATATTTTTTTAAAATTATCAATACGGTTATTTTCTAGATGTATAACAAATCTAAATTTATTATATATTATCTTCAGAATGCAGACAGGACCAAAATTATGGGTTTATGTTATAATTTCATTTTCTTTTTGGATTTTCTATATTAAATTTCCATTTAGGAAAATTATATGATCCTTATCCTTAAAACCCCATATATATTCTTATCCTTTGGTAATTTATTTAATTTTTATGTATTGGTACCATTTTACTCTCTTTGGTACTGAAAATGATCAACTAATTTTTTTTAAGAAAAGCTGAGATTATTTCCTCTTTGTTCAATGAAATTTTTCCTCCATGTCCATGTTCATTTACATGTTTTAAATAATATTATTTTCTAAGATAAAAATATTTTCTGAATTTATTTTCAATCATATTTTACTTTCATTCCAAATATTTAAAATGAATCTTCTTATTATTTTTCAAATGAGGTAAAATTAAACTTCTTCCAAAAGTGTGAAAGGAATCATTTTTTTAATATTTACTGTACGAATAGATTTTCCCATTGTTCTAACCATTCTTTGATTTTAATATTACATTAATATTTTCCATTGATATTTTCAAATAAAAACGTTTTCTCAATATTTTTGAAATTTCTAGTTTTAAATATACTGAAGGAAAATGATATTTTTCCTTATTTTCAAATAAATTTTCAAATTCTATTTTAATTTTTTTAATCTATGTAAACTTCCTTGGATGTTTCTTATGATTCAATTATGATTTTATCTAATGGCACCATCCATCGTATTCCTCTATATGTATGGTGATTTCAGGATTATTAAATTTTTCTCAATCCCATTACATTCCATCAGGTTAGTTAAGTTATAATGAAATATTTATGAAACGCATTTGTTTTCCATAGGTTATGTTGTGATAAATTAATTAATGTTTTTATGATATTGTGGTGAGAATATAAACTTTTTCATTATGTTATGGGTTTTCATTAAATAACCTACATTACACGACTAAAAAACCTGATCCAGTCCCAATATGGCTTGAAGGGCATTCCCAGACCCCATGGGATAGCAACAAGCACCTGGGCATCAGGAACTTCCAAAGAAAATTATTTTACAACAAAAGAACATGAAATCTGATAGCACAAATAAATAAAATTTCAATATTCTAATACAAGTAAATAGTGAAAGGGATATAGAAGTAAGGAAATATGGGTCCCAAAAAACCACAAACTGAACAAAACCCCCTATGAATTTGTAATCCCTAACTCTATGTATCATGTAGTCACCTCTATACTCCCATTACCTACTAATGAAAAAACTATCTTCCACCCTTTGGCATCTTACCATCACCTTCATTTGATAAAAAAAGATATAATAATTCTATAGGGTGCATAATTTGTGTAAGAAAATTAATCCTAGTAGGATCCTAACAGTTGTTCATGAGCAATACTTTTTAAATAATCCAACTATTATCATTTTTAAAGAATTAAATTGAATTTAAAAAAATTCCATGAATTTTCTAAAAACATTGATATTCAACAATTTTGAATAGTTTATAAAAAAATTCATATAAAATAGTTTTCAAATCACTTTAAAATAGTCCATTTGTCATTTTATAATCATGAATCGTAAAGCTACATCAAAGCAAAGTGAAATTAAAGTACACATAGGATAATATACATTTTGGATATCATAGATCATATCCCCATGTAATCTTAATGACTATTATTCATTAAAAAGGTTCATATTATGATGACATGATGATTATCAAAATACCTTGATGTCTGAACCACCCCCCCCCCCCACAATGATTCTATGTAAACCAGTCCATGACCTGATGGCCTAGAAAGAAGAGGAACACCCTAATGTGTAGACCTCTCAACAAGTTGTGTAAATAATATCCTACACAAACCACACATCTTACGAACCTCAAGATAACATGTTATAAAAATTTATAATCATTTCTAAATGGTATATCACATTTCAAAAGACAAACCAAACCCCCTTTTTCACATGAAAAAGCATGCTTTGATATTCAATTTTCTTAAACCATACAATGGTTCCTTGAATTAAAACCCATTTTATATCAAAAACCATCATATGATCATTTAAATATGTTAGATACCATGAAATTAACTATATAAAAATCGTGTTTATAAATGATAAAGCATTTGTAGTTCATAAAAAATACTTCAGATGAAACCACCCACCTCAAAACACTTGGAATTTCAACACTTGAACAAGATCTAGAAGACTAGAGGAACTGAGGGTTCACAATGACATGTAATAACCATAATACATGAATTCCAAAATAAGAATATTCAATTAATAAATTATATAAAACTAGAAGAGGTAGAGATAAATCCCTTAAAACAACATTTTCCAAATAAATTTCAATAATTAATAAGGATCTAAACAACAATTCTGAATTCCATAATGGAGAAATAAGAAACACAATAAAGGCATGTCAAAAAACAAAGATCTAGAGTCAATATCCCTGATAAAATTTTCCATTAAAGAGTAAAATATTGTATATATAATAACATTGAATAATGACAAATAAAAGGAACATACCATAAAATTCTTATATATAGTTTCCTTAGATCCAATTGATTCACACCATAGAAGGAAATGAATCTATGAAATCTCTAACTTAAATCACTAAGTAAAGATCTTCATTAATTGGAAGATTAATTAGTCGGGATGAAGGTGTTTTGGGTTTTAAAAAAAATTAATTAATTATTAAATGGTACATGGTTTGGCTATATGGTTTTGAAAACCATGTGCCGCTTTACTGGATATTGGAGGAGCTGAACAGCTTTAAAAACCATGGGCACCCCATGTGAAACATCTTTTCACCATAATTCAATGATTGAGGATAATTTTATATATCTTGACCTAATTATTCACCTAACTATTTTACCTCCTCTAATAATACAACACAAGATGTATGGTTTTTTGGGAAGACCAACATGGCTTTCCCAAAACATTCCATAACCATGGGCAGGTGTGTAAATATCTGAAAACATCAAAAGTTATCTAAAAACCAAAGAAATATTACAAATCAAATATGGTCTAAAAAGATGATTTAATTACTTTAAATTAATACTAAAATATTTAAATTTTCCCTACAATATTTATTTCTACCCACATAAAGTTATGTCGAAGAAGATTGATCCAATAATAGAAGAGGTAATTTCTAACTCTTCATAGACTACCTCTCCCATGTCTCGTGAGTATCAAAACCATACTTCCACTAAACTCATACTAGTGGTGTATACCTCCCACATAGAAACATTACTTTAGAATCAACAACATGAAATATTTATTCAGTCATAGTTGTATGATATATTATATCAAGGTCTTCTTAATTCAAATCATAAGATGGGTCAGTCTGATACTTCTTCAGTTGGGACATGTGGAAAAAATTGTGGATAAAATATAATTAAGGTTGTAAATCTAAGAAATGAGACACATTTCCAATCCAATCAGTGGTCTCAAAAGGTATCACATACTTAGGAGAGAGATTCTATTCTTTTCTGAGGATTTTGTGATCTATCTAGGGTGATACTTTTAAGAACGTTAATTCACTGACGAAAAACTCCAAAGGAAAATTATAATGATCTGCATAAGATATTTATCATCTTTGAGATTTCACTAAAAAATAAAATATCACCTAATCATTTTTAATTTTCTCCTGAATAACTCTACATACTAAAAAATGTATCCTCACCAATATCATACCAATGGATAGTTACGTTTTTGGTTTGACAATATAAATATTTTACAGGTTCTATCTTGATTAATGATTGGTGACTATTATTATTAAAAAAATATTTCTATCCCTAAATGGATATCTCAACCACCATTGACTTCCAAGACATTATCATAGAGAAAATATTATACAATTTTAATATACTATTCTATTTTCTCATACTTTTAAGGATGATATGTTTTTCTCTACTTGATCTAAGTTCTCATCACCTCTTCGAGGTCCTTCAAAAACTGATAGGTAAAGAGAGGGTCCCTATCCAAAAAAATGGCCATTGGAGTCCCATGAGACCTAACTATCTCTTGCTGGGAAAATTTCCCAATTTCCTTAACATTATTTGTGTCTTAAACTATTATTAAAGGAGCCATGTTTTTCAAATAATTGACCACAACACAAATAGAATTATTTGACAATGAATTCTAATCTAATCCCACAAAGAAATCCAATTATATCTCATTTAATTTATTAATTGTAAATTGGAGAGAATAAATCGTGCCAAAAGGATATTGGTTCTCATCCTTAATCTATTGGGAAGTGTATATTAAAGATATGAATTAAACAATGTCTTATTTCATACCATTTCACTAGAACTAATGTTTCCTGTTATAAAACATTTTTTTAGAATCAGGGTAGACAACTCACAAATAGTTATGACAATCTCCCAACACTACATTCCATAAAGTCGATGGAAAAACATACAAGTTTCTAAAGAAATAATTCCTTCCATGTATATATTCCACTCTTTGAAGGTCTCCCCACCATATAAATAATTCCTTATATTCCAAAACTCTATGTCTTTATACTACTTATGTAGAATCATATCAATGAAAAATGATGTCAAAAGAATACTTGATATAGCATTTCCGAACTCTTTCTACATGAACCCCAAGTGTATCAGAGAAAAGAGGCCCATCAAGCACTATTTATCCTTTTTTCCATCATAGAATCAGAATGATACTTCCTACAAATATCATTAGAAAAAAATACCCTTTCTAGGAGTATAGTAAATGTCAAAGTCAAATGATTGTGGGTTTTTCACTAAACTTCCATGTTGGAGATTCCAATGGTTTTGAGAAAATATATAACCCAAACTCTAATGGTTAGAGTAAACGGTAAACTTATTCCTAGAAAAAGTATGACTAAATTATAATTTAGTTCACAATAGCTATACGATCTAGATCACGAGTAAGATAATTCCTCTAATGTGTTTGAAAATTATTCATGCCACAAGCCACCAGATGATCTCCTTGCATAAGTATGCAACCCGAACCTACACTAGAATCATTAAAATAAACAACATATCCATGTCTAGATTCTAATATATTCAAAATCGGGGATTATTTCAAACACCACTTCAATTTAGAAAATATTACATGACACTTAAAATTCTAAAAAAACTTCACCCCCATTCTTGGTGAGAGAAGACATAGATAATTTATTTTCCAAGAAATACATTAAAAACTACCATTAATATCATGTCATCTCCCATAACATTTTAATATCAAATACATTACACAATTCCTACCATGACATATAAATGATCACCATTCGTGTTAAAATAAGATACCCCATTTTAAAACCATGTTTCCCAAGAACATATCTTCTTGAATTCAGAAATGGTACATTGTAAATATTTCATATAGGTCATGTTCTCTTAGGATTAAGAAAAAAATATTCAAGTGGTGAATATGATCTTCCTGTGTATCTAAGTATACTAGAACCTCATCTGCAAACAATATGAAAAAAGAAACAATATATTGGTGGAAAATCTAGTTTATTAGTATCATTGAAGATTTTAAGATCATTATTTAGGATAAATAGAATCATGAGGTAAATGAAATGGATATTCCTACTTTTGAAGGAGATATTTGTAATATATGACTCCTTCATTTGGAGATGCTAGTAACTAGAACAAATACCAATTTTATAGAACCACTTTTCCCATTTCAACTAATTGAATAAGTCATAAATGTTTGAAAAGGTATATTTATTATTAATAATTACTTCATTTGGATTTCGATAATCCATGCATATGTAGATATTAATGTTAGTCTTACTAGTTAATAGAATAATGGGCCTACAATGTTGACAAAATGAAGAATATAAATCCCTTGGATCTAAAATGATCCAAATGGTTTTTAGGTCTTCCAACTCAACTACATCCATAATTTTGGATGGAATCGATAACATATCAGTTCCCAACACCAGGATAATCGAGAACTCCACTTCTCTATTTAGTTACAAAAACCGAAAAGTTGCCCCGAAATACCTCAAAAAATACATTGAGTATAAGAGGAGTCTCATTAAATAATTATCCATGACACATTTAATTCGTAAATAAAGACACCAAATAACCATGATATAAAATAAGAGGTCCCATCCCACTAGACATCGGGTCACATTCTCCTTGAAACACACGGGAATTCCTTATAGAGTAGTAAAGGATGCTCAGTGATGGTAATAATAAATTTAAGATTTGTTAGAAATAAACCAATTCATCATGATAATAATATCAAAGATATTTAGTTCTAGAACTAGAAAATCTCAAACTAGATCACCATTACACAAAAAGAAAGAGCATGAGGGGCATCAAAAACTCTGAAACTTATTTTTTCCTAAAGGTATCGCCCATTCCATAATGGATAGAATGTGTAATATCAGAATTTTTAAAAGATCCAAAATACTTATAAAAATAAAAGAGTTAGAGTAACATATGTAAATTAATGTAGTATCTAAGGTAGTATTAATAGAAATATTACCTCTCATGGTTCCAAGACCAGCATCAACTTTCATTGGAGACTCTTCCACTACATGTAACTACATTGTTCTAGTTTTCTATGAGTGGAACCTTTTTTCTATGAATAATCTTAGTACACCATATATCCATTAGTTTCCAAAGATATCATTCCATATAATAAAGAATAAAAATCCCAAAAAATAGCACGTGATCATGGAATCCATAAGAGATTTAGATATTTATATAAACATAAGAAAATATCTTTGTGTTCTCTACTATAAACCACTCACAATAATTCAATACACTTACCATTAATGATGGAATAGAAAAAGGGTTCTAAGAAACACCACCATTGTTTCCTCTGCAAAACATGATCATATTTCTATTACCCTTCTAAGAATCACGATATATTCCCCCAGAGGTGGGAGGGACTCTAATCATCCCTAGATTACCACCAAGACAATCTCCACCATCAATTACCTATCATACACCTTGGGATAGATATAATATTTTTTCATAAAAACGTGAGACAGAATATCAGGTCAAAGACCCATTTGATATTTCCATATATTTATTTTCTCATAAGACAAAACCTTAGGTTAAAATAATGAAACCTCAATAAATTAATTAATATATAACATAATTGTTTATTTCACTTTCTTAAGGGTGAGAAACTCTATATATTTCACTAAGTTTATATAATATGGGTAGAATTTATCGATGAATATATCATTAAAGTCTTTAAAATTCAATCCCTCATACTTATTTACCAAAAAAACTGATCCCCACCATCTTCTACTCGATCCATCTTGCTTGAAGACAACATGACTCACCTTGAAATAATTAGTGATCTTGTGGAATTCAAATATTCTTTCAATATTTCCTAACCAATACACTACCTCCTAGGGGTCAATATTCCCTTAGAAATATATTGTTTTCTAGTGAATAAACTCTTTGGACATATTGTTATCCTCATCCCTTAGATATCCCACATCTCTACCCTAAAAATGGTATGGTTCCACCCATTGGTCTATCATTCAAACTCTATGTAAAACTACATCGATGTGATTATGATCAACTAAGGGGTTTCCCATTGAGGTTCATCAATAGGTCCCTCCATATGGTTTTTTAAATGTTTTCTAAAGGTAATGGAATCAAACATCATCATAAAAAAATACACAAGAACAAGATAGAAAATAATCAATTCCAACATTAAATTTTAGTATTCAAACTGAATTATAAATAGGTATCGAAAAGAACGATAGAGGTAAAAACACAATGAATCCAAAAAGATACATTTCCTATCCACTCATTGTAATTTGAGGCTTGTAACAATGAGACCTAACTAGAAATTGTCTCACAAAATAACCCTTATGTCTAAAAATTCATATCACCTATCTACCAAGACAACCTAAGATGAAAACTGAAAATGAAAATAGACTAACCCCGCTTTGATGAAAATTTTCCATGACCCAACCTAGACTACCCAAAAAAATGGAACATAATCCAAAACTGACAAAACATGAATGGTGTTCTTCATCCGCACAAGCTGTCGATGAGAGCCTAGGAAAGCATAACTTACTTTGAAAAAAAAATCACAATATAACATAAAATAGGAGAATGTGATTAAATATAATTTCCAAATTACAATACAAGACAATAGTGGAAATGATATAAAAGAAGGGAAAAATAGGTTCCAAAAACCAAAAAGAGAACAAAAACCCTAAACACTAAAAAACCCCAACACAAAGTGAAATATAGTCACCTATAGAATCACACACCCTAATAATGTGAAAACCTTATACCACCCTAAAAATTCATTCCTTTACCTACATCAGATAAAACAAGATCTACATACACTTAAGTGTGAATGAAGGCCTTTAGAAAAAAATCCTAGTATAAGCCCACCAAGTGTTCCATAAATAGACTTCATTGAATAATCCTATTATACACATTTTAAAAGAAGATAATGCATGATATATAATATCCAAAAGTTTACCAAAAACATGAAAATTTATCCATTTTCAGTATTTAATATATAACTTCATATATAATAGTTTTAAAAGAACTTAAAAATAGTTTATTTGTCATTTTAAAAGAATAAATCAAAAATCCACCTCAAATAAATTTAAAATGGAAATATCTCTATGATAATATAGGTCTAGGATAGCTAGTAAACTCACCCCATGTAACAATAATGTCTATTTTAAACAAAATAATTCCCTATAATGATGAAATAAGGACCATAGGAACACCCTAATTTGTGAAACTCCTTACGATTTCATTTAAACCAGTCCCTCACGTGATGACCTAGGGAGAAGAGGAAAACCATAATGTGTGAACCTCCTTACGAGAAATGGAAACAATCCCATTCAGAACCCTTACCTCCTAAATAGCCCAAGGTATAAGGTAATGAAGATTTAAAATCATTTCCAAATTTCATATCACATTTAAAATATCAAACAAAAAAACCTTCTTCACACCAGATCCATTTTTGAAAACCAATTTTCATAAAAAAAGTCAACGGTACACTGAAGTCAGCCTTTATTTTTCAAATAAAATTGGGAAACCCATTTCATATTAAAAACCATCATATGTGCATTTCAGTAAATTATATATCACTCCACTAATAGTACGGATGTCAATTTAGAAATGATAAATTATGTTTAGTTCAAAAAAAAATTTAGATGAAACCGCCCACCTCAAAAAACTTGGTATTCAAACACTCACTTCATATCCAAATTATAAGATGAATTGAGGGTTCAATTAGATAAGTATGAACCCCAATACTTTAATTTTCAAATAAAAATCACCAATTGATTAATTATATAATAGAAGATGAATGTTAAATCACTTACGATATAAATTTTGGAGGAACCCTTAATGATCAATGAAGATCTGGTTAATAATTCCAAATCCACAATAAATCTATTAGAAACAAAATTATAACATTCCAAAACCCTTAGATCTAGAAACAACTAACCAGATCTAAGGTTTTTTTCAAGATGAAAAGATTGTATCTAGAAGAACAATGAGAAATGGTAAAGAACAAAAACATACCATCAAATTCCTAGATATGGTTTTATGTTCTAGATGAAAAGAGCAGGTCTAGAGTAATAATCAAGAACAAAAAAATAATTGAAACATACCAACAATATCATATATCCATTTCTCTTATATCTAATCGATCTATAGTTCAAAAGTCATGGAATATACAAAATCTTCAAATTGAGTCTCCTAGGTCAAGAGCCTGATTCAAGAGAGAAAGAATCTGAAAAAATGGATGTGTTTTAGGTATTAAAAATAGAATTCAGAATAATTAATTAACTATTAGTGGTTTTCCCACACTATTTGTAATATCATGTTCTAAATAAGTACCCATTTTGGGGATTCTAGATTTGTTTAATGGTTTATCTACATAGTTTGGAATCCCATGTTACAACTATCGGAATCACTTATGTCCCATGTTGTATGGTTTTAGGAAAATCCCACATGGTTTTACCTCACCATGTGAGGAATCTAGGACATAACATATGTAAATATTACATTATTTAAGGTGAATATTTAGTACATATCATAAAATCACTCTCTATAACTTTAAATGATTATTTTCATGGGATACTAGATACATAATCATATTATTTCATGAAATATCTTCAATATGACCATAAAAATATTCCCACATAGTAGACTTGTTATATATAACCTACTTTATAAATTTATTCAAAAACTATGTAAAGAAAATATAAGAAATGGGGAGATTATATTCTCAGTAAGGGTAACCATAGGAGATATAAATCATTGAAGGGTATGAGACCATGATCATAACTTAAAAATCCTATCTAGTTATTAAAATATCACTAATTACAAATCATGGAATATGGATTTGTCATAAAAAATGCATAAGTTATAAGTGTTTGAAATTTAAAATAATAAACCATGATCCATGAGAACTTATAATAATCATAGGATATATGTTTTTCGAATACACATAATCATATAAAATGATTTCCTTTGTCAAGGTTCTCTGCTAATAAAATCATGGTGAATTGGGTTTACTACCCATTCAATGATTTCCTTAGTCAAGGTTCACTCCCAAAATATATACTATTGGATAGAGTCCCTTAATAAACTAGGTTCACTCCCCATTCCAGCCCTTGTTATTTCATCAAATATCTGTCGTTACCGAATGCATTGAAAGGATATATAATACAATGTCCATCCATTACACAATGAATACCATACAAAAGTGTGTCATAAGATCATAAAAATCATAATATCATCATATCATAACCCATGAAATGGATACAAGTTTCAAAAAAATCATTATTTCATTATATCATAACCTATGGAAAAGAAGTGGGTTTCAAAAAGGTTTTATCATAACTTAATTAACCCATAGGAAGGAAACCTATTTCACAAAATCATTTTTAAATGATCATCATCATAAGCCATCCATAGAAATAAATTAAATGGTATCATAATATCAGATCCACCATGATGCATAAAAATCATTAAAGGGTGTTTTCATAAATGAAATATATATTTAAAAGAATATTATAACCTTTCATTGAAAACATGATAAAAATAACATTTTCTTTTAATAAAATTTTAATTAAAAATTTCCATAATATTATGAAAATGATTTTATTTGAAAATCACAATAGAAACTTATAAATGGATATTCAATGAAAATAATGGTCATTATGGTGGGAATATGAATTCATACAATATATGTTAAAAGATAACATTCTTCCATACTTCTTCAAAAATTCATAAATAACTTTTTATGAAAATGATTCTTTAGAAATATTCCCTTTGATCATTTGTAAATAAAGTAAAAGGTAATGAAAATTAAAATTTTAAAACATTTAAAATATAGTTAAAAACATCCACTGAATATATTCAAAGAGAATGGATATGGAATAAAAATTATGACAACCAAAGACGAAATAATGTAGATTTTTCATTAAAAAATATCAATATATTTTAGTACCAAAGACAAATAAAATGTACTAATACATAAAAATATATATGAATAATTATAGAATAAAATAAATGGGTTTTAAATGATATAAACCATATAATTTCCCTTAATATATATTTAGCATAGAAAATCTCAATAAAAATGATATTATAACATAAATTCATCATCGATTTGGTAAATTTTGATTCATACCCAATTAGATAAAATAAATTGAATTATAACATTAAATATAATGATTTAAGAATGATTCGAGATATAACATGTTAGAGGGTAAGTATATAAACCTCATAAAAGAAGTTAGTTTCATAACAAAACTTATGTCCCGAATAATAAAATTTGATATGATAAACCTTTACATCAAGTCTTTCCTTTCTACATAAGTGTTAAAATATCATTTACAGTAAATAAAAATTTATTATGAATATTATTCATATCAATATTAATACATAAAATACTATTTATAATTACTTTATAATTTCTAATTATCCTTTTATTAATAATTTCTTTATTAAAAAGAACATTTGGGTTAGAAATGATCTATTTTACATGAATGTTTTAGTTTGATGGTTCTGATACTTGCACCTTGGTCATAGTTTCACCATATCCAAAATATTAATCATGAAATAAGTTTTATTTTTATGCATCATATAAAAATTTATAATTATTCATATAAATCAGTGATGAAAAATTAATTACTTCACTTTATAGATACAGTAGTCTATATATATGCATGACTGATGCTTACACATTTCAATAGATGGAAAGAAATAAAATAAAATAATAAGATAAATTTAAAGAAACATTATTATTTCATAAATATAATATATATTCATTAAGTCTATCCTTATTACCTTCCATGTAAATAGGAAATAAAAAATGAATCGCATTGCTTCATGGAGGTAGTACTCCATGCATAGGAACGAGCGATGTTATCTTTTTCCAATGGTAGGAAAAGTAACAAGGGTATTATAATTATATAATAATTTTATTCTTCAAAAATATTTTATTCTTCATAATAAACTACCATTAATGATGGTAAGTAAAAGAAAAATACATCGCTTCGTTAGGTGGTAGTCTATACATATGCCCAAATGATGCTTTCTATTCCCATTTGATGGAGAATGAGATGAAAAAAGATTTCCACATCAAAATAATAACATATTATTATATTTGTTATATAATATTAATAATTTTATTGTGGATAAAATATTTTTATATAAGTTTTATGAAGAAATAAAATTGAATGTACTCAGTTAAGAGTTATACCTCTTCATTGAGAAACCTCCTTTGGATTACACAATAATCATTGAAATGATGGTATTAAATTTAATCCAGGAACTCTAGAACCTGAGGTAGAAATTTATTTTAATATAAATTTGCTAAAATATAAGGATCTTGTATTTTGAGGAATATATGAGATATGGTATCCTTTTATAATGGAGGGATAGGACAAACTTGCAATTTTTAAAAATATTAAGATATATTAATGTATTACTCTATCAAAATGGATCCAAAATGACTCATATTTATTAAATAGATGATATAGGGTCAATATATCACCATAAAATAGTATTTAGACTATTTTAGGTCATTTTAATCCTTATCCTTTTATTTTAACCCCTCATTAACCCCATTTAAGATTAACTAATGTAATGAATATTTTACTCAATTATTATTCATAATGATCAAAAATTAAAATTAAATTATTATATAATATTAATTATTTTCATTCCATATATGGAATAAATTTTATCAAATAAAATTTATATAATTTTCAGATGTTAATTTAAAAAACAATCCCACAAAACAAGATGAAATATGGTTTCCTGAAAAATTGTGTTCTACGTATAAAAGTGTTTTTATACAAAATGCAAGCATTATGTTGGCTACAATTACATTGATTGAATTATTTTTAATAAAAATTAACTAATGAAATTTTTAAACCAATCCTAAATATAATTTTACTTTGAAAATTCATGAAAGGTAAATAATTTTTTCTTATAAAATCAGTATTTTCTACAATTCTCCCAAAAATCAACTACTTCTGATAAATCCCAAAAAATATTTCATGATAATATATTTTAAAATGATACTAATTTAATCATGTAAAATTTTGAAAAATGATTGAAAATAATTATAATTTTCATATAATAAAAATAAATTTTGTCGAAAATATATTTTGTAGGAATAAAATAACTTTTCATAAAATTGAGTACTTATTTATTCTAAAATAATCTATATATTTTAAATATATAAAAACATCATACATATTTTTTAAAATTTAGTTATTTATATTAATACCTTCCAATATAATTTCTTGGTTACAACCATCAAGTTAAATAATAATAATAATAATAATTCAATATTTTATTGAGGTTCATTTAAACTCGGTGTTGTTTATAAAGAACGTTATCAAATAAATTTAACTTATATGAAGATAAATATATTATAAAATATCAGGGTGCTACATTATACCCCCTTATAATAATTTATCCCTATTTATTATGTCACTATGATATTAACAAATGAGGATATCTCTACTTCATTGCATCCTTATGTTCTCATATAGCTTCCTTAAATTTATGGTTTCGCCACAAAACATTAACCAAGTGAGTTTTCTTGTTTTACAACACTATCTCTATTTGATACAGAATATCCATCAGCTTATCCTTATATGATATATCATGTTTTATTGGTATGAAATCCAATTTTATTATATATTAAGGATCAGGTCAGTAATTCCTCATGGGAGATACATAGAACACATCATGAACTTGAGATAGATTTGGCGGAAGTACTAAGAAATAGGAAAACATCCCAATCCAATCAAGAATATAAAAAGAGGAAATATATATAGGGCCCAATTTTATATTGTTTTTGAATCATATAACCTTATTCCATAGATAAATTCATAGGAATACATTCTCAAAAACTTTTAATTCCATATCTTTCGATTGATTTTGTCATCATAAATCTTTCATTGAATCTGAGCTACCATTATGTGATTTTGAATGGTTTCAACTTTCTATTACATTTCATCAGTTAACATATATAATAATAGGTTTCTTCTCAAACTTAATCCTAGAACATTGTAGTTATATATTTTCTTCTATATAGGGCTTCATAAGGATTTATATGAATTCTCAATTGAATGATATTGTTATAAGAAAACTTGAATAATGTTTGGTGTTGATCCCGACAACCTTTAAAACCTAGAGAATTAGATCTCAACATATCCCATAAAATTTAAATGATCCTCTCATATTGACCATCTATCTGATGATGGTATTAAATTCCTATGTTCAAATCTATATTATATTTTTATTGAATACTTCTCTAGAACATTAAGGTAAACTGCATATCCTAATTAGATACAATAAAATTTAATACTCCATAAAACCTTGAAAATTCCATAATGTATATACTAGAAATTTTACCAAGATATAAATATTCTCATATGGAAATGAAATATATTAATTTCATAAGGCAATTGACTACAACCCAAATATAATTTATCCCTTTATATGTTTTGGGATTCTGATGATAAAATCCATCAAAATGTTTTCTAATTTCTATTCAAGTATAAGTAATGGTTATAGGATCCCATTTGGCTTTTGTCTCTTAGCCCTAAATATTTGACATACCAAGAATCTAGATATATACTCTACAACATCCTTTCTAATAATATCCCACTATAAATACTCTTTTATATCCCTATACATCTTATTACTTCCATGATTAATATATAATGTTTAACTATGAGCTTCATCCACTAACCCCTTATTCATATCCAGTATTAACAAGACACATATTGATTTCTTAAACCATATCTCTCCATCACAATCATGGTTTATCATAATAACATTTATCACTTTCTTTTGTAGTTCCACATCCTCCATATTCAACTCATTTATCCTCACATGGGTGTGTGGTTGAACAGTCATTTAAAAAATATGTTATTTTTCCCCTTTCATTATTATTTCACTATCCATCTTATACAAAATCCATAAATATTTTACTCTTTAAATCCTCACAATGGTAAAATTAAAATGGTCTTTCTGACCCCCAGAACTATCCACCACGTTCCTCTTCCCAGGGTGGTAGTGTATTGAGTGATCATAATATTTAATCAACTCTAACCATATCGATAGTTAATATCCAACTCTTTTATTGAGAATATATACTTTAAGATTCACAATTAGTATATATATCACATAATTCACCATAAAAATAATGCATCCCTATTTTCAATGCAAAACTTACTACGGGAAACTTCAAATCATGAGTCGGGTAATATTCCTCATGAATTTTCATTTAGAACAAGGTATACTCTATCACCATATCATTCTGTATGAGTATTCATCCTAGACCCTTATTTTATGCATCGTTATGAATCATAAACTTTTCTCTACTATAGGGTAGTTTAAGAATGAGTTAACTAATTAATCTTTTTCATCTCCTCAAAATATTCCTTAAATTCATATGTCTAAATGAACATGGATCCCTTATGAGACAACATGGTTATTGAATTAGATATCCATGAGAAATTACTATAAAAGCATCATTAGTATCCAACCAACTGAAAAAAAACATCAGATCTTAGTTACTTTGGTTGGTCTATGACATTGCTCAAAAACAAATGTCTTTTATTGATCCACTAATATACCAACACATGAGATTATATGACCCAGGAATGAAACTTTTTGTAACATAATTTCACATTTGTTGAATTTTTCATACCACTTATTTTCCCTTAGTATCTTAAAAAATATATTAAATTGGTATTCATGATCTTCTGTTATCTTGTAATATATATTATAATACCATCTTTATATAGAATAAAAAACTGATCTAGGTAGCATTTAAATACTATATTCATTAAATCAATGAGGTTGGTGGGGTAATTTGGAAGTCCATATTGCATCACTATAAATTTATAATGACCATACCACATATGATAAGAATTCTTCTCTATATCCCCTGCATGTACCTCAATTGATGATATCATGAATGATGGTCAACCTTATAAAATTATTGATATCACATAGTTGATCAAACATGTTATCAGTATATGGTATAAGATACTTTTTCTTGGTAGTGATTTTGTTATGTTATCAATAATCAATGCAAAGATTCATTGAACCATATTTCTTATGAATATAGAGTAACACACTAGGGAATATGAATCCCATATCAGGATTATACAAGAGTTTATTCTTCAATTATTGTTACTAAAACAAGGGCATTATACATGGTGTATTTAAAATATGTGTACATTCATGTATAAATTATATTTAAAACTCAAATTCAGGATTTAAGGGCACTTTATGAAATTATTTAGGAAGTACATTTGAGTATTCCCAAATAATAGGCATATATCCCATGTTGAGTTTCTCCCCAATAATTTGAGATAAATATGCCTAAAAAATACATAGTAAGACCCATATAATGGAAGTAACATCCATTATAAGTTCAGATTCATCATTTCACTAAAATACAACCATATAATGATTCATAATATCCAATGTGACTTCCCTTCCTAAAAAATTGATATGAGATCTATATATATATAGTCAATATATTCCCAAAATTACATTAAATTTAACTAGAGGGGGAATCAAAATATTATCAATAATTACATTCCCATACATTTATATCATATATTAGACCAATAATTAATATTTGATCATCATACCTATAAGGACCCAGCCTTAGACATTACATAATCATGAATTAAGTTAATAATTCAAATTGAGGATCTTTTTAGGTTTAGAGTTTTAGAGAATTTGGTCATAACTATAACATTACATCTCAAAAATAACAATGTATACACTTCTTCTATATCCAAATTTTTCAAAATAATAAAAATCTTTAAATAAAACAAGACTTATTTTCTTGATATAAATCTTATTGAATTATTCCTTTCTCTTACTGTTCCTTATACCTTGTGAATTTTTTTTCGAAAACTTGGGATGAGCATAAAAATATCAGTAAGGGTTTTAAAACAAATAAATAAAACATTAGTTCATTGATATATAAAAATCAATGAAATCATACTTTTCATTCTTTTGCATACCATAAAAAATCATAATATTTATGAATAACACATGGATATCGTAAATCATAAAAGTAACTTGTGGAATCCATAACATAATTACATTGTATATTTCAAAACTATGTAGGGAGTTACATTGGGAATACCCATCACATTATATTCCCTAAATCTCATAGCATAAACATTAATTTTTACCTCTGTCACATTAGCCAATGCATTAAAGAGCTATCTCAAACTCACTCGCCCTAGGTTTATCATGGAACCACCCATATAAGTAAACAATTCCCATGAACCATAACGTAATTATAACACATAAAAAATAATAAAGGAAAGATAAATTTTCCATATTACAATCAAAATATATCAGTTCAATATATTGACATAATTCATCCAATTTAAAAGACACATTTAAAACATTTAAATAGAATATTTTTGAATCAAAGTGTCCCATAACACTATGAAAATTTTAATGGAATTAATATTTTAAAACATTAATGTCTATTAAAATAAATCATTAAACAAATTTTAAAATATGGATATTAATGAGAATTATTTAGAAAAATTATTCTTCAAAACTTTTAAAATGATGTTTTAGTGAAAGAGTCTCTTAAAACTTGAGAAAAACATGAATAAAAATACTTAAAAAATAATATAAAATAAAGATTATAATATCATGATAATAATTAGATTCATGAAATAATATGTCAAAGGGTAGTATATACACCTTATAGAATAATAAAAGCGGTTAATATCAAGATATGCATCAATGAAAGGAGAATGAGGCGTAGCCCCTTAAAAAGATCAATTTGTAAATAAAATTCATCGATTATGTGTATTTAATATTTGTAGACACAAGTAATGTAAAAATGAAATATAGTATATAAAAACTTATTTATCACATAATCATAGCATGACATAATAATGGAGTAGAAGATCCACCCAAAGAATGTAAATTGTGTTAAGAAGTTCCCTTACAATGATTGTATCATTATATAAAGGATAAATCAATGACATAATTTTGTGTGACAAATATAAATACACCCAATATAATTGTATATTATTTTTAAAACAATCAGATGTCATTCACACATATTCATACCATGACATAACCAAAAATTAGAAGTTTAACCCAATGAATTGAAATTGGGTTAAGAAGTTCTCTTACCTCATGTCCGACTTGACTCGTTTGTTCTTTATTCTCCTGAATAATAAAATAAAGTAAATTTTTACTTGAATAATAACATTTTTCAGGTTTATTATTCCATTTATATAACTTACCACCACTTTAGAAACATTATATAATTATTTAAGTTAATAACGGTCATTTTGTTGATATTTGGTACCTGAGTCAAAAATAATCATATGATAATTACAAGTTATCCATGTGGTCAAATTTCCATTATCTCTAGAATGATATTAATTATTTAGATATCATATATATCATATAAATATCTATTGTATATATATATATATATATATATATTTATAATAGTACATAACATTTGGAGATAAGAAAGGAAATGCGTCGTTCATGGAGACGGTAAGCCGTACAAACACATAAACACTACTTTCATTTATATTTCGTATTTAATGGAATGAAAACATAATTATACCAAGGTATATTATAATTCAGGTATAATATCATATATTATTTCATTAATTCCATCCTTTTTATGTTCCACATATGGCATGAAAGAGTCATATCACTTTGAAGGGGCGGTATTCTGCACTTCCTCAAATGAAATTATCGTATTTACCCATTATGGAAATAATAATGGTATGATATTAATAAAAAATACAGAATCATATAGATAATATAAGTATAATATATATCACATATAAATAAATTTCCATTATAATTTCTACCATGAGAGGCAGTATGAGATATTTGAACAATCACTGCTTCGGGAGGCAGTAGTTCGTCGTCCAGAGAAATAGTATGTTCATATCCATTAGATGCAGGTGTGTGGATGTTTAGTTTGAATACATCTCGTAAAAATGTACCATTATATTTATGATACTGGTGTTTTTATAAAATATCATAATAAATAGAGTTTAGGGGGGTGGGGAAAGAAAATAAAAGAAAAGAACGTGAGATAAGATGTTACCTTTAAATCGGGTAACTCCCTTTGGTTTGAACCAAAAGGCTTTATTGAATTGCCTTCTTCCCAAATTAAGTATTCTAGGTTGTAGATATGGATGTTGGGAGCCTATTGTAGCATTTTTTGGATGAGACAAGGGGCTTGAAAGGTGTGACTAATGGGTTAAAGGTGATGAACTTTTATAAGGGGGTAGGGGCTCTTTAGGAAAGTTTGAAAGTTTTATTTTATTATAAAATTATTTTTGGTTTCAAAAAGTACACAAATAATTAAATTCTAAGATAATATAAATATAATTATAAATAGAATAATAAAATAATAATGGAGTAGGTTTTGGATATTTTTTAATCCTTATCTTTTTTATTTTACCCTTTGTTAACTAATTTAACTTTTAACATGTCTTCTTATATATTCATATATTGTTAGTATATTTACTATAAAATAAAAATCAACCCAAAATGGAAAATTAATTTCATTTTTATCATTATATATGTCAGTTTTTTGGAAAAAGTATTTTTAGGATTATTATATCAATTAATAAAATAATATTTTTTTTATAACTCATTTATGTCAATTAATATACTATCCATATGTTTTCTTTTAAAAAAATCCAAAAAAACATGATTATTTCAAAAAAACCCTATATTAATTTAAAGATAACAAGTCATAATATTCTATAAAATTATTTTATGTCATTAAAAGATTAAAAATAACTTTATATTAATATTTATATTCTCATTTATTTAAAACATTCATTAAAAATGTAATCACTAAAACATCCTTCTGTTATAAAATAATTTAATTATTTAATGTCTAAAAATTTGAAATAAAATACCATGATATAGGAAATATTATTATTTTTCTAATTAATATTTATAGTTTAAAATATCACATATATATCCCTATATTAAAATTGTTTTACGAAAAGACATATGTTTATGTTACATTTTCCTTAACTGTAAATTAATTTTAATAAAGTGTCATTTTCACTTATAAGTGGTTTTATGGGGTCCCAAAATAGACCCAAAGATTCCCATGTTCAACAAAATATCATAAAATAGGGTTAGGACACGTGTTAGGGTTATTTAATACAATTATAATATTATTTTGTTACCCTTATTTAATAGATTTAACCTTTAACCGTGGTAAAAAAATATTTACTAAAGTTACTATTCATAATGTCTAAAAATAAAAGTTACCTATTTACAGAATATAAACCTCCTAATTCCAAATATAGAATCCATTTTTTTTAAATTAAAAACACAAAAGTTAAATAAATTAATTTAAAATTAATTCTCGTTGTCAAAACAAAAAAGTGTGTCTTTACAATATAATAACATTCAAAAGATTGACACTTGTTTCTGTCCAATTTCAAAGGAAAATTTCTTCTAATGTCCAAAATTGGATTAAATGATAATAATATAATCCTATTACAATTTAAAACCAATTAAAATGATAATATAACTATATAATTAAATCAGATAAAAAGACAGTTTTGACTTAAATTGCAGTATTTATAACTATTCATCAAAAAATGAACGTTACCAGAAAAATATCAAAATTTTACCCAAAGTAAATTTTTATATCCCTATTCTAAATAAAAATCATATTTTGTCAAATGGAACATATAAAATTTATAAAAACTATATTTTAAATGTTTTCTCCATCAAAAGGTTGGAAAACGAGCTTTTAAAAATATTAGAGTTTTTCATGCTTAGAATCAAATTCATTCTCATTTTAAGCCTCTAAATTTTATTGGATAAAAGCTAAGAAATTTAACATACTTGTATAATCATATTGTAGTTAGTTCCTTTCATTCCCACCAATACAATGGCTAGGCATTAACTTCCATTTAAAATAATATTATATTATTATTTTTCAATATGACTCAGCCTTATCTACAACATAATATTTTCGAAGAAAATCATTTTTTTGTGTTAGGTATTCCATAAAACATAGTATCCCATTTAAAGTAAAATTAATATTTAATTCAAAAATATTAATAAATATGAAAATTTCGTGTTCTCTACTTACATGTGATGTTACATTCTTCCCCCTTTTTGGGAATTACCTCCTCGAAATTTTAAAATTGGGCTCGAAAACTTCAGTAAAAGTACCAACATAAAAAAAGAGTCAATAAAAATATCACTTTAAAAGAAATATGGAGGAGTATAAAGGTCACCTAAGATAACACATACTAGGGTTCCATGTAGGAAAACATAGATATGGAACAAAAACTAAATGTCAAGTTCTGATGAAGACAGATCGAAAACATGATCAGGAGAAAGTTAACCATCAGAAAACCAAAAACTTGTGATTATTTAAATGGTATTTATTTCATAGTACGAAAAGTAAAAAAACAATTTTTTTTAATATTTTTTTCATAAATTTGAGGAATTTATTTATGATCTTACTAAGAACATAATGAAATATACTTAATTTTCAAGTATAGTTAATACTTTAATAAGTTTCTACCAAAACACATATTTTGTCCAAACGATGGGTATTCAAGATGACTTGCTCACAGCTAAAGTGTAAGAATAAACTTCTAAAGAATCACATAATACCCAAAAGATGAACCATATATTTTCCCAGTCTTTATACATTAACCAAAACAAAAAAAAGAGGTTAGTACCAGATCAGATAATCCTCAAACGGATAATCTTTTATAAACAAATAAATACCTCTCTTAATCTCCAAAATTGAAAAAACAAAACACACAGCTCAAAAATACCATTCAATAATTTTTTTTAAAAAAAATTCTCCAATATAATCCAAACTATGTTTAAAACCCAAATTTATAATGATTTGACCACATAGTCTTTCAAAAAAATCTTAAAGTTTATCTCTAAATAACATCGGTTACTCTTAAAGTCTCATACTAAAAGTAGTTAACCTAGTCACATATTCTCTGTGATAGGTTAACCATTTCCATAAATAACCCAAATTTCCATATGTCCATAATAAAAACATAGATTCTTCAAAAATAAAATTTCAACCATTACTCCTCAAATGAAATCCCTTAGTATTCTATTTTCCTTAGGCATATTGTGTTCCCAAAAGAGAGAAATTCTTCTAAAATAACATTTATAACTTAATAACCAATTCATTTTCTTATACTAAGGATATCCATTTGATAAAACATAAGTTCCAAAAATCAACATATTCTAGATCTATAAAATGATTTAACTAAAAAGTATAATTCATACTAACCAGCGGCTTCATGTAGGCATGTGGTAGGCGACGTGTCCTTAGCACCCTTCGGTAGTGGGTTTGATTCCTATGGCTTTTCTAGACATGATGGGTTGTCACCCATATTGTGTGTTTTTCCTTTTTATAAAACTCAAAAATAAACCTAACATTATTTAACCTCAATGGTTTTATTATACCCTTCATTTTCATCCCAACTCATAATGACCTCAATATCTTAATTCATGAAGTCTTATATATATTGACATTTTTTACCTCCATAAAATAACACTGTTCCCAAAGAAAGAACATCGTACCTTGATCATAGTGTCCACTCGGTTTCATCATCATCTTTTTCATGTAGATAGATGGTCCATGCATTGCAGAAATGATTTAGAGATACTTTAAAATCATCTGCTTCCTTTATCCAAATATACCTCATACAACTTGGGTCATATGGGTGTTCACAGAAAAATAGTTTCAATAAATAATTATGTGTGACATATAATTTCAAAACATCTGATAGAGCTTTATTTTTATAAAATAGTCAGACCAAGTTTTAGTTGAAACATTCAATCAATGGTCCTTTTAAAATACCATAAGTATGTATTGAAAGACTATAATTTTAAAGAAAATATAAAAAGTTTACTCAAAGGTTTCCTTCTTCAACACCTTTTTCAAAATCATAATATGCTTCAAAATCTTGTGAAAATGTAAAATATTTGAAAATTCCTTTATAATATTTACCTTTATTGAAAATATGAGAATATTGAGAAAATATGATTTGGTTAAATACAACCCATGATCCATGATGGTATTGAGGTATAGCGGAGGTGTTTGAATCTCACACAATTACTTGCAAGTGAGTTATATGTTGGAAAATGTTTCAGAATTGTCTGGTCATGACACTGCAATAATTATTTCAAGAAAGTCATTAGGAAAGGATAAGAGTTTCTTTTCAGATCCTCCTCCTTACATTTGTAACAGAATTTACATGATTTGAAAAAGTTAGAAAATAAATATTTAACATAACGAGTAGACATAGAGACTAACCATGTGTCTAAAAAAACTTTTAATCCCTAAAGTTTCCTAAACCGACCACTGATACCAACTATAAGGCCACATCCTTAAACTTTAAATAATCATGAATTAAGTTAATAATTCAAATTGAGGATCCTTTCAGGTTTATATTTTTATATAATTTTGTTGTAACTATTACAATACATCTCAAAAATAACAAAGTAGACACTTCTAATCAATCGAAAATTTTCACAATAATAAAAATCCTTAAATAAAAAATGATTTCTTTTCTTGATATAAATATTATTTAATTATTCCTTTCTCTTACCCTTCCTTATACCATTGAAAAACATTTCAAAAACCTGGGATGAGAAAAAAATCTCAGTAAGGGTTATAAAATAAATAAAGAAAACATTAGTTCAATAATACATACAAATACTTGAAATCATTCTTTTCAATCATTAACATAACAAAAAATAATAATAATATTTATGAATAACTCATGGAAATGATAAGTCATAAATGTAACTTGTGGCATCCATAACATATTTACGTTGTATAATTCACAGCTACGTAGGGAGTTACATTTGGAATATCCATCACAGTAATTTCCTAAATCTCTTAGGAGAAACATTAACATTTACCTCAGTCACATTACCCAATGCATTGGAGAGATATCATGGGCTCACCTACCCTGGATTTATCATGGAACTACCCATATATGTAAACAATTTATAAAAAAAATAACATAACCATAACACAAAAAATAATCATAATGGAAAGATAACATTTCTATATTACAATCAATATATATTAGTTCAAGATATTGAGAAAATCAATCAAATTTAAAAGACACCTTTAAAACAATTAAAAAGAATATTTTTGAATCAAAGTGTCCCAAACCACTGTGAAAATTTTAAAAGAATTAACATTTTAAAACATTAATGTCCAAATAAATAAATCCTTAAATCCATTTTAAAAACAAGGACATTTATGATAATGATTTATAAAAATAAATCTTCAAAACTTTTAAAATGTTGTTTTAGTAAAAGTGTCTCGTAAAACATGAGAAACACTTGAATAAAAATATTTATAGAATAACATCAAAAAAATCTTATAATATCATGAAAATAATGAGATTCCTGATATAATATGTCAAAGGGTAGTATATAAATCTTATAGGATAATAAAGGTGCACAATATCAAGATTGGCCTCAATGAAATGAGATTGAGGTGTAGCCCCTTACAATTATCATTTTTTAAATAAAATAGATCAATTATTTGTATTAACTATAGGTACACATAATTAATTTACAAATACCAGATAGCTCATAAAAATTTATTTATCACATAAAAATTTCGTGACATAATCAAGAAGTATAAATCAACCCAAAGAATAGAAATTGGGTTAATAATTTCTCTTACAAAGATTGTATCATTAGATTAAGGATAAATCAATGACATAATTAGGTGTGAAAAATATAAATAAACCCAATATAAGTGGATATTATGTGTAAAATAATTATATTTCATTCACACATATTCATTTCACAACATAATCAAGAATTATATGTTTAAACTAAAGAATTTTAATTGGGTTAAGAAGTTCTTATACCTCTTGTCCGACTTGACTCGTTCGTTCTTTAATCTCCTGAATAATAAAATTAACTTAATTCATACTTGCTTAAGAAACCTTTTCAAGTTTATTATTCCTTTTATATATCTTATTACCATGTTATAAACATTACATAATCATTTAAGTTAATAACAGTCATTTTTTTGATATTTGGTACTTGAGTCAAAAATGAACTTCTTATAATTACAAGTTGTCCATGTGGTCAAAATTACATTATCTCCAGAATTATATTCCTGATTAAGATATCATATATATCATATATATCATATATATCCAGTATATATATATATATATAATAGTACATTACATTTGGAGATAAGAAATGAAATTCACCGTACATAGAGACGGTAAGCCGTACGTACGCATGAACGCTACTTTCATTTCTATTTCGTATGTAATTGAATAAAAACATTATGATACATAGGTATATTATAATTCCAGTATAATATCATATACAATTTCATTAACTCCATCCTTTATACTTTCCTCGTATGTCATGAATGAGTCATATCACATTGAGGGGGCGGCAGTCCGCACCTCCTCAAATTAAATTATCGTATTTACCTATTATGTAAACCATAAAGGTATGATATAAATTAAAAATATAGAAGAATAGTGAAAGTATAAATATAATATATATCTCATATAATTATAGTTCCATCATAATGGCAACCATTAGAGGTGGTAGGAGATATTTGAACAATCATCATTTCGCGAGGCAGTAGTTCGTTGTCAACAGAAACAGTATGTTTGTATCCATTAGATAGAGGTGTGTGGAAGTGTAGTTAGAATACATCTCATAAAAACATCCTATTATATTGAGTATATTGGTATTGGAATAAAATAATGTAATAAATTGATTTTATGGGGTTGGAGAAAGAAAATAAAAGAAAATAACTTGAGAGAAGATGTTACCTTTAAATCTAATAACTCCCTTTGGTTTGAATCAAAAGGCTTTATTGAATTTCATTCTGACCAAAGTTATGCTTTTAGGTGGAATAGAGTTATTTTTTGAGCTTATTGGAGTAGAGGTTGGATGATACATGTGGAGTTAGAGTTGTGAGTCATGGGTTAGAGGTGATGGCCTTTTATAAGGGGGGATGGGCTCTTTTAGAAAGTTTGAAATTAATATTTATTATAAAATGTTTTAGGTTTCAAAAGGTCCAAAACTAATTTAATTATAATATAATATGTATATAAGTATAAATAAAATCATCCTATAATAATTTGATATGTTTTTGGATATTTTTTAATCCTTATCTTTTTTATTTAACCCTTCGTTAAATTTTTTAACTTTTAACATTCCTTCTTGTATATTCATACTATATGGTTAATATATTTAATATAAAATTATAAGCGAACCAAAATGGATCATTAATGATATTTTAATAATCATATTTGTTAGTTGGAAAATTATTAAATGTTTAGGATTATTATATCCATTAATAAAATATTATTTTTTAACTCGTTTATGTCAAAATATATACTATTCATATCATGACTTTTCATAAATTCCAAAACAAGTTGATTATTTTGAAAACCCAACATTAATTTAAAGATAAAAAGTCATAATTATCTCAAAAATTCATGGATTACATCAAAATAACAAAATTACATTTCTTTTAACATTTATAATAACATTTACTTGAATCCTTCATTAATGAAACAATCACTACATCATCATTGTGTCATATTTAAATTTATATATTTTAAATTTAAAAATTATAAATAGAAAACTGTGATTTAGTAAATCATTTTCTATTTCTAATGACTATTTATCATCTAAAATATAACTTATATAACCTCATATAAAAATTATTTTACTAAAATATATATGTTTATGTTACATTTTCCTTAACTTTAAATTAATTTTTATAACGTTCCTTTTTCTCTTACATGTAGCTCCATTGGGTCCCAAAATTGACCAAAGTATGAAAATCATCATATATATATCAGTAAATATGTTTAGTACACGTTTTAGGGTAATTAAGTATTATTATAATATTATTTGTTTACCCTTATTTACCAGATTTACCATCTAATCATGGTAAATAAAATATTTATTGAGGTTACTATTCATAATGTCTAAAAATAAAAGTTACATATTTACACAATTTGGACCTACTGATTCCAAATATTGAATCCATTTTTTCATATTAAAAACATATAAGTTTCAGAAATTATTTTAAAATTAATTCTCATTGTCAAACCCAAAAAGAGTGTTTTAAAAAAATAATAAGTATCAAAATATTAACACTCGTTTATGTCCAATTTCAAGGTGAAATTGATTCCAATGACCAAAATTGACCTAAAAATAAAAATATAACCTAGTTACACTTTAAAAAAATAAATGGATAATCAAACTACATAAATAAATCTGATGAAAAAATAGTTTTTAATTAAAATGCAGTATTTTTCAGTATTCATTAAAAAATGAAATTTTTCAGAAAAATAAAAAAATTTACCCAATGTAAATTTTAATGTCCTTCTTATAAATAAGAAGTTTATTTTGTCAAATGTAAAATATATAAGTAATGAAACTAGATTTAAAATGGGTTCGACATCAAAAGGCCGCAAAACGATCTTTTAAAAATATTAGAGTTTTCATGCTTAAAATTAAATTCATTCTCATTTTAAGGCTCTAAATTTTATTGGAAAACTGTAAAGACATTTAAAAAACTTGTATAATAATATTGTAGTTAGTTCAATTCAATCACTCCAATATAATTTCAAGGCATGAACTACGATTTAAAATAATATTATATTATTATTTTTCAGTATGACTCAGCCTTGTGTGCAGCGTAAGATTTCAGATAAACCAATGGTTGCGTTTCAGGTATTCCATCGAACATAGTATCACCTTTAAAGGTAAAATAATATTTAATTCAAAAATATTAATAAATTTTAAAATTTAATATTCTTTATTTACCTGGGATGTTGCAATACCATTAGGATTTTTTATTTCTAACGCAATATATAAGCATTTAAGATGTGAATGAAAATCCCTATATAATTTTTATAATATAAAGTAATTCATATGAATAAGCTCAAATAAGATAATTAAATATTTTATCATTATTATCACCACTTAAACATCATTATTATATCTTCATTCTATTACTAAAATAGAAATAGTAAGTGTGAGCATCAAACAACATAGTGAGAAATCTTATAATCTTAAAAATCCTTCATAGGATATCTAAATAAAGAAACCTTCATTTAAATATATGAAAACATAGGTTTAATCTAGTTCATCCCTAGTGATTATAAATTAAAATCCATAAAAATGGTACATATGTAAAATATAAATCAACCTAGTCATATCCCAAATGTGTGTCTTTCCATGTCTGCATTATTAATCTCATTGATCATACAGTAGTGAGAGAAGAGTTTCCACCCAATCTTCCCCTTTCATAGTTTTTATCCCTACCTTTATATTTTCTAAAGTCAAATCCACTTTCTAATATATATAGAGATGTATTTTCAATTAAAACCACTCAATTTATACTTTTTAAAATACTTAAGATGTTATCCTATACGTAGACTTATCTCCATGATTTTAAAAAAACTTCTCTAATCAAAATATCAAAAAAAAATCAATTCATTGAAACCAACTATGGTTTAGGGAGCATAAGATATATAAATATTACAACATTTTACACTATTGGAAGTGTTGTCTATACCCATAAGGCTATACCAATGGTTTTTAAAAACCATTGGTATAGCCTGCCTTATCCCAATGGTTTTAAAAAACTGTAGGTATAGCTCTTATCTATGCCATTGATTTTTAAAAAACTTTTAGCATATCTCTTCCCCATTTACATACCACAAGAGCCCCTCCCCTCCTCCCATCGCGTTCTATTCCCAAATCCTAACCATAGGGGGCATTTAACATTCTTCCAAACCAATGATGCATCAATATGTCATCTCTTCTTGGTTTCATTTCATTCTTCTTCAATATTAAATAATTAGGTTCCAAATCAATCAAGTATTAAATCATTGATACCGATGAACCATATATATTGGAATCAATGGAGAAACCAATTTCTTATGTGAAAATATAGCAATAGTATATAATTTTCTATAATTAATTTTTTTTAAACTTTTAATAAGGATATTCTATGTAGGAAAAATTTATTCTCTAACCATTCTTGTGGTTCTAGTGCTAAGGTTGATAATATGAGGTTGGTCGTACTAGAGATATGGGGTCCACCCGGCATACCTGATAACACCCCGTACCTCCCACTTTAATTCCAACTACCACAACTTTTGATCTAGAAGTGTTGTTAGAGACACCTAGAATATTTAGGCCAACTATTTTTTCACCATTATTTTCATCTCATCCTCCTTCCATATCATTCCCTTATCCAAAAATGGTTCATAATCCTCATCCATATTATGAATTTTCATATAAAACCATACCATCTTATTTTCATTCTATTTTCTTCTCCCTAAGATTCTATATTCCTTATCATATGACTTCTGATCTGAAATATTATGAGTATTCATGGAATACTTTCATTCCCACTCCATCTATATAGGTTGATGATCATTTAGAGCTTGTATATCTAATAACACCTACTGATCAGACTGAATTAGGTACATTTATATAACACTAGAAAAAAAATTACCATAATTTATTTCCATTATAAGATGTATTGATAAGATATTTTTTCTTTAACAGCTAGTTATTCAGATTATAAATATCGGTGTACATGCATGCATGAGATGTGAAACTACTGCACATAGCTAATGGTGGAGTAAAATGAGTAAAACTAAATGAATGAAAAAATAGGACAAGAATGTCATATTTTTATGATGAAACATTCAAAATACTTTGACATCAATTTTGTTAGGAAACTCTCTAAGATGCACCTACCAAATAAAGTAAAGGATAATACTTGGGAGAAAATATGGGTAAGAAAATCATTATATTTAATGTAATATTAATATTGTATTTATATGAATTAATTTTTTGGTGTCATCTTCCTTATAATTTTCCAGATTGTGAGGATGTGAGGAAAGTATGGTTCGGGGAATTAAGAGATCTATAGTGTGAATATATGCATGAGTTGTATTGTGGATGGCATTCTAGAGTTATGTTTTTAGAGGCAATACATTTCATGAATAAATCTCTAGTAGAATTTTATCAGGGAATGATTTATCATTGGATGAGTACCAAGTTTAAGGTAATAATCAAATTTGAGATTATAAAATGAAATATACCATGATTAGTATTAATATGTTGTTTTTTATTATTGAAAATTATTTTTTAGGATGTTTCAAGATGAAATAAAAAAACAAGGATGCTAATAAATAATTCCACTCGTTGGGGTGGACTATGATGCAAGACCATCACAGGAAATAGGTAAGACACCCATTTATAATTTTTCTTTTGGTCTTTCACATTGTTTTTTTACTCCACATTTCATTCCATTTATAATTAGTCTAAATAAATGATCATGTATTATTTATTTTATTATTTAATGTATTTATTGTGTACTATAATTTTAGTATTTGTATTGTAACGTTTGTGAGAATGTCACTAACCTATACAACCACTGATCATTTTATTAAATGTCCATTATTTTAATATATAATATGACCATTAAAGTTGAGTGAATAATCATATGTATTTTTGCAGATCATGTTGATTTATATTGGGGTCTCCTAACCATGTGAAATATACTTGGAATATATTATATCATATGATGAACATATACAGATGGGAATCATTGAAATAACATGATAGGTGAGAAGAAGAATAGTGTGTATGGGAAATAGGATTGGGTTTATTAATTTGATGGCTACGTATTCTAATTTAATTTTATACTGACATTACTTATATTACTAACATTATTTGAAATAACCAAATTTAGTACCTAAAATTAATTCCTTTTCTCATTAAATTATGAGAGAATCTAAAATTTCATATCTGTTTCAGATTCTATTTATCTCACATATACATCCCATATCAATCTCATTTAACTAAAATCATTCACCAAGAATCAAGATTATCTTTTTGATACAGAAAAAATATAAGATCATCCCTAACTTCATTTGTTTCTTCATTAATTTGATCACAAATTATGAATTTACAATATTTTAATTTCAATTTTCTAAATATTAAGTAGTGATACCTTTTCATCAATTTTCATCTAATATTTCTCAAATCAATCTTGGATCATGTATTCTTATAGCTTCATGATTTCATTATGATAGAACAGATTTGAAATTATAATAGTTATTTTTCCATTTATAATATAAATTATGAGACTCAAATTTCATAAATAATAATAATAAAAATGTTACAAAGTATAATTTCTCACATAGAATGAAATTTCATTAGTAGATTTTATGAGAATTCAAACATATAGAAATGAAAGTCCCAAATTTCATAAAAAATTAAAAAACATACATGTTACCTCAAATTCTTACTCACATAGATGAAATTCTTTTGTGATCAATTATTTAATGAGACATTATGATAAATAACACAATGTTCCAGTCATAGTCATATGTGGGATATCTTGAAGTGATGTGTTGATTTCAATGTTTTCTAACCTTTTTTAAATTATTATAGTCGTCCTATAAGTCTTTTTACACTTCTCAAATTTACAGAACAATAATGTCTTATGTCGGATGAAATCCCTAAAGTTGGAACATGAAAATTATTACATGTGGGTTATAAAGTGAAATTCACTACCTTAAATTCATTTGAAATTATGAGTCATATGATATTTCATGACATGATTATTTTTTAACATCAAACCCAAATATTACTGAATTACTCAAATGACTCCCAGACTTCATCAAATCAACTCTATCCTTCGTCCTTTTTTATTCTAAACACAATATTCAATAGTCTTTATGTTTTATTACATAGGGATGGATTCTCCCTTTTTTTCCTTCCACAATGACTATGCTCTTTTAATTCCATAGGGTAAGGGTGATACCACATTATTCATATCAAATTTTCATCAATCAAATAACTCTAAGTTTATGAGGTCTAATCAAATGTATAACAAAAAAGAGACAATTTATGATAATAATGATATTCATTAACAAATCATGATGTTATAAAAAAATTCCAAACATTTTATGTTTTGTAAGACCATATTTCAAAGAATATTCAAAACTATGCTATGTACATGAATAAATAGATTAAAAAAATCAAGTACAATTAAATTTATTCCCCTCTTTTCTTACAATCACTACCCCTTTATAACCATTTTAAATATATATAGTAATAAAATGATGGAAAATTGAATATCATAAATCAACATTACCATCTCTAAAGGCTATCCAGAATTTCATATTTAACAAAAATATATAAATCTCTACAAAAAAATTCATTGAAAGCTAACCCTCGCAATATTCTCTTCCAATATCATCACCATAAAACTTTTGTTCCAGATTTAGTATTAACGAATTATTGATACCATTTGATGATTGGTACAAATTGAAAAATATTAGCCAATGTGTTCTATATATACACTAAGATTCTAATTAAAATATTCTATATGATAGGTATTCTTTCACATTTTTTGGTTTAAAAAAATGAAAAAAATTCTTTTACTTGATATATAAAATTTAATTCCAACCTTTTTAGGATAACCAAAAATATATGGGAATATGATGAGTCTCTAGGAACACTTAAATTGTGAATGGTATTAATTGGTAGTTGAGGAACATGTATATTTTCCACTAGTACTTTTTGATCATTGATATATATTCATATTTTTATAGTTTGATACTAATATATTATTTAGTTACA
Source organism: Viscum album (assembly GCA_963277665.1). Classification (NCBI taxonomy): domain Eukaryota; kingdom Viridiplantae; phylum Streptophyta; class Magnoliopsida; order Santalales; family Viscaceae; genus Viscum; species Viscum album. The sequence continues at coordinate 1,472,632,912 of OY728132.1, read as the reverse complement.
AAAGTGAAAAGATATGTTTTAAATTGTCACTATAATTTATCTACCATATGTTTTTCTCTCCATATTCATTTAGAATTAATATCCATTTGATTTTAATTGTGTAATTAATTATTCATAAACTATTTTCAATTATGGTTTTCAATTTAATATTTCATTTAGAGGGAGGTTTTTAATTTTCAAGGATGTGTGCCTCAAGCATAATTTTCTTGTATGTGTAGTAATAAAAAAGAAGGAAGCATGAAACCAACTGACACTATAGTATATTTTAAGATTTAATTTTTTGATTTAAAATTATAATATCTATTATTGAACTTAATATTCCATTTTTATTTGTAATTGTGTTCTTTTTAGTCCCTTGATGAGAAGGAATCTGAAATATTTAAGCCAAATTGTCACTTACATCAGGTTTTGGGAAATGAGCACCACAGTAGAGTACGCTATTGACCAAATAATAGTATTTTCCCGACGAGATATTGGCTAATTTTAGGTGCTATTTATAGTATAATTGAGTTGAAAAAATATAATTCAAGGTTATTACAGGATCAAGATAAGGCAGTAGGGGCCAAATAAATGGTTACATAGGATCGTGAATGGAATAAAAGGGCTAACAATTAATTTTTGAAGTTGATGGTAGTCTTATGTCAATCACATCCAAAAAATACCACTATGTATTATAATAAATATATGTTGATAATGATCATGTTATGGGTTACACCGAGTAGTGGTCCTAGTGTTGTTCGGGACAATCATGTTCCGGGCGATGCTGTTGGTGATGGTGAGGAAGATGGTGAATAAGAGGGAAATGAAGAGGGAGTGGATGATAGTGAGGATGAGAACAAGGATGAGGTTGAGTATGAGTATGGTGATGATGGTGATGAGGGATAGATTTATCCTTCATATTTTATACTGATATTTATGACATTTTATGTTCTATGGTTTCTTCTAAGTTAAAATAAGTGATTTTTTGAATGTGCTTTATCATTTCTTGAATGCATCAATTGGTTTCATATGTTATTATTATTATTTTTATATTGGTTAGTGATGTATTTTGGTAGTTAATTGACTATGGTGGGGTGATTGTGTTGAATATGGTGGCTATATGATAGGTTTTTTTGTTTGTTGCATTGTATTGGAGTCATTTTGTTGGTTTCCAAGCTTTGTTGGCAAGGTGGGTGTGTTGTGGGTTTGTTAAATGGGGGTATATACGAATGATTTCAGAATACATGGTATAGACCTATATTGATGGTTTAAACCACTGGTATATTCATATACTAATGGTTCTATATAAACCATTGGTTATCCCAGAATTCTGGTGACCTTATACCAATGGTTTACTAAAAATCGTTGGTATAGGCCTTTCCCAACATGCATCTACAAAACGGTTGAGAAAACCGTTTTTGTATCATATACCAATGGTTATATAGCATATATCAATGGTTTTAAACCATTATTATAGGATTTAATTCCAACACTTTTAGAAGTATACTCAATACATCTCATAGCAACGCATTCGTTATAATCATAAAGGTTTAGTGTCTTTAGCCACTAGATTCATAATCACCTTATTTCTTGAAATAGATTAAACATATCCCACAATTATCTTCTCACATAGTGCACTTATTAGACCTACCCTACATAAAACCATCATTTATAACTTGAGGAAAGGAAATATAAGAAAGGGTCATCCCTTGTGGTTAATAATGGTAAATATATGATATATCAATCATTGATAATAATCGATCATAAGATAATCATAATGGTATGACGACATGATCATAACTTATGAAAATCATACCCAATCAGTCAAATATCCTTAATTATAAATCATTTCATTAGGATTTCTTATATAAAATGATTAAATTAATAAGTGTGTGGAATCATCAACAATCAACCATGCACCATGAAAACATATTACATGCACAAGACATAAGTTTATAACACACACATAAGCTTAGAAAATTGTCTCCTTATTTAATGCTAACTTCCAAGACTATCATTATGGGTTCGGTTCACTCCTTATTCCATCATTTCCTTAGTAAAGTTTCACTTCAAAAGAGATATTATTATATAGATACCATTACTGAATAGGGTCCACTCCCTGTTTCAGTTCTTATTATCTCATGAGATACCCATATTTACCCAATGAATTAGAGAGATATATAATTTTGGGACACTCCATCACATTATGAAAAACATACATATGTGTTCCATGAGTTCATAAAACATTACTCATATAATCAAATCACAACTCATATAAAGGAAACATGTTTCATAAACATTTCATTATTTAAACATTCCATAACCCATGGAAGAAATGGTTTTCATAAATGATTTACCGGGATTTAATTAACTCATAGAAAATAAATAGGATTCATATATATATATATATGTACATAAATCCTAATACTCATAATCCATCCAAAGAAATATGTATATCATATCATAAGATCATATCCTTCTATAATTAAAAAAAATACTTAAATTATGTTGGCATAGATTAAAAAAAATTAAAAGAACATTCAATTCTTTCATTAAAAAATGAGAAAATATACTTTTCTATTGATATGATTTTAACTAAAAATTTCAAAAATATTGATAATTTTATTTTATATGAAAATATCCATATAAACATATAATGTAATATTAAAGGAAAATAACATTCATGATGTTAGGAAAATATATTCACATTGTATATGGTAAAAGAGAATATTTTTTCAGACTTTTTCAAAATGTCAAAAAGGACATATTCCGAAAATGATTATTCAAAAAGTTAATTTTAATAATTTTTAAATAAAGTAAAAGGTAGTGGAAATAAAACTTATAAAACTTTTCAAATATAGTTAAAAACTTCCAAAAAAAATTTTATGAGCATGGATATGGAATAAAAGGTTTGATGACCAAAAAGGGAATAAATTCGACTTTTCATTAAAACATCTTGTTGATCATTTTAAGTAAAAAATATATAAACATTGTACTAAAATATTAAAATTGTTGGAATAAACATAGTTTAAGGAATACATATCGGTTAAAATGATAATTTCTTTATAATTTCCTTTCATGGAAATTGAGCATGGAAAATCCTATGAAGAAATGATATTGTAACATAATACTCTTCTTACTTCGGTAACTTTTTGAATCATAACCCTTTAGTTAAAATAAAATGAATTATAACATCAAATATCATGATATAAAAATTATTCACGATACAATATTCAAAAAATATAATACATATAGTGTATAAATTAATATATGTTCATAGCATAAAATATATCCCAAAGAATACCATTTGAGATGCTAAACTCATATATCAAATCCCATCTTCCTTCGTATCTATTCAAATATTCAGTATAATAATTATGTATTAATTATAAATATATTATATAATGATATTCATACAGAAAATACTATTTATAATTCCTTTAGGATTTAAAATTATCCTTTTATTGACAATTTATTCATTAAAAATAACATTTTGGTGAAAATTTGTATGTTTTCCATGCATGCTTTGGTTCGATGGTTCCAGTACTTGTACCATAGTCATAGTTTCATCATATAAAGAATATTAATCCTGAAATAGGTATAATATTTATTCAGGATTTGTAATTTTATAATTATTCACATAAAGTTGTGATGAAAATTTTATTACATCACTTAATAGAGATGGTAGTATGTATGTAAACATGAGTGAAGTTTCCACTTTTTAAAGGATTTAAAGGAATAAAGCTAAATAATAATAAATCTTTATAAAAACGTTATTATATCATAATTACTATATATATTCATTAAATATATCTGTATTACTATCTATATAAAATTTAAATTAAAAAAATCACATCACTTCATGGAGGTGGTAGTCCACACGCACACATGATAGACATTATTGTTTTTAAGTCTATGGAAATGTAGGATGATAGAAAAGATCATATAATTTTAGAGTCATAATTATTTAATAAATATAGTTTATTATAAGGATACAGACTTTTCATACATAAATATTACATCTTAATAGATAAATATTCATTTCATTACATATCAATCATTCATGAATCGTTTAGGTCCAGTGCCTTCAGAAACATGAAAAAATAAAAAACTAGTCCAAAAGTGTGATAATAAACTCCCACTAAGTTCCCTATAAATAAAAACATTCTTAATCATTTCATAAATAATAAATTTATTCATATCATGGGGAAAAATATATAAAAGGGTGATATAAGATTCTCAGTATGGGTAAACAATGAAGACACCAATATAACATTATCATATAGGTGTGAGGACATAAGAATAAAATATTAAAACCAAACCCTACATATCATATATCATAACCATGAGTAAAGGAATAAATATAGGTATTTTATAAGACACAAGTCATAATGGAATCAAATAACATGATCCCTGTGAAAATAACATTGAAATAATCCATAAATTTGTTATATATGCATAAGAAAATAAAATATTATGTAAATGATAACCGCAAAGACATTCTTAACATTTATGGCAAGGAAAAACCACCCACGTACCATCTTTAGGCTTGGGATGACCTTCTGTTTACCATATTTCGGGATTGGGATAACCTCTTGTGTACCCTTTTTTAATCTTTGTATAACCTCTCATGTTTCCTTTGAGATCATATTACATTAATCATTACACAATGCATTATAGGGAGATATAGTCACCAACCATCTTGATTATGGGATAAGCACCATACTTGGTTGTAACATAACCACCTTCCTTATTTATTATGTAACTACCATTATGTAAGTAAAATCAGACATATGTGCACCACAAGATCATAAAACATTCATCATATTTGAACCTAGAAAATAAAATGGGCTTCATAAAAAATTCATCATATCATACTGTGTGTAAAAGAAATAGGATTCATAATCATTTCATCATTTCTTCAAAGAATAACCTGTGGAAAAAGAAGATGGTCTCATAGAATTTTTATCATGCTATAAAAATGGAAGAGAAATGATTTTAATAAGCGTATTTTCTTCATAAATATAAAAAATCCTAAGAAATAATAGAGAATCGTATCCTTGGATTATAGATTTAGTAAATAATAAGTAATATCAAAGGATTTCATCTTAGATGGAAAATTGTTTTGAAAGATCACTTGGAATATTTCTTGAGAAAAATAGCCTTTCCACTTTTGAAAACTCTATTTAAATATAAAAAACATTCAAAATACTTCTCTTTATAAATAACCTTAGAAACATATAAATGATTATTTAAAAAAATTAAAACATTTCTTGAGGAAAATATCCATTCCATAATGAAAATTTGATTAAAACTAAAATATCATAAAACATTTTTGAAATACTTCTCTTCGAAAATAAAAATTGAATCTTATAAAGGAATATTTAACACAATTTTTTCTCATGATGGTGGAAAATTCTATTCTTTTTATTGATTTTAAAACAAATATTCCTTTCACATTTTTTGTAAAATCCAAATGTCCATTAATTGTAAAATGAAATGAATATTTCTTTTAAAAAATTAAAAGTCATAAATGGAAAAAAAGTCATTTAAAAAATAATTTTGATTACTTAAAAAACATTTTTGGATAAATTTTTTAAAAAACTTGATTTTTGAAGAAAACTATTTTCAACCAAAGGGAGAAATAAAGATGTTTTTTTCATAAAAACGTTATTTTGAAATATGGAGTACATAATGAGAGGAAAATGAGTGGAAAATTTCTATTCTCTTCAAATAACGATAGGATCATAAAATTCATGTGTTTCTTGAGAGATATATCATAATATTTCATCATCGAAATAAAAAATATAAAAAATATGATAAACAATGAGATTGTATTGTAAAGTCGTTTAAACTTTGGTAACATGGAATCTTAAGAACCATAAAGGAATAAAATTAAATTTAACATATAATATCATGATAATAAATACTTTCATGATATTACATGTCAAAGTTACTCTATATACCCCACATAAATGTATATAAGTGCATCACATAACATATCTCTTAGGGAATGTAAATTGAGACCAATATCTCTCACCGCTTTGGTAAATTTTGAGCCATAAACCCCATGAAAGAGAGATAACCAAATGGATATGTAAATATGAATAATTTTTAGGATAATAATCAGAAAATATATTCATAGACAGTATCAAAAGCACATAAAATAAATAGATGGTAAATATTGGATGGGTCATATAGTAGTAATAAAAAGTCAAATGGAAATCTCTTACCTTAAGTTTATACATCCTTAATACACATTAAAAACTAATATATAATTTATATTAGTTTATTATAAAAATATTAGATAATAATAATTATAAATATCATACCATATATTATTTACTTATTATCTTTTATTATCCATTTATTAACAATTCCATATTGAAATCATGTTTTGGGTAACGACCACATTTTTTTCTTGTATGATTTGATTTTTTACTTTCAGTCATATTAAATTGATCATGTTTCCATAATCTCCATAATGATAACAATTAAATTATCATTTTATATTTTCGGTATATATGTATTTATAGTAATTCATATAAGTTAGAGATAGAAAATTAAATACATTGTTTATGGAGATGGTAGGTCGTACATACGCTTGAATGCTGTTTCTATTTTCTCAACAGTTTGAAGGAATGAAACTTATATAATATATTATAATTAAATAATAATTTTTATTTCATATATATCATATATTTTCATTAAAATAATCTTTATTACCTTCCATGTAATGAATGAATGAATCACATCACTTCGCGAGGTAGTAGTTTGTCACACGCATGAGCAATGTTAGCGTATTCCCATAGAATAGAAAGTAAGAAGGTATATGTCATATAATAACTAAAAAAGTATAATAATATCATATATATCATATATAAACATTTAATTCATCATTTTATCTAAATGTGATTGGCGTTGATGGAAAATAAATTACATCAGTTCACAGGGTAGTAGTCTGTCGTACTCATGAATAAGGATTTCATAACCCATTTGCTAGAAGAGTATAAAGATTTAGGATATAAAATTAACATAACAAAACATCAATATATTTAATATAATGAAATTATTATATCATATTGTTTTAGTAATAATTTAATGTTTTTTTGGATTAAAAAAAATGAAATACTCGATTAGGGACGTTACCTCTTCTTCAGAAAATTTCTTTTTGGTTTGCACCAAAAGGTTTCTTACATTTAATTTACGACCATAATAATCTTTATATGATTATATTATGTAATTAAGGATTTTATTTGGGTTGGTACTGTAAAAACCAATGTGTTCTGGATGTTAAAATAGGAAAGGAGAGGGGGTAGGCTTTTATAAATGAGTTGAGTGGAACACTTGTAATTTTGTAAAATAAAAAGGTGTAACCACATTTTTTACAAGAAATTTGAATAAAAAAAGATCCATTATCTAATCTTTGAGATCATAGAGGTAGAAAATTCCTATAAAATTTCTTTTGGACAAGTATTTAGGTCATTTTAATCCAAATTTTTTTAGTTCAACCCCAAGTAAACCCATTTTCACTATAACCGTGATAGTTAATTTATACATATTTTACTATTCATTGTGGTAAAAATATAATTTAAACCTATTATATAATATAAATTATTATTATTCTAAATATTTAATACATATTAAAAAATCAATTATATAATTGGAAAATATTAATTTAAAATTAAACCCATAGACGCAATGAGAAAGAGGTTTTTCAAATTGAAAATATTCAAAAGTTTAAAAGGTTTTTATATAAAAAGTATATATTAAATTCATTTAAATTAAGTGAATTGGAATAATAGATATATGATTGAGAAAAATTTACTTTTAAAACCGTCTTAAAACAATTTTTAGGTTTTTAAAATCTTTAAAAGAAACGGAAATTCTTAATAAATACCTGTATTTTCACTATTCATTAAAAAATATATCTTCTTAGAAAATTATCAAAAAATGTCCCTAAGAAAGTTTTTAAATTATTATTTAAATCATAATAATCAAAAGGTTACTAAGTATAATTTCTCACATAGAATAAAATTTCATAAGTAAACATTATGCTAATTCATACATATAGAAATGAAAGTCGTAAATTTCTTAAAAAAATTAAACAGCATACATGTTACCTCAAATTCATACTCACATGGATGAAATTCGTTTGTGATGCATCCTTTAATGAGACATTATGATAAATAACACAATGTTCCAGTCATAGTCATATGTGGGATATCTTGAAGTGATATGTTGATTTTAATATTTTGCAACCTTTCTTGAATTCTTATAGTCGTCCTATAAGTCTTTTTACACTTCTCAAATTTAGAGAACAATAATGTCTTATGTTCGATGAAATCCCTAAAGTTGGAACATGAAAATTATTACATGTGGGGTATAAAGTGAAACTCACTACCTTAAAGTCATTTGAAATTTTGGGTTATATGATATTTCATGACATGATTATTTTTTAACATAAAATCCCAATATTACTAAATTACTCAAATGACTCAAAGACTTCTTCAAATCAACTCTATCCTTCGTCCTTTTTTATTCTAAACACAATATTCAATAGTCTTTATGTTTTATTACATAGGGATGGATTCTCCCCTTTTTTATTCCATAATAACTATGCTCTTGTAATTCCATAGGGTAAGGATGATACCACATTATTCATATCAAATTTTCATCAATCAAATAACTCTATATTTACAAGGTCTAATCAAATTTAGAACAAAAAGGAGACAATTTATGATAATAATGGTATTCATTAACAAATCATGATTTTATAAAAAAAATTCCAAACATTTTATGTTTTAAAAGACCATATTTCAAAGAATATTTAAAACCTCACAATGGACATGAATAAATAGATCAGAAAAATCGAGTATATCTAAATTTATTCCCCTATTTTCTGACAATCACTACCCCTTTTTAACTATTTTAAATATATATAGTAATAAAATGATGGAAAATTGAATATCATGAATCACCATTTCCATCTCTAAAGTCCATCCAAAATTTTATATTTAACAAAAATAGATAAATCTCTACAAAAAAATTTCATTGAAATCTAACCCTCTCAATATTCTCTTCCAAAATCATCACCATAAACATTTTCTTCCAAAAATAATATCGAATAATTCTTGATACCATTTGATGATTGATAAAAATTGAAAACTATGAGGTAATGTGTTATATGTTTACACTATGATTCTAATTACAATATTCTCTATGATGGGTATTCTTCCACATTTTTTGGTTTAAAAATATGAAAAAAATTCTCTTACATGATATATAAAATTTAATTCCCACATTTTTAGGATAACCAAACATATATGGAAATATGATGAGTCTCTAGGAACACTTAAATTGTAAATAGTATGAATTGGTAGTTGAGGCACATGTATATTTTCCACTAGTAGTGTTTTATCCTTGATATGTATTCATATTTTTATAGTTTGAGACTAATATATTATTTAGTTTCAAAAGTGAAAAGATAAGTAATAAATTGTCACTATAATTCATCTACCATATGTTTTTCTTTCCATCTTCATTTATAATTAATATCCATTTGATTTTATTTATGTAATTCATTATTCATAACCTATTTTCAATTATGGTTTTCTATATAAAATTTCATTTAGAGGGAGGTTTTTAATATTTAAGGATGTGTACCTCCAGCATAATTTTCTTGTTTGTATAGTAATAAAAAACAAGGAAGCAAAAAACAAACTGACAAAATAGTATATTGTAAGTTTTAATTTGTTTATTTAAAATTATAATATCTATTTTTTACTTAATATTCAATTTTTATTTATAATAGTGTGCTTTTTAGTCCCTTTATGAGAAGGAATCTAAAAACATTAATCCAAATTGACACTTACATCAGGTTTTTGGAGATGTGCACCACAGTAGAGTACACTATTGACAAAAGAACAGTATTGTCCCGTTGAGATATTAGCCAATTTTAGGAGCTAATTATAGTATAATTGAGTTGTCAAAATCTAACTCAAGGTTATTATGGGCTCAATATATGGAAGTAGAGGCCAAATAAATGGTTACATAGGAGGGTGAAATGAATAAAAGGGACAACAATGAATTTTTGAAGTTGATGGTAGTCTTATGTCAATCACTTCCACCAAATACCACTATGGATTATAACGAATATATTTTGATACTGATCATGTTATATGTTACACCGAGTATTGGTCCTAGTGGTGGTTGGGACAATAATGTTCCCAGCGATGCTGATGGTGATGGTGAGGAAGATGGTGAATAAGAGGGAAATGAAGAGGGAGTGAATGAAATTGAGTATGAGAACAAGGATGAGGTTGAGTATAAGTATGGGGATGATGGTGATGAGTGATATATTGATCCTTTAAATTTTATACTGATAGTTATGACATTGTATGTTTTATGGTTTGTTCTAAGTTAAAATAAATGATTTTTCGAATGTGCTTTATCATTTCTTGAATGCATCAATTGGTTTATTATGTTATTATTATTTGTATATTGGTTAGTGATGTTTTTTTTCTATTAATTGACTAAGGTGGGTTTATTGTGTGGAATTTTGTGGCTATATGATTGGTTTTTTGTTTTTTTCATTGTATTGGGTTCATTTTGTTTGTTTCCAAACTTTGTTGGCAAGGTGGGTGTGTTATGGGTTTGTTAAATGGCGGTATAGACCAATGAATTAAAAATAATTGGTATTGACCTATATTGATGGTTTAATCCATTGGTATATTCATATACTAATGGTTCTATGTAAACCATTGGTTAACCCAAAATCTTGGTGACCTTTTACCGATGGTTTAATAGAAACCGTTGGTATAGGCCTTTCCCAACAGGAATCTACCAAACGGTTGAGAAAACTATTGGTGTATCATATTCCAATGGTTCTCCATCCTATATTAATAGTTTTAAACCATTGGTATAGGATTTAATTACAATAATTTTAGATGTATACTCAATACATCTCAGAGTAACACATTCGTTATAATCATAAAGGTTTAGTGTCTGTAGACACTAGATACATAATCATCTTATTTCTTGAATGATATTAAACATATCCAACAAATATCATCCTACATAGTGCACTTATTTGACCTACACTACTTAAAACAATCCTTCATAACTTGGGGAAAGGAAATATAAGAAAGGTTCATTCCTTGTGGTTAATAATGGTAATTATAGTATATATCAATCAATGATAATAATTGATCATAAGATAGTCATAATGTTATGACGACATGATCATAACTTATTAAAATCATACCTAATCAGTAAAATATCATTAATTATAAATCATTTCATTTGGATTTTTTATATAAAATGATTAAATTAAAAAGTATGTGGAATCATATATAATAAACCATTTACCATGAGAATATATTACATGCATAATGAATATGTTTATAACATACACATGAGCATAGAAAATTGCCTCCTAAGTTAATGCTCACTTCCAACACTATCATTGTGGGTTCGGTTCACTCCTTATTCCATCATTTCCTTAGTAAAGTTTCAATTAAAAGGAGATATTATTATAGATACCATTACTGAATAAGTTCCCCTCCCCATTTTAGTTCTTATTTTCTAATGAGATACCCATATTTACCCAATAAATTAGAGAGATATATAATTTTGGGACAGTCCATCACATAATGAAAAACATACCTATGTGTTACATGAGATCATAAAACATTCCTCATATATTAAAATCATAACTCATATAAAGTAAACTTGTTTCATAAGCATTTCATTATTTAAACATACCATAACCCATGTAAAATAAATGGTTTTCATAAATGATTCATCATGATTTAATTAACTCATGGTAAATAAATAGGATTCATATATATATAAAAAAATCCTAATACTCATAATCCATCCAAAGAAATATTTTTATCATATCATAAGATCATATCCTTGGAGAATTACAATAATACTTAAATTATGTGGGCATAGATTAAAAAATAATTTTAAAATAATATTCAATCCTTTTTAAAAAAAGGAGAAAATTCCCTTTTATTGATAAGATTTTAACTAAAAATATATAGAATATTGATAATTTTATTTTATATGAAAATATCCATGTAAATTTATAATGTAATATTAAAGGAAAATAACATTCATGTTGTTAGGAAAATCTATTAACATTGTATATGGTAAAAGAGAATATTTATTTCACACTTTCTCAAAATGTCAAAAAGGACTTATTCAGAAAATGATTATTCAAAAAGTTCATTTTAATACTTTGTAAATAATGTAAAAGTTTGCTAAAATAAAAAATTTAAAACATTTAAAATATAGTTAAATACACACATAATTTTTTTATGAGCATGGATATGGAATAAAAGGTTTGATGACCCAAAAGGGAATAAAGTCGACTTTTCATTAAAACATTTTATTGATCACTTTAAGTAAAAAATAGATAAAAATTGTACTAAAATTTTAAAATTATTTAAATAAACATATTTTATGGAAAACATATCGTTTTTAATGATAATTTCTTTATAATCTCCATTGATGGAAATTTAGCACGGAAAATCCTATGAAGAAATGATATTGTAACATAAAACTCTTCTTACTTCGGCAACTTTTTGAATCATAACCCTTTAGTTGAAATAAAATGAATTATAACATCAAATATCTTGATATAAGAATTATTCATGATATAATATTCAAAATATATAATATATACACTTTATAATTTAATATATGTTCATAGGATAACATTTGTCCCAAAGAATACAATTTGAGTTGCTAAACTCACACATCAAATCCCATCTTCCTTAGTATCTATTCAAATATTCAGTATAATAATTATATATTTATTATAAATATATTATTGAAAGATATTCATACATAACATACTTTTTATAATTCATTTATAATTTAAAATTATAATTTAATTTACAATTTATTCATTAAAAATAACATTAGGGTGAAAATATGTATGTTTTCCATGCATGCTTTGGTTCGATGGTTCCAGTACTTTAACCGTAGTCATAGTTTCATCATATAAATAATATTAATCATGAAATAGGTATAATATTTATTCATGATATGTTCTTTTATAATTATTTATGTAAAATTGTGATGAAAAATTTGTTACATCACTTAACAGAGATGGTATTCTACATGTACACATAGGTGATGTTTTCACATTTTGAAGGATTTAAAAGAATAAAGGTAACTAATAATAAATCTTTATAGAAACATTATTATATCATAATTAATATATATATTAATTAAATATATCCATATTACTATCTATAAAAAAATTAAATTAAAAACAAATCACATCACTTCATGAAGGTGGTAGTCCACACGCACACATGAGAGACATTATCGTCTTTAAGTCTATGGAAATGTAGGAAGATAGAAAAGCTCATATAATTTTATAGTCATAAATATTTCATAAATATAGTTTATTATAAGATTAAAATCTTTGAATACTTAAATATTACATCTTAATAGATAAATATTCATTACATTACATAACAATCATGCATGAATGGTTTAGGTATAGTGCCTTAGGAAACTTAGAAAAATAGAAAACTAGTCTAAAAGTGTGACAATAAACTCCCAATAAGTTCTTCATAAATAAAACCATTCTCAAACATTTTATAAATAATAAATTTATTCATAACCTGGGGAAATAAAATATAAGAAAGGGTGATATAAGATGCTCAGTAAGGGTAAACAATGAAGACTTCAATATAACAGTATTATATAGGTGTGAGGACATATGAATAAAATATTAAAACCATACCCTACATATCATAGGTCATAACCATGAGTATAGGAATAAATATAGGTAGTTTATAAGACACAAGTCACAATGGAATCAAATAACATGATCCATGAGAGAATAACATTAGAATAATCCATAGATTTGCAATATATGGATAAGAAAATAAAATATTATGTAAAGGATAACCACAAATACATTCCTAACATTTTTGGCTAGGAAAAAACACCCATGTACCATCTTTAGGCTTGGGATGACCTTCTGTGTACCATATTTCAGGATTGGGATAACCTCTTGTGCACCCTTTTTAAATCTTAGTAAAACCTCTCATGTACCCTTTGAGATCATATAACATTAATCATTACCCAATGCATTATTGGGAGATATATTCACCAACCATATTGATTATGGGTTAAGCACCATACTTGGTTATAACATAACCACCTTACTTAGTTATAACGTAACTACCATTATGTAATTAAAATCACACATATGTGCACCACAAGATCATAAAACATTAATAATATTAGAACCCATAAAATAAAATTGGCTTCATAAAAAAATCATCATATTATACTCTATGTAAAAGAAATATGATTCATAATCATTTCATTATTTCTTCAAAGAATAATGTGTGGAAAAAAAGATGGACTCATAGGATTTTTATCATTCTATAAACAATAGAAGAGAAATGATTTTAATAAGCATATTTTCTTTATAAATATAAATAGTCCTAAGAAATAATAGGAATGGTATCCTTGGATAATAACTTTAGTAAATCATTTGTAACATTAAAGTATTTCATCTTAGAAGGAAAATTGTTTTGAAAGATCACATGGAATATTTCTTGAGAAAAATAGCCTTTCCACTTTTGAAAACACTATTTAAATATAAAAAACATTCAAAATACTTCTCTTTATAAATAACTGTAGAAACATATAAATGATTATTTAAACAAATTAATACATTTCATGAGGAAAATATCCATTCCAAATTGAAAATTTGATTAAAATAAAAAAAATCATAAAATATTTTTGAAATACTTCTCTTGGAAAATAAACATTGAATCTTATAAAGGAATATTTAACACAATGTGTTCTCATGATGGTGTAAAATTATATTCTTTTCATTTATTTTAAAACAAATATTCCTTTCACATTTTTGGTAAAATCAAAATGTTAATTACTTGTAAAATGAAATTAATATTCCTTTTAAAAAATTAAAAGTCATAAATGGAAAAAAATAATTTAAAAAATATTTTGATTTCTTAAAAAACAATTTGGATTAAAATTTTAAAAAACATGATTTTTGAAGAAAAATATTTTCAACCATAGGGGGAAATAAATATTTTTTTCATAAAAACATTATTTTGAAATCTGGAGTACATAAAGATAGGAAAATGAGTGGAAAATTTTTATTCTCTTCAAATAACCATAGGATCAGAAAATTTATGCGTTTATTGAGAGATATATCTTATTATTTCTTCATCAAAATAACAAATATAAAAAATATGATAAACAATTAGATTGTTTCGTAAATCCATTTAAACTTTGGTAACATGGAATCTTAAGAACCATACAGGAATAAAAATAAATTTAACATATAATATCATGATAATAATGACTTTCATGATATTACATGTCAAAGTTACTCTATATACCCCACATAAATGTATATAATTGCATAACATAACATATATCTTATGGAATATAAATTGAGACCAAAATCTCTCACCGCTTTGGTATCTTTTGAGCCATAAACCCCATGAAAGAGAGATAACAAAATGGATATGTAAATATGTATAATATTTAGGATAATAATCATAAAATATATTCATGGACTGTATCGACAGCACATAAAAGAAATAGGTGGTAAATATTTCATGTGTCATATAGAAGTAATAAAAAGTCAGATGGAAATCTCTTACCTTAAGTTTCTACATCTTTAATACACATTAAAAACTAATATATAATATATATAAGTTTATTTTAAAAAATTAGAAAATAATACTTATAAATATCATACTATATATTATTTACGTATGATATTTTATTATCCAATTATTAACAATTCTATATTAAAATCATGTTTTGGGTAACGACCGCATTGTTTTTCATGTATGTTTTGATTTTTTATTTTCAGTCATATTAAATTAATCATGTTTCCATAATCTCTATAATGATATAAATTTAAATATAATTGTATATTTTCAGTATATATGTATTTATAGTAATCCATAAAACTTAGAGATAGAAAATTCAATACATTTTTCATATAGATGGTAGGTCGTACATGCGCATGAATGCTATTTCTATTTTCTCAACAGTTTGAAAGAATGATAATTATATAATATATTAAAATTAAATAATCATTTTTAATTCATATATACAATATATTTTTATTAAAATAATCTTTATTACCTTCCATGTAAATAAAGAATGAATCACATCACTTCGTGAGGCAGTAGTTTGTCACACACATGAGCGATGTAATCGTATTCCCATAGAATAGAAAGAAAAGAGGTATATGTCATATAATAATTACAGAAGTATAATAATATTTTATATATCATATATAAACATTTAATTCATCATTTTATCAAGTTGTTATTGGCATTGATGGAAAATTAATTACATTAGTTCACAAGGCAGTAGTCTGTCATACACATGAATAAGGATTTCATAACCCATTTGATGGAAGAGTATAAATATTTAGTTTACAAAATTAACATAATAACACAAAAGTAAATTTAATATTATGAAATTATTATATAATCTTGTTTTAGTAATAATTTAAGGATTTTTTGGAATAAATAAATTAAAATACTCGATTAGGGACGTTACCTCTTCTTCAGACAACTTCTTTTTGGTTTGCACCAAAAGGTTTCTTGCATTTAATTTATGACCAAAATAATCTTTATATGATTATATTAAGTAATTAAGGATTTTATTTGGGTTAATATTGTAAAAACCAATGTGTTCTGGATGTCAAAATAGGAATGGGGAGGGGCTAGCCTTTTATAAATGAGTTGAGTGGCACACTGGTAATTATTTAAAATAAAAAGGTGCAGCCACATTTTTCACAAGACAATAGGATAAAAAAAGATCCATTATCGAATCTTTGATGTGATATAGTTAGAAAATTCCTATAAAATTTCTTTTGGACAAGTTTTTAAGTCATTTTAATCCAAATATATTTAGTTTAACCCCTAGTAAACCCATTTTTACTATAACCACTATAATTAATTTATACTTGTTTTACTATTCATTATGGTAAAAATATCTTTTAAACCTATTAGGTAATATAAATTATTTTTATTATAAATATGGAATAAATATTATAGAATCACTTATAGAATTGGAAACTATTTATTTAAAATTAAACCCATAGACGCAACGAGAAAGAGGTTTTTCAAATTGAAAATATTCAAAAGTTTAAAAGGTTTTTAAATAAAAAGAACAGATTAAATTAATTAAAATGAACTAAATTGGAATAATAGATATATAATTGGACAAATTTTACTTTTAAGACCTTCATAAAACAATTTTTAGGTTTTTAAAATATTTAAAAGAAATGGAAATTCTTAAAAAATACCTGTATTTTCACTATTCATTGAAAGATTTATCTTCTCAACAAATTTTCAAAAAATGTCCCTAAGATAAGTTTTAAATTATTATTTAAATCATAATAATAAAAATTTTACTAAGTATAATGTCTCACATAGAATGAAATTTTATATGTAGATGTTATGAGAATTCATACACATAGAAATGAAAGTCCTACATTTCTTAAAAAATTAAACAACTTATATGTTACCTCAAATTATTACTCACAAGGATGCAATTCATTTGTGATGCATCATTTAATGAGACATTATGATAAATAACCCAATGTTCCAGTGATAGCCATATGTGGTAAATCTTGAAGTGATGTTATGATTTCAATGTTTTTCAACATTTATTGAATTCTTATAGCCATCCTATAAGTCTTTTTATACTTCTCAAATTTAAAGAACAATAATGTCTCATGTAGGATGGAATCCTTAAAGTTGGAACTTGAAAAGTATTACATGTTGGTTATAATGTGAAATTCACTACCTTAAAGTAATTTGAAATTTTGAGTCATAGGATATTTCATGGCATGATTATTTTTAACATCAAAACCCAATATTACTGAATTACTCAAATGACTCCCAGACTTCTTCAAATCAACTCTATCCTTCGTCCTTTTTTTGTAATAAACACAATATTCAATAGCCTTTATGTTTTATTACATAGGGATGGATTCTGCCCTTTGTTTTCTTCCACAATATATATGATCATGTAATTCTATATGGTAAGGGTGATACCACATTATTCATATCAAATTTTCATCAATTAAATGACTCTAAGTTTACGAGGTCTAATCAAATATAGAACAAAAAAGAAACAATTTATGATAATAATGATATTCATTAACAAATAATGATTTTATAAAAAAGAATCCCAAACATTTTATGTTTTATAAGACCATATTACAAAGAATATTTAAAACCTCAAAATTCACATGAATAAATAGATAAGAAAAATCAATTATATTTAAATTTATTCCTATATTTTCTGAAAATCACTACCACTTTATAACCAGTTTAAATATATATAGTAATAGAATAATGGAAAATTAAATATCATGAATAAACATTAACATCTATAAAGGCTATCCAGAATTTCATATTTAACAAAAATAGATAAATCTCTACGAAAAACAATTCATTGAAAGCTAACCCTGTAAATATTCTCTTCCAACATCATCACCATAAAAAATTTCTTCAAGATTTAATATTAATGAATTCCAGATACCATTTGGTGATTGATAAAAATTTAAAACTATTAGGCAATGTGTTCTATGTATACACTAATATTCTGATTAAAATATATCTATGATGGGTATTCTTTCACATTGTTTGGTTTAAAAAATATGAAAAAAAATTCTCTTACTTGATATATAAAATTTAATTCCCACCTTCTTAGGATAACCAAACATATATGGGAATATGATGAGTCTCTAGGAACACTTCAATTGTGAATGGTATGAATTGGTAGTTGAGGAACGTGTATATTTTCCACAAGTACATTTTGATCCTTGATATATATTCTTATTTTTATAGTTTGAGACTAATATATTATTTAGTTTCAAATGTGAAAAGATAAGTTTTAAATTGTCACTATAATTCAACTACCATATCTTTTTCATTCCATATTCATTTAGAATTAATATCCATTTGATTTTATTTATGTAATTCATTATTCGTAACATATATTCTATTATGGTTTTCTATATAAAATTTCATTTAGAGGGAGGTTTTTAATATTGAAGGATGTGTGCCTCAAGCATAATTTTCTTGTATGTGTAGTAATAAAAAAGAAGGAAGCATCAAACAAACCAAAAAAATAGTATACTGTAATATTTAATTTGTTGATTTAAAATTATAATATCTATTTTTTAACTTAAAATTATATTTTTATTTGTAATAGTGTGCTTTTTAGTCCCTTGATGAGAAGGAATCTAAAAACTTTAAGCAAAATTGTCACTTACATCAGGTTTTGGGAGATGAGCACCATAGTAGAGTACGCTATTGAACAAATAATAGTATTGTACTGATGAGATATTGGCCAATTTTAGGTGCTAATTATAGTATAATTGAGTTGGAAAAATATAATTCAAGGTTATTACAGGCTCAAGATAAGGCAGTAGGGGCCAAATAAATGGTTACATATTATTGTGAAAGGAATAAAAGGGCCAACAATTAATTTTTGAAGTTTATGGTAGTCTTATGTCAATCACTTCCACCAAATACCACTATGGATTATAATAAATATATGTTGATACAGATCATGTTATATGTTACACCGAATAGTGTTCCTAGTGTTGGTTGGGACAATCATGTTCCCGGTGATGCTGCTGGTGATGGTGATGAAGATGGTGAATAAGAGGGAAATGAAGAGGGAGTGGATAACAGTGAGAATGAGAACAAGGATGAGGTTGATTATGAGTATGGGGATGATGGTGATGATTGATAGATTTATCCTTTACATTTTTTAATTATATTTATGACATTTTATGTTTTATGGTTTGTTCTAAGTTAAAATAAGTGATTTTTTGAGTGTGCTTTATCATTTCTTGAATGCATCAATTGGTTTCTTATGTTATTATTATTTTTATATTGGTTAGTGATGTCTTTTGGAAGTTAATTGACTAAGGTGGGGTGATTTTGTTGAACATGGTGGCTATATAATAGGTTTTTCTGATTGTTGCGTTGTATTGGGTTCATTTTTTTGGTTTCCAAGCTTTGTTGGCAAGGTGTGTGTGTTGTGGGTTTGTTAAATGGGGTATATATGAATGATTTCAAAATACACAGTATAGACCTATATTGATGGTCTAAACCACTGGTATATTCCTATAATTATGGTTCTATGTAAACCATTGGTTAACCTAGAATTCTGGTGACCTTATACCAATAGTTTACTAGAAATTGTTGGTATTGGCCTTTCCCAATAGGCATCTACCAAACAGTTGAGAAAACCATTGGTGTATCATATACCATTGGTTCTCCAGCCTATATCAATGGTTTTAAACCATTGTATAGAATTTAATTCCAACAGTTTTAGAAGTATACTCAATACATATTAGAGCAACACATTCGTTATAATCATAAAGGTTTAATGTCTCTAGACACTAGATAGATAATCATCTTATTTCTTTAAATATATTAAACAAATCCCACAAGTATCTTCTCACATAGTGCACTTATTAGACCTACCCTACTTAAAACCATCCTTCATAACTTGGGGAAATTAAATATAAGAAAGGGTCATCCCTTATGGTTAATAATGCTAAATATAGGATATATCAATCAATGATAATAATTGATCATAATATAATCATAATGGTATAACGACATGATCATAACTTATAAAAATCACACCCAATCAGTCAAATATCATTAATTATAAATCATTTCATTAGTATTTTTCATATAAAATGATTAAATTAATAAGTGTGTGGAATCATCAATAACAAACCATGCACTATGAGAACATATTACATGCACAAGACATAAGTTTATAACATACACATAAGCATAGACAATTGTCTCCTTAGTTAATGATCACTTCCAAGACTATCATTGTGGGTTCAGTTCACTTCTTATTCCATCATTTCCTTAGGAAAGTTTCACTTTAAATGAGATATTATTAGATAGATACCCTTACTAAATAGGTTCTACTCCCCATTTCAGTTCTTATTATCTCATGAGACACCCATATTTACCCAATGGATTAGAGAGATATATAATTTTTGGTCAGTCCATTACATAATGAAAAACATACATATGTGTTCCATGAGATCATAAAACATTCCTCATATAATCAAATCATAACTCATATAAAGGAAACATGTTTCATAAACATTTCATTATTTAAACATACCATAACCCATGGAAAAGAAATGGTTTTCATAAATGATTCATCCTGATTTAATTATCCCATGGTAAATAAATATGATTCATATATATATACATAAATCTTAATACTCATAATTCATCCAAATAAATATGTGTATCATATCATAAGATCATATACTTGGAGAATTACAATAATACATAAATTATGTTGGCATAGATTAAAAAATAATTTTAAAAGAACATTCAATCCTTTCTTTAAAAAGGGAGAAAATACCCTTTTCTTTTGATAAGATTTTAAGTAGAAATTTCTAGAATATTGATTTTTTTATATGAAAATAGCCATGTAAACCTATAATGTAATATTATAGGAAAATAACATTCATGATTTTAGGAAAATATATTCACATTTTATATAGTAAAAGAGAATATATTTTTCACACTTTTTGAAAATTTCAAAATGGATTTATTCAGAAAATGATTATTCAAAAAGTTCATTTTAAAACTTTGTAAATAAAGTAAAAGGTATTGGAAATAGAAATTTTAAAACTTTTAAAATATTGTTAAAAACTTCCATAATTTTTTTTCTGAGCATGGATATGGAATAAAAGGATTGATAACCAAAAAGGGAATAAAGTCGAATTTTAATTAAAACATTTTATTGATCATTTTAAGTAAAAAAATATATAAACATTGTACTGAAATTTTAAAATTATTGGAATAAACATAGTTTAAGGAAAACTTGTCGGTTTAAATGATAATTTATTTATAATTTCCATTGATAGAAATTTAGCATGGAAAATCCTATGAAGAAATGATATTGTAACATAAAACTCTTCTTACTTCGGTAACTTTTTGAATCATAGGCCTTTAGTTGAAATAAAAGGAATTATAATATAAAATATCATGATATAAGAATTATTCATGATATAATATTCAAAAAAAATATAATATATACACAGCATAAATTAATATATGTTCATAGCATAGCATATATCCCAAAGAATACCATTTGAGATGCGAAACTCATACATCAAATCCCATCTTCCTTCGTATCTATTCAAATATTCAGTATAATAATTATATATTTATTATAAATATATTATATAACGATATTCATACATAAAATAATATTTATAATTCCTTTATAATTTAAAATTATCCTTTTATGGACAATTTATTCATTAAAATAACATTAGGGTGAAAATATGTATGTTTTCCATGCATGCTTCTGTTCGATGGTTCCCGTACTTGCACCATAGTCATAGTTCCATCATATAAATAATATTAATCTTGAAATAGGTATAATATTTATTCATGATATGTAATTTTATAATTATTCATATAATTTTGTGATGAGAAATTTATTACATCACTTAATAGAGATAGTAGTCTGTATGTACACATGAGTGATGTTTCTACTTTTTTAAGGATTTAACGGAATGAAGGTAAATAATAATAAATCATTATTGAAACATTATTATATCAAAATTACTATATATATTCATTAAATACATCCTCATTACTATCTAAATAAAATTTAACTTAAAATCAAATCACATCACTTCATGGAGGTGGTATTCCACATGCACACATGACAGACATTATCGTTTTTAAGTATATGGAA
Source organism: Viscum album (assembly GCA_963277665.1). Classification (NCBI taxonomy): domain Eukaryota; kingdom Viridiplantae; phylum Streptophyta; class Magnoliopsida; order Santalales; family Viscaceae; genus Viscum; species Viscum album. The sequence goes on along the minus strand of OY728132.1, from coordinate 1,472,610,121 downwards.
ACGTAGGAAGATAGAAAAGATCATATAATTTTAGAGTCATACTTATTTAATAAATATAGTTTATTGTAAGGATACAAACGTTGCATAAATAAATATTATATCTTAATAGATAAATATTCATTACAATACATAAAAAATCTTGCATGAATCGTTTAGGTCTAGTGCCTTAGGAAACTATAAAAACAAAAAACTAGTCCAAAAGTGTGATAATAAACTCCCACTAAGTTCTTCATAAATAAAAACATTCTTAAACATTTAATAAATAATAAATTTATTCATATCCTGGGGAAATAAACTATAATAAAGGGTGATATAATATGCTCAGTAAGGTTAAACAATGCAGACATCCATATAATATTATCATATAGGTGTGAGGACATAAGATTAAAATATTAAAACCATACCCTGCATATCATAGATCATAACCATGAGTAAAGGAATAAATATAGGTAGTTTATAAGACACAATTCAAAATGGAATCAAATAACATGATCCATGATAGAATAACGTTGTAATAATCCATAGATTTTCTATATTTACATAATAAAATAAAATATTATGTAAAGGATAACTACAAAGACATTCCTCACATTTTTGGCTAGGAAAAACCACCCATGTACCATCTTTAGGCTTGGGATGACCTTATGTATACCATATTTCAGGATTGGGATAACCTCTTGTGTACCCTTTTTTAATCTTCGTATAACCACTCATGTACCCTTTTAGATCATATAACATTAATAGTTACCCAATTCATTATAGGGAGATATAGTCACCAACCATCTTGATTATGGGATAAGCACCACACTTGGTTATAACAAAACCACCTTCCTTATTTATAACGTAACTACCATTATGTAATTAAAATCATACGTATGTGCACCACAAGATCATAAAACATTCATCATATTATAACCTAAAAAATAAAATGGGCTTCGTAAAAAAATTCATCATATCATACTGTGTGTTAAAGTAATAGGATTCATAATCGTTTCATCATTTCATCAAAGAATAACCTATATAAAAAGAAGATGGTCTCATAGGATATTTATCATGCTATAAACAATGGAATATAAATGATTTTAATAAGCATATTTTCTTCGTAATTATAAACAATACTAAGAAATTATAGGAATGGTATCCTTGGATCATAGCTTTAGTAAATCATAAGTAACATCAAAGTATTTCATCTTAGATGGAAAATTGTTTTGAAAGATCACTTGGAATGTTTCTTGAGAAAAATAGCCTCTCCACTTTTGAAAACACTATTTAAATATAAAAAAAAATTCAAAATACTTCTCTTTATAAATAACCTTAGAAACATATAAATTAAGATTTAAAAAAATTAAAACATTTCTTGAGGAAAATGTCCATTCCATATTGAAAATTAGATTAAAACAAAAAAATCATAAAACATTTTTGAAATACTTCTCTTGTAAAATAAACATTGAATCTTATAAAGGAATATTTTACACAATGTGTTCTCATGATAGTAGAAAATTCTATTCTTTTCATTCATTTTTTAAAAAATATTCCTTTCACATTTTTTGTAAAATCCAAATGTTCATTACTTGTAAAATGAAATGAATATTCCATTTAAAAAATTAAAATTCATAAATGGAAAAAAAATAATTTAAAAAATAATTTTGATTACTTCAAAAACATTTTTGGATAACATTTTTAAAAAACATGATTTTTGAAGGAAACTATTATCAACCAAAGGGAGAAATAAAGATGTTTTTTTCATAAAAACATTATTTTGAAATCTGGATTACATAAAGAGAGTAAAATGAGTGGAAAAAATTTATTCTTTTCAAATAACCATAGGATCAAAAAATTCATGAGTTTCTTGAGATATATATCATAATATTTCATCATAATAATAATAAATATAAAAAATATGATAAACAATGATATTGTATTGTAAATCCATTTAATCTTTGGTAACATTGAATCATAAGAACCACAAAGAAATAAAATTAAATTTAACATATAATATCATGATAATAAATAATTTCATGATATTAAATGTCTAAGTTACTCTATATACCCCACATATATGGATATAAGTGCATAACATAACATATCTCTTAGGGAATGTAAATTGAGACCAAAATCTCTCACTGCCTTGGTAACTTTTGAGCCATAAACCCCATGAAAGAGAGATAACCAAATGGATATGTAAATATAAATAATTTTTAGGATAATAATCATAAAATATATTCATGTATAGTATAGACACCACATAAAAGAAATAGGTTGTAAATATTTCATGTGTCATATAGAAGTAATAAAAAGTCATATGGAAATCTCTTACCATAAGATTCTATATCCATAATACACATTAAAAACTAATATATAATTTATATATGTTTATTATAAAAATATTATATAATAATACTTATAAATGGTATACCATATATTATTTAATTATGATCTTTTATTATCCATTTATTAACAATTCCATGTTAAAATCATGTTTAGGGTAAAACCATGTGGTTTTTTATGAATGTTTTTATTTTTTATTTTCAGTCATATTAAATTTATCATGTTTCCATAATCTCCATAATGATAACAATTAAATTATCATTTTATATTTTCACTATATATATATTTATGGTAATCCATAAAAGTTATAGATAGAAAATTAAATACATTGTTCATGGAGATGGTAGGTCGTACATGCGCATGAATGCTATTTTTATTTTCTCAACAGTTTGAAAGAATGAAACTTATATAATATATTAAAATTAAATTATAATTTTTATTTCATATATATCATATATTTTCATTAGGATAATTTTTATTACCTTCCATGTAATGAATTAATTAATCACATCACTTCGCGAGGTAGTAGTTTGTCACCCACACGAGCGATTTTATCGTATTCCCATAGAATTGAAAGTTAGAAGGTATATGTCATATAATAATTAAAAAAGTATAATAATATCATATATATCATATATAATCTTTTAATTCATCATTTTATCTATTTGGGATTGGAGGTTATGGTAAATGAATTACATCTGTTCACAAGGCAGTAGTTTGTCATACATATGAATAAGGATTTCATAACCCATTTGATCGAAGAGTATAAAGATTTAGCTTATAAAATTAACATAATAACACATATGTAAATATATTATTATTAAATTGTTATATCATCTTGTTTTAGTAATGATTTAAGGATTTTTTGGAATAAATAAAATAAAATACTCGATTAGGGATGTTACCTCTTCTTCAGAAAACTTCTTTTTGGTTGGCACCAAAATGTTTCTTATATTTCATTTACAACCAAAATATTATTTATATGTTTATATTAGGTAATTCATGATTTTTTTTTGGGTTAGTATTGTAAAAACCAATGTGTTATGGATGTTAAAATAAGAAAAGAGAGGGTTTAGCCTTTTATAAACGAGTTCTATGGCACACTTGTAATTTTTTAAAAGAAAAAGGTGTAACCACATTTTTCACTAGACATTTGGATAAAAAAGATCCATTATCGAAACATTGAGGTGATAGAGTTATAAAATTCCTATAAAATATCTTTTGGACATGTTTTTAGGTCATTTTAATCCGTATAATATTTAGTTTAACCCCTAGTAAACCCATTTTCACTATAACCGTGATAATTAATTTATACTAGTTTTACTGTGCATTATGGTAAAAATATCATTTAAACCTATTAGATAATATAAATTATTATTATTCTAAATATGTAATACATATTAAAAAATCAATTATAGAATTGGAAACTATTAATTTTAAATTGAACCCATAGACGTAATGAGAAAGAGCTTTTTCAAATTGAAAATATTCAAAAGTTTAAAAGGTCTTTATATAAAAAATATATATTAAATTCATTAAAATGAACTGAATTGGAATAATAGATATATAATTGAACAAATTTTACTTTTAAAACTATCATAAAACAATTTTTAGGTTTTTAAAGTCTTTAAAAGAAATGGAAATTCTTAATAAATACCTCTGTTTTCACTATTCATAGAAAAAATTATCTTCTCAGAAAATTATCAAAAAAATGTCCTTAAGATAAGTTTTAAATTATTATTTAAAAAAATATATTTATTTTCTATAAAAACATTTTATAAATTTGAAAAAAAAATTAATTTTAAAAAATTGTGAAAAATACGATGAAACTTCTTTTTAGAAAATTATTGTTTTTAATAGTAAAATTAGATTTATTCATATATATTGTCTATAAAATAGATATGATAAATTTTGAATATTTTATTTAATATATAATATAAAAATATTAAAATCATTCCCCAAAATTAATTTTTTTTTATCGAGATAAAACATGTTTTTGAGCATAAAAATTGTTTTTCAGAAAAGAAATTCCATTATTTTTTAATTGTTTTTATTTTCATTTATATTTAATTAGTCACCAAATATTTCATTGTATATAAATTTTTAAACCATATTTTTATAATTTAGTTAAATTTATTCATACCTATCATTTAAACAATAGGGTTATAACTATCAAATTAAATAATAATATTTCAAAATTATTTCATGTTTCATTTAAACTCAGTATTTCATGTAATTTAAGTTACACTCCATGTTATGTGTAACAAAAGATAAACTTGGTGTTATGTGTAATTAAATCTAAACCCAGTGTTCTGTGTAATGAAATTTATAAAAAAGGATAAATTTATTTAAACAATATATTTCAAAAAAACTTAAAGTGTTACTTTCTAACCCCATTAAAATGAACTTCTCCCTTGAATTCATCACTTTGGTTCTAAAACATTAGGATAATTTTTCCTTATTACATGATCATGTTCTCACATTACTTCATAGAGATGGAGTTTTTTCAATAAAACATTGACCAGGTGGGTCGTATTGCTTCGTAGAATTATCTCTATATGATCTAGAATCCCCACTTGTTGTTCCTCATAAGAAAGGTCATACATTAATGGTATGACCACTAAGTTCCATACATGTGATGTATTAGTTATAGAATTTCCTAATAGAGATACATGGAACACATCGTGAACCTAAGATAGGTTCCATGGAGTTTCCAAATTATGAGATATTATTCCCATGTGACCAAATATTTCAAAGAGGCCTATATACCTCTGGAAAACTTTTCCCTTATTTCATCCATGGATAAATTCATAGAATCTCATTCTCACCAACTTCGAATTCTAGATATCATTATTGATTATCAGTATAACCTTTCAATCAACTTTTTCAACCCTTGTGTGTTTTTTAATAGACCTTACCTTCTCTTCCATTTCATTGACTATCACATGTGCCAATAGATTTATTTCTACAACACCATTCTAGTATGTTGGATTTATACACTTCTTCCATAAATGTATTCATAAGAATCCATTTTAATGCCCGAGTTAAATATATTATTGTATAAATATTAAACTATATAAATGTGTTGATCTCAGTCACCATTGAAATAAAAAGAACACTATCTTATTATATCCTATATAGTTTAAATTGTTCTATCAAAATGATTGTATGTCTAGGGATGAAACATAATGCTAAAAATTATCTCTACGTCTAGGTCCTACTGAAGACTTCTCTAGAACATCAAGGTTAACCTCAAATCCTGATAAAATATAATACAATGTTGTACTCCATGAAATACTTAACATATCCTTAATGTATATCATGTAAACATTATCCGAAGAGAAATATTCTCTACTAGAGATAAAGTGTAATGATTTCATATTTGATCAACTAAATCCTATTTACCATTTTTTCTTTTATATTTTTTGTGGAGTCCGATGAAAAAAACCAACAGTTATTTCTTCCCATTTCCTTTCTAGCATGGATAATGATCATAACATCCTTTTAGAACTTTTATTCTCAGCGTTTACTTATTATGAAAGTAATCACCAACATATATACTCATAAATATCTCTCTTTATATTTACCACTAGAAATAATATTTCATTTAGTCCAATGGTAGTCATTTTACCCTTATCTCCCATTGTTTGTGGGTTCAATCCCTATGGCTTTTCCAGATTAAACAGGTTATTACATGACTTGTGAGTTATTATTTTTTCAAAAAGATAATAATTAAAATATTGTGATAATCTATTAAAAAATAATTAAATTAACATAAAACATAAGATAAACTCTACATGTTACTACTAACTTTAATTATATGTCCATAAAAATCATTCCTCCTCAAAACCAGAGCATTTTATTTCCATAAATGAGTCTCAAAAAACTCAGTAATCTTGATAAACTCCCATCATGTAAAACTTAAAAAGGGGTTTCTAAGACTTTGAACTTATGATAAGCCATAAAAACAAAAACCCATGATGGTATCCATAACTCTTAAGTTAATCTTACATAAAGACATATGTGCTTACAAAATTTACACAATACTTAGATGTCTCCTGATTGTTATAACCAAAATTCCATTGTTAAAACACTCCCATGACATAATTCAAAAATCCAAATATATAAACACTTCAATACTAACAGTTGGGACAGAATATTTATTTACTTGGTCTAGGGGATAACCCTTGGTTTAGGTCATTAAATTAGATAATTCACACATTCCCCATATATAATACATTTAATTCATTAGAAACATGTTTCTCTATGACCTTAATATCCACATAGAAAACATATTCCACTCTATTTGGGATATTCTTATAGGTTCTTCATCTAACCATCTTGACATGTACAAATAAAAATCTTCTTTATTCTTTGTTCTTTACCAATTTTTTTTTATAAAAATCCATTTTATTATTATTTGATGCATTAGGAATCTCATTGAACTGCACATTTTTAATCATATATATTGACTGTTGATTAAGAATAATCCCAATATATTTATATCCCACCATCATCCAATTTGGTTACTCATAATCACTAAATTATCCATCACATTCAATGTTATCATGATTCTTCGTAGTTCCATCCATTGACTAAAATCATAAATCATGGTATGAGAAACAGTTACCATAGGGGAAACCAAATAATCATGAAAAATCACTTATTTGATGTCTAAATCGTAACACTTTATTTTAAATTTATGAAAAATTATTCTTAACCTTATTCATTCATGATCATTATTCAAATCCTTCATAATGGTTTGTAAAGTGTTTGTGAATTTAAAAATCATATCCCTCAGGAGTGTCAAACTAGGTTTGTAGAAAGACCCATTATTCTGCACCAGGTGATAATCAAGTCCAGCTTAATATTCCATTTTATAGTTATAACCCCATGTTACTACTATGCTTGAGCCACACCCACTTATAGTATCTATAAATGGAGGTAATTACATAGAAACAAATCTCTATATCCTTTAAAAAAATAATAGTTTATTTTCTTATAAATTTAATCATCCTTAAAACTATCCTTAAATATATCCCTAAAAATATCCTTAAAAATATCCATAGGTTATTACTAAAGTTATATCATCCTAGTTTCTAATGTTTAACTAAACCATAATCTAATAAAAACTATAATTACCCAAACTTCTCATACATATATATTACATACTAATATAATAATATTGATTACATAACATAATGATCCCTGATAGAATCATTTTATTCTAATTCCTTTAGAAAATTGGACACATAAACAACATGTCTATAAGTGAGCTACGTCATCTCCCACTAGGTTTTTCATAACTAGCAATCTTCAACGACATATCATACAAAATATATTTCTTCATATCCTAGGGAAAGGAAACATATCAAATGGTGATATCATTTGTTCATTAAGGCTAATCAATGGATATATCAATATAAAATAAGCCTACAGGTATGAGAACATGATAATAACATAAAAACCCATACCCTTCATATCATATATCATAAACATGAGTCATGTCATAAATATTGGTATTTCATAATAAAGGAATGATAATGCAATCAAATAACATGATCCATGAGAGCATAACATTGGACTAAGAAATAGATTTGTGTCATATAAAAAATACAAAAACTTTCTATCAAGGCTACCCAGTATGACATTAACAACATGCTAGGCTTGGGATAACCACCTACATACCAACTTCGGGCTTGGGATGACCTCTTGTGTACCCTCTTTTAGGCTAGGTATAACCCCATCTGTACCTTATTTATAGATTGGGGTAACCTTTTATGTTCCCTTTGAGATCATATCACATTAATCACTACCCAGTGCATTGGAAGGAGATATAGATCCCAACCATATAGGTTATAACATAACCACTATCCTTTGTTATGATGTAACCACCATCCTTGGTTATAATGAAACCATTATTTCATAATAAAAAACATAGATATGCATACCACAATTTCATAAAAAATCATCATATAAAACCCCATGAAATGATATTGGTTTCATAAACATTTCATCATAAAAAACCTTATAGAAAACAAACAATTTTCATAGCCATTTAATCATTTCATCAAAGCATAAACTGTGAAAAAAAGCAGGTTTCAAAAGAATTTTTTCATGGTATATCCCATGGATGATAAATGTGTTTAATAAATATATTTTCTTCATTAAAATAATATATCCAAAAATGGGTGAGAATGGTATCCTTGGATCATATCCCAATTAAATCATAACTAAGATTAAAGGATTCCATATTAGAAGGAAAATGATTTCGAAAGATCACTTGGAACATTAATTTAGAAAAATATCCTTTGAACATTTGATGCACTTTTTAAAACATAAAACATTTAAAAAATACTTCTCTTTATAAATAACCATGGAAACATAAAAATATATCTTAAAAAATAAATTTAATAATTTCTCGAGAAAAATATCATTTCCATTTTGAAAATCACTTTTTACTACTAAAACTTCATAAAACTTTTTTTAAATCATTTTCATTGAAAATAAACATTTAAACCTGTAATGTAATTATTAAAAAAAATATGGTCATGATGGTAGAAAATATCATTCATGTCATACAACTTAAAATAAATATTCCTTTCACATTTTTAGAATCTCTAAACATGCATTTTTTGGGGAAATGACATGAATATTCCTTGAAAACATTTTTTAAAAAGTCAAAATTGGGTAAAAAAATTAAATAAGTAAATATAATTATTTAAAAAAAATTGATAACATTTTTAGAGAAAATTATTTTGAAATAAAAATGATTTTTAACCAAGGACAGAAATAAAGAGAGTTTTTTTAAAATATTCTTTTAAACTCTTGAGCACATAGAGAGTAGAAAATTGAAGGAAGAAATTTATTCTCATCAGATAACCATAGTAGAAGATAATTCATGAGTTTATTGAGAGGTGGATAATAATATTTCATTATCAGAATCATAAACAAAAACAATCAAAATAAATTATAAGATTGTATCATAAAACCATTACAACATTGGTAACATTGAATCATAATCCCCATAAAGGAATAACAATAAATAAAAATTATAATATAATGATAATAAATAAATTATTGATATTAAATCTATATTGGTTTGTATACCCACCTCTTAGAAATAATATTGGTCCATAACAAAACATAATTCTCAAAGAAGTAAAATTGAGACAAATTGACATTACCTCTTTGGTAACTTTTAAACTGTAAACCCCATGAAAGGGAGATCCGAAAATGGATATGTAAATAAAAATAATTTTCTATATAATATTCCTAAAATTAATTCATGGTATCTATATATAACACATAAAATAAATAGGTGTTGAATAAGGCATGTGTCACATAGAACTAAAAAAGGTGAGACGAAAATCTATTACCTTAAGTATCGAAATCCTTTGTACATTTTAAAACCTCGTGCATAAAAAAAATAAATTTATAATAAATATATTATATAAACATACTTATATATATCATACCTTAAATTATTCACTTATGGACTTTTATTACCTACTCATTAACAATTCCATTTCAAAATCATGTTTCAGATAATAATCACTTTGTTTTTTTATTATGTTTTGATTTTTTATATTCAGTATTATTTAATTTATCATGATTAAATCATATAAAGAATTAAAACCATGAAATATTTATCATATATATTCATTAAATATGTATTTATAGTAATATATATTAGTTATATATAGAAAATTAAATACATTGTTCATTGAGACGACAGTCATACTTACACATGAATGTTATTTCCATTTTCTTGAAGGACTAAAATAAATATTGGTAAATAATATAGTAACATTAAAGAATAATTTTTATTTCATATATATCACATATTTTCATTAAATTTATCATTATTACCTTCCATGTAAATCATGAGCGAGTCACATCGCTTTGTGAGGCGGTAGTCTATTATACACACATGAAACATTATCTTATTCCCATAGAATGGAAGGTAAGAAAATATATGTGGTATAATAATTCCATAAGTATAATAATATCATATATATAATATATAAAAATTTAATCAATAATTATATCCATATTTGAAATGTGGTTATGGAAAATGAATAATAGCGGTTCGCAAGGCGGTAGTCTATCATAAACACGAATGATGATTTCATACCCTATTTGATGAAAGTGGATAGGGATTTAGGTTATTAAATTATCTTAATAACATATAAGTATATAAAATATAATGAGGTTATTAAATCATCATGTTTTAATAAAGATTTAAGGATTTTTAGGAAGAAATAAAATAAAATTCTCGAATAAGGACGTTACCTCTTCTTTGGAAGACTTGTTGTGGCTTTCACCATAGAAATTATTAGATTTTATTTTTTATTAAATTATTGATTATAAAATTATATCTTGGAATTAAGTAAGTTATTTGGTTAGGTATTTTCTGAACCAATAGGTTTTTTAATTATGAATAAGAAAGGAGTGGGGGTGGCCTTTTATTAGTGAGTGGAGTGGAACACTTGTAAATTTTGAAAAGAAATAGGTTTACCCACATGTTCAAATGAAAAATATCTAAAAATGGGGAATTATAAAAATTATACACTATAAGGTATAATGTTTTCCATAAAATAGGTGGTGTAAAAAATATACTTCATTTAACCCCTTACAATTTTAGTTGAACCCCCTAGTAAACCCATTTTCATCTTCACTACAGAAATAAATTTTTACTTATTTTACTATTAATTATTATAATAAATTAAGTTGAAATTATTATATAATATAAACTTTTATTACACCTAATATGTAATATTTTATTCTAAATTCCATTCATATATGTGTCAAAAATTAATTGAAAATTAAACCTCTGGATATGATGAGAAAGCAGTTTTCCAATGAGAAAATGTTTAAATGTTTAAACAAATTATATAAAAGTTCAATATGAAAGTGATTACAATGAGAAATATTTAATTGATCTATTTATAATTGAACTAATTTTATTTTAAATTCATTTTAAGAAAGTTTTAACGTTTTGAAAATCATTAAAAGAAATAAAAATTCTTAATAAATTCCATTATTTTTTACTATTAATCAAAAACATTATCTTCTCATAAAATTGTAAAAAATTCCCCCTATGATAATTCTGATATTATGATTTAAAAATTAATTTATTTTTTTAATATAATTTCTCTAAAAGTTTCAAAATATATTTTTAGAAATATATAATCAATATGGGATAAATAATTTTTATTGATAAAAACATTATTTAAGCATAAAATTGGATTTATTCTTTTCTATTGTATAGGAAAAACATAAAGAGAATGTTAAAAATATGATTGAATATAAAATATATAAATTGCATTAAAATAAATCACTAACATTTATTTGTTTAATTTATTGAGGTATAACATTTTTTTACATGTAATTTTTTTCAGAAAAATATTTCACAGGTTTTCAAATGGTTTTTATTTTCATTTATAATTAATTGTTAACAAAAAATTAATTATATATGTATGTAAAACATTTTTTCATAATTTATTTAATCCTATACATACCCACAATTTAAATGGGTATGTCATAACTATCATATTAAATAATAATATTTCAATGGTATTACATGTTTTTTATAACTTCATATTATATGTAACGAAAGATACACTCAATGAAGTGTGTAATGCAACCTAAACTCAGTGTTTCATGTAATGAAAACTAAAATTGGTGTTGTGTGTAATGAAAAAAATTGAAAATATTAAATTTATTTGAAATTAATATTTCACAAAATATTATGGTGTTACATTCAACCCAACTAAAAATGAATTTCACCCTAGAAATTAATTAGTTTGGTACCAACATCTAAGGATGACTATACCTCATTACTTCCATAGGTTCCCACATAACTTCCTCAAGCTGGTGGTTTTTCCATAAAACTTAAACTAGGTGAGTGGTATTATTTCAAAGGAATTTCAATGTATGGTTTAGAATTCACATAAGTTGTTCTTTATAAGAAAGATTATTCTTTAGTGTAATGACTATTGAGTTCAATACATGTGATAGATCATGTATATGAATCCTTATGAGAGATACATGGAACGCATCATGAACCTAACTGAGGTTTAGTCTAATCATCGAACAATAGTCTATTGTCCCGATGTAATCAAGTATTACAAAGGTACCATTCTCTGTATGCCATGGTTTTCCCTTCTTTCTTCTATAGAGAAATTTATAGAATCAAATTCTATATAAATTTATGTTCATGATATCATGGATGATTATCAACATAACCTTTCTATCAAATTTTATAATCCTTATGTGATTATAAATGGAACTAAAATTATATTCCACCTCTTTAGCTAGATCTAGTCCCAATATCATTTTTTACAACTTCATTCCAGTATATTGGAGTTATACAATTCTTTCCATATAGGGATTTATAAGAATCTATCTGAATTCTCAAGTGAAAGCTATTTCTGTATGAAAATTAAACTATTCGAAGGTGTTCATCTCAACTACCTTTAAAATAAATAGAATAAGATATTATCATATCCTCTATGGTTTGAATTTTTCTCTCAAACTAATCATTCTCATCGAATGATATGTAGTGCTTATAGTGACCTAACCCAATATTCCACTTAAACAGCGCAATGAGTAGATTTGTCATTGGGACATAGATGGACCTCCCTATATGTCAATGGATTTAGACTTGTAGTGACGGTGTAAATAGGTAATAGTGGGGAGACTATACCCTCCCATGAAGATAATAATAATAATATATAGATAAATATAGCAACAGAATATACAAATTCCTTAAAATATGGGACTAGTAACCCACTGTAATAGAAGAAAGAAATAAAAATAAATAATAAAACCAATCATACCATTTAAAAAAATAAATACCACAACATACAATTTTTAATTAACGATGTGTACAAGATGGTTCATAAAAGACAATAATAAAAATGGAAACCTGTGGATGACCTCAATTAATATATATAAGCATGATGATATAAAAATAAAGACTCAAAAAGTAACTCTAGCTGATGCAGGAACACAAGGTCTTTACCATCGATCCTGTAAAAAAAGTCAAATCACTAAAATCCATCTCCAAAGCCCAAACCTTTACCTTACCGCTAGAGTATAAAGTTTCCACACATCTTAAAGGTCCTATGTAGGGTGTGAGGATAATACTAGTAGGCCACTGCCAATGTGTTTTTATCTTACATATATGATAAAGTAGGTGTGTACTAAAATAAATAAGAAAGACATGTATTATCTATGTATATAACCTGCTTCTCATGTGCTCAAAACCACAATGAAGAAATCACCCGATTCTTCCATTGGTGGTATAAATGGTGAAGAGTGGATCTTTATCATAAATACTAAGGTTTCCCCTGATGAAAATAAATCCATGTGAAACCTCAGCTTCTGCCTCTAAATGAATCACTTCACACCTCATTCCAATAGATACCTCATTTCCAAAGGAATAACCAACATCCTAAAGGCATGCCCAAAAAAGAAAAATGCCCCACAGACATCGATATTGAAGAATCTATATCATCCCAAAGCTATATATCCTACAGCCTTGTGATTTCATTCCTTCAAATAATAAAAATTGTCAGTTCCATAGCCAATGTCCCAAGGAACAGTAATGTCTGTCCCTTTACATATTCTCATCCTAACGGCCTCAATATCCAGAGAGCCTCATCCCCCAACTAATGGTCTCGACACTGTAAAATGATGGATCCTCATCATCCACGTGTCTCTTTATTTAAATCACCTCCAACAAAAATTTTGGTCAACAATATCATAAGATACATCTAATAGAAGCCCCTACCCACAAAATTGGTCAACACCACCCCAACCATCTGAGTCTTATCTATGTGGACATGACTCCAATAGTGCGTTGGTCAATCATAGTGAGCATAAATCACTAACAGAGAATCTAAGACATATCACCCCAGCACCTTGTTCCCCTGTGACCTTGTCACTCAATCTTATGGCCAGCAACATCTAATATCACATGAGGCATTCTCGTAAACATAAGACCCTTTCAACTCAATCCAACAACCAGGTTTCCCGACCAGTGATCAATATCACCCATATAATCTGATACAATCCCAACTTTATGACCATATTCTCTTCAATATAGATGGTAATCACAGTCTCAATCCTTGTTCCAAGCCCATCACATTCCCATGGATCCATCTCAAGCAATACAACATAATGATTCAATTTAAATAAATTATAGACACCTGAAATAAATAGCTCAAGTGTTCCATGTCATCTAGCTTGGCCTTACGCATATTATCATGGATAGGTCATTCCCAAATGACATCCCACAAGTTATCATTATTAATTTAATGTCAATTAGTTAATTAAATTGGGTCTATCTTGGACTACCCAATAGTGAACTCGAATATGAACCTCCAAAACATTACTAAAATAAAAGAGAAATATAGAAACCGCTTACTTCATAATTTTAGATATAGGTTCACTTGATATCATCCACTGACTCAGTTCATTTTGGAAGAAATTAGTTTTTTAGATGAATTTCTTGAAAATAAGGTAAATCAACTCGCAAGAATGTAGTGGAGTGTATGGAGAGATCAATGGAGAAACGAAGAAAGAGGATTTAATCCCTTACCTATGTGGTCCTGCTCCACCGGAAAACAATTGATTCAGATCTTAGATAAAGAAACTGGTCCAAAGCCTTATGGGGAGGAAATGGAGGATCTCCCCTTCGCACACATTGGAAAGAAGAATGAATGAGGAGGAAAACTAATAATGGAGGTGAGATAAAAATGCTAATTTTTCATCTTTGATGAGGTGCATGTTTGTATCACACAGTTTGGATAATTGTGTTCCAACCATAAAACACCCACTCTTTAAAGGGGTTACCTCACATGGTTTCCCCAAATGGTTTTCCAAACCATGTGGAGACCATGTGTGAACCACAACTAAAAAATTACAAAAGGGCCACATAACTATGTGACCCCACATAAATGTTTTGGAAAACCATGTATATAGAACCAGGAGGCCACAATGTTTTCTTTGGGAGCTTCACGATTTGTACAAACCATTAATACCTGTCCGCACACCAAGAAAAATTGTCTTCTTGACCTCTGACACAACAGAAACCCAACCAGAACCCTGAAGAACCTTCCATGATTTGAAACCCATATGAAAACAAGGTCTTTGATCAAGGGAATCTCAGAATTAGGTTCCAAATATTGATAAAAGAGTTCCCTCATTCACCAAACTCCAAAATTTCAAATGGGTTGAGGAATTAGACCAACTCCAAAACATGAGATGTTATAGGCCTAAATCATAGCTCCATATCTAGGTCCTTCTAAAGAGTTATCCAAAACATTGAGGTAACCCTCAAATCTTGATCGACTATAATAGAATATTTTACTCCATTAAATCCTTAAAACAGAATTAATATTTATCCTATAAAAATTTTCGAAGTAGAAATATTCTATAATAGAGATAGATTTTTCTAACTTCATAAGGAAATTCACTACAACCCATGTAGCATTATAACCTTCATATTTTTTTGGGACTCCAATGACAAAACCCACACTAAGGTCTTCCCATTTATTTTTTGTTATTAATAATGGTCATATAATCTTTATAGACCTTTGTGTCTTAGCCTTAACTTGCAGACATACTAAGCATGAAGATACATACTAAGAAATATATCTCTTTATGTTTCCCCCAAAAAATAATATTTCATGTAGGCAAGTGGTATGTGATATACCCTTATCACCCTGTAGATATGGGTTCCAGTACCTTATACATACCATATGCAACATGTGGTCACCCGACTTGTGGGTAACACTTTTTCCAAAATTATATTAATAAAAACATTTAAAATTGTAATAACATCTAATTATATTAAAATTAACGATATGTAAAACCCATAAAATTTACCAATACTTTTGATCATATATGCATAAAAAAGGTGTTACTCCTCAATACCAAATGGTATTATTACCATATATTTCTCTCAAAAGATCTTTAATCGTGATAAACATCCATCATGTAGAACCTCAAATGGGGCATCTATTACTTTAAACTTATGATCAATATTAAATTCATAAACCCACGATGGTATCCATATCTCTTAATATAATCTAACAAGAATACATATATTCATAAATAATTAATTTAATCCTTAGATGTTTCCTATTTCGTATAACTAAAATATTGTTGTTGAAATACTTACACTAACAAATACATGAATCAAAATACATACACACGTCAATCCTTTCACGTCATCAGTTCGAATAGCATAGGTATTTCCATGTTATATGGGATAACCCTTAGTTTTTGGAATTTAATCAGATAATTACCATGTTTTCAACATATAAGGCATTGAATTCCTTGGAAAATCATTGATCTATTACCTTCCTTTTGGCATATAAACTATATTCCCCTCTATTTTAGATATTCTTCAAGGTTATTTTTTCAACCTTATTAACATATATAAATCAAAATCTTCTTTCTTCTATGTTCATTACCGCATGAAATTTTGTAAAATTATATTTTCTTCTTATTTTATGCATTATTAATACCACAAAAGTTTCCATTTAAAATCATATATCATGACTACTAATTAGGAATACTCACAATATCTTTCTCTCCAGTCATTATCTAATTTGGTTTCTCAAAATCACTAAATTGTCTATCACATTTAGTGTATACATGATTCCCCCTACTTTTATCCACTTACTAAAATAAAAAGGTATAGTATAATAAATAATAATCAATGTGGTGAGCCATATAATCATGAAAAATACCTTCTATGATGCCTAAATTGTAACTCCATTTAAATATATGACACCTTAAGATTAACCTAGGTCATTAAAGGTCATTATTAAAATCCTTCATGATAGAAAGTAAAGAAATTTGTAAATTTACAAATAACATCCCTTGGAAGTGTCAAAATAGGCATGAAAAATTCCCCATTATCATTCACTAGGTGATAGTTCAGTCAATCTCAATACTCCCCTGTCATATTTATTACCCCTGTGTACCTCTATGTTAGATCCACACCCACATAAAGTATCCAGAGAGGGATGCAATTTCATGGAAACCACTCACTCTAACCTTTACCAAAATTCTAGGAAATTTTATATAATTTGAATCATCCTTAGACCCGTCCTTATAAATATAACAATATATATCCTTAAAAATATTCCTAGGGGTCTCAATAATGTTTTCTCATCCTGTTTTTCAAAGGTTAACTAAATCTTTCTCTGATACCAACTGTAAAGACCCATGATTCTCAAACATAAATATTTTATCATTATATATAACTATTAATTATATAACATAATGATGCTTGAAAAGAAATAGTTGTAGTGCCTTTGGAAACATGTATACATAAGCAGTTGGTCTATCCATGAGCTACATTATCTCTCATTAAGTACTTAATAACTAAAACTCTTCTTAGAAATATCATACCTAATACATTTCTTCTTATACATTGTAAATAAAAATAACTAAGGGTGATCTATTGTGCTCAATAAGGTAAAACAATGGAGATATCAATATAACATGAGCATATGAGTATGAGAACATGATAATAACATATTCAAATTATACCTTGTATATCAATGATTATAAACATTAGTCATAGAATAAATATTGCAAGTTCATAAGACCTGAATCATAATGGAATCAAATAAAATAATCAATTATTGCATAACAATGGAATGACATAAATTTTTGGAATATAAAAAATCATAGAGAATATTATTTCAAAACTACCCACAAATACACTCATAACATTTTAGGCATGGTCTAACCATCCATATACCTTTTCAAGCATGGGAGAACTTCTCGTATACCCTCTTTTGGGCTTGGGATAACCTACCATGAACCCTCTTTTAGTATTAGTATAACCATGCATGTACCCTCTTAGATCTTATAATATTAATCATTACCCAATGCATTGGAGGGAGATATAGGTCCCAACCGTATTGGTTATAGTGTAACCACCATCCTTTTCTATAATGTAACCACCATACATGGATATAATGTAACCAAAATCATATCATAAAGATTATAAATATGTGGGGTACAAGATCTTAAAACATTCATCTTATCATATCCTATTAAATAAAATGGGTTTCGAAAACAATTCAGCATAACATACCCTATGTAAAATAAATAGTTTTCATAATCATTTCATCAAATCATAACTCACCGAAAAAGAATTGTATTTTATAATAATTTTATCATGGTATATCCCATGGAAAATAAATTACCTTCCTAAAAATCATGTCATAATAAACCAAAACCATCTATGGAAAAATAATAATTGTATCCTTGGTCCATATCCCTAGTAAATCATATGTAACATCAAAGGATTTCATCTTATATGGAAATTGATTTTTGGAAGAAAAGTGTAAACATTTCTTGAGGAGAATATCCTTTATACATTGAAATCAATTTTTAAATAATATTAAATATTTAAAATCATTTTCTTTATAATAAACCTTGTAAACATGTAAAGGAATCTATAAAAATCATTTAAAATATCTCTTAGGGAAAATTAAATATCCATTTTGATAAAAAAATTAAAACTAAAAATTTATAAAAATATGGAAATATATTTATTTAAAAATAAACTTTGAAAATTATAAAGTAAAATTTAAATGAATGTGTGGTCATGGTGTTGGAAAATTATATTCATTTCATACACATTATAACAAATATTTCTTTCATATTTTTGACAAAAACCAACTGATCATTGTCTAGGAAACAACATGAATATTCATTTAAAACATTTTATAAAATTGTAATATGGGTAAAAGTGTCATTAATAAATTATTTATCATATTTTAAAAACATTTTTTGAATTTTTTTTAGAAAAAATGATTTCAAAAGAAAATTATTTTTAATTAAAAAGAGAAATGAAGATGATTTTTCTTTGAAGCATTATTTTGAACTGTTAAGTACATATATAGAGGAAAATTAAAGAGAAAAATGTATAATAATTACATAAATATAGGAAAATAAAATTCATGATTTTTTTGAGATATTTTTTATATTGTTTTTCATCATAAGAATAAATATAAAAACTCATCATAAATAATGAGATTGTATCGTAAATCCATTACAACTTTGGTAACATTGAATCATAATCCCCATGAATAAATAACATAGAATAATACTTTTAATATCATTAAAATAAATAAATTCATAATATGACATGTAAAATGAGATGTATATACACCTCATAAAATGATATAGGTTCATAATATTATATATGTCTCGAAGAAAGAAAATTGAGACAAAACCCGATTACCGGTTTGGTAACTTTTGAACTTTAAACGCCATGAAAGAGAATACTCAAATGTATATGAAAATAAAAAAAAATAGGATAATAATCATAAAATCAATTAATGGGAAGTATATACATCAGATAAATTAATAGGTGGGGAATAATGGTTGTTACTCATAGAAGTAAAAATTGAGAGAGGAATATCTTACCTTAAGTCTCGAGTTCCTTCATACATGTTCAAAAGTCCAATATAATAAATTCATATTTATTAAAAATATATTAAAAATCCATAAATATATATATCATACCATATAAGATTTATTTATGACCTTTTATTAACTTTTTATTAACAATTCCATGTTAAAATCACATTTCGAGTAACAACCACTTTTTTATTTCGTGTGTATTTTGATTTTTTATTTTCGGTCCTCTTAGTTTGATCATGGTTCCATAATATCCATAATGATGACCATGAAATAATTATCATATATATCTGTTATATATTTATTTATAGTAGTCTATAAAGATAATATTTAAAAGATGAAATACATCATTCATAGAGACAATAAGTCTTACGTACGCATGAACGTTGTTTCCATTTTCACAACGGGTTTAAAGAAATAAATGTAAATAATGTATTAAAATTGAATAATTTTTTTCATTTTATATATATCACATTTATTCATTGAACCCATATTGATGACCATACATTTAATGTTTGTATGAATCCCATCACTTCGTGAGGCGATAATCTGTCATACACATGAGTGATGTCATCATATTCCCATAGAAGAGAAATTAAGAAGGAATATGTGATATAATAATTTAATAAGTATAATAATATAACATATATTATAGATAAAAAATTTAATCCTTTATTATATTCATCTGTGATATGTGATGCTGGAAAATGAATAACATTCGTGCGCGAGGCGATAGTCCATCGTATACATAATTAATGAATTTGTACACCATTTAATGGAATATGAGAAGGATTTAGGTTATTAAATTCAAATAATAACAAATAAATATATTTAATAATTGATTTTATTATATCATTATTTTTTAATAATAATTTAAAGATGTGGAGGAAGAAATAATTTAAAACACTCAATTAGGGTTGTTACCTCTTCTTCGGACAACTTCTTTTGGATTGCACTAAATGAGTTATTAGGTAGGAGTTGTGATTAAAATAAGGGTGAAAAGATGATATGAGGGAATTATGAAATTTATTTGGGTATGTTTTTTCTTAAACGATGGGTTTTTAAATTGTGAATAAGAGAGTAGAGGTGGTGTCCTTTTATATGTGAGATGAGTGGCACACTTGTGATTTTTGAGAATAAAAAGGTGTACTTGGGTTTTTCACAGGCCAAAAGGATTCAAAATTGGCCATTATAAAAAATTCTAGGTTATAAGGTCTAAATATATTCATTAAATGGGTTTTTACAATTTTATATTTCATTTTACCACTAATATTTTTAGTTTAACCCCCAAGTAAACTCATTTTAATGTTAACGGTTATAATAAATTTGTACAGCATTCAGTATTATTTATGGTCAAAAATAAATTGAACTTATTATATAATTTAATTTTTTTATTATTAAAAATTTTGAATCCATTTTTCCAAATTTCATTCATATAATTGTGAAAATTTAATTTAAAATTAAACTTACAAACCTGATGAGAAATTCCTTTTCCAAAGAAAAAATGTTCAAATGTTTAAAAAGTTTTTATATCAATATTTAATATAATATTGATTTTAATAACCAAAATTGGATAAATAGATATATAATAGAGATGATTTAACTTTTAAAACCCTGTTAAAGTAATATATATGTTTTTAAAATATTTAAAATAAATGAAAATTATTAATAAATACCAGTATTTTTCTCTATTCATTGAAAATGTATCTATGCATAAAATTATCAAAAATTCACCCTAAGATAATTTTGAAATAATAATATCAAAAATAAATTTATTTTTTTGAAATAAATTTTATAATTTTTTCAAAAAATAATTTTACAAAAAACTATGAAAAATGTGATAAAACTATTTCTTAGAAAAAAATTAGTTTTAAGTGAAAAATCGGATTAATTTTTATCTATCGCCTAAAAAACACATAAGATGAATACAAAACACTTGATTGGATATATAATATATAAATTCCATTAAATTAGTTCACCAAAAGTTATTTGTTTAATTTATTGAGGTAAAAAATGTTTGTATGCATAAAAATAGTTTCTCAGAAAAAATATTTCTTTTGTTTTCAAATGGTTTTTATTTTCATTTCTAAATAATTGGTCACCTGATAATTCATTATATATACATGTGTAATACATATATTCATAGTTTTTTTATTCCAATTTAGACCAAAAATTCCAATTCCTATGTTTTTACTGTCATATTAAATAATAATATTTCAATAGTATGTCATGTTTTTTTAACTCGGTGTTGTGTGTATTATAAGTTACACTCAATGTTTCATGTAACGCAAGATAAAATCAGTGTTTCATATAATGGAAGTTAAAATAGTTTTTTCATGTAATTAAAAGATATTAAAAAGATTTAATTTATTTTAAATATATATATTTCAAAAAATATCATATTTTTTCATTTATAAACATTAAATCCATCATAACAACCAACCATAAAGGATGGTGATGAAAAATGAAATATATCATTTCATAAGGCTGTTGTCACCATGTATAAATGAATGATTCTTTTACAACCCATTTTATATTAAAGGAGTTGAATAAAGGATGAATCATAAACATAATAACATATAAGAATATTTATAATACTAGATTAATCGTGTTTTGATTAACACAAGAAGTCTAAAGAATCTATAAGAAGAAATAAAATTAAAAGTACTCGGTTAAGAGTTATACCTCTTCATTAAGAAACCTCATTTAGATTATACATTAAGACTTGAAATAATGGTTTTATAATCAAACCAAGACTTATAGGATATTTTTAGAGATGTTAATAAATTTTTTTGGTTTAGATTTACTAAACTAGAAGTCTATTACAGAGTGAGGAAGATGGGGGAGGTGGTGTCCTATTATAAAGGGGGAGGACACACATGAAATTTCTCAAATGATTAAAATTTATTAATTCCTTAACTAGAAAAATGGTTTGAAAATTACTCAAATTATAATATTAGATGAGATAGTTTTTAAATATAACCATAAATGGTCTTTCGACAACATTTTAGGTATTTTTAACCCTTATCTCTTTAGTTTAACCTCTCATTAACCCCATTTAACCTCTACCATAGTAATGAGTTTTTTCATCAGTTATTATCATTAATGAACCAAAATTAATTTTTCTATATTATATAATAATAACTATTATTATTTAAAAGCTTTAATCCATTTTATCAAATTCAATTTAAATTAATTGAAAGAAATTAATTGAAATAAAACAACAAAGTGCAATTATAATGGTTTTCTAGAGAAATGTATTTTTAAGTATACAACTGTTTTTTACAAAACTAATGTGTAATATAGAACCAATTAAACCTATTATATTATTTTTAATAAAAATTAATTAATTAAATTTTAAAACAAATCTAAAATCAAATGTGACTTTTAAATACATGAGATTAAAATACAATTTTAATATAAAATCACAGTTTTCTATGAATCACCAAAAATAAATTTCTTCATAAAAATACCAAAAACTAAACCTAAGGTAATTTTGACATGATGATTTCAAAAAAGATAAAAATTTCCTTAAATATTATTTAAAAAATTATATAAACCAGTTATGTTTTTTGTGTAATAAAGTTTTTTTTGAAAACATATTTTTAAAGCAAAAAATAAATTTATTGAAAATTGAATACCTATTTATTATGAATTAATAATTAAATATTCAACATATAAACCTTTTAAAAATATTTTTCATAATTTATTTATTCATATTTATACCCTCTAATCAAACCACAATGAGATAACCATCAAATTAAATAATAATAATTCAATTTTATATCATAGTTCATTTAAACTCGGTGTTTCATGCAAATGAAGCTATGAATGAAATTAAATATATATATGAATATAAATATATCATAAAATTATAGTTAATTACACCATGAAGATAACCATGAAACCTCCTCTAAGACTCCATCACAAGATGCACAGTTTCCTCGAAAGACCCACACGATGTTCCCTAACCATGCACCAAATGTGCACAGTCTTGGAAAACACTAAAATCAACCAAAAGCCACAATAAATGACCCCAAAAAATTTATAAATGAAATATGGATACAAATGATGTAATTATATTAAAGAAACATCGGTATGTGACATATATGGTTTCATTAAATCCCTTCAATATATTGTGTGAGGACTGATATATCATGAGATAATATTGACTGGAATGGGGAGTAAATATAGTCCAGTAAGGGAATATTTTCAATATGATAGTATTAAGAGTGAACCTTGAATAATAAAATTATGTAATTGGGAGTGATAAAAATAAACATTGTATCTTTCCCTACTATGATAGTCTTGGAATTCAACAATGAGCAATGAAATAATTTTTTATGATTATGATTGTTAAATAATTCCTATGACATGTTATTGTACTTATGATATTCTTTCATGGATAGTGATTGAAAAATAGTGATTCCTCTCTCTTATAACTCATGTCTTTTGAAATTAAAAATATTTATATAGCGTATCATTATTTATAACCTATGCCCGATTGGGTATGAACTTTGTATGTTATGATCATGATCATATACCTCTATTCTTATTTTATCATTTCATATGATCATCAATTGATATCTCCCACATATACCCTTACTAAAAATATAATATCACCCTTTATTATGATTCTATTCTCCCTAGGTTATGAATAAATGTATTCAGTAAAAAATTACTAGGAATATTACTATGAGAGATTATTTTGCTATATGTTGAATATATTTTATGGAATAAGTTGATTATGTATCTATTTTTCAAAGAAACAAAACCTTTACATTTATAGGTTTTGTATTATTATTATATTTTTTTGAATATTCATCTAAAATTATGTAATACATATATATATAAATCGGTTCTCCCCAAGCTCGACGAGTGTTGTAACAGTTATAGAGAAAGAAGAATTGATCATTATAGAATAATCTTATTATCATGATGAAAAAAATAGAGTTCATCCCATGAGGGGATGAATATATATTGAAGAATATGATATGGATAAGTTATCTTGTATAAATATGAAAATTTATGGAATCTACAAAAAATTAGAAATTGAGGTATTCCAAACACAAATGTCAACTCTTGTTGGGATTGTGATACATTGTTTGATAAAGGGGGTAATGGTTGACTAAAAATAAAATTCAATGGGAAATATTTAAATTGAATTTTTATAATGTGTTTTTGGATGATTAGTTTAATTTATATATATCTTGATAGAACTACATTTTATGACCTAAAATGACAAAATTTATGTTGTATCATGTGATAAATAAATTAATAGAAATATTTGATGTCTATGTTAATTCACTCTTATTTTCTACATCATGTTAGACATTGTAGAATCACTACTAAAAAAATTTCCTTAACAGAGCTAGAAATTTCCTTCATCGGCACTATAAAAGATATGATAACTTGAGTGATGTTAAAAGATGAAGACTTTTATCAGTGTGGAAAAGGGGATGATAAAGGTCCCACTTATCAGCGCTTTTAAAAGTGCTGATAAAGATATCATTTATCATATCTTTAATTTAGCACTGCTAAAGTATTCCTTTATCAACGCTTATAAAAGCACTGATAAAGGAATTTAACAATGATGAAAGAATCACTAATAAAGTATACCTTTATCACCACTTTTATATGTTCTCATAATTTTCTCTTTTATCAGTGATTATAAAAGAGTTGAGAAAGGTTTTCTTTATTAGTGCTTCTAAAAGTGTTGCTAAAGAGACATATTGCACTGTGTTGTTACAGCACTCCAAGTCACTAGAAACACACCAAAATTATATATAATATCAAAAAAACTAGTCCTAAAATAGAATTTAAATGAAATGAAATTTACAGCACAAATACTAAAAAAACTATATTATTGACATTTCAAATATTGCATTATATAATTACATAAATACAAATTATTACATATATTCAAAAACATCAATGTTTCTTTGTCTTTTAATCCTAACCTGACTCATGATATTGTCGAACAAACCACCCCCAGATTAACAAAAAGAACACACCTATATAAGAAAACTATTCTTAGGTTAGTAATAATATAAACCATCTCTCTTAGGAATAATGATAATGAAATCAAAATTCCATTATATAATTTTTTGTATAATAGAAAATTTATATCCTAACATTACCTTTACATCTTTCTAGAGGGTTTCTGTCATTATAGTTTGTTCTTAGAGGGATTGGTGACATCATCATGTGCATAATACATTTCTTTCATGAGTAGTAAAAATTTTAATTTATATTATGTTAATGTAGTAGAGAGCATATAATATTATAAGAAAAAACTTAATATATTAAAAAAACTTACCTTCTCATTGAACTCCCTTTATTTTTTTAAGATTTTAAGGATTTGTTTCCTCTTTTGAGAATTTAATCCCCTCTTTGTGTTCCCCTCTAATGTACAAGACATTGTCTACATTGGGACCATCATGAACTGATTATGATATCTCAATAAAAGGGTCATCCTTGATTGAATTTTCATCTAACACGACATTTTTTTAGTTACCATGAGGTTAATTGACCAATTGTTATTTGTTGGATTAGAGATATAAAATACACAAACTTCTAGTGATGCAATTATGAATAGCTCATCTTTTTTCCCTTCTACATTAAAATTCACCTTCACAAATCCCATTTCATCAACTTTAACTCCATTTATATTGTCAACCCATTTTCAACGGAAAAGAGTCACTTGAAATTTTGTATAATCCAACTCGTATATCTGTTCGATAATTCCAAAATACGACACATTTTTATAAATTGGATTTATATCCTTGGAACCAGATATGTGCATCGCTTCATCCAAAAGTATAACACCATTATTTTTCATCGTACTAAAGTCATTGTGTTCTTTTTTATATAATTTATAATCCATAACTAGTGTAAGATATAACATTTTCATTACGTCCTTTGGATAACCATTGAAGTCATTCGACAATTGAATTTGGATTTTTAGATAACTCCTTATAAATTTGATCTCTGAACTATCCTATAAATTTTTTATTACATGTATCTTGTAACGACCCAATCTTTTATTAATGAAAATTCCACATGATCAAATTATATGTGTTGTTTTGTAAAATGGTTATATAGAACATATGCACTTAATTAGTTATGTGTTCTTGGATTTTAAAATACCATTATGAATTTTTACCATTGTTAATATAGACTTTGAATAGTGATCACATGATTAGTATAAATATAGGGCTCTAACAATCCAATATACTCAGAAAAAGAAAGATATTTCCTCATACAGTATAATTGTTCCATACAAATACCATTTTTCAGAGATCAGAAGGAGGTAGAATCACTGGGCTTTGCTCTCGACCAATACCAAGCTGAGATTCAACACGTTAAGCTTGAACGAAATCTCCAACGTGTGAAGTGGAAGTTAAGAGAGATTACCTCTCGAGTGATGTTATCTAAGCCTCCCTAAGAGTCTATCATAATCGCACACCTTACCCTTAGGTCTTATGTGGTTGTTATAAGGGGTTATGTATCAATATCATGGCATTATGATTATGTTCATTATTTTTTAATATAATAAATAATATACATCCATTTTATTATTGTTACTTTGTAAATGATTTTTAAAGCACAAATAGTATTTTTAGTTAATATTCAAATTAAATTGAGAAATATATTATGATGAATTAATGGATTTATTAATTAAATAATATTTTAATAAAATATTATTACTAGATTACTTTTTATTAAATATAAATGATCGTATAATTATTATGAATAAAATAATAATTTTTATTAAAGTCTGAAAAACTATTTTTGTCAAAACCCATGAATTTTCAATAAATACCAGTTTTTATTTTAAATGTGAAAATTTAAAAATTTAGAAAATTATTTAGATAAAATTAATATTATTTTTAGAGTCAGTATTTTGAAATTATCCAAAGGTTGATTTTTCATAATTTTCTAAGATATAAGAATTTTTTGGGTAAAAATTAAATACTATTTAAATATATAAGGTATTTTATGACATCATAATGACATAATAGTTATGTAATGAAATACTATAAAAGGTATATTCGGCCAATATATGTTTTAAATTTAAAATTATGTGTTTTTATATTTGTTTGATTAATTTTATGATGCCTTATTAGACCGTCCATGACTTATAAAAAATTTAAACATTTTAAAATGATTTCCTTGAGAGTGTGACCCACATCCACATAAGAAATCCTAAAATTTTAATAATTTTAGCCATTGTACTTATAAAATAATGTTTTAAAATCCCCTTTTGCGAAAACCTTAGGCAAAATCCATGGGTTGGATTGTTTCTTTGATTAGTTTAATGTGTGGTGTCCAAAACCTAAATAATAATTAATTCCCTCTCATTTCCTATATAAACCCACTTAATCTCTCATTCTTATTCACTGAAACCATTTGGATCTCCACCAAACTATGACCTCCTCTCTATATAATCCTCTCATGGTTTCCCAATCTCCCAATAAGCCTCTCTTAAGCCTCTCCCAATCCTTTGGGATCACACTTCCAAGTAAGGGATCCTCACTTTCCTTCCTTCCTTATTTATGTCCAAGTTTCCTTATATTGTTATGCCCTTTTATTTTCAATTAAAAATATTGGGGTATGATTTCAAACCTCCCCTATAGTTTCCTTATTATTTTTTAATGATTATATACACTTTTTTCTCTCATTAATTCCTCCCATGTATAGCCGTTGCCATGCTGAGATTTCATAAGGGA
Organism: Viscum album; assembly: GCA_963277665.1. Lineage (NCBI taxonomy): Eukaryota > Viridiplantae > Streptophyta > Magnoliopsida > Santalales > Viscaceae > Viscum > Viscum album. The sequence goes on along the minus strand of OY728132.1, from coordinate 1,472,581,598 downwards.
TTTCACTCTCCTCATTTACATTCAAGAAATTATTTTATATTATACATCTAAATTCCATTAAATATGTTGGGATATTATGTTCTACCACCCCCTTACTATCCATTTTATGTATAAATGATGATAACCCCATTTCTCTCTCATCAAACCATTTTAAAATTCTTATTTGGCATCTTTATACTGCCAAAGATACACCAGAATTTCCCTTGCCAAAATCATCGTGTAACTGAATACCATACCCATTCCCTATCAAGGGTATTCAACTTTATGGACCTGTACATGTTTACTGAGGACTTATATTTATTTATTCCACATATCTTATTCTTGGAATAAATTATGATGTCTAATTAATCTGTGTTGTATGATCCATGTGGCACACTTATGCATGAAATGAAATGTTTATAAAGGGTGTGCCCTAATAACACTCAAATTCATTGGGTAAAGAATAGTATCATGATATTTCATGTTTAATTACTATGGAATCATTATAATTCAAGTTAAATTATGTTTTACTCATTTTAAATCATTTATAATGAGTTTGTACTCTTTCTTTATGTCCAATGAGCCTTGGTTCATGCTAATATCATGTTAAATGTTGTTGCCACGTTTTCATGTTATGATAATCATGTTATATCATGCCTTTATGTTCAAGTTTCTCTAATGATTCATTGACATGAATATTTCCTAACATGTATTGTATTATTCATTTTATGCCATGTTTAATCCCTTGCTGAGCTTTATAGCTCACGCTTTTATAATGTTTGTCCTCAGGTTATCTAATGCAATGCTAAGTACGAAGGAATGTTGTGGTCATGTAAAAGAATTTTTCAATAAATATGTTCTATTTTATGTCTTAAGTATTCATTTAATGTTTCTAATCTTCCAAGACACTTTACATATCAATCCTAATATTTTTATTAAATGCAATTTTATCTAATAAATCATGTTTATGTGTGTAATAAAGAAAGGGTTGTTATATTTGGTATCAGAGGATAGGTTTAGTTATTTTTTGAGATTAGGATTATAAAACCATAGTAAAAGCCTTAAGGATAAGACTAAGTATAAAAAAAACATCCGTAAATTTTGGTGAATATATATTAATTGGTTTATCAATAAAATACATCCATGTATGGATACGAACAAGTAGAGGTGGCTCTAGAACATGTGTATGTAGGGGTAAAACCCAAAATAAACACTTTGAGATAGACTCGAATGGGAACTGGTACATGAAAATGGGCCTTGGTGTACTATTGTTTCGATACTCACGAGGGATATTCTTTGGTAAATTCATAATCTTAGTATGAACCATTATTATGGAAATAAAAAAAAAATCTCCCTAAGAATATATATTGGGAACTAGATCATGGATAACATATATTGATGCCTAAAAATTCATAAGTTAATGAAATAAATGTAATTTATAATTTATCCCTTTTTGTCTTTGGATTGATTTTTAATTGGTACCCTAACTTTCCTTTTATTCTATCCAATGTCTTGTAATAGGATGACTATGAATAAAAACTGATATGAAGATCAATGTGATGACTGTTCTAATGAGATTCCCAATCTGATGGGAGCGGGATTCACAAACTTTGTCATGATAATCTATTAGTTAAATCATGTTTTGAATAGAAAAATGTGTCAATATGAACTTCCAACTCCCCCCCCCCCTAATAGAGAACAAGTCACAATATAGAGATTCATGATACAAAGGCCTCCTACTTTTAATGGATCATCTAATCCATCAATCATCGAACAGTAGATCAACTCCATTGAAAAGAGATTCTTGATCCTTAAATGTTCCGAACAAGGAAAGGTTCTTCTAGATTCTTCTCACATGAAGGGTGAAGATGATCATTGTTGGACATTGATGAAAAATAAAAAGTTTGAGGAAGAGATTGAGGCGTTGGAATAGAAGGATTTTCAAAAAAAAATCGATAAATATTTTTCATGATCCCTGTAACCTAAGATGGAAAGGGACTTCCTTTCCCTCACGAAAAAAAGATGACAAATTCATCAGAACATACGAAGAAAACTTCACAAGGCTTTCATGATATGCCTTTGGTTTTTTTATTACCCCTTAATTCAAGGTTGACCGCTTCTTTTTTGGGCTAAAACCTAGACTACGGAAATCCCTAACGATCTATGACATCGATAGCTATGAAGAAATTTTCTGATGTGCCCCCAAAGTCAAAATGGAGATTGGTGAATCTTAAGGGTATCATGGGGATATAAAGCGAAAATTATATTTTAATTCTAGTAGTCTGGTGGATAAATCCAATTGTGCTAAGAAATTCCGGCACACTAACTCCCAATGGTACGGAAATAAGAACCCCAGAAATTTTCTAAAGGGGATGAGGAAATGATTTAAGTGTATAAGAGAATGGAACCTAGCCATTAATTACCAACAAGAAAAATCTGATTATGTGAAAGAAGATAGGAAATATTCATTTGACCCTCAATGCATTATTCATTACTTATACTACAAATAACAAGGGAACTTTGCAAACTAGTTCCATAAGTTAATGGTTTTCAGAGGCAACCAACAACCTCCTAGGCAGCAAGGGAGAGCTTTTTCCATCACCACCAGTGAAGTGATCCCCAACAAAGAAGTGGTGACAGGTATGATAGTTATTCATTAAAAAATAGAGAACGTACTTTTTTTGTTTTACGCATTCTTTTATATCCCGAACGTTTAGTAGAACAATACCAACGCCACCAAAAATCATGGAAGTAAAGATGTCTATGAGAATGAAAAATGGGGAAATGACTGCATCCCCTGAATATAACTCATCCTTTGTCATAATTTGTGGATTGAACTTCCCAGAGAATCTTTTCATACTTCCTCACTTGTAATTTGATACAATTCATGGCATGGATTGGTTTTCCCTATATAGAGCCAATATAAATTTACGTGAGAGGGAAATCACTCTCTGTATGATGAATCAACACCTGATTTTGTAAATGTGTAAGGAGAAGGATGAATATTCTTTAGCACCATCATCTCAAGTGTGGATATTACTACCCTATGTTCATGTATATCTTACTCAAATTATTGACTCTGAGGAAGGAACCATCCTTGAGGACATGCCTATTGTGAGGGAATTTTCGGAAGTGTTTCCAAGGGAACTGTTTGGTCTTCCTCTTATAGGATATGTTGAATTATCAATTGATATTATACCTAAAGAGTTTCCAATATCTAATACTACGTATAGAATAGTTTTTTTGGATCTTGAGGAGCTAAATAAATGACTATAGAAGAATCTGGAAAAAGTGTTTATACACCCAAGTGCTTCATGATGGGGTGCACCAGTCCTCTTTGTCAAGAAGAAGGATGGTTCAATGCGCCTTTTCATTGATTATTGTGAGCTCAACAAAATCACGATAAAGAACAAGTATCCTCTACCATGAATTTTGACTTCTCTGATCAGCTATGTGGAGTACAATACTTCTACAAGGTGGATCTACAGTCAGGATATTACCATGTAAGGGTGAAAGAGGTGGATATCCCCAAGACTACTTTTAGTATAAGGTATGAGAACTATGAATTCATTATAATGCCTTAAGGAGTCACTATTTCTCCATAAATATACATGGACTTGATGAATAGAGTCTTTACAGATTACCTCGTCAAATTTGTGGTAGTCTTTATAGACGATATTCTAATATACTCTAGAACCAAGGAGGAGTATGAGGAGAATTTAATAACTGTACTAGAGACCTTGCAAAAGGAGAGGCTCTATGAAAACTACAATAAGTGTGATTTTTGGTTGAAGTAGTTCTTATTAATGGGTCATATCATCACAAGCAATGGGATATCTATGGATCCCTCTAAGAAAAATGCGATTTAGAGATGTCTAGTTCCAAAATTTGTGATGGATATCCATAAGATCCATGGGATAGCTATATATTATTGATGATTTATGAGAAATTTCTCACAATTTTCAAACCCTCTTACCAAGCTAACTCCGAAGGGAGTAAATTTTTCTTGGAGTGATGAATGTGAAGATAACTTCAAGGAGTTGAAAAGGAGGATTATCACAGTGCATTTTCTCACACTACCCACATGTGAATAAATTTTTATCGTATTCAGTGACGCTACGAAGAAGTGCATGAGATGTGTGTGGATGATAAATTACAAAGTCATTACCAATGCTTCAAGAAAATTGAATTTTCATGAGAAGAACTATCCAACACATGATCTTGAGCTGGTTGTTGTAATCTATGATTTAAAAATTTGGTGACATTATCTCTTTGGGGAGAACTGTGAAATATATATGGATAACAAAATCCTCAAGTATATATTCACACAGAAAGAGTTGAATATGCACCAATGAATATGGTTAGATCTGAGAAAATACTATGACTTCTCAATCTGTTACCACCCTGGGAAAGAGAACAAGGTGCCATATGCTCGAAGTAAAAAGGACCTAGTGATTATATCAATGATGAGAATTGAAAAGGATTAAATCTTCTTATATTTGATGAAGATGGACATGGGAATCATAAGAAAGGGAACATCATCAATCCTTTCACATATGATTTCTATGCTGTCTCTTTTGGAAAGATTTAAGGATGCTCAAAAGGATGATGTAGGAATTCAGAATAAAGTGGAAACTTCCAGAAAAGGGAAATCCTTGGAGTTCAATGTTAATGAAGAATAAATTGGGATATTTGGGTCAATATTATGTGTTCCATTAAATCTGGGGTTAATGAAAGAACTTTTGGATGATGCACATAGTTTGAATTTCTCTATTCACCCAGGAAACAAAAAGATGTATAGAGATCTCTGAGAGAATTATTGGTGGGATTACATTAATATGGAGATCACTAAGTATACGTCAAAGTGTCTAGTATGTCAGTAAGTGAATGTTGAGATGCAAAATTATAAGGGGATGATGCAACCATTACCCAAACCAACGTGGAAATGGGAAAACATCACTGTGGACTTTGTCACTAGACTTCCGAAGAAATACTAAGGAAAAAATGATATCTAAGTTGTTTTGGATCATCGTAAAAAGACTGTACACTTCATTACAATTGAGGAGAATTTCTCATTGGATCAACTTCCATGGATATACATCAGATAAGTGGTAATACTGCATAGAGTACCATTATCGATTGAATAAAATCGAGATCCCAGATTTATGACTATGTTCTGGAAAAGTCTCCAAAATGCTCTGAAGAAAGATCTAAACTTCAGTGTGGATTCTCATCTTCAAATTGATGTACAATCTGAGCAGACTATCCAAACACTTGAGGCCATGTTGATAGTATGATCAATGGACTTAAAAGGAGGATGTGATCAACAGCTTCCACTATTTGAGTTCTCTTATGATAACAGTTTTCACTCAAGCATCCATATGGATCCTTATGAATCCCTTTATGGGAAGAGTTGTAGAACACTGTCATGTTGGGATGAAGTTGGGGAGTGAAAATTCCTAGGTCTAGAAATGGTCTAAGAAATGGTGTAGAAGGTTAAGCCCATCCGGTAGCATATTAAAGCTGATCAGAGTCGACAAAAGAGCTATGATGACAACCATCAATGAGACCTAGAGTTTGATGTCGAAGACATGGTATTCCTCTACATATCACCATGGAAGAGAGTTATGGGATTTGGGAATAAGTGAAAGCTTAGTCAAAGGTATATTGGCCCTTTTGAGATCCTTGATCACAATGGAGCATAGGTATATCGACTAGAACTCCCACCGAACATATCTCAAGTGCATGATGTATTCCATGTAGCACTATTGAGGAAGTGCATACCTAACCCATCGCATGTACTCAATACAGAGGTGGAACCATTGGATAATGGCATCTCCTATGAAGATAAGATGGTGAAGATCTTAGATCGTAGGGAAAATTTTCTATGAAATAAAACAATGCCCCATGTCAAGGTGTTTTGGCGAAACCACACGTTTGAAGAAACAAAGTGGGAATCAAAGGAAGTGATAAAGAAGAGTTACCCTCATCTATTTTAGTGTGATAAAATGAAATTTTGAGGGTGAAATTTCTTAAGTGGGGAAGATTTTAAAGACATAAACATTTATTAATGAAAATTCCTCTTGATATAATTAAATGTATTGTTATTAAAAATGGTTATATAAAACATATGCAGTTCCTTAGTTGTGTGTTTTTTTATTTTAAAATACCATTATTATTTTTTACCATTTCTAATGTATCCATTGAAAAATGATCGCTTGATTAGTATAAATATTGGGCTTTAATAATCCAATTTATTCAGACAAAGGAAGTGATGGCCTCATCAAGTAGAATTTCTCCATATGAAGCCCGTTTTTTAGAGCTTAGGTAGGAGGTGGAATCACTGGTCTTTTCTCTGGATCAAGCCCAATCTGAAATTCAACACATTAAGCATGAATTGAATCAACTACGGGAGAAGTGTAAGTTAATATATATTACCACCCGAGTAATGTTATCTGAGCCGCCCCAAGAGTTTTTCACCATCGCACACCTAACCCATAGGTCTTATGTGGCTGTTATAAGGGGTTATGTAACAAGACCCTAAATTTATGATTATGTGCAATATTTTTTAAAATAATAAATAATATACATTCATTTTATTAATTTTACTTTGTAATTTATTTTTAAAGAAAAAATAATATGTTGAGTTAATATTCAAATTCAATTGAGAAATCCATTTTTATGAATTAATAGATTTTTAAATTAAATAATATTTTAATAAAATATTATCACTAGATTACATTTTGTTAAATATAAATGATTGTATAATTTTTATGAATATAATTGTAATTTTTATTGAGGTTTGAAAACAGTTTTTGTCAAAACCCGTGAATTTTCAATAAATAAATTTTTTTATTTTAAATGTTAAAATTCGCATATTTAGAAAATTATTTATATAAAATGAATATTATTTTTGGAATCAAGATGTCAATATTATCCAGTGGTGATCTTTTCATCATTTTCTAAGAAATTCGAATTTTAGGATAAAAATTAAATACTTTTTAAATATATAATGTGTTTTATGACATCATAATGACCCAATAGTGATTTAATAAAATACTATAAAAGTTATATTCAGAAAATATATGTTTTAACTTCAACATAATTTGATTTTTTATTTTTTGATTAATTTTATGATGCCTTAGTGGACCCTCCAATACTTATAAAACATTTTACCATTTTAAAATGATTTCTTTGAGAGTGTGACTCCCCTCCACATAATCAATCATAATGTTTTAATAATTTAGGCCATTGGACTAATAAAATAATGTTTTTCACTCCCCTTTGGCCAAAACTATGGGAAAAACTGTAACATCCCAGATAAATAAGGAATAAGAAACTATTCATATTTATTAATATTTGTCAATTAAATATAAATTTTACATTAAAGGGAACGCTATGTTCAATGGTGTACCTGATATGCAACAATGGGTTTCTTTGAAATCTTACGTTGCACACCAATAATATAATATTATTATTTTAAATGGTAGTTAATGTCAAGTCATTGTATTGGTGTAAATGAATATAACTAACTAAAATATGATTATATATGTTTGTTAAATGTATTTACATTTATCCAATAAAAGTAAGAGGGTTAAAATATGAATAAAACTAATTTTAATCATAATTTACATTAAAAGGTCGATTTACCACCTTTTAATGGAGAACCCTCTTTAAATATATTTTAGTAACATTAATACATTCTAATTGACCAAATAAAATCCTTCTTTAGAATGGGGATATCAAAATTTACTTTGTGTAAATTTGGGGAATTTTTCCGATAAAGTTCATTTTTAAATGAATAGTGAAAAATATTGTGTGTTAATTCAAAACTTTGTTTTAATCTAATTTATTTATATGGTTAGATTATATTTTTTATTTGTTTTAATGTTCAATTAGAAATTATTTTTACCATTTAATCCAATGTGGGTCATTTAAATTAATTTCACTTTCAATTTGGACATAAACAAGTGTCCATCTTTTGATAGTTATTGTTTCTTAAAAACATGCTATTTGTTTTAACAACGAGAATTAATTTTAAATTAATTAATGAAACTTCTATGTTTATAATTTGGAAAAATAGACATCATTTTTTAATTCGGAATATCTGATAAAACTTAGGCTGAATTTTTTGTATTTTTCTGAAAAACTTCAATTTTTGATGAATAGTGAAACCACTTAGTAGTAGTTAAAAAAACTTACTTTTTCATTTAAATGAAATTATACCACTTCTGTGATATTGAATTTTAAAAATTCGACATCCTTGGTTGTTATTATTAAGAAAAATTTGGTTCAATATGATGAAAATATTTTTTATTGAATAGTATCTTTTGATTTTATTTACCACAATTAAAGGTAAAAAGGGTAATTCAAAGTAAAAATAATATTATAATAAATTAAAATTACCTTAACACATTTCTAACCTTTATTGGATTAGTTATTTACTACCATGGGCATCTATGGGTTGATTTTGGGACCCCATTGAGCCACTTGGGAGTGATAATGACAATTTAGATTAATTAACTTAAAGTAAAGGCAAAAATGGCAAAAGCAAATATCGTTTAGTAAATTAATTTTTACAAGGGGTTATATAAATTATCATTTTGATTAAATATTAATTGGAAAGATAAAAAGATTTAAAAATCATTGTAATTTTTTATAATTTTTAGACATCAAATAATTTAAATTATGTATGACACAATAATGATGCAGTATTTACCTCATTACTAAAAGATTTAAGTAAATAAGATTATTAATATTAAAATAACATCCAAAAACTATCCAATTCTTATTGGATGATTTTATTTCAACCATAAGTCATCTTATCTTCTACTTTAATTAGTTTTTGACCTCTGGGAACCGAATATCATTATATAATAAAATAATATTCTCACACTTTTCTAAAGAGCCCCACCTCCCCCTTATAAAAGGACACCACTTCTAACCAATTCCTCACACCTCTCAAGGATTTTTTCTCCTCCAACATCTGCCCAATTAATCTCACTACATCTCTCTCCTCCTCCTAGAAGCCTTACCTTATGCAAAAGGAAATTCAAGAAGCACTTTTGGTTCAAACCAAAGGAAGTTACCCAAATTAGAGGAAGAATAAGGAACAAACAAGTCAAGTCGGACACGAGGTAAGGGATTTCTTATCTCATTTTCAATTCCACGAGATTTACATTACTCGCCACTTATTCATTTCATGTGGTGTATTATTTAATAACTTTTGATATTTATTATCATGATTCTATTTGTATTTATGGTATTATGTGATTCATTTGGTGGTTGTTAACTTTTGGTCATACAACTCGATTGATTACAATGAAGTAAGGGTTTTTCATCTCACTTTTTATTCCCATGATATTCATGCTATGTTAGCCCCTATTTACATATCTTGGCCTATGTATTATCCATGATTATATTAATTGTGTAATATACTATACTTTTTTTTGGGTATTTATATCTTCATTGAATGATCCTTCTTTGATGTGGGGTATCTTTCCAATGTTACCCAATCTATAAGGGAACCTTTCACCCTCCACTTTTTAAAAGACTTATGTTTATTATGTATTTTAATTTAAATATTATTATGTTGGCATATGTTCTTCTATATCCTTATTTATTTAAACTTTATTTCCAAGTGATGAGACACCATTTTTATCTCATTAACTCATTTTCTAAATTTTAAAGTGACGTCGTTATGCTGTCAAATTTTTACAAGGGAACTTCTTAACCCAATTTCAATTCTTTGGGTTCAAATTGTACTTCTTGAATATGTAATCATATGAATATGTGCGAATGACCTCTGATTGTTTTACACTTAATATATACTAATACTTGGTGTATTTATATTTGTCACACATAATTATGTGACTGTTTATCCTTAATTTAAGGATACCATCTTTATATGGGATTTCATCTCAATTTACATTTCCACTGAGACATCATTGTTGTTATGAAACAATTAACTCTTATATGGTTAATATACTTTCCTTTGAAATATTATATCATTAATCCCTTTATTCTAATTATATTATAAAGTTCTGATTAAATTTTATTTCTAAATTATTTGTATTCAAGCATCTCTCTTTTTGTTAAAAAACTCTTTAACTAAAATATATTTTTAAATGTTTTAAAGATTTATTATTCTATATATTTCTCATTAATGTCCATGTTTTCAAAACAGGTTTATGATTTATTTATATGTACATTAATGTTTTCAAATGATAATTCATTTAAAATATTCAAAGTGGTATGGGACACTTTGATTCAAAAATAACTTTTTAAATGGTTTTGAAAATGATTTGATAAAGTATTGTTTATTTCAATATCTTGATTTGATATATTGGAATGTGGAAATGTTATATTTCCTTTATACATGTGTTATGTGTTATGATTATGTTATGGTTATTGGTCATTGATTTTGTATATAGGTGGTTCTGTGATAATCCCAGGGCGGGTGAGTCCGAGATAGCTCTCAAATGCATTGGGTAACGTGATAGAGGTAAACATGATGTTTCTCATAAGAGATTTAGAGAATATACTGTGATGCGTATTCCAAGTGTAACTCCTTGTATATCCCTGATATCTACAATGTAAGTTTGATATGGATTCCATAAGTAACCTTTATGATTTATGATTTGTGTGTGTTATTCATAAATCTTATGATTTTGTAAGGTATGTTATGATTGAAAATTATAGATTCATTGATTTGTATTTATTGATGGGCTAATGTTTTCCTTCCTTATTTTATAACCCTTAACTACTGGAAATGGAGCCTATACCAATAATTTGTTCCCAATGGTTTAGAAAAACCGTTAGGAAAAAGAACATATACTGATGGTTCTAGTAAACCGTTGGCATAGGCTGTTATACGTTGGATTTTCCCAATGGTTTAAGAAAATCGTTTGGGAAAGAAAGTCCAATTTAGGGCTCCTTGTGACATTTCATCCCCGCTCCCTCATGACATTTTATCCCCACACACTCCTCCCCTCCCCAACTAGAACCTCCTCCCGGCCTCCGCCTCCACCTCCTGGCCCCCCTCCCTCTCTTCCAAATACATTCCCCTTCCCCTCTCAGCTCCTTCTTCGATAACGACGTCCCCCTCCCCTCTTGGCTCCCGGCGACGTTCCCACCTCCCCTCTCATCTCCCTATCTTGGAGAAATCCCCTCCCCTCTTGGCTCAATCTCCTCCTCCGACGTCCCCCGGCCCTGTCTGCAGTCGTGCGAAAGACCCCCCATGGCCGAACACCCCGCGGGACGTCCACCTCTCTTGGCTCCCTCTCCTCCCACCAGGGTTTTTGATGGGTACTTCCACTTAAGAATTAGTCTTCTTTTTTAAAAAATGAGTCAACAAATAATGAATCGTTAGGTTCATACTTATGATAACCATTCATATTAATTGTGCATTTTCTAGAGTTTTGGGTAGTAACCAACTCATGGTGTAGTGAATTATTGGGTAAATTGTAAATTTTTTCATAATAGAGTCTTCAATAAATGTAGGGTAAGATTCACAGGTTGTATTCCATTCATTCGAATAGTGCAGTCATTAAAAAGTTCATGATTTTTTAAAAACCTCAAATTTTCTTCTATTGACTCCTATTATACCTTATATTGTGTTGGATTTTGTTTTTATCATGATATATATGTGATGAGGTTGTATCATCATTAAGATGTGCAATGATGTGGGTTAATTGGAGGTGAGTGATGCTATATGAGATTTTATGGGTTATTATGAGGAGTGTTTTTTCCTTTAGTTGATTTGTTCATAAAATATAAGTTATTGCTACATATATTATGTAATTGGAATTGGTAAAGTAAAATGTTGGTCTCGGATTTCTGAGTTGGTTATTTGGATGGTATTCTCTATCAAAAGTGGGTATATCTCTATTGAATATGGGTGTATTTTCCAATTTACTAATTTATTTATTAAACTGACCATTCAATAAAAATTTTCCACAATACATAAGCACCACATATATCATAGATAGGCACTACACACCACAAGATACCCATGCAAGACACCCCTTGACATCTACGGATAGTTAAGGGACCATTAACATAGGAACTGAAGTCGATTGGAACTCAAGCCTTGAGAAATTCCCATTGTTAGTAGAAAGTACACCAATACCTTTATTCATAGCATAGTATAATGAAATGGTTTATACACTCATTAACAAGTAGACCATCTGGTTCATGTCTTGGTGCCTAACCAGGTTCAAGAGTAGGATCAACTACTAAACATTGATTGTGGTCCCTATGAGGTTCTTTCCATAGTGAAGAGGGTTATGTGCACAATATTCAACTCAACTAATGTATCATACTAATATGGTGTTTCCAACAACGTTATATATAAATAACATAATGAAAAATGAAGATATTATCAAATGGAATGGTTTCCCCCTTGCTTGCAGGACCATGATTTGACCCATGGGGCAGTGTGGTTCTTATATATTAGATGGTGATATGTATAGTCACAGAATACATGTATGTTTTTTTAGTCTCTATTTTATTTTCATTATCACACTGGACACTTAGGTATTTTACATCTTTCTACGGATGAAGGGAAGTGATACTATCCTAACTATTTGATGTATATCACTTGTATACTGTAATACCATGAGGTGTGAGTGTGAGGGAACATTGGAAGATATAGGAGCCTTGGGGTCTTCCATGATATGGAATTTTTTTTCTAAAACATTGTGTGGGAACATTTCTGGAGTATGTTGGAGTCATGAAATAACCCCTAGTGTCTCCATGATATAGCATAAATAACCCCAAGTGTCTCCATGTGTCTCTATACATTGTATCATCCTTGCATGGGTTGGCCACTCACCCAATCCTATCAAACCTATCCTAGTATATCCTCTCAGTCACATAGTCTAGACTCATCTCTCTAGGATTATGACATGCCTCGATGCACATCTCATCATCCAACTTGACAAAGAGTATTTTTCACCTTATGATTGTCCTAGTCACAAAAGCACACCATGTCTAACCCATCTACATTATATTCTCAATAATACGGTCAAGAACCTCATCAAAATCATGTATTAAAACCCATCCCCACTAACCAGGTTCCATCCTAAGCTAAATCACACTAAGCCTCTTGGAATTATAATGCCAATATTTCCAAAAATACCAAATACCCACACTATCATCTCATCCTTCATCTCTTTAGTTGAACTCTTGAATATTTAAATGGAGTAAAACCTTTCATAATACATTTTATATACTCAGAGGGACCATCCCACTCTAAGAACCTACCAAGATTCCAATTCATCTTCATAAGTATTTCCTCATTAAAATCTAGATGTACAATTTCCAAACCTATAACTCCAAGGCCCAATCCTCTTAGGATTACTTGATCTAAATCCTCACTGTTAGTGAAATCAATCACATTAAAGCGCATAAATTTCAATTAAACCCTACATTCCAAGAATTATTCATGTTGATAGGCCCCATGGAAATAGGCTAAGAACTAAAACCATAAATAATAATACCAAATACATGCATCATTTTTAAATAAATATCTCAAGTGTAAACATAAAAGCCAAGAATAATAAGACCTTATCCATTGTACCGACCAAATCAAACAAAGTTGAAACTCCGGACAAATTGATTATATACCATTAATAGGAAGAGTAATTGTTAATTAATAGGAATGTACTATTTGATAGTATCATTTTGAAACATTGATCTGTTTCCCTTTTTCTTGCAGGAACATGATTTTACCCATGGGGAGCTGTGGTACATATATGTTGGGTGGCGACAGGTATAGTCACAAGAGATAGGTATGTTTTAGTTTAGTATTTATTTTATTTTCTTTATCGCATTGGTCAATTAGATCTTTGACTGCTTTCTATGGACAGAGGGTAGTAATATTCTGCGAAGGGTGCCAGAAGGAGGTCAGATTGATTTAGTCCACTGGCTTTGATCAGAGGTAAGATTATATGGTAACTACTGGTCTCGCACCTCATGTATTTGGGGCTTTAGTTTTTTTACTCCATATTATGTTTTCGGTAGGCCGTTGGATCGTTTCATGTCGGTTCGGGTGGATTTGGTTCTCCGCTGCCAATCTAGGAAAGGATGTAATGCCACTGGTTAGTTTCTCACTGGTTATCTAGCTGCCATCATGTGTTTTATGGTTCTTAATATCCTTTGTGTAGTGCGTTGATCCCTGCTCGTTGGTTTCGAGTCTCTATGTCAAGGGAAACTCTCCTCCATGTGCATAGGTAAGTAAGTATATGTATGTGGGTTCCTCCATTACATGTATAGTCACCCATGGCAGTGATTATTCATGTATGGGGACAGGTGTTCCCATGTATATATATATATAAATGCATACGCAGGTGAGTGGAGACTGATATATGCATATAATCATATGTGAATCAGGTGTGTGCATGTATTTGACTGATATATGCATATAAGCATTGTGAAACTCGGGACAAATTGATTATCCCTTCTCAAGGTGACTAAAGTTTTATTATTAGAGTTCCAAGAAATTCATATACCATTGATAAGTAATACACCTACATAATTTGACTCTCAATCAGTAGCTTCAACTACCAAGAAACACTTTTAAAAACAACAAATATAAAATATATATCTTTATCATACCACAATCCTGTATCAAGTGTCTGTTTTTTATAACATAAGATCAATTTCTATAATGTGAAGGATAACTACATAGGATTTATGTGGAATCCTGACCAGAAGATGATGCCCCACATATGTCGTTGGGTCGGGCCAACATGCTGCAGTCACGCCGCGGTCACGATGCAGTCACTCCGCGGTAATGTTGTGATTTGGACCTACTCCAGGACGACACCCTACGTCGGTTCGCAGTCCTGTCAGAAATTGATTTATGATCCCTAGAAATAATTTTAGATACATTACACATCCATAGTTAATGGGGAGGGAGCCGATGGCTGGAATGTTTCCCCGCTTCCTCCTGCTCCCTTCGCTCCTGGACGAAATATGCTGCCCCGCGAATGTCGCTAGACCGGGCCAACACGTCATGGTCACACCGCGGTCATGCTGTGGGAACACCATGGTCACGCCACGGTAATTCCGTGATTTGGCCCAAATCCAGGATGACACCCCGTGGCGGCTCGCAGTCCTATCAGAATTCGATGTATGATACCTATATAGAGTTTTTGATACATTACCCACCCATAGTTAATGGGGAGGGAGGGGAAGAATGGAATGTTTCCCCACCTCCTATCACTCCCTCCTCTCCTGGTCAGAAGATGCTTCCCCACGAATGTTGCTGGACAGAGACAACATGTCACAGTCATGTCGCGGTCACACCGTTGTCACGTTGGGGTCATGCCGCAGTAATTCCGTGATTTGGACCTACTTTAGGAAGACACCCCGTGGCAGTTCTCAATCATATTAGAATTAGATGTATGGCACCTAGATAGAGTTTTATATACACTACCCACCCTCCTTCCTGGACCCCGGACAACCCCCCCCCCCCCCCCACCTTCCACCCTGGACCCCGGACAGCCCCCCACCCTCCTCCCTCGACCCCAGATAGCCCCCCCGGACAGCCCCCCCCCCCCACTATCCTCTATGGACCTCGAAAAACCCTCCGTACAGACCCCATAACCCTCCTCCATGGACCCCAGATCCCAGTCTAAACTCTCTTCAAGATTCACCTGAAATCACAATGGAAAAGAGGGTTTTAGAGCTTCGGAAGAAGATGAGAGAAGAGTGAAAACCCTAATTGAAAAGAGGAATAAAAGAGTGGATTAGACTCACCCAGATCTTCAATACACACTTGAAAACACTCAAAACTTCCAAGTGATGTGTACGAGTCAACCCCGCCTCAAACCGAGGCACGGTGTGGCCGGTATAACTCAAAGTGTATCACTTTTATTTGAAATGGACAACATTTTAAATGAGAAAAACAACTGACATATGGAAAACTGACCAAACGGATTCATATTGTGTTTATACTTTATAAAAAAGATCCATGAGTCATTTGTGATGTGTACAAGTCAACCCCACCTCAATACGAGGAACGGTGTGGCCGATACCACTCAATGTGTTTCACTTTTATTTGAAATGGACAACAGTTTATGTGAAAATAAAAACTGGCATACGGAAAACCGAACAAACGCAATCAGATTCTGTTGATACTTTAGGACAACAATCCATGTTTCATTTTTGATGTGTACGAGTTAAACCTGCCTCAATCTGAGGCACGGTGTGGCCAGTAACACTCAAAGTGTCTCACTTATATTTGAAATGGATAACATTTTATGTGAAACTAATAAGTGGAATATGGAAAACTAACCAAATGCATTAGTATTATGTTGTTACCTCAACACAACGATCCATGGGTCATTTTTGACATTTATGAGTCAACCCTACCTCAATCCGAGGCATGGTGTGGGTGGTACCACTCAAAGTGTCTCACTTTTATTTGGAATGGACAACATTTTAAGTGAAAACAACAAATAGCATACGGAAAACCAACCAAACACATTCGGATTTTTATAATACATCAACACAATGATCCATTGGTCATTTTTGACATGTACGAGTCAACCCACCTCAATCCAAGGTGTGGTGTATCCGACACCACTCATAGTGTCTCACTTTTCTTTGAAATTGACAACATTTTAAGTGAAAACAAAAATAGGCATATGAAAAACCAACCAAACGCATTAGGATTCTATTGATACATTCGGACAAGGATCCATGGGTCATTTGTGAAGGGTATGAGTCAACATTGGCTCAATATGAGGCATGGTGTGGCAGATACCACTCAAAGTGTCTTTATTTTGTTTAAAATGGATATACTGTTAAGTAAAAACAACCGACATACGAAACAATGACCAAAAGCATTCAGATTGTGTTGATACACTAGGAAAACGATCCATGGGTAAATTTTGATGTGTACGAGTCAACCCCACCTCAATCTGAGGCACGGTGTGGCTGTCACCACTCAAATTATCTCTCTTTTGTTTCAAAAGGACATCATTATAAGTGAATAAAACAACTAACATACGGAAAATAGACAAAAGGCATTCGAATTCTATTGAAACTTTAGGAAAATGATCTATGGGTCATATGTGACATGTATGACTCAACTCCACCTCAATCAAAGTGTTGGTGTGGCCGGCACCACTCAAACTGTCTAACTTTTATTTGAAATGGACAGGATTTTAAGTGAAAACAACAATTGGTATACGGAAAACCAACCAAATGCATTCAAATTGTGTTGATACTTTAGGAAAAAAATCCATGGGTCATTTTTGATGTGTGTGAGTCAAACCCGCTTCAATATGTAGCATGGTGTAGCCGATATCACTCCAAGTGTATGTCTTTTGTTTAAAATGGATATCATTGTAAGTGAAAACAACAACTAACATATGAAAATCCGACCAAATGAATTCATATTTTGTTGAAACTTTAGTACAATGTTCCATGGGTCATATGTGATGTGTACGAGTCAAACCCTCCTCAATCCGAAGTGTATTGTGGCTAGCACCACTCATAGTGTCTCTCTTTTGTTTAAAATGAACATCATTTTAAGTGAAAACAACAACTGCCATACGGAAAACTGGCCAAACGCATTTTGATTGTGTTGATACTTTAATAAAAGGATCCATTGGTCATTTTTTACGTGTATGAGTCAACCTCACCTCAATCCAAGGTATTTTGTGGCTGGTACCACTCCAAATGTTTTTCTTCTGTTTAAAATGGATACGCTTTTATGTAAAAACAATTGGCATTTGAAAACCCAACCAAACACATTTGGATTGTGTTGATACATTAGGAAAATGATCCATGGGTCATTATTGACGTGTACGAGTAAACCCCGCCTCAATCGGCGGAGCGATGTGGCTGGCACCACTCAAAGTGTCTCTCTTTTGTTTTCAAAAGGACATAATATTAAGTGAATACAACAACTGGCTTATGGAAAACTGACCAATGGAATTCGGATTCTATTGAAACTTTAGGAAAAATATACATGGGTGCTATTTTATGTGTACGACTCAACCTTGCCTCAATCCTATGGTTGGTGTGGCCGGTACCACTCAATATTTCTCAATTTTATTTGAAATGGACAGGATTTTACGTGAAAACAACAATTGGCATATAGAAAACTAACCAAACGCATTTGGATTGTGTTGATACTTTAGGAAAACAATCCATGGGTCATTGTTGTTGTGTTAGAGTCAATCCCACCTCAATCAGTGGCATGTTGTGACCGGTATCACTCCAAGTGTATGCCGTTTGTTTAAAATGGACATCATTATAAGTGAAAACAACAACTGACAAACGGAAAACCAACCAAACACATTCATATTCTACTGAAACTTTAGGAAAACAATACATGGGTCATATTTGATGTGTAAGAGTCAACCTTGAATCAATCTCAAGCACGGTGTGTCCGGAACCACTCAAAGTGTCTCTCTTTTATTTAAAATGAACATTATTTTAAGTGAAAACAATAATTGACATATAGAAAACTGACCAAATGCATTCGGATTCTGTTGAAAATATAGTAAAAAGATACATGGGACATATGTGACGTGTAAAGGTCAACCCCACATCAATATGAGGCACAGTTTCACCAACACCACTCAAAGTGTGTCTCTTTTGTTTAAAATGGACATCATTTTAAGTGAAAACAACAACTGACATATGGAAAACCAAAAAAACGCATTTGGATTCTATTTAAATTTTAGGAAAATGATACATGGGTCATATTAGAAATGTAAGAGTCAAACTTGTCTCAATACAAGGTGCGGTGTGGCCGGTATCACTCTAACTGTCTCTCTTTTGTTTAAAATGGACATCATTTTAAGTAAAAACAATTGGAATAAGGAAAACTGACCAAACGTATTCAGATTGGGTTGATACTTTAGAAAAATGATCCATGGGTTGTATGTGACGTTTATTATTCAACCTTGCCTCAATCCGAGGTGTGGTGTTATCGACACCACTCAAAGTGTCTCACCTTTATTTGAAATGGAAAACATTTTAAGTGAAAACAATTACTGGCATATGGAAATACAATCAAACGCATTCAGATTCTATTGATACATTCTGAAAACGATTCATGATTCATATGTGAAGTGTACAAGTCAACCCTTCCTCAATCTGAGGCACGGTGTGGCCAGTATCACTCCAAGTGTATTTCTTTTGTTTAAAATGTACATCATTTTAAGTGAAAAAAACAACTGATATATGGAAAACTGACCAAATGCATTCGGATTCTGTTGAAACATTAGGAAAACAATACATGGGTCATATGTGACCTTTACATGTAAAACCCTCCTCAATAAAAATAATGGTGTGTCATACACCACCCAAAGTGTCTCTCTTTGGTTTAAAATGAACATCATTTTAAGTGAAAACAAAAATTGACATACGGAAAACTAACCAAATGCATTTGAATTCTGTTGAAAATTTCAGACAATGATCCATGGGTTATATGTGATGTGTACGAGTCAACCTTGCCTAAATCTGAGGTGTAGTATGGCCAACACCACTGAAAGTGTCTCTCTTTTGTTTAAAATGGACATTATTTTAAGTGAACACAACAACTAACATACAGAAAACTGACCAAACACATTCGTATTTTGTTGAAACATTAGGAAAATGATCCATGGGTCATATGTGACATGTACGAGTTAACCTTGCCTTAATATGAGGTGTGGTGTGGCTGGTATCATTCTAAATATCTCTATTTTGTTTAAAATGGACATCATTTTTAGTAAAAACAACTGGCATACGGAAAACCAACCAAACGTTTTTGGATTGTCTTGATACTTCAAAACAACGATCCATGGGTTGTATGTGACATTTACGAGTCAACCCCTCCTTAATCCGAGGTGCGGTGTGGCCGAAACCACTCAAATTGTCTCACCTTTATTTGAAATGGAAAACATTTTAAGTGAAAACAACAACTATAATACGGAAAACCGACCAAACGCAATTAGATTCTGTTGATACATTATGACAACGATTCATGAGTCATTTGTGATGTGTACAAGTCAACCCTGCCTCAATCTGGGGCACAGTATGGCCGGTATCACTCCAAGTGTATGTCTTTTGTTTAAAATGGACATCACTTTATGTAAAAACAACTGGTATATGGAAAACCGACCAAACGTATTCAGAATTATGTATGCAACATAATTCATTTTGTACGTGTTATTGATTCATAATTCAAAATTCATTACATAATTTATTCTCCATGTATTCAATTGAGAATTCAATTCTGAATTCTGTATTGCATAGGGTAATTGGGTTCATATACTTGATTATAATTGTGGTACATTCCATGGTTATAAGAGTATCCAGTTTTTATGTGCTTTTGTGTGATATAGTAGGTGTTTGTCACTGTTAAGAGTGCATGCAGGTGTATTTTTTTGAGTGTACAATGGTTTTGTTGGTGTTAAGAGTGTATGTAGGAGTGGAAGAGATTTTAGGTGGCTGGTCTGCCAAATTCTGGTATTACACTATACCAACATTTTACTAAAAGCATTGGTATAGTGTTGTACATATTTTTACCATGGTTTTAGTAAACCATTGGTGAAACATGAAAATGATAGAATAATCCTATATACCAATAGTTATTTAAACTATTGGGAAACTAGGATTACACTTCCAGTATTTCCAATGGTTGAACTAAAATCATTGGGAATGGGTTATCCTTATGCCTTCCTTTCCAACAGTTTTCTAAACTGCTGGTATATAGTATACCAACGATTTGGCAGCCTTTACCAGTGGTTTCAAATTGTTGGTAAAGCCTTAGTTTCCAGTAGTTCTTATTGAGATTTTTGTGCTCATCCCATGTTTTTGAAATGTTTTCCACATGACTTAAAGATAAATAGGGTCAAGGATGAGATCAAGGAAAATTCATGCTGTCTAAAATATGGAATTAGACATCATTCTTTTTAAGAGTTTTTATTTTATGAAAAAATGGATACTGAGTAGTAGTGTCTACATGTAATATTCAATTTGTTATGTAATAGTTATGGCCTAATTCTCTAAAACTATAAACCAGAAAATATTCTCAATGTGAATTATTCATTTAATTTAATATTATGTAATGTTTAAGGCTAGGTCCTTATAGTTGGTATCAATGGTCGGTTTAGATAACTTTAGAGGATAGGGTATTCTTTAAGCATAAGTGAAATTACCATAATGGTTATGATTTCAGAAAGGGTCATAGTTTTTTTAGATAAAGTGAATGATTTTAAGATAACATGAATAATTATATCTTAGTATTTACCCTCCTCATAAGATATTATATGATGATTTTACTGATATACTCACACTGACCCTTTTGGTTTTAGTAAATGGATAGATCTATCAGGAACCAAAGTAATAGTGGATGTGATGAAAACTATGATGGTTTTCTAAACAAGCAACTAAATGATATGGGAGATGCAATGAGAACTCTTGTGGTTATTCTCAACCAGCTATCTAGAGTCATGATTGACCACCTGAACCTTAGTGATTTTTATAAGGCAACATATATACGAGAAAAAAATCCCTATGGAAGTTCAAGTAATAATCATAAAGGTAAGTATGTTCAAAAACCAATGTGTCAAGGAGGTGTAAAGAAACAACTAAGAAAATATTTTAGAGGTACAAGAAGATGCTATAGATGTGGAAATGAAGTTCATAAAGAAAGAACCTGCCCTGGAAAAAGGAAGCATCCAATTAACTTTAGTAAAGGGAAAGATGTTATTTTTGAGAGATAAATTGAATGTTTTAAATGTGGTGTGCATGGTCATTATACAGACAAATGTCCTATGAAGATGTTTCGGGAATGGGGTCACTAGGATCGTACAAATATTTTTTTACCAATACCTAATGCCATTCAGATTAAGGATGAAGAAATTGATAATGACCAATGAAAGGTATGGATTATTTCTTAACATATGTTTTGATATTATTGAATCTTAGGATATGATTCATGATTTTGTTTGTTGGAAAGAATTATTTTAGAATAAGTTGAAAAGGAATGTTTAATGGATCATGAATAATGTTGAATGAGTAAGAAGTCAATATATAAGGGATTCAAGAGTTATGGTAGATTTTAGGATTGTGAAATGCTTAAAAGTATTAAGGCTCTTCTGATGATGGGAATTACATTAGAAGACTTTTTATAGTATAGGTAACCCTAAATTTTTCAAGGAATAATTATATTTTCTTTTGTGGATATAGTTATAAAGAACCACTTGGGTTTATATGATCCTTGAATTTGAGGAAATTACAGGTTAATACATTTTTGGGATGAAAAATCAATGTTATTAGATAACCTTCATGGTTAAAATATGTTATGGTTATTTTTGATGAATTTATCTTTTTTTGGGAATGTTGTAAAATTATATAGTTTTTTTAAAAAGGACAACATGCGGACCATGTGAAAACTCGTCACATCGGATGAAG
Source organism: Viscum album (assembly GCA_963277665.1). Classification (NCBI taxonomy): domain Eukaryota; kingdom Viridiplantae; phylum Streptophyta; class Magnoliopsida; order Santalales; family Viscaceae; genus Viscum; species Viscum album. Next base: position 1,472,559,191 of record OY728132.1, on the reverse strand, counting down.
CTACAGGAATCAAACCCACAACCAAAGTGCAACTGGTATTTATCTCCTAACACTATCCTAATTGAAGTCCCTGGTTAGTATGATTTATTATTTTAGTAAAATGTTTTTATGGAACTAGAATAAGTTGATTTTTGGAACATATGTTTTATCAAATTGATATTCATAGTATAGAAAAATGGTTTAGTGATTAAGTGATAAAGGTTTCTGTGGAAGACATTCTCTCTTTTGAGGAAACACTATATGCCTAAGGAAGATAGAATACTATGGGATTTCAATTGTTGAATAATGGTTGAAATTTTAGTTTAGAAGAATCAATGTTTTTATTGTGTACATATGATGATTTGGTTTATTTATGAAATTGATTAACCTATCATAGAGAATATGTGATTTGGTTAATTACTTTTCAATATGAGATTTTATGAGTAACTGATGTTATTTGGAGATAAATGTTAAGATTTATCTTGTAAGACTATGTGATTAAATCCTCTTGAGATTTGGATTTCAATATTGGTTTGTATTACTTTGATGAATTTTATGGATAGATTTTTATTGAATGGTCTTTGATGAACTTTGAGTTTTGTTTGAAAATTTTTGGAGATTAAGAGTAGTTTTTCTTTTTGTAAAAGATTATACTTTTTGGGGATTATCTGATCCGGTGATAACCATTTTGGTTCTAGTTAAGGTCTAAAGACATAGTAAATATATAGTTCATCTTTTTTGGATTATTTGATTCTCTTGAAGTTTATTATAGCACTCCTAATGTGAAAAAATTCAACCTGACTACTCATCATTTGAAGAAATATGAGTTTGTGTTAGAAATCCAGTAAAAGATGAAAGTCTGCATGATAAGTAAGTATGTTTCCTTTTGTTTTTAGTTAAACTCATAAATAAATTCCTCAATGAAAGGTAACTTAAAAGAAAAACCTTGTCTGTTAACTTTTCCTACTGGGGAATCAAAGACTATTTAACCCAATACAAGTGTGTGATTTTATGGTGGTTAACTTTCTCTTTATCATGTTTTCTATTACTCTCCATAAAAACTTGACTGTTTTTTCTCTATTCCGTATCCATTTTTTCCTACATATAATCCTAGTACGGGTTATATCATGTGACCATTGTACTTTTCTTTCTTTCTTTTAATGTGATAGTTTTACTGACTCTTTTCTGATGTGGGACTTTTAATGAAGTTTCCAAGGCCATTCTTAAAATTACGAGGACGCAATTCCCGAAAGAGAGAAAGATATAACATCCCAGATAAATAAGGAATAAGACACTTTTCATATTTATTAATATTTGTGAATTAAATATTTATTTTATATTAAAGGAGACGCTATGTTCGATTTCGTACCCGATACACAACAACAGGTTTCTTTGAAATCTTACGTTATACACTAACAATATGATATTATTATTTTAAATGGTAGTTAATTCCAAGTCATTGTTTTGGCGGGAATGAATATAAATAACTTAAATATGATTATATATGTTTTTTAAATGTATTTACATTTATCCAGTAATATTTAGAGGCTTAAAAAATGAATGAATCTAATTTTTAGCATAATTTACATTAAAAGGTCAATTTACCGCCTTTTAATAGAGAACCCTCTTTAACTATAGTTTTGGTAAATTTAATACATCCTAATTGACCAAATAAAATCCTTTTTTTGAATGGGGACATCAAAATTTACTTTGTGTAAAGTTTCAGAATTTTTCCGATAAAGTTCATTTTTTAATGAATAATGAAAAATATTGTATTTTAATTCAAAATTGTGTTTTAATCTAATTTATTTTTATGGTTAGATTATATTTTTTATTAGTTTTAAAGATTAATTAGAATATTTTTTACCATTTAATCAAATTTTGGTCACTAGAACTAATTTCATTTTGAACTTGGACATAAACAAGTGTCAATCTTTTGATAGTTATTGTTTCATAAAAACACGCTATTTGTTTTAACAATGGGAATTAATTTTAAATTAGTTAATGCAACTTCTATGTTTAGAATTTGGAAAAATAGACATCATTTTTGAATTTTTAATATCAAATAAAACAAAGGCTTAATTTTTGGTATTTTTCTGGAAAACTACAATTTTTGATGAATAATGAAACCACTTAGTAGTACTTAAAAAAACTAACTTTTTCATTTCAATGAAATTTTACCACTTCTGTGAATTGAATTTTGAAAATCCGACATACATGGCTGTTATTAGTAAGTAAAATTCGGTTCAATAAGATGAAAATATTTTTTTGTTAAATAGTAACTTTTGACTTTTATTTACCTCAGTTAAAGGTGAAAAGGGTAATTCAAGGTAAAAATAATATTATAATAATTCAAAATTACCTTAACACTTGTCCAAACCTTATTGGTTGAGTCATTTACGACTATGGTCATCTTTGGGTCTATTTTGGGACCCCATTGATGTAACTCCCCAAGCTTCCACAGTACACTTCTCTTTGAATAATACAGTAGTGTGTGTTGTACGCAACTTATAGTTCTAACACACACCACAACCAATCAAACTAGCCGTTATGAATATTAATACCCACTTTTTTGAAATTTTATAAATTTTATCAATGAAAATGGACTTCATTTTTGGATTCAGAATATCGAAATTAGCCTAGGGTGAAATTTTAGTATTTTTCTGAAAACATTCAATTTTTGATGAATAGTGAAAAACACTGATTCATGGTTTAAAACCGAATTCTTATTTAAATAATTATTTATTTTATTTAAATTTAATTAAGGTTCAAAAGGATACATAGTACTTATATAAGTTCAATGTAATTCATTTGAGTTAGTTTACAATCATTTTAGATATATAAAAATATTATGGAACTTTTCACTGTCTTTTACCCACCTCCTTGGAAAATTTGGAAATTCTCATAAAACATAATTTTACCACTTCTGTGAGTGAAATTTTGAAAATCTGAGAGACACAGTTAATATCAAGGAGTAAAATTTGGTTCAATAAGGTAAAATTAATTTTTGGTGAATAGTAACTTTTTACTTTTATTTGCCACGGTTAAAAGCAAATAGGGTAATTAAGGGTAAAAATGATATTACTATTACCCTAACACATGTCCTAATTTTATTGGACAAGTTTATATTGACTAAAAACAACCTTAGGAATAAAATATTATCATTTAGGTCCACTTAGATTAGATTAGGACATTTATTATTATTTAATTCAAATAAGAGTTAAAATAGTTAAAATCACAATTTAATTAATAAAACATTTTTAATATAGGGCTATACATAATATAAATTCTATTGTAAATATTAATTATAAATCTAAAAATATTTCCTACATAATGGTATTTTATTTATAATTTTTAGAAATTAAATAATTTAATTTATTTATGACACAATGGTGATGCAGTAATTACCTAATTAATGAAATATTAAAATAATTGATATTATAAATATCCAAATAAATGTAATTTTAGACTTTTTAAGAACTAAAATAATTTTATAGGTTAATATGACATGTTGGTATTGATTTAATTATGTTTTTTTTAATTAATCATGCTGTTATGATTTTGAAAAATATCAAATACCAAATAGTGTCAAAATTGACATAAAAGAGTTTTTAAAACAAATATTAAATTATTAATTAATATTAAATTCCTAAAAATCTAAGGATCGTCCAAGAGACTTATATAATGATAGGTGTATATTTAATTGACTACTTGGGGGTCTCTTTGAAGTATATAGTAAGTTTATTAACTATATAATATAAAAATACAAAGAGACATGGTAAATGTCAAACTATTTAACTAAGAGTTAAATATAAATGACAAGGTTAATATAGTGACCCAAACCTATTTAAAATCTATTGGTTGAAAGGATTTAGACCCATACCCACCTTAAACTTCAAATAATCCACTTTTGAGCCATTATAAACCGAATATAAATTTATTATAAAATAATATTTCTATCTTTTCCAAAGGTTTCCCTCACCCCTCTTATAAAAGGGAACTCCCCCTTATCTCAATTTCACACCTTCAAAGACATTTGGCTTGGCCAAAACCTGCCCAAATATTATATAAACATTCCTCCCTTCAACATAGAGTCCTTATTTTGATCAGAAATCCAACTTAAGGATCCCTTTGGATCAAATCAAACGGAAGAACGCGAAGAAGAGGTAATGTTTTCACCACCCTCTTTCAAGTTCCTTTCTTCTTAAACTTCTTCTTTATTTTTTATTTCCATTCTAAAATAATAACTCTATAATCTTACATATACTATGATGTTATTATAAATATGGTACAACCATATTCATTATTCTATCCATCCTTTTAATGACATGTCCCCATACGTGTGTACGTACGGCTTACCGTCTCCACGTCGTGGTATAATTGTTATTCAATAAATTATTATTTGGATGGTTATAATAATGATGTTTAATTAATGTAAATAATAAATATAACATGATATTGATTATGTATATATGATATACCATCCAATTTTATATTATTTTAATATCAAAAGAATGATATTGTCGCTCGTGAGTACGTACGGACTACCGTCTCCACGAATGAGATGAGATTCATTCCCCATCATATCCATTCAAGACTAATTCTCATTTTATGATTTAAAGAAATGTTTAAGAACTTTATATAATTCTTGATATGAATAAGATACAACCTATCCATAAAAAATAGGACTTATGTAACAAAACATATAAAAGAAAACTAGTAAGTTAACATCCGAAACGACGATAATACTAAAATATTATTAACAAATAATTATTAGAAGATAATATATGATATCATAATTATGTATATGGTTCTTGTATAATTTAATAACAATGTTTTAACTATTATATATTAGTTTAACATAACATCGAATAAGGAAACGTACAAGGTAAGGGTTTATTTCACAATCTCTTCATTATCTGAGGTTGTTTATATGTAATTATCTATTGGGACCTCTTTATCATCCACATCCATGTTTCTTAAAAATGTATTTCAAGTCATTCTTACTATTTTAAATACAATGGTATAATGTCATTTATACCCTTGTTGACTTTTTATAAGATGTTTATAAAGGAATCTTTCTGTCGTTTTCCAAACAAGATCCTTTTTAACCTTTTCGACAGAATTAAGGTAAGAATGTATTTTTTAACTTATATGGAGGGTGTGGCTATTTTCTACCATTATAAAATCGTTTAATATTCCCTTAAAGGGTTATAAGAATATTTTCAAAGTAAATTTTTTATTTTATAATTATGTGACTTTTAAACGTTTTCAAAAAAAGAGATATTTCTCTCAAATAGTTTTGATTTCATCTATGTCAACATATTTTTATGGATTTTAAGCTTATTTGAAGTTGATTTATTATGATACAAAACATCCATATTGTATTGAAGGTTTTGTGATATGGATGAGTTATTTCTATACCATTCATGTTTTATGAAGAAAGTATTGACATTTCGTATACTAGTTTTAATAAAAATGTTTATGTTATGTTTAAACCTATTAATATGAGGAATGTATTGGACTTAATAAGTGACAGGTGGAGCCTGATATAGCTCCTCGATGCATTGGTAGGTCACATGAGACAAACTAGTATCTTTTTACAAGGCCTTGACAAATTCTTATATGTAGTCTGGGCACAAGGCCTTGACTATATGGTTATGATAATATGGCATTATGCATTCCATCATTATGAAAGTGGTTATTGATGTTGCATATGATTATTCGACTAGTAGAATATCCATGTGAATAAGTAAATGGCATTATTTCATTTTATCTTTCCCATATTATGCTGAAGTTCAAGTTTAAAAGTCTTTTGTTTTAGTTATACATTGACTTAATTGTTTATGCTTATTTATGAAATTTTTTGCTATATTTTTATCCTTACTGAGAATCTGAGCTCACCCCTTTCAATGTTTTATTTTTCCCTGGATGTGAAGATATATTTTATGAATGAACTGTTGGGATAGTATGAGGGGATATGAAGACAATATGTTGTTGTAGTAGTTTTCACTCAATGATGTAATGTAAACATTATGAATGTTTCTAGTTATTCCAAGGCTACTAAACTAATCAGTCTTTAGAGACTTGATCTTTTGTGATCATGCCAATATTATGTAATAATGCACCAACTCTAGGTAACTGGGTTCGGGGCGTTACAATTGGTATCAGAGGAAGTTTAGTAAAAACATTGGAAGCTAGGTTTAGATAAACTCCGATTAGAGCACATAGCCCTAAGATAGACTTTGAGGTTTAATATAGAATAACTTCCTAGAATATTGGTATTGTAGAGATTTTGTGAGTTTTTCGAATAATACATCCCTGTCTGGATACGAGAAGGTAGAGGTGGATCTAGCACAGATGTACCAAGGGGTAAAACCTGAAAACACCTCTTTGAGCTAGACTCGAATGGGAACTGGTGCATGACAACGGGCCATGCTACACTCTTGTTTACGACACTCCTGGGGGATATGCTTAGGATAATTCTCATTTTCTTTATGAACCATTATGAAGGTTTTATGAGTATATAATTCCTCAATGAAAACATTTTTATGATTATGGATTATATCCATAAATAGCTCAATTTATGTTAAGTGTTTTACAAGTATGAAATTATGTATTTTGATTCATAAACTGATCTAGTTTATGCCATTGTTTAGAAATGGTGCCTAGTGGAAGAAATGGAAACTGTATCAATGCACGCACTCCATGTAGGGATTTCCCCCCTACTCGAGATAATTATAGTAGAGCCGGTGATTCAACTGGTGCTGATCAGTTAATCACCATACTGGGACAACTCACTCAGGTTATGAATAATAACCTTACCCGTATGGAGCACCCTGATCCACAGCACGGAGGATCAATGTTAGATCGCTTCATGAGACAACAACCACCAACGTTCAATGGGAGTACAAATCCCTTAGTATTTGAGCAATGGATAAATTCCCTAGAGAAAATATTTCAGGCTTTGGGGAGTAGTGAAAGGGAAAAAGTTATCATGGAAGTTTACCGCCTCACTGGAGATGTTGATCAAAGGTGGTCCTTGATTAAAAAAACAAAGGATGATGAGGAAGTATCAAATATGGAATGGAGGGAGTTGAAAGAACTTTTATTAGAAAAATACTTTCCTCGTGACCATCGAGCAGATATGGAAAAGAAAATTTCTGAGTCTAAGACAAAATGAGGATGAGAATGTCACAAAGTATGAGGCTAACTTTATAAGGTTATCAAGGTATGCTGGAGATTATAAAAATAACCCAAGAAGTCAGATTGATCGTTTCTTTAATGGGTTAAAACTTTTTCTCCGTCGAGCATTAGCCTCACAAACCTTCTCATTGTAAGAAGATATTGTCTAATGTGCTATCAAGATAGAAAAGGAATTATCTAAGTCTTATGACTTTAAATAAAAATAGGAGAAGAAGAGATATGATAATCACTCTGGGAATGGAAATAAGGGGAAGAATGGAAAATTTTAATATCCATCCTGTATTAAATGTGGGAAGAAACACCCTGGTACTTGCTTAAAAGGAAAGAGAGTCTGTTACTAGTGTGGTGAAAAAGGCCACCAAGCTTGTGATGGTAAGGGGAACAAGGAAGCTACTGATGTCCAATGACACAATTTCATGGAGATGAGACATTATGAAAATGAATTTCCTAAGCGTCATGGGAACTTACCTGAGAAAAGGCCAAGGGAATAAGGCCAAGCTTATGTTATCACTACTGCTGAGGTAGAAGCTCTGAAAGACATGGTGTCAAGTAATTTAATGGTTTCCTCAAGTTTAGAAAATGAATTATTTGATTCTGTATCATTTCATTTTTTCATATCTTCCTAGTTTGCTATGAAAATTAGATATTTCCATTTTGATGTAACAAGGGAGTTGTCAGTTAAAACTCTTAAGGGAAGTATCATTGCAACAAAGTTTTGTGAATCAGTCCCCATTAGAGCACATAGATGTTTTGTATCTGCAGGTCTCATCGTCATACCTATGATTGAATTTGATATAATACTCGGTATGGATTGGATTTCAGACCATGATGCAAAAAAAAAATTAAGAAGAAGGAGGTTGCTATTTTTGATGATGATGATATGGAACACCTTATCTTTAGAGTAGAATCATCACCACCTAATTCTTACCTAGATCCACCCCAGTAGCTCAACTAAATTCAATTATTGGGGTGGAAGAGTAAGTCATGACTTTGGGTGAGGAAAGGAATGTTCAAATAGATGATGTACCTATTATGGAAGAATATGTAGATGTGTTTCCAGAAGATTTACTTGGACATCCTCCAGAACGAGAAGTTGAGTTTTACATTGATTTAATTCATGGATCAAGTCCTATATCGAAGACCCCTTATAGAATGGCCACTGTGGAATTAGTTGAACTAAAGAGACAACAAGAGGAATTGAGTAATAAGGGATTTATTCACCCCAGTGTTTCTCCATGGGGAGCCCTTGTTCTTTTTGTTAAAAAGAAAGATGGATCTATGAGGTTATGTATCGACTACAGGGAGATCAATGCTATAAAAATAAAGAAAAAGTATCCCCTACCTCGTATTGATGATTTATTTGACCAACTGCATGGAGCTCAATAATTTTCAAAGATTGACCTTCGATCTGTATATCATCAATTTTGTGCGAAGAAGGAAGACATTCCGAATACATCATTTTAAACTAGGCATGGGCATTACAAGTTTACAGTAATGCCTTTTGGGCTAACTAATGCACCCTCTGTATTCATGGATTTAATGAATAGAGTTTTCAAGGAATATCTCGATGATTTTTTGGTGGTATTTATTGATGATATCTTGGTATACTCCAAAAGCTACGAATATCATGAAAATCACTTGTGCATTATCCTGAAGACTCTGAGAAGACATGAATTGTATGGGAAGTTTAGCAAGTGTGAATTCTGGCTTCAAGAGATTTCTTTTCTAGGTCATATTGTCTCTAAATATGGAATCTCTGTTGATCCTTCTATGACCAAGGCATTCCAATAATGGCCTACACTGATGAGTATAATTGAGGTATGCAATTTTATTTGTTTAGCAGGTTATTATCGACTTTTCTTCCTGAATTTTAAATGATTGGCTAACCCATTAACAAATCTCACACGTAAATGGGTTAAATTTGTTCGGATAAAAGAGTGTGAAGAATTTTTTGAAGAACTGATGATAATATTATTCAATGCTCCTATATTGAATCTACCATCAGGGAATGATGGATTCTTTATTTATAGTGATGCATCAAAGAAATGACTTGGTTGTGTCCTTATGCAGAATGATAGGGTTATTGCCTATGCATCACGATAGATAAAAATTCATGAGCAAAACAAACCTACTCATGATCTTCAGTTAGAAGATGTGATCATTGCTTTGAATATATGAAGACACTACCTTTATGGTGAAAAATGTGAGATTTATACTGATCACAAGAGTTTGAAGTATATTTTCTCACAAAAAGAACTCAACATGAGGTAAAGGAGATGGATTGAATTACTCAAGGATTATGATTGCATGATACACTACCACCCGAAGAAGGGAAATAAAGTGGTAGATGCTTTGAGCAGAAAATATCATGGAGTTTTGAACATGATGAGAGTTGAAAAAGATCCAATTTTCTTGGATCTAGTGAAGATGGATATGGGAATCACCATAGAAGGTGAAACCTCAATTCTTTTTCAAATAGTTGCCAAACCATCTTTATTAGAAAGGATAAAGAGTTATCAGACCGATGATGAAGAATTTCAAAAGAATATTAAAGATGTGAATGATGGGAGATTGAGAGACTGTGTATGAAGAAGGAATTTTGAAATTTGGGAAGAGACTTTGTGTTCCCTATATACCTGATCTGAAAAGGGAATTATTAGATTATGCTCATAGTTCCAATTTCTCTATACACCCTGGGAGAACCAAAATGTATATAGATTTGAAGTAACATTTTTGGTGGGACAACATGAAGAGGGAGATTGCCGATTTTGTATCAAGATGTATGGTTTGTCAACAAGTGAAAGCTATAAGGAAATAGCCCGGTGGAGTATTACAATATCTTCCCATACCAGAATGGAAATGGGACAATATTACGATGGACTTTGTCATGGGGATACCAAAGACTCCTGGAAGGAATGATGCAATATGGGTTACTGTTGATCTTCTTACCAAGACAGCACATTTTATTGCTATAAGAGAAGATATACCACTGGAACGTCTAGAAAGACTATATACTAATGAAGTTGTGAGACTTAATAGAGTACACCTATCGATTGTTTCTTATCGTGATCCCTGTTTTACTTCAAGATTCTGGAAGATTCTTCAGAAGGCCTTGGATATTGAACTTTGTTTGAGCACTGCCTACCACCCTCAAACAAATGGAATATCAGAATGGACGATTAAAAACATAGAAGACATGTTGAGATCTTGCTCACTTGACTTTCAGGGTATTTGGGATCAATATTTAACTCTGGTAGAATTTTCCTATAACAATAGCTTTCATTCGAGTAATCAGATGGCACCATATGAAGTGTTATACGGAAAGAGATGTCGCACACTAACCTGTTGGGATTATGTTGGTGTAAGAAAACTTGTAGGCCCAGAACTGGTGGAGGAAACAATGGAAAAGGTAAAGGTAATCTAAAACCACATCAAATCAGCTCAAAGTAGGCAGAAGAGTTATGCCGATAACTGAAGGAAGGATTTGGAATTTCAGGTAAGAGATCATGTTTTCTTGAAAGTATCTCCATGTAAGGGAGTTATACGTTTCGGTAAGAGGGGTAAATTTTTTCCCAGGTACATCGGACCTATCAAAATTCTAGAATTAATTAGGGCTGTAGATTTCCATTTGGCAAAGTCGCCAAGTCTCTCCAAAGTTCACGATGTTTTCCACGTATCACTGTTGAGGAAAGACATGCCTAACCCAACGCATTTACTCACCTATGATGAATTTGAAATGGAACCTGATATGTCTTATTGTGAAGATCCCATCAGGATTCTTGACAAGAGAGAACAAGTACTGAGAATCCGGACTACTCGTCTGGTAAATGTTTTGTGGAGTAACCATAAGATGGAAGAATCAATGTGGGAACCCGAGGAACATATGATGAATAACCACCCGAGACTTTTCATACAGTTGTATTCTAGAAATTTTGAGGATGAAATTATTTTATGGAGGGGAGAATTTAACACCTCGTGCATCCACGGTACGCTTCTCTTTGAATAATACAGTAGCGTGTGTTGTACACAACTTCGAGTTCTAACAAACACCACAACCAATCAAACTTGCCGTTATGAATAGTAATACACACTTTTTGAAATTTTATAAATTTTATTTTTCAAAATTGACATCATTTTTGGATTTGGAATATCAAAATTAGCCTAGGGTGATATTTTAGTATTTTTCTGAAAACTTTCAATTTTTTATGAATAGTGAAAAACACTCAGTCATGGTTTAAAATTGAATTTTTATTTAAATAATTATTTATTTTAGTTAAATTTAATTAAGTTCAAAATGGATACATAGTACCTATATATGTTCAATTTAATTCATTGGAGTTATTTTAGAATCATTTTAGATATATAAAAATTTTATGGAACTTTTCACCGTCTTTTACCCACCTCCTAGGAGAATTTGGATGTTCTCATAAAAAATATTTTTACTGCTTCTATGAGTGGAATTTAGAAAATATGAGAAACACGGTTAATATCATGGAGTAAAATTTGGTTCAATAAGATAAAAATAATATTTTTTGAATAGTAACTTCTTACTTTTATTTACCATGGTTAAAAGTAAATAGGGTAATTAAGAGTAAAAATGATATTAATATTACCCTAACACACATCCTAATTCTATTGTAAAAGTGTATCTAGACCAAAAAAACCTTATGAATAAAATATTATCATTTAGGTCCAATTGGATTAGATTATGAAATTTGTTATTATTTAATTAAAATAAGAGTTAAAAGAGTTAAAATCAAATTTTAATTACTAAAACATTTTTAATATACGGTTATACATAAGATAAATTCGATTGTAAATATTAATTAGAAATAGAAAAATATTTCCTACATAATGGTAGTTTATTTATAATTTTTAGACATTATATAATTTAATTTATTTATGACACAATGGTGATGCGGTAATTACCTAATTAATGAAATATTAAAATAATTGATATTATAAATATCCAAATAAATGTAATTTGAGACTTTTATGAATTACAATAATTTTATTAGTTATTATGACATGTTAGTAATGATTTAATTATGTTTTTTCTAAGTAATCATGCTGTTATGATTTTCACAAAAATCAAATACCAAATAGTGTCCAAATTGACATAATAGAGTTTTTAAAACAAATATTATATTTGTAATTGATATTCATTTCCTAAAAATCTAAGGTTCGTCCAAGAGACTTATATAATTATAGGTGAATCATTAATGGACCACTTGGGGGTCTCTTGGAAGTATATAGTATGTTTATTAACTATATAATATAAAAATACAAAGATACATTTTAAATGTCAAACTATTTAACTAAGAGTTAAATATAAATGATAAGGTTAATATAGTGATCCAAACATGTATAAAATCTATTGGTTGAAAGGATTTAGACCCATACCCACATTAAACTTTAAATAATCCACTTTTTAGCCATTAGAAACCGAATATGAATTTATTATAAAATAATATTTCTAGCATTTCCATAGGTGCCCCTCACCCCTCTTATAAAAGGGTACTCCCCGTTCTCTCAATTTCACACCTTCAAATCCATTTGACTCGGCCAAACCCTTCCCAAATATTCTCTAAAAATCTGTCCCATCAACCTAGAGTCCTTAGTTTGATTATAAATCCAACTTAAGGATCCCTTTTGATCAAATCAAAAGGAAGAACCCGAAGAAGAGGTATTGTTTTCGCCACCCTCTTTCAAGTTCCTTTCTTCTTCAACATATTCTTTCTTTGTTATTTCTATTATAAAATAATAACTACAATATATTCTATATACTGTGATGTTATTATAAATATGGTACAACCATATTCAGTATTCTATCCATCCTTTGAATGACATTTCACCATACATGCGTGCGTATGACTCACTGTCTCCACGTCGTGGTGTAATTGTTATTCAATAAATTATTATTTTGATGGGTATAATAATGATGTGTAATTCATGTAAACAATAAATATAACATGATAATGATTCTTTATATATGATATACCATCCAATTATATATTATTTTAAAATCAAAAGAATGATATTGTCGCTCGTGCGTACGTACGGACTACCGTCTCCATGAAGGCGATGAGGTTCATTCCCCATCATATCCATTCAAGACTAATTCTCGTTTGATTATTAAAATAAATGTTTAAGAACTTTGTATCTTTCTGGATATGAATAATATGAATCCTATCCATAAAAAACATGACTTATGTAACAAAACATATAAAATAAAATGAGTAAGTTAACACCTGAAACGACGATAATAATAAAATATTACTAACAAAGCATTATTAGAAGATCATATATGATATCATAATTATGTATATGGTTCTCGTATAATTTTATAAAAAACTTTAAACTATTATATAGTAGGTTAACATATCATTGACTAAGGAAAAGTACAACTTAAGGGTTTATTTCACAATCTCTTCATTATCTGAGGTTGTTTATACGTAATTATCTACTGGGACCTCTTTATTGTCCACATCCATGATTCTTAAAAATGTATTCCAAATCATTCTTATTATTTTAATGATAATGGGATAAATTCATGTATACCCTTGTTGTATTTTTATAAGAAGATTATAAATGAATATTTCTGTCATTTTCCAAACAAGGTCCTTTTTAACCTTTTCGGCAGAATTAAGGTAAGAATGTCTTTCTTTAACTTATACAGTGGGTGTGGCTATTTTCCACCATTATAAAATCGTCAAAGATTCCCTTAAAATATTATTAGAATATCTTCAAAGTAAATGTTTTATTTTATAATTATGTGACTTTTAAATTATTTCAAAAAAAGAGTTATTTCTCTTAAATAGTTTTGATTTCATTTATGTCAACATCCTTTGATGGATTTTAATCTTATTTGAAGTTGATTTATTATGATACAAAACATCCATATTGTATTGAATGTTTTTTGATATGGGTTTGTTATTTTTATACCATTCATGGTTTATGGAGAATGTATTGACATTTCGTATTCTAGTTTTAATACGAATGTTTATGTTACGTTTAAACCTCTTCATATGAGGAATGCATTGGACTTAATAAGTGATGGGTGGAGCCCGGTATAGCTCCTCGATGCATCGGTAGGTCTCATGAGACAAACTAGTGTCTTCGAACGAGTCCTTGACAAAATACTATTTGTATTCTTGGCACAAGGTCGTGACTATGTGGTTATGATAGTCTAGAATTATGCATTCCATCATTATGAAAGTGGTTATTGATATTGCATGTGATTATTTGACTAGTAGAATATCCATGTGAATAATTAAATGGAATTATTTCATTTTATATTTTCCATATTATGCTGAATTTCATGTTTAATATCATTTTGTTTTAGTTATACATTGCCTTAAATGTTTATGCTTATTTATTAAAGTTTTCGCTATATTGTTATCCATACTGAGCATATGAGCTCACCTCTTTCAATTTTTTATTTTTTCCAGGATGTGAAGAAGTAATTCATGAATGAAATGTAGGGATAGTATGAGGGGATATGAAGACAAGATTTTTTTGTAGTAGTTTTTGCTTTATGATGTAATGTAAACTTTATGAATGTATCTAGTTATTTCAAGGCTACTAAACTAATCGGTCTTTCGAGACTTGATCTTTTGTGATCATGCCAATATTATGTAATAATTCAATGAATCTAGGTAACGGGGGTTGGGGCATTAAAATTGAGCCACTTGGGAGTGATAATGACAATTTAGATTAATTAACTTAAAATAAAGGCAAAATTGACAACAGCAAATATCTTTTACTAAATTAATTTTTACAAGGGGTTATATAAATTATCTTTTTGACTATAAATATTCATTGGAAAGATAAGAATATTTACTATATCATGGTAGTTTTTTTATAATTTTTTGACATAAAATAATTTAAATTATTTATGAAACAATAATGATGCAGTATTTACCTCATTAATAAAAGATTTAAAAAAATCTGATTATACATATTAAATTAACATCCAAAACCTATCCAATTCTTATTAGATGATTTTATTTCGACCATGAGTCATCTTAGATTATACTTTAATTAGTTTTGGACCTTTATAAACTGAATATCATTATATAATAAAATAATATTTTCACACATTCCAAAAGATCGCCTCCTCCCCCTTATAAAAGGACACCACTTCTAACCAATTCCTCACACCTCTCAAGCCTTGTGGCTCGTCCAAAATCTACACAATTAAGCCCCATAAATCCCTCTAATCCTCCTAGAATCCTTAACTTAGGTAGAAGGGACTTCAATAAGTCCTTTTGGTTCAAATCAATGAAATTTACCCAAATTAAAGAAAGAACAAGGAACAAACAAGTCAAGTCGGACCCGAGGTAAGAGATTTTTTATCTCATTTTCCATTCTGTGTTATTTCCATTTCTCGCCCCTTATTCAATGCATGTGGTGTATTTCTTATTTCTGTTTGATATATATTATCATGATACTCTTTATATTCTTGGTATTATGTGACTCATTTGGTGGTTGTTAACTTTTGGTCATATGACTCGATTGATTATAACGAAGTAAGGGATTTTTCATCTCACTTTTTATTCCTGTAAGATTCATGCTATATTGGCCACTATTTCGGTTTTTGTGGAATATTTATTTTCCATGATTGTATTCATTGTGTAATATACTATAATATTTTTGGGTATTTACATCTTCATTTAATTATCCTTCTTTGATGTGGTGTATCTTTCATATGTTACCCAATCTGTAAGGAAACCTTTCACCATCAAATTTTTAAAAGACTTCTGTTTGTTATGTATTTTAATTTAAAAATTATAATGTTGGGATATGTTCTTATATATCTTTATTTATGTAAAATTTACTTCCAAGTGATGATATACCCTTTTTATCTCATCAACTCATTTTCTTAATTTTAAAGTGACGTCGTTAGGCTGTCGAATTTTTACAAGGGAACTTCTTAACCCAATTTCAATTATTTATGTTCAACTTTTACTTCTTGAATATGTCATCCTATGAATATTCTTGAATTTCCTATAATTGTTTTACACTTAATATCCACATATATTGGGTGTATTTATATTTTTCACACATAATTATGCGATTGATTTATCCTTAATTTAATGATACCATCATTATAAGGGATTTCATCTCAATTTACATTTCCATGGAGACAACATTGTTGTTATGAAGAAATTCACTCTTATATGGTGTATATACTATCATTTGACATATTATATCATGAATACCTTTGTTCTCATGATATTATAAAGTTATTATTAAATGTTATTCCTCAATTATTTGATTTTAATTTTCTCTCTTTTTGTTAAAAAAACTCTTTAACTAAAATATCATTTTAAAAGTTTAAAAGATTTATTCTTCTAAATAATTATCATTAATGTACATGTTTTCAAAATTGGTTTTAGTATTTATAAATATGGACATTAATGTTTTCAAATTATAATTCATTTAAAAGTTTCAAAGTGGTATGGGTAATGTTTTCAAATTATAATTCATTTAAAAGTTTCAAAGTGGTATGGGACACTTTGATTCAAAAATATCTTTTTAAACAGTTTTGAAAATGATTTGATAGAGCATTGTTTATTTCAATATCATGATTTGATATATTGGAATGTGGAAATGTTATCTTTCCTTTTTTAGATGTGTTATGTGTTATGATTATTTTATGGTTTTTGGGCATTCTTTATTTATACAGGTGGTTCTGTGATAAACCTAGGGTGGGTGAGCCCGAGATAGCTCTCCAATGCATTGGGTAACGTGACAGAAGTAAACGTGATGTTTCTCCTAATAGATTTATGGAATATACTGTGATGGGTATTACAAGTGTAACTCCCTATGTGGTTGTGATAGCTTCAATGTATGTTTGATATGGATGCCATAATTAAACTTTATGATTTACGATTTGTGTGTGTTATTCATAAATCTTATGATTTCGTAAGGTATATTATGATTTAAAAGTATAGTTTTATTGATTTGTATTTATTGATGGGATAATGTTTTCCTTCCTTATTTTATAACCCTTACTGAGCTTTTTATGCCCTTCTGAAGTTTTTGAAATGTTTTCCACAGGACATAAATATGAATAGGGTCAAGGATGGAATCAATGAAAAGTCATGTTGTCTAAAATACGAAACTAGACATGTTTCTTTTTAAGAGTATTTATTTTATGAAAAAATGGATACTGAGTAGTAGTGTCTACATGTAATATTTAAGTTGTTATGTAATAGTTGTGGCCTAATTCTCTAAAACTCTAAACCTGAAAATATCATCAATGTGAATTATTCATTTAATTAAATATTATATAATGTTTAAGGCGCGGTCCTTATAAAAATTATGGGCTAGTTGGTGGTTTTTATTTGTTTAATGTGTGGTGTCCAAAACCTAAATAATAATGAATTCCCTCTCACTTCCTATATAAACCCACTTAATATCCCATTCCTCTTCACTCAAACCATTTAGAGCTCGACCAACCTCTTCCCTCCTCTCTCTATAATCCTCCCAAGGTTCCCCAAGCTCCCAAGAATACTCTCTCAAGCCTCTCCTAAGACTTTGTGATCACACTTACAAGTAATGGATCCTCACATTCCTTCCTTTCTTAATTATTTCCAAGTATCCTTATATTGTTATTCCCTTTTATTTTCAATTAAAAATGTTAGGGTATGATTTTGTACCTACCTTACACTTCCATCCTTATATTTTAATGACGATATACCCTTTTCTCTCTCATTAATACCTCCCATGTACATCTATTACCTACCAAAATTCCATAAGATATTTCTCTCTCCTCATTTACATTCTGGAAATTATCTTATATTATGCATCTAAATTCCATTACATATGTTGGGATATTATGTTCCATTACCCTCTTACTTTCCATTTCATGTATAAATGATGAGATACCCCTTTCTCTCTCATAAAACCTTTTTAAAATTTCTATTTGACTTTGTTATGTTGCTGAAGTTACACCAAAATTTTCCATGCCAAAATAATCATGTAAGTGAATACCATACGCATTTCTCTATCAAGGTTATTCACCATTATGCACATGTACTTGTTTATTGGTTTGTTAAATTTATGTATTTAACATCTCTTCTTCATTGAATAAATAATGATTTTTAATGAATCTATGTTGTATGATCCATGTGGCACACTTATGCATGAAGTGAAATTTTTATAAAGGGTTTGCACTGATAGCTCTCCAATGCATTGGGTAAAGAATAGTATCATGATACATCATGTGAAATGAGTGTGACTCGTGTTAATTTGTGTGAAATAAGGGTTTACTCATGCTAATTCATGTGAAATGAGGGTTTAATCATTATTCATGAATAATGAGCCTTGGCGTATACTGATATCATGTTAACTATTGTTTTCATATTTCTGTGTTATAATAATCATGCTATATAATTCCTTTATGTTCATCTTTCTATTATGCTCAATTGATATGACTATTTCCTAACATGTATTTTATTCTTCATGTTATGCCTTTTTTACTCCTTTACTATGCTTTATAGCTCACCATTTTCTTATATGGGTCCTCAGGTTATCCCATGCGGTGGTAAGTACGAATGAATATTGTGGTTTTGTAAAAGAAGTTTTTAATAAAGATGTTGTATTTTATGTCTTAAGTTTTCATGTAATGTTCCTAATTTCCCAAGACACTAGACCTCTCGATACTTGGTGTTTTCTTAAGTGCATGTTTTTGTAATAAATCATGTTTAATTGTGTAATAAAGAGTAGGGTTGTTATATATCTGATATCCATCTTTTAGCCCTTGATGGATTCAAATCTCTAAGAATAATTCATGGGATTCAATTTATGGATCAACATCTTCACTATTATATAATATGTAAATATGTGTTTTCTTCTACTATTTAAACCTAATTGTAACAACATCTCTTTAGGAAATCCCTTCACCCATAAGGCGTTCATTGTGGTCTTTGACAGCCTGAGGGAGTCCAACTTTGCGGCAGACGAGCTGGCTCGTTGGGGCCGACCCGAGGAGCCACTTGTGGTCTTTGATAGCCTTAATTCTTTACCTTTGGAGTGTGTTAATGTGGTTTGGAAAGACTCTCTTGGAATTCACTATTTTCGTCCCCCGTGAAATGTAAGGTGGCTTTCTCTTGGTTTTAATAAAAAATAACTTTCAGCCATAAGGCGTTCATTGTGATGAGACTTTGGGAGACTCATGATTTCAATATATGATAGGTATTCGGTAGTGAATTCAATAGGTTCTTCAACAATATACCATTATGAAATACAACCTTCTAGATGACTTTAATTCTTGACATAACCTTTCAAAATATTCATATACCATTCAATGGGGTACATCCATCTATAATGGGCAGGACAACATTTTTGAACCTCTATGACCAAGTGAACCATCCAGTGGACCATTATATCAAAGAATGATGGTTGTAAAAACATTTATAATTCCCGTAATATGATTGAAATATTCTTATTCATGATGGGAAACATCAATGGGTCTACAACTTTACAATATACGGATTTGAAAAAGAAGTGGAGTTTGGTTAATGTATATCATACATTTTGAGGCAGAATGCAACTAAAATCAACAAGAATTAAATCTTGCATCAAAACATGACACTCATCTGATTTTAGTCCTTGTAACATCAAATTATTAATTGACATGAAATTATTGATATTTGATAAATACCATTTTGTAATTTTTACACTCATAAGGAGAAGTAAAAATTGAATTTTTTTCTTGTCTCGGTATAGTGTAAGTTCTTTGAAGAAGAAAAGTACGCCTTTTAACCTTCAATAGTTCCAACTCTTCCCTTATCCACATTTCAATCAAGTCCAACCAAGCTTGGATTCCCTATTTTGTTTATCCAAGAATATTTAGTAACGTTCCAATAACACTATCAAATACATTTTTTACATGCATGTAATTAAGAAAATATATGACATACAAAAATTTACAATACTGTAATTCAAATAAAATTGATCTCTTTTTCCAACCTATTTTTTATAGTTTTTTTAAATGGCTTATCGAAAACAATGTCAATATTTTTTACTTTTTTGTATAGTTTATTGCCCATTGTTTGAGATGGTGTTGTACCTTGTTTGATTTTAACATCTAATGTTGTCATCCAGGATCAATATTTATGTCATCGAGGTAAAAACAATTGATATCCTAAAAAAAGTCTTTGAGGAAAGTTTCAACCGAACTGAGTATGTCCATTTTTCACAAATGGCACACCCAAAAATTCATTTAATTCTATATCCTAATAAATATACATGAGTGGGGAAGTCGTTTATCATTACCTATAACATGGACCTCAATGTGAATTCTTCACTTATACGAGCATCGTACATTATAACACCTATATCCCACATCAATTTTATATCTTCGATCGATGGAGCCAAATAGACATCAATATCATTACTGGGTTGCTTTGGTCCAGATATAAGTAGAGACAACATAATGTATTTGCGCTTTATGTATAACCATTGTGGAAAGTTACAATTTACCAATCATATGGTACTCTTTACAAAAAAAAAGTATTTATTCTATCTATTGATAATGCAAGGTGAAATTTTCTCATATTGTCTCCAAATTCAAGAAACACATAAATAATTTTCATCTACTAAGGAGAATCTACAGGATGACGTAGCTTCCCATATTTAATTATTGTATATGCATGCCATGTTAATAGCCTTGCGATTTCCCGACATGCATATAGTCTTCAAAATCATGGAATGATAGGAAAGAACCATATAGATTTTGAAGTACTTGATTCATTTTTCTTGTATCGATCCATTCCACACTTGAAGAATTTTATTAGTCATTTATAGTATTTGAGAAACAATATGAAATCATTTAGGGAGGCAAGTATTTTTCAGATAACATTCCCTTTGAAAATAACATTCGTTTATAGTCATGTTTTCTGTATGGTAGTTCATTTTCATCTAGCAACATATATTTCAAAAGACCATATAGTTATGTAATGTGGTTTCAATCCATTCATTGCCAACATTCACATTATATAACTTCAATATAACTGACTCTATTGTGTATTTAGTAGAACCAATATACAGTGATTTCTTGGAAAAACTATTTAACTCCTCAAACAACTTTGGGAAACCATGAAGGTCGTCTTCAATTTTTGTTTCCATTTCTTCCATGTGTTCTCCATTTTCTTTTACAAAGGTATTCATATCAAATGATTCATAAACCATAGTGTCATCCCAATCTATGTCCACATTCAGTTTTTTCCCATGATCAGTCCAACATTTATAGGTCGGATCTATTCCATGACAAATCAAATGTTCTTCCAACTCCTCCATACTAATTTTTCTTGAATAACAAAAACATAAACACGGATATATGATTTTATAAGGGTTATTTTCATGATATTTTTCAAACTAGATGAACTCTTTAACTCCATCTTCATATTCATTTGTCAAAAGATTACTGTGCATCCATTTTTGGTTCAAATCCATCCTATTGGGTTTATAAATTTAGATTTGGAAGTTCTAAGTAAAAGTAAAAATAGAGGATATGTTTTAAATACACTCAATATGAATAGTATAAAATGTAAGGACAAGTTGATGATCTATATAGGTAGGTAAAAATAACTATGATTTTATTTTGTATTTTAGGGGTATTTTTCTAGTTTTACTTTAATTATTTGGAATATATTCACTATTAGGAAGTTAAGGAAGATTTATAAAATAAAGTTACAAATTATACAAATGAAGTTATGGATATTATTCAAATAATTACGTCCATGTTAATTGTGTCTCTAGTGTATGTCTCAGTTAATATTTAACTAGAATAGAAGCAGGGAACCAATGCAAACTCAATGAAAAGTATATTCCTTTGAGAAATAGATTTCATGGGATGGTTAAATAAGTTCACTAGGCAGAAAGATGTTTTTAAAAGAGGTCCAAAAGATTAAAATTTCACCAAAATATGAAAATTATTATTAATACATATAATGAAGTTATAGATGATGATTTCAAGTAGTGAAGTTTTTTTTAAAAAGATTGAGCATAAATCAGTTTCCCAACCCAAAGCCCCTAAAATTATTGAATAATAATATAAACAGGATGCATGAGGTGAAATTTTGTTGCACCAGCAAGGATTTTAAAGAAAAAAATATGATAAGATCAAAAGTGGAAGAAGCATCAAAATAGAACAAGTCATTATGGTGCAAAACAATGTTGATTCAAAGCTTGATCCTTACCTTCACGCAGATGTACACAAAATATTAGCTGCTGGTACACATAGAAAAATACCCTTTATCTGGCTTCCACCCTGATAAAAAAATGAGCAGTATCATTGGATATGGGTATCATTGGAATAATTCCAACAAATAAAACAACCAGTGGCCTGCATGATATAGATAGATAAATTAAAACCTCCATATGAGTTGATAATAAGAGCATAATAATTTCAAGTATTGAATGACATGTCTTGTTATATATAAAATTTCATATGAATGAGTGCAACAAGTTATATCATAATGACAAAATGTAGTTTCATATTTTTCATCAAGATCCAATTGACGATTTGGTATAAAAAATAAATCATACATTGGTATTCAATAAAAACAACATACCACAAATCATTCCCTAATGAGGAGCATCGGATGTGGGTAGATTCAATGGAAAGCTCTATATTATGATGGGTTCACAAATGGTCAGGGTTTTTTAAATAGATCGAGACCCTTTTATCAGTGCATACAAATAAGCGCTGATAAAACCAATATTTATCAGTGCTAAAATTAGAGCACTGATAAATTTTCAATTTATCTACGCTTTATTTAGCAATGATAAATCCGCATCTTTTTCAGTGCAAAAAAATTACTGATAAAGATTCTTTTATCAGATCTTATTACTAAAGCGCTGTTAATGGATTTAAAATTGTAAATATAAATAAAAAATTATAAATTTATAAATAATTTAGAAATATATATAAACATCAATATAGTAAATATATTCATTTTTAATTATATTTATTTTTAATTTTATTATTATTTATTTCTAAATATTGAAATACTTTTAAAAAGTATTATTTATTTCATTATATATATTTATGTATTACAGATACAAATTTAATAAATAAATATAAATATAAATATAGTAAATATATTCATCATTTAAGTAAAATTTTTTATAAATTTAATAATTATTTAAATATACATAATTATTTATTTCTAATTATATACATACTTTTAAGAAAATTATTTATTTATTACTATAAATATATAATTGTATAAATATATGACTATACATTTAAAAATATATTTATTTAAAAATATTTTTTGCAAATATATTTTTAACATTATTAATTAATATATAATTTTGAGTGCATGCATATATGTGAAAATGAGTGAAATTGAATAAATTAAGAATATAATTACACTTTAACAATATTGAAAAAATGGGTATGATCAGTGTGTGTGCATAATGTATATAAAAATGTATTAATTAAATATATTTGAAATCATTATAACACACATTCGATCTATATTAAATTGAAAAATTAAACGACATTCAATTATATGTTGATTACCTTACAATTAGTCAATATTTTTAATTCATATTAATTTTTAATTATATACCATTATTCCATAAATATATGACCATTTAATGTAAAGCACATAAATATTTTTTAATATATAAATCATATTTATATACATTAATATATATCTATATATTTAATATATACCATTTAATAACATTAATTATCAGAATTATCTAATTAATAAAATGTTAAATATTTAATATTGTATAATAAATCAATTCATTCTTATCAATAGTTTAATTAATAACTTTTTTAATAAACAAATTTTTTATTTATTATTTATTTCATTATTTCATTATTTCATTTTATCAACGTTAAAAATGAGTTGATGAAAGAAATATTTATCAACTCTAAGAATAAAGCATTGAATAAGTGTATCCTTTATCAGTACTAAAACTTAAGTGTTGATAAATGATACCATTTATCATCACTAAAAATAAAGAGATGATAAAGGATACCCTTTATTAGTGCTAAAAATAATGTTCTGATAAATTTTTCCTTTATCAGCACCAAAATAAATACGCTGATAAAAGGTTAAATGTATCAGCGCTTTCTTTAGAACTGATAAATATGCCATTTATCAGTTTTTTATTCTAATGCTGATAAATAACACCGTTGTTAAAGTCCAATTTTTTAGTAGATAATTATAGTTGAATGGCTTATGGATCTTATCTAATACACATGTACATTCATCCATCTCACAGAATAGTAGAGTAAACTGTGATTCTGAATAAAAGTGGGGGAAGAATATTTTCTGAAGACAATTGAATATAGTTTTGGATGAGAAGACATTACCTTATAATTTCTTTGAATTTATTATTAATAATGGGGAGAAGAAAACTATATTTATATAGTGAATTAGTATTGACAATGCATGGAAAGGGGGTATTGAAGAAATCAAATGTTTTTTTAATAATTTTGAAAAAGAGTGTTTTATTTTATTCAATGTATATATGCGAAATAAATTCAATATACGGAGATGATTTGGTGGTATATAAATGAGAAAATTTATTTATCTTGTTGTTCTCCTAGAATATTTGGATGGAATGGTTCTTGGAAATTTAGATATAAATAATTCAATTCTTTTATCCTAATTTATATAATTAAATATGATGAAACAAATACTGATTAAAGAGGTAGTAGGAAATGAAGTAAATTAGAAATTTTTTTAGTTTATCTTTATTGTAAATATTGACTTTTGTCGAAGAGATAAATTTGTTGAGCAGGTGTTGTTTTCAACACTACATAATATTGTTATTTAATGGGGGAGTTTATATTAATACTATATCTCTTTATGAAAATTTTGATGCTCAAAAATACCCTTAATTATTTTCTAATAATTTTATTTTTGTATTTTGCAGGAATTTATTATTTTATTTTACTCTTTAAATAACAGGAATTTATTACTAAACTATTCATATCTAGCGTGTTCTGAAAACACTGTTCATGCACTACTTATTTGGAATCTGCTTGAGCATGTTCTCGAAACACTGTTCATTCTCTACGTGGATAAACGTAGTGTAATGATGAAAAGAGTGTATACTTTTTGAGATAAGGAAAAAGTATGGTTAATCAACCTTACGTTATCGGAAAAGTATGAAAGAAGAACCCTACGTTAGGAAGGAACCCTACGTTTCGGATATCAGAAAATTATGGAAGGAGAACCGTACGTAAATGTTAAACGTTACGTTTATTTCTCAAAATTATGGTTCATCAACCTTACTTTTGTAAGAAACGATATGTTCTTGGAAAATTATGGATCAAGTAAAAGTATGGATCTTTTATCGTACGTCTGAAAGTTTAAGAGAAAATTGTGGATGACCAACCCTATGTTTGGAATGAACCTTACGTTTATTGTCAAGTTTCCATTGTCAACCTTATATTGTGAACCATACATTGTGAACCTTACGTTTGAAGACTACCTCATCAACCTTATGTTTAGGGGATGCATACAGTTCAACTCAACCTTATGTTTAGTGTCGGAGAATTTAAAGTCAATCATTTTATGCAACGGTCAGTACACTGATTATTAGGCGTAATTCAAGCCAGATTTGAAGCTGATTTCAAAGTACGATTATGACTGATTGAAAACAGTTTTATCAATGTTTTGATCGAATTAAAAGGTGCTTTTTATGCAGAGTCTTTAGGGAAGTTACGACTACTCTGTAAAATTCCAATGTTTGAATATCGCGAGTAAAAAAGGTGACTTTTTTGGATCTCATTTTACAAGAGAAGTTCATATCATTATTTTATTTATATATTCTTTTTAGAAATTCATAAATATTTATTGATCATGTGTGATCTCTTGATTATTCTAAAAAGGAAAAACAGAGACTACTGAAACATACCGATTTTCTGTTTCAAAAGGAGCTTTAATGCTCTGTTTTGTTAAAGAGGAAGGAACACGATAGAAGATTCACTTGTTCTATATTGAAGATCTACTGTGGATATGTCTCTTATAAAGTTGTGAATTAATTTTTTTCTATATTTATTGCAACGAGATCGACTCAGAACGTCTCTTATGTGAAGATTATTATTTTTGAAGGTGAAGATCTACCTATTGTCAATTTCATGCTGTTGCAATTGTGAAGAACATCTGGAAAGTATTTTCAGAATAAAAAAATCTTTCTTTTGTATTATTGAGTGATCGGCTTCTCGTACTAAGCTGTATAGGTTTTGTAAGTAAACAAGAAGGCTTTGTTTTTCCTTGGATTGTAAAGGTGTCAACTGCCTTTACTCAGTTGTGAACCGGTCTGTTGAAACGAGGACTGGATAGTGAAAATCACCAAGCTCGTGGAGTAGAGTGTTGGTGGAGAGGATTAGGGGCCTTCTGTTTCCCAAACCATTATACATCTTTTGTTTATGCTATTTAAATTTCTGCTGCATCATTTTATCTAATTAAAGTTAAAAGGCATAACACAATCTCATAATGATTTTTGAAAAGACACAATTCACCCCCCCTCTTGTGTATATTTGGTGTAATACGATCCAATAATTGGTATCGAAGGTTGAGCTTTCTGACAAAGCTTTAACAAGGTGAAAGTGATTATACACAGAGTAAGATGACTAATATAAGAGAGGGAATGTCTATGGTCAGAGCATCATACTTCAATTGAGAAAACTATGGATGCTGGAAGTCGCGAATGATTATCTATCTGAAAAACCTTGGATACAAAGTATATTCCAAGATTCTGACTCCATATAAAATACCAAAAAAACCTGAAACATGGAGTGCAACTATAGAAGCAGATTATGACATGAACTCAAAGGCAATAAATGTAATTATATGTTTTCTAAGACTTTATGAGTTTAACAGAGTATCTCAATGCCCAACAGAATATGAAATGTGGCAAACTATTATTGTTCCATACAAAGGAACTAACAATATCAGGGAAATGAGATATCCAACTGGTAAGCTTAAATTTGATACATTCAGAATGGTTGAAGGTGAGAGTATTACTCAAATGAATGGAAGATTAACTGATATTTTCAATAACATAACTACCTTGGGATATCCCATTAAACAAGATGATCAAGATTTAAATGTCTTGAGTGTTCTTCTTACAAAATGGAATGGAATCTCTGTATCAATCAGACAGTAAACACCTGTCAAAGATTTAACCATGAGAGAACTGATTGGAACATTAATGATGTTTGAAGCTGATATGGAAGATGAATCTAATGAACATAAAGTTCTTATCAAAATAGATGATGATTCCTTGAAAGCATCATCATTGAGAAAAAACAAAAAGATGAAGAAAAATGTAAAAGAGAAGTCAAAGAGTTCTGATTTATCTAATTCTAATGTGGAATTGGCTCAACTAGCCTAAATATTCAAAAAATTATATAGAAAGAAGACTGGATTCAAAAAATCCTTCAAAAAGGATGACAAGGAAGCCAAATGATATGAATTCAAGAAAATGGTGCATATCAGACCTGACTGTCCTCAACTAAAAGAAGACAAGAGAAAGAAATTTTTCAAAACAAATGACTATGAGCATAAGGACAAGAAAGCCATGAAAGCTACATGAAGTGTATCTGAAGACTCCATTAGTACTTTTCAATCAGACTCAGATAAGGAGGAAGCAAATCTAAAATCCATCATGTGTTTTATGGCAGAAATAGATGAGGTACAATATTACTACTCTTCCGATTCTAGTTCTGAATCTAATTACTCTAATGAAAAACTTGCAGCCTACAGCAATATGCTTGAAGAAAAATATAACTCACTATTTATGAAGCATAAGTCTTTAAATAATGTTCATAATGTCATTTATGATGAAAGAGAAACAATGATGAAACAATATAAGTATTTAACTAAAAAATTTGATTCAATTAATTCTAATAATACAGATTATGAATCAAAGATAAACTCACTACAAACTGAAGTAGAAACTTATAAAAATGCATCCCTTGTTTTTACTAAAGGATAAAATTCTTTAAATGAAATCTTTTGGAAAATTTCATTAAAAATGAAAGATTTGGAATTGCCAATAAAGGTGAAAAACCCTAGTTGTACAAAATCTATTTTATTCCAAGTGAAAAATTACTAAATTGTAATTACTATGGAATAAGGGGACATATTTCTAAAAACTATTTCTTAATACAACCCCATATAAATGGAATTAAGAAATCTTTTGTATCAACTGATTTATTTGACTCATTTGAAATTAGGAAAGCAAAGTAAGTCTGGATTCCCAAATCCTTGCTAGCTAACACCACTAGACCCAACAAAATATGGGCACCAAAGAAATATGTGTAAATGTCTTTGCAGGGATCAGTTCACAGGAGAAAAAAGGTCATATGGTATATGGACAATGGTTTTTCAAGACATATGAGTGGAAACTCATTGAATTTATCTACACTCACTCAAAAAGATGGCGGACTTGTCACCTTTGTTGATAATGCCAATGGAAAAATCATTGGTATTGGAACAGTTGGAGATCTAGAAGCTGTCTCAATTAATAAAAAACTTATGTACAAGGATTAAAACACAATCTGATAAGTGTCTCTCAACTATGTGATGATGGATATTCTGTTTATTTTTCTAACAATTGTTGTTATGTTTTCAAAAATAAATTGTTAAATTTCGAGCACCAAGAACTGATAATGTGTATATCCTGGATTTAAATTCCTTGTGTAAAAAACAATTAAATTTCTTAACTAATAAAATGAATGAATCTTGTATCTTGTATAAGAGACTTGTACATTGTAATGTATATGTTTTAAATAAGTTATCTAAGAAACATTAAGTTTCTGATTTTCCTTGTCTCAAAGTTAAAAGTGACAGATTCTGTGATGCGTGTCAACTTGGCAAGCAACACAAATCATCCTTCAAATCTGTTAACAAAATTGCTACATCTAAACCTCTATAACTTATCCGTATGGATTTGTTTGGACCTTCAAGAGTATCATGCTTGTCTGGTAAATTATATGTATTTGTTTTAGTCGATGACTATTCTAGATTTACATGGATTTTTTTTTAAATTTAAAAATGAATCTTTTACTTTATTTGAAAGTTTTTGTAAATCTGCTCAAAAATGAAAAAGGTTTTAAAATAATTTCATTAAGAAGTGATCATGGTGGAGAATTTAAGAATCAGGAATTTAATTCCTTCTACTCAAGTATGGGTATTAAACACACCTTCTCTGCACCTAAAACACCTCAACAAAATGGAATTGCTGAAAGAAGAAATCGGAATATTCAGGAAATGGCTAGGACTATGCTAAATGAATAAAGTCTTTCTACCTACTTTTGGGAAGAAGTTGTAATCACGACCTGCTATATAATGAATAGAGTTTTAATTAGACCTCTTTTAAAAAAGACACCCTATGAACTTTGGAATAACAGAAAATCTAAAGTGAACTAATTTAATGTTTTTGGATGCAAGGTTTACATCTTGAACACCAAAGATAATCTGGGTATGTTCGATCCAAAATCTGATGAAGGAATCTTATTAAGATATTCAGCTACCTCCAAAGCTTATAGAATCTATAATAATAAGTCAATGATTTTTGAAGAATCAGTTCATGTGAAATTTGATGAATCTGATCCCTTTGAGAAAAGGATAGATCAAATGGATGAATCTGACTCTAATGATAACATGAGGCTTGAGAACTTGAAAATTATTTTGAAAAAGATATAAATGAAATTCAGTCTAGTTCAAAAGAGCATGATACTGAAGAACCTATAAGTGTGTATCCTAGACAGACTAGAACCCTAAATAATCACCCTTTAGAAACTATAATAGGTGACTTAGATACAATAATAAAAACTAGAAGAAATATAGGAAATCTTGTAGAATTCTCTGCCTTCCTATCCCAATTAGAACCCAAGACTATAGAAGAAGCTTTAGATGATGAAATCTAGATGATAGCAATGCAAGAAGAATTAAACCAGTTCAAAACAAATGAAGTCTGGGAGTTAGTTGAAAGACCACAATACTATCCAGTGATAGGAACCAAATAGGTCTTTAAAAATAAGCAAGATGATCAAGGAATAATAACTAGAAATAAAGCTAGACTTGTAGCTAAAATATATAATTAGGAAGAAGGTATAGAATATGATGAATCATTTCCACCTGTAGCAAGACTAGAAGCCATTACAATCCTCTTAGCCTATTCATCTCATATGAACTTTAAATTATTTCAGATGGATGTTAAGTCTGCCTTTTTAAATTGTTATTTAATGGAGGAAGTTTATGTTGAGCAACCACCTGGTTTTGAAAATTCTCAAAAACCGGATTCTGTTTTTAAACTTACAAAAGATATTTATGGCCTTAAACAGGCACGTAGAGCTTGGTATGAAATATTAAGCTCTTTTCTTTTGAAAAATTATTTTACAGTTGGAATGGAATATCTAACACTGTTTAAGGAAAATTAGAATTCTAATATTTTATTAGTTCAAATTTATGTTGAGGATGTAATTTTTGGATCAACTAATAATACCATTTGTCATGAGTTTTCAAAGTTAATGCAAAAATAATTTGAAATGAGTATGATGGGAGAACTAAATTTCATTTTAGGACTTCAAATTTATCAAAAATGTTTTGGAAATGTTTTGAATCAAAGAAAATACATTACTGATTTATTGAAGAAATTTTGACTTGAAAACAGCAAGACATATACAACTCCGATGTGCACTAATATAAAACTTGATTTGGATGAAACTGGAAAATCAGTTGACAATAAGTGATATAGAGGTATGATTAGTAGTTTATTATATTTTACTTCTAGAAGACCGGATATAATGTATTCAGTATGTCTTCGTGCAAGATTTCAATCAAATCCTAAATAATCTCATTTAACTGTTGTTAAAAGAATTTTTAGATATTTAAAAGGAACAATTTTGCAATCTCTTCTTTATCCCAAAACATCTGATTTTAATTTGATATCATATTCAGATGCAGACTTTGGGAGTTGTAGATTAGATAGGAAAATCACTTTAGGAACTTGTCACTTTTTAGGAAAATCATTAGTGTAATGGTCAAGTAAGAAACAAAATTCAGTTTCCTGGTCAACAGTTGAGGCAGAATATGGTTCTGCTGGCAGTTGTTTTGCATAGGTGTTGTGGATGAAAAACACTCTTATGGACTTTGGACTGAATTTTAATAATGTGCCTATTTTATGTGATAATACTAGTGCTATAAATATTTCAGAAAATCCTATTAATTATTCTAGAACCAGGAATATTGATATCGGACATCATAATCTAAGAGATCATGTTCTTAAAAAGGATATATCTTTGGAATCTGTAAGTACTGAAATTAAATTAGCTGATATTTTTACTAAACCACTTCCCACTAAAAGTTTTGATTTTATTAAGGGGAGCTAGGTTTAGTTGATTTTAAATAAAATTTTATTTTACTATAGTAGTTCATTATTTTTAATTCTGCTTAAAAATAATTTAGCTATTTTGTTTTTCAAACAGAATAAGTTTCTTTTCCCCATGTAATCTATTTTATTAATTTTTAAATATATGTAATGATTAGTAAAAACACGAGAATCAAGGTTATCATAAACCCTTTCGACTTTTAAACCGTTTCATTTCTACCAAAACCTTTTCGAACCCGCAAACCGCACCTCTACTTGTCAACCCTAATCTTCGAACCTTTGAAACCATAACCTTCAAACCTTCAGAGATTCTCGCAAAGATGGAAAAGACTAAAATATCCGATGAAGCCGAAACCAGCAGTGCCAAGAAACAACATTCAGAAGGAAGAAAAATCTTACAGGGCAAGGCGATCGATCTCGAATGGCTTTATCAGACAAATTTCATGTTGAAACAAGCACTGTAATTTCCGAATATCGAATAGACATTCAACAGTGAGAATATGGACTTTCTGTATGAGGTAGAGCTTTGATACTTCTTCAAATCTGTATAGTTTAGTCTGAGAGATACTAAGGACGGTATGATGGCTAAGATAGAGGATATGTATTTCACAATCTCGACAGTAGAAATTGGTCAGATTCTCAACTGCCCTCATGAGGGAGTTTTTCATTTCGATTTGAAAAATATTGTAGATTTTGTGCATAAATCAGAGGACATAATATCATTTCTCTTTGGTATTAAGACTATAAATAAAATATTCACCAAGGACTTGGAGCCTGATCAAAAAAATTTGGTCTAATTTGTGCAAACAGGGATTGCACAAAGGATGTCTGAAATGGAAAAGATATTATATCCCGATATGTATATAATGCATATTTCGCTCAATGATGTCAAACTCAATTTTCCTAGGTATATGGTTAGATACCTGAGTTATTGTTGTCATATTGAAGCCCGAATGAAATTTTATCCTTTTGGTCGATTCATCTCCAAGCTGTTGTTTACGAAGGACATGGTGAGACTTGGGGATGCCAGAGTTCGCTGTCATCACAGTAATGTGTTTAATGCTGGAACTTTAAGAAAAATTGGCTATTTCTGGATTACTATCAAAGGAAAACTTTTTATACTAGGAGCATATGATGAATCAGAGAGTTCCCAAGCTCAATCTGCAATGTCCAAGGAGGGACAAGCTGAATCGAGAGTCAGCACTGTGGCAAGGAGGAACAAATTTTAATTGGAAGAAACTGGGGAAGAAAGAAGTCAGGAGGGACTTCAGACTCAGAGGAGAAGACTTGTGATTGAGGAACTTACTTCCCCTAACATAAATACAAGAGATTTACTCTCTTACAACTTTTTCAAAGAAAAGGTTGTTGAACAACCTCAAGAACAGAATGTCACTTTTACAGATCCTGATCCTGGAAGAATTGTAGTTCAAAGATCAGAACAACAGGTTGTAGCTGATGTTCTTGTTTTACTTCAACAAGAAAAGGAGGAAGAGCCTGGTGAGGAAGTGGCCATACCTTAGGAAACTCCAGAGGATATCATTTTAGATATTTCATTGGAAGAGAAAATTGCAGATGTTCATGATGACCATGCTTTTGAAGCTCACACAGAAGTTCTTCAAGATGTTTTTTCTATAGAAGAGTCTGAAAAGGACTCTGAGGAAAAATATGTGGACCAACCTACTCAGGACAAGGAGAAAGAAAAATCTGATGCTGAATCATTACCTTTAGTACTACTACATCCCACAGATCCTGAGAATGTGAATCAAGCACTGGGTTCTTCTAATTCAAGGAATAGGGAAGTTGAAGAGTTTTATAAAAAGTTATCTCAAATTCAATTTGAGAATGATTCTTTGAGAAGCACTTTAGCATCAAAACAGTTGAAATTTCAAAAGATTAAGGAGAGTTCTGTTTCAAGGAAAGAAGATGAAATTTTTAAAGAGGATATGCTAAATGATGTTGCAAAATTGAAATCAGACATGGTTATAAAATCATATTTCTCAGATCTTAAGTTGTTTATGGAGACACAATTTGCATCAGTTGGGAATAGTGCTGCTAGTGGATCAGGTACTTTAACTGATTTAATCAAGAGATTTCAAGCTATCACAGCTTCAATGAGCAACATGAATGACTTGCTGAAAGATATTCAGTGCAACAGTGCTCCATTATCAATTCTATTAGATAATCAGAAATTCTTGGTTCATCAATTGACATCCAGTGAGCTAGGAATCCGCTCTGTCTTAGATAAATTCACAGATAAGCTGTTTTTTTATGGAGAAAGAAGAACGACTTCATGTGTTTTTTAGAGTCAATCTCATTGAAAATATTCATATGACTCAAGAGGCCAGGAATCTTACTATTCATCTCGGTGAGGGATTAATGATAAGTTTTAGATAACAATTAGAATAAATCAAGTCTACAGTCCAGAGAAGATAAACCCTACCTATTAACTATTAAAACCTTGATTCCTGTATTTCTTATTTTGGTACTTTTAATGAAAATCTATTTCATTATATTTACTTGTTTTACTATTCTTATTTAGATATGCAAGTAATCCAGATTGAATTATTATTAAATAGTTAATAATAGAATTTACCTATAGTTTAGTGCAACATTAAATGTGTTAAAATCCATCATTTATCATTCTTTTTGATATTACAAAAAGGGGGCGAAATTTGGATAAACACAACAATTTATTTTATGATTTTAAACCCTTATTTAAATAATTTCCTGTATATCTAATATTTTTTGGATTTATACATATTTATACATATAAAACAATCTATTTTAATTTATTAACAGTCATTTATTATAAAGGGAAATTTTCTTTTACTTTTTATTCAGAGGGATAAATTTGGATAAAACTAAAAACTTTTATTTTATTCTTTACATTTATTTTTAAAGAAAAATAATTTTATATAAAGGGGAGAAATTTATTTTTAATGATAATACAATGTTTATTTATTTAAATTTTTTTGTTAAAATTAAATATTGTTTTATCTTTTCAAAATTCTAAACTTTAAGTAACTAATTTTGAATTTTAATTTCATTTAATAAGTATAATTATTTTACGGGTTTTGTGATCATCAAAAATGGGGATATTGTTGAGAAAGTGTTGTTTTCAACAATATATAATATTTTTATTTAAAGGGGAGGTTTATATTAATACTCTATATCTTTAGGACAATTTTGATGCTCACAAATACCCTTAATTATTTTCTAATGATTTTATTTGTTAAGTATTTTGCAGGTATTTATTATTTTGTTTTACTCTTAAAATAATGAGAATTTATTACTAAAGTATTCGTATCTAGCGTGTTCTGGATACACTATTCATATGCTACTTATTCAAAATCTTCTTGAGCATGTTCTCAAAACACTGTTCATACTCTACGTGGATAAACTTAGTGTAAGGATGAAAAGAGTGTATACTTTTTGAGATAAGGAAAAAGTATGGTTAATCAACCATATGTTATCAGAAAAGTATGGAAGAAGAACCTTATGTTAGGAAGTAACCCTACGTTTGGGATATCACAAAAGTATGGAAGGAGAACTGTACATAAATGTTAAACATTATGTTTATTTCTCAAAAGTATAGTTCATCAACCTTTCTTTTATAAAGAACCATACGTTCTTTGAAAATTATTGATCAAGTAAAAGTATAGATCTTTTATCGTACTTTTGAATGTTGAAGAGAAAAGTATGGATGACCAACCCTACGTTTGGAATGAACCTTGCGTTTGTTTCCAAGTTTACATTATCAACATTACATTGTGAACCATACATTGTGAACCTTACGTTTGAAGACTTCATCATCAACCTTATGTTCAGAGGATGCATACAGTTCAACTCAACCTTACTTTTGGTGTTGGAGAATTTAAAGTTGATATTTTTATGCAACTTTCAGTACGCTGATTATTAGGCGGATTTCAAAGCTGGTTTAAAGCTGATTTTAAAGTACGATTTTGACTGATTCAAAACCGTTTTATCAATGTTTTGATTGAATTAAGTGGATATTTTTATGCCGAGTCTTCATGGAAGTTACGAATACTCTGTAAAATTCAAATGTTTGAATATCACGAGTAAAAAAGGTGACTTTTGTGGATCTAGTTTTACTGGAGAAGTTCTTATCGTTCTTTTATTTATATGGACTTTTTAAAAACTGCATCGATATTTATTGATCATGTGTTATCTCTTTATTATTATAAAAAGGAAAAATAGAGACTACTGAAACATATTGATCTGATGTTTCAAAAGGAGCTTCAAAAACTCTGTTTTTTTAAGAGGAAGGAAACGATAGAAGATTCACTTGTTCTATATTGAAGATCTAATGTGGATCTGTCTCTGCTAAAGTTGTGAATTATTTTTTTTCTATATTTACTGTAACGGGATCGACTATTAATGACACTTATGTGAAGATTATTATTTCTGAAGGCGAAGATCTACCTACTGTCAGTTGCATGTTGTTGCAATTATGATGAACATCTGGAAAGTATTTTCAGGATACAAAAATCATTCATTTCTATTCTTCAGTGATCGGATTCTCGTACTAAGCTATATAGGTTATGTAAGTCAACTAGAAGGCTTTTTTCCTTGGATTGTAAAGGTGTCAACTGCCTATGCTCAGTTTTGAACCGGTCTGTTGAAACGAGAACCAGATAGTGAAAATCACCAAGCTCGTGGAGTAGAGTGTTGGTGGAGTTGACTAGGGGCCTTCTGTTCCCCGAACCACTATATATCTTGTGTTTCTGCTATTTAAATTTCCGCTGCATCATTTTATCTGATTAAAGTTAAAAGGCATAATACAATCTCATAAAGATTTTTGAAAAGACAAAATTCACGCCACTCTTGTGTATATTTGGTGTAATCTGATCCAACAAAATTTACTAAACAAAAAAGTATTTTTGGAGTTAGAATCATTAAATTGAGTGAATAATTCTATATGAATTATAATAATTCTATTATAGAGTATTTATATGGTAAAAGTGATAGTCAAGAAAATCTATTATATTGGAATAATATGATAAAGGAATTTATATGTAAGAAAATTATTGAGAGTAATTATTACAAAGGGAATATATGTTCATTATATTAAAAAAAATTCTAACGCTCAACTAATATCACACTCGAGCATCCATCCTTCATAGGTACAACATCCAACCTCAACGATGGAGCCTTCCAATAGTGGATATGGAGGATAAAATCACATGTTCAGGTTAAAACAAGCATGAAGTGTGTGGGAAGATGTTGAGTAGTGGCAGTGCCACTATACATAGCTATATAGAAAAGGAATGGTTATATAGTGGGGTAGATACACATGAGACATTGATAATGGTATAGAATGATCGATATGATAAACGATTAGACAGCCAATAATAAGTTTGATAATGGATTCTCAACATTGAGGTTACTTCTCATAACTTAGAAACATCGGTGTGGTAGTTTATGCGACAATGTTAGGGGAGTATTCTCTATAAAGCATTGTGTGCATCGATATTCTTGGGTTTTAATGAATTTTTTGTTTCACCTAAAACAGTGGAGTGATCATCCATGGTATCATAAGGATATATGTTCTATAATCTAAGAGAAGTAAAATATTAAAGCACATATAGGTTATAGTAAACCTGTATTCTTTTTCAATGTCTTTGTAACACCCTGAGATGTTATGAAAAATATTCTTTTTAATTTCATTGATGACTTGTGTTGTACGCTACACCAAAAGGAGCTTTCATTATACGCATATCTGACTTGGATTGCATTATACGCAATCACGACCTTCCACGATAGCGTGTGTTGTACGCAATACCAAGTTTCACTAAGCAATGATTTGTTATATAAACTAGATGTTAAGAATAGTAATACCCACTTTTTGAAATTTTTGAAATTTTATTTTTCAAAATGGAAATCATTTTTGGATTCAGAATATTGAAATTATCCTAGAGAGGATTTTTGGTATTTTTCTGAAAACTTTCAATTTTTGATGAATAGTGAAAACACGAGGTTACTATTTAAAAAACGACTTTTTTATTTAAATAATAATTTATTTTATTTAAATTTATTATAGGTCAAAATTGATATATAATACCTATATATGTTCAATTTAATTCATTGGAGTCATTTTATAATAATTTTAGATATATATAAAAATTTTATTGAACTTTTCACCGTCTTTTACCCACCTCCTAGGAGAGTTTGAAAATTTACATAAAACATAAATTTACCACTTCTGTGAGTGGAATTTTAAAAATCCGAGAGGCATGATTAACATCAAGGAGTAAAATTTGTTTCAATATGATAAAAATATTTTTTGGTGAATAGTAATTTTTTACTTTTTTTACCACGGTTAAAAGTAAATAGGGTAGTTGAGAGAAGAAATGATATTATTATTACCCTAAAACATGTTCTAATTCTATTGGATAAGTTTAATTCGACCAAAAACAACCTTAGGAATAAAATATTACCATTTAGGGCCACTTGGATTAGATTTGTACATTTATTATTATTTTATTTAAAGAAGAATTAGAATAGTTAAAATCAATGTTTAATAACTAAAAATTTTTTAATATAAGGTTATACATAAGATAAATTAGACTATAAATATTAATTAGAAAGCTAAAAAGATTTCATAAATAATGGTATTTTATTTAATATTTATATACATTAAATAAATTACTTTTATTATGACACAATGATGATGCATTAATTACTTTATTAATGAAATATTAACATATTTGATGTTATAAATACCCAAATAAATGTATTTTTAGACTTTTTATGAATTACACTAATATTATAGGTTAATATGACATGTTAGTATTTATTTAATTAACTTTTTTTAGAAATAATTATGCTTTTATGATTTTCACAAAAATCAAGTACCAAATAGTGTCAAAATTGACATAAAATATTTTTTAAAACAAATATTATATTATTAATTGTTATTTTATTCCTAAAAATTTAATGCTCGGCCAAATAACATATATAAGGGTATATATATTAATAATGAACCACGTGGGGTTTTTTTTCTTATTATTGTAATCTTATTAACTATATAATGTAAGAAAAAAAAAGACACGTTAAAAGTTAATTTATTTAAATTAGAGTAAAATCTAAGTGATAAGGATAAAATAGAAACCTAAATTTTCCTA
This sequence comes from Viscum album, assembly GCA_963277665.1. Taxonomy (NCBI): domain Eukaryota; kingdom Viridiplantae; phylum Streptophyta; class Magnoliopsida; order Santalales; family Viscaceae; genus Viscum; species Viscum album. The sequence continues at coordinate 1,472,520,474 of OY728132.1, read as the reverse complement.
AAACCTATTTATTTAAAGGATTTCGACCCATCCCCACCATATATTCTAAATAAATCAAATTGGAGCTATTAAAAACCGAATATGGATTTATTATAAAATAATATTTTATGTTTTTCCAATGGTGCCCCTCTCCTCCCTTATAAAAAGGGCACCCCTTCACTCCTCTCTTAACACCCTTTTGAGCATTTAATCTCGTCCAACCCCTACCCTTTTCTCTTCTACACTTCCCTTGAAAAATTCTGGAGGTTCTGGTTTTCTGAAAAGACCAACTCTACTTCCTTAAGAGGAAGCTTAAAGGAGGTGCGTCGAAGAAGATGTAATCTTTTCTTCCGATTCTCTCAAGTTTCTATCTTCTTATACTTCTTCTTATTTAGTTGTTTCACTATAAATTAATAACATAAGTATAAATCATATATTTATATGTTATTATAAATATTAAACAACCCCATTTCACCTTCTATCCATCCTACAGAAAATGAAATCACTGCGCATGCGTACGTACGGAATACCGTCTCCACACCGTGGTGTAATCAGTTTTTCCACCACCACCATACTTGGATGGGTATAATGGTGTAAATAAATAACTATATAAGATTATTGTAAAGTGATATTGATAATAAAATATTATACATACACTTCAATATAATTCCACAATCATGGGAATGATATCATTGCTCGTCCGTACGTACAGACTATCGTCTCCACGAACGTGATGAGATACATTTTCCATGATTAACCATTCAAGAATGATTATAAAGTATATATAATGAATAATAATGAAATATATGAAATAATTAAGCTATTATATTTATGTATACATATATATATATATTTCATCTACTTACTTCCATTCAAGTCAATAAGGAAAAGAAAACAGTGTTCATGCGTACGTACGGCCTACTGTCTCCATGAACGGTGTATTTAATTTCATTTACCTATCTATTATATATATATATATACTGAATATATATGATATATAAATCATTATTTACATTCTAAAAGTAATTAAATCAGAATATACAAAATAATATCAAGAACAACATATCGAAACACGTACGATAAATGAAACGATTTTACCCAAAACGCTACTTCAACATGGAATTTACAAAAGAACGGGTAATATAAAGTAATAAGTGAACCATATATGATATCATAGCAATGAATATGATTCTGTAATAATTAAATGACATTATTTAAATTATCATACAGGAGGTTTGGATATGTACGAAGAATATCGGACCTAAGGTAAGGGATAATTATTCCAATCTCATTCTTATCTGAGATTGTTTATTCGTAAGTATTTATTGGGGTTATGTTTATTATCCATGTCCATATGTTCCCAAAATGTTTTCATAAAATTTTTACATTTCTTCCATGTATTTTTAAAGTCATTTTTTACCTTTTTTACTTTTATCACATCATATTGAAGGAATCTTTCTTTTGTTTACCATACGAGGTACTTTTTGACTTTTCCGGCAAAAGTACGAGAAGAATGTTTTTTTTAACTTATACGGCATGAACATATTTTTACGGTTTCATAAAACCTTATTTTAATGAATCTTACTCTACATGATTTAATGACTATTTTCAAAAAAAATCTTTTCTTTAAAATTACATGGCATTTGTGAAAAGAAAATGATTTTGAAGAAGAAAGCATATTTTCGTCAAGAATTAATTTCATGTGTTTTATCAAAACCATTTTCTATCTAAGATGAAATTATTTCATATGTGTATGTTTCAAGTATAATGTATCTATGATTTACATGGTTTCACTTTTCCTATGATGAAATAGCCATTTGTTTTATATGAATTATGTGATTATGGGATGATGTTTATGAAACCCATTTTATTCTTTTGGTTATGATGAATGTTTTAAGTTTATTTTGTGGCAAAAGTGAGAATGATTTCATTATGAGATGGGTGGGACCTATATCTCCCTCCAATGCATTGGGTAAAGATTTATATCTCATGATATAGACATGGCTGGAATGGTAAGTTAATCTGGTTCAGTGTTACAAGACTGAAACGAGGAGTGAACTCGATTCAGAAAGGGACTTTGTCCACTAAGATGGTCTTGGCAGCAGTGCCTTGGATAATATGGAAATCATATCATGTGCTTAATGGTTTTCCAAAATTACATGTTTTATTCCCTTTCTATTTTATCATGATTGATGTTCCATTATTATATATTCCTTACATACTTCCATGATTTATGTCTTTTCTCAAGATTTTGAGGTTTAGATTTTATGTTCAGGTTTTTGTATTCAAATGTTTATGGATTGTTTTATGTTCTCTATATTTACCCTTATTGGGAATTTGAGCTCACCCTTTTTATGTTTTATTTTCCCCGAGATTTAAATAAAGGTTTTAGGTAAGAAAATAAAAGGGGAAGATCTTTATGGGAGATGTTGTAGATCTTTCACCAAGATTAGAAGATTATATTCTGAGTTTCCAAGGACACTAAACTATTACGGTCCTTTGGTGTCAGTTTTTGTTATGTATTAGATATTCCAAAAAATTAATGTAATGTCTATATACGTCAAGCTTTGGGTCTCTATAGTTGGTATTATAGGAAAGTTTTAGAAAACCTTTGGAAACTAGGATGCGAAAACTTTAGTGAGATACCTAGAGATATTTCTAAGGTATGTCTAGGGATGTCCCTATGGTTAATTATAAGTATAGGTTATAGTCTTAGAATTATGGTAATGATATTATAATTAAACCTAAGATATTAGATATCTAAGGTACCCCCCCCCCATTATTATGTTGTTTTACCTAGCATGATTTTTGCCTCTCACACTATTCTTTTTGGGTTTTAGACGATGACTAGAACCCGAATGAACTGTGTTGATCAATGTAATGGACAATGCAATGATTGTCCTCCTGAAAAACCAACGTTATGGGAGATGGAGTGAAAAAATTTATTTCTATACTTACACAAGTTATGAATCATTCTGGACTTCCAAATGAGCAGATAAGGGAACAATATTCTATTGATTCCTTCATGAGGCAACGTCCACCTTCTTTCAGTGGGTCTTCTGATCCACTTGTTGCTAAAAAATTGATCAGTACCATTGAAAATATATTTTACATACTTCATTGTTCAGAACATGAAAGAGTCATTCTTTCTGTTTACCATTTATAAGGTTAAGCGGATCAATGGTTAACTCTAATTAATAATATGAGGCCCCGAGATGAAATTGAATCCATGGAATGGGATGAGTTCAAGTACTTATTTTTCAGTAAGTACTTCCCTCGTATTCTTTGAACAAAGATGGAAAAGGAGTTCCATGAGCTTAATCAGAAGGATGATGAATCTGTTGGTATATACGAAGAAAATTTTACAAGACTTGCAAGGTATGCATCTGGCTTTATCATCCAACTTGAAAGTAAAGTTGATCGATTCTTCAGTGGCTTAAAAAAAGTCTTCGAAGGGCATTAGCTATAAGAGACTTCAGTAGCTATGAAGAAATTGTGCATTGTGCTATCAAGGTAGAAATGGAAGTTAGTGTTACATATCAATCTCATGTTTTTGACAAGAAATGGAAGATGGAGTTCAAGGATAAATCTCATAATAATTGTGAAAAAAATATAAATGTTTCTTTATGCTCACACTGTGGAAAGAAGCATGGTGGAGATTGTCTTAAAGGGACTAGAGAATGGTTTAAGTGTGGAAAAGAAGGTCATCGAGTAGTTGAGTGTCTAAGTAATGGAAAAAGGGTTGCTAATGATGTGAATAAAGAAAAGACTGTAGAGAACACACCACCAACACTTCAATTCTTCAAGTGTAAGGAAATGGGGCATTATGCTAATCAATGCCCTAATCCAAGGGTTAATGATGATCAACGTGAGCAACCTCTTAAGTCAAAGGACAAAGGGAAGTGAAATTCGATCACTATTATCAATGTTGAGTATGAAAATTATGTGGTGGAATGATTATGTGTTTATGTAAAGGGATTCCAAAATAATGTTGTGGAATCTCATTTATAGTATTGTGGATCATTGGAATATCTATGTAATGGTTTATTGTGGTTTTCGATAATTATATGGTACCGGTAACCATGAAAAGTGATTCAAATATTTTTGAAAGATGATAATATGGGCATAATGAATGGATAAAGAGAAAATAATATGTTTGGTAGTATTCATGAGCTCATGATTGATATAAGGACTAAGTGATATCATGGTTTGAGTATATAGAATTTTTGGGATTTTGGTATGTGGAAAGTGTTAACTTTTAACTGCATTCATGTTTTCAATAAGGTTCAATGGGTATTCATTTTTTAATAGAATACATGATTAAGGAATTCAAATGTTTGGAATATGACCAACAAGACATATCTTATAATATATGGGCATAAATGACGGTATTTACATGCTTGGTAGATGACCTCCCTATCAATATTTTTCCTTATACTGTGAGTTTGGGTAATCTTAAAGATTAAAATAGATTATGTTAGACATCAGATAGTATTGTTTAAGGCTAGAACTTTTTTCAATATTATTTTGTTAATGTTATAATAGTGATGTTTAAGGGGAAAAAGACAACCTGCAAGACATGAGACAACCCGTCGCGTCAGACATGGTTGTGGGAATCGAACCCACAACTAAAGTGAGACAGGCATTCATCACCTACCACTGACCTACAAGAATTCCCTAGTTAGTAGAAACTAGTTTTATTTTATTAAGAGGTATGATAGATAAATTATAAGTCCATTTCTGGAACCATATACAATTAATCTCACCATAGATGGACTTATGTATATAACTTTTGCTAACCTTATGTTTGAGATAGATGGAATGACCTATCATTCTATTGCATGATTTTCTAACACTTCATGGAAGAGAAATTCAACTTCATTTCTTTAAGATATGAAGTATAAATTGTTCAAGTCATGCGCAACAATAAGATTGTACCAAAATAAAGTAAGTAATTATTTTAATTTAAATTCTTCAACTTTAGGGAAATGATCGTGAAAACCAAAAATGTTGTCCTAGTGCCCTTATATCTGATGAATCAGATCGTACCTTAGATCATCACAAATATATGGCTTTTTTATTATTTCCTTTTTCATAGTCATGTTCTCTATCACTCTCCATCTAAACATGATGGTTATATTTCTCTTCTATATCCATATTTTCAGTTAAGTTCTCCTATGTGGAAACCCAGTGATTAGTTAATTTAGGTAACTGTTACGTTTCATACTTTAGTTTTTAAAGATATGTTTTGGTATTCCTTTTTACGATTTGGATTTATATTAAATAAACTTTCGAGTAGTAAACCATTTATAACCCCAATGAACTTCGAGGGCGAAATTCATTTTAAGGGGGGTAGAATGTAACACCCCAAAATTTTATTAAAAATATTCTTTTAAATTTCATTGATGTCTTGTGTTGTACGCTACACCAAAAGTAGCTTGCACTACATGTATCCCTGACTTGGCTTGCATTACACGCAATTGTGACCTTCAACGATAACGTGTGTTGTACGTAATACCGAGTTTCACTAAACAACAATATGTTATATAAACTAGCCGTTAAGAATAGTAATACCCATTTTTTGAAATTTTATAAATTTTATTTTTCAAAATGGACTTCATTTCTTGATTCGGAATATAGAAATTACTCTAGGGTGATTTTTTGATATTTTTCTGAAAACTTTATATTTTTATGAATAGTTAAAACACTGGGTTACTATTTAAAAACCGACTTTTTATTTAAATAATTATTTATTTTATTTAAATTTATTTTAGGTCAAAATTGATACATAATACCTATATATGTTCAATTTAATTCATTGGAGTCATTTTATAATAATTTTAGATATATAAAAATTTTATTAAACTTTTCACCGTCTTTTACCCACCTCCTAGGAGAGTTTGAAAATTTACATAAAACATAATTTTACCTCTTCTGTGAGTAGAATTTCGAAAATCTGAGAGACACGGTCAACATCATGGAGTAAAATTTGGTTCAATAAGATAAAAATCATTTTTGTTGAATAGTAACTTTTTACTTTTTTTACCACGGTTAAAAGTAAATAGGGTATTTAAGGTTAAAAATGATATTATTATTACCCTAAAATCTATCATAATTCTACTAGATAAGATTAATTCGACCAAAAAAACCTTAGGAATAAAATATGACCATTTAGGTCCACTTTTATTAGATTAGGACATTTATTATTATTTTATTTCAAGAAGAATTAAAATAGTTAAAATCAAAGTTTAATAACTAAAAGATTTTTAATATAGGGCTATACATAAGATAAATTAAACTAAAAATATTACTTTCAAAGATAAAACAATTTCCTACATAATGGTATTTTATTTATAATTTTTATACATTTAATAATTTAATTTATTAATGACACAATGATGATGCAGTAATTACCTTATTAATGAAATATTAACATAATTGATGTTATAAATACCCAAATAAATTAATTTTAAACTTTTTATGAATTCCAATAATTTTATAGGTTAATATGACATGTTTTTATTTATTTAATTAACTTTTTTCGAACTAATCATGAAGTTATGATTTTCACAAAAATCAAGTACCAAATAGTGTCAAAATTGACATTAAATAGTTTTCAAAACAAATATTATATTATTAATTGTTATTTTATTCCAAAAAATCTAAGGTTCGGCCAAATAACATAGATAAGGATATATATATATTAATAATGAACCACTTGGGGTTCGTTTGGCTTGTTATTGTATGTTTATTAACAATATAATGTAAGAAAACAAAAAGGCACGGTAAAAGTTAAATTATTTAACTTAGAGTTAAATCTAAATGATAAGGATAAAATAGTAACCTAAACTTGCCTAAAACCTATTGGTTGAGATGATTTCGACTCATCCCCACCTTATATTCAAAATAAATCAATTTGGAGCTATTAAAAACCAAATATGACTTTATTATAAAATAATATTTTATGTTTTTTCAAAGGTGCCCCTCTCCTCCCTTATAAAAAGGGAACCCCTTCCCTCTTCTCTTCACACCCTTTTGAGCCTTGAAGAACGGAAAAAACCTGACCATTTCTCTTCTCCACTTCCATAGAAACATTCTGAAGGTTTGTTTCTTCTCAAAATACCAACTCTACTTCCTTAAGAGGAAGCTTAAAGGAGGTGCGTCGAAGAAGAGGTAATCTTTTCTTCCAATTCTCTCAAGTTTCTTTCTTCTTCTACTTCTTCTTCTTTAGTTGTTTTACTATAAATTAATAACATCAGTATCACTCAAAAACTGATATGTTATTATCAATATGAAACAACCCCATTTCACCTTCTATCCATCCTATGAAAAATGAAATCATCGCGCGTGCGTACGTACGGAATACCGTCTCCACGCCGTGGTGTAATCAGTTTTTCCACCACCACCTTACATTGGATGGGTATAATGGTGTAAATAAATATCTATATATGATCATTGTAAATTGATATTGATTCTGAAATATTATACATATACTTCAATACAATTCCACGATCATGGGAATGATATCATCGCTCGTGCGTACGTACGGACTATCGTCTCCACGAACGCGATGAGATTCATTTTCCATGATTAACCATTCAAGAATGATTATAAAGTTTATATAATGAATAATAATGAAATATATGACATAATTAAGCTACTGGATTTATTTATACATATATATATGCCATCTACTTACTTCCATTCAAGTCAATAAGGAAAAGAAAACAACATTCATGCGTACGTACGGCCTACCGTCTCCATGAACGGTGTATTTCATTTCATTTACCTATCTATTATATATATATATACTAAATATATATGATATATAAATCATGATTTACATTATAGAAGTAATTAAATCAGGATATAAGTAATAATATCAAGAACAACTTTTCAAGACACGTACGATAAATGAAACGATTTTACCCAAAATGTTGCTTTAACATGGAATTTACAAAAGAACGGGTAATATAAAGTTTTAAGTGAACCATATATGATATCATAACAATGAATATGATTCTTTAATAAGTCAATGACATTATTTAAATCATCATATAGGAGGTTTGGATACGTACGAAGCATATCAGACCTAAGGTAAGGGATAATTATTCTAATCTCATTCTTATCTAAGATTGTTTATTCCTAAGTATTTACTGGGGTTATGTTTATTATTCATGTCCATATGTTCCCAAAATATTTTCATAAAATTTTATCTTTTCTTCGATGTATTTTTAAAGTCATTTTTACCCTTTTTTTACTTTTACCACATCATATGGATGGAATCTTTCTTTTGTTTACCATACAAGGTACTTTTTGACTTTTCCGGCAAAAGTACGAGAAGAATGTTTTTTTAACTTATGCGGCATGAACATATTTTTAAGATTTCATAATGACCTATTTTCATGAAGCTTACTCTACATGTTTTAATGACTCTTTTAAACAAAATCTTTTTCTTTAAAATTGCATTTCATTTTGTGAAAAGAGAATGATTTTTAAGAAGAAAGGATATTTTCCTCAAGAATTCATTTCAAGTGTTTTATCAAAACCATTTTCAATATAAGATGATATTATTTAATATGTGTATGTTTCAAGTATAATGTCTCTATTATTTACATGGTTTCAATTTTCTTATGATGAAATATCAATTTGTTTTATATGTATTATGTGATGATGGGATGATTTTTATGAAACCCATTTTATTCTTTGGGTTATGATGAATTTTTTATGTTTATTTTGTGGCACAAGTAAGAATGATTTCATTATGAGATGGGTGGGACCTATATCTCCCTCCAATTAATTGGTTAAAGATTTATATCTCATGAGATAGACATGGCTAGAAAGGTAAGTTAATCCAGTTCAGTGTTATAGGACTGAAACGAGGAGTGAACTCAATTCAAAAAGGAACTTTGTCCACTAAGATGGTCTTGGCAGTAATGTCTTGGCTACTATGCAAATCATACCATCTGCTTAACGGTTTTCCACAATTACATGTTTTCTTACCATGCTATTTTATCAGGATTGATGTTCCATTATGATATATTCCTTACATACATCCACGATTTATGTCTTTTCTCATGATTTTGATGTTTAGATTTAATGTTAATGTTTTTGTATTCAAATGTTTATGGATTGTTTTATGTTCTCTATGTTTACCCTACTTGGAATTTGAGTTCACCCTTTTTACATTTTCTTTTCCCTGGTATTTAAAGAACGGTTTTAGGTAAGAAAATAAAAGGTTAAGATCTTTATGGGAGATGGTAGAGATATTTCACCAAGATTAGAAGATTATATTTCGAGTTTCAAAGACACTAAACTATTAGAGTCCTTTGGTGTCTATTTTTGTTATGTATTAGATATTCTGAAAAATTAATGTAATGCCCATGTAATTCAAGATTTGTGTCTCTACAGTCTTTACACCATAGTTCTCAAGGAAATGAATTATTAATCATTTTACCATGATTTTAATTTGAGAAAGGCAGTGGAAATCATCTATAAATACCCATTTCTACAAAATTTGAAAAATATTTAGTGAGGGGTATCCTGATCAATACTTATATGAAAAAAAAATTGTTAATCTTATATAATAATGTTGGTTATTAATAGTTTGTAACATACTTTATTCAAGTGAAGTGCATAAAGATTTTGTGTGTCGCGTACTATGAGTTACACAATGATCATGAAATGAACTTGATTTTAATGAAGGAAGAAACACCCATATAGTTATATAAAGAAAAATGGTAGATTCAATGATCTTGAAGTTTTTTAAGAATAATAGATAATTTTGGTAGCTTTTATCTATATAAAGTAGAATTAATTTTTTAGAGAGAATTTAGATGAAACTATTGTCACATGAAGAGGTGACTATGTTTTAGTAGCTGAGATACCAAAACCAAAATAGTGAATATAATATACTATAATAAATATGAACTTAATATAAGTATCTAGATAAGAATAAATACCTATAATCAATAATTTGATTCATTAGAATAAGTTATTTTAAACACTTATGCATAACTGATTTGAGTTTACGGAAGAAGTAGTATGAAGTAGTGAAAAGAGCTTAGTAGAATCTGAGTCTACTGTAAGATTATACCAATTTTGAAAAAATAATGTTAAGGAACCTCCAGCATAACAAAAATATAAGTCACATGAACTTTTAGTAACAGAATAATCTGCATGAAGGTGCCAAAAAATTAAAAAATAAAATACAATAATATGTAGTGTGTCAATATTGAGTTAAGAATACTGATAACCATGATAGTTTCCAAGATTACTGAATGTATAAGTAATATTGAGTTCACTAGAAATAGTTTCATGAAACCATTGAAAAATGAATGAGTCAAGTATAATTGAGAGACTAAATCAGGAAACTTTTTATAAATAATGATACATTTTTCTTTATAATTCAAAAAGTTGTGGAAGAATAGTATCTTTTAATATTAAAAGAGGGTGAGCAGGACTGGAAGACTTAATCATGATCATTATTTTTCAATTTTCATAAATAATTGATCACATTATTAATAATTGATCAAGGGGTATTTTTGTGGAATATCAATAAGAAGTGGTTTAGGGGAAACTAGATAAAAAAATATTTTTATTATATTGATTCAAACATTATTTATTACATAGAGAGAATCTGTATTTCTCTAAAGGGACATTATAATAGAAGTATTGTGTGACTCTATGATGATTAAATTGAGTAAATTACTAGTATAATCACTTAATATTATAGTAGAGAATCATTTCATGGAGGATTTAATAAATCTCAGTAAAGTTTGGGCCCTCACATCGAGTCCAAACCTTATAAAAATAATTTTTTCTAGGTTCTTTTCGTTTTCTCAAATTTCAAGCAAGGATGAGATACATGAATTAAGTTGATATATATCTTAACCAATAATAGTTATTGAAATAAAAAAAATTAAAATTGGGAAATTAATTCACCCCCCCCCCCCCACTCTAAATGATCTAACCATATCTAGGCACTCCAGAATTGGTTGAAAATATAAAATGAATGAATGAATTTCAAATTTCTATATCATTAACTAAACTTTGGAATGGATTGATTTGTATAACTTCTTTTATGATTATTATTACTCAACTATTCATGTTTCTTATTAGGATGTTTTTTCCTTTTCAAAAATCAAAATGAGGGGGGTATTACTTAAATGGGAGAATGATTGTGTGGTAAGTTTTCTATTTCTAAAGGGTGAGAAATTTTTGTGGTGATTTTTACTTTTACAAAAGGGGAGAAATGAAATATTGAATTTTTTTCCTCTAAAGGGTATAATTAAAGTTTTTTTATTATACTCAAGGAGATCCTTTCAAAAGTTTCAAGGAGTTTATTCCTCTTCATTTTAGTTAAACTTACATTTTCTAATATTTCTTATCATTATAAAAAAATGGGATATTGTTAAGTTGTTTCCTGGATGAATTCTTTCATGTCGTTTATTTTTGAAAATCTCAATACAATTCATTCTAAATTTCAGTAAACATATTGGGTGAGAAGAGTTAACTTTAGAATCACCCTTGTTTTAGGGATCTAATTCAAAAATATGTATGAAAAAAACATTGTAAAGACACATGAACATCATTGAATGGAAGATTGATTTTAACCTTTATATTTTGTTAGAGGTTGGAGTTCTACCTAAAGAACTCATATTTTTCCATTGAGAAGTTTAGTATGTCAAACCCTATATATAGATACCATGGTTTTGGGAAACATAATCCAATAACTAATTGATCATTCTAAAATTGAGAGCTATTAACCATCTCAATTATTGAGACCTTATATTTGGATGAGTTTTTTATACATGATGATTTTTTTAAAATATCTATTATTTATTTATTTAATTATTTTCCTTCGATATTGTGTGGTCTAATAGAATATAAACATAAGAATATGTTCTTATGAACTTATAATATGAAAAAATATCAGGATATGACTTGTTATTGATCTTGTGAATGAAGAGGGTCTTAGAGATAGATATTGACAGTACTAAATTCTATCAAATATTTTCAATGATTGGACTTGCATCTTAAAATAATTTATATTGTAACATAATGATCCAACTATCCATAAAACAAGTAGTCGGACTGGTTGGTCACATGGCCTCAAGAACGCCTCCCCATATGCCAATGGATGCTAACTAGAAGAGTATGTATAATGATTTTATGGTGGTGGGACTCTACCCTCATGTTCAGAGTAGAACAAATTTATAAGATATGATAAATGAATTAATTAATAGTGGAATAAGTAAAAATCATGGCAATGTAGTGGAATAAAAATATAATAATTGAATAATAATTTCAAGCGCAAAATTTAACTCTATGAAAGCCTATACATATGATGTTATATATTAAAGGAAGTGGAAATACAGTAGGTGATACAATACAATAGAGAATAATATATCAAAATTAAAAAAAATCCCAAAGGATTACTCCAAGAAGATTCTAAGAACCATCTCAGTCTTATGCTCCTAATACCCATATAAAATGAACAACACATGCAATATTTCATAGACCTAAGAACACGAGATCTTCTTGGGAACCCTAGTGCATTGGAGACCTCAGCATAGTAGGAGATATATTGAGTAGAACACCAAAAATAGAGTCTAAAGAATAATCTAGTCTATTAGTAAAAAATATATAGCATTGTGTAGGTATAACTAATAGAGAAGAAATAAAATAAATGAAATCAAGTTTATCATGCTCTAAAGGGGAACTTGGTCTTCCATACCTAATTCATACCAAGACAAAATAAGTATAATCAGTCTACCATATATAAGTAATCATAAATATATATATATATATATACATATATAATATGTATTCATGTATATAATATATATATATATGTATGGACATATATAGTAATATTCAGGGATACTAGGTGTAATATGAACTCCGGATGGAACTCAGGTGTCCATGATGAGTATAATGAGCTATAGACTACAACAAGGTTATTAAACATAAATCACAAATGAATTTGAGATTTCATGCTCATAACATTAGATGGTGGTGTGATTATTCTTGTACAACATCCAATATAATGAAACATGGAATGTCTTGTACACCATCTATGTAAGGTAAACAGTGTGAGATTCCATTCCCAACACACAACATAAGGGAGTGTGAAATGCATTGTTCAACAAGTCCCTTAATCATTGTCCAACAACCAATATCCATGGTATAATAATAATAATAATCAGAGATTTCATATAAGATTTTATAATCATTTAACACAATCTAACCATGGGTTTCATAATACATATAATTCATATTCATGATTATGCAACATGTGGTGTGGCCTTGTCACCCACTTTCATTCAGTTAAGTTTCACCATTTCATTTAAAAATAAAGGAAAATCCTTTTATATGTAAGAATAGAGTACATTCCCATATAATTCTCTTTATCATATTAATATAAATAAAATGGAAGTCCACATACTTGATCATTCCATAATATCCAAGAACTTTTGTAAAGGTCATGGGAAAGAATCATTCCATGAATCCAATCATGATATAAAACATTAATCCTTTCCTTTTTTAGTTTAAAAGATATCCCACCTCAAAATTTGGTTTATTATAAACATTACATTATCATCAACAACTCGATTAATTTAATTAAGATGATTCCCTTCTTAATATTTTAATCAACCCACCACAAAAGATCATTTTAAAGGAGGCCTAATAATGATAATTTAAAGAAATTAAACAACACCCAATGAGGGTAATTTAATTACTTAGACAGAACATGGGCTATCACCCATTAGTGAGACACCCCATATGGATGGTTCAATTCTAGGTTAAGAACCACCAGTGGTTCCATTTTAAAGAACAACGGTTATATAATGTAAGTATTTCTTCTTCCATAATTAATTTTACATTTTATGGGAAACTCATATAGAAACTAGTGTGTGCCACTACAACATGAATTATAAACAAGAAATAATCTAGGTAAAAAGATATATCCCATATACCTCATAATTTGGACACTCTACTCATCCATTATCAAGGCTTGAATCGGGATGGTTTAAGGGGAATCAATGAAATATATGAGTGCCCTGAAAATTGGTTGAATTAGATCGCACAAAAATAGTGCAGAATATGAGTAGTCAAATGGAGAAAAGAGGATGGAGTAGTCTTAGAATAACTAATACACTTCCAACATGACATTCAGTTCTCAAAATAGAGGTTGGATGATGGATATATCCTTATACCTAGATATGGAGAAGGATAGCTCCACAGGAGGCTGTTTCCCATGGGTAAGAGGATACAAAAGGAGGAGAAATAAGTTAAAAGGATGGAGGGGGAAATCGGAATTTCACCACTCTTAATGAGTCTCATAGTTTTGTTTCATGATTGTCCAAACTATTCACTAACTATGCACTTATCATAGCTCAAGTAACCCCTTCACATGGGTTGGCCACATGATTTGGCTAACTAGGTGCAACCCATGAAAAAAACCCTCTAGAAACATGTATGCAACACTCACACATCCAAGTGGATCCTCTCATGTGGTTATACTAGAATATGAGGTACCTCTAGTTCGACTAGATCAGATGCATGGTTTCACCTTTTGGTCCACACAATTTCATCAAAATTGTTTTCCCTTTATATTTCTTCCTGCTTTTGAGTATTCAAAGGTCTGTTCTCCTAAAACTCAACAATACACCTAAGGCACCTCTCATGACTAAAAAAAGTAGAATTTTTTTTTTAATTTTTTTAACTATTGTAATTTCATTCTGAATCATGGTTTACAATTTTTTCAATCCACCAAACATAAATTCATGTTCCTTAATAAAATTTCCTCCATTCTAAAAAACATGGTACTTTAAAACCTCCCCGCCTTTAAACTTATCTTCCCAAAGAATCCATGGGAAAATGATGAAAATATCACCTAACCAACCCAAGTCATGAAGTATCATTAAAATGGTCACATTGGGTGTCTAATTCCCAATTCATGACCAAATATAACTTTAATCTTATAGTATATAAGCCATTAAAAAACAATCCAATGCTCATACCCAAAACAAAAACATTGAGATGGTGCTTACATGAGTCTATTAAATGGAGACATGATCATGGAATCATATATTCAATAATCCATCCTATGGTTATTCCCACTATATAATCTACCATTTAATATCCAATATCAATTCAGGGTATCTCTACAACCAGAATTCTCAATTTAGGCATTCTCGTAGCATTCTAACAAGGCTCATGAGAATATACATAGCCTGATCGAATGGTCAAATCCTAATAAAACATAAAAACTCTATTGATTTTTATTTTCATAAATCCTCAATTGAACCACAATTCACCCACCTCATCTTGAAGATATTCCATGAACAGTTCCTTACTGACCTCATCTAACAAAATTAGTAGAAAAATGATAATCTAATTTTGACTGACTATTATTAAAAATGATCGGCTTAGATGGATAGATTATCTCAACTTGAGATATATCACCTTATCCCAAGGCACCACATGTTAAATTCAAACATATCCATTGAAGCCTATAGCTACCTTCAAGTTACATCTCTTGGAAAAAACTCTCATTTAGCTTGTCATGCCTCAACATGAACATTAATGTAAACATGATTCGGGAAACATGGATCATCACCCTTAGAACATATCATCTGATCCCAAAAGAAAATCCATGGAATCCTCAAAATTAAACTTCTAGAGTCCAATTATCTCATCCAAGTCAATTCATACACTATAATTTACAAGGGAGACATTGGTACAAAGTATAATGTCCTTGTATCAGTAACATTAACTGTTCCCAAAGCGGTATCTTCCTTGTGGTCAAGTCAAAGTGTTGGTTGGTTCCCATGAGTCCATCTAATGAATTCCTACTTAGTAACCCAAGTATTACTTATGAATAAACTTGCCTCTAAACTCACCATGATATCGAATTATATCATCCCTTTACTTCACATATTAATCCCAAGAGGGTTTAAAAGTAGTGTGGCATATAACCGACGCTATCTAAGTGTACTAGGAAAAGATCAAGATTGGGACATGATTGTCATTAAGGCAAGAGTACACAAAGGGGTTGTCAATGATTATCCATAAGACCCGATACAATCCCATAACATCCAATAAAAATTCTTAGTAATTTATTTCAAACCAATTGTAACTACCTTAAAAAAATTAGGATAGTTGGACCACTTGAGATGTCTTCTATTGGAAAATATTTTCTTCACCTGCTAATTCATCATCATTACCCGACTATGATTCACTCACTATTTATTCATTCTATGATTACTCAAGAATAACCACTGAAGTCCATTCCTAGCTAAGAGTTTTCACAAAGTTTGTGACACAACCAACCATTCCATCCTCATGTTACCTTGCAAGCACTGACACATTCGAAATCTTAACAGCCTCAAATCCATTAAAAAATCATTTACTCTCTTAAAATGGACCTTATTAGTTATGTTTATTCTAATTTGAAGGAAACTTTATATCAAATTTTATGAGAAGCTATCCACCATTGGTGTTTCATTATTATTGGATTTATAGAAAATGGGAACTCATCCCAGGAAACACACTCCAACGACCACTAACCATAGGTCCTAGACATGACCAACATGATGTAATCAAGTGTAAAGAGAATGAAAACATACACATAAATGTGTTCTTGAACATATTTAGTCTAGCTATAAATGTGACACTGAACTTGACATCCACACATGTCTCTTCTTAGGTTTAAAATTTAAAAAAAACTAATAATCATGTCAAAACAACCAATATTCCTTCTAAAATCATCTTAAGAATTAGGATGAGTTTTGTTTTCATTAACTCTTAGGTTGCTCAACATTATAGATGATCTGTGATCGAATCACAACAACTCAAGGATTAGACAGTTTCCACTAAGCTCATATGAGTCACTACACCATTATCAATTTGATAGGTATCGTGTGTATTAACACATAACTTCAAGAGATTTATGTTCACAATGGAAAATCATTTGAAATGGCACATAGGTATATCATCCTTATGTATCTAGTATCTTATAGACTATACAAATAATTAACCTTGAGTTGTATTATTCCATATGATTGTAACACAGGTTGATGAACTCCGGATTCATCCATCACCAAAGAAGAGGAATAAAATGTCACATGGCCTACTAAGTGGCTGACCATTCCCTAGGCATGTATATCCCACTAAAAATGAGAATTATGTGATTCTCACACCCCTAACAAGGGTTAAATAACTACACAACCACCCATCCAACATGGGTGTCGTTTCAAAAACTAATTTTTTACTCAGAACAATGACACTCAATTGACATATTTTTTCTAAAACATATTAAAATAATTTATCATTTTTTTAATATTCATAGGGAACTGCATAACTTGGGCTTACCCCTTATGAAAATAAGAAATGTAGGCCCTACAGACAATATGAAAATTCACTAGGTTCTACTGCAGGTCACCTAGGTTGGGGAGAAAAAATAATAAGCCTATGGGAAATGCTCTTCTTTTCATTCTAGTACAACACTCAGAAAATATTTAAACTACCCTTACCCAACGATCATAGCTAATAACACCTCTTTAGAATTTATTATTTCATCTTTTTCACTTACTGACATTTTATCTTTAATATCTTAAAGGCTCATCTTTAAATCATCAAGTACTAGTTATAATGAAAATTATACTTCGCACATTTATTTAGCCAATCCCACAAGTCACATAGTAAATATTTATCAAAAAAAACTCTTAAGAAATGTTTATTCAACTGAAATCCCATCATAATTAGATGGTTTATCTTATAAACTCCATTTTATCTACTCTATTTATCCATAAAGTCTTCAAAATTTGGATATGTTAAAGAAAATTTCATTATCAATCTGTAGAAGAATACCGCTTTAGGTTAAAATTAGAATTTTAATTAATAATAAAATTCATAAATAATTAAGATTAAATAATGATATTAGGCTTTATTATTAATTAAATAGGTTATTGTTCAAGTTTGATTCTACCATATTTCATTATGTAAACCCATATAGGTAGCTGGGACACTTTAAATAACCATCCTATTTAAATTTAACATGCCCATATTGGGTTAAGTATTAAAAAAACTAAAAAATGTGGCCTATGAGGGTCCCATCATATCTAACCTGGTTCTATACTCCGGAACATTAAACAAAATATCATTCTAAAAAAATAAATAACTAGTCATACCACTAAGAATGTTACTAAAATACCTAATATAGTATATCCAAATCCTGCCAATAAACATTCAAGGCCCATCAATAAATCTCAAATAGCTAAGAAATGAAACCAACATGGCATGTATTTGAATCTGTATCTTCCTATAATGATGCATGTATATCTCATCCTTTCCATACAAGTAAAAGGGTAAACAATTTAATCTCATAAGTTAGTATTATAGGAAAGAAAAATAATCACTCAAGGTGAAATCATAATCAACTAGAATAATGAATAGAATGAGAAACAATATCATCTCTAGCCACTTGGAATTTTCCCCATACATTGGAAAATCACAACCTAACATGTCTATTTACTAGGAGATGACTCATTTTTAGTCTCCTATCTACCAGCCCAAAACAATAAGATAAGGAAAATAACTTCTTTGATATCACTTCTTGACATCCAAACTCAGATAAATATAAAAATAATAGTCGGATCGGTTGTACACGTGGCCTCAAGAGTGCCTCGACATACACTAGAAGATGTTGACTAGTAGTGAGGGTCTAATGATGGTACAATGAAGAGATAAGACCCTCATTATTATATTATAATAGTGGTATGGTATATGAAAAATGAAGCAATAAAAAGTATAAATTGTAAAAATAAATACTAAGTAGTGTAAGATAAACATAATAACTGAATAAAAATGGAAAATTTAAAATATACATCTATGAATTCATGTCCATATGATGCTACAAAGTACAAGGAGAATAAATACAAAACGTAGTACAATAAAATACAACACGATAAAAAAATTTAATAAAATCTAAAAGGATAACTCCACAAACATCCTGAGTACTAGCTCAGTCTTATGCTCCTAACCCCTATGTACAATGCACATCATAAGAAATAATTCATGGAATTAATAACATGCGATCTGCTTAGGTACCCTAGTGAAATGGGGGCCTAAGCAGGGTGTGATATATACTAAGCAGACCACCACCAATGGAGTATATATAATAATTTATTCTGCATGTATAAAATATAGTGGTGTGAAAGTATAATGAATATAGAAGAAATTAAATAAATGTAATCAAGTAGCTCGGGTTCCTAAGGGACACCTAGCCAACCATACCTACTTCGACCCATTCTGGAATATGTCTAATCATTCTTCTATATATAATTTATTATTTATATACATGTATAATATGTATTCATGTATATATACTATATATAAGGGAATATGAAGGAATATACATGGATACTTAGTGCTAGATGGACCTGGGGCATAACTCAAGTATAAATTTCAATTATAACATTCTATATGATCCAACAAGGGTACTATCCCTAAATCAAAGATGAATGTGATTTGTCAAGCTCATCACTCAAGATGGTTGGGTGAGTCCTCATACCCAACACCCGATGCAAATGAATGTGGAACATCATAACCGTAATTCAAGAAAGGTAAATAGTGTGAGATTCCATGCCCAAAACCCAACTTATGGGAACAAGAAACGTCATACTTAATAAGTCCCTTAACCATTTTCCAACGACCAATATCCATGGTATAACAATAATAATCATGGGAGATTTACTCTATATATTTCAAATAATTTAACCCAATCTAACCATGGGTATCATAATCAATATAATTCATATTCATAATTATATAGCACGTTTCATGGCCTTTCCACCCACTTTAATTAAATAAAATTGAACCATTTCAATTAATAATTATGGAAAATACATATATAAGATAGAAGATAGGCCATGAACATGGAATTCCATTAATCATTTGGTTATAATGAAATGGAAGGTCATGTACTTGGGCATCCCCTAACATCCATGAACTTCCATGAACTCCAAGGGAAATACCCATGCTATAAATCCTAGCAAGAAATAAAACATTAATCATTTTCTATTTTGTTTTTAAGATAACGCACCTCAAAAGTTAGTTTTATTTGAAACCTAAAATTGTCATCAAAATTCATTTAATTTAATTAATATGATTCCCTCCACAAGGTGTGAAGAAATCCACCTTAATAGGTGGATTTAAAGGATTACTAAGAATAGAAATAATAATTCAAAGTATTAGAACAAAACCCAAGGAGGGTGATTTAATTACCTATAAAAAACATGGGCCATGACCCATAATTGAGACACCCCATGGGGAAAATTTGAGTAATGGTGATCAAACTCAAATGGTTCCATTTTAAATCACAACAATTATATAATTTACTGAATTTGGTATTCCATAATTAATTTCACATTTTAGGGGAAATGCAAGGAGAAAAATCTGTGTGACACAATGGTGTGAATTAAAAAAACTCTAGGGAAAAAGATACAGAAAACCTAGATTGCACTTAGAATTATCTACTCATCTAATATTGATGATTGAATTTGTCTGGTTAAATAAAAAATCAAAGAAACAGATGAATGATTTGAAAATAGATTGAATTTAATTGTACCAAAATAGCACAGAATGTGAGAAAATAAACTAATAAATCATAAATGATGAGTCATCAAATCACTGATACGGTTCCAACAGGATGAGAGGAACTCCAAAAAGAGGGGGGATGAAGGAGATATCATTATACCTAGAGGTTAATGAGAGATCCATGGGAGGCTGTTGTGTATGGGAAAGAGGAGAATAAAGGAGGAGAAAAGCGTTAAAAGGATGGAGGGGGAAATGAGAATTTCACCCTAATTAATGAGGTGCACAGGTTTTCTGTATAGTATTCCAAACCATGTGCCAACCATACCCTCAAAACTACCCAAGGAAATCTCTCACATAGGTTGTTCACATAGTTTGACTAACTATGCACACCCCATATAAAATCCCTCTATCAAGATGTCCCCATCACCTATAGGGCCTCATGAATCCTCTCACACGATTAAACCATACCATTTGAGACCTATATCTCCACTAAATTCTCCATATGGTTTCACATAGTGGAACACACAGTTTCATACAAACCATGCACCCTAACCAGTTCTTTTGGGTTTTGATGTTTTAGAGCCTAGTTCTCCAAAAACTCAATGGAAAACTTGAGGAACCCCTCGAGCCTAAAAAAATTCCTTAAAAACTTTTATGATTTCAAAATCATGGAATTTAATTTCAAAAAAATATTTACAATTCAGATCATCCACCAAACTAAAAATCAAGTTCCTTTATAAAATTTCATCTCGTCTAAAAAACATGGGGCATTACATAGATCAAATAAGATCTAGGGTATCAAAATTTGTATCTTGGGGATTTGGGAATGGTTTCATCTATTTCATTGTATTAAAAGTGAATATTTCATTTGTCTATAACTATTTATATCCATTAATAATATTTTTTAAATGAGTTTCCATTGTACTTTTTGATTCTACATTGTTCTTATTCTATTCATTTTATTGACTTATGATTTTTCAAAACATATATGTTATTTATTTATAAATTTTCAATTACCATTATAATCTAATCAGTTTAGAAATTGTTACATTTAGGTTATTTATTTTCTAAATTGGGAAAAATTATAAGTTTTTATAATATTTAATTCAACCCCTTCTTAAATCATTTATATTTAGAATAAAAAACCTAGAATAATAATTTTGTTGATTTTACTTATATAAAATATACAATTATATTTTTTGTTGACCTCACCTATTTTGATAATCTCAATCATGTATTCATATGTGTTGAAAATCCCAATTATGTTTTCATTCTCTATGATATTTTTCAGTATCATTGATCTATAATTTAATTCTTTCAAATCTGTGATCAAACCAATAATAATTTTTAAAATAGTCTTTGGAATATGTTAATCCTCATTTATCCATGTTCATACCAGTTATAAATTAATTCTAACACAATCGGATGTGTTCTGCATAAAACAGATAAGTAATCTGCCTATAGCTACTGATAAAGAGATACCGGTACCCACTCTACCGATAGACTTAGTCTACCGACAGACAGAGTCACCGATATACTTAACACAGAGCTACCGATGTACTTATAAATGTAAGCTACTGACTTACAGACAGCTACCGATACAAACATAGAGCTACCGGTGTAAGTATAAATAGCCACCGATGGAATAAGAGTCACCGATGGACGAAGCTACTGACAGACTCACAGCTACCGATACCGACGCATGAAGCTACCGATGCATGAAGCTACCGACGCATGGAGCTACCGACGTATGGAGCTACCGACGCATGGAGCTACCGATAAAAAAAGTCACTGATACAAGCATGTACTAACCAACGCATAGAGCCACCGATAGAGTCAAAGCAACTAATGACATTGAGCTACCGATGTCCAAGCTACCGATGCTGATTACCTACCGATCACTCGACTCACTATTTGAATTTCTTTATTTCCTATCTTTATTTAATCTATCCAACGGTCATATCATGTACATTTTAATGATTTGTCAAATATCTTATAAAGGTTGTCGGATGTCAGGAATCCGTACCTCGTACCTGCAGAAAGGAAATCTTTTCTGTCCCCTGTTGCCCGTGAGATAAATACGAGAATACTACGCTGCCCAACTAGAAGAGTGTGGTGGAAGAAATATACCAGAAACACAAGAACAAGAAGAATCAAGAGCAAAACCAGTTCCATCAAGAACACAGAGAAGCTCATAGACAATCAAGCATACTCGAGAAGTGTTCTGTGCATACAAGAAGAACACTGAAGAATTTCAACCACTACATTTTCACTGTCTGTGAACCTGGAGCATACGACACTCCGTTTCTCAAACAAAAACGAGAAGAGGACTCAGACTCACTTATGATCGAATCCAAAGGAGTCTAGAGCTACACTGAAATCACTAGAACCATTTCTAAAACTCTACATCTCTTGTTCTGTGATTTATTATTATTATACTTTTCGAGCAGTGTGTGTTATCTGCTGTATCTAACACATACACTGTCTCTTGTACTTAAACTCGAGGATTTGTAAATCCTTACCAAATTCTTGCATTCTTTCTTTCCCACGAATAACAGTGGTAGAGGTCGTGTGTGACCTGGACAGCTGGTTGCTATTGTACTGTTTCCCACGAATAACAGTAGTAGAGGTCTTGGACCTGGATAGTTGTAAACTGTTGAACCCCGATCCAGGGTGTGGATGACTTTTATATAAACTTTTGAGAGGACTAAGTCTTGGCTTGAGACTGAACCTCTTGGTTACATTTGTTGTGCCATCTCTTTCAAAGTTTTATTCCGCTGCTAATCACTTTAAAACCAATACTGTTTTTAAAGTTACTTTGATAATTAAATTATCAAGTGTTTATGTTAAGTGTAGATTAGTAAGTTAGTTTCAAAAGATAATCACACACTCCTGTGTTGATTAACTGGGAATTAATCAATCCCTTGAGAATCGAACAGAACCTCTACTTCAATATAAATTCACTACAGTTTAATTTATTATTTTATTTGGGGGTCTTTAAGACAGTGTTTTTTAAATACAGAAATTTTAATTGGTACTCAATTCACCCCCCTCTTGAGTAAACCACTCCGAACAACACTTGGTATCAGAGGATCGAAAATACTCTCTAAAAGTACTCTGCTTTTGAACTGTGATTTTAGTTGTATTTTAAAGTTCTTAAAATTTCTGTTATATCTAAATTTTTATCTCTTTAAAATCTTCTCATCATGGACAATAGACTTGAGGGTGCTGCTACTAACCGAACACCTTTCTTCAATGGAACTAATTATGCTCAGTGGAAACTGAAAATGAAAATTCATCTAGAAAGCATAGGTTTTGATATTTGGACTGCTATTGAATCAGAATACAAAATTCCTACTACTGCTAGATCTACTTGGGATGAACCTATAAAGAATGCTTACAATAACAACTGTAAATCTATGAATTCCTTGTACTGTGATCTAGGAGATGAAGAGTTTAATATAATTTCTTCTTGTAAAACTGCATATGAAATTTGGGATACCTTAGCTGTTTCTCATGAAGGAACAACGAATGTTAAAGAAATGAGATTGAACACTTATACTATCAAGTATGATAATTTTAAAATGAAGCCTGACGAACCCATTTCTGACATGTATCTCAGGTTCAATGAAATTGTCAATACAATGATCTCGCTGGGAAAGGATGTATCATCGAAGGAACAAATTATGAGAATTTTGAGATGTCTACCTGATAGATGGAGAGGCACATCTGTCTCAATCAGAGAATCATGTGACATTGCTGCTCTACCTGTCAAGGAACTAATTGGCAAGCTGATGATGTATGAAGAAGAGATTAAAGTGAATAAAGAGGAAGAAAATGAACCTCCAAGAAAGTCTTCCGCTTTCAAATCTTCAACTTCAAAGAATAAGGACAAAGAAAAGCTTCAAGATGTAGTTGAAAGTTCAAGCTGTGAAGACAGTGAAAGTGATTCTGACAGTGATGCTGAGATGGCTCACATTGCTAGAAGATTTAAGAAATTTTATAGGAAAAAGAAGTTCTTCAGAAAAACAAATTATAAGGGTAAGTATGATCACCAAGGTAAATGGAAAAAGGATTGGAAGAAGAATGACAAATCAGATGATGTTGTCTGCTATGAGTGCAAGAGAAAAGGACACATTAAAGCCGACTGTCCAAAGCTGAAGTATAAAAAGAAATATGAATATAAGGACAATAAGTTTAAGAAATCCATGAAGGCTACTTGGAGTGCTTCTGAGGATAGCTCTACTGAATCTGAAAGCTCTGAAACTGAACACAAAAATAAGGCAAATATGTGCTTTATGACAAACACTTCTCAGGTAACTGCTGAAACTCCTGCTTTAAATTATTACTCTGGAGATAATGCAAAATCTGATTCTGATTTTGGAACAATGTATAAAAATGAATTGTTTGAGTACTGTGATATGCTGGAAGAGACGTGTAATGAACTTAAGGATAAATACAAGTCATTAAAGAAACAGCATGCTCTCACCACTACAGTTAAAACCGAACTCACTATTGAAAAAGAGAAAAATGCTCAACTGTTAAAAGAAAACACTGAACTGAAACTATCTAACGAGCAACTCAAGAAAGACTTAGAGAAGTTCACCAATGGCAAAAATACACTAACACAGATTCTAGGAAAGTAAATAGCACCTAAATATACTACTGGTATAGGATACCAACCTGGACAAAGGAAAATTGCCAACACTAGATTCATTTCTAAATCTGGACAGAATGAAGGTAATTCTGGAACTTTATATGCTTCAACCAGTTATATACATAGCTATGGATCTAATAAAGTTTATCTTTCAAAGCATGTCAATTCTACAAATTATATGAGACCCATTAGACAAATATGGGTACCTAAAGTGTTATTGGCTAACCTGTCTGGACCCAAGAAAATCTGGGTACCAAAATCATCTCCCATCTGAATCTGTTTTGTAGGGAACTTGCTTAAAGAGCTCCTGTAAAGAGACCTGGTATTTGGACAGTAGATGTTCAAGACATATGTCAAGAGACTTCTCTTGTTTTAAGAGTTTAATAAAAGTTTATGGAGGCTTTGTCACCTTTGGTGATAATTCAAGAGGAAAAATCACCGGCCTAGGCCAGATTGGTAACACTGGTTCAATTTTGATTTCTAAAGTTTTATTTGTTGATGGCCTTAAATACAATTTATTAAGTATTTCTCAGTTATGTGATGATGGTTTTCATGTTAAATTTGAAAATGATTCTTGCAAAGTTTTTAATTCTAAGAATGTTTTGGTATTTTCTGCCTTAAGAAATGAAAATGTTTATGCTGTTAATCTGAATTCTTTAGCTAAGCAGAATATTACTTGTTTGAATGCTTTTCATAAAGAATCTTGGCTATGGCACAGAAGATTGGGACATTGCAACATTCACTCACTTAGAAAACTCTCTAGAAAAAAACTAGTTAGAGACCTACCTAAATTAGAATTCCCAAATGATAGAGTGTGTAACCCCTGTCAAAAGGGAAAACAACAGAAAGTTTCTTTTAAATCAAAGAAAGAAGTTTCGACTTCTCAACCACTTGAATTGGTTCACATGGATTTGTTTGGACCATCAAGAGTTTCTAGTTTAAATGGGAAGCACTATGTTTGTGTTCTTGTAGATGATTTTTCTAGATATACTTGGGTATATTTTCTAGCTCACAAATGTGAAGCTTGTTCTTCTTTTGTTAAATACTCTAAATCTGTAGAGAACCTTAGTGGACTTAAGATTAAAACTTTGAGGAGTGATCATGGTCGTGAGTTTGAAAATCAAGATTTTGAATCTTATTGCTCACACAATGGCTATACTCATAACTTTTCTGCCCCTAGAACACCCCAACAGAATGGTGTAGTAGAAAGAAGAAACCGAACCCTTCAAGAAATTGCTAGAACCATGCTCAATGAATATGACCTGCCTATTTATTTTTGGGCTGAAGCTGTAAATACAGCTTGTTATGTCATTAATAGAGTCTTAATTAGACCTGTTCTTAATAAAACCCCTTATGAATTGTGGAACAATAAAAAGCCTAAGGTTAATTACTTTAAAGTTTTTGGTTGCAAAGTATTTATTCTGAATACTAAAGATAATATGGATAAGTTTGCTTCTAAAAGTGATGGAGGAATTTTTCTGGGTTACTCTATTTCATGTAAAGCCTATAGAGTATTCAATAAGAAAACTAAATGTGTGGAAGAATCTGTTCACATCAAATTCGATGAAACTGATCCACATGAGCCTAAAACCTCTCTTGAGAATCTTGAAGAAGATTTGTCTATTCTGGACCTTAATGATAAATCTAAAGAACCTGTTATAAAAGCATCCAGTTCTGGACTTTCTCCAGAATCTGCTTCTGTTGAACCCGGACCTATAGATGAACCTGAAATTTCTAGTCCAACCTTTACCAGATCAACGACGATTCTAAAGAATCATCCTTTAGAAGCTGTTGTTGGTAATCTTGATAGAGGAACACAAACTAGAGCTTCTCTAAGAAACCAGGTTGAACATCAAGCTTTTCTTTCACAGCTAGAACCCAAAAATATCAATGATGCTATCAATGATGAATTCTGGGTAATGGCTATGCAGGAAGAATTAAATCAGTTTGAAAGAAACAAAGTCTGGGAATTAGTTGACAGACCTAAGGACACTTTGACAATAGGCACAAAATGGGTTTTTAGAAATAAAGTAGATGAATCTGGAAATATAGTTAGAAACAAAGCTAGACTAGTTGCACAAGGATATAGTCAAGAAGAAGGTATAGACTATGAGGAAACTTTTGCACCTGTAGCTAGACTAGAAGCCATTAGGATCTTACTTGCATATGCTGCACATCTGGATTTCAAGTTATATCAAATGGATGTGAAAAGTGAATTTCTAAATGGTTTTATAATTGAAGATGTTTTCGTAGAACAACAACCTGGATTTACTAATCCCCATTTTCCAGATCAAGTTTTTAAACTTTCTAAAGCTTTGTATGGTTTAAAACAAGCTCCAAGAGCTTGGTATGATAGACTTAGAAATTTCCTTATTTCAAAAGGTTTTACTAAAGGGATTGTTGATCCAACTCTTTTCATTAAAAGAATTTCTAAAGATGTTTTATTTGTACAAATATATGTTGATGATATTATTTTTGGATCTTCTAAACACTCTTTATGTACTGATTTTTCAAAAAGTATGCAAAATGAATTTGAAATGAGCTTAATGGGAGAACTTAAGTACTTTCTTGGATTTCAAGTATTTCAAAATGAAAATGGTATTATTTTGAATCAAGGTAAATATACAAAGGATCTTTTAAAACGTTTTGGTCTGGATAGTATCAAGGAAAGTGAAACTCCTATGAGTACTACCTGTAAATTGGACGCAGATGAAACTGGGAAACCAGTTGATCAAACAAATTACAGAGGTATGATTGGTAGTTTATTTATCTTACTGCTAGTCGACCTGATATTATGTTTAGTGTGTGTATGTGTGCTAGATTTCAAGCTAATCCAAAAGAATCTCATTTGCTTGCTGTTAAAAGAATTTTTAAATATCTCAAACACACGATTAACTTAGGTTTGTTTTACCCAAAAGGACAATCCTTTGAGTTAATGAGTTATTCAGATGCTGACTTTGCTGGTTGTAAGTTAGATAGAAAAAGCACATCAGGAACATGTCATTTTCTTGGAAAATCCTTAGTTTCTTGGTGTAATAAGAAACAGAACTCAGTTGCATTATCTACTGCCGAAGCAGAATATATAGCTGCTGGTAGTTGCTGTGCACGAATTCTGTGGATGAAACACACTCTTTTGGACTATGGATATGTTTTTAAACATGTTTCAATCAACTGTGATAAAACCAGTGCAATAAACATCTCTAAGAATCCTGTATCTCACTCTAGAACCAAACACATAGATGTAAGACACCATTTCCTAAGAGATCACTATCAAAAAGGTGATATTTCTCTTGAATTTATTGGCACTGAACATCAATTGGCTGATATTTTCACTAAACCTTTAAGTTCGGATAGGCTAAGTTACATAAGACACGAATTGGGACTGTTTAATCACAACCAATGTGAAAATTCTCACTGATGTGAAATCCTCACCGATGTGAAAATTCTCACCGATGTGAAATTCTCACTGATGTGAAATTCTCACCGATGTGAAAATCCTCACCGATGTACAATTCTCACCGATTTTGTTTTCTCACCGATGATTAACTCACACCGATGCAATGTTTTACATCTGTCTGCCGCCAAGAATACGAATCGTTTTATTTTATTTTATCTTACTCTATTTTAGTCGCTTATTTGGAATTCCTAAATGATAAAACTATGTCTAAGACACTTCTTACCTCACCGAGCTCAAAATCTCTCACCCTCGAACCTTAGCTCCCAAATCGGCCAAGAACCCTAAACCCGCGATGGAAAAAACTAAGCTTCCTACCGTCAGAGATGAATGTGTAGAACCAAAAGCTAAGAAGTAGAAGACACAGCATAAAGCCAGTGTTAGTGAAGTCAGAACTAGATCGGGAAAGCGACCAGTGAATCCTAACTTGCAGAATAGAGACATAGTAATCGAGAAGGAACTGTGCGTGGAATGGCTACTGCCTAGCAAATCGTTAGTACTCGAGATTCTAGAGGATCATAAATGGGTGGATTGTTTCACGAATAACAATGGCCCATACTACCCGAGGTTGGTAAAACAGTTCTACGAGTTTGTAACCTTCGAGAATTCTGAAAATGAGAATCGGGTAAGCTATTTTTTAAATGGAAAAGAGATGTCTTTTTCTTCAGTAGAGTGGGCTGAGTGTTTGAAAGTACCACATGAAGGTGTCTCTGGGTATGTATCAAGAGCAATGCCACCTAGCAGTGACATCTTTGATTATGAAACTGCCTTAAAAGAGCTGACCGGTAATGGGAATCAAAGGCAAGTTGTTGCTGCTGAAATGGATGGAGAGAATCGACTGCTCTTCAAGTTTGTTCAGCATGTGTTGATACAGAGGCGAGGAGATTTTGCAAATCTGAGATATCAAGATATCTATCTTCTTCATTTGCTAAGACATGGTGTAAAAATCAATCTGTGCAGATTGTTAATGCTTCAAATAGAAGACATGATTAGACCAAAGTCAAAGACTATTGCTTTATTCTTTGCCAAGCAGATTTCAGTAATGATAAAAGTGAAAGGAATAGTTGAGTCTCAGGATGAGATAGTTGTAGTCAGGAATAATTTCTGCATCACCTCGACTGTTTGTAAGTACATGAAAATTAACTGGAACCCATGGAAGGGAGAATGGGTCAGTGATGATCAGAAGATATATGATATGTTTAATCCTGTGGATCATCCCTCAAGACCAAAGGATATGAGAGATCCAAGTCTGAGACCTGATGAAGAGGAACCTGTTTATAGTGATGAAACAGAAGAAGAAGAAGAATAAACTCCCATGGATGTTGGAGGAGATCCAGACTTTCCCCCAAGTCCTGTTGCAGAATTGTTTTATTCTAGGAAAGGAAAGGTAGAGGAAATTTTGTCTACTTATGAGGAAGACCAGTCTGTACCTCACCAAGAAGAAGAGGAAAAGGAGAATGTATCTGAATCGCCTGCTTCTGGTAGTTTAAGTATGAGTCCTTTGATAGGAAACTCAGCTATGCCGACTGCTGAAGTAGAAAGAGATATAGAAGAAGTTGTACCTGTATCAGAAGATCATCTAGATGCTGCACCAATGGAACTTGTAGTAGAAGATTCTGATGAAGAGAATCCAGCACTGAATGCTATTGTGATACATGAGAATGCACCCATTGAGGGGGAGCATCAATCTGTTCTTGGAAATGTTACAGTAGCTGTTGAGCTTGGAGACTGGGTAGAAGACCCAGGGTTTATAGTCTGTGGATTGGATTATCCGGATTCTGATAATGAGATGTCTGTGAATAGACCGAAGACCAATTATGATCTTGCTTCTGAATTGTTTCCAGATGATGTGGTCAGATTTCATGATCTGAATAAGCTGAAAGAGGACCTCAAAACCAGTTTTGTTGAAGAAGTGAAGTTAATGGAAACTCCCTTTCATCCTCAATTCATTCAATAATGACTGATTCTGTAGTTAGTTTGGCCTCAGCAAGGGGATCTGCTGCAGTTGTCCCAAATGATTTTGTCTCTAAATCTGATCCTGAATCCATGAAGAATGAGCTGAAAGAATCATTCAGTGTATCAGTTTCTGAGATGAAGCAAAGCTTTAATGAAGAAATGAAAATGTTAGAGAGATCCTTCGAGCTATCTCTGGCTTGTAATTTATCTTCTTTTGTGTCTGAGCTTATGGAAGAAGTGAAAGAGTGCCAGACTCAGTCTTCTAGAATCGAAGCAGATCTTGAAGCTCTCAAGACATCAGTTGTTGCTTTGGATTCTTATATGAGCTCCAAGTCTCAAGCTGACAAGGACCTAGCTTATGTGAAGAGTGTAGTAAGCCAGTTTGTCTCGGTGTTTGAAAGTTTCAAAACCTCAGTGAAGGATCACGTTCAATTACAAGACTCTCTAGTTCAAAGCCTAATCAGTGGTTTGTCTAAGAGTTTCAAAGAAACTGTTTCCTTCTCTCTTGGCCCTCTCACATCCAAACTATTAGTTGACCTGAATCTAGTTCGACCAATGTTGAAGGAGGAGATTGGTTCTATTTCAACCAGTGGCTCTGTGGACTCATCAGAGTTGAGCCGAGTGGTGCTTTCTACAAGAGATTCTGCTAGGGAAATAATGAAGATTGTTCAAGATTATATGAGAGAAGCCTCTGCCTCTCAGGAAGACATAAAGAGCAAAGTGGACTACTACTTCACCAGAGTTTTCACCAAGCATCAACTCGAACACCACTTCAAGCTAATGTTGGAACACATGAAGTTACCTCCAGTCACTCAAGCTTTTAGAGAACAAGTGAGAAAACTAAGACAATTGACTCCTGACTTGGAGAAATTCATGGAGAACAAAGATGATTTCATATCTGCTATGGAAAGAGGAGGAGGAATTATTATGGATTTTAGAAATTTGTTGCTGCCCTTATTGCATGTTGATGCCAGACCAGTCATCATACCTCCTGCTTTGCCTGATTCTGCCTCAGTTGCTTCTACAGTCCAGCTGACTCCTGCTCAAGCTATTCGAAGCCTCACACCAATGATCACCCAAAGATCTTCAACCTACAGTCCTGACTCTGTGTCAGTAGCTCAGCCTCCTTTGATCAGTTCTGGCATTCCAATACCTTCACCTGCATCCTCACCACCCGAACCTTCTTCTGATCCCAAAGGAAAATCTCACGTGGAAGATGTGGATTGATCCAGTTGCCAGGATTTTTGATAGGAATTCATTTGTATTCTGTTTCTGTACTTTCTGACTGCTCAAATACAGAAGAACTCCTTTTACTTCTCATGTTTTATTTGTCTCCTATATATGCTTTCCCACTTTTTGATTATCACAAAGGGGGAGAACAAAATGAGAGAACAAAATGAGAGAATGAGAAATATTTTCAATGGAGAAAAATAACCTTCTTTTCAATTTTATCTCTGATATTATTATGTTTCTTTTTACCTTTGGTACCTTATGATTGTTACCTCTGATAACTTATGTCTATATCATACTATTTCTATTATCTCTGATGCTGTTTTCTCTGAGAAAATTGACTTCAATATTATACTCTTTACTATTATATTTTCACTATGTTAAATGCCCATATCATAAATTGTGATTATCAAAAAGGGGTAGATTGTTGACCTCACCGGTTTTGATAATCACAATCATGTATTCATATGTGTTGAAAATCCCAATTATGTTTTCATTCTCTATGATATTTTTAAGTATCATTGATCTATACTTTAATTCTTTCAAATCTGTGATCAAACCAATAATAATTTTTAAAATAGTCTTTGGAATATGTTAATCCTCATTTATCCATGTTCATACAAGTTATAAATTAATTCTAACACAATCGGATGTGTTCTGCATAAAACAGATAAGTAATCTTCCTATAGTTACTGATAAAGAGCTACCGGTACCCAGTCTACCGATAGACTTAGTCTACCGACAGACAGAGTCACCGATATACTTAACACCGAGCTACCGATGTACTTATAAATGTAAGCTACTGACTTACAGACAGCTACCGATACAAACATAGAGCTACCGGTGTAAGTATAAATAGCCACCAATGGAATAAGAGTCACCGATGGACGAAGCTACTGACAGACTCACAGCTACCGATACCGACGCATGAAGCTACCGACGCATGAAGCTACCGACGCATGGAGCTACCGACGTATGGAGCTACCGACGCATGGAGCTACCGATAAACAAAGTCACCGATACAAGCATGTACCAACCGATGCATAGAGCCACCGATAGAGTCAAAGCAACTAATGACATTGAGCTACCGATGTCCAAGCTACCGATGCTGATTACCTACCGATCACTTGACTCACTATTTGAATTTCTTTATTTCCTATCTTTATTTAATCTATCCAATGGTCATATCATGTACATTTTAATGATTTGTCAAATATATGATAAAGGTTGTCGGATGTCAGGAATCCGTACCTCGTACCTGCAGAAAGGAAATATTTTCTGTCCCCTGTTGCCCGTGAGATAAATACGAGAAGACTACGCTGCCCAACTAGAAGAGTGTGGTGGATGAAATATACCAGAAACACAAGAACAAGAAGAATCAAGAGAAAAACTAGTTCCATCAAGAACACAGAGAAGCTCATAGACAATCAAGCATACTCGAGAAGTGTTCTGTGCATACAAGAAGAACACTGAAGAATTTCAACCACTACATTTTCACTGTCTGTGAACCTGGAGCATACGACACTCTGTTTCTCAAACAGAAACGAGAAGAGGACTCAGACTCACTTCTGATCGAATCCAAAGGAGTCCAGAGCTACACTGAAATCACCAGAACCATTTCTAAAACTCTACATCTCTTGTTCTGTGATTTATTATTATTATACTTTTTGAGCAGTGTGTGTTATCTGCTGTATCTAACACATACACTGTCTCCTGTACTTAAACTGGAGGATTTGTAAATCCTTACCAAATTCTTGCATTCTTTATTTCCCACGAATAACAGTGGTAGAGGTCATGTGTGACCTGGACAGCTGGTTGTTGTTGTACTGTTTCCCACAAATAACAGTGGTAGAGGTCTTGGACCTGGACAGTTGTAAACTTTTGAACCCCGATCCAGGGTGTGGATCACTTTTATATAAACTTTTGAGAGGACTAAGTCTCGGCTTGAGACTGAACCTCTTGGTTACATTTGTTGTGCCATCTCTTTCAAAGTTTTATTCCACTGCTAATCACTTTAAAACCAATACTGTTTTTAAAGTTACTTTGATAATTAAATTAGCAAGTGTTTATGTTAAGTGTAGATTAGTAAGTTAGTTTCAAAAGATAATCACACACTCATGTGTTGATTAACTGGGAATTAATCAATCCCTTGAGAATCTAACAGAACCTCTACTTCAATATAAATTCACTACAGTTTAATTTATTATTTTATTTGGGGGTCTTTAAGACTGTGTTTTTTAAATACAGAAATTTTAATTGGTACTCAATTCACCCCCCTCTTGAGTAAACCACTCCGACCAACACTTTTATTTTTGGTTAAAATTATGAATTTACTTAGATTTGTTTTATATAAATTGAATATATTTTTTGGGGTTTCAAAGTTCCCCAAGTGAATACTCATTATAAATAGATATATATAAATGTATTCATATTTTTAAAAAAAATTTATCTCATTGAATATTTATGAATAACATGACATTTTTTCCAAAACACTACATTTATATTCTTATCCTTAAAATTATAAATTATTATATATATGGGAGTAAAAACATGTGTTTAGTAGATTATCTTTAAATTTATGTACAATTTTTTCCCATAACTGTTTATTTTAATTTTGAAAAAAAATAACTTGTAAAAATTGGGTATCAACTACATAATACCAAATGATAACCACTAAAACTAATTAAAAATGTTCCTCTCAAATTCTAGTTCCCTAATGATAAATAGTTACCCCTTGAATTTTTTAAAATTATAAGTGACCTTATTCTGAACATCATGATTATCCTAAAAGAATTTAAAATTTTAGGACTGGTGTTAGGGTTATAGTGTATTTGGGAATAAATAATACATTTTATAGTATATTATTTTAATTTTGATAATTGATTTCAGTAAATTTAATTTAGGTAAGTTAATAATTATGATTAATCATATATATTTTTAATGTTATAAAATTTGGATCTATTTTTTCTGTGATTTACGAGTCGTTTGATAAATTTAATATAGATTTATTGATGTATATTTTGTTTTTATGGTTTTAAAGTATTCCTTTGATATATTTTATAATGGTTTTAATTTTTTGTTTGGAGTTAAGTTACTATGATAAAGAAATCTTTTTGGTATTTTACTTGTTTCGTACTTATTCAAATATTGTTTTGGGAATTATATCATTATGTAATAGTTTTAAGTTGATTTAAATATATTATTTTTGGAAGAATTTAGTTTAAATGAATTTTTTCATTTGGTTTACCATTTTTTCATGTTGTGATTACATTCATTTGATAATAAAAATATACTCAATTATAATGATTAATTATTTTTTGAAATATTCACTAGTTATAGCCATAAAACTCTTAACTACTTTAGTTTTCATGCACTAGATGAATCACTAAAAAAATTTCCATGAGATATTAACTAAACTATCTCATTTGTTTTCTCAGAAA
Organism: Viscum album; assembly: GCA_963277665.1. NCBI lineage: Eukaryota > Viridiplantae > Streptophyta > Magnoliopsida > Santalales > Viscaceae > Viscum > Viscum album. Next base: position 1,472,485,151 of record OY728132.1, on the reverse strand, counting down.
AAATTAACAAATATATAGTTAATGAAGTAAACATGTCCCATCCAAGGCATATGTTTCATGCCTTTTAAATCTATCAACGATTATATTTAATTATTTTAAAAATTAACATTTAAATAACTTACATGTTATCTTTTTAAAATAATTTAAATATTCTAGAATTAAATTAAGACAATGTCAAATCAAATAATAGTGAATTGTAAATTTACATTTTAATGATGCTTTTAAATTGTTTTAATTTTTTTATTTCTATAAGTCTAATTAATAAAAACATTCCATTTATATTAGATTTGATGAAATTTGGATGTACAATTCTTATTATATAATAGTTAAGTTTCAAAATGGTTTTTTAAATTTTTTGTATTTTTCTTTCAATAAATTTTAAAAAAATAGACTAATTTGATGCCCTTGTTATAACATTTTTGGTATATTTTTGTTAACTCCAAAAGGATTTATTTATCATATCACTAAAAATGGTTTCCAAACTACTGATCAGATATAGTATACTTTTTTAAGGGAATAATTCTTAATGATGTAAGTATTCTAAAAAAATTAATTCATGACGTCAAGATTTGTTAATAAATTTATATTTTCATCTTCTAAGATCTATGAATCTCCTAAATATTATGGTTTATTTTTTATGAAAATTGAATAGTTTAATGATTGAAAATAGTGTGGTATATAAAAATTGAATGCTAATAAATATGGATTCAAATGACATGTACCATAAAAAGTGATGTAGAACATTCCTTTGATTTTGAGAAATTAGAAACATTTTATTTTAGAAAAAATAGAAAGGGATATAAAATGTAATAAAGGTAAATTAAATATAGAGAATAATGAAATATTACATGAATTATATAGGTTATCATGGAATAAATTTGATAGGAAACATCCATATTTTGAAGATGAACCATGAAATTTAAAATTAGGATTTTCTTGTGATGGATTCAACCTATTTCACTCTATGAATACTCCTTATTGTATATAGCCTATTTTCATTCACATTTATTACATTTTTTCATTTATGTGTATGAAGAATCAATTTACTATCATTATTATAATAATATATGGACAATTAGATCCTAGAAATGAAATTTTAATTTACCTCCAACCATTAATAAATGAGTTGATGAAGTTGTACACTATTGGTCTTCAGGTGTATGATGCATCTAGAAAAAAGTGTTTTAGGATTTGTGAGACTCTTTTGTGGGTGATTAACAATTTCCTTGATTGTGTTATGATGTATAAATGGATTATAATAGGGACATTAACTTTCACTATTTTAATAAATATTACATATTCTTGGAGATTAAAATTTTATTAAGATTTCAATTTCATAGGGAATCGATTATTTCTACCGATGAATATTCCATATAGGAAATATAGGAGACACAATTTTATAAAAATAATATTTACTTCAATGAATAGAAGATGGTGATATCTGTATATAACATGATGGATTGAATTTTATTCTAAGAAAGTGTCAATCAAATTTCCAAAAGAGAAGGAATGTTCTTTCAAATTATAACTCGTATTAGAGAAAGAAAGGTATATTCATTGGTTTTTCTTATTGGTCATCAAATTTGATGTTCCACTTATTGGATGTAATGCATAATGTAAAAATTTTCTATGAAATGTTACTTGTTACAATGTTAAATATAAATGGAAAAATATGATTTTTGGTCACATCATGATTTAATAGATTGGGAAATAAAACAATGTCTTTATCCATAGTTAATTAGTCTAAATTATTTAAATGTTCATTATGATTGTTTTTTTATTTAAAATACATAGAAAAAATATTTCCTTCATGTTTTTTAAATACTAATGGTTCAGATGTTTATTTATGTAAAATTTCAAAATTTGTGAATACAAAAGATATAAAACTAAATCTCTTAGAATCCAATATTATCATGCTTTTTTCATTACATGATTCCCATTTCTATTAGAAATTTAATATCAAATAATGTAATTGTAGTTTTAATTCAGTTAATTTACATTTCTTGAGACCTTTTTTCATGAAGGATCAAAATGAGTGTTTTTAAAAAATTATAGAATTATGCATCAGTCATTTGTTGTGGCTTGAAAAAAAATCCCCTATCATTTCTGACAAGTATGTTACATCTGAATTGTTATCCTCTCCTAAAAGTTATTTTTTTTGGTGTTCTTTTGTGTCGATGGATGTATCCTATAGAAACAATGATGTTTGTGATGAAATATTATGTGAGGAATAAGAATCATCCCGAAAGGATCATTATAAAAGGTTATTTGGAATGGTGATATGTGTATTTCTATTAAATATACTTAGGTTGTTTCATTATGAGATCTAATTATCAAATGATAACAGAATACGATTAATATGATCCCATAAAGAATAAATTTCCATCACTACTATAAATAATATGATTTTTATATCATATTAATTGTGTACTTTGAGTATGTATTAGTTGAAAATGTCTCATCATGATGTATTGTTCAACTATGGTGTGTTTTATGATTTCATCAAGTCAATAAATTAAAAAATATTTTTTTTGTAAGATTTTTTATAACTTTTAGAATTTTAATATTTCCATATTTATAAAAAATATTTATAAATTATAAAAAAATCATTCTTATTTATCTATAAATAGGAATGATAAATTTCATAGTAAATAGTTTCCTATTTTTTTAAAATCAAAGTAAATATACTAAATTTTATAAATTATTTAATTATAGGTACTTGTTTAATGTTATAAGTTTATATACTTCAGGTTTAAATTTTACTCATGGATGATGTAACTACAAAGATCAATGTATTTTTGTTTAGACCAAAAAAAATCATTTTAGTGTATTGAAGTAATTGTAAATGGATTTAAATTAATTATAAATAATTCTGAATCAAACATGGTTACATAAAATGATGGTTCCATGATGGGTGAGACAATATATTTTTATGCTACTGCATCAAACATGAAACCTCAATCATAAAATATATCTTATTATTGGTTTTTTTATAAAATAATAATATTGATTTATTATGCATATGGTTGATCCAAAATAATAAAATGAAAGTAGTGTGATTCAATGAAAGAACAAGGAATGAATATATATAGTTTTGGATTTATAGTGATCGATTTAAAGAGTCATATTAGTATTAATAAACCATATATTATTGCATTACCAGGTAAATAATTGGTTTATATAGATGGTCATTTTAAAAAAAAATAATGTTATTAATTATGTTATTCAAGGAAATATTTTTGATAAAGCCATAGATGATGATTATTTTTAAAATGTAAAAATTAGTATTCACTAAAATGTTTTCATATGTTTACCTGGATGATTCAGTTATCTGAATGGGTCATGAACTACAAAATATAATGGATAAGGAATAGCCTTGACAAATTTGGGAATATTTAATTCATATATTTTTTGCATTGAATGTTTATTAAAAATAATCTATATGGTTCATAATAAAAAAATTTAATTTTTTACATAGATTATTTCATTTAATCAATACATATATGTTATTCAAATAAAAAACATGGTGAGAAGAGTTGTCACATAATTAACTAAATATTAAATTTTGATTAATTTTTTTTATGTTTATAAATTCATTCATTTAAAATATATTATAAATATTCATTTTTGTGTCATATAATTGATATATTTAATATATTTAATATTTTTATTTGTCTCACATTACTACTTGGGACATTTATTTCACTATGTGTGCATGTGAATAAGTATGTAAAAAATAACATAGATGAATGAGTAGTGAATAAGATATTCATGGATGAATTTTTTGATCACCACTATGAGTGTTGACCTTCCTATATAGTGATCAACACATTGAGTATGAAGAGGTCACCATTTTTTAGTATAATTAGGGTTGTAGATAATCAATTAATCTATTATTATTAAAAATATAAAATTTATTTCAACATCCATATTATGTTAGGGGACATCATCAAGGAGGATTCTTGATTTTTTAAGGATATTTTGGGTAATTCAGAGCATAGGATGAGACATTAAGCTCATTTTATTCCTAATATTACTACAATTCCTATGTTTATCCTCTTATTGTACTACCTTAATCATCAATATGTCATCAACTTGGGATGTAATTGAATTATTTATATATCTAATAATAACCAGTCTTTTTCAATATCCATTTCCACCTGCGACCATGAAAGATGGGGGTCCCCATCATCAAATCTATCCTTAATATTCATACCCACCATCTACTATATAGGGTATTTCACATCCAAACATTCCACTACTATATCTATATCCACCATCTTTTGTATAGATATTTCCACCAGTTTTTCCCCTCTATTATTTTACTATCCTTTATCAATTATACAAGATAATGGTATCTCACCACATACAATACAAGATAATTCCACTAGTCCTACTTCATACACAAGAGTTCAAGTTATATCAAATCACCTTTCTTCTTGTATTTGTTTAAAGGGTATTGAAAATAATTTATAAAAATTTATATATTATTTACATTATTAGTTTTTTTCATGAGAAACTTGATCTTCCATAAAATGATAAGGTTTCATAAATATGTGAGATATTTTGAATAAAAACACACATATTATAGTTTATTTTAGTGAGGAAATTACTATAATTGGTAAGAATAGAAAATAATGTGAGAGTTATTTGGAGACACTTTCCAGACAAAGAAACAATGTTCCCATTTAATTAATACCTGGAGACAAATTTTATAGTAAATAAAGAATTATTACAACCCATACTCTAGTAACATAGAGTTGTTTTTTACTTTGTTACATTGATATAAGATATAAGTGATCGTATCTCCAATGACAAGTCAGTTTAACTTTCCCAAACAAGACTAATCCATCCCTCTATCAGATGCCGAAGCTAGATCAAAATATCTCCATAGAATGTTCCTAACCCCCCTATGGTGGAAAAATGTTTGAGGGTATCAAAGTTAATAAATTAAAAATGGATTATATAAATAATTAGAGTTTAAAAATTATGGAAAAAATAATCATGACCACTCTATGTTTTGGAGTTCAATACACCCACAGAAACATCGAAATATACAATAAATTATAAAAAAAACTTAAACACATAATTAAAATAACTGAAAAAATACCTTTTCTCACCCTAGTCTCCCTCCCCTGAAAGAACGTATAAATTTCCCTCAAGAATGAATTTTTTTAGATACCATTAGATATCATGCACCAAAAATTTAATGTCAAGTTATAATTTATAAAATGTGATAAAAAAGTAAAAAAACAAAAAAAAACATACCTCTATGTTACCATTGGTCACAATAAAACTAAAAACTAATCAATTCTCAATGACAAGTTAGGAGTAGAACCAGAGTCCAAAACTAAAATTATAATGATGGGTGGCGAAATAAATCTTGGTAGGCATGCCAAATGAAACTGCACCCTATTTATAATTATTACATATAAGATCCTTTTTATTTTAGTTTGAAATAAAAAAATTAAAATAGGTTTTTATTTCATTTTATATAAAACCCAATATATATCTTTCCATATTTTATTAATTTTTCTTATACTTATTTTAAATGAGAATAATCACTTTTGAGAACATTTATTTATCCCATGACTCGGTTTAATAAAACTACCATTTAATCAATATTCAAAATTTTATTACAAACACACATTTAAAGTTCATATAAAATAAAAGGAACGCTGATCAAGAAATAGTAAAAGGACTATTAATAAAACCCAATGAAAATTGAGGGAAATGAATAAAAAACTCATATACGAAATAATTTAAAATGTACATCATGGGATAAACAGTCTAAGGTACACTAAGGGATAGTGAATACCTCGAACATACTTAACTTGCTTCTATTAGAAATGATAGTAACATGTCACCATACAATGAAAATAATACACTTACTTCACTAGCATATCTATTGGAAAGGTATCTCGCCCTATCATTGTTCACTTACTCACACACTTGTGGTTACCATGATGTTTGATTAATAATAATAACCTCATAAAAAATAATCACAATATCACTAAGTAGTTCCACATATTTCATAACCATATCAAATCAAAGAAAAACCAAGAAAAGATTCAAACCACACATAATTCCCTTTAATAAAGTGAGTTCTAAAAAACTGAAGGATACCCAAATCAAAATAAAATAAATGGTTAAAAATTTATTGAAATACTTCAAATGGGCCTTATAAATTATTTTAGAAATCACATAAAACCCTTCTAAAAATCATGTTTAAGTATCACATTTAAAATCATAATATTCTCTCCATTGTTATGTCCATTTACACTTATACACAAACACACACAAACACAAACACAAACAAACACACACACACAGACACACACACACACACACATATATATACTCATTGTAAAATTAATATCATCTCATTTTATTTTGTATATATATATATATGTATATGTTCACTCATGTATATGTGGATAACACCAAAAAAGAAAGATGCATTTTTTTAAAACATACAAATTTTATAAGCCTTTAAAAAAAAGATATAACTCTACTTTTAATGCCAAAAAATATTTTAAAAAAATTAAAATATTAATTAAATTCCATTTAAGAATTTACAAATTAAATAGTGTGTAAGGAAGTTTCAAGATAATTTTAAAACATATGTTTTATCCAGAAAATTCCACTGAACTTAATGTAAATAAAGTAAAAAAAGATTAGAATTACATATAATAAAATAATTTTTTATTGAAAAAAAAGGACTAAAATGGAAAGTAGTTAAGGATATAAAATCTAAAGGATTCAATAATGGGAAACCTACCTAGAATTAAGAAAATATCATCATCTTCAAACAATGTCACTATAATGAGTCTCAAATCACACCTCGTGGGCCCTACGAACCAATAATCGACAAAGAATGAACCCCCAATTCTGGTTAGGGTTTGGCCATGGGGTGTGACCAGTATAATAAGATAATAAAAATATATAATAATGTTAGGATGAAGGGATATGGTGCCTTAATATTAATAACTGAACTGTTAATTCCACCATCTTAGATTCCCTGAGAGTGGGTGAATCAGGGTTTGATAGATTAAAAAAACTACCCCTATTGATCTTGTTTTGTTGTTATGAAAAACTATCTTTTCTCTATTTCCCCCAGCAAAGTATAAACAAAAATTAAATCGTTCACAAGACACAATTATTTTTACTTGTTTCACCATCACTAGGCTACGTCAAAGGAGCATACATTGGTGATGTACTGATGTACCAAATTCACTAAAAGCACAATGTTGTTTTCAATATTTGGAGCAGACTCATTGTCCCTCCTGATTTACAACCTCTCACAATTTGAAAGCTCACTACTCTCTCAACTAGAGTGTTCTCACTATTTCTTTAGAAGATCTAGTCACATTTTATTGACATTTAGGTCCCTTCATTCTCACAAATGAATTCATTCTTCACTATATGTAGATTCTTTATTGATGTCCCACTTTTATCTATTGATAAATACCACATTACCATATTACTATGGGGTAACTCCCAATCTTTTGCGAAATCCTTTCTGCATATTGTGTGAAACATTAACGCCTTGCATGCAAGATTCCACTTTTTTCGTGAAACACACCTTACACACATCTTCAATCTTACGCGCAACTCAAATCTTCTGTGAAACTTTCGTAGCTTGCGTGTAACTCAAAATCTTTTTCTCAACTCCCTTTTCACAAAATTCTTACATGAACTAGTGCTCAAATTTTCTCTAAGTGTTGAGTTCATTCAAATGAGAGGGGTCACCTCTTATTTATCAGCATCGCTGACCCCTAGGTGGAAGATTAAACTTTTATCGTGCAAGATCATCTTCAAGCACGCAATCCCCAATATGATGTCGCATTGGGCGTGCAAGTGTATTTCGCACATCCTCTTCTTTTATGCATATTTTCAAATCTTTCTCTCACTTCATGCATTTTTCATTTCTTGACATTATACTCCAGAAACATGCCTTGCATGCATGTTTCCACACCATCTTCAATCCTTTCCACAAATTCCTTTCGCAAAAACATATATCTCTATTTTTCAATTTTGAGGCCAAAAAATTTGGAAAACAATGGAAAACGGAGCCACCTTAGATCTTCTATTATGTACCACCCTCAGATTGTTCATTCCTTTTTCATTGTTCTTTTTCAACATAGGTTATTGACAATATCTCTGGAACTCGACAACTCACCATGGAAACCCTCTTTTTTAACAATCAAAACATAGAGGTCCACATTTGTTAACAAACACAATCAACTCAAAAATGCTTCAATGATACCTTGAGGAATGTTTTCCCAACAATATCCCCATTTGGGTTTGTTTACAACTCTTTCATAATGATTCTCTGCCCATTGATACCTCGCTGAAACTCCTTCCATCATCATTCTCCTCTTGAGATTAAGATATTGACCCGAGATTCACTTACCACATACTCTAAGCCCACATTAGCAATCCTTGGCATGAGAAACAAGAGTAGTATGAAAAGTTCATTAATGAATCACATCATTTCTGAAACTAGTTGTTGATACCAAAAAAATACCAATTGCTAATTATTAGAATCCTTTTGACATGATTCCAACGCCACTCTTCTATTTTTATCACAATCTTCAGCTGTCGTGATATCTACTCTTTGATCGATCACTTCTAGCATCGTCATATTTGAAACTCATCTTCAGATTTCAACACCCCCTATCTCACTGCTCCACCTGTCAGCTACTCCCCATATTTTCATGATTTCTAAAATAGCCACATTGTATCCCCCTTGAAAAATCACTCTTTTCTCCCCCTTTGTCGACGAACCCAAAGGGAACTCATTTGCAATCTGTAATAGGGTAAAAACACTTATCAGTATATTAGGGAAAAACAAATAATACCTCAGGGAGAGGGGGAGCCTCCACATTCACAATATTTCAAGTGCGGGGAGTTGACCGGACTCCTAGATCTAGTTGATGCCTCTCAAAATATTCTTTGGGTAAGGACTTTGTCAAAATTTCTGCAACATGTAGTTCTGTAGGCACATACTTCAACTGTACAATTCCATGCTCAACATTCTCATTGATAAAATGATATCTGATCTCAATGTGATTTGTCCTTGAGTGATGGACTGTATTTTTTCTAAGATTGATAACACTCAAGTTATCGCACTAGATTCTGATTGGAGACTTCACATCAACGCCCACATAATCAAGCTGCTACTTCATCCACAATAACGGTGTGCATGCTTGAGTGGCATAAATATACTAGGCTTTTTTAGTGCTCAATGAAATGAAATCATTCTTAGGCAAGAAATACAAAAACCACCAAGATAGAAAGAACCTCCCAGCGTAGATTTAATGTCATCTTCTGATCTGTCCCAATCTGCATCTGTATATCCCAAAATCTCTGACTAAGATTTAACAGTATACTTTAAACTGAAATCCACAGTTCCTTTGATATACTGAAGTATTCGTTTCACTGTAAGCATGTGTCTTTCCCTGGGGTTACCATGATATTGCTCTTCTTGGAATGTGCCCAAAAGAATATCAGGACTTGTCGTTATTAGGTATAGAAAACTTCCAATAATCTACCCGTATTTTGTTATATTAATTGCCTTGTCATCATCATATTTTCATAATTTCATCTGGGTGGCAACTGGATTCTTCATCTCCTTAAAATTTTCCATTCCAAACCTTCTCAGAACCTCCTTGGCATATTTTGATTGATAAATGAAAGTGTCATTCCTTCTTTGTGACACCTGTAAACCAAGGAAAAATGTCAACTTTCCAATCATTAACATTCAAAACTCACTTTTCATGAATTCGGGAAACAATCTACACTGATCTCCATCTAATCCTCCAAATATTATTTCATTGACATAAATTAGAACCATATTTCATTGATTAATGTCATTGTTGAAATAGATATTGTAATAAACTCTGCCACGCTAGAAACCAAGCTTCTTCAAATACTGATCAAGCCTTGAATACCATGCTCTTTGTGCTTGTTTTATCCCATATAATGTCTTCTTTAGCAGAAAAACCATATTAACATACTCATAAAATAGAAAACCGTCTGGATGCTTTATATGCACTTTATCCTCCAAAACCCCATTCAAAAATGAATATTTGACGTCCATCTAGAAAACTTTGAAATTTCATTGCACTGAAATGGCTTGGAATAATCTAATTGTCTCTAGCCTTGCAACCGGTGCAAATGTATCATCAAAATCTATTTACCTCTATTTGGGAGTATCTTCTGCACACTAATCAATATTTATTTAAAATCATTGATCCATCTTCATTCATCTTGTTGCGATATACCAATTTATTCCCAATGACATTCTTATCTTCGGGCCTCAAAAAAATCTCTCACGTCTGATTCTTCTCAATATTATCTAGCTATTAATTCATAGCCTGAACCCAACTTGCATCTTCAGCTGCATCGGAAAACCATTTAGGCTCTACCTGAGATAGGAAAGATGTCTTTTATAGAGATTCCATTCTTCTTATCTGAACTGGAGTTGAATGATCAACAATGATAATCCTCCTATCAATTTCATCTTGACTTCTTGGCTTCTTTGTAAATACAGATTTTACTTCCTCAAGCTCATCATTGGTTTCTTCTTTTAAATCAACATCGGTCACTTCTTGACCCCTTTTTTTGCTTTCATTCTCATCACTTTAATCAAGAAATTATTCACTATGCTATTGAATATTCTCTTCATTTTACACAATAGTGACATAATTTCTATTAACTACCTTTCCCAGCCTTTATTAACGAATTTATATGCATTTCTTTTTCATGAGTATCCATGGAGTATTCCCTCATCTCCACATGACCCAAATTTCCTATGTTTTTATTTTTGGAGTTTAAATTACTTCCAAAGATTATGAAGTACTTAACAGTTGGATTATTCTAGTAACACATCTCATACAAAGTCATTCCTTCCTTCAAAAACAACATAGCCCTGTTATAAATGTAGAATAACGTCAATATAGATTCCTTCCAAAATTTCTCTAGTAGGTCTTTTTCTATAATAATTATTATGGACATGTTGTTGATGATTAATTTTCTCTTTTAAACCACTCCATTCTATTGGGGAGGTCATACTGAAGAAACATGATTCATTATCCCAGGTTTCTTGAGATAGTCTTCCACCTAACTGTATGGGAATTTCATACCATTGTCAGTATGAAATGTCAGAATTTTCTGCCCAAACATCATTTCACACTCCTTCTGATACTGTTTTAAGTAGCTAAACACATCATACATATGGGGAATAAAAAATACCTATTCCATTTTGCTATAGTCATAAATTAAAAGGACATAGTACATCATTCCTCCAATTTCTATTAGTGTGATAGGCCAACAAACATCAGCATGCACAAATTTGAGCACTCTTGTTGACTTCTTTTCCTTTTTCATATACGTCTTTCTAATGATCTTCCCTTGTTGGCATGCATCACACATGTGAGTACGATCACATGATAGCTTAGGGAGGTCTCTTTCTGCATCACACTTTACCAGATCATCCAAGTATGGTTGACATAGATGAGAAAGTCATTTATTCCACAACTTGTTTTCTTCCACTCTGGACAGAAAAAACATATCTTCTTATTCACTTAATATGTATGGATTTACCTTTGTTCTTTTTCCCTATAGAACCATTGCCCCATATCTTCCTTTGAAGGTACACATATTCTTAGTAAACCTTATAGAATTTCTTGAGTCACATAGTTGATTAACACTGATCAAATTATGACTGAGGCCTTCTACTACTAAGACATCAGAACGTCTCATCTCTTTATCCTCAAACCTGGCCTTTCCTAAGTCAATAATCTTCAGGCCTTCATCATTTACAAACTTGAAAACTCTTTATTTTTCATATTTTATGCATGTAACAAGATCCTTATTACATGTCATGTGATATGTGAAACTGCTTTCAAGGATCCACACTCCAGAACAGTCTGATTCATTAATGGAAATTCTTGCCACCACCTCCTTATCACCATTTTTCTTCTTGGTCCATATTTTTTCCATCACAGTGGTCATAGATTGAGACTTCTGATCTTTCTAATATTATGATGGATGAGCTTTATCTTTCAAATATGAAAATCTATTTTTCATTTTCAACTCACCTATTAGTTCATTTATTCGCTTCCTGTGAACATTTTGATTCTTATTTGGAACATTCCTCTATATGGTTGATGTATAATATCTATCCATATGCCTAGATCCTCCGCCCCAAAAATAGAATCCTTCAAAATATGTTCTAGAGAACCATTGTCTATTTGGATTTCTCCTCTATTCTTGTGTCCTTCGATATTTATTGCCTATCGAACACACATACTGTGAATGTCCTATCATTCCATAATAACAACACCTGATATAAGGATAATTCCTCTATATCACTTCTACACATCTAGTTTCCCCTTGGGATATCTGAATATTCTTATTCTTATTTGTTCCCAAATCAATCTTCAATTTGGGAGTGGGTGATTTCGATCTTACTTCAACATTCCCAGTTTTCTATTTTTGTCAAGCCCCATGCTAGCCTTAATATCTGAACACAATTGTTTCTTCTTTTTTGCTTGGCTACTATTCTCCACTTTCAACTTTTCTATCTTCTAAATGATCTTCTTTCCTGATGTCATGGTAGGAGTCAAGAGTTTTCCTTAATCTTTATCCTTTTTTCGTAAACCAACAACTTCCCCTTCATGTTCTTTGATACAGTTGATTATATCTTTTATTGTGGTATTTAATCCAACTATATCCCTTTTCTATTATTCAACATTGATTTTATACTCACTAACTAATTTTGAGTCCTCTGGTGTTGATGACTTGAGTTTCTCAATTTCTTCTATCAACTCAGAATTCTATTCTTCTTGCTGCTGCATATAGAGTTTGGATTCCTGAAATACTTTTTTGTATTTCTTTGTTTTGGATCTCCAAACATCTATCTGTTAAATAGAAGCCTCTAACTCAAATTGCATATCAACTCATCCCTCAACTTCTTCTTCTTCTTCTTCATCAATGCCTGTTTCATCCTATTTATGATAATCACAGACAACTGCCACCAGATTATTTTCTTCATGATATTTACAGTTCACAATCTCTTCAACCTCCTCAACCTCAGACTCATATGAATTGTCACATTCTTGTGAAGTAAGATTCTTTCTTCCTAAATAGATTCCTCTTGAACTGCTTCCTACCTTTCAAATAGGGTGAATAATTCTTCTTGGGAATTTCAGATTCATCTTGATCATCTTCTTGGTACTTCATGGGGCACCTTGCTGCAAGATGTCTGACATGTCCACATAGAAAACAAGAAAGTGGAAGTTTCCATTTAAATTTTCCATTTCCTCTTTGAAGATTTGAGGAAAGGAATTACATGACCTCATCTACCTCTTCTTCTTCCTGAGAATCTTAAATAGTGAGCTTCTTCATGGCCTTGAATGCCAGCTATTGTGATTTCCACTTTTCCACAACATCATTATCATCATTTCGCATTTCATATGCTACAAGGGTACTATGCAAGTAATCCAGTGTCAGCTCTTTCAGATCCTTGTCTTCGAATACTGAAACCATTGGATTGAAGCGAGGTGGATGTTTCCTCAGGATGCACTTCAAGATATTTATGTATTCAATTACTTCACCAAGACCTCTCATGTATTCAACTACAGCATTAACCCTATTAAATAATTCCTCAAAAGACTCATTCAGGTTCATTCTAAGACCCCCATACTTATTCCAAAACACTTGTATCTTTGCTTCTCTGACCTTTTAATCTCCTTCATATATGTTCAAAAAAAATTCCCACATGACGTGTGATGTTTTTCATGACATCACCTTCATATATATATCATTGGATAGGGATCCCCCTAAATCATTTATTCCTTTGGAATCACCATCCAATTCCCTTATTTTAGCCTCTTATAGTGCACCACTATTAATGTCGGCTAATATACCATACATTTATGACATAAAAACATCAATTCCCAAATATCGAAAGTAGTGTTTCATCTTATTCTTCCATAATTGAAAGTTTTTCCCATTGAAGATAGGAATCTCTTTGTGATTGATGACTTCTATTTGAGAGAGAACACTGATATCAACCTTTCCCTCTGATATGAATTATTAAGTCCACTAGGTTAGATACCTTGAGAGGGGGGTGAATCAGGGTATGACAGATTAATACAACTACCATAATTGATGTTATTTCGCTGTTAAGAAAAACTCTCTTCTCAAACTTTCCTATAGAAAAGTATAAACATAAATTAAATCATGCACATGACACAAAAAAAATTACTCGGTTGACCCTCACTAGCATACGTCCAAGGAGTATACACCACTGATGTACCAAATTCACTAAAAGCGCACAATTTTTTACAATTTTCAGAGTGGTCTCATTGTCCCACCTGGTTTACCACCACTCACAATTTTAAAGCTCACTGCTCTCTCAACTGAAGTGTGCTCACTACTTCTTCAGAAGATCCACTAACAGTTTATAGACTTGTAGGTACCTTCATTATCACAAATAAATTCATCATTCACCGTATATAGATGATCTATTGATGTCCCACCTTCATCCAATAATAAATACCACTTTACAACAGTATTACTAGGTAACTCCAAATCTTTCACGCAACCCTTTTTACATCTTGCTCAAAACTTTAATGTTTTGTGTGAAGGATTACACTTTTTTTTGAAACACCCCATGCGCGCAACTTCAATCTTGTGCATAACTCAAATCATACACACAACATTCTTACCTTACATGCAACTCAACATATTTTTTGTAACTCCCTTTTCATGAAATGATTACGTGATCCAGTTCTCAGATTTTCTCTAAGTGTTGATCTCTATCGAATGAGGGGGGTCACCTCTTATTTATAGGCATCGCTGAACACTAAGCAGAATATTATACTTTTTTAATGCAATATTCTATTTGAGTGCACAAACCCAAATTTAACGTTGCATTGGGCGCACAAGTTTTTTCGCACAACCTCTTCCTTGGTATAAATTTTCAAATCTTTTGTGCAATTCATGTCTCTTCCATTTTTCAATGTTCTTCTCCCAAAAGATGCCTTGCATGAAAGTTTCCACACCATCTTCAATCTTGCATGCAACTTCCTTTTCCAAAAACATGTATCTCTATTTTTGGATTTTGAGGCCCAACAATTTAGAAAACACTGGAAAATGGTGCCACCTTAGATCTTTTATTTTTGTACCGCCCCCAGATCATCCATTCCTTTTTCATCATTCTTTGTCAACATAGGTTGTCAAAAATATCTCTGGAACTCAACAAATCACCATGGAAACCCTCTTTTTTAAAAAAACAAAACATGGAGGCCCACATTTCCAACAAACACAATCACCTAAAAAATGCTTTAGTGATTCCTTGAGGGACTTTTTCCCAATAAGAACCCAAATCATGAAAAAATCCTTTAGAATCATGATCCAAGGGAGAGGAGAGGATGGAGTGGTGTATGAGGGGTGATTCCTTGGATGGGTCATGCGAAAAAAAAAGTGAGGGGGAGGATCAGTTTAAGTAAAAAATGAGGAAAAAAATATAAAATTTAATTTTTAAAAGAAATTTGCAATGCACAGGGTTTCACCACATGGTTAGGAAAACTGCAAATCATACACCTCCTATTGGATGTTCTAGACACCTCACATGGGAAGGAACCATGGTTTGATATATTGTGCACTGACTATGACTTTTGGATCCTTTAAATTGCATACCCATTATCAAGGTTCCACTAACCATGTTCCAACCATGTACATGTGAAAAAACTCTAAATGTTAACAAATTTAAAAGGTTTTAACCTATAATTTAGAAAAAAACATAATAATAATAAAATAAAAAAATAAAATAACTGAGTTAGGTGTCAAAAAATCCCCACAGTAATACTTTATTCCCCCATATATCCTCAAATGATTCAAAAGATTAGTGGAAAAGACCATATCATACCTCCTAAAAATACCTCAGGTCTTCAAAAACCAAGAAACATCAAAACCATACCAATCCAAGATCCATATAACTAACAAAAACTAATCACAATGATCTCCAGAACTCAATTCATCTCTCAAGAACCTCTAAAACCACTACAAACAATTGGGCACTATTTATTCCAAAATAAGTGCCCATAAGGGACTCCAAACTAAATCACAAAAGGATACAAGGTAAAAAAGAATATGGTGGTCTCAACACCATATTGGAAATCCTCTAAAACACTCATCCTTGGATATTCCAAAGTCTTGATACTCACTTAAATCAAAACATGTATCCAAATTATCAAACATACAATAATCTCAAATCACACTTCTAACTAAAATAATAATTACAAAAACAATCAAGATAAAAAGTGTATTGAGACAGATACATGATCTCCCCACCATGTTAATTCACCTGATACAAAATATCAACAAAACTGAAGACCATCCCAATGGAAACACTAAAACCAAGAAAGGATTTGAAACAATGGGGCCAAACTAAAATGATCAATTAAAAACACATTCAAACAATCCTTCAAGTCAATCCTCTTAGACTCCAAAATCATGTGTTCTAGAATATCCCAAAACTAGAAACCATATAACAATATTTGAAAATAAGTTGATAATGAGAAAGAGAGAATCATCCCTAACAAGTTCATATAGACTATTACCCATCACGGAACACAATGCTTCCAAAATTTAGAATATCATTAAATGAATCAACCATCCCCAATGATGAAAATATCTATACACTCAAATGAAATGGGATTAGGATAATAGATCCAATAATATTATAGAATACATGTTATTTACCTCTATTAAGATAGAGTATATTCACTAAGACCATAAGATATAGAACCACCACCCCTCATGGGTTGACATTTAAAAACAAAACTCACTACTATGAGTCAACTAATATCATATTCATATAGAGCAAGGTAAGATGATTATGTTCCAAACTAAGGTTTGGGTGAAGGATTATCTCCAAAAATCAAACATCCAAAGAATTAATAACCATTGAATTGAGTAATTTAATTCACTACCTGAAAAAAATAGAAACTAACCAAGAACTACCAGGAGAGATACAACTACTACGAGGGTGATTCTGCTTTACCACTCTACATGGAGTTTGGGTAAGGTCATTAACTCAAAAAGAAAAATCCCTAAATATAATATTCAAAATTATGGTATATCTTAACGCACAAACTTCTTAAAATCCATTGAAACCTTATAGGTGAATTCAAGTAAAAAAATATATAAAATTTCCATCAAGATGCATCTAAACATAACTCATCTCAACCAGTTAAACCAAAGGAAAAAAGGAAAACCACAAGAATAAAATCACAACCACTAATATTTGTAAAATCAACTACCAAAAAAATTAAAGCCTAATTGAAACCCCAAAATGAAATTTTAAAATCTCCATTCATGTCCCCTCCCCCCAAACTGTAGAGTTTCCTGCCAAAATTAAATTTTGAATACTAGAATTAATATTTAAAATAATATTTTCTAATTAAAATCCAAAGTAGTTTGAATCCTTCTATAAATTTTAAAAACCCACTTGAAAATCAGTTTACAAATCCAAAAATTATCCCTTTATAGTTATTTTGAAAATCCAAAGACCAAATTACCTTCCATTTATTTTAAAAAAACTGATTAATTAATTTTAAATTTCACTTAAACTTATTTTATATGTGCATTAATCCATTATTGAAATCATTTGAAAATTAAAATATTTTTATCTCGTCTCAAATAATTGTAATAAAACTCATTTATTATCTCCCAATAGAAACCAAAATTTTCATCCCAACCCTCTAAAGTATAGATTTAGACATTTTAATTTCCAAAATTTCCAAAGTAACATTTAAATATATAATTATCATCATAAAACCCTTTTATAAATTTTCAAAAACAAAAATCATTTTTCCTCTTTAAAACTAATTCATGCCAATAGAAACTCAATTAATAACATTAGACAACATAAAAAACCTCATAAGATGGAAAATTCATTATGCATGAATTGGACACAGGTTTAGTAGACTATGTTCCAAGAATGAAACTATCCCTTGAAGTCATTTTGAATCATGATATTGGGATCCACATAGATGATTGGGCCATGTGATACAACCACATGATTCCATTTCACTTCCATTATCATCCCCCAAATTATGAAAAAGACAAGAAACTCAAAAATATCAAGACTTAAGCCTAAATTCCCAAGGAAATGTGAGGCTCATGGTGAGTAAGAATTCATGACTCCCATTTCATACCTAACGATTGATTCCAGATAGTCCTAAATCCATATACCATTTATCCCAAAATAGAAAATTTCATTCCATAATCTAGGCCCTATAAAGAACCCAATATACGATACAATTTTATAATGAATCATCCTAATATATCCCTCCCTTGGATTCCTGATCCGGCCTAAGACATCCCCAAGTCATGTTCTCGATCACCCTGGGGTGTCAAAAAGTGGCATGAAATAAATGTAAATATAGTGAGAATATATTCATCCTATAATTAGAGTTAAATAATAATAAAAACGTTCATGACCACTCCATATGTCAATGTTCCTTGAACTAGTAGAAATAGATAAATATACTATAAAGTATCAAAAAAATTTAAATAGGAAATTAAAATAAAAGTAAAAAATCCCTCCATTAAACCCAATATTCCTCCCCTATAAGAAGATATAAATGGAACTCTTAAATCTCTTTTTTATGACCACTAATACGTATTGTGCACTGCCAATTTAAATTAAAGGGGAAATTTGTCCAATGTGATAAACAATAACTCAAATAAACAAAACAACCAGCATACCACCGCATGACTATAGGTCACCATAAAACTATAAATTAATCAATGTACCAAGAGGGATCAAGAGAATAATTAGAAACTAAAACTAAAATATTAATGATAGGTATGATCATAAAGCTCAATATTCATTTTGAAGGAAACCAAACCCCAAGTTTATTTATTAAATAAATGATCCTTTTATGCTAGATTGAAATAGAAAATTTAAAATAGGTTTTTATTTCATTTTATATAAATCCCAACACAAGTATTACCAATCATTTATAATATTTCCTTTTATTTTTATTTTAATTAAAATAGTAACTTTTGAAAATATTTATCAAGACTAAGCCACTTTCTAATAAAAACCGTTTAAACGACTTTCAAAATGAGATTTTTAACACAATTTAAAGTTCCATTTTAAATAAGAGGAAAAATCCTTGTTAAAGAGTAAAAAGGATATAAATAAAAAGAAGTGTAAATTAAGTTAATGGAAATATAAAATCATAAAATCAATCTTTTAAAATTCAAATTGGGGGAGAAACACCCTAAGGGTCACTAAGGGATAGGATAAACATAGAAAAAAGTTGACTAGAATCTAGAGAAAAAGCTAGTATCAGGTCAATGGATAGTGGAATGAGAACATATGCTTTTCTAGAAAAGATAATGTAAAGGTATCCCATCCCATATAGGTTCACCTACAAAAGAAACCAAGTTTCCCATGAATTTTCAAACATAAAAACAACTGCCTGACAAATAATCACACCATTACTAAGCATTTATAAATAATAGATAAAAATATAAAATCAAGGAAAAAAAAGTGTAAACTCAAGTAACACATAAATACATTTAAGAAAGTGAGTTCCAAAAAATGAAAATGTATTTTCAAATAAAAAATAAAAAAATTCTTAAACACTTATTGAAAGGTGGAAACCAAGACTTGTACTTTATTTTAGCAACCACCTAAAACCCTGATGAAAATCCAGTTTAAGTATCACATTTAAACTCCCACAATTTTCTCCATCATTATGCCCATATACACTTATAAACCCATATAAACAAATATATATATATATATATATATATATATATATATTATAGAAAAAATTCACATATTATCATGTGAATTTGTACACACACACACAGATATATATATATATATATTAACCTATTTAAATGTGGATAAAAAAATAGAATGATACATTTTTGAAGAACATACTAATTTTATAATACTTTTTAAAATAAAGGATTCACTTTTAAATCCAAAAAATAGTTTAAAACATTAAACTTCTTAATTAAAGTCCATTCTAAAATTAAAAAAACTGGTGTATAAGGAAGTTTCCAGATACTTTTAAAACATATGTTATGGATGTAAAAGTACATTTCACTTAATAAAAACTAAGTAAAAATTGGTTTTCCATTTAAATAAGATTATAATTACATATAATAAATTTATTGTATGTAAAAAACAAGGGTTAAAATGGCAAGTAGTGATTTTTCAAAAATTTAAAGGCTAAAATAAAGGGAACCCTACTAACAATATGGTGGAAATCATCACCTTTGATGAATATCACTAGAACCAGTCTTAAATCACACCTCATGAGACCTAGAAACCAACATTCTATCAAAAAGGAACCCCAAAATAGGATAGGATTCATTTAGGTAGTGGTAAAAACATAGGAAGGGAAGAAAAATAAGGGAAGGATGATGGGTGAGGTGACTTACCAAGAATAACTGAACCTAGATCATGCAAAAACCTCTTCAAATCATGATCTTGGGAGATGATAGGGTGAGGGAGTAGCACCCTAGTTTATTCTTTGGCAGGGTCGTATGACATGGAAAGAATTAGTAGAGGCTTTATTTATGTAAAAAATTGCAGGTAGGAAATATTAAATTTTATTTTTAAAGGAACAAGGGAACGTGCACGATTGTACAAACCAAGCGCCAACCATCCACCTCTTATTAGAGGATCTGGACACCTCATGTTGGTAGGAAACATGATTTTATAAACCATGTGTTGATAATTTTTTTGGCTATATTAAAATATAGATACAATCACACAGTCTGCACATCCTTTCCACTAACCTTCATCAACTCTTTATCTTTACAAAAAACAACAAAATTTAAATAAAAAATAAAATAGTCATCCTATAATTCAAGAAAAAAACATAAAATTAATGAAATTGATAAACAAAATAACATGGTAAAGGTGTGACATTATTAGTATTAGAAAACTAGATATATACATGATTTCTATATTAAATTAGGAAAAATAGACATTAGATGAAATAAATTCTTACATCCTTGAAAATCATTAAAATATTCCTTCTTTGTATCTTGGGGAAATAAAAACAGAATATAGGGTGATCTATGATTCTAAACAAGGAAAATAATACAGTGGATTTTATCATGAATACATAAGGCATAAAAATATAGCATAGTAAATAATCAATGCACATTCCATTTAATTAATAATTTTAACTTCAAAATATATCCAGGGAAAATATCATCAAAAGAATCACATGGATAATTATAATAAAATTTTTAATGAAGGATACACATAATCTTGAACTTCAAGAACTTACCATCATAGCCTCATTTAAAGACATTATAAACCTTACCGTCAAGGCATTGTGCTATAAAATTTCTATTAATTGTTAGGTATACACCAAATAGACAACTAATTTGGAGAATATTTTGTCTCATGATACCTATCGATTCATCGAGGGGATATCTACAACTAGGATCCATACATAAATTATTTATTTCTGATTAATTACTCATATATTGAATCAATAATATAATACATAATAGATATTACTTGTTAGTAAATAAATATCTATATTGAATCAAGAATACAAAATTTCAATATTTCCCTATAAAATAAAATAACTCTATTAATAATCTTCCTTCATCTAATAATGTATATTAAAATAGTATATTATTAAAAATATTAAATTGGTATAAATGATACTAAATAAATCCATGATATTAAAATAAGTACATGAAGAAGAAAAATAGTGTCTAATTAATAATAGAGAGTGAAAGACAACATGATCATAAGAAAGTGGATGATCACAAAATAAGTAATAATCTATAAATTAGTGAGGAATGGTATATCACCATTTATTCATTTGAAATAATTATTTTAATTAAAATCAAATATTTTGGAAAATAAGAGTAAATTTAATTGAAAATTTAAAAAGAAACATTCATATAACCTCTGTAACTTTCATAAAAATGAAGTTATAAATTATAACCAAAATTCATTTTAATATTTTACAAAAGAATGAATTTTTTTCTAAAAATTCATAAAATAATATAAAATGATATTTTAAAATCATATAAACTTATATAAGGATATAAATTTTAAAAATGGTCTTGGAGGTGGAAAAATACATTTACATTTTATAAGTTAAAAAGAACATTCCTTTCACACTTTTGTAAAACGTCAAAGATGACTATTTTAGAATATATGAAAAATATTCATTTTAAACCATTGTAAATAAATTAAAAGGTTGTATAAAAATACCTTCACCAATCATTTAAAATTATAAAAAATTTCAATAAATCAATTTTAAGAATATGGATATATGGAAGAGAAATATCCCTGATGTAAAAAGAGAAATAAGGTAAATTTTTCTAATAAATAATACAGCATTAGTTTAGAGTGCCTAGTAGAGGAAATTTTGAAAATAAAACATGTAAAACACAAAATTATCTAGAGTATTTGAAAATAAATAGTGTTTAATAATTATTGAACATATAATTATTCCAATGTAAATTTAAATAAGAATAATCTGAATGATAGAGATTTTAAAAGAAACCCTTATGGTTTTAATATTTTTTGAATAAAAATGTCATAAAAAAGAAAATTTTAATTGAAACATTAATTACCATTTAATAAAGATGAGTTTATGATGTAATATATAAAATTTATTTATATACATCATATAAAATAAATTAAAATTATAATATTAAATTTTTCCTAATAAAGTGAAATTCAGACAAAAAACCCTTACCTTAGATTCTCTCATGGTCTAACATCTTATATTTTCATGAGTAATAAATTTCAATTTATTAAATAATTTATTGTGAAAATTTTTATCCATATTATATTTTTAAGTTCATTTTATAATTATTTGAATACAATTCATTGTATAGTTCTTTCTTACATCAATAACTTGAGGTTTTTCGGTCAATTTCTCAAAAATTTCTATAGTATATTGATGATAATAAAATGTGTTATGAAATGATTCCAAAGCCTCATGAATTTTAGTAATTTTATAAATATAATTTTTATTCATTATATATTCTTTTATAATAATCCATTAAATGTGCTAATAGAAAAATGAAATATGTCATTCATAGAGGCGGTAGTCCACACATACCTATGAAGACATTTCCATTTTATTAATGGTTAGAAATGAATGAAAGTATATAATTATTAATAATTATATAATTATAGATATATTATAAATATTATATATATTTATTAAATATATTCTTATAATCATCCATGTAAATAGTAAGTGAAAAATGAATCACATTACTTCATAAAGGTGGTAGTTCACACATACACACGAGCAATGTTGTCATTTTTTATTGGATGGGAAGGTAATAATGTATATAATATTTTATCTTTAAATAATCATAATTATTTCATAAATATAATATAAATTCATTAAATTAATTATTATAACCATCCATATGAGGCAGTGATGAAAAATGATGTGCATTGCTTCATAGAGGCGGTAGTTCGCATGTATGCACGAGCATATTTTTTATTCTCCATCAGATGAAGAAAATATAGATAATAATTTTTAGATAAACATTATAAAATTTAAGTATATTTTTGATACTAATTTAGTTATATTATGTTGGAAATAATAAATTTTAAAGAGGTATAAGAAGAAATAAATTGAAAGGTGTCGGTTATGGTCATTACCTCTTATTTGGAAATAATCCTTTGTCTTAAACATTAACCCTTATTGAAGTGTAATTTTGGGAAGTAATAAACCTATTGTTCGTTTATAATGGTTTGTTAAGATAATTGGGTGTTATTTTCTGGGATAATAAGCTCAAGAAGTGTGAATATGTCAGGGAAGGAGGAGACTATTAATAAGTGTGATGGGTGGAAAACATATAAATACTTGAAACATTATTATATAATATATGTATTACTCAAGTTAAGTGGCTAAAAATTATCATAGTTTCTATTATAAGAAGTTTAAGTCGAAAATAAAACAAAAAAAATTAGATTAAAAGAAGTTATTATTGTTATCTTGAATCCTTATCCCTTTATTTAAGCCCTTTTAATCCATTTTACACTTAACCTTAGTGAAAAATTATTACGATGGTTACCCTTCATTTGGAACCAAAATGAAATTAAACCTATAATTTTTTTGGAAATTATGATTATAAATATGGGAATAATTTTATCAAATTCAATTCATAAAATTTGAAAAAAAAAATTATTATGTAAACACGCAAAATAAGAAAAAACAGTTTTTTTAGAAATGCATTTTTCAATCATAAAATTAATTGATTCTTATAGTTTTACTAGTTAAAATAATTTAAATTTTTTAATATTTATTAATTAGGCATATTGTGAATAAATTTATTTAAACTCATTTATTATTATTGATTAATTTTGTTAGTTAAATGAATACATACAAATAACTAATAAAAGCAGTTTTTATAAAAATATTTCTCTCTACCATAAAATGGTTACAAATTCAGTTATAACCAATTAATAATAAATATATGAATAATTATCCTTATTTTAAAATATTTTTACAAATGATATGAATTTAACATAATTTTACATTTTCATTATTCATACAAATTCATTTTTGTGGAAAATAATATCAAAAGTTCGTCTTCGGCTAATTCCAACATATTGAAACTAAAAGTGATGTTCATTTTATTGAATTAGAAATTTTGTGATATGAAATATAAAAAATCCTATTTTACTATAGTTTATTTTGAATAAAATATTTACTTGATATAATTTAATCTTGGGTGTTACATTCTTCCCCCCTTTAAAATTTTCATTCTTGAAATTTCTATAATGTCACCCCTTAAAAAATGTGTGTAGTTTTTCATCATAACTTTATTAGGTCACCAAGGTGCTTCCTCTTTATCATAATTTATCCAAAGTACCATTAACACTCAAGATATATGCTTCTATAAAATTTATTCTCTAGTGTCAACAATCTGGATATTTGTTTCACATTAAGATAAATCAGGCTCTAATTACATCTCTTTATAGGTGAATACATGCATTAAGTATAGAATATAATTCCTCAATAATTATATATGAAACACATAATTCATTTTAGAGATTTTGGGTGATATTTCCAAATGTAAATATATATATCTAATTATTTTCAATATCTCAAAATTCTCAATGTACCTGGGACTTAGTTTCTCTTTATTACCAAACCATATAGCACCCTTCCAAGGAGACTCCTTCAAGAAAACATGATCCCATACATGAAATTTTAAATCCTTCCTTTAGTTATTGACATAGTTATTTTTATTATTTAAACTAGCTTTATATGACTCTAAATAGTTCTCAATTTCTTCATTTATTCTAGTGTTTGAATATTTCTTTTAGATTGTCTATCTATCTATAGATGATAAGTCGTGGTAAAGTATATCTCAATATTGAGATCCTTCTAAAGTATTTTCTAGAATTTTTATGTAAACCATGGGTCATGATCAGATAAAATTTAAAGTGTTATGCATTTAATTATCACTACTTCATTTGCATAGAGTCGTATGGGGTGCTCAAGAGGTTTATCATCCCTTATAGAAAGGAGATGTGTAGACTTGGTAAGACAATCAATTGTAATCCATATAGCAACATTTATTTTAGGAGTATTTGGAATTCCAATGAAAAATAATATAGTAATATAATCCCACTTACACATAAGAATTGTTATAGTTTGTATCACTCCTTTAAGATGATTCCCCTCCACTCTCACCTATTTAAAAATCAAGCATCTTAATACATAGTAAGTAATTTCCCACTTCATATTATCCCACCAAAGATTTATCTTAAATACATATATATATTTGTGCTACCAAGGTGTATATAGATCTTTTAGATATGTTATTTTTCAAGTAATTCCATCTTTAGTTTAGGAATTGATGGAATGTATAGCCTCTTTCCAAATTTTAGTACACCCACATAAACAAAGTCTTCTAGATTCCCATAATTCCAGGAGTTAATTTCTTTTGTGATCTATTATCATCAAGTTGGGGCATTTTTTTCTTCTCCATTAAATATGATTTATCAATAATATAGAAAATGAGTGATTTTTACCATTCCATAATGATTACCATGTCATAATTTACTATTTCCTTGAATATACTATCTTTTTTAATCCTCATTTTAATCAAATCACCATGATACTTACTACTCAGTTCATTTCCACCATATTTTCCTTCCCCAGGTATTAGTTCATTGAGAAATAATAATACTTTAGTAGCTATAGCCACAACATTTATCTCATGTTGACATCTTTTTGTGAAAATATTTATTTCAAAATTTGGTGAATTGTAAATATCTCACATATTTCACTATAGAGATAATTCATCCCTATATTCAAGAAAATATTATGGATGATAACTCATTATAATAAGTTGTATAATTATATTCATGTATATTTAATTATATTGATTCATAAGAAATATCTCAATAAGTTTTTTTAATGATTCAGCCATATCTTTTACTCAATTCATCACTAAATATAATGAAAATATCTCATCCAAATGGAAAATAAAATATTAGTGCAATGACCAATATCCTATTAATTTCTATAAAAATTTATTTACATTTTATATAACCATATAAACATAATTGATTTAGATGTAAACTTGGTAAATGGGTTAGTTAATCCAAAAAATATTTGTACAAAACACTAATAGTAACCTACTAATCCAGGGAAACAATGTGTCTCAGTTATATTTTTCAGTATAGGACATTGTTTTTCTACCTTTTACTTTAATGGATCATCTAATATTCTATCCTTGAAGAAAATATGGACATCAAGAGAAACTTATTGAATCCATAATTCAAACTTACTAAAATTCTGATATAACTCATTTCATCTGATAGTTTCATTAACTATTCTCAAATAGATTTTGTATATTGTACCTTTTAGAGTATACCAAGATATCATAAATAAATGCCATAATTAAATTTTCAATATATTATTTTAATAATTTTATTATCACAGACATTAATATAGAGGGTACATTATTCAATAAAAAATCTCCTTACTATAAAACCCAAATGTCTATACCACATATAAAACCCAATCTTTCAAATATATTCCTACATTACTGGGAATTAATGATACCTAAAATAGAGTTCAATATTTGAAAAATATGAGCTCAGTAAATTTTATCAAAAATCTCATTAGTGTGAGGTAGAGAAAATTTGTTCTCTATATTAATAGCATTGATTTTACTATAAACGATGCACAACCTCTTATACACATATTTGTTCTTAAGAAAAATTACACAGATCCCCATGGTGAAACATTAGGGAAAATTAATGCTTTATTACACTAATCTTGTAGTCATCTCTCCAGGTTCACTAATTCCACTATGTCCATTCTATACAATGTCTTATATAGAGCGTTTTCATTAGGGATGATTTCAATGAAAAAACTCAAATTTTCAATCATGAGGATTTCTAGGTAACTCTTGAAGAAACACATAAATGTATTCCTGAGAAATAGGTATATATTTTATTATAATGATACTTTTCCCATCCATAGGTTTTATATTCTCTTCTTCTCCAAAAAAACATTAAGTTGAGCTACTAGAGGTGGATTTGGACAACATCTAGATGAAGAAGTATCCCCTCTAACTAAAAGTGGTTCCACATGTCTTTTTAAAATTATAATATCCTTATCTTGGAAATATATATTCACATGAAACATTAAAATAAAATCCATACAAAGGATTATGTCAAAGTAAACTAAAGGTATAATAACTGGTTTTTCAAATTGTGTATGTTTAGGCATTATAATAGGGACTATCTAACATTTCCATATTACAATAATATTTACACTATATGTCTTGATTTAAAGATCCATTCTAGAGGTATTAGGGACAGAATTAATGTCATTATAAAACATGGTATATACAAAAGAGTGTGACTATCTAGAATCAAATTAATAATTAACTAGTTTTGATTTTATAATAAAATTACCTTCCACCACATATTTATGGACTTCAACTTCAATTTTAGTAATTGCATAATCTAGTCCTTCCCCCTTGGCCTCTTTTATGGTAGGTTACCTTGATTATTAGATAATTTATTTGAATAATTCCCTATCACCATATAGTTTAAGAATTTTATAGTGATGATTTTTTTTATTTCTCTTTTATTTATGAAATAGATAAAATTTATCTCTACATTTGTAACAAACTCTCATTCCTTGTAAGAATTTACCGTGATGTTTCTTTCTATTTTGGAAATATCATATTTCATTTCTTCATCATTATAAAATTCCATTTACCTTTTTTCCTGACTGACCTCTTCTTTTCTTGACTTTCCTTAAGGATATAATTCTCAGAATATTATTTCTTTTTATTAATTTCATGTGATACTATATCAGAAAATAATGAAATCATTTGGGAGACCAGTTCCCTTCAAAGGTTCAACTTAATCCCATAAAATAAACAATCAATATTAAATTCCATATTATATATATATATATTATATTTCATTACTTGATAATATCTGGAATCTCACCCCATATCCCGTAAAACATTAATATTCCTTATGATTTAGGTTAATTAAATCTCTCTCTATTTCTCTTCATTACTCTCGTGGATAATATTTCTTAAAGAATATCACTTTAAAATTTATCTATTTCACACTATCTATTTCTTCATCTTATTTAGTTTTTTATATCCACGACCACCATTGATTAGCATATCCATTTAAAAAATATACTTCTAGAATAAACTTTTCCATTTCATTATTTATCAAAGAAATTAATATCTTTTCAATTCACCTGATCCATTTCTTAGCTATCAATGGATTTTTAGTTCCCTTAATGTATGAAATATTCTTTCATGTAAACTGATCTGACATAGGTACATCATGCTTTATAATAATACATTACTTCATATGATAATGTTTATGTTTCAGAACCTATGTCAATTTCACCAATATATCTATGATCTTCTCAAATCCAACACCTTCTTTACTGACTTTATCATAAGCTAAATCTCTATATTGACTATGGGTGTTGATATGATTTCTCTTTCTTTGGATAAGTGTCATCTCTAAATATTGGCACACCCATAATTAGTTTCTAACATCATGATTTTTCATCCATGGAAAAAAACATTATAAAGTTATAAGTTCCAAAATATTATAAAATATTTATCATAATTATTTTTCTGTAAATTTTATTCTTAAATATAGTTCCCAAGGGTCAAATTAAAATTTCTCTGATATCGACTATAAAAAACTTAAATTCAGTAACCTTGAGCCAGTTTTTACTTTATTTCAATAATACAAGATACAAGGGATCACATCACCAAGGACTAATTAGTTTATCAGTCTTAGAATACAATATATACATGATTTTCATATTAAATTGTAAAAATAAAGCATTAAATGCAAAATTTTCTTGCATCCATGAAAATCATTCAAAGATTCCATCTTTATTTCTTGGTAAAAGGAAAATAAAATAACGGTTGTTCTTAGATTATCATTAAGGAAAATAGTAAAAGTGAATCTATCATGAATACATAAGATATTAATAATATGTTAGAGTAAATATTGAATATATATTATATTTAATAAATAAATTTAGCTTAAAAATATATCCATGGAAAATATCAACAAAAAATAACATGGATAGTAATGATTGAGATTTTAATGAAGGAAATTTATAATGTTGGATTTCATGATCTTTCCATCAAGTAGTTATGTTAATAAATCATAAACCCTTCTATAATGTCCTTATTTCAAGTCATTTAAATGAATGAGTAGGTATGCATGAAATAAACAACTTATTTGGCCAACTTTTGTATCCGGAGACGTGTCTATGCATCGAGTGGTTATCTATAATAGGTCCACACCCATAACATATATATTTCCAATATATTCCTCATATGTCTAATCCAAAATAAAATGACTAATAAGTATTCATTTTCAAAAAATAAATGTCCATATTGAATCAAGAATATGAAATTTCAATATTTCCCCAATCAATGAAATAGCATTCATAATAAGATTCCTTTAACAAATAGTTTATATTAAAGTGATATATTTTTAATAAAATTTTGAAATAGTATAAATGATACTAAATATTTCCATTATACTGAAAATATGTACGTTAAGTTGAAAATTAATGTCCAATGAATAATAGAGAGTGATAGAAAAAATTAACATAAAAAAGTGAATGATCACAAAATAAGGCATAATTCATAAATCAATCAAGGATTATATTATAGAATAAATTCATCATAAATTAATTTTTAAAGTTAAATAAAATGATTTTTTTAAATATATAGGAAAATTAAATTGAAAATTTTAAAAAATCTTTTTTAAAACCACGGTAAATTTGTATAAAAATGAAGTTATAAATTACTTCCAATATTCTTCTCAAAAATTGTGACAGTAATTTTCTCTACTAAAAAATTAATTAATAATGGAAAATTATTTACTTTAAAAACAATATAAACTTTTAAAGAAATATAAATAGCGAATAATGTATATGGAGGTGTGAAAATATGTTTATGTTGTATATGTTAAAAATGGCATTCCCTGAACACTTTTGTAAAAAGTAGAAAACAAATTATTCAGAAAACATTAAAATAATTACTTATAAACCTTTGTAAGTAAATTATATTTTAGTATAAAATTTATTTTACCAATAATTTCAAAATAATATAATAAAATCTATAAAACATTTTCAATTATATGGATACATGAGAGAAATATTCCCGACAAAACAATAAAATAAGGTCGATTTCTCTTGTTAAAAATATCTCAGTTGTTTAGAGTGTCAAAGAGATTAAAATATAGAAGAAAATATAGAGAACCTATAAATAATTATAAGAGAATAAAATATATGGGGTTTAATAAACAAAGATAATGAAATTATTCCAACATTAATTTAAACATAACAATCCAAATAAGAGTGATATGGTAAAATAAACCCTTAGAGATTTAATAAATTTTGAATCAAAACCCATTAGAATTAAAATTTTAAATTTTTTGAATAAGAATTAATCCATGCTAGAATATTTCAAATAGTATGTATATTCACCCAATAAAATAAATAATGTGAATAATTTAAAATATGTCCTAATAAATTGATATTATGATTAAAAAAACCCTTGGATTCTTTCCTGGTTGGACATTTTATATCCTTCTAAATAATCAATTTAACTTTATTAAATAAATTAATTTTCAAAAAATCCCTCTATAATCTATTTTTGAGTTTATTTAATAATTATTTAACATGTATTCATTGTATAGTTATTTCTTATGTCGACTAATTAAAGTTGTTTGGTAAATTTCATCAAAACTAATTTGGTTTATTGAGCATGTTCAATGGTCTTATGAAATTTCTTGAATCATATATTTAATTTATAAATGTCATGATTATTATTTTTATTCACTATATAAAATTTTATAACCATCCATTCATATAAGAAATGTAAAAATACAAACTTTCGTTCATGGAGGTGGTAGTCTGCATGTATGTAGGTTAACATTTTATTTTTATTAATGGTTATAAAGTAACGAAATCATATGATGGTTAATAGTATAATAATAATATTTATATCATAAATATAATATATATTCATTCAATAAATTCTTATGATCATCCATTTAAATCATAATTAAGAAATTATCACATCGCTTTATGAAGGTGGTAGCCCTCACATAGACACGAGTGATGTTTCCACTTTCCAATGGACGGAATGTTGAGAATGATGATAATATTTTAACTTTAAAAAATCATAATTATGTAATATATATAACATATATTCATAAAATTCGTCATTGTAACCATACATATTATATGGTTATGAAAAATGATACACATCACTTCATGGAGGCAACAGTCCACATGTACGCACAAGCACAATTCTCATTTTCCATCGACTATAGAAAATAAAGATAATAAATATTCCATAAACATGTTAAATTATAATTTTATTTATGATATTAATTTAATTATATTATTATGGATACAAAAAATATTAATAATGTAGAATAAAAAATAAATTCAAAGGATTCAGTCAGGATGATTAACTATTCTCTAAGAAACCTCCTTTGGCTTACACATTAAGCCTTCTTAAAGTGGTATATTGGAATTAAACAACATCTAAGACATGGATAAGGATGTTTAAAATATATTTGGGTAGTCATTGTTTGAGATAAGTTTCTTAATAAGTGTGATCAAGTTAGGTGAGGGGGTTCTCTTTTATAATTGAAGTGGGTGGAAGGCTTGTAAATACTTGAAACTCTATTATATTTCATATGTCTTACTCGATTTAGGTGGTTAAAGATTTTCATGTTTTTTTAGATAACATGGATAACTTTGAAATAAAATAAAACAATGATAATATGTATAATATTTAAACCATTTTATCGAATTCAGTTCCTAAATTTGGTAGAAATTACTTTTAATGTAAATACTCAAAACACAGTAAAAACAATTTTTATGAAAAATGAATTTTTCCAATCATAAAATAAAAGTATTATTATTCTTTTCAAAGTAACAAAAATTAGATGAATTTTAAATTTATTTATTTTTTATATTATCAATAAATATAATTAAATTAATTTAATAGTAGTTATTAATTTATTTTATTAAAGGTATAAATACATTTAACCCATAAAAGTAGTTTACTTAAAAAAATTATTTTTATGATAAATTGGTTTTATATTCATTTATAAACAATTGATAATAAATATATAAATTATTTTAATTATTTTAGAAAATTATTAAAAATTAGATAAATTCAAATAAATTCTACATTTTCATTATTTATAAAATATCATTTTTAAGAAAGAAAATATAAAAAATTAATCTTAGGATACTTATGACCAATTAAAACCAAATTCAATGTACATTTTTATGAAATTATAAATTTAATTATATAAAATATTAAATTTTTTTATTAAACTACAGTTTCTTTATAATAAAATGATTACTTACGATAATTGAATCTCATGTGTACAAGAATAATGCATGGTCTTAGATATAGGTTAGTAATATTAATTGGATTATATATATATATATATATATTTATAACATTCTATTAACAAATATATTTTTCTATTGGATTTTGAGTAATGTGGAAAGAATACAAGTCTGATTAATTTTTAGGTTGTTATAGTAGATAAGATATTAAGCTAAAGGGTACTCTAATTCATGATAATTTGATACTATCGAAGTATATAGAGATGATCAAATATTGGAACAGTCTTATTTTTAAGGTATTAATTTATTTTATATGTAAATATATATTTATTGGAAAAGTATTTTAAAAGTATGAATTTAATGAACCTAACTCTAGTATCTCAAAGTCACTGGTTACTTTATTACATTAGTATTAGATACAAGTGATCTCATCCCAAAGGACTGAATAGTTTACTATCCTTAGAAAACTAGATACATAATTTAATTTCAAATTACATTTAAAGACATAAAATAAAAAAAGTATTTTCTATTATAATAAAATTATTATCTTTGTAATATCATTATATATTATTAATAATATACATATTGTTTTCCAAGATAAAGGAAACATAAGAAATGGGTGAGTTCAGCTGCTCAATAAGGGTTTGTGTACAATAGAAGCTAGTATCAACTAAATAAAAAATGAATAATATGGTAGATATAATATTAAAATATAACACATGACTAATAAAAAAATCATATACTAAATACATGGATTACATAAAAACATAAATAATCACATGGATAATAATAACTAGTTTCATAATGATTGAATGCATCATGTCAGGTATCATCAACATACCATCAATGACTCATTCCAAGAAATCATACATAAATGGGTACATCCTTGGGAAAATACCCAAAATAATTTTTCTCATGATATCTACTTATGCATTGAGGGGTTATAGGGAATATTTTTCATAACATACTAAGTCTAATGGATTCATCATATGAAAGGGATGAAACATAATCAACATAAACATTCCAATACAAAAACTAACATACAAAATGTTAATAATTTCTAAAATCAATAAAAATAAACATAAACCAGTCTTATTAAAATAGTTAATGGTATCAAAATATTACATCCCTGGTAAATCACAATATTCACCAAATAATGTTCTCATATATGAATGTACATTAAAAATATCACTAGAATTGTTCTCATGGAAAACACCTTTTTCACTTTGGGATCAAATATTTTAAGTATATGATACTTCCAAAATATTAAGCAAATTTTTTTGGAAAATAACATTGTAAACGTTTAATTTATGTTTCAAATAAATAGGGTTGCAGTATAGTTGGTAATTCCATGCATGATAGTAAATAAACATTCTATTCACACTTTTTTAAAAAGGTCAAAATGAACCTTATTTGGAAAATGAAAAGAAAATTAATTTTAAAACATTTTTTAAAAATTAAATCATGGTAAAATGACTTTAATATAATTTTGGTAAATTATAAAACCATCCTTTTAAATATTTTCTGGAAAACATGGACATGAAAGAAAACGATTCACGAATGAGTTGAAAAACAATGATTGTTTTCCTTAAAAATATTATTTTAGTATATTGAGTACTTAAAGTGAGGAAATTAAAAGGAAAAATTTTAATTTATAAGAATAAACATATGAGAAGAAAAAATATTATGTTTAATATGGAATGATTTTTGACACTCTGTTCCATCACAGAGTCCAAAGATTGACTAAGGGGAATACCTTGAGCAAAGAAGAGGGAAGATTCATCAAATATTGCAAAGGCATTAAGGCACGAAAGTATGTCTGCACTCTATCCTTGGGCATGCAAGTCACTTGCGCGCCAGATATGTGGCGCGCAAGTCACTTTCGTTCCCTAAGTAAAATTTTGTCTAAACCACAGGTGGCCTATAAATACTGCCTGTGCCCCCCCCCCCCCCCCATTTCAGGGAAGAAAAAAATCCAAAACTCAGATTCAAGATCTGGCCACACAAGTCTCTCTCTAAAGTCTTCTGAACACTTATAAGGTAATTATTTTCCTATAATGGAATCTCTAAAGAGGAAGAATAAGGCCTAAGTATTAGAACTCATAAATACTTGCGTGCCTAAGTGTCCAGCCCTTATGGGAAGTGAAGACACTTGCGCGCCGCCTTTCCCTATCAAGGAAACTTGCTCTCCACCTTTCTGAAAGTCTCTAAGGATGATATTAAGGGATCCAATTCAAAGTCACCCAAGTATCACTTCATGGATTCTTTGTCACCCTAGTTGACTCATGTCGTGCAAGTATACTTGCGTGACCAGGACTTCTGCACCAGAATAGTACTTGCGCACCTCCCTCCAATTCACTTCCTTTCCTCAAATGCAACTCTCCTATTCAAAATATAGACTTCAAAACCTTCTTCAAATCCATTTGTGGAATGTTTACTTTGTTGGATTCCTTATCTGAAAGGAATTCTAAGAAGTTCTTTTGATCTGGGCCTCCTTCTCAAGAGTAATCCCCAAGTCTCAAGTCCCCTTAACCTAGGCCTCCTTTTTAGGAGTAAGCCCCAATCGTAATTTCTCTTATCCTGGATCTCCTTTTCAGGATTAATCCCCAGTCATAATTTCTCTTAACCTAGGTCTCCTTTTCAAGATTAAGCCCCAGTCATAATTTCTCTTAATTTGGGCATCCTCCTTAGGAGTAAGACCCAAGTTCCATGTTCATGGGCATCCTCATTAAGAGTAATCCCATGTCTTATGTTCTTTTGATTTGATCCTCCTTCTCAGGAGTATTCCCCAAATTACAAAGTCCCCTTAACCTGGGCATCCTTTTCAAGAGTAAGCCCCAGTAATAATTTTCCTTAACTTGGGCATCCTCCTTAGGATTAAGCCCAAAGTTCCTTAATCATGGGCATCCTCCTTAGGAGTAAGCCCCAAGTTCCTTAATCATGGGCATCCTCCTTATGAGTAATCCCCAAGTTCCTTAATCATGGTCATCCTCCTTAGGAGTAATCCCCAAGTTCCTTAATCATGGGAATCCTCTTTAGGAGTAAGCCCCAAGTTCCTTAATCATGGGAATCCTCCTTAGGAGTAATCCCCAAGTTCCTTAATCATGGGTATCCTCTTAGGAGTAAGCCCCACGTTCCTTAATCATGGGCATTCTTATTTTCAGGAATAAAACCCAATCATAAGTCCCCTTAACCTTGGGCATCCTCCTTATGAGTAAGCCCCAATCATAAGTTAAATTCCCCCTTAATCTGGGCATCCTCCTTAAGATTAAGACCCAAATTAAGAATCTAAATCTCCATAAAGCACAAATACCTTTATGGACCCTGTTAATGGGCATCCTCCTTAGGAGTAAGCCCAAAGTCCCCCCTAATTTGGGCATCCTCCTCAAGAGCAAACCCCAATTTAGATTATCTAAATCTCCATAAAGTACAAACACCTTTATAGACCCAGATATTAGGCTTCTTTCCTAAAGGCCTTTGTCTTCATTTACTTGGGCGATCATAAATACGTATTCCCCACATCATTTCTTATGATTGCATGTTTCATGGAATAATCGTCAGGTTTTTCTAATACCTCTTTTTTTTCACACCAGGTATGACTCACGTGAGCTTAGAATGTAAAAGTAAGTATGGAATCTCTCTTTGAGCCATCAATCATGCATAAACATAATACTTATTTACTCGAACTACGTGGGTTCTGATTCCTTTTCTAACAAGGGTACGTAGGTAGACCATCTGCGGGTATGATCCCAACTCTAAAATAATCCTTGTCTTTCTGAATGACAATAAAATTCAAGTTCCCCACTGAGTGGCTTTAAAACCATTATGGTTATCATAATGACCAATAGATTTCTATATAATGTATTATAGGATACCATTGACTAAAAATCTCTAATAAATACGGATTATTATCTATCAATGAAGAACCTCAAATACATATAAAATATTCTCTAAATCTCATACAAATCAATCATTTATTACAAGATCTAAAGAAA
The DNA here is from genome assembly GCA_963277665.1 of Viscum album. NCBI lineage: Eukaryota > Viridiplantae > Streptophyta > Magnoliopsida > Santalales > Viscaceae > Viscum > Viscum album. Next base: position 1,472,448,190 of record OY728132.1, on the reverse strand, counting down.
AAACTCATTTTCATGCTTGGTAAATTAATAAGGATTCAACAACATAACTCAAATATACAAGAGAGTACCATAGTAGAAAATAATTCCCCCCAAAAATGTTTGATGAGACTGACCTCCCATCCTCTCGAATAATGAAAATTCTTATGTCTCATAATTCCACAACTAATGGGAACCTACCTTTGGAAATTAGGTCCAAATGGATATAGAATCATTGGATGTTTCCGGTTCTGTGAATAAACCCATTAGAAACTGATTGGAAAGTTTTAACATTAAAAAAAAGGACATCCCCATTTCCATAAGAAACAAAAATGGTGAACCCGACATGAACCCTTGAACAAGTTAAATGATGTTTTACTTATTTGTTAGGACCCTATTCAACTTAATGTGAGGGAGAGAAAAGAAATCAATAACATATATGCTCATCCAAAAGATGTAGTTTTGGCCAAATTTATCTTGATTATGTCTGTTATATCAAACATGCACTCTTTTCCAAGATCTCCCTGCATTATAGAAATGGATTCTTTAAAATTCATACTTGTGAATTCCTCGACCACTACTCCTGCTGGATCCTCGTCCGCTCTGGGGATGACATCACCTACTCAGCATTCGCATTGCTGGGTCTCAAATACATTGGTTAAGGAATACCATCAACATAGTACCACTCCATCTATGGAGGACACTCGATAAGACCTACAAGTTAACAATTCACCCTAGTTGTTTGGACAGCAATGACCAGTGGTCAAGAATTAGGTGGTGCCAACCACCGTTTCCAACCATTTCGGGTCGTTATCCCCGGAACGCAACAACCAGTGCCTCCCATATTATAGGTAGGTGAATGAGAAGGTCACTCAAGGACTTAACTCAAGAAGAAAAAAGTCTTTCCTGAGGGCTCCCATCAACAATCATTGCCAGACTCGTGTAGTAGTGCACCCTTAACATGATGAGGGTATTGCCTTTAGGGGTTCGGCTCAGGTTCCTCAGACCCGAGCATGGAAGACGAACTGTAAGAGGCGAAATCTGGTCAACAGGGAGAAGGTTCTTACTTCTAACCCCTCAGGCGAAGTCCATCAAGACAAATTGATGGCAAACAACGAGCGGGCATATACATCCATCCGTCCTAATGTTACTGCCCAGCAGAATCGTCTTGCAGTAACATGCCAATCCCGCCAGGCAATTTTGGAGGAGTATTATAGGCAGGTATATACACCAGTTTATAATTCATCAGCTAGTCAGTAGGCTCATCTGACTGCAACCAAATAAACTCGCCAATTAGATGTGGTGGGGAACAATCAGCAGGCACATACACCTGCAATTCATCAGGCTAACCAATAGTCTCATTTGGTAGCACCCGGAGATGTCAATTGGAAATCACTAATGACAAGCAGGAGGCAGACACAATTTTCTACCCCCACACATGAGTACTGTCAAAATTCACTGATAAGAAAAGGAGGATAAGAGCAGTCACATACACCTACTCTAGACATGGAATGGATGTATATTGTCGTTCTGGCAGCTAAATTCACCAAGCACATTCTGAAAATGGTGAAAGAGAAGAAGGAAATCCCTACCCATATTCTGGTCGCCTATCAGAATATTATAACAACTTCAGCAGCATTACAGGGAAGGAATTATAAATCTATCCCTATCAGTGGAGTGACTTATCAACATGTCACCCCGGAATAGATACACACCTCTGTCCGAGTCCAGGAGGGTTGTGGGGAATAATCCCCTGTGTCATACAGACAATCAAGTCAGGTACATACACCCAATTTGAATGGAGATAATCAGCCTAACTTGACCATTTCTCCTGAGCAGGCACATACACCTACCCATAATAACCACTTTCTTCAACAAGTGGTTTCAAAAGTGAGTAAGAAGGTGTCTAAGAAAAGGACTCTTCCATCACAGTCGAGAAATAAAAATCCAATCAGTAATAAGGCCTTGATCGATGTTGGAGTTCTTGAAACCCTCAGACAATTATCTGTTGCAACTCAAGATTCTACTCTCTCATTTCCCAATAGTGAGAACAATAATTTCAAAGGTCTTCATCAGACACTTCCTCATGAAGGCTTGCTTCATGAAAGTTCGGTCGATCTCAAAGAATCATCTTTAGATTAGAGCCATGATAACCCTCTGCATGGCCCGAAGATCAAGGAGAAAATGGTTTCATCTTTTGTTGTAACCCACCATGGTGGTCCTCCCCATGATGATGAATTTAACTACGAAATTCCTCTCCACAGCATTAATTCGCATTTCTTGGAAAATTCTTCAAAGGAAAATGCAGTAACAAGAAATCCCTCTTATCTTGAGGCACTTGCAAATGTGAATCCAGTTATGTCTGATGCTTTACCATTAGGAGGTGAAATATTTTCTCAATAAGATGATAGCTTGGGGTGTAAGTCATTCTCCAAACTACCCCTGGGTCATTCATCTTCTAATTTAATAAATTAATACTCTACCAATTGTGTTGAATCTGATGAAGCAACAAATGGGTACTAGCTTTGGTCTAATCAGGTAGAAGAATATTTATTGAATGATAAGGAGGAAGTGATGAATATGAGAAATCAACTGGCGAATGGTGAAGTACCAGTCATGTTTTGGCCTTTGGATGACTCTCATTATGATATTCCAGATATGTTGATGGAAGATTGTATTCACGATATTTGTCTCAATATGTGGAAAAATCTTTGTCACTTGAAAAAGAAAATATTATCTTATGATGAATATGAAAATCATGTTAAGATAATAGAAGGGTTACAACGCCAAATTGATTTGGCATCTCTCAGTTTCCTAATATCCAAAGGTTGAAAAGAAGAAGAGAGCCCTTCAGTGTGCATGCTTTTCCGCACTAAAAAATTTGTGCCAGTTAATTCCCAATACCCCATCTGGTATTCATATCAAGGGATGGGGTGTTCATGGATTACTTCATTTCACTGTACTCTCCAGTCAAAAAATCCATCCAAAAGTGGTATCATGCAATGTTATTTCCCATGGCTAGCCATAGCCAATTGGTTTTGTGTGTAATCAAAGGCTTGCTCAGGAACATGCCTCAACTATTTCTTCCCAGAGTCAAGAATACAAAGAACAAGTTTTCAAATTACTCTTGAATCAAGAAAATGAGAATATCGAACATGATTCTCATTTAGATCATGTACATCATCAAGTGACATAAGTTTCAAAAATCATCCAACAGTCATTTCAGCCAAGTGATTTGAGTGGATATAGGTTGATGCATCTGGCCAATTTCCAGACTAAAGTCTGCAAAATCAGGAGAGCATTTAAGAACGATTCAGATATAGCAGCTCAAGAACCAACTCAAATTGCCAGGATGGGGACTCTTTTAACCCAACACTTGGGATCAACTGATGGGATTCAAGGAGTTGAGCAAGAAAAGTAGGAACAGCCCCAGTCCACCGGACTAGGGACTTTTTCAAATCCTCAATCTCTTCCTCAGCGAAAGTCATTATTCTTTAGATTAGGGAAGAAGCCACAAGAGGAATGCAGAGCCAAATTATCAGGAGATTCCCTCCAAATTACGGTTCATCAAGAGGTTCCTGAGGGATCAACTCAACAAAAGGAAATGTCTTATAATAGACATCGAAGAAGACAGTATCGCATAAATGACGATAGAAGGTATTAAATGTGTTATGCATGGATAAATGTCATCAATGCCATAATTACTGATCCCCCAAAACATGAGGTTCACTCAGGGAAATCAGATGAGGAATTTCCTATTCAAGAGGTTGTGCACACAGAAATAAATGAAGAATGTGTGTGTACCAAAAGACAGAGGGCTTCCCAAGGGAAAGACATTACCTTGGGTAATTCCCTTCCATACTCCAGAAAGGCACATGCCAAGGAAAAGGGTAAAATTCAATTTAAATTCCACCCTACCTCTGGAGAAGGACAATCACTCTCATTAGAGGAAAGGTTCTCACAACAAGAGGAAGAAATGAAGAAGTTTTAGGAGGTTGAATGCAGAACTACACCAAGGTAGTCTTCCTATTAAGAATGTTGAAGTCATTCAGTCATGGGAATTCATTGTAGTTACTGGGATGGATGAAGAATATCCTCCTTTACATGTACACCCTCACAGGTCTGATCTTATGGGGCATGTGCAACAATAACCGGTAGTGCTACAATCAGTTGCAGTACCAGTCACCACACCTATCCAAACATCAGTTATTGCACCTGCTCAGGTACAAGCTCAACCAGATGTTTCTCAAAAGTTAATGACTACCATTGAGTCCTTAACAGCTCAGTTGGAAGCTATGGAAGGAAAGCGTACGCAAATTCAACTAGAAAAAAGAGATTACCCTGAATGGGTGGATGAAATTTCTCCCCCCATCAAATTTTTCAACTACCAAATTCCTAATTTTTAATGGTTCAGGAGATCCAGAACAACATGTAACACATTTTGTTTCTTTTTGTGATCCTATAATGGGAACTTCTCAACAACAAGAAGTAGTTAAGCTCAGGTGTTTTGTACAATCATAACAACGGCCTTCTTTTTTCTGTTATATAAGATTGCAATCTCGATCAATTACTGGGTGGGAAGATCTTCATCAAAGATTTATCCTTCAATTTAGCTCAACATTTCCAAAGACGATAGTTTTTGATCTTACCAATTTTAAGAAAAGGTAAAATGAAAGAGTTTCAGATTTCATTGCTCGTTGGAAAGGATTAACATATTCATTAAGATTAGCACTCCCTCAAGAAGAATTGTTTCCAATCTGTGTGGAAAATTTGCGTGATGAATTACGCACACTGTTGATCCCTATGAAATACAAAGTAGGGTTTCAAGACCTTAATTCAATCACTCAATATATTGAAGATTATCTTATAGAGACTAAGGTTAAAACTCATGTAATTCCATCATCTATAGGAAGGAGAATGGGGAGAGCAGAGACTACTATAGTTACACTTAAACAAGCACCTGTACCTACTTCCACTTCAAAACCATCATCTTATCGAAGGGCTCCACCTTATGAGAATCAACAACAAAGGTCGTTTCTTCAAGCTGATCAAAGAGATCAAAGACAGAAATGGTTTGAGGAATTAAATAACAAAGTTTATTATTTCCAAAATGAACAAGTTTCGGGTTACATCATTTCAGCTCTGGAAAATAATTTAGTTCTGTTTCCAAGACCTAAAAGGCCGAACAAGGAAAGAGATGAAGACCTTCCCAACTATTGAACATTTCATCTGATGTTGGGGCATCCCATTCAGGAGTGTTTTGTCTTCAAATACCTTCTACAAAAGATGGTGGACTCGAGACAAGTAAAACTAAAAGGTTCTTCAGCCTAAGTAGCATGTGTTACTGCTACAGATCTAGAGGAAGAAGGTGAGTGGCACAAAGTCAAAAGCAAAAATGCGCAGAAATATGATGATTGGATGGTCAGGAAAATGATCAACCGAACTCATTCCATTTGAAAAATGAAATTTAAGAAACCAATGGTTCCTTATTCTATTTCTGCCACAGAAAAACTCCCTTCATCAGAAGGCAAATCCTCAAAGAGGCAGCATAATTCGAAGAAAGAAGAGCAGTCAGAATAAGATGATCTCATGTCAAAGCCTAAGTTGTCTTTGACTATGGAAGATTTTATGTCATCTAATTCAAAAGCACGGGCACTGCCCCACAAAACTCTATAGCCTGAAAAGGTTCATCAGGCAGAGTCTTCATCAGATGATGAGTTTATCTTTGGTTATGTTAACATGATTCGCTTAAGGGATCTATATGCCATTAACAGTTTCAATCTTGATGAGCCTGAGTTCCTTGTATGAAATAGAGGAATTAGAGGGAGTTTCAGAGGTCTAAGATATAGGGGAAGACATGGATATTTCAGAAGCCACTATTCTAATTCTACCCCTGCTAGAACTATATATACAGCAGAAACTCGTGGCAAAGCCCTTTAGTGGGCTCAAAAGGAACAAGAAATTTATTCCACACATTGCAGATTCGGTCCTGGAATAGTTATTTTGGAAGATCAGTTAGAGGTTGTACCTTCTTCCTCTCAGCAAATAAATAGACCTAGTCGGTCTAATATGCTAAAACCAAGAGTATTTCCAACTCCTACCCGATACAAGATGCATCTACTTCCAAAGCATCAACTTCTAAGGCACCTGAAAAACCACATGTTCCTATTGGGAAACTCAGACCATTGAAAAAAAAGTTTGATTTCTTGAAACCTTTGGCCTAAGTACTGGTCAAGTTATCAATTCTGGATTCCTTGAATCTATCAAAGGATCTTCAGGAGGCACTTATTGAGGCTTTGTGAAATCCTCAAGAATTAAAAACTGAAATTACCGCGGCTGAAGTCAGCAATATAGAGAATGATCTTGAATAATGTAATGCAGTGAAATATTTTATAGATGAAGATGAATATGATGTTGTGCATGGACGTATTAGACATTTGTATTTATCTATCAAGGTCAATGATGTAGACATCTGATGAGGTTTCATTGATAATGGTTCAGGATTCAACATCTTCCCTATTCATACACTTTCGTCGATTGGGCCTCAAAGAATCTGATTTATCTCCTTCTACTTTTACTTTGTAAGGATATGATAGAAATGAACAAGAACCACTGGGCGAGATTACACTAAAAACTCATTTTGGAGACCATGTATCCAATTCAGATTTCATGGTTGTTCGTCATGACACATCCCTCAACATTTTTCTTGGAAGACCTTGGCTACATCAACATGTGGATATACCTTCATCATACCATCAATGTCTCAAATATTGTTTCAATGGTCAAATTGGGACATTGTATGGTGATAATGTGCCATTAAAAACATGTTAATCCCAATACATTGAGGCATAATTCTATCACATGGAGGGAAAGTTGATATCCAAAACAAAGGAGGTTACCAAAATTAATGCTCCATATGATTTGCAAAATATTCCAGTAAACTCATTCATACATGTGAGTATATATTATGTGTTTCTTATCAGTAAAATTGACAGGATATACCCAAATTCAAATACTATTATGGAAACTTCCATAATGTCAATTACGGCTACCAAGACAGATAGCATGGTAGAAATTATTGATTCAACAGGCAATGATGAAAGCTCAAATGGAGATGTCTTCAATTCATCTGCTTAAATATAGAAATTCTATACTTTATCAACCAGGATAGAAGAAGTTATAGCAATACCAGAGGAAAATAATGATGTCGATTATCAATCTATCATCTCCTCTCAATCACCTCAGGAAGACCTTTCATCACCAATAGGGTCAGAAATGGTAGCCTTTTATTCAAGATGTTCAAATTTTAACTTCTCCCTTGATTATGGAAATTCTACTTCATAATCTACTATTCAAGTAGAAACAAAATTAGTAACACATATTAAAGAAGAAGAGGAAGATCTCAGGGATGATCCTCCAGCATTTGAAGAAGGTTTCTCTACCACTGTGGACGAACTCGGAGAAATAAATCGGGGTAGAAAAGAAGATCCACACCCCACTTTAATTAGTTCGTTTGTGACTCCTTAAGAGAAAGAAATGTATATTTCATTTTTAAAGAAAAATAGAGATATATTTTCTTTGAATTATACAAAAATGACAGGGCTTGATCCTGATGTTGCTACTCATCATTTGGGTTTGCAGAAGAACATTAAGGATTCAAGCAAGCTGCAAGAAGAACACACCCAACTTATGTCTCCAAAATTTAATCTGAAGTAGATAAGCTTAACAAGGATAACTTCGTTAGAGAAGTTCAATATCCCAAATGGTTGGATAATATTGTCCCTGTGAAAAAGAATAATAGAAAAATTAGAGTTTGAATTGATTTCAGATATCTTAATCGGCATTGTCCTAAGGATGATTTTCTAGTTCCAATCACAGAACTCTTAATTGATGCAATAGCTGGATATGATGCAATTTCCTTCATGGATGGATATTCTGGGTATAATCAAATTCGAATGGCTCCAGGAGATGAACAATCTACAGCTTTCAGATCCCCTCAAGGTGTGTTTTTCTATCTGGTAATGCCCTTAGGCCTAAAGAATGCAGGTGCAACATATCAACGTTCCATGAACTGTATCTTCAAACCCTTTTTAGAGAATTTTTTTGAATGTTATGTGCATGATTTGGTGGTTAAATCCACAAAACGTTCTAATAACTTGGCTGATTTGGAAATCATATTCCACAAACTTCGACAACACAATTTGAAGATGAACCCCCTGAAATGTGCTTTTGGGGTAACCTCAAGAAAATTTCTCAGCTTTGTTGTACACTGTCGTGGTATCAAATTTGATCCTGAGAAGAAAAATTCAATCCTTGGTATGTCACCTCTTCAAAATTTGAAATAATTGAGAGGACTTCAAGGACATTTGGTCTATATTCGGCATTTCATCACCAATCTGGTAGGCAAATGTTTACCCTTCACCAAATTAATGTAGAAGGTATTCCATTACCAATGGACCAAATATTTACAATAGGCCTTTTATATCCTCAAGAAATATCTCTTGATTCCACCTGTATTAATGCCACTTTTTGAAGGAAGTCCACTTATCCTCTATGTAACAACTTTAGAGCAATCATTGGGTGCCTTCATTTCCCAATAGAATGATGTTTGGAATGAAAACACCCTTTATTATCTCATTCAAACTATGATTGTGGTAGAAACTTGATATTCAAGTATTGAAAAGTGTTTCCTAGCGTTAATCTTTTCAGTTCAGAAATTGAGACACTACCTACAACACCATGAGGTCCAATTGGTATCTCTCAATAACCCACTCAAATTTATCCTTAGTCATCCAATGTGTACAAGATGTCTGGCAAGGTGGACAATTATTTTGCAGCAATTTGATATCCAGTATGTGTCTCAAAATTCAATAATGTGACATTCTCTAGCGGATTTCCTTGCTGAACACCCTTCAGTAGAAGATACATCTTTAGATATTGAACTTCATTATGAGGAAGTCTTCTCTATTTAATAAAATGTTCAAACATGGGAAATGTACTTTGATGGTGCTTCCATAAGTCCAACATGGAAGAAAATGGAAGATCATAAATTCAAAAATGTGGGGTTAGGAATTGTACTTATTTCCCTAGAAAAGGCAGTGCTACCCAATTCCTTCTTATTTTTTGAAGTTGGTACACACAATGAATTAGAATATCAAGCTCTCATCGCAGGATTGGAGTTGGCGCTTCAGGCACAGGTGAATCACTTAAAGGTTAAAGGTGATTCAGACCTGGTAATCAAACAAGTCAATGGGGACTATGCCATCAGAAAACAAGATTTAATCCCTTTGTATGATTACATCATAGAGCTAATGGCAGAATTTCCTTCGGAACTGACATTTTCTTATGTCCCACGATCACAAAATTCTCAAGCCGATGCACTGGCTAATGTTGCCACAGCTCTGGAAGATCCGAATCAGGATGAAACAATCATCAGTATTTCCCACCGTCGTACAGTTTCACCTTATGTTCAAATCAGAACATAGGAAATCAATGACATTAGTCCCATTTTTGAACAATATGGTTATACTACGGGATGGATGACACCTATTAGGGAATACCTTCAAAATGGAACACTCCCACCTGATAGAGCTGGGAAAGAACAAGTCTGGCGACGTGTGGTAAATTTTACTCTTTATGATAGCCTAGATCACCTAGAAGAAATTCTCTACAAGTGAGGATTTTATGGAATTCTCTTTAGATGTATTGATGGTGAAGAGACAATGGATGTCATGAATGAAGTACATGCATGAGTCTTTGGTGCCCACCAGTCTGGACGTAGACTGTCTGATCAAATTCAAAGACATGGATACTTCTGCCCTTCAATGATACAAGATTGTGTTGATTTCACTAAGAAGTGTCATTCTTTCCAATTATATGCCAATTTCATTCATCAACCCCCAGAGTTGCTCCATAAAGCTAAATACTCATGGCCATTTTCCACATAGGGAATGGGTGTAGTAGGTACTTACCCTTCAGCTACATCCAAGCATTTTAAGTATATTCTTACTGCTACTGACTTCTTTTCCAAATGGGAAGAGGCAATATCTCTCAAAGAAGTTAGTTTTAAAAGAATTGTTAGCTTCCTCAAGTCTAACATCATTACCAGATTTGGTGTCCCCATTCCATATTGACGGAAAATGACACCAACTTATGTTCATCCGATGTAAGGAAGTTGTATCAAGAATAAAACATCAAATCCAACCATTCATCTTGGTATCATGCAGCAGCCAACGGGAAAATAGAAGCCTTCAATAAGACTCTTTCAAACATAATGGAAAATATAGTGGATAAAGATAATAAATCATGTCCTGATAAACTTTTTCATGCTTTATGGACTTATCGGAACCCCACCCCCACTACTACGTGGTCAACTCCATATTAATTGGTATTTGGAACAGAAGAAGTATTTCCCATTGAGGTTCAATTACCTTCACTCAGAGTATCCATTTGTGATCTGTCATCTACAGATGAATAATCTCAAAAGCGATTGGTTGAATTGGAATGATTAGATGAAAAAAGATTGTGCACCCTGCACCACATGGATGTCTATCAAAATAGAATAGCATGGGATTTTAACAAAAAATTTCATCTTCAATCATTCATTCAAGTAGAATTGGTATTGGTCCTCATAACTCCAATGATACTAGGAATTAAACCTCCAATGCTTGAGTCAAAGTGGGAGGGACCTTACTCAAAACATAAGGTCTACTCCAATGGAGCTTATTCTTTAACCTCAATAGATGTAGAACTCATCACAACTCCAACCAATTAAAGATTTCTAAAGAAGTATTTTGTGTAACACAAATACACCTTTAGTCCTTACTTCAAGACTTTTAACTGCACATTCTACATAGTCCTTACTGCAAGGCATTGAACTGCACAGTCCACATATTCCTTACTGCAAGACTTTAAACTACGCAGTCCCCATAGTCCTTATTGCAAGACTTTAAAATGCATGGTCCCTCTATCATCCAACATGATGTTAAACTGTGTCCCTTTTGTCCTACATGACATTAAACTGTGCACATGTTTTGCAAGACATTAAACTACAATATGTCCTAGCTACATGACGCTAAATTGTACAGCACCCTTCTGTCCTACATGACATTAAATTGTGAATCGTTAGGGATATTGTTACCTATTGTTTCTCACATCGAGTATGACTCACGTGAGATTAGAGTAAGCTTCAACCATAACACCCTCTCTGGGCCGCTAACCATGCATAATTCCCAACATCATCTTCAGGTTGTCCTCAAGTACAACTTGATCACCAATTCATTCTTAATCGAACTACGCAGACTTTGATCCTTGCCTTCTAGGATGGATACGTAGGCAACCTCCCGAGGTTCAAGACCAAAACCAATCTATTCAAGTTGGTTCACCTGCATCTCATATGATGTTGATCTGTGAAGCATCCCAAAACCAATCTCTTCACATTGGTTCACCTTCGTCCAACATGAAGTTAAACTATGTATGTCCCTTTTTTCCCTACTACGTGACACTAAACTGTGCAGCACCATCATCCTTGCTATATGACGTTAAACTATATAGTCCCCCATTATCCCTCACCTGAGAGGGAATCATCATTGAAATTGATCTCAAATCATTTCATATTTCAAAGACTACGTTCAGACATGGTATTGCCCATACCATTAATCTTGGGTCAAACCATCATTGCACTAAAGTCCCCATTCACCCTTCACTTTTATGAACCAAATCTATAAAAAGGTTATTTCAAGAACTATGTATGGATTGATTCACATCCTTATGGGATACGTAGGAATGTTTGAGCATCCCTAGAATCTAGACCCAAGTCTTTGGGCCTAACCCCAAATTCCACTTTCAGTCTCCGAGCTGAAAATTCCCCCTCTAAAAACATGAATATGGTATGAAACCACTGGTCTTCATTCACATCAGGTTTATAAAACACACAATGTGTATTCCTCATAATGGTCCGAGCTCTATGACCCTAAACTAAGATCTCCTACACTCGCATCCCACTTGATGTTAAATTGTATTTCAATAACTACGTATGTCTTGATTTCCATCCTTATGGGATACGTAGTGAAGTCCATCATCTCAATTCAGGACCCAGCCACAACATGATTCTGGTTAGCATTGGTTTGTGTATCTCTTTCATGCATTGGAAAATGCCCATTTTGATGTGTCATATTCCCAACCTTAAATACTTCTAGATCTCCATAACCCTTTTCATGACTTTTGGTCACAAAATGTCTGATGCCTGAGAATTCTTTTGCCTGACTATGCAGCATGTTCCCTTAGGTGTCTTTACATAAGTTGTCTACATAACGGACTTGTCAGCCAAAATATGCTATTATTTGACTATGTATTGAATCCTCTTAAGTGGACCTACATAATTCAACCCCATAACGGGTTTGTTAAATAGTGGTAATTTCATTCTTGGGTGGAAAACCTCTTTTGTCTTTATTGGTCTTAACGATAATATGTAGGGATCCACAAAAAATATTCATCCTTAACATATTTGTCCCATACTCTTTTTCATGATCTGAAAGTGTTCAAGTCTATGGTTTATATTTCCCTTCCCTGCGTTTGGGTCAGACCTTCGCAGGAGTGACATTCATCCAATTTTTTGACAATCTTTATTGGTAATATCCTCTCCATATTCATGTAACCCTCTCCATACAGTAAACTCTATGCTTTGGAAAATCTGAATCTCCATAAACATCCACTGGCTTTTTAGCAATGGAAAAGTAAAATTTCTAAGAGTTCTTTTTCCTGATTATGCAGCATGTTCCCCTAGGTGGACTTGCTTAAGTAGTCTACATAACGGACCTATCAGCCAAAAGATGCTATTATTTAACTATGAAGCCAATGCCCTTAAGTGGCCCTGCATAATTCAACCCCTAATGGGTTTGTTAAATATTGGTAACTTTACTCTTAGGAAATACTTACTCTAATGCCTTTTAGACCTTTTTCATATCATCCCTCAGATTCAAAATTTCTTAGGTCATAGTTTACATGTTTTTCCCCATACATGAATGTGGTAATATGTTTTCAAACAAATTAACAAGGAATTGAGTCAATTTTAATCCATTCAGTCAAAGCTATTATACCTGTAAACATTAGTCTTTTTTATGTCTGACATGCAAGACTTTAAACTACCAACAAAGGACAAGGTACTCATTAAATTAGGAACTTGTAAAAGGAAACTTGAATAAAAGTCGAGTCCCAACTTGCTAAACGTATATATTATATGATTTAGGAAATATTAAGCAACAAAAGATGAAAAGTTTGTGGGGTTGTTTGTGTCACGCTAGCAAAAAAAATAAAACTATGCTTACTTGTCCCATTAGCTTGGGTAAAATTAATTAAAGAAAGTAGCAAGAGAATGCCAGCACAAATGATTGAAGATGAAAGTTTTTTTCATTGATGCACACGAGTTAGAATGAAATCCATAGATTGGAGTCTCTTCTCTATTTCAAGAATTACAAGAGGCTTTCAACATAACTCTTCATTTGATTTACGGCATCCTGAGCTTCATCAGCAGCCACATGGAATTCATTCATTCAACTAGATACCATAAGAGACGTCATGATACCAACTCTTCTTGGAACAATTGTAAAAGAATGTTCTTGAGTGCGGTTTGAGAAAATTTTCTACTGATCAAATAGTGACTATGTTTCTTTCCAAGATAATTGTAATATGGATACATAGATTTGAGAATGGAGCATTGGAAGTAAAGACCCATTTGAAGAGAGTACTATTTTCAGATATTGATCTAACGTCATGATAGTCTTCTCTCCACCAACCGATAGTGGAAAACATATCAGCCCATGGGTTTTCCATTTTCATATCTATAAGGAAATGTCATGGAGGAAAATTTTGAAAGTTCACACCATTGTTGCTGCTCTTAATTCATATCATAACTGAGATAGAGGGATAACAGTGCGGCTGCATCTCGGGCGGATAGTTATTTGGCTCTAGAACGTTGACTCCTTGCAGATGACCATGGCCATATAAAAAAAAGTAAATGCTATGTGGGGAATTGACATGATATTTCTTCAAGTACTTTGAAAAATCTAGGAAAGTGATGTCACAAATATCAAAATAATCATGGACAATGATGTTCATCATGTCATCAATCCTATTTCTAGTCAATTCGTCATCCGATCCAATTCTTTTGGGAGCCATTGAATCTTCACAAAGATCGAATAATTACGTTTTATGTAATTTGGTTTTTTTATAAAATTTTTGAGTAAATCCAAAACAATGGCTAAGGCATTAAGGCGTGGAAGTCTAATATTGTCATGCAAGTCCAAGCCGGTCGTGCAAGTTTTACAACGTTAGTAATGGCGTGTAAGTCAGAAATAGACTGAGGAAGCATGACGTAACAAAAAGAAGCACAGACGAGAGAAAATCCAAGACACTTGCATGATGAGAGCTAGAAGCATTCGAAAGCTGGATTCTTTGTGCGAGAGTGGTGCCCATACTTATAGGTGAATTAGTACCCCCGTGTTCCATAACCTGCGCGCCTCACACCTGCGCACTGATACCTACGCACTCAAACCCTGCGCACCCAAAATCCTTGGTTTTCTTCTTTACCTCTGAGTCAAATCCTCTTTACTTTTTCGGATCCAACTCTGATGGGGGATTTTTTTTGATTCTTCATTCCATCATAGAGTCCAAATATTGACTAAGGGGAATACCTCAAACTAAAAAGATGGAAGATTCCTCAAATATTACGGAGGCATTAAGGCGCGCACGTATACCTGCATGCAAGCCTTGGGCGCGCAAGTCACTTGCATGCTATATATGTGGTGTGCAAGTCACTTGAGTGCACTATGTGAAATTTCTCCCAAAACTCATGTGGCCTATAAATACCCCCTTTGGGCCCCCCATTTCGGGGAAGAAAAAAATCTGAAACTCATATTCAAGCTCCGGTCACCCAAGTCTCTATCTGAAGTCTTCCAAATAATTCTAAGGTAATTATTTACCTAGAATGGAAGCTCTAAAGAGGAAGTATAAGTCCTAAGTATTATAACTCATCTATACGTACGCGCCTAAGTGTCCAGACCTTATGGGAAGTGAAGACACTTGCACACCGCCTTTCCCTCTCAAGGAAAATTGCATGCCACCTTTCTTAAAGTCTCTAAGGATGATACTAAGGGTTCCAATTTAAAGTCGTCCAAGTATCACTTCATTGATTCTTCATCTCCCTAGTAGACTCATGTCGCGCAAGTATACATGCGTGACCAGGAATTGCAAGCCAGAATATTACTTCTGCGCCTCCCTCTAATTGACTTCCTTTCCTCAAATCCACCTCTCCTATTCAAAATATATCCTTCAAAAACTTCTTCAAAGCCATTTGTGGCATGGTTCCTTTGTTGGATTCCTTATCTGAAAGGAATTCTAAGAAGTTATTTTCATTTGGGCCTCCTTCTCAAGAGTAAGCCCCAAGTCTCAAGTCCCCTTAACCTGGGCCTCCTTTTCAGGAGTAATCCCTGGTCATAATTTCTCTTAACCAGGGTCTCCTTTTTAGGATTAAGCCCCAGTCATAATTTCTCTTAACCTAGGTCTCCTTTTCAGAATTAATCCCCAATCATAATTTCTATTAATTTGGGCATCCTCTTTAAGAGTAGGCCCCATATTCCATGTTCATGGGAATCCTCCTTAAGAGTAATCCCATGTCTTAAGTTCTTTTGATTTGGGTCTCCTTCTCAAGAGTAATCCCCAAATTACAAAGTCCCCTTAACCTGGGCCTCCTTTTTAGGAGTAAGCCTCGGTTATAATTTCCCTTAACATGGGAATCCTTTTTAAGAGTAATCCCCAAGTTACTTAATCGTGGGAATCCTCCTTAGGAGTAAGCATCATCTTCCTTAATCATGGGCATCCTCTTTAAGAGTAAGCCCCAAGTTCCTTAATCATGGGAATCCTCCTTAGTAGTAAGCCCCAGGTTCCTTAATCATGGGCATCCTTTTTAGGAGTAAGCCCCAAGTTCCTTAATCATGGGTATCCTCCTTAAGAGTAAGCCCCAAGTTCCTTAATCATGGGCATCCTCCTTAGGAGTAAGCCCCATGTTCCTTAATCATGTGAATCCTCCTTTTCAGTAATGAAACCCAATCATAAGTCCCCCTAACCTTGGGCATCCTCTTTAGGAGTAAGCCACAATCATAAGTTAAAGACCCCCTTAATCTGGACATCCTCCTTAGGAGTAAGACCCAAATTAAGAATATAAATCTCCATAAAGCAGAAATACCTTTATATACCCTATTAATGGGAATCCTCCTTAGGAGTAAGCCTCATGTCCCCCTAATTTGGGCATCCTCCTCAGGAGTAGACCCTAAGTTAGAGTATCCAAATCTCCATAAATTACAAACACCTTTATGGACCCTGCTCTTCAAATTCTTTCCTTAAATCCTTTGTCTTCATTTACTTGGGAGGTCATACATATGTAATCCCCACATCCTTTCTTATGATTGCATCTTTCGTGAAACAATTGTCAGGTTTTACAAATACCTCTTGTTTCTCACACCGAGCATAACTCACGTGAGCTTAGAGTGTAAAAGTAATTATGACATCTCTCTTTGAGCCATTAATCATGCATAAACCTCATACTTCTTCACTCGAACTATGTGGGTTCTGATTCCTTTTGTAACAAGGATATGTAGTTAGCCCATCTGTGGGTATGATCCCAACTATAAAATAATCCTTGTCTTTCTGAATGATAATAAACTTCAAGTGCCCCACTGAGTGGCTTTAAAACTAGTATGGTTATCATAATGACCGAGAGATTTTTATATAATGTATTGAAGGATACCAATGACTAAGAATCTCCAATAAATATGGATGATTCTATATCGATGAAGAACCTAATATACATATAAAAGATTCTCTAAATCTCATACATATCAATCATTGAATGCAAGATCTAATGGAAAAACTCATTTTCATGCTTGGTAAATTAATAAGGATTTAGGAACATAACGCAAAACTATAAGAGAGTCCCAGAGTAGACAATAATTCCCCCCCAAAAAGGTGTGATGAGTCCGACCTCCCATCCTCTCGACCAATACAAATTCTTAAGTCTCATCAGTCCACAACTAATGGGCACCTACCTTTGGAAATTAGGTTCAAATGGATATAGAATCATTGGATATTTCCGGTTCTATGAATAAACCCGTTAGAAACTGATTAGAAAGTTTGAAACATAAAAAAACAATGTCATCCCAATTTCTATAAGAAACAATGATAAAAAAAAGTTCCACTAGTAGAGACTCAAACATAAATAATCTTGAATAATTATGAGATTGTGAAATATACCCTTACATATGGTTTGACTTCATTCGTATGTTTTTCAAACTCTTGTATAATAAATATAGATTGTTATACATATATTATATAAAAATAATAATATATATCATACTATATATTATTTACTTATAATCTTTTACCACACTTTTATTGACAATTCTTATTTAAAATTATTGTTTTAGGGAATAATTACTTCTCTTGTTAGGTATGTTTTCATTTGGTAGTATAGATCCTCATAAATAGATCATGATTAAATAATATAAATTTTTTAATAATTATATAAATATAATAAATATTAATTTAATATGTTTTTAGAGTAATCCATAAAATCTAGAGATTGAAAAATGAATTACATTGTTCATGGAGACGGTGGGTCATACCTACGCATGAATATTGTTTCCATTTTTTTCAACAGATGGAAAAAGAGAAAGGTAAATATTAATTTACATTGAAAGAATAATAATTATATGATAAATATCATATATATATATATTCGTTAAATATTTCTGTATTAACATCCATTCCAAAATCAAATGAAAAATGTATCATATCGCTTTGTGCAGGCGGTAGTCCACACATACGCACTAGCGATGTTATCATTTTCTAGCAGATTAGAAGGTGAGAAGGTAGATGTGATATTATAATTTAAACTATATAATTATTTCATAAATATCATATATATATTTATATATTAAATAAATAATTATATCCATCCATGAGAGGTGGTGATGGAAAATGAAATACATCGGTTTGTGAGGAGGTAGTCTGTCATACACATGATCAATAGTTTCGCTTCCCATTTGATGGAATAGAGGATTGATATAGGTTGTAACATTAACATAATAACATCTTTGTATATTTGAGATCATATTTTCATTATTTCATCATAGTTTTATAATATTTTAATGGGGTATAATAGGACATTAAATAAAGATGCATGGTTAAGAACTATACCTCTTCTTCGAGGAACCACTTTAGGTTTATACATAAACCATTCCTAAGATACTTTTTTGATAAAAAATCGTGAATATAGTTAATGGGGAGGTATTTAATTCATTTATTTTTCATTTATTATCTAATACAAAAGGATATTGAATTTTGGAGAGGGGAGGAAAGGGGTGTTCTTTTATAAGTGGTAGAGGGGGCCCACTTGGAATTCATTCGCAATAAAAATGCGTCCAAATGGACATATATAAGAAGGTGGGATAGGTTAATTTTTAAATATTTCTATCCAATATGATTTATAATATTTTAATTTCAATACCTTCCCTTGTCTTTGTGTTTTACGCCCGTAAACCTGTTTTAACCATAACCGGGGTAACTATTTCTTATTGTTTTACTATTCATTATGAAAAATAATTAAGTTAACCTTATTAGATAACATTAATTATGATGATTTAAAATATTTAATACAATATAACCTATTAAATTCACATAATTGGTTGAATTTATTATAAATTAAACTTGTAGATGCGATGAAAATGCAGTTTTCCAAAGAAAAGGTTTTCTTAAGTACAAAAGGTTTTTATATAAAAATTTAACATAAAATCGATTCCAATGAAAAAATGGAATAATTATAATATAATTAAACTAATTTTACTTCTAAAAATATTTTTTTTTAAAATAACTTTGTAAATTCTTTAAATGGACAGACAATTTATAATAAAAATCAATATTTTTCACTATTCGTTGAAAAAATTAACCTTTTTAAAAAAATCCCAAAAATCCACTCAAAGATGATTTTTAAATGATTATTTAAAAAGTAAATTTAATTTCTTTAAAATATATTTTTTAAAAGTGTTAATAATTAATTTTAAAATAAGTGTGAAAAATGTGATGGAACTACTTTTTAGAGAAGTATAGTTTTCAAACATAAAACTGGATTTATTCTTATCCCATGATATGAAAAATTATTAGATGGATAATAAAAAAATTATTGAATCAATAATATCTATAAATTTAAAAATAATTCACCAATAGTGAATAATTTTATTTATTAATATAAAAACACATTTCACGCATAAAAATAGTTTCTTTAAAAATATTTCTTTTACTTTAAAATGGTTTTTATTTTCATTTAGAATCAATTGATAAACAATGAATTTATTTTATACAGGTGTAAAATTATAATTTTCACAATTTAGTTATTATTATTCATAACCTCTAATTTAATTCCTTGGTTATAATAGTATTATATATTGTAGTTCATTTAGACTCGGGGTCGTGTGTATCACGTGTATCAAAAAGATTAAATTTATAGAAATATATCAAAAAATGTTAGGGTGTAACATTATTACCTCCTTCAAAAAACTTTTGTCCTACAAATTCCCATAATGCCACCTTGTGAGATTATTTGGGTAGTTCATCATCATAATTTCCTCAGGCTCCCATGATGCCTCTTTTATATTATGATTTCTTCAAACTATCCTTACCAACCAAGTCATATGATTCCTAAACACTATTGCACTTATGTCTAAAATCTCGATAGGCACTTCACAGTAAGATAGAACATGTTCCAATTCTATTTCTTCATAGATGAGAACATGTTTTGGGTTTGGCATGTATGTACTTACCAATGATATATGGAACACATAATTTAATTCATAGAGACTTGGTGGCATTGTTAAATAGTAATCCATAACTTCAATTTTTTCAAAAAAAATTAAAAGTTATCATGTACATGGGGCTCCATTCCCTTAACTTACAAAACCTTACAACACCCTTCCACGAATATAATTTCAAGAAAACATGATCTTCCACTTGAAATTAAAAATACCTCATCTAGTTATCGACATAACTTTTTTCATTCTTAGTGCTTATTTAATATGAATCGGACTATTATTTACCTTTTTCATTATCTACTCAAAATGTTCTAGGCTTATAAGCTTCTATTCATCAAATTATTCCCAAAAAGTTAGAGTATAGGTTCTCTTGTGATATAATTCTTCATATTGTTCCATTTGATTACTTGAATGGAATATATTATTATCAGATAACTCTAGAAAAGTTAAATAAAAATCTCAAATACCTTTAAATTTAAGATATCATGGCCTCAATAGGTATTCTAATGTTTGAATAGTAATGTTGGTCTAACCATCACTTTGATGGTGAAAATACATTCTCAAATGAATCGTGGTATTAATAACCTTATAAATACTTCTCTATTATTTCTATATAAATTATAGATCATGATAATATATAATTGAATGTGGAGTACAATTAATTCATAAAACATCATTAATATAGAGTCGAGTAAGGCACTAAATATGTAAATATTCTTTTATAGCATGAAAATATGAATATTTTGTGAGGTGATCAATAATAACACATATTGAACCATTATTTATAATATTCTTTGGTAATATAGAGATAAAGTTCCTAATTATGTCATCACATTTCTATTTAGAAATAGTTATAGGTTTCATAACTCCTCTAGGAAGTTATCTCTCATCCTTCAAATGTTAAAAAACCAAACATCTTGACAAATAATCAAATATTTATCACTTCATATTATCCCACCAAAAATGTTCCTTCAAATCTCTATACATATTGGTTCTATATTGGTGTATAGAAAAAATATACCTATGACAATTATCCAACAAATACCTATTCAACTTTGGTATAGTTGGAATGTATAGTCTCTTTCCAAATTTCAAAACACTATCTTCACAAAGGATATCTACAAATTTTATATCATTCGTGGTTTAATTTTATTTTTAAAATTCTCATCATCATGTTTATAAATGGTTATATTTTCCATCAAAGATGGTTTGGAAATTATTTGGAAACATAGTGATTTCTCACATTCCTTAATAATACCCAAATCGGTATTCACTAGATCCATGAACTTAGGATCCACTTAGATCAACATTTTGTTTATACCTCTATTATACATTCTACTCAATGAATTTTCTATGTTATTTTCCTTCCCTGGGTGGTAGTTTATTTAGAAATCATAATCCATTAGTAGATAAATCCATCACCTTTTCTACAAGTTGATCTATTTATATGAAAATATGTATTTTAGTCTCTTATGATTTTTGTATGTATCACATATTTCTCCATAGAGATAATGTTTTCATATCTTTAAAGAAATTATTATGGTTTTCAACTAAAAATCATGGTTTGGATAGTTGTGTTCGTGAATATTTAACTACCTTTATACATAATAAATAACTTTAGCATTATGCATAAGTACAAAACAAATTCCCCTCCTCGATGCATCACTATATATCACAAATCCATCATTTCTTAATAGTAAATTCAAAATTAGAGAATTCACCAATATCCACTCCAACTATTCAAAAATGATCTTCACATTACTTTGTCCATATGAACCTAACCCCTTTATGAGTAATATTGGTTAAAGAGTTAGACAATTGGGAAAAAATTCAACAAATTGTTGATAATAGCTTTACAAACCAGTGAAACTACATACCTTGGTTATGTTTGTTAGTATAGGACATTATTATACTACTTTTTTCTTCATGGGATAAACTGATATTACATCCTTAAAGACAATATGGATAAGAAGAGAAACTTTCTAAATCCATAATTCACATTTTCTAAATTTCCCATATAACTATTTTCTTCTAAGAGTATTAATAATAATCCACAAGTGATTATCATATTCTACATATATTTTATAATACACCAACATATCATTAATAAATAACACAAAAACTAATCAAGATATTCCTTCAATAATATATTCATTAGATTTATAAAACCATAGAGTGAATTAGTCAACACAAATAAAATTACTATAAACGTATAATGTCCGTACCTCATTCAAATTGTTTTCTTTGGAAAATATTCCTTCTTTACTCACAATTGATGATACCTGTAATGAATTTTAATCTTTAAAAAATATTAAGATCCATGAATTAAATCCAATAATCCATCAATGTGAGGAAAAGGTTGTGTGTTCCTTATCGTAATGTAATTGATTTCCCAATGATCTATTCATAGACTCACAGATCCATATTTCTTCTTAACAAAGATATTAGGGTCTCCCCAAGGTGAAACACTATGGAATATAAATCCCTTATTAAAAACATCTCTAGTCATGTCTTCAATTACATCAATTTAATAGTGGTCATTCTATATATATTCTTTCATATTGTTATTTCATCAGGGATTAAATAAATGGAAAACTCAACAACATACTCTGTAGATATCTAAGTAATTCATCAAAAAATACATCAATTTATTCATATACAATAAGCATATCTTAATTTTTAATATTATCTTTTTCCATCTGTACATTATTTATGTGCTTCTTCCCTAAGGATCTCATTCAAAAGCGCTACTAGGGGTGGATCTAGACATGACTTAGTTGATGAAGTATCCCGTATAAATATAATGAATTCCATATCTTCTTCATTAATATTAATTTCTTACTCTTTTTAATAAGTTTTTTCAACATATATAGAAATCCATTTCATGCCATGTATTATGTCAAAATCAACCATAGGTATAATAATAAGGTTAGAAAAAAAGGTCTCATTTATGTGACCTAATTGGAACTGAATGATACATCCTTATTACAATGATAGCTCTACTAGGAGTCTTGACTGAGAACTCCCTTATTTAGGTTCTAGGGAAATATATATTTTTTATGTAAAAAATAGAAGATATAAAAGAGTGTGAAGATCTAGAATCAAATAAATAATTAGCTAAATTCAAGGATAAAATTAAATTACCTTCCACATAATATTTAGGATCTTCAACCTTCTTTATTTTTATATTATAAAATTATCCTTTCTCCCATATCCATTTCTCATGGACATTACCTTAATTTCTAGTAAAATCATTTTCATAGTTTCCCATCACCTTACATTTGACTTATTTCACATTGGAAGCTTCTTTATTTCCTTTAGAATAATAATCCAATAGGAATTTCTCTCCACAATTGAAGAAAACTCACATTCCCAGAAAGCATATTCCATGGTGGCTATTTCTAAATTTATAAAAAATAATAAATTATACCCTTCCCTTATTCTATTTTTTTGTATTTTCTTTCCTAGATTTATCAATATCCATTTTCATATATTTGTTTCCTTCAGAGTCATAATATTTTGAAAATTATTTATATATCTTGATATCGCATGATACTATGTTCTTATATGATGAGAATGTTTGGGAGATTGGATCTCTTCTATATAATGGCTATAGTCCATCAAATAAATGGTCAATATTACTCTTTGGATTACATTTCTAGTTAATTGATTTCTTTTATAACCTTGTAATGTTGGATTCATACCTAGAAACATTTCCATCTTTATTTTTTCTTAGAATCAATAATTTTATCTCTATATCATCTCATTTCCCTTGAGGAAAATATTTTTCCAAAAATAGTACCTTTAAATCCTTCAATCTCATGTTTTTTATTTTCCACCCATACTTAGTGTCTTGAATCAATGAAAACCATTGAAATACATATCTTAAGAGATAAACTACCATTAAAGTCTTCTCCCTTTAATTACATCCCAGAGTGAAGAATACCTTCTGGTAAAATTTATCTATTACTCTAATAAAAATGGATCTATAGTCCCATTGAATGATAGAGATTTCTAACTCATAAAGTGGCATAAAATTTTTATTCCGTTTTTTGAGTAGTAGGATGATCCATACAAGAAATTTTATTGAACATAACCTGAGGCGGATTCCCTAATATAGTTATAATTTGATCAGATACAACTCTATCTTCATTATCTTTACTATGTGGAAATTCCCTACCTAGATTATGTGCATTGATATGGTTCACATTATGTCATTAAAGAATCATTTATAAATAATTCAATGTGATATATTATTTTCTAACATTACGAAATATAATTTATAATTCCAAAACTAGTGAAAAACATAACATAAATTGAAAATTTTATACACAGCTTATCTTAGAATCATAAAATTTGTTTCTTTGGGAAATTTTTCATAACATGAAAATATTTTCAAATAATTCATAATGATTTGAAAAGAAACTATGAATTAACCCAAAAATACCCCTTGGGAGTTTCAAAATAGGTGTGCAATAAGGGAACCCTCTCCATTAACCAAAATAATGGTCATGATATACTCAAACCAAATATTTTTGGGTTTATTCCCCATAGATGAATTTGTACCAAAACTGAATCCACTTATATTATCTAAACAGTGATGTATTTCTAGGAAAACAAAATAATATCTACCTTACCAAAACATTTGGATGTTATATTATGCTTAGAATAATCCTCAAATTTAGTAATACGGTTATATTCCTTAATCTATGTTTTCATAAATCTAGTTCCAAGGGTTTTTAATAAAAAATATATGATAACAACGATAAATAACCCAACACTTGTATCCTAGAGTTAGTCATTACTTTATTAAATGAATTATAGCCTCAGCCTGGTTAGTGAGGACTCTTATGTGTATCCAGTTGAATTGGGATCAAATACAGGCGGCAGCACAATTTCCTGTATAGTAGCAGTAATGTAGTCGGTACTGTAGTTGGAACTGTGCAGTACTATAGAAGGTATTGTATCGGTCACTGTTTGGGATTGTAGTAGCTGGAAATTTTTTACTATTTGGACCTTCGGGCCACCGATTTAGTCCTTAAGTCCTTTAAGGCCTTTGGGACACCCATGCCTCCATCCCAGTAAGGCCTTCGGGCCACCTCAATGCCTTCGGGCCACCTTAAGTGTAGATACAAACCAGACAACCAACAAGGAACAATCTCTATAAGGAGTATGAGCAATGAGATTTCACCACAACAGAAGCTACATGGATTTCAAGAATGAGAGGGTATGGAACCTTCCATCAGTACAAGCCTATGCATGTATGGGATAGCCTAGCTGAACAGCCATGCGAAGGTGGAGAGTTTATTTCATGATGAAGATGCAGGGGAGGAGCAGTTCCATGTAGTTACTTTGGGTTGTATGTAATGTTTTAATCCTACAGGCAATGAAATCCTCTAAGGCCTAAAAGCCATGTAATAATTATGCATGTGGGCGTTGTAAGGGTTCTACCTCACCCCTTGAAAGGGGGATTATAAAAAATCAATAAAAATGAAGGCCTTCAAGACATTGAAGGGATATTATTAAATTTTTACTATACACAAGTGATCAAATTTAAAATGAACAAATAGTTTAGTTTTCTTGTAAAAATTAATACATACTTGAATTTTACATTACATTTGAAAACATAAAATAAAAAATTGTATTTTATTTAAGGGATAAATTATCCCCTTTAGAATATCTCTATATATCAATCATTATATATGTCCCAAAATCCTGGGAAAAGGAAGCACAAGAAAGTGATAATCTCATATACTCAGTGGGTGTGTGTGCATAGTAGAATCTAGCATCAATTAAATAAAAAATGAATTATATGGTTGAGATAATAATCAAATTTGGAACATTACCAATACCATAAAAGTATAGACTAAATTCATAGATAATATAACAACATAAAGAACTATATGGATAATAATAACTATATTCATAATGATTGAATGCACAATATCGAAAAATCATAAACATACCATCAAAGCCTCATTCCCAGACATCATACATAAATGGGTAAGGTCTCAGAAAAATACCCAAACTAGTTTGTCTCATGAGACCAATTGATTCATATAAGGGACATATCAGGCCTCACTCTTTATTTACTAAGTTCAATGCATTCATCATATGAAAAATGGTGGATCATAATCAACATAAACATTTGTATTAAAAAATAATAATATGAAATATTAATAATTTCTTCAATCAATAAATATAAACATAAACTATCTAGAGTATTGTGTAAAATAGTATCAAATTTTTCAACCCTTGTAAATAAAAATATTCACCCAAGACTGTTTTCATATATAAATATACCTTAAAATGATCACTGGAATATTTCTTTATAAAAATACACTTTTCACATGGAAATCACTTATTTAAATTCAAAAATAGTTCTTAAATTTTAAGGAAAAAATTTTATTTGAATATAAATTTCTGAACTTTTAAATTAATCTTCAAATCAATGGGGGTTCATGATGATGGGTAATTTTATACATGCTATAAAAACACATTCCTTTTACACAACTGTAAAAAGATCAAAAAAACCTCATTTGAAAAAAGATATTTTTGATTTTTTTTTTAAATGGTTAAAAATGTATTTAATAAATAATTTTATAATGATAAAAAATAATTTTAAATATTTTAAGTAAAATATAGGCATTCAGGACAAATATTCATGACCGGGTCAAAAATCAATGTGATTTTTACTTAAAACATTATTTTGGTATCGTGAGTAATTAAAGAGAGGAAATTGAAAGGAAAACTTATAAAATATAAGAATAACTATGGGATAATACAATATATTGGGTTTAATATGTAAATATTAAATAATTAACCTGGTCAATACTTAAACATAAACAATCTCGAATAATGATGAGATTGTGAAATAAACTCTTACCTCTTATTTGACGTCCTTCATATGTGTACAGAACTCCTGTATTATAAATATAGATTTATTATAAATATTTCAAAGAACCATAATAATATAACTCATAACATATATTATTTACTTATAATTTTACCATGCTTTTATTAATATTTTTTGTTAAAATTAATATTTTGAGTAATAACTTCATTGTTTTTCATGTATGTTTGGTTCAGTAGTTTTAGACCTTATAATTTCATATAAGTTACACCATATCTAGAATTATAAAAATGATATAAATATAATATATATTCATTTTATATATTTTTATAGTAATCCCTAAAATTTAGATATAGAAAAATTAATTACATCATTCATTAAGATAGTAGTTCATACATACGCATGAATGTTATTTCCATTTTTTTGAAAGAAGAAATAAGAGAAAGTTAAATATTAATTCACTATTAAATAATGATTATTATATAATATATAAAATATATATTAATTAACTATATCTTTATTACCATATATTTCAAAATAAAATAAAAAACGTATCACATCACTTCATGGAGGCGGTAGCTCGCACATACGGACGAGCGACGCTGTCATTTCCCAACTGATTGGAAGGTAAAAAGGTAGATGAGATATTATAATTTAATAAGTATAATTATATCATAAATAATATATATATATATTTATATATATATATATTAAGTAAATCATTATATCCATCCATGATAGGTGGTGATGGAAAACAGATTACATCAGTTCATGAGGCGGTAGTCCACTATACACACGATCAACAGTTTCTTTTCTCATTTGATAGAAGATGGGATGGAAATATGTTATGTAATTAATATAATAACTTATAATTATATTTAATATACTAGTGTTAGTATTTTATCATATTTATAGAATATTTTAATGGTGTATGGGAATAAACAAAATGAATATTCATGGTTAAAAACTATACTTCTTATTCGGAGAGCCTCTTTAGGGTTTATGCCTAAAGCCTTTCTGTTATGGATTTATGGTCAAACCAGGGATTAGAAGTCATTTTTATGGATATAAGGAATGTATATGGGTAATTATTTTTTCAACCAATTTTATCTTTAAGGTGTGGAGAGTAGAGGATAGGTGGTGTCCTTTTATAATTGGTGCAGGGGAACCAATTTGGAATTTCCTAAAAGAATAAAAATTGATAAATTCATTCCCATGAGAAATGTTTCTAAATATAAATATATTTGAAGTATATATACTATAATTTATAATTTTAGTTATAAAAAATTATTTGTAAAATTTTAATTGGAAAACATTCCATTATCATTTAGTTTACCCCCCCTCGGTAGGTCTGTTTTAACCATAACTAGGGTAATTAATTTTTACAATTTTTACTATTGATTATGACCAAAAATTAATTTGAACTTATTAACTAATATTAATTATGATTATTTAAAATATTAAATCCATTTTACCAAATTCAATTAAAATAAATGAAGAATTTAATTTAAAATCAAACCCACAAGCATAATGAAAATGAGCTTTTCCAAAGAAAAAGTTTTCTCAATTATAAAAAAACATTATATCAAAATTCAACATAAAATTGATTAAAATAATAAAATTTGGATTTATAATGATATAATTATAATTTTTTTACATCTTAATCCATTTATAACAAAATTTAACTTTGTAAATGATTTATAAAAAATCCAATTTAAAAAAAAATAGCCCTTTTCACTATTTATTGAGAAAACAATTATATTTTAAAAAAAAATTATAAAAAAATAACACTAAGATAATTTTTACATGATGATTTTAAAAATCAATATTTAAAATAAATTTTCTATAAGTGGAAAATTTCAATTTTAAAATAAGCAAAAAAAACATGACAGAATTGTTTTTTAGAAAATAAAATTTTTAAACATAAAAATGGATTTATTATTATCTTATGATTAGAAAAAAATATTAGTTGAATGATAAAACATTTGATTTAATATAAAATATATAAATTTAAAAAAAATAACTAATAGTGATTAATTTAATTTATTAAGATAAAAATACAGTGTGCTCATAAAAACAGTTTTCAGAAAAAACATTTCTTTTCCAATCAAATTATTTTTATATTCAATTCTAACAAATTTATAACCGATGAATTTATTTGATACATGTTTAAAACATATTATTTTCATTATTTAGTTAGGACTATTCATTTCCACCATTTTAAGGATTTGGATATAAGTGTATACTATATTCGAGTTCATTTAGAATCGGGGTTGCGTGTATCACAAGTTATCGAGGTGATTAAATTTTAAAAATATATCATAAAATCTAGGGGTGTTATAATGAATTACATAAGTTACTAAAATTATATATAATTATTAATAAATATACTATTGTTTATAGGATAAAACAGGAAGAAATAAGAGAGATGAAATTTTCATGAAATATGTTTATACTCTTAGGTGCACATCTTTTCTAGATCATGAGTGGGTACATGTAATTTAAGATTGTGTTTTTAAATATTTTGTTAATATATTTATAATATTTATCTTGAAATTAGTTATTTTTTTGTGATTTTTCAATTATTTATTTTCATTTAAATTTTTTGTAAAATTACAAGTATATATTATAAAATATTTTCAAATCGTAGAGAAATTTTTTTGCTTGAAAATCCTTATAATATCTGAATGACCAATTTTAGTTAATTCAATAAATTTAATCTGATCACATATTTTTTAAAACCATTTAAAGGTTTTTATTGGGACTCTTGGAGTTCTTTTATGTTTTTTGGGATTATTCACAGGTGTCTCATGGTTAGTATAAACCGTGAATATTTTCCTAAGAAATTGGGTACCATGTGTTAGAGTTTCAGAGTGGGAGCATGGTTGGTATAAAACTTGTGATCTACCACTAGAAAAAATAAAACATAGGAAAATGGGGTTATGCATAGCTCACATACATTTTTTAAACTATATGGCTATTCTAGTAGTCCAAAGAGGGGTGTACAGTTGTCCCGTGATTTTCCAAACTATGTAGAAAAACCATACAATGGGAATTTAATTCTCCATTTTTCTTAATTTAATTCAAGATACCCCCATTTTAATCCCAAACTCCTCCCATTACAACCTAATGCTATCCTTTGTTCCTTGTAAGATCTCTAGTAGTGATTTTTTCTCTTCCAACCTTGTTTCTCCAAGGATAGAATTTCTAATTAATCTGTTAGATCACTTTTGTAAGAACCCGGTTCTTATTTTTGAGGTACGGGCTTCTTCCTTTTTCTTTTTCCTTAAGTGTTTTTGAGAAAATATGGAAAATGGAAAAGAATGCTAATTTTTGAAACTACACGCCGTATACTTTGTCCATGCGCTGTATACTTTTGGCCGTGTTGGTATGAGTACACGGGGCGTGTAGCCTTGTCGGTGACGAGGGGTGTAGGAAGCGGCTACACGCCATGTAGTGGTGCCTTACACGTCGTGTAGTCAGTCGGCAGGCTTGAATAGTAAGGCGGTGTAGTCGCTGCCAGCTGGGCGACTGTACACGCCGTGTACTTGGGAATACATGCTGTGTACTCAGGTCGACGGATGAACAGTGTGGTGGTGCCGCCAAATGAACAGTTAAATGAAATAAGTACACGTCGTGTACTAAGAAGTACATGCCGTGTACTTTGTTTTTTCAGATTAAAATAGGCAGTAGCCTCCTCATTTGGCAAAGGAGGCGTTGAAGCCATTTTAGAGCCAAAGAAGGAGGCCGGATCTTTGAAGATCCACTGGGCGTTCGTCTGGAATCCGTTTCGGCTTCGGACGATTTCGTTGGAACCGCACGAGTAAGCCCTCTCCTATCCTAGTACCGTTCTTACCAATTCTTTTCCTAACGTAAGTTATTTACGTTTGAATGGGTTTTGTTTTTCGTCATATCTACGCTGTTCTTGGGTGTTCTTGGAGTCGGCGTCCGGGTATAACGTTCGTTGGCGTATAAGGTAGGTGGATTCGTGTTCATTTTCTAACTGCCGTGCGTTTTTTTGCGGTTTTGTGCCACGAACCCATGTTGGGGTGTCGTGTGGCTGAGGTCGTTGCTATATTTAAAGCCTAGAATTGCATAGGTGATTAATCGTGATAATAAGATGGTGGTTGAGATCGTTCCTTGGATCCGGAACCACCCCCGGGGTGTGTTTCACTGTTTAGCCATTTGGCCAGGATACCTGAGGGTATTCCTTTAAAGTAGTAATTGTAGAATTTGCTTGAGAGAAATTTCTTGTTACTACTTTTTTACCTGTTGGGCATAACCCAGTTAATTTTTTAGCCTGAGGGCGTGACTGTTTTAGCCCGAGGGCTGTCGTTATTCCGCCTGAGGGCAACCTTTCGCGCCTGAGGGCTTGATATCTGTGCCTAAGGGCGACACTTCGTATGCCTGAGGGCGAGAATTCTATTACTCCTGGGGGAAATACCTGTGTGTTGGATTCTGTATGGCCTGAGGGCAAGCCTGAGGGCATGGTTTACTATTTTAGCCTCAGGGCACGGTTCTAGTTGGCCTGAGGGCTTGGTGCTGTTGATCACAAGAATGTTACTAAATTAAATAAATTAAATGAATAATAAAACGGAAATTTAATTGTTAAGTTAGTTACTTTTTAGTACTATTTACTTTATTGCATTTAAATAATACACACTATCGTTGCATGCTTACACGCAGTTGGGCATGGGCCTTTGGTGGGTTCCTACTGAGATATATTTCTCACACCCTATTTGGGTCACGTTTTTCGACCCAAATAGATTACATTTCTACAGGTTTAGACAAGGGCAAGAGTCCATATATAGGTACTTGACTTTTGCTGAGGAGTAGGAGGGCATGGGACCGAGCCTAGGCTCGCGATGCTGCTGCCAGCTGTTTTGCTTTGTTTTGTTGTACTCTGCTTTTGGTTGTATTGTATTGATGTATAACATGTTCTGGCTGTTTTCTTAGAACTTGAGACATGTTGCATCATCATTTATATATATTTTTGGTTATATCCACTGCGGTTGTGTATTTCAGTTGTGTATGGTTTACTGCTTCTGCTTTTGGTTGTATGTTTTATTTAAATTCCGCTGCGCTGCACTTTGACAAAATGAGGGCATAGTTTCCCCACTATCTGACATGGACCCTTGCTGCTAGTCGGCAGCCTTTGGCGTTTGGGGAAATGCGCTTGAGGTCACGTGGTGAACCAGGCTCGGGGCACCCGTTGCGTGGCACCCGGGTCTGGGACGTTACAAAGTGGTATCAAAGGAGTTTCTTTTCTTTGACTTACTATTGAGATCCATTTTCAGGGATAGGACGGAACGATAGTTGGTTATAAGCTGTGCTCGGGCATAGCTAACCCGTGTATAGGGAAAAGCCATTCGACCTCGTATTTTGCATTATGTTTGTTTTGCAAATTTTACGGTTGATATGTTTTTACCATTGGGTGACACACTTGGATTGTTCTATTTATATTTTATATGTGGGTTCTATTTAGTTGCAACCCAATAAGATGAGGGTATGTCGTCTCATGCATCATATAGGCACATGCTAGATATCACATACCATGCATAGTTTCCATGCCATGTAGGTTCATTAGAATTTTCATGTTGTTGTGATAGTTGTTGTGTTAATAAAGCATGCTGTTGTGATAGCTGTGTGATAAATACCTACCTTGTGATATGGTATTTTAGTTGAGCTTGTTATAGAATGGACGCCAAAATTTGGTTTTTTGGGAGTATGGGCCCCCATTGACCGGAATTTGGTGGTTCATTGACTGATTGTTGGTTATAACACATATAAGATGTTAAACTTTGATTCGTGGGGAGTATGGGCCCCCACGGGTCGGAATTTGACACTTAGGTGTTGTTTTTCAGTATTTTCTGTTTCCTGGAGAAGTTTCGGAGGCATACTGTCTGGAATCCCAGTATACATGTTGTGTAGTATTTTTATACACACCGTGTATGTTCTTCTGTTTGGGAAGAAAAATGAACTTTTGAGTACATGCTGTGTACCCGGAGTACACGCTGTGTAGTCTCTTCCCGTGTCACAAACCGTGTGGGCGGCGACACGGGGTAGGAAAGGGCTTGGGTAAAACACGCCGTGTAGGTCTGTGCATGCCGTGTAGTGTTGACCCAGAGTCCGACCGTGAAACAAACAACACGGGTCGGTAAACACCTTCACAGAACACGCCATTTCAATGATGCACACGCCGTGTAGTGTGACCCGGGGACTAGGCCGTGTAACTAACAACACGGTTCGGTGTCACCTCTCCTTGAACACGTCGTGTAACTATGGGACATGCTGTGTAGTCTTGTCCGAGGACAGACCGTGTGGACTTAGCCATGTGGCTGGGGAACGAGGGTGGTGTACACGCCGTATGTGGGTGTAACATGTCGTGTAGTCGTAAGACGAGTAGTCGGCCGTGTCACAGATGACATAGGAAGTTGGAAAATAACATCGTACATGCCATGTAGATATTATAAACGCCGTGTAGTTTTGTTGAATGGAAGCTGTGTGGCCTAGCCGTGTAAAAGCACCCGGGCGGGGGAAGGGAAGTCAAGTACACACCGTGTAGTCATTGTACACATCGTGTAGTCTTGTTTTGAAAAATTTTGAATGTCTTCTTCCTCTTGTTCCTTTGTGGTTCCTTCTTTTTTCGGTCTTAATAATCTTGAATATGAGGCGTGCTTTTGACCTTGTAATGTCATTCCGCCGAGACGACCGCGATTTGTTTTTCCAGGAGAGCGGAAAAAATTATACTCCGGAGATGGTGGGCCATGGGTTACCAGTAGATCCACCAGCAGAGCCAGATGCAGCACCAGCTGTTATACCAGACACAGGCACAGAGGCGTAGTTCCGTGAAGTTTTTATGTGGTTTATGCAGACCTTTTAGGGAACACCGCAGGCTGCTACATCTATGGCTGAGCTGACTCGTATCTTCCAGCAGCAGCATCCGGCTATGTTTTCAGGGTATGGCGGACCGTAGGCTGCAGAGTCTTGGTTAGGATCAATTAAGACTATTTTCGAGCATCTTGACACGCCTCCAGGGCGGAGGGTCAAGCTCGCGACTTACATGCTGCATGATTCTTCCAAGAGGTGGTGGGATGTTACCACCCAATTAGAGCGTCATAGGGACATGGTGTGGGAAGATTTTCAGGCAGTCTTCTATGAATTCTTCTTTCCTGATACACTGAGGGCAGATAGAGCTCAAGAGTTCACGAATCTACAGTAGGTCTCTATGTCAGTGATGGACTATTCTGCTCGTTTTATGGAGCTTCAGCGCTTTGCACCCGTGCTGGTGGGTGATGAGACACTGAGATCCAGAAGTTTTGAGGATGGTCTTCAGTATGACATCCGAGTGCTGGTGAATGTTTTCAGGTTACCTACTGTACACGCAATTGTGAACCAGGTGTTGATTACAGAGAGGATCCTGCGAGAATCTGGTGGTGTGGTCCAGGGAAATTCGGCACCAGTTATTGGTACTATTTCTTCTAGCAAGAGGAAGAGACAGATGGACTTCTCTCAGGGCAGCAGTACCAGCCAGGCAGCTTCTACAGGTGGTCCGATCAGGTGCTACCAGTGTGGTAGAGAGGGGCACAAGAGACCGCGGTGTCCACGAGACCCAGTGGAGTGTCGAGCTTGCGGCAAGATGGGTGATCTTCAGCGCTTTTGTAGGTCTTATCCACCAGTGGCTAGTGAGATGGGTTCTGTGCAGACTCCGCATGTGGGAGTAGGACCAGTGGCTTCTTACCAGTTTGGGAATTGGAATACGTCAGGGCGTGCAGGTAGAGATGGTGTTCGTGGCCGTGGTAGCCAGACACCAGGATCACAGAGGCAGCAGGGCAAGACAGCTCAGGGTAGCCAGGCTGTGTCGCAGGGTCGCGGCACTGGGCATGCATATGCAGTGCAACAGACCCAGCAGGAGTAAGATCTTGAACCTTCTACAGTCAGAGGTACTATTCTAGTAGCTTCTGTCTTGTCTTCAGTACTTTTTGATACGGGTGCTATGCATAGTTTCCTATCTGTACCAATTGTAGAGAGACTTGGGCTCGGTGTTTCTTCCTCATCTGATATCATGATGCTAGACACTCCGTTGGGGACTAGAGCGGCTGGTGTACGTTAGTGCAAGGAGTTTTCCCTTGAGGTTTATGGGTGTCACTTCCTTTGGGACCTCTATGTCTTAGAGATAACAAGCTATGACGTCATTCTCGGGATGGACTGGTTGGTTCCCTTCTGAGCTTTTGTAGACTGCTATTGTCGCAGGTTGCGTTTCACGCCACCAGAGGGTGGACAGTTTCTATGCAAGGGCGAATGGGATGTTCAGGCGAGTCGAGCTGGACCAGAGCATCATGGGCGAGGTGGAGTCACAACCCAGATTGTGAGCTTATATCTAGATGACCAGGGGACTTGTCAGGCAGATTTCCCTCCAGTTGTCGATCATTTCAGGGATGTCTTCCCGGACGACGTTTCAGGTCTACCCCCGGTGCATGAGGTGGATTTCTCTATTGAGCTTGTGCCAGGAGTAGCACCGGTGTCCATTCCCCCTTATAGGATGGCCACGCCTGAGTTGCAGGAGCTCAAGAGACAGTTAGAGGAGCTACAAGCGAAGGGTTTTATCCAACCCAGTACATCTCCTTGGGGTTCTTTTTTCCTTTTCATGAAGAAGTCGGATGGTACCCTTAGGCTTTGCGTGGATTATCAGAAGCTGAACCAGTTGACGGTTAAGAACCGATATCCCTTGTCGAGGATAGATGGTCTGTTTGATCACCTTCGTGGAGCACGACTGTTCTCGAAGATTGACTTGAGATCTGGATATCATCAGCTACGCATTAGACCATCTGATATACCTCTCACAGCTTTCATGAGTAGGTATAGTCTATATGATTATACAGTTATGTCGTCGGACTCACGAACGCGCCAGTAGTTTTCATGGATTTGATGAATCGTGTGTTCCATCCGTATCTTGGTTCTTATGTGGTAGTATTCGTGGACGACATCTTGGTGTACTCCCACACTCAACATGACCATGCCACCCATCTTGAGATTTTATTGAGTACACTAAGAGAGCATCAGCTGTATGCAAAGCTCTCAAAGTGACACTTTTGGATGGACCAGATTCACTTCCTGGGTCACATTTTCTCATAGGCAGGAGTTACAGTAGACCCAGAGAAGCTGAGAGTAGTAGTTTCCTAGGAAAATCCTAAGAATGCGTTTGAGATACAGAGTTTCTTTGGGCTATATGGTTACTACAGACACTTCATACAGGACTTCTCCCGCTTATCAGCACCGTTGACAGGTCTGACTAAGAAGGGTGTGAAGTTCATTTGGTCGGAATATTGCGAGGCATATTTTCAGGACCTAAAGGGAAGGTTGACATCAGCACCGATCCTGATACTCCCAGAGAAGGGGAAGAGCTATACGGTTTACTGTGATGCATCAGGGATTGGGCTGGGAGCCGTTTTGATGCAGGGTGACCAAGTTGTCGCGTACGGGTCTCGGCAGTTGAGGCCACATGAGAGGAATTACCCGACGCATGATCTCGAGTTGGCTACAGTTGTGCATGAATTGTACTGTTTGAGACACTATCTATTGGGAGATCATTTTGTGTTTTTCACCAATCACAAAATCCTCATGTATATCTTTACTCAGAGTGACCTAAATCTGAGGTAGAGAAGGTTGGTTGAGTACCTACAGTCCTTCGATTTTGAGCTTTCCTATACACCTGGTAAAGGTAATGCAGTAGCTGATACACTGAGTAGGAAGACTCAGATACAGGCAGTGCAAGAGGCCAGTGGTCAGTGGGAGCTCATGGCTTTGTTCTCTAAGATGTATCTGGAGGTGCATGACAGACAGGGGAAGACTTATCTTTCCTCATTAGCTGTTAATTCTACCCTCCTGGACAGAGTGAGGATGAGGCAGCTATCTGATTCAGAAGGCTTAGTTCTATGGGAATCGGTGGCAAGTGAGGACCCTCCTCCTGGTTGGGTGATAGGAGACGACGAGGTTTTGCGTTTCCATGGACGATTATGGGTTCCAGGGGATATACGTGAGGAGATGATGCGGGATTTTCATGCGTCAGCTTGTGCAGTTCATCCCAGAGTTACCAAGATGTACCGAGACTTGAGACGTCAGTACTGGTGGCCAGTTATGATGATAGAGATAGCTGGGTTTCTTACGAGATGTTCCACTTGTCAGTAGGTGAAGGCAGAGCATCAGAGACCAGATGGACTGTTACAGCAGTTTCCCATTCCATAGTGGAAATGGGATGATGTCGCGATGGATTTCGTGACGGGTTTGCCGAGGTCACCTCTTGGCAATGACGTCGTGTGGGTTGTTGTGTACAGACTCACGGAGGTAGATCACTTTTTTCTGATCAAGGAGACCTTCGGTGTGGACGAGCTCGGAAGGATGTATATATGAGAGATCATACGTCTTCATGGGGTCCCTTGTTCTATCATTTCAGATAGGGACGCCCGCTTCACATCTCGTTTCTGGCAGAGTTTTCAGAGGGCGCTGGGTACACAGGTGATTCTGAGCACAACATACCACCATCAGACAGATGGCCAGTCAGAGCAGACGATACAGGTGCTAGAGGACATGCTGCACGCATGCGTCCTGGACTTTGGGGGCTCTTGGGAGAAGCATATACCCTTAGTCGATTTTTCCTATAACAATATTTTTCATGAAACTATTGAGATGGAACCATATGAGGCTTTATATGGTAGGCCATGCCAATCACCCTTGTGCTGGTTAGAGGCAGGTGAGGCAGCTTTACTGGGGCCATAGCTCGTGCAGGAGACATCGGAGCTGGTCCAGTTGATTCGGAAACAGATGGCTACCACACAGTCTCATCAAAAGTCTTATGCTGATCGCCACATATGACCTTTGGAGTTCGTGGTCAGGGATCAAGTTTTTCTAAGTGTTTCACCGAGGCTGGGACACAAGTGAATCAGGAGACAGAGTAAGATTTCACCAAGGTATGTGGGGCCATTCGAGATCCTGGATTGAGTTCGGCTAGTTGCCTATCGGTTGCAGTTACCGTAGTGGTACCGAGCCATGCACGACATCTTCCACGTGTCTTGGTTATGTCGCTGCCATTTAGACCCATCTCACACCTTTCAGCCTGAGGAGGTATAATTTCAGCATGATGCGTTCTTTGAGGAGTATCTGATCCGTATTGTTGACAGGAGCACGAAGGTTCTCCGAGTCCAGTCAATTCCTCTCATACGGGTGCTATGGAAGCATGGCCGAGTGCAGGACGAGACCTGGGAGCGGGAGGCCGATGTACGTGCTCAGTGGCCAGAGCTGTTCTGAGCTTTATCTTTACCACCCTTGGAAGGGCAATTCGGGGACGAATTGCTATAAGGGGGGAAGTTTGTAAGAACCCGGTTCTTATTTTTGAGGTACGGGCTTCTTCCTTTTTCTTTTTCCTTAAATGTTTTTGATAAAATATGGAAAATGGAAAAGAATGCTAATTTTAGAAACTACACACTGTGTACTTTGTCCACACGCCGTGCACTTTTGGTCGTGTTGGGATGAGTACACAGGGCATGTAGCCTTGTCGGCAACGAGGGGTGTAGGAACCGACTATACGTCGTGTAGTGGTACCTTACACGCCGTGTAGTTAGTCGGAAG
The DNA here is from genome assembly GCA_963277665.1 of Viscum album. Lineage (NCBI taxonomy): Eukaryota > Viridiplantae > Streptophyta > Magnoliopsida > Santalales > Viscaceae > Viscum > Viscum album. Next base: position 1,472,409,880 of record OY728132.1, on the reverse strand, counting down.
GCTTGACTAGTAAGGCGGTGTAGTCGCCGCCAGCTGGGCGACAGTACACGATGTGTACTTGGGAATACATGTCGTGTACTCAGGTCGATGGATGAACAGTGTGGTGGTTCCGCCATATGAACAGTTAAATGAAAGAAGTACACACCGTGTACTCATAAGTACACGCCGTGTACTTTGTTTTTTCAGCATAAAACAGGAAGTAGACTCCTCATTTGGCAGAGGAGGCATTGAATCCATTTTAGATCTAATGGAGGAGGCCGGATCTTTGAAGATCCATCGAGCGTTTGTCTGGAATCCGTTTCGGCTTCGGATGATTTCGTTGGAACCGTACGAATAAGTCCTCTCCGCTCCTAGTACCATGCTTACCAATTCTTCTCCTAACGTAAGTTATTTACATTTGAATGGTGTTTGTTCTTCGTCAAATCTACGCCATTCTTGGGAGTTTCTGGAGTCGGCATTCGGGTATAACGTTTGTTGGTGTATAAGGTAGGTGGCTTTGTGTTCATTTTCCAACTGTTGTGTGTTTTTGTGCGTTTTTGTGCCATGAACCCATGTTGGGGTGTCGTGTGGCTGAGGCCGTTTCTATATTTAACACATATAATTGCATAGGTGATTAAATAGTGATAATAAAATGCTGGTTGGGATCGTTGATTGGATCCGGACCCACCCCCGGGGTGTGTTTCACTGTTTAGCTGTTTGGCCAGGATACCCGAGGGTATGCCTTTAAAGTATTAATTATAGAATTGACTTGAGAGGAATTTCTTTTTACTGCTTGTTTACCTATTGGGCACTGAGCGATTACTTTTTTAGCCTGAGGGCATGACTGTTTTAGCCCGAGGGCTGTCGTTATTCCACCTCAAGGCAACCTTTTGTGCCTGAGGGCTTGACATCTGTGCCTGAGGGCGACACTTCATATGCCTGAGGGAGAGAATTCTATTACGCCTGAGGGAAATACTTGCGGGTTGGATTCTGTATGGCCTGAGGGCAAGCCTGAGGGCGTGGTTTACTATTTTAGCCTGAGGGCACGATTGTATTTGGCCTGAGGGCTTGGTTCTTTTGAGCACAAGAATGTTACTAAATTAAATAAATTAAATGAATAATAAAACGGAAATTTAATTGTTAAGTTAGTTACTTTTTAGTACTGCTTACTTTATTGCATTTAAATACTGCACACTATCGTTGCATGCTTACACACAGTTGGGCACGAGCCTCTGGTGGGTGCCTACTGAGTTATATTTCTCACACCCTATTTGGGTCACATTTTTTGGCCCAAACAGATTACATTTCTATAGGTGTAGATAGGGGAAAGAGTCCATATACAGGTACTTGACTGTTGCTAAGGAGTAGGAGGGCATGGGACCGAGCATAGGCTCGCGATGCCGCTGCCAGCTGTTTTGCTTTGTTTTGTTGTACTCTACTTTTGGTTGTATCGTATTGATGTACAACATGTTCTGGCTATTTTCTTAGAGCATGAGACATATAGCATCATCATTTATATATATTTTTGGGTATATCCACTGCTGTTGTGTATTTCAGTTGTGTATGGTTTACTGCTTCCTCTGTTTTTTGTCTGTTTTATTTAAATTCCGCTACACTACACTTTGACAAAATGAGGGCATAGTTTCCCCACTATCAGACCTGGACCCTCGCTGCTAGTCGGCAGCCTCTGGTGTTTGGAGATATGCGCTTGAGGTCACGTGGAGAATCGGGCTCGGGGCACCCGTTGCGTGGCACTCGGGTTTGGGACGTTACAACTTTGGGTATGTTTGATTGGATCCATATCCATATTTCTTAGTTATTTAAATCTTCTTGAAATTGGAAGTGTTCCTATACTACATTGGTTTGATCTATTTATTATTTATTGATTACTTCTCTACTTCCTATATATCAATCATTTGTTCATATCCTATAGGATGGATATCATGTGTTTTGTGGTGCAGCATTTGTGATCCTTAAATTATGTGTTGATCAATCTACTCTTCTAACCATTTTTCTTATGAATCACAATTCTAAGTTATAGAATCTTTTTTTAGGTCCTACTATTTATTTTTATTATGTTAGTGTGAAAACCAAGGTTGAGGTATTTGGTTCCATCTCGAGCCTATGTTTGATTAACTATAGATACTCTTTGTAATATAAATTGTTTTATAAATGAAAATTGGAATGATATATAATTTTTTTAATATATGTTCATAAATGGGTTTTGGATAATAGATGGTTTTCCCCTTGATTTAGTAAATGAATTATTATTTTCAAAGAATTGAAAATTGATTTGTGAAATTCATTTTCAATGCAGAGTTTTAGATTTAAAATGCTTTTTGTCTCTAAAATGTGATAATACCTCTAAAATGACTTTTTATATGTCACACATGGGAACACTGGGTATCTAGGTAGAGGGTTTGGTATTAGGCCTTGTCTATTGACATTGTATGGGGGCCACTTTTAGGGGTGCTCTACCATTCCTAGATTATAGATTAATTGCATATAGGAACTTGGTCTTAACATTATAATGGGGTTTACTTATTAGGTTGATCCTTTGTCTATAGATTATAGGTTATTTAGATCTATTTAATTGAGTGTACATTAGTATGGAATATTTATTAAGGTGTTAGTGACCTATCTAGCCTAACTTATGTTTTCTTAGGGGTGATCACCATCATAGTTTGGATTCTCATTGTTTGGATTTTATTTGATATATAATAAAAGATTTGATAAATGAAAATTTATTTTGGTAGAAATATGAATTAAATCTGAATTATTTGGTTTTTGATATAAAAATATAGAGAGGGGAACTATTTTACCATGATTTTAACGTAATTATAAATCTATTTATCATTACATGTTTTTTTTAAAATGAGTATATTGGAATTTTTTATTTGATACTTATTGTAGAATACATGTGTGGGATCCAAATGAGTCTTGTTATCTCTCACACAGAATTGGGTATGTGTAGACCTTTCTATTTATTATATAGGAAATATAAAGGCACTATAGTGAGGCTATGTGGTTTTTTTCAGCAGGATATGGTTGGTTGGGGGTGAGATAGTGAGACATTTCATATGTATCACATAGAGTTACTATTGATATCTTAGTTTTACTTTTTTAGATATTTCTAGATATGTACTTTGGGTTTTAATCATGTTACTTTGGTTGATGTTAAAAAATTTATCATTATTTGATTATAGCATATTTATTCTTGTTTATGTTTCTCTTTTATATGCCATATATCTTTCATCAGGTTCGTAAAATCATTCCCTCTGGTTTTTATTGAATTCTTGAGTGCTAAATTCCATCATGTGGGGATCAATAATGTTCATTGAGTCTTTTAAAGGTCTGGTTCGAATCCTAGATTAACATATTATTTAGGTCGGTTCATTAAAACATGGTATCAAAGAAGTTATATCCTTGACTGCCCTTATCATGGGATGTTTGGTAGATATGAGATAGGATTTTCTGAACATGATATGTTGGTTTCAGTGAGTTTCTAGCCAACTGTTGGTGTGAAAATCCTCAAGTCACCAGGGGAAGTTGGGTTGTTAGTCTATTATGTTATATTCTACTCCAAATCTCAATTTTCACTTGTTTTCTATTGAATTTAAAGTGATATTGTTTCATTGTATGATTAATTCCATCTATTTTTGGTGTATATAATTATCCCTCTAATACATCTTCTATGGGTTCCTTGGGATGGTGTGGTGGATAATACTCTTCTAGGGGATCCTTATCTTGATCATAATCTCTTAGGGGCTATCCTATGGGTTGTTTGAGTTGTAGAATAGAATGCACCACCTGTTCAAAATCAAGTTATTGAGGCACAACCGTGAGTTAAATGAAACAAGGATCAAGTGTGTGAGTTTTATCATGATAAGACCCCTTTATTTAAGGATATGAATAAACCCCAAGATTAAGAGGACTAGCTAGACAAGATTTATGAGGTCTATGACTTATTGTAGGCACCTGAAACTATCAAGGTGAATTGAAAAATGTTCAAACTCAAGGATCCTAGTAATAGGTGGTTGAAATCTATGGTTTATGAAAATCAATATATGGTCTAGGAGTGGAAAGGAATCAAGACCATCTTCTTTGAGTAGTTATTCCTTGAATATTTGATGATGTAAAAGTTTCTAAATATCATATCATTATAGCTAGGATATATTTCGGTAACCGAGTACACAAAAAAAAATTCATATTTGGTTCATTTGGTGATTAATGATCAATTAAATACATAGAAAACCCTAAATGTCATGTGACATGACATATTATAAAAGGTATATATGCTTAATCTCACCCATATTCTATGACATTAGATTGGGTAATGTTGTCAAAAATAGATATGGAGGACAAGATAGGATTTCGTGGGACAAAAATTTCACCTAGTGGATGTTCTTGTGCTGCACATAGGAAAAAAGAGGAAGTGAAAATATAGTCACAAGAGTAGGGGAAGAAATTCTCATCATCTGATATTAGTGTACCATTGACTTTCGACCTATTTGGAAATGTTTGGAACACTGGATATCATTTCCCTGCACATCCTAAAAACTATACTATTTGTAGTCACCGAGGTCATCTACATGGATTTTTCTAGGCTCTTCCCATGCCCTACTATTATTAAAGATCTTCTACCCTAATGGTAAATATGGCATAGTGAGAAGCTTCAGATTCAATAGGGATCCTACCACAACCTCAAGAGTGAAGCCTATTTATGTAGTGGATGAGTTTTGGGTAATGGTTGATGAAATCCTTACTATAAGTAGAGGTTTCATATTTAGTGCATCTTTTATATAAAATTTTCTATTTGATATAGGTTTCATGAAATAATTTATATCTACCTATTTCGTGGATGTTTTTAGAATTCTGATGGAGCTCATTCCCTTTTTAATGGAGCTGTAAATACCTCTTGGTAAGAGGAAAGAGCATTGGTTTTTTTGTCCATTGTGTTATATTTTGATAGATAATGCGGTGTTGGTTTGGGATTTTCTAGTCCTTGATCTAGATCTATTTGACATTATCATCTTGATGTATTTTTTAGAATCTTATCGAATTGAGGTTAATTATTATCATCAACATGTTTCATTCTATGTTGGTGATAGGATCTCCTAGTCATTTCAGGAAGACTGGTATCTAAGGTCCATTACTGAATGAGATTCCCTCACAAAGCTTAAGTTTTTGTTTTCTACCATTGTAGTTTAGACTAATTATGTACCCTCTCATATTGATCTTCCTTTGGTTGTTTAGGATTTTCCATTGGCATTCCAAGATGAATTATTTAGTCTTCCTCCTAAGATAGAGGTAGATTTCATGATTAATCTAGTGTAGATTAATCATCCTTTCTTGATTTCCTCTTATCGTATGGAACCTATGGTGCTGAAAGAGATTAAGGTCTCTTTGGAACACCTATTAATGAATGGATTTTTTATCCTACTTTTTCAACATTTGAAGAACCCATTCTCTTTTCTAGGAAGGCTAATAGTTATATTTGCCTATGTGTAGACTATGAGAAGCTGAATTGAGTAACTGTTAAGAATAAGTATCTTTTTTTCTATATCAAAGACTTGTTTGATCAGTTAAAAATGGAAAAGTGTTTTTCAAATATCAATATTTAGTTTAGTTATCATCAGCTCATTGTTTAGGAATTAGTTATCCTAAATACTCTTTTTAGGATAATACATGGACACTATGAATATATTTTTATAAATTTCATCATAACTAATGCTCCTACAGTAATTATGGATTTTATGAATCCTATATTCAACTAATATCTTGATACTTTTCTTTGTATTAGTGAATGGTATCCTAGTTTATTCAACATTTTATTTTAAGAATGATAACCATTTAAATGAATTTTTGGAGACCTTAAAGATAAACAACATTTATGGGAAGTTAGAAAAGTTTAATGTATGGGTCTGATTAGTGAATTTTTTGGGTAGGAGATTTCAAAACATGTCCTCTCAATTTATCCTAAATGTTAAAGGTTATATTGTCATGTGAAACCCCACAAAATGTCTTTGAGATATATAGCATCATACGTTTATCTAGATACTATCAGTGGTTCTTCAAGTATTTTTCAAGTCTAGTATCATTGTTGACTTCTCTTACCAAGAAAGGTGTTAAATTATTTTGGGATGCAAAATGTCAGGTTTCATTTGATGAATTAAAATGGTTTATGATATTAGACCTTATATTAATATTTTTGAAACATGGAAAGGGTTAAATGGTACATTTTTGTTGTTTTGGTGATGGTATGGGGTGTGTGATTCTATAGGATGATCATGTTATGGATTATAGTTCTATAAAGCTTCAGCTAGATGAGAAGAATTAACCCACTCATAACTTATAGCTCTCTATTTTTATGAATGATCTTAAATGTGGGAGACACAATCATATCGGGGATAAGTTCATGATATTGTATTGCTAGAAAATCTTAGTTACATATTTTTTCAGAAATATCTGAACCTCAGGGATAGAAAATGGGTGTAATGCCTCTATAAATTTTACTTCTAAATTTCCTATAGCCAAGGGAAAAAGAATGGAATAACTAACTCTCTCAGTAAGAAATTTCATTACAAGACTATCCTAGAATTGAAATAGGATTGGAACCTTATGGGTATTTTAACTCAATTATATATGGATGAGAATGAAGATGATTCAAGTATTGTTTTGAGTAATGTTTAGTTTTTATTATCTATATTTTTTGAAATTATAAAATTAAAATGGTCAGATAATGATTAAAAAATGAATTAGGGGATCTTTATATGGTGGGGAAACCATTCATGGTCGGTCTCTCCCCTATGGTGGTATTCTTTTCTTTAGAAACTAGATCATTGTCCCATAATCCATTAGGAGTTATTTTTTTCATGATTGTCATATAACATTGTGGGACATTAATCTAGGTTATATGAAGTTTCATTATGACATAAGATGGAATTTATTGTTGTTGGGTATGAATCATGACATTTTTTATTATGTGTCTCGTTGTTGAACCTTACAATATATTATAGTAGAGCACCTGAATCCTTCTTTTTTTCTCCAGCCTATTTTGGTGCTGGTGTGGAAATCAGAAGAGGTGTCTATAGAATTTATATTTATGTTACTAAGGACTCCCCATGGGAAGAATAATATCTAAGTAATGATTGATCAGTTCAATAAATCGAAACATTTTATTCTGATCAAGGACACCGCCAAGGATAATGATCTTGGTAAACAATAAGAGTAGGATATTCTTACAAGGATCCTAGGTTTACCTCTATAAGATTCTCCAAGAGGGGAGGAAGACTCGTTTTAGATTGATTACAACTTACAATACAAAGATGTATAGTCAGATGAATCATACTATTCAGATCCCAGAGGAAATAATCTTTGTCTATATCTTGGATTCTGGTGGATCTTGGGATATCCATCTGGTTCTAATTGATTTTTTTTATAATGATATTTATCAGTCACTAAAGAGAATGGGTTCCTTCATGGATCTGTATGGTGACCTGTGCAGTTCACCTCTTTGTTGGTCAAAGGTGGTTGAGGCCTCTCTTGTGGGACCAAGTCTTGTTCAGGAGATGTTGGTGAGGATTCATGATATATGTTGATTCTTGGTTATAGATCAGAGTTGTATGAAATCACATATATATATATATATATATCTATGTGCATCATTGATATTTTTCCTTTGGATTTTTTTATTACTGACTAAGTCATCATGTTTTTTTCCCTCAGTCGGGTCACCATCGTCATGGGAAACAAGGGAAGCTAGCTCTGATATATGTTAGACAGTTTGAGAATACTAAACTACTTGGGAAGGTTTCATATCATTTGGAATTATCATATTAGTATATGGATATTCATGGTTTTTTCTACATATCTCAAATCAATAATTACCATCTTCATCCTTCCCCCTTTCTATGTTGAGAAGAGATTGAGTTGGATCCAAATGTTTCATATGTGGAATAAAACAATGGAGATCATTGATACTTAGATGAAATTCATGAAATAAAAATCTATTATATTGGTAGAAAAAATATTGTGGAATAGACTATGTTTTCATGAGACTTGTGAGTACAAATTGTTGGTGATGGAGTAATGGCCTCACCTATTTCTAGATATTCCTTTTTCCACATGACTTTAAAGGGATAGAAAGTCCTATAGTGGGGTAAATTTTAATATATCAACATCTGTGTTTTAGTAGTTTAGTATATTTTATTTAATAACCACTTTTTGGATGTTTTAATTGGTTTTTTTGGGTTAATATTTTATTTTTTTAAAATTTTCTAGTTTTGATCATTGTTAGTTCACACTTAGTGAAAAATATGTTGCTTTTCCAATGAAATTGTGCACCATATGTTGGAGTTTCATAGGGATGAATGGTTAAGCACATAGTTATTATAAATATCATGTCCTAACCCTATAAAAAATGCAACTTGGGATAATGGGGTTATGTATTGTTTGTATAATTTTTTCCAAACATACATAAAAACGTGGGGTACTTCCAATATCCCAGTGAGGGATGCACGGTCTATCAAACCATGCATTTGTACAATGGGATGGGAATTTAATTCTCTAATTTTATTAAATAATTTTTTAAGAGACCTTATTTTAATAAAAAAAGACCTCTTGTTCAAAACAAATTTGATCTTTTTGTTCTTTAGAGGAAATCTAGATGTGATTTTGGATCTTCTAACCTTATTTATCCATAGATCGAAGTGTTAGTTATTATGTTTGATATCATTCAGTAAGTCTGATCAAATTTATCTCATTATTTATTTTTTAATTCATTATCCTTGTAATTTTAAGTGGTTATATTCTGTATTGGTTAGACCTATTGATCATTTTTTCCATCACTTCTTATATATCCATTATTATTTCATTTCTTGAATATTGTATCTCATATTGTTTGTGGTTCATCACATGTGATCCTTTAGGTATGTGTTGATATATTATAATTTATGAATCTTGTACTCAAGGAAACATGACTCTAAATTATGGGAATTATTTTTTAGGTCATCCTCTCTATTAACCTTCTGTTCCATTTCCTCCCGGTGTGTGGATTTCATCATGGTTGGTGTGTGGCCTAAGTTTTTGGTAGGTTGTTCCATATTTAACCTATGATTAATGAACTGTTGATAATATTGGTTTTCTAAATGGTTTTAAAAATAAAAAATTTCATGATCCTTGATTTTTTTAATATATGTGTGCAATTGGTTTTTTTTATAAAATATGGCTTTCAACTTGTTTTCATAAATGAAAGATGATTTTTAACACATTTTGAAATGATTTTTGAATTTTTTTTATTTAATGGTTTTGGATGAATTTTTTTTTGTTAAATGTGATAATCCCTTATAAATTATTTGATATATGTCACACATGGGGTCCTTGTGTACTTAGGTGGAGGGTATAGTATTTAGCCTTGTCCTTCGACAACATAGGGGGTTCACTTTTTATAGTTATCCTCTATTCCTAGATCATTAATATATTGTATCTAGGAACATGGTCTTGACATTATAAGGTAGTTCAAATTTTTAGGTGTTCCCCTATTCCAAGATCAATGATTATTAGGATCTAGATAATTGAGTACAATCTACTCTTAATTGTTTATTGTGCTAAATGTGATTGAGCTAGCCCGAATTATATATTCCTTTGGGATATATCCTTTGTGATTTGTCATTGCATTGTATTATATTAGATATGTAATTCATACTTTGATAAATGCAAATTGGTTTATTTTAAATATTCATTGAAACAAAATTATCTATTTTATGATACATAAATATGGAAAGGGGAATGTTTTTCTATTATTTTAGTCATAATATAAAAACTTTTTATCATTTTATTTTTTATTTAAAAATGAGCATATTGGGATTATTTAAAAAATACTTGTTATGGAGCACCTGGGTGGGATAATATTGAGCCTATTTTTCTCACACACTACACCAACCCTTGGGGGTGTGTAGACCTTTTTATTTCTTTTGCAGGAAAGGGAAATCCACTACAATGATGTGGTGAGGTTTATATCAGTTGGGTATGGGTAACTAGTGGTGATATAGTGGGATGTTTCCCACATATCTCATGGAGTTTATAATAGAAATTTTGGTTGTCCTTTTTAGAATATTATGGATAGGTAATTTTGGTCTTTTATCATACTAATTTTTGTTATATCACTTCTATTGTCACTATTTTATTATCATTTTTATTCTTGGTTATTTTTCTCTTTTGTATGTTATATATATTGTTTCAGGTTGGTAAAATCATTCCTTATGGTTATTATTGATTGTCCATGTGCTAGTCACCAACCTAAGGGGATCAAGAACTCCCTTTGGGTTTTTCTACAGTCTGGTTCAAAGCCTAGATAGACTGGTTTTTTAGGGTGAGTCTTGGTAATCCTTTTATGTTTTCAAGAAAGTAGAGTTTTGTGCACATTGGGTAGAGATTTTAAGTGTAATTTTAAACATGTTTGGAATTATATAAACAATATTTTTTGGGAAATGATGTGGAATTTTGGTAATAATTAATTGAAATGGATTGATATTTTTTTTACTTGATATTTAAATTTGTATTATTTTCTCATGGTTAGTATTAGATCCATTGTGTTTTATTTGGAAAAAGTGAGGATGTTTTAAAATATATGTTTTCATAAAAGTATAATACTTAATCACATCATGTATTTGATTTTAATTTCGATTTTTAGATGGTTATTAAATTAAAAAAATGGAATGGTATAAATCCATAGGAAGGGTGTTTTTTCCTTATTTTTGAAAATAATTATTGGTTTAATTATTTTTATATGTGTTGAATTTTTTACTAGAAAATAGTTTGGAAATTTATTTGAACTATTTAAAAACTACTTGTATTATGTATCTATTTAGTTATAAATATATTTATTTATGAATTATTTTTATCTTATTTCCTTGTTTTTTATGGATTATTTTAAAATAATGTCTTTGATTTTGTAAATAATTTTATAGGATTATATGAAAATGGAAGCTCAGTTTTTTCAAGCATGAATTGAATTGTTTAGTCATTATGTTTGGTTAGTTAGGTAATAAATGTTAGTATCTAATATTTCATGTAATGGTGATTTTTTATTGTTATGTAATTTTAAAAATAATGGACTATATGTGTTAAATAGAGAATTAAGGTATGTTTTAGTTTATAGATATTCTGTATGTGGTTATTATAAATGAATTATTATATATCCTGTTATGTCATACATGATATGAATGGTTATGTATCCTGATTAATTGTGTAACATAGAGTTTTTGGATAAGTTATTCATGTATTTCTATTTAATATATTCAATATTTTGAACTTTATTATTTATAATTGGGTATAATTAGATTCTTACTATATTTCCTACACTAAAAGATAATTTAGTTTTAAAATGTGATGTTTTTTTATACCTAAATCTCATGTGTTTAAAATATATATATATGTATGTATGTATGTATGTATATATATATATATTTGGAGATTTTTTTAATTGATTAATTATAAATCATTCTTATGTTTTTTGTGACATGGTTAGTTTAGTTATGAATTAAGAATGTTAATTAATAATTTGATTATGTTATCTCTTAAATTAGTATTTTGGGTTATAGGGAAGAATAATTGCATTTCCTTTATGTTCTTATAAATAATTGGTAAAAATGGTTAATTAATTATAAATATGGATCATTTATTATTTATTTGTTTATTCCATTTCTCAGTTATCTTGTTCTAATCTTGTTTTTTAGCTGAATAACATATACGTCTTATATTTAATAGAAAAATTAGATATAAACTATTTATTTTATTTTATCAGGTTAAATTATTTTATGATTATTTACTTATTTCTTGTCTCAGAAAAATTCATTGAGTATTAATAATTTTTTTTCATTACTCTGACTCATTTTATTCAAGTGGGAAAAATAATGATGAAATCATAGTAATTATTGATCCCCAAAAAAAGTGTAAGAATTTTTTTAATATTTTTTATTTTAATTAAATTAAATACTCTACATTATTTTATAATTTTAATTAATCAAACGAATAATTTAATAGAATTTTCCTAAACCATTGGAATAAAAATAATCGTACATTATAAGGCTTAAATGATCATTTTTATTATGTTTTAGGGTATCTGAATCAAAGCAAGGTTTGTTGTCAACCCATGAAGAAGATTGTACCATCTATATATTGGTCTAATAGTAGGTATTAGTTGACCACAAGTTCTATTATAGTTACAAAGGATCATGAATAACCCTAATAATCTTTCATAAAATTCTATTTTTTGAGAATCAAATTGTGTGTGAATATTTTTTAGTGCTATGAAAGGTTTGGATTTACATCAGAATGTTGTTGATTTGTTTTTGATGAGAAAGATATTCGGTGATGATTATGGTAAGTACACTATCTAAAATAGAGTTATTATTTAAACTTGAGTATCTAGTCAAAAGGAAGTTTAAAGTGAGATCATGGTTCCCACTCCTGCAAAAATTGATAAGTCCACAGTAGTGGATGTATCTGTTAATCAGTTAGACATCAATGAAGGGTTTACTCTGCAACTGTCTGAGCTTCCTATTGAAATAGTTGATGAACCTGGTAAACAACTGATCATCAATGAAGGGCATAATATACATTTGTCTAATTCTCAGAACCAGGATGTGAACACATATTTTACACAAGTCCCCATAAGTAAATATGCTAAAAGGATGAATGGTAGTGAACCTGAGGTGGGAATTGATACTTCTATTAACAGATTTATCCCTCTCACTGGGGTGTTTTGGTCAGTTGACCAGATGGATAGTGATGATGAATCTTAGAAACCATCTAAATCAGAGGTCTTTCATGAAGAAAAAATGGAAAGAGGAAGGGAAGAATCAAAAAATATCTCTCTAGGGGTGGGGCATAAACAAGGGCCATGACTGCCTCAAACAAATTAAGATCTTATTCTGGAATTGTCAGGGACTTGGGAATACTCCCATGGTCAAGGCCCTTCAACATGTTATGATGACCAAAAAACCACTCATAATTGTAATTGTTGAGCCAAGAATGAAGTTTTTCAAATGTAAAGCCTTTAAATGGGAATCCCCTGGATACTCCTTTGTTAATCACATCATTCATGATGGGAATGCTGAGAGTTTATGGATGCTTAAACACGATTCCATTTACTTACTCTCCTGTATATAAGGGAAACAAATTGTTTTTGTATCAGTTTGCTTTAATGGGTTTAACTATTTCATTTATTGTGTTTATGATGATAACTCTTATCTCAAAAGGAGAGAATTATGGTTTTACATGGTTTTTTTTATCATCTCAGATGCCTTCAAACTGGATCATCGTAGGTGATTTTAACACTGTTCTAAGACAAGATGAGAAAACTGGATTCTTTTTTTACAGGATTGTATCCAAGGATTTCTCCCAATGCATTGAAATATGTAATATCATTGAGATAGATATGGTGGGTGTTGAATTTACCTGGGGTAGATACACTCAGAATGGAAGACAAGATAGCAGATTGGATAGATGTTTTCTTCAAATTCTTGATAATAACAGCACCCTCACCACCTCTGGTATTTTTCTCCCTAAAATACACCTAGATCATAACCCCCTATTGGTGGATATTTCCTCTGGTGGTCCAATACTATTACCTATTCCCTTTAAATTCAACAATGCATGGCTTGTCATTCAGGGGTGTCGGAAGACAGTCACTGCTGCCTGGAATCCAGAAACTTCTGGATCTGCATCTCAAATCCTTTCTTCAAAACTGAAAAGAACAATGTTAAGGCTGAGGGAATGGAGTAAAAACAGTTTCTCTAAAATAGATGAGGACATTCAAGAGGCGGAAAATCATCTTCTAAAATTTTAGAATGTCAATCAGCTGAGCCATATTCCATCCAGTGATGAAATCCAATAACTTTCAAAGCTGGATAACCTGCTTGAAATTAAAGAAAATTTGTCCAAGTATCTTTATAATATCTGGTGGTTGAAGGAAGGGGATAGGAACTGAAATTTCTTCCATCATATTCACAAGGAAAGGAAACTCATAAGGGGAGTTTCTGCTCTAAGTATCAATGGTTTAATCTTTAATAAAGAAGCTGAAATCTAAAATGCAGTTGTGAGTTATTTCTCTGAGCTTTATTCTAAGAATGGAGTTGAAAATTATAGAAGGATTGCACACAAAATCAATCCATCCATTGATTTTAAAACTAATGATAATCTTGTGGACATTCCGAGGGGAAAGTAGTAAGGGAAGATTTGTTCTCCCTTAACATTGATAGTATTTCTGGGCCTGATGGCTTCACCAACAAGTTCCTTATGTTAAACTGGGAGATGGTTCATGATGAGGTTGTGAATGTAGTAAGACATTTGTTTATCACTTCCTCTATGAAATATGGCTCCAATTCTAATTTTATTTCTTTGATTCTTAAGAAGGAAAATACCTTTGACATTAAGGACTTCAGACCAGTTGCTATTGGGAATACCATTCCTAAAATTATCAGCAAAATCATTTCTAACAGGATGTATCATGTGGCCAAAAACATTATCACCCCTAACCAATTTGGGGTTGTCCCTGTAAGGAGCATTCAAACATGCATATTTACTACATCTGAATGTATAAATTCCATGAGGAAAAAAAATGCCAAACCAGGTAGCTTTTACATGATAATTTATATCTCTAAAGCATTTGACACTATGAAATGGAGTTTTCTCTTCTCCATTTTGAAAATGCATGGGTTTTCTAACAAGTTTATCAATTTGATTCATGCTATCATAAAGAGTGATAAGATTTTTGTTTTGATTAATGGATCTCCAAGGGGCTTCTTTCAGTGCTATAGGGGCTTTTGTCAAGGAGATCCTATTTCTGGTCTTCTTTTTGCTTTGGCTGAGGATTATTTAAGTGACTGTCTTGATAACCTGGTCCAAGGTGGTTTGTATAATAAAATCTAAGTTGAAAGGGATCTTCATGCCCCCTATCATCTATTTTATGCTGACGATATCATGTTATTTGGAAGGGCAAACTTCAGAAAAGTTAATTCGATCAAGGATATCTTCTCCCATTGTGAAGATGTTTCAGGACAGGTTATTAACTTCCTTAAATCCTTTGTTGTTTTTGGGAAGTGAGTTTCTACCATAAGGCAAAGGAAACTTTCTTTGTCTCTTGGAGTTAAGTATGGTTCTCTACCTTTTAATTATCTTGGTGTACCACTTTTTTGGGTTAGAGTTAAAATATGTCATCTTCAGCAGAATTTCACACGTATCACTGATCAAATGGAAAATTGGAAGGGGAAGGAAATATCCCAAGTAGGAAGAATCAGTATTGTTATCTCTGTGGTCACATCCATGTTTTTATATGTTTTTTATATTTACGAATGGCCTAGAAATCTCATCAAGGAGATTCAGAGGCTCATAAGAAACATCATATGGACTGGCTCAATGTATAAAAAGAAACTAGTGGTTTTTGCCTTGAAAGAATGCATCAAACCCACTGATATGGGGGGTCTTGGCATCAAGGATCTGGATCTCTTCAATGAATCCCTCATCAAAAAATTTACCTAGAATCTCATAACATCCTAGGAAAATCTAATGGATTTCATTGGTTCTTGGTTTATATCAAGACTATGGACTGAATACCCTCATTACTTCTCATCCTATGATTGGCCTGCTATAAAGTCTTCCTTCAATATGATTCTAATTTCATCAAAATGGATAGTTAGTAGAGACTCAACTATGAATTTCTAGGCAACTTCCTGGCTTTCCATACCTCTCCAGTAGGATGTAATTATTCCCCAGAATATGATGCATGCCCAGATTTTCTCGGTGCAGAATTTCAATCCAGAATTTCTAGATCTCATCCCCTCCAATCTGCATTCTGAATTCCTCAACTACAAGTACATGGATCAGGACACTCTCATTTTGGATCCTGGTACCAATGGGATCCTCAATACCAGAGCTATGTACAATTACTCTTGTGCTAGACAATCCCCAGCAACCAGCTGGCTACTTTCCTTCAAGACCGTTTTCATTCCACCCGTTGATTTTTTGCTTTTATGGAAAATCTGGATGAAAAGAATACCAGTATAATGCACTATTTAAAGGATTGGGACTCATATTTCCTCGGCCTACCCTTTATGTTATGGCGATGTGGAATCCCTTGAACATATTTTCCTCTCTTGTCCCCTAATTTGCAGGTTATGGAATTACATTCAGGACATGACAGGGTGTTATTTAAATATCATCTCGATGGAAGGGCTGCTTTATTATACTGTATATGATCAATGCAGTGAACAGGTGAGGAATATGACTATGGTTTCTGTTGCAGCCTCTATTGGATTCATTTGGAGGGCCCGGAATGACAATCTCTTTAATGATATCACTCCCACTCTATATTCTGGTGTCAAAGCTATTCAAAGGGCGGTTTTCACAGCTTCCAGGATTCAAACTGAATGCATGAAAAATGAGTTAAATGAATTTATTGTTTTTAGTAATTTCGGTGTTAGTTGTAGACCCAAAAACCCCTTAATTATGAAGTCCATTAGATGTATTCCCCCCATCCCTTCTTGGATGGAAGTTAATGTTGATGGGGCGGCTGTAGGGACACTTGGACCTTTAGGCTGCGGTGGTGTCTTTCGCACCTATTGAGGCTTTGTTAAAGGTTGTTTCAATCATTTCATTGGGCAGGGTTCTACTATTGAAGCTGAATTATGGGCTATTATCAAAGGAATCAAATATTCTATTCATTTTTGTTGGCATTTTCTATGGATAGAATCTGATTCTATAGTGGCGGTGGAATTACTCAATCAGAGATCCAAGAATGTCCCATGGGTTATGATGCCTTATTGGGTTGAATGCCTTCACCTTATTGATGATATTATCTTTGATGTGACACATGTTTACAGGGAGGCCAATCAAGTGGTTGGTGCTCTATCAAAGCTGGCTGTTGAAGAGTCAAGTTCTGAATGGTCCTTTATGGCTCCTGAAGGTTGCATGTGCTTTGTTGAGGTAGACTCTTATGGCACTGTGTTTACCAGACATTGTAAATCTCCTTTCTGATGCTTTTTTTCTTGACTTTAGTTTTTAATAAAATTTGGTATGGGTGGATCTATGATTCATCCCTGGGCCTTTTGAGTAAGTTGGTTTATAAAAATTAATTATATGTTTAATATGATAAAAGATATTCCAACTCTATCCTATGACCACCGAGTATCCATATTACCATGTTGGAAGGGTAAATACTAACAATTGTTCTATATATATCATCCATATTGGTGATTTTCAGTGTGGGATAGCATTTTCATGCAAATAATGTGTGTCGGGCAGCACATAGGGAGGCTTCCAACCACTATGTGGGGTGGCACAAGTGGACCAATTAAGTATGTCATCTTAGATGGGTTTTTATGGTGGTATAGTAGAGTTTAGAATTTAATATAGGACATAACACCCAAAAAACATTGATGGGGTACTCTTATGTGTATTACGTATTGTGTTGTTTAAATGTGTTGAGTTAAATAATATCATTTAATTCATCTTATATACTTATTTCCTTGGGTTTTCCTAGAAGGGGATATTTCAGTGCACTACTTGGATATGGTATTTCTTGCACTAGCTGTAAGGATCTCAACAATATCGGTTGTGATTTTCATATGATCACTCTTGAATCTCCCACAAATAGGTTCATGATTCAATTTATATCATGAGTTAAATTTTATGGATATAGTCATAGGTAGATACATCTATAAGTTCATGCATGAAAAGGTTCAATGATGTTTATGCGTACTATAATTTTGGATTAAGACATTGTATTAAGTGTATGCTTCAGCAAAGTTATGAAAAATAACTTAGTATAGAAGAGTGTTGTGTGATTGTAGTTGATTATGTGAAAACATGATGCTATATTTTTTTATATCACACAATTTTAAAAGGAGGAAGTCTTTTTTTCACTTACATAATGAATGGTTAGAAACGTTTTTTGGATCCTCCAAGGGGTTATAATCATACTAATTCCATCAATAAATAACTCGACCAGTGTAATTTTCATGAAAATTTTTTGATCAGAGAGAGATTAAGAGAGATTAGATTATCAGTTAAAGACATTAAAACTCTCTATATTTTGAACAAATATAAGAAATGGTCCTAAATATTATAGTTATGTAAATAATTAACTATATTCATGAATAATATTGATTCCTTAAGAAAAAATCAATATAAAGTTGTACTAAGGTGCATGAAAAACAAGTAATATAATGAACCCTGAATTTTAGTAAATTGGTAGTGAGAATCATGTAAGGGCTTGAGTTTAACATGAAGTAACATGTAGGAAATGAAAATATTATTTATGAATGATTTCTTTATAAATGTAGTTTAATGTACAAAAAACACCACAAAGAAGTACCATCCAAACATTGTGAAGATGATTCATGAAGGAAAGTTTTATAAATAATAGCACGGAAGAAATTTGGATTATCGGATAGTCATCTAGACATAAAATATTGATTATTATTATCACTTTTCAATATTATTGAATAAGTGATCATATTATATTTAGTTCATCTTGAACTCTCAAGGACAATAATCTACATCAATTATTATAGGACCAACCAGGATTCAGGACTGATCTTTCTTGTATTGTTTCAAACATTTGTATCCAGAATTGAGAATTTGTTTCTTCAGTGGGATTATAAAAAAGGAATATATTTTCTCTATACTAATATTAAATTATATAAAGTGTTCATGTATATTCTTTGTGTAACATCATATTATTATACATTATAATGTTTGATTAATACATCTACCCAATCAAAACAAGGAGTAGATTCTCACATTGAGTCCATAACATAAAAAATCATTTTTTTCCTATGATATTTATTTCTTATTATATTCATTTGAATCTAAGTAATCATATAAGAGTGGATAAAATCCTATTAGTTCAATATAAATTAATTTTAATGAAAGAAACATTGTAAAAAAATCGCCACTAATTCAAACCCCCTTCTCAATAGTGCAACACATTTTTTATCTCTTCATTTGGTATTAGATCAAACCTAGGTTCCCTTAGTATGATGCCAGAAGTGATAAAGATAAATAATCTAAATTCTATAAATATAAAGGGTGTTCTTACATTTGATGGAAATAACTACCATATTTGGAAGAATATGATGATGACTTATCTTTTATCACTTGGAATTGATGTAAGAGATGAAATAATAATAAGATTTCCAACTATTACCAAGTGTAATTATATGTAATTATAAAATAAGGGTAATATTAATGTTAATGGAAAAGCTAAAAATTCTATTTTAATGTCACTTTTAATAAATTTATACAAAAAGTCCAAGGGACTCCAAACTTCCAAAGGAATTTGGGAAAAAATATACAGTTGTTAAGAAGGAAAGGTAAATTTCAAGGAGACTAGATAATAAATTTATTGGAGAATATTTGAGGAAATTATTATAAATGATAAATAGAACATTTATGAATACTTTATAAGAATCAATAAAATTCCCATTAATATTCGAGGATTTGGAAAAAAAGATGATTATACTATTGTAAAAAAGTTATAGACAAACTTTCTAGATAGGTTTGATCCAATAAAATTCACTTTATAAGATATATATGATCTTACACTCGATGAATTATACAATTTCCCTTTGATTATGAAATAATAAATATTCCATATTTTAAAAACATGATCAAATGTGAGATAGCTTTTGAGGCTATAAGAAATCTCAAAATCAGGGATGGTGAAGATGCAAAATCAAGTAAATATAATGATGAAGATGAATAGGAATATTATAATATAATTATTTATCTTATATCAAAGATATTAAATAATTAAAAGAGAAATAATGATGTAAAACTATAAAATGGGTGTGAAAATTGTAAAAAAAGTGGAAAATTCACTATAAACTATCCAAAGAATAATTTTTTTGAGCCTGAAATATATGAAAATGATGTGAAGTATAAGAAAAATAAATGGGTAAAAGGCACAAAGTATTCAAAAAATACAAGAGTTTTTAAGAATAAGTTATTTAGAGGTAAAATAGGAAGTTCTATGAGCAAAGAAGAAGAATCCGACTCCACATCAAGAAACCAGTCAAAAGTTGAAACTAAATTTATAGATTATGTCAGAAAGATCGATAATTCAAAAATTCAATATCATGAAATTGAATGAACATATCTAGAACACATGATTTATAATGATTTAGAGTCTTTTATTTGGAGAACACAAAGCTATATAACTAGAAGACGTTGGTAGTGAAAGAAAAAGAAAAGATATCTTGGGTAAGAAGGAATATTCTAAGAAAGAGGTAGTATACATTGATTCAATCAAGAGATATAAATTAAGAGTGGTTGGTCTAGATAAGATCATGAAAGATCTTTAAGGGAACCTTTCTATAAGAGATTATTAATTGAGTAATACATAATTGAAGTGTCTTAAATATAAAATCAATTTTAAGAAGATCATATATAACATGAAAGCGGTAGTTGAGGTCATTGATAAATCATCACAATCTTGTTAAAAGAGGGTTATACAGAGGTAGGTTGATTATATTTTTAATAAATCACAAAATAAACATATTACCTATAATAGAGCAAGTTATAATATCAAAACCTAGAAATTTTTGTCTAATAAGACTAGTGATAAACCATTTTCTACATCAAATAAAGATAGGAATACCTCAAGAATATTATTTACACCTATGAAAAGAAAACTATAGTTTATAGAAAGACCATAGAAACAATATTCAGTACAAAACTATTATTAGTATCAAATATCAATTTTCATCAAATACTAGTGGTGTTGGGGAGTGGTTGTTCACAAATCCTACTAATTCTAGTATATTATGTCAGTACTAGAGATGAGTAATTGTAATATATTTCCCCCCTCATTTTCTTAAGAAATAATGGGTGTGCTACTTGGATTTAGGTGATGTCCCCAAGACACAAAAGATTGGAAATAAATGTAATGGGATTCATAATAAATTAGGGATGATCTTCCCTTTGAAATTAAAACAACCAAACCATAAGAAGAAACTAAATAAACCACTATATGATTCATTAGTATAATGGAATAAAACTCAAAAATTATCCAAACCAACAACAATATTAGAGTAAAAAGTGGAAACCAAAAGTAACAAATTTCAAAAACACAAAATATATCAACTAAAAAACTCCTAACATGATCCAAGATCCAACATAACAATCCATTCCCATGGTATCATGATGCATCACCAAAGAATTAGGATACCTTACCTTTACTTATGTCTTAATATATAAAATATTCAAATTCAACATTATTCCCAAGTAGGGTAAGTGTAAAACTCAGTAGGATTTCCCCAATGACTTTCCAACCCATGCCATGAGGATAGAAAATGTTATCACATTTATATAAAATAGTTAAAAAATAATTTAAAGCAGATTATAACAAAACCAAAGAATATCCAAGGCAAACCATTTCCCAACTATAAAACTTTTTCTAAAATCCATTTGGAATACCCATTAAACAAATCCTCACATCCACAAATTTATTCCCAAGTGATACTTCCATAATGATGAGAATTATCTCAGCTATCTTCCATGTTTTCAAAAGGTTAACAATACTAGGTTCCCCAGTGGAACATTTTCCTTCCATAGGGTCAAGTTTAATAAAAATAAACTCATCCAAATATGTATGCCAAATAATATTCCAAACTAAAAATTACAACATTATAATAAAAGATTTATTTTATTAAAAACATGTAATTTATTGAAAACATTAATACAAACATTTTTTCACATGCATTAAAACCAAACCATAATGTTAAAATCTTAATTTTAAAATATTGAACTAAAATGACTTCCAAAAAACCAACCAAATTCCACAATTTCTAAGAAAATATCACAAAAAAGAATTAAGTCAAATCACACAAGGTTTTAAAAATCATTTCAATGAATTAAATCAATTTTAAACCTATCATTAATGTTTTAAACCAGTGGAATCGAGATATATGACACCGACCTCTCAAGATTAGGTGAAATTAATGAATGGAACAAACCTTCCAAGAATCAGATTAAAATTCCTTGAAATATCCATATATCACATTACCATAAATAAAAAAATCATATCCCATTAATATTTACATCGCACAGTATGGATCTATCCTCAACATACTAGATCCATTATTCAAAGAGAGGGAATAAGATGATATCTAAGTAAAATGATTAGGAATTTGAACTTACCAATGAATTCAAGCTTCCAACACACTTATATTTACCTAGTAATTTTTCCAAGATTGAAATGAAATGAATCTACAACATTATAATAGAGAGGAATTATTTTTATGACATTTTAAGGGGAAATGGGTAGTTTATAAGGTAAATATGATTAAATCCATGATTTTTTTAATCTAATTTCCACAGTGTATGGTTAGGGAACATGGTTAGGAAAATAATGTCATAACCATGCATGATACACTTTCTCAAACAACACCTCACATGATTGGATCATATGGTTATAAAAACAATGAACCAACCATGTTATTCCCCACTTTATATCCTTTCATGGTTTCTCCCAGAAGTCCCCACTATTTTTTCAAATTATTCCCTTACCCAGGGCCCATTTTTTTAGTTGCACAGTTTCCTAGAGGTGTTGCATAGTTTTTACTAAATATTCTCAAATCATGAACCTCCTAAAAAGCCTCCAGAACATTCTTAAACTCCTCTAAACCTCATAAAACATAACCCAAGAATTTTATATTCTAGAAATACATAAATTTAAGGTCATGTACCTAAAATAAAGGGTGTTGAATTCTCCACAACATTGGTTTTTCTATCCCTATAAAGTAGATAACAGACATTGAAATAAAATATTTTGGGCCATTTCTTGACTATTTTCTTCTCACACCCCCGCATTTCTTTCTGAATCTTACCATATTTCCATAAAACTTTCACTACAAAAATGTTTTTCCTATGAAATTATTTCTCTTTCCTATCTAAAATATATACTAGAACATAAATCAACATAACATACATCTCTAGGTTGATGTAATACTATTAAATTCCATGGTTAGTATCAAGTTGATACTTCTTATATTGAGATATATGAAACACATTATGCAATGAATTAAGCCTTGTTGGAAAATCCAACCAATATCCCACCTCACCAACTCATTCAAGTATCTAATAGGGTATTATGTATTAATGAGATAATGTTCCCTACTTCACAAAATGATGATACACATGCCTTGTAGATATTATCAATAACTCATGATCACTCACCTAAAATTACAATAGTCATTGATGACGAACCACATACGATTTATGATGAGTCTGAACCATCTCTATTCTCTTTCTGGTTAACTAAATATTATTCATTATCTCTTTCAAAAGGTTTGGTCTAACCTATGAAGTGTCACCAGTTTCCACCAAACAATGTGGAGAATAACATGGAATCTCATAAAACACTTCAAAATGATCAATATGTATTGAGTTCTTAAAATTTTTGGTATATGGTAACTTCACTAATGGTATGTTCTCCTCCCATGAGCCACTAAAATCCATTACACAATCCCTAAGCATGACTTTTATTGTTTGTATCATCCTTTCAAATTGTCCAACCGTTTGAGGATGATACACCATTCTCATAATCAGTTGATTACCAAGGGATTTCAGTAAGTATTTACAAAACTAATAAGTAAAACTATGGTATCTATCTAATTCTATAGAAACTAGTACACCATGAATTTTTACTATTTCTTGGATATCGATTTTTTACATATCTTCCACCGTATTAGATTCATGAATAGGGATGAAATGGTCAGACGTTATCACCCGTATGAAATTGTATTTCAGAACCACCCTTGGTAAAACTATTACAAATTCTATAGCTATATAATCCCATTTCAAAATGGGAACCAGTAATGAATGTAACATACCAACTAGTTGTTAGTACTCTTCCGTAACCTCTGGAAAGATGCATCATTTTGAAAAAAAAAACTCAGCCACTTTTCTTTTTAGGCCATCCTACCAAAATTGTGATTTTAGTTCCATATATTTCTTTTGTATATCAAGATGAATAGACCATCTCGAATGGTGGTAATCATGAAGGAGTTTTTCTTGAGAAACCAATGGTACAACCATCCAATATTGAAACCATAAAAATGATATTTTTTCAAGCTTCAATCCCTCAATGGTCTCCCCACCATTGAGTTTTGACATTATAGGAACACATTCTTAATTGGATATCTGATTTTTTTTACCTTTTGAACTAAATCAAGAATAAGAGAAACTGAAAATATAACCACAACACAACTATGGTCTTCAAAATCCATGTTCATGTTAGCTATCACTGAAATTAGATTCTATTGATCCAAATCCTCTTTCTATAATAAACTATATGAATTTCCACTTAATGTGTGAACCAAAATGTTCCCTTTATCTGGTGTATACATTATTTCAAAGTCAAACATTTGAATATACACCATCCATTTTATCTGTATTAGATTCAAATATCATTTTCAAAATATATGTTTCAAGTTCCTATGATTTGAAAACACCATAAATTTATCACCAAATAAGTAATAATATGAAGACTTTAAATCATTGAGTATATTATCTAATTCCAAATCGTGTGTTCTATAGTTATTCTCATTAAATCATAACTATTTTGGGCCATAAGAAACAATATAATACCCCTAAATGATAACACACCCCAACCCAAATCATGAAGCATAACAAAACCCCACATACCCTTATCTTAATTCTAGAAATATCAAGATCGATGCTGATATAAGGCGAACTTTATGATCTTGAAAATATTTCCAACATTCATTGTTCCATATGAATAGAATATTTTTCCTTTTCAAAGTTGTCACTAGTGAATCTAGTCTAGAAAATTCATGAACAAAACTTCGATAATAACCGGTTAGGCCATGGAAACTCTGTATCTCAAAATCATTCTGGTGTTTTCGAAGTGATCATAGCCTCTATATTTTCTAGATCCCTAGAAATATATTTTTCGAAGATAACATGGCCAATTACATATACCTATTGAATCCAAAAACCATGATTTAAATGATTGGAATATATATGATGATACCATAAGATACCCAATACTATATCCAATTGTAATTTATGATCCACCTTTTCATGTGAATACACTAGTATATCGTCCAAAAACACTACCATAAAGGAATCCTAATACATTTTTAATATCTGATTTATCAATTCTATGCATATATTTTGTGTATTTATAAGACCAAAAGGAATAACAATGAACTCATAATGTCTATATCTACTCCTAAAATATATATTTGGAATATCCTCCTTACAAACCCATAATTAGTGATATCTTAATAAAAATTCAATTTTAGGGAACCACTGGGATCCCCTAAATTGAAAAAAAAAATCATTAAGGTGTGGGAGAAGATATAGATTATTTTACCTAACTCAGTTAACCTTATGATAGTCTACACATTGTCTAATAGTACCACCTAACTTCTTTACAAAAATAACTAGTGCTTCCCATGGATACATGCTCGGTTGGATGAACCCTTTACTTTAAATATCTCTCAACTAAACTTTAAATTGACTCGTTTTTGTATGTTCTATCAGATAAGATGGAAGTGATATAGGACTAGTCGCTAGTAAAAAATCAATCATAAACTCCACTTCTATTATGGGCAGAAACCTTGATAAATTATTTGTAAAAACATTAAGAAACTGATCAATAATTTTCATAGAACCACTATTATTGATCTCATCTAAAGATTCCAAGGTCAAGGCTACCAATTGGTATGAGATAGTTCCAACCTTTGGTGACAAAAATCCATTTTTACCTTCCTTTATATTCTAATATCCTCTAAATATATTCTCAATTCCATCGTCAGTTGTAAAACTAACACTTTGTGTATAATATTTGATGTCATCTTTGATAATTTCCAACCAATTCATACCCAAAATTAATTCATAGACATCCCTATATAGAATAGATAAATCCAAAATCAATTTAACCCCATAGATATTTATAAAAAAATTATCATAAAGGAATGATATTCTCTTTTTTCAAGAGGAGTTAGAAGTTTCAAAATGGAAGGAAACATCTCAACAAGCATATATAGAAGACCAATCGAACGAGAAGAAAAAAATGAATAGGATGCACCTATAACAAATAAATCTTTTCTAAGGGTGGAATTGAATATAATCATACCTCTCACCATTGAAGGTCTAGATTAACTATTTAAAATCATTTTCTAAGCTTCGTATAATTTCTTACTCGATTCACTTTTTGTATTTATTACCATATTAATATTTCACTGGTTTAGGTTTCATGTTATTCCTATAATCACCATGGATTGATCAGTTTTTCTAATGATATATATTCTTTTTCACTCATACCATCGAATAATATGATACCTAAGAAGCAAGATATGCATCTCTATAACCAGAACTTGGAGAACGATGATAATAGTACTGAAGGTGTCCCGTATAGTTTTAATTATGAAATTCTCTAACTGGTGTCCTATAATCTCGATTCATGTACTCAAAATAACCGCACTAAAAAATCTCAGGTTACTCTTCGGTCAAGGAGGTTATTTGATCAATCCCATGGTCTGATTCGAAGATATCACACCCCCTTTATAATATGTGTCCCTCCTTTACTTGTTCCTAGCATTGGAGTTCCCACCTATTCCCATAAGAATAAACATGCTTCCTTTGACTGTGTTTCCCAAGATGTCTCTTTCTACTGACATTTCTCTATTAACCATTTCCATATAATACATTATACAAAGCAAGAAAAACTTTGAGAAAATTTCTTTCTTTAATAATGATTCAAAACTTTTTTCCTCCAATGATAAACTTACAACAACTTTTGGTGCAAAGCAGACAAAATTCATAAATTTATACATACAATATATTACCAATAGATTATCCTAGTTTAAGAAAAAAAGGGTTTTGTTATAGAAATTAGGAATGTTTGAGGATAGAATTCTTTGTTTAACAATTATTTAAAATCCTCTCATCCAATTCCATGGTCTAGTTTAGATTGAACTGTTAAATAGCACCACTGGTGTGCTAGATCCTCTAGCATATACATTAACAAATTTAATTTCATCTCTACTAGTGTGATAAGGAAATTGAATATTTAATTCATCCTATTTATCCACATTTTTTATTTTTCTAGATCTAAATAACCTTGAAATATAGGTAGATTTTTCTTATTAAACTAAAAAAATGATCTAATTTCCATGTTTCATCCCTTTTATTTCCTCTATCCAAATCTGGAAAATCCTATACAATACTCTGGAACATTTTTTGGTACACCTATGGCTAAGGTACGACCACATTGTCAACAGCCTCCTATGGTTGGTTTCTATAATTCCTAGTTATTTCTATTCTCTATAAACTCAAAAAATGTCATTTAGTCCCAGATTCTAACAAATAAATGCTTAGAAATTTCAACTTTACCATATTACACATATCACAACAAGGCTTTCCAAAATTAAATAGTTTTTTATTTCAAACCATTTTTAAAAATTCCAACATAATTTTTTGAAAATAAAACCATTTTCAACTATTTTGAAAAATAATTTTTTTTTAAACAAATCATAAATCATTACTCAAAATAAATTATTTACTCCTAGTGGGAATTAAATTCTATCAATGCATGTCATGCTCTTCTCATTCGCTAAACTAATGATGATGAGGTTAAAACTCCTAGGAGTGTCTCAAAATACTCATTTTCCCAAAATACCTGGTAAAATTAATCTTAGCATAAATAGGTTCACTACGCCATTTTATGCTTCACATTTAAGGTTATAAAAATTCTAATAACTACTATAATCCCCAGAGATAGATTGACATTATTCTCATATCAATGACCGAACAAGATGATACCATTTGAAATGTCTTGCCCCTCCTCATTGGCTTGAGAAGTTAGGGGTGTGATACTAGGCCTCAAGTGACATTCCTAAGACACCAAAGGTAGGAAATAAATGATTAGGGATTTATAAAAAATTGGGGGATGATTTTCTATTCGAAAATAAAACAACCAAATAATAAGAAAACACCAAAAAAACCACTATATGATCCATTATTACAGTGGAATACAACTCAATGATTAGGTAAACTAATAACAATATCATAGTACAAATTGGAAACCAAAACCAAAAAACTCAAAAACACAAATGAAATCAACTCAACAACTCTCAATATGATTCATGCCCTAACTCAACAATCCATTTCCATGGTATCAGATGCATCACTAAAGAACTAAGATACCTTTAATTTACCTTTGTATTGATATATAACATCTGAAAATGAATCATAGTTCCCAAGAAGAGGGTTAGTATGATACTCAGTAGGATTTCCCCTAATTAATTCCCCGCTAATGCCACCAAGGCATAACATGTTAGAAAATTTATCTAAAATAGTTGATAATCATTTTAAATTAGTTTATAACAAAACAAAAGTAGTTCTAAGGAAAACAATTTCACAACCACAAGACCTTCTCTCAAATACATCTTGCATACTCATTCCACACATACACACATGCATGCTCAGGTGACAATTCCATACTCACGATTAGTCTCTCATCGATCTACCAAGTCTTAACAAGGTAACCGATACCAGGTGCCCTAATGGTTTAAACCCCTTCCAGAGGGTGATGTTTAATGCATATTAACTCATTCCAATATGTATTACAATTACCATGCGAAACCAACCATGCTATGAAATTTCAATAAAACATTTCTTTTATTGAAAAAATTACTACAAAAATTCCATTCATCAAAACCAAACAATAATTTTAAAATCATGAACCAAAATAATTTTCCACAAAACCATCCAATTCCCACAATTTCTAAGAAAATATAAATAAATAGGTTTCCATAAAATCACACAAGGGTTTCACAAAAATTTCAATAAATTTATTCAATCTGAAATCAAGACTTCAGGTTCTAAACATGGGGAATTGGGAGAGAATCCACCTAACTCTCAAAATTAAGCGAAAATAATGAACAGAACAAAACGTCAATGACTCAACTTAAAACTATTATAAAGGGACGTATATATCATTCCCTTGAATGAAAAAAATCATATCCTAACAATATTGAAATCACATGTCATGGATAAATCCCCAACAAACTAGATCCATGATTCCAGGAGAGGGAAGAATAAGATATCTAAGGAAAAAAATGAAAAACTAACTCTTATCGATAAATTTGGGCCTCCAATGTCCTTATATTTTCCTAGGTTTCAATCCTGGATCTAAATTAATTGGATCCAAAACCTTAGGAGGGAGAGAAATTCGTGTTATGACCAGTTTAGGGGGAAAACAAGTGGTTTATGAGGTAAATAAGATTAAATCCATGATTTTCATATCTAGTTTTTCATGGTGCATGGTTAAGGTGCACTGTTAGGAAAATTGTGCACTAACTATTGATGAGCCACTCCCTCAAACCACACCTCACATAGTTGGATTAAATGGTTAGAAAAATTATTTGATAAATATTCTCTTCCACTCAATCTAGCCTTGAACTATTTCTCCAAGGAATTTTTATAGTTTTTATAAACCATACACTTAACCATGTGCCTACCCAGTCTCCGCTATTTAATTTTCATAGTTTTCTGAAGGTGTCTCATGGTTTATAGTAACTGTACTCAAACTATAAACCTCTGTAAAAGCCTTTAAAATATTCCAAAACTCTTCAAAACCTCCCATAACATAACCCAAATATTTAATTTGCTTAAAATATAGGGTCATGTCCTGAAACCGGGGGGTGCTATAGGCATGGACCAAGGGGGTCGATTTGGAGAAAATGATAATATGTTCTCTAATCAAGAAATTTGTGACTACAAATTCATCTAATCTTCCAATGTAACACCCCAATCTTACACGGTACATTTCTATTTGAATAATACAATAACTTGCGTTATACGCAACTTCGAGTTTTTGCACACCAAGACCAATCAAACTAGCCGTTATGAACAGTAATATCCACTTTTTGAAATTTTATAAATTTTATTTATCAAAAATAGACTTCATTTTTGGATTTTGAATAACAAAATTATCCTAGGGTGAATTTTTGGTATTTTTTTGAAAACATTCCATTTTTGATGAATAGTGAAAAACATTACGTTATTGTTTAAAACCTAATTTTTATTTAAATAATTATTTATTTTATTAAAATTTATTTTAGGTCAAAATAGATACATAATACCTCTATAAGTTCAATGTAATTCATTGGAGTCATTTTATAATAAAATTAGATGTATAAAATTTTATTGAACATTTTAAAGCCTTTTACCCACCTTTGAGGAACATTTGCAAATTTGTATAAAATGTAATTTTACCTCTTTAGTGAATTGAATTCTAAAAAATCAAGAGACATGGTTGACATCAGTAAGTAAAATTTGTTTCAATAGGATGAAAATAATTTTTGGTGAATTGTAAATTTTGAATTTTATTTACAAAGGTTTAAAGTAAATAGGGTAATTAAAGGTAGAAATGAAGTTATAATTACCCTAACACATGTTCTAATTCTATTGGATAAGTTTTTTCGACCAAAATCATCCTTAGGAATAAAATTTGATCCTTTTTGATCTATTTGGATTAGATTATTAACATTTATTATAATTTTATTTAAAGAAGAGTTAAAAGTGTTAAATTCAAAGTTTAATAACTAAACCATTTTAAATAAAAAGTTTTACATAATATAAATTAGAATATAAATATTAATTAGAAATATAAAACTATTTCTTACATAATTTTATTTTATTTATTATTTTTAGACATTAAATAATTAAATGTATTTATGACACAATGATGATGTAGTAATTACCTTATTAATGAAAGATTAAAATAATTGATATTATAAATATCCAAGTGAACGTAAATTGAGACTTTTGATGCATTACACTAATTTTATAGGTTAATATGACATGTTATATTTGATTTAATGTATTTCTTTCAAAGTAATCATTTTTTGTTGTCTTTCACAAAAACCAAATACTAAATAGTGTCAAAATTGACATAAATGAGTTTTTAAAACAAATACTATATTATTAATTGATATAATATTCCTAAAAATATAATGTTTGGCCAAAGGACTTAGATAACGTTAGATATGTTAATAATGAACCACTTGGGGTTCTATTGGGTTATTATAGTAAGTTTTTTATTCATTTATTATAATAATATAAGAATACATTGTAAAAGTTAAACTATTTAACTAAGAGTTAAATCTATAATATAATGTTAATATGGTGACCTAAACCTATATAAAACCTATTAATTGAGAGTTTTTTTACCCAGTTCTACCTTATACTTGAAATAAATCCTTTTTGAGCTATTATAAATTGAATATGATTGTATAATAAATTAATATTTCAAGCTTTTCCTAAAGTGACCCTAACCTCTCTTATAAAAGGGCACTCACCCTTATTTTAATATCACACCTCCAAGTCCATTTGTCTCGGCAAAAACCTACTAAAATTTCCTCCCAACCACCATCACGTAAACCTAGAGGCCTTACTTTGATCATAATCCAACCTAATAATCCCTTTTGATCAAATCCAAAGGAAGCACCCGAAGAAGAGGTAATAATTTCATCACCACTTTCAAAGTTCTTTTTTCTTCCACTTCCCCTTTCTTTATTGTTTCCATACCAAAATAATAAATACGTTACCTTATACATATTGTGATGTTATTATAAATATTCTAAAACCACATTCATTATTCTATCCATCCTATGAATGACAATGTCACCATACGTGTGTACGTATGGCTTACCGTCTCCATGTCATGGTGTAGTTTGTTATTCAACACTTCATTATTTGGATGGGTATAATAATGAGTATAATTGATTTAAATAATAAATATAACATGTTAATTATTCTTTATATATGATATATCATCCAATTACATACAATTTCACCATCAATAGAATGATATTGTTGCTCGTGCGTGCGTACAGATTACTGTCTCCACGAACGCAATGAGATTCATTCCCCATCGTAACCACTCAAGAGTAATTTTCATTTTATGATTAAAAATAATGTTTAATAACTTTATATAATTCTATATGTGAATCAAATACATCCTATCCATAACAAACATGACTTACGTAACAAACTATATAAAGGAAAACAAATCAGTTAACACCCGAAACAATGATACTACTTAAATATCATTAACAAAAAAATATTAGAATATCATATATGATATTATATTTATGTATGTGGTTATTTTATAATTTAATAAAAATTATTTAACTATTATACATGAGGTTAAATTACCCTTGACTAAGTAAAAGTTCAAAGTAAAGGATTTTCATCTCACTTCTTATTCTTGTGAGATTCATGCTATATTTCCATTATTTCCTTTTGTGTGGTGTATGTACTGACCGTGATTGTATTATTTTTGTAATATAATTTAATTTATTGGTATTTACATTTTCTTTGTATAATCCTTCTTTCATGGGGTGTATGTTTCATAATTTACCAAATCGATAAGGGTTAATTTTACAATCTCTTTTTTATCTGAGGTTGTTTATACGTAAGAATCTAATAGGAATTATTTGTCATCTTCATCCATGTTTCTAAAAAATGTATTTCTAAACATTTTTACTATTTCCTAGAATATGGGTTAAATTCATTTATACCCTTTTTTGACATTTTATAAAAAAAATTAAAGGAATATTTCCATTGTTTCCCAAAAAAGTTACTTTATGACCTTTTCGACAAATTAAGGTAAGAATGTTTTTTTAACTTACACAATGGGTTCGGTTATTTTCTGCTATTATAACACATTTGAAGATCACCTTACAATATTATAAGAATTTTTTTAAAATAAATGTTTTATTTTATAATTATTTTACTTTTAAATGATTTCAAAATAGAAAGATATATTTCTCTCAAATAGTTTTGATTTCATCTATGTCAACATCCTTTGATGGATTTTACACTTGTTTGAAGTTGATTTATTATTATACAATATTTCATATTGTATTGAAGTTTTTTTGATATGTTTGACTATGGATGTGTTATTTTTATACCATTCATGGTTTATGGTTAAAGTATTAACATTTTGTATGGTAATTTTAATATGAATGTTTATGTTATGTTTCAAACTTTTCATATGAGGAATGCACTAGAATTTGTAAGTTATGGGTGGAGCCCGCTATAGCTCCTCAATGCATCAGTAGGTCTCATGAGACAAATTAGAGTCTTGGAACAAGGCATTGAAAAAATCATATTTGTAGTCTTGGCATGAGGCCTTTACTATGTGGTTATGACGTCCGGCATTATGTATTCCATCATTATGAAATTTTCTATTGATATTACATGTGATTATTTGACAAGTATAATATCCATGTGAATAATTAAATGGAATTATTTGATTTAATTTTGAAATATTATGATTATCTTTATTTTCAAAAGGCTTGTGTTTTATTCTTATACATTTCCTTAAATGTTTATGCTTATTTATGATAGTTTCTTCTATATTGTTATCCTTTCTGAGCATCTGAGATCACCCCTTTATATGTTTTATTTTTCCTAGGTTGTGAATAATTATATTACGATTAACCTATAGTAATAGGCTAAGAGATATTAGTGTGTTCAAAGGGGACAAAATGTTTTTTTTTCATTTCATAATGTAATGTAAAACTTATGTATGTATCTAGTTCTTCGAAGGCTACTAAACTAATCAGTATTTCAAAAATTGATCTTTTGTTATCATGTAAATGTTATGTAATAATGCACTGACTCTGGGTAACTAGGGTCAGGTCGTTACTGTTGGTATCATATTATGTTTATTACAAACATTGGAAACTAGATTAAGAAAAACACTGATTAAGAACATTACCCTAAGATATACTTTGAGGATTAGTGTATAAGAACCTCCTTGAATTTTGGTAATGTAGATATTTTGTTAATTTTACAAGCAATATATCCATGTATGGATATGAGCAGGTAGAGGTGGATCTAGCACAAAAGTACCTAGGAGTGAAAACTCCGACAAGGATTTTTGGGCTTGACCTAGGGCATCCTGGTAAAAGACAATCGGTCTTGCGGCACTCTTGGTTATGACACTCCTGAGGGATATGCTTAGGATAATTAACATTTTATTTAAAAGTCATTAAAAAGGATTTATGAGAAAATACCTCTTAAATAATACATTTTTTATGATTATGGATTATATTCATAAACTGTTCAAATTTTGTGAGGTATTGTATTAGTTTGTAATTATTTATTGTCATTCATAAACTAATCTAGTGTATTCCATTGTTTATAAATGGTGCCTGTTGGAAGGAATATACACTATATCAATGCATGTAATACATGTATAGATTTCCCTCCTACTCAAGATAATTATTGTGGAGATGGTGATGCAGCCGGTGCTGAATGACTTATAACTATACTGGGAAAACTCACTCAGTTTATGAATAATAACCTTACCTGTATAGAGCACCCTGATCCACAACACGGAAGATCAATTTTAGACCACTTCATGAGGCAAAAACCACCAACATTCAATGGTACTACAAATCCATTCGTAGCTAAGAAATGGATAAGTTCCTTAGAGAAAATATTTCATGCTTTTGGGAGTAGTGAAAGGGAAAAAGTTTTCATGGTTGTTTATCACCTCATGAGAGATGCAGATCAATGGTGGTCATTAATTCAAAACATAAAAGAGGATGAAGAAGTATAAAATATGTAATGGAGGGAGTTTAAAGATATTTTATTAGATAAATACTTTCCTCATGACAATCGAGAATATATGGAAAGGTAATTTCTGAGTCTAAGGAAAAAAGGAGAATGAGATTTT
The DNA here is from genome assembly GCA_963277665.1 of Viscum album. Classification (NCBI taxonomy): domain Eukaryota; kingdom Viridiplantae; phylum Streptophyta; class Magnoliopsida; order Santalales; family Viscaceae; genus Viscum; species Viscum album. The sequence goes on along the minus strand of OY728132.1, from coordinate 1,472,375,109 downwards.
TGCAAAGTATGAGGCTAACTTTACATGGTTAGAATGGCATGCAACAGATTATATATGTAACCCAAGGAGTAATATTTATCGATTCTTTGATGGGTTAAAACCATTTATTTTTTAGTCATTAGTCTCCCAATCCTTATCATCATACAAAGATACTGTCACATGTGCTATCAAGATAAAAAAGGAATTCTTTAAGTCTTATGACTTTAAAGAAAATCAAGAGAAGAAGAGACATGCTAAAAACTATAGAAATAGAAATAAGGGGAAGAAGAGAAAAGTTAAAATTCCATACTGTAGTAAATGTGGTAAGAGACACCCAAGTACTTTTCGGAAGGTAATTGTAGTCTATTACAAGTGTGGTGAAAAAGTACACCATGCTCGTGATTGAAAGGGAAGGAAAGAGGATGTCAATGTTGAATGCTACAATTATCAATAAATGGGGAATTATGAAAATTAATGTCCTAAGTGCCAAGGAAAATTATCTCAAAAAAGGCCAAGGGAGAAAGGAAAAGATTATGAGATCACATCTGATTAGCTTCAAGCTCTGAATGACGTGGTGGTAGGTAATTTAATGGTTTCCCCAAATTTAGCCAATGATTTATTTGATTCTAGATCATCTCATTGTTTCATATCTTCCCAATTTTCTAAGAAAATTAGATATTTCCAATTTGATTTAAAAATAGATTTTTTAGTCAAAACACCTATGGGAAGTATCATTGCAACAATGTTTTGTGAATCAATTCCCATTATGGCATATAAATGTGATTTATCTGCTGATATCATTTTCATACCCAGGATTGAATTGGATATAATACTTGGTATGGATTTTCTTTCAGATCATGATACGAAAAATTATTATAAAAGGAAGGAGGTTACAATTTTCGATGATAATAGGGAATACCTTATCTTTAGAGCAGAAACGTCACCATCTCATTCTTATCTAGATCCACCCCCATTAGTTCTACTAAATTAAATTATTGGGGAGGAAGAGAGTGAAATAAATATGGTTGAGTAAAGGATTGATCAAATATAGTACGTAAATATTGTTAAAGAATATGTTGATGTGTTTCTAGATGATTTACCAGGACATCCTCCAGAACAAGAAATTGATTTTTCCCTTGATTTAATTCCTGGTTCAAGGCCCATATCAATGACCCCTTATAGAATGAAAACTATGGAATTAGTGGAACTAAATAAACAACTATAGGAATTGAGTAATAAATGATTTATTCTCTTTAGTGTTTCTCTATGGGGATCCCCTATTATTTTTGTAAAGTGGAAAGATGGATCTATGAGGATATTCATTAAAAACAAGGAGATCAATTCTATAACAATAAATAACAAGTATCCACTACCTCACATTGATTATTTATTTGATCAACTTCATGGAGCTCAATATTTTTCAAAGTTTGACCTTTTATTTGGAAATCATCAGTTGTGTGTGAAGAAGGAAGACATTCCAAAGACAGCATTTCATACCAGGTATGGGCATTACAAGTTTACAGTAATGCCTTTTAGACTGACTAATGCACCCTTTTTCTTAATTGATATAATTAATATAGTTTTCAAGGAATATTTTGATGAATTTTAGTTGTATTTATTGATGATATCTTGGTATACTCCAAAATCTATGAAGATCACAAAAATCACTTGTGCACTATTCTAAAGACTCTTAGAAGAAATGAATTATATGGGAAGTTTAGCAAGTGTGAATTCTAGATTCATGATATTTATTTTCTTGTCCATATTGTCTCAAAGGATGTAATCTCTATTGAGCATTCAAAGATAAAGGAAATCCAATAATGTCCAGCACCGATGAGTATAACTGAGGTATACAGTTTTATTGGTTTGTTAGGTTATTATCGGTGTTTCGTCTAGAATTTTGACCGATTGGATAACCCATTAACCAAGCTCACATGTAAAGGGGTTAAATTTGTTTGGACAAAAGAGTTTGAATAATGTTTTGAATAATTGAAGAAAATATTATTTAATGCTTCTATATTAAATCAACCATCGAAAAATGATGGGTTTGTTATTTATAGTGATGCTTCAAAGGATTGGGTTGTGTCTGTATGCATAATGATAAGGTTATTGCATATGCATCATGGTAGCTAAAAATTCATGAAAAAAACTGTCCCACTCATGATCTTGAGTTAGCAGCTATAATATTTTCTATTGGTCGGAGTGGATACTCAAGAGGGGGGTGAATTGAGTGCCAATTAAAATTTCTGTTAAAATATTATCTCTTTAAAATCCCCCAATTTATAAAACAAGTTAAACTGTAGTGAATTTATACAGATTGTAAATGTTCACTTAGCTTATCAAATATTGATTAGGTCTCATTTAATTTGACCATAAGATCAAACTACCTTTTGAAACTAACCTACTGATTTACAATGAGTGTAAACACTTGCTAATTTAACTATCAAATTAGATTTAAAAATATTTTTGTATTTCAAAGTAATAGCAGAGGAGTATAAAAGATATATGTAGTATACTTTAAACTTAAACTAAAGATTCACAATAGATATAACAAGAGGTCCAGTCTCAGGCTGAGGCTTAGTCCTCTCAAATTTATATAAATTTGATCCACACCCTGGATCGGGCTTAACAACAGTTTACACAACTTTCCAGGCCACGCATAGACCTCTACCACTGTTCTTCGTGGAAAACAAAACAGGGATCAGGCCACACAAGGACCTCTTATACAGTTTATGTGGGTAAACAAGAGTTAAGAGTTTTAGAGTGAGGATTTTTATATCCTCTAGTTCAGTGTAGGAGACAGTGTGTGTGAGATATACAGAGTACACCACACTGGTCGAAAGTAAATAAAAAAATCACTTAGAAAGAATAGATAAGAGTTTAGAAAGCTCTAGTGATTAGCAATGCATCTCTGGGCTTGTTGGATTCAGAAGAATTGCTTCTTAATCCTTCTCTGGTTTTTCTGTTGAAAAACAGAGTGTCGTAGTTTAGCTTGTGTTCTACAGGAGTGAAAATTATCTCTTGATTCATAGTGTGTTATTTAGTGGTGTTGGATTTCACTCTTGAGAGTTCTTGGAAAGTCTTACAATCTCCTTCCTGATCAGGATTGTTCTTTCTGTTCAGAACAGTTCTCTTGGGCGTATGTAAGTTCTTCTTGTTGTATCTTCACACTTGTGCACCACTGCTTACACTTTATACGTGTACTGTATCTCAATATTCCTTATATTCCACTCGTTCTGGAAGTAGGAATAATTCACGTTTCATAGGTATAAGATACAGTTTCTTGACATGCCATCAACTATCATTAATTAACATTAATTTCATTAAAAACATCAAATATGACTTTTAGTATTATATAAATAATATTGACAAAAAGTCAAGAAACGGTGTCACAGTGTTTATGTAAATAGTGTTTTCTTCACGGTATAGTCTTCACGGTATGTGGTTCATGGTGTCTCCGTGTCACAGTGTGTAGCTCACGGTGTCTGGGTCACGGTGTGTCCTTCACGGTGTCTGGGTCACAGTGTGTCCTTCACGGTGTCTGGGTCACGGTGTGTCCTTCATGGTGTGTCCATACTTAGAAAAATATATGTATTTATACTTAAACAGTAATATGCAGAATATGGATTAAGCTTAATCATTAGAGATTAAGAGAAGTTGAAACATACATATAAAGGATTGATAATATAAGTGAGATTTTTGATCATGCATAAGAATTTTAAATAATAAAGAGATTTATTAACATCAATAAGATTTGTTATCATTAAAACATAATGTGTAGTTATTATTGTGACTGAAGAGCATTAGAAAGATGTGCAATTATGATTGAGATTAATTAGCAGGAATAGGATTTGTGATCATTAAAACATGATTAATACATGAGGAGTCCAACAATATCCCCCTTTTTGATGATCACAAATCATGTATAGTCAAAATATAAATGAAATGCAACATTAAAGAAACTAGCATATTAGAATAGAAAAAATTAGAGAATAATAGATTCAATAATAACATATCTCATTATAGTACTGATACTTGTAGTGTTTCTCCCCCTTTTGGGATTATAAAAAATTAGAGAGAAATGAGGGAAACAATGCATTTGTCATTGAAAAGGTTCAGAATAAAACATACAGGAGAAATAAAAACATTAAACAACAAGAGACATCCCATCAAAAAGAAAATAGTCCCTAGAGTCTTCAGGGATCGACCTTTTCCTTGCCTTTATCAGCAGCAGGAGATGGTTCTAAAGTAGAGGAAGGCATAGATGTGGTAGACAAAGAGGGTAAGGGTATACCTTCAAAAACAGATGGAGCCAAAGTAGGATCAGTAGAAGATCTAGGTTGTGGTTGGTCAAGAATGACTGGCCGGATCTGAGAAAGATCTTGGCTGACTGACATGGCAGTTGAGCCTAATGCAGGTAGACCAGGTCTAAGGGGTGCAGCAACTGGAGAAACTATAGCAGTACTTTACGCATGAAGATATGGATTCAGAAGATTGATGAAATCAGTAATGATTTCACCACCATATTGCATAGCCTTTTCAAAATTATCCTTATTCTCCATGAATTTTTCCAACAATCTGGTGAAATTTGTAAGTTTCTAAACTTGATCTTTAAAATCTTGAGTTACAGGAGGAATTTTCAGGTTTTCCAAAAGATATCTAAAGTGATCTGTCATATCACTTTTGTAGAAAATCTGAGTGAGATAAAAATCTATTTTCTTAGTGATCTCTTGTGTGAGCATCATTGGCTATCTTAGAATGAATTCGAACTAAGTCCAATGCTCGATCACTGTTCTTAACCACTTCTGACAAAGAAGACAGATCCAAGCCACTGAAGGAATTCTGAAGTTCTTCCTTGATTATGGATCTCAGCAGAGAATCATCCAAACAAGGAACATAAGGTTTACCTGAAGTAGGAGAAGCTTTTATAGCTTCGGATAGAACATTGAGCTGTTTGAGAACTTTTTGCAGGCATCCAGTGTACTCATCTGGGAGTTTATTCAGATTTTTTACAAGCTCCCTCATACATTCCAGCATCATGGTGTGTCTTTTTCCAATATTTTCATCAAAAGATAGTAGATATGGATGCACTTTAGACACAATTTCCCTAGCAAGGGTGGAATCAGTTTTCTCAGGAGAAGCATCAACAAGTGCAGGAGCAGAAGCAGGAGCAAGCACATGCGCTGATCTTGAAGACAATTTTGATAGTAGTTTTTCCACCAAACCTTTCAAATTTGCAACATTAGTACTAAGCAACTAATTTTCAGCCCTGAATTCTTGAATTTCACAGATCATCCTTGGTTGAATATGCAATATAATATTTTCCAGCAGAATTGAGGCATCTTCTTGACTTAACTGAGTCATAGGATGAGGTTGAGTGGATAAATACTTCTCAACACCAGCCAAGATAGTCTCTCTAAACACTTTCAAATCATCCTTAGTTACAAAAGAGTGATGCTCGGGTAAGGGTGCAGGTAAAGGTAGAGGTTCAGGTTCTGGTTGCGGTTCAGAGTCATCTTCAGACACATATTCTGATTTAGATTGAGGCTCTGGTTCTGGTACTAGTTCTAGATGAGCTACAGACTTCAGTTGAAATAGAGAAGAAAGATCAATTCTATTTGTATTCACTTGATGTGACTCATTCACATAATAAAATCTTGGTAACTCATACCGAGTGTACACATAATATGTGACGGTAGGTTGAGAAGCTTCAACAAATCTAGCTTCCATAATATCATGGTTTTGAGGTTCCTCCCCCTCAAATTGTGCTTCCATTTCAAGGACTATAGGCTCAGAAACATGATCAAGATCCAAAGGATCATCTATAATCTCTTCAGAAAACTCTTTCCTTTCCAGCTGAAAGGAAATTTCCGTCGTCTCTTTAGTAGAGAGAATTATCTCGGGAAATGATTGTTCCACTGGCTGAGCTTCCAGACTTGCTTCTTTCTCAACCAGGAGATCCTCTTCAACAGGATCTATCTCTATGGTTACTTGTTGTTCTAAATCAGGAAAAACCAATTTTCTTACAGCATTAGGATGAGTTTTTGGATTGAAATCCTCACTATAAGCAGGAGCTTCCTCTTCTCTCAAACCAACAACAACTTCCTCTTCTTGAGTTATTTCAGTAGGGATAACAGCAAGGACAACATCCCTTTCTTTTTCAACCGGAACTGTTTCTATTGGAGGTCTTCCAGCTTTTTTCTAGGTGATACTTCAGCTGTTACATCCTCTTCTTCTTATTCTTCTGAATACTCAGCCACTTCATCTAGTTCCAAACCAGGATCAGATAGATTCTTAGGTCTTCTTGGATAATCAATAGGATTAAACTTTTTATAGAGTTGATCATTATCCTCAACCCACTGCTTCTTCCAGGGGTTCCAGCTTATCTTCATCCTTCTGATGATAGGCATGGATAAGCAGAAATCAAAGTCCTCTAACTTTTCTTCATTCGGTTCAACCATCCCTTTGGAAACTAACATGGCTGAAATCATCCTTGAGTAAAACAGGGAGGTGGATTTGGAAGTGACTTTGATCAGCTCACAGATATAGTTAATAACATACTTTCATAGGTTGATCTTATGGCCATTCTTCAACAAGTGAATCAGGAACACATCCTGATACTTCATTACAGCGAAATCCCCTTTTCTTGGACTAATCAAATTCTGAAAAAATTTGAAAAGAATTATTCTCTCCCCATCTAATTCAGCAGCTATCGCCCTTCACTTAGTGCCATTTCCAGTCAGGATTTCCAAAGAATTCTCTAGATTAAAGATATCAGAAGATGGAGGAGGGTCTCTCTAGTAGTCTTCACAAACTCCTTCATGTGGAATTCTTAGGCATACAGCCCACATCCTTGAATAGAAGGAACACTTATGACCATTGATCGAGCTGTTCACCATAACACTTTCTCCAAAATCAAAGGAAAACTTCACATATTAGTAGAATTGAGATACCAGCCTCAGGTAAATCGTTCTATTTTTTCCAGAGAACCATTCAAGCCATCATTGTTCTTTTAAAACATTCAAAACTAATGACTTTCTAGTCAACGGCCACTCAGGGAAAACTTATTTTTTAGGTTCAATAGTACAGCTTACCAAGTTTGGGTTTAGAGGTCCTTTGGGAGCTATCCTCAGTATCCTTTTCTATTTCTTAGAGTGGTGCTTCTCAGATGAGGGTGAAGATGGACGCTTCATCCTTGCCATCCACTAATGGATTGGGCGAGAGGGAAGAGAAGGTTTTCAAGAATGAGAAGGTTTAGGAGAGATTTCGGGTAAGGAATCGAATGAAACCCTTAAGTTTTATCATTTGGGAATGTCAAACGTCCAAAAAAGAAAAACGAGAGAAATAAAATAGCAGTGAAATAAAAATTACCGTGATATGAGTTAAAATAAGAGTATAAATAATCTTCACGGTGAGACTGTGAGTAGGCATTATGGTGTAATGAAAAACATTCATCACGGTGAGACAGTTGGTGGTCGTCACGGTGAGAGAGTGACCATTCTGTGCAGTCATGGTGAGACAGGTAAGTGACAGACCGTGAGTACAAGGTGTTAAATTGTGAGATCGTAAGCATGTAACAGTAACTGTAAAATAGTGAGTCATGAAACCGTAAAGTAAAATATAGTAAAGTATTGAGCATTAAGATCTGTAAGATATCTATTTATGACTAATCATACCAAAATCATGTATGATGTAGTCTAATATTTCATAATTTAATGGTTTAGTGAATATATCAGCAAGTTGATATTTAGTACCAATGAATTCCAAAGTGATATCACCTTTTTGATAATGATCCCTCAAAAAGTGATGTCTTACATCAATATGTTTTGTCCTAGAATGAGAAACAAGATTCTTAGAAATATTAATAGCACTTGTTTTGTCACAATTTATTGGGACATGTCTGAATTGATATTCATAGTCTAGTAGTGTGTGATTCATCCACAAGATTTGCGCACAACAACCTCCAGCAGATATCCATTCATCTTCTTCAGTAGATAACGCAACAGAATTTTGTTTCCTACTACACCATGATACTAGTGACTTCCCTAAAATATGACATGTTCCAGAGGTTCTTTTTCTATTTAACTTACATCCAGCAAAATCAGCATCAGAATAACTAACTAGTTCAAATGATTGTCCTTTAGGATAGAAGAGTCCTAAATTGGGATTATCCTTGTGGTATTTTAAAATTCTATTTACAACATTTAAATGTGACTCTTAAGGGTTTTATTGAAAATGAGAACACATAGACACACTAAACATAATATCAGGATGACTAGAAGTTAGGGAGATTAGACTTCCAATCGTTCCTCTATAAGTGGTTTGATCAACAGATTTACCATCCTCATCAAGATCCAACATACAGGTGGTACTCATGGGAGTGTCACTACATTTTGTGCTATCCAATCCAAAATGTTTTAAAATATCTCTAGTATAATTACTTTTAGTTAAAATAATTCCATCATCATTTTGAAAGATTTGAAATCCAAGAAAGAATTTGAGTTCACCCATTAAACTCATTTCAAATTCATTTTGCATCATTTTAGAAAAATTAGTACATAGGGAATTTCTTGAAGATCCAAAAATAATATCATCTACATAAATTTTTACAACTAAAACATCTTTAAAAATTCATTTTATAAAAATATTAGGGTCATCTATACCTTTTGTAAAACCTTTAGAAATTAGGAAAGTACTTAATCTATCATACCAAGCTCTTGGAGCTTCCTTTAAACCATATAAAGCATATGATAATTTGAAAATATGATTTGGAAAATGAGGGTTTGTGAATCTAGGTGGTTGTTCAACAAAAAAATCCTCAGCAATATATCCATTTAAGAATGCACTCTTGACATCCATTTGATATAGTTTGAAATTTATATGTGCAGCATAAGCAAGTAAAATCCTAATAGCTTCTAATCTGGCTATAGGAGAAAAAGTCTCCTCATAGTCAATTCCTTCCTCTTGACTATAGCCTTGTGCAACTATCCTAGATTTGTTTCTAACTATGTTTCCAGATTCATCTACTTTATTTCTAAACACTCACTTAATGCCTATGGTGAAAGTGTCCTTAGGTCTTTCAAGAAGATTCCAAACATTATTTCTTTCAAACTGATTGAGTTCTTCTTGCATATCAATTACCCAAAATTCATAATTAATAGCATCATCAATGTTTTTAGGTTCATGTTGTGACAAGAAGCCTTGATGTTCAACCTGATTTCTAAGAGAAGCTCTTGTCTGAGTCCCTCTATCAAGATTTCCTACAACTGCATCCAAAGGATGATTTTTTTAGAATTCTAGTTGATCTTGTTGGACTCCTCATGTATTAATCATGTTTTAATGATCACAAATCATATTCCTGCTAATTAATCTCAATCTTAATTGCACATCTTGCTAATGATATTCAGTCTCAATAATAACTACACATCATGTTTTAATGATAACAAATCTTATTGATGTTAATTACTCTCTTTATTACTTACAAGTCTTATGCATGATCAAAAATCTCACTTATATTATCAAGACTTTATATTTATGTTTCAACTTCTCTTACTCTCTAATGTTTAAGCTTAATCCATATTTTTCATATTACTATTTGAGTATAAATATAGATATTTGTCTAATTATGGACACACCGTGAAGGACACATCGTGACCCAGACACCGTGAAGGACACAGCGTGACCCAGACACCGTGAAGGACACACCGTGACCCAGACACCGTGAAGGACACACTGTGACCCAAATATTGTGAAGGACACACTGTGACCTAGACATCGTGAAGGACACACTATGACCCAGACACCGTGAGCTACACACTGTGACACGAAGACACTGTGAACCACATACCGTGAAGATTATACAGTGAATAAGACACTGTTTACATAATCACTATAAAAACCATTTCTTAACTTTTTCCAATATTATTTAAATAATGATAACGGTCATATTTGATGTTTTTAATGCAATTAATGTTTTTTAATGATTGTTGTTGGCATGTCAGGAAACTGTATCTCGTACCTATGAAAAGTGAATTATTCCAACTGCCAGAACGAGTGGAATATAAGGAAGATTGAGATGCAGTACACGTATAAAGTTTAAGAAGTGGTGTACAAGTGTGATGATATAACAAGAAGAACTTACATATGACCAATAGCATTGTGATGAAAAAAAAGAACAATCCTGATCAAGAAAGAGATTTCAAGACTTTCCAAGAACTCTCACGAGTGCAATCCAACACCACTGAAGAACACATGACGAATCACGAGATCATTTTCACTCCTGTAGAACACAAGCTAAACTACGACACTCTATTTTTCAACATAAAAAACCAAAGAAGGACTAAGAAGCAATTCTGCTGAATCCAACGAGTCTATAGATGCATTGATAATCACTAGAGCTTTCTAACCTCTTATCTATTCTCTCTAAGTGATTTTTTTATTTACTTTCGATCAGTGTGGTGTACACTGTATATCTCACACACACACTGTCACCTGCACTGAACTGGAGGATATCAACATCCTCCCTCTAAAAATCTTAACTCTTGTTTACCCACGTCAACTGTGGAAGAGGTCCTTGTGTGGCCTGATCTCTATTTTGTTTCCCACGAAGAATAGTGGTAGAGGTCCCTGCGTGGCCTGGACAGTTGTGTAAACTGTTGTTAACCCCGATCCAGGGTGTGGAACAAATTTTTATAAATTTGAGAGGACTAAGTCATGGCATGAGACTAAACCTCGTGTTATATCTGTTGTGCATCTTTAGTTTATGTTTAAATTATACTACATATATCTTTTATACTCCGCTGCTATTACTTTGAAATAAAAAACTATTTTTAAAGAAACATTGATAGTTAAATTAGCATGTGTTTACACTCATTGTAAATTAGTAGGTTAGTTTCAAAAGTTAGTTTGATCTTATGGTTAAATTAACTGAGACCTAATAAATCTTTGAGAAGCTAAGTGAACATTTACAATCTGTATAAATTCACTATAGTTTAACATGTTTTATAAATTGGGGGATTTTAAAGAGACAATATTTTAACAGAAATTTTAATTGGAACTCAATTCACCCCCCTCTTGAGTGTCCACTCTGACCAACATTTGGTATCAGAGGTTGTTTTTGTTTAAGGATTTTTTGAAATACTATGTTTTTTCAACTGTGATTTTAGTTGCATCTTTAAAGATCTTAAATTTCTTTTAGTTCTAAATTTTATCTCGTTAATTATACTTTCTAAAATCTAGCTATGGATAATAGACGAGAGGGTGCTGCTACTAACATGCCACCTTTCTTCAATGGTACAAACTATGCTCAGTGGAAGCTTAAAATGAAAATTCATTTAGAAAGCATGGGTTTTAATATTTGGACTGCTATAGAATCTCAATATACAATTCCAGAAACCGAAAGAACAACTTGGGATGAACCTAAAAAGACTACCTACAATCATAATTGTAAAGGTATGAATGCCCTATACTATGCTTTAGGAGATGAAGAGTTTAACAAAAATTTTGCTTGTAAAACTGCTTTGGAAATTTCGGCTACTTGAAGTGTTTCTCATGAAGGAACAACCAATGTTAAAGAAATGAGATTGAATACATATACTATTAAATATGACAATTTTAAAATAAAAATTGATGAACAAATTTCTGATATGTATCTCAGGTTCAATGAGATAGTCAATACAATGAATTCACTTGGTAAAGTTATTCCAGCAAAGGAACAAATTATGAGGACACTGAGATGTTTACCAGAACGATGGAGAGGAACATCTGTTTCAATTTGAAAATCATGTGACATTGGTTCTCTACCTATCAAGAAACTCATTGGTAAGCTTATGATGTATGAGGAAGAACTCAAAGTAAATAAAGAGGAAGAGGATGAACCAAAAAGGAAATTAGTGGCTTTCAAGACTACTGCTTCAAAGAACAAGGACAAAGAAAATGCTCAAATACAAACTGACAGTTCAATAAGTGAAAGCCCAGACTCTGATAGTGATGTTGAAATGGCTTAGATAGCGAGAATGTTTAAGAAATTTTATAGGAAGAAGAGATTTTTTAGAAAATCAAATTACAAAGGAAAGTATGAAAATAAGGGACATTGGAAGAAGGACTGGAAAAAGTTAGCTAAAAGTGATGAAGTTGTTTTCTATGAGTGCAAAAGAAAAGGACACATTAAATAAGACTCCCCAAAGCTAAAATTCAAGAAGAAATATGATTACAAGGAAAGTAAGTACAAGAAATCTATGAAGGCTACCTATAGTTCTTTTAAAGACTACACAAGTGAATCTGAAATGTCTGATTCTGAAAAGAATCGTGCCAACATGTGTTTCATGACAAACACATCTGAGGTAACCTTAGATACTTCTGTTTTAAATTCTTATTATTCTGGAGATGATGTGGAATCTAATTCAGATTCTGAAAACATGACTAGGGAGGAATTATTTTAATATAGTAATAAGCTGGAGGAGACATGCAATGAACTTAAAGATAAATACAAATTAGAAAAGAAACAGTATGCTCTCACTACTACTATTAAAACTGAACTTACTATTGAAAAAGAGAAGAATGCTCAACTGTTAAAGGAAAATACTGAACGGAAAATGTCAAATGAGAAACTTAGAAAGGACATAGAGAAGTTCACACATGTAAAGCATACACTAACTCAAATGCTAGGAAATCAAGTGGCACCAAAATAAACTACTAGAATAGGCTACAAACCTGGACAGAGATAGTTTACTAAGAATAGCTTTATTCCTAAATTTGGACAAAATACTACTAGTTCTAGTTCTGTAAATCCATATGCTTCAACTAGTTGTTCACTTAGTTATAAATCAAATAGAGTTTATCTTTAAAAATATATTGATTCTATAAATTATATGAGACCCATAAGAAAAATTTGGGTACCAAAATCATTTATTACTAACTTGTCTGGACCCAAGAAGATCTGGGTACCAAAATCATACTCTATCTAAAACTGTTTTATAGGAAAACTATTTGAAGAGTTCCCATAAGAAGACATGGTATTTGGACAGTGGATGTTCAAGACATATGTCTGGTGATTACTCAGGTTTCAAGAGTTTAATAAAGGTTGATGGAGGCTATGTCACATTTGGTGATAATTCTAAAGGAAAGATCATCGGCCTAGGCCAAATTGGTAACACTAATTCAGTTTTAATTTATAAAGTTTTATTTGTTTATGGACTTAAATATAACCTGTTAATTATTTCTCAATTATGTGATGATGGTTTTAATTTCATGTTTGAAAATGATTCTTGAAATGTTTTTAATTCTAAAAATGTTTTAGTATTTTCTGCTTTAAGAAATGTAAAATTTTATGTTGTTGATTAAAATTCCTTAGCTAAACAAAATGTTACCTGTTTAAATGCCTTTCATAAAGAGTCATGGTTGTGGAATAGGAGATTAGGACATTGAAATATGCACTCACTTAGGAAACTAACTAGGAAGAACTTAGTTAGAGACTTACCCAAACTTGAGTTTCCAAATGACAAAGTTTGTAATCCCTGTTAAAAGGGAAAGCAAAACAAAATCTCTTTCAAACCAAAGAAAGAAGTCTCAACTTCTCAACCTCTTGAGTTGGTTCACATGGATCTATTTGGACCATCTAGAGTTTCTAGCTTAAGTGGGAAGCACTGTGTCTACGTCCTATTAGATGAATTTTCTATATATACTTGGGTATACTTCTTATCTCACAAAAGTGAAGGTTGTTCTTATTTTTTCAAATACTCCAAGTATGTAGAAAACCTTAGTGGAATTAAGATTAAAACTCTAAGAAGTGATCATGGCCGTGAGTTTGAAAATAATGAATTTGAATCTTATTTCTCACACAATGGATATAATCATAACTTTTCTACTCCTAGGAAACCTCGGCAGAATGGTGTAGTAGAAAGAAGAAATAGAACCCTGCAAGAAATTTCTAGAACTATGCTTAATGAATATGACCTGCCTATTTACTTTTGGGATGAAGCTGTGAACACAGCTTGTTATATTATTTATAGAGTCTTAATTAGACATGTTCTTAATAAGACCCCATATGAGTTGTGGAATAATAGAAAACCTAAAGTAAGTTACTTTAGTGTCTTTGGCTGCAAAGTTTTTATTCTCAATACAAAAGATAATCTTGATAAGTTTGCCTCTAAGAGTGATGAAGGAATCTTTTTAGGACATTCTTTAACCAGAAAAGCCTATAAATCCTTTAATAAAAGAACCAAATGTGTGGAAGAATCTGTTCACATCAAGTTTGATGAAACTGATCCACATGAGTCTAAAACCTCACTTGAAAATCTTGAGGAAGATTTGAGTATTCTGAACCTTAATGATAAATCTAAAGAACCTACTGTAAGAACATCCAGTTTTGTACATATTCCAGAATCTACTACTATGGAACCCGAACCTATAGATGAAACTGAAATTTCTAGTCCTACCTTTTCTAGATCAACTAGAATTCTAAAGAATCATCCATTGGATGTTGTTGTAGGAAATATTGATAGAGGGACCCAGACTAGAGATTCTCTTAGAAATCAGGTTGAACATGAAGCCTTCTTGTCACAGCTTGAACCTAAAAACATTAATGATGATATTAATGATGAATTTTGGGTAATTTCTATGAAAGAAGAACTCAATCAGTTTGAAAGAAATAAAGTTTGGAATCTTGTTGAAAGACCTAATGACACTTTCACCATAGGCACTAAATAGGTGTTTAGAAATAAAGTAGATGAATCTGGAAACATAGATAGAAAAAAATCTAGGCTATTTGCACAAGGCTATATTCAAGAGGAAGGAATTGACTATGAGGAGACTTTTGCTCCTATAGCCAGATTAGAAGCTGTAAGGATTTTACTTGCTTATGATACACATCAAAATTTCAAACTATATCAAATGGATGTCAAGGGTGAATTCTTAAATGGAAATATTGCTGAGGATGTTTTTATTGAACAACCACCTGGATTCTCAAACCCTCATTTTCTAAATCATATTTTCAAATTATCAAAAGCTTTATATGGTTTAAAGTAAGCTCCAAGAGCTTGGTATGATAGATTAAGTACTTTTCTAATTTCTAAAAATTTTACAAAAGGTATAGCTGACCCTACTATTTTTATAAAATGAATTTCTAATGATGTTTTAGTTGTACAAATTTATGTAGATGATATTATTTTTGGATCTTCAAGAAATTCCCTATGTACTGATTTTTCTAAAATGATGCAAAATGAATTTTAAATGAGTTTAATGGGTGAACTCAAATTCTTTATTGGATTTCAAATATTTCAAAATGATGATGGAATTATTTTAACTCAAAGTAAATATACTAGAGATATTTTAAAAAAATTTGGATTGGATAGCACAAAAAGTAGTGACACTCCCATTAGTACCACTTGTAAGTTGGATCTTGATGAGGATGGTAAATCTTTTGATCAAACCACTTATAGAGGAATGATTGGAAGTCTACTCTACCTGACTGTTAGTCATCCTGATATTATGTTTAGTGTGTGTATGTGTGCTCATTTTCAAGCAAACCCTAAAGAGTCGCATTTAAATGCTGTAAAGAGAATATTCAAATACCTCAATCATACTCTCAATTTTGGACTGTTCTATCCCAAAGGACAATCATTTGAACTAGTTAGTTATTCTGATATTGATTTTTCTGGATGTAAGTTAGATAGAAAAAGTACCTCTGGAACATGTCATCTTTTAGGCAAGTCACTAGTATCATGGTGTAGTAAGAAACAAAATTCTGTTGCATTATCTACTACAGAATCTGAATACATAGTTGCTGGAAGTTGTTGTGCGCAAATTTTGTGGATAAAACACACATTACTAGACAATGGAAATCAATTCAGATAGGTCACAAAAAATTTTGACAACACAAGTGCTATTAATATTTCTATGAATCCTGTTTCTCATTCTAGGACAAAACATATTGATGTAAGACATCACTTTTTAAGGGATCGTTATCAAAAAGGTGATATCACTTTAGAATTTATTGGTAATGAATATCAACTTGTTGATATATTCACTAAACCATTAAGTTATAAAATATTAGACTACATCATACATGATCTTGGTACGATTAATCATAAATAGATATCTTACTGATTTTAATGCTCAATACTTTACTGTATTTTACTTTACGGTTTCATGACTCGCTGTTTTACAGTTACTATTTCATGCTTACGGTCTCACAGTTTAACACCTTGTACTCACAGTGTGTCACTTAACTGTCTCACCGTGACTACACATAATGGTCACTGTCTCACCGTGACTGCACAGAATGGTCACTGTCTCACCGTGACGAGCACCAACTGTCTCACCGTGATGACTTTTTTTCATCAAACCATAGTGCCAACTCATGGTCTCACCGTGAAGATTATTTATACTCTTATTTTAACTCGTATCATGGTAATTTTTATTTCACCGCTATTTCATTTCCCTCATTTTTGTTTTTATGACATTTGACATTCCCAAATGATAAAACTTAAGGGTTTCATTCGATTCCTTACCTGAATTCTCTCCTGAAACTTCTCATTCTTGAAAACCTTCTCTTCCCTCTCGCCTGAACCTTCAGTGGATGCCAAGGATGAAGCGTCCATCTTCACCCTCATCTGAGAAGTGCAGCTCTATGAAACAGAAAAGGATACCGAGGATAGCTCCCGAAGGACCTCTAAACCCAAACTTGGTAAGCCGTATTGTTGTACCTGAAAAAGAAGTTTGCCTGGAGTGGTTGTTGTCTATAAAGTCGTTAGTTTTGAAAGTTTTAAGAGAACAATGATGGCCTAAATGGTTCTATGGACAAAATCGACCGATTTACCTGAGGATGGTATCTCAATTCTACCAATATGTGAAGTTTTCCTTTGATTTTGGAGAAAGTGTTATGGTGACCAGCTATATCAATGGTCAGATTTGTTCCTTCTCTTCAAGGATGTGGGCTGCATGCCTAAGAATTCCACATGAAGGAGAATATGAAGACTACCAGAGAGACCCTCCTCCATCTTCTGATATCTTTAATCTGGAGAATGCTTTGGAAATCTTGACTGGAAATGGAACCAAGCGAAGGGCCATAGCTGCTGAATTATATGGGGAGACAAGACTTCTTTTCAAATTTGTTCAGAATTTGATTATTCCTAGAAAAGGGGATTTTGCTGTAATGAAGTATCAGGATGTTTTCCTGATTCACTTGTTGAATAATGGCCATAAGATCAACCTATGAAAGTATGTTATTAACCATATCTGTGAGCTGATCAAATACACTTCCAAATCCACCTCCCTATTTTACTCAAGGATGATTTTATCCATGTTCGTTTACAAAGGGATGGTTGAACCGAATGAATAAAAGTTAGAGGACTTCGATTTCTGCTTATCCATGCCTATCATAAGAGGTATGAAGATAAGGTGGAACCCCTAGAAGAAGTAGTGGGTTGATGATAATGTTTAACTATATAAAAAGTTTAATCCTGTTGATTATCCAAGAAGATCTAAGAATTTATCTGATCCTAGTTTGGAACCAGATGAAGTGGCTGAGTATTCAGAAGAAGAAGAAGAAGAAGAGGAAGTAACAGCTGAAGTATCAACTAGAGAAGAAGCTAGAAGACCTCCAATGGAAACAGTTTTGGTTGAAAAAGAAAGGGTTGTTGTCCCTGATGTTATCCCTACTGAAATACCTCAATAAGAGGAAGTTGTTGTTGGTTTGAGAGAAGAGGAAGCTCCTACTTCTAGTGAGGATGTCAATCTAGAAACTTATCCGAATGCTGGAAGGAAATTGGTTTTTCCTGATTCAGAATAGCAAGCAACCATAGAGATAGATCCTGTTGAAGAGGATCTCCCTATTGAGAAAAAAGCAAGTCTGGAAGCTCAACTTGTGGAACAATCAGTTCCCGAGATAATTCCCTCTGCTGAAGAGAGGATGGAAATTTCCTTTCAGCTGTCAAGGAAAGAGTTTGCTGAAGATATTAGAGATGATCCTGTGGATCTTGATCATGTTGCAGAGCCTATAGTCTCTGAAATGGAAGCACAATTTTAGGGGGAGTAACCTCAAAACCTTGAGATTGTGGAAGCTAGAACTATTGAAGCTTCTCAACCTACTGTCACATATTCTGTGTACACTCGGTATGAGTTCCCAAGCTTTTATGATGTGAATGAGTCATAGTAAGTGACTAAAACTGGAATGGATCTTTTTTCTCTTTTTCAACTGAAGTCTGTAGCTCATCCAGAACCAGTACCAAAACTAGATCCTCAATCAGAATCTGAATATGTGTCTGAAGATGACTCTGAACCGCAACCAGAACCTGAACCTCTACCTTTACCTGCACCCTTACCCGAGAATCTATCTTTTGTAACTAAGGATGATATGAAATTATTTAGAGAGACTATCTTGGCTAGTGTTGAGAAGTTTTCATCCACTCAACCTCATCCTGTGACTCCGTTAAGTTAAGAAGATGCCTCAATTCTGATGGAAAATATTATATTGCATATTCAACCAAGGATGATCTGTGAAATTCAAGAAGTCAGGGTTGAAAATCGGTTTCTTATTACTGATGTTGAAAATTTGAAAGGTTTGGTGGAAAACCTGCAATCAAAACTTTCTTCAAGATCAGAGCATGTGCCTGCTCCTACTTCTACTCCCGCACCTGTTGATGCTTCTCTTGAGCCAACTGATTCCACCCATTTTAGGGAAATTGTGTCTCAAGTGCATCCATATCTACTATCTTTTGATGAAAAGATTGAAAAAAGACACACCAAGATGTTGGAACGTATGAGGGAGCTTGTAGAAAATCTAAATAAACACATAGATGAGTACACTGGATGCCTGCAAAAAGTTCTCAAAAAGCTCAAAGTTCTATCCAAAGTTGTAAAAGTTTATCCTGCTTCAGGTCAACCTTCTGTTCCTCATTTGGATGATTCTCTGCTGAGATCCATAATCAAGGAATAACTTCAGAATGCCTTCAGTGGCTTGGATCTATCCTCTTTTTCAGAAGTGGTTAAGAAAAGTGATCGAGCATTGGACTTGGTTCGAGTTAATTCTAAGATAGCCAATGATGCTCAACATGAGATCACTAAGAAAATTGACTTTTATCTCACTTGGATTTTCTCCAAAAGTGATATGACAAATCACTTTAGATATCTTGTAGAAAACTTGAAAATTCCTCTTTTAAATCAAGATTTTAAAGCTCAAGTTCAAAAACTTACAGAGTTCACCAGATTGTTTGAAAAATTCATGGAGAATAAGGACGATTTTGAAAAGGCTATGCAATATGGTGGTGAAATCATTACTGATTTCATCAATATTCTAAATCCATATCTTCATGTTCAGAGTACTACTATAGTTGCTCCATCTGTTGCACCCCTTAGACCTATTCTACCTGCCTTAGCCTCAACTACCATGTCAGTCAGCCAAGCTCTTTCTCAGATCCGGCCAGTCATTCTTGACCAACCATAGCCTAGATCTTCTACTACTCCTGCTTTGTCTCCATTTGTTTTTGAAGGTCTACCCTTACGCTCTTTGTCTACCACATCTATGCCTTCTTCTACTTAAACACCATCTCTTGCTGCTGATAAAGGCAAGGAAAATGTCGATCCCTGATGACTCCAGGGACTGTTTTCATTTTGATGGGATGTATCTTGTTGTTCAATGTTTTTATTTCTCCATTATGTTTTATTCTGAACCTTTTCAATGACAAATGCAGTGTTTCCCTCATTTATCTCTGCTTTTTGATCATCCCAAAAGGGGGAGAAACACTACAAGTATCAGTAATATAATAAGATATGTTTTTATCGAATCTATTATTCTTTAATTTTTGCTATTCTAATATGCTATTTTCTTTAATGTTGCATTTCATTTATATTTTGACTATACATGATTTGTGATCATCAAAAAGGGGGATATTGTTGGACTCCTCATGTATTAATCATGTTTTAATGATCACAAATACTATTCCTGCTAATTAATCTCAATCTTAATTGCACATATTTCTAATGCTCTCCAGTCTCAATAATAACTACACATCATGTTTTAATGATAACAAATCTTATTGATGTTAATTACTCTCTTTATTATTTACAAGTCTTATGCATGATCACAAATCTCACTTATATTATCAAGCCTTTATATTTATGTTTCAAATTATCTTACTCTCTAATGTTTAAGCTTAATCCATATTCTGCATATTACTGTTTAAGTATAAATACAGATATTTGTCTAAGTATGGACTCACCGTGAAGGACACACCATGACCCAGACATTGTGAAGGACACACCGTGACCTAGACACCGTGACCCAGGCACCGTGAAGGACACACTGTGACCCAGGCACCGTGAAGGACACACCATGACCCAGACACCGTGAAGGGCACACCATGACTCAGATACCATGAGCTACACACCGTGACATGGAGACATCGTGAACCACATACCATGAAGACTATACCATGAAGAAGACACCATTTAAATAATCACTGTGACTCTGTTTCTTAACTTTTTTTCAATATTATTTAAATAATGATAACGGTCATATTTGATGTTTTTAGTTCCATTAATGTTATTTAATGATAGTTATTGGCATGTCAGGAAACCGTATATCATACCTATAAAAATTGAATTATTCCTACTGCCAGAACTAGTGGAATATAAGGAAGATTGAGATGCAGTACACATATAATGTGTAATCAGTGGTGCACAAGTGTGATGATACAACAAGAAGAACTTAGATATGCCCAAGAGCATTGTGATGAAAAAAAAATAACAATTATGATCAAGAAGAAGATTGTAAGACTTTCCAAGAACTCTCATGAGTGCAATCCAACACCACTGAAGATCACACGACAAATAAAGAGATAATTTTCACTCCTGTAGAACACAAGATAAACTATGACACTCTGTTTTTCAACAGAAAAACCATAGAAGGAATAAGAAGCAATTATGCTGAATCCAACGAGTCCAGAACTGCATTGCTAATTACTAGAGCTTTCTAAACTCTTAAATATTCTCTATAAGTGATTTTTTTATTTACTTTCGAGCTGTGTGGTGTACTCTGTATATCTCACACACACACTGTCTTCTACACTGAACTGGAGGATATCAAAATCCTCACTCTAAAGATCTTAACTCTTGTTTACCCACGTCAACTATGGAAGAGGTCCTTGTGTGGTCTGATCTTTGTTTTGTTTCCCACGAAGAATAGTGGTAGAGGTCCCTGCATGTCCTGGACAGTTGTGTAAACTGTTGTTAACCTTGATCCAAGGTGTGGATCAAATTTATATAAATTGGAGAGTACTAAGTCTCGGCTTGAGACTGAACCTCTTGTTATATATTTTGTGTATATTTAGTTTAAGTTTAAATTATACTACATATATATTTTATACTCCACTATTATTACTTTGAAATAAAAAACTATTTTTAAAGCTACATTGATAGTTAAATTATCAATTGTTTACACTCATTGTAAATCATTAGGTTAGTTTCAAAAGTTAGTTTGATCTTATGGTTAAATTAACTGAGACCTAATCAATCTTTGAGAAGCTAAGTGTACATTTACAATCTTTATAAATTCTCTGTAGTTTAACTTGTTTTATAAATTGGGGGATTTTAAAGAGACAATACATTAACAAAAATTTTAATTGGAACTCAATTCACCCCCTATTGAGTATCAACTCCGACCAACAGATCTAGTAAAGGTAGGACTAGAAATTTCAGGTTCATCTATAGGTTTGGGTTCCATAGCAGCAGATTCTGGAATATGTCTAGAACTGAATGTTTTTACATCAGGTTCTTTAGATTTATCATTAAGGTTCAGAATACTCAAATCTTCCTCCAGATTTTCAAGTGAGGTTTTAGGCTCATGTGGATCAGTTTCATCAAACATGATGTGAACAGATTCTTCCAAAAATTTGGTTCTTTTATTAAAGACTCTATAGGCTTTGCTGGTTAAATAATATCCTAAAAATCTTCCTTCATCACTCTTAGAAGCAAACTTATCAAGAATATCTTTTGTATTGAGAATAAAACCTTTACAGCCAAAGACTCTAAAGTAACTAACTTTAGGTTTTCTATTATTCCACAACTCATATGGGGTCTTCTTAAGAACAAGTCTAATTAAGACTATATTAATAATATAACAAGTTGTGTTAACTGCTTCAGCCCAAAAGTAAATAGGCAGGTCATATTCATTAAGCATAGTTCTAGCATTTTCTTGCAGGGTTCTATTTCTCCTTTCTACTACACCATTCTGTTGAGGTGTCCTAGGAGAAGAAAATTTATGATTATAGCCATTGTGTGAGCAATAGGATTCAAATTCATGATTTTCAAACTCACAGCCATGATCACTTCTTAGAGTTTTAATCTTAAGTCCACTAAGGTTTTCTATAGACTTGGAGTATTTAACAAAATAAGAACAAGCTTCACTTTTGTTAGCTAAGAAGTATACCCAAGTATATCTAGGAAAGTCATCTACTAGGACATAGACATAGTGATTCCCATTTAAGCTAGAAACTCTAGATGGTCCAAATAGATCCATGTGAACCAACTCGAGAGGTTGAGAAGTTGAGACTTCTTTCTTTGGTTTGAAAGAGATTTTGTGTTGCTTTCCCTTTTGATAGGGATTACACACTTTGTAATTTGGAAACTCAAGTTTGGGTAAGTCTCTAACTATGTTCTTCCTAGTTAGTTTCCTAAGTGAGTGTATATTTCAGTGTCCTAATCTCCTATTCCACAACCATGACTCTTTATGAAAGGCATTTAAACAGGTAACATTTTGTTTAGCTAAGGAATTTAGATCAAAAACATAAACATTTTCATTTATTAAAGCATAAAATACTAAAACATTTTTAGAATTAAAAACATTACAAGAATCATTATCAAACTTGAAATTAAAACCATCATCACATAATTGAGAAATACTTAACAGATTATATTTAAGTCCATCAACAAATAAAACTTTAGAAATTAAAACTGAATTAGTGTTACCAATTTGAACTAGGCCGATGATCTTTCCTTTAGAATCATCACCAAAGGTGACATAGCCTCCATCAAACTTTATTAAACTTTTGAAACATGAGTAATCCCCAGACATATGTCTTGAACATCCACTGTCCAAATACCATGTCTTCTTATGGGAACTCTTTATGCAGGTTTCCTACAAAACAGTTTTAGATAGAGTATGATTTTTGTACCCAGATCTTCTTGGGTCCAGACAGTTTAGCAATCAATGATTTTGGTACCCAAATTTGTCTTATGGGTCTCATATAATTTACAGAATCAATAGATTTTGAAAGATAAACTCTATTTGATTTATGACTAAGTGAATAACTAGTTGATGCATATGGATTTCCAGAACTAGAACTAGCAGTATTCTGTCCAGATTTGGGAATAAATCTATTCTTAGTAAACTGTCTCTGTCCAGGTTTGTAGCCTATGCCAGTAGTGTATTTTGGTGCCACTTTCGTTCCTAGAATTTGAGTTAGTGTATCCTTTCCAGTTGTGAACTTATCTAAGTCCTATCTAAGTTTCTCATTTGACATTTTTAGTTCAGTATTTTCCTTTAACAGTTGAGAATTCTTCTCTTTTTCAATAGTAAGTTCAGTTTTAACAGTAGTAGTGAGAGCATGTTGTCTCTTTAATGATTTTTATATATCCTTAAGTTCATTTCATGTCTCCTCCAGCATATTACAATATTCAAATAATTCCTCACTAGTCATGTTTTCATAATCCAAATTAGATTCTGCATCATCTCTAGAATAATAAGAATTTAAAACAGAAGTATCTATGGTTACCTCAGATATGTTTGTCATGAAACACATGTTGGCATGATTCTTTTCAAAATCAGACATTTCAGATTCACTTGTGATGTCTTCAGAAGCACTCCAGGTAGCCTTCATAACTTTCTTTTACTTATTGTCCTTGTAATCATATTTCTTCTTGACTTTTAGCTTTTAGGAGTCTTCTTTAATCTGTCCTTTTCTTTTTCACTCATAGTAAACAACTTCATCACTTTTATCTGACTTTTTCTAGTCCTTATTCCAATGTCCCTTATTGTCATACTTTCCTTTGTAATTAGATTTTCTGAAAAATCTCTTCTTCCTATAAAATTTCATAAACCTTCTGGCTATCTAAGCCATTTCAGCATCACTATCAAAGTCTGAGATTTCACTTGTTGAACTGTCAGTTTGTATTTGAGATTTTTCTTTGTCCTTGTTCTTTGAAGAAGTGGTCTTGAAAGCCACTTATTTCCTTTTTGGTTCATCCTCTTCCTCTTTTTTCACTTTTAGTTCTTTCTCATACATCATAAGCTTACCAATGAGTTCTTTGATAGGTAGATCATCAATTTCACATGATTCTCTAATTGAAACAGATGTGCCTCTCCATCAGTCTAGTAAACATCTTGGTATCCTCATAATTTTTTCCTTTGTTAGAATAGCTTTACCGAGTGAATTCATTGTATTGACTATCTCATTGAACCTCAGATACATATCAGAAATTGGTTCATCAGTTTTCATTTTAAAATTTTCATATTTAATAGTATATGTATTCAATATCATTTCTTTAACATTGGTTGTTACTTCATGATAAACACTTAAAGTATCCCAAATTTCAAAAGCATTTTTACAATTAGAAATTATTTTAAACTCTTCATCTCCTAAATCACAGTATAGGGTATTCATAGCTTTACAATTATTATTGTAGGCAGTCTTTGTAGGTTCATCCCAAGTTGTTCCTTCGGTTTCTGGAATTTTATATTGAGATTATATAGCATTCCAAATATCAAAACCCATTATTTATAAATGAATTTTCATTTTAAGCTTCCACTGAGCATAGTTTGTACCATTGAAGAAAGGTGGCCTGTTAGTAGAAGCACCCTCTAGTCTATTGTCCATAGATAGATTTTAGAAAGTATAATTAAAGAGATATAATTTAAAACTAATAGAAATTTAAGATCTATAAAGATGAAACTAAAATCACAGCTGAAAAAACAGAGTATTTCAAAAATTCTTAAACAAAAACAACCTCTGATACCAAATGTTGGTCGGAGTGGATACTCAAGAGGGGGTGAATTGACTTCCAATTAAAATTTCTGTTAAAATATTGTCTCTTTAAAATCCCCCAATTTATAAAACAAGTTAAACTGTAGTGAATTTATAAAGATTGTAAATTTTCACTTAGCTTCTCAAAGATTGATTAGGTCTCAGTTAATTTAACCATAAGATCAAACTACCTTTTGAAACTAACCTACTGATTTACAATGAGTGTAAACACTTGCTAATTTAACTATCAAAGTATCTTTAAAAATATTTTTGTATTTCAAAGTAATAGCAGCGGAGTATAAAAGATATATGTAGTATACTTTAAACATAAACTAAAGATGCATGACAGATATAACAAGAGGTTCAGTCTCAAGCTTAGACTTAGTCCTCTCAAATTTATATAAATTTGATCCACACCCTAGATCGGGGTTAACAATAGTTTACACAACTGTCTAGGCCACGCAGGGACCTCTACTATTGTTCTTCGTGGGAAACAAAACAGATATCAAGCCACACAAGGACCTCTTCCATAGTTGACGTGGGTAAACAAGAGTTAAGAGTTTAGAGTGAGGATTTTGATATCCGCTAGTTCAGTGCAAAAGACAGTGTGTGTGAGAGATATACAGAGTACACCACACTACTCGAAAGTAAATAAACAAATCCCTTAGAGAGAATAGATAAGAGTTTAGAAAGCTCTAGTGATTAGCAATGCAGCTCTAGACTCGTTGGATTTAGCAGAATTGCTTATTAGTCCTTCTCTTGTTTTCTGTTGAAAAACAGAGTTTTGTAGTTTATCTTGTGTTCTACAGGAGTGAAAATGATCTCTTTATTCATCGTTTGTTCTTTAGTGGTGTTGGATTTCACTCATGAGAGTTCTTGGAAAGTCTTACAATCTCCTTCTTGATCAGGATTGTTCTTTTTGTTCAGCATAGTGCTCTTGGGCAAATGTAAGTTCTTCTTGTTTTATCGTCACACTTGTGCACCACTTCTTACACTTTATACGTGTACTGCATCTCAATCTTCCTTAAATTCCACACGTTCTGGCAGTAGGAATAATTCACTTTTCATAGGTATGAGATACGGTTTCCTGACATGCCAACAACTATCACTAAATAACATTAATTTCATTAAAAATATCAAATATGATCGTTAGCATTATTTAAATAATATTGAAAAAAAGTTAAGAAATGGTGTCACAGTGATTATGTAAATGGTGTCTTCTTCACGTTATAGTCTTAACGGTATGTGGTTCACAGTGTCTTCGTGTCACGGTGTGTAGCTCACGGTGTTTGGGTCACGGTGTGTCCTTCATGGTGTCTGGGTCACGGTGTGTCCTTCAGGGTGTCTGGGTCACGGTGTGTCCTTCACGGTGCCTGGGTCACGGTGTGTCCTTCACGGTGTGTCCATACTCAGACAAATAGATGTATTTATACTTAAACAGTAATATACAGAATATGGATTAAGATTAATCATTAGAGAGTAAGAGAAGTTGAAACATAAATATAAAGTCTTGATAATATAAGTGAGATTTGTGATCATGCATAAGACTTGTAAATAATAAAGAGTGTAATTAACATCAATAAGATTTTTTATCATTAAAAAATGATGTATAGATATTAGTGAGACTGAAGATCATTAGCAAGATGTGCAATTAAGATTGAGATTAATTAGTATAAATAGGATTTGTGATCATTAAAACATGATTAATACATGAGGAGTCCAACATTTTCTTTTAAGATATGGAGACACTATCTCTATGGTGAGAAATGTGAGATATATACCGATCACAAGATTTTGAAGTATATTTTTTCAAATAAAGAACTCAACATGAGGAAAGATGATGGATTTAACTACTCAAAGATTATGATTTCACTACATGAGGAAGGAAAATAAGGTGGCAGATGTTTTGAACAGAAAGGATAATGGAGTTTTGAACAAAATGAGAGTTGAAAGGGATCCTATGCTCATGGATCTAGTAAAGTTGGATATGGGAATAATCATGGAAGGTGAAACATCAATTCTTTTTCAGATGGTTTCCAAACCATCTTTACTATAAAGGATAAAAATTTCTCAGACTGATGATGAGGAGTTTCAAAATAAAATTAAAGCTGTTAATGATGGGAGATTGATTGACTTTTTATATGAAGATGGGATTTTGAAATTTGGGAGGAGGTTTTGTGTTTCTGATATACCTGATCTAAAAATGGAATTGTGGGATGATGCTCATATATCCAATTTCTCTATACACCCTGGTAACACTAAGATGTATAGAGATTTGAAGGAAAATTTTGGTGGGATAACCTGAAGAGGGATATTGCTGATTATGTGTCAAGATGTATGATTTTTCAATAGGTTAAGGCTAGAAGACAACATCCCGGGGGAGTCATGCAACCTCTTCTCATACCAGGGTGGAAATGGGATGATATTATGATGGGATTTTTCATGGGACTACCAAATAATCCTAGAAGGAATGATGCAATATGGGTCATTGTTGATCATCTTACCAAGTCAGAACATTTTCTTGCTATAAGAAAAGATTTACCACTTGAACGTTTAGTAATACTATATATTAATGAAGTTGTAATACTTCATGGATCACCCCTATGAATTATTTCTGATCATGATCCATGTTTTACATCAAGATTCTTGAAAAGTCTTCCGAAGGCCCTGGATACTGAACTTCGTTTGAGCATTGATTACCACCATCTTGCTGATGGACAATCAGAACTGACTATTCAAACCTTAGAAGACATGTTGAGATCTACCTCACTTAACTTTCATGGTATGTGGGATCAATATTTACCTCTGGTATAATTTTCCTATAACAATAGCTTCCATTCAAGTATTCCTATGGAACCTTATGAAGTGTTATACGGAAATATATGTCTCACACCAACTTTTTGGGATGATGTTGGTAAAAGAAAACTCATATGCATAGAACATGTTCAAGAAACAATGGAAAAGGTGAAGATTATCCAAACCCACATCAAAGAATCTCAAAGTAGGAAAAAGAGTTATACCGATAAATGAAGTAAGGGTTTGGAATTTCAAGTATGATATCATGTTTTATTAAAGGTATCTCCATGGAAGGGTGTTGTACGATTCAGTAAGAAGGGTAAATTAAGTCCCAGGGACATCGGACCTTTCGAAATTCTAGATCAAATTGGTGTTGTAGCTTACCGTTTGGAAATGCCTACAAGTCTCTCCAAAGTCCATGATGTATTCCACATATCACTGTTGAGAAAATACATGTCTTACCCAACGCATGTACTCACCTATGAAAAAATAAAACAGGAACCCGATATGTCTTACTGTGAAGAGTCTTTCAAGATTCTTGATACCAGAGAAAAATTGTTGAGAAACTGGACAACTTGTCTATTAAAAGTTCTATGGAGAAACCATAAGATGGAAGAGGTAATGTGAGGACCTGAGGAACTTATGATGAAGAAACACCCGAATCTTTTTATGAAGTAGTATTCTAGAAATTTCTAGGACAATATTATTTGAAGGAGGGAATAATGTAACACCCTAAGATTCCACGGTACATTTCTCTTTGAATAACTCAATAGCTTGTGTTGTACGCAACTTTGAGTTCTAGCACACCACGACCAATCAAACTAGCCATTATGAAAACTAATACCCACTTTTTGAAATTTTATAAATTTTATTTATCAAAATAGACTTCATTTTTGGATTTGGAATATCGAAATTATCTTAGGTTGAATTTTTGGTGTTTTTCTGAAAGCTTTCAATATTTGATGAATAGTTAAAACACTATGTTATTGTTTAAAACCTAATTTTTATTTAAATAATTATTTATTTTATTTAAATTTATTTTAGGTCAAAATAGATACGTAATACCTATATAATTTCAATTCAATTCATTGGATTCATTTTATTATAAAATTAGATGTATAAAATTTTATTGAACATTTTAACATCTTTTACCAACCTTCTAGGCACATTTTCAAATTTTCATAAAACATAATTTTACTACTTCTATGAATTGAATTTCAAAATTATTAGAGACACAGTTGAAATTAGTAAGTAAAATTTTGTTTGATAGGATGAAAATAATTTTTGGTGAATAGTAACTTTTGAAATTTATTTTCCACGGTTAAAAGTAAATAGGGTAATTAAAGGTAGAAATGATATTATAATTACCCTAAAACATGTCCTAATTCTATTGGATAAGTTTTTTTCGAACAAAATAAACCTTATGAATAAAATATGATCCTATTTACTCCACTTGGATTAGATTAGGAAATTTATTATTATTTTATTTAAAGAAGAGTTAAAAGTGTTAAATTCAAAGTTTAATAACTAAGCCATTTTTATATAGGGTTATACAATTGATAAATTAGACTATAAATATTCATTAGAAATATAAATCAATTTCAAAATTAATTTTATTTTATTTAACATATTTATATATTAAATAATTAAATTTATTTACAACACAATGATGATGTAGTAATTACCTTATTAATGAAAGATTAAAATAATTGATATTATAAATATCCACATAAATGTAAATTGAGACTTTGGATGCATTACACTAATTTTATAGGTTAATATGGAATTTTTGGTTTGATATAATTTATTTTTTTAGAAGTAATAATTTTTTTTACTTAAAAAAAACAAATACTAAATAGTGTCAAAATTGATATTAATGAGTTTTTAAAAATAAATACTATATTATTAATTGATATAATATTCTAAAAAATAAAAGGGTTGGTCAAAGGACTTATATAAGGTTATATATGTCAATAATGAACCACTTTTCATTTTATTGGCTTTTTATAGTATGTTTATTAACCTTTTATTATAATAATACAAGAATACATGGTAAAAGTTAAACTATTTAACTAAGAGTTAACTTTAAAAGATAAGGTTAATATGGTGACCTAAACCTATCTAAAACCTATTGGTTGAGAATTTTGTCGATCCAAACCCACTTTATCCTCGAAAAAAATCATTTTTGAGCCATTATAAATAAAATATGATTGTATACTAAATTAATATTTCAAGCTTTTCATAAAGTGACCCTCACCTCTCTTATAAAAGGGTACCCCCCCCCCCCCTTCTCTTAATATCACACCTCTAAAGCCATTTGGATCGGCCAAACCCTACTCAAATATTTTCCAAAATACCCTCAATTTAACTTATATGCCTTAATTTGATCATAATCCTACCTAAAGATCCATTTTGATCAAATCAATAGGAAGCACCCGAAGAAGAGGTAATAATTTCATCACCTCTTTCAAAGTTCTTTTCTTCTTACACTTCCTCTTTCTTTTTTGTTTCCATACCAAAATAATAAATCTAGTACCTTATACTTAATGTGATTTTATTATAAATATTCTTCAACCATATTCATTATTCTATCCATCCTATGAATGACAAAGTCACCATACGTGCGTATGTACGGCTTACCGTCTCAACGTCGTGGTGTAGTTTGTTATTCAACACTTAATTATTTGGATGGGTATAATAATGAGTATAATTTTTATAAATAATAAATATACCATGTTAATTATTATTTATATATGATATATTATCCAATTACATACTATTTCTCTATCAATAGAATGATATTGTCGCTCGTGCATGCGTATGGATTACTATCTTCACGAACGCGATGAGATTCATTCCCCATCGTAACCATTCGAGAATAACTTTAATTTTATGATTGAAAATAATGTTTAATAACTTAATATAATTATGTAAATGAATAAAATACATCCTATCTATAACAATCATGACTTATGTAACAAAACATATAAAGGAAAATGAATCAGTTAACACCCGAAACAATTATACTACTGAAATATCATTAACAAATAAATATTAGAAGATAATATATTATATCATATTTTTATATTTGGTTCTTGTATGATTTAATAAAAATTATTTAACTATTATACAGGATGTTAATGTTCCCTTGAATAAGAAAAATTTCAAGGTAAGGGGTTTTCATCTCACTCCTTATTCCCGTGAGATTCATGCTATATTTCCACTATTTTCTTTTGTGTGGTGTATGTACTACCCATGATTGTATTATTTATATAATATAATTTAATTTATGGGTATTTAAATATTCTTTGTATGATCCTTATTTTATAGGGTTTATGTTTTGTAAATTAACAAATAGTTAAGGGTTAATTTTACAATCTCTTTATTATCTGAGGTTGTTTATATATAAGCAGATACTGGGAATTCTTTATCATCCTCATCTGTTTTTCTTAAAAATTTATTTAAAAACATTTTTATTATTTCCTATAATATGGTTTAAAGTCATTTATACCCCTATTTTACATTTTATAAAAAAAAATAGTGGAATATTTATGTTGATTTACAAACAAGGTATTTTATGACCTTTTCGACAAATTAAGTTAAGTATGTTTTTTTAACTTATACAACAGGTGCGGATATTTTCCTCTGTTATAAGACCTTTGAAGCTTACCTTAAAATATTGTAAGAATATTTTCAAAATAAATTGTTTCTTTTTTAGTTATGTTACTTTTAAATGATTTCAAAATAGAAAGAGATCTTTCTCTCAAATAGTTTTGATTTTATATATGTCAACATCCTTTGAAGGATTTTACACTTGTTTGATGTTGATTTATTATGAAAAAATCTTCCATATTGTATTGAAGGTTTTTTAATATTTTTGACTGTGGATGTTTTATTTTTATACCATTCATGGTTTATGGTTAAAGTATTAACATTTCATATACTAGTTTTAATACTAATTTTTATGTTATGTTTCAACCTTTTCATATAAGGAATGCATTGGACTTAGTAAGTGACGGGTGGAGCCCGCTATAGCTCCCCGGTGCATTGGTAGGTATCATGAGACAGACTAGTGTCTTGGCATAGGGCCTTGACAAAATATTATTTGTAGTCTTTGCACGATGGCTTTACTATGAGGTTATGATGTCCGACATTATGCATTCCATCATTATGAAATTGGCTATTGATATTACATGTGATTATTCTACTAGTAGAATATCCATGTGAATAAGTAAATGGAATTATTTGATTTATCTTTTCCATATTATGCTAAATTATATGTTTAAAAGGCATGTGTTTTAGTCTTATACATTTCCATAAATGTTTATGCTTATTTATGATAGTTTCTGTTATATTTTTGTCCTTACTGAGCATCTGATCACTCCTTTCTATGTTTTATTTTTCCCAGGATGCGAAGAAGTATATTACGATTAACCTATAGGAATAGGATAAGGGATATGTGTGTGTTCAAAGGTGACACAATGTTGTTGTTTTTCCATTTCCTAATGTAATTAAAAACTTATGTATGTATCTAGTACTTCCAAGGCTACTAAACCAATCGGTCTTTCGAGACTTGATCTCTTGTGATCATGTCAATGTTATGTAATAATTCACCGACTCTTGGTAACTAGGATCGGGACATTACATCCAACACATAAAAAACATGATTACATAGAAGAAAATTTTGGTAGATGTGATGAGTAGGGTATTAAATATGATAATATAAAAATCTAATCTACCAAAATGGATTTCATATAATAAGAAATTAATGTGAATTTAGAAGTATTAAGAAGAAATATCATGTTTTTATGAAGTTTCATTGAAATATATAAAAATAATCAAGTCATGGATACTTTATAGTGGATGTTCCTCACATATTATTGGTGACACAAATTTTTTGAGAAATATTGAGAATCATGATGAGGGATTAATGAATTTAAAAATGATTTTTCCCATAAAATAAATGGATTTGGATTGCTAATACTTCATGTGAAAAATCCAAATTCTGATGATGTATTAATTTTTGAAGTGTTGGAGCATAATTAACTTACTGTTAGTCAAATATATGATAATGTACATGAGATTGTATTCAATAATGATTCATGTTTCATCAAAAGAACAAAATATAGAAGCATTTTTACTCAAGGAAAAAAGATATAATGATAATATATTTAAAATTGATGAGCTTATCAATTCATGTTACTTTTTTTCCAAATATGAAACAACTTATGAAATAGAATGCTTGATAATTTTTACTAAATATATATGAGTAAGATTTTAAAACATGATATTATAAGATATATTTCCCTAAATAGAGATATAAATGATATCTGTGAAACCTACTAAAAAGCGAAAATGGATCAAGGTTCTCATAAAGGAGTGTGCATCTTGTCTACCAGACCAGTTAAGCTTATTCATACTAACTTATTTGGTCCTGTGAGACAAAATTATACCAGATTTGATCTATATTTTATTTCATTCAATGATGATTATACTTATTTAACTAATTTTATGTTTATCAAGAAAAAGTTATAATATGTTTCAATGTTCAAAATATCTAAAAGATATACTACTATGGAGTTGGTACTCTACATTAAGAAAATAAGATCAGATAATGGAAAATATTTTACATGTGATTTTTTTAAACTTTATCTATAAAAAATGGAGTCAATAATCAATATAGAATACCATATACTTTGTGATAAAATGGTGTAACATAAATGAATAATGGAAGCTTAGTTGACATTGGTTGGACTATTTTATATGAATAAAACATCTCAAAATATTTCTAGAGAGCAGTTATATGTACTTCTCTACCCATATAGAATAGGTTTATTCTGAGGATATAGGCATAGAAAACATTGTATGAAATTTGGTATAATATAAAGTAAACTATTGAATATTTTAGAGTTTTTGGTAGTCCTTTATTTTCTTATATCATGAAAATAATGTATGAAAATTTGAAAAGAAATTATAATAAGAGGTCTTAATGGGATACTTATTTAATGGAAGTAGAAACAGATGTTGGAACAGAAGGCTGTACAATCAGGTTGACTATTTTGATTTCTAAATTGTTGAAAATCAGATAAACCAAATATGGATGTTGAAGTAAATTCTGATAATTATGAAAAAAATAATATAAAAATGTCAGAGCGGTATAATGATGAAGTGGAAAATAAAAATTTAATCGTAATTGATATTTATTATAAAAAACCAATGATTAATATTAAGTTTTTGGAAATGAGGGGAAACATTACCACAGATTGAAGAAACATTTTTAAGATGAAAATATTATTATAAATAAATATTCCCCAGTTCAAATATAAGGCGGGTGATATTTTTAGATAAAACTTCATTCATATTATATATTAGGCCTCAAATAGTTTATTAATTAGTTAATTGTGAGGAGTAGATATAATATATGAATGAGTAAATTGAACATCTTTAGAATAAATCCAATTGAAATATTTTTCCCATACCTAAAAATAAAAAATAATTTTCATAAAGATGGTTAAAAGAAATAAATTGATTGGTAAAGGTGCTTTATTAAAGAATAAATATAGGATGGTGTTAAAAGAATATTCTCAAATGGAATAAATTGAATTTTATGAGTCTTTTTCACCATTAGTAGGGATGGATACTATTATAAAATTTATGTTAGTTGAAGCAGACAAGCATTACAAGGTTTATTAAATGGATGTCATATATATTTTTATAAATCGTTATATTAAATAAGAAGTTTATATTGAGAAACCTGAGGGTTTCATGTTAGAAAATGGTTGGTGTTTGGTTATAGGTTATAGGAAGATTTGTATGGATTCAGATAGGCCCCTAGAGCCTAGTATTTTTAATTGGATAGTTTTCTAAGGGACATGAAGTTCACAAAAGGGAAGGTTGATAGTAACATTTATGTGAGAGAGAATTCCACAGGTACTCTCATATTCATTGTATATATAGATAATAATATATTTACTAGAGATAATGAGTATCTCTATAATTAATTTTTTAATCATATGGGGAAATTCCTGAGTTTTCCATACTAGGTGGGATGACAAACTTTCTTGGATTTTAAATCGAGTGGATTCATGGTTATTTATTTTTATATCAAGGAAAATATGCTAGATAACTAGTGAAGGTGTTTAGAAAGAATAATTCAAAAGAAATTTCATATTAAATTTCAGTTGGAGACAAATTGTGTAAGGATAAATATACAAGAAGTGTTAACTGATAAAATTTAAAATAACTATTAGAAGCTACCTTTACCTAATAGCATCAAGTCCAAATATAACATATTTAGTGACTATCTGTGAAAGGTTTCAAAGTAATCCTAGAGATTCTCACTTTTTTGGATGATAATAATCCTAAGATATAAAAATATAACACTAAATTAAGGGTTGTTATATATATAGTTTATATTTTAACCTATTGAGCTTTATAGATGTATATTGGGCATGTGATTGTATGCACAAGAGACCAACATCAGGTGGATCTTTTTTTCTGGGAGAGGTTTTTGTAATTTGGTATAGAAATAATTATATTTCACTGAAATTGAGCACAGTTGAGGTAGAGTATGTAGATTCCACACATTCTTGTACGCAGATGCTATCTATATAAGTGGAGCTGGAATATTTGAAAGTTGAAACTGAGAGGACACTAAAAATTTCATGTGATAATCAATGATATTAATTTCACCAAGAATCCAATGCAATATTCATGTTCCAAGAACATTGATATTAGATATTATTTAATTAAGGAAAAGGTGTCCAATAGAGATATCAACTTGGAATACATTAACAGTAAAAATTAGGTTTTGGTATATTTTAAATATAGTTTTGGAAAGAGACAGGATTATTGAATTGAGGTAAAAATTTATGTTCAACCTTCTCCTATCACTTGAGAATTTATAGAGGTGGCCTCCACAAAGTTTTAGATTATATTTTCAATTTTTGATAAAAAGTGTACACTTATTTATAAAATGTGGATAGGTATAATTTTTCTTCAGTGAAACAGAATCTGTATTTATTATAAAAATGGATATAAAATCGAATTATAATTTAGGGATTAAGTACTTAATTAATTGCGACACAAATTTCTTTTCACTAAGATATATAATTCTTTCAAAATCATTACCTTATTTGGTAGTGTGGTGTCAGGACATTTCTCTTTGAGAAAGGATGTGATTTGACGAATCTTGGTGATAATTTTTTATAGTATGGAATTAGAGTTGATATGAATATGATTTTATGACTCTTAGTGTGAATGGTTTAAAGTGTGGTGTTGGAGTCAAAAAAAAAATAAAAAGGGGTAGATTGAAGAACCCTTATAATTAATAATAATTTTGTATTTTTAACAACCAATCTCATGTGAATTTTTTGAGTGTTATAGAAATTTTTTCTTTACATCATGTGATTTTAGAACTAGTTTTAATGAGAAAGATAGATAGTGATCATTATGTAAATCACATTATCTACAAAAGGTTATTATGTGATGTTGAGTAACTTTTCAAAAGGAAAATTGAAGATGCTAAGGTAAAGTTTTGAGTTAGTTAACAATTAAAATATAATTCTAAAAAAATGAGTTTAGTATAGAATTCTAAGGAAATTATATATTGAGATAATTTAGTTCTTGGAAATGGAATTATATGTTCTATATGCTAAAAATATGCTAAATATAGCTTTAAACCTCTATAGAAGCCAAATTACCAATTAGGAAGGGCCAAGATGAAAATTGGTTCTAATAATAGAGTCCATTAAGGTAAATTCCAACAAAGGTCTTCATAAGAATGTGGAAAGGGTGCATAGTTCGATGCATTAGAGGGGTTGAAACCACTCTATGGGGAAGCGCGAGTGGACCACTAGAGTGGGTCAAACCCAATGGGTTTTCATGGTGGTGAAGTGGAGTTAAATAGATAATAAATAATGGAAACCCCAAAATATTTTCTAATTCAAGACTCCTACACATAGTAGTAAATTTGTATTATTTAAAAATATGTTAATTCAATGAGTTAAACAACGTTGTTTCATTTGATTTCCCCGATTGGTACCTAGGGTTTTCATATAATGGTAGCATGCACTATACTACTGGGATCATGTCACACCCACACCATCCATAAGGATATAAATAATAGTTAATAGTATTTTCATGTGAGCATGTTTACATCTCTCACGAATGGGTTCATGATGTCACATCTTTTATAAGTTCAGTGTGATAGAGAAATAATTGGTAGATATATCTGTAAATTCATGCATATAAATGTTCGATCATGTTCATGGGTACTATATAGTTTTACTATGATATTTCATGAAATCTAAACTTTAGTAGAGTGATGAAAAATATATATTAAATCTAATAGAATACAATTGAGTATGTGAAAAATTGATGCCATATTTTTTGACATCGCACAAGTTTTAAAGGAAGATTCCATGATTTCATTGTTTCTTAAGTGAACACAATGTTTAGTCTTAATTCTCAGATAAGAAAAGGGTTGATAATATTACTAAGCTCATATATAAATACCTTATCCAGTTTTATGTTCATGAGAAGATTTTAAATGGAGATAGAGAGATCAAATTATCTATTGAAGATTATAAAACACTCTATATCACAATTCAATATTTCAAAGTGTCCTAAATCTAATAGTTACATGAAGTAGTAACTATATGTTTTCATGAGGGTGGTTCTATAAGAAAAAATCTATGTAAACATTTACTAAGGTTCATGAATAGTCACTATAAGAAAATATTGAATAACCTCAACCCCAATTTCCTAGAGCTGATGCCTTCATTTATTACATTGGCATAGATAAAAGATTAAAATCGAAAAATACTGATCAGTTTAGCTGTTTTGTAAACTATATTACATACATCATATCAATTTTACATTGGGAATATAAAATTAAACATTATATATAACAAAATAAAGTGCTCAACATCACTGAAAGCTCATTATAATAATTTTTATTTATATATTGGGGAAATGAAACCAAATATGGGTGAGATAAAATTATTAGTAAGTTTAAAGTATAGAGAAATATATCATAAATCAATAATCATAATCAAAATTTCAAGGTAGATAAATAAGCACACATACCACATCAATATCTGGATAAAAAATAATCAATATGGAAAGGTAAATAAAATAAATACATACCATTTAATCAATAAACTAAGAAGGAAATGCATCTATAA
Organism: Viscum album; assembly: GCA_963277665.1. Lineage (NCBI taxonomy): Eukaryota > Viridiplantae > Streptophyta > Magnoliopsida > Santalales > Viscaceae > Viscum > Viscum album. The sequence continues at coordinate 1,472,337,131 of OY728132.1, read as the reverse complement.
ATTTGATCACAATGAAAATATCATGGATATGAATTAATGAAAATTCTTAATTATTGAATGTCCTATATCATACACATGAAAACTTCTAATGTCAAGATCTACCCTTTGGATAGTTTAATGCCATAGGTATAAACTCATTTAATTTTGCCAACTTATTTATCTCTTGAGAAATATCGATGCATCTAGGGGATATATAAACTCTAATCCCAACCCTCCAATAGATTTCCAAATAATCCAACATATATTGAATAAGAAATTTAATTAATTAACAATTTTCCCTATAATTGAATATCTATATTGAGTAAGGGATATGGATTTATCAATATTTCCCAAGTTTATAAATTACTTTAAAAGTAAACACCACATGTGGAAATTGTATACGGTTTATAAAATAAAAATTTCCATCACATAAGAATAACGATATTTAAAGTAAATTTAATTTCTAATAAAAATTGATTATAATAAAGATATTGTTTCAATTGAAAGTTAACAATCACAAAAGAAAGTGAGATTGGACAATAACTTTTATCACCTGGTAAATTTCAAATAAACCCCCTTGAATGACATGATTCAAATAGACACTTAAAATCGCATGCATAATTAAGTATTCGTGATATTACATGTCAAGGGTGTAATATATACACCATATAAAAGTTAATTGTTTTATAATAACAAATAAGTCTTAGTGGGATGTAAATTGAGATGAAATATATTACATTACACTTCATTTTGATTGAATGATATTTAAACCATGTATAATTGTTTTAATAATATAATTAAATTTTGTAAGAACCATATTAGTATGTGTTATATGATATATTATTCTTTTATAACATGTCATTAAGTGTTAATTATTTTCATCATTTTGGGTGTTAATTTCCTTATTTTCTAAGTATGTTTTGACTTATTAATTTTTTATCATCTTAATTAGATCATGTTTTAATCATCTAAATAATTTAAAACATTATATAAATATAATATATATTCATTATATTTATATATTTATATTAATCAATAGAATTTAGTGATTGGAAATGGAATACACTATTCATGTAGATGGTAAGTCGTATATAAGCATGAACAGTGCTTCCATTTTCTTGTAGTTTTAAAAGAAGGAAATATAAATGAAATATATGTATGTTATTATTAAATTATAATATTTATTTCATATATATAACACATTTTTATTAGACCCATCACTAATAAATTCCATGTAAAGTATAAATGAATCAAATTGATTTGGGAGGTGGTAGTCTTCCGTACACACAAACGACGTTACTGTATTCCCACAAAATGGAAAGCATGATTGTATGTGTTATATAATAACCTTAAAGAAATCATAAATATAATAACTATAATATAAATATATAATTTCTATGATTATTGCAAACCTTTATAGGTGGTACTGAAAAAATGAACGACATTGGTTCGCCTGGCGGTAGTTTGTTGTACACACAAATGCTGATTTCATAACCCATTTGATAGAATTGTGTGAATTTTTTTGTCTTACACATAGAATAAAAACATATAATTATGTTGAATATAATTAAGATATTATATAATAATGATATAATAATAATTGAATAAGTTAGATATAGAAATCTAATAAAAACACTTTTAAAAAAATATTACCTCTTCTTCAGGTAACTTCTTTAGGTTTGCACTAAAACCTTATAAGGTTTTATTTATTCCCAAAATAAGGCTTATATTAAGAGTTCATAGATGTTTCTAATTTAATTTGGAATGTTTTGGAAGAGAATCTTTTTTGAAGGTTTGAATAAATGAGGGGAGTGAGTGCCCTTTTATAATGGGGGAGGAGTGGCATTCTTGTAAATACCAAAAATTAAACACAATTGGGAGGTCTCCCTTACATCATGTGCCTCCAATAACAAAACAGTTTTTATAATATAGAGTATATGTTACAAATATTTCCATAAAATTGGTTTTTTACAAGTTTTGGGTAATTTCCACATCTTATGTGTTAAGATTAACCACTAAGTAAACCAAGTTTTACCTTAATCATTGTGATTAACATTAACTAGTTTTTATTATCACTTTGGTAAAAAAAATTACTTTGAAATTATTATAAATTATTAGGATTCAAAATATAAAATTCATTTTTCCAAATTCAACTCAAACAATTGGTGGAATTTAATTTAAAATTATTCTCACAGACAGGATCAGAAAGCTAGTTTTTAAAGTGAAAATGTTCAAAATTTTACATAGTTTTTATATCTACATTAAAAACAAAAATTATTCCAATGACCCAAATTGTATTAATATATGGTAGATAGATATATTTTTACTTTAAACCAATTTAAAATATAATTATTCATTATTAATTATTTAGTTGAAAAGTCAACTTTCAATTAAAATTCATTATTTTTCCCTATTGATCAAAAAATGAAATTTCTAACAAAAATACCACAAACACGCCCTATGATAATTTTCAAATTAATATCTCAAAATTTTATTTAATTATTTTACATAAAATTTATAAAATTTTCAAAATTTTGGTTTAAAACAAGTTCTCCATCGAAAGGAGGAAAAGCTGCCTTAAGAAAAATATAGCTTTTATTGTAAAATTGGATTTGTTCTTATCTTATTTCTATCATATATATTGGATAAATTTCCAAAGAAAATTATAGAATATATAATATATAAATTTCATTAATATCATTCCCTAATAGTTATAAATTTAATTTATTATGATAAAAACCCTTTAGGAGCATAAAAATTGGTTTTTATAAAAACATTTCCTTTATATTCATTTGGTATTTATTTTAATTTATAATCAATTGGTAAAAAATGTGTTGGTCGGAGTGGACACTCAAGAGGGGGGGGTGAATTGAGTTCCAATTAAAATTTCTGTTAAAAACAATTTCTATTAAAATCCCCCAATTTCAAAAACAAATTAAACTGTAGTGAATTTATATAGATTATAAAGGTTCAATTAGTTTCTCAAAGATTGATTAATTCTCAGTTAACTTAATCTTATGATTAAATTAACTTTTGAAACTAACTTACTGATTTATAACAAATATAAACACTTGGGAATTTAATTATCAAAGTAGCTTTGAAGATAGATTATATTTCAAAGTAATAGCAGCAGAATATGAAGTAAATATGTATAGTATGTATATAGAGTATAACTACAAACACAGAGAATTAACCAAGAGGTTCAGTCTCAAGCCGAGACTTAGTCCTCTCAAAAGTTTATATAAAAATGATCCACACCCTGGATCGGGGTTAACAACAGTGAACACACTGTCCAGGTCACAAGACCTCTACCACAGTTCTTCGTGGGAAAACAAACAACAGCAGCTAGCTGTCCAGGTCACAAGACCTCTACCACTATCCACAGTGGGAAATGAAGTGTAAAAGGGTTTGCTGAGGATTTACAGATCCTCCAGTGAAAGTTCAGGAGTCAGTGTGTGTGTTTAATACAGCAGATAACACAAACTGCTCAAAATGTAGAAAACTAAAACACAGTAGAGCAATAGATAGAAAGAAGAAGGTTTAGAGTGCTCTATAGTGTTGGCAGATCAGTTCTGGACTCGTAGGAATGAGTGACTTGAAGCTTTGGTCCTTTTTCTGTAAGTTGACACTAAAACAGAGTGTTGTGATTTCCAGACTTCCAGATGTTCAAGTGATCAGCTTCTTTGAGTTTGAGTACTTCACAGCATGGCTTTTAGGAGACTGTTCTTTCAATCGGTTCACTTGAGACTCTTTTATTCTTCAGAATGAATGCTCGAGAGTTCTTCTTTTTGTGTATATGCGTATCTCCTTCTCAGTTGTAGATGTTAGACTCTGTGTAACTGTTCCATTCATCCATGCATTACATTTTCTTGAATGCTTCTCTCTTCTTTTTATACTCCTCCATATATGCCCTTTTTGTTCACCCGAGGCCGACAAGATAAATAGTCTGGAGTTGCACGTGCTATCTTCCTCGTACATTGTATTATTTCTTGATATGTCTGCAAATATCAATAAATAATGTTAGGTGTATTAATTTGTCTAGACATGACTGTTAGATTAGTATTAAACAAATTGGTAAAGAATAAAAAGTAGAAATATAATAATAATAGACTGGTCGAGAATGTATGTCACTGTGGACTTCAACTGTGGTCTTCCAACTGTGGACTTCCTTCTGACTATTGACTTCAACAAAAGGCCTGCTGTCTATAGGCTTGCAATGGTAGCTTTTACTCCATGTAACTGTAGCCTCTCTAACTGTAGACTTCGATCATCAGTAGACTTAGTCGACAGAAGCTGTCTAACTGTAACCTTGACTGTAGACTTATGACTGTAGGCTTGTTCGACTGTGAACTTGTTCCAACTGTAGACTTGTTCGACTGTGAACTTGAGCAGAGAAAACTTTGAACAGAAGTCTTGTAACTGTGACCTTCTTCTGTGAGCTTTGACAATAGATAGCGGTAGACTCGTGACTGTAAGCTTGTATTAGTCTTCGACTGTAACCTTGTAACTGTGAACTTATTGCAACAGTAACTTAAGGTGACAGTTAACTGTAACTGTGACTTTGAAAAGAAAACGCTGACTGTTAGCTAACAATACTAAACTTATGTAAATACTACTGTAAGCTGTTACAGTAAAGTTATGAGAGTAAGAATATGAACTGTTTAGAATAAAATACGTTTAAGCATAGAATATTAAGATTAATGCAAGGTTTTAATACATCATAATCAATGTTTAAGCATGATTTGGGATTATCAAAACAGGTGATTCCAACAATCTCCCCCTTTTTGATAATCACAAATTATGTCAGTATGGAATGAAATATAGATGTATCAAATATAGATGTATCAGAGATAAGTGTGTAAAACATAGTATTAGCAATATGAGCACAAAAATTAGGTATAATCCGCAAGGATTTCTCCCTCTTTGTATAGGTTCATTTCTCCACCGAGTTTTCCCTATTTCTCCCTATTTCTCCCTATTTCTCCCTATTTCTCCCCCTTTGTGATTAACAAAAAGAAAGACAGAGAGAGAGAAAATAAACATTGTATTAAATAATGAGTACATTACATGACCCAAAATGTGAATACATGATCCCTATCAAAAAAAACATAAACAGACTCAATCCTCTTCATCTGTAGGTAAGGGATCTTTTCCTTTGGAGGAAGAAGATGGAGCAGTAGGTGAAGGATCAATAGGCTGAGGAATTGCAGCAGGAATGTCTGGAGGGGCAGCAACAGATGCTCCTGAAGGCCTATAGTGAGTAGCTTGCCGAGGTATCAGTGGTCTAAGGCTTCTGAGGGCATCAGCAGGAGACATTACTGAAGAACCACTGGGGTTGGAGACCGGTAGGGCAGGAGGAACTATAACAGGTGTGCAGTCCACATGAAGAAAAGGTAGGAGCAGATTCCTGAAATCCATGATGATGTTTCCTCCTCTGTCCATGGCAGATAAGAAGTCATTTTTGTTTTCCAAGAATTTATCCAAAGCCGGGGTCAACTCTCGTAGCTTGCTAACTTGTTCTTTGAAAGCTTGAGTTACAGGAGGTAGCTTCATAGTTTCTAGAATGAGCTTGAAGTGATTGTTCAACTGATGCTTGGTGAAAATCCGATCAAAGTAATAATCCACTTTACTTTTGATGGCCTCCTGAGAAGCAGTAGCAGCCTGCAGGTGCTCACGAACAAAGCCACTGACTTCTCTAGTAGTAGCAAGGATCTGTAGGTCTGATGTGTCATTTTCACGGGCCTGAGTAAGCTCTTCTCTGAGCAGGCTTCTAAACTGCTCAAGGTCTACAGGAGAGCTAGATGAAGGAAGGGACTTGACTGAGAATGCCACTGTCTCCTTGAAAGACTGAGTCAGATTTCCAATCACTTTCTGAATGACAGCATCCTGATTGCTAAAGTGTTCTTTTACTGATTTCTTGAAAGCCTTAAATACTTCCACAAACTGCTTGACCACTTCTTTGATGTATCGAATCTCACTGGCCACTTGTGTCTGAGAACTGCTCAGGGCAGTTAAAGAAGCAACTGATTGTCTGAGGGCCACTACTGCTCCAGTCCAGCTTTCAATTTGAGTGTGGCACACTTTCATTTCATCCATCACTTCTTTGATTGGACTTCCCACAACACATCCTAGAGATAATTCTAAGTATTGTTCTACATTTTTCAGCTCATCAAAAAGACTAGTTTTCAATTCATCAACAGACTGTTTGATGGTCTCCTTCATTTCATTCATTAAGGATTCAAGGTCTTCCTTGGTGGACAATCTTTCAGTTTCTAACACTGGAGAGCTGTTATTTAGGATAACTGGATTTCTTGGTGGTTGGTTTTCCTCATCTGAATCCTCATAATTGAGTCCTAACACCATGTATCCTGGATCTGAGGTCCATCCTTCTATATCAAACAGTACAGAGACTGAACCAAAATGCTCCCCCTCACTTGGAGCTCTTTCCTGAACATTTTCTACTATCTGCTCAACTCTGGGTAACTCTAAGTGCTCTTCTGTATCTCTAGCAGGTTCCATATTTGCTTCCTCTGCAGGTTCAGCAGTGAGGTTAGCCTCCCTCTCTGTTGGGTCATCAACCACTTCCATGACAACAGTAGTAGAGACCACTCCTGCTTCCTGGTCAGACATTGACTTGTCTGTATACCCTATCAGAGGGCTCATACTAAGTTCTTCTGCAACAGTTTCTTGATTTTCATTTGAAACTCCAGCCTCTTCTGCTTTGACTGTATCATCCTCGTCAGATGTGTCCTTGACAAAATATTGAGATTCTTCTTCTTCTTCTGTAGTCTCAGTCTCACTGTCTCTTAGAACAGGTTCTCTACTAGGTAGTTCTTTTGGAGGGCTTGCTGCTCCAAATGTCACTGTCCTGACAGGACTGTGAGTAGTATTAGGATCACTCCCATCATCAATTGGGGTTTTCTCTCTTGCAGAGTCACCAACTACTGAAGTCTGTTCATCATCTGAGTATACAGGTTCAGGCTCATCAGGCTTTAAGCCTGGATCTCTCCTATCTCTCGGTCTAGAGGGATGAGTAGAAGGGCTAAATTTCTCATAGATTCTCTCCTCATCATTCACCCATGATTTCTTCCAGGGATTCCAACTGATCTTCATGAATTTGCAGATTACTTTCAAGATACATACACTGTTCTTTGCCACTATCAACTCTTCCTAACTTCCAGCTGCACCTTTCACTTTCAACATTACCGAAATGAGTTTAGCATGAAACAAGGCACTTGATTTTGAGCTTGCCTTTATCATGTCCTCCATCTGAGCCATCAGCAACCTACAAAGGTTGACCTTCCTTCCATGTTTTAATAAGTACATCAAGTAAATATCCTGGTGCTTCAGAGTTGCAAAATCTCCTCTTCTAGGACTCAGTACATGCTGAATAAACTTAAACAGAAGCCTGTCCACTCCACACATTTCAGCAGCAATAATCTTTCTTACTGTGTCATTGCCTGTCAATTCTTCCAGAGCCGTCTCATGATCAAAGATTCTACTATTTGGAGGAGCCGCTCCAGAATAGTAGTTGTAAATACCCTCATGAGGAACTCTTAAACATGCAGCCCATTCAACGGATGAAAAACTTACTTCATTGCCGTTTACTCTGGATACCAGTCTATGCAGATCATCCTCTTCCTCGAACTGTAGATATTCATAGAATTCCTTCACCAGCTTCGGGTAGTACGGTCCATTATTGTTTGCGAAGCATTCGGTCCATCCTTGCTCATTAAGTACTGCCAGTACTAATGATCTGCTCGATAAAATCCACTCTTCACTTAGCTCCTTCTCAGCAACTATTTCTCTCTTAGTCAGATGTGGATTAATAGGTCTTATCGAGGCGTTCCCGGTGCCACTGGATTCGACTTGAGTCCTCTTTGGCATTGGTGCATCTTCATTGACAGTCGGGGGTCGCTTTGTTCTGGCCATTGGAACTGAATGAGGTTTCGAGGTTTGGTTGAAGGTTTAGGGTTTAGGATTTGAGAGAGCAAGGGTCGAGATGAGTGGATTGAGATATGTTCGATGTTCTAAATTTTATCATTTAGGGATTTAGAAATAAAAGTATAAAGAAAATAAATGGTTCGAATTCCCGCAAAAATAAAATAAGGTTAAACAGCGAAACATCCTACAGAGAGATGTAACAGTGAGGTACACCGGTGAGGTCTAACTGTGAGGTTTCAACTGTGAGGTTTCAACTGTGAGGTTTCAACTGTGAGGTTTCAACTGTGAGGTTTCAACTGTGATATAATTAATCATACCTAACTCATGTTTGATGTAAATTAATCTCTCAGAATTCAAAGGCTTTGTAAAAATATCAGCTAACTGATGTTCAGTGCCAATTAACTCAAGAGTGATATCATCTTTTTGATAATGATCCTCAGAAAGTGATGTCTCACATCAATATGTTTTGTCCTAGCATGAGATACTGGATTTTTAGAAATGTTAATAGCACTTGTATTGTCACACCTTATAGAGACATGTTTGAATTGATATCCATAGTCTAGTAAAGTGTGTTTCATCCACAAGATTTGTGCACAACAGCTACCAGCAGCTATATACTCAGCTTCGGCAGTAGACAATGCAACAGAATTCTGCTTCTTACTACACCAAGATACTAGTGACTTGCCTAAAATGTGACATGTTCCAGAGGTGCTCTTTCTATCTAACTTGCAGCCAGCAAAATCAGCATCAGAATAACTTAATAAATAAAATGATTGCCCTTTTGGATAAAATAATCCCAAATTGGGAGTATGTTTTAGATATTTGAAAATCCTTTTAACAGCAGTCAAATGAGACTCTTTTGGATTGGCTTGAAACCGAGAACACATGCATACACTGAACATGATGTCAGGTCTACTGGCAGTAAGGTACAGTAGACTACCTATCATACCTCTGTAATTGGTTTGATCCACTGGTTCACCAGTTTCATCACTGTCCAACTTGCAAGTGGTCCTCATAGGTGTGTCACTGCCTTTGGTGCCATCCAAAGAAAAACGTTTTAGAAGATCTTTAATATATTTACTTTGGTTCAAAATAATACCATTTTTATTTTGAAAGATCTGAAATCCAAGGAAAAATTTGAGTTCTCCCATTAAACTCATTTCAAACTCATTTTGCATTATTTTTGAAAAATCAACACATAAAGAATTTTTAGAAGATCCAAAAATAATATCATCCACATAAATTTGTACTATTAAGACATCTTTAGAAATCCATTTAATAAAAAGAGTAGGATCAGCTATCCCTTTAGTAAATCCTTTAGAAATAAGAAAAGAGCTGAGCCTATCATACCAAGCTCTTGGAGCTTGCTTTAAACTATATAAAGCTTTAGATACTTTAAAAACATGATTAGAAAAATGGGGATTTGTAAAACCAGGAGGTTGTTCCACAAATACATCCTCAATTATATATCCATTTAGAAAAGCACTTTTAACATCAATTTGATATAGTTTGAAATTCAGATGAGCAGCATAAGCAAGTAATATCCTAATGGCCTCTAGTCTAGCCATAGGTTCAAAGGTTTCCTCATAGTCTATTCCTTCTTCCTGACTATACCCTTGTGAAACTAGCCTAGCTTTGTTTCTGATTATATTACCAGACTCATCAACTTTGTTTCTAAACACCCATTTAGTGCCTATGGTAAGAGTGTCTTTGGGTCTTTCCACTAATTCCCAAACTTTGTTTCTTTCAAACTGATTTAGTTCTCCTTGCATATCCATTACCCAGAATTCATCACTGATAGCATCATTGACATTTTTGGGTTCAAGCTGTGAAAGAAAAGCTTGATCTTCAACCTGGTCTCTTAGAGAAGCTCTAGTTTGTGTTCCTCTATCAAGATTGCCAACAACAGCATCTAAAGGATGATTCTTTAGAATCCTAGTTGATTTGGTAAAGGTTGAACTAGATATTTCAGGTTCATTTATAGGTTCGGGTTCCACAGAGGAAGATTTTGGAAAAAGTCCAGAACTGGATGTTTTTATTACAGGTTCTTTAGATTTGTCATTTAGGTCCAGAACAGATAAGTCTTCTTCAACATCTTCAAGAGAAGTTTTAGACTCATGTGGATCAGTCTCATCAAACTTGATGTGAACAGATTCTTCCACACATTTGGTTTTCTTATTGAACACTCTATAGGCTTTACTAGACATAGAGTAACCCAGGAAAATTCCTTCATCACTTTTTGGAGCAAATTTATCAAGATTATCTTTAGTATTCAGAATAAAGACTTTGCAACCAAAAACTCTAAAGTAATTAACCTTGGGCTTCCTATTATTCCACAACTCATAAGGGGTTTTCTTAAGAATCGGTCTAATCAAGACTCTATTAATAACATAGCAGGCTGTATTTACAGCTTCAGCCCAAAAGTAAATAGGCAGGTCATATTCATTAAGCATAGTCCTTGCAATTTCTTGCAGGGTTCGGTTTCTTCTTTCCACTACACCATTCTGTTGAGGTGTTCTAGGAGCAGAGAAATTGTGAGCATAGCCATTGTGTGAGCAGTAAGATTCAAATTCTTGATTCTCAAACTCATGGCCATGATCACTCCTCAAGGTCTTAATCTTAAGTCCACTAAGATTTTCTACAGACTTAGAGTGTTTAACAAAGGAAGAGCAGGCTTCACTTTTGTGAGCTAGAAAGTATACCCAAGTATATCTAGAAAAGTCATCTACAAGAACATAAACATAGTGCTTCCCATTTAGACTTGAAATTCTTGATGGTCCAAACAAATCCATGTGAACCAGTTCAAGTGGTTGAGAAGTTGAAACTTCTTTCTTTGGTTTAAAAGAAACTTTGTGTTGTTTTCCCTTTTGACAGGGATTACACACTTTGTCATTTGGGAATTCAAGCTTAGGTAGGTCTCTAACTAGGTGTTTCTTAGAGAGTTTTCTAAGTGAGTGAATGTTGCAGTGTCCTAATCTCCTATGCCACAGCCAAGACTCTTTATGAAAAGCATTTAAGAAAGTAACATTATGTTTAGCTAAAGTGTTTAAGTCAACAGCATAAACATTTTCATTTCTTAAGGCAGAAAATATTAAAGCATTTTTTGAATTATAAACATCACAAGAATTGTTTTCAAACTTGACATTAAAACAATAATCACACAGTTGAGAAATGCTAAGTAGGTTGTACTTAAGTCCATCAACAAATAAAACTTTGGAAATTAATACTGAGTCAGTGTTACCAATCTGGCCTAAGCTGATGATTTTTCCTTTTGAGTTATCACCAAAAGTGACATATCCTCCATCAACCTTTATTAAGCTTTTGAAGCACGAATAGTCCCCAGACATGTGTCTTGAACATCCACTGTCTAAGTACCATACCTTCTTGTAATTGGTTTTCAAACAGATTTCCTACAAAACAGATTAGACAAGAAATGACTTTGGTACCCAGATTTTCATGGGTCCAGATATGTTAGCAATCAAGGATTTAGGTACCCAGATTTGTTTTATGGGTCCCATACAATTAATAGATGCAACAGATTTAGAGAGATATACTTTATTTGATCTATAACTATTTAAATAACCAGTTGAGGCATACGAATTTCCAAAACTGGAACTAGCAGGATTTTTTCCAGACATGGGAATAAATCGGGTTTTAGTAAACTGTCTTTGTCCAGGTTGGTATCCCAAGCCAGTAGCATACTTAGGTGCAACTTGCTTTCCTAGCAGTTGGGTTAGAGTATCTTTTCCATTTGTGAATGTTTCTAAGTCCTTTCTAAGTTGTTCATTAGATAGTTTCAGTTATGTATTCTCCTTTAATAATTGAACATTTTTCTCTTTTTCTACATCAAGTGCAGACTTGACACTTGCAGTAAGAGCATGCTGTTTCTTTAAAGACTTATATTTATCCTTCAGTTCATTACACGTTTCTTCCAGCATATTACAGTATTCAAACAATTCATCTTTAGACATATTTTCAGAATCAGAACCAGATTCTGCTTCACCTTCAGAATAATAAGAGTTTAAAGTGGGAGTGTCTAAGGTTACCTCAGATGTGTTTTTCATGAAACACATATTAGAACGATTTCTTTCAGAATCACTGGATTCTGATTCACTTGTGCTATCTTCTGAAGCACTCCAGGTGACCTTCATAGATTTCTTATAATTCTTGTCCTTGTACTCATATTTCTTCTTGAATTTTAACTTAGGACAGTCAGCTTTGATGTGTCCTTTCCTTTTACATTCATAGCAAACTATGTCTTCTTCTTTATCAGTTTTCTTCCAATCTTTCTTCCACTTACCTTGCCTATCATACTTGCCCTTGTAGTTTGGTTTTCTGAAGAACTTCTTCTTCCTATAGAACATCTTGAATCTCCTTGCTATTTGTGCCATCTCGGCATCACTGTCAGAATCTAAGTCTTCACTAGATGAGCTTTCAGTTGGTATATGCACTTTCTCCTTGTCTTTGCTCTTTGATGCAGTAGACTTAAAAGCTACATATTTTCGTTTTGGTTCCTCATCTTCCTCTTTATTTACCCTGAGCTCTTCTTCGTACATCATCAGCTTACCAATTAACTCCTTGACATGCAAAGTTCCAATATCATAGGATTCTCTAATTGAAACGGATGTGCCTCTCCATCTGTCAGGCAGACATCTCAGTAATCTCATGATTTGCTCCTTTGCTGGAACAATCTTTCCGAGTGAGCTCATTGTGTTGACTATCTCATTAAACCTGAGATACATATCAGAAATAGGTTCATCAGCTTTCATCTTAAAGTTATCATATTTGATAGTATAAGTATTTAACCGCATTTCCTTGACATTAGTTGTTCCTTCATGAGAAACAGCTAAGGTGTCCCAGATTTCAAAAGCAGTTTTACATGCAGAAATTCTATTGAATTCCTCATCTCCTGGAGCACAGTAGAGAGCATTCACGGCCTTACAATTATTATTGTAAGCTACCTTAGTAGGTTCATCCCAAGTTATTCTTTCAGTTTCTGGAATCTTGTATTGAGACTCTATAGCAGTCCAAATATCAAAACCCATACTTTCCAAATGAATTTTCATTTTGAGCTTCCATTGGGCATAATTCACACCATTAAAGAAGGGTGGCCTGTTAGTAGCAGCACCTTCTAGTCTATTATCCATAAGGAAATTTTAGAAAATGTTTTAAAGAGATAAAATTTAGAACTAACAGAAATTTAAGATCTTTTAGATAAAACTACAATCACAGTTTAAAAAGAGAGAGTTAAAATAAAACTTTGAGCAAGTATAACAGAGATAAACAAACCCTCTGATACCAAATGTTGGTCGGAGTGGACACTCAAGAGGGGGGGGGTGAATTGAGTTCCAATTAAAATTTCTGTTAAAAACAATTTCTATTAAAATCCCCCAATTTCAAAAACAAATTAAACTGTAGTGAATTTATATAGATTATAAAGGTTCAATTAGTTTCTCAAAGATTGATTAATTCTCAGTTAACTTAATCTTATGATTAAATTAACTTTTGAAACTAACTTACTGATTTATAACAAATATAAACACTTGCGAATTTAATTATCAAAGTAGCTTTGAAGATAGATTATATTTCAAAGTAATAGCAGCGGAATATGAAGTAAATATGTATAGTATGTATATAGAGTATAACTACAAACACAGAGAATTAACCAAGAGGTTCAGTCTCAAGCCGAGACTTAGTCCTCTCAAAAGTTTATATAAAAATGATCCACACCCTGGATCGGGGTTAAAAACAGTGAACACACTGTCCAGGTCACAAGACCTCTACCACAGTTCTTCGTGGGAAAACAAACAACAGCAGCTAGTTGTCCAGGTCACAAGACCTCTACCACTATCCACAGTGGGAAATGAAGTGTAAAAGGGTTTGCTGAGGATTTACAGATCCTCCAGTGAATGTTCAGGAGTCAGTGTGTGTTTAATATAGCAGATAACACACACTGCTCAAAATGTAGAAAACTAAAACACAGTAGAGCAATAGATAGAAAGAAGAAGGTTTAGAGTGCTCTATAGTGTTGGCAGATCAGTTCTGGACTCGTAGGAATGAGTGACTTGAAGCTTTGGTCCTTTTTCTGTAAGTTGACACTAAAACAGAGTGTTGTGATTTCCAGACTTCCAGATGTTCAAGTGATCAGCTTCTTTGAGTTTGAGTACTTCACAGCATGGCTTTTAGGAGACTGTTCTTTCAGTCGGTTCACTTGAGACTCTTTTGTTCTTCAGAATGAATGCTCGAGAGTTCTTCTTTTTGTGTATATGCGTATCTCCTTCTCAGTTGTAGATGTTAGACTCTGTGTAACTGTTCCATTCATCCATGCATTACATTTTCTTGAATGCTTCTCTCTTCTTTTTATACTCCTCCATATATGCCCTTTTTGTTCACCTGAGGCCGACAAGATAAATAGTCTGGAGTTGCACGTGCTATCTTCCTCGTACATTGTATTATTTCTTGATATGTCTGCAAATATCAATAAATAATGTTAGGTGTATTAATTTGTCTAGACATGACCGTTAGATTAGTATTAAACAAATTGGTAAAGAATAAAAAGTAGAAATATAATAATAATAGACTGGTCGAGAATGTATGTCACTGTGGACTTAAACTGTGGTCTTCCAACTGTGGACTTCCTTCTGACTGTTGACTTCAACAAAAGGCTTGTTGTCTGTAGGCTTGCAATGGTAGCTTTTACTCCGTGTAACTGTAGCCTCTCTAACTGTAGACTTCGATCATCAGTAGACTTAGTCGACAGAAGCTGTCTAACTGTAACCTTGACTGTAGACTTATGACTGTAGGCTTGTTCGACTGCGAACTTGTTCCAAATGTAGACTTGTTAGACTGTGAACTTGAGCATAGAAAACTTTGAACAGAAGTCTTGTAACTGTGACCTTCGTCTGTGAGCTTTGACAATAGATAGCGGTAGACTCATGACTGTAAGCTTGTATTAGTCTTCGACTGTAACCTTGTAACTGTGAACTTATTGCAACAATAACTTAAGGTGACAGTTAACTGTAACTGTGACTTTGAAAAGAAAACGCTGACTGTTAGCTAACAATACTAAACTTATGTAAATACTACTGTAAGCTGTTACAGTAATGTTATGAGAGTAAGAATATGAACTGTTTAGAATAAAATACGTTTAAGCATAGAATATTAAGATTAATGCAAGGTTTTAATACATCATAATCAATGTTTAAGCACGATTTGGGATTATCAAAACAGGTGATTCCAACAAAATGAATTAAACTATATAATTTCATAATATAATTAATCCTATTTATAAATATAAATTTAATTTATTGAATATAAATTTTAATTTAAATAATTATATTAATAGTATTCGGTAAAACTCGGTCTTGCGTGTAACACAAGCCATCAAATAAAGTCGTTGTTTCATGTAATGAAAGCTAACTTAGTATTGCGTGCATTAGAAGCTATTAATAAACTTAAACTTATTCTAAAAAATATATTTTAATGTATTGGGGCATTAAATTCTTTCCTCCTACAAATATTTCTTCCTCAAAATTTCCTGGGTATGACCTTCTAAACATATGAGGGTATTTATTCTTCATAATATCCTCTGGTTACCATATTGCTTCCAATTTTGTGATTACTCCATAGTTATTTTACCATAAGAGTATTCATATCCCATAATAGTTTCTCTCTAGAACCAATAATTTTGATGGGATCTTCACAGTAAGATAGATCTGGTTTCAAATCTATTTCTTCATAGGTGAGAACATGCATTGGGTATGGAATGTACTTCCTTAGCAAAGATATATGAAATAAATCCTTTACCTTTGAGAGGATTGGAAGAATTTCTAAAGGATAAGCAACAGAACTAATTTTTTTAAGAATTTCAAATAATCCCATGTTCCTAGGACTCAATTTCCTTTTCTTACTAAACATTATGAGACCCTTCCATGGAGATACTTTTAAGAAAACATGATCTCGCACTTGGAATTTCAAATTTTTTTCCTTCAGTTATCTATATAACTCTTTTCCTACAATGATCTTATTTAATGTGATCCAAAATATCCATTACCTTTGTTGTGGTATCCTCAAAATGCTTTAATCCTACATGTTTCCTTTCACCAACTTCATCCTAACAAGTTGGAGTGTGACGGGTCTCACCATATAATGCTTCATACAACACCATTTGAATACTTGAATGGAAACTATTATTGTATAAAAACTCCACTAATGGTAGATATTGTATCACATACCCTGAAAGTGAAGTCTGAAAGAAATAAACATGTCTACAATTGTTTGAATCATTTTTTCATACAATCCATTAGTTTGATAATGGTAGGCAGTTCTAAAATAAATATTAGTCTCAAGAGCCTTCTGAAGACTCATACAGAATATTGATGTAAATCGGGGATCTTGATAAGAAATAATTGATAGAGGTGTTTCATGAGGTCTCACTAATTCATTGATATATATCCTAACAAGGCACTCAAGTGGTAAATCTTATCTTTTAGTGAAAAAATGTATATATTTTTTTGGGTGATCAATGATAACCCATATTACATCATTATTTCTAGGATTCGTTTGTGGTCCTATGAAAAATTCCATATTAATTTAATCCAATTTCCACACTCGAATCAGAATTGGTTGAATGGATCATCTAGTATATTCCCTCATATATTTAACTTGTTAACAAACCTAACATATGGACACATAGTCATCAATTTATCACTTCATGTTATCCCATGAAAAATGTTCCTTCAAATCCCTTTACATCTTTGTGATGCCAGGGTGTATAAAAAAATATGAGCTATGTGAAATATCCAACAATTTCATTTTTATCTCAAGTATATATGTATAACATAATATATTTCAAATTTTCATAAAACCGTCTTAAAAAGAAATTCTTCATGTTTCTCCCCATTCATGGAATTAATTTTATTGTAAAATTTTTCATCATCATATTGAGAGTTATTTATCTTATTTAATATAGTTTTTTTAAAAATAATTTGAAACATGATTGACATATCCCCTTCATTAGAAATACCCTTATCCATTTTTACAAGATCCATGAGCATATGATCCCTCTTAATCCTCATTTGGGTTAAAACTCCCTGATCTTTCCTACTTGATGAATATACTACCTTATTTGATTTTCTTAGGTAGTATTGTATTCAGAAATAATAATTCTTGAGTGTATCGAGTAATCTCCTTTATCTCATGTAAATAATTTTCTGAAAAGATGTATTTTAGAATTTTATGATCTATATACACCTCACATATTTCACCATAGACATAATGTCTCTATAACTTCAAATTAAAGATTACAGCATCCAACTCAAGATCATGGTTTGTATAGTCATATTCATCAGTCTTCAATTACCTTGATACATATGAAATAACTTTATCATTTTTCATTAGGGAAAAAAACATATTTCTTCTGTGATGCAACACTATATATCACAAACCCATCACTTCCAGATGGTGGAGTCAAAATCAGATCATTGACAAATCTCCTCTTTAGTTCATCAAAATATTCTTCAGAATCCTTGGTCCAAAAAAAGTAACCTATTTTTGTGTAATCTTGGTTAAAAGGTTATCGAATTGGGAAAAATATTAACCAAATCTTCAATAGTAACATGCCAAACCAATTAATGTATTTACCGCAGTTATGTTTGTTGGTGTAGGTAATTCTATGACCATATTTGTATTTATAGGATCAATTGAGGTTCCATTTTTTGAGATAATATGGACAATAAAATAAACTTCTTCTAGCCAAAAATCATACTTACAAAAATTACTATATAGAACTTTCATTTTATGATTATTAATAATGATCTAAAAGTGATTATCATAGTCCTCACAGCTTTTAGAATACACAAGAATATCATCAATAAATACTAGAAAAAAAAATCATCAATATTTTCTTAAATACTTTGTTCATTATATCTATAAAAACATAGGGTCAATTAGTAAATCCAAATGGAATTATTGTAAACTCATAATTTCTTTACCTCATTCAAAAAAATTTCTTTGGAATGTCTTACTTATTTACTCACAATTGGTGATGCCTAGGATGAAGTTTAATTTTTTAAAAATATGGGGCTCTTTGAACTTGATCAAATAGGTCATCAATACGAGGTAGAGGATGCTTTTTCTTTATCTTTATATCATTTATTTCTCTATAATCAATGCACAACCTCATGGATCCATATTTCTTCTTATCTAAGAGAACAAGGGCTCCCCATGGTGAAACATTAGGGAAATTAGATACCTTATTACCAAAATCCTAGAGTTTTTAATTCGACTCCACTAATTATATAGTCTTTATTCTATACTAGACTCTTTTATATTGATCTTGAATATAGGATTAAATCAATGGTAAATTTACCTTCATCCTCTAGGGGATGTCTATGTTATTCTTTAGGAAATACATTAATGTATTCCTATATAATAGGTATATCCTCAATTTAAATATTACATTATTAATCCCTAGATGTTTTTCCCTTATTCCCTGATAATTTCATTTAGCATAGATACTTAGGGTGGATGTATATAATAATCAGATGATGAAGTTTATATTTAAAAGATAAAGAATTCTATATCGTCCTCACAAATCATAATTTCTTTCTTCTTCAAATAAATTTTTGAATCATATTTTAAAATCCAGCCCATATGACGGATTATATCTAATTCAACCATGGGTATGATAATATAGTTAGAAATTCAAGATATTTTATGGGTCATAATGGGTAATTCCCAACACATATTTGTTATGGTGAGAATTCCTTAGATTTTTTGACTAGGAACTCTCTTCTTAAGTCAAAAGGGAAATGTCTGATTTTTTTAGAAAACTAGGTAGATATAAAAGAGTTTTATGATACAAAATCAAATAAATCAATGGATAAATATTAATATGGGATTAATGTACCATATACCAAATCATTGGGAACCTCTAACTCAGCTGTAGGGATCGTGTAAGCTTAGAAATATCCTCTTGGTATCTTCTTTTTTAGATACCTCTGACTCTTAGACCATTCATTTTCATAGTTACCCATATCCCTATAGATAAAACACTAAAAATAGTGTTTTCTTTCTTCCTTATTCATTCACTTTCCTGGTATACTTTCACTCCACACTTATAGAAACCTCAAAATATCTTTTAACATTTCCTTAGGTGTTTATTTCTTCTATTTTCACAAGGAGTAAAGTGTTTTTTCTTCTTCTTGTTCTTCTTTGACACATTACCTTTTCCATAGTTCCCATATGGCCTCTTCTACTATTGGTTTCCCTTGAATATGTAAGATTTAGAAAATATATTACTCATTTTTATCACACATAAAACTATTTCATCATATAATAAAAAAGTTTGTGAGAGCTATGTCCTTCAGAGACTTAGCTTAAGGCCTTAAAAAAGTGTTCAATATTACACTCTTTGTTGTGTATATAGTCTATAGGATACCTTTACGACCTTGTAAATGTAGCCTCATAATCCAAAACAATTTATTCTTTATTTTTATTCAATCTATGTAAATTTCTCATCATTTAAATTTGTTCCTCATGAGGGAAATATTTATCAAAGAATGTCACCTTAAAATATTTTCATTCTATGCATTCTATTTCCTCTTCCACCCTAGTATTTTGGATCAAAAACTCCCGTTGATCAGTATTGAGTTTGAGAAAATACAATGAAAGTGTAAACTTTTTCTTTTCTCTACATCTCAAGTCCATAAATATCTTCTCTAGAGACTTAATATATTTCTCAAATGCAACTGGAGTAATAGTCCCACTAAACTTTGGGGTATTTTGCCGCATAAAGAGGTCTAGCATAGAAGATTCTCATTGTGGAATTGGTTTCTCCATTTGATTAAGGTTATTTTCATAACCTGATTAAGCTAACATAATATAGACATAATTTTTTCCATTGTAATACCATTTGTATTGGTTTCATCAGCATGGAAGTCTCAACATTGTCTAGGAGTATTGATATCATTCTTCTTTCCGGGCTCTATTTATAAACAAAAAAATATACTACATTAGATCATAAAATTAAAAATATTAAATCATAATGTATAATTCCAAATATGTTGTAACACTTAACATAAATTAAATAATTATACATTTTTAATATCATAATTATAATCTTTATTTTATTTCAGGATAACATTAATTCCAAATACTTTATAATGGTTTTAAAGAAATTGTGAATTATTCTAACCATGTCCCCCATGAGTTTCAAACTAGAGCATAGTAAGACCAATTTTCATGTACCAGGTTATGCTCAAGTCAATCCCAACATTCCCTTTCCAAAGTTATTACCCCTAAGTACATATGTTTCAGAAGCATTCCCACTTGTAGTGTAATGCCCCAAGATTTCATAGTACATTATTTCTTCAAAGTAATTCAATAACTTGCACTACACACAATACCGAGTTTAAGCACACAACGACTTACCAAACTAGCTATTCAAAAGCAGTTATGAATAGTATTAACTGAATTTTTATTTTTATATAATCCTTATAATTTTATAATCCATATTATGAGTTTCTTAGACATAATAAAAGCACAAACTTATTTTTTCAGATAAAAGAATTATTTTCCAAAAAAATGAAATTTTACCGCCTTTTAATGGAGAACCCTTTTTAAATCAAATATTTGACACTTTTATATATTAAATTTATAAAAATAAACTTCTTCTTTAGAATTGGTACATAAAAATTTAGTTTTGATAAATTTTTGGTGTCTTTCTGATAACTTTCATATTTGGGTGAATAGTGAAAATTACTAAATTTTAACTGAAAATGACTTTTTAATCAAAATAATTTATGTTAATAAAATATAAATTTGAGTGGCTTTAATATTTAATAAGATTATATTTTTATAATTTAATATAATTTAGGTTAATATATTTAATTTCACATTTAAACTAGACAAAAACAATTGTCAATCTTTTGATAGTAATTATTTCTTAAAAACACGCTTTTTGTTTTGATAATGGGAATTAATTTTAAATTAATTTATGCAACTTCTGTGTTTGTAATTTGGAAAAATGGATTCCATATTTGGGATCCTAAGGTTATAAATTTGTAAATAGGTAACTTTTATTTTTATACATTATGAATAATTACTTCGGTAAATATTTTATTTACCATGGTTAAAGGGAAAATCCGGTAAATAGAGGTAAATAAATAATATTAAAATATTACTAAATTACCCAAACACATGTCCTAACCGTATTTGATGACACATATCCGACCATGGAAATATTTGGGCGATTTTGGGTCCACTTGGAGCCACTTGAGAGTGATAATGACACTTTATATTAATTAATTTAAAGTAAAGTCAAAAATGACAAAAACATATATCTTTTAGTAAAACAATTTTTAAAAGGTGTTATATAAGTTATCTTTTAAACTATAAATATTCATTATAAATATAAAAATATTTCCTACAAAACGGTGTTTTATTTATAATTTTTATACATTGAATAATTAAATTTATTTATGACATAATGATGATGTAGTGTTTTCCTTATTAATGAAAGAATCAAATTAATGGTATTATAAATGTTAAAATAAATATAATTTGAATATTTTTATTCCATCCATGAATTTTCTAGGTCACTATGTCATGTTAGTATTTATTAAAAAAATTATTTTGAATTAATAAATTTTTTATGACTTTAACCAAAATCAATTATTAAATAGTGTCAAAATTGACAAAAAAGAGTTTTTAAAACAAATTTTATATTATTAACTTATATAATATTACTAAAAATATAAGGTTTGGAAAAGGACTTATATAATGATATTTATGTCATTAATGAACCACTTGGGGTTCTCTTCGCAGTTTATAATAGGTTTATTAACAAAATAATATAAAAATACAAAGAGGCATGGTAGATGTCAAACTAATTAACTAAGAGTTAAATCTAAAAGATAAGGTTAATATAGTGACCCAAACCTGTCTAAAAGATATTGGTTGAGTTTATTTCTACCCATACCTACCTTATCCTCCAAATAAATTAGTTTGGATCCATTATTAACCGAATATGAATTTATTATAAAATAATATTTTAATTTTTTTCTAAGGTGCCCCTCACCCCTCTTATAAAAGGGCAATCCCCTGTCTCCTAAATTCATAACATAAAAGCCTTTTGGTTCAGACAACCCCTGCCCAAATATCCTATAAAATTCCCTCAATTCATCCTAGATTCATTTCTTTAGTCATAAATCCTACCTAAGGAGCCCTTTTTTATCCAATCAAATGGTAAAACCCGAAGAAGAGGTAATAATTTCACCACCCTCTTTCAAGTTATTTATTCTTCCACTTTCTATTTATTTTTTTTTCATTCTAAAATGACAAATAAAGTATCTTATATATACTTTGATGTTATTATAAATATGGTACAACCATATTCATTATTTTATCCATCCTTTGAATGACATGTCACCATACATGTGTACGTACGGCTTACCGTCTCCACGTCGTGGTGTAATTGTTTTTCAATACCTTATTACTTGGATGGGTATAATAATGATGTGTAATTGATGTAAATAATAAATATTAAATTGTAATTATTCTGTATATATGACATATCATTCAATTATATATTATTTTAGTATCAAAAAAATGATATTGTCGCTCGTGCATATATACGGATTACCATCTCCATGAACGCGATGAGATTCATTCCCCATCATATATATTTAAGATTAGTTTTCATTTGATGATTAAAAATAATGTTTAAGACTTAATATAATTCTTTATATGAATAATATACATCCCATACATAACAAATATTACTCACATAATAATGAATATAAAGGAAAACGAATCTGTTAATACCCAAAATGACGATAATACTAAGATATTATTAACAAAGCAATATAAAAACATCATATATGATATCATATTATTGTATATGATTCTTGTATAATTTAATAATAATTATTTCTCCATTATAAATGAGGTTAACCTACCCTCAAACAAGGAAAACTACAAGGTAACGGGTTTTCATCTCACTTCTTATTCCCATGAGATTCATGCCATATTGACACTATTACCTTTTGTGTGGTGTATGTACTGCATATAATTGTATTCTTTGTATAATACACTTTAATTTATGTTTATTTATATATTCATTGTTTGATACTTCTTTCATGGGGTGTATATTTCGTAAGTTACCAAATTTGTAAGGGTTAATTTCACAATCTCAATATTATCTGAGGTTGTTTTTACGTAAGTATCTACTGGGACCCATGTATTATCCATGTATATGTTTCATAAAAGAGTTTTCAAAGGGATTCTTTTTAAGGTACTTTTTTCTAAAACATCATTTTAAATGTTTTAAATATTTATTCTTCTAAATCATTCTCATTAATGTCCTTGTTTTTAAAATGGTTTTTAAGGATTTATTTATATGGACATGAATGTTTTAAAAATGTTAATTCCTTTCAAAAGTTTCAAAGAGGTATGATACACTTTGATTCAAAAATTCCTTTAAATATCTTCCTTTCTAAATTGTGTAACTTTTAAATGATTTCAAGAAAATGGGATATTTCTCTCAAAGAGTTTTACAAATCATTTTCATCTATTTCAACATCCTTTGATGCATTTTAAACCTATTTGATGTTTATTTAATATGATTAAAATCATCCATATTATATTAAAGTTTTTGTGATATGTTTGACTATGGATGTGTTATTTTTATACCATTCATGGTTTGTGGTTAAAGTATTGACATTTCTTATGATAGTTTTAATACGAATGTTTATGTTATGTTTCAACCTTTTCATATGAGTAATGTATTGGACTTTGTATGTGACAGGTGGAGCCCACTATAGCTCCTCGATGAATCAATAGGTCTCATGATACAACTAGACGTGGAATTGGCTGAGGCCCTTTCCCAATTTTATATATGGTTTTGGCCGAGGCCTTGAAAAAATGTTTCATAATGTCTGGCATTATACATTCCCTCATTATGAAAATAATATTTATGGTTCATATGGTCATTTGAAAAGTAGAATACCCGTGATTTGGTTTTATTATGGAATTATTTACTCACCTCATATTCCTTCCATAAAATTATTCATGTTTATTATTGGTAAAGGCATGTGGTTTCAATTATTCACAATGCATAATATTTATGTTATTTTACCCTGCATTGCTTACCCTTACTGCGCGTTTGAGCTCACCCCTTTCTATGTTTTATTTTTTCTAGGATTCCAAGAAGTGTATTATGATTGATACACAGGGTTAAGCTAAAGGTAACAATGGAATTCTCAAATGATTATTTATGTTGTGTTTAATGTTAGAAAGTGTAATGTATCATTCATGTATGTAATCTATTTTCCAAGACTACTAAACTGATCGGTCCTTCAGGACTTAATTCCTTGTAATCATACCAATTTATTAAAATATTGCATCGACTCTGGGTAACTGGGGTCGGGGTGTTACAGTTGGTATCATAGGAAGTTTAGTACAATCCTTGGAATCTAGATTCAGATAAACTCTAATTAGAGAACATAGACCTAAGATGGACATTGAGGATTAGTATAGAATAACTTCCTAGAATTTTGATATTGCAGAGATTTTGTGAGTTTTCTGAGCAATACATCCCTATATGGATACGAGCAGGTAGAGGCATCTCTGGCACAGATGTACCTAGAGGTAAAACCTGAAAACACCACTTTGAGATAGACTCGAATGGGAACTGGTGCACGACAACAGGCATTGCTGCAGTCTTGTTTAAGACACTCCCGGGGGATATGCTTAGGATAATTCTCATTTTCTTTACAAACCATTATGAAGGGTTTATGAGTATATACTTCCTCAAAGAAAACGTTTTAGTGATTATAGATTATATCCATAAATTATTCAATTTATGTTAAGTGTTTTAAAATATTGGATTTATGTATTGAGATTCATAAACTAATCTAGTGTATGCCATTGTATAGAAATGGTGACCAGTAGAAGGAATGTGAACTCCAGCAATATGTATGATCCAAAGAGTAAAAAGGGTCATATCTTTCACGGCATTAAGCCAAAATTTAGAAGGGAAATAGTGTTCCATGTATAATAAACATATGAAGAAATAGTGTCATGTGTCAATAAGATAAGTAAAGAATTATATAATTCTTATGGCTTTGAAGGGAAGCAAGAGAAGAAAATGATGGAAGAGAGAATGATGGATAAAGGGAAGAGGGAAAAGAAGAATTTTCCCATATGTGATAATTATGGGAAGAAACACCCTGGAACTTGCTTGAAGGGAATGGGAGTTTGTTTTATGTATGGAGAAAAAGGACACCAAGTACATGACTGCAAGGGTAATAAAAAGGTTTCAAATTTACAATGCTTCATCTGAAAGAATTTGGAACACTACGCGAACCAATGTCCAAATCATCAGAGTATGACCCAAATGAAGCTATTTGATATTAATCAAGTTATTATACTACCACAGATGAGGAGGAATGATTAGGGTTCTTATTTTTTTATTAAATAATTATGTCATTTGAGTGTTGTATCAACAATGTACCTATTATAATAATTATGAAGTATATAAGTATTGTACAACAGTACTATTTCATTAAGGACTTGAGATTGTGTGGAAACAAGAAAAGTGAATCAATAGTAGGTTAAAGTTTTGGAAAATATATGGTTGATAGAAAGATAAACCATAATATGGTTCTGATACTGAGGTAGTGATTTTGGAATAATACATGACTGATTTGGATAAATTATATTGGATATTCTTGACTACCTTGAAACTGATTAATGATTTTTATATTCCATCATTGTTGGAGTTTACAACATTTTTGGATAGAGGAAGTATATCAAGTATTCTATAAGAAATAAGGGAGCATGAATGTAATCAATAAGGTTTTATGGTAATTTAGGGTGTTATATTGTTTTAAAAGAATACATGATGAATGTATTTACATGTTATTATGTGGAAAAAGGGATCATCATTGTGTTTCCATTCCTTATAAATTTTGGACTGTGAGTTTGGATAGAAGTATTTTGGATAATTCTAAATGTTGGAATCGATTAAGTTTGACATTTGATACTATTGTTAAGGTTAAATGATTTCTTGATATTATTTTGAATTACCATAAAAAGGACATCCCAGAGGTCGGGGGATAACTCGTCGCATACAACATGGTCGTGAGACTTGAACCCACAAATAAAGGACAACAAAGGTGAATCACCTACCACTAGACTATGTGATATCCTAGATTTTATAATTTATTTTCTTTTTAAAATTTCTGATAGGTGAATTATAAATTCATTATTTTTGGAACCCTATAGGATTAGGATAAATAGAATATTTTTTTGAAATCTTTTAGAATGAAAGATGAGTTTGGGGTAGGAATTAGTTGAACGATGAAACTCTACTTTTCAATTATATATACATTTTTTCCTCTTATTCTATGGATAAATTAATTCTTAAACTTTAGGTAAGGGATCTTAAAACCAAAAATGTGTTATCCTAATACCTTATGTTTTGTTGAACCGATGGTATTTTAAATCATCATAGATTGATGGGTTTAAGGTCCTCAATTTTACACTTGTTTGTGATTGATGACCTCAATGACTCCCTATAAATATTTACATATTTTCTCCAATTATGTGTATCTAATTTCAACCAATGTTCTTATAATTGAGATCATAATTTGGGGGTGTCTTTTTCATTTCCCTTTCCCTATTATTAAGACTAAATTTTATTAACCCAATTTCTGATGTGGGTTTTCCCACAAAGGTATTTTTTATTTTCAACCATTTATTTTAGAAGAACAATTTCAAATTGCATGGAAGCAATTTATTTAAGGAGGGAATAATATAACACCCCAAGATTTCATAGTACGTTATTTCTCCAAACTAATTCAATAACTTTCACTACACACAACACCGAGTTCAAGCACACAATGACATACCAAACTAGCCGTTAAAAGGTGGTTATGAATAGTATTAACTAAATTTTTTATTTTATATAATCATTATAATTTTAGAATCCATATTATGAGTTTTTTAGACATAATATAAGAACAAATTCATTTTTTCTGATAATAGAATTATTTTTCAGAAATGAAATTTTACCACCTTTTAATGGCAAACCCTTTTTAAATCCAATATTTAACAATTTTATATATTCAATTTGAAAAAATAAATTTCTTATTTAGAATCAGTACATAAAAATTTAGTTTCAATAAATTTTTGGTTTCTTTCTGATAACCTTCATATTTGTGTGAATAGTGAAAATTACTTGATTTTAACTGAAAAAAACTTTTTTAATCAAAATAATTTATAGTATTAAATTATACATTTGAGTGGTTTTATTATTTCACTAGATTATATTTTTATCATTTAATAAAATTTAGTTAAATTATTGCAATTTCACATTTAAACTAGACATAAACAAGTGTCAATCTTTTGATAGTTAATATATCTTAAAAACACACTTTTTGTTTTGATAACGGGAATTGATTTTAAATTAATTTCTGCTACTTCTGTGTTTTTAATTTTGGAAAATGGATTCCATATTTGGGATAAGGAGTTACAAATTGTGTAAATAGGTAACTTTTATTTTTAGACATTATGAATAATTACTTTGGTAAAAATTTTATTTACCATAGTTAAAGGGTAAATCCGGTAAATATGGGTAAATAAATAATACTAAAATAATATTAAATTACACTAATACATGTCCCAACCCTATTGTATGATGCATGTTCGGCCATGGGAATATTTGGGTGATTTTGGGACCACATGGAGCCACCTGAGAATGATAATGACACTTTATATTAATTAATTTAAAGGCAAAAATGACAGAAACATATATCTTTTATTTAAAAAAAATTACAAGGTGTTATATAAGTTATCGTTTCAACTTCAAATATTCATTATAAATCTAAAATTATTTCCTACATAATGGTATTTTATTTATAATTTTTAGACATTGAAGAATTAAATTTATTTATGATACAATGATGATGTAGTGTTTTCCTTATTAATGAAAGAATCAAATAAATGATATTATACATGTTAAAATAAATATAATTTAATATTTTGATGCCATCCATGAATTTTATAGGTTACTGTGTAATTTTAGGATTGATTAAATAAATTTATTTTTAATTAATAAAGTTGTTATGACTTTAAAAAAAATCCATTATTAAATAGTGTCAAAATTGACATAAAAGAGTTTTTAAAACAAATATTATATTATTAATTGATATAATATTCCTAAAAATCTAAGGTTCAGCCAAAGAACTTATAAGATTATATGTATATAATTAATGAACCACTTGTGGTTCACTTGGTAGTTTATAGTACGTTTATTAACCAAATAATATACAAATACAAAGAGACATGGTAAATGTCAAACTAATTAACTAAGAGTTAAATCTAAAACATAAGGTTAATATAGTGACCCAAACCTATCTAAAACTTATTGGTTGAGTGTATTTAGACCCATCCCCACCTTATCCTCTAAATAAATTAGTTTTGAGCCATTATAAACCGAATATGAATTTATTATAAAATAATATTTTAGGTTTTTTCAAAGGTGCCCCTCACCCCTCTTATAAAAGGGAACCACCTTCTCCCATATTCATACCTTCAAATACATTTGGTTCAGACAAACCCTTCCCAAATATCCTCTAAACTTTACTCACTTCATCCTAGAGGAATTAAATTAGTCAGAAATCATACATAAGGATCCCTTTTTGATCAAATTAAAAGGATGAACCCGAAGAAGAGGTAATAATTTCACCACCCACTTTCAAGTTCTTTCTTCTTCCACTTCCCATTTCTTTGTTTTTTCCTTTCTAAAATGACAAATACAGTATCTTCTATATACTTTTATGTTATAATAAATATGGTACAACCATATTCATTATTCTATCCATCATTTGAATGGAATTTCACCATACATGCATACGAACGGCTTACCATCTCCACGTTGTTGTGTAATAGTTATTCAATACATTATTATTTGGATGGGTATAATAATGATGTGTAATTGATGTAAATAATAAATATAACATGATAATGATTCTATATATATGATATACCATTCAATTATATATTATTTTAATATCAAAAGAATGATATTGTCGCTCATGCGTACATATGGATTACCGTCTCTACGAACGCGATGAGATTCATTTTCCATCATATCCATTCAAGATTAATTTTCATTTGATGATTAAAAATAATGTTTAAAGACTTAATATCATTCTGTATATGAATAATATACATCCCATCGATAATAAATATGACTCACATAACAATGAATATAAAGGAAAACAAATCCATTAACACCCGAAATGACGATAATACTAAGATATTTTTAACAAAGAAATATTAAAAGATCATATCTGATATAATATTATTGTATGTGATTATTTTATAATTTAATAACCATTATTTCACCATTATACAAGAGGTTAACCTACCCTCAACCAAGGAAAAGTACAAGGTAAGGGGTTTTCATCTCACTCCTTATTCCCGTGAGATTCATGTCATATTGACACTATTACCTTTTGTGTGGTGTATGTATTGACCATAATTGTATTATTTGTATAATAAACTTTAATTTATGTACATTTACATATTCATTGTATGATACTTCTTTCATGGGGTGTATGTTTCGTAAGTTACCAAATTGGTAAGGGTTAATTTCAAAATCTCATTATTATCCAAGGTTGTTTTTACTTAAGTATCTACTGGGAAATATTTATTATCCATGTCCTTGTTTCATAAAAGAGTTTTAAAATGGATTATTGTTAAGGGAATTTTTACTAAAAATTAATTTTAAATGTTTTAAATATTTATTCTTCTAAATAATTCTCATTAATGTCCATGTTTTCAAAATGGTTTTTAAGGATTTATTTATATAGACATGAATGTTTTAAAAATTTTAATTCCTTTAAAAAGTTTCAAAGTGGTATGGGACACTTTGATTCAAAATTTTCTTTAAATATATTCTTTTATAAATTGTGAAACTCTTAAATTTTTTCATGAAAATTGGATATTTCTCTCAAAGAGTTTTACAAATCATTTTCATCTATGTTAACATCTTTTGATGGATTTTAAACCTGTTTGAAGATTATTTAATATGATAAAATTCTACCATATTATATTGAAGGTTTTGTGATATGTTTGACTATGGATGTGTTATTTTTATACCATTCATGGTTTATGGATAAAGTATTGACATTTCATATGCTAGTCTTAATACGAATGTTTATGTTATGTTTTAACCTTTTCATATGAGGAATGTATTGGACTTAGTATGTGACGGGTGGAGCCCGCTATAGATCCTCGATGCATTGGTAGGTATCATGAGACAACTAGATGTGGAATTGGATGAGGCCCTTTCCCAATTTGATATATGGTTTTGGCCGAGGCCTTAATCATTTTTAGACATCTTGGATGAGGCCTTGACGATTCAGAATGTCCGATATTATAAATTCCCTCATTATGAAAATAATATTAATGGTTTATATGGTCATTCGACAAGTAGAATACCTGTGATTTAGTTTTATTATGGCATTATTTACTCAACTCATATTCCTTCCATAAAAGTATTCATGTTTATTATTGGTAAAGGCATGTGGTTTCAATTATTCACCATGCATAATATTTATGTTATCTTCCGCTGTATTTCTTACCCTTATTGAGTGTTTTAGCTCACCCATTTCTATGTTTTATTTTTCCTAGGATTCCAAGAAGTGTATTATGATTGTTACGCAGGGTTAAGCTAAAGGGAACAATGGCGTTCTCAATGGATTATTTATACTCTGTTGTATGTCAGAAATTGTAATGTAACATTCGTGTATGTAATCTATTTTCCAAGACTGCTAAACTGATCAGTCCTTCTGGACTTTATTCCTTGTAATCATACCAATTTATTAAAATAATGCACCGACTCTGGGTAACTAGGGTCAGGGCGTTACATGTACTATCCAAATAGGGATTTGTTGCTAAGAAGTCCCAGAAAATCCCTATCTTAACAATACTTTAGGATGTTATTCTATAATTATCCTAGAATTATATCATATGGTTATGTTATCTAATCTATGTTTTCATAAAACTAGTTCAAAAAGTTTTAATAAAACTTCTTATGATACCAACTATAATGACCCCAGCCCCAGTATCTCAAAGATAATGCCTTAATTTATTAAATTTTCATAGATATGTGATTGAAATCCCAACAGAATCATCAATTTAATAGTTTTGGAAACCATATTATGTAAATGATACACATTTTACATTGGGAACATAAAATTAAATATAATACCTAAAAAATAAAGTGTTTAGCATCCTTGAAAGCACATTCCACGAATTTGTCTTCATATCTTGGGGAAAGTAAAAAAAATAAGGGTGATCTCAAATTCTTAGTAAGTGTTAAGTACAATGGATGTTATCATGAATAAATAATCATAATCAATATGAAAATGTAGATAACTGAACACACCTACAATATAAATATCGGGATTATGCATAACTAATGTGGAAAGGTAAATAACTAAAATATATGTCATTTAATCAATAAATTGAGAATTAAATTCATCCATATATTTTATAATAGTGGAAATATCAGGGAAAATAATGAAAAATAAACTTAATTAAATGCTTAATTATTGGAAATCATGTATCAGGCTCATGAAAAACTCTATTGTTAAAATCTATCCTCCATAATGTTTAAAACTACAGGTAGAAACCCATTTAATTTGGCCAACTGATTAGTCTCTTGAGACATGTCGATGCATTGAGGGGCTATATAAATACTGGGACCCAACTATCACTATATTTCAGAATCATTCCTCATATATTGAATAATATATTTAATTAATTAATAGTTTTCCTTATCATGAAATATCAACATTGAGTATAGGATACAAATTTATCAATATTTTCCCAATTAGTCGAATAACTTTCAATATAAACATAATACATAAAAAATGGTATATGTTTTAGACAAAAAACATATCCATCACACAATAATTTGTATATTTGATATAAATTTAATTTCTAATAAAAAAATTATTACAATAAATTCATTGTTTCAAGAGAAATTTAACAATAACAAAAGAAGGTGAGATTACACAATAACTTTTATCACTTCATAATTTCTAAATCATATCCTCGTGGATGAAATAATTTAAATTTAAACTTAAAATATCGTGAATTATTAATTATTAATGATATTACATACTTAAGGGGAAGTATATACACCACATAAATGTGAATTAGTGCATAATAACAAATAAGTCTTAATGGAATGTAAATTGAGATGAAATATGAAACCTTACCCTTCTTTTTGGTTAACCACTCTTTAACCTCTTATATAATAGTTTTAAGCATGTTATTAACTTATAATATAACTATATTAATATGTATGATATCATATGTGATTATTTTATAACATATTATTACCAGTCAACTATTTTCATCCTTTCAGGTGTCAATTGCTTTGTTTTTCGAGTATGTTTTGACTTGTTATTTTTTGTTCCTATTAATTTGATCGTAATTTAATCATATAAATAATTTAAAATCTGATATAAATATCATATATATTCATTATATATGTATTTATAGTAATCCATCAAATTTAGTGATAGGAAATCAAATTCATTGTTCATGGAGATGGTAGGTCGTACGTACGCATGAATGATGCTTCCATTTTCTTATTGTATTAAAAGAAAGAAATTACAATTATATATATGCATATTATAATTATATTATAATATTTATTTCATATATATATCATATTCTTATTAAATCCATCCTTAATATATTTAATGTAATCTATGAATAAATCACATCACTTCGCGAGGCCATAGTTTGTCGTACACACGAATGACATTATCATACTCCAATAAAATGAAAATAATGAAGTTATGTGTCACATAATAATTAAATAAGTATAAATTAATCATAAATATCTTATAAAATAGTATTTAAATCATTATTACCAACCTTTATAGGAGGTAATGGAAAAACAAATGACATTGGTTCGCAAGACGGTAGTCTATCGTACACACTAACTATGATTCCATAACCCATTTTATGGAAGTGTGTGAATTTATAGGTTATATAATTATCATAATAAAATCTCATTATATTTAAGGTACTAATTTTATTATAAAACAGTGATATAATAATTATTGAAGTATGTGGAGAAGGAAATAAAATAAAAACGCTTTTTGAAAAACAATACCTCTTCTTTGGGTATCCTCCTTAGGTTTTCACTAAAACCATATAAGGCTTTATTTATTCTAAAAATAAATATTCTATAATTATTTTATAGTGGTTTTTAAGTGTATTTGGTAAGGTTTTTATGAGACAAATGCCTTGGGTGTCTGAATAAATGAGGGGAGTGAGTGCCCTTTTATAGTGGAGGAGTGACATTCTTGTGAATACCAAAAAGTAAGCACTATTTGGAGGTATCCCTTAGATAATGTGCCTAAAATAATTAAAAATTTTATAGAAAAGAATATATATGGTTTCAATATGTCCATAAAATTTTTCTAGACAAGTGTTGGGTCATTTCCACACCTAAAATTTTAATATTAACCACTAAGTAAACTCATTTCTACCTTAATTGATGCGATTAACATTAACTATTTTTTATAATCACTTCGGTAAAAAAATGACCTTATAATACATTATAAATAATTATTATTCAAAATATATAATCATTTTTTTCAAATTCAACTCACCTAAGTAGTATGATTTAATATAAAATTAATCCTAGGGATGGGATGAGAAAGTGGTTTTTTAAAGTCAAAATGTTCAAAATTTTACTTAGTTTTTATATATAAATTCAATATAAAAATAATTCATATGAAATAAATTGTGTTAAAATATTTATTATTTATCTAATTTTACTTTAAACTGAATTTAAAATATAATTTAACACTATAATTTATTTAGGTGAAAAGTCATTTTTCAATTAAAATTCAGTATTTTCACTATTTATCAAAAAACAAAAATTCTCACAAGAAGATAAAAAAATCAACCTAAGATAATTTTGAATTTAATAATTAAAAAATGAATTTAATTTTTTCAAATAAAATTTTTGAATTTTTGAAAAATTATTTTTAAAATAAACAAGTCGTCAAAAGGCGGAAAAACTTCCATTTGCAAAATATAGCTTTTTATTCTTAAAAATGGATTTATTATTTTCTTATTTCTATCATATTTATTGTTTAGATATCAAAAAATTTGATTTAATATATAATATATAGATTTCATTAAGTTCATTCACTAATAGTAATTAATTTAATTTAATTGGATAAAACTTCTTTGGGCGCATAAAAATAGTTTTTATAAGAACATTTCCTTTATATTCATTTGATATTTATTTTCATTTATAATAAATTGGTAACCAATGAATTCAATCTTAAATTTTAATAAGTTTATTAATCCTATTTATAACCGTCAATTTAACATCTAGGAGATAATTTTCATTTTATATAACAATATTAATAGTATTGGATAAAAATCGGTCTTGTGTGTAACACAAGCAGTCATAGAAAGACATTATTATGTGTAATGAAAGTTAACTCAGTATTTCATGCATTGTAAGATTGTAATAAAATTAAACTTATTCTAAAATTAATATATTTTAATTGCTTAGGGTTTTACAAAAATGGTATTTAGTGGCGGTTTTTTAGTGGCAG
Organism: Viscum album; assembly: GCA_963277665.1. Taxonomy (NCBI): domain Eukaryota; kingdom Viridiplantae; phylum Streptophyta; class Magnoliopsida; order Santalales; family Viscaceae; genus Viscum; species Viscum album. The sequence goes on along the minus strand of OY728132.1, from coordinate 1,472,302,536 downwards.
TTTTTAGAACCACTACTAATTTGAGGCAATTTATTAGAAAATAACCATGAATTATTAATGATTTTTTAATGGAAGTTAAATCAAAAATTTTTATATCTTATTTATTTTTTTAAAACATTGTAAAATTAAAAATAGTTAAAAATTATTATTAATAATTAATTTAAATTTAAATTACTTGTTAATAATTATTAGTTATTAATTACTATTTATAAGTATTTATTATTTAAATTTTATAATTATTATGTATTATAAATTATTTTTTATTACATATTAAATATTTACTAATAATTAATTAGTATTTATTTATATATCTATATATTTACATGTAAATATAGACACATATGCCTATATAAATTTTATTTTTATTTTTATATAATTTTATATCATTATAGATTTATTTATTTATTTATTTGAGTAAATATATTTAAATTTATATATATTTTGCACTGATCACTTGTGTACTTCATAAAAACACTTTATATACTATTAAATATCACATTATAGTATATAAATATATTTATATTTATATAGATACAATATTTTTTACGAAATATGATTTATATATTACTAAATATGTGTTTACACTTAATATATGATATATTTAGTTAAAATGTCTTATAAAGTAATTATAAATTAAAATTAATTTAAAGATTACTAATTAGTGTCGAGAAACGGAAATTTAATAACCATTTGATGATAGAAAAAATATAAATTAATTAAATAATATCTTAAGACAATTTGAAAATGTGACTTAAACTTCAAACAGTAATAACTTTTGATCATGTGTCTGTGTAGGCACCGTGAACTATCAAACCAAAAATTTCAGAGAAATCTATAACTTTGACTATAGGGAAACCATGCATCCTATTTTTTATTAGTCAAAAAAGTCTACATTTACCACAAAAATTGTGTGTTTAATTGTGATACCCTAAATTTTAAGCATTCAATGGAATTTCTGCTTCATTTAAAAGGGTCTTCTTATCATTTTCAGTATAGACTAAATTTATTTCCCAAAATTACATTCATATTGATATTATGGTGTGGAATTTTTTTTATTTTCCAAATTATAGTTTTAATTATAAATATATATATACATATACATATTTTCATAAATTCACATATATAAATGTAATTGTATAGATAAATGTTTAAATGTTTAAATAAATATTATTTGGGTATATATATATATATATATTTATGTGTGTATTTATGTATCATTATATGTGTTTTTATATGTATTTATATATAGTTAGATATAATTATATTTAATTATATGTGTGTGTGTTTATATTAAGTTTTTATATTTATTTATAATTATATATATATATATTTGTATTTACATATATTTATGTATATATATATATATACATTTATATATTTATTTATATATCTATATATTTATATTTATTTATTTATTTATTTATTTCTATTTATTTCTATTTATATATACTTTTATATATTTTATTTATACATATATATATATGTGTGTGTGTGTGTATATATATAATTATATTTAATTATATATATGTATATGTCATTATATATATTTATGGAAATTTATTTACATTTATATATATATTTATATTTATATTTATTTATTCTTATTTTTATTTACATCTATTTGTTTTTATTTTTTTTATTTTGTTAGACTCTTTTAATTCTTTTCCATTAGAATAATTGTGCCTTAGTTTTCTGGCGAGGAACCATCTTCTTCAAAAAAAATTGATATTTATATATATATATATATATACATCTATTTATGTATATTTATATTCATTTATATATTATGTATGTATAAATATATTTAAAAAAATTAAATGTAATTATATTTTTATATTTATATATTTATAATTTATGAATAAATATATGTATTTACATGTATTTATATGTGTGTGTATATATATATAAGTATATTAAAGTATTTTTGGTTGCCACATGAAGATCTTGATGGATTGGTAAAGGTTTTTCAAACTAACTAAGAGATAAGAAGTTCAAATCTCACTATATACACATATATGTTTGGTTTTACAGGACGATTCAAGCTGCGCTAGGAAATGGTGGGAATAATAAATAATAGATATTAATTAATAAAAACATCATTTAAGGATTTGTGACACCTCATTTCATAGTGGATTAGAAAAAAAACACTGAAACCATTTAGCAGCGTTAAGTGGCTTGACATTTTCATGAAGTGTCATGGAGGAAATCCGATGTTGATTCATGAGGTATGTCTTCTTGAAGGTAGTTTTGTAAATAAAAAAAAACTATAAAAATGTACCATTTAATCATTGTGAAGTTTATTCATATAGTATTTTTCATAAAAAAAGTAATTGCATGAAGGAAGGTTTAGTTACTATATAGTAAACTAGACTGACAGTGTAGATTCTCATTATTACTTTTCAAGATTCTTAAAGAATTGAGCATATATTATTCAGTTCATTTTGAAGCCTCAAGGAGAAATATCTTAATCAACTATTATAGGAGAAACCAGGATTTAGGTGTGATCTTTCTTATATTGTTTCAAAATTTTGTATCATGTGGTTAAAATTTGTTGTTTCAGTGACACTCCAAAAAGGTATAGTATGGCTCTATGTTGGTAGAAAATTTTATGAAGGGATTGAGATTATTAATGATATCACCACTTGTGATTACAATATAAAATCTATGATGTAGGCATCTAACCTATCATAGTAAGAAGAAAGATCTCTCATTGAGTCCAAACCTTATAAAAGTGTTATGTCCCTATGATATTCATTTCTTATTGATTTTGGTTGAATCTAGGTAGCCATATAAGACTGTATTGAATAAAAATAGGTAAAATAGTGTAATTTTTAAGAAAAATAAATTTTAAAAAAACAACACTAATTCAACCCCCCTTCTCAGTAGAGAAACACATTCCTAGGATCTTCGGAGAAAATAAATGATACCATTGAACAAGAAATATGAAGAGTGGAAGAATAGTCTCAAAGATGAAAAATAATTGATTAATGAAAAAATCATGAATGTCATGACTATTATTTATTCCATACTTATACATAATATTTATGCAATTATTAATGATTTTTTATGCAAATGAGTTTAAATTTTGAAAATTTCTCTACTTCAAGCATTGATTTACGTACGGATGATGATAAGGATGCACATGAAAATGATAATGGTGGGGAAGATGGTGATAGATGATGGTGTTTTGTGGAAAATTATAATGTTAAGGAGGGTAGTGGTTGTTGAAGTTAGGGTTATGTGTAGGTTCTAGGCGCAGTGGAAGCACGGTTGGGCCGACACCCAAATATAATTTTTATCACGATCAATGATTATTCTAGGATCAACACAATGATGAAATCTAGTCTCCATGGAATAGAATCAAATATTTAGATAAAGAAGGAAGAGGCTTGAAACCTTTAGAGAGGATCTTGCACATCATGTTTATAATTAATTTAATTAATTTCATAAAAAATAATACTTGGATATTAGGTTTTTTCTTTGTTGATGATGTTAATTGTCTATAATGACCCTTCCTAATAATCTTATTGTGATTGTAAGGATCCAAACTAGAATCCCTCTAGTGGTGATCCACATGTACTCTAATGGCCTCTGATCGACATCACTCATTCTCCTAGTGCAAGCACAATGAATCAAGTGTCTTGTATCAGTCGTTCTTGATCGCTTGTTCTTCAGACTAGAATAACATCTCTCGTTCTTCAGAGGAGCGGGAGGAGGATACGAGAGGGAAACTGTTTAGCTCAATAATTCTCAATTCACTGGGTGTGGAGTTTGGTACAAGGAACAATAGACGTATGTGTCTATTTATTGAAATTGGGATTTAGTTACAATATTTAATATTGTAATAGAAATTAAATACATTCATAACCTTAGAGAAAATACATTCTATTAATAATAATACTGCGTCATTATTTATGGTGCGCCAACTTGCAAAAAATAGAATTATAAATAAAATTCTGCATCACAAAATAATAGTAGAATTATTTTAATGATTTCCAACTTGTTAAATAATTATATATAATCTTGTTAAATAATTATTTTACTACTGGAAAAGCCTTGGTTCGCTTGAACACCACTTCCATTTATTGAACACCCGAATAAATAAATAAATAAATCATTCTCTTAAAAAAATATTTTATTTACAAACTTAAAATAAATATTTACTAAATGTTCAATAAAATAAATAAATATATTTTACCCAAAATCTGGTGAATAAATATTTATTTAATTTATGAAATCTTTTTAAATTCAATAAAATTATTATACTATCTTGAGAATGATATTTATTAATTAAATTCAAATAGAATTTAACTCAGACCACTATAAACACTTAGTGTGTGACCCTCTAGTACTATTTCTCATTGGCATTAGTTAGGCTTCCCTAAAGTCCAAGTGTACTGTCTAGCAATGGTTCAAAGAGCCCGAGAGAAAGAACTTAATGTCTCAACAAGAACATCCACATACAAACGCTCACTATGTAATATAATACCCTTGCCGCAAAATCTCATCAAGCAGGTTTCACGATAGTGTCATTAACTTTTATGCTTGATACGTCATCCTTTTACTACCTAAAATAAACTCTTCATTACACCATGGCCATGGAATTTTTCATGATGGTTCTATTTCAATAAAAGGGACAAGAAATAAACTTCTATAAATGGAAGGGACAAATCCTTCATTGAATTATCCATTAATAACATGCCACTCGCAACACACCCAACGTACCCTACTTCCCACCAACTATTTGTGTGATGGTTTTCGTCAGAAAATCAAAGTGCGCAATTCATGACATGCATTAATGATAATATTAAAGTCTAAGTATCATTACACATTCTTGAAGGTGTAAATATTTGATGACACCAAAACATGTGGAATTCCTACTAGCGGGATTGTTCTCATAATCTATTGTCTTTAAGATTACCAAGTGAGAACTTCATGAGAGGAAGTATCATCTTCTTATGAGTACTTGCACCTGATATTATGAATTCCATGTGTCCCATCATAGTATTTCATCCAACCATAGAAATATATTTAAGAATATTGTTATAGCATTTAAATTTTCTCATCGTAGCAGGGAACTTCCATGAGCTTATCAAGGAAACAAATACTCTAGGACATTATTATATCATAGTCATGCAGAACAATGAAAAATATGTAATAATATGTTTAATATATAAATACATTACATATCCATGTAATCAAAGTAAAAACATTATGTTCTAGGACACAAACTCTAAAAAAATTCTACTTGGACTAGAGCCAACTGCCTATGACTTTCAACCTACTAGACCTCACATGATGATCATGATTCTACTGATTCCAGGCTTTAGTCAAGGGGCCCACCATGTTGTCTTCCATGGAAATACTGATCAGTACAACTTTACCTCTCTAAGAAAAATTTCTCAAGAGATGATACTTCCAAATTATGTGCTTCATCCGTTGATGTGACCTTGGCTCTTTTGCGAGAGCCACTGTTGTAGTATTATCACAGTACAATGTGATGGAATATTTACTGCTAGGTATCACATCCTACTCCAAAACGAAGCATAGAATCCAAAAATATTCTTTATATACCTTATAAGCTGTGATATATTCATACTCTACTGTAAAATATGTGACCACACTCTACTTTGATCTCTTATAGCTCACTACACCTCCATTCAAAGTGAATATGTATCCCGTTTGTAACATCATGTCATCTTGATTAGTATTGAAACTAGAATATTCATATCCTTTGATGACTAGTTCCTCATATCCTCCATAAACCAGAATCAAATCCTTAGTACGCCTCAAATACTTTAGGATAGTCTTGGCTACCATCCAATGGCAGTCACCTTGGTCATCTTGATATCTGCCTACTGCACTCAATGCATAGGCGACATCTATCCAAGTATATAGAATGACATACATGACTGACCCAATCGCTGATTTGTATAGAGTCTTTTCCATTATCTTTCATTCCTCAGGTTTCTGAGGACACATTTTCTTGGAAAGATGAATTCCATGTGATGCTGGAAATAATCCCCTCTTGGATTTTTCCATACTGAATCTCTTAAGCATATTATCAATGTATGTACTTTGACATATGCCCAAAAATATTTTGGATCTATCATGATTGATCTTGATCCCAAGAATATATTTTTCCCTTCCCAAGTCCTTCATGGAGAAGAATTGATTCAACCATTCCTTAACAGTTCATTATTCCACTGGGCTTTTTGGAATCTGATCTTGTACCAACTCTTGTGTACCTTGATCCTCAACTTCATCGAAGTCTATCTCGCTCCCACTATCTCTTTTGGAGATGTGCTCCCTCTCAAGGAATATGGAATGTATAGCCACTATAACCTTTTTGTTCGAGGGTTTTTATAGGTAATATCCCCTTGTTTCCTTGGGGTATCCTATAAAGGCACACTTTTTTCCTCGGGGTGAAAGTTTATTACCTGAATAGTCTTTTACAAATTCATCGCTTCCCCACACATGTAAATTTGATAACATGGCTTTATTTCAACCCCAAAACTTTTATGTAATACCATTTATTGATTTAGTTGGTTCTTGGTTTAGTATGTGTGCATCTGTTTGTAACGCATATCACCAAAAGGATAATGGAAGACTCGCATGACTCATCATTGATCTCACCATGTACAATAGTGTGTGGTTCCTCCTTTCACTCACACCATTCCACTGGGGCATGTAAGGAGGAGTGAGTTGGTATAGTATCCCAAACTCTCGTAAGTAATCAATGAAGTCTTGATTAAGATATTATCCACCTCAGTCTGAGTGGGGTTTCATAATCTTTTACCAAGCTAGTTCTCAACTTCATTCATGTATTCTTTAGACTTATCAAAAGAATACGACTTATACCTCATTAAGTATAAATATCCATATCTACTAAAATCATCAGTAAAAGTTATGAAGTTTGAGTACCCTCCCCTTTAATCAACTAGAAATGGTCCACATATATCAGTATGAACCAATTCAAGAAGTTCTTTAGCCCTTTCACTTTTCCCACTAAATGTGGCTTTGGTCATTTTTCCTTGTAAACATGCATGACATATGCCAAGTGGTATTATCCATCTTGATATAACTTTGTCAAGAGTTTATCATTTACATGACCTAGCTAGTGATTCCAAATTTTTGTGTTGTATGATTCATGTGAAATATCTTTATTATTGATTTCCATCACTTGGATTGTTTAATACAACACGTTAAAATAGTTGTATAAATGTTCTCTACCAAAACAAATGCTATCTTTGTAAAAGAAGAAACATTCATTTTCAAACATGAAAACAAATCCATATGTATCTAATTTGGATATAGAAATAACGTTTTTAGTAATATAAGGCACATAATAACAACCCTATAACACCAAGATAATTCGAGTTGGAAACATGAGGTGGTAGTCCCGGATAGCTACAGCAGAAGTCTGGCTCCGTTGGTTGCTCACATATCTACCTCCTCTTAGTAAATCTTCCTAAATCTACTTGGTTCTTATATTTGGATACATATGTGAGAACCAAAAGCTATATATAATACCTAATTTATAGAAACATATAGATTTAATTTGATAAAAAACATAGCCGAAGCTTTCCCTTTCTTATGAGGATGGGTTCAGTTCATCTTCCAGTTGCCTTTCATTCCACATGCGAAACAAACAGCCTCTTGTTCTCTTTCCTCCCCTTTGAACTTCCTTTTCTTGGAAGGTTGTGAATAAGCTTTGGGCTTAAAGATCTCCTTCTTACCTTTCCTCTTATTCACCATAAGAATAGAAGGATTTTCGCAATTCATATCACTTTCCACTTGATGAATGAGGATAAGAAGATCAGATAGAGACTTGTCAATGTTGTTCATGTTGAAATTGACAACAATATTGGAGAATATCTAAGGGAGTGATGCGAGAATGATATTGATTCCCAGATATTCAGGGAGTTTAAACCCTGGAACCTTCAGGCGCTCAATATAGACAATAAGCATAACTACATGAGGCTTAGTTGGGGAACCCTCTCCAAGCTTACTCTAAAGAATGCCTTGGAGATCTCAAACCTTTCCTTTCTTTCTCTCTTCTGGTAAAGACCATAGTGGTGCTCAATAATTCAATAATCATCAATGTTTTCATAAGACTTCATGAGATCACTAGATATTGATGATATCATCAAACACTGAGCATCGACCGTGTCATTCATATTTTTCTCATAGACTATGAAATCCTCATCACTCACCTCTTTGGTAGGAGGATCAGGTAATGATGACTCCAATATGTAGGACTTCTATTCATGTTGTAGGATAACCCAGAGGTGTCTAAACCATTCCTAAAAGTTAATACCAGTGAGGATGTTGTCTTTACCCATAATTTATCACAAGGATAGTGTTGTTGATGAGCATGTCATTTTTTTATAAAATTAAAAGAGTAGGTCATTAGTACATTCTAGGTTACATTTTATGAGAAAAAATAAATTAATTTTATTATGTCTCACAAAATTTTATCAAGTCCCAATGTTCCTAACCATTGAATTCGAAATTTCATGTTTTCATGAAATACTAGTGGAAAAGATCCATATTCCCCTTCACATAACCCCAACAAGGGTTGGTCATGTGATTTGAAGATATTTAGGTAAGAAGGCCTTTGCCAACTGTGGGATTAAAGCTCCTCGATCTGTTGAGTGGACTCCCCAATCCTAAAATCCTGACTTTGAATTTCCATAACTCTTGCCTCCAATATTACACTAATTATAGAAAGGTATAATCCTATTGATTTAATATGGTTATGTTAACCTAAAACCTTTCATAAGGGATTCTTGTATAAAAGTAAGTGTCCCAACAAGGGTTGGTCAAACAAATAGTTTTATTGCATTTTCTCCTTAATCAAGTAACAGAAGTCTTGGCCTCACTTAATATTTTATTTGAGGAATTTTTATCTCTTATGTGTGAATTTCTCATTATCATTATCACATGATTTTTAATATTAAGTAGAACTTATTAAGTGATTAACTATGTCTTTATAATATTTACGTATAATCCTGGTTTATTTTAGTTTCATCTTGCATGGTTTTTTAATACATTAATTATGTGATTTCAACAACACATCCATAATGATAAACCATGAAACTGATAGAAATAAAATAAATAAAAGGTAATTACCATAATAATTTCTGATAGTTAGTATATCTAGCGGTTGATAAACTAACCTAGACCTAGGGGAGAAACACCTTGAACCTTTTAGGTTTGTGTTTATAGCTTTCAACCTTCAACCTCTGTATCTCCTGGGATTTGTTTTGTCTCAAATACAGCTTGAACCACCTCCTCTAGCTTGGGAGTTCCATCCATTACATATTATTTTAAACACTTACATAGGTGAGGGGTAAAAGGGGGGTTTAAATAAAAGAAATCATGGGAATGTAGGCCCTACATATTAATGAAGAGTTATGGCTCACATACCCTATATATTAATGAGGAGAGATGGCTTGTAGGCCAACAATTAATTTAATAAATAAATTAAAAGGAAACCAATCACATACAAAGGTCTTGGTCCAACTCATGGTCACCCACATACATGCAACGAGTTACACATTTAATAAAACTAGTTTTCAATTCTTTAATTATTATTATTAAGATAAATTCCGCTCAAATTGATTAATTATTATCTTTTATTAATCAATCATTTTATCTTAATCCTTTTCTGAATTTCCTTGAGATTCTCATCCATCATAATTTTAAACAAATAAATTCATTTAAAATTATCTGTGTACGTAACTTCTACCTTGGAGGAAACCCGTTGAATTCTCATTCATAACTACCCAATGAGTAGAAATAAACATTATGCAAATATGAAATTAAACACATATACATAAAAAAATGTCATGTATTGTTCCTCATCTTTATTCATACACCATGGTACACCTCTCAATGTTTTTTATAATGTAATAATAAATTTTAATAAATATACATCATTTGGATGAGTACACGGTGTGTACTTTCAACTACCTGGCATGTAATCACTAAATTCCTTGTATTCTGGTGTTGTATAAATAGAAACCTTAGGAACCTCTGGATGAAATCCTCTATTTTATATTAATCAAAATGAAAAGGAAAAGATTTTTTCTATAAAGTGAACGATAAACAAAAAGAGGGAGAACAGATCTCAAAATCCAAATTATAATAATGATTAACCTTGAATTGAAAAACTAAATTATTAAACAGTAAATAATCAACAAATTATTTAAATAATTATAAACTTTGATGTAACCACTCTGATACCACTTATAGGTTTCGGGCACAGTGGAAGCACAGTTGGGCCAACACCCAAATTTATTTTTTACCACAATCAATGATTATTCTGGGATCAATACGAAAATGAATTCCAATCTCCACAGAATAGAATAAAATATTTATAAAAAAGAATGAAGAGGCCTAAAACCTTTAGAGGGGATCTTTTACATCATTTTTATTATTAATTTAATTAATTTCATTAAAAAAAGAATACTTGGATTTTTGGTATTTTCTTCATTAATGATGTTGATCATTCGTAATGACCCTTTCGGATTATCTTGTTGTTCTTGAAAGGATCCAAACTAGAATCCCACTAGTAGTGGTCCATGTGTGCTCTGATGGCCTCTAATCGACACCACTCATTCTCTGGGTTCTAGCGTGGTGAAGTGAGTGTCTGGTGTCAGTCATTCACGATCTCATGTTCTTCGTCCTTGAAGAATGTCTCTCGTTCTTTAGAAGAGTGGGAAGAGGATTTGAGAGAGAAATTATTTACCTAAAAAATTCTCAATTCACTGGGTGTGTGGTTCTGTACATGGAACAATAGACTTAAGTGTCTATTTATTTGCATGGGACTTTAGTTACAATATGTAATTTCATAACATCAATTAAATATAATCATAACCTTAGAGAAAACCCATGATATTAATAATAATACTGCATCATTATTTATGGTGAGCCAACTCGAATGTAAAAGAATTATAAATTAAATTCTACGTCACAAAATAATAGCAGCATTATTTTAATTTCTTCCAACAAGTTAAATAATTATTTATCATCTTACAAATAATTATCTTACTACCGGACCAGTCTTGGTCTGATCTAACTCCACTTACATTTATTGAACACCAGAATAAATAAATAAATAATTTATTCTCTTAAGTAAATATTTCATTTAAAAACTAGTAAATAAATATTTATTAAATGTTCAATAAAATAAATAAATATATTTTACCCACAATCCAGTGAATAAATATTTATTTAATTTATGCAATCATTTTAATTTGAATAAAATTATTCCACTATCTTGAGAATGATATTTTTTAATTAAATTAAAATAGAATTTAACTGATACCATTAGAAACACTTAGTGTGTGACCCTCTAGGATTCTTTCTTGTTAGCATTAGGTGGTCTGGCCTAAAGTGTAAGATTAATATCTAGCAATGGGTCAAGGCACCCATGAGAAACAACTTAAAGTTTCAAAAATGGAATCCACATAAGAACACTCAGTGTGTAATATAATCCCTTGGTTTCAATATCACATCAAGCATGTTTCCTGATAGTTTCATCAACTTTTATGCTTGATACATTGTTCATTGACTACCTGAAATAAACTCATCATTACACAATGACTATGGGATTTCATGTGACGGTTCTATTTCAATCAAAGGGTTGAGATATCAACTTCCATAAATGGAATGTAAAATCCTTCCTCGAATTATCCATTAATAACATGCCACTCATGACACACCCAACGTACCCTACTTCCCCCAAATTGTCTATATGACGGTTTTTTCAGTAAATAAAAGTGTGTGAGTCATGACATGTATTAATGATAATCCTAAAGTCTAAGGATAATTATACATTCTCGCATGAAGAAATATTTGATGGCACCAAAACATGTGTAATTCCTACTATCATGTATTTTCTTATAATCTTCTTTCTTGGAGATTACCAAGTGAAAAATTCATGAGAGAAAGTCTCATCTTCTTACGAGTACTCGCACCTGACGATCTGCATGATATTTTTCCCATAATAGTATATCAACTAACCGTATAACAATATTTAAGAATATTTTGATTGAATTTCAAGGTCCTCATCATAGCAAGGAACTTTCATGACCTTATCAACACAAAAAATACTCTAGGAAATTATTTTATCATAGTCATATAGAACAATGAACAATATGTAATAAGATGTTTAACATTTAAATAAATTAATTAACCATGTAATCAAAGTAAAAATAGTAGGTTCTTGGACACCAACTCTAACATTATGATTGTACTAATAATAATTAAGATCATCACCATATTTAAAAACTATATTTTTAATTTATTTTGATTAAAACACATTTTAAATTGTATGTTTTGATCTTATATTATATTATTGATTTTTTTATAACCTATTGAGGTTTTTTGAAATTAATAGATATAGATATCATTTTATTTTATTTTTATTTAGAGGATCCTTATATCCATGGGCCTTAACAATGAAAGTATACCAATAGCCATGGGACTAGCCCATGTAAATAGAACAATAGCCATGGGCAAGGCCCTTGGCTATATCCCTTGTCTGTGGACATAACCCATGGGAGTTGTAATGCCCCGAACCCAGTAACCCAGAGTCGGTGCATTATTACATATCATTATCATGATCACAAAAGATCAAGTCTCGAAATACCGGTTAGTTTAGTAGCCTTGGAAACACTAGATACATTCATAAAGTTTACATTACATCATAAAGTGAAAACTACAACAACATCTTGTCTCCACACTCATATCCCCTTATATTATCCCTGTAGGTCATTCATAAAATACTTTGTCGCATCCTGGGAAAAATAAAACATAGAAAGGGGTGAGCTCAATTACCCAGTAAGGAGAATAATATAGTGGAAACTTTTATAAATAAACATAAACATTTAAGGCGATGTATAACTAAAACAAAAGCCTTTTAGACTTGAACTTCAGAATAATATGGAAAACATAAAATTAAATAATGTCATTTACATATTCACATGGATATTCTACTAGTCGAATAATCACATGCAATATCAATAACCACTTTCATAATGATGGAATTTATAATGCCAGACTATCATAACCACGTATCCAAGGCCTCGTGCCAAGACTACAAATAATATTTTATCAAGGCCTCATTACAAGACACTAGTTTGTCTCATGAGACCTACTGATGCGTCGAGGAACTATAGCAGGCTCCAGCCATCACTTACTATGTCCAATTCATTCCCATATGAAAAGGATTAAACATAGCATAAACATTCGTATTAAAACTAGATTACGAAATGTCAATACTTTCTCTATAAACCATGAATGGTATAAAAATAACACATCCACAGTCAACCATATCACAAAAACTTCAATAAAATATGGATGTTTTGTATCATAATAAATCAACTTCAAATAATCATAAAATCCATCAAAGGATGTTGACATAGATGAAATCAAAACTATTTGAGAGAAATATCTCTTTTTTCTGAAATCATTTAAAAGTCACATAATTATAAAATAAAACGTTTACTTTGAAAATATTATTATAATATTTTAAGGTAAGATTCAATAATTTTATAATGGTGAAAAATAGCTGCACCCGTCGTATAAGTTAAAAAAACATTCTTACCTTATTTATGTCAAAAAGGTTAAAAAGGACCTTGTTTGGAAAACGACGGAAAGATTCCATTATAAACATCTTATAAAAGTCAAAAAAGGGTATAAATGACACTAACCCATAGTCTATAAAATAGTAAGAATGTTTTGAAATTCATTTTTAAGGAAAAAGGATTTGGATGATAAAGAGGTCCTAGTAGATAATTACGTATAAACAACCTCGGATAATGAAGAGATTGTGAAACAAACCCTTAACATGTATTTTTCCTTGATAGAGGGTAGGTTAAATTCCTGTATAATTGTGAAATAATTGTTACTAAATTATTAAATAATCATTTAAATTAATATGATATCATATATGACCTCTTAACATTGCTTTGTTAATAATATCTTAGTATTATCATTGTTTCGGGTGTTAACTTACTCGTTTTATTTTATATGTTTTGTTACATAAGTTGTGTTTGTTATGAATAGGTTGTATATTATTCATATCCATAATGATATCAAGTCCTTAAACATTATTTTTAATCATCAAATGAGAATTATACTTGAATGGATACGATGGAGAGTGAATCTCATCGCGTTCGTGGAGACGGTAGTCCGTACGTATGCACGAGCGATCATATCATTCTTTTGATATTAAAATAATATATAATTGGATGTTATATCATATATAAAGAATAATTATAATGTTATATATATTATTTATATGAATTACACATCATTATTACACCCATCCAAATAATAATGTCTTTAATAACAATTACACCACGAGGTGGAGACGGTAGGTCGTGCGTACACACGTATGGTGACATGTCATTCAAAGGATGGATAGAATACTGAATATGGTTGTACAATATTTATAATAAAATCACAGTATATATAAGATACTGGAGTTATTATTTTATAATAGAAATAACAAATAAAGAAGAAGTTGAAGAAGAAAGGAACTTGAAAGAGGGTGGTGAAAACATTACCTCTTCTTCGGGTTCTTCCTTTTGATTTTATCGAAAGGGATCGTTAGGTTGGATTTATGATCAAAATAAGGCCTCTATATTGAATTTAGGGAAGTTGAGAGAATATTTGGGTAGGTTTTGCCCGATCCAAAAGGCTTTTAAGGTGTGAAGAATTAGTTATAAGTGGTGTCCTTTTATAAGGGGAAGGAGGGGCTCTTTAGGAAAAACATAAAGTATTATTTTATAATAAATTAATTTTCAGTTTCTAATGGCTCCAAAGTGGATTATTCAAAGTCTAAGGTGGGGATGGGTCTAAATCATTTCAAACAATAGATTTTAGATAGGTTTTGGTCATTATATTAACCTTATAGTTTAGTTTTAACTCTTAGTTAATTAGTTTGACATTTACCATGTCGCTTTGTATTTTTATATTATATAGTTAATAAACATACTATATAAATCCAAGAGACCCCCAAGTGGTCCATTAATGATATAACTATCCTGATATGAGTCCTTTTGCAGAACGTTAGATTTTTAGGAATATAATATCAATTAATAATATAATATTTGTTTTAAAAACTCTTTTATGTCAATTTTGACACTATTGGGTATTTTGTTTTTGATAATTTTATAACAGCATTATTAATTCAAAAAAACATTATTAAATCAATAATAAAATGTCATATTAACCTAAAAAATTATTTTAATTCATAAAAAGTCTCAAATTACATTTATTTGTATATTTATAATATCAATTATTTTAATAGTTTATTAATTAGGTAATTACTGCATCATCATTATGTCATAAATAAATTAAATTATTTAATGTCTAAAAATTATAAATAAAATACCATTATGTAGGAAATATTTTTATCTTTCTAATTAATATTTATAATCTAAATTATCTTATGTATAACACAATATTAAAAATGTTGTAGTAATTAAACTTTGATTTTATCTCTTTTAACTCTTCTTTGAATTAAATAATAATTAATGTCCTATTCTAATCCAAGTGGACCTAAATGATAATATTTTATTCCTAAAGTTGTTTTTGGTCGAGATAAAATTTTAAAATAGAATTAGGACATGTGTTAGGGTAATATTAATATCATTTTTACCCTTAATTACCCTATTTACTTTTAATCATGGTAAATAAAAGTAAAAAGTTACTATTTACCAAAATTTATTTTCAACTCATTGAACCAAATTTTACTCCTTGATATTAACCGTGTCTCTTGGATTTTCTAAATTCCACTCACAGAAGAGGTAAAATTGAGTTTTATGTGAATTTCCAAATTCTCCTAGGAGGTGGGTAAAAAACAATAAAAAGTTCAATAAAATTTTTATATATCTAAAATTATTCTAAAATAACTCCAATGAATTACATTAAACTTATATAGTTATTATATATATATTTTGACCTTAATTAAATTTAAATAAAATAAATAATTATTTAAATAAAAATTCGGTTTTAAACTATAACTCAGTGTTTTTTCACTATTCATCAAAAATTGAATGTTTTCAGAAAAATACCAAAAATTCACCCTAAGCTAATTTTGATATTCCGAATCCAAAAATGAAGACCATTTTGAAAGATAAAATTAATAAAATTTCAAAAAGTGGGTATTACTATTCGTAACGACTAGTTTGATTGGTTGTGGTGTGTGTTAGAACTCGAAGTTGAGTACAACACACGCTACTGTATTATTCAAAGAGAAGTGTACTGTGGAAGCTTGGGGTGTTACATTCTCCCCTCCTTCAAATAATTTCATCCTCGAAATTTCTAGAATACTACCGCATGAAAATTCTTGGGTGGTTCTTCATCATAACTTCATCGGGTTCCCATGTTGCCTCTTCCATCTTATGGTTTCTCCATAGAACTTTTACCAGATGAGTCGTCTGGTTTCTCAGCACTTGTTCTCTTGTATCAAGAATCCTTATGGGCTCTTTACAATAAGACAGATCAGGTTCCAGTTCTAATTCCTCGTAAGCGAGTACATGTATTGGGTCAAGCATGTATTTTCTCAACAGTGATACGTGGAACACATCGTAAACTTTGGAGAGACTTGGAGGTATTTCCAAACGGTAAGCTACAGCCCCAATTCGTTCTAGAATTTCTAAAGGCCCGATGTACCTGGGACTCAATTTACCCTTCTTACCGAAATGTATAACTCCCTTCCATAGAGATACCTTCATGAAAACATGATCTCCTACCTGAAATTCCTAATCCTTCCTTCGGTTATCGACATAGCTCTTCTGCCTACTTTGAGATTCTTTGATGTGGTTTTGGATTACCTTTAACTTTTCCATTGTTTCCTCCACCAGTTCTGGGCCTATAAGTTTTCTTTCACCAACGTCATCCCAACAGGTTGGTGTGCGACATCTCTTTCTGTATAACGTTTCATATGGTGCCATCCGAATACTTGAATGGAAGCTATTGTTATAGGAAAATTCCACCAGAGGTAAATATTGATCCAACATGCCCTGAAAGTCTAGACATCCTGATCTCAACATTTCTTCTAAGGTTTGAATAGTTCGTTCTGATTGTCCATCAGTTTGGGGGTGGTAGGAAGTGCTCAAATGAAGTTCAGTATCCAGGTATTTTTGAAGACTTTTCTAGAATCTTGAAGTAAAACGGGGATCACAATCAGAAACAATCGATAGGGGTACTCCATGAAGTCTCACAACTTCATTAATAAATAGTATTGCTAGACGTTCCAGTGGTAGATCTTCTCTTATAGAAATAAAATGTGCCAACTTGCTAAGACGATCAACAATAACCCATATTGCATCATTCTTTCTAGGAGTCCTTGTTAGACCCATGACAAAGTCCATCGTGATATTATCCCATTTCCACTCAGGTATGGGAAGAGGTTGCATGACTCCTCCAGGCAGTTGCCTTCCAGCTTTCACTTGTTGAAAAACCATACATCCTGACACAAAATCAGAAATCTCCCTCTTCATGTTGTCCCACCAAAAATATTCCTTCAAATATCTATACATTTTGGTTCTCACAGGGTGTATAGAGAAATTCGAACTCTGAGCATCGTCCAACAATTCCCTTTTTAGATCAGGTATATCGGGAACACAAAGTCTCTTCCTAAATTTTAAAATTCCATCTTCATATACAAAATCTCTCAATCTCCCATCATTCACAACTTTAATATTATTTTGAAACTCTTCATCACTGGTCTAAGAACTCTTTATCCTTTCTAGTAAAGATGGTTTGGAAACCATTTTAAAAAGTATCTATGTTTCACCTTCCATGGTAATTCCCATATACATCTTCACTAGATCAATGAAAATAGGATCCCTTTCAATTATAATCATGTTCAAAACTCCATGATCGTTTCTACTCAAAGCATCTTCCACCTTATTTTCCTTCCCCAGGTGGTAGTGTATCTTGCAATTATAATCCTTGAGTAGTTCAAGCCATCGCCTTTGCCTCATATTGAGTTCTTTCTGTGGGAAAAAATACTTCAAACTCTTGTGATCGGTATATATCTCACATTTTTCACCATAGAGATAATGTCTCTATATCTTAAAAGCAAAGATTATAGTAGCTAACTCAATATCATGATTAGGATAGTTTTACTCATGAATTTTTAGTTGTCGTGATGCATAGGCAATAACCCTATCATTCTACATAAGGACACAACCAAGTCCTTTCTTCGATGCGTCACAATAAATAACGAACCCATCATTCTATGATGGTAGATTAAATATAGAAGAATTGACTACTCTTCTATTCAGTTCTTCAAAACATTCTTCACAATATTTTTTCCAAACAAATTTAAACCCTTTACATGTGATCTTCGTTAATAGGTTAGCCAATCAGGCAAAATTCTGGACAAAACGCCGATAATAACCAGCTAAACCAATAAAACTGCATACCTTAGTTATACTCGTCGGTGCTGGAAATTCTAGGATTGCTATTGTATTAGAAGGATAAACAGAGATTCCATCCTTAGAGACAATATGGCTAAGAAAAGAAATCTCTTGAAGCCAGAATTCACACTTTCTAAACTTCCCATATAATTCATGTCTTCTCAGAGTCTTCAGGATAATGCGCAAGTGATTTTCATGATCCTAATAGATTTTGGAGTATACCAAGATATCATCAATAAATACCACCCAAAAAATCATCGAGATATTCCTTGAAAACTCTATTCATTAGATCCATGAATACTGAGGGTGCATTATTCAATCAAAAATACATTACTGTAAACATGTAATACTCGTACCTGGTTCGAAATGTTGTCTTCAAAATGTCTTCCTTCTTCACACACAACTGATGGTATCCAGATCAATGGTCAATCTTTGAAAATTATTGAGCTCCATACAGTTGGTCAAATAAATCATTAATGTGAGGTAGGGGATACTTTTTCTTTATTGTTATAGCATTGATTTCCCTGTAGTCGATACATAACCTCATAGATCCATATTTCTTCTTAACAAAAAGGACAGGGGCTCCCCATTAAGAAACACCAGGGAGAATAAATCCCTTATTACTCAATTCCACTAGTTTTTTCTTTAGTTCAACTAATTCCATAGTGTCTATTCTATAAGGGGTCTTCGATATAGCCCTTCAACTAGGAATTAAATCAATAGAAAAATCAATTTCTCATTCTGGAGGATGTCCAGGTAAATCTTCTGGAAACACATCAACATATTCTCTCCCAATTGGTAAATCCTCTATTTGAACATTCCTTTCCTCACCCACAGTCATTTCATTCTCTTCCTCCCCAATAATTGAATTTATTTTAACTACTGGGGGTGGATCTAGGTAAGAATTAGGTGGTGACGATTCTGCTCTAAATATAAGGTGTTCCTTATCATCATCATCAAAAATAGTAACCAAATTCTTCTTCAAATAAATTTTTGCATCATGGTTCGAAATCCAATCCATATCAAGAATTTTATCAAATTTAATCATAGGTATGACGATGAGATCAGTAGATAAAGAACATTTATGTGCTCTAATGGGGACTGATTCACAAAACTTTGTTGCAATGATACTTCCCTTAGAAGTTTTGACTGACAACTCTCTTGTTAAATCAAATTGGAAATATCTAATTTTCTTAGAAAACTGGGAAGATATGAAACAATGCAATGATCCAGAATCAAATAAAGCATTGGCTAAACTTGAGGAAACCATTAAATTACCTACCACCACATCTTTTGGAGCTTCAACCTCAGCAGTAGTGATAGCATAAGCTTGGCCTTGATCCCTTGGCCTTTTTTGAGGTAACTTCCCCTGATGCTTAGTAAATTCATTTTCATAATATCCCATCTCCCTGCAGTTGTAGCACTGAACCTTGGTAGCTTTTTTCTTTCCCTTGAAATCACAAGCTTGGTGGCCTTTTTCACCACACTTGTAATAGACTCTCATTCCTTTCAAGCAAGTACCAGGGTGTTTTTTCCCACATTTATTGCAGGATGGATATTCAAATTTTCCCTTCTTCCTTTTATTTCCATTACCAAAGTGATCATCAGATCTCTTCTTCTCTTTCTTTTCCTTAAAGTCGTAAAACTTAGAGAATTCCTTTTCTATCTTGATAGCACATGAGACAATATCTTCATATGACGAGAAGGATTGTGAGACCAATGCTCGATGGAGAAATGGATTTAACCCATCAAAGAAACGATCAATTTTACTTCTAGGGTTATTTATATAATCTTCAGCATACCTTTCTAACCTTATAAATTTAGCCTCATACTTTGGGACATTCTCCTCCTCCTTTTTCCTCAGACTCCGAAATTGACATTCCATATCTGCTCAATGGTCACAAGGAATGTATTTTTCTAGGAAAATCACTTTGAACTCCCTCCATTCAATATTTGACACTTAATCATCTTCCTTTGTGTTTTGTATCAATGACCACCATTGATCAGTATCTCCAGTGAGGCGATAAACTTCCATGATAACTTTTTCCCTTACACTAGTCCCCAAAGCCTGAAATATTTTCTCTAAGTAATTTATCCATTGCTCAGCTTCTAAGGTATTTGTACTCCCATTGAACGTTGGTGGTCGTTTCCTCATGAAGCAATCTGACATTTATCCTCCACGCTATGGATCATGGTGCTCCATATGGGTAAGTTTATTATTCATAACCTGAGTGAGTTGTCCTAGTATGGTGATTAGCTGATCAGCACCAGTTACATCACCAGCTCCACTATAATTATCTTGAGCAGGAGTGAAATCCCTATATGGAGTGCATGCATTGATACGGTTTCCATTTCTTCCACTAGGTTCCATTTCTAAACAATGTCATAAACTAGATCAGTTATGAATCAAGATACATAATTCCATACTTGTAAACCACTTAAAATAAATTGAACTATTTAATGATATAATCCATAATCATAAAAATGTTTTCTTTGAAGAAGTATATACTCATAAACCATTCATAATGGTTTGTATAGAAAATTATAATTGTCCTAAGCATATCCCCCGGGAGTGTCATAACCAAGAGTGATGCAAGGCCCGTTGTCATGCACCAGTTCTCATTTGAGTCTAGCTCAAAGAGGTGTTTTCAGGTTTTACCCCTAGGTACATCTATGCCAGAGCCTCCTATACCTGCTCGTATCCAGAAAGGAATGTATTTATCGGAAAACTCACAAAATCTCTACAATACCAATATTCTAGGAAGTTCTTCTATAATAATCCTTAAATTCTATCTTAGGTCTATGTGCTCTAATCAGAGTTTATCTAAATCTAGCTTCCAAGGTTTGTACTAAACTTCCTCGGATACCAACTGTAACGCCCCGACCCCAGTTACCCAAATTTGGTGCATTATTACATATCATTGGCATGATCACAAAAGATCAAGTCTCTAAAGACTAATTAGTTTAGTGTCCTTGGAAACACTAGATACATTCATAAAGTTTACATTACATCATAAAGTGAAAACTACAACAACATCTTGTCTCCACACTCATATCCCCTTATTCTATCCCTGTAGGTCATTCATAAAATACTTATTCACATCCTGAGAAAAATAAAACATAGAAAGGGGTGAGCTCAAATGCCCAGTAAGGATAACAATATAGCGGAAACTTTCATAAATAAACATAAACATTTAAGGAAATGTATAACTAAAACAAAAGTCATTTAAACTTTAACTTCAGCATAATATGGAAAAAATAAAATGAAATAATTCCATTTACTTATTCACGTAGATATTCTACTAGTCGAATAATCACATGAAATATCAATAACCACTTTCATAATGATGGAGTGCATAATGTGAGACTATCATAACCACGTAGCCAAGGCCTCGTGCCAAGACTACATATAAGATTTTGTCAAGGCCTCATGGCAAGAAACTAGATTGTCTCATGAGACCTACCGATGCATCGAGGAGCTATAACAGGATCCACCCATCACATACTAAGTCCAATGCATTCCCATATAAAAAGGTTTAAACATAACATAAACATTCGTATTAAAACTAGCATACTAAATGTCAATACTTTCTCCATAAACCATGAATGGTATAAAAATAACTCATACACAGTCAAACATATCAAAAATCCTTAAATACAATACGGAATATTTGAATCATAATAAATCAACTTCAAATAATCTTAAAATTCATCAAAGGATGTTGACATAGATGAAATCAAAACTATTTGAGATAAATATCTCTTTTTTTAAATCATTTAAAAGTCACATAATTATAAAATAAAACATTTAATTTGAAAATATTCTTATAAGATTGTAATGGAAGCTTTAATTATTTTATAATGGTGAAAAATATCCACACCTGCCGTATAAGTTAAAAAGCATTCTTACCTTAATTTTTTCAAAAAGGTTAAAAAGGACCTTGTTTGGAAAATGATGGAAAGATTCCTTTATAAACATTTATAAAATTCAAAGAAGGGTATAAATTAATATAAACCATAGTCTATAAAATATTAATAATTTTTTGAAATACATTTTTATGAAACATGTATGTGTATGATAAAGAGCTCCCAGTAGATAATTACGTATAAACAACCTCGGATAATGAAGAGATTGTGAAATACACCCTTACCTTGTACTTTTCCTTGGTAGAGGGTAGGTTAACCTCCTGTATAATGGTGAAATAATTTTTATTAAATTATACAAGAATCATTTAAATTAATATGATATCATATATGACCTTTTAACATTGCTTTGTTAATAATATCTTAGTATTATGGTTGTTTCGGATGTTAACTTACTCGTTTTGTTTTGTTACATAAGCTGTGTTTGTTAGGAATAGTTTGTATCTTATTCATATATAGAATGATATCAAGTCCTTAAACATTATTTTTAATCATCAAATTAGAATTATACTTGAATGGATACGATGGAGAGTGAATCTCATCGCGTTCGTGGAGACGGTAGTCCATACGTACGCACGACCGATAATATCATTATTTTGATATTAAAATAATATATAATTGGATGGTATATCATATATAAAGAATCATTATAATTTTATATCTATTATTTACATTAATTAAACATCATTATTATAACCATCCAAATAACAATGTATTGAATAACAATTACACCACGACTTGGAGCTGGTAGGGCGTACGTACACACGTATGGTTACATGTCATTCAAAGGATGGATAGAATACTGAATATGGTTGTACCATATTTATAATAACATCACAGTATATAGAAGATACTGGAGTTATTATTTTAGAATGGAAATAAAAAATAAAGAAGAAGTTGAAGAAGAAAGGAACTTGAAAGAGGGTGGTGAAAACATTACCTCTTCTTCGGGTTCTTCCTTTTTATTTAATCAAAAGGGAACCTTAGGTTGGCTTTCTGATCAAAATAAGGCCTCTAGGTTGAAGTTAGGGAAGTTGAGATAATAATTGAATAGGGGTTGTCTGAACCAAAAGGCTTTGAAGGTGTGAAGAATTGGTTAGAAGTGGTGTCCTTTTATAAGGGGGAGGAGGGGCTCTTTAGAAAAAAGTTAAATTATTATTTTATAATAAATTCATATTCAGTTTTTAATGGCTCCAAAGTGGATTATTAAAAGTATAAGGTTTTTATGGGTATAAATACTTTCAACCAATAGATTTTAGACAGGTTTGGGTCATTATATTAACCTTATATTTTAGTTTTAACTCTTAGTTAATTAGTTTGACATTTACAATGTCACTTTGTATTTTTATATTATATAGTTAATAAACTAAATATATACATCCAAGAGACCCCCAAGTGGTCCATTAATGATACACCTATCCTGATGTAAGTCTTTTGGACGAACCTTATATTTTTAGGAATAGAATATCAATTAATAATATAATATTTGTTTTAAAAACTCTTTTATGTCAATTTTGACCCTATTGGCTATTTTGTTTTTGATAATTTTATAACAGAATTATTACTTCGAAAAAACATAATTAGATCAATAATAACATGTCATATTAACCTATAAAATTATTTCAATTCATAAAAAGTCTCAAATTACATTTATTTGGATATTTATAGTATCAATTATTTTAATATTTCATTAATTAGGTAATTACTACATCACTATTGTGTCATAAATAAATTAAATTATTTAGTGTCTAAAAATTATAAATAAAATAAAATTATGTATGAAATAATTTTATATTTCTAATGAATATTTATAATCTAATTTATCGTATGTATAACCTTATATTAAAAAAAATTTAGTAATTAAACGTTGAATTTATCTCTTTTAACTCTTCTTTGAATTAAATAATAATTAATGTCCTAATATAATCCAAGTGGACATAAATGATAATATTTTATTCCTAAGGTTTTTTTTGGTCGAGATACACTTGTCCAATAGAATTAGGACATGTTTTATGGTAATATTAATATCATTTTTACCCTTAATTACCCTATTTACTTTTAACCGTGGTAAATAAAAGTAAAAAGTTTCTATTCACCAAAAAATATTTTCATCTCATTGAACCATATTTTACTCCTTGATATTAACCTTGTGTCTCAGATTTTCTAAATTCCACTCACAGAAGCGGTAAAATTAATTTTTATGTGAATTTCTAAATTCTCCTAGGAAATGGGTAAAAGACGGTGAAAAGTTCTATAAAATTTTTATATATCTAAAATTATTCTAAACTAACTCCAATGAATTACATTGAACTTATATATGTATTATATATATATTGACCTTAATTAAATTTAAATAAAATAAATAATTATTTAAATAAAAATTCAGTTTTAAACTATAACTCAGTGTTTTTTCACTATTCATCAAAAATTGAATGTTTTAAGAAAAATACCAAAAATTCACTCTAAGCTAATTTCGATATTCCAAATCCAAAAATGAAGTCCATTTTGAAAGATAAAATTTATAAAATTTTAAAAAGTGGGTATTACTATTCATAACCGCTAGTTTGATTGGTTGTGGTGAGTGTTAGAACTCGAAGTTGTGTACAACACATGCTACTGTATTATTAAAAGAGAAGCGTACCATGGAAGCTTGGGGCGTTACAGGAGTATGCCAATGTATGTGGGTATAAGAACCAAATTCTCTTATAAATTTTATTTCATGATTTTTATTATAAATTTCTATAAAATAAAACTAATGAATCTAGAGTCTTAGTGTGTTTAAAAGATTTGATATATAAAAAACAAGTTAAACATAAAAAAAAAATATCTTTATTTTTATCTCTATTAAAGTTATATTAAATCTAATTGTCCTTATATTACTACATATGATATCCTAGCGATATATATATAATATAATAGGGTTTTCTATAAAACTCGATAAATGAATAATCAAAGTAAATCATGATGATAATAAATACAGGTGAGGAAATATGCATGTTGTGATAACATAAAATAGAAGGATAATATATTTTTACCAAAAATAATAGCATGGATAATATGATATCATAGGATATTAACATCATAGGAATCTGAAAAAAGAAAAAATTCATGACATCACATGCATAATTCAAGGCTAACTGTTAAGAAAACATAACATAGTGTATAGAGGCCCATAGTGGATTAGGTTTACTCCTTGATCCCATATATATCATCCCATGAGATATAAAAACTTTTAGATTACATTTTATGGATTTATGATTATGATCCCACCCATCATATTTATATCAAGTACATCAATATGTGTTCTATATAAAGAAACCATATATAAGTCATAAGCATAAGAAAACCCCATTAAAAAAAATGGGTTACAAAATCATGTCATAGAGAATAACCAAATGGAATATCATAAAGATTCCCATGAAATAATGGATTTAATAATTATTGGACGTTCATAAATGAATAAGTAAACATAGGTCATGAAAATGAATTTCAAGTGTAGTTAACACTACTAGAAATCTGACTTTTCCCAACGCTTCTATACCAACGGTTTGTAAAAACCGTTGGTATAGGTTCCCTTTACCAACAGTTTGGCCAAACCATTGGGAAAGCCCACTTTGAGGCCACTTTTCCCAATGGTTTGGCCAAACCATTGGGAAAGGGTATGGATTTCCCAACGGTTTGGACAAACCGTTGGGAAAGTGTATACCTATCCCAACGGTTTGGCCAAACCACTGGGAAAGGTCCCCCATGGATCAACATACACCCAGAATCAAAATCCAGGCTCAAAATCTATACCAACGGTTGTCAAAACAATTGGTATAGGACTATACCAACGGTTTTGACAACCGTTGGTATAGATCCTTTGATTTTTTATCAGTTCTTCTTACCAAGAACATTATATAAATCAAAATTTAAAATAATTATGAGAATACATATATATATTTATGTAATTATGTTCACAAAAGTCATGTTAGGTTAGTGGTTAAGTCGTTTAATGATAAACTATGGCTCCTGGGATCAAATCCCTTCAAATGTTTTTTTTTTGAAATACATATACCAATGGTTCCATAACCATTGGAATATATTTTCATATTACTTATACCAACGGTTTCCAAAACCATTGGTATAGGTCTATACCAACGGTTTTCCCAAAACCGTTGGTATAGACCTATCCCAACGGCTTACTTGGCAACGGTTCTCCAAACCGTTGGTATAGGCTATACCAATGGTTTGGAGGCCTATACCAATGTTTCCAAACCGTTGGTATAGGTTAGTTTTCCAGTAGTGTAAGGAATAAAAATATTGGAGAATAAAGTTTGGAAATCTGCCTCCTGAAAAGGGTTTTAAGAAAAATAGTATAGTCTTTAAAGAGGGTAATAGAATAATAATTTCATTTAACCCAAAAATGGAACTAAATGCTTTTATGTTAGAAATTATTGTTTATTCAAACCATATGGGCTTTAAAACACTATATTATGTGGTACTTGAAAAGATATAACAAATAAAAAATTTCCCTTTATATGGGTTTTCTTAAAAGAAGGAATTGAGAAAGGAAATTGAAGAATATGTATTATCCAAAAAATGGTAAATTAAACTATATATATATATATGACTAACATATATATATATATATAATATGTAATAAATACATAAAATAAGATAGAGGTAAAGGGATAAAAAGGAGTTTGAAACCCAAAAGTAATGAGAGAGGTTCAAAAGATCCCTTACTGTGGAAACTTAACTCATTCAGTGTGTTCATCTTAGCTCCTGAATAATAAAATTAATTTTATTAAATAATTTACTAAGAACATTTTTCATGTATATTAATTTTTTAAAGTTCATTTACTTTCATAATTATTTCATTTATTGTATATTTTTTTCTTATATCGTCCCATTGGGGTTGTTCAGTTTATTTTCTTTAAATTTTATTTGGTATGTTTATTATGGTAAAAGATGCAATTAATTATCTAAATAAACTATAAAAGTGTATATTTATGTATTTTTTATCATTATAGTATCATAATATTTATATAGTTCAATATATTTTCAAAATAGACTCAAATTATAGAAGATGTCTTGTTTTGCTTGTTTCCCAT
The DNA here is from genome assembly GCA_963277665.1 of Viscum album. Lineage (NCBI taxonomy): Eukaryota > Viridiplantae > Streptophyta > Magnoliopsida > Santalales > Viscaceae > Viscum > Viscum album. The sequence goes on along the minus strand of OY728132.1, from coordinate 1,472,275,067 downwards.
GATGAAAATTACTATAATCATTTTTTGGTAATATAACTAATATAAATCACAATTTATCTTCAAATATTTTTAATAATTCCAAAAATATTATAATTATTCATTAATTATATCCTTAAAATTATCCATGTAATGCAGTGCGGAAAAATGAAACACATCATCCATAGAGGTGACGTGTCGACCGTATAATGGGTAACATTTTCATTATAGAATGGATAGATGGAGGGTAGATAATGGTTATACCATAAAAATAATAACATTTCATCATATTAATGATATTTATTTCATTATATTAGGATATATAGAGTAAATTTTAAGTTGTTATAAAGATAAAATAATTTAAGAAAATTTGGTTCAGAATATTACCTCTTTCCTTGAATGTTCACTCTTAGGCAGAACTCTAAGGATCCTTAGTTTAGTATTTTGTGGAGACCAAGGCTTACAGTATGTGTTAATATTTTTGTATAGATATTTTTGTAGATTTGGGTCCAGATAAAGAGACTAAATTGTGATTACATGTGATATTTTAAAGGTTTGTATTCATAAGGGGAGTAGAGGGTGTTTTAGAGTGAAGTATTGATTATTTTATCATTTAGGACAAATAATTTCTAACAGAATTTATTAAAAACAATTATTTTATTTATTGATAAAAAAATTAGGGTTATTTGAAATTGTAATCATTTCACAACATAATTACATCATTTAGTAACTTAGATAAATACAATGATCCAAAAATAGTTTTTTATTAGAATAAAATATAACTTAGGTCCCAAAAATTAAAACATAGGATTTTAAATTAAAAATATTATTTTTAAATGATTAATTATACTCCTTAAATTGATTTTAGGATGATAAAAAGGTTTGATAAAATTTTACGTTATGTTTATATAGTGATGACATCATGACAGTAAAAAAAATTCGTAAAATATATATTTTTACTATTCACCCAAAAATTAACATTTTTTAGAAAAAATATGAAAAAATCCCCCTAAGATAAATTTGATGATGTATTTCTAAAAATGAAATAAATTTTATAAAACTAATTTTTTAACTATGATAAATTTATTTTTTTCCATTTATATCCCTTTTATTGAAAAATACTATATTTCAAACATGATCAAATTTCGGACCCTTTGAGAATTTACTTATGATTTCATAAAATTAGTTGATCAAATAACGAGTTATTAATAAAAATATTTTATGAAAATTAATTTTATTTCAAAACCATAAAAAATTATTTTAATGAGAATGAAACATATATGTTTTACCAGAAATACAAGTATTCTTTCTTTGTTCGAATCATTTATTTCATCATATATAAAAAATGTATTTAACTTTCTTGTGATAAAAAATTATTATATGTAAAATTATAAATTATTGTGATGAGGTGAATTTGTTTAAAAAAAATATTCTTAAATATAACACACATGTTAATTGAAAAGAGGAATTTAATTTATAATGTTATTGGTTATTGAATTACTCCACTTAAGAAATTTAACACTTGAAAATCCATTTCATACTCTAAGGTTAAAAAATGAATGTAATTGTATTTCATTAATTCCTTGGATATCCATGTTGATTATTTAAAATTATGTTTCCTTCAAAGTAAATTCACAAGAGGGGTTCCATTATTTCGTAGGAGATTGTCTCTATAGGCCAAGATATCCATCAGATTCTTCTATTAAAAAAGAACAGGTTCCAACTATACGACCTCAGAATTTTGTACATGTGAGGGAACTAATATATAATTATTTAAGAGGGATATGGGGAATATATAATATAATTTAGATAGGTTTGGTGGTAGTTTTATTCGATAGTCCATGACTCTGATGCAATTGAGAATCTTAAAGGGTCTAATGTATCGGGGGCTTAGCTTTCCCTTCTTCCCAAACATCAAAACTCTCTTACATAGAGATATATGAAGTAAACTATTATATATATCCTTAAACTATATATCTCATTGAGAATTATAATCATAGTACTTCAGTTGAATATTTGATTCCCTACTGTGATGTTAAATGGATTTGACATTCTCTGCCATTTCTTCAACCAATGTAGGTCCCAACAGCTTGTGTTCACTAACTTCATCACATCACGTGGGTGTTCTACATATCATCCTATCACATGGGTCTTCTACATATCATCTCATAGAGGGATTCATAAGAATGCATATGAATTCCAAACTGAAATATATTATTATATTAGAACTCAACCAAAGATAAATGTTGGTCTCATCCTCCTTCATCATATACATAAGTTTTGGGAAGATTCTCCAGACAGGGCATCAGCTTTGGGGTGATAGGTTACACCAAAGTTCAACTATGTATTTATATAATTTTATATAATTTTATATAACATTGAGGTGAATTTAGAATATTGGTCACATATAATTGATATTTTTATTTGAAGAAATCTCACTACATCCCTAGTGTATATCATTAAGTGTAGGTCTGGTGATAATTTCTCTCTAATGGTAATGAAGTGAGAACTCTTTTTTTGACGGTCCAATACAACACATATAGAATTATATCCTTTAGATTTATTTGTAAGTCCTATGATAAATTACATGGTGATTTTCTCCTATTTTCAAGTAGTTATGAATAATGGTTTCATTATCCCACTGTAATTTTACTTTTCTACCTTCACATGTTGACATACCAAGCAATTTGATGTATATTTTGCAATCTAATTATTTATATTTACCCACAAAATTGATCATGGGTATCTATATACATAATTTTTATCCATGTGTGGATAGGGAATGTTGATATTTGAACAGAATTCAATAACTCATACTTTATCTCAGGCTCAAATGGTACATATATATGTGTCTTAAAGCTCTCAAATCTATCTTCATCATGTTGAGCTCTGGGAATTTCCACTTTCTTAAGTCATCCCCCTTATTTTTTACCTAAACATCATTCCTTTAATCTTTATTTATCTTATTTAGACTAGATGGTTGAGGAATCATTTGAACAAATAAGGGTTTTGTTCTCTCCTTTATGATTCCCATGTTCATACTTTGCATGTCTAGGAAGATTAGATCCTTTTAAATCCTCATCACGGATAATTTTATAGGATATTTTCTACTTAGATTATCTGCCACATTATTCATTTTCTCAAGATGATAATGGATTTGGAAATCATTATCCATGATCAGCTCTAACCACTATCATTTGTTCATGTTGATCTTCTTCTATGTGAATATATACATGAGGCTCTTATGACCCATATATATTCCACACTTTTCTCCATATAGATAATTTCAATGGATCTTGAATGTAAATATTATTGTATCCGACTTAAGAATATTCATTAAAAGTTCATCTCATCAATCTTCAACTTACAGTAGGAATATGTTATCACATTATCATTTTACATGAGTACACAACCCAAACCCTTATTTGATACATCACTATAGATCACAGATCCTTCCCCACTTGTGGTTAGTGTGAGTAAATGTGAATTGATTAATCTATTACTCAACTCCTTGAATCTCTCTTCAAAATTATCAGTTCATAAAAAATTTACATGATTCCAATTTATCTTGGTTAATAGGTTTCATAATCATGAGAAGTTTCACAAAAACAATTGATAGTAGATAGCTAATCTAAAGAAACTATGGATATCTGTTATAAATTTTGGTCAGGTATATTTCTCAACCTCTCTTATCATCGAAGGATCCACAGATATCCCCTTTATTGTGATAAAAATACCAAATAATTTTACTTAATCAATCCCAAAATAACAATTACAATACTATGCATATAACTTTTTATTTTTCAAATTATCTGGAACAATACTCAAATTCCCCAAATGTTCCTCCTTTCTTTTAGAGTATATTATAATATCATATATATATATATAAAGTCAAATAAATATTTTTCAAGGTAATATCCAAAGGCTTTATTCATCAATTCCAAGAATATTTTCAGATCATTAGTGAGTTCAAAAGGAATTATGACTAAGTCATATTTTCTATTCCTTGTATGAAAAACAGCCTTGGGAATAAACTCCTTATGAGATTTTAATTAATGGCCTCTCTAGGGAAGGTAAAATTTAAAAAATTACTAGTACCCATGTATATGATAAAATAATTTATCATTCCATAGATGGTGATTATTATTATTTATCATCATTTTATTGAGTTCATGATAATCAATGTAGAGGTCCATTGATTTATCCTTCTTTTTGACAAAGAGGACCAATACCCCCTATGGTGAAGCACTAAGGAATATGAAACACATGTCTATATTATCTTGTATTTTATTATTAGGTTCTTAAAATTCATTGGGGGTCATTATATAAGGGTTATTAGATATAGGTGGAGCTCTAGGTATAAGTTTAATTGATAACATAACCACTCTATTAGGAGAAAGAATGGGAAACTCTTTCAGGAATAAATTTTTATATTGCCTCACAATGGGAATGTCTTCAATGGTGGTCCTCTATTTTGTCTTAGTAATTTGAACTAAATATCATTGTAGATATGTTAATAGTATCCATGATTGGAAATAATTTTCCAAATGAGATTCATCCTTTTTATACTTATATAGAATCGTAGGATGGTTTAAGACATGGAATGTGATTCCCTTAACCCAAAACTTAATGTATTCTCTACATAAGAATAGACAACTAATTCCCAATATAGAAGAAAATTTCACTAAAGGGAGTATGAATTTTTTTTTGGGTGGTAAATATTTTGAATATTGGCTAGGACAGAGTTATAGTCATGAGATTTACCAATTTCACCATGATTTATCTTCACCGATAACTCAACCTCCATGTTTTGAGGTGGTGTTTGAATACTTTATCTAAAATTTCATGATATGAAAGACTATCTAAAACCATAATCAAATAGTATTATCTTTATTCTTGAATAAATAACTAATGTACCTATCACCACTTCATTATTAAGATCCACCTTAGTAGTAGTGATAACTTAATCCCATCCTTGATCTCTTAGTCTTGGGGATATTTTTGTTAGTTATCATAGATATCCCTCACCTTAGGTAATTGGATTTCATAATGTTTATGTTCATTTAAATTAAAACAATGTACCATAGTTTTATGATTGATTGGAACCTTCTTTTATTCTATCACATTAGTGGTCTTTCTTATCTCCCTTAGACATAATTATCTTTATATCCCTCTCTTCCACACTTGAATCCACTTCTTGTTACATAGGGATGGTTTCCAAGATTATTATTTTTACACTTTTTACATATGTGTAGTTGGATTTTATTCCCTTTATGATATTTATCTATTAATTATAAAGAATTTAACTCCATTTTATTATTTTTATCTCTGACCCCATATTTCTATTGAGAATAACCAAACTCCATCTAAAAGTTAATGCCATTTTTAACATTTCAAAATATATATCATAGTCTCAATTAAAAAATTATTTTCAAAGACTCAAATTTAGTCTAATAAAGAATTGTTCAACCTAATTTTTTTAATAAAAAATACATAGGTGTACCATGAATGCTTTTTGAATGTTTTCTCATAAGACCCAATAGATTTATACACTTTTTTCTTGAGTCCAAGGAATTACCTCTCCATTTTTTAGATGGAGAGTGCATATAAAATATTTATTGAAAAATATATTCTTGAATCCTTCTCATTACATCAACTCCATGTATCCCTTGGGATTAGTATTTTTGATCAGTCTCTAATACAGATCAGTTTTTCTATTTATACGATAAATAGAAAATGTGGTATTCTCAAGCTCAGAACACTGAAGGATACAAAATATATTCTTGATGGAATTTACCCATTGTTCTATTATTTGGGGATTATAAGATCCACTAAAATTAGGATTCATTTTTTACATAAATTAATCAAGTAAAATTTTATATTTCTTTGGAAAAGGGGGTTTTCCACATGATTCAAGTTATTATTCATAACTTGAGTTAGTTGATAAGGTACTTCCATGAAGTTCTTGACACCCGCTCCCATAAAGTTAGTTATCTCATTTTGGAAATCATCACATTTCTCATCACATTTATTACTGGAATGATTCCTATTTTTTCATTTATTAACTAAAATAAATGAAAATTAGGGATGAGAATAATCAAATTAATAATAATATAAATCGTAAACTATAAATCTTGAAGGAATAGCTCATAAATAGAATGTATGACCTAACTTATGAATTTATATGTTTCAATCTAGGAAATCCATGATTATTTTCTTATTAGGTTCTCTAACCTAACTAGATATATATTACACTATTAAAATCTAAAATAATATATTCTCTCATTTATAATGGTTTATAAACCTCATGTGAATTAACTAATGAATATCCCCTAAGAGTTTCAAACAAGGTATGAAGTTACGTCCAGTTTTCTGTACTAAGTGAAGATAAATTTAATACTCAATCAACATTTTTCATATTTATTACCACTGTGTTCATCCTTATTATAGCCTCCATTCACTTATTTGTATATATAAATCAATTTCATTTCTATGAATCCACATTCTCTATTATTTAAAAAAATAGTATGTTTTCCTAAAATTTATCCCAAGGGTTTTCACTAATGTATTCTTATCTTAATCCCCAAAAATAAATATCCCTTTTTTATAAAAACTGTAGTTAGCCAATCCACTTATACACTTTATTTCATGGTTTTTATAAAAATATTTTATAAAATAAAAGATAATAATCTGGAGATCCAATGTGATTAGAAGATTAGATACATAAAAAATCAACATAAAAATAAACCACAACATATTTAATTTTTATCTCCATAAAAGTTATCCAAGATCCCATTAAAATTTATTAATACATAGGATAACCTAGGGACATACATTAGGACAAAGGGTGAGATATAAATCCCATTAAGGGAATTATCAGAGTAAATCATGATGATAAGAAATACATATGAGGAAAGAGGTGTATCATGATAACATAAAAGAGAAGAATCATATATGTTAAAATGAAAACATGACATGAAGAATATGATGCAATTGGATCTTAAAATCATAGTAATATAAAAACAAGATAAAACATGACATCATAAGTATAAGTCAAGGGTCACTATAAATACAACATAACATTGATGACAAAGTCTCATAGTGGATTGGGTTTACTCCCCAATCCCTTAAAAAAAATCTCATGAGATATAAATAATTACTCAATGAAATAGGGGGATGTATAATTTCAATCCCACATATCACATTCATATCATGAACATTCATTTGTATCCTACATAAGGAAAACATACATAAGGCATTAGCATAATAAAAACCCATGAAATTGAAATAAGTTATATAATCTTTTCATAGAGAATAACCAAATATCATATCATAAGGATTCCCATAAAAGAATGTATTAAATAATTACTTGAAATTAATAAATAAATAAATAATAAATTTTCATGAAAATTAAATTAAATTGAATTGAATACATAAAATGAGTGGAAAATAAAGTTTGGAAATGAACCTCTTAAACATAGTTTTAAGAAAATGAGTAAACAATCTTTACAGAGGGTAAGAGAATAATAATTTACTTAAAATAATAAATGAACAAAAATGGGTCTTTGATTAAAAAATTAGTGTTTCTAGAAACCATATATTTTTAGAAACATTATATGTAGTTCTTCATGAAAATAGATAAGAAATAAATTGTTTCCCTTTAAATAAGTTTTCTTAAAAGAAGGAATTGAAAATGGAACATGAAGAATATGTATTATTCCTCAAAAAATAAAGGTAAAGTAAAATATTTATAGTTATATATAATTAACATATATATATAATGTGGAATAATTTCATAAGAATATTATATAGGTAAAGGAAAAAAAATAAAGTGAATGTGTAACCCAAAAATAATGAGGGTGGTTCGGAAGATCCCTTACCTCTGGTCCTTGACTCCTTAGGTACATTAATCTAACATCCTGAATAATTTAATTATGTTTATTAAAATATTGATTCAAAACATTTTCCTTGTATATTCTATTTTAAGTAATATTTATTTATATAAGTCATTAATTTATTGTATAGTTCTTCTTATATCAGCCACTTGGGGTTGTTCAACTGATTTTCACCAAAAAAAATCTTTGGTTTGTTCATTAGGGTAAAAAGTGAAATTAATTAGTTCCATAATCTATATAGTTGTATATTTGTTGATTATTTATAATTATAGTAATAAAAAAATTATATAGTTCAATATATGTCAAAAATAAGCTCAAATTATAAAATATATCATGTTATGCTCATTTAGGGTGGTAAAAAACTATGATCATTTTTTTGGTAATATAATTAATATAATGACCAATTTATATTTCTATAATATTAATAATTCTATACAAATTGTATTTTTTATTAATTATAGCCTTAAAGCCACCCATTTAAGGAAGTGATGAAAAATGAAATACATCATTTGTGGAGGTGGTGAACCAACCATAACACGAGAAACATTTTCATTATAGAATGGATGTGTAGAAGGTAGATAATGGTTATACCATAAACATAATATCATTTAAGAATAATAATGATACATATTTAATTGTATTATGATGGTTATAATATATTTAGATGAGCTATATGAAGAAAATAATTTTAGATAATCTGGTGGAGAATATTACCTATTTATTTGAATTCTCATTCATAAGCAACAACTTAAGGCTACATAGTTTGGTATTTTGGTAGGACCAACACTTATAGATCCTGGGAATAGGGTTAGGGAGATATTTAGAAAGATTTTTTTATATAAATATCTTTATGTGTAAGTATTTTTTAGATTTTTAATTGTGGTATTTATAAGTGGAGGATAAGGGTATTTTAGAGTAAAATATTGATTATTTTATAATTTAATCCAACTACTTTTGAATATCATTGATTCCAATAAAATTATTTGGTTTATTAATAAAAAATGAGGGTTATTTGACATTATAATCATTCCATAACTTAATATAATCACTCAACTACTGAAATAAATGTAAAGATCCAAAAATAGTTTTTATTATAATTAAATATAACTTATGTCCCAAAAATTTAAATATAGGTCTCTAAATACAAAATATTATTTTTAAAGTCATAATTACACGCATTAAAACCATTTTAGTTTTAAAAAAAATTATTAACAATTTTTTTAATATATTTTTATATAGTGACAATTTCATGAAAGTATAGGTATTTATAAAGAATGTATTTTTACCATTTTCCCAAAAATCAACTATTTTAGAAAAATATCAAAAAATCACCCTAAATAAATTTTATATAATTATTAAAAAAATGAAATCATTTTTATAAAATTGATTTTATAATTATGATAATTTTATTTTTTATATATAAATATCCTTCTTATTGGAAAATATTAATTCATAGGTCGTGATAAAATTCTCAACCCTTAGAAAAATTACTTCTCATTTCATAAAACTATATGATCAAATAATTAATGTTTAATGAAACCATTTTATGAAAATTAACTTTATTTGAAGACCATACAAATATATTTTAATTAAAATAAAACATATATTTTTACCAAAAATACATGTATGCTTTCTTTTTTCCAAAAATTTGTTCCATCATATTTAAAAAAATTATTAATTTTTGTGTCATATAAATTTATTACATGTAACCTTATAAATTAATATAATGAATTTTAAGAGTTTTATAATATATTTTATAAATATAAAAAACATACTAATTTATAAGGGGAATTCCATTTATAATTACTCTGGTCTTTACAATAGAAATGGCCTATAAAGATAGAAAAATAGTCATAGAACCCTATCATAAAATCAATTGGGGACAAAATTGGGATGATCGTAGTTTTAAGATACATCAATAGAAACAAACTATTACCATGGTTTTCATCCACGGTGGTAGGCCATTTTTCTAGAAATTTTATATTTCCCTATTATGTTTTGATATATTGGCGGGGAGCCTTGACCAATGTTTTTGATTACATGCCTTATATTTGTGACACATTCTTATGTTTCTCATAATTAACATGATCCTATGAAATATTTTCTCTTATTCCATGTTTCTATGTAATGGTTTATGATCATATCCATTATTTATTCCATGTTATGGTTATTGAATCTCAACATATCTCACCCCATGTTTATCTTATTTCACACCACTATTTGGATTTATGGCTCACCCATTATTTTATATATGTCCCTAGGATATCCTTTGTAGTGATAGATATATATTGATATCTAATAGAAATATATGAAGGCATAAAAAATATTTCATAGTTTATTTAAAAAATATTTTAGGATTTATATAATCTCCCCAAGTCACTCGACCTCAAAATTTTTTGGTATGATTTATGGATATTTATGTTTAAAATGATATAATAATATGTGTATGAGATATAGGTCATTATAGTCAGTATCACAGAATGGTCTTGTTATTTTGGGGTATTAGTATATAAAACCTAATAATTCACCCTAAATAACCTATATTGGGATATTAGAAGTTATAAGTTATATTATTTGTGATTTATGAGTTATTCTTTCTATTTTCATAATTTACCTCATATATTATTATTAATTCATATATTCCCATATCAAAGTTAATTTTTTTAATAAATAGTTATATATAGGATGAATCATGTCAACAAACAATTCAATGTTTAATATCATGATTTCCAAAATTAGATACCAAATATGATGGGATATTAAATAAAAAACCTTCTAGTGGTACTTTCTCAGTGGACTTAAATTTTCACAAATAATTAAAACTATGAGAATATCCCCGATACGTTTAAGAAATATAATATTATGGTTAAAACATTTATTTGATAATGATTACTATCTTTTAGTGTATATTTCAACCCATTAATTATAGAGAAATGGATATATTCCAAGATAAAATATTTCTAATGATCCCATGCTCTAAGAAAGAGAAAGTTATCTTAGCTATTTATCATTTAGCAGGACAATTTGATCAGTGGTAGGCACAAATATAGAATATGAAGCTAAAGGAAGACATTTAATTGATGGAATGGGAGGAAATCTAGAAAATATTTTTCAATAACTATTTTCCCTAAACACGCCATATTAAAATGGAGGGGAAATTTATTGGATTAAATAAAAAGCAGGATTTATTGATTGTGTAATATGATAAAAATATCACAAGTCTTTCAAGGCATGCCTTTAAATTTTTAATTAACCTCAAAATAAATTTTGAGTTCTACATTAGTGGTATAAAATCAAGTCTTCGAAAAACTTAACAATTAAAGATCTTGATAGCTTTGAGAAAATAGTCAAATATGTCTTTGAAATATAAATAAGGATTGGTAAATTTCAATGGTCCCTGAGAACTAGTGATAAGAATAAAAAAATGGATTTTAGAATTGGTAATTAAACTAATAAACCACATAGAGGGAAGAAGATTAAACTACCCACTTTTCAAAATTGGGTGAATAATCACCCTAAAAAATTCCTCAAAGGAATATGAAAAAGTTGTAAGTATGTTAAGGAAGGTAATATATCTCAAGAATGTTTAAGATACCTAAATAATATGATCATTATAATGGATAAAAATAAGTTTCATCTTAATCCCCCCAAGTTTTAATGTTTCAACTACAAGTAACATGGACACTATGAAAATAATTTCACTAATCCAAGGTTAATATTGCAAAATCAATGACCACAACCCCCAAATACAAGGTAATATATAAGAGATTGTTCTTAAACTACCAAAAAGGTTGAGAATTAAAATAAAGTGGTGTAGGTACACATGTTATTCCTTAAATAATAATGAATGTACACTTTTATTCTAGTTCTACACATCCATTAATATAATAAAACTTCACCCAAAATACTCAAAAACAACCCCAAAACATGAAGGTTGAGCTACCAATGAAAGTATTAATTGTTAAATCATTACATCTCAATTATATAACATTTTTTTAATTAGAATCTTTGGGAGGAATATTTATGAGAATATAGTTATGATCAATTTGGTATAATTAGATGCAATATTTTGAATGGATTTTTTTAATCATATAAATACAATATCAACTTCCAAGAAAGGAAAACTTTTGTATCTAAAACCATCCTTTGATTTTAAATATGTGTAAGGTGAGTTATTAATATTCTTTATAAACTATTTCTCAAGTATGGATATTATTTTATTGTGATCAATCATGTCTAGATAAAATGATCAATAAAAACAAAAGGATATTCATTTAAGGCATGCTCATTGTGATAGAATATAATAATTTACATATCGAAGATTTTTATATTCATCCTCCTAACATGAGGGTTGATTTCTTAATAAAAATTATTCATGGAGTTCTTCCCATATCAAATATTCCTTCCTGAATAGCCTCCATTAGATATAAAAAGTTTAATAGGTATATATCAGAAACATGGAAAAGGTTTTTATATTCTCTATCACTTCTAAATGGGTTATCCCTATTTTATTTTTTTAACAATAAAGATGATTCAATGCATCTCTACATCAATTATCATGATCATAACAAGATCGTGATAAATATCAAGTCTCATATGCCATGAATTGATGACTTATTAAATAAACTACATGGGGTTCAGTACTTCTATAAGGTATGTTATTGAACATGATATCATCAATAAAAGTGAAAAGAAATCATATTCCCAAAACTACCTTTCATACAAGATATATACACTATGATTTAATAGTAATTACATTCAGACTCACAAATGATTTGTAAATATTCACAGATATGATGAATAGACTTTAGATATTACCTAAACCATTTTTTGAGGGTCTTTATAGATGATATTCTCGTATATTCAAAAATTAAGGAATATAGTGAAAAACACTTTATTATTATATTAAATACTTAATTATAGGATAATTTATATAAAAATTATATAAAATATTATTTCTATATAGAGAAAGTCACATTCTTAGGGCTTGTTATCATAAGAAAATAAATATCAGTTGATTCTTCAAAAAGTAAGGAAATTAATGAATAACCCAAAAAACATTAGTGATGTAAATTTATAGCTTCCTTTGACTAGTTGGGAACTCATTAATCTAACTAGTAAATATTTTTAGGATACATTAATGTGAAGAGAGCTTCAAGGAGCTAAAGAAATGGCCATCCATAGACCTTTTACTCATATTACCCTCTAAAGGGGAATGTTTTTTGATATATAATGGAACTTAAAATAATTATTTGTTTTGTTCAATAAATATAAATGATAAAATTATATCATATACATTAATAAATTTAAATTTATATGCGAAAATTTCTCAACTCATGATCTATAGTTGGTAGCGGTAATATTTTCCTTAAATAATTAGAGGAATTATGACTATGTAAAAAAATTGACATATATACTAATCATATAATTCTAAATTATATATCCATATATAAGGATATAAACATGTACCAATGAATAAGGTTAAATATAATCAAAGAATAATACTAATAAATCCATTACTATCCTGGAAAAATAAACAAAGTATTATATTCTATAAGAATAATTGATCATAAAATCTTATCCATGATGCGGATTTAAAGGGGTCCAATATTCTTATACATACAAAGTATGGACATGGGAATAATAAATTTAGGTTTTAAATCCTTCCATACACAAATTATTATTCAATAATATATCCTAGATAAGATTAATGTGGTATAAAGGGATTATGTGGAGGTACAAAATATAACGGAAGTAATAAGGAAGGAAAAAATATAGAGTTTAACATTAATAAGGATAGATTTTTAATATTTGATAAATTATTATGTGTAACATAAAAAACATATAATATAGAAGGAACTATTATATGATGATAATATATCATCATTATTTATCCATCCATGAGCCTAAATATGTATATATTTCTATGATAGAACTTATGGTGGGATAATATAAATATTTAGATTTTCAAGTATACATAAAATAGTTTGGCATGCCAACAAGTTATAATACAATTATATAAGTTCAAGGGAATGGTGTAACCATTACCCATTCCAACATAAAAATAGGAGAACATACCCATTTAATTTTTCATGGGTATTCTAAAGATATTCAAATGAAAAAAATTCATATGGGTTTTAGTGGATCCTCTTCCAAATACTACCCACTTCACCAAAATTAGAAAGACTTACTTGATCAACTTTACATGATATATATCAGAGAAGTTTTGAGGTTTCATGGAACACCACTATTAAATGTATGTGATTAAGATTAAAATTTACATCAATGTTTCAGAGGATTCTTCAAAATTAATTGAACATGGAGTAGAAATTTAATATAATATATTATTAGATAAATAGTCAATCTGAAAGGATTATTAATAATATGTAGGTAATTCTTAGAGATTTCTCTATGGACATTAAATGAGATTGATATCAATACCTTCCTATTGTTATTTTTCATATAAAAATAGATTTCTCCCAGGAATTAATATGGATTCATATGAATCCCTATATGGAAATAAATATATAACTCAAACATGCTAGGATAAATTTGGAGAAATGAAGGAATTGAGACTAAAATTGGTAGAATAGATGAAAAATAAGGTCCATTCCATTCAAAAACATATCAGAGTATCAAAGTGTCAATATAAATTCTATTCTCAAAATCATCAACGGTACCTAGATTTTGAGGCCGAGGATAAATTATTCTTTAGAATAACTTCAAGTAAGAAAGTTATGATGTTTGGGAAGAAGTTAAATATAATTCCTAGGTATCTAGACCCCTTTGGGATTCTTGATCATGTTGTCATTTTTTTCTATCAAATTTCCCTTACACCAAATATTCCTCAAGTATATAATGTCTTCCACATATCTCTCTTGAGGAAGAACATACTAGATCCCTCACATATACTCAATCCAAATGTGGTATAGTTGGATCATGATCTTTATTATGAGGACAAGCATGTGAAAATATTAGATCATGAATATAAATTTCTATGAAACAATATCACTCATTTAGTTAAAGTACTATAATGAAATCATAAGTATTAAGAGGAAATATAGGGATACAAGGTTGTTATAAAGAAAAATAACCCAAATTTATTTTCATATTATGGTTTGAGTTTTAATTTCAAGTTTTAATTTTCTAAAGGGGTATAATTTAAAAACCTAGAATATAAAAATATGAAAAAAATGTCTTCTATAAATATGTATCATATTTAAGTATAACATATAGTTAAAATTACATACAAGACATAATGAATACAAATATTATTTTATTTAATCGACATAAAACTTTATATATTAAGTATAAATATACTTTTTAAATTTTAAAAATACTATAATGGATTAATAATAAAATAAAAATAATATCAATAGGATTTGAAAATGCATAGGGTTTCAGTCACCTAGAAATATAACCCTTGTGAAAAACATTGTAAAACAAGTATGAGAAATATGACTAAAATATTATAAAAAATATGTAATTAACTTTCATAGAAATTTATTGAATGAATAATGAAATAAATAATAGTTATTTATAGATTTATAATACTTATCTGACTGTTGGGATAATTATTTCTTCGTTGGAAGAGTTTTTGGTTGTTAAAATAGTAATCTAACCAACAAGAGTAATAAAATGACTAAAAATAATCTTTATAATGAATAAAATAATTAAAAATATATATTATAAGTCTATAAAATGATTTACCAAATTATATGACTTAAATAATAAATATGTATAAATTTTAATATGTTTTTTTAACTTATTTTTTCAAACCATAATTTAATTGTTTAAATTTAAAAATTAGAATTACTTAAGTTTGAAATATATTTTGGTTGATATATACATTATAATTAATTATTTTTTTTCAGAGTGAGTACCTCAAGAGATGGTGAATTGAGTAACCAATAAAACTTTATATCTAAAATGGATTATATTGAAATCCCCCAAATGTTTATATATGGCCTAGTTTATCAAAACATGTAACATGATATATATCTCAAAGTTTATAAATATTTATCTAAATATTGATTAGGTCTCAGTTGAATAACATAAAATATTATTGGATCCTTTCAAATCAGTTTACTTGATAAAAATACTATTTGGAAACAGATTAAGATAAAATATCAAAGTATATATTTTGTTTACAGTTGAAAAAAATTCAGATTTAAAATAGAAATGAGGTAAAAAAATTAAATCATGTAAAGGAAATAATGAATACAAGAGGTTATTTATCAAGTTGATACTTAGTCCTCTCCACTTGGTTATCACCCGTTATGAAGAAATTTATATAAAATAATCAAGATGATCCACAACCTGGATCAGGTTTCACAACCATTTACAAACTTTCCAGGTCACACATGACCTAATCTATAGTTATACATGGGATGAAAAAATAAGAAGGCCACACAAGGACCTCTACCACTCTTTTCCATGGGAGAAAGAAATGTGAAAATATTTTTAGAAGATATTGTGTATCTTCTAATTTAGAACAGGAAATAGTGTGTGTGTGTGTGTGTGTGTGATAAAATATAGTATACACACAGACTACTCAAGATGTAATAAAGATAAACAGAACTGGGAAATATAAAATTATAGAGTTTATAAGTGTTGGGTTTTTTACAATGCAGCTTGTGACTCTTGGTTTGAATCTTCAGTGAATCTTGAGTTGGGTTCTCTTGAAAACTTTAGGAAAACAGAGTGTCGTAGACTATTGTTCTTTGACTGGAGGAAAGTTACAAATGTGAATGCACAGTTCAGCTTTCAGTTGAATGTTTTTAGCATGATATATTTTCTTTTTTGAAACCAGTTTCATCTCTTTGTGATTTTAGTAATTTTGATCTCTCATCTTGTTATTGGTCTACTTCATCCATTATGGCATATCTTCCTGCACAAGGGAGTGTGTTGCACTTTTGTCATCATCGGGAAGGAGACTATCTAGATCATATTCTTCCTCATACTACACATACTGAAACTCTCTTAAATGATTATTTTCTAGAATTTAAGATACAATCATTAAAATATTAAATTTAATTGACTTCAATAAATATAGTCGTTAGAGTAATGTAATTCAAAAGATAAGTTAAGAAAAATAGTGATTATGTCTTAGGATTGTGGTGACTCAAGATCTAATGGTGTCTCACATTGGTGGTATGTTTCTCTGGTGATATGATACTATCAGTGTCTTATACTTATCCAAAATTATATTTTGGTGGTAATATATTGGTAGTTCATCTTCTAACAGTATCTTGTACTTAACTAAATTTGTGTTTTGGCATCCTGACATCTGGATGGTGTGTCGAATGACAGTGTCTCAGACATTGTCAAATTTTTTGTCCAATAGTATGACATTCTGGTGGTGTGATATCCTAGCGGTATCATAGAATTAGAGATATTTTTATGCTGGGGCTGAGTCATGGAAGACGGTGTCACGACTAGGTGTTTCCAATCTCAACGGTGTCACATACTTAGATAATTTTTTTCACATGGCTCAGAATATAGATTACTTACAGAGAAAAATGAAACTCATTAATAACATCAAAATCATTATTTTTTGATCATTAAAACTAGGATTTCAATAATTATAAATCATATAACAATTAATAAATAATAAGAATAAGAAAATTAATCACTCATAGAAAAATAAATATTATTTATTCTAAATAATATTGTTTTTCTATGTGGTATATTATTTTATTTAAAAGTTAAATATCAAATATATAGAATATTAATTAAATAATATGGACTCAATTTTTGGAAACATAATATAGAAATTATCTTTGGGATACTATTTTATATGTATATAAAAATGTAAATTTTTGGATGAATAGTGGAAAATATAATTTTTATGAATAATGTAATTTTTATGAAATTATTATGAGATAAATATGATTTAAAATATATTAAATGAATAATATAATTCATTTAAAAATATTATAATTAATTTCCAAACATATAAATTAGTTCTCAAAACCTAAGTTATATTCTATTCGAATAAAAAATAACATTGGATGCTTTGCTTAATATAAAATATTTTCAAGATTAATTTCAGTTTTGGGTGTGTTAAAAAGTAAAAAAATATTACATCACACCTCTGCCTCTCTTTTAGTATTATTTTTATTTCATAATAGATTTTTCTCTTGATTTTTTCTTAAGTATTCGAGAATTTTGAGTGTTTGGGACAACTTGTAGTTTCATATGGTGGTGTGTTACACTACTGTAGAGGAGGTCGTGTCATGGTTGGCCATTCTTCTAAACCTAAAGTATTTATACTATAGTCAATTATAGCTTTAATGTAGGTTGTTAAGTCATGATGTTCCCTTGGGTGGTGATGCCCTAGTTTATTTGGGGATTCAATCGTACCGTGATGAATATGTCACATCACAACACGTCCTGAGCAGACTTTTAATTTTATGAATTTTTGATCTTTCTAGAACTTAATTTAAGTCCAAAATAGGTATCTTCTTCCTCTAATCCATAAGATTAATTTTATTGTGGATCTAGGCATGGATTCCAAATCTTACCCCCTTAAATTCCTAGCTATTTTCTTAGATTTAAAACATTATTCATCAAATAAGTCCCTTTGAATCATATCATATCCTATTTTTATCCATTTTCTCTTCTCTTCAGGAACTAATAAGGTCTCATAGACCTAGGTTTCATGATTAACAAAATTTTAATTAGGGCATTTTTCATTCTAAGTTCAATGTTGTCTTTTAAGGGTTTAATGTTTTGTATTATGGGGGAATATCATCACTGCTTGTAGAAATGATGTAATTGGGGTAGGTTTTCTCCTTGAATTAATATTAAAACCATGATTTTTTTTTCTTTTTTAATTCATTTTTGCATATATATTTTTAGTATTAAATGTGAATATGGACTATTTAATAAGAAATTTGGTTTTTCTATTGGCTTTCATTATATAATAATGGCTCTCCTTTGTTTTAGAATTCTCAAATATATTTTTATATAATTGTGCACACCATCGGTTTTCTAAAGTTTATGAAGGGCCCTTTTAAATTAATTTCAAAATCAAGGAATAAATTTTTGTTTTAAAAAAGTTTTTTTAAAGGTTTTACCTTATAAATTTAAGGTGTTCTTGGGTTTATATATATATTTTATGTGTTCTTTTATTATTTTATACATAATATGATTTTTTTATTTTTTTTTCTAAAAATAGTTTGATAACATAGTTTAAAAATGTCATGGTTGGTTCTTTTTAAAAATTCTTTTCTTGATAGAACCACCCCCTTGAAAAGTTTCCTTTGTGTAGTCTATTTAAAGTTGAAAAAGGTCTCTTTACTATGGGAAACATTTTTAAAATTATTATTCTTGATGAAAAAGGGGTTGTTTCTATTAAGGGTTTTTGAAGGTGAGGGTATTCTTGTGGTTATTCACTTGTATATGTATTTCTATTATTATTTTTATTTCTCACCTCTATTTTATATTTTATGAGGAACCCAAAGTAGCTAGTGGGATTCTCAGGTACACTTGTTATACCAGTTCGTGATTATGCTGTCGAAAGTAGCCCTTAGTATAGATTTCACCCTTCACTGGTAATTTTTTCTTAAGTTAGGAAATATTTGGTATGACCGAGTATTAGGTAATTTGTATTATATCAAGTGTTCTAATAGGATAAATCTTTCCACGTTAATTTTCTAGATTTTAACCAAAGCTCTTGGGTGTTCCTATAATATTTGGTACATGAATATGTGTTAATAGTCATGTTTCCTCTATTTGTGTGATTGTTGATTAGTGATTATATTATATAAACCTTTTTTATTATTTTTTCTACTATTATGATTATTATTCCTCATTTCCATTTTATTTCTATTTTTAAAAGAGAATAATTTTATTTTCATTAATTAATATTAAATGGATTGTTAAGGAATTGGGAATTTTCCTAAGTTTTCCTCATGTATCAACATTTATCCAGGGAATGTTTTAAGTTAAACATATTTAGATGATTATTTTATGTTATTATTTTTAATAAATGTTTAATTTTTATATTTATAAAGTTATTTTAAACTAGAATGGAATGGTTTTATTTTTAATGGTTATCCATAGGGTGTGGGGAGGATACCTTTTGGGATTTTGTGTATAAGTCTATTATATTATAGATTTATCATATTTTCTATTGGTATGCATTAAATTATCCTTATTATTTGTTTTAGGTTTGTTATATGTGGTAAGTGAATATATTTCACTTAGTGTATATAGACCTTTGGTTGTGGATTCATTTTTATTTAGGTTTTTTATACTTATTATGTATCATTCCATATTGATAATCCCTTAAATTTTTATAGGATTATTTAATGATTAATTTAATGTTCTTGTAGAAACCCAACCCATTTTACTACCAAAATAATGTTCCATGCTAGTTGGCCACTAGGATTGGAGCGCACCTCCCCATGCCCCAAAGGTTGTCAACTAGAAGTCAGGGTCTGAGAGGTGATAATGGGAAGATTAGAACTTCATTTTTTCAATAAAAATAATCGTCCATATATAAATATATTATTGTAATATTGACCAAAAATAGTTGAATAAATATAATTAACCCATCATCAACATAATTAAGTAGTAGTAATAAACAAACAAGCCCAAAAGCATGCCATTTTTATACAAAACATTCCATATAAGTTTATACAAAATAGATAAACTAGGTAAATCATGGATGAAAATATCATTCATATATATATATATAAATAATGTTAAAATAAAAAAGTAAAATCTATCTCGATGCAATAAACACCATGGTACCTTGCCATCCATCCCATGAAAAAGGTCCAACTTGATCTCTAAGGTTCTGCTTCTGAGCCTAATCCCTTACCTGATCTCAGAGAAATAAATTCTGTATGAATCCCATGGGGCCCATGTAGATTGTTAGAATTAACTCATTAGTTCACCACTAATGTGTGTCTATTTTAAATTCATAATTATTTAGGCATATTTTGAATATAAATAAAAAAGTAAATCACACTCATTTAATAATTAAACTACTTCCCTTGTTCTTAGTAGCCACAAAGAAGAGTCTATCTGCTTTGGATATCACTGGTATGTCGCGGATTATGTTCCCCCAAATATATATCTATATATATATATATGGAATAGATCATTTGGTTGTGTGTGTGTCTATATATATATATATATATATTTGTAGTGGAGAGGATCTATGGCTTTGCACCCAATGCATCCACTGATGAATATCATATCTGGTGAACCCTTAGGTTTCACCCATAATCATGTCACTGGAACCTCATTCCATCATTCAAGTATCTAGAATACTAATTGTACATCCAAGAAACAAGTCATAGGTCCCCTAGACCTCCATATAAATAGCCCATGTCTGCTTAGTAGCCCAACGTCCTGAGGCATAGTGATATCTTTCCTCTATTAATAATAATCTTCATATCTCATCTACTAATGTCCTAAGTCGTGTAAATATCCATACTCTCAAATCTCAAGACAACATCCTCAAGAGTAATTGTGAGCCTCATCCCCCAACTTATGGTCTCAACACCATCAATTGATGGTCCTTCACCATCCACATGGATTTATATGATGATCACACCCATCATATCTAATGGTCAACACCATCCCCTAAGCCACATAATCTATAGGGAAATTCATCCATAATGAGTGGTAAAAAACACCTCAATTTATCCCTATCTGTGTGAAAATGACACTAATTTTGTTTCAACCAATACAGTGAGTAGCAATCACCAAAAAACCTAAGCCACATTATCCAACACCTCATGCCCTTATAACCATATTGTTAAGTCCAGATTTTCAACGCCATCTCAAATCACATGGGCTAAGACCTCCTCCGGGAAACCTCATCACCTCAATCTTATGTCTAAGTCACCTCAACATGGTGATCATCATTACCCCATGTATAATGGGCCATGGCCTCAACTTAAAAAACATGTTTTTTCAATCTAGGTGTATAGGAATCCTTGATTTTCAAAACATCAACATTACATAACTTTTTTGGAACACCTAAAAATTATACAAATAGATGCCCAAAGAACAAAATTAGTCTAGTGCCTTTGGAAAATGGAAACATAAACACTAGTGTATAAATGACCTATACCCCCACCCACTAGGATCTTATTGAATAGAACCCTTCTTAGACACAACAAACATAGTACATATAATCATAACCTGGTTAAAGGGAAACATAAAAGGGGTGAGATTATAATCTCAGTAAGGGTAAAAAAGGGAGACATGGGAGAATAAACATGTGTATAGGGGTATGAGAATGTGATCATGAAAATAAAAGATCATTCCCTACATATCAAAGATCATGATAGTATTCATGGAATGAAGATTGACAGTTAATAAGACATAAATAATAATGAAATATAGATCATATATTGGTAAATCATAACATTAGAGTAAAACGTGGAATTATGTAAGACACATAAGCATATAATGATTTCCATCATATTCAATTCATTGCTGTAATGACCATTTTAGAAGTATGGGTTCACTCCCCATACCATTTTGGTAGTCATGGTTCGCTCCCATGTCTATATTAGTAGCATGATATCACTCCTCATACCATATTGGTAGTCATGGATCACTCCAATGTCCATCTTAGTAGTCAAGGTTCACTCCCAATACCATCTTAGTCGATCTCATGAGATATAAATCTTTACCCAATGCATTAGAGAGAGATATAGGTCTCACCCATATCATAATTAAATCATACATACATGTGCCACAAGATCATTAAAAATCATAGTATAACCCATAAAATTAATTGGTTATCATAAACATGTAAACATATCATAACTTGAGGAAAGTGACAGGTGTCATAATCATTTCGTCATAAAAATAACCCATAAAAAGAAATGGGTTTCAAAATAATATAACCTATGAAAGATAAATGGGATTCATAAAAATAAATACCTCAGAAGATAATCCATTCAGAGAAAGAATATAAATAGAAAAATTGAATAATTTTCCCATGAAGGCTTGAGTAACACCAAAGGATGTTAAATTATAGGGAAAATAATTTTGAAATATCTTTTAAAAACATTTCTTGCGGAAAATATCCTTTCATCTTTGAAAAATAATTTTTATAACATAAAAACTTTTGAAACATAAACACCAAGAAAGAAATATCATAAAATAGATATGTAAATATACATAAATTTAAGTATAATAAAAATTTTATGAAATCATGGGTAATACGTACACCATACAAAAGGAAAGGGTGGAAAACATATCTTGTATCTCACAGAAATTAAAAGTGAGATGAAATCCCCTTACCTTGTGTCTTGACTCTCTTAGTACTCAAAAAATATTCCTATAAAATAAATATAAGTATATTATAAATATTTTACAAAATAATATTCTTATATATAATACTACATATTTTTTTTATTATGACTATATATTACCCACTTGTTAATGATCCTATGTTAAGGTTTCAGTTCTGGTAATATTCGCTTTGTTCTTCGCATGTGTCTTAACTTGTTAAATCATTGGCCCTTGTACTTATATCATGATTCCAAAATTTAAATAATGATATAAATATCATGTATATCTAGTATATGTATATTAAAATAATCTATATCATAAATAAGTATCAAATAGAATACACCGTTCATGGAGACGGTAAACCATACATACGCATGAATGTTTTTCCATTTTAATTTTCATATTGAAACAAAGTATATAAATGAAATATTTATATATATATGAATATATACATATATATATATATATATATAATTATTAAATTATCATGATTATATCAAATAATTTCCCTAAAACCATCCTTAATACAATCCATGTGGTGTGTGAATGAATCACATCACTTTTAGGGCGGTAGTCCACACTTCCACAAATGAGATTATCATATTAACACCAAATGGAAAGTAAAAAATATATGTGTTGTAGAAAGGAATAAATAATCTTAAACACATAATAAATATTACATATAACATATATATATATATATATTTTACATCATAATGGCCACCATGATTTGCGGTACAGGAAAAATGAACAATCATCATTTCGTGAGGCAGTAGTTCATCATATATAGAAACAGTATGTTAGATAACCATTAGATGGAGGTGTGTGTAAGTGTAGATAAAAACCATATAATAAAAACATACTGGTATATTGAGTATAATTTTTTTTCATGAAATAATTTAATAAAGATATTTTAGGGGTGGAGAAGGAAAATAATGGAAATGAGCTTGAGAGAAGACATTACCTCTTAATCGGGAAACTCCTTTTGGTTTGTGCCAAAAGGCTTCATTGAGTTTCCTTATACCAAATTGAAGGATTTTAGTAAGAATGGATAGATTTTTTGAGGATAAATTGTTAGGGTTTTTCCAAGACAAATGGATTTAAATGTGTGAATAAAAGATAGGGAGAAGTTCCCTTTTATAAGAGGGAGGTGGGCCACTCTAGGAAACACTCAAACTATTAATTTATTATAAATTAATTTTCGATTTCAAGTAGCTAAAAAGTAATTTATTTAAAATTTTAAATGATTATGGGTACAAATACTCTCATAAAATGATTTTGGGACATGTTTAGGTCACAAAATGAACCTTATCTTTTGGATTTAACCCTTATTTAAACAATTTAACTATTACTGTGACAACTTTTCTTTTACACTATAAGGTTAATATAGTTACTATAAAATGACAAAATAACCCCAATTGGATCATTTATGAAATATTTAACATTATCCTTTTTAGTTGTATGAATTATATTTTTTTATGAATTTTATAACATTTAATAAAATATTATTTATTTTAAAGTGTCATTTATTCCAATTTTGATACTATTCGATATTTTCATTTTTAAAAATATCAAACCAATATTATAACTTCAAAAATACACATCCAATATTTCACTAACATATCTAAGTTGTCTATAAAATTCTTGGATTCATTAATTAAGTCAAAATATAAATATTTTAATATTTTTAATATCATTTATTTGATATATCAATAAATTAAAAAATTACTGCATCATTATTATACAAGCCATTAATTAAATTACATATTCACTAAAAATTAAAAATAAATTATAATGATTAATATAGAATTTTTATATTTCTAATTAATATTTACAGTTTAGTTTTTATTTTTTATAACCCTATATTAAAAATTATTTAGTTATTAAAATATGAATATAACATTTTTAACTATTCTTTAATAAAATATAATAAATGTCATAATCTGAAACAAGTGGCATAAAAAGGATCATAATTTTTATATAAGGCTATTTGGGTCTAAAAACAATTATCTAATGAAATTATGATAAGTTTTATGATAATTTTATATTAATATAATAATATTTTTACCTTTAATTACCCTATTTACCTTTAAACATGGTAAATAAAATTCAAAAGTTACCATTCACTGAAAAAATATTTTAATCCTAATAGACCACATTTTTCATATTGATTAAAACCATGTATTTCTATTTTTCAAAATTCAATTCATAGAAGTGGTAAAATTATGTTTATTGTTAATCGCGTAAATGTTGCTAGAAGGCGGGTAAAAGAGACGTTCAAAAGTTCAATAATTTGGTTTATATCTGATTCTGTTATAAAATAATTACAATGAACTAAATTTAATATATTTATTATTTATCTATTGTGAATTTTAAATCAATTTCAATAATTTTTTAAATGAAAAAGTTTTTTTAACTATAATGCTGTATTTTTCACTATTCATCAAAAATTGAAACTTTTTAGAAAAATGCCAAAAATTCACCATAAACTAATTTTTATATCCTGAATTCAAAAATGATGTTTATTTAATAAAAATAAATTTCTATGAGTGACTAAAATTAATTTTATTAGAACTTCATTATTAGTGGTTCATTCGAGAAAACAGGAATTTTAAACATTGAAGGACTTTACCAAGAATCATATATTTTATTATAAATATGTTTTATTTATATATATAAATTACAAAAAAGTATTTGGAAATTAGTTATTACTATTAATATAACTATTTTTAACATATAGGTTATAATTATCTCATTTAGATAATAAAAAAAATAATATGTTTTGTAGAAACTCAGTATTTCATTTATCATACACCAAGTTGGAGTTATCTACAACATACACCAAGTCAGTATTGTGTGCAATGTACGCCAAGTCGGTTACATGTGAAAGAAATGTTTAACTTATTTCATCGAAAGTCACAAAATTAATATATAATTTATTCGGAAAAAATGATCCATAAAAACTGGGGGTGTTACATTCTACCCCCCTTAAAATGAATTTCCCCTAGAAATTTATCACTCGGGTAAAAAAATGAGGATACTTTTGCTTCATCGTATCCTCAAGTTCCCACATAGCTTCCTCTAATTGGTGATTTCTTTATAAAACTTTGACAAGGTGAGTGGTCTTATTTAATAGAACTTTTTCTGATCGATCTAAAATTTCAAAAGGTTTCTCCTCGTAAGAAAGATCCCTATCTAGTGGTATGAACTATGAGTTTAGTACATGTGAAGGTTGGGGTATTCACTTCCTCCGGAGAGATACATGTAACACATCACATACTTTACAAAGGTTTGGAGGAAGTTCCAAGTGATAGGCTATGGTCCAAATACTATCATGAATCTCAAAGGGACCTATATTCCTAGGGATTAGTTTCCCTAAGGAATCTCGTAACATTATTTGAGGGTGAGATTCACAGAAACACCTTTTCACCAAATTCAAATTCTATATCACATTTACAGCTATTAGCATAACTTTTTTTCAAATTTTTTTTGACTTTATATGCTACTGAAGGGTTATAACCTTCTCAACCATTTATTTAGTGATCTCAAGTCCTATTAGCTTTATTTCTCCAACCTCATCCAAGTACGTTCGAAATTTTCATTTCTTCCCATAGAGGGATTCATATGGTACCATCTAAATGCTTGATTAAAATCTAATATTTTAAGAAAATCAACTAGAGGAATTCTATATCAAGTTCTTTCTAAAGACTTCAATGGAACATTGAGGTAAACCTCAGATCCTAATCTGATATAATAGAATGTGGTACATCATGCAACCTTTCCACTTCCTTGATGTATATCCTATAAAGATGATCAAGAGATAAATATTCTATGATAGAAATAAATTATGCTGACTTAGAAAGGTATTCGACTACCACCCATATAGAATTAACCACTTCAGAGGTTTTGGGTAGTCCAACAACAAAATCCATAGTGATCTTCTCCCATTTCCATTCTGGTGTGGATAATGGATGTAACATCCCTTTAGAATTTTGTCTTTCAACAATAACATGATGTAATACCAAACACAGAGATACAAACTCCATGATATCTATCTTCATTCCATCATAGTAGAAATATTCATTCAGGTCCCTATACATCTTCGTACTTCTAGGATGAACAGAAAATGAATAACTATGAGCTTCCTCTAACAGATCCTTCTCAAAATCTGGTATAAAAGGAACACATACATGGTTCCTCAACCTTATCATTCCATCCTGATCATGGTTAAGCTCAAGAATATTTCTGACCTTCTTTCTCAGCTCTTCATCTTTCTTTTTAGCCTCCTTAATATTCACTTGGATAGAGTTTTAAACATTCATTTGAGAAGGATAAAAAAAATTCTCTTCCTTCTGAATTTATAAATACATCCTTTGAAAATCCCAAAATATTGTATCTTTTGTGATCCTCATCATGTAAAAGTTGTCATGATCCTTCTGACTCAAAGCATCATCCACCTTTTTCACTTTCCTAGGGTGGTAATGTATTGAGAAATAATAATCCTTTATCAAATATAACCATCTTATTTGGTTCATGTACAACTCCTTCTATGTGAATATATATTTTAGACATTTATGATCAGTATATATATCACACTTTTCTCCAAAGAGATAATTCCTCCATATCTTTAATGAAAAAATTACCATTGCTAAATCCAAATCACGATTTGGGTAGTTTTTCTCAGGAATATTCAACTTTCATGAGGCATAATTCTATAACCATGTTATTCTGCATAAGAACATATCCCGATCCATTCTGGGATGGATCACTATAAATTACAAACAATTCTCCACTACAGGGTAATGTAAGAATAGGTTCCCTGACCAACATTTTTTTCACCTACTTGAAATTTTCCTCACATTCATCTGTCCAGAAGAACTTGACACCTTTCTGAGTTAACTTGGTCAGATGATTAGATAGTCATGAGAAATTATCCACAAACCATAGATAATATCTATCTATACCAAGAAATCTATTGATTTCAGTCACCATGGTTGGTATACTCCAGCTTTCAATAGACTTCGTTTTTTATGGATGTACTCCTATACCATCTCTTAAGATTATGTGACCCAAAAATGAAAACTTTTTTATCCAAAATTCACACTTTGTAAATTTTTCACATATCTTGCCTTTCGTTAGTGTATTTACTACCATTATCAAGTGATATTCAGGCTCTACCATTATCTTTTAATAGATAAGAATACAATCTATAAATTCTACAACAAATATATCAAGGTAATCTCTAAATACTATATTCATTAAATTCATGAAGATAGCAAGGGAATTAGTAATACCAAAATACATCACTATATATTCACCATGACAGTACCTTGTACGGAATTTCATCTTGTGTATATCCTCCTTCTTGACCATTAATTGATGATATCCATAATAAAGGTCGATCTTGGAAAAGTATTGATCCCCACAAAGTTGACCAAACAAGTCATCAATACTGGTAATAGGATACTTTCTCTTGATTGTGATTTTGTTCAACTCTTGATAATCTATGAAGTGTCACACTAATCTATCTTTCTTTTTCACAAAAATAACCTGTGCACCCCAAGGTGACACACTTGGATGAATGAATCCCTTACCAAGGTTTTCTTGGAGTTCCTTGTTCAATTCATGCAACTCAATCAGGGCCATTATATATGGAGTCTTGAAATTGGTGTGGAACTAGGTATAAGTTTTATCGAGAGCTCGACTTCATGTTTTGGTGGAAGGATAGGAAACTCTTCTATAAATACATCCAAAAAATATTTAAGGGAAATTATATCATCAATGTCAATTTTCTCCCTAACCATTTGAGATAAACAAATCTTTTCAATGGGAATTAAGACCCATACACTGGATTTAATTTCCACAGGAAGTTCATACTTATCTTTAAATTGATGGATGATCATAGGAGGGGTTAAAATATCAAATATAACTTTCCTTCCTTGAAAATTGATGTAGTATTTAAACAGATAAATCCAAGACATGCCTAAGATGACATCAAATTTAACCAAAGTAAGAATGATAAGATTTATAGGATGTACATTCCCAAAAACATCAACAGGAGAGGAATCATAAACTTGATATGAAATAATCATACCATTAGGGGTTTATACTAATAATTCCACCTATAACTGTTTTGTAGAAATCTTAACACCCTTAAAAAATTCATTAGATATGAAACAGTGTGTGGATGTAGAATTAAATATGACATTAGCAATTCTAGAATGTATGTTAAGTGTACATTTCATCATCTTGTTATTTCACTCCTCATCAAAAATAGTGATTGCATGATATTTCCCCTTGTCTATTGAATTAAGAGTTTTTTGATGTCGATCATTATCACCATCCCTTGGGTTTGGGTAGTGGTTCACATAATTCTCATTCTCCTTACACTTGTAGCACTGAATCATGGGAGGTGAATTCTGTACGGATCTTTCTCCATAAGTATTTTGAGATAACCTTTGCTCATCAATTCGAAAATCAATTTCTTGGTGACCTTCCTTTCCACACTTATAACATTTATTAGACCCCTTAATTAAATTTCCTCCATGCTTCTTCCCACACTTAGAACATAAAGGTTAGTTTATCTTCTTTTCTTCAAGGCTTTTATATTTTCCT
The DNA here is from genome assembly GCA_963277665.1 of Viscum album. NCBI lineage: Eukaryota > Viridiplantae > Streptophyta > Magnoliopsida > Santalales > Viscaceae > Viscum > Viscum album. The sequence continues at coordinate 1,472,245,311 of OY728132.1, read as the reverse complement.
TTGAACTCCGTCTTCCTCTTATTGTCAAAATAATGATATTGATACATGACTCCCACCTCCATTTCAACCTTTATTGCATAACACACAGTCTCTTCGTAGCTACTAAAGTCTCTTATTTCTAATGCTCTTCTAAAACATGTCTTTAATCCACTGAAGAACCTATCAACTTTATATTCAGGTTGGATGATAATTCTAGAAGTGCACATCACAATTCTCATGAAATTAGCATCGTAGGTACCAACAGACTCATCATCCCTTTGCTTCAACTCAATGAACTCTTTCTGTATCTTGGTTTGAAGAATTTTAGTAAAGTACTTACTAAAAAATAAGTTCTCTAACTCATACCAATCAATGGATTCAATCCCATATTGTTTCCTCATATTCTTGATTAAATTTTACCATTGATCTACTTTTCCTTCTAACTGATAAATATCCAAAATGAATTTATCATGATCTAAACATTGAAGAACAGAGAATATATTTTTAGCAGTACTGATCCATTTTTCAGCAACAAGTGGATCAGAAGACCCTCTGAAATAAAGTAGAAATTGCATCATGAAATGCTCAATATAATGTTGTTCCCTCTTTTTCTTATTTGGAAGTCCACCATGATTCATAGCTTGAGAAAGTTTTGTAATCATAGAAATAAGGTTTTTCATTCCAACTCCCATAGTATTCAGTTGATCATGTGTAAAATCATTTCATTTTCCATCATAATCCCTATAGACATGGATCTTTTGGGTTCCAGCCATAGACTAAAACCAAAAGTATAGATTAAGAAATAGTTATAATAATGAGGAACCACATAATCATGAAAAATCAATTATAGGATGTCTAACTTATGACACCTTCCATAATCTATGACACCTTAGGTTTATACTAGGTTATTTATATCCAACTTATACTTAAATCCTTCATAATAGTTCATGAAGAGTTTGTGAATTAGCAAAGCATATCCCCCAGGAGTTTCAAACCAAGTGTGTAGTAAGGCTCATTTTTGTGTACTAGATTACCCTAAGTCAAGCACGGAACATCTTGTCGGAGATTTTAACCCTAGGTATATATATTCTGTATCTAAATCCACTTGCTGTTTCCAAATAGGGATGTATTTCTTGGAAACCACTCACTCTATCCTTCACCAAAAATTCCATAACAGTTTACTATACTTTTATTTATCCTTAGACTTATACCTAGACATGTCATTAAGGTTATCACTAAGGTTTTATCATCCTAGATTATAGAGGTTAAATATACCTTTTCTCTGATACCAACAACAGAGATCCTGACTTTTCAAAACGTTATCATTACATAACTTTTGTAGAATACATAAACATTATACAAACAGATGCTCAAAGACAATAGTTAGTCTAGTTCCTTTGGAAACATGGAAACATAAACACTGGTACATAAATTAGATATATCCCTTCCCACTAGGTTATTGTTGATTAGAACCCTTCCTAGACACATCAAACATGGTATATATCATCATAAACTAGGTTAAAGGAAACATATAAGGTGTGATGTTGGATTCTTAGTAAGGGTAAACAAGGGATACATGTAAGAATAAACATGAGAATAGGGGTATGAGAATGTGATCATGAAAATAGAAGATCATACCCTACATATCAAAGATCCTAATAGGAATAATGTCATAAATATTAGAAATTCTTAAGAGTTAAAATTATGAGATAAATAGTGTAAGTCATAAAATAATAACATAGGAATAAAACAAGGAATTTTGGCAGAAACATAAGAATATACTAATTTCCATAGTAGCTAAGGCATCACTACCAAGAGTGTCTTATTAGTATTGGTTCACTACCCATACCATCTTGGTAGTCCTGGTTCACTCTCATGGCCATATTAGTATCATAAATTCACTATTAATACCATATTGGTAGTCATGGTTCACTCCCATGTCCATATTAGTGGTCAAGGTTTAGTCCCAAGACCATCTTAGTCTATCTCATTATATATGAATTTTTACCCAATTCATTAGAAGGAGATATAGGTCTCACCTGTCTCCTAATAAAATCATACATACATGTGCCACAAGATCATTAAAAATAATAACATAAACCATGAAATGAAATGGGTATCATAAACATGTAAACATATAAAAACATGTGGAAAGAGACACATTTCATAATCATTTCATCATAAAATTAACCTGTGAAAAGAAAAAGGTTTCAAAATCATATAACCCCTGAAAGAGAAATGAGATTCATAAACATCATTCCCTTAAAATATAATATATTAAGAGAAATAATATGAATGTAAACATTGAATAATTTCAATTTAAAGTAATTAGTAACACCAATGTTTGTTATCATATATGGAAAATAATTTATAAAGATCTTTTAAAAACATTTCTTGAGTAAAATATCCTTTATTCTTTGAAAAATGATTTTTATAACATAAAAACTTTTGAAACTTAAACCTCATGAAAGAAAGATCGTAAAATGGATATGTAAATATAAATAAATTTATTTATAAGAATAATTATATACAATCATGGTAAATAAATGCACCATACAAAAGTAAATAGTGGTAAAAATAGCTTGTATCTCATAGAAATTAAAAGTGAGATGAAATACCCATACCCTATGTCTTGAATCTCTTAGTACTCGAACAAGCTTCATGTATAAAAAATATAAGTTTATTATAAATATTTTAAAAACAAATATTCATATATATAATACCATAAATGGTTTTATTATAACTTCATATTACACTCTTGTTAACGATCTTATGTTAAGGTTTCACATCAGGTAATATTCTCTTTTTTCTTCGCATGTGTCTTAACTTGTTATATTGTTGATCCTTCTACTTATATCATGATTCCGTAATATGAATCATGATATAAATATCATGTATATCAATTAAATTTATATTAAAATAATATATATCATAAATAATTGTGAAATGTAATACATTGTTCATTAAGATGTTAAGTCACACGTATGTATGAACGTTGTTTCCGTTTTAATTTTCGTATTAAAAGAAAGTATGTAAATGAAATATGTATATATATATATATATATATCATAATTAAATTATCATTATTATATCATATATATCATATAATTTCTCTAAAATCATCCTTAATAAAATCCATGTGGTGTGTGAGAGAATCACATCACCTTGAGGGGGTGGTGGTCCACACTTTCTCAAATGAGATTTTTGTATTAACACTAAATGGAAATAAATTAAGGGAATGTTTTTTAAGAATTAATAAATAATCATAAATATATAATAAATATTATATATATAACATATATAGATATACTTTCCATCATAATATCCACCATTATTGGTTGTAAAGGAAAAATGAACAATCATCATTTCGTGAGGTAGTAGTTTGTCGTACACAGAAACATTATGTTCGATATCCATTAAATGGATTTGTGTGTAACTTTAGGATTAAAACTTACAATAAAAACATCATAGTATATTTAAAATAATTGTGATCTCATATAATAATTTAACAATGAGAGTGTTTTGGGTGGAGAAGGAAAATAATGTAAAGTAGCTTGAGAGAAGACGTTACCTCTTAATCAGGTAACTCCTTTTGGTTTGTGACAAAAGGCTTCCTTGGGTTTCCTTATACACAATTGAAGTATTCTCTAAGGAAGGTATTGAAATTGTGAGTAGAAATTGGTAGGGTTTGGCCGAGCCAAAATTCTTTAAGGGTGTGAATAAAAGAGAATGAGAGGTGCCCTTTTATAAGAGGGAGGAGGGGCACTTTAAAAAACTCCAAAAACTATTAATTTATTATAAATTTATTTTCGATCTAAAATAGATCCAAAGTGAATTATTTCAAATTTGAGATTAATTTCAGTCGAAATAACATCAACCAATGAATTTTTCACATGTTTAGGTTACAAAATTAACCTTATCTTTTGGCTTTAACCCTTAGTTAAACAATTTAACTCTTACCATGAAAACTTGTCTTTTTACAGTATAGATTTAATATAATTACTATAAAATTATAATATAACCCCAATTTGTTAATTTATGAAATATATAACATTATACTAGTTATTTGACCTAATTAAATATTTTTATTAATTTTATAATGTTTAATAAAATATTATTTATTTTAAAGTATTATTTATGTCAATTTTGATACTATTCAATATTTTCATTTTTAAAAATATCAACCCAATATGATAACTTCAAACCAACACTTAAAATATTTCACTAAAATGTCTAAGTTGTCTATAAAATTACTGTATATATTAATTAAGTCAAATTTTATTTATTTTAATATTTTTAATAACATTTATTTGATATCTCATTGAATTAAACAATTACTATGTCATTATTATACAAGCCTTTGATTATATTTTATCTTCTCTAAAAATTAAAAATAAATTATCAAGATTAATATAGATTTCTTATATTTATATTTAATCTTTATATTCTAATTCTTCTTATGTATAACGCTATCTTAAAAATTATTTAGTTATTAAAATTTGAATATGATATTTTCAACTCTTCTTTAAATGAAATATAATAAATTTCCTAATCTAAAAAAAGTGGCTTAAAAGGATAATATTTTTTATATTATGTTTATCTGGGTCTAAAAAACACTTATCCAATTAAATTAGGACAAGTGTTAAGGAAATTTTATATTATTACAATATTATTTTTACCTTTAATTTCCCTATTAACCTTTAATCGTGGAAAATAAAATTCAAAAGTTACCATTAACCAAAGTTAATTTTTATCCTATTAGATCAAATTTTTCATACAAATTAAAAACATGTATGTCCATTTTTTAAAATTCAATTCACAAAAGAAGTAAAATTACGTTGAATGATAATCCTGTAAATGTTGCTAGAAGGCGGGTAAAACAGACATTCAAAAGTTGAATAATTTTTTTATATGTATTTATATTATAAAATGATTCCAATTAACTAAATTGGATATATTTATTATTTATATATTTTGACTTTAAAATAAATTTAAATAATTATTTAAATGAAAAAGTCGGGTTTTAACTATAATGCAGTATTTTTCACTATTCAACAAAAATTAGTACATTTCAAAAAAATACCAAAAATTCATCCTAAGCTAATTTTGATATTATAAATTCAAAATTTTTGTTTATTTCATCAAAATTTATTTCTATGAGTGTGTAAAATTAATTTTTTTAAAAGGACATTAAAAGATTTTCATTCAAGAAAACGGTAATTTTAAACAAAGAAGGACTTTAATAAGAATCATATCTTTTATTATCAATATGTTTTATTTATATAAAAAAATTATAAACAATATTTGAAAAGTATTTATTACTATTCATATAACTATTTTCAATGGCTAGGTTATAATTATCTCGTCTAGATAATAAAAAAAATGTTTCGTAGAAACTCAGTGTTGTGTGTATCGTACGCCAAGTTAGTGTTGTGTGAAACGTATTCCAATTCAGTGTTGTGTGAAACGTATTCTAAGTCAGTTCCATGTGAAAGGAATGTTTTAATTAGTTCATTACAGTACATAAATGAAAATTTAATTTATTTGGAAAAAATGGTCCAGAAAACTCAGGATGTTAGAAGGTGATCATCATCACCTCAATCCACGGGCATATCCCATCACGTTCCATGGAACCAAACAATCAATATATAGAATTCAATTTAAATAAATAAACATACACCAGAATTAACATTCCTAGTTTGTTCTAATACCCTACCAAGATTTACCATTTATAGTGAATTAAGAGCATTCCCATAGGTATTCCATCTCATCAATTTAAAAATTTAAGGACAAGAATTTAAATATTTAGGGGTATCTCTTAGACTACAAGCATGGAGTATATACAATGAACCCAAAAACACTATAATAATTAAGCATAAATCTATGTGACACCTACCTTAGACTCATAGGTTCTCACTCGTCTGATAATATCCTCTCACTCAATCTAAAATGAGAGAAATTAGTATTTTAGACAAATTCCCTGAAAAAAAGGGCATAAGGGATCACATGGATTTAACATTACATATAGAGATATAATGGAAGAATATAAGCTAGAGGACTGAATGACTTACCAATTTACTTATAATGAAACCAATAGAGCTCTATTTGGATCATGGACGATGAAGATCTCTTAAAGAGTAGATGAATAAGGAAAGGGTGGAGCTCCACTGTGTTGTGTGTGGAATAGAGGATAAAGTTGAAATATAGGAATAAATAGGGGCAGGGGTTGAAATATAATTTTACTCATTTAAATGACCTATAACAACCCTTCTCTTTATTACACACCTAAAAATGATTTATTACATAATCTTTTGCATAAAACAACTCTGAGGATCGAGATGGTTAGTGTCTTGGGAAATTATGAACATTACATAACAACTTAGAACGTAAAGCACAACATCTTTATTGAAAACTTCTTTTACATGACCACAAAATTCCTTTTTAATTAGAATTTCATGGGATAACTTGAGGACATGCATAAGAAATGTGTGATCTATAAATCCCGGTAAGGGAGTAACCAAGGCATAACATAAAGAATATAGTACATGTTAGGCAATAGAAATGTCAATGGAGCACAAGAGAAACATGAACATAAAGGCATGATATAGAATGGTTATCATAACATGAGAATGTGGCAATAACATTTAACATGTTATTATCATGATCCAAGAATAATTTCACATGGATAATGAGTAAACCCTCATTTCACTTGATGTATCATGATACTAATCTTTACCCAATACATTGGAGCGCTATCAGGGCACACCCTTCTTAATCATTTCATTTCATGCATAAGTGTGCCACATAGATCATACACACAAGGATTCATTAAACATCATAATTTATTCCACGAACAAGAGATGTGGAATACATAAATGTATGTCCTCAATAAAAAGTATATGTGTGTAAATGTGAATACCCTTTATATAGAAATGGATATGGTATTCACTTACACAGTGATTTTGGTATGGAAATTATGGTGTAACTTTGGCAGCATAATGACGTAGAATTGAAATTGTAAAATGGGTTGATGAGAGAGAAATGGGTCACTCATCATTTATACATTAAATGGACAGTAATGGGGTCATTTAAAAATAATATCCCAACATATGTAATGGAATTTAGATGCATAATATATAAGAATTTCTTGAATGTAAACGAGAAGATAAAAAATCCATACGGAATTTCAGCATGGTAACGGGTGTACATGGGTGGAATTAATGAGAGAGAAAGAGGTATATAATTATTAAAACGTAAGGAGGTAATTATTTTGGAGGTTCTAAATTATACCCCAACAATTTAATTTAAAATAAAATGGTATAACAACATAAATAAATTTGGACAAAAATGAGAAAGGAATAAATCCCTTATAGAATTTCAACATGGTAACAAGTGTACATGGGAGGAATTAATGAGATATAAAGGGTTCTATAATAATTAAAACATAATTATAGAATTATAGGGTAGGTTATAAATCATAACCCAACATTTTTAATTAAAAATAAATGTTTATAATAATATAAAGAAACTTGTACATAAATATGGAAGTAATGAAAGTGAGAATCCCTTAATTGTAAGTGTGGTCCCAAAGGATTGGGAGAGGATTGAGATAGGATTATTGTGGGATTAGGGAACCTTGGGAGGATTATAGATAGATTAGGGTAGATTAGGGACGTGCTTCAAGGGTTTTTAGTGAAGGGAAGTGGGAGCTTGGGTGGTTTTATATAGGAAATGAGATGGGAATTCTTTAATATTTCACAAACTTGGGTTTTGGAATCTATATAATTAAATATTAAAAAACACAAACCAACACATGGTCTTTTCACATTGTTTTTGAAAAATGGGAGTGTAAAACATTATTTTATATGTCCAATGGCTGAGATTATTAAAATATTAGGCTTGCTTATGTGAAGGTGAGTCACACTCTCAAGGAAATCATTTTAAAATGTTAAAATGTTTTATAAGTCTTGGAGGGTCCACTAAGGCTTTGTAAAATAAATAAAACAAACCTAGAATCACATTATTTTAAGGATAAAACATATATTCTCCTAAAATCCTATCTATAGTATGTTATTACATCACTATTGGGTCATTATGATGTCATAAAACACATTATATATTTAAATGGTATTTAACTTTTACCCAAAAATTCATGTGTCTGAGAAAATTATGAACAATTTACCATTGGATAATCTCAATGTTTTGATTCCAAAAATAATATTCATTTTATCTAAATAATTTTCTAAATATTTCAATTTTTACTTTTTAAAATAAAAACCAATATTTATCAAAAATTCATGGGTTTTGAAAAAACAATCTTTCAAACCTTATTAAAATATACAATTGTATTCATAAAAATTATATGATCATTTATATTTAATAAAAAAGTAATTTAGTAATAATATTTTATTAAAATGTTATTTAATTTAAAAATCCATTATTATATAAAAATATATTTATTAATCAAATATTAACTAAAAATACTATTTGTTCTTTAAAAAATATTTACAAAGTAATAATAATAAAATGAATGTATATTCTTTATTCTATACAAAAAATAATACACATAATCATATTTATAGGGTCTTGTTACATAACCCCTTATAAAAACCGCATAAGACCTAAGGGTAAGGTGTTCGATGGTGACTGGCTCTTGGGGTGGCTCAGATAACATCGTTCGGATGGTAATCTCTATTAACTTCCACTTCTCTTGTAGGTGGTTCTATTCAATATTAACATGTTGAAGATCGACTTGGTCTTGGTCAAGAGCGAATTCCAGTGATACCACCTCCTTTCCGAGATCCTATAAATTGGCTTTGTATGGAACAATTCTACTAGATGAGGCTATCACTTCCTTTGTCTGAGTAAGTTGTATTTTTTAAAGCCTTATATTTATAATAATCGTGTGATCATTGTTAAATGTCTATATTAGAAATGGTAACAATTCTTAATGGTATTTTGAAATACAAAAACATAAAACCAAGGAAATTCATATGTTTTATATAACCATTTTACATACTAACACATTTAATTAGATCAAGATTAATATTCATTAATAAAATTTTAGGTTGTTACAATCATCCCCCATTAAGAAATTTCACCCTTGAAATTTCCTTTTTCCCACACTAAAACAGATGAAGGTAACTCTACTTCATCACTTCCTCCAATTCCCATGTTTCTTCTTCAAACTTTTGGTTTCTCCATAACACCTTTATGATGGGAATTTTCTTATTTCTATAACTTTTTACCTACAATCTAAGATCTTTACTGGATTCTCTTCATAGAGTAGGTCATTCTCCAATGGTATCACCACTTTATTGAGTACATGTGATGGATCAGGTATGTACTTCCTCAAGAGTGATACATGGAATACATCATGTACTTGAGATAGGTTTTGTGGGAGTTCTAGTAGATAGTACACTACTCCAATGAGATCAAGGATCTCAAAAGGGAGGATGTACCTTGGACTAAGATTTCCCTTATTCCCAAATCTCATAACTCTCTTCTACGACTCTATGCGGAGGAATACCATGTCTCCAACATCAAACTCTAGGTCTCATTGATGATTATCAGAATAGCTCTTTTTTCAACACTAATCACCTTTAATATGTTTTTGGATGGTCTTAACCTTCTCCACCATTTCCTTTTCCATTTCTAGACCTAGGAGTTTTCTCTCCCCAACTTCATCCCAACATGTCGGTGTTCTTCACCTCTTCCCATAAAGGGATTTATAAGAATCCATTTCAATGCTTGAGTGGAAATTGTTATTGTAAGATAACTCAAAAAGAGTAATATTTTCATCCCATACTCCTTTTAATTCCATTGATCATGATCTCAACATATCCTCAAGAGTTTGGATAGTCCTCTCAGATTGGCCATCAGTTTGAGGATGATAACTCGTACTGAAGTTCAGCTCATTATTCAGAGCGTGTTGGAGACTCTTCCCAAACATATAGGATAATCTTGGATATCTATCAGATACAATAGATAGTGGTACTCCATGTAGTCTTACCTCTTCATTGATATACATTTGTCCAAGTTGATCCAATGATAAATCATCTTGAATAGCAATGAAGTGTGAAGTCTTTGTAAGAATATACACAACCACCTAGATAGAATTGTTTCCTTTGGATTTATTCATAATTCCAATGAAAAATTTCATAGTGATGTTCTCCCATTTACATACTGGTATGGGTAATGGTTGCATCATCCCCATAGACTTCTACCTCTCAGCCTTCACTTTCTAACATACCATGTGCTTTGATGTATACTCAGTGATCTTCTTCCTCATATTATTCCACCAATAATTCTCTTGGAGATCTCAATACATCTTTTTGTTTCCTTGGTGAATGGAGAAATTTGAACTATGTTCATCATCCAAAATTTCCCTCTTCAACTATGGATTTTATGGAACATATATTCTTGACCCCAATCTCACAATTCCTTCTTCATTAAAATTGAACTCTAAGGATTTCCATTTTTTGATAATTTCCACTTTCTTCTGAATTCTCACATCATCTTTTTAAGAATCCTGTAACCTTTCCAAAAGAGGTGGATGAGAAATAATTTGTGAGAGGATTGATGATATTCCCTTATTTATGATTCTCATGTCCATCTTTATCAAAAATAAGAATATTGGATTCTTTTCAATTCTCATCAATTGAAGAATCATTGGGTCCTTTCTTCTTAGAGCATCCTCCACCTTATTCACTTTCCATGGGTGGTAATGGATTGAGAAATCATAGTCTTTTATCATATCTGACCATATTAATTGGTGTGTATTCATCTCTTTATGTGTGAATATATATTTGAGACTTTTGTGAATCTGTATATATTTCACACTTCTCCCCAAAGAGATAATATCGCCAAATTTTCAAAGCGAAGATTACTACAGCAAAATCCAGATCATGTATTAGATAGTTTTTCTCATGAAAATTAAATTTCCTTGAAGCATAGGCAATGACTTTGTTATTTTTCATCAACACACACCTAATGCCCTTCTTCAAATCATCACTAAATACGACAAAAGGTTCTCCACTTGTGGGTAGTGTGAGTACGGGTATAATGATAAGCCTAATTTTCATCTCCTTAAAGCTATATTCACATTAGTCACTCCAAGAAAAAATGACTCCCTTTCAAGTTATCTTGGTAAGAGGGTTTTACAATCATGATAAATTTCTCACAAATCGAAGATAATATCCAGCTAAGCCCAAGAAGCTATGGATATCTGTCACCAATGTTAGTCTCGACCATCCCTCAAATGCATCTATCTTGAAGGGATCCAAAGATATCTCATTTCTTGTGATGATATTACCCAAGAATGAGACTTCCTTCAACCATAACTCACACTTTTTTTACTTTTAATAGAGCTTCTCCTTTTGCAAGGTCTCTAGTTATAAGGACCCAGCCTTGTTACATTACAAAATCTCGAAATTAGTCAAGAAAACACCTCCTTTAAAATTGAGGATCTATTCAAGTTTAGAGATTTATAGAATTGGGTCATAATACATTCATAACATTCCACATTAATACATAGTGGATACCATAAAAATATTCATTTCTTCCAAAATATAAAAAATTTCAAATAAAACACGAATTCTTTGACAATTATTCAGACATTTGAATTGGCTTCCTTCTTTATCCTAAAAATACTTATAACCTATAAAAATTATTTAAAAACATGGTATGAGCACAAATATCTCACTAATGGATATTAAAAGAATGAAAGAACACATTAGTCCATGAATACTTGTAATGTATGAAATTATTTTCAAAAGACACACTTGTAACCCATATATACTTACTTTGTGAAACATAAGATTTACACAAGATTAGAAAAATACATAAGAACAGAAATATAAAAATAAAGGTAAATTGGGGAATTACGTACATAATCTTGTAACCCTATCATTTATCTTATCATTTTAAACCCTCAAGGATACATTAAAATTTGTGTAACTATCACAGTTACAATTGGAGTAACCATATAGATGAACTTTAACATACACATACCCAATGAATTTGAGGGAGATATAGGTCTAAACCTTAATCATAAACAATTCCCAAGAACCATACCGTAATCATAAAACATAAATAATTTCAGAAGAACGTTTCTTTTGATTTTTGTAAAGCATAATTTTAGAAGAGGATTTTAAAAGAAAAATCCCCTAACAAATATTATATAATTCAAGTGGGACTTATTAGAGTGGATGGAGGATGTATATAAATTTTAAATAAACATAATTAAACATAATATATAAAAAATTCATCTCACAAACAATTTTAATACCACAAAAATAAAGAAGTTGAATGTTAACCCAAAGAATGGAAATCGGGTTAAGAATTCCCTTACCTCAGGTTTTTTTTACTTCAAAATTGTTTTAATTATCCTATAAAATGGTTAAAATAGTGTTATTAATATATTAAAGAAACATATTCAGATTTCTAATACCTTATATTATCATTTCATTACATCATTTCTCTCTTTAATTGTTAGTATTTTGTTTTTTCCATTGTTTTGGGTGCTTCTTTACATGATTTCCTTGATCAGTTCATGATGGATATTCTTGTCGATTGGAAGTGAAACTCCAGAATTGGAATGAAGTGGTATTCAAATGTTTCTAGAAACATACATTATACCTTTCATCATTCTTAATTTTGACATAAAAATGATTCATATGTTAAATCATCATTCATCTTTGTTTATGTCATTTTGGCGATTCTTCGATCGTAAAGAACTCATTTTGTTTTATAAATTAATAATAAGTGTATAAAAGGATTACAGAATAATATATGAGACATAATACATATATTATGATCTATTTAAACCATTATAATTGTTGTATTACCAGAATTGAAGATAGTAATGGAAATTTAAAACTCATCGTCCTTGAACGTGGTAAATTAGCACATCTCAGATGGTGTTTTCCTTTTTTTAGTATAAAAGAAAGGGAAAAGAGAGATGATGATAAATTATTAATTTATCATGAATACATTCCAGTACATGTAAGGTACTATATTAATCACAAAATTTGTATGAAAGGAGGCCAGTAAAGAAAATGAAATGAAATGAACTTGAAAATAAAAGAAAAATTGAGAGATCCCTAATGAAAATTCCGCAGCCTAACGGTGTCGCTTAAAATTTCATAAAATGAATTTATTATAGAAAATAGGTATCTCATAATATGGAAAATCAAAATTAAAGTAATATGGAATCATAATATCAAACACCAACATATGAAAATGGAAACTTAAAGAGATAACATAAAAGAAGTGTTGACTAAAAGAGAAGGGTGAAATGTCCCCTCACCTTGTGGAGTAACTCCTAAAACATGAAGGTTGAGACCTTGGGGGCTTGATCACACCTTGGTAGGACTACTAGGTAGGTAATAAGACTATATATTTGTTGAGTAATAATTTTTAATGAATGCAATTAAGGAATGGGTAGGTATTTATAACAAAAGTGAGGGAATATTTTATTAATTTCCATGGGATGCCTCATTAGTGGTATTTTAAAAACAATGGGATTGTCCATGGTATTGGCCACTTGGGACACCTTGTATATTATTTTACTATAAAAAATTCTAACAGAATTATTACATAATTATTACATCATTAATGATTTCATTAAACACATCGAAACTCAAAATTGTATTTTTTACTATTCACCGAAAATTCAACTATTTCGGAAAAATCCCAAAAAATCACCCTAACCATTTTTCAACATTTATAATTAATAAATGAAATCCATTTTTTGAAAAAAAAAGTTTTTAAATATTATTAATTTAATTTTTAAATAAAATCACAATTTATTCAAAAAATAAAAGTTTTAAATCTATAACACTTTTTTTAATAGATTGAAAAATTAATCAACATCTCATTATCTTATATCCTTAAGAAAATAAAACAATAATATGATTTACTATTCATTAGAGTCATATTAATATTCATATTACTATTCATAAGGGTAGGTTACTATTTACTAAAAAATCAAGTTGGTTCTATTAGACTCCAAATAACTTACCAATCACAATTGTAGATGACTGTTTTTTGAAATTCAAAACATAGAAGCTGAAAAAATATGTTTAAATGATAGATATAAGTATCTAATTAAAACAAATTTTTATACATTTCAATTTATTTTTAGAAAACCTTATGGTGTTACATTATCCCCACCTTCTGGAAATTGTGTCCTCTCAATTTTGTTTACTTTCAACAAGTGACGGTACATTTATCTCATATAATTTTCAGACTTCCATGTTGCTTCTTCAACTATGTGGTTTCTCCACAAAACCTTTACCTGGTGGATTACATTATTTTACAATACATTTTCCCTTCGATCAAGAATTTGAACTGATTTCTCTTTATAAGAAAGGTTCTCTTCTAACTGAACTACTTCTAGGCTCAAGACATGAGTTGAATCTGGCACATACTTTATCAACATTGAAAATTGAAAAACAATGTGTACATGAGACAAACTCAGAGGAAAATCTACTTGGTATGCAACTGGTCCAACATTCCCCAGTATTTCAAAGGGACCAATAAACCGCAGACATATCTTTCCTATATTACCAAAACGCATCACACTTTTCCAAGGAGAGATTTTAAGGAAAAAATGGTCACCTACCTCGAAAGAGAATTATTCCCTTCTATTGTCTATATAACTTTTCTTCCTACTCTGAGTTATCCTCATGTGCTAATAGATCATCTTAACTTTCTTGGCCACTTCCTCTACTAATTCTGGCCCCATCAACTTTCTTTTACTGACTTCATCCCAAAACGCTGGAGTCCAAAACCACTTACCATACAATTCCTCAAAAGGTTCCATCTATATATTGGAATGAAAACTGTTATTATAAGAAAGATCAACTAAAGAAATATGATGATCCCAATTTCCCTGGTAGTCCATTGAACAAGCTCAAAATATATCCTCCAAAGTCTGAATTTTTCATTCTGACTGCCCATCTGATTGAGGATGAAAAGTTGTACTGAAATTTAATTCTATTCCCAATGACTTCTGTATGCCTATCCAAAATTTATAAGTGAACCTGGGATCCCTGTCAGATAAAATAGAAAGAGTAACTCCATGTAACTTGTCAATCTCTTTGAGGTACAGTCGAGAAAGCAGATCCAATGACACTGTATCTTGAATAGAAAGGAAATGTGTATATTTTTTCAGCCAATCAATAATAACCCAAATCGCATTGTTACCTCGAGAAGTCTTAGGTAGTCCCCCCAAAAAGTCCATGGATACATTCTCTCATTTCCACTCTGGTAATAGAAAAGGTTGAAGAATCCCCATCGGTAACTGTCGCTCTACTTTAACCTATTGACATGTCAAACATTTCATGGTAAAATCAGAAATATCTCTTTTCATTCCATCCCACCATTAATACTTATGAAGGTCACTATATATCTTAGTACTGCCAAGATGAACTAAAAATGGAGAACTATGAGCTTCACACAACAAATATTTCCTCAATGATGAATCACAAGGAATACACAACCTTTTACCAAGCCTTAAAACACAATCTTTATCAAGGTTAAATTCTGGAAACATACCTATTTTAACCATTTCTACCTTTTTCTATAGCTCATGGTATTCCTTATGTGCTTGCTTAATTATGTATAATAATGATGACTGCACTGAAACATGAAACAAAACAGAGGTATTTCCTGCACCAACCACTTCTAATCTGGAATTCATCAAATCATTAATCAACAGATCGTATTCCAAATGTAACATGGTTAATGATGCATGCTATTTTCAACTTAAGGAATCTACCACTTTGTTTTATTTTCTTGGATGGTAATTTATCATGAATCATAATACTTTATCAATTCAATACATCTTCACTGCCTCATGTTTAATTACTTCTAAGTGGATATATACTTTATACTTTTATGGTCAGTATATATTTTACATTTGGATCTATATAAATGATGCATCCAAATTTTCAAAGAAAAAAACATAGATACTAATTCCAAATCATGTGTGGGATAATTTAACTCATGAGGTTTTAGTTGTCTTAATGCATAAGAAATTACCTGATCATTCTACATCAAAACACAACCAAGTTCCTTTAATGAAGCATCACTGTAGATGAAAAACTCACCATTTCTGAAAGGAAAGGTCAAAACTAGATAATTCACCAATCTCATCTTCATTTCCTAAAAAAACATCACATTCTTCTATCTAAATAAATTTAAACCCTTTTTGCGTTAAGTTATTTAGTGGGATAGATAACCGGACAAATTTTTTAACAAACCATCAGTAATAACTTGTTAATATAATAAAACTACTAATCTCCATAACATTTGTGGGTATTTTCCATTCATCAACAACTTTTTTGTTGGATAAACATTTATTCCATCTTTATTTACAATGTTCTGAATAAAATAAATATATTACAACCAAAAATCACACTTAATTAATTTTCTATACAGTTTCTTTTACTTTAAGGTTTGAAAAACATCCCTTATATTCTTTTCATTCTCCTATTTACTCTTAGAAAATACCATAATGTAAAAAATAAACAAAACTACAAATTTATCCAAGAATTCATGAAATATTATATTCATAAGATTCATGAATACAGGAGGTGTATTAGTTAACCCAAACGGCATAACAAAAAATTCATAATTCCTATATCTAGTAAGAAAATCTATTTTCAGGATTTCATCATGCTTTACCTTCATCTGATGGTATCCGGATCTCAAGTCAATATTGGAAAAGTACTGAGACCCCTAGAGCTGATCAAATAAGTCATTGATATGAGGAAAATGTTACTTTTTTTAATAATGATGTCATTCAAGGCTCTATAATCAATAAAAAGTATCATGTAACCATCTTTCTTTCGAACGAACAAAACTGGAGCACCACATGGTGAAGTTCTAGGATGAATGATGTAACGCCCTGACCCCATAAAATAGGAGTCAGTGCATTATTTTAATACATTTTCATGATTACAAGGCATCAAGTCCCAAAGGACCGATCTGTTTAGTAGTCTTCGAAACAAGATACATACATAATTTCAACACTATAACATGAAAAAAACACTAATTTATTCCATTAGAAACATCCAAGCTTCCTAGATTATTTTTGCAAGTCACTCATAAATAACTTCTTCATATCTTAAGAAAATGAAACATGAGAAAGGGGTGATCTAAAATGCTCAGTAAGAGTATTCAATACAGCGGAAGATAACACAAACATTAGGCATGGTGAATAATTTAAAACACATGCCTTTACAAATAATTAACATAAACACTTTATGGTAGGAATATGAGATGAGTAAATAATTCCATAATAAAACATAGTCATGGGTATTCGACTAGTCGAATAACCACATTAAATATCAATATCTAATCTCATAATGATGGAATGCATAATTTCAGACATCATAACCACATAGTCAAGGCCTTGTGCCAAGACTGCAAATAATATTTTTTTCAAGGCCTTATTCCAAGACACTAGTTCGTCTCATGAGACCTACTGATGCATCGAGGAGATACAGTGGGCTCCACCCATCACTTACTAAGTCCAATGCATTCCTCATATGAAAAGGATTAAACATAACATAAACATTCATATTAAAACTAGCATATGAAATGTCAATACTCAAACCTCAAACCATGAATGGCATAAAATAGCACATCTACAGTCAAACATAATTCATTCAATACAATATGGAAGATTGTATTATAATAGATTAAGCTAAATAGATAATAATGAGAGATATTGACATAGATGAAAATAATCATCAAAACTATTTGAGAGAAATGTCCCCCTTTTTCTTGAAAACATTTAAAAGCATCACTATTTACCAAGAAGCCGTTTAAAATAGATTTTTGAATCAAATTTTTCCATAAAATTTTGAAAATTTTAAAATGAATTTTAATTTTAAAACATTAATTTCCATATAAATAAATACTTAAAACTCTTTTTAAAACATGGAAATTAATGAGGAATATGTAGAAGAATAAATCTTTACAACATTTAAAATGATATTTTCAGTTAGAGTTCCAAACCAAAAGAGAGACTCTTGAATACAAATAAATGAGGTAATAAAAACTGTATAATATCATGAGAATAAAGGGGTTCATGATATACTATGTCAAATTTCATTATATACACCACATAAAAATGAATTGGCATATAACAACAAAGAATACTCAATGGAATGTAAATTGAGATGAAATCCCTTATAAAGGTCGTTTCCTTAGGTTAAGAATAAATCAACTACATAATTATGTGTGAAAAATATAAATACACTCAATATGATTGGATATTTAGTTTAAATAAATTAGAGGAAATTCACACATATTCTTGTAAAAACAACACCAATGACTTGGTTGTTTAACTCAATGAATATAAATTGAGTTAAAATTACTCTTATCAAGTTTATATCGATGACTTGAGAATTTATCAATGGAGTGATTTTGTTAATCAAATGTACATCCACACAAAATTGAGTGTAAATTACTACATAAGTAAATAAATTTTGATTTTACACATTATCTTGGAGCAAAATAATCAGTGAACTTTGCATAAAACCCAATGAGTGGAAATCGAAACTTGAAATTCCCTTACTGATTTGGTTACTTATTAAACATACCCCCACGAAAAAATAATCATACAATGATAATTTAAATACCAATAAATTAAATTATATTACACAAGGAGTACAATCATGGGTAGTAAACACACATCACATGTAATAAATAAGTGGTGAACAATGGAAATCTCATGAAATTAAGAGTGAGATAAGAAACCCCTTACCTCAACTCTGAATTGTTTTGTATGTTCCTTCTTCTTCCCAAATAATAAAGTTAAGTTAATTTCTACTTGCTTAAGAAAATTTTTTAATTTTATTATTCCTTTTATATCACTTATTACCTTGCTATAGCAATTAGTTATTTATTTGAGTTCATATTAGATATTTTATTGATGTTCGGAACTTGAGTCAAAAATGAACTTGTTATAATTACTATTTTTCCATGTGGTCAAAAGTCCATTATCTCCATAATTATATAAATGATTTAGATATCATATATAAATTTTATATACAGTATATATATATATATATAACAGTACATAACATTTGGAGATAAGAAATGAAATGTACCATTCATGGAAACGGTAAGACGTGCATACACATGAACGCTACTTTCATTTCTATTTTGTATTTTAGTGGAATTAAAACATAATGATACATAGGTGTATTATAATTCCAGTATAATATCATATATAATATCATTAATTCCATCCTTTATGTGTCCCATATAAGGAATTAACGATTCATGTCATTTTGAGGGGGCGGTAGTCCGCACTTCCTCAAATGAAATTATTGCGTTTTACACATAATGGAAACCATAAAATAATGATATAAATGGAAAATAAAGAAGCATAAAGAAAACATAAAAATAATATATATATCATATATAAATACAGTTCCATATTAATGTCCACCATGAGAGGCGGTAGGAGATAATCGAACAATCATCATTTCGTGAGGCGTTAGTTTTCCATCCACAGAAATAGTATGTTCTTCACCCATTAGATAGAGGTGTGTGTAAGTGTAGTTCAAATCCTTATCATAACAACATAATAGTATATTTAGGATACTTTTTTTGTTATAAAAGAAAGTAATAGAATGTTTTTAGGGGGTTTGAGAAGTAAAATAAAACAAAATAAAACAAAAGCATTTAAGAGAAAGCATTACCTTTAATTTGGGTAACTTCCTTTGATTTGAACCAAAAGAACTTATTGAAGTGCCTTATGCCTAAGGTGACACTTCTAAGAGGAAGAGGGGTATTTTGAGAGATTATTTTGGTAGGGGTTGGATGAGACAAGGGGCTGGAGAGGTGTGTGGAATGGGTTAGAATTGGTGTCTTTTTATAAGGGGGAGGAGGGGCTCTTTAGGAAAGTGTGAAAATATTATTCTATTATATAGTGATATTCAGTTTCTAAAGGTCCAAAACTATTTAAAGTCAAATATATAATGACTCATGGTCGAAATAAAATAATCCAATAATAATTGGATAGGTTTTAGATATTATTTTAATATTAATAATCATATTTATTTAAATCTTTATTAATGAGGTAAATACTACATAATTATTCTGTCATAAATATTTTATTTTATTTGATGTCTAAAAATTATAAAAAATTATCATAATTTAGTAAATCTTTTTATATTTCCAATGATTATTTATAGTAAAAAATATTACTTATATAACCACATGTAAAAATTGATATACTAAAAGATATTTGTTAATGACTTTTTTATCCTTACTTTAAGTTAATTAAAATAAAGTATCATTATCATTCTTAAGTGGTTACATGGGGTCCCAAAATTGACCCACAGATGCTCATGGTCGGCCATGACTCATCCAATAAGTTTAGGACATGTTTTAAGGTAATTTTGTATTATTATAATATTACTTTTACCTTGAATTACCCTATATACCTTTAACCGCGGTAAATAAAAGTCAAAAGTTACTATTCCCTAAAAATTATTTTCATCTTATTAAACCAAATTTTACTTAATAATAACAACCATGTATCTCAGATTTTTTAAATTAAATTTAAAAAATTGGTAAATTTTCATTTAAATTAAAAATTCGGATTTTTAACTATTACTTAGTGGTTTCACTATTCATCAAAAATTGAAATTTTTCAGAAAAATACCAAAAATTCAGCCTAATCTATATTTCATATTCCAAATTCAAAACTGATGTCTAGTTTAACAAATTCAAAACATATAAGTTGGATTAATTAATTTGAAATTAATTCCCTTTGTCAAAACAAGTAGCGTGTTTGTAAGAAACAATAACTATCAAAAGATTGACACTTGTTTATGTATAATTTCAACGTGAAATTAATTCCAATGACCAAAATTGGATTAAATGGTAAAAATATAATCTAATTACACTTCAAAACCAATTTAAAATATAATCTAACCATTTATATAAATTATATTAAAAGATATTTTTGAATTAAAATAAATTATTTCTCACTATTCATAAAAAATGAATATTATTAGAAAAATACAAAAAATTTACCCAAAGTAAATTTCAATGTCCCGATTCTAAAGAAGAATTTTATTTTGTCAAATGGAACATATAAAAGTAACCAAAACTATATTTAAAGAGGTTTCCCTATTAAAACATACTAAATCAACCCTTTAAAGTAAATTATATTTAAAATTAGATTCATTCATATTTTAAGCCTCTAACTTTTACTGGATAAATGTAAAAACATTTAACAATAATATATAATCATTGTGTAGTTATTTCTATTCATTCCTGATATTACAACGGCTAGGTGTTATATACCATTTAAAATAATAATATTATATTATAAGTGTGCAG
Organism: Viscum album; assembly: GCA_963277665.1. Classification (NCBI taxonomy): domain Eukaryota; kingdom Viridiplantae; phylum Streptophyta; class Magnoliopsida; order Santalales; family Viscaceae; genus Viscum; species Viscum album. The sequence goes on along the minus strand of OY728132.1, from coordinate 1,472,223,957 downwards.
CATAAGATTTCAAAGAAACCCATTGTTCCGTATCAGGTATACCATCGAACATAGTGTCCCCTTTAAAGTAGAATTAATATTTAGTTCACAAATATTAATAAATATGAAAAATTTAGTGTTCTTTATTTAATTGGGATGTTACATCCTTCCCCCCTTTTGGGAATTGCGCCCTCACAGTTTTAAAACTGGGCTTGCAAACATCATTAAAAGCCCTGCATCGAAAAAGAGTCAGTAAAACTATCACTTTAAAAGAAAGAAAGAAAAGTACAAAGGTCACCCGAGATAACCCATACTAGGATTCCATGTAGTAAAACATGGATATGGAATATAAACTAAGTGTCAAGTTCTTGTGGAGAGATATAGAAAACATGATCTGGAGAATGGTAACAACAAGAATACCACAAACTTGTTATGGGATAAATGGTCATTATTTTCCCAGTAGGAAAAGTAAATGGAAAACATTTTTTTTGTTTTAAGTTACATTTCATAAAGTTGAGGAATTTATTTATGAGATTGACTAAGAACATAAAAAAGATATACTTACTTTTTAAGTAGAGTTTCATTCTTTAATAAATTTTTACCACCAACTCATCTTTTTTTCAAATGATGAGTATTCAAGATGACTTGATCACACCAGAAGAGCTAGAATCAACTTCTAGAGAATCAAATGATCCACAAAGGATAAAAATTATATTTACCTTGTCTTTAGAGATTAACCACCCCAAAATTTTTAGTACAAGATCAGATGATCCCCAAAAAGGATAATCCTTTAGAGAAAGAAATACTAATATTAATTTCTAAAATTAAACCAACAACACCCCAATATTAAATAAATACCATTCAATAAACAATTTTCCTTAAAATACTTCAATATAATCCAAACTAATATTTAATCCCAAAACATATAAGAATTTGTTTATGTAGTCTTCCACATTAAATTGTATCTCCAAATGACATCCACTACCCTTAAAGTCACATACTCCAAAGTAATTAAACTAATCACATATTCTATTTGATAGGTTAATAATTTCCATAAATAACCCAAAATATAGATAAAAATCCATAATTACTTCTCAAATGAAATCCCATAGTATTCTATTTTCCTTAGTTATATAGTGTTCCCAACAGAGTGAACATCTTCCAAAATAACATTTATCACTTAATCACAAAATCATTTTTCTATACTAAGGATATCCATTTTATAAGACATAAGATCCCAAATCAACTTATTATTGATCAATAAAATCATTTAACTAAAAATAATTAGTCACACTAACCAGGTACTTTACGTAGTTCAGTGGTAGGCAATAAATTCCAATTGCACTATGGTTGTGGGTTCTATTTCTGCAGCTTTGTCCAACACGACGGGTTGTCACATGGTTTACTTGTTGTCCTTTTTCAAAAACTATATAATTTTATAATATTCCAAAAAATGAGATAGATTCTTCAAAAAACTATAATATAATTTCATCACAAATGTTATCTCATACCTCACATTTTCATTCCAAAATTTAATAACTTGTAATTTCCTCAAACTCAATGGTCATATAAAACAAAATGTTTATTTATAACTATATCCACAAGGGAAAATATAATTCTTCCTCAAATATCATTTTCACATGAAAAACTATAGGGTTACAAATACAAGAGAAAATTATTCCAAAGTAATCACATAAACAAAGATCACTAATAATTTGTAAACATTTCTCCATCCATTTATTTCAACATTGCTTCTTCCTTGAACAATAAGAAATCTTATAGAATAGGGAATTCACTCGGGTAATGGCCAGGTCCCCTAGATTTACAGCAAATGACTGTAAATGGATTCTTATGACCATTTTTTTCTTCTATAATACTCTTCATTTTTCCTCATAAATTCTTTACTTTATGTCCTTATTTCCCACACATAAATCATTTCTTTGTTCCATTAAGACACCTTCCTAGGTGTCTCCCTCCACATTTCCTGCATGATAAAAAATGATATTTCTTTTCCCCATGGTCTTCACTGCTAGAGCTCTTATCATTCACCATTTTTTCCTTCCTTATTGAGTTTGGGATTTGGTAAATATATTGGTTTTTGATCATATTTTTTCAAAACTGATTCGGCATGAACACGATATCTTTTACGCCTGTCAATATTCCATTTTTTTCATTTACACCATCGTTCAAACATTGTACATTATTCTCAAAGTTAATATGACTTCCGTGGATTCCAGCGGTTCACTACAACTAAAAAGCATTGTGTGAGTAATAATAGTCATAAAATCATTTAGAGAATATCATGACACATTATTTTCAATTTAAAACACCTTAAAATTAACCAAGGTCATTTATTCTCATCTTATATTAAAATCCTTCAAATCGGTTTGAAAAGATAATGTAAATTATCCTAAGAATATCCCCCGGGAGTGTCGTAACCAAGAGTGCAGCAGGGCCCATTGTCATGTACTAGGATACCCTGGGTTAAGCCCGAAACTCCTTGTCATAGTTTTCACTTCTAGGTACATCTATGCCAGAGCCGTCTCTACCTGCTCGTATCCAGACAGGGATGTATTCCTTGGAAAATACACAAAATCTCTACATTACCAAAATTCTAAGAAGTTATTCTATACTAATCATCAAGGTCTATCTTAGGGTAATGTGCTCTAATCATAGTTTCTCTAAATCTAGTTTAGAAGGTTTGTACTATACTTCATCTGATACCAACTTTAATGCCCTGACCCTAGAATCCAGGAGCTGGTGCATTATTTTAATACATTGGAATGATTACAAGGAATCAAGTCCGGAAGGACCGATCAGTTTAGTAGTCTTGGAAAAAATATACATACATAATTTCAACACAACAACTTGAAAATAAAAACAACACTAATTTATTCCACTATAAACATCCAAGCTTCCAAGATTATTCTTACAAGTCACTTATAACTTACTTCTTTATATCCTGGGAAAATAAAACATGAGAAAGGGGTGAGATCAAATGCTCAGTAAGAGTAAGAAATACAACAGAAGAAAACATAAACATTAGGCATGGTGAATAATTGAAAACACATGCCTTTACAAATAATTAACATGAACAGTTTATGGCAGGAATATAAGCCGAGTAAATAATTCCATAAAAAAACATAGTCATGGGTATTCTACTAGTCTAATAACCACATGAAATATCAATATCTTATCTCATAATGATAGAATTCCTAATGTCGGACATCATAACCACATATTCAAGGCCTTGTGCCAAGACTACAAATAAGATTTTATCAAGGCCTTGTGCCAAGACAGTAGTTTGTCTCATGAGACCTACCGATGGATCGAGGAGCTATAGCGGGCTCCACCCGTCACTTACTAATTCCAATACATTCCTCATATGAAAAGGTTGAAAGATAACATAAACATTCATATTAAAAATAGAATATTAAATGTCAATACTCTAACCTCAAACCATCAATGGTATAAAATAGCACATCCATAGTCAAACATAATTCATTCAATACAATATAGAAGATTTTATTATAATATATTAACCTCAATTGATAATAATTAATGATATTCACATAGATGAAAATAATAATCAAAACTATTTGAGAGAAATATCCCCCTTTTTCTTGAAAACATTTAAAAGTATCAATATTTATCAAGAAGCCGTTTAAAATAGATTTTTGAATCAAAGTGTCCCATACCACTTTGAAACTTTTAAAACGAATTTTAATTTTAAAACATTAGTGTCCATATAAATAAATCCTTCAAATCATTTTTAAAACATGTACATTAATTAGGAAGATGTAGAAGAATAAATCTTTAAAACATTTAAAATGATATTTTAGTTAGAGTTCCTAACCAAAAGTGAGACACTTGAATAAAAATAATTGGGGTAATGAAAATTTTATAATATCATGAGAATAAAGGGTTTCATGATATACTATGTCAAAGTTAATTATATACACCATATAAAAGTGAATTGGCATATAACAACAAAGAAGACTCAATGTAATGTAAATTGAGATGAAATCCATTATAAAGGTCGTATCCTTAGGTTAAGGATAAATCAACGACATAATTATGTGTGAAAAATATAAATACACTCAATATGATTGGATATTCAGTGTAAATAAATCAGAGGGAATTCACACATATTCTTGTAAAAACAACACCAATGACTTGGATGTTTAACTCAATGAATAGAAATTGAGTTAAAATTACTCTTATCAAGTTTATATCGATGACTTGAGAATTTATCAATGGAGTGATTATGTGAATAAAATTTAAATCCACAAAAAGGGGAGTGGAAATTACTACATAAGTAAATAAATAGTGATTTTACACATTATCTTGGAGTAAAATAATCAATGAAGTTTGCATAAAACCCAATGAGTGTAAATCGAAACTTGAAACTCCCTTACCGATTTGGTAACTTATGAAACATAACCCTATGAAAGAATAATCATAAAATGATAATTTAAATACACATAAATTAAATTATATTACACAAATAATACCATCATGGGCAGTACACACACACCACATGCAATTAATAAGTGGTGAACAATGGAAATCTCACGAAATTAAGAGTGAGATAAGAAACCACTTACCTCAAGTCTGACTTGTCTTGTATGTTCCTTGTTCTTCCGGAATAATAAACTTAAGTTAATTTCTACTTGATTAAAAACATTTTTCAATTTTATTATTACTTTTATATCACTTATTACCATGTTATAACAATTAGTTATTTATTTCAGTTTATATTGGATATTTTATCGATGTTCGGAACTTGAGTCAAAAATGAACTTGTTATAATTACTAATTTTCCATGTGGTAAAAATGCCATTATCTCCAAAATGATATACATGATTTAGATATCATATATATATATATATATTATATATCTAGTATATATATCTATTTATAGAAGTACATGACATTTGGAGATAATAAATGAAATGTACCGTTCATGGAGATGGTAAGCCGTACGTATGCATGAACGCTACTTTCATTTCTATTTTGTATTTTAATGGAATTAAAACATAATGATACATAAGTTTATTATAATTACAGTATAATATCATATATAATATCATTAATTCCATCCTTTATACATCCCACATAAGGCATTAACAAGTCATATCATTTTGAGGGGGCGGTAGTCCGCACTTGCTCAAATGAAATTATCGTGTTTTACCCATAATGGAAACCATAAAATAATGATATAATTGGAAAATTCAGAAGCATAAAGAAAAAAGAAACATAATATATATATCATATATAAATAAATCTCTATCTTAATGGCCACCATGAGAGGCGGTAAGAGATAATCGAACAGTCTTCGTTTTGTGAGGTGTTAGTTTTCCATCCACAGAAACAGTATGTTCTTCACCCATTAGATGGAGGTGTGTGTAAGATTAGTTCGAATCCTTCTCATAAAAACATCCTAGTATATTGAGGATACTATTTTTGTTATAAAATAAAGTAATAAAAACTTTTTAAGGGGTTGGATAAGTAAAATAAAACAAAATAAAACAAAAGAATTTAAGAGAAAGAATTACCTTTAATTTAGGTAACTTCCATTGGTTTGAACCAAAAAGGACTTCTTGAAGTGCCTTCTGCCTAAGGTGAGGATTTTATGAGGAATATGGGTATCTTGAGAGATTATTTTGGCAGGGTTTGGATGAGACAAGGGGCTTGAGAGGTGTGCGGAATGGGTTAGAAGTGGAGTCCTTTTATAAGGGGGAGCTAGGGCTCTTTAGGAAAGTGTGAAAATATTATTTTATTATATAGTGATATTCAGTTTATAAAAGTACAAAACTAATTAATGCCAAATATAATATGACTCATGGTTGAAATAAAATCATCTAATAGGAATTGGATAGGTTTTGGATATTATTTTAATATTAATAATCATATTTATTTAAATCATTTATTAATGAGGTAAATACTACATCATTATTGTTTCATAAATAATTTAATTTATTTGAGCTCTAAAAATTATAAAAAAAATTACCATAATGTAGTAAATATTATTATATTTCCAATGATTATTTATAGTAAAAAATATGACTTATATAACCCCATGTAAAAATTGATATACTAAAAGATATTTGTTAATGTCATTTTTGTCTTTACTTTAAGTTAATTAAAATAAAGTGTCATTATCATTCTTAAGTGGCTACATGGGGTCCCAAAATTGACCCAAGGATGCCAATGGTCAGCCATGACTCATCCAATAATGTTAGGACAAGTTTTATGGTAATTTTTTATTATTATAATATTCCTTTTACCTTGAATTACCCTATTTACCTTTAACCGCAGTAAATAAAAGTCAAAAGTTACTATTCACCAAAAATTATTTTCATCTTATTGAACCACATTTTACTTACTAATAACAACCATATATCTCAGATTTTCGAATTTCAATTCACAAAAGAGCTAAAATTTTATTTAAAAGAAAAAGTCGAATTTTTAACTACTGCTTAGTGGTTTCACTATTCATCAAAAATTGAAGTTTATCAGAAAAATACCAAAAAAATAAGCCTAATCTATATTTGAAATTCTGAATGAAAAAATGATTTCTATTTTACCAAATTCAAAACATAAGAAGTTGGATTAATTAATTTAAAACTAATTCCTGTTGTCAAAACAAATAGAATGTTTTTAAGAAACAATAACTATCAAAAGATTGACACTTTTTTATGTATAATTTCAAAGTGAAATTAATTACAATGACCAAAATTGGATTAAAGGGTCAAAATATAATATTTTTACACTTCAAACCCAATTTAATATATAATCTAACCGTATAAATAAATTATATTAAAAGGCAGTTTTGAATTAAAATACATTTTTTCTCACTATTCATAAAAAAATGAATATTATTAGAAAAATACCAAAAATTTACCCAAAGTAAATTTTGATGTTATAATTCTAAAGAAGAATTTTATTTTGTTGAATGTAACATATAAAAGTGACCAAAACTAGATTTAATGAGGGTTCTCCATTAAAAGGTCGTAAATCAACCCTTCAAAGTAAATTTTGTTTAAATTTAGATTCATTCACAATTTAAGCCTCTCACTTTTATTGGATAAATGTAAAAACTTTTAACAAACATATATAATCATTTTTTAGTTAGTTCTGTTCATTCCCTCCATTAAAACGTCTAGGTGTTATCTACCATTTAAAATAATATTATTATATTATTAGTGTGCAATATAAGATTTTAAAGAAACCCATTGTTGCGTATTGGTTATACCATAAAACATAGTGTCTCCTTTAAAGTAGAATTAATATTTAGTTCACAAATATTAATAAATATGAAAAATGCCATGTTCTTTATTTACCTGGGATGTTACAAATGATTCATTTATCAAGAAAATATTGCAACTGATTTTTCAATTAAATAATTTCTATTTGAGCAATTCTATATGGAGGTTTTGAAATTTTCATAGCATCAAGAACTAAGTAAATTGTGAATTCTACTTCTCAATCAAGTATAACACTTGGTAACTCTTCAGAAAAAATCCCATGGTTTTCATTTACTACTAGCACATCAATAATCTAAACAATTCCCTTGTTTTCAACAATATGAGAAATATAACTTTCATTTACATATTTCAATAGTTTCTCAGCTTCCTGATATGTTATCAATTGTATGAGTTCATTCTTGTACACAAACTGAAAATCTTTCTGAAAAACAACTTATTTATCTCTATAGTTAATCTTAGCATGATAAATAGAAAGCCAACCCATTCCTAGAATAACATCAAACTCGACTAAGGGAAAAACAACAAGGTTTTAAGGTAATGTATTTTCATGGACCACAATAGAAAGATTATTATAATTCATCTTTTCTATAATATTTCCCCCTGGTGTTTTAACTGAAAGTTCTAGTATTATTTTTTGAGGTGATATTTCCAATTTAATATAAAATTACTCATAATTAAAGGAATGTGTATACCATATATCAAACAAAACTTTAGAAAAATCCGAGTGAACAAAAAAATCACCTGATATAACATTATTGGATGGCCTGACGTCTACTGATGTAGTCATAAAGGATCTCACTACACCTTTCTTCTTAAAGTTTGGATTCTTTGCATCATTCGGATCTCTCTTTGGGTAGGAATTTTCATAATGACCCATCTCACAGTATTTAAAACATTTTAGAGTTTTTTAATCAGGATTAGTCTTAGGATCGTTTTCATTAAAATCTTACGCCATATGTCCAAACTTATCACATCGAAAAAACTTCCCAGTTTTGGTAAGGCATTCCCTAGAGTGCTTCTTGCCACACTTTTTACGTATTGGAAACTCAATTTTCTTTCTATCAGATTTATTTGGTTGATTCTTACCCATTACTTTCCATATGGACCTATTCTTCTCATTTGTTTCCAAAATGCACTTTATCATCAACAATCTCCATCTTTACCCTCTCAGCACATTGAACAAGTTTCTCATATCTTTTGAATTCACAGGAGGCCAATGCCCTTCGATACATTGGCTTCAATCCTGAGTAAAATCGGTTGATTTTTCTATCAAGATCCAGAATAAGATTTGGAGTGTACCTCGCTAGTCGGGTGAAGTTCTCCTCATACATGGCCACTGAATATTCCTCATTTTGCTTCAATTAAATGAATTTCTTCTCCATCCTAAGTCAAACCACCTTTGGAAAATATTTTTCAAGGAAAAGACTTTTAAATTCATCCCACTCTAAGGCATCAACATCCTCTCTATCCCTGATATTCTTGACCATTAACCACCAATGATCAGCTGCACATTTAAAACAATAATGGAAAGACTTTGCTTTTTATTATCTAAGCATCCCATAACATTTAATATATTTTCAAGGGATTTAATCTATCATTCATCCACTACTGGGTCAAAAGATCCATTAAAATCAGGAGGGTGTTGTCTCATAAAATGTTTCACTATTGTCATGTTCTGTTGTGATACCTCTAGTCATTCTCTTTCATGGATTCCACCACCATTTATTGTTTGTGTTAGATGATCCATTACTATAAAAAACTTCTCAATTCTAATCCCTACCATTTCGGGTTGCAAATTCGGAAGGATGTCGTTATGTCGATGCATCTCCTCTTCATCTTCCTTGTATCTTCCACAAACAACCATTTTGAACAAACATATCTTAGTTGAAGTAACATGGTAATATTTAAATTCTATAACATTCCAAATTAATCATAGAGTAAAAACTATTTATGGTATTTTATTAAAATCACCCTAACCCCTAAAGTTAACTAAACCATCCTCTGATACCAACTATAAGGACCCAACCTTATTACATTACATAATCTTGAAATTAGTCAAGAAATAACCTCATTTCAAATTAAGGATCATTTAATTTTTATAGCTTTATAGAATTGTGAAACAATACACTCATAACATTCCACATTAATACACAGTGGATACCATAAAAAATATTCATTTCTTCCAAAATATAAAACTTTTATAATAAAACATGATTTCTTTGAAAATTCTTCAAACATTTAACTTGGATTCCTTGTTTGTCCTACACATCATTATAACCTGTCAAAATCCTTTAAAAACTTGGGATGAGCACAAAATGCTCAGTAAGGGATATGAAAAGATGGAAATAACACAGTATTCCATGAATACTTGTAATGTATGAAATTACTTTCAAAAAACACCCTTGTCACCCATATATACATACTTTGTGAAACATGATATTTCCACAAGATTACCAGAATACATAAGAACATAAATAGAACCATAAAGGTATATTGGGTAATTACTTACATAATCTTGTAACCCTCTCGACTACCTTATCATTTTTTACCCTCAAGAATACTTACAATTTGTGTAACCATCGCAGTTACACTTGGAGTAACCATACGGCTGACCTCCAACTTATACATACCCAATGCATTGGAGGGAGACATATGTATAACCCTTTATCATAGAAAATTACCAAGAACTGGAACATAATCATACAAAATGAATAATTTCATAATAACATTTCTTTTGAATTTTGTAAAAACATAATTTTAGAAGAGGATTTTAAAAAAAAATACCCTTACAAATATCATATAATTTAAGTGGGACTTATTAGAGTGGATGGAATATGTATATACACTGTAAATAAACATAATTAAACATAATATATAAAAAATTAATCTCACAAACAATTTTAATACCGCATAAATAATGAAGTATAATGTTAACCCAAAGAACGGAAGTCGAGTTAAGAATTCCCTTACCTCAGGTTTGTCTTCTTTAAAAAAATTAATAATCTGATATAATGGTTAAAATAGTGTTATTAATATCTTAAAAAAACATATTCATGTCTATAATACCTTATATTATCATTTCATTACATCATTTCTCCCTTTAATTGTTAATATTTTGTTCCTTCCATTGTTTTGGGTGTATTCATTACATTATTTCCATGATCGGTTCATGATGGATATTCTTGTCGATTGGAAGTGAAACTCTAGAATTGTAATGAATTAATATTTACACGTTAGCATAACCATAAATTATAACTTTATCATTTTTAATTATTAAATGAGAATGATTCATAAGTTAAAGCATTATTGATATTTGTTTAAGTCATTTTGGACATTCTTCGATCGTAAAGAACTCATTTTGTTTTATAAATTAATAACATGCATATAAAAGGATTCCAGAATAATATATGATAAAAAATACATATATTATGGTCTATTTAAACCATGAAAATGGTTTCCTGACCAGAATTTAAGAGGGTAAAGGAAATTGAAAACCCATCGTCCTTGGATGTGGTAAATTAGCATGTCTCGGATGGTGTTCTCATTTTTTATTATAAAGTAAAGGGAAATGAGAGATGATGAATAATTATTAATTTATCATTATGAATTCAAGTACATGTAAGGTACTAGAGTCACCACAACATTTGTAATAAAGAATGTGATTAAATAGAAATAAATGAAATGAACTTGAATATAAAAGAAAAGTTGAGAGATCCCTTATAAAAATTCGACAGCCTAACGGTGTCGCTTAAAATTTCATAAAATAAATTGATGAGAGAAAATTGGTATGTCATCATATGAAAATAAAAAGGATAGTAAGAGGGATACATAATATTAAACCTCAATATATAAAAATGGGAATTCAAAGAGATAACATAAAAGAAGTGTTGACTAAAAGAGGAGGGTGAAAGGTTCCCTTACCTTGTAGAGTAACTCCTAAAACGTGAAGGTAGAGACCTTGGGGACTTGAGGACACCTTAGGTGGACTACTAGTTAGGTAATAAGACCATAGCTTCATTAAGGAGTAATTTTAATAAATGGAATGAAGGAATGGGTTGGTATTTATCGAAAAAGTGAGGGAATATTTTATTAATTTCCAATGGACACCACATTAGTGGTATTTCAAAAACCAAGGGCTTTCCCATGGTATTTGACCATGGTATTGGCCACATGGGACCCCTCATATTTTATTTTAATTTAAAAAAGTCTACCTAAATTTTTACATCACTATTACATCATTAATTATGTCATTAAACACACCAAAACTCAAAATTGTATTTTTTTACTATTCACTAAAAATTCAAATGTTTCAGAAAAATACCAAAAATTAACCCTAACTATTTTTTGATTTGTAGAATTAAAAAAAAGAACCCGATTTTGTAAAAATTATTTTCTAAATATTATTAATTTAATTTTTAAATAAAATCATAATTTATTCAAAAATAATAGTTTTAAATCTATAACTCTTTTTTTAACACCTTGAAAAATTAATCAACATCTCATTATCTTACATCCTTAAGAAAATAGAATAATAATATGATTTTCTATTCATTAGGGTCATATTACTATTCATATTATTATTCATAAGGGTAGATTACTATTCACTGAAAAATAAATTTGGTTCCATTAGACTCCAAATAACTTATCGATCACAATTTTAGATAACCGTTTTTTGAAATTAAAAACATAGAAGGTGCAAAATTATATTTAAAGGCTAAATATAAATATCTACTTAAATCAAAGTTTCCTACATTTCAATTTAATTTTAGAAAACCTTGGGGGTTTACACTAGTACATTGCTTAGATTCTCCTCATGCTCCTCCTTGGTTTTGGAGTATATTAGAATATCATCTATAAAGACAACCACAAATTTGTCGAGGTAATCTCCAAAGGATCTATTCATCAATTCCTTGAATATTTCAGGATCATTAGTGAGTCTAAAATGCATTACTATGAATTCAAAGTGCTCGTACCTTGTACGAAAAGTAGTCTTGGGGATAACCTCCTTCTTTACCCTTACTTGGTAATATCCCAACCCTAAATCCACCTTGGAGAAGTATTGTGATACATGTATCTTATTGAACATGTAACACCCCAAGATTACACAGAATGCTTCTCTTTGAATAATACAGTAGCCTATGTTGTACAAAACTTCGAGTTCTAACACACCACAACCAATCAAACTAGTTGTTATGAATAGTAATACCCGCTTTTTGAAATTTTATAAATTTTATTTTTCAAAATTCACTTCATTTTTGGATTCGTAATATTGAAATTAGCTTAGGGTAAATTTTTGGAATTTTTCTAAAAACATTCAATTTTTGATGAATAGTAAAAAAACACTAAGTTATAGTTTAAAACTGAATTTTTAATTAAATAATTATTTATTTTATTTAAATTTATTTTTAGGTCAAAATAGATACATAATACCTATATAAGTTCAATGTAACTCTTTGTAGTTAGTTTATAATAATTTTAGATATATAAAAATTTTATTGAACTTTTCACCATCTTTTACCCATCTCCAAGGAGAATTTGCAAATTCACATAAAACATAATTTTACCGCTTATGTGAGTTGAATTTAAAAAATTCTATAGACATGGTTAATATCAAGGAATAAAATGTGGTTCAATAATATAAAAATAATTTGTGGTCAATAGTAACTTTTTACTTTTATTTACCGCGGTTAAAAGTAAATAAGGTAATTAAGGGTAAAAATGATATTATTATTACCCTAACACATGTCCTAATTCTAGTGGATAATTATAATTCGACCAAAAACAACCTTAGGAATAAAATATGAACCTATTTGGTTCACTTGGATTAGACTAGGACACTTATTATTATTTTATTTAAAGAAGAGTTAAAAGAGTTAAAATCAAAGTTTAATAACTAAAACATTTTCAATATAGGGATAAACATAAGATTAATTTGACTATAAATATTCATTAAAAAGATGAAAATATTTCCTAAATAATGGTATTTTATTTATATTTTTTAGAAATTAAATATTCTAATTTATTTTTGACACATTGATGATGCAATAATTATCTAATTAATGAAATATTAAAATAATTGATATTATAAAAATCCAAATAAATGTAATTTGAGACTTTTTATGAATTAAACTAATTTTATAGGTTAATATGTCATATTAGGGTTGGTTAGATTTTTTTTAAGTAATAATTCTGTTATGAATTTAGAAAAAACAAAATTCCAAATAGTGTAAATATTGACATAAAATAGTTTTTAAAACATATATTATATTATTAATTGATATTATATTCTTAAAAATCTAATTTTCGGCCAAAGGACTTATATAATGGTAGGTGTATCATTAAGTAACCACTTGGGGTTCTATTGGATGTATATAGTAAGTTTATTAACCGTATAATATAAAAATAGAAAGAGACATGGTAAATGTCAAATTATTTAACTAAGAGTTAAATCTAAAAGATAAAGTTAATATATTGACCCAAACCTGTATAAAACCTATTTGTTGAGTGGTTTTAGACCCATCACCACCTTATCCTTTAAATTATCCATTTTTGATCTATTATAAACCTAAAATGATTTTATTATAAAATAATATTTCTAGCTTTTCCTAAGGTGCCCCTAACCCCTCTTATAAAAGGGCACTCCCCCTTCTCTCTAATTAACACATTGAAAGCCATTTGGATCAGAAAAACTCTACCCAAATACCCTCTCAACTATCATAACTTCATCCTAGAGACCTTAATATAGTCATAAAGCCAACCAAAGGATCCCTTTTGATCAAATCAAAAGGAAGAACCTGAAGAAGAGGTAAATATTTCATCACCTCTTTCATGTTCCTTTCTTCTTCCACTTCCTTTTTCTTTGTTGTTTCCATTTTAAAATAATAACTATAGTATCTTATATATAATATGATTTTATTATAAATATGTTACAACCAAATTCATTATTTTATCCATACTTTGAATAACATGTCACCATACGTGCGTACGTACGGCTTACCATCTTCATGTCGTGGTGTAATTGTTATTCAATACATTATTATTTGGATGGGTATAATAATGATGTGAAATTTATGTAAATAATAAATATAACGTGATAATAATTCTGTATATATGATATACCATCCAATTATATATTATTTTATTATCAAAAGAATGATATTTTCACTCGTGCGTACGTACGGATTACCGTCTCCACATAGCGATGAGATTCATTCCACATCGTATCCATTCAAGAATAATTTTCTTTTGATGATTAAAAATAATGTTTAAAGACTTTATATCAATCTAGATATGAATAATATAAATCCCATACATAACAGATATGACTCACATAACAAAGAATATAAAGGAAAACAAATCTGTTAACACCTGAAACAACGATAATACTAAGATATTATTAACAAAGCAATGTTAAAAGATCATATATGACATCATATTAATGTATATGATTCTTGAATAATTTAATAACAATTGTTTCACCATTATAAAATATTTTAACCTACCCTTAACCAAGGAAAAGTATAAGGTATCGTTTAAGTTCACAATCTCTTTATTATCCAATGTTTTTTTTACATAAGTATCTACTAGGACCTCTTAATCATCGACATCCATGTTTCTTAAAAATGTATTTCAAAACATTCTTAATATTTTATAGACTATGGTTTAAAATCATTAAAACTGTTGTTTGAATTTTTATAATATTTTTATAAAATAATCTTTTCATCATTTTCCAAATAGGGTCCTTTATAACATTTTTTAAAAAATTAAAGTAAGAATGTCCTTTTTTAACTTATATGGTGGCTACGGCTATTTTCCACCATTATAAAATCACCAAATCTTCCCTTACAATATTATAATAATATTTCCAAAATAAATTTTTTCTTTTATAATTATATTAATTTTAAATGATTTCAAAATAGAAAAAGATATTTCTATAAAAAAGGTTTTGATTTCATCTATGTCAACATTATTTGATGGATTTTAAGCTTATTTGAAGTTAATTTATTATGATACCAAACTTACATATTGTATTGAATGTTTTTTGATATGTTTAACTGTGTATGTGTTATTTTTACACCATTCATGGTTTATGGATAAAGTATTTACATTTCATATTCTAGTTTTAATATGAATGTTTATGTTATGTTTAAACCTTTTCATATGAGGAATTCATTGGACTTAGTATGTGATGGGTGGATCCCGCTATAGTCCCTCGATGCATCGGTAGGTCTCATGAGACAAACTAGTGTCTTGGAATAAGTCCTTGACAAAATCTTATTTGTAGTATTGGCACAAGGCCTTGACTATGTGGTTATGAAAGTCTAGAATTATGCATTCCATCATTATGAAAGTAGTTATTGATATTGCATGTGATTATTCTACTAGTAGAATATCCATGTGAATATGTAAATGGAATTATTTCATTTTATTTTTTCCATATTATGTTGAAGTTCAAGTTTAAAATACTTTTGTTTTAGTTATACATTGCCTTAAATGTTTATTCTTATTTATGAAAGTTTCTGTTATATTGTTATCCTTACTGAGCATCTGAGCTCACCCCTTTCTATGTTTTATTTTTCCCAGGATGTGAAGAAGTATTTTATAACTGACATATAGGGATAGTATGAGGGGATATGATTGTGGACTATGGAGACTATTCTGTTTTAGTTTTTCACTTTATCATGTAATGTAAGACTTATGAATGTATCTAGTGTTTCCAAGTCTAATAAACTAACCAGTATTTCGAGACTTGATCTTCTGTGATCATGCCAATGTTATGTAATAATTCACCGACTCTGGGTAACTAGAGTCGGTTCGTTACAGTTGGTATCAGAAAAAGTTTAGTACAAACCTTAAAAACTAGATTTAGATAAAATTTGATTAGAGCACATAGCCCTAAGATAGACTTTGAGGATTAGTATAGAAGAACTTCCTAGAATTTTGGTATTGTATATATTTTGTGAGTTTTCCAAGAAATACATCCCTGTCTGGATACAAGCAGGTAGAGGCGGATCTGGCACAGATGTACCTATGGGTAAAACCCGAAAACACCGCTTTGAGCTAGACTCAAACGGGAACTGGTGCACGACAATGGGCCTTGCTGCACTCTTGGTTACGACACTCTCAAGGGATATGCTTAGGATAATTCTCATTTTCTTTACAAATCATTATGATGGGTTTATGAGTATATACTTCTTTAAAGAAAACATTTTTATGATTATGGATTATATCCATAAATTTTTCAATTTATGTTAAGTGTTTTTCAAGTTTGTATTTATGTATTACGATACATAAACTAATCTAGTTTATGCCATTGTTTAGAAATGGTGCCGAGTGGAAGGAATGGAAACTGTATCAATGCACGCACTCCATGTAGGGATTTCCCTCCTACTCAAGATAATTATAGTGGAGCTGGTGATGCAACTGGTGTTGATCAGCTAATCACTGTACTAGGACAACTCACTCAGGTTATGAATAATAACCTTACTCATATGGAGCACCCTAATTCGCAGCGTGGAGGATCAATGTTATATAGCATCATGAGGAAACAAACACCAACATTAAATGGGAGTAAGAATCCATTAGTATCTGAGAAATGGATAAATTCCTTAGAGAAAATATTCCATGCCTTAGGGAGTAGTGAAAGGGAAAAAGTTATCATGGCAGTTTACCGCCTCACTAGATATGTTGATCAATGGTGGTCATTGATTCAAAACACAAAGGAAGATGTTGAAGTATCAAATAAGGAATGGAGGGAGTTTAAAGAGATTTTCTTAGAAAAATACTTTCCTCGTAACCACTGAGTAGATATGAAAAGGAAATTTCTGAGTCTGAGGAAAAATGAGGATGAGAATGTTGCAAAGTATGAGGCTAACTTTACAAGGTTAGTGAGGCATGCTGAAAATTATATATGTAACCCAAGAAGTAATATTGATCATTTATTTGATGGGTTAAAACTGTTTCTCTGTAGAGCATTAGTCTCACAATCTTTCTTGTCGTATGAATATATTTTCACATGTACTATCAAGAAAGAAAAAGAATTCTCTAAGTCTTACGACTTTAAAGAAAAGTAAGAGAATAAGAGATATACTAATCACTCTAAAAATGGCAATAAGGGGAATAAGGGAAAATTTGAATATCCACCCTACACTAAATGTGAGAAGAAACACCTTGGCACTTTCTTGAAGGGAATGGGAGTCTGTTATAAGTGTGGTGAAAAGGGCCACCAAGATTTTGATTGCAAGGGGAAGAAAGAAGATACTGATGTTAAATGCTACACTTTCAGAGAGATGGGACATTATGAAAATTAATGTCCTAAGAATCAAGAGAACTTAACTTAGAAAAGGACAAGGGATCAAGGCCAAGCTTATGCTATCACTACTGCAGAGGTAGAAGCTTTTAAAGACATGGTGGTTGGTAATTTAATGGTTCCTCAAGTTTAGAAAATTCTTTATTTGATTCTGGATCATCGCATTATTTCATATCTTCCCAGTTTTCTAAGAAAATTAGATATTTCAAATTTTATTTAACAAGGGTGTTGTCAGTTAAAACTCCTGAGGGATGTATCATCGCAACAAAGTTTTGTGAATCTATTCCCATTAGAGCATATAAATGTACTTTATCTGCTGATCTCATCGTAATACCAATGATTTAATTTGATATAATCCTCAATATGGATTGGCTTTCGTACCATGATGTGAATATTTATTGTAAGAAGAAGGAGGTTATGATTTTTGATGATGATGATAAAGAACACCTTATCTTTAGAGAAGAATTGTCACCACCTGATTCTCATCTAGATCCACCCCCAGTAGCTCAACTAAATTCAATTATTGGGGAGGAAGAGAATGAAATAATTGTGGGTGAGGAAAGGAATGTTCAAATAGAGGATGTACCTATTGTTAAATAATATGTTCATCTGTTTCTAGAAGATTTACCTGTACATCCTCTAGAACAAGAAATTGAGTTTTCCATTGACTTAATTCCTGGTTCGAGGCCCATATTGAAGACCCCTTATAGAATGGAAACTGTGGAATTAGTGGAACTAAATAAAAAACTAGAGGAAATTAGTAATAAGCGATTTATTCACACTAGTGTTTATCCATGGGGATCCCCTGTCCTTTTTGTTAAGAATAAAGATGGTTCTATGAGGTTATGTATCGACTACAGGGAGATCAATGCTATAAAAAAAGAACAAGTATCCCCTACCTCGCATTGATGATTTATTTGACCAACTGCATGGATCTCAATACTTTTCAAATATTGACCATTGATCTAGATACCATCAGTTGTGTGTGAAGAAGGAATACATTCTTAAGACAGCATTTCGAACCAGGTACGGGCATTACGAGTTTACGGTAATGCCTTTTGGATTGACTAATGAACCCTCTCTCTTCATGGATCTAATGAATATTGTTTTCAAGGAATATCTTCATGAATTTTTAGTGGTATTTATGGATGATATCTTGGTATACTCAAAAATCTACGAAGAACATGAAAATAACTTGCGCATTATCCTGAAGACTCTTAGAAGACATTAATTATATGGGATGTTTATAAAGTTTGAATTCTGGCTTCATTTGATTTCTTTTCATGGCCATATTTCCTCTAAGGATGGAATTTCCATTGATCCTTCAAAGACCAAGGCAATCCAAGAATGGACAACACCGACAAGTATAACTGAGGTATGTTGTTTTATTAGTTTAGTAGGTTATTATCGACGTTTTTTCCAGAATTTTTCCCAGTTGGCTAACCCATTAACAAAGCTCACATGAAAAGGGTTAAATTTGTTTTGACAAGAGAGTGTGAAAAATGTTTTGAATAACTGAAGATAATATTATTCAATGCTCTTATATTGACTCTACTATCGGGGAATGATGGGTTCATTATTTATAGTGATGCATCAAAGAAAGGACTTGGTTGTGTCCTTATGAAGAATGATAGGGTTATTGTCTATGCATCACGACAGCTGAAAATTCATGAGAAAAACTATCCTACTCATGATCCTGAGTTAGAAGCTGTAATATTTGCTTTGAATATTTGGAGACACTATCTCTATGGTGAAAAATGTGAGATTTATACTGATCAAATGAGTTTGAAGTATATTTTCTCACATAAAGAACTCAACATGAGGCAAAAGAGAAGGCTTGAACTACTCAAGGATTATGCTTTCACGATACAATACCACCTGGGGAAGGAAAATAAGGTGGAAGATGCTTTGATCAGAGAGGATCATGGAGTTTTGAACAAGATGAGAGTTAAAAGGGATCCTATTTTCATGGATCTAGTAAAGATGGATATGGGAATCACTATGGAAGGTGAAACATTGATACTTTTTCATATGGTTGTCAAACTATCTTTACTAGAAAGGATAAAGAGTTCTCAAACTGATGATGAAGAGTTTCAAAAGAATATTAAAGTTGTGAATGATGGGAGATTGAGTGACTTTGTGTATGAAGATGGAATTTTGAAATTTGGGAAGAGACTTTGTGTTCCAAATATACCTGATCTAAAAAGAGAATTGTTGGATGATGCTCATAGTTCCAATTTCTCTATAAACCCTGGGAGCATCAAAACGTATAGAGATTTGAAGGAACATTTTTGGTGGGACAGCATGAAGAGAGATATTGCTGCTTTTGTGTCAAGATGTATGGTTTTTCAACAAGTAAAATCTGGAAGGAAACAGCCTAGAGGAGTCTTGAAACCTCTTCCCATACCTGAGTGTAAATGGGATAATATTACAATGGACTTTGTCATGGGACTACCAAAGACTCCTAGAAGGAATGATACAATATGGGTCATTGTTGATCATCTTACCAAGTCAGCACATTTTCTTACTATAAGAGAAGATCTACCACTTGAACGTCTAGCAAGACTATATATTAATGAAGTAGTGAGACTTCATGGAGTACCCCTATCGATTGTTTATGATCGTGATCCCTATTTTACTTTAAGATTCTGGAAAAGTCTTCAGAAAGCCCTGGATATTGAGCTTCATTTGAGAACTGCCTACCACCCCCAAACTAATGGACAATCAGAATGGACTATTCAAACCTTAGAAGAAATTTTTAGATCATGCTCACTTGACTTTCAAGGTATGTGGGATCAATATTTACCTTTGTTAGAATTTGTATATAATAATCGCTTCCATTCAAGTATTCAGATGGCACCATATGAAGCACTATACAGAAAGAGATGTCGCACACCAACCTGTTTGGATTATGTTGGTGAAGGAAAACTCATAGGCCCGGAACTTTTGGAGGAAACAATAGAAAAGGTGAAGGTAATCCAAAACCACATCAAAGCAGCTAAAATTAGGCAGAAGAGATATGTCGATAACTGAAGGAAGGATTTGGAATTTCAGGTAGGAGATCATATTTTCTTGAAGGTATCTCCATGGAAGGTTGTTATACGTTTTGGTAAGAAGGTTAAATTGAGTCCGAGGTACATCGGACCTTTCAAAATTCTAGAACGAATTAGGGATGTAGCTTACCTTTTGGAAATTTTGCCAAGTATCTCCAAAGTTCACGATGTATTCCATGTATCATTGTTGAGAAAATACATGCCTGACCCAATGCATGTACTCACCTATGAAGAATTAGAACTGGAACCCGATCTATCTTATTTCGGAGATCCTTTCAAGATTCTTGATACAAAAGAACAAGTGCTGAGAAATGGGATGACTCATCTGTTAAAAGTTCTATGGAGAAACCATAATATGGAAGAGGAAACGTGGGAACCCAAGGAACTTATGATGAAGAACCACCCGAGTCTTTTTATCTTTTAGTATTCTAAAAATTTTGACAACGGAATTATTTGAATGAGAGTAGAATGTAACACCCCAAGCTTTCACGATATGCTTCTCTTTGAATAATACAGTAGCATCTGTTGTATGCAACTTTGAGTTCTAACACACCACAACCAATCAAACTAGCCGTCATGAATAGTAATACCAACTTTTTTTAATTTTATAAATTTTATTTTTCAAAATGTACTTCATTTTTGGATTCGGAATATCAAAATTAGCTTAGGGTGAATTTTTGGTATTTTTCTGAAAACTTTCAATTTTTGATGAATAGTAAAAAACACTGAGTTATAGTTTAAAACCGAATTTTTATTTAAATAATTATTTGTTTTATTTAAATTTATTTTAGGTAAAAATAGATACAAAATACCTATATAAGTTCAATGTAATTCATTGGATTCAGTTTATAATAATTTTATATATATAAAAATTTTATTGAACTTTTCACCGTCTTTTACCCATCTCCTAGGATAATTTGCAAATTCACATAAAACTTAATTTTACGGCTTCTGTGAGTTGAATTTAGAAAATCCAAGAGACACGGTTAATATCAAGGAGTAAAATTTGGTTTAATAAGATAAAAATAATTTTTTTTGAATGGTAACTTTTTACTTTTATTTACCACAGTTAAAAGTAAATAGGGTAATTAAGGGAAAACATGATATTATTATTAACCTAACACATGTCCTAATTCTATTGGAAAAGTATAATTCGACCAAAAAAACCTTATTAATAAAATATGAACCTCTTTGGTCCACTTGGATTAGATTAGGGCACTTATTATTATTTTATTTAAAGAAGAGTTAAAAGAGTCAAAATCAAAGTTTAATAACTAAAACATTTTTAATATAGGGATAAACATAAGATAAATTCGACTATAAATATTATTTATAAATTTAAAAATATTTCATATATAATTTTATTTTATTTATGTTTTTTAGACATTAAATAATTTAATTTATTTATGAAAAAATGATGATGCAGTAATTACCTAATTAATAAAATATTAAAATAATTGATATTATAAATATCCAAATAAATGTAATTTGAGACTTTTTATGAATTAGTATGACATATTAGGGTTGGTTAGATTAATTTTCTTCGAAGTAATAATGTTGTTATGAATTTAGAAAAAGACAAAATAAGAAATAGTGTCAAAATTGATAGAAAATTTGTTTTTAAAACAAATATTATATTATTAATTGATATTACATTCCTAAAAATTTATAGTTCAGCCAAAGGACTTATATAATGATATTTTTATCATTAATGAACCACTTTGGGTTCATTTGGATGTATATAGTAAGTTTATTAACCATATAATATAAAAATACAAAGAGACATGGTAAATGTCAAACTATTTAACTAAGAGTTAAATATAAAAGATAAAGTTAATATAGTGATCCAAACCAATCTAAAACCTATTGGTTGAGATTTTTTCGACCGATACCCACCTTATCCTTCAAATAATTCATTTTTTATCCATTAGATACTGAAAATTATTTTTTTATAAAATAATATTTCTAGCTTTTCCTAAGGTTCCCCTCACCCCTCTTATAAAAGGGCACACCCCTTCTCTCTAATTCACACCTTAAAAGCCATTTTGATCGTCCAAACTCTGCCCAAATACCCTATAAACTATCCTCCCTTCATCCTAGAGGCATTACTTTAGTTATAAAGATAACCTAAGGAGCTATTTTGATCAAATCAAAAGGAAGAACCAGAAGAAGAGGTAAATATTTCATCACCTCTTTCAAGTTCCTTTCTTCTTCCACTTCCTTTTTATTTGTTGTTTACATTATAAAATAATAGATATAGTATCTTCTATATACTATGATGTTATTATAAATATGGTACAACCAAATTCATTATTCTGTCCATCCTTTTAATAACATGTCATCGTACGTGCGTACGTACGTACGACTTACCGTCTCCACGTCATGGTGTAATTGTTATTCAATACATTATTATTTGGATGGGTATAATAATGATGTGTAATTGATGTAAATAATAAATATAACATGATAATTATTCTGTATATATGATATACCATCCAATTATATATTATTTTAATATCAAAATAATGATATTGTCGCTCGTGCGTATGTACGGATTACCGTCTCCACATAGCGATGATATTCATTCCACATTGTATCCATTCAAGACTAATTTTCATTTGATGATTGAAAATAATGTTTAAAGACTTGATATAATTTTGTATATGAATAAGATACATCCCATCCATAACAAATATGACTCACATAACAAATAATATAAAGTAAAATGAATCCTTTAACACCCGAAACAATGATAATACTAAGATATTATTAACAAAACAATGTTAAAAGATCATATATGATATCATATTAATGTATATGATTATTGTATAATTTAATAACAATTATTTCACCATTATACATGAGGTTAACCTACCCTCGACCAAGGAAAAGTACAAGGTAAGGGTTAATTTCACAATCTCTTTATCATCCAAGGTTGTTTTTACGTAAGTATCTACTGGGACCTCTTTATCATCCACATCCATGTTTCTTAAAAATGTATTTCAAAGCATTCTTACAATTTTATAGACTATGGTTTAAAGTAATTTATACCATTTTTTGACTCTTTATAAGATTTTTATAAAGGAATATTTCTGTCAATTTCCAAACAAGGTCCTTTATAACGTTTTCGACAAAATTAAGGTAAGAATGTATTTTTTTAAAACATATACGGCGGGTGTGGCTATTTTCCACAGTTATAACATAATAAAATATTTCCTTACATGGTTATAAGAATATTTCCAAAATAAATGTTTTCTTTTATAATTATATGAATTTTAAATGATTTCAAAATGGAAAGATATATTTCTCTAAAAAAGGTTTTGATTTCATCTATGTCAACATCCTTTGATGGATTTTAAGCTTTTTTTGAAGTTGATTTATTATGATGCAAAAATTCCATATTGTTTTGAAGGTTTTGTGATATGTTTGACTATGGATATGTTATTTTTACACCATTCATGGTTTATGGATAAATTATTGACATTTCATATTCTAGTTTTAATACAAATGTTTATGTTATGTTTAAACCTTTTCATATGAGTAATGCATTAGACTTAGTATGTGACGGGTGGAACTCGCTATAGCTCCTCGATGCATTAGTAGGTCTCATGAGACAAACTAGTTTCTTGGCACAAGGCCTTGACAAAATCTTATTTTCATTCTTGGAACAAGGCCTTGACTATGTGGTTATGAAAGTCTGGAATTATGCATTCCATCATTATGAAAGTGGTTATTGATATTGCATGTGATTATTCAACTAGTAGAATATCCATGTGAATAAGTAAATGGCATGATTTCATTTTATTTTTTCCATATTATACTGAATTTCAAGTTTAAAAGGCTTTTTTTTTTAGTTATACATTGCCTTAAATGTTTATTCTTATTTATGAAAGTTTCTGCTATATTGTTATCCTTACTGAGCATCTGAGCTCACCCCTTTCTATGTTTTATTTTTCCCAGGATGTGAAGAATTTTTTTATGACAGACCTATAGGGACAGTCTGAGGGGATATAAGTGTGGACTAGGGAGACTATCTTGTTGTAGTTTTTCACTTTATCAAGTAATGTAAGACTTATGAATGTATCTAGTGTTTCCAAGGCTACTAAACTAACTAGTCTTTCGAGACTTGTTCTTTTGTGTTCATGCCAATTTTATGTAATAATGCACCGACTCTGGGTAACTGGGGTCGGGGCATTACAGAAAAAGTCATCAATTCAGGGCAGAGGATACTTGTTCTTTATCATGATTTTTTTCAAACTCATGATAATCAATGCAAAGGTGTATTGACCCATCCTTCTTCTTGACGAAGAGGACTAGTGCACTCCATGGTGAAGCACTTGGGCATATAAACACTTTATACAGATTCTTTTGTAGTTGTTTCTTCATCTCCTCAAGCTCCAAAATAGCCATTCTATATAGAGTCTTGGATATTGGCAATGCCCCAGGTATAAGATCAATTGAGAATTCAAAATCTCTTCTAGGAGGAAGACCAAACAATTCCTCAGGAAACGCTTTAGCGAATTCCCTCACAATAGTCATGTATTCAAGGATGGTTTCTTCCTTATACTCAATAATCTAAGAAAGATTTGCATGCTCGTAGGTTGTTAATATCTATGCTTGAGATGATGGTGCTAAAAAAGATTCATCCTCCTCATTACACTTGTACAGAATCATAGGTCGATTCTCCATATTAAGAGTGATTTCCCTCTCACAGAAATTTATGTTGGATCTATATATAAAAGCCAATCCATACTAATAATTACATCAAATTACACCATAGGAAGTATGATGAGGTTCTCCAGGAAGTTAAAACCACAAATTGTGATATGGTAGGAGTTATATTCATTGGTTTCAATGATTTACCCATTTCTCATTCTCACTGATATCTTTACTTCCATGATTTGTGGTGATGTTGGGGAAGTTCTACAAAACATTCGGGATATAAAAGAATGCGTAGAACCAGAATCAAAACGTACATTTTATATTATTGAATGAATAACTAGCGTACTTTTCACCACTTTGTTGTCGGGGTTCTCTTTAGTGGTAGTAATGGCAAAAGCTAACCCTTGCTACCTTGGAGGTTGTTGGTTTCCATTGAAAGCCCTTGTCTTAGGGCACTGGTTTAAAATGTGACCTATTTATTTGAAGTTGAATAAATGAATACTGCGTTGAGGGTCTAACAGAGTGTTCCTCTCCTCGGTTATAGAAGCGGGTTTTTCTTGCAGATAGTTAATAGCTAGGTGCCCTTGTCTTCCACACCTAAAGCATTTCCTCATCCCCTTCAGGAAATTTCCAAAGTGCTTCTTTCTACACCTTTAGCAAGTTAGGTGATATAATTTCTTATCACCATTGGATTTATCCATCAGACTAGCAGAATTAAAGTCTGATTTCCACTTATTATACCAATGATACCCCTGAGATTCTTCTATCTCCATCTCAACTTTGAGGTCACATCAGACAATTTCCTCATAGATATCGAAGTCACGAATTGATAGGGCTTTCCGCATGCTAGGTTTTATCCCACCAAGGAAGTAGTCAACCTTGCATTTGGGGGTAACGAAAAAGTCAAAGGCGTATCGTAAAAGCCTTGTGAATTTTTACTTTTATGATCTGATGGATTTTTTGTCTTTTTTCTTGAGTTCAAGGAAGTCCCTTTCCATCTTAATTCGGAGGGTGCACAAATAATATTTATCGAAAAAGATTTTCTGGAAATCCTTCCATTACAATGCCTTAATCTCTCCCTTAGGATTTGTATTTTTTATCAATGTCCACCATTGATCAGCTTCACCCTCTATAAGATAATCAGCTATAAGAAACTTCTCTTGTTTGGAATATTGAAGCATGGAGAAGATCTTTTCAATGGAGTTGATCCTTTTTTCGGTGATTGAGGAATCAAATGATCCATTAAAAGTAGGAGTACTTTTTCTCATGAAGCTCTCAATTGTATCTTTTTCTTTATTAGGGGGTGTTGAATGTTTCTATGGGACCATGTTTCTATTAAAAACTTGATTTAAATGAGACAGTATCATGAAAAAGTTTCTGATTCCTTCTCCCATCAGATTGGTCATCTCATTTGAACATTCGTCACATTGATCTTTACATTAGTTGTTAGCCTGAATCCTCCTATTACCGGCTATTGGTTGGAATAAAAGAAAAGTTAGGGGTAACACATAAATGGGAATCCAAATACAAAAAGGGATAACTTATAAATTACTTTTATTTCCATAAATTATGAATTTATAGGCTTCAATCTATGGTATCCATGATCTACTTACCAAGATATATTTTTAGGGAATTTTTTCATTCCCTTAACAATAGTTCATACTAAGATCATGAATTTACCAAATCATATCCCCTGGGAGAGTCTTAACCAAGAGTACAGCAAGGCTTGTTGTCATGCACCAGTTCTCAATCGAGTCTAGCTCAAAGCGGTGTTTTCGAGTTTTTCCCCTAAATACAGTTGTGCCAGAGCCGCCTATACTTGCTCATATCTAGACATAGATATATTTTCTTGATATACCACTTACTAAATACCCACCAAAATTTGGGGATGTTTTTATTATCCTTAGTCTTATCCCTAAGTCTTTCACTAGGGATTTCCAATCCTAATCCCAAAAATAACTAAACATTTCCTATGATAACAACAATAATAAACCTTCTCTTTATTACACACCTAAACATGGTTTATTACATAAAATTTCACTTAAGACAACTCTAAGGATCGAGAGGTCTAGTGTCTTAGGAAATTGGGAAATTGGGAACATTACATAACAACTTAGAGCATAAAGCACAACATCTTTATTGAAAACTTATTTTACACGACCACAATATTCTTTCACACTTAGAATTGCATGGGATAACATAAGGACATGCATAAGAAAATGGTAATATATAAATCTCAATAAGAGAGTAAGAAATACCTAACATGAATAATATAGTATATGTTCATAAATAGGCATGTTAGTGGATTACAAGAGAAACATGAACATAAATGCCTGATATAGCATGGTTATCATAACATGGGAATGTGACAACAACATTTAATATGATATTAGCATGCACCAAGGATCATTGCACATGGAGCATAATTAAACCCTTGTTTCACTTCAATTATCATGAGTAAACCCTCATTTTAATTGATTTATCATGATATTAATCTTTACCCAATGCATTGGAGTGCTATCAGGGTTCACCCTTCTTAATCATTTCATTTCATGCATAAGTGTTCCACATAGATCATACAACATAGATTCACTAAACATCATAATTTCTTCCATGAAAAATAGATGTGTAATACATAAATTTAAGTCATAAATCAAAAATTACATGTCCAT
The DNA here is from genome assembly GCA_963277665.1 of Viscum album. NCBI lineage: Eukaryota > Viridiplantae > Streptophyta > Magnoliopsida > Santalales > Viscaceae > Viscum > Viscum album. The sequence goes on along the minus strand of OY728132.1, from coordinate 1,472,196,011 downwards.
AAAGGTTAATAATCTTGATAGATAAATGGTTATGGTATTCACTTATATGATGATTTTGGCATGGAAATTTTGGTGTAACTTCGGGAGCATAATGACGTCAAATAGAAATCATAAAATTGGTTTATGAGAGAGAAAGGGGTATATAATAATTTATAAATGAAATTTAAAAGTAATGGGGTCAGGTAACATGATATCCCAACATATTTAATGGAATTTAGATACATAATATAAAATAATTTCTTGAATTTAAAGAAGAAGTGATAAATTCCTTACGGAATTTCGGTATGGTAACAGGTGTACATGAGAGGAATTAATGAGAGAAGAAGAGGTCTATAATCATTAAAAAATATATAGGTAAGTATGGAGAAGGTTATAAATTATACCCAAACACATTTAATTTAAAATAAAATCTTATAACAACAGAAAGATATTTAGAAAAAAAATGAGAAAGGAAGAAATACCTTACAGAATTTTAGCATGGTAACGGGTGTACATGGGAGGAATTAATGAAATAAAAAGGGGTATATCATCATTACAACATAAGTAGGGAAGTATAGTGGATTTTCTAAATCATACCCCAACATTTTTAAATGAAAATAAAATTATATAACAACATAAATAAACTTTGACATAAATAAGGAAGGAAGGAAAGTGAGGATCCCTTACTTGGAAGTGTGATCCCAAAGGATTGGGAGAGACTTGAGAGAGGCTTCTTGGGAGCTTGGGGTGCCTTGGGAGGATTATATAGAGAGGGTTTCCAAGTATAGAAGTTCTCCATGGGTTTTGAGTTAAGATAAGTGGGATATTTGTGGGTTTATATAGGAAAAGAGAGGGGAATTATTTAATATTTCACAAACTTGGGTTTTGGAATCTATATAATTAAATATTTAAAAACACAAACCAACCCATGTTTATTGCCCATGTTTTTTTCCAAATGGAAATGGAAAAAATTATTTTATAATTTCAATGGAAAAACTTATTAAAATATTAGGCTTTTATATGTGGAGGTGAGTCTCACTCTCAAGGAAATCATTTTAAAATGTTAAAATGTTTTATAAGTCTTGGAGGCTCCACTAAGGCTCTGTAAAATAAATAAAACATACCTAAAATCACATTATTATAAGTTTAAAACATTTATTGGCCTAAAATACAATTTATAATATTTTATTACATCACTATTGATTCATTATGATGTTATAAAACACATTATATATTTAAACGGTATTTAATTTTTACCCAAAAATTCGACTGTCTCATAAAATTATAAAAAATTCACCATTGGATAATTTAAATGTCCTGATTCAAAAAAATAAAATTAATTTTATCTAAATAATTTTATAAATATTTTATTTTTTACTTTTTAAAATAAAAACTGACATTTATCGAAAATTCATGGGTTTTGACAAAAGCAGCTTCCAAACCTTAATAAAAATTATAATTGTATTCATAAAAATTATACGATCATTTATATTTAATAAAAAATTAATTTAGAAATAATATTTTATTAAAATATTATTTAATTTTAAAATCCATTAATTTATGAAAATAAATTTCTTAATTTAATATTAACTAAAAATACTATTTTTGCTTCAAAATCTATTTAAAAAGTAATAATAATAAAATGAATGTATATTCTTTATTCTATACAAAAAATAATGAAAATAATCATAATGCTAGGGTATTGTTACATTACCCCTTATAACACTTGTATCATACCTTAGGGTAAGGTGTGAAATGGTGAAAGACTCATGGGGTGGCTCAGATAACATCGCTCAGGTGGTAATATCTATTAAATTCCACTTCTATCATAGGTGGTTTCATTCAAGCTTAACATGTTGAATCTCAACTTAGGATTGGTCAAGAGCGAAGCCTAGTGACGCCACCTCCTTTCCATGCTCTGAAAAATGGGCTCCATATATAGAAATTCTTCTAGATGAGGCTATCTGTTCCTTTCTCTGATAAAATTTGATTTGTTAAATCCCTATATTTATGTTAATCATGTGATCATTATTCAATGGTTATATTAGAAATGGTAACAATTCATAATGGTATTTTAAAATCCAAAAACATAAAACCAAGGAAGTGCATATGTTTTATATAACCATTTTATGTAGTAAGACATTTAATTAGATCAAGAGGAATTTTCATTAATAAAATTTTGGGTCGTTACATGACCTTCCTGGTTTGGATGAATGGTTTGGATAATTGTGTGCTAACCATGCGGTGCTCACTGTCCAAGCACCACAGGCGTACTGTTTAAGAACACGGTTTACAAAACTGTGTGAAAACTAGGCTTACCACCTCTTCTAATAACTATATAGGTGTAGTATGTACATGATCCCTCACCTTTATGGTTTTAAAAATAATGACTAATTCATAAGGTGGTATATATGGTTACTCCGGGGAGGTCGTACAATTTAATCTAGCAGTGTACCTCTGTATGTCCTTTCACAAAACTGAGTTTTCAGGCCCCACCACACCCGAAAATCACCCAAAACCTCGAGGAAGTTGTCAAACCTCAAAAACCATCTAAAAACAATTCATTGGTTCAAAATAAATCTCATAATTAGGTTTTAATGATCAAAATAAGATTTGGAACGCTCACCAAACTCAAAAATTCAAACAGGTTGAGGATTCTCAACCCAGTCAAAAACCTAGAACATTAAGGCCTCCCCACATTATAATAGCTTGTCTTTGAGCTACCAAGATTTACCCAAATATAGTACCAAACATACTCATCTCATATATAATAACCTGATCTACCCTGGTTATCTAGTCACATGTCAACTCCCCTTAAGGTGTTCCCCACCTTAGGAATTACCTACCTAGTCACTTACAACCCAAAAAGAAGTATTCCAATGGTTCCATCAACCATTCCTAGACTGAAAAGTCCTCCTATGATGCATCATCATTCCTTCTCCTCATCAATTGTTCAAATCATTCCCATGCCATATCTGACACCCATCAAATCCCACATCCCATTAGATGCCCATAAATACGTATGCCATACATGACACTCATAATAACCCACAACTCATCAGATGACCAAGATCCATTATCTCAAAAGATGAAATAAATAACCCACATCATATATATACACATAAATTAATTCCCATCATAATCATGATGCTTATGAACCTCATACAAAAACCCACATTGCATCGAACACCATAATAAGTCTGGGTGCCAACTCAACTCATACAAAAACCCACATTGCATTGAGGACCATAATACGTCTGGGTGCTAACTCACCTCATACAAAAACATGCATCACATCAATTCCTATATTACTACATACCTCATATATATATATATATCATGAATCATAACAAATTTCAACATACTAACCAGCACTTGGTTAGTCCAAAAACAATACTTGTTCACCTTGTGCACCAAAACTAGCCAAATCCAAAACAAAATGGGTCATTCCCGTGATCCTGTCATACCTATAACTGTCATCTGCTCCCCATATTGATCTGCCCCTAGTATATCAATAGTGTGCAACTGTCCTAAAGGCCAACTATATAAAGACCGTCCTCATTATATATCTGCACCATCTACCATCCACCAATCCCATTGTTGTGTCCCACTATCACTAACACAACCTATGTATGCAGCTGAATCCAGGCTACCAGCCCACGGTAATGATCATAGCCCTACCTCAAAACCTTGATTCTAACCTAGTATCTAGCTCATATCTATATGAGAAGTATTATTGAGGAACCTATCTAGATCCCTATCTTTTCACATTCTCATAAATCCTTTAAATCTTTCTCTCACTAAGTCTAAACATGTCCCGACGACCTACACTGGAAGAACACAACTAAAAACCAACTCCTCAATGGTCATCCTAGTTCACCTGATTCCATCGTCCAGTTCGAATAAGACTGGTCCATAAAATTTCCCTCTACTATTAATGCCTAATTGACTACCTTTGAGATGGATTTTAGGCTGAAGATATTTACCTTATCCCTAATGGTATGTCATAAACCATCCTAAAAACACCTCTCCCTACTGATATCACATCTAACCATGGTAGGTGAAAACGGGATAGGTCAATGAAATGGGTTTCATAATCCATGATAGATGTATCCCTCTGCTGGAGATTCATGAACTCATGGGATCTATCAGCCCTTAGTATATTTGGAAGGAAGTGCTCAAAGAACCTAGCCTCAATGTCTTTCCAAGATAGTCTATCATGTATGCCTTCCTAAACCTGTACATCCCACCATTTCATTTTCATCCCTATGAGCATGTACGTCACTAGTTTCACCCTCTGACCTAGGGGTGTCTCATATTGATCGAAGATGGTCTAGATCAGCTCGATCTAGTTATCTTCCACCTACAGTCCACCCTCGCCCTGAAAAATGGTGTGTTCGAAGACTGGAACTCAAGATTCAAGTAATCCATGGACAACTCATCTTTCTGAGCTCCTTGTCAATACCTTGTATGACCCATACCAATATCACCTCGATCTTCTCATGAAGACATGTCCCAAATTCTATCATCTGTTACAGCTATCCCACCTATAATAAAGCCTTTACCTGTGGATCATTATCATCCTGGTCCTCCAGGGATTCATCCCAATCCTCAAGGACCTCATCCCATGAAATCTCATGAAACACCATACCACCACCCTCTCGATGCTCCATTATAATTCGTCTAGGTGGAGTCACACTAAGTACCAATCACTATGGTAAAACAGGGATAACAGTACATATATATCATAGATCGGGGAAGTTGTAATAGTTAGAACATATCACCAACCTCAAACTCCACTATCACACCATATCACAGGAAATCTAGCCTCATGATCCCTTACATACACATATCAGGTTCAGGTATCAAGTATCATCTAGGCTCATGACCCCCTTCCTACCCACATTGGTGTCAGAAATCACATATAATTTTTAATCATAGTCCCCTGCCTAATCATATTGAATTCATGTATCACATGTAATGTGTGTCAATATAGGGTAGCTGAGTAGAATTACACCAAAGAGTCTATACAAGATAACCCTATTTAGATTATTTTTTACACTTTAAACAACTCACCCCATATTGTCATCTCTTTATACCCTCATCAGGTTCATGTCAGGGTATCACATGTATATAGAATCACATAAATATCTCATTGGAACCACATCCATAGGATGGATGAGTAGAATACCACCAAGAGGATAAGAAAGAAACACTATTTAGATTCATTATTTAAATTTTAAACAATGGAACCCCTCTTAGCACATTTCAAGTTCCCAATGGAAATAATAATAAAGCATTCATCATATGCGCATAAGTGTATATCATGATGCATAAATAAACCTCCCTTGACATAATAGGACAAGGTAAAAAAGAAACATAATAGATAAAAATCACACCCAAGTGCGCCACATTAGATGGGAATCAAATCAACTATAAAATCACACTGTATAGCATAAATTTCCCACCCCTAGAAACTTTGTATGTCTCTCATGCATGGGACTGCAGGAACCCAAAAATGTGTACTTTACATAGTTCTAACTACATCCTATTCTTTGGTCTAAAAAAATAAATAAATAAACTAAAACTGCTCTGATACCATTTGTAGCTCCCGGACCTATTTTTTCACCTGAATAGTTCTCTAGGCCCATTGGACACTAGGCCTTAGGCACGCCTCCCTGTATGCCAAAAGATGTAGACTAGTAGCGAGGGCCTGATAGTTGATATTGGGGAGATTATACCCTCATGAGGTGATAATAATAATGGTCCATATATAAATATAGTCACGGAAGAAGGATTATAAATAGATGAAGAAACAGAAGAAACTCAGTGGAAGAAAAATTAAGCAACATCAACAAATAAACAAACCCAAAGGCAAACCATTTATAGGAAAATAATGCCATAGAATGTCATAAAAATAGATAAACTAGGATATCCATGGCCAACCATATCAGCACATACATATATATTGCATTCCAAAAACCAAAAGGAAACTATATCTCGATGAAAGAACCACTATGGTCCCTTTTCATCCATCCCATCAAAAAGGGCCAACTTGATCACTATGGTCCAACTTCTGAGCCTGATTCCTTACCTGATCTTAGAGACATATAGTTTACACACATCCCAAGGTTCACATGTAGTGTGTGAAAATGAACTCAGTAGGCCGCCACCAAAATGATCTTGTCTTATATCCATAATTATGCAGGTTGATGCTGAATATTAGAAAAAGTCTAAGGCATACACATTTAATAATTAAACCTATTCCCTAGTGATTAGTATCCATAAAGAAGTTTTTACCTACTTCATCCATTTGCAGTATGTATCTAAATACATGACCCATAATATATATATATATATGGAATACAACACATGTATGAATATATATTTTTTTATTGGTGAGGATCCATGGATTATAACCTAAAGAATCCCCTAATGAATATCATATCTGGAGAACCCTCAGGTTTTAGCCATAATCATGTCACCGGAACCTCATGTCATTAGTAAAGTATATGAAGTCATAATGGAATTCCCAAGAAACAATTCATAGGTCTCTTAGACCTCCATACAAACATTTCCCATCATCTTAGTAGTCTGACATCCTGAGGTACAATTATATCTATCCTCTAATAATAATAATAATCATCGACAGATCATCAATCAATATCCCAAGGCATAGAGATATCCATCCTCACAAATCTCAGCCCAATGGCCTCAAGAGTAATGGTGAGCCTCATCCCTAAACTGATGGTATCAACACTATAAACCTATAGTCCATCACCATCTATATGGCTTTTTATGCTGATCACCCCCAACATATCTGATGGTCAGCACTATCCCCAAATTTTCATAATCTATATGGGACTCCATCTACAATCAGTTGTCAAACAACCTTAACTGAGTCCTATCTATGTTCACATGACTCTAATGGCACATTGGAAAACATGATTAGTGGTAATCACCAAAAAACCTAATTCACATCATTCAACACCCCATTCTTTTATGGCCATGTTTCTAAATCATGATGGTTTTCTATATAAAATCACATGGTACAATCCCTCATCCTAACGACCTCATATTTTTAATCTGATGAGCATATCACCTCAACCTGGTGATCATAATCACCCCATGTATCCTAGTCCACACCCTCAACCTGATGACTTTCTCTTCTCAATCCAGGTGATCAATATCATCTCAATCCTCTAACCTAACCCATCACATTCCAATGAAATCAAGAAATCAATATAAAAAATTCAATTTAATTAAAGAAACACACACCCAGCCTAAAATTCCCAGGTTGGTCCAAGCCCCTTATAGAACCCCAATACTTTACCATATTTTCCCTTTATAATAAAATTAATTTTCTCAATATCTTACAAAACACATAATATTGAGTTAGTTTGTAATGCACACAACACCCTATTTAAACAAAACACTATTTAGTCATGTTTTGAACAGTCAATTAAATTATAACACTTTTAGAGAATTTATATAGTAAATTCATATGTTATATATCTAATAAAATATATTTACATTCAAACAATATATTTTATAGTCATAAGATAAGAATAAACCGAATTTTATAAATAAAAACATATATTCTTATAGAGGTAGTTTTACCACCTTTTAATAGTGCGCCAATTTTAAATCTAAATTTTAGAAATTTTAAAAATTTAATATGAAAAAAAATATATATAAATATAAAATCTAGGTTAGGGTTAATTTTTTTTATTTTTTTGTGAATTTTCATTTTTTGATGAATAGTGAAAATTAATGAATTTTAATTCAAAAAAATCATCTAATTTATTTATAAGGTTAAATTAAATTTATAATTGGTTTTAAATATTAAATAGATAAATTTTACATCTTTTAATCCAATTTATTTCATTTGAATGAATTTCACTTTCAAATTGGATATAAAAACTTAGCATGCTTTTGAACATTTTTACTTTAAAACCCCGTATTTTCATCTTATCTATGGGATTAATTTTAAATTAATTTATGAAAATTATGTGATTAGAATTTTTAAAATTGGATTACATATTTTAAATCATAATAATTTTAATTTTTAAAAATATCAACTTAGTTTTTACCGAAAATATTAGTGAAAGTGATTAAAATTAATTACAGTGGTTAAGAGCAAAATTAACTTAACAAAAGACTAAACCTTAATCTTAAGGCCCAAAATGACCTAGAAACTTGTCCAAAAGTCATTTTATAGACATATCTGTACCATATAATCTCTTTTATTATATTTTAACGGTTATTGGATCAAATTTACACTGTAAAAATGGGGTTGGAATACCCTTTTTAAAATTTTACAAGAATGTCACTCCTCCTCCACTATAAATAGGAACTCACCCTCCCACTTATTAACACCTCTCAAACCCTTTATCTCTCCAAAAACCTACTCAAATAATCTTCAGACATCTATATAATCATCCTAGAAGCCTATATTTGGTAGAAACTAAACAAAGGAAGTCTTTTTATATAAACTAAAATGAGTCACTTGAAAAATAGGGTAACATTCTTTAATTATCACCTTTATTTTATTTTCTTCTCTACCCCCCCCCCCCCCCCCAAACTCTTATTATTACATTATTATATAATAAAATCATCATATCCAATATAATAAAATATTTTTATTCTAGGATTTAAACCTACACATACACACACTTCTATCTAATGGGTAATGAACTTATTGTTCATATGTATGGCGGACTACCGCCTCCAAAACAATGATTGTTCATTCTTCTATTACCACCTATCATAGTGGGAATTATGATATAAATACTATATTTATATGTTATATATGATATTTATAATTTATTTATGCTTTTAAATTCTTATATAACACATACCTTTATGTGTTCTATTCTGTAAGGATACGATAACTTCATTTGTGGATTTGTAGACTACCACCTCCTCAATGAGATGTGATTCGTTAACGCTATACATGGAATATATTATGGATGGTTTAAAATAAAAAAAATCTACATATATTAAATAAATTTGATAAATTAATTAATATATATATATATATCATTTACTTTTCATCCCATTAATATGACAAAAAAATTGAGGTAGCGTTCATGCATATGCACGGCCTACCATCTCCATGGACGGTGCATTTCATTTATTATATCCAAATATTATGGATTATTATAAATACATATATAATTTATATATATGATATTTACACAATGTTTTATATCCTTTAGTTTATTAAATCGTGATCTAATTAATAGTAACAACTCAAAACATACTAGAAAAACTAAGAAATTAACACATGAAATAGTGAAAATAATAAAAACAATTAACAAATGGTTAATGATATATTATAAGAAGATAGTATATGATATTTTAAATATGATTATTTTCTTTTTATAAGTTAATAAAACTCTTAAAACCATTATACTGTAGTTTGAAGTACGTTCAGCCAAAAGGAAATGTAAGGTAAGGGATTTCACCTTAATTTACATTCCATTGAGATTTATTTGTTCTTATGCACAAATTCACTTTAATGTGGTGTATATACTTCCCATTTGTCTTTTAATATCATTATTAACTCATAATTCATGGTATTTTATGTTTCACTTTGAATTATCTCACCCAAGGGGTTCAACTTCAAAATTACTATGTGGTAAAGGTAATCTTTGTGATCTCACTTTCTTTTGTGATTATTAACATTCTCTTGAAACAATAACTGTATTTTAGTCATTTAAATATACACATTCTTGGGTGATGGATATTATTATTTCCTAAAATATATACCATTTTTACATAGGGATTTTACTTTTACTTTTATTTGATTATGTGGTAAAATATTGATAAATCACCATTCTTTATCTGATACGAATATTTGATAAGGTATATTTTTTATTAATTGAATCGATTACTCAATATAAAAAAATTCTTTATAAAGGTAGTTAAGGGTGGGTCCTGTGATTTTTATATCCCCATAATGAATCGACATGTTCTCATGATAAAAATAAGTTGTCTAAATTAAATGGGTTTCTACCCATACTTTTAAACTGTCTTGTGAAAGGTCGTGACAGCATAAGTTTTCATGTGCCTTATCCATGACGTCCAATAATTAAGAATTGTATTCATATATATTTTAGTTATTATTGTAATTATCCATGATATTTTTCATATGATAAAATCTATGGATGCATTTCATTCTTAGTTTATTGACTAAATAGAATTTGTTTCAATTATTGACCTTTCTATGTTGATTATTCCTTATCCTATTTTTTTGAATGTCATGTGTTATTAGTTATTAACCTTTCCATGTTGATCTATTCTTATTGATTCATTATTTATTCCTATTTATTTACCATTACCGATCATATGATCTCACCCTTATTATGTTTCCTTTCCCCATGTTTTGAAGAGGAATAATTTGAATGAGTTTCAAGGATACTGAGCTTTTATTTTTATTATTCTTTATTTATTTTCCCAATATAATATGGGTATCATGTATGTAATCTTATTTCCCAAAACTACTAAACTATTTAGTCTATTTGTATTTGAAGTTTGTATCTATTCCAATGTATTAAAATAATTCACCAGCTCTAGGTTTCTAAGGTAGGGATATTACAATTGGTATCATATGAGGTTTAGTAGAAACCTTATAAAATAGATTTAAAAAACATAGATTATAAAACATAACCCTAACATAGAATTTTTGGGTAATTATAGAATAAAATCATAGAATTTTGGTAAGGTATGAATTATGTGGGTATTCCTAGCAATACATCTCTGTCTGGATACTACACGTGGATGTAGTTCTAGCATAGATGGTCCTTAAGGTAACAACTACGATAAGGTGCATTGGTCCTAACATAAGTATAACCTAGTACATCAAAATGGGCCTTACTACACACCTGGTTAAACACTCTATAGGAATACGTTTAGGATAATTCACCTTCTCTTTATAAACCATTATGAGGGATTTAAAAGTAAATATTTCCCCATTGAAACCAAATTTTATGATTATAAGATTTGATATGCATAAATTTATGTTATTTTCTATACCATATTTGAAATGATAAATTATGATTTTATGAGATAATTTAGTATACTTCATTATTTATAAATGGTGTGTGGAAGTTTGAATGGTATTAATAATCAATGAAAATTTAGATATTTCCCTATTGAGGAATCCAATATGACTTTTATTGGAATAGAGAAAATTATGTAAATATTAGGTAAACTTAATTATGTTATGACAAATAACCTTTCCCTAAGTGGGGAAACCAATTTAACAGAGATAATCTACTATGATGGATTGATTTATGTGATAGAAGCCCCTATTTTTTAGTGGGACTAATAATTCAATTGTAGTTGAGCAATGGATTAATTATCTTGAGAAGATATTTAGTACGTTAGAATATAGTGAAATAGAAAAGGTTAGACTTATGGTCTATTGTCTTAAAGGAGATTTTGATTAATGGTGGTCCTTGATCAAGAATACTAAGGATGAAGAAGAAATATAACTCATGGAATGGAGAACGTTTAAGGAGATATTCATTGATAAATACTTCCCTCATGATCAAAAAATTGATATGAAGATAAATTTATTTAGATTAAAGAAAAAGGAAGAAGCGAGTATTGAAAATTATGAAGATACCTTTACAAGATTGGCTAGGTATTTATGGACTTTATACACAACACAGAGTTCAATATTGATCACTTTTTTAAATGGCTTAATCCAAGTCTCTAAAGGGAAATGGTTTCCCAAAAATTTCTATCACGTGATGAAATATGTTTATGTGAAATCAAAAAAGAGAAGTAATTTTCTAGAATTAATATATTCAAGGGAAACTAATATAATAAGAGTCCATCTGATCACCATGAAAAAAAAACATCAAATAAGAAGAATAATTTTGAGTGATTCCCATCTTGTGAAAACTATGTGATAAAGAACCTTGTGAACTATTTAAATGAAATGGGAGTTTGTTATAAGTGTAGATATATGGGTCACCAGGCTCGTGAATGCAAGGAGATGAAAAAAATCAATGATGTTTAGTGATAAAATTGTAAAGATATGGTGAACTACATAAGCAAATTCCCTAAGAATCAAGGGAATCTACCCCAGGTGAGGCCATGGGGAGATGTCCAAGCTTATGTTATAAATAAAGTGGAGGTAGAAGTATCAAATGAGTTGTTCGTACGTACATTACTCCTATATTTAAATTTATCCAATTCTTTATTTGAATCGGGATTATCACACTCTTTTATATCTACCTAGTTTTCTAAGAAAATCAGGAATTTCCCTTTTGATTTAATAAGTGAGTTTTCAGTCAAAACATCTAAGAGAAGTCTCATTGAAAAACAATATGTGTCGAGATATCCTAATTTTTATACATAAATAAGCTTTACTTTCTGACCTCGTTATCATACCTATGGTTGACTTTGATCTAATCCGTGTTATAAACTATCTCTCAAAATATGACTCAAAATTTTTTTGAAAGAGGGAGGAAATTAATATTTTTGAGGAAGATATATAATCCCTCATATTTAGAGAAAAATATTACTCACCTGATTCTAATCTAGATCCACCCCTGGTAGCTCTACTAAATGAAATTCTTGGGGGATAAGTGAAAACAACATCTAGTGATGATGAAGGTAATATTCAAATTAAGGGTGTACCTATTGTGAAATAATAAATTGATGTATTTTTGGAGGAATTACCTAGACATATCCCATAGTGTAAAGTTAAATTTTCCATTAATTTAATCCCCTATACACATCCAATATCAAATAATCCCTATATAATGGACATCCTATAATTAGTTTAGTTGAATAAATTATTAGAGGATTTTGGTAATAAGGGATTTATTCTCCCTAGTGTTTCACCATGGGGAGCCATTGTCCTCTTTGTTAAGAATAAAGATAGATACATGAGGTTGTGCATTGATTATAGGGAAATAAATGATATTAAAATAAAGAACAAGAATCATATACCTCACATTGGGGACCTGTTTGATCAACTTCTCAGAGCCTAAAATATTTCAAATATTGTTCTGTTTTCTGGGTATTACCAATTGCGAGTGAAGAAAGAAGAAATTTTGAAGACATATTTTTGGATGAGCTATGATAATTATGAGTTTACAGTAATTTCATTTGGATTGAATAACGCACCCTCTGTTTTTATAGACATAATTAATAGATTATTCAAGGAATAATAAGATGATTTTGTCGTGGTATTCATTTATGATATTCTGGTGTATTCTAAAATCTATTAGGACCATGTGAATCACTTTTAGATCATTCCTGATACTCTTATAAGGTAATATTTATATAGTAAATTTAGAAAGTGTGATTTATGGATTCAAGAAGTTTATTTTATTGGACATATTGTCTCCAAGGATGGAATATCAGTTGATCCTGCAAAGAAAAATTCAGTCAAAGAATGTCCTACACCAACAAATAAAACCAACTTACTTATTTTTATTGTTTTGGAAGGTTAATATCGAAGATTAATTCATATTTTTCTCTATTAACTAACATGTAAACCAATATTACACATAAAGGGGTTATGTTTTTTTGGAAAAAAGAATGAAAATAATTCTTTGATGAAATAAATATAATATTATTCAATGCTCTGATTTTGACTCTACCATATGGAAGTGATGGATTTTTATTATATAGTGATTAATAAATTAAGGGAATTAATTATTTTCTAATGAAAAATAATAAAGTTATTTCACATGCATCAAGGAAATTGAAGACTCATGAACAGAACTATACCACCCATGATCTTGAGTTAGAGATTGTAATCTTCACTTTGAAAATATAGGGACATTATCTCTATGGAGAAATATTTGAGATATACATAGATCATAAAATCATGAAATACATCTTCTCATAGAAATATATTAACATTATAAAAATATTATGGATTGAGATACTTAAGGATTATGATTTATCAACACACTACCCACTAGGTAAAGAAAATAAGGTAGCATATGCATTGAGTGGGAAGGATCATGGAGTTATAATCCAAATGAGAATTTATAAGGATATTATGTTCATAGATCTTGTAAAGATAAATATGTTAATTTATAAAGACATAAGACATAAATAATTTTTCAAATGATTTCAAACCCAAATTTATTATAGAAGACAAAGAATTATCAATCTAATGATTAGAACTTTTAGAAGAAAATTAATGGTGTGAATGAAGAAAAATTAAATGACTTTGTTCGGGAAAATGGTATTCTAAAGTTTGGAAATAGTCTATGTGTTCCATACACACATGATCTAAAAAAATAATTATTGGATGATTCTTATAGTTCAAATTTCTCTATAAACCCAAGTAGTGCAAAGATGTATTAGGACTTGAAGGAAAATTTTTTGTAGGATAACATTAGGTGGGAATTTTTGATTATATTTCCATATGTTTGGTTTGTCAATAAGTGAAATATATGAGGTAGCATAATAAAGGATTACTACAACCTCATCCAATTCCTGTGTGTAAATAACATGAAATTACTATAGACTTTTTCATTGGACTACTAAAGACTCCTAGAATTAATGATGCAGCATGGGTTATCATTGATCGAATAAAAAAATTTCACATTTACATCATATAAAGGAATACCTGACTCTTAGCACCTTAAAAATTAAGTTTTAAGGCTTCATGTAACACCTCTATAAATTTTTTCTGATCTATATTCACACTTTCAATAGAAATTATGGAAAATTATTTATAAGGCTCTTGACACTAAGGTTTATTTGAGCACTAGTTACCATCCTCAAACTTATGGACTATCTAAAAGAACAATCCAAACAATGGAAGTCATGTGGAGTTAATTATCACTCTACTTTCAAAGTATGTTGGATCAGTACTTACCTTTGGTATATTTTTCCTATAATAATAGTTTCCATTCAAGTATTCAAATGGTGTCATATGAATCATTGTATAGAAATAGGTGGCATACTCAAACTTGTTGGGATGAAGTTAGTTAAAGGAAACTCATAGGAACATAACATATTGAAGATATGAAAAAAAAGGTAAATATTATTCAGTATCATATTAAAGAAGCTCGAAGTATGAAAAATATTTATGTTGATAACTGGAGGAAATATTTATATTTCCAAGTGTGAGATTATGTTTTCTTGAAAGTATCTATGTGGAAGGGTGTTATAAGGTTTGGTAAGAAAGGTAAAATGAGTCCTAGATACATCATACCCTTTTAAATTCTTGAAATATTTAGTGTTTTTTCTTATCATTTGTAAATTCTTTCAAATATCTCAAAGTTACACAATGTTTTCCATATATCTAACATATGAAAGTACATGAAAGACCCAACACATGTGCTCATCTCTGATGATATAGAGTTGGAACCTATCCTTCCATACCATGAAGAACCTATCTAGATTCTTGATACCAGATAGAAAGTGTTGAGAAATCAAATTACTAGTCTGGTAAAGGTACCTAGGAGAAATCACAAAATAAAAGAAGCAACACGGGGATGAGAGGATTCTATGAAGGAGAACTACCCACATATTTTTAGAAGGTAATACCCCTAAAATTTCAAGGAATAATTTCTTTTAGAAGGGAAGAATGTATCACCCCAATACTTTACCATGTTTTACTTTTATAATAAATTTATTTCTTTTTACAGCTTAAAAAAACAAGCAATACTGAGTTAGTTTGCAATGCACGCAACACATGATTTAAACAAAACTATATTTAGTCACATTTTCACAATAATTTAAATTATAACACTTTTAGATAATTTATATAGTAAATTTTTTTGGTATATATAAAACAAAATATTTTTACAATCATCCAATATATTTGATAGGAATAATATAAGAATAAACCAAATTTTACACATAAAACCCTATAATTTTATAAAAGTAGTTTTACTGCCTTTTAAAGGTGAACCAATTTTAAATATAAATTTTATAACATTTATAAATTTAATAAGAAAAAGTAAACTTCATCTTTTGAAGATAAATGTCAAAATTAGGTTTAGGTTAATTTTTTTATTTTTCTGTGAAGTTTTATTTTTTGCTGAATAGTGAAAAATACTAAATTTTAATTCAAAAATTCTTTTTTGTCTAAATTATTTATAAGGTTAAATTAAATTTTCTGTTTTTTTTAATATTAATTAGATAAATTTTACATATATTAATAAAATATAGTTCATTGGAATCAATTTTACTTTTAAATTGGATATGAAAACATAGATAAATTTTGAACGTTTTTACTTTAAAAACCTACATGGTCATCTCGCCTGCAGGTTTAATTTTAAATTAATTTCCACAAATTATTTTTTTTTAATTTGTAAAATTTTATTACATATTTTAAATTATAATAATTTATATTTTATAATAATATCAAATTATTTTTTGATAAAATATTGTAATAAAAGTGATTAAAATTAATTACAGCGATTAAGAGAAAAATTAGTTAAACAGAGGACTAAACCTTAAACTTAAGGCCCAAAATGACTTAAAAGTTTTACAAAATACATTTTATGTACATATTTAGACCATATAATACCTTTAATAGTATTTTTAACATTACTTTATTCACTTGAAATTGTCAAAACGTGGGTGGAAATAACTTTTCAAAAATTTACAAGAATGCCACTCCTCCACCACTATAAAAAGGCACCCACCCCTCACACTGATTCACACCTATAAAGCCAGTTATCTAAGAAAAAATTTAATAAAATAATCTCCCAAAATACCACCCCTAATCCTAGAATCATAAATTTGGGAAGAAATTAGACTAAGTAATTATTTTTTTCATAAACCAAAAGGAGTTACCTGAAAATGAGGTAACATTCTTCAACGATCACTTTCATTTTATTTTATTATCCACCCACACCCTAAACTCTTATTATTAAATTTTTATACAATAAACTCATTATACTAAATATACTTAGGTGTTTTTATTTTAATAGTTACAGCTACACTTACACACACTTTCATCTAGTAGGTAGTGAACTTATTGTTCATGTGTACGGTAGACTA
The DNA here is from genome assembly GCA_963277665.1 of Viscum album. Lineage (NCBI taxonomy): Eukaryota > Viridiplantae > Streptophyta > Magnoliopsida > Santalales > Viscaceae > Viscum > Viscum album. Next base: position 1,472,179,031 of record OY728132.1, on the reverse strand, counting down.
CCGCCTCGCGAAAAAATGATTGTTTGTTCTTAATTTACCACCTATCATGATGGGAATTATGATGTATATACTGTTTTATTTTTTATATATTATATTTAAAATGTATTTATACTTATTTAATTCTTATATAACACATACATTCATGTATTCCATTTTATGGGGATATGATAGCTTTGTTTGTGGACATGTGGACCACTGCTTACTCAAAGCAATGTGGTCCATTAATGCTATATATTAAATGTATTAGGGATGATTTTAAATAAAAATATTTAACATATATTACATAAATATTATACTGTAATTAAAATATAAATATATATATCATTTACATTTCATTCTTTTAATACCAAAAAGAAATGGAAGTCGTGTTCATGCGTACGTATGACCTACTATCTCCATGAATGGTGCATTTCATTTCTTATAACCAAATATTATGGATTATTATAAATACATATATACAGGATATATATGATATCTAAACCTTGTTTTACATCCTTTATATGATGAAATCGTGATCTAATTAATTGGAACAACAAGTAACATGTCAAAACTTACTAAAAAAACTAGGCAATTATCACCCTAAATAGTGAAAATAATAAAAGATTATTAAAAAAAGTTAATGGGATAATATAAGAAGATAATATATGATATTATAAATATTATTATGCTGCTTTTATAAGTTAATAATATGCTTAAAATCATTATACATGATGTTAAAGGAAATTCACCCAAAAGAAAACGCAAGATAGGGGATTTTGTCTCAATTTACTTTCTATTGAGATTATATGTTGTTATGGACCAATTCACATTAATGTGGTTTATCTACTTCCCCTTTGTCTTTCAATATCATTATTCTCTTATACTTAATGTTATTTTATTTTTCACTTTGAAATATCTCACCCAATAGTTTTACCTTTTAAATTACCAAGTGGTAAAAGTAATCTTTCCAATCTCAATTTATTTTTTGATTGTTAACTTTCTATTCAAACAATCAATTTATTATAATTATTTAAATATACACATTCATGGGTGATAGATATTATTATTTCCTAAACTATATACCATTTTTACATATAGTTTTTCCTTTGATAATCATTTTATTATCTAGAGAAATATTGATAAATCTGTATTCTTTATTCAATACAGATATTTTATAATGCACATTATTTATTAATTGAATCGATTACTGAATATAATGAATTCTTTGGATAGGAAATTATTGGTGGGTCCCTTAATTTATATAACCCCTCAATACATTGAAAATTTCTCATGAGACAAATAAGTTGTCCCAATTAAATGGGTTTCAACCCATAGTTTAAAATCATTTTTTGAAAGGTCTCGATGGTATAGGTTTTCATTTTCCTCAAACATGACATTAAATAGTTAAGAATTTAATTCAGAGATATTTCAGTTATAATTATTATCATCCATGATATTTCCATATGATAAAATCTATGGATGCATTTCATTCTTATTTTATTGACTAAATGTCATGTGTTTCAGTTTTTATCTTTTCTATTTTGATTGTGCCTTATCCAATTATTTAAATGGCATGTGTTCTTAGTTATTCACTTTTCCATGTTGATCTATTATTATTGATTCATTATTTATTCTACTTTATTAACCCTTAATTATAATTTGAACTTACCCTTATTATTTTTCTTTTCCCCATGTTATAAAGAGGAATCCTTTGAATACGTTTCAAGGATGCTATGATTTAATTTTTATTATACATTATTTATTTTCCTAATATAATATGGGTATCATATATGTAATCTTGTTTCCAAAACATTTAAACTATTATGTCCCTTGGTATTTTAAGCTTGTATCTATTCCAATGTAATAAAATAATGTATCGGTTTTGGGCTTCTAAGGTCGGGGTGTTACACCCCTTACCTAGATTAACTGTTTGTAGTAAAGCAAGAGAAAGCCTATATGAATCTCATCTCATCAATTTAACAATTTAAAGATAATAATTTAAATAATTAAGTGAATATCACAGAATACCCATATTTCATATATATAACACACCCCAAAACACAAAAATAATTATGTAGAAAGTAAGGAATCACCTACCTTATACTCATAAGTGCTCACTCGCCTGATATCGACCTCTAACTCAAGCTGAAACGAGATAAATCAGCATTTTAAGTGAACACCATAGATATAGGGAAAAAGTTATAACATGGATTTTTTATTATGTATAGAGATATAATAGAATAAGATAATCTAAATGACTAATGGTCTTACTTATTTTCTTCCAACAAGACTAACAAATCTCAATTCGGAGCTTGAACAATGAAGATCCCTCAAAGACAAGAGGAAGAAGGAAATGGAGGAGCTCCCCAATGCTACGTATGGAATGGGGGATAAATAATGAAGAAATAAATAAGTGTGAGGAAGTGGTATAAATGTAATTTCACCACTTTAAATGGACCGTGCAGTTTGGACGCACTGTTTGGATAACTGTGCTCCAACTGTGTCGTGCACACTCTCCAAAAACCATACACGCATGGGCTAGGCGCATGGTTTACCAAACGATGAACAAATCATGTGTATCACCTCTATTTAAAAATTAATAGGTTTCTTATATCCCAAAACCCCCCACCTTAATAGTTTTAAAACCCATTTCCAATTCATAATGTGGGTCATATATTTATTCTAGGGAGGTTGTTACATTAAATCTAATCATGTGCCTTTGTTCGCACTTTCCCAAAACTAAGTTTCCAGAGGCCACCGCACCTAGAAAATAAATTAACTTGTTGATACTTAAAATCCATAAAAAAACAAGGCCTTTAGTTAATTAAATTCTTTTAATTAGTTTCCAAAGATCAATAGAAGAGTTGAAATGCTCACCAAATATAAAAATTCAAACAGGTTGAGGATTTTAAACCCTAACAAAAACCCGAGATGTTACCGTTCATGAGTGGTTTTTTCATACTTATGTGTTATTGGGTTCTATTTATTCATAAAATATAATTTCCTCATGTGAATGGATCTCCAACATACAAAATATTCATGTCAAAATTATTAGGGTAAGTTACATTTTTATCTTTTTTTATTTGGTGAAATTATTCCCTATTGAGTATGGTTTGATTCCGGGAACCATTTTCTATCCTATAGTGATCGGGAGTGACTTTTTATCCTTTCTGCATACCATCTCAAATATCAGTTTGATGGTTTTTATGGGTTGGTTTATGGAAAAATGGTATCAAATCACCCTTTATTATTTAAGTAGTTTTGATATATTATATATAGGGATGTCAAAACTAAAGAGGCGGGTGTGGGGAGTGTTTAGATATCTTTTTCTTGTTCAAAGCCAAAATTTACCATGGTAATTTTTTTATATGGTTAGTCTTCTCTATTTTGTGGTGGAAATAGGAGAAGAAATTGAGACACATAGTTTGATCACATGGTTTATAAAGTCAGGATAAGATTGTGTGCATGGTTTTGAGGATCTCTTAATAGTAGTTTCATAATTAGTGCATGGTCTTCCAAGCCATGTAGAAAAGTTGTGTAAAATCACTAACCCCCATACCCCTATAATTTTTTGTTGGATTTAGTTATTTATAGTCTACTATTAGTTATGGATATTAATTTTTTAAGATGAGTTAAAAATTATTTGTATGATGTTTTTATATTATTTGGGTGAAAATTTGTATGAAATATTTAAAATAAACTTGGTTTTAATGATAAGGTAATAGTTTTCAAATCAATAAATGAGTTTTCTAAGATGATTTGAAATGAACATAATTTTTAATTTATAAATTATTTTAATTAATAATTTTTGGAATGGTAAAGTTGTTTTTTTAAAATGGTTTTTTATTATTTTACAACTAGTGTGTGTTCTTATGAGTTTATTTAATTCTTTTTAAGTGGAAGTTTATTTCATTTATAACTAAGTGATAAAAAACAAATTTAACAATAAATGTTTTTTGAGAAAATTAATCAAGGGTTCTTTATAAATTTAATAAAATAAATTTTATGGTTTATGGTTTTAGTAATTAGTTAGGAAAATATTTTAATAAGGTATTTTATTCTTTCATTGGGTGTTTTGTAAAATTTTTGTCTTTTCTATATAACCTAGAAAATGTTGTAAAAGTGGAGTATAATTCATTTTAGAAAATGGATGTATATTTTTTTAGTTTTATAAATTAAATTAAGTTCTTTGAAGGGTTGAATTGTTTTAAAAATAGCGTGAAATGTATTAAAAGTGTACTTTATTTCATGAAGTGAGTTTGAAATTTTTTAATTTGATATTAGTAGTTTTTAAAGAACAAAAGGGAACATTTGGGGTGAATTTTTTGGTGAGTTATGTATTTGGATTCATGTTTTGTGTTATTTTTATTTTTCCTCAGATAAATGTCTTGATAAAGGGTAAAAATTATATCACTAAGGATGATCCTTAGAGTATTTTATTTTTTTATATAAGTGTGAATCCTTAGAGGATCTATAAATTAGATTATTAGAAGAAGAATAAATACTCTGTGTGATTTAGTATGGGATTGTCAAAAAAATTATTTAAATTTTTATTCTTTTTGAGTCTAGAGTAGTCAAATAATTTGAGAAAATTCTTGTATAATGAATTTATTTGGATAACCATATGATTAATCCTTACAGAAATGTTGATTGTTTTAGACATTTTCATTTATGAAATATTTTTTGTGACTTTTTTTTTTATGTGATTCTAGTTGTGTGATGAAATTTTTCTCTTGAGGGGTTTTACATGGGAAATCTTGGGTATGTACATATATAGTTGAGATAGGTACTACCCCCAGATTACATTGAGTTTTAGATGGCATTTTTTAATTATTTTTGGTTCAATGTGTGATATTGTTCTATGATAGAGGTCTTATGTTACTCTCTTTTAACCCCTGAATGAATGATATAGACCATTTTATTCTTGTTTAGGCATGTTTTTCTTATGTAATATATTCCTTTAGTGTGTTTTCTCTAATAGTTTTGTGGATATTACTTTGATTTTTATTTCCTTATGTAATTTCATTTTAGTCTCTTGGAGGGTTACCTTTATTTCTTTTTGTATTTCATAGAGGTATTTTTTACTATGTTGATTCCCTTCTTTATGATTTTGTTTATCTCTTATCATAAAATTTGTATATGAATCCTAAAAATAATTGGGATACCACTATGGATATTATCTTCCACATCAATTCTTTACCTATTCATTAGAGGTAGTGTTATAAGACTATCAGGTGAGGTGTTTAGTTATCTAAGCCCTACCCTACCCTATGATGGGTTGTATTTTTGTCAACCATGTGTTATTTTCATTATTTAGTTTGGTGTATATAAAATTTCCCCTTATGTGATGAAGTTGGGAAGTTGTAGAAATCTTAACTTGTTTTATAGTTCGGAAATTCCTAGTTAATAAATATAATTTCTATGTTTTTTCAATGAATTTAAATGAATTTGGTTGACTGATTCATTTGGTAGGTTTTTTGGGCTTTATGTTTTCTATTTTTGTGGTGTTTTTTGTTTTCTAGGGTTGAATTATTAAGTAGAATATTTAACCTTATCCTTTACTTGATCAATCCATTATATTCGGGGATTTATTGGAATAGAAAGTCTTATGGTAGAGAGAATTTTCAAACCTAGAGCTCTCTTTTAGTATTATTTTATTTATCAATTGGGGTTTGTCCATGTTTTCATTATTTATTAGGATTTATAAGGGTTTATAGTGTTTTGGGAAACTTGTATCTTTATGTTGCATTGTGTTGTTCCATGATAGAGGAGGTCATGTCATAACTTATCTTTATACCAGATCATCTATTTTCGGACTACAAATAGTCGCAGCCACAATGTTACCCTGGGAAGTGATTCCCTGGTTTTTTTAGGGATTCATTCATTCCATGATAAATTCATCACACAATGACATGTCCTATTGTTGAGTCATTCATGTTGTGATTAAGTTTTCACCCTCGGATGCATACTAGGAAAACTTTTAATTTTGTAAATTTCCAATATTTCTCCATTTGAATTTAAGACATTAATGGTTCTCTTATTCCTTTTATTTTTGCAACGCATTCCAGGGTATAATTATGCATGTATTCCTTCTATTATCCCTTCAATTATTTGTTGTTTTTTATTTTAAATCTAATTATTAAGTAAATTTGAATCATCTCATCGCCTCTTTTTTCTTTTTTCTATTCTCTTCTTACCCTAATATACTCTCAGAGACCTGTGGTTCATACTTACAAAAATTTTAAAAGGGATTTTTATCATTCTATGATTTTTTTTGGTTCTTAACTATTCCACATGTTGTGTTCAGGTGGAATAACTCCATGTATTACTGAAGAGATGTGATTAAGGTAGGTTTTCTCCATGTATTAATCTTTAACTTTAAAACCATGATTTCATTATATTATTAATTCATGTTTTAGATAGCTATTTATGGTAATAAATTTAAATATAGAACTTTTTATAAGTAAGTAGGCTTTTCTCTTGGTTTTCATTAAATTAAAAGTGTTCTCCCTCATTTTTAAAGGAAAAAATATGTTTTTCATTAATTGTGCACGTGATGTGTTTGTTAAAAGTTTTAAATGGAACTTTTAAGGGAATTATGGATTAAAGGAATATTTTTGGGATTTAATATTTATTTTTAAAGTTTTTACCTTCAAAATTAAAGGTTTTCTTGGATTTATTTAAATATTTTTTGTGATATTTGATTATTTTTTTTGTGATGTGATTATTATATTATTTTATTTTCCTAAAAAGAGTTTTATTACTTGGTTTTAAAAAAATTCAAATAATAGCCTGGAACATTATAATGAAAATTTTCATTGATGAAAACAACCCATTGAAATGTTCCTCTTGAGTGGTTTGTTTAATGTTTATAAATTTCTCCCTATTAGATGACACATTTGTAATATTATTATTCTTAATGAAAAATCGATTGTTTTGTGAAGGGTTATTGAAGGTGATGATATTATTATGGTTGTTAACTTGTATGTGTGTTTATGTATATATTATTCACCTCCATTTTATATATCATGGGGAACCAAGAGTAGTTATTATGATGTTCGGGTAAACTTGTTTCCTTAGTTTTTGATTTTACTTTAGCTATTTTAACTTAGTATAGATTTCACATTTATTTGGGAATTTTTCACTTTGATTATTCCAAATAATGTATGATCAATAATTATTGTGGTTATATTAAATTAGATATTCCAAGAGAATGGATATTTTCTTATTATTTTTTTATTTTCCCCCTTAATCTCTAAGGTGTTCCCATGTTTTTTGGTTCTTGGCTATTTTTCTATAGTTGTGTTTAATATATTTGTGTAGTGGTTGATTTGTGATTAAATTAAATCAAACCTCATTTAATATTGTTTCTACTATTATAATTATTTTTTTCCTTTTTTCATTGGATTTTTATTTTAAAAAGATAAAAAAGTCAACTTTCCTTAAATAAAATAAAATGGATTGTGAAAGATTTAAGACTTTTCTCTTATTTTCCTCATGTATCAACATTTATCAAATGAATTTTTTAAAGTTTAACTCTTATGTTTTAAACTGAACTAATTTAAATTATGATCGCATGTTATTAGTTTTTAATAAAATCTAAAAGTATATATTTATAACGATATTTCAAACTATAATGAAATGGATTTATTTTTAAATGTTATGCATAAGGTGTGAGAATTATGCCTACTAGGATTATTTTAACATGTATATAATATTAAAATTTTAGTATAGGTTCCTCTAGGATGTATTTTATGATCCTTAGGATTCATTTCTAGATTGGAAAAGGTGGTATGTGAAGATATTTTACTAATCTCATAGAGATGTTTTGTTGTGATTTGTTTTTATTCAGGTTTTTATCCACATAATTTATAATTCCACGTTAGTAATCCCTTTTAGTTTTTATTGGATTAATTATTGATTCGTTAATTTTTCATGAGTTATTTTTTCATTCTCCTTCCATGTTTGGTTCTATTTATTCATAGAGCTTTTTTCACATATGTACATAGATCTCTAACATACAAAGTGGTCGTATCGAACTTAGGAGGTCAATCTCCAGGTTTATATTTTATTATTGGGTGAAATAATTACCTCTTTAGTATGTTTTTATACCTAGGAACTAGTTTCTATATTTTGGGGATCATGAACCCCCATCGATCCATTCCACATAGCAGCTTGGGTGCTTGTTTGATGGGTAAATTTGGTTGTTTCGTGAGAAAATTATAACAGAGTTCCCTTTATCTGTTAGAGAGTAAATTTATATTGGATATAATAATTATTTAACATGATAGGTATGTGTGATAATAATATAGTAAGCTATTTCTCATTTAAATCCTTGAGTTCCCATGGAAATTTAGGTTTTTGGTTGGTCTTCTGTGTTTTAGGGGTGGAAATGGGAGAAGAACTTAAGGCGTGTGGTTAGATCAAATGGTATGGAAAGACATGTGGTACCTATGTTCATGGTCATTATGATCCCCTAGATTCAATTTAATAGTTATTTCATGGTCATCCAATCTATGTGGCCATGTTCTTTATAGTCATTAACCCCCTCCCCCTATAATTTTATGTAATATTTTTTTATTTCTATTCTTTTCTTGGTTATGGACATTTATTATTTTAGATGGGTTTAGAATCATTTATATGATGTGTTTATTCTATTTGGGTGAATAATTATTTTAAATATTAAAAAGAAATGTGGTTTCAATGGTAAGGTATTGGTTTTAAAATCAATAAATTATTTTTCTAAGATGATTTGAAATAAATTTCATGTTTGGATTACTAAATGATTTCAATAAAGAATTATAGAAATGGTAAAGTTTTTTTACATCAAATTATATTATTTTATAACTCTTTTGTTTTATTTAAAGTTTTCTTTTGAAATTGTTTTAAGTAGAAGGTGACTTTATTTATTTCCTAGTAAAGAAAATATAGTTTTAATGATAAAAGTTGAGTTTTAGAAAATTACTCAAGGGTTATTTATAAATAGAAAAAAATAAAGTATATAATTGATGATTTAAGGGATTTTTTTCTTAAATTATTTAAATAGGTATTATTTTTTTCATGAGGTGTTTTGTAAAATGGTTGGTTTAACTATAAATTCTAGAAAACAGTTTGAAATGAGAGTTTAATTTGTGTTGAAAAGGAAGTGGGTTTTTTTAGTTTTCTAACTAAAATGAAGTGTTTTGAAGGGATGTTTTTTCATTAAAAGGGGGTGTAATGTTTTCATATTGTACTTTATTTAATTAAATGAGCTTCAAATTTTTTATTTTATGTTGGTAGTTTTGAATGAAAAAAATGTAACTTTTTATAGTGTATCTTTTTTGGTGAGTTATAATTTTGGGTTCGTGTTTTGTGTTATTTTGATAATGCCTATTAGAAAGGTATGAATTATATCCCTAGGGAGGATACTTAGGTTTATTCCTTCAATTTTATAGGAGTGACTCATCATAAGATCTATAAATTGGTTTATTGGAAGAAGAAGTATTTTGTGTCACTCAGTATGGGATGGTGAAGATTGTTTGTTTTATGTTTTATGCTTGTTGAGTCAAGAATAGTCACTGATTTTGAATTAATTCTTGTATAATAAATTTTTTTAAGCATCCCATTGATTAATACTTATAGAATGTTAGTTTTTTTGTAAATTATCATGCCTTAGAAATTTTTTGTGCCTTTTTTTTATGTGATTATATATATGTGATAAGATTTTTCTATTGAGGGGTTGTACGTGGGAGGTCATGGATATGTACTTAGTTAACTAGGATAGGTAAAACCCTTTATTATATTAAAATATGGATGGTGTTTTTTTTTCATTATTTTGGGTTGACCATGAGATGGTATTTTGTGAGAAAGGTTCCTAGTTACTCTATCTTTCACCCCTAATCCAAGAATAGATCCCATTTCATTCTTATTTAGGAATTTTTTTTCTTGATAAGTATCTTCTTTTAGGGTTTATTCGCTAATGGTATTGTGTCTATTCTTTTGTGGTGTATTTACTTATATAATTTTGGTCTATTATCTTAGAGGGTTATGATTATTTCTTTCAATATTTCATATAGATACGTTTGGATATAGTGATGTCTTTCCCATGGGATTTTTATCTCTTATCTCACCATTTTTAGATGATTCCTAAAAATTTGGTGATACCACCATGAATGTTAACTTCACAATTGATTCCTTACCCATTCTCTAGAGTTAGTGGTGTAAAAATATCATGTGTGGATTTTTTTAGACCCCACCATACCCTATAATTTGTTTCTTTTTAACATGAGTTATTTAGATGATTTTATTTAGATTATATATTAGTTTATATTATTTAATGAATTTGGGAACTTGTGTAAAGCTCAACCTTTGTGATGATTGTAAAATTCCAAGTTAATGGATAATTTCTTTTTGCTTTTAAAGGAATGTAATTGAGATTGTTTGAAAGATTACTTTTGGTTTGCATCTTACACAATGTTTTTGATGATGTCGTGGTGTTTATGGTTTCCAAAAATGAAGTATTTAGGAGAAAGTTGAACCTAATACTTTCGTTTATTGATCCAATATTCTGGAACTTTCTGTGGAAAAGAACTATTATAGTCAAGATAATTATTACTCCCTGAACTCTTTTTTAGTATTATTTTATTTATTGATTAGCCTTTTTCATTATTTTCATTATTTCATGGGTTTTATTGGAGTTTCTAGTGTTTGGGAAAATATTCACTTTTAAACTACATTATGTCACACCTTGATAGAGGAGGTCATACTGTGTTTAAGATTTCTTTTAGACCTATAATTTTTGGATTTTAATCTATTAAAACTATAATACACAACATCACACTATGAATTTCCATTGGGAAATTATTCCTTATTTTTTATGGGGGTCATTTACACCATGATAAATGCATCACTCCATAGAGTGTTCTTCGGTTTAGTCATTCATTCTATGATGAATGTGTCAATTTGTGATGCATCCAGGGAAAAATTTTAATTTTTTGAATTTCCAATATTTCCCCAATAAAATTTAAGACCCAAATGGGTCTCTTTCTACTCCCATTCATGTGACGAATTCTAGTGGATCTCTTGATGTGGCTTCCTCTTCTTACCCTATTGATTATTGGTCATTTTCTTCGATTTTATGGTCAGTTATTCAATGTTTGTCCCATTGATTCATATCATATCTTATTTTTATAACTTTTATCTTATATTATTACCCTAATATAGGCTCATAAACCTAGGGTTCATGATTCCCAAAATTTTAATCAGTGGTTTTTTCGTTCTAGGGTTTGGGTAACTTTTAAGGGTTACTCATTCCATTTTATTATGGAATGACACTACGGTTTGTAGAGGTGACATTATTGAGGTTGGTTTTTTCCTTGAATTAATATTAAACTTTAAAAATATGATTTATTTGTCTTTTACATTCATGTTTTAGATATCTATTATTAGTATTAAATTTTAATGTGAACCCTTTAAGAAGGAAGTTAGTTTTTCTATTGGTTTTCATTAAATATGAAGGGTTCTCCCTCATTTTTATGGGCTAAAATATATTTTTCATTAACCATGTATGAAATGTGTTTGGTAAAATTATTGAATTTTCCTTATAAAGTAATTATGAATTCAAGTAAGATGTTTTGGTTTTCAAATTTATTTTCAATGGTTTTACCTTTAAAATTAACAGTGTGCTTTGGTACATTTAAAGATTTCACATTTTATTTAATTATTTTAGAAATAAAATGATGTTTATGTGATTTTATTTTCTTCAAGATATTTTATGTAACACCATGATATTTTATAAAATATAACTATATTTTATAGCATATTTGATAGGAAACATCGAGCTTAAATGACCCACGATATATATATTTTTTATAACCTAGTCGTTAAATTGTTGGGTATTAATAGTATTAAATAATTTATGATTTATATATATATAATTTTATTAATCAATATAAATTAATTATAAATATTTATTAAATAATCAATCATTTTTTAGTAAAGTAATATAATTCTTCAAAAATATGTTTTCTTCAAAAATAATTTTTATTTATTTTCATAAAAAATATTATAATTGATTTTCAGAACATTAAGAAACTTTATTTGATTAAATGAAAAAAATGAATTTTAATTTCAAATTTTACTTCGGGTGAATTTTTGGTATTTTTTGGAAAATATTATTTTTCAATAAATAGTGAAAACATCGATTTTTGTAAAAATATCATTTCTTTTCAATAAATTAAGTAAATTTAAAAGTATCCTTATATTTTTTATATGATTTAAAATTAAATAATTAATATTTATTTATATTTAATCTAATTACCTAAATTTGAATCATATTTATATTTTATACAAGTATAAGTAAATTTTTGTGTTTAAAAAAGGGTTTTTCTAGAAAACAAATTAAAGGGCATAATGTTTCTCCTTTCTAATTAGTTAAAAACCCCTAATAAAGAATTGTTCAAATGAAATTTATAGATTATATATAAATAAATATTAATTTATATTCATAAAATAGTTATTATTGGACGTAGATTTATTATAAAATTTTCTTTTCCTCGAAAATATACTTCTTGAAAACCAAATTTATTCATCGCATCTACGGGTTTAATTTTAAATTAAAATTTTCCACTTATATGAATTAAATTTGGTAAAATTGAATCTATATATTTAATATGAATAATTTATATTATCTAATAAGTTAAACTTAATTTTTAACTTTAATTAATAGTAAAAATAGTAAAAAAAATCTGTGTTTAAGGAGAAAATGGTTTTACAGGGGTTAAACTAAAAAGATAAGGGTAAAAATGACCTAAAAACATGTCTAAAAACTATTAGATTTCCATATATAGAGATTTTTATGTATAATTATCTATAATAATATACTTATTACCCTTACTTCAAGTGAAAAACATGGTTACATATATTTCTTTTAAAAAATTTACAAGTGTACCACTCACATCACTTATAAAAGGATACCCACTTCCTTATATTCTTCACATATTCAAAATATTTTGGTTCATCCAAAACCTACCCAAATAAATTCCTAATTTTTATTACCTCATTCTGTAATAATTTTTTTCACAAATCCATTCTATTAATAATTTAGGTGTAATCCTAAATAGGTGGTCCAAGAAGAGGTAAAATTTCTAACTATTTATTTTTGTCTTATTTATTCTTACACCTTCTTTAATTATTTTTCAACTATGATCATAAGATAACACCATTATATACTATATAATGATATTTTATTATATTACTTTCATAACCCAAACCCATATCCTCTTCTATAAAATGGGATATAAAATCATCACTCATGTGTACGGCAGACTATCACCTTGTGAACCAATGTCATTCATTTCCCATCATCTCCTCTCACAGATGAATATAATAATGGATTTAAATCATAATTTTTATATTTAAAAAATATATACTTTTTGAGTCATTATATTACATATACCATATTACTTTTTATTCTATGGGGGATACGATAATGTTGATTGTGTGTATGGAAGACTACCACCTCACGAAGTGATGTGATTCATTTTTCACTAACACTTTACATGGAAGGTAATAAGAATAAAGTTAATGAATATATGGGATATTAAGGACATGATAATTATATTAATAACATATTTATAATTATTAATTGATAATATATCATTTTATTTCTTACACTGGTAAATGATAACAACATTAGTGTACGTATAGACTACCGTCTCCACGAAGCGATATGATTTTCTTCATCACCACATCACAAGAATGGTATAAATAAGTATATTTAAATAAGTAATATGGTATTTATGATATTATTATCATTATTAAAAGATAAAATAATACATATCTTTTTCGATAATGATCCTTGAAAAATTGAATTGTTACTCATGCGTATGTACGGCCTACCGCCTCCAAAATAATGATTGTTCATTCTTCTATTACCACCTATCATAGTGGGAATTATGATATAAATACTATATTTATATGTTATATATGATATTTATAATTTATTTATGATTTTAAATTCTTATATAACACATACCTTTATGTGTTCTATTTTGTAAGGATACAATAACTTCGTTTGTGGGTTTGTAGACTACCACCTCCTCAATGTGACGTAATTCGTTAACGCTATACATGGAATATATTAAGGATGGTTTAAAATAAAAAAAAATCTACATATATGAAATAAATTTGATAAATAAATATATATATATATATATATATATATATCATTTACTTTTCATCCCATTAATATGACAAAAAAATTGAGGTAGCGTTCATGCATATGCACGGCTTACCATCTCCATGAACGGTGCATTTAATTTATTATATCCAAATATTTTGGATTATTATAAATACATATATAATTTATATATATTATATTTACACCATGTTTTATATCCTTTAGTTTATTAAATCGTGATCTAATTAATAGTAACAACTCAAAACATACTAGAAAAACTAAGAAATTAACACATGAAATAGTGAAAATAATAAAAACAATTAACAAATGGTTAATGATATGTTATAAGAAGATAGTATATGATATTGTAAATATGATTATTTTCTTTTTATAAGTTAATAAAACTCTTAAAACCATTATACTGTATTTTTAAGTACGTTCAGCCAAAAGTAAATGTAAGGTAAGAGATTTCATCTTAATTTACATTCCATTGAGATTTATTTGTTCTTATGCACCAATTCACTTTAATGTGGTGTATATACTTCCCCTTTGTCTTTTAATATCATTATTAACTCATAATTCATGGTATTTTATGTTTCACTTTGAATTATCTCACCCAAGGGGTTCAACTTCATAATTACTATGTGGTAAAGGTAATCTTTGTGATCTCACTTTCTTTTGTGATTGTTAACATTCTCTTGAAACAATAACTTTATTTTAGTCATTTAAATATACAAATTCTTGGGTGATGGATATTATTATTTCCTAAAATATATACCATTTTTACATAGGGATTTTACTTTTACTTTTATTTGATTATGTGGTAAAATATTGATAAATCACCATTCTTTATCTGATACGAATATTTGATAAGGTATATTTTTTATTAATTGAATCGATTACTCAATATAAAAAAAATCGTTATAAAGGTATTGAAGGGTGGGTCCTGGGATTTTTATATCCCCAAAATGCATCGACATGTTCTCATGATAAAAATAATTTATCTAAATTAAAAGGGTTTTTACCCATACTTTTAAACTGTCTTGTGAAAGGTCGTGATAGTATAAGTTTTCATGTGCCTCAGCCATGACGTCCAATAATTAATAATTGTATTCATATATATTTGAGTTATTATTGTAATTATCCATGATATTTTTCATATGATAAAATATATGGATGCATTTCATTCTTAGTTTATTGACTAAATAGAATGTGTTTCAATTATTGACCTTTCTATGTTTATTATTCCTTATCCTATTTTTTAAATGTCATGTGTTATTAGTTATTAACCTTTCCATGTTGATCTATTCTTATTTATTCATTATTTATTCCTATTTATTTACCATTACTGAACATATGATCTCACCCTTATTATGTTTCCTTTCCCCATGTTTTGAAAAGGAATAATTTGAATGAGTTTCAATGATACAGAGCTTTTATTTTTGTTATTATTTATTTATTTTCCCAATATAATATGGGTATCATGTATGTAATATTATTTCCCAAAACTATTAAACTATTTAGTCTATTTGGATTTGAAGCTTGTATTTATTCCAATGTATTAAAATAATTCATCGGCTCTGGGTTTCTAAGGTAGGGATGTTATAATTGGTATCATATGAGGTTTAGTAGAAACCTTACAAAATATATTTAAAAAACATAGATTATGAAACATAACCCTAACAAATAATTTCAGGGTAATTATAGAAGAAAATCCTAGAATTTTGGTAAGGTAGGAATTATGTGGGTATTCCTAGCTATACATCTCTATCTGGATACTACACGTGGATGTAGTTCTAGCACAGATGGTCTTTAAGGTAACAACTACAACAAGGTGCATTGGTCCTAACATAAGTATAACCTGGTACATGAAAATGGGCCTTACTACACACCTGGTTAAACACTCTATAGGAATATGTTTAGGATAATTCACCTTCTCTTTACAAACCATTATGAAGGATTTAAAAGTAAATATGTCCCCATTGAAACCAAATTTTATGATTATAAGATTTAAGATGCATAAATTTATGTTATTTTCTATACCATATTTGGAATGATAAATTATGATTTTATGAGATAATTCAGTATATTTCATTGTTTATAAATGGTGTGTGGAATTTTGAATGGTATTACTAATCAAGGAAAATTTAGATATTTACCTATTGAGGAAACCAATACGACTTGTATTGGAATAGAGAAAATTACGTAAATATTAGGTAAACTTAATTATGTTATGACAAATAACCTTTCCCCAAGTGGGGAAAACAATTTAACAGAGAGAATCTACTATGATGGATTTATTTATGTGATAGAAGCACCTATTTTTTAGTGGGACTAATAATTCAATTGTAGTTGATCAATGGATTAATTATCTTGAGAAGATATTTAGTACGTTAGAATATAGTGAAATAGAAAAGGTTAGAATTATGGTCTATTTTCTTAAAGGATATATTGATTAATGGTGGACCTTGATCAAGAATACTAAGAATGAAGAAGAAATATTACTCATGGAATGGAGAATGTTTAAGGAGATATTCATTGATAAATACTTCCCTCATGATCAAAAAATTGATATGAAGATAAATTTATTTAGATTAAAGAAAAAGGAATAAGCGAGTACTGAAAATTATGAAGCTACCTTTACAAGATTGGCTAGGTATTTATAGACTTCATACACAACACAGAGTTCAATATTGATCACTTTTTTAAATGGATTAATCCAAGTCTCTAAAGGGAAATGGTTTCCCAAAAATTTCTATCACATGATGAAATATGTTTATGTGAAATCAAAATGGAGAAGTAATTTTATATAATCAATATATTCAAGGGAAACTAATATAAGAAGAGTCCATCTGATCACCATGAAAAATGGAATACATCAAATAAGAAGAATAATTTTGAGTGATTCCCATCTTGTGAAAACTATGTGATAAAGAACCTTGTGGACTATTTAAATGAAATGGGAGTTTGTTATTAGTGTAGATATATGGGTCACTATGCTCGTGAATGCAAGGGGATGAAAAAAAATCAATGATGTTTAGTGCTAAAATTGTAAAGATATAGTAAACTACATAAGAAAATTCCCTAAGAATCAAGGGAATCTACCCCAGGTGAGGCCATGGGGAGATGTCCAAGCTTATGTTATAAATAAAGTGAAGTTAGAAGTATCAAATGAGGTGGTCGTACGTACATTAATCCTACATTTAAATTTATCCAATTCTTTATTTGAATCGGGATTATCACACTCTTTTATATCTACCTAGTTTTCTAAGAAAATGAGGAATTTCCCTTTTGATTTAATAAGTGAGTTTTCAGTCAAAACATCTAAGAGAAGTCTCATTGAAAAAAATATGTGTTGAGATATCCTAATTTTTATACATAAATATGCTTTACTTTCTGACCTCGTCATCATACCTATGGTTGGCTTTGATCTAATCCGTGTTATAAACTAGCTCTCAAAATATGATTCAAAATTTTTTTGAAAGAGGAAGTAAATTAAGATTTTTGAGGAAGATATAGAATCCCTCATATTTAGAGAAAAATATTCCTCACCAGATTCTAATCTAGATCCACCCCTGGTAGCTCTACTAAATGAAATTCTTGGGGGATTAGTGAAAACAACATCTAGTGATGATGAAGGTAATATTCAAATTAAGGGTGTACCTATTGTGAAATAATAAATTGATGTATTTTTGGAGGAATTACCTAGACATATCCCATAGTGTAAAGTTAAAGATTCCATTAATTTAATCCCTTATACACATCCAATATCAAATGATCCCTATATAATGGACATCCTATAATTAGTTTAGTTGAATAAATTATTAGAGGATTTTGGTAATAAGGGAATTATTCTCCCTAGTGTTTCACCATGGGGATCCATTTTCCTCTTTGTTAAGAATAAAGATAGATACATGAGGTTGTGCATTGATTATAGGGAAATCAATGTTATTAAAATAAAGAACAAGAATCAAATATCTCACATTGGGGACCTGTTTGATCAACTTCTCAAAGCCTGAAATATTTCAAATATTGATCTGTTTTCTGGGTATTACCAATTGTGAGGGAAGAAGGAAGAAATTCTGAAGACATCTTTTTGGATGAGATATGAGAATTATGAGTTGACAGTAATTTCATTTGGATTGAATAATGCACCCTCTATTTTTATAGACATAATTAATAGATTATTCAAGGAATAACAAGATGATTTTGTTGTGGTATTCATTTATGATATTAAGGTGTATTCTAAAATCTATGAGGACCATGTGAATCACTTTTAGATCATTCCTAATACTCTTATAAGGTAATATTTATATGGTAAATTTAGAAAGTGTGATTTATGGATTCAAGAAGTTTATTTTATTAGACATATTGTCTCCAAGGATGGAATATCAGTTGATCCTGCAAAGAAAAATTCAGTCAAAGAATGTCCTACACCAACAAATAAAACCAACTTACTTATTTTTATTGTTTTGGAAGGTTAGTATCGACAATTAATTCATATTTTTTCTCGATTAACTAACTTGTAAACCAATATTACACATAAAGGGGTTAAGTTTTTTTGGAAAAAAGAATGAAAATAATTCTTTGATGAACTAAATAGAATATTAGTCAATACTATGATTTTGACTCTACCATATAGAAGTGATGGGTTTTTATTATATAGTGATTCATAAATGAAGGGAATTAATTGTTTCTTAATGAAAAATAATAAAGTTATTTCACATGCATTAAGGAAATTGAAGACTCATGTACAGAACTATATCACCCATGATCTTGAGTTAGAGTTTGTAATCTTCACTTGGAAAATATAGGGGCGTTATCTCTATGGAGAAATATTTGAGATATAAATAGATCATAAAATCATGAAATACATCTTCTCATAGAAATATATCAACATTATAAAAATATTATGGCTTGAGATACTTAAGGATTATGATATATCAACACACTACCCACTAGGTAAAGAAAATAAGGTAGCATATGCATTGAGTGGGAAGGATCATGGAGTTATAATCCAAATGAGAATTTAAAAGGTTCTTATGTTCATAGATCTTTTAAAGATGAATATGTTAATTTATGAAGAGATAAGACATAAATAATTTTTCAAATGATTTCAAACCCATATTTATTAGAGAAGACAAAGAATTATCAATCTGATGATTAGAACTTTTAGAAGAAAATTAAAGGTGTGAATGAAGAAAAATTAAATGACTTTGTTCGGGAAAATGGTATTATAAAGTTTGGAAATAGTCTATGTGTTACATCCACACATGATCTAAA
Organism: Viscum album; assembly: GCA_963277665.1. NCBI lineage: Eukaryota > Viridiplantae > Streptophyta > Magnoliopsida > Santalales > Viscaceae > Viscum > Viscum album. The sequence continues at coordinate 1,472,159,611 of OY728132.1, read as the reverse complement.
AAAATAATTATTGGATGATTCTTATAGTTCAAATTTCTCTATAAACCCAGGTAGTGCAAAGATGTATTAGTAATTGAAGGAAAATTTTTTGTAGGATGACATTAGGTGGGAATTTTTTATTATATGTCCATACGTTTGGTTTTTCAATAAGTGAAATATATGTGGTAGCATCATAAAGGATTACTACAACCTCATCCAATTCCTGTGTGTAAATAACATGAAATTACTATAGACTTTTTCATTGGACTACTAAAGACTCCTAGAATGAATGATGCAGCATGGGTTATCATTGATCGACTAAAAAAATTTGCACATTTACATCATATAAATGAATACCTGACTCTTAGCACCTTAAAAATTAAGTTTTAAGGCTTCATGTAACACCTCTATAAATTTTTTCTGATCTATATTCACACTTTAAATAGAAATTATGGAAAATTATTTAGAAGGATCTTGACACTAAGGTTTATTTGAGCACTGGTTACCATCCTCAAACTTATGGACTATCTAAAAGAACAATCCAAACAATGGAAGTCATGTGGAGTTAATTATTACTCTACTTTCAATGTATGTTGGATCAGTACTTACCTTTGTTATAGTTTTCCTATAATAATAGTTTCCATTCAAGTATTCAAATGGTTTCATATGATGCATTGTATAGAAATAGGTGGCATACTCAAACTTATTGGGATGAAGTTAGTGAAAGGAAACTCATAGGAACATAACATATTGAAGAGATGAAAAAAAAAGGTAAATATTATTCAGTATCATATTAAAGAAGCTCAAAGTATGAAAAATATTTATGTTGATAAGTGGAAGAAATATTTGGATTTCCAAGTGTGAGATTATGTTTTCTTGAAAGTATCTATTTGGAAGGGTGTTATAAGGTTTGGTAAGAAAGGTAAAATGAGTCATAGATACATCATACCCTTTGAAATTCTTGAAATATTTAGTGTTTTTCTTATCATTTGTAAATTCTTTCAAATATCTCAAAGTTACACAATGTTTTCCATATATTTAACATATGAAAGTACATGAAAGACCCAACACATGTGCTCATCTCTAATGATATAAAGTTGGAACCTATCCTTCCATACCATGAAGAACCTATCTAGATTCGTGATACCAGATAGAAAGTGTTGAGGAATCAGATTACTATTCTGGTAAAGGTACCTAGGAGAAATCACAAAATAAAACAAGCAACATGAGAATGAGAGGATTCTATGAAGGAGAACTACCCACGTATTTTTAGAAGGTAATACCCCTAAAATTTCAAGGAATAATTTTTTTTAGAAGGGAAGAATTTATCACCCCAATACTTTACCATGTTTTACTTTTATAATAAATTTATTTCTTTTGTCATCTTAAAAAAAACAAGCAATACTGAGTTAGTTTTCAATGCATGCAACACATGATTTAAACAAAACTCTATTTAGTCACATTTTTACAATAATTTAAATTATAACACTTTTAGATAATTTATATAGTAAATTTTTTTGGTATATATAAAACAAAATATTTTTACATTCATCCAATATATATGATAGGAATAATATAAGAATAAACCAAATTTTACACATAAAACCCTATATTTTTATAAAAGTAGTTTTAATGCCTTTTAAAGGGGAACCAATTTTAAATCTAAATTTTATAACATTTATAAATTTAATATGAAAAAGTAAACTTCATTTTTTGAAGATAAATTTCAAAATTAGTTTTATTTTAATTTTTTTATTTTTCTGCGAAGTTTCATTTTTTGATGAATAGTGAAAAATACTAAATTTTAATTCAAAAATTCTTTTTTGTCTAAATTATTTATAAGGTTAAATTAAATTTTCTGTTTGTTTTAAATATTAATTAGATAAATTTTACATATATTAATAAAGTATAGTTCATTGGAATCAATTTTACTTTTAAATTGGATATGAAAACATAGATAAATTTTGAACGTTTTTACATTAAAAACCTCCACTGTCATCTCGCCTGCAGGTTTAATTTTAAATTAATTTCCAAAAATTATTTTTTTTTAATTTGTAAAATTTTATTACATATTTTGAATTATAATAATTTATATTTTATAATAATATCAAATTATTTTTTGATAAAAAATTGTAATAAAAGTGATTAAAATTAATTACAGCGATTAAGAGGAAAATTAGTTAAACAGAGGACTAAACCTTAAACTTAAGGTCCAAAATGACTTAAATATTTTAAAAAATACATTTTATGTGCATATTTAGACCATATAATCCCATTAATAGTATTTTTAACATTACTTTATTCACTTGAAATGGTAAAAACGTGGGTGGAATTCACTTTTCAAAAATTTACAAGAATGTCACTCCTCCACCACTGTAAAAAGGCACCCACCCCTCACACTGATTCACACCTATAAAGCCAGTTATCTCAGAAAAAATCTAATAAAATAATCTCCCAAAATACCTCCCCTAATCCTAGAATCATAAATTTGGGAAGAATTTAGACTAAGTAATTCTTTTTTTCATAAACCAAAAGGAGTTACCTGAAAATGAGGTAACACTCATCAATGATCACTTTCATTTTATTTCCTTATCCACCCACCCCCTAAACTCTTATTATTAAATTATTATACTATAAACTCATTATACTAAATATACTTAGGTGTTTTTATTTTAATAGTTACAACTACACTTACACACACTTTCATCTAGTATGTAGTGAACTTATTGTTCATGTGTACGGTAGACTACCGCCTCACGAAAAAATGATTGTTTGTTCTTCATTTACCACCTATCATGATGGTAATTATGATGTATATACTGTTTTTATTTTTTATATATTATATTTAAAATTTATTTATACTTATTTAATTCTTATATAACACATACCTTCATTTATTCTATTTTATGGGGATATAATAGCTTTGTTTGTGGACCTGTGGAGCACTGCTTACTCAAAGCAATGTGGTCCATTAATGCTATATATTAAATGTATTAGGGATGATTTTAAATAAAAAAATTTAACATATATTACATAAATATTATACTGTAATTAAAATATAAATATATATATCATTTACATTTCATTCTTTTAATACAAAAAAGAAATGGAAGTTGTGTTCATGCGTACGTATGACCTACTATCTCCATGAATGGTGCATTTCATTTCTTATACCCAAATATTATGGATTATTATAAATACATATATATAGGATATATATGATATCTAAACCTTTTTTTATATCCTTTATATGATGAAATCGTGATCTAATTAATTGGAACAACAAGTAACATGTCAAAACATACTAAAAAAACTCGGCAATTGTCACCCTAAATAGTGAAAATAATAAAAGATTATTAAAAAAAGTTAATGGGATAATATAAGAAGATAATATATGATATTATAAATATTATTATGGTCTTTTTATAAGTTAATAATATGCTTAAAATCATTATACATGATGTTAAAGGAAATTCACCCAAAAGAAAACGCATGATAGGGGATTTTGTCTCAATTTACTTTCTATTGAGATTATATGTTGTTATAGACCAATTCACATTAATGTAGTTTATCTACTCCCCCTTTGTCTTTTAATATCATTATTCTCTCATAATTAATGTTATTTTATTTTTCACTTTGAAATATCTCACCCAATAGTTTTACCTTTTAAATTACCAAGTGGTAAAAGTAATCTTTCCGATCTCAATTTATTTTGTGATTGTTAAATTTCTCTTGAAACAGTAAATGTATTATAATTATTTAAATATAAACATTCATGGGTGATAGATATTATTATTTCCTAAACTATATACCATTTTTACATATAGTGTTTACTTTGATAATCATTTTATTATCTAGAGAAATATTGATAAATCTGTATTCTTTATTCAATACAGATATTTTATAATGCATATTATATATTAATTGAATCGATTACTCAATATGATGAATTCTTTGGATAGGAAATTATTGGCGGGTCCTTTAATTTATATAACCCCTCAATACATTGAAAAGTTCTCATGAGACAAATAAGTTTTCCCAATTAAATGGGTTTCAACCCATAGTTTAAAATCATCTTTTGAAAGGTCTCTATGGTATAGGTTTTCATGTTCCTCAAACATGACATTAAATAGTTAAGAATTTAATTAATAGATATTTCAGTTAAAATTATTATCATCCATGATATTTTCATATGATAAAATCTATGGATGCATTTCATTCTTATTTTATTGACTAAATGGAATGTGTTTCGGTTATTTACCTCTTCTATTTTGATTTTTCCTTATCCAATTATTTAAATGGCATGTGTTCTTAGTTATTTACTTTTCCATGTTGATATATTATTATTGATTCATTATTTATTCTACTTTATTAACCCTTAATTATAATTTGAACTTACCCTTATTATGTTTCTTTTCCCCATGTTATAAAGAGGAATACTTTGAATACATTTCAAGGATGATGTGATTTTATTTTTATTATACTTTATTTATTTTCCTAATATAATATGGGTATCATATATGTAATCTTGTTTCCAAAACTTTTAAACTATTATGTCCCTTGGGATTTTAATCTTGTATCTATTCCAATGTAATAAAATAATGTATCGGTTTTGGGAGATTAACTGTTTGTAGTAAAGCAATAGAAAGCCTATATGAATCTCATCTCATCAATTTAACAATTTAAAGACAATCATTTAAATAATTAGTTGAATCTCACAGACTACCCATATTTCATATATATAACACACCCCAAAACACCTAAATAATTATGTATAAAGTAAGGAAACACCTACATTATACTCATAGGTGCTCGCTCGTCTGATATTGACCTCTAACTCAAGCTGAAACGAGAGAAATCAGTATTTTAAGTGAACACCATAGATATAGGGAAAAAGTTATAACATGGATTTTTTATTATGTATGGAGATATAATAGAATAATATAATCTAAATGACTAATGGTCTTACTTATGTGCTTCCAACAAGACTAACAAATCTCAATTCGGAGCTTGAACAATGAAGATCCCTCAAAGACAAGAGGAAGAAGAAAATGGAGGAGCTCCCCAATGCTACGTATGGAATGGGGGATAAATAATGATGAAATAAATAAGTGTGGGGAAGTGGTATAAATGTAATTTCACCCCTTTAAATGGACCGTGCAGTTTGGACGCACTGTTTGGATAACTGTACGCCAACTGTGTGGTGCACACTCTCCAAAAACCATACACACATGGGCTAGGCGCATGGTTTACCAACCGATGAACAAATCATGTGTATCAACTCTATTAAAAAATTAAGATGTGTCTTATATCCCCAAACCCCCACCATAATAGTTTTAAAAACCATTTCCAATTCATAATTTGGGTCATATATTTATTATAGGGAGGTTGTTACATTAAATCTAATCATGCGCCTTTGTTCACACTTTCCCAAAACTAAGTTTCTAGAGGCCACTACACCTAGAAAATCAATTAACTTGTTGATACTTAAAATCCATAAAAAAACAAGGCTTTTGGTCAATTAAATTCTTTTAATTAGTTTCCAAATATCAATAGAAGAGTTGAAATGCTCACCAAACATAAAAATTCAAACAGGTTGAGGATTTTCAACCCTAACAAAAACCCGAGATGTTACTGTTCATGAGTGGTTTTTTCATACTTATGTGTTATTGGGTTCTATTTATTCATAAAATATAATTTCCTCATTTGAATGGGTCTCCAACATACAAAATATTCATGTCAAAATTGTTAGGGGAAGTTACATTTTTATCTTTTTTTATTTGGTGAAATTATTCCCTATTGAGTATGGTTTGATTCCTGGAACCAATTTCTATCCTATAGTGATCGGTAGTGCCTTTTTATCCTTTCTGTATACCATCTCAAATATCGGTTTGATGGTTTCTATGGGTTGTTTTATAGAAAAATGGTATCAAATCACCCTTTATTATTTAAGTATTTTTGATATATTAGATATAGGGATGTCAAAACACAAGAGGCGGGTGTGGGGAGTGTTTAGATATCTTTTTCTTGTTCAAATCCAAAATTTACCATGGTAATTTTGTTATATAGTTAGTCTTCTATATTTTTTGGTGGAAATAGGAGAAGAAATTGAGTCACATAGTTTGATCACATGGTTTATAAAGTCAGGATAAGATTGTGTGCATGGTTTTGAGGATCTCTTAATAGTTGTTTCATCATTAGTGCATGGTCTTCCAAGCCATGTGGAAAAGTTGTGTACAATCACTAACCCCCATTCCCCCATAATTTTTTTGTTGGATTTAGTTATTTATAGTCTACTCTTAGTTATGGATATTTATTTTTTAAGATTAGTTAAAAATTATTTGTATGATGTTTTTATATTATTTGGGTGAAACTTAGTATTAAATATTTAAAATAAACTCGGTTTTAATGATAAGGTAATAGTTTTCAAATCAATAAATGAGTTTTCTAAGATGATTTGAAATGAACATAATTTTTAATTTATAAATTATTTTAATTGATAATTTTTTGAATGGTAAAGTTTTTTTTTAAATGGTTTTTTATTATTTTAAAACTAGTGTGTGTTCTTATGAGTTTCTTTAATTCTTCTTAAGTGGAAGTTTATTTCATTTATAACTAAGTGATAAAAAACAAATTTAACAATAAATGTTTTTTTCAGAAAATTAATCAAGGTTTCTTTATAAATTTAATAAAATAAATTTTATGGTTCATGGTTTTAGTAATTAGTTAAGAAAATTTTTTAATAAGGTCTTTTATTCTTTCATTAGGTGTTTGGTAAATTTTTTGTCTTTTCTATAGAACCTAGATAGTGTTGTAAACGTGGAGTTTAATTCATTTTAGAAAAAGGATGTATATTTTTGTTTAGTTTTATAAATTAAATTAAGTTCTTTGAAGGGATGAATTGTGTTAAGAAGGACGTGAAATTCCTTAAAAGTGTACTTTATTTCATGAAGTGAGTTTGAAATTTTTTAATTTGATGTTAGTAGTTTTTAAAGAACAAAAGGGAACATTTGTGGTGAATTTTTTGGTGAGTTATGTATTTGGATTCATGTTTTGGGTTATTTTTATTTTTCCTCAGATAAATGTCTTGATAAAAGGTAAAAATTATATCACTAAGGATAATCCTTAGAGTATTTTATTTTTTTATATAATTGTGAATCCTTAGAGGATCTATAAATTAGATTATTAGAAGAAGAATAAATACTTTTTGTGATTTAGTATGGGATTGTCAAAAAACTTATTTAAATTTTTATTCTTTTTGAGTCTTGCATAGTCAAATCATTTGAGAAAATTCATGTATAATGAATTTATTTGGATATACCTATGATTAATCCTTATGAAATGTTGATTGTTTTAGACATTTTTATTTATAAAATATTGTTTGTGAATTTTTTTGATGTCATTCTAGTTGTGTGATGAATTTTTTCTCTTGAGGGGTTTTACATGGGAAATCTTGGGTATATACATATATAGTTGAGATAGGTACTACCCCCAGATTACATTGAGTTTTTGATGGCATTTTTTCATTATTTTTGGTTCAATTTGTGATATTCTTCTATGATAGAGGTCCTATGTTACTCTCTTTTAACCCCTGAATGAAGGATATAGACCATTTTATTCTTGTTTAGGCATGTTTTTCTTATGGAATATATTTCTTTAGTGTGTTTTCTCTAATAGTTTTGTGGCTATTATTTTGATTTTTATTTCCTTATTTAATTTCATTTTAGTCTCTTGGAGGGTTACCATTATTTCTTTTTGTATTTAATAGATGTATTTTTTACTATGTTGATTCCATTATTATGATTTTGTTTATCTATTATCACAAAAAATTTATATGAATCCTAAAAATAATAGGGATACCACTATGGATATTATCTTCCACATAAATTCCTTACCTATTCATTAGAGGTAGTGTTATAAGACTATCAGGTGAGGAGTTTAGTTATCCAAGCCCTACCATACCCTATGATGGGTTGTATTTTTGTCAACCATGTGTTATTTTCATTATTTAATTTAGTGTATATAAAATTTTCCCTTATGTGATGAAGTTGGGAAGTTGTAGAAATCTTAAATTGTTTTATAGTTCTGAAATTCCTAGTTAATAAATATAATTTCTATGTTTTTTCAATGAATTTAAATGAATTTGGTTGACTTATTCATTTGGTAGGTTTTTTGGGCTTTTTGTTTTCTATTTTTGTGGTGTTTGTGTTTTCTAGAGTTGAATTATTAAGTAGAATATTGAAACTTATCCTTTACTTGATCAATCCATTATATTGGGGGATTTATTAGAATATAAAGTCTTATAGTAGAGAGAATTTTCAAACCTAGAGCTCTCTTTTAGTATTATTTTATTTATCAATTGGGGTTTGTCCATGTTTTCATTATTTATTATGATTTATAAGGGTTTATAGTGTTTTGGGAAACCTGTATCTTTATGTTTTATTGTGTTGTTCCATGATAGAGGAGGTCATGCCATAACTTATCTTTATACCAGATCATCTATTTTTGGACTACAAATAGTCGGAGCCACAATGTTACCATGGGAAGTGATTCCCTGTTTTTTTAGGGATTCATTCATTCCATGATAAATTCATCATACAATGACATGTCCTATTGTTGAGTCATTCATGTTGTGATTAAGTTTTCACCCTAGGATGCATACTAGGGAAAATTTTAATTTTGTAAATTTCCAATATTTCCCCATTCCAATTTAAGACATTAATGGTTCTCTTATTCCTTCTATTTTTGAAACACATTCCAGGGAATAATTAGTCATGTATTCCTTCTATTATCCCTTCAATTATTTGTTGTTTTTTATTTTAAATCCAATTATTAGATAAATTTGAATCATCTCATCACCTCTTTTTTTCTTTTTTCTCTTCTCTTCTTACCCTAATATACTCTCAGAGACCTATGATTCATACTTACAAAAATTTTAATAGGGATTTTTATCATTCTATGATTTTTTTTGGTTCTTAACTATTCCACATGTTGTGTTTAGGTGGAATAACTCCATGGATTACTGAAGAGATGTGATTAAGGTAGGTTTTCTCCTTGTATTACTCTTTAACTTTAAAACCACGATTTCATTATATTATTAATTCATGTTTTAGATAGCTATTTATGGTAATAAATTTAAATATAGAACTTTTTATAAGTAATTAGTCTTCTCTCCTGGTTTTCATTAAATTAAAAGGGTTCTCCCTCATTTTTAAAGGAAAAAATATGTTTTCATTAATTGTGCATGAGATGTGTTTGTTAAAAATTTTAAATGGAACTTTTAAGGGAATTATAGATTAAAGGAATATTTTTTGGATTTAATATTAATTTTTAATGTTTTTACCTTCAAAATTAAAGGTTTTCTTGGATTTATTTAAATATTTTTTGTGATATTTGATTATTTTATTTGTGATGTGATTATTATATTATTTTATTTTCATAAAAAGATTTTTATTACTTGGTTATAAAAAAAATTCAAATAATAGTTTGGAACATTATAATGAAAATTTTCATTGATGAAAACAACCCATTGAAATGTTCCACTTGAGTGGTTTGTTTAATATTTATAAATTTCTCCCTATTAGATGACACATTTGTAATATTATTATTCTTAATGAAAAAGAGATTTTTTTGTGAAGGGTTCTTGAAGGTGATGATATTATTATGGTTATTAACTTTTATGTGTGTTTATGTATATATTATTCACCTCCATTTTATATATCATGGGGAACCAAGAGTGGTTAGTGTGATGTTCGGGTAAACTTGTTTCCTTAGTTTATGATTTTACTTTAGCTAGTTTAACTTAGTATATATTTCACCTTGATTTGGGAATTTTCACTTTGATTATTTCAAATAATGTATGATCAATAATTATTGTGGTTATATTGAATTAGATATTCCAAGAGGATGGATATTTTCTTATGATTTTTTTATTTTCCCCCTTAATCTCCAAGGTGTTCCCATATTTTTTGGTTCTTGGATATTTTTCTATAGTTATGTTTAATATATTTGTGTGGTGGTTGATTTGTGAATAAATTAAATCAAACCTCATTTAATATTGTTTCTACTATTATAATTATTTTTTCCTTTTTTCATTGGATTTTTATTTTAAAAAGATAAAAAAGTCAACTTTCCTTAAATAAAATAAAATGAATTGTGAAATATTTAAGACTTTTCTCCTATTTTCTTCATGTATCAACATTTATCAAAGGAATTTTTTAAAGTTTAACTCTTATGTTTTAAATTGAACAAATTTAAATTATGATCGCTTGTTATTAGTTTTTAATAAAATCTAAAAGTATATATTTATAACAATATTTCAAACTAGAATGAAATGGATTTATTTTTAAATGTAATGCATAGTGTGTGATAATTATGCCTACTAGGATTATTTTAACATGTATATAATATTAAAATTTTAGTATAGGTTCCTCTAGGATGTATTTTATGATCCTTGGGATTCATTTCTAGATTGGAAAAGGTGGTACGTGAAGATATTTTACTAAGATCATAGAGATGTTTTGTTGTGATTTGTTTTTATTCAGGTTTTTATCCATATAATTTATAATTCCACGTTAGTAATCCCTTTTAGTTTGTATTGGATTAATTATTGATTCATTAATTTTTCATGAGTTCTTTTTTCATTCTCCTTCTATGTTTGGTTCTGTTTATTCATAGAACTTTTTTTCCTTATGTAGATAGATCTCTAACATACAAAGTGGTCATATCGAACTTAGGAGGTGAATATCCATGTTTATATTTTATTATTGGGTGAAATAATTACCTCTTTAGTATGTTTTGATACCTAGGAACTAGTTTATATCCTGTGGGGATCATGAACCCCCATCAATCCATTCCACATAGTAGCTTGGGTGCTTGTTTGATGGGTAAATTTGGTTGTTTCATGAGAAAATTATAACAGAGTTCCCTTTATATATTAGAGAGTAATTTTATATTGGATATAATAATTATTTAACATGATAGGTAGGTGTGGTAATAATATAGTAAGCTATTTCTCATTTAAATCCTTGAGTTACCATGGAAATTTAGGTTTTTGGTTGGTCTTCAGTGTTTTATGGGTGGAAATGGGAGAAGAACTTAAGGAGTGTGGTTAGATCAAATGGTATGGAAAGACATGTGGTACCTATGTTCATGGTCATGATGATCCCCTAGATTCAATTTCATAGTTAGTTTATGGTTGTCTAATCTATGTGGCCATGTTCTGTATAGTCATTAACCCCCTCCCCCTATAATTTTATGTAATATTTTTTTATTTATAGTCTTTTCTTGGTTATGGACATTTATTATTTCGATGGGTTTAGAATCATTTATATGATGTGTTTATTCTATTTGGGTGAATCATGATTTTAAATATTAAAAATAAATGTGGTTTCAATGGTAAGGTAGTGGTTTTAAAATCAATAAATGATTTTTCTAAGACGATTTGAAATAAATTTCATGTTTGGATTACTAAATGATTTCAATAAAGAATTCTAGAAATGGTAAAGTTTTTTACATCAAATTTTATTATTTTATAACTATTTTGTTTTATTTAAAGTTTTATTTTGAAATTTTTTTAAGTGGAAGGTGACTTTATTTATTTCCTAGTAAAGAAAATATAGTTTTAATGACAAAAGTTGAGTTTTAGAAAATTACTCAAGGTTTATTTATAAATAGAATAAAATAAAGTATATAATTGATGATTTAAGGGATTTGTTTCTTAAATTATTTAAATAGGTATTCTTTATTTCATGAGGTGTTTTGTAAAATGGTTGGTTTTACTATAAATCCTAGAAAATAGTTTGAAATGAGAGTTTAATTTGTGTTGAAAAGGAAGTGGGTTTTTTTAGTTTTCTAACTAAAATGAAGTGTTTTCAAGGGATGTTTTTTCATTAAAAGGGGGTGAAATATTTTCATATTGTACTTTATTTCATTAAATGAGCTTTAAATTCTTTATTTTATGTTGGTATTTTTGAATGAAAAAAATTTAACTTTTTATAGTGTATCTTTTTTGGTGAGTTATGCCTTTGGGTTCGTATTTTGTGTTATTTTGATAATGCCTATTAAAAGGGTATAAATTATATCCCTAGGTAGGATCCTTAGGTTTATTCCTTCAATTTTCTAGGAGTGAATCATCATAAGATATATAAATTGGATTATTGGAAGAGGAAGTATTTTGTGTCACTCAGTATGGGATGGTGAGGATTGTTTGGTTTATGTTTTATGCTTGTTGAGTCAATAATAGTCACTGATTTTGAATTAATTCTTCTATAATACATTTTTTTTAAGAATCCTGTTGATTAATACTTATAGAATGTTAGTTTTTTGTAAATTATCATGCCTCGGAAATTGTTTGTGCCTTTTTTTATATGATTATATATATGTGATAAGATTATTCTATTGAGTGGTAGTACATGGGAGGTCTTGGATATGTACTTAGTTAACTGGGATAGGTAAAACCCTTTATTATATTAAAATATGGATGGTGTTTTTTTCATTATTTTGGGTTCACCATGAGATGGTATTTTGTGAGCAAGGTTCTGAGTTACTCTATCTTTCACCCCTAATCCAAGAATAGATCCCATTTCATTCTTATTTAGGAATTTTTTTTCTTGAAAAGTATCTTCTTTTAGGGTTTATTCGCCAATGGTATTTTGTCTATTCTATTGTATTGTATTTACTTATATAATTTTGGTCTATTATCTTAGAGGGTTATGATTATTTCTTTCAATATTTCATATAGATACGTTTGGATATAGTGATGCCTTTCCTATGGGCTTTTTTATCTCTTATATCACCATTTTCAGATGATTCCTAAAGATTTGGTGATACCACCATGGATTTTAACTTCACAATTGATTCCTTACCCATTCTCTAGAGTTAGTGGTGTAAAACTATCATGTGTGGAGTTTTTTAGACCCCACCCTACCCTATAATTTGTTTCTTTTTAACATGAGTTATTTGGATGATTTTATTTAGATTATATATTAGTTTCTATTATTTAATTAATTTGGGAACTTATGTAAAGATCAACCTTTGTAATGATTGTTAAATTCCATGTTAATGGATAAATTTTTTATGTTTTTAAAGGAATGTAATTGAGATTGTTTGAAAGATTAATTTTGGTTTTCATCTTACACCATGTTTTTGATGATGTCGTGGTGTTTATGGTTTCCAAAAATGAAGTATTTAGGAGAAAGTTGAACCTAATACTTTCCTTTATTGATCCAATCTTCTGGAACTTTCTGTGGACAAGAACTATTATAGTCAGTATAATTATTACTCCCCGAACTCTTTTTTAGTATTATTTTATTTATTGATTTTCCTTTTTCCTTATTTTCATTATTTCATGGGTTTTATTGGAGTTTCTAGTGTTTGGGAAAACATTCACTTTCAAACTACATTATGCCACACCTTGATAGAGGAGGTCATACTGTGTTTAAGATTTCTTTTAGACCTATAATTTTTGTATTGTAATCTATTAAAACTATAATACACAACATCACACTATGAATTTCCATTGGGAAATTATTCCTTATTTTTTATGGGGGTCATTTACACCATGATAAATACATCATTCCATAGATTGTTCTTTGGTTGAGTCATTCATTCTATGATGAATGTGTCAGTTTTTGATGCATCCAGGACAAAATTTTAATTTTTTGAATTTCCAATATTTCCCTAATAAAATTTAAGACCCAAATGGGTCTCTTTCTACTCCCATTCATGTGACGTATTCTAGTGGATCTCTTGATGTGGCTTCCTCTTCTTACCCCATTGATTCTTGGTCATTTTCTTCGATTTTATGGTCAGTTATTCAATGTCTCTCCCATTGATTCATATCATATCTTCTTTTTATAACTTTTATATTCTCTTATTACCCTAATATAGACTCATAAACCTAGAGTTCATGATTCCCAAAATTTTAATCAGTTGTTTTTTCGTTCTAGGGTTTGGGTAACTTTTAAGGGTTACTCATTCCATTTTATTATGGAATGACACTACGGTTTGTAGAGGTGACATTATTGAGGTTGGTTTTTTCCTTGAATTAATATTAAACTTTAAAAATATGATTTATTTCTCTTTTACATTCATGTTTGAGATATCTATTATTAGTATTAAATTTTAATGATAACCCTTTAAGAAGGAAGTTAGTTTTTCTATTGGTTTTCATTAAATATGAAGGGTTCTCCCTCATTTTTATGGGCTAAAATATATTTTTCAATAACCATGTAGGACATGTGTTTGGTAAAATTATTGAATTTTCCTTATAAAGTAATTATTAATTCAAGGTAGATGTTTTGGTTTTCAAGTTTATTTTCAATGGTTTTACCTTTAAAATTAAAGGTGTGCTTGGGTACATTTAAAGATTTCACATTTTATTTAATTATTTTAGAAATAAAATGATGTTTATGTGATTTTATTTTCTTCAAGATATTTTATGTAACACCATGATATTTTAGAAAATATAACTATATTTTATAGCATATTTGATAGGAAACATCGAGCTTAAATGACCCACGATATATATATTTTTTATAACCTAGTTGTTAAATTGTTGGGTATGAATAATATTAAATACTTTATGATATATATATATATATAATTTTATTACTCAATATAAATTAATTAAAAATATTTATTAAATAATCAATCATTTTTTAGTAAAGTAATATAATTCTTCAAAAATATTTTTTCTTTAAAAATGATTTTTATTTATTTTCATAAAAAATATTATAATTGATTTTCAGAACATTAAGATACTTTATTTGATTAAATGAAAAAAAATTAATTTTAATTTCAATTTTTACTTCGGGTGAAATTTTGGTATTTTTTGGAAAATATTATTTTTTAATAAATAGTGAAAACATCGATTTTTGTAAAAATATCAATTCCTTTCAATAAATTAAGTAAATTTAAAAGTATCATTATATTCTTTATATGATTTAAAATTAAATAATTAATATTTATTTATATTTAATCTAAATACATAAATTTGAATCATATTTATATTTTATATAAGTATAAGTAATTTTTTGTGTTTAAAAAAGGGTTTTTCTAGAAAAAAAATTAAAGAGCATAATGTTTCTCCTTTTTAATTAGTTAAAAACCCCTAATAAATAATTGTTCAAATGAAATTTATAGATTATATATAAATAAATATTAATTTATATTCATAAAATAATTATTATTGGACATAAATTTATTATAAAATTTTCTTTTCATTGAAAATATACTTCTTGAAAACCAAATTTATTCATCGCATCTGCGGGTTTAATTTTAAATTAAAATTTTCCACTTATATGAATTAAATTTGGTAAAATTGAATTTATATATTTAATATGAATAATTTTTATTATCTAATAAGTTCAACTTAATTTTTAACTTAAATTAATAGTAAAAACAGTAAAAAAATCTGTGTTTAAGGAGAAAATGGTTTTACAGGGGTTAAACTAAAAAGATAAGGGTAAAAATAACCTAAAAACATGTCTAAAAACTGTTGGATTTCCATATATATAGATTTTTATGTCTAATTATCTATAATTATATACTTCTTACCCTTATTTCAAGTGAAAAACATGGGTACATATTTTTCTTTTCAAAAATTTACAAGTGTACCACTCACATCACTTATAAAAGGCTACCCACTTCCTTATATTCTTCACATATTCAAAATATTTTGGTTCAGCCAAAACCTACCCAAATAACTTCCCAATTTTTATTACCTCATTCTGTAATAATTTTTTTCACAAATCCATTCTATGAATAATTTAGGTGTAATCCTGAATAGGTGGTCCGAGAAGAGGTAAAATTCCTAACTATTCATTTTTGTTTTATTTATTCTTACACCTTCTTTAAATATTTTTCAACTATGATCATAAGATAACACCATTATATACTATATAATGATATTTTATTATATTACTTTCATAAACCAAACCCATATCCTCTTCCATAAAATGGGATATAAAATCATCATTCATGTGTACGGCAGACTATCACCTCGTGAACCAATGTCATTCATTTTCCATCATCTCCTCTCACGGATGAATATAATAATGGATTTAAATAAAAAAAATTATATTTAAAAAATATATACTTTTTGAGTCATTATATAACATATACCATCTTACTTTTTATTTTATGGGGGATACAATAATGTTGATTGTGTGTATGGAAGACTACCACCTCACGAAGTGATGTGATTCATTTTTCACTAACACTTTACATGGAAGGTAATAAGAATAAAGTTAATGAATATATGGGATATTAATGACATGATAATTATATTAATAACATATTTATCACTATTAAATGATAATATATCATTTGATATCTTACACTGATAAATGATAACAACATTAGTGTACGTATAGACTACCGTCTCCACGAAGCAATGTGATATTTTTCATCACCACATCACAAGAATGATATATATAAGTATATTTAAATAATTAATATGGTATTTATGATATTATTATCATTATTAAAAGATAAAATAATACATAGCTTTTTCCATAATGATCCTTCAAAAATTGAATTGTTACTCATGCGTATGTACGGCCTACCGTCCCTATGATCATAACGTAGCTCATTTTTCATAGCCATTTTTCATTGTTGGATTCAAAATTCTACTTGATTAATAAATTTTATAATTATATAACTATTATTATTTTGGAGATGTTGAAACAACTAAATCTTTTACCACATTCATCACACTAAATCCATTTTGAAATAATGAACTAAACATCATCAAAACATCAGACATGGACATAACTAATTAAGTATTTGAATATGTAATTATAAAGAAATAAAATAAATGCTCTAATTATAAGTTATTAAACATGGAAAAATTATTAATAAATTTAATAATTGATTTAATCTTATTATATAGTATTTAAAGTACAAACAGGGATTGTCTAGACTCTAGGTAAGGTATTTTCATCTCACTTTTAACTTTTTTGAGACACGTGACATATTAAAAGCCTATTTTTTTATGTGATGTATATACTTCTCATGAATTTAATTTATAATTATTCTCCTGAAAATTAATAGTGTTTAATTATTCTCCTTAAAATTATTATTTTTTAAATATCTATTTTAGTATCTCTATTTCATGGGATTTATGGTTCAAAAGCTTCCAAAGTGGTAAGGGATTTTTATCTCAATTTTCCTTCTTTGAGGCATATGTTAAGTTATACACCTATCTTTTTTTAGGATGTGTATATGCATACCCTTTGAAATTAAATATCTTGAATTTACTTATTCTTATGATGTTTTAAGTTTCATTTAATTTTATTCATTCATGTGGCTTATGATTCAATGTCACCAAATTGGTAATGGTTTTATGATATAATTTCATCATTTATCGGAATTTTTTATATTTATGCTTCTAATGATGGGATATTATGATACATATCTCAATAAAATCATTAATTTTCTTATCATATGTGCATGTCATTGAAATACACGGTTTCCTTTAATTTTAAACTTTTTATGTACTCAAGAGTTTAAAATAATGTTTTTATGAAAATATTTCAGTAAATATCTCTTAATTTGGAACCCTTTTTTCTTCAAAACCCATTTTTTCTAAAAATGTTTTCAAAAATGTTTTTATCTTTATTCAAATTATTTATTAAAGACATTTTTACCCATGTTTTAATTTTTACAAAATGTTTTGAAATGAATATTTATTTCATTTTCCAAATAATGGTTGTTTGGATTGTACAAAAAATGTGAATGGAATCTTTGTTTTAACATGTATTTTATGAAATAAATTTATCACCTTATTGAACATTATTTTATTTTTATATTCCTTAATAAGTTTTCAAGTTTATTTTTAAATAAAATTATTTTGAAAACCTTTTATATTTCAAAAAAAATTAAAGAGGAAATGATATTTTCGTCATTAAAATTTTTAAATAATTGTTAATTATTCATTTATAATATTTTGAGGTTATTTTCAAGGAAAATTATTTCCAAAATATTTTATACATTTTTTATTTTTAAAAATTGATTTTCAAAAAAAAACATTATTCCTTAAGAAATGTTCCAATTGATATTTCAAAATCATTTTCTATCTAATATCACATCTTTTGATTTTATTTATACATTATTAAGGATATGATATAAAGATGAAATTATGATTTTTTATATGGATGGTTTATTTTTATTATGAGAAGATGGTTAAAATACCATTTATTTTTTATGGGTTAATCATGTTTTAAAGAGATTATTATTAAACATGTTTATTTCCCCAAGTTAATCTTGTTTCAGAAAGAATTTTATGGAACCAATTTCATTTATATAGGTTAATAATGTTTAAAATATATTATTATAGAACCCTTTTATTTTCTAATATTTAATCATATTTCAAAGGTATAGTTATGGAACCCATTTATTTTTTATGGGTTGATCAAGTTATGAAAGGAATAATGATTTTTATTATTTTTATGAAAAAATTCAAGCTTTGTGTACTTTATTCATGTTTTCATTCATGGACATTGCCTATATGATTTGTGTACCCAGATAGAATTGGGTGATCCAATTATATCTTATATGATGAGTGTGCCTAGATAGTGCTCAAATTCCTTGGGTATTGATTCTATTCTTAGGACAATTATATTGGAACTTATTCTTATGGTTATTACATTTTTAGGGGTTATTTAATGGTATTTTAAGTATTCTATGAAGATGTTTCCTCAAGATACCAATATGTTTTTACTAGGCTTACTATGGGTTATAAATGTTTCCTTTGATCAAGACTGATATCACATGTCTCTTGATTATTGATTCCAACGACTCTTGCCTTTATTAAATCCTTATTCAATGTTTTCATGTTTCATGATCCAGGTATTGATGGGTATAAATATTATTATGTTATTCTCATGCACTTTGATTATCTCATTATACCCTTGTTCTCTTCTTATACACATTGATGACATTTAATTGTTAAGGATTATATTTATAATTACTGGGTATTTGAGATCACGCTTCTTATGTTTCCTTTTCCCCAAGTTTTCAAATATGATATTGAATTAATTTTTTCTAGAAGGGTTTCATATGGATGATGTTGATGATCAAATATAGGATATGAAAAGTTATTTATAATGGGAAAGATACAATCTTTAATTCTTTGGTATTTTTTATATAATATTTTATCCAATTTATCAAAAATTCAAAACCTAAAAGGTCCTTTAGGATTTAAGTGGTATAATGTTTCCTTTTTATATTGTATTGATTGGGTGGTGAAAATTTAGTCACCTTCATTGGTATAAAATCTAGAAATGTAATGCTTATGATTTCAACATTGGATCTTGGGGTGTGGGTTAAGGGCTATTATAGTTGGTATCAAAGGAGGGTTTAGATGAATTTGGAGATTATGATTTTTTTTCATGAGATATTATCTTACGAGTTATGTATAACATTATAGGTATATAATATTAAGGATGATCATAAGTTAAAAGTATTATACACTCCTTTAAGGTTTTAAGCGGTGAGATCTTAAAGTGATTAATGAATTTTTAAGAGACATTTTTGTAGGTTGAAATATAGTAAATATTTGGTTTAACATGAAGTATTCATTTAAATTTTTTTAAAATAAGGTTTAAGTTATTTATGACCTTTATTTTTTTATGATCTTTTATATTAAGAACAAATTTTTTATCATATAGATAACCACAATATTTGAAAAGTGTTTTCATGACTAAGTGATTAATTTAATTTTAGGAAAAGGTTACTATATTTTTTACTTATAATATGAAATGTATGAGATAACCTTGAGGTTAAAATCTGATTTAATGTTGAGGTTATTATGGTTATTTAGGATATAGGGTTATTTATTTATGCAATTATTTATTTTTAACTTTGGGTATTATATTTTAATTTTCAAGATTAATGTATCGTATGAAGGTTTATTCATTTTGGGAATTATCTTACAATGAGCTAAACATTTTAGTTTTCGTAATGTATAAAGATAGGATAAATAGATTATTAACCATTTTATGGTTATGTGGTCTTTAAAATTTGATTTTAGTGCTTTAATCATGAAAAATAAACCTTCAATACTCATCATCTGAAAAAAAAAATATGTGATTGTATTAGAAATTTGATAAAGAATGAAATTATACATATCAAGTAAGTATATTTTACTATGTTTCAGTATATATATTAAATTAATTATTCAACTCTAGTAAAAGGATCTTAAAACAAAAAAATTATTATATTACCTTTATTTATGATGAACTGATGGTCACTTCACTCATCGTGGATTTATGGTTTTGAGGTCTTTAAATTATTATTGATAATTAAATTTCATATAATCAAGTATCTCTATGACTCACCAAAATTATTTATTAATGTCTTTTATTTACATATATTAACTTTCCTCTAATTTTATCCTATTTGGAAAACTAGTTATGTGATGACCTTTGTATTTCCCATTCCCTTTTTTTCAGGGAAAGATTTATTAACACTTTTTACAATGTAAATTTACAACAAATTTATTCTCAAATATCCATCCTTTGAATACCAAGATGAAGTGAAAAATGAAATTATTCAATTTATTAAATTGTGTTATGATTTAACACTCCAATATTTTAGAAAAGAACTATGTTCGAGAGCGTATTCGATAAGAAACACTAAGATTAAATGGCCCACGATATATATAACAGTTATAACCTAGCCATTAAATTAACAAATATGAATAGTATTAACTGATTTATGAAATATATTTTTGTGTGTTTGTGTGTGTGTTTATCATAATAAATAAAAATTATTTATAAATATTTAGTAAGTAATCAATCAATTTTTAGTAAAGTAATTTTATTCTTCAAAAATATGTTTTCTTCAAAATTGATTTTAACTTTTTTCATGAAAAAATATTAAAATTAATTTTTTTAAATTTTATAAATTTTATTTGATAAAATTAAATGAAATTTTTAAGTTTTAATATCACAATTTAATTTGGGTGATTTTTTTAGATTTTTTGGAAAATATTTATTTTTTTAGTGAATAGTGAAAATACAGATTTTTATAAACATTTCATTTATTTTCAATAAATTAAGTAAATTTAAAAGTACCATTATGTTTTTAATATTATTTAAATCTAATTAATTATTATTTTTATTTTTAATCCACTTAATTACATATTAATCATATTTATATTGGATATTAGTATAAGTATGTTTTTTGGTTTAAAAATGGATTTTTATGAAAACTAT
Organism: Viscum album; assembly: GCA_963277665.1. Taxonomy (NCBI): domain Eukaryota; kingdom Viridiplantae; phylum Streptophyta; class Magnoliopsida; order Santalales; family Viscaceae; genus Viscum; species Viscum album. Next base: position 1,472,138,411 of record OY728132.1, on the reverse strand, counting down.
TTTAAAGTGCATAATGTTTCTCCTTTTTAATTAATTAAAAAAACTAATAAGGAATGATTTAAGTGAAATTTATAAATTTTATATCAATAAAAATTAATTTATATTCATATAATAATTGTTATTATTCATAGAGTTAATATAAAATCATATTTTCCTTAAAAAATACACTTCTTGAAAACCCGCTTTTTCGTCACGTCTACGTGTTTAATTTTAAATTAAATTTTTACAATTTTTTGAATTGAATTTTTTTAAAATGGAATAAATATTTTCAATCATAATAATTTATATTATCTCATAATTTTAACTTAATTTTTTACCATAATGAATAGTAAAAACAATAAAAATAAATTATCATAGTTAAGGTAAAAATGATTTTACTGGGGTTAAACTAAAAATATAAGGGTCCAAAGTACCTAAAACCTTATATATAAACTATTTTATGGACATTTTTAGACCTTATAATTCTTTATTATCTATAATAATCCATTTTGGACCCTCTTGGAATGTAAAAAACATGGGTATACCTTTTTCTTTTCAAAAATTACAAGTGTGTCACTCACCTCACTTATAAAAGGACACCCCTATCCTCTTCTCTTCAAACCTTAAAACCATTTAGTTTCATCTAGAACCTACCTAAATAACATATTAAATTCTATACCCTCATCATTGAAGTATTTTTTTCATAAATTCATTATAGGGATACTTTAGGTATAATCCTAAAGAGGTGGTCTGAGAAGAGGTAAAATTCCCAACTCTATGTTTTTGTTTTATTTTCTCTTCCAATTCATTTTAATGTTATTAAAATATGATCATAATATAAAAATAGTATATAATATATACTTATATTTTATTACATTTATTTCATAACCTAAACTCTTCTCCTTTTCCATCAAATGGGATATGAAATCATCCTTAGAGCGTATGGCGGACTACCACCTTGCAAACCGAAGTCATTTTTCCATCATAGCCACTCATGGATTAATGTAATTATGGATTGAAAGTATATATATTATATTTATAACATATGTATAATTTTTTAGTTATTATATCACATATACCTTCTTATATTCCATTTCATTAGGGATGTGATAATGTCTCTCGTGTATACGGTGCACTAAAGCCTCACGAAGCGATGTGATTCATTTTTCACTAAAGCTTTAAAAAGAAGATAATAAGAGTAAATTTAATAAATATGTGTGATATAAATGAAATATTAATGTTATTATTAAAATATTTATCATTATTAAAACATAATATTTAATTTTTTTTCTTACACTGAAAAATGATAATGTTGTTCGTGTATGTGTGGACTACCGCCTCCATGAAGTGATGTGATTTGTTTTCATCACCACATCACAATAAGGATATATATAAGTATATTTAAAGAAATAATATAGTATTTATGATATTATTATCATTATATAAATAAAAAATAATACATACCTTATTTCCATAATGATCACTAAAAAATAGAAACATTACTCATGCATACTTACAGCCTACCGTATCCAAGATCATAACGTGGTTCATTTTTCATAACCATTTTTCAAAATTGTTTTTAAAAGTATAATTTATGAATAAATATTATAATTATTTCATTATTATTATTCTGTATATGTTTAAAGAATAAACTCTTTGACCATGATCAACACACCAAATCTATTTTGAAATAATGAATCGAACATCCTTAAAACACCCAACATGGACTTAGCTGATTAAGTATTTGAATATGTAACTATAAATAAATAAATAAAATGATTTAATTATAATTTATTAAAACTTTAAATGGTTATAAATAAATTAAATAATTGATTAATATTATTATATAGGAGTTAAATTACATAAAAGGAATTTTGGGACAAAACGAAAGGATTTTCATATCACTTTTTACTTCTATGAGACACATGTCATATTAAATAACTATTTATTTTATACAATGTATATAATGACCATTAATTTATTTTATTAAATTTATCCTGAAAATTATTTATATTTATATATCCATTTTATCATCTATCATTATTGTGGTTTATAGTTAAAAAGTTACAAAACCGGTAATGGATTTTTGTCTCAGTTTTCTTTCTTTAATACATATGTTAAGTTATGCACCTAAATTATTTTATAAGGTGTATATACATTGCATTTGAAATTAAATAACATGAATTTACTTATTCTAATTATATTTCATCCTTCATTTAAGGTTATTCCTTCATGGGTCTTATGATTCAATGTTACCAAAGTGGTAATGGTTTTATGATATAATCTCATCATTTATCGGTATTATTTATGTTTAGGATTCTGATGACAAAATATTATGAAATTTCACTCAATAATTTCATTAATTTTCTTCTCCAATGGTTATTTCATGATTCTATATGTTCTTCCTTTATTTTTCTCTTTTTATGTATTCAAGAGTTCAAAAGAATGTTTTTATGAAAAACCATATTTATTTCTCTCTTCAGTCAAAACCCCCTTTTATTCCAAAACTATGTTTTATAAAAAAAATAAAAAATGTTTTCAAAATTATTAAAATGATTTATTAAATACATTTTTTACCCGTGTTTATATTTTTAAGAAATTTTTTGAAAATAATATTCATGTAATTTTCTAAACAATTCTCATTTGGACTTTATTGAAAATGTGAATGGAACCTTACTTTTAACTTATACAGCATGAATAGAATTTCCCTACATCATGACCATTATTTTCTTTGAGGTTTACTTTATAATTTTTCAAGTTTGTTTTCAAAAAAAATTGAAAATGTTTATTTTTTAAAAAGTTTTTTTTAAGAGGAAAGTATATTTTCCTCGTGAATTTTTTTCAATGATTTTTAAAGCTTCCTTTATAAATTTTCAAGGTTAATTTTTAAATAAAAGTATTACCAAAAACTTTTATGAACTTTTAGTTTTAAAAATTTATTTTAAAATAAAAGTTATTTTCCTTAATTAATGTTCAAATTGATCATTAAAAATCATTTTTTATATAATATGACTTAATTTAATATTACTTATGATTTACTAGGGATATGATCCAAGGATACCCTTATTACTATTTCTATGGATATTTTATGTTTATAAAGGAAATATTCTTACAACCCCATTTCTTTTCTATGGGTTAATCATATTTCAAAGAGATTGTTATGGAACCTATTACTTTTCAATGGGTTAATCATATTTCAAAGAGACTGTTATTGGAACGCATTTCTTTTCCATTGAAAGATATTTTTATGGAGTTCGTTTATTTTACATGGGTTAATCATGTTCTGAAGTGATTGTTATAGAACTCGCTTCTCTTACATGGGTTAATCATCTTTCAAAGATATTGTTATGGGACTCATTTATTTTCCATGGGTTAATCAAGTGATAAAAGAAATAATTATTTTTTTATGATTTTTATGATGAATTGAAATATCTATTTACTTTATTCTTGTTGTGGTTCTTGGAAATAGATTATATGATGGGTGTTCCTAGATATCATTGGGTGAACCCGTGATAGCTTATATGATGGGTGCACCCAAATAGCCCTCTGATGCATTGTGTAATGATTTTGTTCTCAAAATAATTATATTAGAGTTCGAATGTATAGGTATTCCATTTTTAAGGGTTCTATAAGAGTTTTATAAGTTTTATATGAAGATGATGTCCCAATATATCAATCCATTTTTTTGGCTTTATAATGTTTTTAAATATTTCATTTGATAAATATTGATATCACATGGCTCGTTGTTATTGATTTCGATGAATCTTTTCTTCTTTACATCCTTATAACATATTTTCATGTTTGATGCTCTAGGTATTTATGGGTATGATTATTCTTATTTTATACTCATTAACTTGGATTATGCCATCATACCCTTTTTATTTTCTTATACACACTTATGGTGTTTAATTGTTAATGCTTATGTTTACCCTTACTGAGCATTTGATCTCACCCTTCTTATGTTTCCTTTACCCCAAGTTATCAGGTATGATGTTTAAAAAATTATTTCTATAAGGGTTTCATATGGATGATGATGATGACCTAATATCAAATACAAAAAGAAATGTAAAGTGGGAAAGATACTCACATGAATTCTTAGGTATTTTTTATTTAAAATTTTGTCCTAATTATATAATGATATAACCTAAAAGTTCCTTGATAATATAAGTGATCCAAATTTTCCTTTTGATGTTGTCTGTTTTAGATAGGGAAAATAGGGTCCTAATTAACAGTATCAAAGATGGAAATGTAATGTTTATGATTTTATCTTCTGATCTAATAGTACAGGTTCAAGGATATTTTAATTTAATAACTTTTCCTCAAAAAAACATTTCAATGGCCTGATCGAACCATTATAAAGAAAATTTTCTTGAGAAAAATACCACCTAGAAAAGTTCCCCTTGTGTTTTCTATTTAAATTTGATAAAATTTTCCCTATTAAAGGATTAATTCATACAATTATTATTCTTGATTGAAAGGGGGTTTGTTTCTATGAAGGGTGTTCATAGGTGAGAGTGTGATTATGGATATTAACATGTATATATATTTATTTTGTTATTACTCACCTAAATTTTATAGATCATTGGTAACCAAGAGTAGTTAGTAAGATATCTGGGTACACATAATGCACTAGTTTATTATTATTCTCTAGAAGGTTTACCTAAGAATGGATTTCACCCTATTATATAAATATTTCTCTTGGTTACGCCAGATAGGGTATGATTAAGAATTAGGGTGGTTGTATGGAATAATTCATGATGATAGGATGGATCTTGTCTTGTAATTGTTATAGATTTCCCCCAGATCTCCTAGGTGTTCTTGTGGTCTTTAAATCTTGTATATATCTCTATATTTTTGTTTCCTCTATTTTTATAATAGTTTATTTTTTATTATATTATATTGAACCTCTATTGTTTTTATTGCTACATCTATGATTATTGTTCTCATTTCCATTTTATTTGTATTTTTAAAAGAGAAGAATTTGATTTTCCTTAATCTAAATTAAATGGATTATAAATGATTTGGTACTTTTCTCTTATTTTCCACATGTATCGACATTTCTCAAATAAAGGTTTTAAAGTCTGATTCCTGTATTTTATATTGAATGGATTTAAATGATCATCTCATGTTATTTGTTTTTTAATAAAATTTAAAAGTTTAAAATTTTAATATTATTTCAATATAGAATGATTTGGATTTATTTTTAAGGGTGATGCATGGGACGTGGAGAGGAAACATGTAGGTATTTAATGCTCATGAATGTTATATTATAGGTTTAGCATAGGTTCTACTAGGATGTAGTATATGATCATTGGGATTTGGTTCTAGTTTTTCAGAGCTGGTAAGTGAATATATTTTACTCAGTACATGGAGACATTTGGATATGGCTTCATTTTTATTTAGGTTTATGATCATTCTGATATATCATTCCATTTTGATACTCCCTTCTAATTTGTATTAGATTGTTTATTGATTTTTTTATAGTTCATGAGTGGTTTTTTCATGCTTATTACATTCTTAGTTTTGTTTATTAATATAATTTCATTTTCCACATGTTCATATATATTTGACATACAGAGTGGTCATGTTAGAATTATGAGGGTAAGCTTCATGTTTATCTTTTTATTGGCTAAAATCATCCCCTCTTGAGTATGGTTTGATTCCCTAGAACTAGCTTTCAACCCATAGGGATTGGTAATTCTCATTAGGCCTTTCAAAAAACTATCTCGGATGCTCGGTTGATGGGTGAACCAAGTTGGTTCATGACATATATTTTTTAATTAAACACTAACAAACTTTAATGGGATCAATACTAATTATTGTCTCGAGCCTAAATAATATAATAATAAACTTTTTATTTAGTGATACCCCTCCCTTTTGTCTATATAATCACCCCACATCCACCCATTTCTCCTCAATTATTATACTCTTTCCCTTTCCAAATATCTATTGTAATACCTATTTACACTCTCCTAGATACATCTTGAAGGAATTTTTTCATCTAAAACTCTCTCTTCTAAAGGATTTTGAATCAATATGATGTTTTTGACTCAAATAGAAAGATGTGGGTTTCAAAATACATGTTCTTGATTTAAATTATCATCTTAACCATTATTTATTATAAGTGACCATTAAAATTAAGCTTAAAATAGTAGTTTAATAATAATCAAAAAAATTATAAAGATAAAGAAAATTATTAGTTTTTCTCATCTTTAAACTCTTCTATAAAAACATCACTTATCCATGGTATTTTTATGCTACATAAGGGAGTGATGATGATTTATTTTTCACTTATTCCTTTCATGAATATTTTTAAAAATATAATTCAAGAAATATAAAATTAATAATAAAATTATATCAGGTAAATTATTCTAGAATTATAAAATAATCATGGTGATAATGATATTAAAAGTAAATATCATAGATATTTTTAACCTTCTGAAACAATATTACCATAGAAGATTACATAAATTGTATTTATCTATTAAATTATTGAACTCACTTACTTCTAAAATGAAATAAACACAATACATGAATATTTTTTAGCTTATGGATCCATTTGACAGTGTCCTTTTACTATTGTGAAAACATTGAAGCAGATTTTGAACTTTTAACTGAATAACTTCAAAGTGGTCAATGTAGACATTATTAATTTAATAAATGAACAAAAATGATAAAAAATGGACTAAAGAGGTGAAATAAATATGTAAATGGTTCTAAATCACGAAATTAATTAATATAACTAGACAATTAAAGAGGTTAATAAAGCATCCAAAATAGTTCAGGATTTGAGGTTAGGATTCCTTTTCATTATTTCATGTTTTTGATGATATATTTTCCATCGCCCTCTATCTCCCTATTTTACTATTTTTTCCTTCTCATATACTACATTTATAACTTTAATTTTACCTTTACCTTCCTTTTTCTTGAGAAATATTTATGTCAAACCCTATGAAGATTATAAGAGATGTTTTCCCAGTTTTTTTCTCTTTTTCCTAGTTCTTCTAATTTTGTTTATCCACCTTTATTATTTCTATCATATACAAAAACCTTTTACTAAATATTTATTATAACTATTTATTATCTAATATGATATATTCCTTTTCTATTTTTTGGAATATATATGATTCACTATTTAACTAAGCATATTGACATTATTATGTTACTCATTTCTTTTTCATGGGTCTATTTCATTTTTATGATTTTATAATGTTTCTTTTCTATATGAACTTACATTCATGAAATATTATGATAATGGATGAGCTTATATTTATACAAGCCCTAAATCTATTAGATAATTCTTTATATCAAATGATATCATTATGCATGGTAATTATAAAGTTACCTTTTTCCATAATGTTATGTATTTTCCTGGGATTAACAATGTATTTAGTTAACCAAAATAACAAGAATATATAGTATAGCATGGATGATTCCATACCCATAAAAAATCACCATTGGATTTAAATATGTTAAAAAAAGGGATTGTCATATTTTTTATGAAACCCTGATTATACCCTTATTATCATAGAGGTGTGTTAAAATTAAAAAAATAATAATAAATTAATTTAAAATATTTTATCAAATTGAAAAAAATTGAAAAAATTGTAATGTTTCTATCCATATAGTAAATATATGATAAATTTTTAGTTAACTGTTAATTTTTGAAAATTTAAAATTAAATAATTAGTAATTATACCTTAAATATATATATTATAACACAATTAATAAAAATGATGAAAATTTAATTTTGAAAAATTAAAAAAATTAAATAGTTTTAAAAATTAATTAATTTCTTATTATTGTAAACAAATTCTGTTCTCATTAGAATTGTATAGTAATCATTCAAAACCTTATAAAAATAATAATTTGAATTTTTATGTTGAAAATAATAATTTTAAATTCAATTTAAAAAGAATAAAAAAATTCTTCTAAAAAATAAAACTTTTTAAATTGTTATAAAAAATTAAAAAATGAAAATTTAAACAATTAAAAAATACTTTTACATATTTAAAAATAATTACTAATCTCTAACACCAATTAATAATATCTTATATGTTAATTTAGAAAAACAAATCTAGTTCATAAAAATACTTTAAAATTGAAACATCAGCTCAAAAAATTATAATTTTATAATGAAAATTTTCCTAGAAAATCTATACTACAAAATTACATTCCTAAAGTTTATATAAAAAATCCAATACATAAATTCAAGAAAAAAAAGATAAAGTTTCACTTTAATTTTATAGTATAGAGTTCTAATAGAAAACAACATCTAAATAATTTCAAATTAAAATTTAATTATAAAATTATGGATGAAAAATTAATTCAAAATTTATAATAAATAATTATAAAAGATTTTTTAACTAAAAAATCTCATGAAATTTTATACTACACACTATATATGAAAAATTTAAAAGAAATATAATTGTGAAAATTATAATATCTCCAAAATCATATTAGAGTGGAAAGTTCAAATTCCTTTGGAAAGTTCATGTTGAATCATACAATGTAAAATTATGATTGAAACTTTCACTATAAATTTCAGTATCAACATTGAAAGAAAAATTCCACCAGAAAATTCAAGTGCAAAATTCAACTGGGAAATTCAAATTGAATATTTTTATGGATAATTCTATTAAAATGAAGTTATAGTTTCACTTTAAACTAAAAATTTATATTAAAAAATAATCTAAAAAATAATAATTAAACCTTTCACCAAAAATTATATTTTCAACTTTCATTAAAACCACTTGAAGCTTCCAATGGAAAATTTTATTATAATTAGTCACTAGAAAATTCTAGATTAAATTTATTCTAGAAAATTCTAGTAAAACATTCACTCTAAAATTATTTTGAAACTTCCACTGAAAAATTCTTGTGAAACTTACTCTGGAAGTTCCAGTGAAAATTACACTAGAAGTTCCATTAAAATCATACATTCAAAGTTCTAGTGGAAAACATAATTAAGAAAAATTCATTAAAATTATAGTTGAAATATTCATTAAAAAAAATTCAATTAAAATTTTTAAAATAAAGTTTTATTGGAAAATTTTAGAGGAAATATTATTGAATAATCTATAAACTTTCATAAAAAATTAGTGGAAATATACATCAAAAAATTTTAGAGAAACTTTTTACTGAAATTTTCAATGAAATATTTCAATGGATATTTTCAATGAAAATTATCAAAATAAGGTTTCATTTAAAAATTCTAGTGGAAACATCACTATTTAAGTTTGATAGTTTTATTAAAAATTATAGTTGAAATATCCATTAAAAAATTGTAGAAACATTCACTAAATATTTGAGTGGAATTTTCAATATAAGATATAGAGATCTTTGATCACCCCAAATTATTTAGTTACAAGGAATAGAAATATTTCACACATGGTTCTTGATAAAAATTCCATTTAAACATCCACTATAAATTCCAATGAGTCTTACAATAGAAATTCCAATAAAACCTCCACAAGAAATTCTAGTGAAACTTTCATTGGAAAATTTCAATAGAAACTTCCATTGGAAAATTTCAAATTCTAACTTCAACACCCACTTTAAAATTTTTAGAAACATTCACTGGAAATTCCAAGGAAATTTTGCTCAAAATTTCAGTGAAACATCCATGGAAATTTTTAGTGAAACTTCCATTGGAACATTCCTATAGAAACCTTTACTATACAATTCCAAGGGTAACTTCAAATTAAACATAGATTTTCTAGTGAAACTTCTACTGGAAATTATGATGAAACTTTAAGTGGAATATTCCAATGGATACTTCTACTAAAAAATTCCATTTGTAACTTTAACTTCCACATCAAAAAATCACTTGAAAACTTAAAAGAAAGTTATAGTGAATCTACCACTAAAATTTTAAATGAAACATCCATTTTAAATTTCAGTAAAACTTCTTCTAGAATATTCTACTGTAATATTCCTCTAGAAACTACTAGGGGTAACTTTAAATTCCACTTGAAAATTATAGTTAAAACTTTTATAATAAATTTAAGTGAAACATCCATTGGAAATTATGGTACAACTTCTACTGAAAATTACAATGAAACATTCATTGAAAATTTCCATGAAACTTCCAATTGAACATTATAGTGGAAACTTCAACTTGAAAATTTCAGTTTAAACTTTCACTAGAAATTCCTAAGAAACTTTGATGTGAAATTCCATTGAAACTTCCATTGGAGATTCCAATGATACTTCCACCAATAAAAAATTTATGCTTAAAAAATATTTTTGATACCATTCAAACAAATAGTTATTTTCTAAGAAAACAATTATTATTTTTTCTTAAATAATTTAAATATATTTTTTTAAATGCATTTTTTGTTTTCCTAATTAATAAGAAAACTATTTTCTTTAAATATAAACTAATGGTGATATATAATTTTGATAAAAATATTAATTCAATTTTTCTAAAAAAAATATTTATTATAATCTTAAATATATTGCATGTCTTTAAAAATGTTAAATAAAATTGATTAATATTATTTAAAAGATTAAAAATATATTTTTTAAAAAAATTATTTTTTTCTTTTTTTTTGAATGGTATAAATTATTTTTTTACATAAAAAAATTATTTCATTTAGAAAAAAAAATTAAAAAAAATAAACTCAATATTTTATTACACATTTAAAAAACATGTATAAATTTAAAAATAAGAAATAAAATTTATGTCTTTATTCCTAAATGATTAAAAATTTATTTTTATTATATGATTATTTTTATATACTTTTTAAAAAATGTAACAAAATTTATTTAATCAAAATAAAAATTATTTCATTTATAGATATAATTGGTTTTAAAATAAAATAATCATAATTATTTTACAAATTTTAAAAAATAATATGCATTTAAAAATATTAAGTAAAATTTGTTAACTTTATTCAAATAATTAAAAAATTTAACAAATATGTTACTTATTCATTTTTTAGAAAGGAATAGTAAACCTTTTTACATAATAAAAATATTATTTCCTTTAAAATATAATTGATTTTCAAATATATTATAGTTTTTTTGTTTTTTAATAAATAATATAATATTAGTGTTAATGAAAAAAATGGCATTACACACCACTTTTTTTATGTGCTCAAAACATGTTATGGACCAATATACCCTTTACCACATTCCCTTCTTATATCACTATATGTATAAAAAATCCAAGTGTCATTATCTCATCATTTCATTGGATTATCTAGTATTTCATGGAACCAAAGATGATAAAAAGCATATTGGCATGTTGCGGTTATCTTTTTCCATTATTTTATGTTGTCTTGGTGATGATCCTTTACTTATGTTTATGATGGAATGCCTCATTTTTTTGTCACATTTTTTTGTTTCACATGATTATTATGCTCCTATGACATCTTCTCTCTTAATATGTGTTTCATCTATGTGATGGTTTATTGTCGCTTCCTTTATTAATTCTATGTTATGATTATTGAATCTCATTATATCCATCCTCATGTCTTATTGAGTGGATCCACACCTTTTTTGCAATTTTGTGGATCAAGATCCACTAAAATAGTGACCTGAGTCGGTTGGCCACATGGCCTCAAGTGTGCCTCCCCTTATGCCATAGGATGCAGACTAATAGTGAGGTTCAATGATGTTATATTGGGGAGACTAGACCCTCATAATTAGAGTGGAATAGTAGTGTGTGATAAAGAAACAATAGTGAAAGAATAAATATATATAGAGAAGTGTAAGATAATACTGACAATTAATAAATAATAAATGAATAACCATGTCTGAACATGTTACAATGTACAATCAGATAAAATTATTTTAGGTGATATAATAAATAATAATAGACTAAAAATCATAAATAAATAAAAGACTCTCACTCTGGAATGCATCTTGACTACATTCTTAACTGCTACTCCCAAGCTTCCATATACAGTCCTAATCTATAATGAAAACTATAACAACCCTGCTTTTATTACAAACTTAAATATGATTTATTACATAAAACTTCACTTGATACAACAAAGAAGATCAAGATTTTTTGTTTCTTTGTGGCTTAGGATCATTACATAAAAACATAAAACATGAAATACAACATCTTTATTGAAAACTTCCTTTACATGACCACTACATTCCCTCGTTCTTAGCATTGCATGGGATAACCTGAGGACACGCATAGGAAAAGGGTGATCTATAAAGCCCGGTAAGGGAGTACACATGGAATATCATGAGGAGTACAATACATGTTAGGAAATAGGCATATCAATAGAGCATAATAGAAACATGAACAGAAAGGCATGATAAAGCATGATAATCATAACATGGAAATGTGGCAACAACACTTAACATGGAATTAGTATGAGCCAAGGCTCATTGCACATGGAGCATGAGTAAATCCTCATCATATCTACATGTAATGTAAAGTAAGGAGGTCATATAGATACATGTCCCATCAATTGTAACAGAATTTAGATTCATGATACAAAAGTATTGCTTGAATGTAAAAGAGCTGAGAGAAGTTCCTTTTGGAATTTCGGCATAGTAATGGGTGTACATGGGAGGCATTTAATGAGAAATAAAGGGGTCTCCCATCATTAAAACATAAAGAGTTCAGTATGAGGGAGGTTTGAAACCATTCCCCAGCATTCATAATTGAAATTAAAAGGGCAAAACAACTTAAAGAATATTGGACAAAAATGAGAAAGGAAGAAAAAACCCTTACTTGAAGTGTGCTTACAAAGGCTAGAGAGAGGCTTGTGAGAGGCTTATTGGGAGCTTGGGTCACCTTGGGAGGATTATAGAGAGAGTAGGGCAGAGTTTTTACGAACTCCAAAGGCTTTGAGTGAGGAGGAAGTGGGAGCTTGGGTTGGTTTATATAGGAAAGGTGAGGGAATTCTTTATTATTTAGGTTTGGGTCCCCTTACATTAAATTAATCAAAACCACAAACCATCCCATGGTTTTTGCCCATAGTTTTTAGAAAAGGGAAGAGAAAAAAAATATTTTATAAGGCCAAAGTCCTAAATTCTTAAAATAATAGGGTTGCTTATGTGGAGGTGAGTCATACTCCCATGAAAATTAATTTAAAAAGACAAGGTGTTTAATAAGTCTTGAGGAGTCCATTAATGCTTTAAAAAGTGATACAAAAAAACCCAAAATTACATTATTTTAATGGTAAAACATATATTGGCCTAACATAAAGATTATAGTATTTTATTACATCACTATTGGGTCATTATGATGTCATAAAACAAATTATATATTTAAACAGTATTTAATTTTTACTCAAAAATTTGACTGTCTCAGAAAATTATGAAAAATTCACCTTTGGATAAATTTTATGTCTTGATTCAAAAAATAACATTTATTTTATCTAAATAATTTTCGAAATATGTTAATTTTCACTTTTAAAATAAAAACCAACATTTATCGAAAATTCACGGGTTTTGACAAAAATGGCTTTCAAACCTTAATAAAAATTATAATTGTATTCATACAATTATATGATCATTTATATAATAAAATTAATCTAATAATAATAATATTTTAATAAAATATTATTTAATTCAAAAATCCCTTAATTTGATAAAATAGATTTCTTAATTAAATAATAACTAAAAACACCATTTGTACTTTAAAAACTATTTACAATGTATCAATAATGACAAGAAATTATATTCATTATTATATAAAAAAATAATGTACATGAACATATTACTATATATTAGTTACATAACCCCTTAAAATAGCTGCATGAGACCTAAGGGTAAGGTGTGCGATGGTGACAGACTCTTGGGGTGGCTCGGATAACATTGCTCGAGTGGTAATCTCTATCAACTTCCACTTTTCTCGTAGATTGTCCCTTTAGAGCTTAACATGATGAATCTCAGCTTGGGATTGGTCAAGAGTGAAGCCCAAGGACGCCACCTCTTTTTTGAGCTCCAAAAAATTGGCTTCATATGGAGAAATTCTACTGGATGAGGTCATCGCTTCTTTTGTCTGAGTAATTTTGGATTTGTTAAAGCCCTATATTTATACTAATCATGTGATCACTTTTCAACGGCTATATTAGCAACGGTAAAAATTATTAACATAAAACCAATGAAGTTGACATTTTATATAAACATAAAGAGACATTTAATTAGATCAAGAGGGATTTCCATTAATGAAACTTTGGGTCATTACAATATTCCCCCTTAAGAAATTTCGACCTCGAAATTTTTCCTTTTCCCACACTAAAACAGATGTGGGTAACTCAGCTTCATTATTTCCTCTGATTCCCAAGTCACTTCTTCAAACTTGTGGTTTCTCCACAACACCTTGACGAGGGGCATTATCTTATTTCGTAGAACTTTTTCCTTACGATCTAAGATCTTCACTTGTTGCTCCTGATAAGAAATATCATCCTCCATCTATACCACCCCAGAAGAGAGTACATGTGAAGGTCTGGTATGTACTTTCTTAAGAGGGATACATGAAATAAATCATTTACTTTGGTCATGGTGGGTGGAAGTGCTATTCGATAGGCCAAATCCCCGACATGATCAAGAATCTCGAAGGAGATGATGTACCATGGACTTAACTTCCCTTTATTTCCAAACCACATGACCTTCTTCCATAGAGATATGCATAGAAAAACCATGTGTCCCACTTTAAACTCAAGGTCTCATTGACAATTATCTGCATAACTCTTATATCGACTCTAGGCTGCCTTGATATGATGTTGAATGGTTTTCACCTTCTCCACCATTTCCTCGACCATTTCTGGTCCAAGCAGCTTACGTTCACCGACCTCATCCCAACATGTCGGTGTTCTTCACCTTTTCCCATACAGGGCATCATATGGTGCCATTCGGATGCTTGAGTGGAAACTTTTATTATAATAGAACTAAACCAGAGGAAGATTTTGATCCCATCCTTCTTTAAAGTCCATTGAGCACGCTCTCAACATATTCTCAAGTGTTTGGATAGTCCGCTCAGATTGTCCATCAGTTTGAGGATGATAGGATGTACTGAAGTTCAGTTCAGTATTCAGATCATGTTGAAGACTCTTCCAAAACATAGAGGTGAATCTTAGATCTCGGTCAGACACAGCAGATAGTGGTACTCCATGCAACCTTACCACTTCCCTGATATATATCTGTTCCAGTTGATCTAATGAGAAATCCTCCTGAATAGAAATGAAGTGTGCAGTCTTTGTAAGATGATCCACAACAACCCAGATTTTATTGTTGCCTTTGGATGTCCTTAGAATTTCAGTGAAAAAGTCCATGGTGATGTTCTCCCATTTCCATTCTGGTATAGGCAATGGTTTCATCATCCCCTTAGACTTCTGCCTCTCTACCTTCACTTTCTAGCACACCAAGCACTTTGATGTATATTCAGCGATGTCCTTCTTCATATTATCCCACCAAAAGTTTTCTCAGAGATCTCGATACATCTTTGTGCTCCCTGGGTGAATAGAGAAATTTGAACTATGTGCATCATCCAAAAGTTCCTTCTTCAGCTCCGGACTTGATGGAACACATAGTATTTTCCCAAACCGCACAATTCTTTCTTCATTAACATTAAACTCCGAGGATTTCCCTTTTTCAATAGCTTCCACTTTTCTTGAATTCTCACATCATCCTTTTGAGCATCATTTAACCTTTCCAAAAGATATGGTTGAGCAATAATTTGTGAAAGGATTGATGATTTTCCCTTCTCTATGATTCCCATGTCCATATTCATCAAGTCTAAGAAGATTGGATCCTTCTCAATTCTCATCATTGATAAAATTACTGGATCCTTTCTACTTAGGGAATCTACCACCTTGTTCACTTTCCCAAGGTGGTAATGGATTGAACAGTCATAATCCTTGATGAGCTCTATCCATCTTCTCTGATTCATATTAATATCTTTCTGTGTGAATATATATTTAAGACTCTTGTGGTCAGTATATATCTCACATTTCTCTCCATAGAGATAATGCCGCCAGATTTTCAAGGCAAAGATCACTATCGCCAACTCCAGATCATGTGTTGGATAGTTTCTCTCATGGATTTTCAACTGTCTTGAGGCATAGGATATAACTTTATCATTTTTCATCAGCACACAGCCTAAGACCTTTTTTGAAGCATCACTGAAAACAACTAAAAGTTCCCCACTTGTGGGTAAAGTGAGCACAGGCACAGTGATAAGCCTCCTTTTCAACTTATTTAAGCTTTCTTCATATTCATCACTCCAAGCAAAATTTACTCCCTTTCGAGTTAGCTTGGTAAGAGGGTTGGAAAATCGTGAGAAATTTCTCACAAATCGTCGATAATATCCACCTAACCCCATAAAGCTACGGATATCCGTTGCCGATGTTGGCCTTGGTCATCACTCAATTGCATCTGTTTTGGAGGGGTCTATAGATATCCCATTTCTTGTGATGATATGGCCCAAGAATGAGACTTCCTTCAACCAAAATTCACACTTTCTGTACTTTGCATAGATCTTCTCCTTGCACAAAGTCTCCAGTACAGTTCTTAAATGCTCCTCATGATCCTCCTTGGTTTTGAAGTATATTAGAATATCATCTATAAACACTACCACAAATTTGTCTAGGTAATCTCTAAAGACTCTATTCATTAATTCCATAAATATTTCTGGAGCATTAGTGAGTCTGAAAGGCATTACTATGAATTCATAGTGCCCGTATCTTGTGTGAAAATCAGTCTTGGGGATATCTTCCTTCTTCACCCTTACTTGATAATATCCCGACCGCAAGTCCACCTTGGAGAAGTATTGTTATCCACGTAGCTGATCGAACAAGTAATAAATTCTTGGGATAGGATACTTGTTCTTTATCGTTATTTTGTTAAGTTCACGATAATCGATGCAAAGCCTCATTGACCCATCCTTCTTCTTGACAAAGAGGACTGGTGCACCCCATGGTGAAGCACTTAGGCGTATAAACCCTTTATCCAGATTCTCCTGTAGTTGTTTCTTCATCTCTTAAATCTCTACAACAACCATTCTATATGGATTCTTGGATATTGGTAAAGCCCCGGGTATAAGTTCAATTGATAATCCAACATCTCTTCTAGGAGGAAGACCGGGCAGTTCCTCGGGAAACACTTAAGTGAATTCCCTCACAATAGGCATTTCTTCAAGGATGGTTTCTTCCTCGGACTCAATCATATGAGCCAAATACATGTGCTCATAGGGTAGTAATATCCATGCTTGAGATGATGGAGCTAAAGGAGATTCATCTTCCTCCTTACACTTGTAAAGAATCGAGGGTCAATTCTCCATATGGAGTGTGATTTCCCTCTCCCGAAAATTTATGTTGGCTCTATATAAGGAAATCCAATCCATGCCAAGAATTGCATCAAATTCCACCAGAGGGAGTATGAAGAGGTTCTCCAGGAAATTCAATTCACATATTATAACAGGGGAGGACTTATATTCATTGGATGTAATGATTACCCCATTTTCTATACTCACCGACATCTTCACTTCCATGTTTTGTGGTGGTGTTGGGATTGTTCTACTAAACATTCGAGATATAAAAGAATGCGTAGAACCTGAATCAAAAAGTACGTTCTCTATTCTTGAATGAATAACTAGCGTAACTATCACCATTTCATTTTCGGGGTTCACTTCGGCAAAAGTAATGGAAAAAAGCTCTTCCTTTCTGCCTTGGAGGTTGTTGGTTTCCTCCTAAAACCCTTGTATTAGGGCACTGATTTTCAAAATGACCTAGTTCTTTGCATTTGTAGCATTGAACAATGTGTTGAGGTTCTAACGGAGCTTCCTCTCCTCTGTCGCAGCTGCGGGTCTTTATTACCGACAGTTAACAACTAGGTGCCCTTCTCTTCCACACCTGAAGCATTTCCTCATCCCCTTAAGGAAATTTCTAGGGTGCTTCTTTCCACACTTTTGGAAAGTGGGGTGCTCGATCTTCTTAGATCCATTGGATTTACCCATCGGACCACCAGTATTGAAGTCCACCTTACGCTTCATATCCCCATGATACCCCTGTGATTCTCCGATCTCCATTTCGACCTTGAGGGCACATCGGAAAATTTTCTCATAGCTGTAGAAGTCACAGATCGCCAATACTTTCCACGGTCTAGGCTTCATCCCACCAAAGAAGCGGTCAAATTTGCATTCAGGGGTAACGACAAAGCCGGAAGCATATCATGCAATCCTTGTGAAGTTTTCCTCATACGCTCCAACAGATTATTCATCTTTTTACTTGAGGGAATGGAAGTCCCTTTCCACCTTAAGCCGGAGGGTGCACGGAAAATATTTATCGAAAAACATCTTCCTGAAATCCTTCCATTCCAACGCCTCGATCTCCTCCTCAGGCTTCGTATTTTTGATCAACATCCACCATTGATCAGCTTCACCCTCCATACGATAAGCCGCCAGGAGGACCTTCTCTTTTACATAACATTGAAGGATAGAGAATATCTTTTCAATGGAGTTGATCCATTGTTCAGCGATCATGGGATCGGATGATCCACTAAAATTAGGAGGCCTTTGTCTCATGAATCTCTCGATAGAGGCTTGTTCTTTCTTAGGGGGGGGGGGGGGGTTAAACGTTCCTCTTGACCTGTGTTTCTATTAAAAACTTGAGTTATCTGAGAGATAAGAATGACAAAGTTTGTGATTCCCGCTCCCATTGGATTGGGAATCTCATTAGTACAATCATCACACTGATCTTCACAACGGTTGTTAGCCCGAGTCCTCCTATTATCATCCATTGGCTGGAATAAAAGGAAAGTTAGGGGTAACACATAAAGGGTAATCCAAAGACAAAAGTTGATGACTTATAAATAAACTTTTATTTCCTTAACTCATGAGTCTATAGGCTTCAATCTAGGCTTTTCATTATCTACCTTCTAACATATATTCTTAGGGGCATTTTTTTAATTCCCTTAATAAGGGTTCATACTAAGCTTGCGAATTTATCAAAACATATCCCCCGGGAGTGTCGTAACCAAGAGTGAAGCAAGGCCCGTTGTCGTGCACCAGTTCTCATTCAAGTCTAGCTCAAAGCGGTGTTTTTGGGTTTTACCCCTAGGATACATCTGTGCCAGAGCCGCCTCTACCTGATCGTATCCAGACAGGGATGTATTTTCTTGATAACCCACTTACTCAATACTCACCAAAACTTAGGGATGTTTTAATTGTACTTAGTCTTTTCTCTAAGTCTTTACTAGGGTTGTCTAATCCTAATCCCAAAAATAACTAAACCTATCCTCTGATAACAACTATGACAACCCTGCTTTTATTACAAACTTAAACAAGATTTATTACATAGAACTTCACTTGATACAACAAAGAAGATCGAGAGGTTTAGTGTCTTTGGGGATTAGGATCATTACATAAAAACTTAAAACATTAAATACAACATCTTTATTGAAAACTTTCTTTACATGACCACTGCATTCCCTCATACTTAGCATTGCATGGGATAACTTGAGCACATGTATAAGAAAAGGGTGAGCTATAAAGACCAGTAAGGGAGTACGCATGGAATATCATGAGGAGTACAATACATGTTAGGAAATAGTAATATCAATAGATCATAAGAGAAACATGAACATAAAGGCATGATAAATCATGATAATCATAACATGGAAATGTGGCAACAACACTTAACATAGAATTAGCATGAGCCAAGGCTCATTGAACATGGAGCATGAGTAAATCATCATTGCACATAAAGCACGAGTAAACCCTCATTGAACTTAAATTATCATGAGTAAACACTCATTGTACATGAAGTATCATGATACTATACTTTACCCAATGTAATGGAGTGCTATAAGGGTGCACCCTTCTTAAACATTTCATTTCATGCATAAGTGTGCCATATGGATCATAAAACATGGATTCATAAAACATAATCATTTATTCCACAATGAAGGAATGTGTAATTCATACATGAAACTTTATAATCAATAAGTAAATGTGAATAAAGGTGAATACCCTTGATGGATAAATGGGCGTGATATTCACTACACAATGGCATTGTCTTAGAAAATCGGTGTGATTTCGGCAGCGTAACGACGTGACATAAGAATTCATAAAAATGGTTGATGAGAGATAAAGGGGTTCCTCATTATATCTACATGTAATGGACAGTAAGGAGGTTATATAGATACATGTCCCAACAATTTTAATATAATTTAGATTCATGATACAAAAGTTTTTCTTGAATGTAAAAGAAGAGAGAGAAGTTCATTTCGGAATTTCGGCATAGTAACGGGTGTACATGGGAGGCATTTAATGAGAGAGAAAGGGGTATCCCATCATTCAAACATAAATATGGAAGTATGAGGGAGGTGAGAAACTATACCACAACATTCATAATTTAAATTAAAAGGGCAAAACAACTTAAAGAATATTGGACAAAAATGAGAAAGGAAGAAAAAACCCTAACTTAGAAGTGTACTTCCAAAGGCTAGAGAGAGGCCTGTGAGAGGCTTCTTGGGAGCTTGAGTCACCTTGGGAGGATTATAGAGAGAGTAGGCCAGAGTTTGGAAGAACTATAGAGGCTTTGAGTGAGGGTAAATTGGGATATTGGGTGGGTTTATATAGGAAAGGTGAGGGAATTCTTTATTATTTAGGTTTGGGTCCCCTTACATTAAATTAATCCAAACCACAAACCATCCCATGGTTTTTGCCCATGGTTTTTGAAAATGGGAAGAGGAAAACAATATTTTATAAGGACAGAGTCTAAACTTCTTAAAATAATAGGGTTGCTTATGTGGAGGTGAGTCATACTCCTAGGGAAATTGATTTAAAAAGACAAGGTGTTTAATAAGTCTTGAGGGGTCTATTAATGCTTTGAAAAGTAATCCAAACAAACCCAAAATAACATTATTTTAATGGTAAAACATATATTGACCGAACATAAATATTATAGTATTTTATTAAATCACTATTGGGACATTATGATGTCATAAAATACATTATATTTTTAAACGGTATTTAATTTTTACTCAAAAAATTGATTGTCTCAGAAAATTATGAAAAATTCACCGTTGGATAATTTCGACGTCCGAATTCCAAAAATAACATTTATTTTATCTAAATAATTTTATAAATATGATAATTTTCACTTTTAAAATAAAAACCGACATTTATCGAAAATCCAAGGGTTTTGAAAAAAATGGCTTTCAAACCTTAATAAAAATTATAATTGCATTCATAAAATTATATGATCATTGATATAATAAAATTAATCTAAAAATAATAATAATAATATTTTATTAAAATATTATTTAATTCAAAAATCCATTAATTTAATAAAATAGATTTCTTAATTAAATAATAACTAAAAACACCATTTGTACTTTAAAAACTATTTACAATGTATCAATAATGACAAGAAATTATATTCATTATTATATACAAAAATAATGTACATGAACATAGTACTATCGATTAGTTACATAACCCCTTAAAACATCCTCATAATACCTAAGAGTAAGGTGTGTGATGGTGACAGACTCTTAGGGTGGCTCGGATAACATTGCTTGAGTGGTAATCTCTATCAACTTCCACTTTTCTTGTAGACAGTCTCGTTCGAGCTTGAAATGATGAAGCTCAGCTTGGGCTTGGTCAAGAGTGAAGCCCAAGGATGCCACCTCTTTCTGAGCTCCGACAAATGGGCTTCGTATGGATCAATTCTACTGGATGAGGCCATCGCTTCTTTTGTGTGAGTAATTTTGGATTTGTTAAAGCCCTATATTTATACTAATCATGTGATCACTATTCAACAGCTATATTAGCATCGGTCAAAATTCTTAACATAAAACCAATGAAGTTGACATTTTATATAAACATAAAGAGACATTTAATTAGGTCAAGAGATATTTACATTAATGAAACTTTGGGTCATTACAAAAACATCATAGGGAAAAGTCCATACCTTAACCTATAAACAACAGGTGTGTCTGGGTGCCAAATAGTGTCTTGAGAAGGGTGCTAGATAAACTCAGTATTTCACCACCAACGGTGTCTATAATAAATCCTATTGGTGTATATAATATGTAGTAGTTTCTATATATAATAGTAATAATGTTGTTAATGATAATGTAATACCATCACAATTAACCTAGACAAGCTATGTCAAAAGTATTATATAAATGAAAAGTAATTAATACTAAAGTAAAACATCAGCCAAAACATGTGTTGGATTTATCATGTATCGGGCCTATGAGGTCCAGGAACCAAGGTCATTGACCAAGGCTTCCTTATCAATTCCATGGAGCTCATCTATAGAAAACTCAGTATAATATATACCAATATGGGCTAGGAACCCAATTCCATTGAATAGGGAATCCTCTTTGATTCTATAGAGTTCATCCATAGAAAACTTAGTAATGACTTGGATGGATCCCAATGATCAAGTTTGAGTCAATACAAAGAAATAATCCAAGGAATCCAATATAAATGAATTGTCGATACTACATCGTGATGTTCGAGCGATACTGAAGTATCCATCATTGAACATTTTATATAATTTATCAAGTGGATATATTAGTTTCCATGAAATTTTTATCAATTTAATTCATTATAATCATTCCACTAATCAATCCACTCATAATTGATAAAGAGATGGTCCATGATAGTGTTAATTCAACCTTACCAATCATTTAAATTAATATTAATAATACAAGATATAATCCATCTCATTTAAAATTTCCATTTATTTCATTTCACATATAATTAATCACAGGATAATAGATATTCAGCCTCTAACTCCCCAATTCAATTTATTTATGGTTTCCAATCAAGGGTGGAAAGCTCAACGCACCCAAAGGGGTGGAATAATCATAGGAAGTCAAAATAACCCACATTAAGGGGTGATTCATTTTGAGATAGGTGACCTTTAACCTTGTTAAAGGGGAAAATAGAACATTAAAACATGTCTTATAACATTTAATTTAAGTTATTTCTCATTTTTAAAGAAACGCATTGAAGGTTCTACATGCACCACTATAGAGAGATCTATAAACATAAAGACCTTAAGGGAAAAGGTATATACCACATACCTTATACCAAGGATGCTTCACTCATCCATTCTTAATCTTAGATTTAAGAAAAAGTGAGAGAAATATAAGGAATAAAAAAACACCCTAAAAATAGGGCATATGAGCTCGCATGGAAATAGCATCCAATACAAAAATATAAATGGTGAAATGAAGGAAGTGGAAGGAGAGACTAACCAAGGGAGATATAATGATATCTAAGGTTCTCGATTTATATCTCATGTGAGGGAGTTCCATGGAGGCCAAGGATAAAGGATATAATAGCTTTCTATTTGGACCTACTATGAGTTTGAGGGAGGAGGAAATTTGATTTAAGAGGAAACAGGGGAGAAGTAGTAATTTGCATCCCCTTTTAAAAAGACACACAGTTTGTTTTCATAGTATGGAAAACACCAAATTTGAAATATAAATGTCCCAAGGGACACCCCCCTATATGGATCTGGGAATATTTAGACAAAATATGTGTAGATCATGTGATGTTATTTCCTAAAAAGGAAGTCTCCCTCACATGGTTGCAGCGCATGATTAAACAAACCGTGAACCAATCGTGAAACATTCTATAAGGGTATGAACTATCTCATCTAGATTCCTGGATACCTATCATGATTAAACTAAATGATCTCCACCTGTTTATGAACCACACGGTTGAGCCACATTGTTACTACTAACCATGCACCAATCATGCGCCTCAACCTGTTTCACCCAAAATGTTTTTTCAAACACAACATGATTGGAAATCATATAAACCCCCTGATAGACATCCCAAACCTTATCCCATGTCTAAAAATAATAATTTTAAGTGTTAAAACTCTTTGGCTAACACTATGAATCTCATTTTAGAATTTGACTCATACACTAAATGAAAAACTCAAAATCTGTTAGAATTTCAAACCATCTTGAAAACATAGGATCCTACAATCTCTCCACCTTAGAAATTATCATCCTTAAAAATCCTATTGAAAAATGAAAAACTTACCTGGCCAACCAAGGTCATTATTTCCCACTCAAATGACCACTTTTCATTTTTTTAATGCCTAATGTTCCACCAAGCATCACTTGAACACGTGGTACTTAAGCCTCTAAAAGTTAGGAAAATGATTTTCATTACCATTGAAACATCGATATATTTCTTACATGATCCCTTATATCTTGAGACATGATTACTTCATTATCTCAATCATCAATTGTTCAATAGTACTCCCCATTATAGGTCCTATCCATGAATTCCCAATTCTGATTCATGGTACTCCCACCATTGGAATTTTCTATTAAACCCCATCATTAGAATTATACTAACACTCTCGAAAAATTTCTCAATAATATACACCTAATCATACATGAGGACTCTACCTTCAGTCCTTGATTTAATCAGAATGGATAAACTTCAATCGATCTTGTTTAACCTATTCACACTATATCTTCATCGGAAATCTTCAACTGACTTTTAGATTTCACTTGCCTCATCTTGATGGCATTTCCAATATAGTTTCTCACCAATCGCATAAAACTAATAAAGATTAAACAAACCAAATTGCCTTTTTTGAACCATATACAAAGGTGATAATATTCAGTAACTAATGCTTCCAAAACTAGATCCATATTACCTTAATCCAATTTACACCAATATCATTTCATGTGTGTTCACTGAAGTCAACAACCAACTTCTAGTGAAGCATCTTGATTAAACCACCAATGCCACTATACCCCAGCATGAACATTGATACATCCCCAATCCAACACCTTTGGATCATCACACTCTAATCATAAAAAGATACCAACTATAAGTCCAGGGTGACCTCATAATCAAACTACTAGAGTAAAAGAATCATATCTAAGGAAGTTTATACACCAGAGTGCACAAGTGAAATGTTGGTACATATCCAACATTCCCACACATTAGAATAGATAACCTAGCCTAAAGTAGGTATATCACCTGGTTGTCGATTCTAAATGTAGGTTGGTTTCCATGAGTCTATCCAAGATGTTCCTACCCAAGAACCAAAGAATCACTCAGAACATCCATTCATATAAAGTGATCTAGGTCCATTACCATAATCAATCATAAAAAATAGTAGATTAACTAGAATTTGCAAAGAAATCTAGATGCACACTTATTCATTTAATCAAAGGAATACAATATCCATAATGACCATCCAATGACATGACTCAAACTCCCATGAACCTTCTCAAAAGAGGGTTATAAACTAGCTTCTAACTCCAAAATACCAACCTTAAGAGTACCCAATTTTTTGTACCAATGAATGAAAATTATAGTTATAACCTACCATGCTCCATCCATCTTTATACATACCCAAAATCATGTCTAAGAACCTTATCATCCAGGAGTGTTAACATAAACATCATTCATCACCTATTACTACTTCCTAATAATGTTTTTCATGGCATTCACCATACTTCAAGTCACAAAGAGGGTCACCACCCTCAAACATAAAATTGGGTACTAAACACCATCCTTCTACCTTAAACTACTTCTCGAGCACATCTTCCAAGGATTCCTCTCATCAAAACCATAAAAACTTCTTATATATATCCAATTATCTCTTAGAGTACTCAGGATGATATCAAGATATTGGGCATGATTTCCTCCAAACTGGGATTACACAATGATTCCATTGATAAGTGTGTGCTACTATCTCTAATGATTGCTTAAAAAATAGGTTATACATTCCTTTAATCAACTCCTAACACCACATCTCTCCAACAATGTGTTTCAATGTTCAACTATGGGTCAACTATCCCATATCACCCAATCCATTAACAATATATTCCTCATCACTGGGAACTCAATTTAAATTATCCAAAGATATAGGCCTTCATTCCCATAAGAATCTATTTTTTGAAACCATCGGTCCTCAAATCACACCCAACCACTCACCAACATTCAATTCAAAACTGTTACTACATGCAACTGTCTTATACCACTCTTTCAACACACAGAAGTTGTACTTCTCCTACCACCCAATTCAAGACCTGACTCACACTCCCATGAGTCTTCCATCAATAAGGATAAGATGAATGTGCTATATAGAACGTTATTATTAACATGTCAAAAGATCCCTTGGAACCCACATCCAAATTTGGGAAGCTTTCTGTTCCATGATTTATTGAACAAATTCCCACCATACAATGTCATTTTAGAAATTATAGCATCAATCGTGCATCCACTGGTTAATATAGCCAAGCACCTGAATAGTAATATCCCTTGAATGCATTATATATATCCAAGAACCTTAGGTTCTTTATTGAAAATTTCAGGCATCACCAATCCTATATTGAAAAACTCAAGTAATTATCATGTATTAGTCTCTTAATGAGCGTACAAAAAGGATCTCTACCCTTAAGGAAAATGTAAACATTGGTCTAACATATCTTATAGGTTTCCCTCAGTCAAAAAAATCACTGGAATCCTAGATTCCATGTCAAAACTAAGGGAATCTATGTCTCCCACCTAGCCCTACTAATCATATTTCAAAACAATGCTTCTGGGTATATCCACCTAGCCATAAGGTCTCTCGCACAAGGACTATTCCCCACAAAATTGATTCTATTAAACATTATCTAACACACCTATAAACTCTCTATATCTCTCTCAAAATAGGTAAAACTAGAAGTAAGTTAAACATAACATAGACCTACATAGGTCAAACCATTCATCATAAGCATAATTGTATCACCTACCAATCATCGGTCTATAAGGTCTTGATCCTCTCTAAGAATCCTCTAAGAGAGTGACACCCGGAGGTTCATAATGAAAATGAAAAAATGATAGATATTTGAAACTCACTGGTTATCCAAATATGGTAATACACCCCTCAAGGTTTTACTTTCTAGATAACTACCTACTTACTAGGTCTATCATTTCATCTATTGAGAGTGTTACCCAACTCAAAAGTTCAAATGGGCAGTACTTATCATGCTTAGAAACTCGGCTCAAATCCCTACTAGTTTTCCATCTCAAAAGGTCCTACCATAACATCTAACCCATCACTTAACATAAGGTTTTGACCCTTAAAATATTCATTCCTAAAAGTCACTAGGTTGTACCACCTAACTTTTAGGTAAAATCAATTGAATAAATAATCAAATGAGACCTATGGGAAATGCTCACATCCTCGCTCAAAGCATCTCTCAAGGAAACATTAGAACTGACCCTTACATGAGGGAACATTGTTACCAAAATAACAAAAAGTATTTAATTCAACAACTTCATTAATTTACATTTATTTAAAACATTTAAATAGGTTAAAACATGGGAAACTCCATGTACCCGTGATAAGGAAAAAAATTACAATTGTACTTAATCCTTTATTTAGTTAACTTCATCTATAATTAGGAAAATTGTGTCATTATTTCCTTTCAAACCATTATTTATCCAAGGTTCCCAAAATTGGGCTCTGTTAAAGAAAATTTCAATTCCAATCTATAGAAGAAAGCACTATTTATGGTGTAATTGGCATTTTAATTAACTTACACCTCATAAAAAATAATCTCAACAGCATAAAAAGGTATTTTATCAATTTAATATGGATTAGTTAGGTAAGATTCCATTATACATTTATATTTAACTCTATATAAGTGGGTGTGGAAACTTTAAATAGACATCCTATTTTTCATAATCATACCCCAATGGTTTTAAGTACCAAGGCATATAAAGAATAAGGCGACCAACAAGGGTCTCTTCAAGACAATGTGGGTCTAGTTATATGGGAATACATTCCCAATTTATGGATTCAACACTCTATAAATTATAATTAGAATCTCATTTAAGTTAACCCTGTAATAGTTAAAATATCAAGTTTTTAAAACACCCCTTGCGGGTTCATCTCATAAGCATACAATGTTAAAACTCACCTATAATGGTAAATTCAAGCATATAAGGATCTAATAACATGGGTTCTAATGCCCAAATTACAAAGGTACAGGCCTTTATAAGTTTCAATTTACACTTATAAGCATGTGTTCATTTTGATGTATTTTCATTCCCAAGTTATAAGTTAATTATCTTTATAAGTTACAATTTCATTCATATAACTACAACTAGGTTTTTACCTTCTTTCTCAAAATATAAAAATTCAATATATAATGGTTTTATTTTATGGGTCATCATTACCTAATTTATAAATTCTCAAGCACTTTATAAATTTCAGAATTTGATCCCATATAATTTCAACCACTAATGTTTTAACCCATGAATCCAATGGTCCATGTCTCAGACATGTCATAATAAGTCTATTAAGATGCCACCATCAATCTATATGGGAAAACCATTTAGGATTATGTGGAAACTTTAATAACCAATCATATATCATAATTATAAAAAGTATTTCTATAATGGATAAATGAATAAGAGTATGCATGAAAAGCTACTACATAAGTAGATAAAATAGGTGAAGATAGAAAAAATTACCCAAGAAGGGTATACATGTAAACATGATAAATAGTCACACATTATGGTTTACAGACAATATTTCTTAATAATTATACAAGGCATGTCCAACAAGTATTAGGTAGTCAAGCAATGCAATCTAAATGGTATGGAATATCCATGGCATCTTTATGTTCCTGTGATGATTCATGTAACAATACTTCCTTTCTATATCTGGACAAGGTTAAAATTTAATAAATCTATAACTAGAAAAATTTCATAAATCACTCAAAGTGAAATAATAATCAATTTTAAAAACCAGGAACATAAACTACAGTCCCATACCTAGAAACTTTATCTTCCCCTCGCACATGGATTGGCCAGACCTAAGCATGAGATATTTACTAAGTTCCAATACATTCCTAGTCTCATATCTTCCAACCCAAAATAGTAGAATAAAGAAAAAATAATCCTTTGATATAACTTTTTGATGTCCCAACCTAGGATCCAATAAGATGTTACCTTGATTTGGTTGTTCATGGGAACTCAAGCGCGACTCCCCATATACCAGAGGTTTCCAACTAGAAGCGATGGTATATGATTGTATGATGGGGAGACTATACCCTCATAATCATAGTGTCATAGTCATATGTGATAAAGAAACAACAACAGAAGCATAAATATATAAAAAGAAATGTAAGATAATATTGGAAATCAATAAAAACTGAATGACTAGCCATGTATGAATTTGTTACAATATACATGAAGAGGAAATTTACAAAGGTGATACAATAGAAAATACTAGACTAGAAAATATAAATATATAAAAGAATCTGACTTCATAAGGTAGCCCGAGTACATTCTCAACTGCTACTCCCAAGTTCCCATGAATATTCCTAGTCCTTAAAGAAAAAAAACATAGGGAACAGTTCATATCCTAGCATAAAAACATGCGGTCTTTCCATGTACCAAATGGTAACTCGATCAGGATATGAGATAAACTCAGTAGGCCACCACCAATAGTGTAATATAAAATCTAGTCAGTGCATATAAGATATACCAGTGTGTAGGTATAATAGTAAAAATGTTGTGAATGATAATGTAAAACAATAACGATCAACCTATATAGGTTTTGTAAAAATTATTATGTGAATAAAAAGTAATTGTATACCAAATTAAATCATCATCCATGGTATGTGTTAAATGTATCAAGTATCTGACCTATGAGGGAAAAAACCCAATTCCATTGACCAAGGAATCTCCATCATGTCCACAGATCTCATCCATATCAAACCTGTTTTCATTTAGACCTACAAAGTCCAAGAACCCATTTCTATTGACCAAGGAATCCTCTCCAAGTCCAAAATGAGCATCCATAGAAAACTCAATAAACACTTGGGTGGAGCCCTAGGAGAAAGTCTGAGGTGATCCAAGAAATCTAGATCCATGTTAATTATCCAAGGAATTCAATATAAATGAATTGTTTGTGTCATACCAGGATGTCGGTACCATATTGAATTATCCATCATTGAACATTTTATATAAGGGATCAGGGACCCATGTTAGTGTCCATGCCATCTTTATCAATTTAATTAATCACAATCATTTAATTAATCAATTCACTCACAAGTGATAAAGAAATGATCCATGTTAGTGTCCATTCCACCTTACCAACTGTTTATAATAATATCCATAAGCCAATAGATCATCCATATCATTTTTAATTTCCATTTAGTTAATTTCACTTATAATTCAACATGAGCCAAGAGGTATTTAACATTTAATATCACAATTAAATTAGTTTATGGATTCCACTCATAGGTGGAAATCTCAATACATCCAAAGGGGTGTCATACTTATGGTATGTAAAATAAACCCACCTAAAGGGGTGGTTTAGGTTGAGTTCATGACCTCTAACCTTGTCAAAGTTGAAATAGAACATCAAAACATGTTTTTAAACATTTAATTTAAGTTATTACTCATTTTAGAAGAAATACCTAAATGTTCTAGCATGTAGAACTATGGTTCAAGCTATAAATAGAAAGATCTTTAGGTAAAAGGTATAGACCACCTATATTATACCAAGGATGCTTCACTCATCCATTATTGGGAATAGATTTGAACCAAAATTTGATAAATCAAAGTAAAGGAACCCCTCCTCTAAAAATAGGTAATAGAAGCTCGCATAGAAATAACATCCAATATAGAAATATAAACAAAGAAATGGAGGAAAAGGAGAGGATAATCATGGGAGATCTAACAAGATTGATGGTTCTCAATTCAGAGTTTGTATAAGGGATATCCATGGAATACTTGGAGTAATGATAGTAAAAATCCATACACAACCCAAATATGAGTTTTAGAGAGGATAAAGAAGAAGTTTGATTTCAGAGGAAGGAGAGAAAAGGGTAATTTCAATCCCCTTTAAATGATCCACATGTTTTTGTGAACCATTTCCCAACCATGTAGTGAAACTTTCACAAATTTCACCCCTCCCCCTCCCCCCAAATAGCTAGGCACATGGTTAGACAAACTATGCACATCCCATACGGTTCTACTACCCAAAAGGCATGCCCCCTCGCATAGTTGGAGTACACAGTTAAACAAACCATGCACCAACTATGTGACTTTATCTGAGGGTATGAACCATCATTCATGGAATCCAAGCCACCTCACATGGTTGAACTAATTTTTCTCCACCTTTATATGGGCTTCATAGTTGATCCATATGATTACTACTAACCATCCGCCAATCATGTACCTTAGCTTGTTTCACCCAAAAATTAGTTTTTGAAGCCCAAGCTCCCAAGACTCATCTAAACCCCCAGGACACATCATAAGCCTTATTCCATATCTAAAAACAACACTTTTAAGCATTCCAAATATTGGACTCACATTCTAAAGATAATTTTATAGTTTGGATAATCCACCAAATGAAAAACTCTAAATACATTAGAATTTTAAACTGGATTAAAAACATGGTATCTTACATTGTTCATATTTCTTTTAATAATTACAAAAAAAACCTTTCATAGTTTATTTTCCTGACTTAAATATCTTTAAATTTTTAGCATGATTGTATTTGCTAATTTTATATCATTCAATTGTTTAGTTTAAATTTGTTATATTATATGTGTTTATTTGTTTCATATATATTTGGTTGGTATGTTTTAGGTTCAGAAGTTTTAATGGGTGTATTTTGAAACAATTTTACATGATATTATAAGGATACTGTATAGAAGTTTTTTTTCCAAATCAATAATTCATACAAGGGATTTATATGTCACATGAAAATACATGTGTGGGATTTATATATATTTATATATATAATGTTTTTTATATATGGGATTTATATTATGTGGTGCGTGTGCATATGATGATGTGATTGAGTTTACTACATAGTGTACATGAAGAATTATTACTATATAAGATATTTTCATATCATATTAGTGGTATGTAAAAAATGTCTACTAGCTTAATGTAAGTGAATCATTATTGGATCTGGCTATAGGCTTGCACAACACACACATAATTTTCAGCATAATGCATTCTACGATAAGGTCTAACTCTACATCACATAAAGAATTTATTATCTCATTAAAATATTACACTACATAAAAACTCAATAGAGTATCATAGGATCAAAAATACAATGGATGTTGTGATAGAAACAAGATTGCAATGCACATTATGAACTGAATGAGAATGGTTCATGAATCTGGGATAACATAATATTGTTATCATGCATAATAGAACATTAATGATTCAATTAACGATCATGGTATAATCTATTTAAAAATATCCATTGTGTAATTTTTTAATATAAACGATTAAAGTTAACTAGAAGCATCTATCGATATAAATAAATGAACTAATAAATGAAGATTCATGTTTTTGTATTATTCACTTTTTTTATTCATATATTATTGGTTTCCAAAATTTATATAACCTCATATTATACTTTCTTTGGTTTCACTATATTTATCTTTCATTATATTGTAATGGTCTTAATGTTTTAAATTGTTAATTGAGTTGTAACACCAACTTAAACATGGTTTATACCTCCATAAAAAGGTTTTTTATGCTTATTTTTTCCTAGTCAAAAAAATCAAGATCATGAGTTGTGACTCTATCTTGGTAAAAGAAAAGTTTGGTAGTACCTTCACTTCAAAAGGTAGGGAAATAAGTTAAGACTACTTATATGCTTAATTATAGGTTCTTTCTCCACCCATTTTCAAATGAAGTGTTGTATTGGGTTTTCACTCCTTGGAAAAGTGTTAATACCACAAACCCATACTCCAAGATCTTGTGTTAAAAACATAAACTTTACATTTTATCATTTGATACAGATAAATTTGACCAGGTTTTTTTCATCCAAACCTTACAAAATCAAAAGGATATATTGGATCACTTTCACACCCAATGACATTTTCTGTTTATATTTTTAGATAATTAAGAAAAAATATTAAATAAGAACACTCGAGACTTTGAGAGAGTATTTTCCCCACTATACCTAGCTTTTCATATTCTATTAAGTATTTAACATCTCCCAAAAAATTCTTTACATATAAAAACTTTTTAGTCTCAAATAAGTTATCATCATTATTCATAACCTAAGGATAAGGAAACATAAGAAGCTGATATTAAACAATTTTTAAGAGTAAACATAATCATTAAAATTTAATTTCATTAGTAATTATTATATGATCATAAGAAAATTACGACATAATAAAAGTACATGATCATAACATAAGATAATTCATACCCATCAATATCAAGATCATCAATAATGAAATATGGTATAATGATTTAATAAAGGAAATAGTTATTTGAATCAATAATCATGATTCATGTGATGTAAATAATCATCAATGTAATCATTTAAAACCCATATATTTTCACCCATAATAATAACCTAATACTTTTATTTAAATATAAACTTGTTATATTACCTTAAAAAATCATAATATTTCCATAAAAACCCATAGAAAGAATAGATAAATCGTGTATGTAAATTGGGAAAACATTTATGTATCACCCTTATAATCATTCATAAAAATTGAATAACCATTTGGTTGACTTCCATACACAATTCATTAGAGACCTATCATGGACCCACCCATCCTTGGATTATAATGGAACCACTCACCCTTGGATAAAAATGTTACCACCTATCCTTGGTCTATAATGGAACCTCCTATAACCATAAACAATTTATAAGAACCATAACATTAATAAAGTATATATATATTTCATATCAACATAAAAATCATAGAAACATCCATTATTCCTTTCATAACTTGATTAAACTATGAAAAAGAAATGGTTTTCATGAAAATATATTTTAAACAAAAAAAATAGTGCAAAAAAAATAATTAAGATGTTATCAATAAAAAATATCTCAAATTAAGAATAAGTAACATCAAGGGTGGTTTTCATTGATTAATAAAAATATCATTAAAAGATCATAGAAAAAAAATCTTGAGGAAAATACACTTTTCACTTTAAAAATCACTTTTAAAATCAAAGAATTCATAAAATATTGTGAAAATTATTTTATTTGAAAACTAAATTGGAAAATTATAAATTAATATTAAAATAAAATAATGTTAATGATAGTGGTAAAATTCATCCATTATGTAAATGTTAAAAATAAATATTCTTTTCAAACATTTTGTAAAAGGGAATCAAAGGAGACCTATTTGGAAAACATTAATAAATTTCCTTTTAAACCCATCTAAAATAAGGTAAAATATCAAGTAAAATATCTTTCAGAAATAATTAATATTTATAAAATAAATTTTTAAAAATAATTAGAAAACATGGATATGGAAGAAAAAGATCCCTGACCTAAAATAAAATGCAAGACTGATATCAGTTGCAAATTCCTTTCTTGAAGTTTATTTTATTAATAAGGGATGAAATGGAAATTAAACATTATAACCACAATAATAACCAAAGGTGAATAAAATATATGTGGTACAAAAAAAATAATATCATATAATTTTCTCAAAAACGAACCTTGAACATTAACAGTCCTGAAAATAAAGGAGATTATAACATAAACCATTTTCCACTTTAGTAACTCTTCAATCGTATGTCCCATGAAAGAATAACATCAAATAAAACATTAAATATAATTAAAATAAGTATATTCATGATATATTATGTCAAATAGTAAGTATATACACCTCCTAAAATAAGATAGGTGCATATCATGAACATATGTCCCGAAAAAGGGAATTTGAGATGAATAAACCTTAAAAAGATCGTATCATTGAATTGAGAGTTAATCAATGAATATGTCAATTGTAATAAATTTAAATCTAAAAAATTTTAAATAAATAATAAATACATTTAGGCATAAATTCATACATAATATTGGCATAACAAAGTCAATTATGTAAAGTTGTAACCCAACGAAATGAAATTGAGTTATCAAGCATTTTACAACCTGGTAACTTTCATGTCAAGTCCCCTTGGATAGAATAATTAAAACTGAAACATAAAATAAAATAAAGTCTTAAGGATTCATTATTTAAAATGTAAAGTGGGTAGTATATACACTATATAAAATAAATTAGGCATGTAAAAATAAAATATGACACAATGAATTGAAATTGAGATGAAATCTATTACCACGAGTCTTAATCATCGGATACATTATTTATCTTCATAAATAATAAATTTATGTTAATTATTTACTTTATTTAGAACCATTTTTATGTTTTTTATTCCATTTATTTCACTTATTAACACGTTATAAATAATTACTTAATCATTTCAGTTCATATCATATGTTTTGATGATATTCGGTTCATAAGTCCAAAATGAATTTGGTAGGTTGACTATGGTCAAAGAAGTCACTATTACATCATATATAAAATAATAATAATGAAATAATTATAAGATTTTTAATTAAATTTAAATTTAAAATCTAACCATTATATATGGTTATGAAAAATAAACTATGTTACAATCATGGAGAGGGTAGGTCATATATATGCATGAGTAACGTATCCATTTTTCAACGACTATTATGGAAAGAAGGTAAGTATTATTTTATATTTATAGAATTATGATAATACCATAAATATAATATTACTTCTTTAGATATACTTATATATATCATTCATGTGATGTGGTGATGAAAAATGTATCACATCGCTATGTAGAGGTGGTAGTACCCACGTGCACACGAACGACATTATCATTTTTTAATGAATGTAATGGTAAGAAAGTAAATAATAAGTTATATTTTAATAATGATAAACATGTCACAAATAACATATATAAATATTAATTCAATCATTATAATTCATCCATGAGAGATAGTGATGGAAAATGAATTACATCGGTTCGTGAGGTGGTAATCCGCTATTCGTACGAACGATGGTTTCGTTGCCCATTTGATTGATGAGTAGATATATATAGATCATGAAATTAACATAATAACATATCAGTATATGGAGGATAATTTCTCATTATTTTATCATGGTTAAATAATATTTCAAGGAGGTCTAAGAATAGATAAAACTAAAATATTCGGTTAAAATTATACCTCTTCTTTGGAAAATATTCTTTTCTTAACACCTTTAAACCTATAATATTGGTATTATTCCCAAAATAATGCCTCTAAAACATGTGGAGGGTTGTTTTGAAGATATTTTTGTGGATATTGGATAAAATAAATGGGTTTTTAAGTTTTAATTAATGATGATAATTGGTTCCCTTTAATAAGAGGGGGGAGGGGCACTCTTGGGATATCATAAATATTAAATTAATATAAGTTGATTTTGATGTGGAAATGGATAAAAATTGATAAAATTGTAATAAAATATTATTTTAACTTTAAATAATTTTATAAAATTAAATTAAAACAAGATTTGAATTTTTTTTACCCTTATTTTTTGTTTTAACCCCCGTTAACCCTTTTCACACTTACCTTGACAATAATATTTCTTACTCTTTGAAGTTAAAGATAGTTACTATAAAAATGAAAAAAACCATAAATGGGTCATATTTGATATTTTAAACCATATAAAATAACTTGGATTAATATATTATTTTTAGTAATTTTATATCATTTAATAAAATATTATTTTCATAAAATATCAATAATGTCAATTTTAGAACTATTTGGGTACATTAACTTTATAACATCAAGGCCAAAAATTAAATTCAAATAAAATATTTTAATACATCACTAAAATATTGATTTTATTTATAAAATTAGTGGGTCACATTAATTCTTTAAATTATACAACATTTAATATATTTTATATCATTTATTTCATTTTTCCAATAATGGAATAATTACTACATCAGTGTTGCGTAAGCATTTAAGATAATTATTTATTCTCTAAAAATTAAGAAAATAAAATTATGTATGTAAATAATTTATCTTTAAAAAACTATTTATATCCAGACATATCCTATGGGTTATCTCCATGTTAAAAAAATTATAGTTATTAAAAACAAGAGTGTAACTTTTTTTACTTTTCTTTACATAAAATATTAAAAAGGTTATAATCACATACAAATAGAAAAAAATTCAACTAACTGTATCTTGGAATATTATTAATTAAATATACTAAAAATAAAATTAATTCAATTGTTGGGGTCATTTTCTAGTCCTTATCATATTATTTTTAACCCTTAATTACCTGATTTACCCTTACTGTGGTAACAAAAGTTACTAATGTTAATATTCATTATATCTAAAAATAAGAGGTTCCTATTTAAAAATTTTGAACCAAATGATTCCAAATATTTAATCCATTTTTCAAAATTCATGACACATAAGTGGCAGAATTCAGTTTAAAATTAAATCGGCAAAACACCTTGAAAAATAATTTTTCAGAAAAATGCATTTTTAAATAAAAAAATGTGTTTATAATAAATTCAAGTATAAAAATAATTTAAAAATCATAATTGAATTATTTTAAATAAAAAATAATTAGTTTTATATTTCAAAAAAATAATCCAAAATATAATTTTACATTGTAAATACTGAAAACAGAGTTTTTAATAAAAATCATTATTTTTCACTACTCATTGAATAATTAAACTTTTCAGAAAAATCTCAAAATTACATAATAGAATAATTTTTATATGATGATTTCAAAAATTATATCATTTTTATTAAATAAAATTTCTAAATTTTCTATAAATTTATTATATTTTTCGCTCACAAAAAAAATAAAAACCATTTTTGAAGAAAACACAATTTTGATGAGTAAAATGAATTTAATAAAAAAATGATTACCTATTTACTAAGAATTAATTAGTAAATTTATATTGATTAAAACCTTTATATATATTTCAAAAATTATTTAATAATATTTATACTCTCTAATTTAACAGCTAGTTTATAACAGTTATATTTAAATAATAATAATTTATTGTTTATTTAAGCATGGTGTTGCATATCTGGTATTCTATCAAACATAGTATTATTTTAAAATATTAGTATATGATATTCTCTCCTCCCACCTTAATAAATTATTTCCTCATTATTTTAACTTGAAATCGTTTCTCAAAATTTTTCTATCCTAAAATACCTTTTTTTAAATCTCACATCATAAAAATTTTTAATAAAAAATACTCTTAAAAAGTGGTTAAGGGAGAAGTGAAATTCATCTGAAATAACCCAATACTGGGTCCCTCAATAAGATAACTTTCATGGGAAGTGAAAATATGGATATTTAAAAGAAAATAAACACCCAAGTACTGATAGAGAGTGATATAGAACATGGTTACGAGAAGTTTAAGGACCACAAAATCATAAAAATATGATAGGTGACGAGTCCATTAATTCATTGGAAATAAAGGTAATAGGATAATATTTTTCATTCAAGATTATTTTCACCAGAATTCTAGAATTTTTTTACTATATACACTAATAACATAAGGAAATCTACTTAATTTACTAGTATTATATCATCCATTAATCAATTTCCACCACAATATTATATTTTTCTCCAAATAATGAGTATTCAAGGACAATTTGTTTATGCCTAAAGCACTAAAATAAAATTCCATCAGATCATATGCTTCCTGAAATGGATTAGAAGCTATTTATATTGTATTTAGACATTAAAAAACTAAAATGTTAAGAAAAAATTATGTTTTCAACAAAATTAATAAATCTTAATATAAATAAATAATACATTAATCCCACAAATTCAACAGTAATACCCAATGTTCAAACTGAATCATTCCATAAATAATTATCCTTAAATTATTAAAAATATTCTTGACCAATATTGAAACCTAGAAATCATAATTATTTTATCAAATATTCTACAAATATAAATGTATCATTTTTCTCTAAATAAATTTAGTCTCCCATAAAGTTATATACCCAGAAAGGTATATTCCCTAATCATATAATCTCCAAAATATACTAATTATTTCAATAAATAACATGAATCACCATAAAGCCACATTAAGGTAATATATACTTCCAAAAGATAATTACATCTTTAATAGTCAAATAATACTTCATACTTAAGGATTTCATATACCTCAACCAAATAAAATATCTCCCAAAATATCATTAGTCACCTTAAAATTCTATTACTAAAAACTTCAAAAATCTCCTTAAGACTTTGAACATATGATAAAACTCAAACTTATAAAACTATGATGGTATCAAAAACTCTTAAGATAGCCTCACATGAAAATATAAAAATATCTAAAGTTAATTAAACTCTGATATGATACCAACTATAAGGACTAGAAACCCACACTCGTGGACCCGATGCTAAAAACATAAACTTTACATTTCTAGATTTAATACTAATAAATGTGACCCAATTTTTTCATTAAAAACTTTCAACATAAAAAAAGGATATATTTTATCACCTACATACCTAATAACCTTTTAGGTTTAGAGTTTTATAGAATAATTACAAAATATTACATAAACCATACTCATGACTTCAAGAAAGTAATTTCCCACTATAATCATATTCCA
The DNA here is from genome assembly GCA_963277665.1 of Viscum album. Taxonomy (NCBI): domain Eukaryota; kingdom Viridiplantae; phylum Streptophyta; class Magnoliopsida; order Santalales; family Viscaceae; genus Viscum; species Viscum album. Next base: position 1,472,099,052 of record OY728132.1, on the reverse strand, counting down.
TATTAAATCTTCATAATCTCCCATAAAATTATTTACATATGAAACCTTTATAGACTAAAATCATTTATCATAATTATTTATAACCTAGGTAAAACGAAACATAATATGGGTTATCTCAAATGCTTAGTAAGAGTAAACATTAGCATTAACAATTGAATGTCATCAGTGAGCATAAGATGAGCATAAGAGAATTATGACATAATCAAAGTGCATGAGCATAACATAAGAGAATTCATACCCATAAATACTTGTATCATCAATAATGAGGGATGTAATAAATATATAAAAAATTAAAGAGTCGTTGAAATCAATAATAATGATTCATGTGATGTCAAACTTGATCAAAGGAATCTTTAAAAACCAATATCTTTTCACCCATAAGAAGTGGAAGATAATTTTCTTTAAATATAAATACATTTTATTACCTTAATAAATAAAAATATTTATATATAAACCAATATAAATCATATATAAATCATGTATTTAACTTGATTTATCATTTCCATATCACCCTTACAAATGTAATAACCTTACGGTTGACTTACATACTAAATGAATTTGAGGGATATCACGTACCCACATGTCTCTGGTTTATAATAGAACCACCTGTAATTTTTCTATAACAGAACCACCCATCATCAAAAACAAGTTCCAATAACCTTAACATTAAAAAAAATTAGAGAATTCATTTCATTATAAAACTCATAAAAACATTCATTATTCCTCTCATAAATTGAATAACTCGTGGGAAACAAATGAGTTCCAGGAAAATATATTTTAAATAATAATAATTCAACCAAAGAAATAATGAGGATGGTATCACTACAAAATATCCTCATTAGATCATATATAACATCAAGATTGGTTAGTTTTGATGAATGGAAATACCATTAAAATATTATGAAGAACATTCTTGAGGAAAATGCCTTTTTACTTTGAAAATCACTATTAAAAAATAAAAAATCATTAAATATTTTGAAAAACCTATTTTTTAAAATAAACTTAGAAACTTATAAAGTTATCTTAAAAATATAATGTTCATTATAGTGGTAAAATCCGTTCATGTTGTAAATGTTAAAAATAAACATTTTTTCAAACATTTTGTAAAAGGGTATAAAAAAGTGAACCATTTAAAAAAGGTTAAGAAATTTCCTTTTAAAACCTTTTAAAATAATGTTAAATATAATGTAAAATAGCCTTATGAAAGAATTTATATTTAGAAAATAACATTTCTGAAAACATTTTAGAAAAAATGGATATGGAAGAGAAAGACTCACATTCTAAAAGAAGATACAAGATCAGTATCTCTTGTAAATGAATTTCTTGATGTTTATTAAAAAATAAGGGAGGAAATAGAAAATAAATATGTTAACCACATTCATAAACATTGGTGAATAAAATATATGTGGTTTGATAAAATAATATCTAATAATTTCATCAAAAATAAACCTTGAACGTAAAATAATCTCAAAAAGATAGTGGATTATAACATAAAGCCTTTTCTACTTTGTTAGTTATTCAATCATAAGTTACATGAAATAATAACATCAAATGAAATATTAATTATAATTAAAATAAGTATATTCATGAAATTTTATTTCAAATTGATGTATGTACACCTCCTAAAATAATATAGGTGCATATCATAAACATATGTCCTGAAAAGGGGGAATTTGAGTTGAATAACCCTTATAAAGATCACATCATTGAATTGATAACTAATAAATGAAGATATTATATATAAAAATGTATATCTAAACAAAATAAGTGTAAATAAATAATAAATAAATTTAGAGATCAATTTATACATAATCATGACATAATAAATCATTGAAGAAGAGTTATAACCCAACGAAAGGAAATTGAGTTCTAAAATCTTTTACCACTTGTTAACTTTCATGTAAAATACCCTTCATTTAAATAATTCAAAATAAAACATAAAATATGATTAAGTAGTAAGGATTCATTATATAACATTTTAAATGGGTAGTACGCACCATATAAAATAAATTTGGTGCATAATAATAAAATATGCCTCAATGAAGTGAAATTGAGACGAAGTCCCATACCTCAAGTTTGACTTGTCTTGTATGTTATTTATCATCATGAATAATTAATGTAAGTTAATTATTTACTCTATCTATAACCCTTTTAAATTTTATTATTCCTTTTATTTCTCTTATTACCATGTTATAAATAATTACTAAATCATTTAAGTTCACATCGGATGTTTTAACAACATTCAATTCATAAGTACAAAATTAATTCGGTAGATTTACTATGATATAAGAAATAATTATTAAATAATATATAGAATAATAATTATTACATAATTATTTTTTTTGTAAAAAATATACTTTTAAATCCAACCATTAAATATTGTTATGAAAAATGATCTACGTCACAATCATAGAGACAGTAGGTCATACGTACTCATGAGTAATATTTCCATTTTTCAACGGTCATTATGGAAATAAGGTAAGTATTATTTTGTCTTTATAGAATGATAAAAATATCATAAATATAATATTACTTCCTTATATATACTTATATATATATCATCCATGTGATTTGGTGATGAAAAACAAATAACATCACTTTGTAGAGGTGGAAGTCCACATTTATGTACGAGCGACATTATCATTTTTCATTGAATGTAAGGGTAAGAAATAAAATAATATATTAACTTTTAAAATTATAAATATAACATTAATATAAAAAATAAAAATTAAATCATCATTATAATCCATCTTTGAGAGAAGATTATGGAAAACGAATTACATCGGTTCACAAGGCGGTAGTCCGTCGTACATGTGAACGTTGGTTTTCTTTCCCATTAGATGGAATAGGTGATTTACATAGGTTATTTAATTAACATAATAAAATATGATTATATTTATTATAATTTTTATTATTTTATAATCGTTTAAGATTATTTTAAGGAGGTGTAAGAAGAAATAAAACTAAAACATGCAGTTAAAAATATATCACTTCTTTGGAAAATCTTTTTTTCTTAACACCTTAATACCTCTAATATTGGTATTATGCCCAAAATAATGCCTCTAGAACGTGTATGGGGATGTTAATAAGGTATTTGGGTAGATTTTTCCCAAACATAATTGGTTTTTATGTATTAATAAATGAGAATAAGTGGTACACCTTTATAATAGAGGGGAGGGGCATTCTAGAACTTTCTTAAAATATTAAATTAATAAAAATTAATTTTGGTATCCAAATTGATGAAATTTGAATTTAATATGATTATGAGTCTAAATACTATCATAAAATTAAATTTGGAAAATATTGGACTATTTTATATCATTATATTTTGGTTTTAACCCCCCATTAACCCTTTTACACTTTCTGTGAAAATAAGGGTTTTTACTCTTTAAGGCTCAAGATACATACTATAAATGAAAAAACAACTAATAAATGTAAAATTGTTGATATTTTAAACCATTTACTAAAAAAAATTAAAATATATTATTTTTAATAATTTTATATCCTTTAATAAATATTATTTTCACAAAATACAATAATGTCAATTTCAGAACTATTCATTAACATTGACTTTTATAACATAATGAAAAAAAAATTCAATTAAAATATTTTTATATATCCATAACTTGTTTGAATTATCTATAAAAAAATTGAGTCACATTAATTATTTCAAACTTGACTAATTTTAGTATTTTTTATATCATTTATTTTATTTTCCCATTAATTGAATAATTACTAAATCGTTATTGCCTAAACTATTTAGGTAATTATTCCAATAAAACTTAAAAATTAATTTCCATAATGAATATAAATAATTTATATTTAAAAATAATATTTATATATGAACATTTACTCTAGTTATCCCCATTTTAAAAATAATATAGTTATTAAAAATAAGAGTGTGGCAATATTTACTTTTCTTTACATAAAATTTTATAAATGTAATGATCACAACCAAATGAAACAAAATATCATGTAACTAGATATTGGATTATTATGGATGATATTTAATAATAAAATAAAATTAATTCACATTTTATGGTCATTTTTTAGTCCTTATCATATTATTTTTAACCCTTAATTACCCAATTTACCCTTAATAGAGTAACAAAAATTACAAATGCTATTATTCATAATGTACAAAATTAAAATGGAAGTATTCACTAAAGTTATATCCAATTATTAAAAATATGGAATCAATTTTTAAAAATTCAAAACATATAATTGGTAGAATATAGTTTAAAATTAAATTGAAAAAACGTGACGAAAAACCGTTTTTCAAAAAATTGCCTTTTAAAATGTAAAAAAAATATTTTAATACTAAATTAAAAACTAAAAATCATTTAGAAACTATATTTTTATTATTTAAAAATAAAAATTAATTAATTTAATTTAAAAAAAATGATCCAAAAGAGAATTTTAACTTTTAAATACTTTAAAATAAAACACTATTTTTAATAAAAAAATAGTATTTTTAACTATTCACTAAAAAATCAAAAAAAATTAGAAAACTATCAAAATGTTATCATAGGATTATTTTTATATTATTATTTCAAAATTTATATCCATTTAATAAAGTAAAATTTATAAATTTTCAAGAAATAAATTATACTATTTGACCACAAAGCACAATAAAAACCATTTTTGAAGAAAACAAATTTTTGTTAACTAAAATGAATTTACTAAAAATTTAGTGCTTATTTACAAATAATTAATCAACAAATTTTTATTTATTATAAAATTTATATAGATTTCAAAAAATATGTAATCATATCCATACTCAAAAATTTAACAACTAGGTAATAAGTGTCATATTTAAATAATAATATTTTGATGTTCGTTTAACCTCAGTGTTGCATATCTTATATGATATTGAATATAGTCTTATATTAAAATATTAGGATAATAAAAAAAGTGAGTTTTAGTGGATGTTCATACTCTCTTGTTTATGGTTTTAAAATTAGATGTAGCACTGTTTGATCTATCATATTAGAATTTTAATGACTCATATTTTCATCAGTTTCTTTTATAAATTAACTGGAAAAATTCTAAGACCTGGCGCTCAGACGGCGTGCGATTCCGAGGCCCAGGGTTCCCAGAATGCTTGTTTGAAATATGTAACGTTTTTAATAGCACGCGCATGCAATTTTTATGAAAAAGTGAAATAACTCTTAAACGGCTACCTAGATCAGAAATCTGAGAGCATCATTGAGCTCAGAGTAGTGTCTTTACCCTAGGTGTGATCTAACCTTTGTCGGTGCGGGTCATCTGTAGAAAAAGTCACCAGGGTCATAACCGTAAATAAAATAATTAAATAAAAATTATTTTATTTTAAAATCATAATAACTCATAAATGGTAACTTGGATTGGAAATTAGAGCCAGCTGTTGTGTTTGTAAGAGGGTGTTTTCCTTAAGTGGGGCATAACCTCGATCAGTGCAGGACGAGGGTGAAAGTTAGTTTTTGGATGTGAACGTCAATAAAATATTTAATAAAAATATTTTATTTGGTTGTTATTTGTTGACACAGTGGAAGTTTCCTTTTTTAATAATCCATTTTAGAGGAATTCAAGGTGATTTCCATAACCCTAGAATTCCCCGGAGGTAAGGAGAAGGAAGCTCTCTCCCGACGACGAACGCTGGTGGATCGAGGATTGATGATGACATAGACCTCTGTTCTTCACCAATGACTCATCCAATCCTAGAGTTAGGGTGTTGATATCTTTGTGATTTCTTTTCCCCTTCTTAGAATTAAATAAATAAAGAGGACCAACCTACAAATAGGTTGATCCATGGTTCGATCATTCTTGTGAGGTGGATAATTATTGCAGGATTAAAGGGAATAGATCTTGGTGGTTATTCTGCAGTTGGTTTCTTCATGATCCCGCTAACATGAATAGATCAAGGCTGAATGAACAAGGCCAATATACATTCTTTGGGTGTTCATGTGCTTAATCCATCCCCCTAAATCTATCATGTTCTTCATTTGTTCTTTTCCATTGGAAATCCTACATGAACGATCAATCGTGGCACCCATGATCCATGGTGCAACGATCTGAGACTGAAGGTTTTGATCCATGATGGCATAGTAGAGTTTTAATAAGAGAACAATAGGAAGGTGGTAGCTTATGGAGGAGAGTGTGATGAACGATGGGCCACTAGAAGGGTGGCCAATGGCAAGGGAAACATGCGCCCGGGCGGGAGGCCGGGTTCTGGTGAGGCGCAGAGCTGTGGTCCAGTGGGACTGCACCAGAGGAGGATCCCACAGCAGGGCGATGGTGGGATGCTGCTCGAAGCCACATCATAGGAGTACACTACAATAGCGAGGAAGTGGGACCAAGCATACGAGGGAGAATGGCCAAACAATGCAGTTTGGTGTCGCATTGGCTGGGGAAACTGGATGGTCATGTGGTCGGGCAACTGCGTGGACTAGGGGGACATAGCCAGGGCGGGCTATGTCCAGTGGAGCAGAATCGGCCAGTGTGACATGGGCCGAGCTAGAGAACCGGGCTGCTCTAGTGGTCCAGTGGGCTGATCCGGTTCATTTTGGGCCAAACCGGGTTGGGTCGGGTCGGGTCGGGTCGACCAGCCAGGGACGGGTCAGGTCGGGTCAGCTGGCCCGAGTTAGGTCAAACCCGAACTGGACCATTTTTACAAAATTGGTCATATATTTTAAATCCTGTGTCTATTTTATAAGTATTTTGTATCATTAGGACCCATTCAATGAGGTGTTCCTTTTTAGATTCTCTACGCTAGTTTTTATATAAGTTGGTTTATGACCTAATGGATTGAGGAGAAGGTTATCCCAGAACAAGCACGCTACGAGTGGAATCCTACAGTTAGTTGTGGCTATGAGATCTTGGTGACTATGTGACTTGGGGGGCTGCATTCCCCATTGATGCTCTGTGTGATATCGACGCATTGTGCACCATCGATGCTCTGTGCGCCATCGACGCTCCATGAACCATCGACGCTCTGTGTGATATTAATGCTCTGTGATCCATCGACGCTCTGTGTGCCATCAATGCTTTGTGTTCCAACAAAGCTCTGTTCTCCATTGATGCTCTGTGCACCATTGAGGGTCTGTGATCCATCGACGATCTGTGTGCCATCGATGCTACATGCGCCATTGAGGATTTATGTGTCATCGATGCTTCATGCGTCATCGATTCTCCGTGCACCATCGACGCTCTATGCACCATTGAGGCTTCATGCTCCATTGACGCTCTAGGTACCATCGATTCTCCATGCACCATCGATGCTCTGGGCGCCATCACCGCTCTAGGCATCATCTATGATCCATTTTCCATTGACAATTCGTGCACCATAGACGATCTGTGTGCCATTGACACACCATGTTGTGTTGACACTTCTAGTGTCATAGAGATTGGGAGATATGTGGACTACAACTAGAAATCCTTATAGTGTCATTGACGAACTGTGTGAGATCGACTCTTCATGCGCCATCAACGCTCCATGCACCATCAACGGTGCGCCATCGATGCTCCGTATGCCATCGAGCCATCGACGCTTCATGTGCCATCGACGCTCTGTGCGCCATCGACGCTCCGTGCACCATCGACGCTCCGTCCGCCATGTGTCATCGACGCTTCGTGCACCATCGACGCACCGTGCGCCATCGAAGTTCTGTGCGCCATCGACACTCTGTGTGCCATCGACGCTCCGTGTGCCATGGACGCTCCATGCGCCATGGATGCTACGTGCGCCATCGACTCTCCTTGCTCTATCGATGTTATGTGTGCCATCGATGCTCCATGTGCCATCGACGCTTCGTGCTCCATCGACGCTCCTTGTGCCATCGACGCTTCATGCACCATCAACGCTCCTTGCGCCATCGATGCTATGTGCATCATCGACGCTCTGTGCTCCATCAATGCTCTGTAAATTATTGACACCTGGTGCTCCATCGATGCCTTGTGCGCTATCAACTCCATGTTCACCATCGATGCCCTGTGCGTCTTCAACGTTCTATTCACCATCGATGTGTCATGTTCCATTGACATGTCATGCACCATTGAAATTGTGTGTGCCATCGACGCTTCGTGCCCCATCAATACTCCGTCCGCCATCGATGCTCTGTGCGCCATCGAGGTTGCGTGCACCATCGACACTTCTTGCGCCATCGATGATTTGTGCGCCATCGATGCTCTGTGCACCATCGATGCTCTGTGCGCCATCGATACTCCGTGAACCATCGACGCTTCATGCACCATCGATTCTCCATGAGCCATCAAAGCTTTATGCCCTATCAATGATCTATGCGCTATCAACGCTTTGTGCACCAGTGACGCTCTGTGCGCCATCGATGCTTCATGCATCATCGATGCTCCGTGTTCCATCAATGCTCCATGCACCATCGATTATCCTTGCATCATTGTCACTTTGTGCGCCATCGACACTCTGTGCCCCATCGACGCTTGATGTGCCATCAACGCTCCATGCGCCATTGATGCTCTGTGCACCCTTTACGCTTTGTGCGCCCTCGACGCTCCTTGTTTCCTCGATGCTCCATGAACCATCGATGATTTGTGCACCATCAACGCTCCAGGTTCCATTGACCTTATGGGCATCATCGATGCTCTGTGTTCCATTGACGCTTCATGCTCCATTGACACTCTATGAACCATTGATGCTTAGTGCACCATCAACCCTTCTAGTGTCATAAAGATTGGTAGATCTATGGAATATAACTGTAAATCCTTATCTTCATGATTTAGACTTATACCTGTGTGAGTTGACCCAATTGATTATACTTCATATGTTTCCTTTGTGGTGTACTTCATCTATTTCCATTGTGGTTTTGGGGTCCCTACTGATTATTGTTTTACTCACTTCTACACAGGCTATGCCTGCACATATCGTGTCTTGCATAGATTATTGATGCTTTGATGAAATCCTTGGTGAATTAAGGCCAGGTGGTGCTTAGAGAGAGGTCCGAAAAAATGTATGTTTCAGTGACTTTATATAGTTGTTTTTTTACCTACCCTTCATGTAGGGTTTTCTTCAGACGAGTTTCAAGAACATGTACATTCACTTTGGAAGACCTTATTTTTGGTGGGCTTGTATTCAGGCCCTATTTACTTTCTATTTTTCCTATCGTTGTACTCTATTGTTGGTATCTTAAAGGTATTCATGCTTTTTTAATTAGTTTTTTTACATTACAGCAATTTGGGCTTAGATATGTGTGCATGTGTACAAGTACTTGGGAAAATGTATCCCATTTGTGGGATATGCCTACTCGGTGATACTCACCAGCCCCTAACATATCGAAGTCGGTCTTGGGGTAGTAATGGCATAGGCCCCTCTAGGACAGGTCGTGATAGAGTGGTATTAGAGGAGGTCGGTTCTAACTAACGAACCAAGAGTCTATGAGATTGGTTTGGGATAACAGTTTAGAGTGTTTCAAGTTCATATTTTAGTATAGACAATATAGTGTTGGTTCGGTGGCTGACATATCCATACACCAGGACTCTCAATTAGGTTTTCTAACTTGGTACACGAAAACACTAGTTATAGGTAAAATAACAGAACATGCATCATATAGGATTGAGTGTGTTCTCATGTCCTTCTTGAGTCAGTTTCAGATCACCATGTATACTCTATTGATTGTGGTACGTCTTGATCTTTTTCAGGATGCCTCCATATAGACATCCATCCAGGATTCTAATGTGTGATCACTATGATGATCCGCCTAGTGATAAGGCATCAGTATAGGGACCATTACCATAGATAGCACCCCTAGGTGGTGTACCAATGATACCACCACCTGGAGAGTAGCATTTACTACCAGCGTTATAGGTAGAGAATGCACACAGGCTGAGTATGATGCATGAGTTCCATAGGTAGTGACCTACCAGGTTCAGGGGTGATCCAGACCCTTAGGCAGCTGAGGATTGGCTGGAGGTAGTTATGTGTATCTTCCATCTAGTGAGGACACCTCTCAAGTAGATGGTAGTCATAGTCATGAGTCTTCTACATGGATCAGTGGGGAGATAGTGGATCTTGGTGATCTAGACTCATGAGGAGACAAAACTCACTTAGACAGATGTCGTGCATCTCTTATAGAAAGATTTCTTCCCAGTGATGTTACACTCCATGAGTATAAAAAAGCTAATGCATCTACAGTAGGGTAGTCAGAAAGTAACGAAGTACTTAGTGAGATTTATGGACATTTCTCACTAATCCATGGATATGATGTGGGGATTTTTTTTAGGGACCAAACCTTTGAGTAGGGGATACTCCAGAAGATCAGGACATCCATGATATCCCTTAGAATTCTGATATATGTTGGGTTATTAGAGTGATATCTGCTAGAAGAGATATTCTTGGAAGAATAGACATTGGTAGTGGGAGATACCACTAGGAGTTAGCTAGCTAATTATTTGGTAGAATGTATCCAACAAATGACGTAGGTATCTAAGAAGATCAGAAAGTTCAGGGGATGACCCCAGGACATGGGGTCAGCAGTGCAAGGTTCCCAGGGAAGAGCAAGTCAGTCAAAGGATAGGTTGTTCTACTCATGCAGCGGTCAAGGAAACATGGATCAAGATTTCCCAAATCAGTGTACGAATGATTATAAGATGGTCGAGGGACCATCGAGGTAGAGGAGAAGGAAACAACAAGGTGGTCTTCCAGGTGGTGGATGTGGTAGAGGATATGGACGGGCAACAGGAGGTGGTCGGAGGTTTGAGGTACTACCACTACCACCTCCAGGTGGTCCAACATGGCCTCAGGGAGATGGTGGATAGGGATGTGGATAGATTAAGGCAATGGAGTCTTACTACCCTGTTGCTCCAAAGATGATTAGAGGTATAATATGTGTCTTTTACACTATAGCTACAGTTTTAATAGACATAGGTGTCAGTCACTCTTTTATTTCCATGACCCTTGTTCAAGACATGGAGATTATAGTGGAATTTTTTACTCGATCCCTATGTTTAGATACTCCTACGGGAGGAGATTCAATGATCACACACTAGTGCCGAAAGTGTGTCCTTACTCTATGGGTGAGTGTTTTAGTTGGGATATCTTGGTGGAAACGTTGATCCCTTATGACGTTATTCTCAGTATGGACTGGTTATCTACAGTTCAAGTCGAGATTAAATGTTTTTGGTGCAGAGTGTGGTGTGTCTGCAGAGATGGGACCAGGTTTTATTTTGTCGGTGAAAATTAAATACATGTATTTCATGAAAAACTTACACATAGGAGGGTGTATCCGATCACACATTAGTTGGATATCCTGGCCCTCTGCATAGTAAATGAGATGATTCTTCATTTTATTACAATGGTGGCAGAGTATAAGGACTTATTTCCTATGAATATCCTTAGATTACATCCCCGTAGGGAGGTATATTTTTTCATTGATCTGTACCCCAGGATGACACTAATATCCACACCTGCATATCATATGTATTCTACAGAGATTCATGAACTAATGGTATAGTTGGAATACTTGTAGAGGAAGGGCTTCGTGAGACCCATTGTTTCACCCTAGGCATCCCCAGTTTTGTTTTCCAAGAATACATATGGGATATTGAGATTATATGTGGAATTTTAGTGCCTAAATCAGGTGACCATGAAGAATAAGTATCAACTACCGAGGATTGATGACCTCTTCGATCAGCTGAAGGGGGCGAGGTGGTTCTTAAAGATAGACCTCGGATCTGGCTATCACCAACTTCAAGTGTGGGATAAGGACATCCTAAAGATGGATTTCAAATATCGATATGGACACTATAGTAATTAGTGATGACATTTGGAATGATTAATTCCTTGGTTGTTTTCATAGGACTCATGAATAGGATCTTGCATCCTTACTTAGACCGGTTCATTGTGGTCTTCATTAATGACATCCTGGTGTACTCAGCTTCTGAGAAAGAGCATGTAATAAACTTGAGGATGTTCCTAGACACACTCTTACAGAACCAGATTTATAATAATCTCTTGAAGTGTTCATTCTAGATTCTGTAGGTCCACTTTCTAGGAAGTATCATTTCAGAGGCTAGAGTTGCAGTAGATCAAGTGAAGATTGAAGCGGTGCTTACTTGGAAGCCACCCAAGAATGTTATCAAGGTGTGTAGTTTCATGGTTTTGGTTAGGTACTATCAGAGTTTTTTACTCAAATTTTCTAGAGTAGCAGCACCCTTGACGAACCTGACATAGAAAGGGTATACTTTCGTGTGGAAAGAGAAGTGACCGTAGAGATTTTGGGATCTGCAGTAGAGATTGACGAGCGCCCTCATTTTGAGATTACCAAATGAGGGTGTTGAGTATGTGGTGTTCTGTGATGCATCAATGATCAGGCTTGGCTGTGTCCTAATGTAGGGGAAAGCAGTGATTTCCTATGTTTCATGCCACTTGAGGTAGCATGAGTAGAACTATGTGACCCATGATCTTGATCTAGCAGCAGTAGTCTTTGCATTAAAGATGTGGAGACACTACCTAAGGGGAAAGTGTTTTACCATCTAATCTAACCACAAGAGTCTCAAGTATATCTTCTATCATAAGGATCTAAACTTGAGATAGAGAAGATATTTATATTCCTTCCAAGACTATGAATTTGAGATTGTCTATACTCTTAGGAAGGGGAACATAATGGTGGGCGCTCTCAGTAGGAGATTCAGCTTGTAGTTACTTAGTGAGGTGACGGATAAGTTGTTCATATTAAATATATCTATTGTGGATAGAGATGAAGCATATTACCTCTTGCTGATGGTTGTCACCCCTCCACTCTTACAGTGATTCAGGGAGTCACATCTCAGAGACATAGATTGTGATAATTTACTTGATTAGATGTCCACAAGGAATTACCTTGATGGATATTTGAAAGTTAGGAAGCACTTCATTCTCTTCAAAGGATGCACAGTATTACCAGTGACGTTTTGGGAGGAGGTCTAGAGTGAATTCTATACTTCCCCTTTGGTGGTACATCTAGGAGTGGAAAAGATGTATCAGGACCTCTGACATTAGTTCTGGTGGCCAGGGATAAAGAAGGCAGTGGCAGAGTTCATTTCTCAGTGCTTCACTTGTCAGTAAGAGAAGGTAGAGCACCAGGTTCCAGTGGGTTTGACTCAACCCCTTGAGGTACCAGAGTGGAAGTGGGATGGGATATCGATAGACTTTGTGATGGGTTTACCACACATGTCAAGGGGACATGATACCATTTGGGTGATCGTCAAATGACTCACCAAGTCATCCCACTTCCTACTAATCCATGATAAGAGATTAGTAGAGAGCTTGGGATGCCTCTACATGTTGGAGATATATCGACTATATGGAGTACCATCTACGATTGTCGCAGAATTTGATGCTTTCTTTATATACCATTTTTGTAAGGGATTGACGAAGGTTTTTGGGACTTAGTTGAACTTGAGAGTGGAATTTCATCCACAAACGGATGGCCAAATGGTGAGGACCATCCAAGTTCTAGAGTACATATTATTTTATTGCATCATAGACTTTGGCCACAATTGGGAGGACCACCTACCTCTGGTGGAGTTTTCATATAAAAACAGCTATCACTCCACCATTGTTATGGCACCATTCGAGGCCTTGTATGAATAACCATGTAGGTCACCACTATATTGGACAGACCTAGGAGAGTCAGCACTCATGGGTCTAGAGTTGGTATGGTCTACCCCTAAGAAGGTGTAGAGTATCCAGGAGCAGATGAGGACTGCACAGATCTAGTAGAATTCATATACTAATAGGAGGAAAAGTATGTACCCAATGGATATCAAGTATTGATAGGAGAAGATCCTTCATGAGTGGTTGATTCCTTTGGTGCACATTCAATGGCAGCACATGAATCTCTAGGAGAGAACTTGGGAGCGGGAGGCTCAAATTCATGCTCAGTACACTAATATTTTTTAGTAGCCTTTGTTTTGGCTTCCAAGGACATAAATCCCTAAGTTTCAGAGAATTTAATGACTCATATTTTCTGCACTTTTATTTTTATAAATTAATTGGGTAAATTATGAGACTATGCATTGATACGGGGTTTGATTCTAAGGCTCGGGGTGCCCAGAATATCTATTTAAAAAATGTTATGTTTTTAATAGCACATACATAAAACTTTTATAAAAAATTGAAATAACTCTTAAATGGGTTCCCATATCAGAAATATGATGGCACTGTTGATCTTAGAGTAGTGGATTTACCCTAGGGGTGACATATCCTTGGTTGGTGCAGGTTATTTTTAGAAAAAGTCACTAGGGGCATAACCATAGATAAAATAATTAAATAAAAATTATTTTATTTTGAAATATTAATAAATCATAAATGGTAACTTGGATTGGAAATCCAAAATCACCATTTAGTTCTTAAGGGGGTGTTTTTCTTAGGTGGTCCCTAACCTCGACCGACGCGTTTTGAGGGTAAAAGTTATTTTTTGGATGTGAACGTCATTAAAATATTTAATAAAAATATTTTATTTGGACATTACATATTAACGCAGCAGCGGTTTCCTTTTTTTAATAATCCATGTTAGATGAATTTAGGGTGAACTCCAAAACCCTGTAATTCCCATGAGGAAAGGAGAAGGAATCTCTCTTCCAATGACGAACGTCAGTGGATCGAGGATCGATGACAACATGGACCTTCATTCTTTTTCAACGACTGATCCAATAATCGAGGTAGGATGTCAATCTCTTTGTGATTTATTTTCCCCTTATTATAATTAAATGAAAAAATTATACCAACCCATGAACAGGTTGATATGTGGTTCGGTCATTCTTGCGGGGTGGATAATTATTGTGGGATTAAAGGGAATAGATCTTGGTGATTATTCTTCTAATGTTTTCTTCATGATCTCGCTAACATGAACAGATCAAGACCAAAAGAACAAGGGAAAGATCCATTCTTTGGTTGTTAATGTGGTTAATCCCTCCCCCCCCCTAAATCTATTGTGTTCTTCAGGTGTTCTTCACCCTTTGAAACCCTATGAGAATGATTGATCATTGGGCCCATGATCCATGGTGCAATGATCCGAGACTGAAGTTTGTCATCTGTGATGGAATTATGAAGGTGTGACGGGAGTGCAGTAGGTAGGTGGAAACTTTTGGCGGAGGGCATAATGAATAGTGGGCTGCCGGAAGGGTGCCCGGAAGCGAGGGCAGCATGTGGCCCAGTGGGAGGTCAGGTTCCAGTGGGGCGCACAGTCATGATTCAGTAGGACTGCATCAGAGGAAGATCTTACAGCGGTGCAGGCCGCAAGCGGCATACAAGCATCGTGGTAGGAGGTTGTGGGGATAGTTGTGGCGGGATGTGACCTAAATCAGCATTAGAGGAGGACCCCATGGCAGCGGGGTCGTAGGACCAGGCAGACAAGGTGGTCCAGCCGCGTAACACAGTATGGCACCGCATTGGTCAGGGTATCCAGCTAGCCATGTGGTTGGGCGACTACATGGACCAAAGGGATGTGGACAGGGCGGTTCGCATCTGGTGAAGTAGAACTGGCTTGCAAGGCATGGGTCAAGCTAGAGAACTAGGATGCTTTAATGGCCCAATGGGTCTATCGGGCTGAGAAGGTTCAGTTCGGGTTGAACCGGGTCAGTTCGGCTGGACCGGGTCGGGTCGGATGGGCCGGGTTAGGCCATAACCAGACCAGACACTTTTTACTAAATTGGTTGTATATTTCAAATCGTGTGTCTATTTAATGAGTGTTTTGTGGCTTTGGGACCCTTGAGATGAGGTATTCCTTTTGAGATACTTTGATTTATTTTTATTGTAGTTGGTTTACGTCCTAATGGCTTGAGGAGTGGGTTCTCCTTGAATAAGTGCACTACGAGGGGAATCTTGTGGCTGGATGTGACTATAGGATCTTGGTAACTGTGTGAATTAGGGGTTGCATGACCCATTGAAACTTGTCTTCCATCAATGCTCTGTGCTCCATATATGGTATGTGTGTTATCGATGCTCCGTGAACCACCAATGCTCTGTGTGCCATCGATGTCCCGGGCACCATCGCCGCACTAGGCGCCATCAAAGCTCCATGTTCCATTGACACTTCATGCACTATCGATGATCTGTGATCCGTCAACACTTCTAGTGTCATATATATTGAGAGATCTGTGGAATACAACTGGAAATTCTTCTCTTCGTTTTTTATACTTATACTTGTATGAGCTGGCCCTATTGATTATACTTCATGTGTTTCCTTTGTGGTGTACTTTGTGTGTTTCCTTTGTGGTTTTGGGGTCCCTACTGAGTATTTTTTTACTCACCCCTACATGGGCTATGTCTGCACATGTTGTTTCTTATAATCATGATTGACGCTTAATGGATTCCTTGGTGAACCAGGGCTAGGTGGTTCTTAGAGAGAGGTTTGACAGATGAGGTGTGATTCAACGACTTTATATAGTTGTTTTTGTACCGACCCTTCAGGTAGGGTTTTCTACGAATGAGTTTTAGGAACTTGTTCATTCACTTTGGCATACTTTACTTTTGGTGATATTGTATTCTGGCCCTGTTTACTTTCCAGTTTTCTTATTGACGTACTCTGTTGTTGGTATCTTAGTGGTATGAATTCTTTTTTACTTAGTTTTTTTACATTTTATCATTTTGGGCTTGGAGATTTGTTCATGTGTATAGGTACTTCGGCAAATTCCTCCTATTTTTTGGATATGGCTACTCAGTTCTAGTCGCCATCCCCTAGCCTATCAAAGGTGGGCTTGGGGTAGTCATGACATGGGCCCCTCTAGGACAGGTCATGACAAAAATATATTTGTGTGTCATCTTGTTCTTTAATTTACAAAATTCAATTTATACACCCAGTACACTAATCTCGCTATATTGAATTTTTATATCTTATATCCACTGAATTGTACTTACTTTTTTTAATTACTTTGAAATTTTTGAGATTAACAATTCACCCTCCCCCTTCTTGTTTTTTCCATCACTACTTTTTGAGACTAAAAAAATGTCATCAGAGCAAGGATCTTATTGGGATATATTTTATATAATTACTTACCTTTTGGTGATTATAATATATTTTAAAATAATATATTTATTAAACCTTGAAATATCTAACGGGTATATTTTTTCAGTTATGGATAATCAAGAATTTTCAAACGGAATAAATTCACTGAGACCACTCAGGTCCAATAAAAATGACTATAGTTACTAGAAAAAAAGAATGGAATATTTTTTAAAGAAAATTGGTATTGAATACTAGACTATCTTATTGATATTTTATAAATTTCCTCAATTTGATATTGATTATTTGGTTGGTAATGATGTTGTTAAATACATTTTGAATTACAAAGTTATGAATTATATTTATTGTTTTATTAATAGATTTTTTTATTATATGTCTACTTGTAAAAATGTTTCTAACATTTAGATAATTCTACAAGTCACTCATCAAGGTACTGATAAGATAAAAAAAATATTTCCATGTAAAAGGAAGAATATCAATATTTGATGATGTTGGATAATGATACTATTGATTATGAGTATCATATATTCAAAAAGATTGTGAATAACATGGCTGCACATAAAGAGAATTTAAAGGATGAAGTTATAGTTGATAGGATTATGAGAGAACTTCCCCACAAATGGAATTCCATAAAATAATAAATTTAAGAAAGAAAGGATTTAATTTTATATTTTATGGATGATTTTATTAGTTCACTCTTATAGTATGATCTTAAATTGAAAAATATTGATCATGAGCCTAATGATAAAAAAGATGATTGTTTCTTCTAAAACTCTTATTAATTCATCTAATTCTTATTCTGTTGATATATATTTTGATCATAAGGATGATTTAACATGAATAGTTAATATATTTCATAGATAAATAAGGAAAAGGAGAGGATATAATAAGTGACCTAGAATGGAGAATAGAAGAGATGACCATTAGGGGGAAAATAAAGGTAACTATAATTCAAATTTCAATCCGTCGGATGTTACTTGTTTTGAATGTAGAAAGAAATGAAATATCAAACATAAATATATGAGGTTTAATAATTAAATAAAATATAAAAAATATAAGAAAAAGTATAAATGGTTAATGGATGAAATAAGGAGTAGTTGTGGATATTTAGATTCGTGTGGTAATTCGGATATAGAAAAAGAGTCCAATAACCTATGTTTGATGGCCAGTGTAAATGAGGTCAGTGATTCTGGTTTTGATTCAAATTATGATTTTGAATATATTAATCTCATTATAGATGATTTAAATTATATTTTTGATATGATTTTGAATGAGATTGAAAATATTACTTCCATATATAATAAGTTATGGAAAATTAAAAAAAATGGTTGAGTAGAATAATAATCTAACTCAATAAGTTGAAAATTTAAAGATATTTTATGAAGAGTTTTCAAAGATTATAGATGGAAATGGGGATAAAAGGGAATAGAATGATAATTTAAGGAATACCACTACCAACACCAAGGATAAGGTAAGTAATGATTTAGAGGTTGTTCAAAAGGATAATGAGAATCTCAAAGGTGAGATTAGAGGATGGATAAATCCCTTCTAAAATTTATGATTATAAGGAAGAGTTTGTAGGATCTTATAAAAATAAAAAGGATGATTATAACTAGAATTAATATGAACTAAATTTCATAAAGTGGGAAGGAAATGAAGCTCTATATGAACTACTTTTTGAAATTTAAAACTATAGGTGTTTCAATTGTTAATTATTTTAAATTTGTTTCATTTACACATTATTCTTATTAATTTTCTTTATGGTTTGTTCAGTGACCAGATTATAAGAAATATTTTATTTAAAAATCTACTTTAATTTCTAAAATTCCTAATAATTCCTCATTTTGGGTTCCAAAAAGATTTTATACAAATCTAGTCGGGCCTAATATTGTCTACATACCTAGGTAAAATGTTTTGGATTTATTAGTATACATGCATTAATTTTTTTATCCAATAGTATGCTAGAATTAACTATACTAATGTTTATATATTTTTATTATGTACAACTTTACTCTATTTATCTATTATGTACACAATATGTGATAAAAATTTATTTTAAATTCATTGAATATCTTATATTGATTCCTTGACAATATTTAACATGTTTTTTGGATCCTTGTGGTAAATTTATTATACAAAGAGAATTCACCATAGTTGGACCATACACTTTCATACTATTTTCAAGATGGAAATGCTTCAATTAAAGGGTAGTATGATTTCCTATTGTATTTTTCATTGTAACTTCTTGTCTAGTTTAAATAATTCTATATAAGTTAAGGGGGATTTTATAATTATTATTTATTATACATTATTATCTTATGAATGATTTATATTCCTTTATTGTTAATACATTCTCTTTATATTCTTAATGGGAACTTTTTATTTACTATGCTCATTTGATTAAAATAGGGGGAGTTTTTTTATCTTTTTTACATGGACCTTTTTTGGTTAATTAGTTTTATCCTATATTATAATTATTGTTTTTAACATGATTTTCACTATATAGTTTTATCTATTTTAAATTTTAAAAAAAAAAGAAAGAGAGATTTTTTGGGTTTTATAATTATCAAACTGAGGGAAATATTATGTGGTTTCCTAGTGATGTTACGATCCTCTGAATCGTGCTCGAGGTGAGATCATGTTAATGCCTACCAAATAAGCACTAGAAAAATCACAAAATGAGGAAATACCTGAATATGGGTATTATTTTCCACAAAAAATAAATAAATAAGATTATTATCGAAGATTTGTGAAGCCTTATAGAGACTCATGATCATGTGACCATTTCAAGGTCACATAAGGTCCCCACGCATGGCGCATCGCCCACAACTAGTCCCATGAGGCCCTCTTCAGAAAACCTATCTGTTCTTGCAAAGGCCCCCTAGAAAACCAAATGGGAACCCCCTGGCCGCATGGTTTTTCATTGGAAAGTGTCTGAAAAACCATCCAAAATCCTTTTAGAATAAATATGGATGACATTCTAAAGAAAGAGACCCATAGTGTTTATGTATTTCATGCACCAGGTCACCATTAGGAAGAATAAAATTCCTTCATGACATCTAAGAAATCTCACATGACCTCCAAGACTTCACCACATAAAATAAAGGAGATAATGGTAAGAAGATGAGAGGGGTTCAAGGTCACTAAAAGACATGAGATGTACACCCCGAGTGATCTGCAAGACATCGCGAGACCTCGGTGACATGTCCACCTCGCCTCATACAAAACCTCTGGTTTTTTGGACTCACTAGAAAAAAGTCCCCAAATATGTCTAGGCAACCCCGCAGTGCTCTAAGGATAAACGAATAGACTTGTCCACTACAATCTTGCACAATATCCATATGACTTATATTGGTCAAGCGAGACATCATCTAAAAATTGAGTAAAAATCATAGATACTAACCATTCCAACTTGCATGATCTCAGAACTTTTTAAAATAAAACAAAGAAGAAAAAAATGGAGGAGGAAAGAGGGGTTCACAGTTACTGAAAGACATGTGATGTGCCCTTGATGTCCCACAAGGCACCACGATCCCTCAGCGACATGAATTCCTTGTCTTACAAAATCCCTTTGGATTCTCATCCTCGTCTTCATAACATGGAATGCTTACACACCCCCATACGACCCATATTGTCCATGATACGCATCTCCAAAAAATAGAATAAATTCCCTCAGAAACACACATGTAACCTCGCATGAATCCCAAACTTTGTTACATCAAACATCAAGGATTAAAAGGGAGGAGTTGAGAGGTACTCGTGATCATTGAAAGGCGTGAAACATTCCCAGTGCACTCACAACACTATCCCATGATACCCTCAAAAAATTAACCCAATGTATCGTGAGTGTCTTCCCATAGGTATTTGAATCTTACAAAGGCCCTCAAACATGTCAATATAACAACATGGAGGTCTTTCAACACAGCCGCATGATCGAACAAGTCTTCGATAATTGGAAATAATCTGATGAAGGATTCATTAATTAAGGATACTCGTGATCACTGAAAATAAAGTAGTGTGCTTTAAGTATCCCATGGTAGAGACTCGTGAAACCATGTGGTGGTAGGCCCCTTTGCCGACTTCAACCTGAACTTGTGTCAGATATGCTACACAAATCAACAAGTATCAGGGGTGGAGATGACTACAAATTCCCCACCCCAACATGAAGAATGGGTTGTATTTTTGATCGACCAAATGATCAGGCTCTATAGGATTCGGCTCTTGACTTATCCGGACATCTCGGGGCAATTCATCACACGATCGTCCAACTTTCCATCAGGTAATATACCTGCGGTAAGCTATAGTAGTTATGCGCTAGACATAAAGTGAATCACATGATCACTAATAGATTACATGGAGGACTTTTAGTAGGACATGCGAAGAACATACCACGTGTCCTCCAAATCACACGATACTCAAAGAAACTGACACTGAAGAAAACCAAGTCATTCTCAATACAAGGGTTAGAACCAAGATTAGAGTCAAAAGGCTTAACCAAAATACATACTCTCTGCCCATCATTAACTTCATGTTTGTCATCTAAAGACATTAGATAGCACTGGGGAACGTTTCCCAAATTTCAAGACACTACTTTGGCATGTCATATGGGACACACAAAGTCCTCTAAACATGTTAGGACATATCATACTGTGCCCCTATGGGTGCCGCTTCGATCTTGTGAACCCTTTGGGTTTATCACCCAAGACTTGAGACATCCTTCAGACACATTGCCTAACTCATATAACAATATCTTCTCATTTTAGCTGAGTCTCACAAAATCATATGGGCATGAAAACCCATCCACCGCAACACACTTTTCTCACATTAACTGAGACTCGCAATTCCCCCCAAACATGTTTTCGAGGTCTCACGGTGTCTCCTAGAGGTGTTATTCAAGACACACGACACCCCTTGGGCTATGCCACACTAACTCCCATGACATCCTCCATATTTCTCAAGACAGATCATGCGATTACCCACAGGACATGCCAACTAGGTCTTGCAACATCTTCTAGACAAGAAGGATAGATCAGCAGGGTATCCCAGAATTTGACAATGTTGTCTGTCCTTGGCATGTAAGCCCCAATCAATAGGTAATCCTCAATGTGTAATACCTGACGAAAATCCAACTATGATGAATATGATTTCTACCATATTCTGGATATGTAGGCCACCTCCTTCTGAGGCTTGAGCTCCATATTGATCATCCATGGAGGGACCAGCATATGAGTCCCTTATCCAAAGTAATGACATTGATTACTTTCTATCCTTTGTTTCTCACAAACGAGCATAGATCAGATGGGATTAGGTAGTTGCAATGGTCATGTAATCTACGTTATAAACCCCTGTAATAGTATAGGGTAACCTCAGTGTGTAATCCCCATGTGATTCTTTAAAAAATAGAATGTACAATCGAAAAATATAGGTAACTCCACATACATACTCCTAACGGTCAGAGAAAGCCTCTTATTTTCTTTCATATTTAATGAATAATGAATCAAAGAATCTCCCCAAGTAGGATTCAAACCTAAGACCAGTCAGTTAACAGCCGACCACTCTACTACTGAGCTACTGAGGAAAAATGGTAGATTGGATCAAATATAGTGAATTCCTCAACCCAACCCATATGACTCTTCCTTCTTAACTCCTAGAATTTTTTAGTTAGTCTCCTCATTATTTTCATTATTGAATGAGGTAACTCAAATAAGAAATTGGGCTCTATTTCTTTCTTAATATACCATATATAATAGATATTCATTAATAGAAGCTGAAAAATCATCATATATATAATCATATATAATAATCCATAATTTGTACATAGAAAAGGGAGGTTTGTGATGATTTATCAATAGGTTATTCTAGTTTTACAGATATGGTAGTATGGGTTCATTTCACCATCCTTGTTTTGCCATGAGTTTCCAGTTATTAAGATCATGGTAGAGTAGCTTGGTAGCTCGAAAGGCTCATAACCTTGAGGTTACAGGTTCAAATCCCGTCTCTGAAAAAATGACCCAATCATGAAATTTAGGTTTTCCTTTATCTTTGTTGTGTGGTAATAAAAAAGTTAATATAACCACTAAACTACTCCATTCAAATTCCACCCATATGGAGGTGAATATATTTGAATATCATTTTGCTCACTCTAGGCGGACAGCGGGAATCGAACCCACGTCTTCTCCTTGGTAAAGAGATATTTTACCATTCGACCATATCCGCTTTTTTTATTTTTTTTCATTTTGTATCTTGATATAAAATAACTAAATGAAATATTTTTGGATTTAATTCCCCATACATCAATATGAATTTTCAATTTCAATAATAATTATTCATATTCATATATTCAATTTATATATTCACATATAATTCATATATTCAAATATATATATATAATAAAATATATATATATATATATAATAATATATATATATATATAATATAATATAACATAATATATAATATAATATAATATAATATAATATAATTATAAAATTATAATAAAATAATAAAATAAAATAATACTTAATAATATAATAAAATAATATAATCAAATATTAAAAATATAATAAAATATTAAAAAAATATTAAATAAAATATTGATAAAGTTGAAACCACTAAGAGAACACCCAAAAATTTATTGGGTATGGTTGGAGATAGAGGGAATTGAACCCTCAAGATTTCTAAAATCAACGGATTTTTCTCTCACTATAAATTTCATTTTTATCGATATTATATATTCTATATAGAATGGGACTCTATCTTTATTCTTTTCATACATGTCCAAGTGATGGAAAATTAAAAATATCTTTTAAATATTTATCTGGTTTGTTAAATTTTTTGGAAATGATACAACGATATCTTCCTTTGTCCATGATACATTTATATAATAAAAAAAATTGGAGATCCACTATGAAATGCGATCTTTTCATAGGCGGTTGTTGATTTCGATCTAATCAGTATATCAAATTGAATATAGAAACATGAGTTTAATTAGTCTATTTGTTAGTGAACAAGGCAAAATAATCTCTAGATGAATGAATAGATTGACCTTGAAATGACAAATATTCATTACTATTGCTATAAAACAATACAGGTGGTGCATGACTGTCATCAGCTCATGTTGTAAGGTGTTGGGTTGAGTCCCACAGTGAGCACAACCCTCATGTTTAGTTGCCTCCATTAAGGTTGGAACCCTGAGCATACTTCTGGTGATAATTTAAAGGAAGGTGAGGATGATTTCAATTCATCATAACCTTATTCCCTGAAGTTGTAACAAGGTAGCCATATTGGAAGGTGGGAATGGATCACCTCCTTTTCAAGGAGAGATAATTCTTGTTGGGTATTTTGGTTTGACACTGCTTCACACCCAAAAAGCAGGCGATGTCTGAGTTCAACTTAGTGTATATGGAAGTCTTCCTTCGTTTCTCAATGGTGAAGTATGACCCAAGCTCATGAGCTTCTTATGATCCATGGAATTGGGTCCATGAATTTAAGAAATAGTGAGAATGATTGATCTCTCTGAATATCTCTCTCAATTTGAAAACCTAGTATTTGAATGGATGTCCTTTCATGAATTCCTCTAAAATTGCATTGATTGATCATAAATATTTTATTTCCATTGGAATTTGGTTATCATTCATATACGAGGATTCCCGCTAAGCATCTATGGCTGAATGGTGAAAGCGCCCACTAGTTCATATCGGCAATAGGTCTAAAAAGGATCTAAAAATATCAAATAAAGATATTTATACCCAATCAAAGTTAGGAACCATGCAATATATGTTGGGAAAAGATTCCATTTTGAGAGAGTTGAGAAATTACTTTGCTATAGATCGGATTCTATAGAGTTCACTTCAACACAACATAGGTCCTCAAAAGGATCTCAGAGACCCACCAAAGCATGAGGGAGCTTGACTGCAAGACCCATCAGTCAAGTAGGGATTAAAGTCAGCCTTAGTGATCTGATGGTGCTGAGTGGAAGGGTCTTCTCTCAATGGATAAAAGTTACTCTAGGGATAACAGGCTCGAGGAAACCTTTGTGTGCCTCTTTTACCTTTTGAGAGGCCTACACACCATAGAAACTGTCTACCTGAGACTGTCCCTTGGCTCGTAGGTCCTGAAACAGGGTTAGAATTCTAGCTCTTCCAAAGTGGTATCTCACAGATGGCTCCCCCCCCAAAGAAGGATGCCTTATTCTCCCTCCACCTAAGTTGTGCAGGAAAGGACCAAAACCAATCCTAGGGAACGGTGAAGCTTTATAGGGTCTTTCTGTCTAGGTCCAAGGATTCCGCATCTTCACAAACATGTCTATTTCAATGAGCATCTCTCCAAGACAGCTCTCATATCGCTACACCTTTTGAGTGGGTCAGAACTTACCCAACAAGGAATTTTACTACCTTAGGACCATTATAGTTATGACCACCATTCACCAGGGCTTTGGTCGCCAACTCCCCTGTCATCTGGTCACCCACTTCATTGACCTTCTGGCACTGGTTAGGCATCAACCCTCATACATGGTATTACAATTTTACAGATACCTGTGTTTTTGGTAAAAAGTCACTCGGGCCTGGTCACTGCGACCTCCTTTATGAGGAGGCACCCCTTATCCCAAAGTTATGGGGATATTTTTTTGAGTTTCATAGAGAGAAGATGAATAGAATAGAGTCCTTGGGTTTCCAAAATCATGTAATAATAACAATCATAAGTGCTTCGAATCATTTCTATTTTAATCAGACCTATTCTAAAAAGTCGACATTTTTCGAATGGTTTGTTAATGAAAAAGTTTGAGAAAACCTCTTCAATTCTATTCATCTTCTTTATTTCATTCTTGTGGATCTGACATTAACTATGGGAATACCATTATTGTTTCTTTGATCAAAGAATCAGTCCCCCATATGCCCCTATAATGATCAGAAATAGTACAAGTAGTGATAGTCTGTACTTGTGAAGAAATACAAAGTGAAAATGGTATGAAAATATGATCTGATGAGAATGTGGTAGTTTTCATTGATCAAGAAGTAAATCCAAAAGGACTCAGCACCATCAGATCACTAAGGATGAATTCCATCCCTGCTTGATGGGTGGGTCTTTCGGTCAAGCTCCCATTTGCCTTTGTAATCAAGGGCCAATTCATCTATCCTGAGTAAAACTTTGCGCACCTCCATTACCTTTTGGTAGACCTACGCCCCATAGATTACAAATTCATACTGAGAAGCATTTTTAGAAGCTCAAACCCTTTTCCTCATCATTCAATTACAATCACCAATCCAGAATTCCAGAATGAATTTTAATATAATAAAATTTTACCATATATAACACAGAATTTATCTATTGATTTATTCTAATCTAGCTTCTTGGTCTATCATTATACCTCGAGAAGTAGAAAGAATGTAAATCCCCATCCCTCCTAAAATTATATGAATTTGTTGATAGTTAAAATAGATTCATAGACTAGGAAGGCTGATCTATTTTAAATTGTTAATAATGATTCTTCTATGTGAATGCTTTTTTCTATTCTTTCTATGTCTCAAGATTAAAACCAAAAATTTTTTTCTTTACTGATGTTTTCTCACGTTTTCGATAAAACCTTCTTGTAAAAGTATTTTAGCAATGTTTTTGGTAATGCTATTAGATTCAACTCAAACTATTTATTTTTTATTCATCTCAGCATTTCTTATCGAGGTGATTATAGCAGCAAGAGTGTCCCTCACCATGATGAAAAAATTGATTGATGATAGTAATAATTCTAAAAAATCAAGAGGGCTCATTCTTATGTGTTTTTTATCATTATAGGCTTATTGAATTTTCTCTATTCCCTATTTTGTTTATTTTTGGTAAATTTTTGGTTTTACATTAAATAATACTAACCTTAACCTTGTATGAATGAAATTATATTGTTAAGACCCTATCAATCGATTAAAACCTTAGATTCATACTAAAACCACCATGAAGATCTCCATATCCAAGCCAAGTAAACTAAACAAGGATTCCCTGAGCAAGAAACATTGTCTCATCACTTATTCAAATAATAATGATTTTTATTTTGGTAAATTTGGTAAATAATCATTATATATGAATAGAAAGAATACAAATCCTTCCATATCTAGAAACCTTTTTCAAAATTATTTTTTTGGAGTCCGTCTGCTGATAGTTATAATAATAAGTATGAATCATAGTTAAAATATTTTTTTATGGACCTATTTTTTATGGACCTATTCTATTTCCTATTATGTGTTTTAGATAATACTAGAATCAATATCTGACATAGGTAGTACTTTTGATAGAAAAAAAATCAAGGATGCGTAGGATGCCTCCCTAAGTCCTAAGATCTATACCAAACATCCCAAGTAGTATCCTAATATACAACTCCCATACCCATACGCCATGAGAATGATCATTTGCTACCCCTTGTTTCTCACCATGAGCATGGATCACATGGACTTTGGGGGATGTAATGAACACCTCACTAGCATCATAGATCTCCGACATCGAGAGAAGACTCGGTGTATAAGCCCTAACATAAAGCGAACTATGAAGACTATGATTCCTATCATATTCAGGATATGTAGGCCACCTCCCTATGAGGCTCGAGCTCTATATTGATCATCCATGGAGGGACCAGCATACGAGTCCCTTGTCCAAAGAAATAACATTGGGTACTTTCTATCCCTTTTTTCTCACACTGATCATCGATCAAGTGAGCTTATGAAGTTTCGGTAATCATGTCATTTATACCATGAGTCTCCATAATGACATGGGTGACCCCAATATATAATCCCTAAAAGAATTAACTATGACAACTTTGATTCTCTCTATATTCAGGATATGTAGGGTGTACCTTGGGGACCCAACCTTGAAGGTGTCCTATATCACCGATATAAGTCCTCCCACATGACATAAAACTACACAAGTAAATCGAACTATATAAGTTTTTATTCCAGCAATAACCAGGATATGTAGGATGTATCATAATGGCTCAATCCCATCCTCAGAATATCAATTGCCTCCTCATATGGGAGCATGTTCTGAAGCACTTGGTTATATGGTTTCAGTATATAAACAATTTTTTTTACAATATAATGGTGAAGAACCTTGGACACATATGGATTGACTCGCCCGAGAGATCTCAATCTTTTTCATATAAAAAATTGACTTAAAGTCATTTCTTTAGGGTAACCGGTCCTGTATCAGGATTATGAATAAATTAATGAACATATATTAAATCTATAATAGATTCCTTTAGTATGTAACAATTCCCCCCAAAAAAGGTGTGATAAGCCCGACCTCCCATACTCTCGACCAAAGCGAGTCCCTAAGAGTCGTTGGGCCTAAAAATCCAAATGACCACCATCCTTTAGAAATCAGGTCTGTAACTAGCTACGGATAGGGGAACCATTGGTATTTTTAGGGAAACGTGACAATGGTAACGTGATGAGAGAAACCCATTCCATGCCATATTTTCTAATGAAACAAAAATGGAGAACCCGGCGTGAATCTCTCTAATGATAAAACGGTAGGGTTATAATGTGTCATGACAGTTTTTTTTGAAAACCCTATACAAAAAAAGAAATAAGATAGGAATAATATTTCAAATTATCCTCTACATTTAGGGTTCTCATAAGTCCATCCTCATTTTGATAAGTCCAAATGAGTGGAATGGATGAATCAATAATAAAAGAGAAAATGATTTAACCATGAATATCTGATTAAGAATATTATGTCTACGATAGTTAATTGATTAGTAACCTTGTTATTTTTCATATTTATAATTGTAGTTATTGCTTCAGTATCCCAATTTGAGATGATTTTTTCATTATCTATCCTTTGTTACAGCAAATTGTCTGCAACTGCAACTTCCTCACCTCACAAAAAAAATCTCAAATTCACAAAAACACCAATGATAGGTGAAGAATGTGATGGTTTGGGAGTACCACTGATATGGTATTGTCCTAACTATGGATGATACCCGTAAATTCATCCATATGTGATAGTCATCATGTCCACATATCCCAAGAAAGGGTTCTCTAGAACCTGTGGCCCGCATCGCCATAACCAACAGCTTCAGAAGCTTATCCTCAAAGTGCGATAACTTCCACCTTCCATAACTGAGGAAGGAAGACTAGTAATCTGGATACGACTCCCTTCAGGTTCAGGACCCACTTGGGAGGGCTCCTGCTAACCTTCCTCATCGACACCATCCTTTCGGTACCCCTCAGTCACCTGTTGAAGGTACAACCCAATACATATCACCCTCTGACGCCCATGCACGGGTTGCAAGGAAAACTCATCAAAGGAGAAAGGTTTAAGATATCAAGAAGAGGGTTTATATCCCCACTCCCACAGATGATGACTGCCTTCATACTCAGATAGGGACCAACCAGCAAACTCATATCCTTGATCGCTCTGAATAAGTCTGCTGGCATATTCCCAAAGCAAGAATGGGGGACTTATATTCATATCCCTGTATATGAAGCCCATAAGCATACTCCCCCTACTAATCATCCTCATAATAACACTAATAAGATAAAATATATTTAAATATTAATGTATGGTGACTTGGTTTTATCACTAGATTCCTCCCCTATGAGATCCCTTAGGTTAGTCACTCACCATCGAAATTGTTTCATATCATAAGGAAATAGAACAAGGAGAGAAAATTATAAATAATATAGAGATAAATTCTTTATTATAATATGAATAATGCAATTTATAAATGAATAAAATACAATAGAAAACTCATACCAATTTCATGACTCCCCTCTAGAAAACCATCTCTCTATAGCAGAGGAGATAAAATATATAAATAGGCAATGGGGACTTCTACATGTTCATGAAATCACACCACATGAGATGATAGTAGGTACTAAAATGTTTCCACATGATATCAAGTTTACAATTCTTATCTAAATTTTAAGTCTTCTTTTGAATTATACCCCTGTCTTCAAACTTTCCTTATTTTCCTTTGAGTTTCAATCTATGGTCAATGAATTTATCTTAAATAGTTTAAAATTTCAGGGTATATTCTATAGTTCAGCAAGAATCTCCATAGTGTAATCACCACTAAAAAGGAAGTGATTATAAATTTCCATACATCCTCTTTGTGGTGTAACTTATTTTTTTAGATATATAACTTTGACACAAATATCTCCAAGTGTAATGTTATTATTTATCTCTTATTCTGGAAATATTTTCTCACATATCTGATTAAAAAAATATTATTTATGACCCTTCCCTTAAAATAAGTTACCTATTGGCCCAACAATAAATGAAAATGTGTTATTCTTCTCAAAAATTATCTCACACATGGAAAATAGGTTACATATCATTTCAATTAAAAGTAAAATATGTCACACTTGGATAAAAAATGTTACGGATCATTAAATATATTAATCATGATAATAAAAATGTTATGTATCCTAGATATATTATATATCCACTCTAAATATTGAAAAATATGTTGCATATCCATTAAAATATATTATGCATGTACTCTAGCTCTAAAAAATTAACTTAAATAAGAACTAGAGGAAAAGTAAAATATGTCACAAACCTCAACTACCTTTTAAAGATATATTACACATGGGGATAAAATTATTATATATCCAAGACTTTTCAAAATTTATAATATTCTACTTAGAATATATTACGTATTATATATTATACCTAAAATTATCCCAAAATTCCTCACAAATACTTTAAATAACACTTTGACCTAAAAAATAAAATAAAAATGGGGATTTTACAAATAATTCCATGATTGAATAAAAATAATTAATAATTAATAATTAATTCAATTTCATAATAAATCCCAATTTATTCCTAAAAACTAAAAAAATTACAATTACCCAAAAAACATGAAAATAGTTGGATTTAATCATTAAAATACAGATTTAAAATAATTAGAATATTAACCATGTCAATACTCCTCTTTGAATAGGTGTGAAAACTCTGACCAGGGTAAAGTAGCCTCCCTAGGAGTCTATGTAATCAATGATCACCAATTCATATTGTTTAATGAATAATACTTATGGAAATAATATCTATATAATTAGTGACTGTCGGAACTAGATGGAAAATATGTGTAACAGACTCTAGATATTCCTCTTCTGCCTGAGCATCTAGGTCACCCCCAAACATAGAAGGTGTCTACCTATGTAACTATTGAATTATACTCATTCTATGAGTAATATCTTCCTAATATATAAGTACCACTATTTTTTGTGGATAGGTATTATCTCTACTCAACTAGTGGTGGATCAACTCTCTACTCCATCAGTAGGAGAAAAAACTCCCTATCAAGTCCCTAAACTAAAGCCTCATCACTCAACTGGTCAGTTTCTAGGGGATGAATTGAAATCATGGGATCAAGATTACCCTTCCTCTATAGATGAGTTGGGTTACTATGGGTTGGTATCTAGAATTTAACAAGATTAACCCTTGGTTATTCAAATAATATCTAGAAAATATCACTTTATAAATCATGAATGTATACACAACTGATATGATACATGATGCATATATTGTCCCATTAAAACATAAAACTAATTTCTTGAAGTTCTAAGTCAATTAATATGTTATCAAAGTCCCATTAAAATTTTATGTTGGCCTCCCTCACCAATCACTGAGTTCCCTAATCTGATAACAGAACTCAATATCCCTTAACATTGTTTCCTTAAGTATCAAAAACCAATAATTACAATAATAATAACTCAAAACTACATCCCTAAGACTTGAAACTCACTCTGATGTCATTCTGAGATAACCCAAACCACAATCATCAAGAAGGTAAAAGACACATTTGGAAGTCCAAGGCCTATGAACCAATAAATATCCATATATTTCCAGAATAAGGTGTGCAATAATTAAACCCCGAGAAATAAATAAAATAACTAAGGTAAAACATACATGTGTCATCAGTAAATATCCCAAAAATGTAACATAACTCGAAATCCAATAAATAGGACTAAGAAAAAATTTTCAACATCCCATAATAAATCCCAACATTAAAATAATTTAGTAGAAGTACTTCACATAACACCAACAATAACATGAGCACCTCCATAAATGAACACTACTAAGCTCCCATATGTACTAATTTTGTGTCCTCTAAGACCACTGCTAAACTATGTATCATCTATATAGACTCAATATGTGTGGGAACAAGGATCAAGCAGGGTGAGTATAAATATACCCAATATAATTCCCCAAAAACACAAGAGGAAGGAAATACAGATGATCATATCATCAAAATAATCTCAAATATTTTTTTAAGGTAAGAAGTAGCTAAGTTTAAGTAGTTCAATCATGATAGATCATCTATATAGAATATCGATTCTAGAAAGGAACTTTAAGTCCCCAAATCACTTAAACCAACTCATATCAATCACCTGAACAATATCCCTCAGTAGTAGGAGTAATAGGGTAATCATTCTTTGATGAAGATTACACTAATCAAGGGAGCTATAAACCCCTATAGAGGACCCACATCTTAGTGTGTGTAGTTTGTATCGATTGATAGGGTTACCTGATGTAGGAGTGAAGGTCTTATTCCCCATCACTATGGAAGGGTTATATACTCCACTAAATATTTGGAGGATTCATTCTCTAGAGGTAGTATACTTCTAGGAGGTTCACCAACCCCATGGTTACTCTAACCATCTACCAACACCTTTTTTAATATCTATAAAGCTACATAAACTCCACCTAATATAATTCATTTTATATAAACCCTAGATGACAAAGCTATATATACCATTGCATTATACATGAAAAAAATACTCATAATGGACTACTGATACATCTAAAATTGATACCAGGGTGGAAAGATATGAATTGTACTAGAAGATACCTCATAAAAAAGTGTCCCTATAGGGTACATGAGATGTAGATTACTCAAAAAAATTTGGTCATATATTATTGATTCCCAATCCATATCGTGTATCTAAGTACATGACATGTAAGGTCGGTTGGGTTGGAAGGTGTGTATTCTAGGTACATATCAAGTTACCTTAACAGTTGTGCATAACGTCTCTATGTAATACATTGCATGTAGGTCCTACATAGCTACTTGACATCAAAATCCTATATATTTTAAGTCACCCTTACCAAAATATATAATGTGTGTGACATGGAATGCAATGTGTGAGTCCGATGAATATACCTGGAATATACACGAATTACATACAGAGTCACTCGACCCAGCAATACATGGTGTGTGACCCAAATTCAAATATCATGGGATATTTATAGAACTATGTAACCTTAGTTTCACTAATCATGAGCTACATGACATATATCCCAATGTATTACACATAATATAGTCATATATTTTGATTATGCATCAAAATAAACTCTATAAATTGTGTCATATAATCTGCCTCTATCCTCACATATTTTGAAAACCCACCGCTAAAATGGTCACCTACTCTTATTAGTGGTGTTTTCACATAAATTATAGTAAGGTTAAAAAATTATAGGTGGTTGTTTTATAGGGGGTTTAAGCCCCTTCTAAAATTTTTACCGAAAAATTAATTGAAATTGCATCTAATTAATTTTTTTAAAAAAAATCATATATATTTAGAGGAAAATTTCGAACTACCTCTTAATTAGACAATTATTTTTAAAAAATATCTGCAGGCACTTTCTCTCTTTGCACAACCTAGCACCCAATGATTTTTGAACCTAGGTTCCTTCTACATTAGCACGCATTCCTAACCACTCTATTGCATGATATATTTGTAAGTAAAATATGAATGTATATATATGTGTGTGTGTGTGTGTGTATTTTTATATAAATATATTTACAAATACATTTATATTGAACACAAAAACAAAGGATTATTTAAAAATTTATTTGTATATACATGTTTTGTGTGTGTGTGTGTGTGAATATAATATATCTATATATTTACTTTATTAACATGAGTGTGTTTATTTAATGTCTTTATAAATATACTTAGATAATATATATATAATGTATATAAATAAAAATATATAATTATATATTAAATACATTTATATTATATATAGATATATATATTTATCCAATATATATGTTTATATAGTATATTATATTTTTATGTGATATTATATATGTTTATATTATATACAAATATATATATATATATAATATACACATAATATATTATTCATATTATATATACATGATTTATTATGTGTGTGTGTGTAAGTATTTGTATAATCGATTTTATTATTAAATATATTTTTATATTACAAAAATTATAGGGGGTTTTATGAGATGAATTTATTAAAATCAATATATTATATATTTATATTATTTATTTATGTGTCTATATTATAATTTATATTAATTAGTGATATTAAATATATTCATATTTAAATTTATAATATATTAAATATAATTCTATACAAATAAATATATATTAAATATTTATGCATACATATATTTATATATACAATATATAATAAAAAAATATTAAATACATTCATATAATTTATTTATATAAATATATATCTATATAATATGTTTATATATTGTATTTAAATGCATTTATATAATACATTTGTACAATATATACAAATATATATGTTATTATATATATACATATATATATATTATGAAATTTGGTTCTTTAAATAATTTTGATGGGGTTTTGAACCCCCTCTATTTTTTTAAAAATGATTATATTTTAGTAGTGGTCATGCCAAAAGCACTACTAAATATTAATTTAGCAGTATTTTTGACATAATCGCCTCTAAAATATTACTGTTTTTTGGAAAAAAAATTAGAAGGGGGTTCAAAACCCCTTCTGATGGTAAGATTTTAGGGGGGTTTCAACCACCTTTAATCTCATAGATTATCGATGATTTTGAACCCCCTATAAATTTTTATTATTATTATATTTAAACAACTTATATTTTAGCAATGTTTTTTCATAGCTATCATTAATTAATGTCGAAATTTAATTTAGAGGAGGTTTTTCATAACCTCATCTAAATAACTGCTACTAATCTTCTCTAATTTTGTGGTGTTGGTTTGTTACCAACCATCGAACCATGCCCAAAACCCATCTCTTCTATGTTTACATATGCCTGAACATGTGTATCTATATCCAACCTTCATTGTAACATCATATAACCATGATCTATTTAAATTATAAAGAATAAGTGGGAAATAATCAAGATATTGGTGATTAGTGGAATATTTAACCAACCAAGAATGGGTCCCCATTTAGGTTAATTGAATAATTTGATAATGAGAAAGGAATAAATTTTATAATCATGTAGGAAACCTATCATTGGGATGATCAACATTGTAAAGCTTTAATTTATCAAAGTTTAATTTTTCAATGATAAATATGAATAATAATAATCCTCAATATGATCAAACCCTGTTAGAAAAATTAGCCTTGTAAATTTATCAAAATAAAAACCTTAGTAAACATAGAGGTTGTGTCCTCATGTTAAAACAATTATAAAAATTAAATAATTGTTTATTATCCTGGTTCACATGATTAAGGAATCTGAATTGTTAAAATATAAATTTAATACAATGAGAAAAAAATTCAAATTAATATTTTGGTCAAGTATTTTTATAAATATTAAATTTTTTATCATATATTCCCATCCTATATTATTAATAAAAAAATTAAAAAATAATTTAAATAGAAACATAATTAATTAAATTATGAAATTCAATTATTCATTATACATGTGATAAGATTAATTTAAAATAATAATTATATATTTTCAAATATTTTCCTCATGAATAAGAAAGTTATTACTATCAGTTAAACTTTAATCATGTTCATCATTGGTGAATCTCATTTTAGAATAAGATAATTTGAATAGTTAATAATGAGGTTAACATAATAATTAAAATTATTATCTCAATGGTAATATTCCATCACTTCAATGATTTGGTCTCCATATATTCTCATTGTCACCACCATCATAAAGAACATGAAGAACGCCCTCATTGTTCTGAGAGAGAGTGAGAGATAGATAGATTTCCATAAAATGATTCTTCCACCGCTAGAAATAAAAGCGAGGGGGAGATATGGTGGAACTAAATTACTAGAAATAATTAATATTTCCATAATGTTATATTTTGATTCCTATGTTGATTTACATTTATGATTTACACCATAAATGAATGGTCAAACCCCCTTTTAGATATTCCTATATAGAATATTCTAATGGGTTAATTAAACACCACAAGTACACATGTGTGTTATTCCACCATTCCATAATAAAATTAATATATTATTCTATTTTGATAATAAATTATTTAAAATAAATATTTTTAATTCTCAGTCCCATGTTTCAATGACTATGCAAAAAAAATTATACATATCCTAGGAAAAGGACCTCATTTTAGACACAATCATGGTGTCAACATTTTGATACGAGACACTTTGTAAGAGATATTAAATGTTTTCACATGTATGGATAAAAATAATACTATATTATATATATATATATATATTTATATATTTAAGTCCCACAAAACAAGAATAAATAAATTGGCTTTTCGACCGCCTTTAAAAATATTATTTTAGATATTCAAAGGTATTTAGGAAAAAAATGGATCACAGCATAATATGAGTGAATTAATTGATAAAATAAATAAAATACTTATCTTTATTAGGAAATTTCCTCCTCATAGATTCATAAACATCCGAATGAAGAAGCTCTAATAGTTGAGACATTTGAATCACCACTTTCTTGTGTGAAGAATTAACAATATTCCCTTTTCGTAAATAAATTACACTTAATTTATTTCTCTATTCAGAATCAGTACATATTGAAATTCTTAACTTGGGTAAGTTTTATAATATTATTTTGATCATTATTTCTAAGTGTTTAATTCCATAATTTATTTTCTTCTTTCAATATTAGATAGAATGAATTTTTATCATCACCAACCTAGAATAATTTGTCTCATGTTTATCATCATCTATTCAAAACACATCTATATTTCAACCTCTTCACCAATAAATCATCCTTTTAAAATAAATGCATCATTAACTTAATAAAATAATTGAGAAAAACTTAATAAGTTTTGTTTCAACCCATCTATAAATAAGGATTTCTTCAACTTAATCTTATCTTATCCAATGACGGTTGAACCAAATCCTTCCAAAGGTCACTTCTCCTTCCATTCACTTCTAAATATCATTCAAGATATTTAAGTATTATTATATATATAAATAACATCCATTATCCAAAATCCATGTATATTCCTTTTGAGATGCTTTAAGTTCCACTTAAACAACTAGCGGTTTCTCCTTTGCTTTTTGTGTCTTATTCTGAGACTTTTAAGTATTGTAATTAAAAATTAGTTGGGCATGTAGAATAGTGATACATCCTTTAGTAAGTTGAATAAATTTTCCAAACCTTACATAAATATCCTCTAATTATTGAGACTTATTTTCAATCTTCAATCTAGAATTTTTATATTGTTTCTAAACTTTTCTTCTTTTAGTATGATAAATCTACCTCAAACTCATCCTTCTATACATTTTAGATTCATAGTGATATTGGTAATTAAGAAAAAAATATTCTTATCATGTTCCTAAGGCCTCAACAATACCATTAGTATCCATAAAATAAATAGTTTTCTTTATAAACTATTTTTTTCTAACTTATGTTGTCTACTCTTATTCCATATCTCAGTCATTAAATTTTGATGTTATTATTAAAAAAAATTATATTGAACCCCCAACACTTTTTTCTTTATTCTAATATTATTTATTAATTTTTAATGATCACCATTTATTATAGTTTTCTCATTTCATTTTTCATTCCTAGAATTTCTATATTTTTAAGAATTGTCTTTCTTTTATACAAATTTGATTTTCTCTACCTATATCTTTGAATCATCCTTTTCAATTGTATTCTTCAAAAAAAAAATTGGAAATTTTACGATTAAATTTTTAATATTTCTATTCTTGAAACACTTATGTTGAATTTTTCCCATATATTTTCCTTTTCCTCATCTCGTGATTCCTAAAATAAATGACAAGATATTATCAAACTTAATTTTAGTATTTTCCTCTTTATCAGAATCCTATTATTATTTGATAACTTGTTTATTTTTATTATCTTATTTTAATGGTTTAAAGGATATTTCCTCATCATATTTACTCTTCTTCTTGGAATCAATTCCTTTATAAATTTTATAATTAATTGATATGTTAGGTATATCATCCAATAGAAGTGTGTTAGAATTCAAATATTCAAGCACTAATACCTTTTCATATATTTTACAAGTAAGATGTGTAGTATCTTTTAAACAATCATAGAATATTCTATATTTTCAATAAAATATCTAATAGTGCTTACCACTTCATTTACACTTATGAAGAAGTCAATAATAGATTCATAATCATGTATTTGAATATCTTCATATTCCAAGTTCCAAATATGAAATTTTTCTTCTTTCACCTTTGAATTTCCTTTATAAATTTTCTCTAACTTTTCCAAAATATATTTTTTATTAAAATATCCTTGAATTTAATAAATTTCTTCTCTAAAAGTGATTTTATAATTTAATTAAGAGAACATCCATAATTCTCAATATTCTCTTGATCAATTATGGTCATATTTATATTTTCAGCATGAGGGAAATTCCCATTTATTATCACTTCAGGCACATCCAATCTAATGGATAATAGGTATGGAAACATTTTATCTTTCAAAATATAATAATTATTCCCATAAAGAATCATAATTACCTTTTTATTCATATAATTAATATGATCTCTTATAAACACAAAAATTATTAATCAAATAAACTTCAAAATAGAGGATCCACTTTTCAAAAAATGCTAAACAACTAATACATATTCAAAGGAATCCATGAACTAATACCAATTAAAATAGCCCAAGAATAGTATGAATTCACTAATAGAGGGTTGAATTAGTAAATTATTTATCTCTTTTATATTCCATATAGTAATAAACTTCATCACTTTTTAGAGTGACATAACTAGAAAAAAATGTTATATTTAGGGGCATGACATGTGGCTATAGTGGGTTTGACATAAAAGTTGGTCCATATAGAGAATAAATAACCAAGGGTTGTGAATTTGGATATTAGTGTGTCTATATAGACCCTATATCCATGAAAAAATTTCCCATGAAAATATTTTAGTCCATGTGGACCAACTTATATCCCTGGTAATCCACCTATGGTTTTAAGATGGGGGAAATTTTCATCATTGGGTTTGGAACCCAGATCTTGCAACTACAACTCCACATAATCTACCACTACACTATGAGACTTATTTTACATTTAAATAAATATTATATATATGTGCGTGTGTGATAAATAATTTATAAACATATTTTATTATTGTTAAATTAATAATAATATAGGTTCTATTTTAGGGACCTATAACCATGAGAAAACATGTTTATGTCTATAAGTACCCTATATTCATGGGAAAATATTCCCATGGGTATAGGTCCTCACAATGAGACCCTAAATCCATGGTAAAACACACCCATGGATATAGGCTATTTGTAGCCATAGATAAGTTTTATCATGGCTATAGATCGTCCCAGCGAGACCCAACAGTCATGATAAAACATGCTCATGAATATAGTGTCCCTCTATGGGAACCTATAGCCACAAGAAAATAAGGATATGGAAAAATTATTTCCTATACCCTTCCTATGAAAAAAAAATACTTCCCATATTTTCATGGGTTCATATATAGCACCATGCACATTTTTCTATGGTTATATGTTACCTACAACCATGAGAATCTGGTGCCTGTTGTTGTAGGTTGGATATAGAAAAGTTCAAACCTCCAATGGATATATCATCATGGTTATATATCTAAGAAATTATACTAATAGAAAGGAGGGTTATATATGAGCCCCTTATCGGATAGTGCTCTCACCTCAGTAATATAAGTTTTCCTCCCTTTTTTATATCTACTTCCACATTTTACAAGGATTTCTTGGTTTTCCTTTATAGTTAATATATCATTGGTCTCACCTATCTCATTTTTTTAGTTTGGTTGTTTCTCTCTCTATTTTTAGTGAGTTATCCTTTTCTTTGGGGTTTTCTTTTCTCATGGTCTTATTTTTTCAGTAGTGATGGGTTGTTCATTATTACTTCATGGGCCTCAACTCATAATACAACTAAACTTGTCTCATAAAACATCATGTTAAACCCCACATTTTTTTACACTCTGTCATTATAGTGGTTTGGGATTGTTCTGGTGGCAATGCTTGGTGGTTTGATCCATCTTTTTTCTAGTGGTTCTACATTCATAGGGAATAATTTTCAGGTGTTTAATTCACATGGAATTATCTATAAGGATGGGGATTATGGTATTAGTAAAGATTGGGTATCTCTATTAAATCCATATCCTAGATTTCCTCTTCTATGGATTCATGTTTCTTCACTCATCTCCCAGTTCGGCCTAGTATAGTGGTTTTAAACAGGTTTTGGGATGATTTTTTTAAGTGATCGGTGATATTATAAGAGATATATACCCATGGGATTCACTCTTTACCTTTAGTTCCTATTGGTGAGGTTATTATTAGTTTTAGGTGCTGTTTTTTCATGTTGTTTCATTTTTAGGTGATGGAGTTTTGATGTGTTGATGAATGGTGGTTGATTTTTAGTGGTTGATGGTGGAGATAGATTTTGTCTCCCATCCTTGATGATTATTATGACATATCATTTTATGTAATTAATATTTTTATTATTTTGATGATTTATATATTGGTATTTACTCCTCTATAATTTTAGGTTTATTTATTTTTAGGTTTATGAAATTTTTTTGTTTTGATATTCTATTTTAGATTTGGTATTCTGAAGCTGGTTCAACTTGATGGTGGTGCTCCATAATGATGGTTGGTATTTTGTGGATGGTTATACTTGAAGGTGGGTTGTTATACTCAATTTTGGTTGGTTTAAAGTATTCTAGGTTCCTTTTTTGGTGTTTCTTTTTGATGATGTCTGGTCGAGCTTCTGGTGGTTCCTCTCTAGTGACGTGGGTGATGATGATGGCACTTATACATAAAGGTGTATGGATTGAGGCAATGTGAAGTCTGAGGTGATTACATGTATTATTTTTCTAAAATTTAAATTTTAATGGGATAGGTTCCATGTATCATTTAATTATTTTCTATTTTAAGAATTTATCATTGATTTTTTTATTTTTTGTGTTTTTTACTTTGTCTCTGTAATGTTTATGGTTCCTACTCAACCATAAAAGTGGTTTATTTAGAAAATAAAAAAAGCTAATTTTATGGGAAGGAGCGTTATACCAATAGTTAGAAAATATTTTTATATTATTTCATGCCAATAGTATAGTCTATACCAATGGTTTCATAAAATTTTGGGAATAAACCTGTTAGAATTGATATATGCTAATGGTTTACTAGAACTGTTTGTAGAGACCTGTTGGAATAAGTTTGTATAATGGTTTCTATAAACCATTTGTATAATCCTTCCACCATGATATTAAAATTTTATCCAAAATAGATCACACCCCTGGTAAACACAATTATAACATCTAGATTTGAAGCTAACCAACATACCAGTACTAGTCATAATAAGATTTTAAAATTAGATAAATGTATATATTTTTCATTCAAATAATTAATAACTTAAAATCCAAATGATAACATACATATAAAATGAGTTATTTTAACTTATAAGATACCATACACAAGAAATATAGTGTAAAAA
This sequence comes from Viscum album, assembly GCA_963277665.1. NCBI lineage: Eukaryota > Viridiplantae > Streptophyta > Magnoliopsida > Santalales > Viscaceae > Viscum > Viscum album. The sequence goes on along the minus strand of OY728132.1, from coordinate 1,472,057,403 downwards.
AATTAAGTTAGAAAAAGTGAATATCAATATCTCGCTCCAAACTATCATATTAATGGTCACTATTGATGTTATATTCATCACTACCATTATCCTCATTGTAAATATAAATAGTAGGAATGCCATCTCTAACAGCTTCATCACCATCAGCACTAATACTTTCATTACCTCAGTCACCATTAGGAAAATAATTTCAATTAGATTAAGCATCATAAAATTATATCATTATTGATATACATATATCATTATTGATATACATATATCAACAACAGCAATAGTATTTTTTGGAAGTGACAGAAACATATTTGTCATAGCTTTTATGAACTTCTCAGTGATCTTTCGACTTATTTCATGATCCTAGTCTACTAATTTTTTTGTCTCTACTAATTATGAATGGGCCTCTTGCAACTGTTACTTGATACAATCAGAGGTTTTTGAATTTCTTGAAGTGATCTAATACTTGGTAGGAATGATAAACTTTTCAGGTCAATAGTAGACCCTTCTCTAGATATCCCCACCTAATAATTGTCACAAATGATTGTTTAGGATAAAGCTATCATTATTTCTTCTCATGATCCTCTATATAATGATTTTGAAAATGTAAATAATATATATATATATTTAACAAAGAGAAATTAAAATTTTAAAAAATAGAAAAAAATAATATAATATTTTATTATGTCTTGGCATTAACAACACTTCCATATTTATTCATTATGCTCAAGTAAAACAGTTTCACTCAAGGTATGTGCCCTTAAATTTTTAACACAACCCATTATAAATATAAATGGATGTAAGAAAACAATATTCATTAATACTATATTAATGAGCTGAATTTTGAGGAATCTCAATTTTAATTGTAACATGATCTTTCTTATTCTTTAAAACTAAAATCCTAAAAACCTAATGAAGCTCAGTTGTACTTAAAAATACTTAGTTTCTATTATTCTCCTACATAGTATTTCATTACAAAGTGTACACATACTTCATTGAACCTTTTTTTGTGATTAACCCTAAAAAATAAATAATATAAATCAAAGTATTAATAAAAATCATAATCATTTTCAATCAAAAACCTTAAATTTCAATAATACATTAAACACATCACTCTTCTAATAGTAAATCATAACCCCATACTATGTAACTGGATAATCATTGAGGTTTGGTATTCCCTCTAACTATTTTACAACTCTACTAGTAAATCTAACATATAATCTATTCTAATATGCTCTCCATAACTCCCTTAAATTAATCAAAGTTTATCCCTCAAACCTTGACCATCATGAAAATCATATCAAAGATGAAACCAAAATATAAATTCATATAAATATAATAGTAATATGCATTTTATTCTAACTAATTTACTTACCGATATCTTATCCCATGCATTATCATTGATTTTATCACTAATGTGTCTCGAAGAGATTTGTTTCATGGGAATGATATCACTGTATTTTGTAATAATCACCATAAAACTTCAGCATTCTCTACCATGTTTACCAATCATTTGATTATCTTTATTTTACTCTACAATTACTTGTGTATAATGGTTCCATATATCACAAATATAATTATGCCTATTTTATATAGTAGTATATATTTCTATGAAAGATAAAATATAAATACAATATTAATATACATTATAATTTAATTAAAATTATTATGACCAAATTTAATATATTTTTAAACATATTTATGATGTAGGATGATTAGTGGTCTATGATGGTTCTATAGGCTATGAAGAATCAGTAGCCTATGGAGGGTCAGTGAGATCCATTGTATGCTAGATGATCATTATACTCTATATGATCAAAATACTCTTGAGAATATAACAAAAGAGAACGAGCATACAACCCCATAGAGATCAGATAAGTAGAAAATATATATAGCATATAAGTTTATAAAGAATGATATTAGGGATAGGGAGGTATCATCAGCTAGGAAAAGGTTATATGAGAAGAAGGGCCTAATATAAATGATGGTCACATCATAGGTAGTATAAATATCCTTGATGCCTCAAATGGAACTATGGAATGAGAAATTTTATTAGATTTAATATGGTATAAAGGTTCTAGTTGTGATTAGTTATTGTGGGTGCTCTAAGTACGACTAGTACCCCCCCCCCCCCGATTGGTTATGTAGATCACCAATTTCACTAGTATGAGTGGAGAACAATTGTCTCTTGGATAGTGGATCATGATTGGAATTTAAAGATGATTAATAAAATTACATTTTATGTTATTTAATTAATATATATATATATGAAGTACTACACTCACCACAGGAACTAAATAACATAGTCTCATCTCTCATATTCATCAATAATTATTGAACTATCTCTTCATATGTATATCTTCAATATTATTCATATTTTTTATAGGAAAATAAAATTTAAATTTTATTATAAATATAATACTAATGAAAAATGAAATCAATAAGAAATATGTTTTGTGAAATAATTAATCCATACTGATTTTCAAGCTAAACAATAAATAATATGTTACATAACATAATCAAGGCATACTAATTGGCATAGAAAATAAGGCATTAATGATCATATAACATATTCAGGGATTTTTAATTATCATTATAAACAAATAATAAGATAATTCATAGCCTAATAAAGTCATACTACATTACAATTAGTGTTTAATAAAGTAATACGTTCATACCAAACTATATATCAAAACACATATATAAAGTATTTATAAAATTAAGAGTGATTTGATTTAAATGTTTTTTAAATTTGATCACTAATGAAATTATTTTTTTATTATCTATTTTAAATATTTATTGCTTATTTATCATTTTAAGTTATAGGATTTAGTGTTATTTCAACATATTATGTGAAACCCCTAAAATGTTCTAAGTTATTGTATTGTCTACTATAAATTCTAGTATGTGTTATCCATTTTTATTGACTATATATAGAGTTACTGATATAGAAATTGAGTGATTATTATATCATTTTAAATATAAAAAAATATTTATAAATAATTCAACTATACCCAAACCCATTTTTACCATTTATATATTCAAATTTTTCCTGGTATTCACTGCAACTTTTGGGTCAAAGTTGTAGTTTTAAAATTTATTTTACTTCTATTTTTTATGATATTTAGAGTTATAATAAAATAATTTTATTTTTATTTTTGGATATTAAATCTAAGTAAATTATCAATAAATCATTCAACTACACCCAAACCTCGTTCACTCATTTAAATATTCAAAATTTGTTCAAATGTCGTTGCAACTTTTCTGTCAAAACTATAGTTTACCATATTTTTTTACTTATATTTTTTGCTAATATGATGTGTTAAAATAATCTGATTTTAGATTAATTTTTTAATTTTAAATATAAATATATTATCTATAAATCATTCAACTACACCCAACCATTTTTTACTGTTTAGATATTCAAAAAATTTCCTAAATTTACAGATACTTTTTTATCAAAACTATGGTTTTTTCAGATTGTTTTACTTATGTTTTATAATTATATGTTGATTTATAATAATATAATTTTAATTTATTTTGTTTCTTTATAAATATATTATGATTATTCACAAATCATACAACTATGCCTAAGCTTATTTTGATCTTTAAATATTCTAAATTTTCCTCAAAGTCACTACAACTTTTCTATCAAAACAATAATTTTACATATTATTTTACTTTTATTTTATTATGATATATTGAGTTATAATATTATTATTTTAGTGTTATTTTTGTATTTTTAAATAAAATAAAATTATATAAAATTTATTAAACATCACCCAAACCTATTTTGATCATTTAAATATTCAAAATGTTTCCTATAATAACCCCAACTCTAGTAATAAGGATCCAGTGCCTACTTTATTACATTGGTATAGATACAACGGGTGAAAACATTATGGACCAATCAGTTTAGTAGTTTTAGAAAACTAGATAAATAAATTATAAAAAATTTATATTGGTAAAAGAAAATATAAATCATAGTAATAAAAATCATTTTTCATCCTTGAAATAATTCAAAAAATTATTCTTCATATCCCGAGGAAAGGGAAAAAATAAGGGTGGGATAAAATAATCAATTAGGTTTATATAAAGTGTAAGATATCATGAATAAATAAATAATAATAAATATGGAAATTTAAATAACTAAACACATATTTCATTTAATAAATAACTTTAATATCATAATTGGATAAGTTATAATAAATATGGAAAGGTAAATAACTGAAAAAACAAGTCATTTAATCAATAAAATGAGAATGAAATGCATACATAGATAATATCATAGAGAACATATATTTTATAATAATAACTAGATTATTAAAAAATTAAATACTTAATTATTTAATTTCATGATCTCATGCATCATGATACCTCTACCACCATGTCCTATCAAAAGATAGTTTAAAATTACTGGGTAAAACCCCATCTTATTTGGCTAACTTATTTATCACATGAGACCAATAAATGCATCTAGGGGATGTCTATAAATATGCCCCACCAATATCTTCATGTACAAATAATTCCTTATATATAGAATAATCAATTTAATTCATGAATCAATATGCCTTATCATCAAATATATGTATTGAGTAAAGGATACAGATCGATCATTATTTCCCTAGTTAATCAATAACTTTCAAAGTATTGTATGTTAAAATGGATTATGGTTTAGGAAATAATAATATCCATAATATATATATATATATATATATTATAGAAATTTAATTTCCAATTAAAAGTTATCATAAGAAAGTGATTGTTTTAATAGAAAGTTGATAATCACAAAGGAAGTGAGATTGTACGATAACTTTTACCACTTGGTATTTTTAAAGTTAAATACCCTTGAATGAAATAATAAAAATTGAAACTTAAAATACTATGAATTATTATGTAATCATGATATTACATATAAAAGGTTCATTATATACACCATATAAAATAAATTATATGTATAACATTACAATATACCTCAATGAAGGGAAATTAAGATCAAGTCCCTTACCTCCTTCTTTCCTTTAATTGAATATGATTTAACCTCCTATGTAATGGTTTTAATAATGTTATTAATATATAAAATAACCATATTAATACTCATAATATCATAGATAATCCTATTATTACTTTTTACCTTCCATTTGTTAATAATATTTCATTATTTTAATTGTTTTGGTTGTCAATTACCTTGTTTTCTCATGCATGTTTTTTCATGAATGTTCAGGTTATTGCACATATTATATATTCCATCATATCCATAATTATATTAGTATTATAAACCTAATATTGTCTCATTATATTCATTTTTATAATCATTATTTAAGTTTCTAAATGGAAAATGAATCGCATCGCTTCATGGAGATGGTAGGTCATACGTATGTACGTGTGACGATATCATTCCCTTAACGAGTGAAGGGTGAGGAATTGGGTGATATATTAATCTTATATAATTTATATAATATCATATATATCACATATATATTCATTAAATGTATCCTTATTACCTTCCATGTAAAGTGTACGTAAAAAATGAATCACATCACTTCACGATGCGATAGTCTACCGTGCACACGAGTGATGTTATTATATTTTAAAAGTAATAGAAATTAAGATGGTATATGTGATATTATAATTAAATAATTAAAATAATATAATAAATATAATGTAAATTTTTTTAATACATCATTATATACATCCTTTAAAGGTGGTGATGGAAAACAAATTATATCGATTTGTGAGCTGATAGTTCATCATATGCATGATCGATGGTTTTGTTTCCCATTTAATGAAAGAGAGGATGAATATAGGTTATTACATTAACATAATAACATATAATTATATTTTATATACTATTATTATTATACTATAACTATTGAATAATATTTTAATGAGGTTTTATATATAAGAAAAAAATTAAAATGATCATTTAAGAACATTGTATCTTCTCTGGGGGGGACTTCTTTTGGTATGCACCAAAACCCTTCCTAGGATGGATTTATGATAAAAAAAAGGGATATAGGATGTTTTTATGGTATTAATAAAGTTATTTTTTCATTTATTTGAAAAAATTGATTTGTAAGTTTAAAGAGGGGTGGAGAGGGGATTTCCTTTTATAAGTGGGGGAGAGGATACACATGAAACTTTTAAAAGAATCAATTACATCAACATTTTTGTCATGAAACAATCCTCCAAAATAGGTCATTATCAAACCTTATAGGTTATAAGGTAGAAATATTTCAATAAAATTGGTGTTGTAAAAAAATTAGGTCATTTTTAACCCTTATCTTTTTAGCTTAACCCCAAATAAATCGATTTTTACCTTAACCATGGTAATTATTTTTACTGATTTTACAATTCATAATGGTAAAAAATTAATTTTAACTTGTTATATAATATAAAATATGTTTATTATCAATATAGAATCCATTTTTTCAGATTTAATTCACATAAGTGGCAAAATCCAATTAAAAATCATACCTGTAGATGCAATGAAAAAGTGGGATTCCAAAGAGAAAATTATCAAGTATAAAAGGTTTAAATATCAAAATTCAGTATTAAATTGATTAAAATGACATAAATTGTTTTTATTATAATATTATTTAATTAATTTTAATTTAAACCCAATTTAAAATATAATTTCTCTTTTTAAATGATATAAAAAAAGATCGTTTTCAATAAAAAGTATTATTTTTCACAATTCATCAATAAATGAAACTTTTCAGAAAAATATAAAAACTTCACCCTAAGATAATTTTGATATGGTTATTTAAAAAAAAATTAAGTTAATTTTATTAAATAAATTTTATAAAAGTGGTAAAAATTAATTTTAAATTATGTGCGCAAAGCACGACTAAACCACCTTTTAGAAAAATACAGTTTTTCAAAAGAAAAAAAATTTAAAAAATGATTCCTATTTTATTTATAATCAATACATATCCAATTAATTAATTTTATACATTTATAGACCATATAATTTTCATAATTTATTTAGTACTATTCATACCCTTCAACTTAACGTCTAGGTTAACAGGGTTATGTTTAAATGATATTTTAGTATAGTATTTTTATTTAAACTTGGTGTTCAATTCATCACAAGATATTAAAAATATTGAATTTAATTAAAATAAAATAAATTAGAAAGTATCTTTTTGTTAAATTATTACCTCTTATAAAAATTTCATCCTCTAAATTTTGAGGATATTACCTTCTAAATAGATGAGGGTGGTTCTTCTTTATAACATCCTTTGGTTCCCACATTGCTTCCTCTATTTTGTGATTTCTTCAATGTACCTTTACTAGATGAGTCATCCAATTCCTCAATAAATTATCTCTAGTAACAAGAATCTAGATGGGTTATTTAGAGTAATATAGATCCATATTCAATTAAATTTCATCATATGTGATCACATGCATTGGTTCTGGCATGTACTTCCTTAACAATGATATATAAAACACATCATGTAATTTTGAGATACTTAGTGGGACTACCAAATAGTAAGAAATAAATCCAATTATTGCATGTACTTAAAAGGGTATGATATACATGGGGCTCATATTTCCCTTATTGGTGAACCTTATAACACCCTTCTATAGAGATACTTTCAAGAAAACATGATCTCCCACTTGGAATTTAAAATATTTCCTCCAATTATGAGTATAACTCTTTTTCCTACTTTGATATTCTTTAATGTGATCCTGAATAGCCTTTACCTTTAATGTTTTCTATTCAAATAATTCTGATCCTACAATTTTTTTGTCACTAACTTTATCCCAATAAGTTATAGTATGATATCTCTTTCTATATAATGATTCATACGGTTCCATTTGAATACTTCAATGGAAACTATTATTAAAGGAAAATTATGCCAAAGGTATATATTGATCTCACATGCCTTGAAAGTCGAGTGATAATTACTTAAAATGTATTCCATTTTTTTAATAGTCTTTTTGGACTATCAATCAATTTGGGGGTGGTAGGCAACACTCAATGAAGATCAACATCAAGTGCCTTCTGAAGACTCATCCAGAATTTTGATGTAAAATGGGGATCATGATCAGACATGATCAAAATATTCCCACCATAAATTCTTATAAAATCATTAATATAGAGCCTTGTTGTGTGATCAAGAGTTAAATATTCTATTATAGTGAGGAAATGTGATACTTTTTTAGGAAATCAACATTAACCCATATTGCATCATTATTTCTTACAATATTTGGTTGTCCTATAACAAAGTATATAGTAATTTCATCCCATTTCCACATAGAAAAAGTAGAGGTTACATGACTCTTATAATATGTTGTCTCAAAAAAATTACTTTTTGGAAAACCAAACATCTGGACACATAATTAGTAATTTTCAAATTCATCTTATCCCACCAAAAATGTTCCATCAAATCCCTATATATATTTGTGCTTCTATGGTGTATAGAGAAGTTTAAGCTATGATCATTATCCATGATCTACCTTTTTATATCAATTGTATATGAAACACATAATATATTTCCAAATTTCATAACACCAACTTCACAAATAAAGTCTTCTAATTTCCCATCATTCATAGATTTAGCTTTCTTATAAAATTTCTCATCATCAGATTGTGAAATTTTTATCTTTTCTAATAAATGAAATTTCACAATAATTTGAAAAATGAGTTATGTCTCCCATTTCTTATTAATTATCATATTCATATTTACTATATACATGAACATAGGATCCCTCTCAATCCTTATTTGGGTCATAACCCCATGATCATTCTTACTTAATGCATTTATTGCCTTATTTTATTTCCCCGGGTGGTAGTGTATTGAGAAATCATAGTCCTTTAGTAGCTCAAGTAATCAATTTTTCCTCATGTTGATATCTTTCTATGAAAAGATTTATTTTAGGTTTTTATGATCTATGTATATCTCTATTATTTCACCATATAGATTAGGTATCCATATCATTAAAGCAAAGATTATAGTTGCCAACTCATGATCATGGGTTGTATAGTTTTACTCAGGATTCTTCAACTACCTTGATGAATATGCAATAACTTTATAATTTTACATAAGGAAACAACCCAATAATTTATTCAATGAATAAATATATATATATATATATAAAATCCATAATTTCTTGATAGTAAAGTTAAAATAAGATCATTGACTAATTTCCTCTTCATTTCATCAAAACATTCTTCACATTCCTTTGACCAAACAAACTTAACCACTTTATGTGTAAGCTTGGTTATGGTTTAGCCAATCAGGAAAAAATCTAAATCAATTTCTGATAGTAACCTTCAAAACTAATAAATATATATACCTCGGTTATTCTTGTTAGTGTAGGACATTCTTTGGAAACATTTTTCTTCATAAGATCAACTGAGATTCTATCTTTGGAGACAATATTGCCAACAAAAGAAACTTCTTAAAGACAAAAATCACACTTAGTAAATTTTCTATATAAATATTACCTTATAAGATTATTAAGAATAAGTCAAAATTTATTATCATGGTCCTAATAGATTTTATAATACACCAATATATCATCAATTAATACCATAAAAAATTATTAAGATGGTCCTTTAATACTATGTTCATTAAATCCATAAAAATATAGGATGCATTAGTCAATCTAAATGGAATTACCATAAACTCATAATATCTATAACTCATTTTAATTATATCTTTATAATGTATTCCTTCTTTACTCACAATTTATAATTCCCATATCATATGTTAATCTTTGAGAAATATTTAGCTATGTAAAGTTGATAAAATAAGTCATCAATGTGAGGTAGTGTATACTTATTCTTTGTTATAATGGAATTTATTTCCCAATAATCAATGAATAGCCTCGTGGATCCATATTTCTTCTTAATGAAGAGAACAAGGGATCCCCAAGGTGAAACACTAGGGCATATAAACCCATTATCACACAACTCCCATGATTGTTTTTTCAATTCCACTAACTCCACATTAGTTATCCTATATGGGATCATTGATATTTTTCTTTCATCATGGACAAAATTAATGGAAAACTTGAATTCACACTCTGGTTTATATCTAAGTAATTCCTCAAGAAATACATCAATGTATTTCTATATAGTAGGTGCATCCTCGATTTTAATATTACCTTCTCCATATGAAAATTGTTTTTTTATTCTTACACATGAATCACATTTAGAAGAGCTACTAGGAGTAGATATAAACATGACTTAGATGATGAATTCTCCACTATAAAGATAATTAATTCCATATCTTCATCCCAAATCATAATTTCCTTCTCATAAAAATAAATTTGTGCAACATATTTCGAAATTCATTCCATACTAAGGATTATATCAAATTCAACCATTTTTATAATAATAAAGTCCACAAATAGGTAATGTTTGTGTGTTATAATGGGAAAAACTTGACACATCCTTGTTGCAATGAGACTTCTATTAGGTGTTTTGACTGAAAACTCCCTTATTAAGGTAAAAGGTAAATATATAATTTTCTTGAAAAACTTGGTAGATATAAAATATTTTGAGAATATAGAATCAAATAAAGCATTAGTGGAATATATGATTAAAGTACCTACCACCACATCATTAGGAACTTCCACCTCAACTTTTTTGATTTTGTAATCTTGGAATTCTCCCCTTGGCCTCTTCTATGATAGATTCCATTGACACCTGGGATATCGGGATGAATAATTACCCATTTCTTTACAACTGAAGAATAATACATCATTTATTTGTTTCTTCCCCTTTCATTCATGATACATATGAGTGTTATCTACTCACTTCTTACAAACTCACATTCCCTTAAATAATTTCCTAGGATGAATATTTCTATAGTTTTCACAAGGTGTAAATTACTTCATTATCTTCCTCTTCTCTAATGCATTACCTTTTTCATGGTGTTTAGATAACATCTTCTTCTCTTTATTTCCCTTAAATATGTAAGATCTAGATAATTCCTCCTCTACTTTTATGGTGAATTAAACTATTTCATCATATAACAAAAACATTTGAGATACTATTTCCCTTTTGAAACTTGATTTAAGCCCTTAAAAGAGATGTTCAATCTTTCACTTCATGTTGTGCATGTAATCTATAACATACCTAGCTAACCTTGTAAAGGTATCCTTATGCTCAGAAAAATATTCTTCTTCCTTTTTACTTAAGATAATAAACATTATCTTCATTTAAATTTGTTTCTCATGAGTAAAATATTTTTTAAAGAATGTCGACTTAAAACCTTTCCATTCTATGAGTTATATTTCATCTTCCTTCCTAGTATTATGTATCAATGACCACCATTAATCAACATCTCTTTTGAGACAGTACACAGCTAGTGTAACCTTTTCCCTTACATCGCATCCCAAGGACATAAATATCTTCTCCATAGACTTAATCCATTATGTCACAACCCGCCCTCGGGGTCCGTGCCATGACTACCCCAAGCCCGCCTTCCATAGGCCAGGGGCTGGCGACTAGCACCAAGGCGTAAATCCCAGTAAAAAGGGAAGGCATTGCCTTTGTAAAGTAAACAAACACCACAGAGTAAGCAAGGGGAAAAGTAAACACTAAGTAAGAACAGAGTACACCTGAAAGTGCGGAAAAGTAAATGGGCCAGTATACAAACCCAAACTGAAAGTAATGTACAACTCGAAAGGGAAAACAGAAACTGTAAAGTAAAAGCCGCTACACCGAGCTGTCCACTGGAAATCCCACCTAAAGGGTGGGTATAGATAGCTCCACTGCTCCTCGGGTCCCGCCGTCCGCTCCGAACACGTCCCGCCCAGTGGTCCACCTCCAGGTACCGTCCTGCTCTGCAAGCCTTAGCCAAGATCAACGTTTTCCGTCGTCTGCAACCAACACAACATAGTGCGGGCATAGCCCGTGCAGGGGTGAGTATAAGATACTTAGTAGGGACCCCGAGACCCCTGAAGGTCTCCCAAAATCCACAAAGGATAAACCACAAAGGAAGATACAAACACGACGTAACAACCGACACTGCTTAGGTATATGCCCATACATATACCTAAGTCATCAATTTCAAATACGCTCCAACCTCCGAGCCCAAGTACAACTCAGTCCACACAGGAAAGTAAACGTATTCCACACAGGAAAGCAAAACGTAATCCACACAGGATAGCACAACACAATCCACACAGGAAAGCAATAGGATTCAGCTCACACAGGTATACTTCTTCAAAGGACGATAAAGATGATCTCTGATCCATCTAAGTCGTCAGACCCACAAAGGATCGATAGGTAACTAACCCCCGCAAAGACCCACACAGGATCGGGCCCACACAGGACCTGTAGGCGCTGGTTCACACAGGACCGCTGAGCGAAAAGACCCACACAGGATCGGACCCACACAGGATCGGGCCCACACAGGACCTGTAGCACTGATCCACATAGGATCTCTGAGTGCTGTAGTCGTCGTCAAATCCACCAAGGATCTCTGTACTGTCATCGTCGTAGTCACAGTAGCAGTAGCAGTAGCAGTAGCAGTCACAGTCGCAGCCAGCACTAGGGTTCCCGCACACAGCAAGCTCGTTCGGGAGGGCCCGCTCCACGAGCCGAGAGGCTGATACATCAACTGTCACTAAGTCCAGAGTTGATGTATCCAAAAGTTCCGTATCACCAACAGGAACTAAATGCAACAGACGGCGCGTCGATCGGATGCTCGGTCTGAGAGTTATTGGTTTTTTCGTCTTAGGGGCCCGGTTGGTTTTTAAGGAAAAACCAACCCGACCATACTCCACCTGCATCCAAACCTCGGGCGGAGTATGCCAAAAGATCCGTCTCACTAAGAGGAACACAACAAAGCTGACGGCACGTCAATCGGACGTCCGTAGCTCAAGATATGAGCGTTTCCGCTCCGAGGGCCCGGTTGGTTTCGTGTACGAACCAACCCGGCCGAACACAAAGTATTCCGAAACTTTGAGTGCGATATACCGAATCGACCGTCTCGATCCAAGGATCGCATTTCCGCTGACGGTTCGTCAAACGGAGGTCTATAGCTCAAGTTATGGACAAAAGACCGAAATCGATTTGAAAACGGGGGGTCCGGGTCCGGGGCGACCCGGCCCGACCCCCCCCCCCCCCCCCCCGGGTCGGCCCGAACCGGGTCGACCCGACCCGGGTCCGACCCGGCCCGGCCGGTGGCGCGGCGGCGCGGCGGCGCGGTCCGGCACGGCGGCGCGGCCTGGGCGCCGCTCGGGTGCCACGCGCGAGGGGCAGAGCCCCCGCTTCTCTTCTGGCGGCGCGGCTAAAAGCCGCGCCTTTGGTTCAACGGCCCCCCCATGTGGGGGCCTGCTTTTGTGAAAAACGGGGGGGCGCTGCCCCCCCCCCACCTTGGTGTAACCCCCCCCCCCCCTTTATGGGGGCCGGTTTGTGGCCAGCCGGGGGAATTAATTCCCCCGGCACTTCTCCCTTCCGGCCGGCTCAACATGGCCGGCCGGTCCTTCCTCAACGGGACCGGCAAGACCGGTCTCTTTTTCCGGCTTCCGACGCCGGCGGCCCGGCTAGCCGCTGGTCTTCCCGTTTCGCCGCGGCCCGGAACTGGCAGGGGTGTTCGTCGTCCGGTGCGGTGCGACGGCACCGCGCCCCTCCGCCGCGGCCCTGCTCCGGCCGCGGCGCCTTCGGTTCCCTTCGACGTGGCGCAATGGTGTCGCGTTCATGATAATCCTTCCACGGCGCGGCGCGACGGCGCCACGCAATATAGCCGTGCGATTCCCGCGTGGTGCGACGGCACCACGCCTTCTCGTTCATCCACAAGAATATAAAAATAATCAAGAACAAAGGAGGGGGAATTCGGTCATGTTTGTGCGGTCCGACCCCCCTCTCATTAGACGATAACACTTAAATATTTATCCACCAGATTATCATGCTAGAACTAAGAACGAGATTAAATAATTAATCAACAACAAACCCCTACCTCGGTTTCAAGATCGATGATCGTCAACGACCCGCAGAAGACGCGTCGCGGTGGTCAGCGTCACAGAAGAAGGACGTCGATGTCGTGAAGCGAGGATTCGAAGTTCTTTGACAACGATTTCGTCGCGGGAAATCGTCACGGAAGAAATGACGTGGAAGAGGATGTCGACGGTGTCGCGGGTATGGCGTCGCGGAAGATGGTTCCCGATAACGTGGCGTTCTTCGTCGAAGCTCGAAGGTTCTTCGCGTTCTTCGTCAAAGCTTGAAGAAGAAGAATAAGCCTTCAAAATCTCCCAAGGATGCTAGAGAATTCTAACCAAATAAAATAAGCTAAGGGCTTATTTTATTTACACACTTAACAATTTGAATTTCAAAGGTTTGAAATTCAAACAATTCAACTCCATTAATTAACAAAGTTGTCATGTCATTAAAAGAGGATTTTAAGGGAGTTTTAAAAGAGAAGAAGAAGAGTTATGCTTCGAGTGGGCCCCACCACACTTAATCCTCCCAAGGGAGGTTAAGTGGATGTGGGTCCCACCACTAACTCCCTTTGGGAGAAGTTAACCAATAAGTTAAAATAAAAATTTGTAATCCACAATTTTTATTTAACTTATTCTAAACTCCCAAAAACTAACTCTCAACCCGAAATAAACGCAACCTCGGAAAAGGTCTCCTTAAGAGAATATCGGCGATGCGAGTTCATCGGTGTCCTCGGATTTCAATTCCGAGCACCGGGTCAAAAGTTAGAAATTCCCGCTCATTCGTTCATTGAACGTACCCGAGCCGAACTTCGGAAATTAATTCCGGGCACTCTGGGCCTCGGAATCAGGTGCCGTTAGAAACCGCGCTCTTGTAAAATTCCAAAGAAAATTAAGAAAAAATTTCCCTTGAATTTTACGGGTCTTTACATTACTCCCACCTCAGGGCTTTACATCCCCGTAAAGATACATCAAAAACTATGGAAACAAATGAGGGTACTGAGCACGCATATGAGCCTCCCTCTTCCATGTTCTCTCCTGGAGATTCCTGTGCTGCCATCTGATGCGCACTAGAGGAATCGATCACCCACGAAGGACTCACTCCTGTCGATCCTCTATCTCCACCGGGACCTCCGTAAAAGTTGCCCCATCGTCAACGTCAAGCTCCCCATGGTCAATGATGTGCGTCGGGTCGTGCACGTATCTCCTCAGCTGAGATACGTGGAAGACATCGTGCACCCGGTGCAACTGAGGTGGTTGAGCCAGGCGATAAGCCACCACGCCAATCCTGCAGAGGACCTGGAAGGGTCCGATGAAGCGCAGAGATAACTTGCCGCCTCGGCCAAATCTCCGAATACCACGTCGAGGTGAGACCCGCAAGAAGACATGGTCGCCATCCTCGAACTCTAGTGGCCTCCGCCTCCTGTCAGCGTATGACTTCTGCCGGCTCTGTGCTGTCCTCATCCGCTCCTGGATGACCTGGACCTTCTTTGTCGTGGCCTGGACCATCTTCGGTCCCACAAGTGCGGACTCCCCAGGGTCTGCCCAGCACAAAGGAGATCTACAAGGTCGTTCGTACAACACCTCGTACGGTGTCATCCCGATGGTGGAGTGGTAGCTGTTGTTGTACGCAAACTCCACCAAGGGTAGGTGGTCCTCCCAGCTATGACCAAAGTCGAGGACACATGCGCGGAGCATGTCCTCGAGAGTCTGAATAGTCCTCTCCATCTGACCATCCGTCTGAGGGTGAAAGGCTGTGCTCAGACGTAGCTGCGTCTCGAATGCCTCCTGTAACGCCTTCCAAATCCGGGAATTAAAGCGAGCATCTCGATCGGAGATGATAGATGATGGAACGCCATAGAGCCGCACAATCTCCTGAACATAGAGACGTCCCAAACTCTCAACTGAGCCATGCTCTCTGATTGGTAAGAAATGTGTCGACTTGGTGAGTCGGTCAACAATCACTCAAATGGAGTCATGACCTCTGGAAGTGCATGGAAGTCCAGTCACGAAGTCCATAGATATGTCGTCCCACTTCCACTCCGGGACCTCCAAGGGTTGTACCAAGCCTGCTGGTACCTGATGCTCTGCCTTCACCTGCTGGCAGGTGAGGCATCAAGAAACGAACTCTGCCACAGCCTTCTTCATGCCCGGCCACCAGTGCTGTCGTCTGAGATCCTGGTACATCTTCGCCACTCCAGGATGTACCGCCAAAGGAGAAGTGTAAAACTCTCTCAGCACCTCCTCTCGAAAAGCGACTGGTACCATGGTACGTCCTCTAAAAAGGACGTCATGCTCTGCTCCAAGGGAGAAACCATCAGGTGCCTGTCCCGAGGATATATGTGCACGCCGTGTCTCACAGTCAACGTCCTCACGCTGTGCCTCTCTGACCCGCTGTAGTAGTGGAGGGGTGACTGTGAGAACTGGAGGAAGGCTGCTCCATCTCTATCCACGTAGGATATCTGCAAAGAGGCTAGCTGCTCTGTCGGCTCCTCATGTAGCTGAATGCCCATCCTCCTGCTGAGGGCATCGGCTACTACGTTCCCATTCCCAGGAGTATAGACTATCTCAAAGTCATAGTCCTGGAGGAACTCGAGCCATCACCGTTGTCTCAGGTTCAGGTCCTTCTGCGAGAAGATATACCTGAGACTCTTATGATCAGAAAATACTGTAAAGCGCTCGCCCATCAGGTAATGTCGCCATGTCTTCAGAGCGAAGACCACTGCTGCCAACTCCAAGTCATGGGTAGCGTAGTTCTGCTCATGCGGCCTCAACTGTCGTGATCCATAGGCAATTACTGCCCGCTCCTACATCAGGACGCAACCGATTCTAGTCCCTGATGCATCGCAGTAAACTACGTATCCAACTCCCTCCTTAGGCAACCTCAAGATAGGTGCGCTGGTCAATATCTGTCTCAGCTCCTGGAAGCTCTGCTGACATCTGTCTGACCACACGAAGGGTTTCCCCTTCCTCCTTAACGTACGGAGAAGCTGCAAATATTTCTCCTTTGCCGAAAAGTGAAATCCCGTCTCATCCCCTGGATGAACCACGTTCCTTGCCTAATACAGTCAATCCCATCATGATTATTTAATTCATGGCATGGATGACGTCGTAAGGCCTCGACGCTGCTACCAAGAGATCCAACCGTTACTCTTGCCTCCAAGGGTTGAGTCACACTGTCGGCATCAGTGTGTGATCACTGGGTTTCCTCCAGTAAGAATCTCACAAGTGAGGGTCAAGTCAACAGTTTTTAACAGACACCTCTTAGTAAAAACAAACAAAAGACAAGAAAACAAAAGTCACCAAGGCATGTATCTTTTATTACTTCAACTTAAAGTACAAGGACACAAGGCAACACAAACTACGAAGCTAGAGGCATTATGGGCAAAGGCCTATATGCTTGGAGCTAGTCCCGCACTGGTCCACCCGCTTCTGGAGCTCCATGATCGTACGTTTCAGCTGTCTAAAGTTGTGCTCTTCCCTGAGGTCAGGGTGGACCTCCTGGTGGTGGTGGTGGTAGAGCCTCAAAGCGTCGCCCACCACCTGCTGCTCGGCCAGCTCCTCTGCCTCGTCCGCCTCCTCCCTGCGGACCGCCACGGTCGAACCTCTGCCTCTGCCTAGGTGGTTCCTCAACTGTCTGCTACTCCTCTGCATGGCGGGTCGGGCAGTCACGAGCCATGTGGCCCTGCCCGCCGCACGAGTAGCACTGTCTGCCTCTCGAAAGACTGGCTCCTCACTGTGTGCCCCGCACTGCTGAGCCAGTGTCCTGAGGTCGTCTGCCTGAAGGTCTGGTCTGCCTGAACCCTTGAGTCATCTGTCGACTGCCTGCTGCAGATGACTCTGCCACGTGCCGCCCTGCGGTGGGTCTCGGCACTGGTGTAGACTCAGCAAGGAATCTCTCGATCAGAAGGGCCCGCTCCAGTCCTCCTGTCTGAGTCGGTATGCTGAGGGAGATCAGCGATGCCCTGATCTCGTGTCTCAAACCTTGCTCAAAGGTCTGGGCCCGGAAGAATGGGTCTCGTACCATGTCGGTCGAGTAGCGTGAGAGATCAGTAAATCTCGTCGAGTACTGAGCGACCGTCATGCTGCCCTGCCGCAGCTGAAGAAGCTCCTGGATACGCACTGCACGAAGGGTGGCTGGGATGAACTCCGAGCGGAAGATTCTCTCAAAGTCCGTCCAAAGTAGAGATTCCATCAAGCTCCACCATCGTCCTACTGCTGCGTGTAGTAGGCTCGCAGCGAGGATCACCATGAGGTCTGCTGGTGTCCTCACTAGCCTAAACACACGTACTACGGCCTCCAGCCAGTCCTCTGCTGCCTAGGGGTCCGTCTCCCCATGAAACCTGGGTGGTCGCTGGCACTGAAACTCATGCAGTGCGCTGAGGCGATGTGCATCGTCAGCGGCTGGTGCTGGAAGCATCGTTGGCTCGACGGGTAGAGCTACCGCCGGTGCCACTGCTGACAAAGGGCCCTGCACCGAGGCCTCGTCGCTCGGTGGGCTGTCGTCACACTCGACTCTCGGAACCCTAGCTGGCTGCCATCGTGGGGCCATCCTGAAAGGAAACAGGTGCGCCACTGTCAAACAGTATACCTGGTGAGATGACACAAGAAATCACAAAGAAAACCTTGAAACACACACGCAATCAATGTTTTCATGCATTAAGTCGGAAATCAGAAGTCAGGGTCCTGGTGTACGGATACGTCGGCCGCCGCACCAACACTGGACTCCCTGGACTGATAACCACACTCAATATGCTAAACACTATTGCTTCACATAGAAAAGATCAGAGTTCACGGTAGAACCGAACTCCTCTGATACCAATTTTTCACAACCCTCCCTCGGGGTCCGTGCCGTGACTACCCCAAGCCCGCCTTCCATAGGCCAGGGGCTGGCGACTAGCACCAAGGCGTAAATCCCAGTAAAAAGGGAAGGCATTTCCTTTGTAAAGTAAACAAACACCATAGAGTAAGCAAGTGGAAAAGTAAACACTAAGTAAGAACAGAGTACAACTGAAAGTGCGGAAAAGTAAATGGGCCAGTATACAAAGCCAAACTGAAAGTAATGTACAACTCGAAAGGGAAAACAGCAACTGTAAAGTAAAAGCCGCTACACCGAGCTGTCCACTGGAAATCCCACCTGAAGGGTGGGTTCAGATAGCTCCACTGCTCCTCGGGTCCCGCCGTCCGCTCCGAACACGTCCCGCCCAGTGGTCCACCTCCAGGTATCGTCCTGCTCTGCAAGCCTTAGCCAAGATCAACTCTGTCCGTCGTCTGCAACCAACACAACGTAGTGCGGGCATAGCCCGTGCAGGGGTGAGTATAAGCTACTTAGTAGGGACCCAGAGACCCCTGAAGGTCTCCCAAAATCCACAAAGGATAAACCACAAAGGAAGATACAAACACGAAGTAACAACCGACACTGCTTAGGTATATGCCCATACATATACCTAAGTCATCAATTTCAAATACGCTCCAACCTCCGAGCCCAAGTACAACTCAGTCCACACAGGAAAGTAAAGGTATTCCACATAGGAAAGCAAAACGTAATCCACACAGGACAGCACAACACAATCCACACAGGAAAGCAACAGGATTCAGCTCACACAGGTATACTTCTTCAAAGGATGATAAAGATGATCTCTGATCCATCTAAGTCGTCGGACCCACGAAGGATCGATAGGTAACTAACCCCCGCAAAGACCCACACAGGATCGGGCCCACATAGGACATGTAGGCGCTGGTTTACATAGGACCGCTGAGCGCAAAGACCCACACAGGATCGGACCCACACAGGATCGGGCCCACACAGGACCTGTAGCACTGATCCACATAGGATCGCTGAGTGCTGTAGTCATCGTCAAATCCACCAAGGATCTCTGTACTGTCGTCGTCGCAGTCACAGTAGCAGTAGCAGTAGCAGTAGCAGTCACAGCCGCAGCCAACACTAGGGTTCCTGCACACAGCAAGCTCGTTCGGGAGGGTCCGCTCCACGAGCCGAGAGGATGATACATCAACTGTCACTAAGTTCAGAGTGGATGTATCCAAAAGTTCTGTATCACCAACAGGAACTCAGCGCAACAGACGGCGCGTCGATCGGACGCCCGGTCTGAGAGTTATTGGCTTTTTCGTCCCAGGGGCCCGGTTGGTTTTTAAGTCAAAACCAACCCGACCGTACTCCACCTGCATCCAAACCTCGGGCGGAGTATTCCAAAAGATCCGTCTCACTAAGAGGAACACAACAAAGCTGACGGCACGTCAATCGGACGTCCGTAGCTCAAGATATGAGCGTTTCTGCTCCGAGGACCCGGTTGGTTTCGTGTACGAACCAACCCGGCCGAACTCAAAGTATTCCGAAACTTTGAGTGGGATATACCGAATCGACCATCTCGATCCAAGGATCGCATTACCGCTGACGGTTCTTCAAACGGAGGTCTGTATCTCAAGTTATGGGAAAAAGACCGAAATCGATTCGAAAACGGGGGGTCCGGGTCCGGGGCGACCCGGCCCGACACCCCCCCCCCCTGGGTCGACCCGAACCGGGTCGAACCGACCCGGCTGGCGGCGCGGCCTGGGCGCCGCTCGGGTGCCACGCGCGGGGGGCAGAGCCCCCGCTTCTCTGCTGGCGGCGCGGCTAAAAGCCGCGCCTTTGGTTCAACGGCCCCCCCATGTGGGGGCCGGATTTTGTGAAAAACGGGGGGGCGCTGCCCCCCCCCCCCCCTTGGTGTAACCCCCCCCCCCTTTATGGGGGCCGGTTTGTGGCCAGCTGGGGGAATTAATTCCCCCGGCACTTCTCCCTTCCGGCCGGCTCAACATGGCCGGTCGGTCCTTCCTCAACGGGACCGGCAAGACCGGTCTCTTTTTCCGGCTTCCGAAGCCGGCGGCCCGGCTAGCCGCCAGTCTTCCCGTTTCGCCGCGGCCCGGAACCGGCAGGGGTGTTCGTCGTCCAGCGCGGTGCGACGGCACCGCGCCCCTCCGCCGCGGCCCCGCTCCGGCCGCGGCGCCTTCGGTTCCCTTCGACGCGGCGCGACGGCGTCGCATTCATGATAATCCTTCCACGGCACGGCGCGACGGCGCCGCGCAATATAGCCGTGCGATTCCCGCGTGGTGCGACGGCACCACGCCTTCTCGTTCATCCACAAGAATATAAAAATAATCAAGAACAAAGGAGGGGGAATTCGGCCGTGTTTGTGCGGTCCGACCCCCCTCTCGTTAGACGATAACACTTAAATATTTATCCACCAGATTATCATGCTAGAACCAAGAACGAGATTAAATAATTAATCAACAACAAACCCCTAACTCGGTTTCAAGATCGATGATCATCAACGACCCACGGAAGACGCGTCGCGGTGGTCGGCATCACGGAAGAAGGACGTTGATGTCGTGAAGCGAGGATTCGAAGTTCTTTGACGACGATTTCGTCGCGGGAAATTGTCACGGAAGAAATGACGCGGAAGAGGATGTCGACGGTGTCGCGGGTATGGCGTCGCGGAAGACGGTTACCGAGAACGTGGCATTCTTCATCGAAGCTCTAAGGTTCTTCGCGTTCTTCGTCAAAGCTTGAAGAAGAAGAAGAAGAAGAAGAAGTCTTCAAAATCTCCCAAGGAGGCTAGAGAATTATAACCAAATAAAATAAGCTAAGGGCTTATTTTATTTACACACTTAACAATTTGAATTTCAAAGGTTTGAAATTCAAACAATTCAACTCCATTAATTAACAAAGTTGTCATGTAATTAAAAGAGGATTTTAAGGGAGTTTTAAAAGAGAAGAAGAAGAGTTATGCTTCGGGTGGCCCCACCACACTTAATCCTCCCAAGGGAGGTTAAGTGGATGTGGGTCCCACCACTAACTCCCTTTGGGAGAAGTTAACCAATAAGTTAAAATTAAAATTTGTAATCCACAGTTTTTATTTAACTTATTCTAAACTCCCAAAAACTAACTCTCAACCCGAAATAAACGCAACCTCGGAGAAGGTCTCCTTAAGCGAATATCGGCGCTGCAAGTTCATTGGTGTCCTCGGATTTCAATTTTGAGCACCGGGTCAAAAGTTAGAAATTCCCGCTCGTTCGTTCACTGAACGTACCCGAGCCGAACTTCGGAAATTAATTCCGGGCACTCCGGGCCTCGGAATCAGGTGCCGTCAGAAACCGCGCTCTTGTAAAATTCCAAAGAAAATTAAGAAAAAATTTCCCTTGAATTTTACGGGTCTTTACACATTACTCATCTACCAATGGATAAGTAGTATTACCAAATGATGGGGGATTCTATCACATGAAGTGATCTAACATATAAGAATCATGCTATAGAACAGGTTTCTCCATTCTAGAAAGGTTATTTATTATAACCTAATTAAGATACCCTAATATAACCATAATTTTCTCATTTAAAATAATAGATATATTGGATTCCTCAGTAGGTAAATACATAAATTTGCCATGATTATTGATACCCTTCTTCCTTCTAAGTTCCATTTCTAAAAAATGGCATATAGTGTATATGCTCATAAAATTATAAATTTTAAATCATAATGTATAATTCCAAATATGTTGTAACTCTTAACAAAAATTAAAAATTATGCATTGTTAATATTATAATCAAAAACATGGTTTATTTAGGTATATCTTTATGTTCAAATCATTCATAATGGTTTGCAAAGAAAATGTGAATTATCTTAAACATATCCCCTGGGAGTATCAAACCAGGTGATTAGTAAGGCTCATTATTATCCACCAAGTGATGATCGATTCAAGCCTAATGCACTCTTTTTTGGATTTATTACCCCTAGGTACATCTTTTTCAAAACTGTATCCACTTGTAGTATTCATACAGGGATTTAGTTTTAGAAAAAACCATATAAAATATTCCTTACCAAAAAATTAGGATGTTATTCTATACTTATCCTAAAATTATATAATATTGTCATATTACCTAATATATTTTTTTATTAATATAGTTCCAAAGGTTTATACTAAACTTCCTTTGATACTAACTATAATGACCTGGACTCTAGTAACTTGAGGTTGGTGCCTATTTTATTACATTGGCATAGATACAAGGGGTCAGATACTTAAGGAATAATCAAATTAGTATTTTTGGAAAACCAGATACATACATGATACTTATTTTATATTGGGAAAATAAAAAAAACATAGTAATGGAAAACATTTTCCATCCTTAAACTCATTCCCAGAATTCTTCTTTATATCCTGGTGAAATGATACAAAATAAGGGTGAGCTCAAATTCTCAATAAGGGTTATATACAGTATAAGATATCATGATTAAATAAATCATAATAAATATGGAAAGTTAAATAAAGAACACAGATTCTATTTTATCAATGACTTGACAATCATAATTGGATTAGGAATGATCAATATATCAAGGTAAATAACTGAAAATACATGCCATTTAATCAATAAACTAATAATGAAATGAATCCAAAAATAATATCATAGAGAAAATCTCATGGATAATAATAATGACTAAATTATCAATGAAATAGATTTTTAATTATTGTATTTCATGATCTTAGGCATCATGATACCACTACCATCATGTCCTTTCATAGGGTAGTTTAAAACAACTGGCTAAAAACCCATCTGATTTCACCAAATTATTTGTTTCATGAGACTTGTTGATGCATTGAGAGGAAGTATATTACCAGGAACAACCTATATTTTCATGTCTAAATCATTCCTCATTTATATAATAATATATTTAATTCATGAATCAATATTCCTTATCATTAAATATTTATATTGAGTAAAGGATATGGGTTTATTAATATTTCCACAGTTATATTAAATGACTTTCAAAGTAAAAACATTATGTAAAAATGGTATATAGTTTATTAAATAATCATATATATTATAAAATAATATTTATATTCAATATAAATTTAATTTATAATTAAAAATAATCATAATAAAGTGATTTTTTCAAGATAAAGTTAGCAATCACAAAGAAAGTCAGATTGTACAATAACTTTTACCACATGGTAATTTTCAAGTTAAATCCCCTTAGATCAAATAATTCAAATTAAAACTTAAAATACCATGTTTTAATAAGGAATCATAATATTATATTTCAATGAGGTAGTATATAAACCATATAAAATAAATTAGGTGCATAACATTACAATACGCCTTAATGAAGGGAAATTGACATGAAGTCCCTTACCTCAACCTTTTCTTTAGTTGATCATGATTTAACCTCATGTATAATGGTTTTATGCAGGTTATAAATTTATATAAAAAGAATATTAATAATCATAATATCATATATTATACTATTATTACTTTTTACCACCTATTTTTTAATAATATTTAAATATTTTAATTATTTTGAGTGTTAATTTCCTTGTTTTCTCATGCGCATTTTGTCATGAAAGTTCATGTTCTTGAATATATTATATAGTACCATAATCTACAGAATTATATTAATGTTATAAACATCATATTTACTCATTATATACATTTTTAGAATCATTCTTGAAGGATAGACATGGAAAATGAGTCACATAGCTTCGTGAAGGTGGTGGGTCTTATGTATGCATGGGTGATGATATCATTCCCTTAACAAGTTAAAGGGTAAGTAATTGGGTGATATATTAATATTAAAAAAATTAATGTCACATATAATACATATATTTATTAAATTTATCCTTATTAACTTCCATGTAAAGTGTAATGATAAACGAATCACATCGCTTCGTGAGGCGGTAGTCTGTCATACACACGAGTGACATTGTCGTATTTTAAAAAGAATAGAAATTAAGAAGTTATATGTGATATTATTATACAAGAAATATAATAATATCATAAATATCATATAAATTTGTTAAATATAACATTATATCCATCCTTTAAAGTTGGTTATAGAAAATTAATTATATCGGTTTGTGAGGCGGAAGTCTGTCATACACATGATTGATTATTTCGTTTACCATTTGATGGAAGAGGGGATGAATATATGGTATGAAAGTAACATAATAGAATATATTTATATGGTAGGAACTGGTTTTATTATACTATCATGATTTAATTATAACTTAATTAGGTGGTAGAAGAAACAAAATGAAAACCATCATTTAAGAACGTTACCTCTTATTCGGAGAACTTCTTTAGGTTTGCACCAAAAGATTTCCTAGGATGGATTTATGATCAAAAATAGGGCTCTATAATGTTTTTATGGGAGTAATAAATCTATTTGGTTAGGTATTTTCTAAACTAAATGACTTTTTAAGTGTAAATAGAGGATGGGAGGGATGGCCTTTTATAAGTGGGGGAGAGGGCACACATGGAATTTTTGAAAAGAATCAATTAAAACCACATTTTTTTTATCATGCCAAAAACCTCCCAAATGGGTCATTATATACCCATAGAGGTTATATGGTAAAATTATGGCCATAAAATGGGTTTTTTACAAGTTTTTAGGTCATTTTTATTCTTTATCTTCCTAGTTTAACCCCCCAGTAAATTAGCTTTTACCATATCCATGGTAATTAATTTTTACTATTTTTTCTATTCATAATAGTAAAAAATAAAGTTGAACTTATTAGATAATATAAATTATACTGATTAAAAATTTGGAATCTATTTTCTCAAATTCAATTCATATAATTGTAATAATCCAATTTAAAATTATACCTACAAATGTGATGAAAAAATATGATTCCAAAGAGAAAATTCTTATACATATAAAAGGTTTTAATATCCAAATTCAATATGAAATTTATTAAAATGAAATAAATTATATTTATTTTAATATAATTGAAATAATTTTACTTTAAAACCAATTTAAAAATATAATTTATCTTTGTAAATAATATAAGTAAAAATGTGTTTTTCAATAAAAAGCACTATTTTTCACTATTCATCAAAAAATGAAACTTTTCAGAAAAATATCAAAACATTAAACCTAAGATAATTTTGATATGATGATTTTAAAAATTAATTTAATTTTATCAAAAAAATCTAAAATTATTAAAAATTAATATTAAATTATGTGCGCAAAGCGGGACTGGACCTCCTTTTAGAAAAATACAGTTTTTCGAAAAACGTTTCTTTTTCTTAAAATTATTCCAATTTTATTTATAATAAATAGATATCCATTTAATTAATTTATATATTTATAAACTATATAATATTTATAATTTATTAATTATTATTCATACCCACCGACTTAACGGCTAGGTTATAATGGTCATGTTTAAATAATATTTTAATAGAGTATTTTCATTTAAACCTAGTGTTGTGTGCATCGCAAGCTATTTAAGAGATTTAATTTAATTAAAAGGAAATAAATCATAAAATCTCGGGGTATTACAATCCCCAACATTATTTGAACCTTTTTATCAAAAATAATAGTTTTCCAAATTATTTTACTTCTATTTTTTGATGATATGTTGATTTATTCTAATCTGGTTTTAGAATTATTTATAGAGATGTAAACATTTGAATTATTAAACTAACCTAAAAACCTATTTGATCATTTTTATAGTCAAAATTTTCCCCAAATTCACCCTAACTTTTCTATAAAAACAAAAAAAACAGATTTTTTTAGTTGTGTTTTTTATGATATCTTGTGTTATAATAATCTGATTTCAATTTTATTTATGTAGTTATAAATATAAATAAATTTTATAAAACTTTTTATAACTATATAAAGAGATAGTTTGATCATTTTTAAACTCAAAATTTTTCCTAAAGCGATTACTAGTTTCCTATTGATTAAATTTTCTTATATTATTTACTTTTCATAATGCATTCTCTCTTTTAATTTCCAATTTTTAAAATTTTGTTTTAGTTTAAATTTTTAGTTATTAAATTTTTAATGAAATTTAACCCCACCCCCTTTAATTCTATTGTAAACAATACTAATCACTTTATAATTTGTCCTAAAACTAATTACATACTTAACACATACACATTCATGATGGTGTAACACCAATACAAATTGATAATATCCTTTATTATCTCTAAAAATCATCAAAAGAATATTATCAATACTATATTTATGTAAAAAATGATTCAAGCATTAAAAATAATTATAAATATGTTTAATGACATCACATTTTTTATAACAATAATTACCTAATCAAAACAATTTATGATAGAACATATTTTTACTTCAATAAATTTCTCACCACTAATTTAAGTTCACAATAAAATCTAGTAATTGAACTATTTGAATCATTATATAAAAAAATTTGGTCAATAACAATGAGTTAATTAAACTTTTAAATTTAATCCCCACCATCATCAAAAATATGTCTTTAAATTACTTCAATATTGACACCAAGTTGAGGTTTTAGAAAATATTTTACATGAAAGACTTGTTTCATCACTTATACTATAATATATAGATTATAGGTAGGTATGAAGTGATTCATGTCAATAACTCTAAATCTATAATAATCTATAAATGTTCCCTTTAATGTTATTGAATCAAACCACTTGCATTTTATCATAGTGACTCAACCATTAGTGTAATAATCCAATGTTAGTATTTTCTCTACAAACCCATAATAAGAGACATTTTCATATCAATCCTAGATATCCTTTATACTATCATAATATTATATCATTATAGTTAACATAACACCATCATGTTTTGTTCTCATGTTCACTGCTTAACTAGTAAAAAAAATTTTATATCCATTGATCACCAGTGATTTACATTCATAAACCACATTATAGGGACCAAAATCCTACGCTCTTATTTCTAGAGAGACTGCATCAACTGTTAAATTTAATACCTAAAATATATAACCTTATTAAAATGAATAATTAGAATTAACACTTTATTTTATAAAATTAATGGTTATATCTTTTATTTCAACTAAGAAGGAAGAAATTTACTATGAAAAGTCTCTCTCATTCTTAAAGGTAATGAATGATGACTTATACTTCGTATATGTTTATTTTATCTACATAATATGATATTAAATTTTTAATATACATGTATAATTACCAAGGATGTGATAATATAAAGATAATAAAAGTAAATACTTGATGTATTCATTGAACAAATCAAAGTTAAACAATACTGTTCAATTTTCCATCTCTCTCACTTTAAGTCTCAAATTACTCGACATATATTATCTAAGAATTCCCCCTATTTTGTAAAGTAGATGAAAATGGGTTCAATTTTATTATATTTATATTATTAATTTATCATTATAGGATTACATATCATGATCATATCACCCAAATATATTGAACAAAAATCCATACATCCTTGAGATAAATAACCTTTCACAATAGAACCTTTGGGGTGATTCTTATTCCTAATATAATACTTCATTCCAGATATATTTATTTTAGTTGGATACATATAAAAAAATAAACAAGGACCCAAAAAAAGTTTAGTATAAAATAGGATAGTTAGATTCAATAATAAATTGAAAAAAAGATAAAGGAAAAAATTTCACTAACTCACCCAAAATTAGTGATGCCACTAACTTCATTCTTTTCAAGAAACTCTTTATCAACATTTTTGCACAAATATCTCTATAAAAGTGTAATAATAAAATCACCATCACCCTTACATTACTCGAAATTAAATTCCAAATTTCTATTTGAATCAACTCATATATAAGGATGTAATTTTTAGGATTTTTTATAGATTTTAGTTTCACCTCTATTCTATTAACCAAGTTTTATATATTTCTTAAATAGCCATCTAGAATCTTTATAGTCCCTAGTATATTCAAAAATTGATTTTTATTTTAATTTTTTATAACATAAGAAGAACATGGAATTTTTTTGTTATTATGACTAATAAAATTAGAATATAGTTCAAGTTTAATAGCCCTATATATTATGTCTCATCAAGATCATAAATTATCTTTTGTCTTCCCCCTAACATTTAGAAGCACTAAAAGAAAAATTTCACCTATATTTTATTTCAATGTGTATTATGTCTAAATAATGGTGTTGAAATTGGTTGACCAATAAGGAAATTAAAAGAACATACTTTTCTTCCTCCAAATATAATTGAATTCAAGATAAACATCTATTCAATTTCTAAATTTTAATTGACCTTTCCCAAATAAAAAAATTAACATCTTACATTTTATTAAGTACAATAGTTCCTAAAATGTGTTAAGGTGGACTCACAATCTTAATAGTATTATAAAACTTTTTATATTTTTTCCTATAATGATGATCATAAAGAATATTGAATGTCTAATGAAATTAAATTTATAATGAAATTTAATCCTTATAGATCATGTATTATTTATACAGATAAAACAGGATAGTTTTCCCATTATACTCTCACCAGAAATTTTTCCATAAGTAGTAAAAAAAATTATCATCCATATAAGTGTAGCATATATCTAAATGTATCTTTAAAATAAGTATCATATTTGTACATACACATATTCCAAATATTCTTTAGCTCATTTATTAAAGGTTACAAGTACACACGTATTTCATTTAAAGGATAAAAATGTCTAGATATGAGTATATTAATAAAATTAAATGGTTTTTTCATACACATCCATGTGGGAAGGTTGTAAATGTGAATAAAAAAATTTCCAAATACTTTGTGAATTAATAATCTAATCAAATAGATTAAAAATGTCACATAATTGACTCAAATTGAAATTTCATACTTTAGCTATAAAATCTGGATATCATGCATTAAATGTATTCTATGATAATCCATTAATATGATGAACTAATTCATAATTATCATTATTTATCTCAACACAATACCATTTAATATTTTTTGAAAAATCATTATACATGAAAGGATTTCTAATAATGGGAATCAATGGAAAGTGAAACCTTACTTTTTGGTACATGATATATATTTTTATCAACAATGGGATTCTATTGATATTTACCACATTTTTTCACTCATATAGACCCATGGTTTCCTCCCAAAATAAGATGAAATACTTCAGCTAAAATTAAATTTTGTTTATTGATAATCCAATTTGATCAATTAACTTCAATTTCATATAATGATTTGAAATAATAATTATATCATCTGTAATTAATTCTATAAAAAATGAAATAAGTTAATCAATAATGATATTTGAAATTATATACATGGTTTTATCATGATATAAACTTGTTATAAATTATATCTTTTTCATTTTACCACATGCACGATATATAGGAGTCCTTCAATCATCCAATTATTTTTTCACTCTCACAACATAATCATTATAATTAGTTTCATAATGTGTACTCATACCATTTTTTTCTTTTATCATCCTAATTTCATTATTGTGATGATGAATAAATGGAAATAGATTAAATATAAAACTCTCTAATCTAAAACTTTCATTTATATCATTAATAGCCTTCTCTTTATTTTTCTCTCCATTATGATACCATGTGTAAGAAATAGTCTGAAACCCAAATTTTTTTATATAGTAATTCACTTCTTCCCAACTTAATCATGGTCTTCCAAGATAATTATAATAAGGGCAGTGAATTTCCCCTCTATCGGAAGCATTATTAAATGAAAAATCTAAAAAATACAACTCATTCTAAAACTTATTTGAGATCCAATTGCTACCATAAATCTAACTTATATCCATTCTGATAAAAAAATTATTATTAAAATTAATACAATATACTATAATTAAAAAATTCATAACAATAATGAATATTTGGAGTAAAAACAAGGAAGTAACTCAAATAACACCCAATAAGCATAAAAAAATATAACTCAATTAATCCACCATTTTCAAATCATTATGTAAACATTCAATTCAAAAATTAACATTTATAGAATTAATAAACACAATATTCACTTTTACCATGATTTTTAACAAAAATAATCTCTTTCCCATACATCTTCATACTTACAAAAATAATTTAAAACATATCTATGCCAGTAAAAGTTTTAAAACTAGACATAATATATCATTATAACTATTTCTCAAGCTTAGATTCACATTTAAACATACTTACTAAACAATGTTATTTAATCAATTAGACTCATTATCATCATTCTTAATAAAAGATAATTGTATTCAATCAGTATTGAAACAATCTACAAATATCATTATCTAGAATTTAACTTACTTTCATATAATATATTTACAATTATCAACATTCTTATTGAAATATTATACACCACATTATATTGAAATTAATTATACCAAAATTTTTATTATTTGTTAGTTAAAATAAAACTATGAAGTGAATAAATTCATAAACCCCTAATACATTAGAAAAACAAAAAATTACTACAATTATTAATTTAATAATCCCATAATGTTGTAAAATCACTAAAATATGGGTATTATATTTTATGATATCCCTTGAGTTGTAACCTGTGATATACATGTGATGTTTTTTTCTAATGGAAACTCTAATGTATTTCTGATTGCAATGTTTTGAGTCGACACATGCCTATTTTTCAATGGAAATTGGTCACTAGTACTTTACCAGATACACAATAGAATGTGTTTTCATCAAGAATATTGAAGTTTTGGCTCATAAAACCCTTTATGTGGTAACTATTTCTTACTTTGGGACTCTCTTATAGATTTAATAAATTTTCATGAATCCTTCCCAATCCCCAGTGTAGGATTGGTTACCATTATGGTAGTGATTCGATTAAAATCTTGTGGTTATGTTAACATATATATGTATAAAATATTCTCTATTTTTTTATTATTAGTTAGTGATGTTTTTAATTAAAGTCTCATAGTTTGGAACTCTAGATTTTACTTCCATCTAATGAGATGATAAGTGTTGTGGAGTTGGGATCGAGCTCATGAAAGTGGATTTATATGTATTCCCATGAGGGGAATCATAGCCCATGCATTTTGGTGTCACTAGTGGTATATGTTATATTATTTAAGTTTATATGACATGGATTATCTTGGTTCCTTTAAAGGTTATGCATCTATGACTACATCTAATAAATTTCAAGTCATACAGAGTGGAAAACTATGTGAAATATTCCTATCATTGGTCGGTGTAGGACATACATATGAGAATCCCTTGTTAGTCTATCATGTCTTTTGGTAATAGAATAGGATATGTCATGATATATCCAATAGATGATATGGACCCATTGATAATAGATTATATTTTTCATCTAAGAATACATTCTAATGAGATTGAGTGATGTGTCTCATAAGGAATATGTCCAAGAGATTATATGGGTTTAATAGCAAGTATATCCCTATGAAGATATAGTTCTGGATGATGGGTTTGAACCTAAAATAGGCATCCTATGTGTCCTTATTACTAAGAATCAAAGCCTGTGTAGTTCAAGTTCCATAGTTTAAGTTCATGTGATGAGACTATACCATGCAGTTTAACGACATATGGTAAGTACGTTTGTATATTGAAGGGGTTATAACTAAGGATTAAGTAGGGCTTATACATGGTATTCTATTTCTTTTTCATTATATTTTTTGAAAGAAAAATATAAGATAATTTGGATTTATCATAGGGAATATGTCCCTTTGAGGAGGATTCCTCATAGGAAATATGACCCTTTTCATAAGGCGTGTGTCATAGAGAATATATTCCTTTGAGGAAGATGAATATTATATAGAATATAGAACTTTAAAGAAGGATCCATAGAGGGTATATCCCTATGAGGATGATATGGGTCTTACGCATGGGTTTCACTGAGATCTAGGGCCTGGTTGGTGACTCGGGGGATGGAAATCTTTCAAGGCATACATATAGTAGGAGCCCCCTTGAATATTGGTTGGGGATTATACCTTAATGGGAGGCCCATGAAAGAATATACCTTCTACTGACTAATATTTAGAAAGAAGGATAATTGGACTCATGGGTAATATGGCCTCATGTAAGGGAATTAAGGCTTGTGTACATGTTTCCTAATTGGTGATTAGGAATAAAAAGTATGTATATTTCCCAAATATAGATGTCCCTAGATCATTGGTGATTCATAGTGATGAAATAATAAATGGGAACATGATTGAGGATTATACCTAAGTAATAGGCCCTAGTATGCATGGATTATTGGGTAGACTAGGTCATCCAACTCAATACATTGATATCCAATATGAGCTTCCTAATATAAGGGGGGTTTCACCGGTTTCCTCAAGGAGTGGACCCGAATTATCAAGGGGATGCATGATTGTAAACCCCCAGAGGGCCCCATCAGTTAGGGAGGACAAGAAAGAGAGGTATATTATTATGGGAATATCTAATTGATGGGGTGAACACTATGTGCACAACCTGGTCATGTATTTCAGAAGGTTGTGGAGTATTCCTAAAGGATTACCACCCACTAGTGAATTATCTTGGACAAATGGGTGTTGTCAAGGTCTTTTAGGAAATATTATTAGCCCATTTGAAGGACCAAAGTTAATATTGATTTAGTGAGTATTTCATATGGGTTTGAAATAAGAGGATAAGAAAATGGAATCCTAATAGGGATACCTAGGTGAATTTTCATCCAAGTAGAATCCTAGGGAAAAGTGGAGCCCTTATGAGTAGCTATGGTGAATGGGGAACTCTATTGGAGGACTAGGGTGAAGTGTCACCCTATTGGATAACTAATATGAATTGGAAAACCTATTGAGATCCTAGGGTTAAGTGGTTACCTAGTGGATATCTAGGGTAAATAGAAAACCCAAGTGAGAGCCTAGGGAAAAGTGGATCCCTAGTGTAAGCCTAGGGTTAATGGGTTGCCCTAGTAGAATCCTAAGGAGAATTTCAAACCTTGTATAAGCCTAGGGAAAATGGATCATCCTATTTCTCCACTCCCATGGTGAATTGGGTGTGTGAATCCTTAATTTGGATCACCCAGGAGGAGTTCTTCACCCTAGTATATGAAAACTAGAGGAGAAATTGTATTCTATGAAGGTTTAAATGTGTTAAAACTTTAGGTGGAACTATTACCCAATTTATTGGTTAATTACCTTAGGTTTTAATCATAATTAGGTTATCTTGAGAAGATTTAGATATTAGGGTAATGATAGATTTAGGTGTCTCTTTTTATTCTATAAATATTCCAACTTCATATGAAATGAGGACCCCTAGGGTTTATTTATAGACAAATTGAGAGACCTGGGAACATGAACATTGGGTGTTAAGGAAATTCACATATGTGACTAAGCTATGTGGAACATGAATACTAGTGAGGCCTCAATAACTCTAAGTAACTAACTTCTATTAATTATTAGCATATTTATTTTTCTATTTTTTCAAAGTTTTGGATGAAACCTCCATGTTTCCACAACTTAGAGTAACTTCCATTTTCTGTAGCTCAAACATTCTTTTCTTATCTTCTAGTAAAGGCATCTACATGTCTTTTATAAAGTTTTACTTCATGTAAATATATGAAAACAACTAAGATAAAAACTTTATA
This sequence comes from Viscum album, assembly GCA_963277665.1. Lineage (NCBI taxonomy): Eukaryota > Viridiplantae > Streptophyta > Magnoliopsida > Santalales > Viscaceae > Viscum > Viscum album. The sequence goes on along the minus strand of OY728132.1, from coordinate 1,472,023,177 downwards.
TCCAAAAAAATGAAACTTGGTAAGCTCTCATACCACTTACTAGTCCCAGTATAATATGCAAACTCCCTGAGAGGGGTGAATAAGGGGTGATTAATTTTACTTATTAAATTAAAATTTAACTTTTTCTTCCATTAAGTTGATCAAACATATTTCATCATTTAGTATTTATGGATATTTTATGCACACCCTTAACACTTTCTTCCTTATAAAATGAAAATAAAGTAAAGGAAACATCACACATGGATTTTTACAAGGTTCGATCATAGTATGAGAAACCCACTCCTTGCTACATCTAGTTATTATCATGATCCATATATTTTTACTATTTTATAAGTGTTAAAATTTGTAAAATTATTATCCTTAACCCAATATTATAGTTATTATCCTAAGCTAGGAAACCATAATATTATGCTTGTGATTAAGTTATCTCTTAAAAATATCTCTCTACCTCTCAGAAGGAATAGTGGCATTGTTTATACTGGAATAACCTGTATTCATAAGTTTATTTATGAACATCCTCATGGAAGGATCTTAAACTTCTAGGTGAACTTATAATATACTCAGCATTAATGTTGTCCTACCCTATTCTTTTAGTATATTGAGTTTCTAAATCCCTCAAATAGCCTTGAACTTTGACACTTGGAACTTCTGCAGGTTTTCACTTAACATCGATCTATATCAACTTTTGAAAAACTAAATTCATATCTTTTAATAAACTCTTTAGAATCTAATTTTCTAACCTTCTCACTTATTTGACCCTTATGATCTTATTTAATTTACCTTTTCATTTTATCCCTCTCTTTTATTCTTCTCAATAATATTATCATCTCTCTCAATTATTTTTTTTAAATATTTAACATTTAATCGAATTAAATTCCCTATTTATATAGAAAAACATCATCTAATAAATATGGTTAATGTAGGGATTGAATTTGAAACTCCCACTAAAAAAACTTTCATTCAATGAACTTTAATTTCTTTTGAGAATATTGGGTTTTGACTTAGTTGATACTTTCACAAATATAGGCATCAATGATCTTTAAATCATCCACAAATCTCAACTTGGATCATGAAATTTTATTCATGAATATAATAATTTTAATGTCCATATCAACATCATCACTTTGATTTTGAATTCAAAATTTCTATGTAAAGTCACTCAGTATCTTCTAATAATCTCACTTTCACAGACTCCAACAATTATAACTTGAACTTAATTCTACCTATAATCTAATTCTACCTCTTTTTCCACTCAAATCAATACTTTGTATCCTTTAGTACTCCAAACAACTCTGTTATGAGTGTTGTAATTCTAGTGGTATGGATTCATTTCACTTACACTGGGTTCAAAATTCATCTTTGTACTCCTTACAATCATCTCAACTCTTGATCGTCATGTATTTCGATCGATTCATCCTATAGATTATTTCAGTTTCCACCCATCTAAGATTACTCATTTTCATTCACTAAACAATTAATTTTCTCTCATGTCCCTTTTAAACTTAATCTTATCATCACTCAAGGTCATCAGTATGTTTGACTCTCTAAACTTTTTGTGTTTTAACTATTGTTTAGTCTTCCATATTCCACTAATCTAATATCTAGTGATACCATAGATCTTCCCATTTATTTCTTTTGAATCCTTTAGTATTAGACATTCTTCTTCCTTATTTTGATCTAATTAATATTTGTTTAGTTCAACTAGGATTATAGTTTAATATTGAACTTATGATGTTTGTTCAATGAATGCACAGTGCATCCTATATCAGGAAATGTTTAGTACTGTAGCAGTAGGGACTATTCATCCATTTTGGATTTTGGGCCACCAGTTTGGGCCTCGGGTCCATTAAGGCCTTCAGGCCACCCAAGGTCTTCGGTCCAGTAAGGCTTTCGGGCCACCTCATGGCCTTTGGGCCACCTGAAATGGTACTTAAATTATCAGACAAACTCTACAAGGAGCATACTCTAGATGGGGATTCAGAGAACATGCATTCACTAGAGCAGAAGCTAAGAGGATTTGTCAGAAAGAGAGGGTATGGCATTTCCATCGGGACCAGCCTATGCTTGCACGGGAAGCCTAGTCGAATATCTATGTAAAGGTGGAGAGCTGATATCACGATGAAGAAGCTAGGAGGATGAGTTCCAAGTATAGTCTGTATATTTCTTAAGACCTACAGGTCATGTAATCTCTGAGCCTACGGGCCTTGTAAGGGTTCCCCCTCATCCCTTAAAAGGGTGGTTATCAAAAATCAATAAAAAAAGAAGGCCTTCAGGCCATTCAGGAAATGCACAGTGCATGCATCTACTATAGGATATGGACTCAGTGCAAGCATGGATATTGGGAGGGCCCAACTTGGATTTTTCTATAATCGATGACCAATCTAGGATTATTAAGATGATTAATGCTAGTATCCACATATTAAAATAAAATATTTATACAAAGAGAAGAAAAGTTTTAGATCCAAGAAAGAGGATCTTGAACATCATGTTTATAATTAATTTATTAATTTTTGAAGAAATTAAATACCTGGGTCTATGGTACTTTCTTCATTGATGATCGTTGATCATCCTAAATGAACCTTCCATATTGCCTTTATTGTGCTCGTGAGGATCCAGAGGAGAATCCCTCTAGCGGTGATCCACACGTGCTACAATGGTCTCTGAACAATGCCACTCCTTCTATGGGTTCTAGCGAAGCGAAGCGAATTTCTTTCCTTGATCATTATTAATCACTCATTCTTCGGTCTTGAAGAACTTATCTCATTCTTGAGAGGTAGATATGAGATGAGTCGAGAGTGAAAATGTTTGGCTCAACAATTCTCAATTCACCAGCATTTAGCACAATAGGTGTATAAGCCTATTAATCGACATGGGATTTCAGTTACAATATTTAATTGAGAAATAGTAATTAAATGCAATTATAAATATTATATAAAACCTATTCCACATAATAATAATAACATCACAATTACTTTTGGTGCACCAACTTGTGAAAAATAGAACTATAAATGAAATCTCATTCCACATAATGATAACAGAATTATTATTATTTATTGCGTCAACTGGATAAACATTATTTACCAACTTTTAAATAATTAATTTATCATCGGACATGGTCTTGATACGTTTGAACTCCTTTTCCATTTCTTGAACACATGAATACAATATTTTATTCTCTTAAATAAATATTTTTATTTACAAAATAGTAAATAAATATTTATTAAATTTTCAATAAAATAAATAAATATATTTTATTCACAATCTGGTTAATAAATATTTATTTAATTTATGCAATAATTTTAACTCGAATAAAATTATTCCTCAGTCTTGAGAATAATATTTATTACATTAATTAAATTAAAATAGAATTTAATTGAGACCACCAGAAACACTTAGTGTGTGACCCTCTAGGTTTATTTCTTGTTGGAATTAGGTGGGCTTGCCTAAAGTCCAAGATTACTGTCTAGCAACGGATCAAGGAACCCAAGAGAAAGAACTTAAAGTATCAATAAAGATATCCACATATGAATTCTTACTGTGTAATATAATCTCTTTATCACAATATCTCATCAAGAAGGTTCCATGATAGTGTCATCAACCTATATGCTTGATATTTCATTCTTTGACTACCTAAAATAAACTCATTGTTACACCATGTCCATGGAACTTAGGGTGAAGGTTCTATTTCAATAAAAGGGATGAGATATCAAATTTCATAAATGGAAGGGACAAATCCTTCCTCAAGTTATCCATTAATAACATGTCATTCATGATGCACCCAATGTACCCTACTTTCCGCCAATATGTGTGATGATTTTCGTCACTAAATCAAAGTGTGCGAGTCGTGATGTGTATTAATGATAATATTAAAATCTAAGGACCACTACACATGCTCATAGATAGGAATATCTGATGACACAAAAACATGCAGAATTTTTACTCGAAGGTTTATTCTTATAATCTCTAATATTAGAGATTACCAGGTGAGAACTTCATGAGAAGAAGTCTCATCCAATTATGAGTAATCACACTTGAAATTTTGTATACTATTTGTCCCATCATATTATTCCATCCAACTACAGAACTATATTTAAGAATATTTTCATAGCACTTCGAGGTTCTCATCATAGTGGGTAACTTCTATGACCTTATTAATGTGACAAATACTCTAGTACATTATTACATTATAGTCTTATATAACAATGAAAAATATGTAATAATATATTTAATATTTAAATACATTAAATTTTCATGTAATCAAATTACAAACAGTTGGTTCTAGGACACCAACTCCAACAAACTCCCACTTGGACTAGAGCCAAATTCCTATAACTTTCAGTCCACTAGACCTCACATAATGACCATGTTTCTTCTGAGTCAAGGCTTTAGTCAAGGGGTCTTCTACATTGTCTTACATGGAAATATTTATCACTACAATTTCACCTCTTTGAGAAAAATCCCTCAAGATATGATACTTCCTTAGTGTGTGCTTTTTCCACTGATGTGACCTTGGATCTTTTAAGAGAGACACCACTGTAGTATTATCATAATAGAGTGTGATAGGATCTTTACTGTCAGGAACCACATCCTACTCTTGGATGAAGTTCTATATCAAAACTGCTTCTTTAGCTACCTCAGAAGATGTGATATACTCAGAATCTGTTATAGAATTTGCGACCACGCCTTTCTTTGAGCTCTTCCAACTCACAGAACCTCCATTCAAAGTAAAGATGTATCCTGTTTGTGACTTTATGTCACATTGATCAGTATAGAAACTATCATCTATATATCCTCTAATGACTAGTTCCTCATCTCCACTATAAACTAGGAACATATCCTTAGTACTCCTTAGATACTTAAGGATAGTATTGACTTCCATCCAATGGCGATCACCTAGATCAGCTTGATATCTTCCTATTGCACTCAATGTGTAGAAAACATCTAGACTAGTACATAGCATAGTATACATGAATGACCCAATTACTAATTTATATGTAATCCTTTCCATTTTCTTTCTATCCTCATGTGTCTGAGGACACATTTTCTTAGAATGATGAATGTCATGGGACGTTGGCACTGACCCCCTTTGGATTGTTCCATACTAAATGTCTTCATTATCTTATCAATGTTTGTACTTTGACTTAGGCCCAATAATCTCTTATATATATCACGATGGATCTTGATCCCAAGAATATATGATTCCTGTCCCAAGTCCTTTATGGAGAATCATTTATTCAACCATGCCTTAACAGACTGTAAGACTGGTATTTCATTTCCAATAAGTATTATGTCATCAACATGTACTATTAGGAAAATTAATGCACTCCCACTAAACCTTTTGTAGACACAAGTCTCACATTAGTTCTTTATAAAATCAAACTCCATTATGGATTTTTCAAAATGAATGTTCCAGGACCTAGATGCTTTCTTTAATCCGTAAATGGATTTTTGAAACTTGCATATCTTATTTGCATCATTTGGATTTACAAACCCTTTAGGTTGTGTCATGTAGACATCTTCCTGAAGGTTCCTATTAAGGAAGGTTGTTTTGACATCCATTTTCCAAATATCATATTAATAGTAAGAAAAAATGGACAGTATAATTTTGATAGATTTTAGCATTGTAACTGGTGGAAAGGTTTCATCGTAGTCAATGCCTTGACATTGTTTAAACCCTTTTGAAACTAGTCATGCCTTATAGGTACTGAATTATCCTTCCATATCTATTTTCTTCTCGAATACCCATTTTAACCAATAATATTTACATCTACTGGAGGATCTACCAAAATCTAGACTTGGTTTTTCTATAAGGAATCCATTTCAGAATTCATGGCTTCTTGCCACTTGGAAATGTTTGTGCCACTTACTGCTTCCTTGTCTATTAAAAGAACATTATTATCAACTAATGATGAGTCACCATGCTCAGTAACTAGAAAACTATAATGTTCTAGTTATCTAACCTCTCTTTTACTTCTACTTAGTACTTGTGTCTCTGGAATAGATCTTTCTTCCATAGGGCTTTATGTAATCTACTCTTGTACCAACTCTTCTGTACCTTGAGCCTTGACTTCATTGAAGTCTATCTCACTTCCAATATCTCTTTTAGAGATGTGCTCCCTCTCAAGGAATATGGAGTGTCTTTCCACTATAACCTTTTTTTAGAGTTCATATTGATAATAACCCCTTTTTTCCTTATGTATCCTATAAAGGTACACTTTGTTCCTTGGGGTGCGATTTTGTTACTTGAAGAGGCCTTAACAAACGTTTCGCTTCCCCGCACATGAAAATTTGATAACATGGATTTTCTTCCACTCCAAAGCTCATATGTAATACCATTTATTGATTTAGTTGGTACTTGGTTTATTATGTGTGTCGTTGTTTGTAACGCATATCCACAAAAGGATAATGGAAGACTTGCATGAATCATCATTGATCTCACCATGTTCAACAAGGTTTGGTTCCTCCTTTCACATACACCATTCAATTAGGGTGTCTAAATAGGATTGAGTTGGGATAGTATCTCAATCTCTTGTAAGTAATCAATGAATACTTGATTAAGATAATCTTAACCTTGGTCTAAGTAGAGTTTCTTAATCTTCTTACCAAGCTGGTTCTCAACTTCATTCTTTTATTCCTTGAACTTATCAAAAGAATATGACTTATACCTCATTAAGTAGATATATCCATATCTACTAAAATCATTAGTAAAAGTTATTAAGTATAAGTACCCACCCCTTTCTTCAACTAGAAATGGTCCACACACATCAGTATAAACTAACTCAAGAAGCTCTTTGGCCCTTTCACCTTTCCCACTAAATGGGGATTTGGTCATTTTGCCTTATAAACATGTGTGACATACACTAAGTGGTTTTAGTTCAAAAAAATATAAATATACATCTTGATGTAACTTTGTCAAGAATTTCTCATTTACATGACCTATCCGATGATGCAAAAGTTGGGTGTGGTATGAGTCATGTGAAGTAGCTTTGTTATCGATTTCCATTACTAGTTTTGTGTAATCTAATACGTAAAGACTGTTATATAAATGTGCCTTAACAAAAAAAAAATCTATCTTTATAAAAGAAGAAACATTCTTTTTCGAACTTGAAAACAAATCCATCTGTATATATTCAAGATATATAAATAATTTTTTTAGTTACAAAAGGCACATAGTAAAAACTATTTAATACCAAGATCATCCCAGTCGGTAATGTGAGGTGGTAGTCCCCGACAGATACAACAACAAGTCTATCTCAGTAGGTTTCTTATAGATCTACCACCACCCAGTCAATTTTTCTTAAATATACTTGGTTTCTATATTTGGATACATATGTGATAATCGTAGTCTATATTTGATACCTAATTTGTAGAAACAGATGAATTGCACTCGATAACAAATGAACCTGAATCTTCTCCTTGCTTCTTTAGCTGGGTGCGGTTTTTCTTCCAGTGTCCCTTCTTTCCACATGAGAAACCAATAACTTCATGTTACCTTTCATCCCCCTTGATATTACTTTTCTTGTAAGGGTGTTAATAAGATTTGGGCTTAAAGATATTTTCCTTCCCTTTCCTCTTATTAACCATAAGGACATAATGATTTTTGTACTCCATGTCTTTTTTCACTTGGAAAATAAGGATAAGAAGATCTGGTAGAGACTTCTCAATGTTGTTCATATTTAAATTCACAAAAAAAACTAGAGAAGATCTGAGGAAGTGATGAATGAATGAGATCAGTACCTAGTTCTTTAGGGATTGTAAACCCTAGAACCTTCAGGTGCTCAATGTAGCCAATTATCTGGACTATGTGAGGCCCAACTAGGGCACCCTCTCCATGCTTACTCTAAAATAGTGCCTTGGAGATCTCAAACCATTCATGTCTTTCTCTCTCCTGGTAAATACCATATAGGTGCTCAATCATGCTATAGGAATCCATGTTTTTTTGAGACTTCATGAGTTCACTAGACATTTATGATAACATTAAACATTGAGCATCGACCACAAAGTTCATATGTTTTTCTTAGACCAGGAACTCTTCATCACTCACTTATTGGTCAGGCAAATCAGGTAATGAGGACTCCAGTGCGTAAGATTTCTATTCATGCCTTAGAATTACCCAAAGGCATATAAACCATTCCTATAAGTTATTGTCAGTGAGGATTTTGTCTTTATCCAGTATTTATTGTAGGGATAGTGTGGTTGACAAGATTGTCATTTTTATTCTAAAATTAAAAGAGCATATAATTAGTACTTTCTTGATTACATTTTATGAGAAATTATAAATTAATTTTATTAAGTCTTCCACTATTTTATCAATTCCCAATGTCCCTCACCATTGAACTCGGAATGTCTAGTTTCTAGGAAATTCTAGTGTCAAGGATCCATATTCCCATTCGCATAACCCCAAAAAGGGTTGGTCAAGCTATTTGAAGGTATTTAGGTAGGCAGGTCTTTTCCCACTATGATCTTGTAGCTCCTTGATCTGTTAAGTGGACTCCCCAATCCTAAAATCCTGACTTGGATTTCCTCAAAAATTGCCTCCAAATTTACACAAATTCTAGAAATGGATACTCCTCTTGATGTAAAATGGTTAAGTCAACATGAAACTTTCAAAATAGATTCCTGTATAAAAGTAAGTGTCCCAAGAAGTGTTGGTCAAAAACTTAGTTTTATTGAGTCTTGCCCTTAATCAAGTAACGGAAGGCTTATCCTGACTTAATATTTTATTGAAGGATTTTTATCTCTTATGCATAAATTGCCTTATTATCTTTATCACATGATTGTTAATATTAATTGGAACTTACTTAAGTGATTAACCATGTCTTGATAATATTTACGCATAATCCTAGTTTATTTTAGTTCCATATTACATGATTTTTAATTCATTAATTATGTAGTTGAAAAAATACATCCATAATGAAAAACCATGAAACTGATAAAAATAAAATAAAGGTCATGATCATGAGCTCTTATGGTGGTTAGTTTATCTAGCTATGGATAAACTACCCACTAACCTAGGGGAGAAACACCTTCAACCATTTATGGTTCATGTCTAAAGCTTTCCACCTATCGACCTTTATATCTCCTTGGATTGGTTTCATCTCAACTCCTTACTTTAACTACCTCCACAAGCTTGGGAGATCCATCCATTACATGTGCCTTTTAACTCACATACAGGTGAGGGGTAAAAAGGTGGTTTACATAAAAAGAAATCATGGGAATGTAGGGCCTGCATATTAATGAGGAGAAATGGCATGCGGGCTAATAATTTAATTTAAAATAAATTAAAAGGAAACCAATCACATACAAATCTCTGGTCTAGATCATGATCATACACATACATGCAACGATTTTCATATTTAATAAAACTATCATTAAATTATTTAATTGTACTTATTAAGATAAATCATTCTTGAATTGATTAATTGTTATCTTTAATTAATCAATCCTTTTATCATAATCCTATTCTGAATTTCCCTGAGATTCTCATCCATAACCTTTGAGGTAACACGGTGAACACCCATTCGAATCTACATGACATGTAATTCTGAACATTACACAAACATTAAAGTTTTAATTTTGTGTAATTTGGTAAATTATACGACGTGTAGATCCAACTACATGGAGTGTACTACCTTCACCATATTATCTAAAGTACACACCTAGGGACATGGAATGTGTGGCATACTTCGGAAATCTTGGAGCACACGGCGTGTCTAGTGGGCAACACATTGTGTTGTCTCTGGGTTACATGGTTACTAGTCATATTAACTGTGTATGGGATACATAGTTTGGCCCTTGACCCGAAGGGACTATACACTGTGTATAGTGGGCCACACGGAGTGTAATTCAGCTGATCATGTGCCAGTTTGTCCTGGTAAACACGTGGTGTAAGAATTAACTACACTGCATGTCATTAATGAACATGGATTCAGTAATTTTTAAATTACAACTTATGAATTGAACACAACTACACTGTGTGTAATATTTATTACATGGAGTGTAACTCCAAATACACGGTCTGTACTGTCATGTTAACTGGACAAAATTGTTTGCACCTCCTGATGAGATCCTAAATTTAATTTCAATCAAAAAGTTATTTGTTTCAGTTAGATCTGTGAGAAAAAAAAGAGGAAGAATAGATATCAAAATTCATATTACAAGAATGATTAAACATGAATTGAAAAACTAAATTATTAAATCATAAATCATCAATGAATTATTTAAATATTTATAAAAATTGATGAGCCTCCACTGATACTATTGGAAGAAACTATACACAGTGGAAGTGTGGTGGTTGGGTAGACCCAACTTAGATTTTTACATAATCTATGACCAATCCAGGATCAATACGATGATAAATGCCAGTATCTACAAATTAAAATAAAATATTTAGACAAATAGAAAAAAATTACCAGATCTGATAAATAGGATCTTGCACATCATGTATATTATTAATTTATTAATTCATGAAGAAATTAAATATCTGGGTCTTTGGTACTTTCTTCATTGATGATTATTGATCATCCAATATGACTCTTTTAGATTATCTTTTTTTTCGCTTGTGAGGATCCAAAGTATAATCCCTTGAGAGGTGATCCACACATGCTCTAATGGTCTTCAAACAACGTCACTCATTCTCCCAATGATAGTACAACGAATTGAATGTCTTATGTCGATCGTTCTTGATCGCTCATTACTTGGTCTTTAAGAACTTCTATTTTTCTTGAGAGGGATAGATGAGAGGAGTGAAGATAGAGAATTTTTGTCTTAACAATTCTCAATTCACTGATGTTTAGCACAATAGATGTACCTACCTATTAATCACCTTGAGGTTTTAGTTATAATATTTAATTACAAAACATAAATTAAATGCAATTATAACTATTAAATAAATCTCATGCCACATAATAACAATAAAAGCACCATTATTTGTGGTGCAACAACTTGCACAAAATGGAACCATAAATAAAATCCTATGCCATATGATGATAATAGTATTATTATTATTTCTTACGCTAAATAGATAAATATTATTTACCGACTTGTAAATAATTAATTTATCAATGGACATAGTCTTGGTATGTTTAAACTCTTCTTCCATTTATTAAACACCCTAATAAAATATTTTATTCTCTTAAATAAATATTTTTATTTACAAACTAGTAAATAAATATTTATTAAATGTTCAATAAATGAAATGAATACATTTTATTCACAATCCAGTGAATAAATATTTATTTACTTTATGAAATCATTTTAACTTGAATAAAATTATTCCTAAGTCTTGAGAATAATCTTTATTCCATTAGTTAAATTAAAATGGAATTTAATGGTGACCACCAAAAACACTTAGTGTGTGACCCTCTAGGATTATTTCTCATTGGAATTAGGCGGGCTTGCCAAAATTTGAATATTACTATCTAAAAATGGGTCAAGGCACCCAAGAGAAAGAATATAAAGTTGCAATGATGACATCTACATAAAAAATATCACTATGTAATATAATTCCTTTGTCACAATATCTCATCAAGCAGGTTTCATGATAGTGTCATCAACCTATATACTTGATACGTCATTCTTTGACTACCTGAAATAAACTTGTTGTTACACCATGTCCATGGAATGTAGGGTGACGGTTATATTTAAATCAAAGGGATGATATATAAACTTCTATAAATGGAAGGGAAAATTCCTTCCTCAACTTATCCATTAATAACATGTCATTTGTTATGCACGCAACACACTCTAATTCCCTACAACATATGGCATGACTTTTTTCGCCAGTGAATCAAAGTACATGATTCATGACATGTATTAATAATAATATTAAAATCTAAGGACCATTACATGCACTCGCATATATGAATATCTGATGACACCAAAATATGTGGAATTCCTAATTGTGGGTCTATTCTCATAATCTTCCATATTGTATATTACCAAGTGTGAACTTCATGAGAAGACGACTCATTCGCTTATGAGTACTCACACCTGATGGTCTGTATACTATGTATCCCATAATAGTATTTCATCCGCCCATAAAACTATATTTAAGAATATTTTCATAGCACTTAAAGGTTCTCATCATAGTGGGGAACAACTATATCCTTATTAATTTGACAAATACTCTAGGATATTATTACATTATAATCATGTGGAACAATGAAAAATAGGTAATAAGATGTTTGATATTTAAATACATTAAATATTAATATAATAAAAGTAAAAATAGTTGGTTCTAGGAGAACAAATCCAACATTTACTAACTTATCTTTAAGCCTTTAAGTTAGCTCACAAATCATAAATCTCTTAGAACCTTTATCTTCTAGAAATATTCTAGCTCATAATCAGAAAAATATCTTTCAGTGGTTCTACTTCCACATTTGTAGTATGGAATACACTTTATTTCATTACTTTTCAAAAAATTTGGAAACAATTATCCTCATAAGGTGAATTTCACCTAATATTCTTCAAGGATTTATATTGGGGTATTTTTCAATTATTCAATGTGTTTTATCCTTCTGATTATCCTGGCTTATTATTTCTTCACTAAGTGACTTCTAATCATCTTATTTTTTTCATATTATGAACTCAAACCATATGGGAAACTCTTATTTATTTGAAATTATATTGTGTAACTTCTAGAAAACTTATTTTATATAGATTTAACTCAGATATTAAATCTCTCAGTTTGGGTCTTCAATCTCCCCATATGTTGGATTAACCATTCGAGGGGAACTTTTCAATCTCCCATTGATTATCCATTCAAAGTAATTGATTTAGATAGTGATCCTATAACCATCATCACTTAATCTTTCACCTGAAAAATAGTTTAACCATCGTCAAATATATTCTTTATTCTGGATCTATACATCTAGGAAACTCACTTCTTCAACTCAATATATAGTTGATACTTCTTATTCATCATTTGGTACTTGTAATGAATAAATTGATGTTCATAATAATCAATAAAATGATGCATATACTACTCCCAGATAAAATAGTATCCATGAATTCATTCTCCTTTTGTTAGTATCACTTTCTTCACTTATCTTGATTACTTCTGGTGAAACAAGTTCCTCCTATCATCTAATAATATTATATGATCTTCTTTAGTATCATATTTGAGTGTTAGAACTAGAAACTATGGTGCTTCTAAATCTAATGGTTACACCTTCCAGAGTATGAAATTCCAATGGAATTACTTCTAGAACACCCATAATCACCTTTAATTTCAACTTACTCAAAGAATTTTCCATAATCCATTGACAAAAAATACAATACTTCATTATCACTATATTATGGGATCTTTGATCTCCTTATTTGTATTTATTGTCAATACTCATTAAAAACTAAAGTTAATGATATTTATCCCCATTATTTATAATAAATTCAATGTCTCTTTTATCTCCTTCTTCCAAGAACTTTGAGTTAGGGACTATTGTCATAATCAGTTCCCCTTAACTTATGTTCAACTAAAAGTAAAATTTAATTTCCTTGAGAGAATTATGTCATCACTTTTCTTAAATCAATAATCCATCAATCAAAAAATTCTAAATCTATGTAATCCATTCTCAGTGTATAAAACAATATTGATTAACTCAAATAGTAAAATTGTCCATCAGATATTCGCAAAGTGATACCAAGTCACAAAACTTATTCCAAGGATAAACTCAATGGATTCTTATGCAACTTATTTCTTCTAATTAACTCAATAAACAAATCAAAAACACTCAACCAAAAAAATATGTATCCTACATTTTAAAATATCATTTTGAATTTTTTATCAAAAGATAAAGTTCTCACCTTTAATTCCATAATATATTTTTATATAAGAATAAGATAAAATATCGACACACTTTAAAGATGAAAGAAAATGAAATTCCTGAATTTTTGTTATATGTAATTTCATCATCATCTGGAGGTTATTCCTCTATGTTCTTCAATTATTTAATCCATTATATTTTCAACATTCATAATCTCTGATTCTTGGTTGTCTATAATTTGGATCTTTAATATTTGGCTTATCAATTCTCTATAACTGCTAGCTTCATCTTTACTCTCCCTAAATGGGTTAACTCTCTCCTCCTTCTACATTATGGTTAATAATAGCTTGATTCAAATTATTCCATGGTGGATAACATCTGGTGTTCTTTAAGTTTTTCATTGCACTCTTTAATCCAGGTATCTCTCTTGCTTTCATCACCTTTAATTCACTTTTCTAATGAATGAATCTATAGTATATAAGGGAATAAGATGGGTCTTCCTTTTTAATCAATTATAGAATTAGGGCTGAGAAATATTTCTCAACCTAAAAACTCCTTTCAATTTAGATTTATTATTATTCCTATATTTACCCTATTATTTCCACTCATCAAGCTTATTAGGTGACATGGATTTATATACTTCATTTTACTTTTCAATTTGTATGGATATTTTTTCTTAACTTTCACTATCATGGAACATGCATCTTCTTCTAACTCCCTTGTTGAATTTAACTTCTTATATCATACTATCGTGGAAATCTTTAGAATTTGTATATATTTCTTCTTGGGATATGATTTCTTCTCCATAGAAACCTTTATATCTTTTGATTTTTTATTTTTTTAATCACCAACTTCTTTTTTCTAAGTAACCAGGTCACATATTTATTAGGAGTTTTTTAAGACTTCTTTGACCTTGCACATAGTTTATTAACATCTGGTAAGTTACCCTTATGTGGTAACTTTCAGTGAACCGCAACTTCTTCATCAGATATGTCTTCGCTTCAACCAGTCCACCTATTTATTTCTCATACTTATTCTCTTTTTTATTCTATATTATTGTATTTAACTTGAATATTCATAAAAAAAATTAAATTTTCCAAGAAGTGACCCTTCTTTCCATAATAAAATTTTCTTTGGGATGACAAACTCCTTTAATTTCTTCTTGGGTGAAAACTTATTTATAAATTTATTTTCTTTAATCCCCAAAATAAACATACAGTATATATTATGTTCACTCTTCTTCAGAATTTTTTGCTTTATTTCATTGGATATAGTTTTATTGTCTTAGTAGATGTAAACTAACACTCATCATTACCATGACCACTTCTTTAACAACTTTCATTGAACTTTACAAGATATCCAAACCTATTCAATAATATACTTTTAGTTTTCTTTGTTATTCCATTGTACTTGGACAAACTTTAAATAATATTTTATTTTATCCCCCTTTGTATATGCCTTCTCTATTTTTTATTAGTTGACAAGTTATTTCAATAATCAATGGACCGGTATCTGAAATTTCCATAACACCAATAATGACCAATAAATATTGTGTTATTTCATTGTATTGAAGTTTGGATAGTGGAAGTATCTTCCTATATTTAAAAACCTTGATGGATATTCCTTAAATTTATTTTCCCTTACACCATTGAAGTTATTGTGGAATTATCATCTAATTTATTAATCTATATTTATCTGTAACTGGCTTTCTAGCCTATAGTTTTCAAAGTATCAGTGTTAGTGTAAACAATACTTCTAGAGCACAGGTTTACCTTCTCTTTTTATCTATCAGAATATATTTCTTTCAATTTTTTTAGGTTTCTTATGATGTTGGAATGAGTATTCTTAGAATAATGGATCTTCTTCTAAATTCTAGTAGTGGGTATTCTCTTGGATTCCTATGAAGATTCAACTTTAGTAACTTTTATGTTTCCTAAATTCACTTCCAATACAAGACACATTAAACTTAAAGTGTTTTTATATTATTCAAATAATTTTACTTTATATTCATAATTATCTTCTAAATTCCAAATAAATTCTTCATACAACTTACTCACCTATTTCAAGGATTGATCAAGTTCCTTTAATAATTTTTCCTTGATCCCTAGTAGATTATTTTTTATATCAATGATTACTTTGTGATTATCCTCTAATTCATGGAACTTTTCCCTAAAAATTTCCTTAAAGATGAATTTATCACAGAAATTCCTTTGTAATTATTCCTCAATCAAGGAAAAAATTTCATTTCAAAGTTAAATAGATTTTTCCTTTTCTTTTATAAGTTCTGTTAGAGTTTTTCATTTTCATAAATTTTTAGACAATGCATATTCCATTTTATTATCTTCTAATTCCAACTATTATTTTTCATCTTATATCGCCTTGATATATGTAATTATATATCTAAAAACCATTATAAAATAATTTTTAATGTATTCCATGATTTTAGATTAAAATTATTTAATATTTTCATAGAATCTTACTGATTATATCTCGAACATATTTCATCTGGAGGATTATTTCATAAAAATTTAACAATGAAACTTCCACCTTTCTTATCTTCTAATGATGGTAGATCCTCTATACACTGACTAAGAGAGGATAGCTTATGCTTTTTATGACCTTATTTCTTCTTCATTATTTTCAAAGTTTTATTTGAAACCTCCATGTTTCGAATACCATGAGTAACTTCCATTTTATTCACCTCAATAATTACTTTATTATCTTATGATAGAGGAATATCTATATCTTCTGGAAATATGAACTTTATATAGATCATTAAAAATATATAAGACAAAAACTTTAGGTCCAAATTGAGGAAACTTAGTTATCTTTGATACCACTTGTTAGTCCCATTGGATTGTGTAATCACCCTGGGAGGGGGTGAATCAAGGGCGACCAAATTTTACTAACTAAGTTCAACTTAACCTTTTTCTTACTTTAAATTGATAAAACCTATGTCTTGATTTAGGATGTGTGGATCCTTGATTCACACCCTCAAAAATTACTCCCTCATGTAATGTAGATAAATTAAAAGGCACAACAAATGATTATTTTTACAATGTTCAGTCTCAATGTGGGAAAACTACTCCTTTTTACATTTGTTTATTATCTCAATCCATATATTTTCACTATTACCATAAGTATTACAATGTATAATGTTATTATACTTAACCTAAGAGTAAAGTTATTATTTTAAACACTAAAACCACAATATTACGCATGTTTTTGAGAAATATCTTGAAAATATCATTTTACCTCCTGATAGGAATGGTTGTATAGTTTATACTGGAACCATGGGTCTTCACTAGGTTCTTCTTGAACTTCCTCATGGATATATTTTTAACTTACAAGTGAAAATTAATTATACTTATCATACATATAAATTTTTCCTCTAATTACATTAAATTTCCATATCCCTCAAACTACCTTGAACTTTGATATCCTTAACTTCCCTAGGTTTGTGCTTGATGTTATTCTAGCTCTACTTCTGAAAAACTGAATATGAAGCTCTCACTCAACTATTAGTAATATAATGTCCTAGTTTTCTTCATCCCTTATGATCATTAGGAATTTATTTGGTTAGTTGATTCCTCTCTTGTATGCTTCTCAATAATATTAGTATCTCTCTCAATTATCTTTTTCAATCAGAAACGTTTACTAAAATGATGTTCTCCCTTTATATATCCAAAATTAATCTAATAAATGTGGAGAATGTGTAGGGTTCAATTCAAAAATATTTCTTAAAAAACCATCATTCAATAAAATTTAATAACTTTTGACAATATTAGGTTTTGACTTAGTCAAAAATACTAAAAATTTGGTCATCATCAATCTTAAACCCATCTATAAATCTCATTTTGAATCACAAAATTTCTTTCATAAATATCATACTTTGAACATACAACTCATCATTTTTCTTCAATTGTGACCTAAAAAGTGTTTTGTGAAGTCACACAGTAACTTATAGTTATATCAATTTCAAAAAACTTATCAATTACAACTTGTAATTCATTATGACCTTCACCCAGTTCTTCCTATTCTTCCACTCAACTCAATCTTTTGGAGCCTTCAGTACTTTAAATTACTTTATCATGAGGCTTTTTCCTCTAGTGGTATAGATATATTTCATTTAAATTAGATTTGAAATTCATCATATATATTCTTATTCCAATCATATCAACTTTTAATCATTATATATTTTCATCGACTGAGAATCTAGCAATTAATTCTTTCATTTTTCATGCATTTTGGAATCCTTTATTTTATTCACCTAACAAGTCATTTGTTCTCCCATCCATTTGAAACTTAATCTTATCATCACTAAAGGTATTTAGTATATCTTAATCTCTAAACTTATGGTGTTTAACTCTTATTCTTTATTCTATATTATACTGATCAAACTTCTTGTGACATCACATATCTTATTATTTTATTATTTTGGATCCTTTAGCATCATCCATTCTTATTCATTCTTTTGATTAAATTAATATTTGACTAGATTATCTAGGATCATAGTTATCTCTTTAATTTGTGATATTATTCTGATAAATATATAGTTCATGCATCGATTGACTTATCTTTGAACCTTTAATCTAGATTGGAAATCTCAAATCTCTTGGAACCATCATATTCTAGAGATATTATAGCTAAAATTTTTAACATATCTTCTAGTGGATCTAATTTAATAGGTATATCTTAGACTATACTAAACTTAATTACTTTTCCAAAATCTTGGTAGAATCTCTATTTATAAGTTTAATTTCACTTTACATTCTTCAAAGATCAATCTTGGGGAATTTTTCAATTCTTCAATGTGGTTCATCCTTCTGATTATCCAGGATTCTTTTTTCTTCACTAAGTGAATTCTAAACATCTCATTTTTCAATATTCTAAACTCACATCATTTGGGAAAATATTATTTATCTCAAATTACATTCTTTAACTTCTGGTCAACTTATTTTATCTATATTTAACTTATATCTTCATTATCTCTAATTTGGTATTTAATCTCCCCATTTGTCAACTTCACAATTAAATGGAAAATTTTCAACATCCCATTGATTATTAATTCAAATTACTTACTATAGATAGTTCTCCTTTAACCTTCAACACTTTTTCTTTCACTTAAATAATAGTTCAACTATTGGAAAATGTCTTCTTTCTTCCTGATCACTACATCTGGGTAACTTACTTATTTTACTCAATATATAGATGTCAGTGCTTCTTCATCCTTCAACACTTGTAATGAATTCTTTGAAGTTAATAACAATCAAAAAAATAGTGTTTATTCTTATTCTATATAGAGTAATCTCCATGAACCCATACTCATTCCATTAGAAACACTTTCTTCACTTCTCTTCATTAATTTTGGTAACATGATTTCCTTTATCATTCGGTCAAATTATTTAGTCTTGTTCAATATATTCTTCTGGTAGTAGAACTAAAATCTATGTTGTTTCTAATTCTATTGGTTCCACTATAAAAGTTATGAAATTTTGATAATATTACTTCTATAACACCAATAACTTCATTTACTTTCAACTTACTCATTAACTTTGTCATAATACATTGATAATAAATAAAATACTTCATCATCACCATCTGATGGTATCTTCACCAAGATTTTTCCTAAGCCTCAGATGGGGGAGACTTGGTGGGTTATGACTTTATTTTCTCTCATGATATATTTTATGGATTCTTAACCTTGCAGGTTTTGTGCCTTATCTTTTTTTTAAAGCTGGTCAATTTTTCTTAGATTATGCATGGTGCATGCCCAATGAGTGGGAACTTGAATTTTTCTAAAGATTCCCTTTATGGTTTTTCAACTTGAATAATTCTTCTTCTTTCTACTTATAAATTATAAGTTCATGCAATCCAAACCATATATTTCTAATGCTTAAGGTTAGATAACTTTGATCAAAAAATAAAGAATGGGATGGTATATTTAACAAGGGGTGAGGAAAACCCCATTTTGAATAAGGATCCTAGTGTCAATATAGACCATATCATGGGTGAATAAACATGGTTTAAGTTTATGGTTCTTAGACCATCATTTCATGCAATTTAGGGTCATGTGACAAGGTCTGTAAAAGTTTTAAGAATAGGATGTAATGTTATTTCTTTAAAAATGGGTATGATTCGTGAATGTGTAACATCAAGGGTATTCAAATCCTATTGAATATTTACATTATGTATTATGTAACTCACAAAAAAAAGTATTTGAATCAAGATATGATGGTACAAAATAGGTATGTTGGGGATGAAAATGCACTATATTTGAATTATTGGTTCTACTATAATTTTTTCATGTTATATGGAGGTTAGAGGACCTTTTCCCTAGGACAAAGATACCTCTGGTTGTTAGTACTAAATATGGAGGCATGGAAATTACCAAGAAGTGGAGTCCCTTGGATCTTAATATTATCATTATCAATATCTTGAGATGTTTTATAAAGATTCAAACATGAATATAATAATGTATACTTATGGAGATAGGGGTATTCAATAAGGTTTTAGACACCATAAAGGTTGTTCCACTATGCATTTGACACAAATTCGGAGAAAATAGAGATGAAAAGAAATTTCTTTTACTTTTTTTGAACTAGTGGGTTCAGTGAGTATAAATTAGATTTTTCTAAGGCTATATATTAGTATCTATAATCTTTATGCCTTATCCATCTTATTCTCTAATTTTTTCTCAATTTATAAAAAGGGTGACCTAGTGAGTGGAGACTTGAATTTTTCTCAGGCTTACCTCTATAGGTTTTCAACCTAACAAAACTCAATCTCTCTTCTTTATTAGTTTAAGGGTATTTTGATTTGGACCGTTAAGGGATGGGGTTTAAGGTTATATGGATTTGATAAAAATGTGAAATAGTAAAACCAACAAGGGAATGGGGAAAATCAACATAAATAAATAGCCCAATGCTAGTATAGATCATCTTGAAATGGATTCACACAATTTAAGTTCATAGTACTTGGACCACAAAATTGAGATTGCCTAGGTAGGAAGGGTGAGATAAATCATACATGAATGAGAATATTTATGATAATATAAACCATCTCAGGTATTGTGCACATAGTTTAAGTTAATAATTTTTAGACCAAAATAAACTGAGATAGATTACATGGATAGGGCTAGGAAAAACCTAACCTGAATTAAAGAGCTCAATTATAATAGAGAATATCTCATAAGGGGTGTAAATAGTTTATGGTCATAGTGCTTATACCAAAAATAGTGGGTGTGATGTGAAAACCTAAATGGGTATTGAGAGATTAGAGAATCTCTAAACCTTTGAATAGGTATTTTGGATGATTTAAATCATGACACAAGGTATTTGAATTAAGAATATGATATGGGTTAAGTATGTTGGGGATGACCACTGGCCATATTCGAATGATGGGTTATACTATAATGTTTTTGGGATATAAAAATATAAAATGAATTTATCCTCTAGATAAAAAATTCCTCTTGTTGGTAGTGTTGAATATAGTGGCACAAACATTACTAAGTAGAGGTGTCCCTTGGAGTTGAATATTCTCATTACCGATATCTAGTGAAATTTTTATAGAGATTAAAAATGAACGGGGTAAAAAGTGTAGAATATAGAGGAAAAAATTCAAAATGTGGTTATTATATTCCATCCCCAAACTAGACTTCATTGGGTTGTTTAGAGATAATTAAGGGAATGGATATGGATAATTATTTGAGGCAGAATAAAAAAATATATATTGTTTGGATGTCACTACAGATTCTAGAATAATGGGAATCAATCCATTTTTAGTTCTCATAAATAATATCCCCTACATCAATATAGATCAAATGCAGGGGAGGGGAATTTTTCATATCTTGGTATGGGATTGGAAATAGAAGAAATCCCATGATTTTTTCCTGGTAAATGCCTTAGTACACATCCAAACATGAATAAGGGGATCCCGGATACCAAGATTATTATAAAAAAATCAGTCATTTCCTATCCTAGTGTAGGGTATCATATGTTAGTCACCCTATCAGGGATATGGAACTCATATAAGGTAATTTTATCACATAAAACAAACTTCTATAAGAATTTTAATGTCTAGCAAGATGGACCATATTCCAAGGATTTGAAGGTCATGTAGTAGGTATGGAGATGTTTTATATTTTAGGTTCATACAATGAGGACCTCTATAAGTAATATTTCATAAAGATATGTATAAAATGAAATGGATTCATCTCATTATAGGGTATCATATGTTAGTCACCCTATCAAGGATCTAGATCTCATGTAGGGTAATTGGATCACATGAAACAAACTTCTATAATAATTTTAAGGTCTTGAAAGATAGACCATATACCGTGGAGTTTAATGTCATGTAGTACGTATGGAGATGTTCTATAGTTTAGGTTCATACAATGAGGACCTCTATAAGGGAGATTTCATAAAGATATGACTTGTGTATAAAATGAAATAGCTTCATCTCAGTTCTAAACATATGAATTAAAATCCATTATGAATGAAAGGTCCCAACACAAGGAAGAAACTATTGAAATTGAGGGACATTTTATCTAGTCATAGGTTTATAGATAAGTAATAATATGTTGAGGGTCATATGTAGATCTAGTACATATGTAGAGAGAATAGGTCTCACATAATGGATAAATATAATAAATTTTAAATGTTATGGAGGATATACCCTATTCCATGCAATTTAATGTCATGCAATAAGGACTTGTATGTTCTACATTTTAGGATCTTATGATGACGACCTGTACCATACAATTTAACGTTATGTAAAATATATGTTTTAGAACCCCGTGTAAGTTGATAAGTACCTATGAAACAATAGTAAAATTGAAAGGATTTGTAGTCAATCTTGGAATAGTGATTATGGGAATCTCTACATACCCTACAATATGGAAATCAAGTCACACATAGTTCTTAAGAACGTCCTAGTGTAGGGGATATTTAATAAAAATGGAACAAATAGAGAGGCCCCAAACACTAGGGTAGAAGGAGAATGAAGTTGATGTAGATTCAAGGTTGGGCCTAGGATGGATGATCCAGACGTCACTATGTATCCTGTGACCAGAGGAATCATGACACATTTAGTTATGATAAGATACCCCTATAATGATTAGGGTTTTACATGGAGTTTGTATTATTTTGATAGTGTAGGTCTGTGGATAAAGAATCTTATTCCAAAGAGATCCAACATAGATTTAGATCATACATTGGAGAGAGTAAAATAATTTTATCTTAATATCAATCCATGAAGGGAATAAATCCAACATTGTCGAGAAAGATCCAAACATTAATATTCCATTTTAAGAAGCAAGGACATTTTATATCACACCATGGGATTGTGTAAAAGATATATGCATGGGTGGTGATTTTACATGGATCTAGATCTTGTTTAAATAAATTAATGAATGGAGATTAGGAAAATTTAATCAATTTAAGATCATGTAATATGGACCACATGTATAAGGTTTTTCATTGATTCAGATCATGTGAAAAACACAATCACCATGTCTTAATTTCTATCAAGGAGAGAAAACCAGACATGAATGAATGAAGGCTATAGCACAGAGAAAAAGTGGGGATATAATTTGATTTGAACTAGTAGTTGGGTCTAATATTATAGACTTCAATACATATCCTATATTTTCTTGGATCAATCCACACATAGTTTTCATTTAAAAGGATATTTCATCCTAGTATAGAGTATCATATGAGTGTATAGTTTAATATATAGAAATACCCAAAATTAATGAGGATATCATAAACTGAGAGGTGATTGGGTATTGTATAATTTATGGTTTGGTCTCTCATAGTAGATACATATACTATGGTAATGGTAATCAAGAAAAATTTGGTTCTCAAATAAAAATCTCTCTATATAAATCTGGATCATGTACAAAAGAAGGGGTAAAATGTATGGGAACCCTGGTGAGAGGAGGAAATATGAAACCTTGTTTGAATTGTTAAAGGTATTTATATTAGGGAACAACAAATTTGTAAGTGGAATATGTAGTTGTAATTAGGATAAAGTATCAATGAATCAATAAATATCTTGAGATGATAGGAATCAGTCCATATGTGGTTCTTACCTAGTGAGTTCATTTTTCCCAAGAGTAGACCAATAAATATGGGAAGGGAACATACACTGAGTAATCCTATATAGATATTACTCTCATGTAATAAGAAAAGGTCCCAAAAATAGACTAGTCTAATTAATTTAAAATGTTGTGTATAGTGGACCATATTTCATACAGTTTAACATTATATAACAAGGACTCAAATTTTATGAATTTTAACATTATACTGCTAGGATGAAACTTTCCATAGTTTAAATTCATATAGATGGTAATCATGGGATATGAAACTTATAGTCACACAAATATAACTTATGGGATCCTATCATGAAGTTATAAAAATTATTTCTTTATAAATATTACATTTGTGATGGGTGTGATACACTCTTCATTCATTGTGATCAAGTAAAATGATCCATTACAATAAACCTTATATATAGCATAAGGTCCTTACCACTTCATCTCAAGATTCAAGGGTTTCTTATTGGGTTTCATAGGATCTGTTAAGTCTAGAAAAAAATCTACTTATAGGAATGAGTAGATATGAATCTTATTGTTTAACACTCATGTGGATTTTTTTAATGGATTTTGCTATTATGCATCATGTATAATATTTTCTCATCGATTTACTCCAACTAATTCAGTCAAATATGAGATTTTTCATCTTTAGATAACTAATTTTAGATGGAAATGTGAAGCAAGGGTAGTTATACCTTGATAGGAAAGATCACCTTTGATCCTTATACAAGAGAATATGGGATCATCAACATAGCAATACAGGTTTTCACATGATAAATCCACAGTGAATATAAGAGTTTATCTGGACAATAATTTTTATCCTTATCCACCATCTTCTAGAAGATATTAAACAAAGTTTTGTTAAATATTTATATCTATCCATTTTCAACTTGATGGTAGTAGGATGAGTTATTGGATTGAATGTTGAATTCCAGATATAGACTTTTCAATTTAGAAGAGTATAAATTAGTGTTATTGACCATAAATATTGTTTAAGGGACATCAAATCTGGTAATAATATTAGTCTTCATGAATTTGATGATAGAATTTATCCTGAATTCCCTTAGGGATATAGGATGATAGAATTTATCCTGAATTCCCTTAGGGATATAGCCTCGACCCACTTGAAGAATAAGTTATCGGTAGTAAGGATATACTTACTGCTTAGTTGTATCTTGAGGATGCATCCCCATAACATATATTCCCCATATATAAAATAGTTAAGGGTATCAGGAATTAAGAAATGGATCTAGGGGATGATGAATGAAATTAGCATATATGTGGAAATTATGTCACCTATTGGTGAAATCCATGAAATCTTGCATCATCGAATTCCATAATTATCCAAGACTCTTTATTTTATGGAAGATCTTATCTCCCAACTAGTGAGAACCACATGTGCCAACATGTACTTCCTACATAATAGTGAAGGTCTCTCCTCCTTCAATGTATCTGATGAGTATTCCCTCAAATATTCACTTATAGAGAACTTTCTAGGAGTTTGGGTCATCATAGAGGACAAAATTTACTTTATGTTATTGATCTATTATTTCTCAGCCTGAACTTATTGAATAATTCCACTTTGTAGGTGGTCCATTATAGAAAATCAATCCAGTTGTAGTATCAGTTGGTGATAATATGAGATCACCTTGATATGGGGTGGAATTAATTTCATTTATCTCCTCCATATAAATATTGATGAATGGAGATACCACCCTATAGTGTGCAATGTGAAAGAGTGTCTCATCCTGGTCAGGGTTTTCCAAGGTTGTGGCTGAATTAACCAATTCATCATATTATGAATTTCATGAGTGTGATATGTGAGATTGTATCAATTATCATGGGAATTCATCTATCAATCCTCATATATAATTAATAAATGGCATCAATATTTACTTATTAATGGAATATTCACCATTTTTCTACTTAATTACTAACTCTAAGTCGCCTAGGATGTCCAAGTGGTCTTATGGTATCTATAAGTCCAAATACAATCCTATAATGATTCCTTGGTACTTAACCTCATTATTAGTATATCCTTATGATATAAGGAAGGTGTAGAGAAAATATCTTTTATTGGGGAGATGAGTATAATCCTCAATACAACCTTTTTATTCTTTAGTTTTTTCATCTTTTTTCATATAGGGCTTCTAGAAGTTCTATAAAAGTATATTTCCTATATCTAGAGAGTGTCATGGATAGAGGAAACCTTGTCTTTGGGGATCTCTCTATCTAATAGTGACTTCTTTGGTATAGGGTTTGTATTGAGGAAATGAGTGAATACCTACCAATTGGTTTCCTTTTGAGACATGAATTGAATATCATACTACTATAGAATGACCACCCATCATGTTAGATACCCATTCAAATTTGAAAAATCAATGATATATTTTAGTGGATATATATGTGAGAAAATATGGACCACATGATGCTATAGGTAATGCCTCACCTTATTCACTATAAAAATCAATGTCAGATAGTTTTTCTCAATATTATAGTATCGAGTTTCAGTGTTTAACATGGTTCTTTAGAGATAATAGAGGTTTTTCTCCTTTCATGCATCATTATTCTAGGCAAAGAGAGTTTCAAGTGGTTTCTATATGGTATCCATATAAAGGATTATATTTTTTACTTCTATAGAAAACATTAACACTGGAGGGAGTATGAGATACTACTTTATATTAATAAAATACTTCTAAAAAAATTCACGCCACTAATGGATGAATCCCTTATTCATCAATTTTATGAAAGGAAATTATTTTCCAAAAATATTAGTGATGAAGCATATGATATAGGTCTCTCACACTTAACACTTGGACTCCTAAATAAGTAAGCATAAAAGTCATATCAAAAACAATTTTAAAACACGTGCCCATGAGATCCACCAATTTAACATCAAGGAACAAAAAAAATATCATACCTCCTTAAAAATTCATGTTTTCCATTCAGTGCATTCAATTCATACCCACTTCATTTCTCCTCTCATGCACACAAAACACTTAACTCATATGAAGTTTCCCCCATTATACAAATTTATATTTTCAATAACTATTTTCTCATCTAAAACACATGAAAGGGTCACCATAGTCTTGAGAAATTATTAGATCTCTTCCTGATGTGAGTAATGTAATTTTTCTTATCACGAAGATTTTTCTAGGTTTTTCAGTAGCTTAGGTCTGATAGTTTTTAGATTTTAAAAATTATGAGGTAAAATAAGGAGGGTTGGATCTTTTAGAAGAAAAAAATGAATTAATCTAATTTACACTCA
Organism: Viscum album; assembly: GCA_963277665.1. NCBI lineage: Eukaryota > Viridiplantae > Streptophyta > Magnoliopsida > Santalales > Viscaceae > Viscum > Viscum album. Next base: position 1,471,996,047 of record OY728132.1, on the reverse strand, counting down.
AGAATGGGTCTCCTCCTCACTCCCCTAGATAGAAAATCTACTCCAACACCTAGAAAATATTAAGGGATGGTCCATGCCTATCATTATATTAGAAGAAACATGAATTTTCTTTTCTCTTACCCCATTTCATAAAACATTGTCCAGTTTTTTTATATTTTAAATTTAGTAAAAATTTTATATTTTTTGGAGAAAAGAGGCAAATTTTATCTTCAAAATGTAGTGTGAACTTCCCTACCCTTCTCTTGAAAGAAAATGTTTTTTTCATATTTTCAAAAATGATTTTTTTTCTTTGATCTTTTTTCAATTTTTTTAGATCAGTAGATATTTCTTATCATTTTTTCAAAAATGTTTTCATAAACAACAGCATCAAATTCACATTTTAGCTTCAAAATAAACTTTTAACCCATTATTTCTCCCACAAAACAACCCAAAAAGTTATATAAAATCACAAGACACCCCCCCCCACACACACACACACACATTTAAGATCTAATAGATCATATAATGTTTACTTCCTAGATTGGGTTAGATAAGTAAAAGTGTTTTATAATGTGGTTACCTAATATGGTTGTGCATGTCTTTCGATCACAATAATTAAATATAAAGGGTGGTCCAGAATAAAAAGGATTATCTTAAAAATGGTTATTTTATAATAAAAGAAATGTCTCAATAATTTAAAACACAAATACCTCAAACCCTCAAGTTTTGATAGAAATAAATATAATTATAGTTAATTAAGAATGGTTTGGTTCTCTCAATAATTGAGGTGTATGTGAATAATAGTTCAGAATGATTAGAAGACTTATAGGAAAGAAATTTTAAAAATTAAGATAGTGAGATGTGGCATGGGATTCCAAATTCAAAATTATTTTCATGAAATCACCAAAATTTTAAACTTGAAAAAAACTATTTTTAGTATCTATTTGATCTTGGTTTTATGGGATAAATTGGTTCACTCATTTACATGGGTTTCATAAGTGTAAAAGATAATCATTTAATCTCAAAAGTTTCAAAAACATACTATAATTATCAAATAAACACACAAAAAATTGAAAAATTCATATAAATTTAAAAAACATAAACTACAAAGGTTACCTCCCCATAATTATTTCATTTAATACCCTATTTTTAGTTCAAATAATATTAATAAAACTTTTCATATAGAATTTAAATTAGGAATTAATTAAAATAAATAAAAGTAGATAAACAACTTGATATATTATTTAGTGGAATCATTGAGTTAATATCTTAACAACTACCACTGTAAACCTAATAGAAAGAACAAAACAAAATATAAGAACTCTATTGAAATAAAACAAAAGTAATAAATATAAAATATATGAGTAAATAGGATAGATTTTGGGTGAAAGCCCCCCCCCCCAAAGTGGTTCTAGGTTTTTACTACCCCTGGTTAAGTAGTTACAGCCAGTCATCCCCAATCCAATGGTGGGTGTGGTTTCTTTCTCATGAACCACAAAAATATTTTCCTTACAATTCACATCCATTCAGACTAGTTTTAGAGGAACTCGTTAATATAGTGTAATAGTTACATCTTCACTAAAATGTAGTATAGATCGTATGGTTGGGGAAGGAAAATGGATGGGTTCACCTCTTTTGATTTAGCCTCAACCTAGGACACTTCATTAACTTCATCCAGGGAATGCTCATTTGAAGTTTCTTTATCTAGAATTTCAGTAAGGGGAAAGTTAGTGAAATTTTCATTTTTAAGTTAATTAAAGTAAAAGGAATAAATATAGAAATTTTCCCATTAAACAAAGTAACATGTAAGATGGTTTCTTTATGAAATGATACTAGGAGTCCTTTATTTTCTCCCAATAAAAATTGTTTAATTAGATTGGGGAGCTTTAAGTGTTCCTCATTAGGTGCATCATATTCTTTTTATCCATCCTTCAAGGTAGTCCAAGTGATATTTGAATTTGAAAAATTAAAATATGGGAATTTAGTAATCAATTTATCTTTAATAAAATAATAATTAAATAATTTCAAAAAAAATTTATCTCCCTAGATTGGCTTAGCTTTTAACTCCTCTTCTTTTCTTAGTGCCTCTTAGAGTTAGGTTATTATAGATGGAGATAGGTATTCAATATACTCATTCTCTTAAAACTCTATTATCTTAGTATTTTCTTATTATAAATAGACATATATAGAGATAGGTTCTTATTTTTCATTATCAAATTTGAGATAATCACTTACCTTTTCAGCTTATATAAATATGACCAATATTCTTCCAAGTCATGTTAATCTCCCACAAATAATTCAGTTGGAATGTATTATTTAGGAAACACCTCAAGAAATGGTATAGATAGGTCAAATGGATCTTCAAGTAATTTATTATTAGCCTTTTTGGGTTATTCAATAGAAAAGATGAGTATATAAGTCTATTTCACCATTGGTTTTGGTTCTTATTACTCCACTACTAGGATTCTTTATCATTGTGAACTTATTATTCTTATGGTTGAACCTATGAGTAATAAGTACATAAAAATAATTTGAATTTTAATACATCATAGAAAAATATTTTTTTAATATTTTTTATATGAAAACAAATAAAAAATTTATAAAATTCTAATAAAAATAGTAAGTGAAAGGCCACTTGACTCCTGGATAAAAGTGCCAAGTTTTGATTCACACCTATCATGGAGTGTAAAAAAAAATTATATATTTATTTATATTACATTTATGTTTCTCAATAGGGTTTTCTTTATTGATGACATTTTGTAGTCATTCATCCACTATTCATAAGCCAAAGAAGTGTGTTTTTAGACTTATAATGAAAGAAAAGTAAAAATGAAATGAAAATATAGATATAGTGAATATAGTTAGTATGAAAGAACTTGGTCCTAGGGTCAGTTAATCATATTCCTTAATTATTAATTTTTTTATTATTTTTTTTATCTTCCATCTCATCATACATGGACTACTACTCCCTACCATGAGTGTGAAATTTATCATGCCTAGGATATCTCTTCAGCACACCAAACCTAACCTACTACAATGGTCAAAAATGAAAAACAAACCTTAATAGAGATCATTATACCTTCCAAGACTTAGATCCATAATATTTCAGTTCATCTCTCAAACACACTTAACTCTATGGTATGAATATATACCCAAGATAAGGGACGTAATTGATGTTTGTTAGAGAATAGAATAAAATAGCGGATAATACCATGGAATGATGGAAAATCACTACATCACCACTAAATACACCCACTGACCTATTAAAAATATAAAATAAACATTGACAATTTAAGAACATGAATTAAATAACAACAATAAACCCTCACTGAAGAATATTCCTAGGTTTAGTTACTCATCGTCGTGAGTATTATAGAGGTACAGTGGAAGAACACAAAAGTGAAAGGAAAAAACTTATTTTAGAGGAAGAAAAAATAAACTAATATATATTGAAAATATATAATATGTATAATCATCATTTCACCCAACCTATATTCTAAAATGGATAACTTTTTAAAATGGAGAGTAGCTACATTTTTATAGGCAAAAGGGTGTACAGATTTCCCTCTAATTTAAAAATTTAAAAGTTTTCACATGCTATGCCTATTAAATTGTAGAATTTTGAAAATTAGTATTATTAAAAAAAATTCCAATATATATTTTACAATATCACTCTAAATTTTATCTTTTTTAGAAAATTATAGAAAAATTTATGATTTATTTACTAAAAAAATTATTATATCCTAGAGACTATTCAAATTCCAATGTTTTGATTTCCCCTGAATTTATGACCATGGACATAAAATCATGCACGTAAATATTTGAATAAAATTATTAAAAGACTATTATAGTTATACATGAAAATTTTTAGAACCTTTAGTTTTTAATTTTAGGAGATACAATCCCATATATAAAATTCATCAAAACTGTGCATAGTGTTTGAGACCCAAATTGTGTAATTATTTTAAGCCTCCAAAGTTTTAATTCATCACCTAGCCCTATTAAATAAAATTTATCCCAATTAACATATAATACTGAAAAAAAATCTTTATTTGGGTTAGTATATAAAATTTTATAGGTTAAATATCAAAGTGATAAAAAACTTTTAAAAATCAAAATTGAGTAATTTTCACATTTAATCTCAAAATTCACCAAAATTAAAAAAAATGATATAATTTCACATAAATTTTAAAAAATTATAGGGATTTATTCTTTGAAATAAACATAAAAAAATATTATAATATAATATCTATCATTAGGCCACACACCCCAGGAGTCCCATCAGTTCTTTGAGATTCTGAGGTGGTTGAATATCAAGGATTTACCTAATATTATTAGGATTGAATTCAATATAATGATAGTGTAGGATAAAGTCAATAAATTTTCCCATTGTTGCAAAAAAATCACATTTCAAGGGGTTCATTTTTATGTTATGTTTCCATAGTTTGTTAAAAATTGTATCAAGATCAATAAAGTGATCATATCATTATTGGATTTGACCACTAAATAATCAACATATCATTCCATTATATTCCCTATGAGGGGATTGAAGATGAATTACAAGGATCATTAGTATGTGACACCAGCATTCTTCAAGAAAAAGGGCATCACTTTTTAGCAATATACCTCTTAGGTTCCCTAAGGAAGTGGCCTCCCCATTATTTAGGGCCATACAAATATGGTTATAACCTGAATACCCAGCCATAAAGGAGAGGACCTAGAAAACAGTGATCACATTGATCATTAATTCCATGGTTGATACTGGGAAATCATAATTTATATAATACTAATTAAGATCCATGAAATTGATGTGGACTTTGATATGTTTGTTCTTTTTTTTATAGAGACACTATTAGATATTTATTTTGGGTATTGAACCTCCGGAATGAATTTATCTTTGATGGGTTTATTAACTTTTACTTCTACCTTAGCAGTATGATTTTGATTCACCCTCTTGGATGTCTGTTTGAAGCTATAGTGGATATCTAGAAAACCCAAATGATGAGTAGCCACATCATGATTCAATCTAGGAATATCTATATTGTTTCATAAAAATAAATCTTAGTACTATTTGAATAAGGATATATATATATATATCTCTTGTTCCTTGGGTTACATGGAAGTGTAAATCAACATGGGTTGTAGATCCTCTTATATACCCAAATTAACTTATTGGAGTTCATCAAAAGTGGTTGATATTCCTTCCCCAAATGTTAAAGGGTCACCTTTAATATCCCCTTCACCCTCATATTCTACCTCACCATCATTGGAATTAAAAGATAAATGGGTATAATAAGATTTGATGGAAGATATGTGGATGAATTTAGATTTTGAATATGATGCATAGGCATCCTGAATATTTTCCCCTTACTCCATGCTATCATCTAGAAAAGATGATTCACTAACATCTTGAGATTTAGGAGATGATGTAGGGATATTACTATCGGGGGAATTTTTTGGGTATTCACCAAAATAATATGAATATAATGCATATAAATTAAGGATGTGTCGATGCTAATATATCCTTAAGCATTAACCTGGGTTTATATTGGTTCCTACATAGCCCAATGTATATGTGATGCAACTCAAGACTACGTTTCACCAAATGTAGTGTGAGATCTCGACTAAAATTTCCACTACATCATACCATCATGGTTTCCTTTAGAGTTTAATTCATTATAAATGGATTAATCAAGGCATGCATATTCATTAAAGGAGTTCAATGGATTTTCCAATGGTACTAATTCATGGGTTCCATTTGATGACACTTGATATGTTTTATATAGAAGACATGTTATTCATTCAATGAGGAACATAGAGTATGGTTATATAATGGTTTGTGATGCCTTTTATTAGAAGTGTTAGAATGATCATTAGTTTCATGAAATTATTTTTGAAACTCTATTCCTTCCCATGAAATTATTCATTATGTACAGTGAAGGAACTAATTTCCCTCTTGGTGAAGGGGAATCCTCACGGTACAATAATGGATACATAGGTAGGTGTAATCCCTTAAAGGCAGGATTTTTTTTGTTTTCTACTTTGGTGATCATCATTAAGCTTACTCCGTTGAGATATAGGCTATTATAACTATGATATTGGTATATTTTACTTTTTTATGCATTTCTATTCTATCAAGGATATATTTGGAATATATGGGTTTTCATTTAGTACCAATGATCATTAAATTATCACCAAAATCTCATCAATGGTATCAGATACTTCTCTTTCAATGAGTCAACATGTTTCTTTCATTTTTTGATAAATAACACATTTAATGCAATGTATGATAGATTACCTCACTTGAAATTATGTTATATGATAACATAATGTTGGGATGGATTAGATGATAAGATTATGTGACAATTTATCTTTCACTAGGACTTGACATTATGTTAAGTTATTGACGTAATGTAGAGTGGAAGGTGTGATAATATTTTATAAAGTTAATGTAGCCTATGTTATATGTCATAGAGAACAGAGAATCATTTTTATTTTTCTTAAAATTGTGTTTAGTTTCAACATAAAATGGGGATTAGACTCTTCATTATGCTGTGTGATAACATAATTTCAACTGTGGCATGAAACGCATGTGCTTAAATGATGAAAAAGGAACATACTGAGTGAGTCCCACATCAAAATATAACTTGGATGTGTGCTTCCTCGTTAATATATGTGTTATAGGGACTCTTTTTTAATTCTCATGGTACTAACCCCATATCATGACCGTATCCTTCACATCACCCTTCATATTGGTGTTTTTCCTTAGCTTCACTTTGCACTCTTACTGAAAGTGTTGACCCACACTGGCCCTCTGAAATGAGACACTAGGTTGATGGTCAATGTAATGTATAGGGGTAGTGTTATATTTTTTTTAAAAAAATAATTAAATTTTTATATTTAGTTAATTTTTATTATATTTTGAAAAATATATATAAATTATAAGTGATTAGGATTTATAAAATATGTTTTTTCAAGACTGTATTTAAAATATAAAAAGATCATATTTGTATCTCATGTTTTTAAAAATAAATAAAAATTTATTTATTTGTTAATTCCTTTAACATTAATGTTTATTAAATTGTTTATAAAATGTAAATGTTCTGTATATAAAATTTATGTGATAAGTTTCTTCTAGAAGATAGATCCTTGCTTTACATGTTGGGTATGACTTCATAAGATTTAGTTTTTCATCTACCTTGACCCTGATTTTCTTTTAGAGTTATAAGCTTGAGAATAGTTGTTAAAAATAGTTTGTGTATATTAGGTGTTAGAGATATCATGAATTGAATTATATCTTGAGTAAAGTATCCCTAGGGAGAGTAACTTGGGTTCGAACTGTCCACCGACCTAGATACTTATTCCTTATTCTAAAAAGTTGAGGGGTTGGCTATCTATCACTTCAGGATTACTCATGTGGAGATTGTAAATCTCATAAAACTCTATGAATTTTCATGAAAATTCGTTTTCTTTATGCATGAGATCAATTTGAATATTTATGAATATGTTTAGATACTATTTTTTGGTAAATAATATAAACTTGTGGGTTGTGTAAAGAGTTACACATTAATGTTGTGTGAACACAATAATTTGTTTTATGGAGTAGGGATTCCTAAATTAAACCATAAGAATAATGTATACAAAAAGTAATAAAGCATGATATGAGAAAGGTTTCATAAAATGAAATGGGTTTAATATACATGAGATACATATAAAACTGGTGATACATTTAAAAGGGAAATTTTTCAATATACTAAGTGTTAGATTTTTTCAAAATTGAAAATTATCAATACATCAATCATCAAAAATAGTAGGTTATACCAAAGAAATGTGCCTCTATATTATCTTGTGTGACTCAAGAAATTAATAAGTGGTATTAGATTATCCTTGGGTAGGTTCTTCCAAAGTATTTTTCCCCTGAATTATCTTTTATTATCCTATTCTTGGTGTTTTATTTGGATTAAACTTATTTTGGAAACCATAAGAGTTATGATACTATAGAAATAGAGTTGAGTTTCTTCATATAATAGATCCATGAAAATAGATTCCTATTAAACTATCCAAGAATCATAACTATTATGATTGGGAAGATTCTCTACCTAAACAACTAAGTGGTGAGATGAATGACAAAGAAAACTCATTACTTAGTTAAATATGGATATTGGATCTAAGAATATATTTAATGTTTTGATTTATCTTTTTTATATGGTGTAATTTCACTAAAATTACTTGATGAAAAGATATGATACACAATAATCAGCCACAGATATTTATCTGATATAGGTTATGGATTATTTCATGGTAATAATATTTATATCACTCATAATTTTGATCTATAAAATAATTCTATATTGGTATATTGAGTTTATAAATGTTCTCAAATAAAATCATTCATATCACCAAGATGTGAATGTTATAGAGGTGAATTTCACTGACTCTAACTCTTGGGTATTAGATGTTGGATGTGCATCACACATTTTTACTAACAAACATAGAATCAAAGATATAATGGAATTTAAAAGGGTTGAAGTAGAACTTCAGGTTAGTAATGGAGAAAGAGTTTTTCATTAGAATTTGGAACTTATAACCTGATTTTATCAAGTTTATTAATACTATAATTATAAAACTAATATTATGTTCACACCATAAATAGTGATTTGATTTCTGTATCTTGTTTGGAAAAGATGGTATTTTCATTCACCATTAGGAAAAAGATTTTTCTATATATAAGAATGAAATTTTTTTAGCATCAAAAATAGATAAATGTTTTATATATTTTTGATATAGATAATAATTTCTATAATGTTTAGAATATAAAGGTCCTAGTTGATTATAATCCCACCTAACTTTGGAATTATCTCCTTGGATATATAAATGAGAAGTGCATTCAAAGACTCGATGGATATTTATTATTGTACTCATTCTATAATGGTATGTTTCCTCCTGGTAAGTTACTTTGTGCATGTTTTTAGTTGGAAGTGTTCAGATGAGGCTCGGAAGGATTTTGGAGAGGTTTGGTTGCTAAATGATGGAATTAGGGTGATTACACATAGTGTAATCATGTTACATGATGTGAATATTTATTTTATGAATGGACTTGTCACGACATGTAGATATTGTACATGGTGTGAAGAAGAGTTTCATGACATGTAATATTTTAGGGTTTGAAAAATAAAATAAAATTTAAAGGCGAATGATTTTTCAGCAGAAGTCAACCTCAAGGGATTACACGGTATAAAAGGGTATTACACGTCGTGTAATACCCAGCTATTGTAATGTTTTAAATGTTTTTCCAGACACTCGGGTTATCAAACCCTACAACTATAAAAATTTCCTCTCGAACCCAGGTAACCTGGTGACCCCACTCTAGTATTTTGAATATTTCTTCACTAAGGATTAAATCTGATCTTCTCTCCTTCGATCCGTAGAGATCCGATATCAAACTAAGGTGTGTACTTCCTCTGTTCTTATAGTTTATACCAGTTTGGCCTCACTTTTACTCCTATTATTCTTTCTATTTAATGTAGGATGTTATTCCTCACTAATAATGTGGTCTTATTCAGTTGTTGTTGGTGCAATGGTGTCGCTTCATCCTTGGGTGGATGTAGATCCTATGGGAGGGGTAATAGGAGGACCGTTACGTGATCCATTTCCATACAAAGAACATTGAAAACTTCAAGGTAGGTATTTTCCTTCATTTATCTTTGATGTTGTATCATGTGAGAGGGATATACACTTGTTTTCCTACTAATCATAGTTTCACCACACCAATCAAAGATAAGAAATGAGTAAATGAATTAAAATGGTTAGAGTGATATAATGTGCATGTTTTTTTGGATTTGATATTATTGTGATGTTGTGAATTATATGAGATAAACACCCCACTAAAAATCACAGTCGTTGGTGGTTTTTGTTTGTTCACTAAACAAGTTTTGTGATGGTTGGTTCATGTTGAACATTTGTATATGTAAATTGGTAAATCAAGTACACTTGGCTAATAAACTAATGCCCAAGTATTTCCCAGTTTCTATGAAAACCCTTGAATTAACAAGTGGAATTAAATAAGTGATTCCTCGTTAAATTTGAAATTATGTTATGCTTTGGTATGTGGGGTGATGTGTTGTGTGTGATAGTGTGGTCATGTGTGTGGGATTGATGGAATGTGAAGTGGATATGTTGTGATGTGTGGATAAGCTTTGGTTTGTGTTGTGGTACATTTTTAAAGAACAAGTGTGTGTTGTGGGTTGGTTTGGGTGGTGTGGTGGATGAACTTGTAAATGATACATCAACCTAAGCATATAATGGAATCTTAGATTGATATTTTTATTGATTGTGTAATGGATGAGAAGTGTTGTGCAGCGGGGCTGTAATCGGGCTGTGAGGTGATGTGTTGTTGGGTTTCTTATTGTGTCATGTGCTTGGTAGTGGTCTGGATAGTAGTGGATTAAATGAATAAATGATTGGTTAATAAAGTTCAGAACTGTATTAGGTTATTTTTGTTAATGTAATGAATAAACGAGTTGTGAATAATGAATGGGTGTTAAACATGGTGGAAATGTGAAGCCACATTAGTTTACCAGGCTCTTCATCTTCTAAAATGATTGTTGTGGTTATTGATAATTTCCATTTAGTGGTAGCAACAAAGTTGTTAGTGTTGTGTGATGGTTTTTTATTGATAACCCATAGGTTTGTCTTGATGGTTTGGTATCATATATGTATATACTTGTATTTTTTCCCTTGTAATTTCTATACGCACACAACCCTAGTTGAGAACTACATGCTGAACACCCCCATCATCACAGGGGAGGGCGACTTTCCCAAACATCTTGGTGAGAGGATGGGTGGATGGACACCCGCTCTTCCTTGATCCCTATTGTAGGTGGTGATAGCCCAGTATTCTTTGGTAAGGTTGTGGTTTGTAAGGCCTAGGTGTGTGCGGGAAAGTTGTGCTTTCCCATGTGTCTTTGGGAGGGGTGTGATGTGTCTCATGGCCCAGGTTATGGGATAAGGTGTGGTTGTGGGGCCCCAGTGTCTACGGGAAGGATGTGATATAGTTTGGGGCCCAAGTGTTTATGTGTGGTATGTGATGTGGATCGTGTCCCAAGTGATGGGAAGAGGTGTGGTTGTGGGGCCTAGGTGTGTATGGTCAGGTTGTGATGTGGTTCTTTCAAAAGAGGTGGGAGCATGAAGGCGTTTTCTATTAGGAAAAAGAGGCTAAACAAGTGGGAAGTGGTTCGGGGTACCCATATCATCGATTTGATTACTATATTACTTTACTTGACTTGTGTTATTTGTTGAGCATGCCTTGGTGAGGGATAGGATGGTTAGTATACCTCTTAGGTGTTGTTTGGTTCTGCTATTTTCTCATAGAGGGCATTAGTATGCTCCCTTTCACTTGTGCATGAGAGACTTAGGTTTTTTTAACTGATTATATTTTTATACTCACCCTACTTATATAAAACCATTTTCAGATTTTCATGAGGATTACGTGGACCGTGCTGAACATTACCAGCTCAATATTTGAGATAGTTGTTGAGTCACTGCTTTAGCTTGCTTTTGGTAATTACTTTAGAGTTTCATGTACTTGTAAAAATTTTATTTTAAATATGCATGTGGGATGGATTTTGGTTTTCTTTTATATATATATGTCTTAGAGTTGTTTTAGGATGAACCATCTTATCACCCAATCATTTCTTCCTACAAAGGGAAATTCCTCCCATTTTTTGTGAGATTGTATACCCTTGGTGCTAGTCTCCACCCTAGGGCCTACTAGAGTCGGTACTTGGGGGTCATTATCTCCCTTTCTTCATTTCAAAACTATGAGGGGTATCTTTGGAGGGAGTGGGTCATGAAATAATGGTATTAGAGGTGATGGTTGAGAGATGGGATTGAGTTTGGGGTTATGAATAGTGAAGATTGCATGGGTTGGTCGGGAAACAATGTTAGGTGATCTTAGTGTGTGACATAGGCCAAGGAATACTAGCTAGGAAATGGGATTTTAGGGGGACCCATGATTTTATGTAAGGACTCTGATCCTACTAAACAACCAAGTGAGGCTACATCAGTTGAAGGATAGAGACCCTATGAAAGGCACATGCATCATAATGACTTGTTTTCTTGTTTAAATTGGATATTTTGGGAAATTGGGAATTAATGATAATAAATGAGTTAAAATTAGTTAAAATTAGTTAAAATGAGTTAAAATGAGTTAAAATGAGTTAAAATGAATCTCAAATAAAAATTTCATACTATTTGGTCTTAGGAATTCCTTGTTTACCTTTCAGCTATGGAACTCGGTCATCGTCCGCATGTGGATCAGGCAGTTGATCCAGTGGAGGAGGATAACCAGTGGAAGAGAAAATTATGTTCTTTATAGCAGTAGGATTTGGGGAAAGTAAAAGGGTAGTGTTTCAGAAATATAGATAGAGAGCTAGCTCGAGAAGCTTTAGATCACCTTTAGCTTGGTCCAGGCCTCAAAGGTGTACTGGGTTCTTTTGGTGGTTAGTCAGATGTGAGGAGTTGCTCATCAATGGTGGAAATTGTACCTAGGAGAGAGGAAGAAGGATGATGTTCTGTGGGTTGATTTTGAGAAAGATTTCTGAGCATAATTCCTTTCATCAACCATGAATGTTGAGAAAAAATAGGAGTTACTCTCCCTTCAGTAGGGGAGTATGTCAGTACGAGAGCTGGTGATCAAGTTTAAATATCTCCTCTATTTTTTCCTAGATCTCTTTTTGGATGATGAGTCTCATGTGAGATGTCTAGAGGAGGCACTCCATCCTTCGATCTAGTATACGGTTACTCCCTTTACGTAGTCGATGTATCTAGAGGTCCAAAAAAAGGTGAAGGTGATCGAGAAAATACAATCGTGGGGAGGTTTACCATGATAAGGGATCCAATGTTTTTATTGGAGAGGAAGAGTTACCATTGGAAGGTATTAGGTGTCAGGACCTTCAAGGTTTTGACCAGTAGGGAGTCGACCCCAGTAGCTTCCTTTTTTTACCAATTGGTCCTCATGTTTTTTCTACGGGCTTGGAGCCGAGGTTTTTCTTCTATGGAGTCTCCGTCCATCTTCAAAATCAGTGTCTAGTGGTTGTTTGAGCTCAATATAGTGGAGGTGGGTAGGTTTAGCACCATCCTCAATAGTAGTTTCCAGTAAGGTCATTTTAGCAGTAGGGATAGTAGGCTCATGCTCCACTAAGGGGAGATAGAGTAGGTAGGGGCTGACCCCCGGATGTCCTTCAGGAACCTCAACCTGGGCATGGTCATGGAGGCATTCTTCAGTAAAGGGGAATAGGAGCTGGGAATGGTCAGTTTCACGTAGCAGAGGTAGTAGTTCTAGTAGGACCATAGATTGTTAGAGGTATGATCAGTTTTTTTAGTACCCTCGCTTGTACTTTGTTTGATTTGAGAGATTCGTACTCCTTTATTACACCCACTCTATCCCATTCTCTAGGGCTAGACATAGAGAGTCTTTTCATGCCCTTGGTGTTGAGTACACTATTAGGAGGTTAGACCATCTTGTTTGATGTGTGTTGGGGATGTAGACCGATGATGGGACTGCATCAGTCTCATGGGGATATTTTTTTCTATAGATTCACCCATACAATGTCATTCTCGGTATCGACTGGTTGTATTCCATGAATTATATTATCAACTACTTTTGGAGGAGAATTGTGTATTCATATGTGGATGGCCAGTGTGTACTTTTCATTGGAGATCAGGGTTGTCAAGTGGGAATTTGGCTAATAGAGTCTCTTCTTTCCTTATTGGATGAGATATCAGTGGAATCAGAAGTTGTTGGGATGGTGGAGGTTCCAAAAGTTATTGGGGAGTTCCTGGATGTTTCTCTAGAAAATTTTGTGATGTTACCCCCTCAATGTGTGTTGAGTTTGAGATAGAACTGCATCCTGGTTCCACTCTGATTTCAATGGATCCTTATTAGATGGAACCTTCTGAGTTGTCGGAGTTAAGTATTCAAATAAATGATCTGATGAATAAGGGCTTTATCCAACCTAGTGTTTCATTGTGGTTTTCTCTAGTGTTGTTTACAAAGAAGGTGTATGGTGGTCTATGTTTGTGTATAGACTACTAGAGGTTGAATAATGTGATGGTCAAGAACGGTTTCCCTCTTCTAAGGATAGATGATTTTTTCAACCAAATGAGAGGGGAAAGTTGGTTTTCTAAGATTGGTCTATTATATGGATACCACCAGTTGAGGGTGAAGGAGGGTGATATCCTGAAGACTACTTTTAGGTGTAGGTAGGGGCACTTCAAGTTCATAGTCATGTCGTTCGGTGTAAGGAACAAAGTATTCATGTTCACAGGTCTTATGAACTCCATTTTCTCTGAGTTCCTGGACCGGTTTTTCATCATTATCATTTATGAAATCTTGATTTAATCAAATTCAAAGGAGGAACATTCTGAGCATCTCAAGACTATCTTACAGGTTCTTCGATGCCACGAACACTATAGAAAGTTGTCCGAGTGTAAGTTCTGTACATGAGAGGTGAATTTCCTCAGGTTTGTGGTGTCACATAAGGGTGTGTTAGTAGACCCATCAAAGGTTGAATCGGTTGTTTCTTGGGAAGCACGCAAGAATGTGGCAGAAGTTCACATTTTTCTTAATCTCATAGGATATTATCGGATTTTTTTACCCGATTTCTCTCGATTTTCAGCTCTGTTAACAACTCAAACTAGGAAGGACCAAGATTTTTTGTGGAGTGACTAGTTCTAAGAAGTGTTCATCTATCTAAAGAGGAAGTTGGTTAGTGCTCCAGTTACCATAGTAAGGGGTGATGTTTGAGGTGTTTTTTGATGCTTCTCATCTAGAATTGGGATTCATCTTGATGAAACAATGAGCATTTATCTCTTATGGGTCTAGGAAGTTATTTCTTCACAAGCGTAAATATGCCACCCATGATCTAAAGCTAGAATTTTTCATGTTTACACTAAAGTTTTTGTGGCATTACTTCATTGGGGAGTTCTTTGTGGTCTTCATAGATCATGAGATTTTGAGGTATATCTTTTCCCAATGAAATCTAAACTTTTAGAAACTAAGGTGGATGGAGTTTCTTCAGTACTATAATTTTGAGATCTCCTACACCTCAGGAAAGAAAAATGTTGTGGACAATGCTTTGATTAGGAAGTTATAAAAGGATTCTGTTCGGGAGTTTGTGGATGCTTGGAAGGTAATAGAGGATTTGGCATCCTTACACTTAGAAGCAAGAGTGGAAGGTGATAAAGGATATTTATTTTAGATGATATTGTAGTCTTCTCTGATTCAATAGGTGGAGGAGTCTTAGTGGGGAGACTCAGAGATAGAGGTGATGTGAGATCTGTTGTCCATAGTTATGCTTTGTAAGGATGGTCAGAGGATGGTCGAAATTGGGTGTTGTTTCAAGGTAAGTTTTTTTTCGATGGAGATATAGGAGGGAGTCCTCCATGAGTTTCATAGATCACCCTTGGTGGTACATACAATAATTTCTAATATGTACCATGGCTTGAAGACTAATTTTTGGTGGCCAAGGATGAAATAGACAGTGACGGAGTTTATATCAAGGTTCATAGTTTTCCAGCAGGTGAAGGCTAAGCACCATGTTCCCGGTGGTTTGTTGTAGTCCTTGGATATACTCGAGTGGAAGTGGGATTTCATATAAATGGATTTCATCATAGGTTTACCCAGAGTTGAGGGAGGATATGATGTTATCTGGGTAGTAGTGGATTGGATGAAAAAATCATCCCACTTCTTAGCGATTAATGAGTTGAGCATAGTGGATGCTTTGGATAAGAGGAATATGGATGAGGTGGTGCGGTTTCATGGAGTTACAAGGACCATTTTCTCATTTCAAGATACATTTTTACCTCGTGAGTCTATAGAGGATTGTAGCATGATTTTGGCACCCAGTTACACCTCAGTACTGACTTCCACCCTCAGACAGATGGGAAGACATAACGGACTATTCAGATGCTAGAAGATATTTTTTGATCATACATCTTGGACTTTGGAGGATCTTGGGTGTGGAAATTACCCTTGGTAGAGTTTTCTTATAATAACATATATCACTCTTCTATTTTCATGGATCCATTTGAATATTTGTATGGAATACTGTGTTGTTCGCCCTTGTACTGGACATAGGTTGGGGAGATAGTTGTTCTTGGTCCCTAGGTAGTGTAGAGCACAACAGAGAAGGTTCGTCTCATTCATGAGAAGATGAAAGCGGTGAAAGACCAGAAGAAGTCATATGTCGATCCCATAAGTAGGCCCTTGGAGTTTGAGGTTGGGATCTATGTGTTCTTGAAGGTTTTCCTTCGACATGGGAAGTAGAGGTTTGGAAGAGGGAGTAAACTTTTTCCCAGGTTCGTTGGACCCTTTGAGGTGTTGGGGCGAGTTGGTGAGGTAGCATACCAGTTGGCATTACCACTATAGTTAGAGAGGATCCATGATGTTTTCCATATCTCTCAACTTAGTCAGTATCTTCATGATGACTCCCATGTCCTTGACTAGGGAGAGTTGGATATCGAGGATGACACGACATACTTGGAGCAGTTGATAGAGATCCAAGATTTTCGGGATAAGTTTTTACGTGGATGGACCATTCCTTTGGTTCGCTTATTTTAGAGGAATGGTATCCTAGAGGAGAGTACTTGGGAGTGGGAAACACAGATGTGTTCCCAGTACCTATATTTGTTTTTAGCTTTGTCTTGTTCTGTTTTATTTTGAAATGTAATGTTTGAAGCTTTCTTTATGTGATGAGATGTTTTCCCTTGGTATTTTTATGTTCAGTGCAATGTGTGATAAATTCCTAACATGTGAGAAGGGGAAAACCTAACTCCTAATCAAGATGCATTAATTATGATGTGATTAAACCTATATGGGTGAGTCAATGCCATCCATATAGGATAGTATCTCGACATAGAGGGAAGAATTACCTAATTCGTGTGTTTGGGATGGTGCAGTTCGATGACTATAGCGGTTATTGGCTTTGGTTGTGTGAAGATTAAGATGGTTGTGTGGTGGTTGTGTGGCAGTGTGGTTGTGTTCATTGGGTCAGCTTATTCAGTTAGTGGTAGTGCTTGAGGAGAAATGAGATTCTTAAGATGTATCTCACGGGGTGGTTGTTCGGACCCGTATTTCTTATGGGCTAGGTTTTGGATTCTCTAGGGAAAGAATCGTTTGAGAGGTATATCATGTAACGGCCTATGTCCTCCTAGTATGTTACTTTTTGTTTTTTGGTAGTTAGAAGTGTTCAGAGGATTCTTGGAAGGAGTTTGGAGAATTCTAGTGGCTAAAGGCTGGAAGTAGGGTGATTACACGTTGTGTAATCATGTTACACAATGTAAATCTCTGTTTTACGTCTTGTCTTGGAGTTTTCATGACGTGTAGATATTATACACATAATGAATAAGAGTTTCACAGTGTGTAATATTTTTGGGTTTTAAAAATAAAATAAAATCAAAATGTGAAGGGTTTTTCAGCAGAATTTGACCTCAAGGGATTACACGATGTGAAAGGGTATTACATGTCATGTAATACCCCGCTGCTATAATGTTTTAAACATTTTTTTCATCCACTCGGGTTAGAAAACCCTACGACTGCAGTAATTTCCTCTCGACCCTAAGTGACTTGGTGACCCCTCTCTAGTGTTTTGAAGGTTCCTTCACCAAGTATTAAATCCTAGCTTCTCTCATTTTATCTGTAGTGATTCGACATCAGTCTAAGGTGTGTTATTCCTCCTTTCTTTCATTTTCTACTAGTTTAGACTCTATTTTCCTCCTATTCTTCTTGACATGTAATGGAGGATATTATTCCTCACTTATAATGTGTTATTATTTTATTGTCATTGGTGCGGTGGTGTTGTTGTATCCTTAGGTGGATGTAGATCTTGTATGAGTGGTAATCATAGGATTTTTATGTGATCTATTTATGTGCAAAGAATATCGACACCTTCAAGGTAGAAAGTTTCCTTAATTTCTCTTTGATTGTGTATCATGTTGGAGGGATCTACTCTTTTTTGCCTATATATCATAGTTTCACCATACTAATCAAAGATAATAACCGGGTAAATTAATTAAAAGGGGTAGAGGGATTTGATGCACATTTTTTTGGCTTTGATATTATTATGATGTTGTGAATTAAATGGGCTAAACACCCCACTGAAAATTGTGGTCGTTGGTGGTCCTTGTTTACAAACTAAAAAAATTACATGATGGTTGGTTCTTATTGAACATTTTTATATAGAAATTGGTAAATCACTTACACTTTTCTAATAAACGGATTCCCTAAGATTTCCCAGTTTCTGTGAAAACCCTTGAATTAACAAGTGGAATTAAATAAGGGATTCCTCTTTAAATCCATAATTGTGTTTTGATTTGGTATGTGGGGTGATGTGTTGTGTGGGATAGTGTGGTTGTGTGTGAAGGACATATGGGATGTGAAGTGGCTATGCTGTGATGTGTGTATATTCTCTGGTTTGTGTTGTGGTGCGTTTTTGAAGCACAGGTGTGTGTTGTGGGTTGGTTTGGGCGGTATGATGAATGAACTTGTAGACGATACATCAGCCTGACCATGTAATGGAATCTCTAGTTGAGATTTTGATTGATTGTAGAATAGATGATAATTTTTTCATAATAGGGTTATGATCAGGTTGTGTGGTGATACGTTGTTGGGTTTCTTGTTGTTTCATGTGCTTGGTAGTTGCCCTGATTGTAGTAGAATAAATGAATAAATAATTGGTTAATAAATTTTGGAACTAGTTTTGATTATTTTGGATAATGGAATGAATAAACTAGTTGTGAATAATGAATGGGTTTTAAACATGGGGGAAATGTGAATCCAAATTAGTTTACTAAGCCCTTCAACTTCTAAAATGATTGTTGTGGTTACTGATAATTTGAATTTAGGGGTAGCAGAAAAGTTGGAAGTGTTGTGAACTAGTTTTTTGTTGAGAACCAATAGGTTGGGCTTGAGGGTTTGGTATCATATATGTATATAATTTTATTTTTTTCCCTTTTAATTTCTATACGCTCCCCACCCTAGTTGAGAACTATGTGCCGAACTCCCCATCATCATGGGGGAGGGTGACTTTCCCAAACATCTCGGTGAGAGGATGGATGGATGGCCACTCACTCTTCCCTGATCTTTCTTATAGGTATTGATAGCCCAATATTCTTTGGGAAGGTTTTGTTTTGTGATGCCCAGGTGTGTGTGGGCGATTTGTGCCTTCCCATGTGTCTTTGGGAGGGTTGTGATATGTCTCGTGGCCTAGGTGACGTGACGAGGTGTGGTTGTGGGGCCCCAGTTTCTATGGGAAATATGTGATGTGGTTTGGGGTCCAAGTGTTTATGGGTGGTATGTGATGTGGCTCATGGCCCAGGTGATGGGATGAGGTGTGGTTGTGGGGCCTATGTGTGTATGGGTAGGTTGTGATGTGGTTCTTTCGGAAGAGGTGGGATCATGATGATGTTTTCTATAGGCAACAATGACTAAACAAGTGGGATGTGGTGCGAGGTTCCAAAATCATCGATGTGATTAATATATTACTTTACTTGACTTTTGTTATTTGTTGAGTGTTCCATGGTGAGGACTGGGATGGTTAGTATACCCGTTAGGTGCTGTTTGGTTCTACTATTTTCTTATAGGGGCATTAGTATGGTCTCTTTCAATTGTGCGTGAGAGACTTAGGTTTTTTCTACTAAGTATATCAGTATACTCACCCTACTTATATAAAACTATTTTCAGGTTTCTAGGAGGATTACGTGGACCATGCTGGGAATTATTATCTTGGGTTTTGGGATAGTTGTTGAGTCACTTCTTTAGCTTGCTTTTGGTACTTACTTTGGAGTTGTATTGTACTTGTAATAGTTTTATTTTAAACATGCATGTGGGATAAATTTTGGTTTTATTTTATACATATATTTCTTAGAGTTTTTTTGGGGTGAATTATCTTATCTCCCAATATTATTTTCCAAAAAAAAATCTAATGCGTCCCATTTTTTTGTGAGATTGTATACCCTCGGTGCTAGTCACCACCCTGAGGCCTACATGAGGTGGGACTCAGGGGTTATTATCTCCCTTTCTTTATTGCCAGCCTATAAGGGGTATCTTTGGAGGGAGGGTGTTGTGAAACATTTGATTATGAATCATTTTAGAATTGTGAGTCTTGTTTATTAGTAAATATGACCAAAACACCTTTTAGGGGAAAAGGTAAAAGGGCTGGTGGACTATTAGAACTCATACATGGTGATATATGTGGACCAATGACCATACAAGAAAGTGGTTATTTTAAATAATTTTTTTCCTTTATTAATGACTTTAGTCAGTATGGATATGTGTTTCTAATGAGACACAAGTATAAAAAATTTGAAAATATCAAAGAGATTTAGAATGAAGTACATGATCAATTAGGAATAATTATAAAGATTCTTCAAACAGAATAGGGCGGTGAATACTTAAGCTAGTAATTCATTGATCATGTGAGGGATTGAGGAACTATTTCACAAATTATGGATTTTGGTTCCATATAAGTTCTTATCAAGGATGATCCAAGCTCAAAAAAAATTTAAATGGATGTATCATTTTTATATTATACAAGACATTAACATTATAAACAAAAAATTTCCAATCGAATGCTGGCAAGAAAGGTATATAAAACCAAGAGGATATCTTTTCACATTAATTTTATGATTAATTTAATTAAATTAGAAGAAATATTACCTTTTTCTTGATATCTTTGTTCATAGTAAATTTTCATCATCCAAAACCATTTTCCGTAATCTATCATTTTTCATGTATGATCTAAGTATATAATCCCTCTAGTTGTGATCCACATGTGATCCTATGATCTATGAATAACACTAATTAATCATTGGGTGCTAGCATGGTTGATTGATCATCTTGTGTTTTTTGTCTTGATCACTTCATGTTTCTTTAGTATTGAATAAATTATCTTGATCTTCTAATTCTTTATAGGATGTTAGGAGGAAGAGGAGGATTCTAGAGAGCAATATATTGTGCATAATTATTCTTGATTAACCTCCCTTAGAATATATTAGTAGCCTATTTATAGACCTAAGGTTAGGGTTTTTAATTTAATTAATTGAACAAGTTCCCATAATAAAATGTTAAACTCATGATTGACCCCATGACATGTATTAAAAATAATAATATACTATTATTTTTATTCTATGGAATATGCTATTTATCACAATGATAAATATTATTTTACTGGATTGCAAATTAATATTTATCTCTAGAAACAATATTGGTCTACTCATCCTCCTTGAAATTTATCAAATACTCGAATAAATATTTAATTAAATATTTATTTATTAAATAAATATTATATTCATAGCCTAGTGAATAAATATTTATTAAATATTTAATAAATAAATATTATATATCTATGTAATTTAACAATTACCTTGAAAATAAATATTTATTTAATTTATGAGATCATTAATTTTGAATAATATCATTCTTTGGTCTTGATAATAATATTTATTATAATAATTAAATTCAAATATAATTTCATTTAGATCAATAGGAACACTTAATGTGTGGCCCTCTATGATTCTTTCTCATTGTAATTGGGAAAGCTAGCCTAAAATTCAAGATTACGATCTAACAATGGATCAATCCACCCAAGATAAAGAGTTTAATTTCACAATTTCAACAACCACATGTGAGCACTCTCTCTACAATATAATCCATTTATCATAATATCTCATCAAGTAGGTTGCACACCAATGTCATCAACCTATATGATATCTTTCTTTGACTATCTGAATTAAACTTATCATCACACCATGGACATGGAATTTAATGTTACAATTATATTTCAAACAAAGGTTCAATATATCAACTTCCATAAATATGGAAGTGAAAAATACTTCCTCTAATTATTCATTAATTATATGTCATTCATGATGCACCAAGAATATCCTACTTCCCACAAACATATGGCATCATGGATTTTGTCAATAAATATAAGTTTCTGAGTCATGAAATGCATTAATAATAATATTAAAGCCTAAGGACCATTACACACACTCACATATAGGAATATATTATGAAACATAAATATACAGAATTACTACTGGTGTATTTGTTCTCATAATTTCCCATCTTGGAATTACTAGGTGTGGACTTCATGAGATAAATTCTCATCTGCTTATGAGTACTCATGTGTGATAGTAAACACATTATATTTCCCATCATATAATGTTATCTAATCATAGAACAAGGTTTAAGAATATTTTCATGTCATTTCAAGTTTCTTATCATAGTGGGGAATTGTTATTCCCTTTTAATCTAATAGATACTCTAAGACATTATTACATTAAATTAATGTAGAACAATGAACATTATATAATAATATGTTTAACTAATATTCACTTCTTTGAATATACATGTAATCAAAAATTATAAACATATAGTTCTATAACACCAACTCTAATAGACTCCCACTTAGATTAGAACCAACTTCTAATGACTTTAAATCTTCTAGAACTCACATGAAGATCATGTTTCTACTGAGTTAAGGCTTTATTCAAGGGTCCATTATGTTGTCTTCTATAGAGACTATGCTCACTACAACTTCACCTCTATGAGAAAAATACCTCAAGAGATGATACTTCTAATGTATGTTCTTCATCCAATGATTTGACCTTTCCTCTTTTATAAGTGATAACATTAAAGTATTATCACAATAGAGTACGATAGGGTTTTTACTTCTAGTTACCACTTCGATATATTGTATGAAGTTGTGTATCCAAACTGCTTCTTTAGCAGCCTAAAAAGTTTCAATATACTCGAAATATGCCATGGAATCTATGACCATGAATTTCTTTGAGATCTTCTAGCTCACAGAACCTCCATTGAGGAGGAAGATATATCTCGACTATGATTTCTGATCATCTTTATCTATTTGGAAAATAGAATCTACATATCCTATGATAACTAGTTCTTTATCTCCTCTACAAACCAAGAACATATCCTTAGTAGTTTATCTTAAATACTAAAGGATAGTCTTGAATTTCATTTAATGGTGGTCACCTGGGTCTTCTTGATATATTTTTATGGAACTTAAGTCATGAGCAATATATATCCTAGTACATAGCATCACATACATCACCAACCCAATATCCAATGTGTATAGAATTATTTACACCCTTTTCCTTTCCTCATGAGTATGAGGAAAAATTTTCTTAGAAAGATGAATGATATGTGAACTTGGAAACAATCCCCTATTGGATTGTTTTATAATGAATCTCTTCAATATATTATTAATGTGTTTACATTGACTTAGACCAAGTAGTCTTGTGGATCTATCATGATGTATCTCTATCCCAATAATATATTCTTCTTCACCTAATTCCCTTATAGAGAAGCATGTATTTAATTAGGATGCAATAGATAGTAATACTGGAATTTTGTTTCCAATAAATAGTAAGTATCTACATAAACTATTAAGAAGATGATTTCACTCTCACTAAATATCTTATAGACATAAGGCTCACACTTGTTCTTTATGAAACCAGACTCTATTAAGGATTCATAAAATTGAATATTCTATTACCTTAATTCTTAATTTAATCCATAAATTTATATTTTCAATTTTCATACCTTGTTGGTATCCTCTGGAGTCACAAAACTTTTAGTTTGTGTCATATAGACATATTCTTGAAGATTCCCATTAAGTATTTTTTAAAATCTATTTTCCAAATCTTATAGCCATGGTATGTCTCTATGGAAAGTATAATTATAATTAATTTCATCATTGCTACTGGTGAAAAGGTTTTGTCATGGTCTATGACTTGATGTTTTTTTAACCCTTTTGAAACCAGTCGTGCCTTATAAGTACTGACTTATCCATCCATGTATAGTTTCTTCTTGAATCCCTATTTTCAACCAACAAGATTTACATCCACTATAGTGTCTAAAAAAATATAAACTTGGTTTTAATAAATGGAATCTAATTTAGATTTCATATCTTCTTACCACTTGGAAACATTATTTACACTTACTACTTCCTTATAGGTTAAAAGATAATTATTATCAACTAATAATGAGTCACAATCCTCAGTGACTATAAAACCATACATTTCAAGTTCTCTAACCTCTCTTATACTCTAATGAAATACTTGTGTCACTAGAACATCCACTTCAAAGAGTCTTTGTGGAATATATTCCTAAGCTAACTCTTGTGTATCTTGATCTTGGACTTCATCAAAGTCTATATTGCTCCCACTATCTCTTTTAGATATTTTATCCATATCAAGGAATATGCCATGCCTTACCACAATTACCTTTTCATATAAGGGTTCATAAAAGTAATATCTCCATGTTTATTTGGGTAATCATATAAAGGTACACTTTGTGTCTCAAGGTGAAATTTTATTACCTGAATAAACCATAACAAATGCATCACAACACCACACATGTAAATTTTCCAACACGTATTTTCTTCCATACCAAAGTTCATATGGAATACCATTTTTTCACTTTAATTGGAACTTGGTTTAGTATATGTGATGTTATCTGTAAGCCATATCCTCAAGAGTACAATGGAAGATTCACATGACTCGTCATTTATCTCACCATGTCTAACAGGGTGTGGTTCATTTTTTCACTTACACCATTCCATTATAGTGTATAAGAAGAAGTTAGTTGGGATAGAATATCAAAATCCAATAAATAATCAAAGAATAATTGATTAATATATTCTACTCTATGGTCTAATCATAGTTTCTTAATCTTCTTACCAATATAGTTCTCAACTTCATTCGTGTATTCTTTGAAACTTTCAAAAGAATCTGACTTATATTTTATTAAGTAGGCATATCCATATCTACTAAAATAATCAGTAAAAGTTATGAATTATGAGTTCCCACCCCTTATTTAAATTGTAAATTTTCCACACACATTGGCCTGAACTAATTCTAGAAGCTCCTTATCCCTTTCACCTTTTCCACCAAATGGGGTTTTGGTCATTTTTTATTGTAAACATGCATGAAATACACCAAGTGATTTTAGTTCAAATGAATCTAAATATCTATATTAGTGTAATATGGTTAACCATTTTTCATTTACATGACCTATATTTTGATTTCATGTTTGTGTGTGGTATGAGTCATGTAAACTAGTTTCATTATCGATTACCATTACTTAGTCCACACAATCCAACATGTAGACTATTATTTAAATACACCATACCATAACATATGATTTATTTATAAAAGAAGTCATATTTATTCCCAAATTTGTAAATAAATCAATCTTTATCAATTATGGATATAGATATACTATTTTTGGTGACTGAAGTAACATAATAACAACCTTTTTAAACCAAGATCATTCATATTGGAGACATGAGGTGGTAGTCCCCAATATCCATGATAGCAATTCTGGATCTATTGGTAACTCATAGATATACCTCACCCCAAAAAATATTCCAGAATATACTTGGTTCCTATATTTGAATATAAATGTGGGAACCGTATATTGTATCTAATACTAATTTTTTGAAATAGATAAATTGCACTCAATAATAAATACACTTAAAGCTTCCCCTTTATTCTTTGTTTGGGTGTTATTTTTATTCTAGTGGACCTTCTTTACACATGAGAAATAGATAGAATCATGTTCCCTTATTTTCCCATAATCTTTTACTTTTTAGAAGGGAGTTATAAAGAATATTTGGACATAGATCTCTTCACATGGCCATTAATTTTATTCACTATAAGGATGGAATTGTTTTTATGATTCATATCCTTTTCAACTTGGATAATTAACATGAGAATATTTGGGAGAGACTTATCTATGTTGTTCATATTGAAATTAAAAACAAAACTGGAATATCATGGAGAGAGTTATGAAAGAATGAGATCGATGCGCTATTTATCAGGTAGTTTAAACCCTAAAACCTCTAGATGCTCAATGTAGCCAATGAATTTGACTACATAAGTCTGAAATGGTGCACCTTATCCAAGTTTACTCTAAAAGAGTTCCTTTTATACTTCAAATTTTTCTTGTTTATCTCTTTCATAATAAATACCATAGAGATACTAGAGCATGATATAAGAATCCATGTCTTTATGTGACTTAATGAGTTCATTAGACATAGATGAAAGCATTAAACTCTGAATATTGACTGAATCGCTCAAATATTTTTCAAAGGTACAAAAATATTAATCACTCACCTCCTTTTTAGGAGGATCTGTAATTGAGGATTCTAGCATGTAATACTTCCATTAATGTCACAATACTACCAATATGCATCTAAAATATTCCTAGAAATTACTTCATGTTAGGAGATGGTCTTTATCAAAAAATTATCATATGAATAATGTGGTTTATGTGATTTTAATTATTCTATAATATTAAAAGAGTGTTTTATTAGTGATTCAATTGATTATAGTTAATGTGAGACAAAATAATAAATTTTATTTTATTAAGTCTCCCACTATTTTTCCAAGTCCCAATAAACCTCACCATTGGACTCAGAATGTCAAGTTTCTTGGAAATTCTAGTGGAAAGGATCCATATTCCTCTTCTCATAACCCAAGTGTGGGCTCAGTAAACTAATTGAAGGTATTTAGGTAGTTAGGTCTTTTCCAATTTTGGTATTGTGACTTGTTGATTCATTGAATGGACTCTCCAATCTAGAAACTCATACTTGTATTTCCTCAATACTTGCCTCCAAGTTGTATCAATTCTAGTGTGGGTTGTGTATCTTGATGTAAATTGGTTAATTTAACCCAAAAAAATCATAATAGCTCTATGATAAAAGCAATTGTCCCAACATGCGTTGTTTAAACACTTAGTTCTATGTTTTTCATTCCTAATCAAGTAATGAAAGGCTTAGCCTAACTTAAAATTAAGTTGATGGATTTAATTTATTATGTATAAATTTTTCTTGTTCTATAATTTACATGTCTTTTTAATATAAATTATATTTTACTTTAGGGATTTACCATATTATAATAAAATATTTACAAATAATTCCTTTATTTTAATTCTATATTTACATATTATTACATTTATTTATGTGTCCTCAATCTCATATCCATAAAATATATCTTGTATAAGATAGAAATAAAATAAGTAAATAAATGACATGGTCATGAGATTTATTTAATGGTTGATTTATTGAGTGGAAAATAAATCAACCTATGATCCTAGGGATAAACTCATTGTTTCGATCTTGGAATCAGTTGCAGCATCTCACTTGTTAATCTATGTATCTCTCATGTTGGTTTCATATCAGTTCCATCTTGAATAGCCTCTGCCTCATCTCTATCTTGATCTTACTCCATACACCTTTGAAAAATATTTTTATTATATGTTTTTTATAACTCACGTATAGGTGAGGGGAACCAAATGATTGGTTAAGGGGAATTACATTAAACAACCTTTGATGAAAAGGTCCTATATAATAAAATAGTACATGGATTTTTATTTGGAAGAAACATGGAAATTACCTATCCAATCATCCATAAATTATTATCTACTTTGATTTTAGATAAAATATTTATTTTATTTTATTTTAAATTCAATAAAATAGTACATGGATTTTTATTTTGAAGAAACATGGAAATTACTTGTCCAAGCTACTCAGTATAGTTTTAATTATAAAAAATTCACTCATACGACATATTTTGTACATGGTGCATATCATAATTTCATGGAATATACTGCTATTTTAATTCCACATGGAAAAAATGAAAATTATGTATCCTATACAATTTAATGTGTTGAGTATTTATTTTATAATAACCATACATGATTCATAGTTTTGAATATTACATATAATTAATTAAGAATTTAATATAATATAAAACCTAACAACAGCATATACTATCAACTTGATGAACCATGGAACTTAGGTTGATGAGGCTTAATAGAGTAATTAATTAAATTTAATATTTCTACATAAAGAAAAGTACATGGCATATGCAATCCATCCATATGGTGAGTACTTCTCTTCACTAGATATTTTTAGTACATGACTAGGGACTCGGTGAGTAATTCTTATGGACATTTATGAAGTACGCAACATGTATAAAGGATAAATGGTGTGTAATTCAAGTTACATAGCTATTAGTATATATGTATCACGTATTAAATACACACTATGTATTAATTACATAACGCTTTTTAACCTCATGTTTTCCACCTTGAAAAAATGTAGACTATATGGAGTATAGACAAAATACATAGCATATATTTCGATAAAGTCATGATCTACCTTGGCTAGTCATAACATGGTTAATTTGTTGCATGTTGTGTATAATAATTACATGAAATCCTATAATACACACAGTAATCCTTTTACAGTGAACAAGGATACATGACATGTAAAAAAGCAGTACATACCATGTAGACTTGTATTATCTCGCCATAATTATTGTAACCTACTAATTGATTCTTCATATGTGTTCTTTATTTAATTATTAACTGATCTTGGTAATATGAGTGAGAAATTAAGAAGGGGAAGAATATATTTCAATGAAAGATCAAGAAAAAATTAAAACTTCAAATAAATTTTAAATTTTAAATACACAATTATCAACAATAAAATAAATAATAATAAATTTTAGCATGATCACTTTGATACCACTTGGTGGTTCCAAGCATAGAGGAAGCACTTATCAAGGTCAATCCCAACTCAGAAAATGTCAAATTCGATGGATCATTCACATATTGTACAAGATGTTAACATCATGACTAATGAAATTTTTCTAATGGAATAATGATAAGAAAGGTTTTCAAAACCAAGTGGAGATTTTTCATGTTCAATTTATAATTAATTTAACTATATTTGAAGAAATATTACCTCGTTATTGAGATATTTATTCATAGTAGATGTTGATCATCTGAAACCCTATTTGGTAATATATCATTTCACTTGTAGGATCCAAGTGTAGAATCCCTCTAGCGGTGATCCACACATGCTCATATGATCACCGAACAATACTAATAAATCATCGAGTTCAAGCATGATCAATTAATTTTATTTCATTATTTATCATGATCACTTCACATTTCTTCAATATTAAAGATATTATCTTGATCTTCTTATTCTTTAGAGGATGTGAGAAGGAAAATGAGGATTCTAGAGAGTCATCTGTTGTGAAAAAAATTCTCAATTAACCTCTCTTAGAATGTATTAGCGGTCTATTTATAGACCTAGGGTTAGGGATTTTAATATAATTAATTGCACAAGTTCCCTTAACAAAATGTTAAACCCATGTTTGACCCAGTTCCATGTATTAAAAATAATAATATATTATTTTTTTATTCCATGGTGTGCGCTAAATGGTGAAATGATAAATATTATTTCGTCAGCCTACAAATTAATATTTATCATTGGTCACAATATTTCTCTTCCCATCCTCCTTGGAATTTATTTAATACCCAAATAAATATTTAATTAAATATTTATCCATAAAATAAATATTTTATTCATAGTTTGGAGAATAAATATTTATTAAACCTTCAGTAAATAAATAAATATTATATATCTATGTAATTTAACAATTACTATGATGAACCTAGACAGAATACCCTCAAAAGATGGTACCCAACCCAAATTTACACATACCCGAAGGGCGTTCCCTATCCCCATGTGTTGGTGACTAGCACCTGAGCATCAACAAAAATCAGAGGGAATTATTTCTCTAGACCTGTGGCAGACAACATGACATATATATATATACATGATGGAAATAAATAGTGGAATAAGAAATAAGTATATATGTCATAATAAAAAATAAATATTAGAAATGATATAACTCAAAAGTATCTAAACAATCTCTAAGAGACAGGTCCAATAGTAAAGGACAACAAAAACTAAAATAGATACTCCATATGATAGCATAGGAAAACTTCCACCCTCTCACCACTATCTACCTACAAACAAATAACATAAACCTCACCACCTCACTGTGGCATGTTACCTTTCCCTACATCAAATGACATACGAGGTTCTATGCACCGCCAAAAGAGTTCATATGGTGTGAGCTAACATGCTCAGTAGGATTCAAACTAGGTGTTCCATATCAAGTCTATGTAAATTAATCAAAACAATGCTCAAATTTAAAGAAAACAGGACATGTTATATAGTTAAACATTTTTTATATCAAATACATGGAAAAAATTTAATTTCCCCATTTTTATACATTTCCAAAATAATCCAGGTAAAATAGTTTCAAATAATTTCATATAAATCAATGCATTCATATCAAACCAAATCATGAATCACATATCATATAAAATCCATGGAAGTACATGATAAAAAAGTGAAATCCAAAATAGCCAAACCACAGGTAACATCATGCCAAGGATCACTGTAGGTCAGGCTATCTAGGACACTCATACCAAAACATAAACAATCACACACATCAAGTATCTAGATATATGCATCTAATCTAGAGAGTATAGGAACACACAAGAAAGTGAACCCTCCAATAAGTATATTAAGTCCCTAGATCAATGGGAATAGGGAGTATAGGAACACCCCATGAGTTAACCCCCCAAAAGATGGACTAGGCCTATTACTACACCTTCCACCTAAGTACCCAAGGTTTCCCATGTGCCTTATTTTTCAAACTATTTCATAAACCAATTTCATAATGATTTGAAAATACATTTTCTTTTACCAAACAAGGGGGAAACCATATTTTCTCAAAAAACCCATTTCCACACACACATATAATTCATTCCAATTCATTTTAAAAATAATTTATAAAGCCATAGAAATAAAGTTCATCCAACATAGGCTGGAGACAGAATCACCTACCTCAAAATTAGGTCATAGAATCCCATAATGGGATCCACCAACATGTAAGAAATAAAAGAAAGTAACGGAGTCCCTAGAATCAATCCTCGCATCTCAGAATTAATTAAATAATAAAAACGGTCAGTGGGTAACATAGATTACAACATACCTTTAAGAAACCCGCATGTCACACCAAAACCAACACAAGGGTTAACCTCTAAATAAATATCACACAAATAATATAGAAAGTGTAAATAATATTATCATTATAGATCAATGGATCCAATAATGATACAAAATGGTGTTACTATAATCAATGATAATGAATAAGTGGAATTATTACTCCCTTGGAGAGATGAAGCGCAATAACCGTGATGATTAATCACCAAATGAAGCGATTCAAAGTGAGTGGAGGTCCCCAAAATCACCTAGGATGGATCCTATGTTGAGAGAGAATAGTCCTGTAGTCAAATGAAATAAAAAATTATATGTGTAGTGTCCTAAAAATCACAGTCCATGATAATTACATTCCATGTATTCCTTTCACATCATGTATTTCACAATTGAGAAGTCCTATTGAAAAACATGTCACCTTGGATTAAAAATCCAGATTTTACCTTTTTCACGATGTGAAACATATTTTCAATGTGCAAACCCTTCATGCCATAAACCAATTCATGAATTCATACATTACACAGTGTAAAACTAATTCATGGTGTGTAAATATTTTAAACCTTGCGCTGATTCATGATGTCTACCTGGAAACCAATACATGATGTGAAAATTTTACACAGCGTGTAAAAATTTCACAATATGTAATCATTACATTGTGTGTAATCACCTAGTAGAGAGAAAAAAAACTCTAGATTCTGCTCAAAATCCCCAAACCAACACCAGTATTCTACGAACTCTGGGATAACCCTAAAAATATTTTAACACATTTATACTTGTACTCTATTATTTCAAACAAACTTACATCCTTGAACTTTAGTTTATTTTCCCCATCAAATGATCTCAATCCTCGGAAGTCTCAAAAAGCACCCAAATAAAGAAGGAAATGAAAATAGAGAAGAGAAATACCTAAAACTAGGTAACTGGATATTACAAACTGCCCACTATAAGACTTTTCATCCCTGATAAGTCATTTGGAAGAATGATGTCCAAAAAAACATGAGTCCACTAATCCCTCATCAGTAACTTATTCTCCCAAGTCTTATGAGAATATGATTCATGTTTCCATAATACTATGACCAACAGAATCAAATTCCCATGCAATACATTTACTTGAGAGTCAATGATCTCCACTAGATTCTCCAAAATGGAAAATTTTGGCTCTAATTCAATTTCTTCCCAACTCAAAACCTAAGAGGGGTTGGGATGCTATTTCCTTAGCTACAATATGTGGAATAAATCATGAATACCTATCAATTGAACCAGAAATTCCAACCAATAAGAAACCTACCCAGGCTACTCAATGACCTCAAACAGTCTAATATATCTTAGAGCCAACTTTACCTAATTTTCAAGCTGATGGTGACCCAACCAAGGGGAAACTTTCAATAAAACCCATTCACCTATGGAAAAATCAAAAGGACGCCACTATTGATCTGTATATGATTTCTGTTGAATTTAAGTTATAACCAGATGCCAATGTATATCTTGAATCCTCATTGAAGTCTCCTGAATGAGAATTGGTCCCACTAAAGAGGCCTCACCCACCACTACCCAAAAAAGAGATAATCTACATGGGAAACCATACAAATCCTCGAATGGATCCATTCTAATTGATAAATGATAATTGTTGTTATAATAAAACTCAACCATACCCTGATGGTTATCCCATGATCCACTAAAATCTAAGACATAGGCATAGAGAATATCCTCTAGTATATGAATATAACACTCTATCTAGACATCTATATATGGATAGTAAGTTGTACTCATCCTAACTTGATTCCCCTTAACCTCTTGGTGACTCATCTAGAACCTCAAAGTAAACCTAGGATCCCTGTCTGAAGAAATAGAATAAGGAACCCCATGTAACCTCAAGATCTCATACACATACAGCTTACCCAGATCTTCAAATTTAGTGGTGTCGTTACCCAAATAAAATGATCTGACTTTTTCAAACTATCAATCACCACCCATATATAATTCCTCCCTCAAGTATTTCATGGTAATCCAACAACAAATTCTATTGATACCTTGTCCCATTTCCAAACTGACACCATAATAGGATGAAGAAGCCTAGAGAGTTTAAGATGCTTTGTATTTAACTTTTGGAATGTGTAACAATGGGACACATAATCTACAATGTCACGCTTCATACCCAAACACCAGAATCATTGTATCATATCATAATACATCTTTGTAGTGCCCAGATGAATGTCCCATGAATAAATATGAAATTCAAAAAAACTTGAGCTCCTCATAGATTTTGGGATGAAAAAATAATCACCAAAACCTAGAATACTAAATAAAAAGAGTGACTGACTATAAAAAATATCCCCAACATATAGGATTTCTTGAATTCCTCTGAACTCATCATCTTGCTGCTAACCCTACAGAATAGAATCTATGAGATATGATGATAATTGAACACTAGAAAGAATCATACCTAAAATATACTCTTGATTATCCTGGTACAACTAAGCGAAGTGCCCCATAAGGTTCCACTCTTCCTTTGATTCTAGAATATCATCTAAAATGACATTCCCCTTCCTTGGGATGTAAGCGATGTCGAAGTAAAATGTCTAAAGGATTCCACCCACCTACTATATATGAGATTCAATTATTTCTAAGAGAATATATAGCTTAGACTCGTACGGTCATAAAATACCATGAACTTATCCCTAAAAATATAGTGTCGCTAACACTTAAGTGTATTCATAATTTCATAGATCTATATATCATGAGTGAGGTAGTTCTTATAATGTAGTCAAAGGTGAAAAGAGTTTTAAGCCACAAAATGATCATCCTACATAATAATTCAACCCAAAATATCACCATAAGCATCTCAAAAAACCACATACCCCTTATTAGGCTCAGGTAAGACCAGAATTGGTGCCAATGTTAGAAGTCATTTCATCTCATTGAAAGAAGACTGACACTTTTCATCCCATATGAATTTCACCCCTGTCCTGGTAAGAGTAATCAAATGTGACTCCAACTTTGAGAAATACTTGACAACCCTTCAGTAGTATCTATCAAGAACAAGGAATTTTAAAACCTAAAAGATGTTTTGTGGATCTTTCCTAGAAAAAAATCCTTCACCTTATCAGGATCAACTGATAAGCCATGTTTAGAAATAACATTCTCCAAAAACTTTACTTCTTGTATCCATAAATTTAATTTTGAAATATTTCCATACAAATGGTGACTCCTCAAGATTTCCAAAACCAAACTCAAATTGTGATCTTGATCATGCTCAGATCTCAAATAAAACAAAATATCATCCATAAACACTCCCAAAAAAGTGTCAATATACTCATAGAATATCTAATCCTTCAAAACTATAAAAATTGTAGGAATGTTAGTCAGACCGAATGGCATCACAAGATATTCACAATGTTCATACTTGCTTTTGAAAGTTGTCTTCGGTATATTAGACTCCCAAAATATGAGTTGATGATAACCCAACCAAATATAAATCTTAAAAAACCACTTTAACCCCTTTAACTGGACAAACAAATCATCCACACAGGGCAAAGGATACTTGTTCTTAAACATTAACCGATTCAACTTCACATAGTACACATAAAATCAGAGTGAACCATATGACTTCTTGGAAAAGATCACTGGGGATGCCCAAGGAGAACACTATGGATTATAAAACCTTTCTCTATCAGGTTATCCAATTGAATATTGAGCTATTTCAACTTTTCTAGTTTTATACAATAAAAGGGTATTGAAATCAGTTGTGTAGCTAGAACAAGGTAAATCATAAAATCTGCCTCCCTATATAGAGGAAGAACAAATAAAACATCTAGTAAAACATCAAGAAAATCCCAAACAGTGTTGGGAAGATCAAAAATAGAAGAAACTCCATTGGGATCAACTACTATAGCAGAAAATAAACTCTTGATCTCTGGGTGGGAAGGTTCTGAATGACCAAACCTAAGATCCCACTCTCTGATGCATTCCAATGATAACAATCAACCTCAACACGATGAGAAAAATCCCAATCCATCTGTATAATGATGTCAAACAAATCCATATTGATAATGAGGAAATCCTAGACTAACTATGCATCAGCTATTGATAGAATACAAGATAGACATCAAAACCCCTACTCTTTCCTCTTTCTAAGAGGTGTCTCTAACTCCATAATAATGGACATGAACTCTATTGGAAGTTTAATTATATAAAAAATGAATAGATATAAATGAGTGGGAAGCACCAATATCAAATAAAGTATTCGCTACTAAAGATTCAATAAATATGGTACCTATCACTGTCACTATACCCATATCTACCTCTACGGGAAACTCATCTACTATGTGAAGGATATTCACACCTAAGGCCTATGTCTAGAGACTTGTAGTTATTAAAGCATCTAAATACACTATAGTGGCCTTTGTAGCTGATGATTCCGAGCCATAATGAGGCGTAGACATATCCTAATAGAAATGTTTCATATTACTATAACATACACAACTATTATACATATTTGTAGGTATATAACAAGAACATCGGGTGTGCCTAACCTTTTCACACTGGTAGTAATTTAGGGGCACACTACAAGTTATAATTGAAGGTGCATAGGAGGTCTTCTGCTAAGAACCACCTCCATCACTCATGTGTTGATCTTGTCAGTTCTTCTTTTTCCCCTTAATACCACTGAAGATACCACTAGGTGGAAGAGAAGGGGGAGAATAACCAACCTTGCCTACTATATTCATCTCCACCATCATAGCTCGGTCTACCATCTCTGCATATGTAAAAATATTTGACATAAATACCTATGATTTGATATCCAGTCACAAACCCTACAGGTAATTTTGAGCCTTCATCTAGTAATTCTTTACTACCTCTAGATAAAAATGAACTAGATTAGTAAAATGATTGGTGTATGTTGACACTAAACACTCTCTCTACTATAAAGAGAAGAACTCTAGATAATTCTCCATCATCAGCAACTTTGGAAAAAAACTACTGGAAGAAGAGAGTTGTGAATGTTTTTCCAGTCCAAGCCCACATGCTTATTCACCTCATGTACCATGGAATCCCACTATCTCTTTCTAGGAACCCCAAGTTTGAACACCACACACTTCACCTTGATACTCTCAATTATATCTATGAAGTCAAAGATCTGATCAATCTTTTCAAGATAGTCCTCCACCTCTTTAGGTTCATTCATAACATTAAAGTATAATGGATTCTTGCACAAGAACTACCATGATAAATCCCTTTCTCCTAAAACTCTGGGTTATACCTCAATAATTTCATTTTGGACTTATGATGCATTTTGGTTGAGAGAAAAAACTTTTCATATGGTAGGATTAATGTGATTATGATCTATAGAATTATTCCCTTGAGTATCATTTATTGTTCCCTCCAAAGGAACCCTTGGAAGATGTATTAGAGGCATATCATTGCAAACCAAAATAGAATAAATGATCATAAAACAAGATAATATTAGTTAAAACTATAAACCCATAAGAAAAAAAAACTAAGATTAAAGATTAAGAACTTGAAATAGGATACACAAATCCCAAAATCCCATGGTGACTTGAGTCTCTTCATGGAAAGATATGGTTAGGAAATCATTGAAATATACCTCTCATGTCTTGACAATCCTATATTCAGTCTACCAAACATCCCAAGACAATGAATATTGAAGATAGGAATCCTATGATACCAAACTGTGATGAACCCGACCTAGATACCCTCTCAAAATGGTACCTAGATTGAATTTATGCATACCCTAAGGGCTTTCCCGATCCCCATGAGTTGGCAATTAGCACCTGGAAATCAACAAAACCCAAAGGGGATAATTTCTCCCAAACTAAAGTAGACAGCATGACATATATATATATATATATATTCATACACGATGAAAAGAAACAATAGAAGAAGAAACAAGTATATATGTCATAAAAAAAGGAAATAGCAGAAATGATACAACTCAAAAGTAGTTAAACAATCTCAAACAGATAAGTCCAACATAAAAGGAAAAAAAACAAAAATATCTAATCCCTATGATAGTGTATAAAAACTCTCTCTATCTCACCACCAAATACCCAAACATAGCTAATAGAAACCTAAACTCCTCCTCACTATGATTCCTTTCCATTCCCTGTATTGAAAGATATACAAGGGTTTATGCACCGTCGAAGGGGTGTGCAGGGTGTGATCTAATGGGCTTAGTAGGATTCTGCCTTGGTGTTTCATATCAAATCCTTGTAAAAAAAATCCAAAAAATTCTCAACTTTAAATAAAACAAGGAATGATATACAATTAATCAATTTTTATATCAAAATCATGGAAAACATTTAATTTCCCCCTTTTCCACATTTCCAAAATAATTTAGGTAAAACAGTTTCAAATAATTTCATATACATCAAAGTAGTCAAATAAAACTAAATCATGTATCACATATCATATCATATACATGGAATTATAATAAAAAATATTACAAGCCAAAATAGTAAAAGTATGGGTAATATCACACCAAGGATAACTATAGGTCAGGATAGCTTGGACACTTGTAAAAAAAACATAGAAAATCGCATGAATCAAGTCTCTAGATATATATATATATATATATATATCAAATCTTGAGATCATAGGAACACCCTAGAAAGTGACCCCCCCCCCCAATAGGTTTATCAAGTCCCTAGATCAACAGACCTAAGGAATAGAGAAACACCCCATGAGTAAACCCCCTAAAAATGGATGAATCCATTTAATACACCTTTCACCTAAGTACCCAAGTATTCTAATGTTCTCTATTTTCCAAACCATTTCATAAATTAATTTCACAATGATTTTAAAATACCTTTTCTTTTACCAAAAAAATATAAAAATCATATTTTATCAAAAAACTATTTCTACACACACAAATAAATCATGTTAATTCATTTATAAACCAATTTATAAAACTATAGTAATACATTTCATCTAACATAGGATATATATAGAACCATGCAACTAGAAAAATCACCTATGGCCACAGTTTAGAACCATGGTCGTAGGAAAAAACCATGTTAATAGATTACTACCATATTTTTCCTAATAGTGGTGGATAAATTCATTACAATAGGCCTTAACAATTTCCACAATTTAAACCATAGAAATAGACTGCCTATTTTCACGATTTAAACTATGGAATTGTCTAGATATATCTATGGTTAAACTGTGGAAATTAAAGACTATTTTCATGGTTTAAACTATGGAAACAAAATGCTTATTTCTATGGTTTAAACCATGGAAATTACTAGATAAATCCATGGTAGAACCATGAAAATTAAAGTATAATTCCATGATTTAAATCATGGATGTATTTTATATATTACCACAGTTTAAAATTTGGTAGTTGATAGCTATAACCATAGTTAAACCATGGATTTTAACACCTAATTCCAAATTTAAAATTATGGAATTATGGAACTCTAATACCATGTTTTAAACCATGGAAATATACCAGACCACCTGTAGTATAAAAAATTCCAACCATATGGTACTTATGGGCCATACATACCACCTGAAACATACTAAATACACTACCTAAAACATCCCATTTCCACAAAAATTCACACAGTTTCAAAAAACTAATACATATAAAATTAAAATTTTATAAAAAATAAAAACAAAATGATAGATATAGAATCCTTAAATAATGTCTCTCAATAATTTCATCTAAATCCCCATCATTTTCGACACTAATATCAAAATTATTGACATGTGTTCCACCAACACAAGCATTATCATCATCACAACCATCATCTTATACATTATCATCATCCTCTCCACCAACATCATAAATTTCAAAATCATTTTCATCCTCATACATAGAGTGTAGACTTGATAAACACTCATCCACTATTTTTTCACCCTATTGGGGAAGTGAAGAGCGTATAGTTGATATCACTTTAAAAAAAATCATTTTTCTTTTTCTACTTATGTTGAAACTCTTGTCAAACTTGTTTCTTTTTTGTCTCAATGGTGACATGTAATTGTTATTTGGTAACCATTCCTATAGTGTTACTAGAATATTAAATACCTGAAGACCAATATTTAGATGGAAATATTTTCTTTCTAGGTTTACAATGAACTCTACCACCGTTATCATCACCTAGGACTATATGTAAATGATTGTTTGGTCCAAATGTGTATGGTTCCTTTTCCGCTAGTGTTTGAAGATAATATTATAAAAGGGTGTTACAATTTTAGTAGATAATAAAAAATGATATAAAATAGGAATGTGACTTATAAAATATAAAAAAACTAAAAATTTAATTGATTGCAACCAATTATTCTAGAAAATACAAACCAATATCAAGTTCAACTAATGAGAAGCAGCATTACAATATCATAATTATAATAGTATTATACTATCATAATAACTAGAAGTGGTTACATATTCACATATTTTACTTCATTAGTATTAGAGCTACTATATCAGCATTTTGGTATCATGACTATATTATTGAAAATATTAGTATCATAGTAATACATCAGTACTGCATCTAATATTATTAGTATCATTACACTAATAATGATTAAATATTTCCACATTTTGATTATTTAGTAACAATATTATATTTTCAATGCTTACACATTTACATTATCAGTGGTTGTATTATTATAGAATTGCTAATTGTACTAAAGAGTTTTGAGATTGTTTTGAAAAATTTTGAAATTCATCTATAGTGTTTAGATATGAGTTGTAGTGGTTGGATATTCCTTTATATAATTTGAATATTTTTTGAGTTGACTTAAATATGTTCTCAAATTATATGTTGAATCTAAAAATTAGAAAATGTAAAAACATTATGTTGATACATAAATGTAGTAAATAAGGGTTGAACAATAATTATAAATCATAATTAAGAGTCACTCTAAGGTTTTGATGTATATGTAATATTACATCTGATGTAACTCAGGATACTTAAGGATAGTCTAGAACTTGTATACTGGATATTCAAAAAGTACCAAGGAACAGTTTGAAATGTAAAGTTTCATTGTTTAATGTGTAAAGGTTATCATATAGAGATATGTAAGGTCACTCATAGGGTAAATTGAGATTACAGAAAAGTTATGAATGACACTATGATGTGAAAACATTAATGAAAATTTCTAGTTATATATAAGAGGCAATAGGATGAACACAAGGGTGGCATGCATTTTATAATTGATATATAAAGGATTTCAAGTAGATATATAAGGATGAACTAGTCTTCCCTAAAGATATATAAGGGTGAAAATAAGGTCTCATAATGTTTAGATGATTTTCTCAAGAGATATATAAGGGTAACCAGCTGCCTATATAATAGTATTTGGTTAATTTTTTGAAAAAAAAGTGATATTTAAAGAGATAAAAGTAATATAATGTTATGTTGGACTTCAAATATAAAATTTCAGTATTTTTTTAGAAATTATATAGTAATTTAAGAAAATATTAGTGTTGAATTAAAGTGTGAGTGATGAGAAGATCTATGAATGATAATTATAGGGTTTAAAATAAAAATATTTTAATATATTCAATAAATACTAAAATTGAATATTTTAAAATATATTATATAACCAGGGACAATTAAAAACATCATAGTATCATATATCCCAAGATATCATTATTTTAAATGTGGAAACAATATTCATGTGATTCTATGAATAATAGAAATTAAAGGAATCAAATGAATTGTGTGATAAAATAGAGGATAACTTGAAAATTCATTTTTAAGAACATATTGAATATTGAAGAGTGTGAAAACCAAAAATTTTATTCTAGTAATAATTTTTAGTATGATAGATAGAGTTAATGCATTGATACTCTATAGAGATGATACTATTTATCAAGTAAGAAGAAGAATAGGATAAGTGAAGAAGGGCTATGAGTTTTTTTCACTGTATACCAATTATCACCAAAGGTAGAAGATAAAAAGGGAAGATTATGGATTATCACAAGTCCTAACCAATGTTATATCTATATCATAGAATCTAAAACTAAATAAGAATTGAGATACAGATAGAAAAGAACCATTTATTTTGTTTATCACCTATGTCTAGTCCCTTATTGATTGAGACTTATTTGAGTGAGTTTATATAATAGAGAAATTATTTTTAAAATATAATTATTTTGAAAATTAAATAAATCTAATTAAATGAAATCAAATAAATATCTAGACCTTATGAAATATAAACTAAAAATTTAAAAATAGTCTTAAAATTTGTTCCCTATGTTTTCTGATTCACATCACTTCCATCTTTCTTTTTTCTACTAGAACAAAAAAATTATGATCAGGGGGTACGTCCATCAATATTTAATACACATTTTTTCAGGAAAATTAAACATAGATCAATGAAAAAATAAATTTATATTCAATGTTAAATCATATATTACCTATGAAAATCCATGATCTGGCATTGTAGTGATCCTTGGAGTATGAATATGTTTCATAGAGCCTTTATTTCTTATGTTCCTTTTAGATGATCCCCATTAGTAAAAAAAATAAACTATCATTTTTATAGGTCACAAGGGATAAAAAATAATCATTTCAACTTAGTAATTCAATTAGTTCAATGCATAACACAAATAACCTGGTTTTCTAAATTTTATAAAACCAAACACACTCATAAGAACCAAATTTAAATTCAATTAACAAATCAACTAATTAATTCTAATCTACTGAAAAATTAACATCTTAGATTCTAATCAACCAAAAAATTTAGCACCAACCAATGGAAAAAATAATAGGAAAACTCTATCTTTTATAACATCATTAAATATTGATTTAAAAATATAAGAAATCTATTTTAAAAATAAAATTAAACAAATGAAATATATATTTGAGACATTTCAATTAAGTTAAATATAGTTCTATTTATTTTGGTTTTTTTCATTATATATTCTACATGAGTATGTATTTTGATTTTCACACATCATAAGTATGTCTTGTTTATTGTTTTTATTTATTAAAGAATGCTAACTAGTATAGATTGTACTTTTACAATCATGTCTAGTAATGTGTGCAGTGGATTTAAATTATGTTTACATGACTTATTTAAAAAAATGTTGTTATAAATATGTTTTCTCAAATAAATTAAAAACATTATTTTTTGTAAAAGTTGTGTCTAGTGATGTTTAAGGAATTTGTTATGAAACTATTTTTTTTTGTAATTCATTTGTCATGAATCATAAGGTTGATAATAACCCTAAATCCCCCACTCAAAATTCATTTAATCTAGATCTAATTGTTATTATTTCTATTTTCATATTAGATTTCATTATACACTCACACTTTAAACTTAAAAAATACCAAAAACACTTTAAATTCATGTCATGAACACATAGAAACCCCTTATTGATTTAAAATTTGGATTAAATGAATAAGATAATGAAGTAAAAATATATAAGAAATTTTATCCTTATTAATATGGTAAATAAACTCAAGAAAATCCATCCAAAAAGGGTTGATGAAAATATCTCATCACTTGAAGATAAATTTCTTGATGATAAATCTATTGATGAACTTTACATTATTCTTATTAATTTTTAAATAACAGTTGAATGTACCACAAATTAAAATTCAATAATAATAAATAAATATATTTTAAATCATTCAAGAAGTTGAAGATAGAATATGAGTTGATTTTTTCTGATAAAAAAGAGAAAATATAAAATTATATTGAGACTCTTGCTGATGTCATTTAACTTAACAATATGTAAAGTTGTATATACAGGGATACGGTAATAGCTGGATCAAATGTATTTAATGATAAATTATTTATGATCAT
Organism: Viscum album; assembly: GCA_963277665.1. NCBI lineage: Eukaryota > Viridiplantae > Streptophyta > Magnoliopsida > Santalales > Viscaceae > Viscum > Viscum album. The sequence goes on along the minus strand of OY728132.1, from coordinate 1,471,953,328 downwards.
TTTTTATGTCACTCATGTGTCATTAGTAGAGGATGGTCATGACTTTGTATATTATTTATATATATAAATGGACAAGGGAACTATATAAGTGGATTGAAAAGTACATTCATAATTTCATTTGGGCTGGAAGTATCTTTGAGGACATGGTTTTCATGTTTTCATGCAACAAATGTTTCAAACCCACTAAATCTATTGTTTTGGTCATAAAAAAATGAGTCTCTTAAACATTTCTATTATTCCTAGATTTGTATGGAACCTTCTTCAACAACTTGTATCGTCATTTCAATTCCAAAGGGATTGATTTATTTAATTACTATAAGTAGGAAACATGTTTATCATCACTCATCTATATGGTATTTTGTTAGAATGTGTTAGTATTACATCCAACCATAGATCAAATGGGTTGTATCCGGGACATATAACCTAAAATTTGGGACCATGAATTGGTGTAATAGCTCTATTATTGTCTCCTATAATGTTACAGCATATTTGGATGATCTAATCATATGGGATAAAATTAATCTTTTAGATTATATTGAATATATTATTCTAAATTGGTATGTTGAGAAAATAAGAAGTTACATCTTCAATAATAAAGATCATTAATTATGAATGTTGGCAAGGTTGCGAGGTCACAAAGCTAAAGTTTATTATACTCTTCGTTTTAGGGACTCTGTCAGGCCACCCAGTCGGCTCGGTTTGTTTATAAATAATTTTATTATTCCTTCTACATTTATTTTTATTTGTAAGATTTAATATTTTTTAAATGGACGTGATGTCACCATTTCTTAATGGTGAGATAAAGGATAAAATTTATCTAGAGAAACATGAGGGTTTTATTATTTAATATTGTAACATAGATGACTACATCTATAAATCTATTAGGTTTCCGACCTAAAAATGGGTCGATATGTGGTAGAAAAGTAGTAGGAAGAGATCAATAATAGAATAGTTGATGTATTCTGTATAAAATAGACAATTTCTAAAGTCCCCTCTAAATCCTAAAATAGACATCATATTATATATAAAAAATTCAAGTTTTTTCATGATAATATGATCCTTATAAAGAAATTCAAGAAAAGTGACCAAGAATTTCTCTTTAATTCCAAACTTAAATTATTTTATGGTATGTTAAATAGTTAATAAATCCTAATAGATAAAAACTAAATTAAATATACAATTCAATAAATTACCTTAAAAGAGTAATTGCTCTAGTATGCAATTAGTTATTTATATTGTGAAAGTGGGAATTTGTATAAGATTGGTGTATTTTCAAGATTAGTATCTCTTCTGTTTTTTCATCCAAAATGCATGCTTTTAGGTCCACCACATTTCACCCAGTTCCATTAACCTATCTTCCTTTGTGTGAATACCATCCAAGAAGTTATATCAAAGTTGAATATTAATAAAAATAAATAATACTTTATAAATAAATTGAAAATTAATTTCAAAAAATATATTACCCAAATTTCCACCCAAGACTTGTCTTTTATTTATTTTCCAACTTTTCTCCACTAGATTTCTTGAACTGGAATAATATTTCCATTTATTAGGATTATCCCCATGAAACTATATAATTCTTTACCATTTTTTCCAATAATTTTCATGTCCTCATTATATTAAACCATGATTTGTGTGTTTCTATTCCACACTGCATGAATCTATGTATGACCATGTATTTTACTAGAAGATGATCCTAAAAAGAGAAACAAATATTTTATACACATATATAAGTGAAATTTGATATAAATTTATTAACTTCATTACTTTTTAAACATTTACTAGTAACACTATTTGTTGATGCTCAATTATACGCACGATGTTGGGGGGACAACAACTGGAGGAGTGTCATCTATAGTATATTGCAAATGCTGAAGTTGGGTAGGAGGGTACGAGCATACAAGGGGAATAAATAATGGAGGTGTAATCTATAGAGATGAAGGTGGATAAGGGAAAAAGGTTAAGGGATGGATGGAGAAGGACTACCTTGTATAGTAGTAGGATGAAATGGATAAAAAAGATAGTTTCATGTGTATGGGTAAGGCATATAAGGGGTATTAATTATGGGAGGAAAGTGTCTTGGTGACTACAAAGCCATTGGCTATGAGGCACTGCATGTAGGGGGTTGCATTTATGGTCGGACCTATATTATGGACTGCCTGACCTATCTTCATTGAATATAAGTTTCTTCCTTGATGATTCCTGTTAATATTAAATATTATTTGTTTAAGATTCATACATATTCAATAAATAAATAAGGTTCTCACCAGAATAATCATATTTGTTCGGCTAGCTTCTCTAACTCAGTGATTTTTTCCCTCTATTTGTTTTCTACAAACCTCCTCATATGACATAATATCATGAAAATTCCAAAAGTGATGTGAAATTTTTAAAAATATAACAAAAAATTAAATAACTATAAGTATTCCAAGAAAATTCATATTGTTTCTAAAAAATTTAAATCTACTATTAATTTTATTATCATTAAGTTGTTTACTCGTAAAAATGAAAACATTACACAACAACATAAACTGGTACTTTAAATTTCAAACTAAGATAAATAATTGTTTCTAGTTGTCTATAGATATTTTATTATTAATTAACCATAAAAACAATATGATATTATATTTCCATTTATTACCGAAAACTATATATTCAGTTCCCATTTTTAGTATATAGCATGCATGTGATAATACAAAACAATTCAAAAAAAATTCTTATGATGGAAAGATAATGTTATCTTTATTTGAGTTCATTTTTATTATCAATTATTACATCCATTTAAATAATATTAACCATATTCAAGTAAGAATTACAAAATAATTGGAACTTTGTAAAATACTTTTCAAAAATGTGACACTATAATAAATATCTTCTAATTAAAAGTTAGGGGAATAAAATATTTCACAAACATGTATGAAACATATAAACAATATGAAACTAGATAACTAGTATAATATACTTAACAAAATTAATTATTTACCATTTTTTAAAGTTTTAAAAAACATGTACCATGTTGGAATAATATAAACTAAATACTTCCAAACATGTCAACACCATGCATTCTCTATTATAATTTCCATTTCACAATCCATTTTAATAATTTAATCATTCATGTCATTGAATGATACATTTGAGTGAATACTAACTGGTTCATCAAAACATCACTATCATCCATTCCTTCATCAAAAATATGTATTGTAATAACATCAAAAATAACACCAAATTATAGTTTTAAAGGTTCATTTATATAAATACTTGTCTATATTGGGATGCAAAAATGTAAGGCTCATCTTCTCATAGCTAATGTTTCATATAAATAACTCTAAATCCACAACTATCTATATACAATCCTTGTAATTTCATTGAATAAAACCACTTTCATTTCATCATAGCAACACGACCATGTGTGTAGTAATATAATATGAATATTCTCTCAACAACCCCATAATAAGACATATTTTCTAATCAAGTTTTTTTGTCTCATTCTCTAGCATAACTATCTGCTTTTATGCTTATCATGACACTGTCATGTTTTGTTGTCATGTTTATTTCACAACTACTTATAATGAATTTAAAAACATTTAAAACCATTTATTTAAAATCATGGACCACATTGTTCAGACCAAACAAAAACACCCTTATTTCAGTAGATACATCATCCATTGGTAAACATTGGACCTGAAATATATCAACATTGAATATTGAAAAACTACCAATGATTTAGTCAAGTAAAAAAATTAATTTTTTACCTTTGAATTAAACCAAGCATGAAATTATTTATTGTTTAATTTCTCCCACCTCTTATTAGATAAACAATGATGTTCTCTTTTTATAATTTCACTATGTTCTATGAAAATATGAAAATTTAATGGTGTCAAAAACAATGAAAAAATAAACAATAAAAATATATATATTTATAATTTTACTTGCTAGATGTAATCATCAACCATACTAATATTATATAATACCCTATGATGACCCATTTACCACTCATCCCTATTCAAAGTACACAACCTGTATAATTCATATATCCCCCCCCATTTGGGGTAGTGATGGAAATATTGAGTCATTGGGATCATATTGTTCATCTCCAGTTCTCATTGGTTGATTAGATCTCTTAGTGAAATAGGCCTTGTACATTGAACAAAAATCCATGCATTCTTGTGCTAAATAACCTTTCACAATAGATCCTTCATGATAATTCTTATTTCTCACATAAATTTCAATGTAAACATCATTATTTCTATTGGATAGATCTTGCTACTCGAAACAGGACCACCAAAAATAACTTATATAGGAAGATACATGGTCATATGTAATATACACATGAAAAACAATAGAGGGAAAGTTTTCTCCAAGTCATAAAGAATGATTGGTGCATCTTTTTTAGTGTTTTTACAACACTTTTTTTAAATATTTTATCAAAAAGGTATTGATAAAATTGACATAATATAATCACAGTGATATTGAAATTATGTTATAGTATATTCCAAATGTAAATAAGAATCAATTAATGCAACAAGACATGGTACTCATGGGTTTTAATGGATTTTAGTTTCACATCTCATGTATTCACCCATTTCTAAATGTTACTCGAATAACCATTTGGAACCTTTAAACTTTCCAAGGCTTTAAGAAATTGTTTTTTCCATTAATTTTTCATTAAAAAATAGGAAAAAGGGACTCTCCACTGATTCTAACCAGGCTTTAGTCTTGGTTTTATACCCTAATGCATTAAATCATGATGTGAGCACAAATCATCATTTTTACCCTTTACATTTAAAATCAAGGCAAGTAACATTTCATGCACATTTTTTCAATATGAATTATATATAAGAAGTGATGCGGAAAATTTGATGACTAGTATAGAAACTCAAAGAATATACTTTTATTTCTCCAAATTTTGTTGGAATTCGAAGAAATGTTCTTCCGCTTTCTGTAATTTGACTGACCCTTTCCAAGAAAAAAAATCAAACCATAAAGTTATTCAAGGATATCACCCCCTAACATTTGTTGATTTATTTCATATTCCTTTATGGATTTATCTAAATGTATTCAATTTTTCCTATATGGATGATTCATTTATAAAAATCATCAATTCCCTATGAAAATTAAAGTTCTTCAAAACTTTAATCTTCAAGAATATGTATTTTCATACAAATGGGGTAGGATAATATCCTCTTGGTACTCCAACTAGACATCATTCCATAATTAGGGAAATCATTTATTATCCATAATAATGTTTCAAGACACATAATGTAATCCTTTATAAATTCATCATATTTTTCACCCCAGCGGTCCAAAGATCCTTTAACTCATCTATTAATGGTTACAAGTATATGTCAATATCATTTCTAGGATCATTGGGTCCAAAAATAAATATATTCATGATAGTAACTAGATTTTTCATACACATACATGATATAAAATTATAAATATGAATGAAAACATGTCAAGTACTATGTATAGTATGCATCTGCTAAAACGGGTTGATGCCATCACATGACAGTCCCAATCTAACATTATGTGGGTTGGATGAAAAATCAGGACATAACCTCTCAAATGTTTACCATGATAACCCATCATAAGGATAAAATATATCATCATTATACTTATTTCTTTCATCTTTATATCATCTCATATTATTTACCATTTGTTTTGACATAAAAAGTTTCTGAATTCTGGGAATCAACAAAAAGTGAAAAATCACTTTCTATGGTACACAAGATTAAGTTCCATCTTTATTAGTCTTACATATCGATATACCACATTTTTTCACTCATTTAACTCAGAATTACCCTTCCATAACATACAAAAATCTTTATGGAATGAATGGATTTTAGTACTTGAAAATCCAAATTTTTTTAATCAACTTTCATATCATATAATAATTTTCAGGAATACATGTATCATTAGGTAATAAGTCCTTAAAAAATTAAGTATATATTAAAACAGATTATTACTAAAACTATACATTACTTTCCCATGATACAATCACATTAAAAACTTGATTTTGGTCATTTTTCACATAATTGGTATACTAGGGCATTCGCATCTTCTAAAAAATTTCTAACATGCTCAACATTTTAATTTCGGTCATTAGATGAAAACTATATTCTTGTATTCATTTCCTCTTCCACTGATTAACATTAATTATTTTCTTAAGAAAAAAATGTAAATTTATCGAGAATCAAATTTTCCATTTCGATACTTTTAGTTGAATCCATGTCATTCTTCACTTGAACTTTTTCTCCATTGTGATACAAAACATGATATTATTTTTGAAAATATTTTTTAGTGATATGGTAACTCACTCTCTCACATGTTAACCATGGTCTTCCAATGAAATCAAAACATGGGAATAAAATCAATCCACTATCTGAACCATTATTGAATACAAAATCTAAAAAATATTTCAACTCCTTCTGAAACTCATTAGTGATCTGATAAACATTATACATCCAACTTATATCAATTCTAATATAAATAAACAAACAATTAGTAAAAAAAATTATTGAGAATTAAAATATTGCAACTCATTGACTAAACCAATTAAAATAGACCTAAACTAAATAAAAAAAAATTAATCCCAATAAAATTGATCAACACCAAAAAAAGAATAGGAATGAATTGAATCATCATAGACAAATAAAAAATGAACCAAGCTAAACAAAACTAACTTTAATCAAACTAGATATAATTGAATATGAAATAATATAATCAACAAAATAGAATTGAACAAATAACAATGACCTAACTTACCCAACCTAAACCAAGATTAACTAAACAAATCTAACTCAAACTGATTAGACCCAAATTAAATGGAATGGAATGGAACCAAAACTGATTGAACTCACCAAAACAAACATAATAAAATAATAGAAAACTAAACTAAACTCATCCAGTTTGGCCTAAATAGATCCAAAATAAACTAAATCAAACTAAACCAAACTAAATTGAATCAAATTGAATATTTTTTAAGAAACACAAATAAAGGAAAATCAAATAGATCTGACTCATTCAGAATAGATTTGAATCAAAATAACCTAAACTAACCTAATTCAAATGGATAATTTATTATCTAACACACTGGAATAAATCTGAAACTATTGAAAAAAACAAACTAAAATAAATGACGCTATGGTTGTTAAAGGCGCGTTAAGTCACGTTCCTTGGAAAAGGGCACTACGAGGCTTACAGTGCTTAGCTCGCCATGGATTAGGCAAATAGAGATCCTCGAGAAACACATAAGGAACTAATGTGTGTGCCTTTACAAGAGGATTAGTGGAACCATGTAGAGGAAAAGGTGTTCATCAAGTAAAAATCTAAAAAAAGTGATTTTTGGGTGGGATGATGTTAGTATCGAGCAGGGAAAAGTCACACTAAGAAAATTCCAACATTAGGAACATCCCTAAAAAAAGATTTTTTTACCCAAGGTATTTCCAAGCTTGGAAAGAGTTTTCCCTCTTCCAAACTAATAAAAAAATAATTTTTTTATTGGTAAAAAAATAAAAGGTCTCAAAACTTTAAAAAATTAAAAACATAAAAATGCCCCACCCTTCATGACTCCCACACTTTTTCACTAGAAAAATTAGTCCCTAGAATTATAGTAGGTAATTCAAGGTAGGTTATTGGTAGGATTTCTTCTTATTCTTTCAAAAATAAATATTCTCTATAGTTGATTATATTATTATCATTTGACTGAGAGATTATATAAACTTTAATTTAAACTATTTTTATTGAATTTAAGTTTTTTTAATTTAAAATATATTTGAAAAGTGTGTGTATATTTTTCAATGACATGTGTGTTGGTTCTATGGGGCATGTTCCATAACCCACACCACACATCACATCCCTAAGATACCTTTGCGACTTAATACACCATGCACCTTTAACAACTATGATTGACACTAAAATTAAATCAACTAAAATGAAACAAAATAAATTGAACTGAATAAAATCAAATATAGCATACATAAATTGACCAAAAAATCTAAAATAAACCAAGGTGTCCTAAATTAAATATCCCTTAGACAAACTAAATCAGGTTATACCAAAATAAACAAAAAAAAAATGATTTAAATTGAATTAATACAAACCAAAAAAATATAATAGAATTAAATTTAATATAACCATATTTTGATCATGAATATTAATGCACTATAGAGAGGTTCTCTTATGAAGAGGGAGGCTTTGTAGAGTGGATCAACCAAGAAGACGGCACTGCTATGAAGGGGATCAATTGGTAAGAGGGAGGCAGTGTAGAGGAAAGCTTGATCGCGAAGATGGAGGCACTATAGAGTGGATCTCAATCACAAAGAGGGAAGGGATTCATAGGGGTTCTCAATTGATAACAAAGAGGGTAGAGTTAAGGGATTAATAGGTTCTTGGTGTGGGCTTCATAGGGGATCTTGATATATGTCAAATAGGGGAGAGGGTTATAGAGGGGCTCATTGTGGGATTTTGAGGGGAGGTCGATTGATGTCAAATAAGAGGTCTGCATCGAAGCCACATTAGAGGATGAGGATCATGAGGAGGTGGAGAGGATATGTCAGCTGAGAGGTGGGGAGGTCATGTCAGCAAGGAGGTGGGCTGGCTACATCGTAGCCACATTAGAGGAGGGTCATTGGTAGTAGCTGCATCAGAGGAGGGTCATTGGGAGCATCCATATTGGAGGAGGGTCATTGGGAGAATCTACATCGTGGGAGGGTCTTCGAGAGTATATATGAGGGCAATCATAAGATCTATAGGGGCTAGGAAGGGTCATCATAAGGTCTATGGGTAGGACAAGAAGGTTCGTTAGGAGATCTGTGGAGGACACTGGGAAGAGTCGTGAGGAGATCTATAGAGGAGGCTGGGAAGGGTGGTCGAGAGAAGATCTATGAAGGCTGGGAATAGGGGTCAATCATTAGGGGATAGGGATCAATCAAGAGGGGATTAAATCGAATGTATTTCTATGGTTTCAAATAATCCATGGTATCAGATACACTATTTCCACAGTCTCAATAAATTATGGAAATAGATGTGTTGAAATAGGGAATTTTTCTAGTTGTGCCACCTTTCTCAAACTCATGTAGCACATTCCCATAATATGATACACCAATATGGAAGAAATAAAAGATAGAAATGGAGTTCCTAGAATCAATCCTCACATATTATAATTAATTCAGTAAGTAGAGAGGTTGGTAGAGAAGACATAATATAACACACCTAGAAGAAACTCGCATGCCACTCCACCACTAGTACAAGGGTCAGCCTCTATAGGAATATCACACAAAAAATCTAGAAATGATCAAGAATATTATTTGCACAAATCAATGGATCTAATAATGCAACAGAATGGTGCTACCATGATCAATGGTAATGAATAAGCATAAGGATTACTCACTTAGAGAGAGGAAATGTAACAACCCTGATGATCAATCACCAAACAAAGTGACCCAGAAGGAGTGGAGCTCACCAAAATCACCTAGGATATCTCCTAGGTCGAGAGATAAGAGTCTTGTAGTCGAATTAAATTAAAAAAATCATATTTGTAGCACCCTAAAAAGCATAGGCTGCAAGAATTAAATGGTGTGTGTTCATTTCAAATCATGTAATTCACGATTAATAGGTCTTACTAAAAAATGAATCACCTCATATTAAAAATACAGATTTTAAATTTTTCACAATTTGAAACATATTCATGGAATGTAAACCCTTCATACCATAAACCAATTCATGATTTTGTAAATTATATAATGTGAACTTGATTCATGAAATATAAACCTTTCACGCCTTGAATAAGTTCACAACATCTTCTTAGAAACCAATACATGATATAAAAAATTTCACAACATGTAAAAAATTCATGACATGTAATCATTACACAGTGTGTAATCACCTAGAAGATATAAAACACTCCATATTCTTCTCAAAATCCCCAAATCAACACTAATATTCTCTGAATTAATTGAGAACCCTAAAAATACTTTATCACATTTATACCTAAAATCCATTAATTTAAATAAACATATGTCCTTGGAGTTTAGGTCATTTCCCTAGTAAAATCTCTCCTCCCTTGGGAGTCCCAAAACACACCCAAGTAAAGAGGGAAATGAAAAGAGAGAATATAAATACCTAAAAGTGGGTAATGGGATGTTGCAATTAACATGAGAATAAATATTAATTAAATTTATATGATAATTATTTATGAATAATATTATTCCTTGATCTTGAGGATAATATTTATTCTAATAATTAAATTCAAATAGAATTTAATTGTGCTCAATGGAAACACTTAGTGTGTGACCCTCTAGGATTATTTCTAATTAACATTAGGTGAGTTTTCCTAAATTCCAATATTATTATCTAGAAATAGGTCAAGTAACCCCATATAAAGAAGTTAATATCACAACATTGAAAACCATATATGAGAACCCATTGTGTAATATAATCCCTTTGTCACAATATATCATCAATCAGGTTGCACACCTATGTCATCAACCTATATACTTGATGCATCTTTCTTTGACTATCTAAAATAAACTCATCATTACACCATAGTCATGGAATTTAATATGATAAATCTATCTCAATCAAAGGGATGAGATATAAACTTCCATAAATATAGAAGTGAAAAATCATTCCTCTACTTATTCATTAATAACATATTTTTCGTGATGCACCCAATGTACCCTACTTCCTGTGAACATATAGCATAACAGTTTTGGTCAATAAATCTAAGTGTGTGAGTTATGAAATTTGTTAATAATAATCTTAAATTATAAGGACCAATTGAAAACTTCATGAAGTGATGTCTCGTCTACTTAAAAGTACTCTCACCTGATAGTTAATAAACTATATACCCAATCATATAATTTTATCCATCTATTGAACTAGGTTTAAGAATATCATCATGGGATTTCAAGGTTCTCATCATAATATAGAACTTATATGCCCTTTTAATGTGATGAATACTCTAAAAAGTATTATAGTAAAGTCATACAGAACAATGAATAGTGTGTAATAAGGTATTTAATTAATATTCACCTCTTTGAATATACATGTAATCCAAACTATAAATACTTGGTTCTAGAACACCAACTCCAACAATAACTCACTCATCTTGGAACATTATAATAGAATGATCTATCTAGAAGAATAAATGGTACCATTTTGTATGTGGTTCGATTAATGATAAGTCAGTGTAACCTTCCTATTTTATTTTGGGGTTATTCTCTAGAATCTATAACATTTCTACTAAATTTGGTTCCATCAAAAGTAGTTATAAAGACACCATGTAATATTGGACTGGGAAACATCCCACTTTTTCTTTTATAAATATTTAGGAATGTGAATCATTTATACAATGTTTGGATTCTACTAAGATTTACTCCAAATCTAAAAAATGTTATTTTTTGGGTATCCTAAGGAAACAAAGGGATATTATTTATATAATCATACTGATCACAAAGAGTTTGTAGCCTAATTTTCTACATTCCTTAATAAGAAACTTATGAATTGGGGAGTCAGTGGGAGGAAATTTTTACTTGGATAAATTCATGTGTAGAGGACAGGAAGTGTTCCAAAGATGTAGGTTGAGTCGGTTCCACCAAAATTTGTAGAATAAGAGCTGACTCAATCTATACATGAACCATAAAAGTTCTGGTCGGATTTATCAATATATTTTTAGATATGGATTTCTTTTAGATAATGATAATAAGTTAATTTTTATAAGATATGAACCCTCCACCTATCAGGATGTTATATAGAGTTTTGATTCTGATAAATGGTTAAAATCCATGGAATCTAAAATAGAATCCATGTATACTAACCAATTTTGGAACTTGGTTGATGCACCTAAATGGGTGAGACTCATAGAGTGAAAGTGGGGTTTTCATAAGAAAACTGACATAAATGGTGGATTGTATACCTATAAATCATTCCTGGTGAAAAAAAAGTTATAAGAAAATTTATGGTATTGATTATAAAGAAACCTTTTCACCTATAGAAATGATAGAGTCCATTTGGATATTACTTTATATAGCAGCTTAATTTGATTTTGAGATATATAAAATGTATGTAAAAACTAATTTCCTTAATAGGAATTTAGTTGAGGACATGCATATGATAAAACCTGAAGGATTTAAAGTTCCAAATGAGATAGTAAAGGTGTATAAGCTATAATAGTCCATTTATGGATTAAAGTAATATTCTCATAGTTATAATGTCTGATTTAATGATGAAATCAAAGAGTTTAGTTTCATTAAAATTGTGTATGATTACTATGTGTACAAGAAGATTAGTTGTAGTGTTGTAATATTTCTAATATTGTATATAGATGACATACTTATTATTGGAAATTATATCCTAAATCTTAAATTCATAAATACATGGTTAGGTAAAAGCTTCTCAATGAAAGAAATGTGTAAAGTTTCCTACATACTTGGTATAAATATATATATAGATAGATCTAAGAGGCTATTTATACTAAATCAAGACACTTATATTGGTAAATTTATAAAGTGATTTATCATGGAGAACTCCAAAAAGTGTTATATGGAATGAATCTTAGAAAGATTTAGGGTCCTTCTAAGGAGTTGTAAAGGATGGATAGAATTACCTATGTGTCTATCATAGGATCTATAATGTATTCCATGTTTTGTACTCAACCTGATGTCACCTATTCTCTAATTATAACCAATAGATACTAGTCAAGTCCTAGTGAGAGTTGCAACATTACTATAAATAACATCCTGAAGTACTTAATAAGGGCTAAGGATATGTTCTTATTCTTTATAGGAGAGAATGATATTTGTGTAAAGGGTTACACATATAATATTTTCTAATATAATAAATATGATATAAAATATCAATATAGTTTTTTATTTTACCTGAATATTGGATTTTTTAATTATAATAGTTCCAAATAAGCCACCATAGTATAATCGATGATAGAGGAAGAGTACATCACTACATCAGATGTTGTGAAGGAATCTATTTGGTTTTGGTATGTTCATATCTAAACTAGAATTGGTTTCTATAATCTAGGGACCAATCAAGATTCACTATGATAATAATAGAGTTATTACTCTTTCTAAGGAAATAAAATATCACCAAAATAAAGAACACATTCTTCAAAAATATCATATTATATGAGAGATCATTGGTAAGGTTGATTTTAGGATCTATTGGGTGGATATAGATGATAATGTAATAGATTTATTAACAAATCATTTATTGTCGTAGAACCATGAGGGTCTTTTAAAGTCTCTTGGTATTCAATACTTAAGATATTGATATAATGATTTCATATTGTATCATGTTATTATAATAAATTATGTATCCATTTATTATTCATTCATGTGTGCATCAATTTACTTTATATGAATATTGGAATGATAATATCCCCTTGAAGTTTGAATTTGATTTATCCCTGGTTAATGATCATCACAGAATAGAATGGGTTTTGATGATATGTTGTGGACATCATGAATAGAATATTATACTCATTACAAAGAGTTGAATATGAGATATTAAGGATATATTCAGGAGTTAATAAGTATATACTTATTACTTGGACTAACCCACCAAATATATCTCATGTAATTTAATACAATCACTGATATACTTAGGGGTGTGTGCTTATTCTCAATCCTTCTTACCTAAGTTTAGTGAGATAACTAGTATGATAACCTTCATACATTCATACCTTTCTTACACAATTAATTGTGAATTAAATAATCAAGTGGTGGTTGGGTATGTTGTTGATCATGTTGTCGGTTGGAGCACAACCAAGATGGGATTTTTACACTTGTATGACAAGTAAAGACATATATCCCTTGATTGATTTAAAATAATGAAATACATTTCCATGCTTATTTGAATCACGTATGGTGTGTTCAACTAATTATACAAGGGACATGTGATATACTCATCTATTATATGAATGAAATGTGATATATTCATAAACTTGGTCATTATTTTTTAGAGAATCAAGAAAATATGATATGACCTATAATAAATTAAAATTATTCCATTTATATTGGTAACCTGATGTCATGTAAATATGAATTATATAGGTATAAATATAATTCATATGATACATCTTATGTTGGAAATGTTTGTATATAGATATGATTATGTTTGATGGAGATTACACTATACCCCTTGAGTAATATATATTCTTTTCTAAAGGATATTCTTTGTTTACATCAATGAAATAAGGATTTCATATTTTTTATCAATGCTATTAAGTCACGTGGGATCACACCATTAGGTCTATGGATAGAGATTAATTTTTGAACAAATATTTCATTCCAAAATTAATATAGTTGAAAATATATCCAAGAGAGTTTGGATGGATTCGCAAAGAGGTGTGAAGTTGTTCATGAACTACTCATGGATTTTAGTGAAATTGGGAGATTGTTGTATATGAACAAAAATAATATTCATATGAATTAAGGATACATTATTTTCAATATTTTCTTAAGCCCAATCTTGAGCTTATGTTGGTTCCAACATCGCCTGGTGTGTATGTGATGAAACTCAACACTGTGTTGCACCCAATATAATGTGATATCTTGGATGGAATTGATTCCAAATCATCCCCATGTGGTTTCATTTAGTGTTTAATCCATTATGTATAGAATAATCATGTATTTTATATTAATTAAAAAAATTTAATAGATTCTCTAATGCGATGTAATTCATGGGTATCATTTGATGACACATCATACATTTCATATGGTCGACACATTATTCATTCAATGAGGAGCATAGAGGATGGAAATATAATGGTATGTGATGTATCCTATTAGTAGTGAGAGAATGATCATCAGTTTCATGTAAGCATTTTTGAAATTATCTTCCTTCCCATAACATCATTCGTCACATATAGAGAAATTGCTAGCACCCATCTTGGTGAATGTGAATACTCATGATATGATCATGGATCCATAGGGTGTGCAATCCCTCAAAGGTAGGAAGATTTTATTTAATGATTTTGTGATCATTATAAATATTACTCTATCAATATGAAGGCTAAAAAATCATGATATAGATATGTTATTCTTTATTTTTATGCATGTAGATTCTGTTGATGATAAATCTATAATATATGGGTTTTCTTACACTGTCAATGATCATTAGATCATCCCCCAAATCCTATAATTATTATCTTTTCTGGATCACATTGTTCTCTTTCATGGTTGTATCAAGATGACACAACTAATATCATAAGGGTGGGGGAAAATATACCCAAACCTCATGATTTCCTTATTCTCTTACGATTTATATCTACTTGGTGGAAGATCCTTAGTCATGTTGACTAGGTTTGAATATTGGTTAGGCTTTCACAGTAGTAAAGATTATATGGAAACAAGTTGATATGCATGGGTAGTGAAGTAATATTTCCTTTCCTTAGTATTGGTTTCTTTATAAGTATATTATGCTAAATGGTGTATGAATGAAATGTGATCAAATTCTTTATCTAATTTTCAAAGGGAACTTGAAAATCTCAATGACTTCCCATATCAATATTTATTTCCTCAATTTGATTGATGGTAAACACACGGACATTGATGAATTTACCACATAGGATATCAGAGTCAACCTATAAGTTGTTGGGGGAATTTATCCATATGGAATTAACTACCAATAGTTGATTCAAATCCCTTTTATAGAATCATTCATCGATATAATGGGTGTTATATGAATCAAATGGGCATTATCACCATGAAACACCCAAACATGTACATCGAAGAATTATTTGAGGCACTAATGGTATGATGATGGTACTATTTAATACTTATGAATCAATGGATTTCTTAATAAAACATTGACAATAGTGTCTTGGGGAATCACCATAAATTCAAATTCAGGTATGAGATCATTGAACCAATCACTGATTTTGATCTTCCCAAGTGGTTTCTACTCACTCTTGTCATATCTCTGAATTTTCAAGTTTTAGGGAGTTAGGTTTACCTCACTATAACCCAAGCAGTGGAGGTTCTAGACTAGTATTATTTTGATCCTAGAACCACTATAAATCAAGGCCATGTAGAATTTTATTTCATCCATATTTCCAAATATATACAAAGTACTAATATGCCCTAGTATGGTTTCTTCTTGATCTTACTCTGTAAAGGAAATGATCATGTGACACTCTAAAAGACTAGTATCCATGTCATATACCTCAACTATAAAAACTTCCACTTATAACTCTTGATGGCTCAAAATGGCCACAATAAGGGATTCTCTTAGTTCCAAGGAGATGTGAAGAGCATCCATTTTAGAAAGCTTGTCCAAAACAATATCCAACTACTTTAGGGTGTCGTATTTCTTGAGCAAGGATATGAAATTCATATATTGAGGTGATTTTTTGGCCTCGTCCACTATTGAATGTGTCAAAAACTCTTTTCCTTGATCATAATGGGGTTTATTTTTACAGTTTGTGGGTTTGGTAAAACTATATTTCCTGTGGTATGATGTTAACTATACAACTGCATGTTTGAGAGTCGGTTCTCTAGTCTAATGGGATTTGAGAAATCCCTAGATGATTCAAGATCATATTGATGCTTTTTTAGGATCTTTAGAGTGTTTTACTTTGAATCTATGTAGCGTATATAGTCTCAATAGAAATGAACCCTAGGCGACAGGGTCCATTTTAACCTCACCTTACCTAACCTCCTCATCCTATACAACCTCATCCCCTACTATGGATGGAGAGTTTAGGTTTATATAGATCTTCTTCATACAATAAGGGGTTCATTAAGTGGATCACATTGATGGAACCATACTATGAATCTTTATCTGATGAAGGTTATGTTTGGAGAGATGGTTCATGTTGTATTGTTTAGTGGGATAGTGTTTATCCTCTTAATGATAGAGGTAATAAGTCTGAGAGATTATGAACTTGATTATATAATGGTAATGACTCCTCTTCTTATGTATTGTTTCATTGGTGAAATTTTCACCGAATATTAGAGGGATGGGGTGATAAAGGTGTCATTTATGATATTATAGAGGGATTTCAGATCATAATTATCTAATTCAATTGTGTCATGAGTATGGAATGTTCCCAATTGATTGATCTTCTGGTCATCTAGTCATTTAATTTCTATTAACGCCTAATTTAAAATTTCTACCATTATTCTTCTTATTCTGGTGAAGTTTTGGAAATATTTGTCACCTATTTTGGGTGTTTTATAGGTTAACTTTCTTATTATCATCCATATTTTAAAATATATCCTTGAAAAAGAAATATTCTTGGATATTGTGCCACAACATCCAATGGAAGGTAAAGTCTTCATAGTGTTCATTTTTATCTACTTAATCAAATTTCATGGCCTTTGTAAATTTAACCAAGTTATTCTCCATATCCATGATAAAGTAACCTATAAATTTATCTTTCTGTAAGGAATAAAGTTTATTCTTATAATCCTAGAATGGAAGGCACCTATTCTCTTTCCACTCAAATATAAGACACTATTTTTCTGTTATTTTTTAGGGGGAGACATTGTGGGATATTTCATGGGTTTAGGTACTTGAGTTGGCATTGGTTTTGGTTTGAGCATGATAGTTTCATTCTCCACTCTATCGGACTTCTTTCCATGTACTGACAGAATCAATCTAGACTTGTCCTTGTATTTTCATATGAAATCAACCAATCACTGAGTGACTACTACAAACTCCTAAAATACACTATGATACTTTAATAGAATCAATGGACTCTTCAACGCATCATGGAGATTTTATATACATATCTCCAATAGATACTCTTTAGGGACATGTATATTAAATGAATAGGTTAGTCCCTTTAACCTGGTGATAAAGGCTATGAACATTTCATTTTTATTCCATTTTATATTTGAGATTTTAAGAATATTCATCTTATTTATTATTGATTTGAATTTATAGATAAATTTTAATTAAAGATATTCCTAGTTGGAAATAGATCTTATTGGAAGGTTTTTATGCCAAACTAACATTAATCCTTCGAAGGTCATGATGAAATATTTAATATTTGTTGCCTCCTTCTACTCTAATTTTCCCATCATGGGACCACATAGAGACATAAAGTGTATCATTTGTTTCTCTTGGTCACTCATTCCATTGAATATTAGGAATATAGGATTCCTAAAATTGGTAAGAGGAATAATATTATCTACACAATTGAGATATGGATTCTTTTCTAGATACAATGATGCATGTTGCCCCTCTATCACTTTCATTAAAGCAATAAGTGACTTAATGGAGTCAAGGAGCTCTATAGGCAATTTATATTAGGATGATTCCCTAGTATGAGAAATGGGAAGAGTCTAAAATTATTGGATTACCTATTCTAACTATTAATATCTAGTTTCAGCCTATCTGTGGTATCTTTCTTGAAATGGTGTTGAATTCCCTAGTGAAGAAAATTCTTGATACTCTTCATCCATCAGGTTGAGATAAACCAATGGTATGAACCCGAATATGGTTGAGTGGTTAGACTCTACTCTTACTATTTGAGCAGTTCCTTATCATTGAACTTGAGGAGATACATTATCCTATACCTAAGAAATGTACTTGATAATAATATTACCTCTAATTAGTATAGCATTAAGATGCTTCAATTATTCTATATCAACTTCATATATGGTGAACCTTTCCTTGAAAAAAATTGATTCATCTTCCTTAGGTGGTTGGTGGATGGTGGATGGTGGATGTATTCACACCTTTCCCTTTCTCTTTATCCAAATCACACTGAGTGGGAGTAGCTAGGTATTTAGTAGATCTCTTGAATTTTGAGATTTCCTATGGTTACGAGTGTGCACACCTTCTTCATCGATGCGGACCACATCTCATGAGTACTGCTCTTTATCATGACCTTCCATATCAAGGTCAATCTTTAGATTAGTTGTGATACCAATACCAATGACATTTACTGATGCATAGCACATAGAAAGAATCATATCCTCATCCTCCTTAGAGTATTAAGGGGATTTTCCACCCTTGGAATATCTTCCAAGGAGTGGATTGTGATCCTATTTAGAACTTATCTTCTTAGTGGATTGTTTTTGCACATGAGCCTCAGCCCGGTTGGTGAGGACTCTTAAGTGCATCCAGGAGACGCGGGATCAAATTCAAGTGGAGCCACAATTTTGGGGGTACTGTAGCAGTACTGTAGCGGGACTGTGCAGTACTATAGCAGGTACTATAGAGGGAACTGTAGCAGGCACTGTTTGGCACAGTAGTAGCTGGGAATTTTCCCCCGTTTGGGCCTTTGGGCCAACAATTTGGTCCTCGGGTCCTTTAAGGCCTTCGGGCCACCCAAGCCATCGGGCCAGTAAGGCCTTCGGGCCACCTCAAGGCCTTCGGGCCACCTTAAGTACAGATGCAAACTAGACAACCTACAAGGAACAAGCTCCATAAGGAGGATGAGCAAGGAGCTTTCACCATAGCAGAAGCTACATGGATTACAAGAATGAGAGGGTATGGAACCTGCCATCGGGACAAGCCTGTGCATGCATGGGATAGCCTAGCCGAATAGCCATGCGAAGGTGGAGAGCTGATTTCACAATAAAGATGCTGGGGAGGAGTAGTTCTGAGTAGTTAGTCTGGGTTGTATGTAATGTTTGAAGCCTACGGTCAATGAATTCCTCTAAGGCCTATGGGCCATATAATACTTACACCTACGGGCCTTGTAAGGGTTCCACCTCACCCCTTGAAAGGTGGATTATCAAAAATCAATAAAAAATGAAGGACTTCAGGCCATTGGATGGATAGTGGATTATTTTTTATTACATACTATATAAAAATTTTGAATTCCCTCTTTGATGTACAGTGAATTTGAGAGAGACTCTAATTTCTCTCATTGAGTTCTTCCATATAGATAGCATAATTGAAAGAACTGTGAGGGAACTTCCTATGAAGTTGACCCCAATGTAGAGAATATTGGTTTCATTGATGGAGGGTGAAGAGGTAATATAAATTCCCTTAGCCCTATATTATGGGGTTAACTTGGTTCTCCCACCATAACATCCTAGCGATATTACGGTTTTTATGATCCTAGGGGTGGTGGTGGTGGAAAAAATACCCTTAACCCTATGGGTTGGGGTTTCTCCTATACTACTATATAGTTAGAGGTTATCATTCCCTTCCTAATTTTTCAAGATTTTACTCATGATTGATCTAGACACAACACATTTTTAGGGAAAAATTTTCTTTCCATTATGGAATACTCTATGGTTGTAGGCTTGGATTGTGTCAAATGAGATGTCTATCCAACCTTCTTAGCAACCTGATGTATGAATATTTCAATAGATTTCTCCTAAAAAATATGACATTTCTATTATTTGGGAATGACTATATGTGTTTACATGGACCAACTAGTATATACCGATCCTAGACATGATACATGGCCTAAGGAAATGAAATTATATACTATTCTTCCCAATGAAGTAGGATAACTAGTAAATGAGGTAAATTATAGATCCCCATACTCTCCCTAACCCCTAATATAGACATAAAGTTGAGCATCCACAATTCTCTAATGAAGTTACTTCATGTTAGTGGGGAAAACCTATTAGAGGATATCCTAAAATTTTTCTACTTTATCATTTTGAGACACTAAGAAGGTAGATAAATCAACCTAGTGACAGATCTCACTCATCACCTTGATGTGGTTAGTGAATTCCCCATAAGTCAAATGTTTCACCTTGAAATGGTGTAGAGTTTCCCATAGGTTCTAGCATAAATTAGGTATGCATTCCTCTTGTGGAATCTTCATAACGTCATACCCTAGGGTGTCCAAGGTATATAACATGATTAATATGTTACCTATATCTAAATCTTTCCACATGAACATAACATTTTCCTCATCTTGATAGAGTAATTCCGCAACCTGATCTGAATATAGTGGTCATTTTCTTACTACTCTACCAAATTAAATACGGTTATTCAAAAAATAATCAGTTGTATCAAATAATAAATGATCTGGGGAAGGTTAATATAATGACCATTACTCCCGACTATCCTTTATATGGGGTGAGATGTCATCATCTAGTGATTAGGTTCTTGGTGTATTCAACCTCGAATTATCTAGTGCCTATTAATATAAGGGAAATTCTAAAGTAGTGTTGACATGGGAGGGCCTTTATTCTAAGAACTAATTCCATCATGGGGAGGACCTCAATAATGAGAACCATGGGGAGGACCTTCATGGTTTATAGCTTGGACTCCATGGGTATGACCTCTAGGATTACCAACTACTGATGGGTTAGAAAGGGGAGGACCTTCTTATATATTGATCATTATATTGTAGGGGGTGGCCTCCATTGCTTGTACTATGGGGAGGGACTCCATGGTTAATTTGTATATCACCATAAGGAGGACCTCCATGGATAGTATATATATCACCATGGAAAGGGCCTTCATGGAAAGTCTATATATCACCATGAGGAGGACCTTCATCGCTAGTCTATTTATCACTATAGGGAGAATCCTCATGAATAGTCTATATATCACCATGAGGAGGACCTTCGTGGATGATCTATATATTACCATAGGGAGGATATTTGTGCATGTTCTATATATTACCATGGAGAGGGTCTCTGTGGATACTATTCTGAGGATTAATTAGAAATTACTGATGCGTGTACTGTTGGGAGGACCTTTATAGCCATAATCTCTTTATCTGGTTGATGAGGAGCCAACAAATTCTTAAATTTCTATAAAAATGTGTTGAAGGGACTCAAGAATTTCAGCATTTATTGGGGTATAAATATGAGCCTACTTTTGGGTCATGTGATTCCCTTGACAACACATATTATATCTTTATGGTTGAGTGACCAGAGTTAGAACTTTGATTGGGATTAGACTCACACTGTGTGGGAAATAGCCTTTTGAATAGGAATCTTGTTAGGAAACCCCCTTCTATTCATTGGAATATTTTGACAACTCTCTATAGTTTTATTATAGAAATATTCTAGTTTTCCTTAAAATTGTTAGCGGGTATGGGGATATGAGCTTGTTTATGGTCTTTAGTCACTATCAAAATATACTAAAAAACCTTCTAGGTGAGGATTGGAATATTAATTTTCTCCTTAGTGGTTGTCATTGGGATATGTTAATGGGATTCATATGTGTGAAAAGGAATATGATCTTCTTCCTATTTTATTTCCTGAACATGAAATTGATATATTCTAGTAGGAGAAGGAATATGATCCTACTCAAAATCATATTTCAGGATATATCTACAAGTTCCTAAGATATTGGTAGGGATATGAGTCTGCCCTGAAGTGACTATCGGGAAATGTCAGAAAACTCCAGTCGAAACAGGAATATGGGATCGATCCTGATCTTCATTATTATGAAAAATCCTCTCAAATGGGAATAGGAATATAGTTTTCCCACTAATTAGTCATTGAGATGATATAATAAGTTTCTTCAATATTGGTAGGAGAATTAATATAGGTCTTCCCCAAAATTTCCACTAAAATATATTGATGATTATCTTTTGTTACTACTAGAATATACAAGAAACTTTGCAAGATGTGGAGAAGTATATAAGCCTACACTTATATTCTCATTAGGTTATGTTGATGGGATTCTATGATTAGAATAGGGATACGAACTCATCCTTAAATGAGAATGGGAATATGAGCCCACTTATGTCCTTTATTTATTATTGGGATATTTTGATGGGTTCTATATATAGGAGGAAAAATATGGGCTTGCTCCCCATTTTCTATTGGAATATGTTGACATGTTCCTTCTGATGATGCTAGGATATGTTGGTGGACTTATTAAGGGAGAGAATGAATATGACTCTACTATTTGGTTCCCACCAAGGTATGATGATGAAAATTTTCATTGGGAATAAAAATATAGTCATGTTTTATTCCTCTAGTGGTATGTTATCCTCAATGAGACCTTCTCTCAGTCACCCTGGTTTGTGTGATCAAGGTTAGTTTTTCTAGATATCCTCCTCAATGGGTTCTTGAGGGGATGAGGCTGCATGATTTTAGTGGAAGAAATGGATAATAGTATGATCCTTATTGGGAAGCTCCTAAACAATCATAGGTATGTTGAAAATATCCTCCACCACCTCCTCCATATAAGGGAGATTGACATCATCATGCTCCAGGGAAAGACTCCTTAAGTGGTTGGGTGTGGCCATAAGAGCCACATGCTTCTCTACAACCTATCATCAATAGGATCGCTGGAATGACTTCACCTCTTAGAGGATTTCATGAGATACCTCCAATTTTGGGATTTATCTATTGATATGTTACTCCCTAATCAACTCATTCATCACTTTTTATTATAAGCACTAAGTTAGTGATAGTATTATCCAGGTTTTCAGGGACACAACCTTTACAGCGATCAAATCATACATGGGATGCCTTGGATATTAAGAAGTAGTCTAGGAGTATCCACAATATATACTAGTTCACCTCAAAATATTATCATATAATGATAATTATCTAGATGATGTTATTGTTTTTGGATTGAATAGATCTCTCACAAGGGATCTTGAAAGTACTGAAGAGATCAACAACCACAAATAATAAACCTATTAATGAAGCATCACAAGTAATAGCATTATTGATTGATCACTTTAATGGGTAAATTTTTAACATCACATTAACAATTATGTTCCTAGTGGATTTCTATCCATAAATTTTTGAGTCTAAACAGGCCCACTTTTCAAAGGAAATCGATTGCTGGGACTTTACCGATGACACCAAAGAATACACGTTATTCAAGAGGATGGGTGGTAGAGCTCATTTCTTCCTTTATGGGGGAATTATTTATTACTCTATGACTCTCATATAGATTTAAAATATGTTTTTTAATCCTTCCCATTCCCTAGTGAGGAACTAGTTACCACTGTTCTAGTGATTCAATCAAAATAAAGTTTCGATGTGAACATTTTTATGCATCAAAGGTTCACTATATTTATCTTATTAGTTAGTGATGATATAGTTAAAAGTTACACAAATGATAACTCTAGATTTTATCAACATATAGGGGGTGTTAAGTGTTGTGGATTTGGGATCTAGCCCATGAAATGGGCTTCCTACATATTCCTATGAGTAGAATCAAAACCCATACAATTTAGAGACACTTAATGGGACATGTATTACTTTTTAAGTTTATGTTACAAGTACCATTATGGTGCCTTTTAAGGTTGTGTATATGTGACTTCTTCCAAATAGTTTAAATTCATGTAGATTGGACTACTAAGAAAAATATATGCCTTGAAATGGTTGGTGTGGGGGTTACACATGAGTTTCCCTTTCAGGTTTTTCCTATCTTTTTTTTTTGAGAGAAAACAGATATCATTAATGAAAAATATCAGCAGACATACATATACAAAGCCATGAAGGAAAATTTTCCAGCCAGAGATGGTTGGCCTCGAAGGTGCCTGATGTCGCCAACTGGTGGGCCGCATTGTTGCCTTCCCTTTTGGTAAAGGAGAAGGTGCAGAATGAAAAGCATTGGCAGAGTGAGAGAATTCTTCTGATGATGAGGCCAAATGACTGGAGTCCTCCGTCATTGTGGTTAATGGAATTGATCATGGTGAGGTAGTCAGATTCAATGTTGATATCAACCCACCCACATTCCAAATCCAGTATCAAACCAAACAGGATGTCATTAGCCTCAGCAGTAGCAGGTTCCCAAAAGGCATGATGTGATTCATACTTTGCAGTGATGATTTTCCCCAGATGATTTTGGGCCAGGAGACTGAGGGAGACAAGTCCATCCTTGGGGAGAGACGCGTCCACGTTGATCTTAAGAGTAACTTCCATTGGGGGGTTCCAATGAGGGGGGAGGGAGGGGGAGCATCAGGCTTTTGATGTCCATTGTGGTGATTCCATCCCTTGATCCATGAAGTGCCCCGTTCTGTCCATAATTCACGAGGTTTATGCATGTGATGGAAAACAGCATCGTTACGTCGGACCCAGATGATCCAGGCCAGGGTGCAGAATGAACCTGCATTAGTCGATGAGAGAGAGGAGAACCATCGCATCAGGAGAGTGGGGAGGTCAGAATCCATGTACAGTGAAGCATCTGGGGTCGGTTCCCATTTATTCCAGATTTCCTTAGCTCCTGGGTAGTGAATGAGGCATGAAAGGGGGACTCTGGGATATTCGGGCAGAACGGGAAGAAAGTGGAATTGGAAATATGTTGGTAAATGAGAAGGCTCATCGTAGGGAGGGTGCCCATACAAACCTTCCACCAAAAGTGGTGTATTTTTTGGGGGACGTTGAGCTTCCAAAGATATTTCTATAGCCCCTCGTTCCGGTCTGCTGGGTGGTTTCCAAGAGCAAGTCTGTATCCGGATCTCACCATGTATTCTCCCAACATGGCATTGCTCCAAAAGAGATGTTCGGGGCCTATGTCAAGGACCCAGGGGATGATTAGGATAATTATTTGGTCTCTTTCGTTAAAACATTCATAAATATTTTCCAAACACCACCCCGTCCCTTGGTCGGAAAGGAGGCTTCTGACTGTGGCGTCTTCAAAGCCTAGTTGAGCGTGGGATGTAGCCCGCATACCTTCCGAATCAATCAGCCATGGTTCAGGCCAGATTTTGACAGATGATCCATCCCCAATCCTCCATCCCAATTCTTTTTTCAAGAGATTTTGGGCCCCCCAAATTCTTCTCCAAATGAAGTTAGGACGCGGGCCAAGTGAGGAAACATGGAAGTCCGTGTGGGGAAAGTACTCAGCTCGTAGTACCCACGCACAAAGAGATGATGGACGGTTAATAATGTGCCATCCTTTCTTGGCCAACAGTGCATCATTGAAGAGAAGAAGATTCTGGAATCTCATTCCTCCATCTAACTTGGGGATGCAAAGTTTCTCCTAGGCCATCTAGTGGGGTCTATTCCTTCCATCGTTTTTCCCCCACTAGAAGTTGGCAGTACGTGTATGGATCTGGTTGACGATGGCCACTGGGAGCTTAAACAGGTACATAAAATATCTTGGGATAGACTGGATGACATCTTTAATGAGGGTCTCTTTTCCTGCTTTTGAGATTCTTTTTGGGGTCTAGCCTTGAATTTTCTTCTCAATCTGGTCCACTAGAGATGTGAAAATTTCTTTTTTGGACCGGCCAATCACTGTGGGTAGCCTGAGATACTTTTGGTGTTTCTCAACCATATGTATGCCAACTGCTGCACAGAGTTCATCTCTCTTGGAGTGAGGCACCCCTGCACTGAAGGAGATTTCTGATTTTCCGTGATTGATTGACTGTCCAGACGCCCTCTCGTACTAGTGGATCACTTGGCTGATCACCTCACATTCATTAATAGTTGCTCTGGAGAAGAGGAGGCAGTCATCGGTGAAAAAAAGGTGCGACACTGGTGGACTTATGTGGCAGACCTTGGCCCCATGAATATTTTTAGCGAATGCAGCCCTGGAAATAAGGTTAGAAAAGACATCATCCACCAAGATGAAGAGAAAAGGGGAGAGGGGATCTCCCTGGAGCAGGCCGCGAGATGGCACGAATCCTCGAGTGAGCTCCCCATTGACCTGGATTCTGAAGGAGATGGTCGAATGAATTGCATGACCATATCTGTCCACTTAGTTCAGAAACCCATTTTCAGCATCACAACTTTGAGGAAATGCCATTCCACTTTATCGTAAGCCTTGTTCATATCCAGTTTCGAGGCCATGGTTCCTCTTTTCAAAGTGGAGCATGTTTTCATAGAGTGAAACACTTCATAGGCCACAATTTCATTATCAGTGATCATCCTTTTAGCCATGAAGGCACTCTGGTTTTCCGAGATAATATCAGGCAACCACGATCGCAGCCAATTTACAAGAATCTTAGAGAAGATCTTGTACGAGACATTGTAGAGGCTGATAGGAATAAATTCAGGGACCGCCTGGGGCTTCTTAATTTTGGTAATGAGGATGAGGACAGTTTCATTAATGGTAGAAATGCTTGTTTTCCCGGCCCAGATATTCCTAATCATTTTTCAGATCTCGGGACCAATGATGTGCTAGTATTTCTTAAAGAATAGGGCGTGGAACCCATCCAGTCCTGGGGCCTTAGTGGGGTGAATCTGTTTCAGAGCCAGGCGTATCTCTTCATCCAACACATCTTTGGAAAGCTGTCGATTGATCTCATCGGTGATCATTGGTCGGATACATTCTTCCACTTTAGCTGAAATGAAAGGAGTTCCTGAATTGAAGAGGTTCTGGAAGTAACATGTCAAAGTTTCGTGAATTCCATTAGTGTCAAAGACTTTGCTTCCATCTGATTGTGAGATGCAATTGATAAAAAAAAATTTGGCGCCTAGCTGATGCTTTCTGGTGAAAATACTGGGTATTGGCATCCCCTTCTGAGATGTGGGCATCCCGCACCTGCATAGCTCAGAAGCTTTCCTTCACACACAGGGTCGCATCCAACTCTCTTTGAGTGGCTCCAATCATGGCAAGGTTGCAACTGGATGGGGGTTTCTTGAGTAGGTTGTGAAGTTTCTTTTCAAGGAAAGCACAGTGCCTCTTAGGATTATGGAATTTCTTATTTCTCCAAGAACTCATATTGGATGCGACCTTTTGAAGATTGAGGCCAATATCTTCACGAGTGATGTTCCAACTTGATCTTACAACATCTTCGCATTCCCGGTCCTTTATGGGGGATATGTCCCTAGTGAGAAGGTATTATATGGTTCATCAGGTAAAAAAACCCAATGAGAAGGAGTGATTTATCTTACAAATAATATATCCTAGTGAGGATATTGGTTTCATAGGGAGTATAGCCCCATGTAGATACAATTTTGGATATTAAGTTTGAACCTCAGTGTGGAATCCTATGTATCTTGATTAACATGAATCAAAGCTCATATAGTTCTAGTTTCACAATTTAAACCATGTTGTTTAACATCATGTGGTAAGGATGTTTGTATCATGAAAGGGGAGACAATAAATGATTGAGTGAGTATTATGCATGGGCTACCCCTTTTGGTTTATCCTATTTGTTTAAAACAAAACATGAGAGAATGTGGATGTCTGACAAGGAATATGGACATTTGGAAAGGATTCCTCATGGGGGATATATCCCTTTGAGGAAGGTGTGTCTCATGGGGAATATGGACCTTTGAGGAAGATGTGTATCATAGAGAATATGGAACTTTTAGGAAGGTTTCATGGAGGATAAGGCCCCATGAGGATGAGTTAGGGCATATGCATGGACTGCTTTGAGATTCCTAGCTTGATCAGTGACTCAAGAGACAATTTACTTTTAGGTATTACACCTAGTAGGATTTCCTTTGAATATGTTTTGGGGATAAGGACCTTAATAAGAGTCTCATTGAGGAATCTGCCTTCTCTTGACTGACTATTAGATGGAAGGAAAAGTAGACTCATATGGAATATAGCCTCATGATGAGGGAATTGGCGATTATGAACATGTTTCCCAACCTATAATTAGGAAAAATAGGTATAGATG
This sequence comes from Viscum album, assembly GCA_963277665.1. Classification (NCBI taxonomy): domain Eukaryota; kingdom Viridiplantae; phylum Streptophyta; class Magnoliopsida; order Santalales; family Viscaceae; genus Viscum; species Viscum album. The sequence continues at coordinate 1,471,924,893 of OY728132.1, read as the reverse complement.
ATACCTAGATATGGATTTCCCCAGCTCGTTGATGATTTATAGTGATGAAATAATCAAGGGGGGCATGTTTGGGGATTCTACCTAAGTTGGAGGCCCTAGAATACATGGATCATTGGGTAAACTAGGTTGTCCAACTTGATACTTCGGTAGAAAAGATGAGAATCTTGATCCAGAGTAGGTTTCACCGATGTACTCATAAATATGGCCCATGTTATCAAGAGGATATATGATTTTAAACCACCTGAGGGACCAATCAGTTAGGGAGGAAAAGTGAGAGAACCTTATTATCAAGGTAAAACATGATTTATAGGGTTCACATCAGTATACAAAACCCATCCATGCAATTCAAGAGGCCATAGAGGTGTCTTGAAAGAGTAACACATGATAGTGAGTTATACTAGTCCAATGGGTATCTGTAAGGTATTTTGGGAAATATTATTATCCCATTTGAGGGACCTAAGTGAATTAGTTTCCCAAGATGATTTCATATAGTTTTGGCATAAGAGGCTAAGAAAATGGTTCCCTAGTAGGGATGCATGGTAAAAGTATCACCCTAGTGTAATCCTTGGGTGAAGTGGCACCCTAGTGGGAAGTTGGGGAGAATGGTGTTCCCTTCTTGAGGAAAAGGGAGAAGCAGTGCCCTAATGGAAAACTAAGGTGAATGGGTCTCCCTGGTGAGGTCCTTGGGAGAAGTGTCACCCAAGTGGGCATATAGGGAGAATGGGGTACCTTAGTGAGAGCCTAAGGTGAAGTGGATCCCTAGGTTAATCCTTGGGTGAATGGGGAACCCTAGTGAAAGAGTAAGGATAATTGGTACCCTAGGGGAAGCCTAGGGTGAGTGGGTAGCCCTATTATTATACTCCCAAGGTGAGCTGTCATGAACCAACCCAGGTCACCCCTCAACTGGTCACCCAATTCAGTATGTGGAAAGGCTCGAAGGGCATTCCCGATCCCCATGGGATAGAAACTAGTTCCTAGACATTAAGAAAAAAATTTAATAATGGTTTTCCCAATGTATTCATTAAATATATTTTAATCATGGGTCTGGAATGACCTTTCCACACCTTGGTAAATCATGCTCCCAAGTAAATGAAACTAAAGAAATAGATAAATAAATAGTATAAGTTTAAATTAAAAATAAATGAGATGATAATGATCATAAAATTTAATGATTAGAAAACATTACATAACTAAAAAGTGTGAGTCAACCATATACATATATAAAGGGGGAAAAATGGGAATACAATTTGAAAATACATGAATAAGATACAAAAAATGAAACCAAAAGTGAAACAAAAGCTTCTACCCATATCCATGCGGCACGAGGTCTCATTCCAAACCATGTCACCTCCAATCATCATAATTATAAACTAATAATAAGAACTAACACTGGAAATAAACACTTTTCCTTGACCTATATTTGTGAAAACAAAGTCTACATACACCCATTGTGTGCATCCAGGGTGTGATCACAACTATCCTGGTAGGATAATTCCAAGCATTTCATAAGAATACTTTTTCAAGTAAATCTAATCATGATAGTTTGGAAATAAATTATATGAAAATGGAATTTTAATATTTAAAAGATAAGTAGTATATAACACTTTATAAATATAAATTAGAAACCATGTGAGCATATGATAGTAAACAAGAACTATGGGGAGAATTATTGATCATCTATTTTTGAGTTGACATTTTAAGGAAAAAAGGTGGAATGGTGGGGAGAGTTTTCATACCCACTATGTAAATTTCATCTAATACTTATAATATTTATTAATTTTTAATATTCAATTTCATTTTTGACTATTTTTCTTTTGAAATTTTAAGAAAATGGGGGGATTCTTGTTTCACATTTGGCGCGCGATTAGTATTAATCATGTAGAAGCCCATAAAAAACCTATAATTTCTTAACTGATGTGATTGGCATGGTTGGCATTTTATTTATCTAACAATGAGAGTTTATAGGTTAATCTGGTCCCACCCATAGGTTTAGTGCATGGTTTGGTAAATTGTGTGGCCAAACCATGTGGTCTTCTTGGTTTTATAAAAAATGTAAAAATAACTAAATTATCTCCCCATGATTTAACCCATAATTATCTTATATTTATCCCCACTCAAACTAGATGCCTCCCTCATGAATGAACGCATCACCTTACTCCCTTATTAGACTAATTTTTTGTTATATTTCACCTAGTTTATTCAACAAAAACCTCTAGTAAGTTTCTCCTTCTACCTTGTTTAGGTATTCTAACCCCTCTTTATTGGATTTCTTTCTACCCTAAGGTAATTTCAACCTAGGGTTTATGTTGGATGACCCTAATGATAGGGGTTTTAGTTTTTAGGTTATTTTATTTCCTTTTATAGTCTTTTATCCCTTTTAGTGGTGGATTCCACCTAATTACTAGCAGTTAATTAATAAAGTTGGGTGGTTTCATAAGTTAAATTTGTTTTATGAACCTTAATTTATTTCTTGTTTACAAATAATGTTTTAAATTGTTTTAAAACATCTTTTATAGTATTTTAAATCTAATGTGTGTGTGTGTGTTATAAATGTTTATAAATTTTTTACCTTAGTTTAGTGTGTCTTGAAAGGCATAAAATGAGGGGGTTTCTTATGTTGTGTTTGTTAAAATACCCCTTCTGAAAATAAAACTAGTATAATATATGAAACGATTCTTCCTTGAATAGAGTTAAGTACATGAGAGCCTGGGTACTTTGGTGGGAGTACTAGGACAAGCATGGCTAGGCATGGCATGCCCTCTCTAGCATTAGGCTCATGTTACAACACTAACTAAATACCTTGATGATATGTATTGAGAGTCACTTTTTAGGGTGACCCCCACTCACTATGCCTTGATATTACTCACCCTAGTGATGGTTTGTAGTTGATTTTTTTTGTTTTTATCACCAATTTATATTGAGATCCTAGATTTATCAGACCTTATATGCCTTAGGGATTCTCCATGGTGAATGTTTTCTATCATCTACTTACATGGTTTCTGCATTATATTTCTAAACTATTATCTTCTACTTGTCTACTAAATGTTAAGAGACTATTTTTGGATAATTTATTTCCAAATTATCATTCTTGGTTTTATTTAACAAATACTTCTTATGAAACTCTTGGTGGAATCATACTAGGCTATTTTTGATCACACCCTACATGTACTCAATGGGTGTATGTAGATTTTTTTCAAATATAAAAATTGAGGAAAATAAATACTTGGAGGTGGTGGTTATTATTGTTAATGAATAATTTGTTTGATTAGAGGTGACATGGTAGGGATTGATCCATCATGTCACACAGATATGGGTAACAGCTTTCGTTTCACTTTTGGTTTTAGTCTTTGAATCTTATTCATGTGTCGCCTAATTGGATTATCATACCATCCCTTTTTTATATGTATATTGTTGAATTTTCCTTTTTGGTTATGGAATGTTTGTTAATTGTTATTGTTTGTGATTATTTTCATCTCATTGAGTTTTCATTTAATCTTATGTTGGTTATTTATCTTTTTCTTTAGTTTCATTTACTTAGGGGAATAACTTTGTAAGGTGTAGAAAGGTCATGCTTAATCTATGGTTTATATATTTTTAATGTACTTTTTGTAAAATATATTCCCAAACATTATTCTTGATTCCTAGGAACAAGTTTTCAACCCATGGTTATTGGGACGCCCATCGAGCCTTACCATAGATCAGCTCAAGTACCCGATTGAGGGGTGGACCGGGTTGGTTTATGGAATGAGTTGGTCATGTGACACCTTAATATGTATTTACCAATATATTATATTCACCCAAGTGTTAGAGGACTAGGGGATAAGTATTATTCTATGTATTTTTTATTAATTCCATTAGGTTTTAAGCTTAATTAGGATACTGGAAGGGGTTTTGGAGATTATGGCATGGAGAGATTCAAATATCTCTTCATATTATTTAAAGGTTCTAAATTTTTCTGAAATGAGGATAACTAGGGTTTATTTATAGGAAAATTTATAGACCTTGGTGCATGAAGGTTGGATGTCGAGGCAATTCGCACAGGTGATCTGGGTGTGTGGAAAGAGAACACTGGTGAGGTCTCATGCTATTTAGTTGGGTGCTTGACTAGATCATGTGTGGAATGAATATATTTAGGGTGAAGGCTACTATGTAACATGACTTAGTCACATGGACCTTGGTGAATTCATGGAGTTTAATAAAATTTCAGGGTATAAGTCCAGCTTTAAACGACCATAATTTTTGATCTGTAAGTCTGTTTTGTCTCTACAAGCAGTAAAAATAAAGACAAAAAAGTGATATATACTCCAAAATATGGTATTTTTTTATAATAGTTGTTTTATGATGCCAAAAAATGCCTAAAAATACTCAAAATGGGTTTTACATTTTTTATGCTTATTTTCATCGACAAAGGATAAAATACATAGCCTACTCCTAGTGAGAGGTTTTGACCACTATGTTGCTAAATTTTGGAAAGAAATTAAGTAATATTCATACCTCGGTGTGTAGTCAATCATGTGGAACATGGATATCACATTTTTATATTCTTCTTGTAGAAATATACTATTCTACCTTCACTTGACCTGTGTTATCTGAGTTAGGATCATGTCATGGATTTCATAGAAAAGTGCATGGCACACATTTTTTAATGCCAATATATTCATATCATAGGTTATGATATAATTATATTATATAATGAATAAGATACCTCTATAATATTTTACAATAGGATTATGATATGGGTGTCGAGTGTATGGAGACTACCACACCCACCACATGGTTTCCTTCAATTATGAATCAACAGGTTGATTCATTTATGGATACACATAAATTTTGTAATTGTTTGAAATTTTAAAATGATTATGAATCACCATAAATTCATGCATTATAGTAATGCATCTCAGTCTCCATGTGATAGAAACCAACTCTTCACTCCCTTCGTTGAATGGAGTGTGCCGATATAAAGGGATTTGATCCCCCTGTTGAGGGATGGTGATATGATTCTTCTAAGCCATAGATGAAGCACTCTATTCCCCCATGTTCACTATTCATCTTCATGGAGAAGGTTTTATCACACTATTGGTGCTTGGGGGTCCTCTCATTATAAATTAGGATCCATGTGGTCAATCAAGCAACCTCATTCGAGGTCATTGGGAATGGATCTTTTACACTTCAGGTATGCCTATTATTTTATGTTATTTATTGAGAATGTTGTTTTATTGATGATATATCCATCACTTTATATAGGTTTCTTACATTGTGTTGATCATATGATGATCCTCCAAAACTCACCAGTGATATCAGATACACATTCATTGATGAATCAATAAGTTATTTAATTGATTTTATGAATATGTATATCATAAGCTCCTTAGAGACATAACATAGTGTATGATATGGCATGGATGAATGTTATCTATTAGATCACTGGTTCACTTTGTCTTGTATTACATTATAAGATAATATAATGTTCATTTCTAGTCATAGGGTATGACTGGTGTGTATCATAAGGTACAATATATTGAAAACCTATGGTTTTATTCTATGACATAATCTACAATATGAGATGTCATAAGCTATGATTGAAATCCATGTTGCATGAAAATAGAGCGTTGAGTCATAGTTATGATATAGAAAATATCATTAATGACAATTGTTCCATATATATAAAACTTTCCATTGCATGATAAAGACTATTATGTATGGGTTACTCGATATGTAAGAATCTACCTTTGTGTAATATACTCTTATTGTAACGCCCCGGCCCCAGTTACCTAGGGTTGGTGCATTATTACGTAACATTGGCATGATCACAAAAGATCAAGTCTCGAAAGACCGATTAGTTTAGTAGCCTTGGAAACACTAGATACATTCATAAATGTTACATTACATCATAAAGTGAAAAACTACAATAACATGGTATCTATAGTCCACACTCATATCCCCTTCAGACTATCCCTGCAGGTCAGTCATAAAATATTTCTTCACATCCTGGGAAAAATAAAACATAGAAAGGAGTGATCTCAGATACTCAGTAAGGATAACAATAAAGCGGAAACTTTCATAAATAAACATAAAAATTTAAGGCAATGTATAACTAAAACAAAATCCTTTTAAACTTGAACTTCAGCATAATATGGAAAAAATAAAATGAAATAATGCCATTTACTTATTCACATGGATATTCTACTAGTCAAATAATCACATGCAATATCAATAACCACTTTCATAATGATGGAATGCATAATGCCAGACTATCATAACCACGTAGCCAAGGCCTCGTGCCAAGACTACAAATAAGATTTTGTCAAGGCCTTGTGCCAAGACACTAGTTTGTCTCATGAGACCTACCAATGCATCGACGAGCTATAGAGGGCTCCACCTGTCACTTATTAAGTCCAATGCATTCATCATATGAACAGGTTTAAACATATCATAAACCATAACATAATCATATCACATAAAACATGCATAAAGGAAACATAACATTTATACATTTCAGTCACAAGATATCAATACAACACATTGATATAATACAAACAAAATCAAAACCATTTTCAATACCAAAATAAAAGAAAAGTAAAACATGGTATTTATTTTTCATTTTTTTAAAAAAGTTATGGATTGTAGAGGAATCTGAAACTCAAATAATGGTCACGGTGGCGGAGAAGTCGTTGTCGCCGCATACGTACGACAAAAAAACATTCTCTTTTGTTGTTTAGTAAAATGATTCTTATAAAAAGATTCATTTTTAATAAAATTAAATTCAAAGGGGTTTATACACCATATAAAGGAAAGTTGTGTATAAAACAAAATATGCCTTAATGAAAGGAGATTGAGACCAAATCCCTTACCTCGTGTCCGACTTGACTCGACCATTCTTTAACCTCCTGAATAATAAACTAGAGTTAACTTCTAATTGCTTAAGAACCTTTTTCAATTTCATTATTCCTTTTATATCACTTATTATCATGTTATGAACATTATGTAATTATTTAAGTTAATAACGGTCGTTTTGTCGATCTTTGGTACTTGAGTCAAAAATAAACTTCTTATAATTACAAGTTGTTCATGTGGTAAAATATATATTATATCAAGAATTATATCCATGATGTAGATATCATATATATAAAATATATTCAGTATATATATGAATTTATAATATTACATAACATTTAGAGGTAAGAAATGAAATGCACCGTTCATGGAGACGGTAAGTCGTACGTACGAATGAACGCTACTTTGATTTATATTTTGTATTTAATGGAATGAAATCATAATAATATAAATTTGTATTATAATTCCAGTATAATATCATATATAATATCATTTACTCCATCCTTTACACGTCCCACATATGACATTAACGATTCAAATCACTTTGAGGGGGCGGTAATCCGCACTTCCTAAAATGAAATTATCGCATTTACCCATAATGAAAATCATAAAGGCATGCCATAAATAAAAAATAAAGAAGCATAAGGAAAACATAAACATAATAAATAAATATAGTGACATTTTAATGGCCACCATGAAAGGTGTTAAAAGAATATTGAACAATCATCGTTTCGTGAGGCAGTAATCTGCCACCCACAGAAACAGTATGTTCTTTAACCATTAGACGAAGGTGTGTGTAAGTGTAAATCAAATCCTTCTCATAACAACATCCTATTATATTGAATATACTTTTTTTGTTACAAAATAAAGTAATTAAAAGAGTTTAATGGGTTGGAGAATAAAAATAAAACAAAAGAACATAAGAGAAGAGATTACCTTAAAATCAGGTAACTCTTTTTGATTTGAGCCAAAGGCTTCCTTGGGAAGACTTATGCCCAAAGTGAGGCTTCTAGAAGTAAGATAGGGAATTTGAGATAGTATTTTGGCAGATTTTGGCCGAGAAAAATGGCTTTGAAGGTGTGAATAATGTGGTAGAGGTGGGGGGCCTTTTATAAGAGGAGAGGAGGGGCACTCTTGGAAAGTCAAGAAATGTTACATTATTATGTAATGAGTTTCGGATTTTAAAGGTCCCACAATTATATATTTCAAGTATAAGGTGATAAGGGTTCTAAATATACTAATATAATAGGTTTTGGACAAGTGTAAGTCTTAGATTTTACATTATTTTTTCATTTTATTTAAATCGTTAATTAATGAGGTAATCGCTGCATCATCATGGTGTCATAAAAAATTTAATTTATTTAATGTCTAAAAATTATAAAAAAATATAATGATGTAGGAAATATTTATAGCTTTATAATGACTATTTATAGTCTAATAGATAATTTACACAGAAAAAACTAAAATTGTTTTACTTGGGTGATACATACTTTGGTTATACTTTCCCTTTAAAAAATAATATAATAAAATGTCACTATCACCCAAAATTGATTCCATGGGGTCCCAAAGTTTGGAACAAGGCATACCATGGTCGGACATGACACAACCAGTAGCATTAGGACACATTTTGGGGTCATTTGTTATTATTACGATATTATTTTATTACCCTTAACTACCCGATTACTAATTAATCACGATAATTAAAGATAATTACTGTCGTTACTATTCATAATGTCAAAAAACAAAAGTGCCTTAATTACATAATTTGGACCTTATGATTCCAAATATGGAATCCATTTTACCAAATTCCAAACACAGAAATTGTAGTAATTAATTTAAAAATTATTCCCGTTGTCAAAACAAATAGCGTGTTTTTAAGAAACAATATCTATCAAAAGATTGACAATTGTTTATGTCCAATTTCAAATTGAAATTAATTATAATTACCACAATTGGATAAAATGGTAAAATTATATTCTAATTATACTTTAAAACCACTCAATAGTATAATTTATCACTATAAATTATTTTGATTAAAAATGTTGTTTTTAAGTATTTTTCACTATTCATCGAAAATTGGAAGTTCTCGGAAAAATACAAAAAATTCAACATAGGCTATTTTTGATATTCCGAATCCAAAAATGAAGTCCATTCTGAAATATAAAATTTATATAATTTAAAAAATTGGGTATTACTATTCATAATGGCTACTTTGATTGGTCGCGGTGTGTTAGAACTCGAGGTTGCGTACAACACACGCTGCTCTATTATTCAAAGAGAAGCGTACCATGGAAGCATGGGGTGTTCCATTCTACCCTCCTTCAATAAATTTTGTCCTCGCAATTTGAAATTTTTCTTTGAAAATAAAAGGTTGAAAGTAGAAAATACCTTTTTGGAAAACCCACATCGAAAATAAGGTTAATAAAATTTAGCCTTAATAAGAGGGAAAGGGAAATGAAAAAGTCACCACCAAATTATGATCTCGATTAGGAGAACATTGGTGGAAATTAGAGACATATAATTGGAGGAAAAATGTAAATATTTGTAGGGAGTGATTGAGGTCATCAATCACAAACAAGTGTAAAATTGAGAGCCTCAAAGCCTTCAATCTATGTTGATTTAAAATATCATTAGTTCAACAAAACATAAGGTATTAGGATAACACATTTTTTGTTTTAATATCCATTTATTAAAGTTTAAGAATTAATTTATTCATAGAATAAGAGATAGGTATATATATATACATGCTTGACAAGTAGAGTTTCAACCTTCAACTAATTTCTACCACAAACTCATCTTTCACTCAAAAAGATAATAGAACTCAAAAATATTATATTTATCCTAATCGTACAAGGTTCCAAATATTAACACATACCATTTAGATTAGTAAAACTATTTTTTAATAACCAGGGACTTCCTATAGGCTAGTGGTAGGTAATAAAGGCATGTCGCACTATGGTTGTGGGTTCAATTCCTATAGCTTTGTCTGCCGCAACAGGTTATCCTCCAACCTGCAGGTTGTCCTTTTCCTAAAAATATAGTATTATAATATTCCAAAAATAATCTTCAGAAATGTTTTAACCTTAAACAATACTATCCAAAGTTAAACTTAATCCATTCCAACCTTTATAGTTATCCAAAATACCTCTGTCCAGACTTTCTCTAAAAGGTCTCTAATTTCCAAAATCAATTGTAACATCATATTCCCCAAACAAAGTAAAGTTTATATTATTGTAACATACTAAAAATATGATTACCTTCATCATATTAAAACTTTAATGAAAACAACAAGTATTGCAGTACAATCCTTATATATATCACATTATTCTTATAACTGGAATATAATCCTTGAGTCCAAAAGCACCAATACATAAATTATTACACTTCAACTATAGTAACAGCATAAGATTGGCCTTGATCCCTTGGAATTTTATGAGGTAAGTTTCCCTGATTCTTAGGACATTCATTTGCATAATGCCCCATTTCCCTACAATTGTAGCATTCAACATTGATAGCCTCTTTCTTTCCCTTGCAATCATGACCCTGGTAACCTTTTTCTCCACATTTATAACAAACTCACATTCCTTTTAGGCAAGTACCGGGGTGATTCTTTCCACAATCATCGCATAATGGAAAATCCTTCTTTCCATTTTTCCCTTTATCTATCTCTTGTTCCACCGTTCTCTTCTTCTCTTGCTTTACTTTATTGTCATAAGATTTAGAGAATTCCTTTTCTGTCTTGATAGTACATGATACAATATCTTCGTACGATGAGAAATATTGTGAGACTAAGGCTCGACGGAGAAATGGTTTTAACCCATCAAAGAAACGATCAATATTACTTCTTAGGTTATGTATATAATCTACAGCATACCTCTCTAACCTTGTAAAGTTAGCCTCATACTTTGCGACATTCTCATCCTCCTTTTGTTTCAGACTCAGAAATTGCCTTTCCATATCCGCTCGATGGTCACAAGGAAAGTATTTTTCTAAGAAAATATCTTTGAACTCCCTCCATTACATATTTGATACTTCATCATCTTCCTTCATGTTTTGTATCAATGACCACCACTGATCAGCATCTCCAGTGAGGCGATAAACTACCATGAAAACTTTTTCCCTTTCACTACTCCCCAAATCCTGAAATATTTTCTCTAGGGAACTTATCCATTTCTCAGTTACTAATGTATTTTTACTCCCATTGAATATGGGTGGTTTTGCCTCATGAAGTGGTCTAAAATTCACCCTCCACATTACGGATCAGGGTGATCCATACGAGTAAGGTTATTATTCATAACCTGAGTGATTTGTCCCAGTATGGTGATAAGCTAATCAGCACCAGTTGTATCACCAACTCTATTATAATTATCTTGATTAGTATGGAAATCCCTATATGGAGTGTGTGCATTGATACGGTTTCCATTCCTTCAACTAGGCACCATTTCTAAATAATGTCATAAACTAGATTAATTTATGAACCAAAATACATAATTCCATACTTGTAAAACACTTAACATAAATTTAACTATTTATGGATATAATCCATAAAAAATGTTTTATTTGAGGAAGTATATACTCATAAACTCTTCATAATGGTTTGTAAAGAAATCATGAATTATCCTAAGCATATCCCCCGGGAGTGTCGTAACCAAGAGTGCAGCAAGGCCCGTTGTCGTGCACCAGTTCCTGTTCGAGTCTATCTCAAAGCGGTGTTTTCGGTTTTTACCCCTAGGTACATCTATGTCAGAGCCATCTCTACCAGATCGTATCCAGACAAGGATGTATCGCTTGGAAAACTCATAAAATCTCTATAATACCAAAATTCTAGGAAGTTATTCTATACTAATCCTCAAAGTCTATCTTAGGGCTATGTGATCTAATCAGAGTTTTTATAAATATAGCTTCCAAGGTTAGTACTAAACTGCCTCTGATACCAACTATAACGCCCCAACCCCAATTACCTAGATTCAGTGAATTATTACGTAACATTGGCATGATCACAAAAGATAAAGTCTCAAAAGACCGATTAGTTTAGTAGCCTTGGAAACACTAGATACATTCATAAATGTTACATTACATCATAAAGTAAAAAACTACAATAACATGATCTCCATAGTCCATGCTCATATCCCCTTCATACTATCCCTACAGGTTAGTCATAAAATATTTCTTCACATCCTGGGAAAAATAAAACATAGAAAGGGGTGAGCTCAGATGCTCAGTGAGGATAATAATAAAGTGGAAACTTTAATAAATAAACATAAACATTTAAGTCAATGTATAACTAAAACAAAATCCTTTTAAACTTGAACTTCAGCATAATATGGCAACAATAAAATAAAATAATGTCATTTAATTATTCACATGGATATTCTACTAGTTGAATAATCACATGCAATATCAATAACCACTTTCATAATGATGTAATTCATAATTTCATACTATCATAACCACGTATCCAAGGCCTCGTGCCAAGACTACAAATAATATTTTGTCAAGGCCTCGTGTCAAGACACTAGTTTGTCTCATGAGACCTATCGATGCATCGAGGAGCTATAGCGGGCTCCACCCATCACTTATTAAGTCTAATGCATTCCTCATATGAACAGGTTTAAACATATCTTAAAAAATAAAATAATCGTATCACATAAAACATGCATAAAGGAAAAATAACATTTCCACATTTAAATCACAAGATATAAATACAACACATTGATATAATAAAAACATTATCAAAACCATTTTTAATACCAAAATAAAAGAAAAGTAAAACATGGTATTTATTTTTCGTTTTTTTAAAAAAAATATGGCTTGTAGAGGAAGCTGAAACTCAAATAATGGTCACGGCGGCGGAGAAGTCGTTGTCGTCGCATACGTATGACAAAAAAATATTCCCTTTTGTCGTTTAGTAAAATTATTCCTATAAAAAGATTCCTTTTGAATAAAAGTAAAGTCAAAGGGGTTTATACACCGTATAAAGGAAAGTTGTGTATAAAACAAAATATGCCTCAATGAAAGGAGATTGAGACGAAGTCCCTTACCTCGTGTCCGACTTGACTCGCCCATTCTTTAACCTCCTGAATAATAAACTAGAGTTAATTTATAATTACTTAAGAACCTTTTTCAAGTTAATTTTTCCTTTTATATCACTTATTACCATGTTATGAACATTATGTAATTATTTAAGTTAATAACGGTCGTTTTGTCGATCGTTGGTACTTGAGTCAAAAAATAAACTTCTTATACTTACAATTTGTTCATGTGGTAAAATATCCATTATATCTAGAATTATATTCATGATTTAGATATCATATATATCATATATATACAGTATATATATATATGTATTTATAATATTACATAACATTTAGAGGTAAGAAATGAAATGCACCGTTCATGGAGACGGTAAGCCGTACGTATGCATGAACGCTACTTTCATTTGTATTTCATATTTAATGGAATGAAATCATAATGATATAAAGGTGTATTATAATTACAGTATAATATAATATATAATATCATTTACTCCATCCTTTACACGTCCCACATATGGCATTAACGATTCAAATCACTTTGAGGGGGCGGTATTCTGCACTTACTAAAATGAAATTATCGCGTTTACCCATAATGGAAATCATAAAGGCATGCCATAAATGAAAAATACAGAATAATAAGTAAAAAATAAACATAATAAATAAATATATTGACATCTTAATGGCCACCATGAAAGGTGTTAAAATAAGATTGAACAATCATCATTTCGTGAGGCAGTAATTCGCCACCCACAGAAACAGTATGTTCTTTAACCATTAGACGAAGGTGTGTGTAAGTGTAAATAAAATAATTCTCATAAAAACATCCTATTATATTGAATATACTGGTTTTTTTACAAAAGAAATTAATTAAAAGAGTTTAATGGGTTAGAGAAGCAAAATAAAACAAAAGAACAAAAGAGAAGATATTACCTTAAAATTGGGTAACTCTTTTTGATTTGAGCCAAAGGATTCCTTGGAAAGACTTATGCCCAAAGTGAGGCTTCTATGAGTAAGATATGTAAGTTGAGAGAGTATTTGGGCAGATTTTGGCTGAGAAAAATGTCTTTGAAGGTGTGAATAAGGTGGTAGAGGTGGGGGCCTTTTATAAGAGGGGAGGAGGGGCACTCTTGGAAAGTCAAGAAATGTTACATTATTATGTAATGAGTTTCGGATTTTAAAGGTCCCAAAATTATATATTTTGAGGATAAGGTGATAAGGGTTATAAATATACTCATCCAATAGGTTTTTTACAAGTGTAAGTCTTAGATTTTAAATTATCTTTTCATTTTATTTAAATCATTAATTAATGAGGTAATCGCTGCATCATCATGGTGTCATAAAAAATTTAATTTATTTAATGTCTAAAAATTATAAAAAAATATCATGATGTAGGAAATATTTTTATCTTTATAATGACTATTTATAGTCTAAGAGATCATTTACACAGACAAAACTAAAATTGTTTTACTTGGGTAATACATACTTTGGTTATACTTTCCCTTTAAAAAAATAATATAATAAAATGTCACTATCACCCAAAAGTGACTTCATGGGGTCCCAAAGTTTGGCACAAGGCATCCCATAGAAGTCCATAACACAACCAGTAGCATTATGACACATTTTGGGGTCATGTTTTATTATTATGATATTATTTTTTTACCCTTAACTGCCTGATTACTAATTAATCACGATAATTAAAGATAATTACTGTTGTTACTATTCATAATGTCAAAAAACAAAAGTGTCTTAATTACATAATTTGGACCTTATAATTCCAAATATGGAATCCATTTTACCAAATTCAAAACACAGAAATTGTAGTAATTAATTTAAAAATTATTCCCATTGTCAAAACAAATAGCGTGTTTTTAAGAAACAATATCTATCAAAAGATTGACAATTGTTTATGTCCAATTTCAAAGTGAAATTAATTATAATGACCACCATTGGATAAAATGGTAAAATTATATTCTAATTATACTTTAAAACCACTCAATAGTATAATTTATCACTATAAATTATTTTGATTAAAAATGTTGTTTTTAAGTATTTTTCACTATTCATCGAAAATTGGAAGTTCTCGGAAAAATACCAAAAATTCAACATAGGCTAATTTCGATATTCCGAATCAAAAAATGAAGTCAATTCTGAAATATAAAATTTATATAATTTCAAAAGGTGGGTATTACTATTCATAACGGCTACTTTGATTGGTCGCGGTGTGTTAGAACTCGAGGTTGACATGCTGCTCTATTATTCAAAGAGAAGTGTACCATGGAATCTTGGGGTGTTACACTTATGTATGGGTTAATCAATACATAAGGTTTTTCCTTTGTTTTATGGAATCTTACATATGGGTTACTCAATACATAAGGTCCTTCCTTTGCATGATAAACTCTTATGTATGGGTTACCTCATATGTAAGGGTTTTTCCTTTTCTATAGAATTAAAATATAAGGGTTATCATCAATTGAATCACAGATTATGATATATCACTCCCTATTAATCATAAAATATGATTCAAAATAAAAAATTTAATATTTAATATTTTGGATAAAGATCATTTTAGTTTATACATTTTTTATAAAAGATAGGTTTTAAGCATTGTAAAGGGAATATTTTCATACCTAAATAATATTTGAAATTTTTCATATAATATATCATGTTTTGGAAAATAAATAAAATGGTTATTTATTTATATATTACTTTAAAACATTCATGTCAATAAATTGTTTATAAAATGAGGATATCACAAATTCTTTAAGTTATGTGATAATTTGATTCTTATAAATTAACATACCAAGCATTATAAGCTAGGTACGATGGAATAAGATTTATTTGTCATCCATATTGAAATTGGTTTGTAATTAAAGTTATTGGATTAAATTTAGTTTTTGAATATAGTTTATAAATATTATTTTTTAGAGTTATGATGAATTGGAATCTATCTTGAGTAAAGTATCTCTGTGTAGAGGGACTTTGGGTCAAAATTCTCACTATCCTAGAGGCCTATACCTTATTCTAGAAAGGTGGGGGTAGTATATCTATGGATAGTGTCCTACTCATTTGGGTATTATCAATTTCATTTAATTATAAACCTTTCCATGAAAATTTCATGTACCTTATGTATAACATGCATTTAAATATATGTGAATATGCTTAAATTCTATTTTTGGTGAGTAACACAAATTGTAGGTTATTTAAAGAGTTACACATTTATATGGTGTGAACATATAAATTGGTGGATATAATAGGGATTCCAAAACTAAATTGTTATAAACATGCATACATAAAGGAATAAAACATGAGATAATAGATATTCCATATGATATAATAGGTATGAATTCAATATGCATGTGATGTGTATTAAATTGGTGATACTTTTAAAGAAAATCCCACAAATACTAAGAGTGGAATTCATTCCAAAGAAGTACTTTTCAAGACCTCAATAATTCAGTATGGGTAATCCTAACCATTAGGTTCCCATGGATTATCTTTTTCAAGACCGGAAAGTAGTTAGGTGAACCTAACTATTAGGTTCGTTGTTCTTGGAGTTTTCGTTGGGTTACACTTATTTGGGAAACCCTAAATTTTATGATACTATAGGAATGGAGTTTAGTGAATCCATATGATGGATTTGGGTAAAAATTCATCCACTCGTCTATCCAACAGTCATATATGATATGATTGAAAATATTTTTCTACCATATATAGTCATAGATTGTTTACATGATATCCAATATAAGTCATGATAAAATATGGTTCTTGGATCATTAAATGAATATGATGATTGGTGTCATCATTTTTAGTGGTATTAATTTCTTTAAAATTCCATGATGAAAAGATATAAAACATGATACCCACCCATAGAAATGTCTTTGTTGTAGATTATAGCATGAATCATGTTTATTGACCTATAAATCTATTCTAGATTGATATATAAGGTTGATAAGTGTTATCAAAGAGAATAATTCTGAGCATATTAATGTGAATGTTATATAGATTAATTTCTCCAACTATGACTCGTGGGTATTAGATAGTGGGTGTGCATTACACATTTGTGATGATAAACATAGACCCAAAGATAGAAGGAAATTGAAAAGGGGTAAATTATATATATGTTTTGGAAATGGAGAAATGTTTTCTAAATTATATTTAGGAACTTATGATATAATTCTATCTATTTTATTGCTTATATAATTAGAAAATATTATTATGTTCCTATTATAAAAATAAATTTTATTTCTATTTCTTTTTTGGAAAATATGGTATTTTCATTCATTATTAAAAATAAGAGTTATTCAATATATATAACTAAAATATTTTATTGCATCAAGAATATGGTAAATAGTTTATAAATTTTGTAATTAGGTAATCATGTCTATAAAATTTAGAATAATAAGGTTGAGGTTGATTATAATCTCACCTACCTTTGGCATTGTTACCTTAAAGATATAAATGAGAAACACATTCAAAGACTTCATAGTGATGGATTGTTGTAATCATTCGATTTTGGATTATTTGATAATTGTGAATATTCTTTATTATGAAAAATTAACAAAGAACCTTTTAGTGGAAAATTTGATAGGTCTAGTGGACTATTGGATCTTATAGTGTAATAGTCCATAATTCACAATCCCTAATCCGGTACTAAAAACATAAACATTACATTTATGGATTTGATACTGATAAATGTGACTCAATTTTTACCATCCAAAACTTGTAGAATCAAAATGAAATATTGGATCACTTACATACACAAGGAACTTTTATGTTTATATTTTTAGAGAATTAGGAAAAACTCTTACATAAATAATACCCATGACTTCAAGAGAGTATCTTTCCCAATATACACAACTTTTCATATTCAAAATTAACTCTTTAACTTCTCCTATAATTCTACACATGTAAAACCTTTATATACATAAATAATTTTTTATCATTATTTATAACCTGGGGAAAAGTAAACATAATAAGGGTGATCTCAAATTCTCAGTAAGGGTAAACATAATTATTAAAAATTGAATTTTTTCAGTTAGAGTAAGATGAGAATAAGGGTTTGATGACATAATCATAGTTCATAAGCATAACATAAAAGAACTCATACCCATATCATAAATCATAAAACATGGAATAAATATTTAAAAAACTAATGATTCATTAGAACCAATAATCATGAGCTAATTGATTTCAATCTTGATTAATGAATTATTAAAAAATCATAGTGTTTCACCCATTAGAATTATAAAATACTTTTCTTTAAACATAAAATCATTATCATAACTGGAGAAAACATAATATTTATATAAAATCCCATATAAATAATAGATAAAATATATAGGTAACTTGGTTCATCATTTCCATATCACTCTTATAATCACTCTTACAAATGGAATAACCATACGATCTAATTCTATACCCAATGTATTGGAGGACTATCATAGACTCACCCATCCTTGGTTATAATGTAACCACCCTTCATTAGTTTATAATAGAACCACCCAATCTTGGTTTATAATAGAACCATACCTCATAATAAACAATTCCCAATAACTATAACATAAATAAAGTATATAGATGTTTTATTTCATTATAAAACTCATAAAAACATCCATTATTTATTTAATAACATGATTACTCATGGAAAAGAAACAGGTTCCATGGAAATATCTTTGAAACAATCATAATCCATCAAGAGAAATAATTAGGTTGGTATAAATAAAAAATATCCCCATTGAATAATAAGTAACATCAAGGGTTTTTGGAATTTATGAATGTAAATACCATTAAAATATTATGAAAAACATTCTTGAAGAAAATACCCATTTCACTTTGGAAATAAAATTTAAAAAAAATCATAAAATATTGTGAAAAATATTTTATTTGAAAATAAACTTGGGAAGTTATAAATAAATATTCAAAGAAAATAATTTTCATTTTTGTGGTAAGATCCCTTCATGTTGTAAACTTCAAAAATAAACATTTTCTTCAAACATTTTGTAAAAGGTGTCTAAAGTGACCCTTTTGGAAAATGTTGAGAAATTTATTTTTAAAAAACTTTTAAAATAAGTAAAAAGGTCATGTAAAATAGTTTTGGGAAATCATTTATTTTTATAAAAGAACATTTTTGAAAATATTTTAGAAAATATGTATATGGAAGTGAAAGATTCTCGATCTAAAGGGAGATACGAGATCAGTATCACTTACAAAAAAACTTTCTTGATGTTTATTCAATCAATAAGGGTGGAAATGGAAATTAAACATGTGAAACACATTCATAAACATATTTGAATAAAATATATGTGTTTCTATAAAATTAGATCATATAATTTTCTCTAAAAGGAACCCTGAATATAAACAATCATGAAAATAAAGGCGATTGTAACATAAATTCTTTGCCACTTTGGTAACATTTCAATCATAATCACATAAAAGGAGAACTTAAAATAAAAAATTAAATATCATGAGAATAAGTATATTCATGAAATAATATTTAAAAGGTTCATTATATACACCTCATAAAATAAAAAAGGTGCATATCATAAACATATGTCCTAAAGAAAGAGAATTTGAGATGAATTACCCCTGAAAAGGTCATATCATTGAATTAAGAATTAATTAATGGAGAGATTATGCATAATAAATATAAATAAAAAATAGTTTAAATATATAATAAATCAATTTATAGATCAATACACACATATTTATATAATAAAAAAGTTAATTAATAAGATTTATAACCCAATGAAAGAAAATTAGGATAAGAAACCCTTTACCAATTGGTAACTTTCAATTCAAAAATATTTGGATTAAATAATTTAAATTGTAACTCAAAATATCATGAAATATTTAGGAATCATGATATAACATGTAAAAGGTTCAGTATATACACCATATAAAATAAATTAGTTTCATAATAATAATATATCCCTTAATGAAAAGAAATTGAAATGAAACCCCTTACCTCGAGTCCAGATTTTCTATGTATGTCCTTTAACTCATATATAATAAACTTCTATAAATTATTTACTTGTTTAATAAAATTTTTAATTTTTTATTAATTTATCATTAAATTGATTGTTTAATTTATTACAATGGTATATTTAATTACTTAATCGGTTTTTTCCATGTTGGTTATTTTGAGAATGTTCGATCGTTAATTTCAAAATAGCTTCGATGTGTTAACCTTAGTCAAAGGAGTTATTATTATATAATATATAGAATAAAAATAATAATGTAATAATTTTTATTTCTATACATCATTTATACTTTTAAAACTAATCATTGAATATTGTTATGAAAAATGTATTATGTTACAATCATAGAGATGGTAGGTCGTTCATACGCATGAGTAACGTTTCCATTTTTAAACGATCATTATGGAAAGAAGATAAGTTTTATTTTATATTTACATAATTATAATTATATCATAAATACTATATTACTTATTTAAACATGATTATATATATAATTCATGTAATGTGATGAGGAAAAATGAATCACATCTCTTTGTGGAGGTGGTAGTCCACACATACGCACGAACGATGTTATCATTTTTCATTGAATGGAAAGGTAAGAAATTAGATGATATATTATCTTTTAAGAATTATAAATATTTCATTAATATCATTTATAAATATTAATTCCATAATTATAACCATCTATTATATGTGGTTATGGAAAATGAATTATATCGATCAGTGAGGCAGTAGTCTGCCGTACACATGAATAATGAATTCCTTTACCATTTGATGGAGGTTGTGGATAGATATAGGTTATGAAATTAATATAATAACATATCAGTATATCGTAGATACTTATGTTATTATATCATCATGTTTGGAGAATATTTTAATTAGGTGGAAGAAGAAATAAAATGAAAATGCTCAGTTAGGAACTACATATCTTCTTCGGATAACCTCCTTTTCTTTACACCCTGATCCCTATAAGGTTGGTATTATTCCAAAAATAATAACTATAGAATTTTTTTAACATATCTACCTGAACCACTGGGACCAATATAGAATTACACATAACCTTATGTACGTCTCCCCGTATGCAAGAGGTTTTCAACTAGCAACGAGTGTATAATTCCATCATTGGGGAGACTATACCCTTAGTATCACATCATATGATCTATAATAAATAATAACAATACAGTAAATAATCAGAGTAATCATGTGAAAAGTAATGACATGTGTGTTATTCAAATAAAATTAGTTTCTAGTGTGGTAATCCTATATATAATGAAGAAAAGATATGATAAAAAATAAAAAAAAATAAAGATAAGAACTTGTTATGTATCCTCGCAGAAGAGAAAGAGGAGGATCATCGGTGGATCTAACCAGAAAATATCAACCCAGTGATGTCAAGGGAGTATGATTCCATTCAATCATGACCATATCAACCATGAAATACATACATAGGTTTGGTTATAAAGGAAACCCCCAAATCGTGGGTTCATACATTCATGAAATTAATACCCAATTTCAACAAGTAATTCACCTTAGTAATCAATGCGGAATCATTAATTTCAACTTATTAGGGTATTTATAGCTTTAAATGGTTAAAACATGTGATAAATAAAGATTTTGATTTCTTTGGGGAATTATAAATGGTGTTCACACCTATTTAAGATAAGATAAACAGTGTTTCCTTTTAAATTAAATCAATAAATTAATTATTTTACAAAAAACTCAAATAAATTAATTTATTGGGAAACTTGACCAAAATATTATTATGTATAAAAGTTATACCCCACCTAGGGTAAACCCCACGTTTAAGACCTAATGTTGGTCTCTTATTTATCATATGACACACCATTTGAGAGATATTAAATATTTATTAATTAAAAAAATTAAAAAAAAATAATTTATTAAAAATAAAAAAGTTTTTTATCGTAAGAAAAGTCATCCAAACAACCGATGCTTACAAATTTTATACCCCATATAGAGTAAAAAATGTGTTACAGACCTAATGGTGGTCTAATATTTCTCATACGATGCACCATTTGAGAGATAATAATTACTTATTAATTAAAAATGGAATAAATAATCAATTAAAAATAAAAAAAAAGTTTTATCATGAGATATTCATCTAAACATATGATAATTACAAATTTTATACCCCTTATAGGGTAAAAAATGCATTCTGGACCTAAAAATGGTCTCTTATTTTTCATACGACACACAGTTTTGGATTTATTCAATAATTTTGAATAAATTGCCCGCATTTAATATAATAAATTTAATATTTTTATTTTGTCTTCGCTGAGTCTTTTCGGGCCTCATAATCTTTCACTAGATCAGTTTCTAACTCCAAAAAAAGTATTCAACTGAATATTTCAAAGTTTTAACTGGGTTTTAAGGCCTTTAACACATTTATTAAGTTATTTTTCTAATAAATCATTTTTTCCCACTTAAGATATTAATAATTTATCACAATAGAGTTTTTATTATCATTGTAAAAATCAGGATATTACAATTTGTATAGGGAATGGATGAGCCAAATGGTTATTTTGGTGTGATTAAATGAGAAGAAAGGGTTCTCTTTTATAATAGATGGAAGAGGCACTCTTGGTATTTCTTAAAATATTAATTTAATATAAATTAATTCTTATGTCCAAATGGCTCAAAATTGATAATATGTTAATATAATATTAGTATTAGTATAAATGAACTCATAAAATTAAATTTGTATAAGTTTTGACTATGTTTTTACCCTTATATTTTGGTTTTAACCCCCATCAACCTTTTTCACACTTACTGCAACAACAAGGTTTTTTACTATTTGAGGGTCATGATAGTTAAAATAAATGGAAAAAAGGTTTAAAAATAGACCAAGGTTTATATTTTCAACCATATCTTAATAAATTATCCAAATATAGGATTTTTATAAATTTTATATCATTTAATAAAATATTATTTTCATAAAATATCAATAATATCAATTTTAGAACTATTCATTTACTTTTACTTTTATAACATCAATAAAATAAATTAAATTAGAATAAAAATATTTTAATACATCCCTAAAATTTTTATTTTATCTATTAAATTATTTTTTAACCTTAATTATTTCAAATTATACTACTTTAAATATTTTTAATATCATTTATTTTATTTTTCCAATAATTGAATAATTAATGCGTGAGCGTTGTGTAATAATTTAAGGTAATTTTTTCACTAAAATTTTAAAAAAATATCATTATAAAGATAAATATTTTATATTTAAAAATTATATTTATAATTGAATGTTTCCTCTTTTTATCCCCTTGTTAAAAATATTGTAGTTATTAAAAATAAGAGTGACATTTTTTACTTTTCTTTTTATAAAATATTGTAAAGGTAATAATCACATCCAAATGGAAAAAATAATATAAAAAAATATTGGATGAGTATGGATAAAATGGGATCATAAAATAAAATTAAGGTAAGTTTTAGGGTCATTTTATAGTACTTATCATACAATTTTTAAGCCATAATTACCTAATTTTCCCTTTACCATGGTAATAAAAATTACTATGATTTTTATTCATGATGACTAAAAATAAAAGATAAATATTTACCAAATTTATACCTCCTGGTTCAAAATACAGAATCCATTTTTTAAAATTTAAAATACATAAGTGGTATTTTTTAATTTAAAATCAATCTAGAAAAACATGATAAAAAACTATTTTTCAGAAGAAAAAATTTCCCTTTTTAAATATAAAATATTTTTATACTAAATTCAAGTATAAAATTCATTTCAAAAACCATAACTATATACTTTTAAATAAAAATTAACTAATAGAAACTTAAAACTAATTCAAAATATAATTTCACTTTGTAAATACTTTAAAAAAATTCATTTTTCAATAAAAATCAATATTTTCACTATTCATTGAAAAATAAATCTTCTTAGAGAAATTTAAAATTTTCACCATATGATAATTTTGATTTTATGATTTAAAAAATGATATTTATTTTATAAAATAATATTTCTAAAATTTATATAAATTAATTAAATTATTCACTAACAAAAATAAATAAAAACCCATTTTTGAAGAAAACATATCTTTGAAGAATAAAATGGTTTTACTAAAAATTGAGTGATTATTTAATAAGAATTAATTAATAAATTTTTATTGATTAGAACCTTTATATATATTTCAAAAATTATTTAATCATATTCATTTCCACTAATTTAACGGCTAGGTTATAATGGTTATAGTTAAATAATGATATTTGGGGGTTTATTTATGCTCGGTGTTGCATATCTTGTACACTATCAGACATAGTATTTCTTTTTAAAATATAATAATATTATATGTATTTATTTATTTATGTAAAGCAATGATTACATAAGAAATTGGTGGTTTTGGGTACTTCATAAACTTTACCAATGACTTTAGTCAGTATGGTTGTGTGTTTCTGATGAGACACTTGTAAGAAACTTTTGAGAAGTTCAAAGAGTTTTAGAATGGAGAGCATAAATAAATAAAAAAAATTATTAAGATTTTCTAATCAAATTTTGGTGGTGAATACTTGATCCAAGAATTCACTAGTCAATTGAGAGATTGTGAAATTGTTCCACAACTCTATCCTCCAAAAACACCACAATGGAATAGTGTATTTGAAAGGAGGAATCATACCTTATTGAAAATGGTTAGATTGATGATGAGTTAGTGTGACCTTCCCATTTCATTTTGGGAATATGCTCTAGAAACTGAAATATTCCAACTTAACTACATTCCATCTAAAGTAATCATAAATATATTATATCATATATAGCATGGGAAACATCCTGATATGTATTTTATGAGTATTTGGGTTCATGAAGAATATGTATGACATTTTTATTCTGATAAAATCCTACCTCGGTCATAGATTTTATTATTTGTTAGTTATCTTAAAGTTAAGATGGGATATTACTTTTATAATACTACTAAATGAAAAGTTTTTGTAGCACAACATGGTATTTTTCTTGATAAGGAGCATGTTGTTTGAGGATTCAATGGGAGTGAAGTTAAACTTGGAGAAGTTCAAGACCAATAGGAAGGAAGTGTTCATAATATGTAAGTTGATTCGGTTCCACAAAGTGTTTTAGAAGAATAACCAACTCAAGTTTCACATAAACCTTGAAGGTATCATATGATTATTCAAAATATCAATAGATATGTATTCCATGTGGAAAAAAATGGTGATGTAATATTTATAGGTTATGAACCTACTAACAACCGAGAGTCCATTGATATTTTTTATTCTAAGTTATGGATAAAAGATATGGAATATGAAATATACTTCATGTACACTAACCAAGTTTGTAACTTGGTGAACGTGCTTGAAGGGGTGAGACCCATGGGGTGTAATTAGTTTTTCTAAAAGAAAATTAAAATGTATGGTGGGGTGTCTTCCTATAAAGCACGCCTGATGGAAAAGGGTTACAAAAAAAATCATGGTATTGACTACGAATATATCTTTTCATTGATTGTGATGATAAAGTCTATTCAAATATTTATTTCCATAGAAGATCATTATAATTATGAGATATATCATATGTGTCACAACCCATCCCCCGGGGCCCGTGCCGTGACTACCCCAAGCCCGCCTTCCATAGGCCAGGGGATGGCGACTAGCACCGAAAGGCGTATTCCCTAAAACCGGGAAGGCATTGCCTTTAAAACCTATAAACTCATGCAACCAAGCACATAGAAAGATACGAACACTAGTAAATTGAATAGTAAAAAGAGTGTGTACAGTAAGTAAAAGGGGCCAGAATACAAGCCCAACTAGAAAGTACAAGAAAACTGAAAAGTACAAGAAAAATGGAATAGCTCTTGTGAACACCTGCTAAGGATCCTACCTGAAGGGTAGGTACAGCTCTCGAACAGTCGTCTCTGCGGTACGCCTCATCTAAGGTCCACCCCCGAGCTGCCTCTAGTCCTGGTACCCTAGTCCTCAGTTAGCGTTGTATGTATTCTTCACCAAACACAACAAGGTGCGGGCGTATCCCGTGAAGGGGTGAGTATAACGATACTTAGTAGAGACCCCAAGACCCTCAAAGTTCTCTCACAATCCACAAAGGATAAACCAAAAAGCAAGAAATCAACTGAAAACCCTACTTAGGTATATGCCCATATATATACCTAAGTTATCAAGTATACCCATCTCATTCATGAGGAAACACAAGGCCCAAATCCTTAGCTAAAGTACAACCGTTCCACAAAGGAAAGAATACCATGAAGGCAACCACCATGAAGGTAAGTACCACAAATTTACACCACATAGAATAATACCACAACGGTATCACCACAAAGGTAAGTACCACAAAGGTACGCCACACAGAATAATACCCCAAAGGTATCACCATGAAAGTAAGTACCACAAGAGTACGCCACACAGCAGATTACCACAAAATTAAATACTCATATCACCCTAGGTATAACATAGGTATGGTAGTAAAGATGATTATATGTATCTACTGAATCATCTTACTCTGTTTAAAGGCAGACCCACGTAGGATCCTAAATCATTAGACCCACATAGGATCCTAAATCATCAGACCCACGTAGGATCCTAGTATAGAAGACCCACATGGGATCCTAGATTATTCCCATGTGTATTCCTAGATCGGATCCAAGTGAGACTCTCGAACATAGACCCACATGGGATCCCAAAGCATAGACCCACATAGGATCCCTTTCTCATGTTACAGTCAGCCACAGGGTTCCCGCACTAAGCTTGATTGATTACGGGAGGGTCTGCTCCTCAAGCCACTGGTTGAAACTAAAATTGCGATGAAGTCCCAAGAATAAGTATCCCAAAGGACTGACACATAAAAGGGGTCTCAACGCAATAGACGGTGTGTCAATCGGACTCCCGGTCTGTAAGTTATTGGCCTTTTAGTCTCGAGGGCCCGATTGGATTCATGTTCAATCCAACTCTTTTTCACCCCAAATTTATCCAAATCTCAATTGGGGTATACCAAAAGGACCTTCTTGATCCAAGATTTTAGGCACCGTAGATGGTTTGTCAAACGGACGCTCGTAACTCAAGTTATGGCCAAAAGAGTAAAAAGGGGTCGAAATTGGTCTGGGTCCAGTCCGACCCGGTCGGTCTGACCCGGCCTGGTTTGGTTCGACCCAGACCAACCCGGGTCTAGACCTGAGTCTGACATGGCCCGCTGGGTCAGGCCCGTGCTGGGCGGCCAACCCTCCTCCGTGGTGCGGTCGCGCGCTGCACCACCACCAGCAGTCGGCCACCCCCCTTCGTCATCGTGGCCTCGTGCTGCAGCTCCTTCATGTCGTTGGCGTGGATGCACGCCACCGCCTCTCCTTTGCGCGGTCATCCTCACGCCGGCTGCTGGATCTGCTCCACCGCAGCCTACGGGCAGTGGCCATCCACCGGTGGTGGGAGTCACCGACTCCAGTCGTCGGCACCGGTCGCCATCCTCCTCCATCACGAAGAACGCATCAAAAACCACAAAGGTTGTAGAGTAGTGGGGCAATGTTTTTTTCAGCCGCACCCTCCATGTTAGAGTGGTAGCAAGCGGCACATGGGGAGAGATTCAATCGTAAAAGAAATTAACGAAGATTAATCAAAAACACACCCTTACTTTGTCGTTTTTTGGAGGAGTCGAGGGGTAGAAGATGAAGTTGTTGAAGAACATCGGCATTTGTTGCTTTTGAAAATCACTTCCTATCCAGGCTTGGGGTCGGTTCCTCGTTCTTCGTTGGAGAGGGAGTTCTTCGTTTGAGAGGGCTTTCTTCGTTGGTGGAATAGGTTCTCCAAAGTTCTCCCCTTTACCCATGATTTCTCCAAGGAAATGGGGAGCCAACAAATTAAAATAGTTTAATCAATTTAATTTACATTGGCATAATTAAAGTTGGCTCAAATAAATGGCACAAATAATTAATTAGAGAGTTTAGAGGTTTTCCCCCATTGAGAGGGGTTCGGGTGGTCCCCACCACCATGAATTCAAATTGGGGGGTTTTCTAGATCAGGTGGTCCCCACCTCTATAACTCAAAAAGAGATGTTACAAGAAAAATAAAAATGTTAAATATTTTATTTTTATTCTTCCATGAAAAAGTGAAAAACTAACTTCCACCCTCGACCTAATGAGGTCGAGGTGAAGGTCTCCTTAAGAGAATATCAGCACTGTGAATTCAACAGTGTCCTTGGATTTCAATTCCGAGCACCGGTTCAAAAGTTACAAAAACCCACTCGCACGCTTACTGAACATAATTAAAAAAAATTCATAAATTCATTCCGGGAACACTAGGTCTCGGAATCACGCACCGTAAATTTTCACGGACTCTTAAAATTCCCATATAATTAAAAAAAATTACATGGAATTTCCGGGTCTTTACAATATGGATGTTAAAACCACTTTCCTTAATGGGGATTTAGTCAAGAAAATGTATTTATATAACCTAAAGGTTTTGAAGTTCTAAATGAGTTTTATAAGGTTTGAAAGTTGCAACATTCCATTTACGGATTGAAGTAAGCTTCTCAAATTTGGAATATCTAGTTTGATGGTGAAATGATATAGTTTATTTTCATCAAAAATATAGATAATTATTTTTTATATTAGTGGATTAGTGGGATCATGGAGGTATTTTTTATATTGTATGTGGATGGAATGCTACTTATTAGAAATAATGTCCTTACTTTACACTCTATAGATATGCGGTTGGGGAAATGCTTCTCGATAAAATACATAGGTGAAGTAGCCTGCATGATGGGTATGAATATTTATAGAGATATATCTAAGAGGTTTCTTGAACTGAGTTGGAATACAAATATTGGTAAAATTCAATATCATTTTAATGGAGAACTCTAAAAGGGGGTTTTTACCAGTGTTTCATAGAACAAATCTTAGGAAGATTCAAACCTGTTCTAAAGAGTTAGAAAGGATGGATAAGATTACTTATGATTTTTCTATAGGATCTATCATGTATGTTGTGTTTTTTACTCAAAATTATATATCTTATACTACCAATTCAATCCTAATGAGAGTTATTAGATTGTTTTCAATAATATCCTCAAGTACTTAAGAATAATTAAGGACATGTTCTTGGTCTTTAGAGGTGAGTTTGAGCTTATTATAAAGGGTTACACTGATTTTAGGTTCCAATATGATAAATCTAACATGAGATATTAATATAGTTTTGTGTTTTGACTAAAGGATGAAGATATTAGTTTGGAGTGTTCTAAACGAACCATTGTATCATACTCGATAAGAGAGGAAAAGTACATCACTTCATTAAATGCTATGAAGGATTATATTTAGATAAATAAGTTCATTTCTAAACTTAGGTTGGTTCTTAGAATTGAGGTAGAAATCAAGATTTACTATGAAAATAATGGAGTTATTTCTCAGGAAAACAAACCCTGGTCTCACCAAAATACCAAACACGTCCTTTTCAAGTGCCATATAATTCAATAGATCGATAGGAGAGGAGATGTAAAGATCTATTGGGTGACTACAGAGGAGAATATAGTGGATTTATTGATGAAACCAATAACACAAAAAATAATGAGGGTCATATTGAATCTCTTAGTATAAGATACATAAGATATTAGAAGTAATGTTTATAAAATATATCATGATTTTATAATAAAGGTAATCGATTTTTATCATTCATTCATGTGTGTTGCAATTATATTACATGAATAGTGGAATTATATTATCCACTCAATATGTAAATTTAAGTTATACTTAATCAATAATCATCATGTAGTATTATGGGTTGTGATTATATATTAATATTAGAGTGAGAAAATATTTTAATCGATATAAGGAGTTGTATATGATATATAAAGAATAGATTCATGAGGTAATAAGTTGAGATTTATCATCCGGACCAACCTTCCAAAGTATATCACATAGAATTTCATATGATCAATGATATATTTAGGGGTGTATACTTACCATGAATCCCCATTACCTGTGTTTAGTGAGATCCTAACATGAGAACCTTTATACTTTAATACCTTTCTTATGAAATCTTTGAGGCTTAGGTAATCAAGGGGTGGTTACGTATGTTATTGATCGTGTCGTCAGTTGAAGCTCGACATAGATGGGATTTATCTAATTGAATGATGATTTAAAGACATATAATACCTTTATTGACCTAGAATGAGTAAATTCATGGTCATTATTAGTTTTGTGACATATGATGTGCTCATCTACTTGGATGAGGGACATGCATTTTGATCATCTACTAAGTGAATTACATGTGATGTATTCATTAAGTCAGTTACTCTTTTCTAAAGAATCATGAATGTGTGAGTTGGACTATTCTAGATTGAAATTTTCCATGTATAATGGACACTTGATATCATGTAAAAGGGTATTGTATATCTATACATATGATGTATATGATACATCTTATGGTGGACATGTTCATATAGATATATGAGTATATTTTATCAAGATTGCACCAAAACCCTTTGTAGCTTGAATATATTTTATGCTTTTCTAAAGGTCTTTATTCTATTAAATATATAAAATTAGAATTTCATATTTTTTTTCAATGATGAAAAGGCCCATTGGGTCACATAGTTAAGCCTTAAGATAAGGATTAAGTTTTGGATAAAAAAAATTCTAAAACAAATAGATTTTGATAAACTGTATACAAAAGAGTTTGGATGGATTCAAAAATATTTGTGAATTTTTTCATGAATTTACAATAGGATTTTAGTTCAAGTAGTATATTGTTGTTAAATCACTAAAATGGGGATATTTTATTATATGATACCCCATAAGTTGTAACCTATGATATGAATGTGATGCATATCATAGAATAAAAAATCCTTATATTATATATGGTGTGAGATGACTCTATCATTGTAATGACACTAGTTTTTGTAGTTTTATCCTTTAAATATTTCTATATGTATATATATATATATATATATATATATATATATTTGGATTTTTTTCTCAAAGTAGGCATTGTGTTTGGGTGTCGTAGGACCCCAAAATTAATACATTAAAAATATTAATATATATTTAAGCACAGCTGTGCATATTTTTTGAATGAATGTTTTTCTTGTTGATCGAGACCTCAGATGGAAAATATGAGAGAATGGTTGTTTTTTGAACATGTAGGTTACCCTAGTCGTGATATAAAGTTAGATGGTGTCAGACATTCAGTTGAGGGTGACCATTGTCAGGTGCGATAAGTGAATTAATTTATTTATTTAATTTACTAAAAATCCCCAAACCCTAATATCCCAATTTATAATCCTATTTATGGAAAATGTCTAGGTTTATCAGCATAACGCAGGGAGATTAGAGGAGACAAGGAGGATAGTCATTAACAATCGATAATGGATTATGGATCAGTGATTTTTTTTCAAAGGGATTGTCTTCACCAATGAAGTTCCTGAATCTCACCAATGACAATGGCACAAACCCATTCTTCATTAGTGATAAATACAAACTCGAGTTAGGGAATGTTATTTCATAGATTTATTCTCTTTATTTATTTGAAAGCATTTATTGTTTATATGATTTTGTTTTCTAGTGATTATCGACATTCATCTAAACCCAATTATTTATTTATTTATTGTTTCTCGATTTATACCTTACAATCACCAATTTATTCATCAATGAATGGAATCCAACCTGAAAAATGGCCATATTCATACCTTACTTTGTTGTTTCATTATTTTCTCACACCATTCTTCATGAAATCATTTTTTGGTGTTTCATTTGGCCATATAATTCAACAAATACCCATAAATTTATCATTACACAATCTATATTTGGCACAAAAATCATTTATGTGGGTTGGATATTGATCGCACCGCGATTCACTGTTTCATTTTCATCCCTGCACCACTGTGGTAAACTAGTTTTGTATTGAATATTATAAAAATAATAAAAAATAACATTCCATATTTGAATCATTAATTTTGTTTTTATCACTGTTAAAATGGTAATTTTTACTTGTTTTGAGGATTTTATTGCAGGAGGAGGTGATTTGGAGGCCCTGAAGATGATCCAGAAGGAAAATGGGCCAAAATTGCATGGATCCCAAGGACACCTGTCCACTGTTTTAAATAGTTCGCGAAATATGTGCATGAAATTGGGATGAAATTTTTTAAACCTCTCCAAAACTTCATTTTCTACAACTCTTATCAAAGAACCGAAGCCCCATTCATCCATATGGTGGCCCATCCGAACCATTATATCCAGGGGACAGAATCTGCCCGAATTCAAATGTTCAGTTCGGTGGTGTGAAAATATATCCAAATCTTGATGCCTAATGGACTCCAAATTTGACATGGAGATAGTAAAGAGGCCTTCCAACAAATTATCTCTTTTTTCCAAGTCGTAATATGACTTTCTACTAGTCCAAAACCGAGACACAAGTAGTATCTTTAAAACTGGGTGCTCAAAACCATGTGCCATTTTGGCTATAAAAAGGCACAAAGGGCTCCTCATTTGGGAGTTCAAACCAGAAGCTATACTCTGCCATTTTGGAGTCCTATAGGAGTCTACTAATAACCTTGGAGGTTCTGGAGGCCCCTATCCTCATAGGGTAATCAAGGATGAAGAAGGAGTTCCACCCGAGCTTCCTCCTCCTCCCGATGTCGAGCTAAAAGTTGGGTGTTCATTGTGAGGGAGCTGCACACATGTCAAGGGAGTTCTGATGCATACACTAGCTACTAGTTTGGAGTAATTTGGGTGTTTAAACATTTAATTCCATGTATCTTATTTTATTTCAGATTTTAATTCTTGATTTGATTCATGTGAGTTTTATGCTCTTAATTTCTAACCGATCGGTGTGAGGTTTTGAGTGCGTGACTTATGTTGTTCCGATTGGAAAACACAAAAATAATTTTCTTCCCCACTTTATTGAGATTTTAATATGATTTTTAAGCTATTATTCCATGCATAAGTTCTGTACCTTGTCAATACGATTGTTATGTCAAGGTTTGGTTCTTCAAGCATTGAAATAAGAGCTTAGGAATTAATCGGGATTCCAATTAATTCCAACCAAAGAATTACTCTAAACCTAAAATGAATCTCTATGAACAATGAACTTGATATGTGTGTAGTAAAATCACATTGACCCTTTTATCTCATATTTTTTAAAATCCACTTGGACTTTCATATTTTAAACTATTTTGATTATGTTACTTTCCTTAAGCTATTTTCAAAATCACCCCCCCTTTTTAGTAGACTTAATTAAAAATACACACTCTAAACCTATCAACGCTCCTCGAGAGACAACCTAGGGTCTTCCCTAGACTACAAATCAACCTTAAAATAATAATCAATTTGACGTGTCACGACAACGCGGTCAAATTTTGGCACTGTTTCCGGGGAGCGGTTTTGTTTTAGAGCGTGTTTTTGATAAGTTATTTGTAAAAATTTTGTGAATATTTATTTGTTTTCTCTTCTACCGTTTCAATCCTTTTGTATTCCAATATATTCCATGTGTAGGTTTGGTGCATGACGCATTCTAATCTGAGAGATTTACCACCTTTCAAACCCGACCCGAAGAGGATCCTACGTCAACGACACTGAGACACACAAGACAACAATTTGAAAGAGGACACACCACACACTGAAACATTCCTTCACCCTTCTTCTTCTTCTTATTCTGGAACCCAAATAAAAACTGAAATAAACTTGTATAACATGGGTGAAAATAATATAACATTAAATGAATTAACCTCACCTGATGTTGATATCCAACTTGCATACATTCAAATACAAGGAGAGGCACCTAATTTCGAACTAAAATCTGGTTTAATTCATTTATTACCAAGATTCCATGGACATCCTGGAGAGGACCCACATAAACATTTAAAAGAATTTTATACTGTGTGTTCTACATTAAATCCTTCTAATGTTGATGAGGACCAAGTAAAACTTAGAGCATTTCCATTTTCATTAGAAGACACTGCTAAAGATTGGCTATACTATGTTAATTCACTAATTAGAGGCTGGGCGGACATGAAACGCCTTTTTCTTGAAAATATTTCCCAGCCTCTCGAACTACAACAATAAGGAAAGAAATATGTGGTATAAGACAATCTCATAGGGAAACACTTCATGAATATTGGCAAAGATTTAAAATATTGTGTTCAAGTTTTCCACATCACCAAATAAGTGATCAAATTTTAATTCAATATTTTTATGAAGGTTTAATCCCTATTGATCGAAACATGATTGATGTTTCTACAGGTGGTGCACTAGTGGATAAAACCACAATCACTGCAAGGACCCTAATTGAGAACATGGCACAAAACACACAACAATTTGGTTCAAGGTCCACTGTACCAATTTGAGGTGTCTATGAGGTGCAAAGTACTGAATTCAAGAAGAAGGTGTATACAAAGTTTGAAGAGTTAATTACCCTTCTACAACAAATCGCTCTTTCCCAAGGGAAATATCAATATCCTCCTCCCATCCATTGTGGTATATGCTCTTCTGATACCCACTATTCTGACCAATGCCCCCAACTGAGAGAAAATTCTGAGAGTTGTGAGGCGATATTTCCTGGACGCCCCTATAACCAACCCTTTAGGCAAGAACCTTACTATCCATCCAACCCTGGGTGGGAAGACAACCAAGCCTATAGGCAAGGGGGGTATTCAAACCAACCTTAATAACAATGGAACCAACAGGGTCAGAGTAGTCATCCACCACCACCCAGAAATCCTCAACCACCCCAAAGGCCTTTGCAACAACCCCCTCCAAAAACTGAGCCTAGCCTAGAAGATATGATGAAACAAATGGCTACCAATAATCTCCAATTCCAACAAACCACTCAGGTATCCATACAAGACCTCAAAACCCAATCAGACCAACTAGCTAACTCGGTGGGTTAAATCCAAAGCCATGGGTCTGGTAAACTACCCTCTAAACTACTTGTCAACCCTAGGGATAAGGGAAATGTTAGTTCCATCGCCCTTAGGAGTGTAAATCAACTTAAAATCCAAATAACACCACCATTAGAGTCATACCCTCCTGAGAAAACCGCCATTCCAACCATTGAAAAAGGTCAAAATATTGAAAAACCTTGTCCTGAGAGGATCCCTTCAAAAGGAAAGAATGTTTATATTAGTGAATAACCAAGTACACCCATTCCTCTTCCATTTCCCCAAAGGGCCACCCAAACAAGAAAACAAAATGAAACTTAACTTGACAAAGAATTATTGTAAACTTTCAAGAAAGTGTAGGTCAACATCCCCTTGATTGATTCCATCAAGAAAATTATAAGATATGACAAGTTTATGAAAGAGATGTGTACCCACTGAAGGTGACTTAGAGGTGATGAGAAGGTGATCCTGGGGAGGAATGTCTCAGCATTTATACAACCATCACTTCCCACCAAGTGTAACGATCTTGGAACATTCTCGATTCCGTGAACTATAGGGGAGTATTCTTTCTCCAATGTTATGCTTGATTTGGGTGCTTCTATTAATGTGATGACTCACTCCATATACTCTTCTTTGCAGGTCGGTGAACTAAATCCCATAGGAATAGTTGTTCATCTAGAAAATCAAAGTTCGGCACACCCTTCTGGTGTGTTAGAGGATGTTCTTGTGAGGGTTCAAAATTTAATATTTCTTGCTGATTTTTATGTGCTAAAAATGGAAGATGGTAGGATGAATGGACACGCCCCAATTATATTGGAGTGACCTTTCTTGAAAACCGCCAAAGACAAAATTAATGTCCATAATGGTATATTATCTATGGAATTTGGTGGTGACATAGTCCATTTCAACATCCTTGATTCCATGAAGCACCCCTCAGAAGAACATTCCTCTCTCTCAGTAAATTCAATTGATGTACTCCCTTCCCCTAAAATCACTTCATTTGTTTCCCCTGATCCCCTTTCTGAATTTTCCTCTTTGATTGAAATTCTTGGTAATGAATCATGTGTTTATTGTTTTAGTGGTCTAGAAAAGTGTCATGCATGTTTATTAATTGATAATTTCTTGAGCACAGAGGATCACATGACCATCGATGATACTGCTATGCTTGTAAAAGCTAATTCCTCATATGAGGATGATACCATTGAGCAATTATATGAGATTAGTGACCTCTCACTTTCACACACACTCCCATCAATCCAAAATCCACCTGAATTATAACTAAAGCAACTGCCTCAAGATTTAAAATATTCATATCTTGAGAATGGAAACAAGTTTCCCGTCATCATTGCTAGTTTACTCCCTCCTGAGCATGAATTGCAACTGCTTGAACTTTTGAGGGAGTATAAACAAGAATTGGGATGGACACTTGCGTACATTCCTGGTATTAGCCCATCAATTTTTACACATCATATTTTATTAACTGATGAGGCTAAACTAGTAAGGAAGGCACAACTTCAACTAAACCCAAACCTCTTAGAAGTAGTTAAAAAGGAAGTAACAAAATTATTGGTTGCTGGAATCATTTACCCCATCTCCGATAGCCAATGGGTCAGTCCCATTCAAGTAGTTCCTAAACAAAATGGCCTAATGGTAATTAAAAATGAAAACAATGAATTGGTTCCAACTCATGTGCAGAATAGTTGGCATGTCTGTATAGATTATCGCCGACTAAACCAACACACTTGGAAGGACCATTTCCCATTGCCATTCATTGATGAAATGCTAGAGAGGCTAGTGGGGAAGCCCCATTACTATTTTCTTAATGGGTATTTTGGATACTTTCAGATCCATATTACCCCTGAGGATCAGGAAAAGACAACCTTTACTTGCCCCTTTGGCACATTTGCCTATAGAAGGATGCCATTTGGCCTGTGCAATGCTCCGGGTACTTTCCAGCGATGTATGGTTAGTATTTTTTTCGGATTTCCTGGAGAATTGCATGGAAGTTTTCATGGATGGTTTTACTATTTATGGATCCTCTTTTGATGAATGTTTAAGTAGTCTTGGTTCTGTCCTATGTCGCTGTATTGAAAATAATCTTGTATTAAATTATGAGAAGTGCCATTTCATGGTGCGACAAGGTATAGTTTTGGGACATGTCATTTCTGGGGATGGTATCCAAGTAGATAAATAGAAAGTGGATGTCATTTATTCCCTACCATTCCCTAAAAATGTACGTGATGTGTTTTCTTTCCTAGGTCATTCTGGATTTTACCGTTGTTTCATTCGTGATTTTAGTAAGATTACACTTCCCCTCTCCTGCTTACTCCAAAAAGAAAAAGATTTTGTTTTTGATAAAGAATGTGAATAATCTTTTAATAAATTAAAATGGAGTCTCACATCACCCCCGGTAATCCAACCACCTAGGTGGGATTTACCATTTGATCGCATGTGTGATGCCTCTAACTATGCAGTTGGGGCATTCTTGTCACAAAGGGTCGACCGAGCTCCACATGTCATAGCATATGCCTCACGTACGCTAGACCCTGCCCAAGCAAACTACACCACAACTGAAAAATAATTCCTTGCCATAGTGTTTTCCTTGGATAAATTCAGGTAATACCTTTTAGGGTCCAAAGTCATTGTGTTCTCAGACCATGCAGCCCTCTGGTATCTTCTAAAGAAACACAACACCAAAATTAGGTTTTAGTGGCGGTTTTGTGGTGGCGGTTCACAAAACCGCCGCTAAACCTTTCGCTAAAATGGTTTCGCGGCGGTTTATTATAAACCTCCGCGAAACCCTCCATATGTTTTTATGCTGCTGACCCTTCCCCCTACCCCGACCCCCCTTGTTCCCCCGACCCCCCGCGACCCCGCGCAACCCCGCGACCTCGGCGACCCCCCGCGACCTCGGCGACCCCCCGCGACCCCCAGCGACCCCGCGCGACCCCCATAGAACTTGGTAAGGGTTTCTTTTTCAGGTTTTCTTTGACATAGTGCGAGGTAGGATTGGTTCATAGTCTTCAGAACCATGCTGGTAAGAATTTTTATTTGAATCTGTTGTAAATCTCAGTTATGCGCATCATTTCCATCCTTGTCGAACTCTCTATCTCTTATTCGTCTTTTGGTGGACCTTTCGTTTCAGATGATGATTTTTATAATATAAAATTCCATCCGATTATTGATTGTTTTCCATTACTGATTTTCTTGTTTTTTTTGGTCTCCATATGTAGGTTCAGATGTGGCTATTATAAATAGTTTAAATTTGTTTTCTTTGTTTTTTGGTTTTCCTTTGGACTATAAAAAAAATTCGAGTTTGGTCTGTATATGTATTAATCGTTGTCCCTATTAAAGTTGTTTAATTTTGAATCCATCAAACATTTTTTGTTCCTTGAGATGAATCTACTTTGAGGATTGTTATAATATAAAATTTATCTTGTTGTTGTGCTGTCTATTAAATCCAATGGAAAAATTTATATGAATTCCTTTTATTGGGTCATCCACTTCAACCTTTAGCATTATTGTCAATCTTGTTTCTCTATTTAAATAATAGTTCTTTCTAGCTATAAAATTCTATATAATTCTGTACTTTAAAATGGGTAATCCATTATTCAGTCTTGATAGTAACAATTGGGGGTCCGAAGCTAAATCTTATATACTCTAAAATATTCAGGTAATGGATTTTGTATTTTTTAGGGTTAAACTTATTACGTAAGTGTTATTTTTAATTCACTCCAAAATTATGGATTTAATTTTACAGTTTCATGTATGGGATATCATTTATTTAATATATGTTTTAGTTTTCAAGTGCAAAGGGTTTAATTTCCCCTAAAAAATTCATTTTCTTAAAATTATATTTTATATTAAGTTAAACCTTAGTAAGGGTTGTCTTAAATTTATTTTAGAATTGTGATTTTGTTAGGTATTTTTTATATGGAATCATCGATTTCCCACTATTCTTGTTCATTATTTCCATGTACATCTATTTTTTATATATAAACATGATGATTTCATATTTCTTATCCTTGTAGATTTGTCATGGAATCATTGGGAGATAGAAAATTAGTGACTAACTGAAAGTTGCATTTTTGTTAAAATAACACGCCCAGTAAATAGAATCCCATATCAAGGGGGTTGAAAATGAAAAAGACCTAGAGCATCAATTATAGAAATAAGCTTACAATAATTGGTTAAGGAACCCTTACTAGTGTATGAAATCAATATCTCGTATTTCATTCCATTATTGGCTAGATAATTAGTTGTGTCATTTCCCTCCCTCCATGTATGATGAATAGAAATGTATTATCTAAGGAATGTCCTTCAGTTCCTAATAAAATATATTAATAACGATGGAATAGAACCCTCTATTTATAAGAAACCAACCAAGACAGCTGAATCCAACTCAACTTCAGTAATCTGAATATTTAAATTCCTTCAAAGGATAATCCTGGTGTCCATGGATCTTGCCTTGACTTCTATTGATGTGAAATCACCACAAAAGATGCTAAATCTCAGAATAAAATATCCCATTATGTCTCTAATTAGTCTAAGCCCTCCTCACTCTAGCCATGAAAGACTAATCTTCATTAAAATTAAACCCAATGTGGGGGGCCTTCCAGCAGACCCACCATCCTTGAAGACCAGCTGTGATTTCCCTATGCATGAAAGTCGCTGGTATGATCCTTCTAGAAATTATTGAGTCCATCCCCCCTAATGAACCTTCCTAGATCCACCAACAGTGACATACCACACACCTTAAGGAATGTATAATAGGTTTGATAACTTCAATATCCTTATTCCTCACCTCCTAGAGGTTACAGCATACAACCATGAGGACCATATCGCGACCCTTGAACTTTATCTCGTCCTAACCAACATCCAGGAACCCATATTTAGGAATATCCTAGATGGAATAAATCCATATATTTATATTCATACTATCTCTCATGAAAACCCAGATAACACTCTCTCAATCCACCTAGAAAAAACATGCTCAACTGATTCTCCCGGCGAATTTATGCAGCACTGAGAACGAGATGCCACTGAAACCCCATTCAGCTTAATATTGTTCTGCATAGATAGGGGTTGATTCCTTGACCTGTAATGAGAAAATTAATTTTGTATGGTATCATCTTACACAAAAGTCTATTGGCACACTAATCACTATTGTCACTAGCATGGATCAGACTCATGAAGTCTCGGCCACAAATCTGTCCAAATATTGATCCCATAAACTCACACAAATTTGGTTCCTCAAAAAACCTGATGGATTTATAGACACTTTTCTACTCAGGGATAATAATATAATAAAATAATGAGGGGTGCCTATTAGCCTCTTTGAAGGATATTTTCAAAGACAAACATCCATGAAAGAACTACAATTCTCTTGCCTAGTTGCGCATCTAGAGATTAATATTACCACATCCAAAAATCCATTGCACATGATCTTATATGGAATCCAGATGGTATTTTATGCATCAATATAGATTATAAAACCTATAATTATTCATAGCCTATATCATTCAGTCCTCCTCATACCTATTTTTATAAACATGTCCCATAATGTGTTTCTTTATACCACTTCCCAGGCTAAACTAGCTTTCATGGACTGCATGGTTTCAACCACACTCTACAACTTGATACCACCCTCATGTATTGGATTGGAAATTCATTTCCAAGATTCCCAATGGTAACATCCATCCAGATTAACATACCATAGAAATGAATTCGGTATTTTTTCCAGTTAGGTGATTGTGCCTTTGTGGGGTTTGATAATAGAAAGCATGTGAATTGGGATAGATATAAGAACAATATTTAAAAGTGTTATTATCCCTCCAAAGGAAAGAAATTTACTCTTCCAATTGCATATCCACCCCTTGATCCAATTTAAGATGACATAGAAAAGGACCTTTTTGACACTGTCATTGGAAATTGGAGAACCAAGGTAAATCATTAGTAGTTTGCATTGACGTATTCATAATCCAGGTACCCAAGCTAGCTTGCGATAAGTCTCAAAGGGTGTCATATAAGGGATAAATATTTCTAGTAATGTCGTTGTACTAATGGTATGAAAATCATGCATCTTTGGTATGTTCAATGACATCACTTTTAATGGGGTGTTGTTTGAGGCACCATAAATGTGTGATCGAAAGTGTTATGATAAGTGTGTAACCCGATATTCTTATTGCTCCTCAATGAGGTGTTGACGTTGTCTCCTAGGGACCAGACTTGTTCGGTTTGTTTGGGCATGCTAAGTAAGTGGTAAATGTGATCAATGTATCATCTTTATTATATTATACATACTTTATGATCAATGGATCATCTTTATTATATTATGTTTCTATAATCTTACACTATCGTATATATGAATCTCTTTCTCAATTTAGTAGTAACTATGTGTTTTAATTTTTTTTATTATTGTGTAGGAACATTGTGATATATATGGATAAAAGCTAGATCACATTACCTAGAAACACACCTTAGTATGTTAAGGGTTTGAATGAGTTTTTATATTTTTAAATTTCTAATCGATCCGTTGAAGGGAGAATAAAATTCCCATGTCCTAAATGTAAATTTAGTACATGGTTGAAGAGAGATGAGGTTTATGAACATCTAATACTGAAGCAATTCCCTGGTCAATATTTGTGTTGGATTTGGCATGGAGAATCGAATGTTACAGAAAGATTGAGCACTGATGTTAATCCACAGAATGAGGTCCCAAGTTCATCGACAGTGGAAAATGAAATGCAAAACCTAATAAATGATGCATTCAGCACTACAAGACACCACTATCAGCATCAAAACATATCAAAACAACCAGAAGAGGGTGCTAAAAATTACAATGTGACAAGTGATATTTTTGAGATTGTAACACAGGCAGATCAAGATTGTCACATATCATTGGATCCTCTTCTTGATTCTGTGGAGCCAAATGTAAGAGAAAACTTCACTGAGGAAAATGCATTTCATGATTTAGTTGATGATGGAAATCAAGAGTTGTATAGTGGGTGTTTGAAATATTCAAAGCTTTTATTTTTGATGAAGTTGTACCATATCAAATTTTTATGTGGAATTACAAATAAGGAAATGTCCATGATATTGGAATTGATTCGTGATGCATTTCCTGAAGCAAAAATCTCAGAATCTTTTTATGATATGAAAAAAGTTGTTAACAAGCTTGGTTTGAATTATACAAAAATACATGCGTGTCCTAATGATTGTATGCTTTATTGGGGAGAGGATTCAAGTAGACATAATTGCAAGAAATTTTCTTCTTCTAGATGGCAGGAAAAGGGTGATTTTGGAAGTATGAATGAACATAATTTCATGGATAAGAAGAAAAGGAGCACACCTGCAAAGGTTTTGCGTTACTTTCCTTTGAAGCCTTGATTGCAAAGATTATTCATGTCATTGAAAACCACCGAACACATGAAGTGGCATTATGTAGATAATAACAATGATGGGTTAATGAGACATCCAAGAGATTCCCAATCTTGGAAGACATTTGATTCATTACATCTCGATTTCTCAGCTGATCCTAGGGATATTCGATTGGGATTGGCTATCGATGGATTCAACCCATTTGGGACTTTGAGTACCAATTATAGCATTTGGCCAGTTGTTTTGATCCCTTATAATCTGCCTCTATGGATGTGTATGCAACAAACATATTTTATCCTTTCGATGATTATTCCTGGAAAAAAAATGCCTGGAAATGATATTGATGTATACGAGCAGCCTTTGATTGAATAATTGCAGGAGTTATGGAGAAACGGTGTTGATACATTTGATGCTTCTTCTAAAACAATGTTCAAAATGCATGATGCTTTAATGTGGACCATTAGTGACTTCACTGGGCTTGGGGATTTATCTGGTTGGAACACTTACATGGGTTTGTCTTTTCCTGTTTGTAACTTTGATTTTGAGCCCAAATGGCTACCTCACAGTAGAAAAATGGTGCTTCTTGATTTTGAGCCCAAACGGCTACCTCATGTTTCTTTTTATGCATTTTGTTGATTTTTTGTGTTTCTTTTTATGTCTTCATTTATTTAGTGTGGTATATATCATTCCATTTAGGTTTTTTTTTGAATTGGTAGTCGAGATTTTGGATGACTAGGAGTTAAACCCATTGTTGATGTGGGTGCAACAGTTGCATGTAGTAGAGTTTTATACAATAATAGTTATCACTATACAATTAGAATGGCCATTTTATGACTTTTATGGAAGGTCGTGTTGTTAAGCATTGTTCTAGATAGGCATTGGGAAAGCAGGTGTTCTTGGCCCAGAGTTAGTGCAGAGCACAATAGAGAATTTTGATATCATGCAAGATATGATGAATGCAGCTCTGGGTATAAAAGGTTTAGTAAGGTGATAAATCTCTCTTTCACGTTCATTATACCTTTCTAAGTGTTTGGGCGAGTTGGTGTGGTGGCATATCAGCTGGAATTTACAACTCATTTGGGGAGTATCCATGATGTTTTCCAAGACACCTATATCTATCAGTATCTACATGATACATCTCACGTCTGATACTTGGGAGAGTCGGATGTTGAGAATGATGCAATGTTCATTGAAAAAATGTTAATAATCGAGGATCATAAGGATAAAGTTCTCTGTGGATGGATGATTCATTTGGATCACGTGTTGTGGATGGATGTTTTCCATGAGGAGAGTACTAGGGAGTGAGAATCGAATATGCGTTCCCAGTACACTAATTTGTATTGAGTTGATGTTCTGAGCATTACTTTGATGTTTTAATTTTTTAATTTTCATTGAAGTGATATCTGACCTTGTTTTTCAATAAGATGTGTTGTATCTTGAAATGGAAGAAGGAGCTCTCTAATCCATGTGTCTAGATGGTGTGACCATATGTGATTACATGGTTGTTAGGTGTAGTGTGGGCCTTGGGGATTACACAATTGTTTTGGAGAAAGATAACTATTGAGGAGGGGTTCTGGGATGTCGAAGTTTTCATTCCAGCTTTAGAACAAATCATGGTGGTTTATACCTGATAGTTATGTTACAGGGTGGTTGTTCAGACCCCTCTCTTCTTGGGTAGTTTTGAATTCTATAGGGTGAGGTTTTTTTGAGAACTATATGATGTAATGTAGTAAACCTCTTAGATTAATTACATTGTGAAACTTCAGTGATTAGGGTGTTCTAGGGGATGTTTTTCACTCATTACAGGAGTTTTTCAAAAATACATTTTTTAACTATCCATGATTCATCCTGTCAATGAGTCAGGTTTTTAGTGAATCATCCTATCAGTGACTTAGGGATTTGGTGTCGTTGAGTCAAGGGTGTCAGAGTCGATGAGTCATGGGAGTCAGTGTCAGTGCCATGGTGTCGGTTCCAGGGCATCGGTACAAGGGTGTTGCTCACATGGAATCAGTTCTAGGGCATCGATGCTAGGGTGTTGGTGCCAGGGTGAAAATGTCATGGCATCGGTGATAGGGTATCAATGAGCCACCCATCATTGAGTCATTTCATGTTTTCCCCAGACATCCCAGTCTCTCCCTTATGATTTTATTTTAACAAAAAATATGTTACCTATTGAGTTTGACTTTGATTAAATCTTTTTCCACTGTATTCAAGGAGAATTATTGTTTCTCCAAACCGTAATCACCCTTAAATTTGTAAAAACAAAATTATCAATACATGGTGTTGACCACAACACGTATTTCAAGTATTTTGAAGTCATCTCTCTAATTTTATTGTTATATGTTTTCAAAAAACCGAGTTTGATGCTATGTTTGGGTGTTTTTAAGAGTTTTTTGAAGGATATTTTTTATATATTTAATTTCCTAATGTCCTCGAGGATTTGAGATATTCAAATAGCATGGTCAATCCATGATCTTTTTTATCCAGCACATTGAAATTATATCCCTTGTTATTAGGATCTCACTCATTCTTAAGCCAAGATCCTCTAATTTCCAGTGGATTCTTTTCCTTCTCCCAAGGTGTGGAAAGAGTCCTTCCTCCTTAGAAGAGACATTCCCCCACCCTGTTCTACTTTCATGTAGTTCCTTGGAGTTATTCCTTACTCCTCACATGATATCATGCTCTTTATTCAAGGA
The DNA here is from genome assembly GCA_963277665.1 of Viscum album. Classification (NCBI taxonomy): domain Eukaryota; kingdom Viridiplantae; phylum Streptophyta; class Magnoliopsida; order Santalales; family Viscaceae; genus Viscum; species Viscum album. The sequence goes on along the minus strand of OY728132.1, from coordinate 1,471,880,117 downwards.
GGAACTTCGATCCTTTGATCATCCAAGTAAGGATTTCCTTCATTTCAGTTCCTATGAGCATCTTGCATGGTAGGTTTAGTAATGTTCTATGTGAATATGACTAAAATATATTATTTAACATAAGGAATAATTTATTGAGCATGATGATAAAAATTCATTGAAGGGGTTATAGTACATTTACTATTTCTACTTGTTATATTTTTTTATTGTTCTGACTTGTTGTGGATGTGTGCCTTATAAAAATCATGGTAATTGGTGGTCTTTTATTACACACTATTAATATTTTTATTGGTTATAATTCTGGGGAAAAATGTTGTAATGTGGAAACTGATTAATCATGTACACATGGTTAATTAAATGGATGCTCGAGGAATAAGAACCATTATCTGATACCCCAGTAAAAAAATGTAATTTAAGAATAGTGTTGGCTAAATCTGAATTTAGCCCTGTTTGATGGGTGTGGTCATGTAATGTGTGTTATGGTTTGGTTTTACGGTTTATGTGTAATGTTTGTGAATTGAAGCGACAGTTCTATCTATGTTTTTGGGATTGATTTTTGAATGGAAGAACTTGTAGGCAGTTGAACTACCTTTGGTTATATTGTGTCCATCAGATAGGCTTCTGTATGGGGACTGCAATGTGGTATTGGTGGTGGTGTGCATTGGGACTACAAGAATTGTTTTCATTAATTTTTGAGTTGGTTAGGGGTTTTATTTTTTGGTAGTAATGGAATATATAATGTGAATCCCTTGAATAAATGAACAAAACGTGGTTAAATAAAAAGTGGCTAGATTATTCTTTGGAAGTATCTGTTGTGTGGGTTTGCATATAGCAGTAGCAACAAAAGTGTTACTATTGGGTTTTTCATTATTTGGTTGAAACCTATAGGTTGGGATACTGTTTGATTATCTATATGTATATGAACATATTGTTTTTATTTGTTTTTCAGGGCAGTGGTGCAGCAGAAGCAAAGATTACATTTTTTTATTCTGGGCAGCTTTTCGCGGCGGTTTTAACCGCCGCTACATGCATATTTGTGGCGGTTTCACGGTGGTTTACACCGCCGCTAAATAGTGAAAACCGCTGCTAAAGTTAAATTTTATTTTACGTTTAGAGGTGGTTATAACCACTGCTAAATAGGATCATCGTGGCTGTCTCATTCCACGGTGGTTACTGTGACTTTAGCGGCGGTTTTACGGCCAATGGAATTTGAGTTTATTCGCGATGGTTATAACCACTGCGAATAAAGTCGTATCCAGGGCTCGTAAAACCGTCGCTAAATTCAGAAAAACCACTACGAAATGAGGCAGATACGACGCTTTCCTGAAACCGCCGCTAAACGCAAATAACCGCCGCTAATAGATTGGTGGTGCCCGATTTTGCGGCGATTTCTATAAATCGTCACCAAAAAAAGTAGCGGCGGTTTAAACCGCCACTAAATGGTGATTCTGTTGTAGTGAAACTGGAATACAAACCACGTCTCATTTGTTGGATGCTCCTCCTTCAGGAATTCAATCTAGAAATTAGAGATAAAAAAGGAGTAGAGAATGTGGTGGCAGACCATATCAGTAGGATCCTTCCATCCTCGTACATTGTCTCGTCCCCCTGTATTCTCATTAATGAAATGTTTCCTGATGAGCAATTGCACAAAGTGCAAGATGCTATTCCCTGGTATGCTGAAATTGTAAATTATTTGGTAGCATCTTTCATTCCTACTGATTTCAACAAAAACCAAGCCAATCATCTAAAACATGAGTCTCGTTGGTACATTTGGGATGACCCCTACCTTTGGCGCACATGTAGCGATCAGGTCCTTAGGCGTTGTGTTCTCGATAGCGATTTTCAGTCTGTCCTTAGATTCTGCCACACTCTTGCTTGTGGGGGCCACTTTGGTCCCCAATGGACTGCTCGCAAAGTTCTTGATTCCGGTCTCTTTTGGCCAACACTTTTTCGGGATGCCCATGAATTTTCTAAATCTTGTCCTTGTTGTCAAAGAATGGGGAATGTCTCTAAAAGGAATGAAATTCCACAACAACCCTTTCTCTTTCATGACATCTTTGATGTTTGGGGTATTGACTTTATGGGGCCATTTCCCAATTCTTTTGGCAACTTGTACATTCTTTTTGCCATTGATTACATGTCAAAATGGGTATAGGCATGATCCATAAGGATAGATGATTCCAAAACAGTTGTAGAATTTTTGAGAACTCAGATCTTTTGTAGGTTTGGAATACCTAGGTTCATCATCAGGGACCAGGGTTCTCATTTCTGAAACCGAACAATGCAATCACTTTTGCGTCGGTATGGGTTCGGTCATCGAGTATCTACTGCATATCACCCACAGACTAATGGTCAAGTCGAGGTGTCAAATAGAGAGGTAAAACAAATTCTTGAAAAAATGGTCCAACCCAATAAGAAATATTGGATTCTTAGACTCGATGATTCATTATGGGCTTATCGTACTGCTTTTAAAACTCTCATTGGAATGTCACCTTATAGGCTTGTTTTTGGAAAGAGTTTTCACCTCCCTGTTGAGATTGAGCACTGGGCCTACTGGGCCATTAAAAAATGAAATTCTAACCTTTCTGGTGTAGGTTCTCAAAGGAAGTTATAGATACAGAAGCTGGAAGAATGCATAGAGATTCTCATGAGAACTCCAGGATTTATAAGGAGCGAACCAAGGCTGCCCATGACCGCCTTATCCTTCATCGAGAGTTCCAAATTGGACAGAAGGTCCTCCTCTACAATGCAAGGCTGAAATTGCATCCAGGTAAGCTTTGTTCCTGCTGGTTTGGACCATACATTGTTACTAATGTCTCTCTATTTGGTGTTGTTCAGGTTCAAAATGAAGAAACCAATCAAACCTTCACTGTCAATGGGAAGTGGCTGAAGCACTTTCAGGAAGCCATTCTGGAGTCCCTGATGGAGGAACTCCAAGTTCAAGAAGCAAACTATGAATGACATCCACCAGGTTTTATCCTTCCTTACCACATTCTCTTTTACTACAGTGAGAACACTGCATACTATAGGTGTGGGGGGATGGGTACATTCCTGGGTTAGTTAGGAATTTTCATCATTTTCTTTCTTTCTTTGTCTTTTTTCTTGCTGAATGGTATTGTCACTTGCCCCCCCCCCCCCTCCCCCATTCCACCCCTTACTTTTGTTTCAGAATTCTAATTTTATCATGGAAAAAGATGCCCCCTGAATTGAATCATGAAAGTTACAGAAAATGCATGAGGAATTTTTCTATTTTATATTGTTTTAACATTTTCAAAAAAAATCACTGATGGAATGTGTTTTTTAGCTTGAATTTAACATTGTGGTGTGACTTTCTCTTGGAAATTAGTTGTTTTTCGATGATATAAATGGTTGTATCATTTTGAAAACTTTGATAAAAATAGTACCCTTTATGTGAGTAGTTCAAAGGAAAATTGTGGCACTTAATTTCTCCACACATTTTTGCACCCAACCAAGAATTGTGATTTTTACTTACTCAATAGAAGGTAAATATAAGTTAGGTTAATATTTATCTATTTTCGAAATGATTTTTACATACATTCATTCCTTATCCGATCATTTTCATTACTGTACTGGATTGACCTACGCTTGTGTACCTGTTATCCAACTGTTGCATGCCCACAAAAAAAATATTTGTGTCTTGGGTAGGTCAAAAACCACTCTTCCTTGACTTTTTATCTTGTTATAATTATTACAATTAGTGTCGTGAGGAGATCAAACAAGGGTTGAGAGAAGGGTGTGATATTTTTTCCATGCACAACATTTCAAAAAAATAAATAAATAAGGGGAGTGATGAAATGTACATCATATGGGGATATCTAGGTCAGGAGATTAAGGTTTGAATTCCAGGAATGCTTAAGTGAGTGGGTCTTGAAATTTGATTACAAAGGGTATAGGATAGGTTCGGTGGACATAATCATTTAAGCAGAAAAATATTAAAATAACCTATATTTACTGGATAGAAAGTGGGTAGAATAGCATGAATTGGTTGTCACACACACACGTGGAGATTTAGTGACATTTTGGACTTTAGGATTACTTTCTCAAATTGGTATCATTAATCTCCCTGAATTTCATACTGATGCAATTTATGAGACACATTTTTGCATGATCATTGAGAATAACTCCATGGTGTGATTTTTTCTTTGATCACATTCATTTCAAATTTTAAATTTTCATTGAATTTTAAATCTTAATGAAGTTGGGAATATCTCCATGCATAATTTTTGGAAATATCACTTTTCATATGAGTGAAAATGTTTAGGTGTGGGGGTGTGATCGCACCGTGATTCACTGTTTCATTTTCATCCCTACACCACTGTGGTAAACTAGTTTTGTATTGAATATTATAAAAATAATACCAAATTTCATTCCATATTTGAATAATTAATTTTGTGTTTATCACTGTTAAAATTGGAATTGTTACTTTTTTTGAGGATTTGATTGCAGAAGGAGGTGATTTGGAGGCCCTGAAGATGATCCAGAAGGAAAATGGGCCAAAATTTCATGGATCCCAAGGACACCTGTCCACTGTTTTGAACATTGCTCGAAATTAGTGCATGAAAATGGGATGAAATTTTGTAAGACTCTCCATAACTTCATTTTCTACAACTCTTATCAAAGGAAAGAATCCCCATTCTTCCATATGGTGGCCCATACAGACCATTCTGTCCAGGGGACAGAATCTGCCCGAATTCAAATGTTCAGTTTGCTGGTGTGAACATATCTCCAAATCCGTCTGCCTAATGGATGAAAAATTTGACATGGAGACATTAAAGAGGCCTTAAAACAACTTATATCTTTTTTCCAAGTCATAATATGACTTTCTACTCGTCCAAAACCGAGTCACAAGTAGTATCTTCAAAACTGGGTGCTCAAAACCATGTGCCATTTTGGCTATAAAAAGGAACAAAGGGCTCCTCATTTGGGAGTTCGAACCAGAAGCTATACTCTGAAATTTTGGAGTCCTAGAGGAGAGTAATAATAACTTTTTAGGTTCTGTAGGCCCCTATCCTCATAGGTTAATCAAGGATGAAGAAGGAGTTCCACCCGAGCTTCCTCCTCCTCCCAATGTCGAGCTAAAAGTTGGGTGTTCGTTGTGAGGGAGTTGCACACATGTCAAGGGAGTTCTGATGCATACACTAGCTACTGGTTTGGAGTAATTTGGGTGTTTAAACATTTCATTCCATGTATCTTATTTTATTTCATATTTTAATGATTTATTTGATGCATTTGATTGTTATGCTCTTAATTTCTAACAGATCGGTGTGAGGTTTTGAGTGCGTGACTTATGTTGTTTCGATTAGACAACACAAGAATCATTTTATTCCCCACTTTATTGAGATTTCAATATGCTTTGGAAGCTCTTATTCCATGTATAAGTTCTGTACCTTGGAAATACGATTTTTATGTCAAGGTTTGGTTCTTCAAGCATTGAAATAAGAGCTTAGGAATTAATCAAGATTCCAATTAATTCCAACCAAAGAATTACTCTAAACCTAAAATGAATCTCTATGAACAATGAAATTGATATGTGTGTAGTGAAATAACATCAACCCTTTTATCTCATATTTTTCAAAATCCACTTGGTCTTTCATCTTTTAAACTATTTTGATTAAGTTACTTTCTTTAAGCTGTTTTCAAAATCACCCCCCTTTTTTAGTAGACTTAATTAAAAATACACACTCTAAACCTATCAACGCTCCTCGAGAGATGACCTAGGGTCTTTTCTAGACTACAAATAAACCTTAAAAGCATAATCAATTTGATGTGTCATGACAACGTGGTCAGATATCAATATCTAGAGCACATTTGAGGTATGATGATCTGTGATATGAGATCATGCATGGATTTATGACTAGTTTTAGGGTTTTCATCCATATTTTGGTAATGTGGAAATGTGGTGCAATGGGGGATACTTAATGAGAAGATTAGGGTGACTGGAATCTATCCACTGGTGATGTTGTGGTTCAATCAACCCTAGATCCGTGTTCTTTGGAAAATTTAGTGGTGGAATCAAAGGAAGTGGTGGCATGGGAGAGACACTTGAAGACTTTGGGAGTTTCTAGAAAATCCCAAAATACATGACATGTACTGTGGAAGAACACACATCATGTACTTCCCTCAAGTAGCATCTAGGTTTCTATGTGGAGATAAATATCACACATGATGTATAACCTATACACATAATATGACTTAATTTTGGTGGCTTGGTGTGTACCCCAAGAGTACTTGGGTATAGCCAGGTACATGGAAACAGCTTGGGTACATGGGAAAAACATAGCCAGAGTACCCAAACCCAGCCACATACAAAATCACGACAAAATTACACAAGCATGGTCTATAGTACATGGGAACGGGTCGTAGTACACAAGCATACATGAGGTATCCATGACATGTCATGTGTACCCTATACACACCATGTACTATGAAAACCCATATTTTAATACACATTATTTCATGATCTATTACATAAATACACACTTGATACAACCCCAGAAGATCATGAGGCATAGTTTCTTTGGGAAATTAGGTTCATAACATAATAACATGAACAGGGATATAACGAAGTTATTTAAAACTCCTTTAACATTATCTTAAAAATTCATTACTCTTATAAAATTATATGGGATAACCCAGGGACATACATATGAAAGGGGTGAGGTACAAATCCCAGTAAGGGAAGAATAAAAGCATAACATGATGAAAGTAATACATGTGAGTCAATAGTAATATCAAGGTAACATAAGAGGGGTGAGAATCATAAACTTGAACATTGAATTGTGATATAATATGATAACATAAAGGCTACATGGGAATGTGGAAACAACATAAAACATGACATCATGAGCATAAGTCAAGGATAACCGCCAAGACGTTATAACATAATGTTCTTAGGATAACCTCTAGTGACCATACATGGTATATCATGAGATAAAAACATTACCCAATTCATTTTAGGGATATATAATTTTGGGTCCACCCATCACTTTCATATCATGTACATGCATAAGTGTGTCACATAGATTATACAACATGAGGATGATTTTAATTACTTTTAATACCATGATTAAGGAGTATAGTTTACATACATGTAAGTACCAAATCAATTAAGGATAGTTACATCTAGTTGAATACCCTTTATTCGAAATGAGGATGGGTGTTCACTATACAAATGTTTGGCATGGAAAATCGTAGGATAATTTCGGCAGCATAATAGGGGTATATAAAGATTCATAGAAGGGTTCAATGAGACTAAAAGGGGTATCTCATCACTTAAAAATAATAATTAAATTAATATGTATGTGTAAGAACATATCCCAACATGAAAATTTTAAAATTAAAAGTCATAATATAAAGAATGTTCTTGAATACATAGGAGAAGGAGAGGATCCCTTACCTTGAGAGGGTGCTTCTAAAAGTTTGGAAGGAGATTATTAAGTAATTAGAGACACCTTGTAGGGATCTAGAGAGGTAACGGTATATTAAATTCATGATAAAAGGGTTTTTAGTAAATATTAATGGTATTTTGGGTGTGTTTTTTCTATAAAAAGAGAGGGGAATTCTTTATTAATTTCTAAACCTATGTTTTTTACTCTATATGATAAATTAATCCAAAATAAAAACCATCCCATGGTTTTTTCCCATGTATTATACCAAATTTGGGTGTTTATAATTAATTTATAATTATAAGAACCAAACTCATTAAAATAATACCCTTGGTGATGTGGAAGTGAGTCGTGTTTATAAAGAATTGATTTTAAAACCTTAAAATATAATATAGTTTCTATAGGATTCATTAAGGGTATATAAAATTAATCAAATAACCTGAAAATGCATTATTTTAAATTGGAAAAATAATTTTAGTCATTTATACTCTTTATAGTATTTATTACAACACTTTTGGGATTTTATGATGTTGTAATACATATTGTATGTTTATATATTATTTAGTTTTTAGCCAATAATTCGATTATCTTGGAAAATTATGAAAAATTCACCATTGGATAATTTTGAAGTAATTATTTAAAAAATAATATTTATTTTATAAAAATAATTATATAAATATGATAATTTACATTTTTTAAATCAAAATCCCCATTTATTGAAAAATACAGGGTTTTATGATGATAATAGTTTTCTAATCCTTATAAAAATTATAATTGAATTTATAAAATTATATTATTTTATATTTAAATAAATATTGTTTAATAAGAATATTTTATTAAAATAAAATATATTTAAAAAATTATTGAATATATCAAAAACATTATCTTGATTGAAACTATATACTTCTCAAAAATACAATTTGTGTTTCATCATATCAGAATCTAATTTTTATCAAAATCATTATTTAATCATTTAACAAGTAATAATAAAAAAAAGACAAATATAATAAATATTTTTTTTAAATAAAAAATATAAAAATTCATAATTTTAGGGTTTAGATACATAATCCATTATTACACCAACGTATTCCCAAAGGGTAAGGTGTGTGATGGTGACACTTTCTTAGGGTGGTTCGTCGAACATAGTTTGGATCATGATCTCGATAAACTTGAACTTATTTAATAAATATATTTGATCATGATTTATTTATTGAATCACATCTTGGGATTAGTAAAAGGTAAATCCTAGTGATTACATCTCCATCAGAAGCTCTGATAAATGGGATTCATAGGGTACGATCCTTCTGGTCAAGGCCATCACTTCTTCCATATGTGTCAATTAGACTTTATCATAACCCTTAATATATACCAATATTAATGGTAACTGTAAAATAGATATATTATAAATGATTATGATTCTTAATGATATTTTAAATCTAACATACTATAACTATCCAAAATAGTTAATAAAGTGTATGTGTTTTCTATAACTATGTTACTTGATAAGGAATTTACTCATTCAAAAAAGGTAATTTCATTTATAAAAAGTTTAGTTCATTACATTCTTCCCCCATTAAAAAATTATTCCCTAGAAATTTTTATTTCATATACCAAAATGAATGAGGGTACTTCTATTTCATCACCTGTTATGGTTCCCAATTTTCTTCTTCAAACTTGTGGTTCCACCGCATCACTTTGACCATATTAGTTTTCTTGTTTCATAGAACTTTTTCTCTATGATCTAAGATATTCCCAGGCTACTCCTCATATGAAAGATAATTATCTAAGGCTATCACCTATGGATTAAGTACATTTGATAGGTATGGTATGTACTTACTTGAGAGGGATACAAGGAACACATCATGTTCTTGAGATAGGTTAGGTGGGAGTGTTATTCGATAAGTTGAAACTCTGATGCGATCAAGGATCTCAAAGGGGATGATGTATCTTTGAATAAATTTTCCCTTATTCCAAAAAATCATGAATTTATTACATAAAATATATAAATGAATGATATATCTATAACATCAAACTCTAGATCACATTGATGATTTTCTGTATAGATTTTTTTCCAACTTTGTGCATATTTCATATATCACTGAATGGTTTGAACCTTCTCTGTCATCTCTTAGATAAGATCTGGTCCCATAAGCTTCTACTATCTAATTTCATCTCATCATGTTGGATTATAAAACCTATTCCCATAAATAGCCTCATAAGATGCCATTTGGATTCTAAAATGGAAAATGTTACTATATGAGAACTCCCCTGGTGGAAGGTGTTGATCCCAAAATCCTTGAAAATCCATTTAACATGATCTCAACATATCCTCTAAATTTTGGATGGTTCTTTAAAATTTTACATCCATATGAGGTTGATAAGTATTACTGAAACTCAGTTCTATATCCAACACTTGTTGAAGGATTTTCCAAAACCATGAGGTAAACATCGGATCTTGATTAGACATAATTCAGAGTGGAACTCCATGTAGTCATACAAATTCCATTATGTATATCTTAGAGAGTTGGTCAAGATAGAAATTTTCCTTGATATTAATTGAATACACTAACTTTTTAAGGTGATCAACTAGAACTCAGATAGAGTTATTTCCTTTACGTGTCCTGGTGAGTCCTGCAATAAAATTCATGGTTAAGTTTTCCCATTTTCATGTTGATATGGGAAATGGTTGCATCATACCCTTAGACTTTTTTTGTTCATCCTTGACTTATTGTAATACCAAGAATCAAGATACAAATTCTACAATATCCATATTCATGTTTCCCCACCAGAAGTTTCTATTTAAATCTCTATACATCATAGTGCTTCCTAAATGAATAGAGAAGGAAGATCTATGTGCATCATCCAAAATTTCTATCTTTAGTTCTAGTTTTTATGGGCCACATATCTCGGTTCTAAACCTTATAACTCCATCTTTAGAAAATTTGAACTCTATAATATTTTCTACTTTTTTCTATAGAACCACGTTATCCTTTTGGTTCTCCTTAACCCTATCAAGAATGGATGATTGAGTAGTTATTTGATAAAGGTAATATGAAGTTCCTTTTATTATTCCAATTTTTATCCTTTTCATGTCCAAGAAGATTGAATCCCTTTAAATCCTCATCATGGATAGGGTTATGGGATCCATTCTACTCAGAGCATGTTCTACTTTGTTTTCAATCCTATTATGGTAATTTATTGAATAATAATAATCCTTGATTAACTATAAACACTTTTGTTGGGTCATATTGATTTCCTTTTACATGAATATATACTTAAGGGTTTTATAATCTGTATATATGTTATACTTATCCCTATAGAGATAATGTCACCAAATATTTAACATCAAAATCACTACATCAAATTATAGATCACATGTTAGTTAGTTTTGTAGATGTATCTTTAATTGGCGGGAGGAATATGCCATCACTTTTTCATCTTTCATGAGTACACAACTAAATACCTATTTGGATGCATCGTTGTATATCAAAAATATTTCCCTAGTATTGAGTAATGTAAGTAGAGGTGTAGTGATTCGCCTCTTCTTTAACACTTTAAATATCTCTTTTCATTTATCATTCCAAACAAAATTGAATCCATTATGAGTTATCTTGTTTATTGGGATTTAAAATCATGAAAATTTTCTCAAAAATCGACAATATTACCTAGATAATCCAAGGAAACTATGGATTTCTATCATAAATGTTGGTCTGGACCATCCTTTAATTACCTCTATTTTTTAAGGATCCACAAATATTTATTTTATAGTGATAACATACCCCAAGAATGTTACTTTCTCCATCCAAAACTCACATTTACTATACTTCTTGAGTAACTTCTTATTTCACAAAGTGTTCAGTATATAATTGAAGTTCTCCTCATGTTCTTCCTTTATTTTGGAGTAGATAATAATATAGTCTATAAATACTACCAAAAAAATTTCAAGGTAATCTCTAAAGACTCTATTCATCAAATCCATGAATATTTCTAGAGAATTAGTTATTCTAAATGTAATCACTATGAACTCATAGTGCTTGTACCTTGTATGAAAAGTAGCATTGGGGATATCCTCCTTATTTACCTTTTCTTGATAATATCCTGACTAGAGATCCACTTTTGATGAGTAATGGGATCCATGTAGCTGATAAAAAAAGTCATCAATCCTTAGTATAGGATACTTTTTCTTTATCATGATCTTTTTAAGCTCATGATAATCAATTCAAAGGAAAATTGACCCACCCTTCTTCTTGATGAAGAGGACCAATGCACCCCATGGTGAATTTCTTCGACATATAAACCCTTTATCTAGATTATCATGTAGTTTCTTCTTCATATAATCAACTTCAACAATGTTAATTCTATATGGAGTCTTATATATTGTCAAAGCTCTAAGTATAATCTCTATTGAGAACTCAACCGCACTGATTAGTGGAAGACCAGGAAATTCTTTTGGAAATATGCCAGCATATTCCCTTACAATGGGCATTTTATAAAGGATGGTATTTTCTTTAGTCTTAATTATTTTAGTTAAATACATTTGATCATAAGGTAATAAGATACATTCTTGAGATGATAATACCAAAGAATATTTATCTTTAACTTTTCACTTGCATAGAATCAGAGATTGATTTATGATACAGAGGGCGATTTCCTTTTCTCAGAAATTTATGTTTTCTCTATATAAGTAAAGTTAGTCCATACCCAAAATAATATCAAATTCTTCTAAGGGTAGTATCATAAGGTTCGATGGTAAGTTCATCTTGAAAATATAAATAAGGGAGGAGTTGTATACTTGGGATATAATAATTACCCAATTTTTTATTTTTACTTATAGATTTAATTCCATGTTTTTTGGTGGTGTTTGAATAGTAATAATAAACTTTCATGATATGAAAGAATTAATATAACCATAATCAAATAATACATTCACTATCCTTGAATGAATAATTAGCATACATCACACCACATCATTGTTAGGATCCACCTCAGTAGTTGTGGTTACATAATCCCACCCTTTATCTCTGGTCCTTGGAGGTTGTTGTCGTTGGTTTTAATAAAAAACCCTTGGCTTAGTGAATTGGTTTGTATAGTGTCCTTGTTCATTATAGTTTAAACATTAGATAGCAAGATGAGAGTTTACAGGAGAATTCCTTTCTCCCATTACATTGGTGGGTATTTTCCCAACAATATTCACTAGCTAGGTGTCATTCTTTCCCACACCTAAATCATTTCCCTATCCCCTTCAGGCAATTTTCAGGATGCTTCTTCCCTCACTTTTAACAAGTGGGATTTTAAACTTTCTTACCACCATGATTTGTATACATTGTACTGTCGGGATTAAAATATATTATTTTCTTCTTATATCCTAAACCATGTGACCCATGAGATTTACTCATCTCTATTTTGACCTTGAGGTAACATAATATAATTTTCTCATAGCTATTAAAGTCTCAAATTTCCAAATATTTTCATAGACTCAGATTTATCCCACCAAAGAAGTGGTTAACTTTACTTTCAGGGGAAATGGAAAAGCTGGAGGCATATCATGAAAGTCTTATGAAGTTTTCCTTGTAATCCCTGATGTATTTTTCATCCTTTTTCTTAAGTATAAGGAATTCCCTCTCTATTTTCATTCATAGAGTTTATGGAAAATATTTATCAAAAACCATTTTCATAAATTATTTCCACTCCATTGCTTTGATCTCCTCATAAGGCTTTGTTTTCTTAGTCAATGTACACTATTGATCTTATTCTTATTCTATAGGATAAAAAATTAGCATTACCATCTCTTTATCCATGAATTTAAGTATGGAGGATATTTTTTCAATAGATTTTATCCATTATTTCATGGTTAAGGGATCATAATATCCATTGAAAGTTAAATTTCATGGTCACATAAATGTCTCAATTATAACTTTCTCTTTCTTAGGGGGTGTGAGTTTTCACCATGATTAAATTTTCTATTAAATACTTGAGTTAATTGAGAAATTATTATAATGAAGTTCCTAATCCCTACACCCATCAGGTTAGGCATCTCATTTGGGCAGTCATTACATTGCTCATCACATTGGTTGTTGACTTGGTTCCTCTAATTCATATACATTGATTTAAATAAAGGGAAAATTAGGGATGAGAATTTTGAAACAACTAAAAAAATAAAAGTGAAACTATGAACATTGAGAGGATAACTCATAAATGATTTATATTATTTAACCTATTAATTTTTAGGTTTCAATATAAATTATCCATAATCTATTTCCTAATAAAAAATCTTATGGGTATTTTTTCCCCTTTATAATGGTTTTTAAGGATTTTTTAAATTTAACAAAGCATATCCCTTTATAGTTTCAAACTAGGTGAGTATAAATGACACATTTTCATTCACTGGGTGATGATTTAGTCAAGCCCAATGCATTCTTTTGGGGTTATTACCCCTAGGTACAACTATTCTAGAGCCATATCCACTTACAGTATCCATACAGGGATATATTTTATTGGAAATAACTTACTCTATACTAAAATTCAGGGATGTTTTCCTATGTTTATTATTATCCCTAATGCTTTCACTAGGGTTTTATAATCCTAATCCCAAAAATACTAGACTTTTCTCTAATACTAACTATGACAACCTGTATTTTAATACACTTTATTTCGTGATTTATTACATAAAGATACACTTAATACAACCCCATAAGATCATGAGGCCTAGTGTCTTTGTGAAATTAGGTTCATAACATAATAACTTTAATAGGGATGCAATAAAATTATTTAAAAATCATTTAATGTGCCCTTAAAATCCATTTCTCTTCTAAAAATGCATGGGATAACCTGAGGATGTACATAAAAAATGGGTGAGATATAAATCTTGATAAGGGAATAATTAAAGAATAACATGATTAAATTAATACATATGACTCAATAGGAATATCGAGGTAACATAAGAGTGGTAAGAATCATTAACTTGAACATCTAATCATGATATAAGATGATAACATAAAGGCGACATGGGAATGTTGAAACAACATAAAACATGACATCATAAGAATAAGTCAAAACTAACCTCCAAGATATCATAATATAATGTACTTAAGATAACCTCATATGCACCATAAATGGTATCTCATGAGATAAAAATGTTACCCAATTCATTGGAGGGATATTTAATTCCAATCCCACCCAATACTTTCATATCATGTACATGCATAAGTATGCCACATATATCATACAACACAAGGATATATTTAATCACTTTTAATACCATGATTAAATAGTGTGGTTGAAATACATGGAAGTCCCCAGTAAATTAAGGATAGGTACATCTAGGTGAATACCCTTGAGTGTAAATTTGGATGGGTATTCACTACACAAATGTTTGTCATGGAAAATTGCAGGATAATTTTGGAAGCATAATGGGGTTACATCAGGATTCATATAAGGGTTTAATGAGAGTGAAAGGGGTCTATCATCACTTGTATATCATAAGGGAATTAATAGTGGTGTGTAATAACATATCCCAACATGAATAATTAGAAATAAAAAATGGATATTATAAATAAGGTGCTTTGATAAAGAGAAGAATGAGAGGATCCCTTACCTTGAGAGGGTGCTTATGAAAGATTGGGAGGAGATTGTTAAGATATTGTGGACACCTTGTGAGATCTATAGATAGTTAAGGTGAGAGTAACTTAGTTATAAAATGGTTTTGAGTAAATATTAATGAGATGTTGGGAGGGTTTTGCAACAAAGAGAGGGGAATTCTTTATTAATTTCTAAACTTAGCTTTTGGACTCTATATGATAAATTAATCCAAACCACAAACCATACAATGGTTTTTACCCATGGTTTCTAAAAATTTGGAGTGTTTTTAATTAATTTATAATTATAATAATATAACTCATTAAAATAATACCATTAGTTATTTGTAAGTGGGTCATGTTTATAAAGAATTCATTTTAAAACCTAAAAATATAATATAGGTTTTGGAGGATTAATTAAGGGTTTATAAACTTAATCAAATAACCTAAAAACAAATTATTTTAAATAAAAAACATAATTTTTGTCATGGATACTCTTTATAGTATTTATTATATTAATTTTGGTCTTTCATGATGTCATAATGCATACTATATATTTATACTGTATTTAATTTTTACCCAAAAAAATCAATTGTCACATAAAATTATGAAAAATCACCATTGGATAATTTTGAAATGATAATTTCAAAATTAAATATCAAAATAATTATATAAATATGAGAATTTTCATTTTTAATTAAAAATCCTCAATTATTTAAAAAAATAATTGGTTTTTACGATGATAACAGTTTTCTGGACCTTAAAAATTATAATTGACTTTATAAAATTATATTAACTTTTATATTTAAAATAAATGTTATTTAATAAGAATATTTTATTAAAATAACATTTATTTCAAAATTATTTAATTCATTAAAAAAATTGATTAAAACTATATATTTACTAAAAATACAATTTGTGTTTCATCATATCAAAATCTAATTTTTATCAAACTCATTATTTAATAATTTATAAAGTAATAATGAAAAGGATAAATATAATAATTATTTTATTAAAATATAAAATATAAAAATTTATACTGTAAGGTTTTGAATACACAACCCCCTATTACACTGGCATATTCCCTAAGGGTAAAGTGTGTGATGGTGACACTTTCTTAGAGTGGTTTGGAGAACATCATTTGGATTGTGATCTCGATAAGCTTGAACTTATCCCATAAATAGTTTCACTCATGATTTAGTTGTTTAAGCTCAACTAGGTATTGTTCATGGGAAAATCCCAATGATTCCATCACCCTCATAAGCTTCGATAAATGGGATTCATAGGGTACGATCCTACTAGATGAGATCATCGCTTCTTTTGTCTGTGTTAACTGAACTTTATCATAACCCTTAATATATACCAATCTTAGAGGTCATTATAAAATGGATATATTATCGATGTTTTTATTTAGATCTTGTTGTGTGGGTTGGTTTATAACTTAGAGAAATTGTTTCTGAGTGCCTCAAGTTTGTCTCTCAGTCCAGGAAATCTAGTATTGATGTGGCGACAGCCAATATATCCATACACTGGGACTCTGACTACTTTCTTGTCAATTTGAAATGTCGAGGCATTGGTTGTTGGGAAACCAATGGTACATGAATCTCATAGGATTAAATTTAATTTCATTATCGATTCAAATCCACATATATATACTCTACTAAAAATGGTAATTATTGTTATCTTTTAGGATGTCTCTATGACAACAGCCAACTAGGATACTGATACAAGATCATGATGATGATCAGTTGAGCAATGAGGCCTCATTTCAGGGACCCACTCATTACGTGTTTCCTCTAGGTAGGTATACATCCATGCTACCACCTGTTGAGTAGCACATGGATCCACCTCTAGTGGTTCAGGCAGATGATTGGTTGTGTGTTGGATAGTCGATAGACCCTATAGGATGGGAGGATGATGTGTGTAGCCTTAGTGTGTTATGAAAGTTCTAGTAATAAATACCATTGAGGTTTTATGGAGAGATAGACCCTAAATAAGCATAGGATTGGATCGGGGTATTGATATAAGTTTTCAGGCTTGTTCAAACCCCATCCAGACAGATAGTTACAGTTGAGGTAATCATTCTTCATAGAGTATCAGAGTGCTAGTGGATTTTAATTACCCATACTGATGATGAGGTGATTCTCACATGGTTAGACTTACAGCAACTATTCTGTGATGAGTATTACGCTTCAATATTGTGCTATGTGTGGATTTAGGAGCTTATTGAGATGCAACAGGGTGATATGTTAGTTGTTGAGTATATTGTAAGGTTTACCAACATCACATGTTACTCTATTGGTATGGTATAAGATAGATACTTTTTGGCATAGAGTTTTAAGCAAGGCCTTCTAGATACATTTGTGCTAGCATGGTCTCATTGTGCATTCCCACTTATGCTGGAGTGTTGAAGCAGTCTCTATTTACAGAGATCTTCCTAGAAGAGGGATTTAGGATGGTTAGAACTAGTAGTGGACATCATGGGGCTGAGTCATCTACAATAGCTAGCTAGAATCCATTTTCAAGTTCAGGTGAAGGAGGCATACTCATGCCTAAACTCAAACACATGGATCTATAGTGCAGGATTAACATAGAGGATCCAGTCATCTCATGGAGGGGTAATGTTATACTTGTGATGGGATAGGCCACATGGATTATGATTTCCCAACCCAAATTTCTAAGGAAGGTAGATAGGCAGTGGATGGACCTCCATGATAGAGGTAGTATCATGATCAGGGATCTCCCAAGCATGGTTAGGGCAGTCCCCAAAGAGACATTTCTAATAGAGAAGTAGGTAGAGCTCCATGTGTAGAAGATTATGGTGGAGGAAAATGCTATAAACTACTTCCACCACCACCACCAAGTGTCCCACTCTAGGCCTAGAGGGATAGTAGTATAGGGCATAGGCAGTGGCAAGATATAGATGGATATGATCAGGCTGTTCATGATATGATTCAAGATATTATCTGTGAATTTTCTAATCTATATTTAGAACTTGTAGACACAAGTGTAAGTTATTAATTTATCACCTTATCCCTAATGTGAGAGATAGAGATACCAATTTATTCTTTAGCCTAGAAGTTATGGCTAGAGGTTCCTATAGGGATTGATTCTTCAATATCACACATATGTTAGTAGTGTGAGTTGGTACTCAGTGGAGATAGTTTCTCAGTTTACCTCTTGGTAATAATGATGAAACCTTATGACATCATCTTGGGCATGTAATAGTTGTCTATGGTGTGTTCTTGGATATATTTTCATTGTAGGAGAGTCAGATTCCTTTGTACAAATGAGGCGAGATCCTACTTTATGGGTGAGAGAGATCTTATGGTTGAGTAAGTGGGGTTTATGAGAAAGAATATGTAACCTATCACCCATAAATTTCTGAGTTTATCCCTTGGAGTAGTGGTCTCTTCATACATTTAGCTTCTAGAGGTAGTGGAGGATTATATGGATGTCTTTCCTGAAGATGTTTTGAGACTACCTATGAGAGGGGATATTGACTTATTCATCGAATTTCACCCCAATACCACATTCATATCCTCTGTGGCATATCGTATAGCCCTCACTAATCTCCAAGATATGAGGGTGCAGTTGGAAGACATTAGAGAGAAAGTTTTTATCAAACCCAGTGTGTCTCCCTAGGTGTATCTGGTTTTATTCATGAAAAAGGCAGATGGGAGTTTGAGGATTTTCATGGAATTTCATCACATGAATTGGGTAACAATAAATAAAAAATGCTCCTTGACAAGGATTAATTACTTTTTCAACCATTTAAAAGGTGGGAGTTGGTTCTCAAAGATCTATCTTGGGTTTGGTTACCATAAATTGAGGGTTTGTGAGGATGATATTCCAAAGATGACATTCTAGTATCGCTATACACACTATTAGTTTCTAGTGATGTCATTCAGTGTGACGAATTCCCATATTGTGTTCATGGATCTTATGAACTAGATATTCCATCCATACTTACACTAATTTTTATTTGTATTTATTGACGAAATTATCATATAATATACATAAAATGAGGATGATTCAGAGCATTTGAGGATGGTCCTAAACTTACTCCAAGAGAACCAGCTTTATAGTAAGGTCTTGAAATGTCAGTTTTGGATATTATAGGTTCACTTTATGGGTAATGTCATATATAATCATTATTTATTTGTGAACTCAATGAATATTTATGCATTTATTATTTAGGAACCACCCAATAGTGTGCTGGAGATGGGGAGTTTCCTTAGTTTAGTGTTGTATTGCAAGAGGTTCATGATATAATTTTCTAGGATAACATCCCATTTGACTGCCTTGATGAAAAAAGGGAATTTTTTTACCTAGATTATGTAGTATTAGAGATCCTTCGTGGATATAAAGAGTATTTTGACCCATCCTCCTATTTTGAGACTACCAAAGGAGATAATTGAGTACGTGGTATTTTTGTAATGCCTCTAGAGCTGGGATCATATGCATGTTGATGTGGAGTTAGGTAGTGATAACTTATGGGTCGAGGTAGTTAAGTCCCCATGAGAAAAATTATGTGACCCATAACTTGGTGCTGGAATTAGTAGTCCTCGCCCTAACTATGTGAAGGCATTATCTTCTGGGTGAGCATTTTTTGTTTACTCAAACCACTAAAGTCTTAGGTACACATTCACTTCAAGATATCTAAACCTAAGATAGAGGGATTGGTTGGAGTTAATACAATATTATTACTTCTAGATAATCTATACTCAATGTAAGGAAAATATGGTGGATGGTTCCCTTAGTAGAAAATCTAATTTCTTCTTGGTGGAGGAGGCATCAAAACAATCGGCCTCCTTACAGCTAACCCTAGTAGAGGAGAGAGGTGTATCTTATCTTCATTCAATGGTGGTGACTCCACCACTTCATCAGTGTATGAGGGAGGACTAGTTGGGATACATAAAATGTGAGGTTCTACGTGAAGATATATCCTCAAAACATGCACTGGATAAATTTTCTAAAGGAGGAGAGTGCGTTATCCTTTTCTAGGGATAAATGGTAGTTTTGATCATGTTGTGTGAGGAGGTATTAAGGGGGTTTTATAATTCCTCATGGGTGGTACATATGGGTGTGGAAAATATATACAAGGACCTTGAATGGTATTTCTTGTGGGATGACATGAGGTGGATCCTCACCGAATTTGTTTCTCAGTGTCTCACATGTTAACAGATAAAGGCCAAACATCATGTTCCATCAGATTTTAATCAACCTATTGAGATCCCAGAATGGAAATGGAATGTCATTTGAATGGATTTTGTGATGGGGATTCCATGTATAGTTCAATTCCATAACATAATCTGGGTTTTGGTTGACTGAATTACCAAGTCAGTACACTTTATTTTCATTTAATAGTAGATTTTCATTGAAAGTTTAAGGTAGTTATATGTGAGGGAGATCATTCGGCTTCATGGGGTATCCATGAATATTATCTTCAACCATGATTATTGGTTCAAGTCATGATTTTGTATGGGTTTGTAGGATTATTTCAAGACCCAATTACGGATGAGTATAGTATTTCACCCCCATATGGATAGGTAGACCGAGCGGACTATCTAAGTGTTAGAGGATATGTTGAGATCCTATGTATTGGATTTCTACTAGATCTTGGAGGATCACTTTCCCTTAGATTATTTTTCTTATAATAATAGATATAACTCTACTATCAACATGGAACCTTTCAAGTCACTATACAGGAGACCATGTATGTCTCCCTAGTGTTGGGAAGATATTGGTGAGACACCTATTGTTGGGCCAGAGATGGTGCAGACAAAAATAGATAAAGTTCAAGTGATCCGTGAGTGTAATAAGATATCCTAGAGCTGATATAAATCTTATGTGGATTTATATCATTGGCCTTTATATTTTTAAAAGGTAAACCATGTTTTCCTGAGTGTCTCCCCACGATGAGGATTAAGGATATTTGGTTATGGAATCAATATATCCCCAAGGTTCATCAGGTCATTCAAAATCCTACATAGGGTTGTCAAGGTTTCTTAACACTTGGACTTTCCCTCATAGTGATAACATGTTCATGATGTCTTCCATGTGCCTCACCTGATGAGATATGTGCATGACTTGATTCATGTTATTGACTGGGGTGAGCTGGACATCATGGAAAGATCCACTATTTTAGAGTTCTTAGTGGTGATCAAGGACCGATAGGATATGATCCTATGTGAATGTACCATACCATTGGTTTGAGTGTGTTGGAAGAATGGATGCATATAGGAGAGCTCATGGGAGTGTGAGAGTCAAATGCAGACTCAATACCCCCACCTTTTTATATAGATTTTTCTTTTGGGGTAAAATCCTTAAAGGAGGGGAGAATGTAATGAATCTGATTTTTGTAGTTTGATCCTTTGAATATTTCTATATATATCTCTAGATTTTTCCTTTGAGTTGGAACTGTGTTTGAGTGTTATAGGACCTAAAAATTAATATATTAAAAATATTAATATATATTAAAATACATTCGCCCATATTTTTTGAATGAATGGTTCTATTATTGTTCAGGTACTCTAATGGAAAATATGATACCATAGTTATTTCTAAAATGTATGCTTTACCCTATACATGACATAAATTTGGTCTACATTAGGCATTCATTTAAGGGAGACCATTGGTGAATGTGTTAATTGAATTAATTAATTTACTAAAACACCCAAAACCCTAATCATCCTCTTCATAAGCCTCATTATGGAAAATAACCATGGTTATCCATGTAACCCTAGGATATTATATGAGCCAATGATGAGAGTCATGTATGGCCAGAAATGGATTAGGGAGTAGTGATTATTTTGAAAATGGATTGTCTTCACCAACACAGTTCATGGATCTCACCAATGATAAATACATGGACCCGTTCTTCATCAGCAATCAGTCCAACTCGAGGTATGGTATGTTATTTAAGAATTGATTTCTTATCTATTTTTTAGTGATTCCATCCTTTTCTATAACTCTATTTATTTATTTGTTATTTCTTGATTTATCACTTTTGATCACTGATTTCTTCATCAAAAAATGGAAAACAACCTAAAAATGTCCAAATTTGTACCTCAATTTGTTATTTCAGGCTTTTATCCCAAAATTCTTCATGTGATCATCATCATTGTTTCATTTGGATGATAGTTAGATAAATACCCAAAAACTGATCGTTGTGCAATCGATATTTAGTGCAATGGGTCGTTTTTGTGGTTTGGATATCGGGATTGAGAAAAAAAATTGAGGCATGATGTAGTAAGATGGGAGATCATGCATGAATTGGTGATCATTTTTAGGGTTTTCATACACGGTTTGGAGATGCGGTAGTGCAGTGTGAAGGGGATACTTGACAGATAGATTTGGGTGGATGTAATCCAACCACTGATGATGTTACAATTCGGTCAACCATAAATCCATGTTCTTTGATGGATTTAGTGGTGGAATCGAATATGGTTGTGATGCGGGTGAGATATGTGAAAACTTTGCGAGTTTCTGCAAAATCCTGATATACACGACATGCACTATAGAAGAACAAACACTATGTAGTCCCATCCAGCGGAAGCTATGGTTACACATGGAGATAAATATCGCATACCATGTATAACCCATACACATCATGTAACCCAGTGCTAGAAACTCAGTGTGTACCCCAAGAGTACATGGGCACAGCCAGGTACACGGGCACGACCAGGGTACACTGGTATGTACACGGCCAAAGTACTCAGGCATGTCCACATACATGGTCATGACCAGAGTACATGGAAATGGGCTAGTGTACATGGGCACAATCCATTGTATATGGTCATACCTAGGGTAGCCAAGACATGTCATGTACTTTTTTCCAAGGACTTCCAAATTGTTTATTTCCTTCTTCATGACTTGGATTTTGTCCCACGGGTAGCCTATCCTGAGCAATTTTTCATGTATGATATAATGGTGGACTTTATTTTTTCATTAGGGATATTTCATGAGGTGTTACGAGTGGGATGCTTCCTTTAGTAATGCTTGGTCAATGGAAGTGATTGGGTTTGATCACCAGGGATATGTCGAGTTCGGTATTGTCCTATCGCACTAGGTCATGGGTCCCCCATACTCTTTACATAGGTAGATTTGATAATCCTTCATACTACAATAGGGAATGGGTCATCTATATATGGATTGTTACTCCCCTGTCTTTGAGCTCAGGTGGTGAGTGGGTCCTCCACTTGAGTTATTTCTCCCTCGGCTGTGGAGCATAGTAGCAAGGATCAGGCATCTCCAATCAGATTTTGGTGATGTTGCGTGTGATGATGGTCATTAGAGATGGACCTTTATAGTTTTAAAAAGACACATCATTCTTAGTTGGATATAAATATGTAGATATCCTTTCTCTCTTCATTTGGGATTATTTTTTAGCATATCTTATGTTGGGTTTCTTTACCCTCTTAACTTATGGGTTGAGTTAACTATTGCGATTTATATTTTGGTTTTCAAGGAATCCTACCAAGTATGTATATACTCACCCTTTTATGGGATTCACCCACACATGTTGTATCTTATGAATATGGCTGGAATATTGACAATGACCTTGGTGGACCTGGTTTCAGTGGACCGTAGTGGTTCTTGATGCTGACTGTGTTTAGTGGTCATCCTTGGAGATTGTGAGTCGGTAACTCTTTAATCTTTTCCTTTATCTAGTGGTTATTAGGTTTGGACCTCATTTCTGGTTGGGTGTTTATTTTCCCCCTTTATAGTTTTTCTACTATACTGTTATACTTTGATTTGTTCCTAGAGGTTGTTTCATGCATGGTTCACACTCTATATGTTTAATATTTTATTATATATTTGCACTATTATATGGAGATGGTTGTGTGCATGAATATAGGTACTTAGGTTAAGGCCTACCATTTTAGTATTTCCTACTTAGTTCTTGTCACTATCCCCTGACCTATTGGAGATGGGCTTGGGGTTTCTCACTAGGCTTACTGCTATCTAGTTAGGGCCTGATGGTTTGGGTCATAAGAATCATATATTATAATATGATTATGATATGTGTATTTAATGCATGGATATTACCATGTCTACCTCATGGTTTTATTCAGTTTTAAATCAATGGGTTGATTTATTTATGTCTAAATATACATATAATAATCATTTGAAATATTTAAATGATTATAAAGCACCAACTAGTTATGCATTATAGTAATGCATGTCGACTGCCATGTGATGGAAGATAATGCTTGAATATCTTCATTAAATGAAGGGAGTCTATATAAAGGGATTTGATCCCCCTATCGAGGGATGGTGAAACAATTCTTCCAAGCTATACTTAAAGCTCTATCTTATCCCTTATTCACTATTTATCTTAATAGAGATGGTGAAAGCACACCTTTTATGTTCGGGGATCCTCTCATTATGAATAATGATCATAGTGGTTGATGTAATATTTGTGGAGGAGAGAGCCAATTAGATTTCACTGGGAGATTATGATTAAGAAAAATCCTTTTAGATCATCAAGCATGGAGCTTTCTACACTTAAGGTACACCTATTATATTATGTTCTTCATTTTTCATATTAGGTTGTCAATGATAGATCAAGAACTTTATGTGGTTTTCTTACATTTATTGGTCACATGATGATCCTTAAAAACCCATCACCTAATATATATTACACACAAAAAAAAAATTTACATTATATTTAGATAAAGGAATTAAGTAACTAAGATTGGAATAAATATATATACTATTATCATATTTATTATGCAATACTATAACAAATATAATCTAAATAAACCTATTTTCAATGAATCGGGAAGAATCATGACCTAATGGGGTCTTATTTCTCATTTGATACCTAGATAAAAATGAAACTAATTTCTAAAAAAATAGATAATGGACTCATAGCTTGATAATTTTATTTCAAAGAAGAATTAAATTAATAAATGAATCAATGGGGAAGATTTAGTGGGTTGGTTTAAGGATAATGAGGGGAGGTTATATAGGTAAGGGAGGAAATTAGGGATCATGGGGGAGGGGAGGCTACGGCCTAGGAATCTTAGGGGAAACTATACTGAATATTTTTTTAAATCATTGGTAAATATAACCTTATAAAAAAAATTTTAAAAAATTATTAGTTTAAGTTGTTGGTTTTGGATCTATACCAATAGTTTGTGTAAAATTTTGGTATAGGGATCTATATACCCATGGTTAAACTAAACCATGGGTATAGAGGTGTATTTATATCCCACATTTTTAGTGGTATTATACAAACACAAACACAAACATAGAGTTCATAATGAATTTATAATTTTCACCACTCAAAATGAATGGCCACATCCTTGGAATGATCTGGTAAAACCCATGATCACATAATCCACTAGTTTCAAAATGTCAGATACAATGAGTAGGTTTTATCCTTGTACCAATGATATAAAATATGTCTCTTGGATCTTGGAATTTACTTCATTGTGAACAATGATATGAAAATATAGAATATAAAAAAAAGAGGGTCTTTAACTATAGTAGACTTCCATCAAGTCATTTTTGTTATTCTTACTCTTATTATCTTAATTTTTCTTAGACTATACTTTTTATTATTCTTTTATACTTAATTATTTGTTCCAATTATTCTTATTTTTGTAATCTCTCTTTTATAAACCACAATTACACAATATCCTCTATCCTCTACCTCATTCAAATTTGAATTTCAAATTAATATTCCAACACACAACTTCCTCTTTAACTTCTCCCACTTATTTTTTAGATATAAGATCAAACCATATCATCCAGTCACCATAGATGTGTTTTAGGGACTTGAAGATTTGAGTTGAAGTAGACCCTAAATCTATAATTGAGCCACATCAGCAAAACACTTAAGTTTTTTACTTTGGCCTTCCTCACTACATGATTATATTCATTGTGGTGTGACCATGTTCTTCATGGTATAATCAAGGTACTTTTCAGTGTGATACAATAGTTATCCTATAATTTCTTCATAAATACCAGGTAGCCTAATGTGTGACTATATCTATTACATAATGGTTGTAAACTCATTATATTCCAAAGTAATACAAAAAAAAATCATATCCATATCACTATGGTGCGATTAAATTCTTCACAACATAACCATCTTCTTCATGGTTCAACCTTTTCTTGCTTATTCCAACTAACATTCCTTATCCATGTGATTTTCAGAATGACTTTATTATTCACGATGCAACCACTTATTCTATAAAAACAATATGAATATAAAAAATCATGGATTAGGCATTGCAACATGATCTCTATGTCATGAAAAACTAGTTCAAAAACATCATCGAGTTTAGACTTCAATCATGGCATGAGCAACACCATTGAAACATGACTAACCCTAACTCAACAAAATTTAATCTTATATAGAGTTCATTATGGTGTGATGGATTTTATTATTGTGTGATCTTTTTTAAAACATCAAAACTCATCCAAAACTCCATCTTTTTATCTCAAAACTCCTTCCATTATCTTTCAAACTTCTAAAACAACTTCATATCAGCTAAAACACATGACTCACTTGAGATTGAATATGATTTATATAATGAAAAAATCATTGAAAATAAAAGAAAATACCAAATCATGAACCATATACACTTCAAAATAACTTCATTTCAATAATATCCCCTATTCACAAAAACCTTCTCTTGTGGTTCCTTCATCATCTCAACAATATACTCAAACTTATTAGTCTCAATATATTGAAATAAGTGAGACTACATTGACCAATAACACGTGGATGTTTAAAGAGATAATAAGTACATTCCATGTTTAAATTAATCTAAGTATTAGTAATTTTTAGACCATTGAGAATATTAAGAAAACCATATGTTTAGAGTGTAAATTTAATGATTCAATTAAGAAAGTACTATGGGGTGATCTATTCATAAATATTTGTTGTATAATTTTTTATATAAAGGATTAAAGAAAACTAGAAACATATATCAATAAAAATTTAAGAACAGATAAATAGAGTGTTTTATTGTTTGTGTTTTATAGTTTATTTACTATAATTATCATTTAATAAAAACACATTATTTTTTACCCAAGTATTCATCATTCTACACCAACATTAAAGGGTTTAGGATCACTACCACATTCCAAAAACCACATATTCTATTTTCTCTAGTTTCACTATTTTTATCTTTCATAGTAATGTAATTGTTTAAGTGTTATAAATTGTTAATAAAGTTATAAAACCAACTCACACATGGGTTATACCTCCATTAAAAGGTTAATTTTAGCTATGAATACCTTAACAAAAAAAAGGGTCGCATATTGTGACTTTATCTTGGTAAAAGGAAAGTTTGGTTATACCTCCACTTCAAAAGGTAGGGAAATAGGTTAAGATTGATTGTATGTAAAACTTATGGTAATGTTGTTGGAACCAAGGTTTTTATTTTCTTAAAATATAGTATGGTTTGTGTTTTTTTTCAATCCTCTAATGTATGATCAATAATATTATAAGAAAAGGGATCATACAGTTCAAGCCATTATCAGTATTGAAGGTGGCAGAGTTTCCTAGTATTTGCTAAATTTTTGGGCTCAAAATAGGAAGTTTGGTGTTGGAAAACAAATGTTTTAACATAGGAGTGAGTTAATGGTATGCAAAAAGAAAAAGAAAATTGGAAAAATAAGGGAACCATGTACCTTGGAATATGGACCACATTCCATGTTCCGAGAATGGTTCGCAGCCGCGTACCTGGCAGTGGGAACTGTATGTGGAGCGGTGCGTAGAACCGAAAACGGTTTGCAGTGACGATTCATGGTGAAGGTGTGTGGTACGTAAAATGTTGAAGTTTTATGGGATTTTTTCATTTTTCAAAATAGGAGAGGTATGCGTTGTAGTCTAATAGTACATGGATGGAGTTCAATATACAATGAAGATTGTCCCACATTTAAAATTTGGGTAAATTGGATTAGTGAGATTTGTAGAGTTATGTGCCTATATAAGGAGCAGTAATCCCCTTCATTAGACAGGGGGATTAGAGATTAAAATTTCAAGAATAAATCTAGTAAAGTATGAAGTGTTTAGAGGAGGAGAATATGGTACATAGAGAGAACCATCCACGTAAGGAAAACAGTCTGCTGAAGATAGTGAAGTTCGTGGAGGAAGCTCTCGCAGTATGCGGTGAAGTAAGGCAGCACGCAGAGCAGGGCGGTACATGGAGAAGCTAAGAAGTATGTGGAACATGAAAGTTTGTGAAGGATCTGAATGGTATGTGGAAACAATAGTGGTACACAGAGGAGGTGGTCCACGAACTATACCCAGAACACAGTACGCAGAACACCCAAGGAAGCCTGAAAATTGGCCAAATTAGTTTTTGAAATTAATTTCCATAACCTATCAGTGTAAAATAAAATAAATTACATCTATGGGTGATTACAGGACTTCAATAGATCATCCATTTATAGTTTAGGATGCATAATTTAATGCTAAAACATTGAAGTGACCTTCAAGTCGATAAACTGGGTGAATATTCTTCCAACACAGTGAGCAAGGGGGGGTCATCGAAAGTGATCTGAGGGACACAGTGTGTTATCCCTAAACCCTTATAAAGGTGGTCCACCTAGGACAGAGTGACTATTCCCAAACCCTTTTATTCCACAACTTGAGAATATTAGTGTTTTTTGGTACGACTGACACACTATCGGTGTATACTCCTTGGATGTAGCCCTTAGTGGTGAACGAAGTAAAATTGTTGTGTCATTTCTTTTCATGTGATTGTTTGTTTTCTTCACTTCCTCTTCAGATAGGTTTAATAGATTCCAACCAATGTGGGAACAAGATCCATCTAGTTTAAAAGAAAAAGTTTACACCCTGATTCATCCCTCCCCTCTCAGGGTGTTTTAGGGTCCTTTATATGTATTCACCTATTGTAAAAGGAATTTATTTATCAGGTTTTCATTCCTAGAAAAAGTGAGTTCTGGTGTATATACATACTCTTGGGTTTAGGGTGTAAAGATTATATGTAGGATCATTTTAATCGAACTAATATAAAATCTCTTATTTTCATCTTATTTTTTACTTTATTGCATACTCTTTATACACCCACTACACTAATCTAGATGTGTTGAATTTTTATATCTAATATACACTTAATTTTTCTTATTTTTTTAATTACTCTGGTATTTTTGAGATTTAAAATTCACCTCCCTCTTATCATAGTCATCACTATTGTGTGGGACCTAACATGTTTATCATTTTTTACAACCTTGCTGGGATTTACAGCTCACCCCATATTTGATTTATATCCTTAGGATATACTTAAAATATGTATGAATTAAATCCATTATGCATGTGATAAATTTTTCCACGTTATAAGTGACGATATGGGTATATCTCAAGGCATGTTATAAGATATCACACCACTTCCTTCAGCTAATCATAAGGAATGATTTGGGTATATTGTAATGCATGGAATCATGTTGTATGATTCATATAGAATCTCTACAATTAATTGGGTATTCAAATGAAATAATTATCATTTGGATGATCTTATATAAGGTCTATTATTTACTATTAATGATTCATAAGATGAAACATTGGGAGGATCAACATGCATTCATATGATAAATGTATTAAAGGTAAAAGTTTTAACTCATATGTTATTTAACGTGTGAGTTAATGAATGGTCATTTGGGTGCATCCTCGAAGGCTATATAAGGAGTATTAACAATTGAGATGGTGTATGTGATATTTTCCAAGCCTTGGTTGATTCTCTCATTCCATAATATCTCTACTTATTCCTCATTTCCTATGATAGGTATTAGCATACCATGGAGAGGAGTGTTGTGTGTTAGGTTTTAGAGGGATGTTTAGAATCCTAAACATAAAATAAGAATAAATCTAAGACACCATCAATCCTAGAATATATTTATAAATTTTTCATGAATAATAAAACAAAGAATAATAATGGTGAACCATTCACCATGTTGGAATGGATAGTCAAATTTTTTCATAGGTGCTTAATCAAGATCACTGATAAGTAGGTAAAATAATCCTTCCTTTAGAGGTATAAATGAATCATGGAAATAACCCAATGATCGAGTAAGATCTCTCTCAATCCATGGTCTACTAAAACCTTGGGTTAAAATATGGGAGTAATTGAGAGTTATAGAGTTTTATCCTTAAGAGTTTCTGTGTTGGATATCGACCCTTATGTCTAAGGATTGATCCTGCTTATATATCCAACCAAATACCATCTTTGGAATTAAAAGTTTTAGTTATATTGATGCGGTGTTTCAAAAATTATCAAATTTTACAACTTTTATAACATATATATCATCTCCCATAATAATTATTTAATGTTTAAACTATTATTCTAGACATTCAAACTCTTTTAATCATCATATTATGATGATTCTAGCTAATGTATGATAGCTTGAATGGTAGAATAAGATCAAACCTTGTGATATCACATAATACGTATGATGCATGCATAGTACTGCAGCATGGTGACTGTAACACCCCGAGATTTTATGAAAAATATTCTTTTTAATTTCATTAATGTCTTGTGTTATACGCTACACCAAAAGGAGCTTGCACAACACGCATCCTTGACTTGCCTTTCATTACATGCAATCGCGACCTTCCTTGATAGCGTGTGTAGTACGCAATACTGAGTTTTACTAAACAACGATATGCTATTGAAATATTATTAAAATTAGCCGTTATGAATAGTAATAACCACTTTTTGAAATTTTGTAAATTTTATTTTTCAAAATGGATTTCATTTTTGGATTCGGAATATCGAAATTAGCTTAGGGTGAAATTTTGGTAATTTTTGGATAACTTTCATATTTTGATGAATAGTGGAAATTACTAAATTTTAATTAAAAACAACTTTTTCAATCGAAATAATTAATAGTTATAAATTATTAATTTTAGTGGTTTTAAAGTATATTTAGAATATATTTTTACAATTTAATACAATGATGGTCATTGGATGTAATTTCACATTTAAACCCGTTATAAACAAGTTTCAATCTTTTGATAGTTATTATCTCTTAAAAACACGCTATTTGTTTTGACGACGGGAATTAATTTTTAAATTAGTTAATGCAACTGATATGTTTTGAATTTGGTAAAATAGAAATCATTTTTGAGTTCATAATATCAAATATAGCTTAGGCCTAATTTTTGGTATTTTTCTGAAAACTTTCAATTTTTGATGAATAGTGAAACCACTAAGTGGTAGTTAAAAAAACTGAATTTTTCATAAAACTTAATTTTACCGCTTCTGTGAGTGGAATTTCAAAAATCCGAGAGACACGGTTGATGTTAGTAAGTAAAATGTGGTTCAATGAGATGAAAATAATTTTTGGTGAATAGTAACTTTTTACTTTTATTTACCACGGTTAAAAGTAAATAGGGTAATTAAGGGTAAAAATGATATTATTATTACCCTAACACATGTCCAAATTCTATTGGATAAGTGTAATTCGACCAAAAACAAGCTTAGGAATAAAATATGACCATTTAGGCCAACTTGGATTAGATTAGGACATTATTATTATTTAATTCAAAGAAGAGTTAAAAGAGTTAAAATCAAAGTTTATTTACTAAAACATTTTTAATATAGGGTTATACATAAGATAAATTCGATTTTAAATATTCACTAGAAATCTAAAACGATTTCCTACATAATGGTATTTTATTTGTAATTTTTAGACATTAAATAATTTAATTTATTTATGACACAACGATGATGCAGTAATTATCTTATTAATGAAATATTGACATAATTGATGTTATAAATACCCAAATAAATATAATTTGAGACTTTTTATGAATTCGACTAATTTTCTAGGTTAATATGACATGTTAGTATTGATTTAATTAACTTTATTAGAACTTATCATTCTGTTATGAGTTTCACAAAAATCAATTACTAAATAGTATCAAAATTGACATAAAATAGTTTTTAAAACAAATATTATATTATTAATTGTTATTTTATTCCTAAAAATATAAGGTTCGGCCAAATGACTTAGATAAGGTTATATATATTAATAATAAACAACTTGGGGTTCGTTTAGCTTCTTATAGTAAGTTTATTAACCTTGTAGTGTAAGAACACAAGAAGACACGGTAAAAGTAAAATTATTTAACTTAATGTTAAATCTAAATGATAAGGTTAAAATAGGAACCTACACTTGTCTAAATTCTATTGGATGAGAGGATTTCGACCCATCCCCACCTTAGCTTCGAAATATATCAATTTGGAGCTATTTAAAACCGAACTTTACTTTATAATAAAATAATATTTTTAGTTATTCCAAAGGTGCCCCTCTCCTCCCTTATAAAAGGGCACCTCCTCCCTCTCTTCCTCACACAACTTTGAGCCTTCAAGCTCGGCCAACCCCTGCCAAATTCTCTTCTCCACTTCCCTAGAAACATCCTAGAGGTTATGGTCTTATTCAAAGACCCATTTTAGTGCCCTAAAAGGAGGTCTCAAAGAAGCACTTCAAAGAAGAGGTAATGAGGTTCGGACACTTATGAAGCAAATCGGACTTAAGGTAAGGGAAAATATCACAATCTAATTTTATCCGAGATTGTTTATACTTTGGTATTTAATGGGGTGTATTTTATCATCCACATCCATGTTTCCTCAATATGTAATGTTATTTCCATCCACCTAAAATTGTTTGAATCCAATTATACCCTTCGGTGAGTTTTTATTAAAGGATATGAAAGGAATCTTTTGTCGTTGTTCGTACGAGGTACTTTTTGAATTTTCCGACAAAAGTATGAAGAATGTTTTTCTAACTTATACGGCATGAATGTATTTTTAAAACATTATTTCCAAGAAGCTTCCTTTAAAAGTTTTCAAGTTTATTTTTAATCAACTTCTTTTAGTTTAAAGTTGTATGACATGTTAAGAAAGGAAAAATGTTTTTGAAGAAGAAAGGATATTTTCCTCAAGAATGGAGTTCAAGTGTTTTATCAAAATTATTTTCCATATAAGATAATAAAGGGTTCTGTTTTTATCCCTATTATTACATTGATTTGATTATGTTGTGATGGAATTATTTTTATGAATTCCTTTATCTTATATGAATTGTTTTATGATGTCATGATGTTTAAGATTCTCATTTGTATTACATGGGTTATGCAATGATGTATGATTTATGATTTTGTGGCACACATAATAAGGGTATAATTATGAGATGGGTGGGACCTATATCTCCCTCCAATGCATTGGGTAAAGATTTTATATCTCATGAGATAGACATGGCTGGAACGGTAGGTTATACCGGTTCAGTAAAACAGGACTGAAACGAGGGTTACTCGGTTCAGAAAGGGACTTTGTCCACTAAGATAGTCTTGGAAATGAGTCTTGACTAACAAGAAATGATTCTCTATGATTATGTGTGTATGCCACAAAGTTTCATGTTTTAAGTTATGATTATTGTGATTACATTTCACTGCCATGACTTATCCCATGTTATGAAATTATGCTCTCTTTTGCAGGTTAAGATTTCCAAAATGTTATGTTCTTATGAATATGATGTGATTGATATTTCTTTTGTTTACCCTTACTGAGCATTTGAGCTCACCCTTTTATGTTTTCTTTTCCCCAGGATATAAAGAAAGGTTTTAGGTAAAAAAAAGGAAGATCTTTATGGGAGATGTTGAAGATCTTTCACCACGATTAGAAGATTATATTCCGAGTTTCCAAAACACTAAACTATTACGATCCTTGTGTGTGTGTTTTTGTTATGTACTAAGTATTCCGCAAAAGTAATGTAATGTCCATGTACGTCTAGCTTCGGGTCTCTACAGTTGGTATCAGAGGAAAGGTTTAGTCAACCTTTGGAAACTAGGATGCGAAAACGTTAGTGAGATCCCTAGAGATATTTCTAAGGTATGTCTAGGGATGTCCCTAAGGTTAAGTAGACGTATAGGTTATAGTACTAGAATTACGCTAACGATCATAGAATTAAACCTAAGATGTTATATATTGAAGGTACTCCCCCTTTATTATGTTGTTTTCCCTAGCATGATTTTTGCCTCTCACACTATTCTTTTTGGGTTTTAGATGATGGCTGGAACCCGAAGGAACCGTGTTGATCAATGCAATGGACAATGCAATGATTGTCCTCCTGAACAAACAAATGTTATGGGAGATGGAGTGAAAAATCTTATTTCTATACTTACACAAGCTATGAATCATTCTGGACTTCCAAATGAGCAGAGAAGGGAACAATATTCTATTGAGTCCTTCATGAGGCAACATCCACCTTCTTTCAGTGGGTCTTCCGATCCACTTATTGCTGAACAATGGATTAGTACCACTGAAAAGATATTTTTAGTTCTTCAATGTTCTGAACATGATAAAGTCATATTAGCAGTATATCGTTTGGAAGGTGAAGCTGATCAATGGTGGAATCTTATCAAGAATATGAGGCCAAGAGATGAAATTGAGTCCATGGAATGGGACGAGTTCAAGAACTTATTTTTCAATAATTACTTCCCTCGTATTCTTCGAACAAAGATGGAGAAGGAGTTTCTTGAACTAAAGCAAAAGGATGATGAATCTGTTGGTATATACGAAGCAAATTTTACAAGACTTGAAAGGTATGCATCTGGCATTATCATCCAACCTGAAAGTAAAGTTGATCGATTTTTCAGTGGATTAAAACCAAGTCTTCGAAGGGCATTAGCTATAAGAGACTTCAGTAGCTATGAAGAAATTGTGCGTTGTGCTATCAAGGTAGAAATGGAAGTTGGTGTTACATATCCATCTCATGGTTTTGACAAGAAACGAAAGATGGAGTTTAAGGAGAAATCTCAGAATAATGGTGAAAAGAAGATGAATGTTTCCTTATGATCAAAGTGTGGAAAGAAGCATGGTGGAGATTGTCTTAAAGGGACTAGAAAATGTTTTAAGTGTGGAAAAGAAGGTCATCGAGCAGCTGAGTTTCGAGGTAATGGAAAAAGGGTTTCTAATGATGTGAATAAAGCAAACACTGCAGAGAACGCACCACCAACACTTCAATGCTTCAAGTGTAAGGAAATGGGGCATTATGCTAATAAATGCCCTAATCCAAGGGTTAGTGATGATCAACATGAGCAACCACTTAAGGCAAAGGACAAAGGGAAGTCACATGCGATCACTATTGGCGATGTTGAATATGACAACGATGTGGTGGAATGATTAAGTGTTTATGTAATGGGATTCCAAAATAATGTTGTATCATGGAGTATTGGAATATTTATGTATTGGTCTAATGTGGTATTCAAAGTGATTGAGATATTTTTGGAAATAAGATGATATGCGCATAATGAAGGGAAAACGAGAAAATGAAATGTTTAACAATATTCATGAGCTCATGATTGATATAAGGACTAAGTGATATCATGGTTTGAGTATATAGAATTTTGAGGATTTTGGTATGTGGAAAGTGTTAACTTTTAACTGCATTCATGTTTTCACTAAGGTTCAATGGGTATTCATTCTTTAAGAGAATACATGATTAATGTATTCACATGTTTGTAATTTGACCAACAAGACATATCTTATGATATATGGGGATCAACGATGGTATTAAATCTCTGGTAATCGTTTTCACTATATTATGAGAGTGGACTGCAGTATTATGGATAAGACTAAACATTGGAATGGATTATGTTAGACATAAGTTAGTATTGTTTAAGGATAGAATTTTTTTCGATATTATTGATGGGATATTATAGTAATATAGTTTTAGAAAATGGACAACCTGCAGGACGGGCGACAACCCATCGCTTCAGACAAGGATGTGGGAATCGAACCCACAACCGAAGTGCGACTGGCATTTATCGCCTACCACTGGCCTACAGGAAGTCCCTGGTTAGTACAAACTAGTTTTATTTTATTAATTGATATGATATATGAAGTATAAGTTCATTTTTGGAACCATATACGATTAACCATAAGATGGACTTATAACTTTTGCTAACCTTTTGTTTGAAAGAGATGGAATGACCCATCATTATATCACATGATCTACTAACACATCATGAATGACAAATTCAACTTCATTTCTTTAAGAGATGAATTGGAAATTTTCCAAAGAACGACAAACGGTGAGACTATACCAAAATCACGAAATTATTTATTCTAATTATAAATTTCATCTACTTTAGGGAAATGATCTTGAAAACCAAAAATGTTGTCCTAGTGCTCTTATATCTGATGAATCAGATGGTACCTTAGATCGTCACAAATTTATGGCTTTGTGATTGATGGCTTTTCCATAGCCATGTTCTCTAACACTCTCCATCAGAACATGATGGTTAGATTTCTCTTCCATATCCATATTTTCACCTATGTGGAAACCCAGTGATTAGTTTATTTGGGTAACCGTTACGTTTAATACTTTTGTTTTTAAAGATTGGTTTTGGTGTTCCTTTTTATGATGTGGTTTTTAATTAAAGAAACTTTCTAATAGTAAACCATTTATAACTCTGACGAATTTCGAGGGCGAAATTCATTTTAAGGGGGGTAGAATGTAACACCCCGAGATTTTATGAAAAATATTCTTTTTAATTTCATTAATGTCTTTTGTTGTACGCTACACCAAAAGGAGCTTGCACAACACGCATCCTTTATTTTCCTTTCATTACACGCAATCGCGGCCTTCCTTGATAGCTTGTGTAGTACGCAATACCGAGTTTTACTAAACAACGATATGCTATTAAAATATTATTAAAACTAGCCGTTATGAATAGTAATAACCACTTCTTGAAATTTTGTAAATTTTATTTTTCAAAATGGATTTTATTTTTGGATTCGGAATATCGAAATTAGCTTAGGGTGAAATTTTGGTAATTTTCGGATAACTTTCATATTTTGATGAATAGTGGAAATTACTAAATTTTAATTAAAAACAACTTTTTCAATCGAAATAATTAATAATGATAAAATTATTAATTTTAGTGGTTTTAAAGTATATTTAGAATATATTTTTAAAATTTAATACAATGATGGTCATTGGATGTAATTTCACATTTAAACCCGTTATAAACAAGTTTCAATCTTTTGATAGTTATTATCTCTTAAAAACACGCTATTTGTTTTGACGACGGGAATTAATTTTTATATTAGTTAATGCAACTGATATGTTTTGAATTTGGTAAAATAGAAATCATTTTTGATTTCATAATATTAAATATAGCTTAGGCCTAATTTTTGGTATTTTTATGAAAACTTTCAATTTTTGATGAATAGTGAAACCACTAAGTGGTAGTTAAAAAAACTGAATTTTTCATAAAACTTAATTTTACCGCTTCTGTGAGTGGAATTTCAAAAATACGAGAGACACGGTTGATGTCAGTAAGTAAAATGTGGTTCAATGTGATTAAAATAATTTTTGGTGAATAGTAACTTTTTACTTTTATTTACCACGGTTAAAAGTAAATAGGGTAATTAAGGGTAAAAATGATATTATTATTACCCTAACACATGTCCAAATTCTATTGGATAAGTGTAATTAGACCAAAAACAATCTTAGGAATAAAATATGACAATTTAGGCCCACTTGGATTAGATTAGGACATTTATTATTATTTAATTCAAAGAAGAGTTAAAAGAGTTAAAATCAAAGTTTATTTACTAAAACATTTTTAATATAGGGTTATACATAAGCTCAATTCGATTTTAAATATTCACTAGAAAGATAAAAAGATTTCCTACATAATGGTATTTTATTTGTAATTTTTAGACATTAAATAATTTAATTTATTTATGACACAACGATGATGCAGTAATTATCTTATTAATGAAATATTGACATAATTGATGTTATAAATACCCAAATAAATATAATTTGAGACTTTTTATGAATTATACTAATTTTCTAGGTTAATATGACATTTTAGTATTGATTTAATTAACTTTTTTTGAACTTATCATTCTGTTATGAGTTTCACAAAAAATCAATTACTAAATAGTGTCAAAATTGACATAAAATAGTTTTTAAAACAAATATTATATTATTAATTGTTATTTTATTCCTAAAAATATAAGGTTAGTCTAAATGACTTAGATAAGGTTATATATATTAATAATAAACAACTTTGGGTTCGTTTGGCTTCTTATAGTAAGTTTATTAACCTTATAGTGTAAGAACACAAGAAGACACGGTAAAAGTAAAATTATTTAACTTAATGTTAAATCTAAATGATAAGGTTAAAATAGGAACCTAAACTTGTCTAAATTCTATTGGATGAGAGGATTTCGACCAATCCCCACCTTAGCTTCTAAATATTTCAATTTGGAGCTATTTAAAACCGAACTTGACTTTATAATAAAATAATATTTTTAGTTATTCCAAAGGTGCCCCTCTCCTCCCTTATAAAAGGGCACCTCCTCCCTCTCTTCCTCACACAACTTTGAGCCTTAAAGCTCATCCAACCCCTGCCAAATTCTCTTCTCAACTTCCCTAGAAACATCCTAGAGGTTCTGGTCTTCTTCAAAGACCCATTTTAGTGCCCTAAAAGGAGGTCTCAAAGAAGCACTTCAAAGAAGAGGTAATGAGGTTTGGACACTTACGAAGCAAATCGGACTTAAGGTAAGGGAAAATATCACAATATCATTTTATCCGAGATTGTTTATACTTTGGTATTTACTGGGGTGTATTTTATCATCCACATCCATGTTTCCTCAATATGTAATGTTATTTCCATCCACCTAAAATTGTTTGAATCCAATTATACCCTTCGGTGAGTTTTTATTAAAGGATATGAAAGGAATCTTTTGTAGTTTTTCGTACGAGGTACTTTTTGACTTTTCTGAAAAAAGTACGAAGAATGTTTTTTTTAACTTATACGGCATGAATGGATTTTTAAAACATTATTTCCAAGAAGCTTCCTTTAAAATTTTTCAAGTTTATTTTTAATCAACTTCTTTTAGTTTAAAGTTGTATGACATGTTAAGAAAGGAAAAATGTTTTTGAAGAAGAAAGGATATTTTCCTCAAGAATGGAGTTCAAGTGTTTTATCAAAATTATTTTCCATCTAAGATAATAAAGGGTTCTGTTTTTATCCCTATTATTACATTGATTTGATTATGTTGTGATGGAATTATTTTTATGAATTCCTTTATCTTATATGAATTGTTTTATGATGTCATGATGTTTAAGATTCCCATTTGTATTACATGGGTTATGAAATGATGTATGATTTATGATTTTGTGGCACACATAAGAAGGGTATCATTATGAGATGGGTGGGACCTATATCTCCCTCCAATGCATTGGGTAAAGATTTTATATCTCATGAGATAGATATGGCTGGAACGGTAGGTTATACCGGTTCAGTGAAACAGGACTGAAACGAGGGTTACTCGGTTCAGAAAGGGACTTTGTCCACTAAGATAGTCTTGGCAATGAGTCTTGACTAACAAGAAATGATTCTCTATGATTATGTGTGTATGCCACAAAGTTTCATGTTTTAAGTTATGATTATTGTGATTACATTTCACTGCCATGACTTATCCCATGTTATGAAATTATGCTCTCTTTTGCAGGTTAAGATTTCCAAAATGTTATGTTCTTATGAATATGATGTGATTGATATTTCTTTTGTTTACCCTTACTGAGCATTTGAGCTCACCCTTTTATGTTTTATTTTCCCCAGGATATAAAGAAAGGTTTTAGGTAAAAAAAAAGGAAGATCTTTATGGGAGATGTTGAAGATCTTTCACCACGATTAGAAGATTATATTTCGAGTTTCCAAAACACTAAACTATTACGATCCTTGTGTGTGTGTTTTTGTTATGTACTAAGTATTCCGCAAAATTAATGTAATGTCCATGTACATCTAGCTTCGGGTCTCTACAGTGACACTCACCATACCATGATGTATCTCAAGGTAGACCATGATGTTATCCAAACAATCATGTCATGGTGTTTCCATTAGTGAAAAACTCCATTAATATCTCACTTAAACTAGAGTCATATAGACTTAGCACACTTTCACTTTATGCCACATCATATATAATAAATTATGAAACCATGTCCAAAAATGCTTTTGGATATTTATAAAACTATTTTTGGACAAAATATAATTCATTTTCACTATATTTTATATTATATATAAAAACTTTTGAAACTCTATACAGAACGTATTCCAGATGTCCTCTAAAATACTTTTAGGGTAGCTCTCAAAGTTTTAGAAGATTTATCCAAATTTTCATGACCACAAAGTGTGTCCGCACATGACATTATAGAATTGAAAACAATTATGAATTCTCAAAACCATGAATGTAAGAAAAGAGTGTCCTCAAGAAAAGCATCAGTGCTACTCAAGGTATAAATGGATCTGGTGTGATCTATATCAAACACAAGTATCTATATACCTATAGAAAATAATTTCATCATATAAAGGAATTCATTTTCATATGATTCCTTTGTAAAATACATTTATTAGAAATAGGGAATGATGTATGTAAATCCCATATGGCCTACTCATATGTTCTTGATTCTCTGAGTATAGACTGGTCAAGTTGACGAATACATCACATGTCATTCATTTATCTAGGTAATTACATCACATTCCCATCATACATCTAAATAATTACATCATATGTACTAATAAGTATGGTCATACATTTGCTCAATTTTTCACAATCAAGAACTGGGATGTCATACCCATCATACAAGAGTAAAAATATCATCTTGGTTAAGCTATAACCAATGATATGATCGGAAATATACACCACCACCTCTTAATTTTCTAAGCATTAAGTATTGTGTAAGAAAGGTATAAAAGTATGAAGTTTCTCATGCTAGGTATCTCACCAACATTAGGTATAGGAAAATCCTAATATGAAATATAAACCCCTGTTATATCAAAAATATTGTATGACACTCTGTGTTGTATACTTGGGGGTCATCTAGTACACAAAATTATTTTAATGCCACATGAGAAGATTTCATATCATTATATGAAATCCGACTCATGTCAACTTTAACATTTTATCACAACCTATAATACTCCATGATGAAAATTGGTTAGGGATAACTCAAATCTATACTTTGAGAGGTTAATTCATGTAATATATGTACCCAACATGAAAAATGAATAACGCCATTTGAATTAACATGATAAATTTTATATTATTGAACTCTTTTAAGAATACTTAACAAAACCATATATAAGTGTCTCTCTAACCATATAACATATGATGGACTATCAGATATGCCTTATGTTTATAACATTTTTTAGGTTTTCATAAACTCATCACATCTCTATGTAATTCATGCCACGTCTCTATGTGATTATTTGAAAAAACCCTCCTACTAAACTCTTTTAGTGATTAACATTTATGAAGTAAGATGGTTTGAATAATGGTGAGAATTATAAATCATATTATTAAGGTTCAACTTCTTAAACATAGTATTCAAACTCCTTTGATTCACAACATCTAATGTTATGATGTTAATAACTTTTTTTCTACTTATAACTCTTTCTAAGTGCCTCAACATCATCATTATTTGGAACCTTTCCATCAAACCTTTCATTGAGATCATTTTGGTAACAAATTTAACTCTTTACATTATATATTTACTAATACATCTTAAACTCCTTTAGGATATAAAATTATATTCTTCTTGTTATGGTTACTAAATACAAGCATTAAAATTCTATTTACTATCTTACCCGAAACTCTTTTACGATATTGAGTGATATTCCTAGTAAATGCTAACTATCATAATATTTTATTTGTTAACATTTAACTTCTACAAGTCCAAAAAATAATCCCAATATCCCCTTAGAAACTATATTCTATTCAAATAATCATGGTAAGATACACAAACTTGTTTATGTAATGAAATAATACTTATTTCTTTTAGTGGGAATATTAATAAATAAACTATTGTATACATATCATATAGGTGTTTTTTGGATTAATATTCACAAAATAAGACTTTATTCTTTAAAATATATCATTGATGGGTGGTTGAATCTCAATTCCTTTTATTTTAACAAATAAATTGGATAAACCCTTTTATTTTGGATAAAAATCATTTTATAGTTACCTTTTTCTAAAAAAATGTTATAGAATCTAATGAATCATAAACTATGTATATTAAATAAGGATGAGAAAACATTTAGTTTGGTTAAATCAGTGTAGATTTTTACAAAACTAAATTAACTGAATATATATTTTCTAAAAACCAAACCAAATGACCAAAAAATAAAAACCAAATTAACTGAAACTGAATTAACCAACCTAATGTTAAGATAACTGTAATAACCATCATGAACATACCTCGCTACAGTTCAGTTTACAAAAAAACACATCAGCGCTGCAACATCGAACCAACCCGCCATGGTCAGAAATATTTCCACTCCTCCGATAAAATAAGAATCCTAGTGATAGCACCAACCAACCTAATAAACAAATCTTAGCAATTAGAAACTAGTAGCATGATCTCAATGGTAGTCAACACTATCTCACTTAGAAGTAAAAATATATTTCATCCAATAAATATATTTAAATAAAAAATTATCAATCAAATAAATTTTGTAAACATGGTGATAAAAACATCAATTTGATCCCAAACCAATTTTAATTATTAATTTTTTACGTCACAATAACAAAAAAATATAAAAAACTAAAATTTCAATAAAAATGGAGGTATCACAACACCTTTGTTAGAATTTCATCACGAATTTACTCATAGCTTTAACATTGATGATAATAATAATGGAAAACTATTATAATATTAACAAAAGGTAAAAAAATATAAGCAAGGACTAAAACATATCCAAGATAAACATGCATGATTGAATAGAATATTTGTTAAAGCTAAAAGACATTTGAAACTTAAATGGATCAAAAAATCAAATTAAAGAAGAAAAAAACTGTTAAAGATATTGAATAGAATTAAAAATAATGTTAATTAATATTAATTAAATAAAAAAACTAAATTACATTATACAAATTATTTTTTTAGTATTATAAATGAACCAATAATAGAAAATAACTTCAATCAAATTAAGTACGGAATTATAAAAAAAATGGACTAGACACATAATATCTTACATTGATAATAATGATAATAAAGGGGTAAATACCTTAAGTTAGAAAATTTTATAATCCAAGACTATATCTAAATAAGTCTTGGATAGATCTAAAAATAATTAAACAAATAAATCATTAGTATTAAATACGTGAAAATAATTTAAAGAAGGTAATAGTAATCAAAATCAATATGAATGTTACCTAAATCAATTTTATCAAGTTGTGAAATTTTATCCTCAAAGTATAAATAAATTGAATGAGATGTTTTATGAAACCAATCTTGAATAAGTATTGTGTATTTCATAAGTTTAGTAGTTAATAAACTACTATTTAGATCTAACACACAAACTCTTATGCTGAAATCTTATTTAGAAGAAATTGTTGATACAAGAATAAAAAATACATCTTGTTCCAAATGAGACAGAACTATAAATCTTAGATGATTAATTTCCCACCATAAAAGAATATCAAATTAAACCCTTTTTCAAAATTATCAAGTTCCTTGCCCAAATATTTCTCCAACTCTGACTTGTTTTTATTTTTCTCACTTCAAAACCTATATCTATTTAACTCATTAATGATATCCTTTATGTCATCCAAATCTCCAAGTTAAAACTCAACATTAAATATTTGAATCTAAATTTTTTAATTTTCATTACTTTAATTTCAAATACCTTAGTTAGGATCATGTTCAAGGTATAAAATTTTTTATATTAACCAAACTACTCAATTAAATAATCTTTCATGATTTTTATCACCATTTAACTTTAATCCATGGAGTATATTTTCAAAAAAAATCCATAAAAGAAAATTTCATTCTAGGATCAAGAACATAATCAAAAAAACACCATGTTCATTTTTTCAACATTTCCCCAGTATTTTTCAATTTTTTCTTTCATTCACTTAGACATGAAACTTAAAACTTTATATTGATGAAATTTTCAATCACACAAAATCACATACACCCCACAAATATCAGCAAGAAAATTGTTTAAAGTAATAAAATAATAACCATAGACTTAATTTAAATCTAGGAAAACTTTTTCAAAAAAAATGACCTTCTTATGCATGTCCAAACATTATGACCAGGTATTTCATCCACATTTAATTTCTAAATTCAAAAAAATAGATCTATGCTATCAAAATACTCAAAAGATCTTTCAAATTTTTTATCATTTTATAACATCAAATGAGTTGAATTAAATCTTGGGAAAACATACAAAGACAATAAAACCTTACATTAAATTTTATCTCATTTAAAAAACATTCTTTAAACTTGACCATCCTTGCAAGTGATTATCTAACATACTTAACTTCCCCTCTAACATGATCTATTGAATAATTCATTTCCTTCAATCAATTAGTCATAATAAGATTAACAATATAAGTAATTCATTTAGCATGAATATAATTACCTTGATAAATACTAGTTCTTTCATTCTTATTTTTTTAAGTGGGAAATTGAAACAACATTTGAACTATAATTATTAATTGTAATTGAAAAAAAAATCTTTCAAGACTCCAATCACACAGTAATTTCTCAATTTTCTTCCCAATAGCCTCTCCATTGTTATTAAAAATGGTACAAAAGTTTAAGACCTTTTAGTTCAGTTTCCAATCATTATCAATGTAATGAGAAGTGAGAGATATATACTAAATTCTTTGCAAGGATTTCCAAGTTTAGATGATAAAAGATACTCTTGTTGAATTAGAAATCAATTTAGGAAATGTCCCAAAGGCCATAGAATTTATTTATTTATTTTTTAATAATCCCTTT
The DNA here is from genome assembly GCA_963277665.1 of Viscum album. Lineage (NCBI taxonomy): Eukaryota > Viridiplantae > Streptophyta > Magnoliopsida > Santalales > Viscaceae > Viscum > Viscum album. The sequence goes on along the minus strand of OY728132.1, from coordinate 1,471,835,332 downwards.
TTTAATAGGGTTGAGAGGGAATCCTTACATGGATCAAGAGCCCAGAGTCACAAGGAACATACATAGCATGTAGGATCAGTCTCATAGAGGCCAATTATATGACCCATATGACCAATCCCCAAGACCTCCACGCTTAAATAGCCCCTTTCCTTATCTCTTGCGTATGACACTCTAGTCGTACTATAGTAGTGGAACTATTCACCTGATTTTGTATTTTGGGACACTAATTTGGGCATCTGGGCCACAAGAGCTTCAGGTCATCCAAGGCCTTCGGGAAACAAGGCCTTCGATCCATGGATAGGGCCTCTAGTGTTAGTGAGATAAAGTTGAAGGAATCCATCTAAGGGATTTTTATTTGGGAGAGAAGATAAGAGAGTGTATGTCTATGTTTTATAGGGTATCATGGGGGTTAGGTGGAGAAAATAAGGGATTATTTTAGGATGGGAGAGCAGAGTGAAGTGTCAGCAGAGAAAAAGGTATAGGGAATCATATGGGTCACTTATTTTAGGTATTTTGATATCCCATATACAAACCAAAAAAATTGACCAATTAAACCAAAATAACCAATTAGAAAACTGATTTAACTAATCTATCTAAATAATAAAACCCAAATTATCAAAATATCATTGACATTTTAATTAAATCAATTTAAAAAAGTTAATTCTCACCCCTAGTATTGAATCTATCATCTCATATTATATATAACAACTCATTGTTAATAAATAACTTTTATTATCACATAAGATAAATAATATGAAAGCACACATCTTTACTAAAATCAATCTGAGATTAATATTTTTCTTTTCATTAAACACCATGATTCAGAAACCCTTTACTTTATCATGATTTAATAACCCTTTTCTTTATCACTTAAATTCAAACTATAATATTTATCAATTCTCTCATTAATTTTTAACTCAAGTATATTTACAACATTTATAAAGTATATATTTGGTATTATATACCTTTAAAATCAAAGAATTTATTTCTATAACACTAATGCCTTCCATGGACATTATATAGTGTTTCACAAACCCCTTTAGGTATTTTTAATGAGTCTGTATTATGGAAACATTTCCCTTATGTCTTGACTTTAACTTTATGTTTCAATGACCTTTGCTAGATACTAGAAGAAACATTTTTGGAATTTCAATCTAGATTTTCTTATTCGAGTTTAAAATTTTACCCACTTGTATTGTTAATACAACATAAGGTCATGAAATCGCATTCCATGCTCACCAATCCTCAAAACTTTGAGAAAATAGGGTAAACGTGTCTTAGAAACGTTCGCATTGTTATAACACTTCCAAAAAATCAATTTCATAGCCATATAAAGCCTTAAAGAAACCACTAGTCTCTCTAATTCATTAACATACTTAATCGTATTGAATATATGAGTGGAGACTAAATTTCCTCAAGTAATTTTTCATATAAAACTTTTAAAACCTTGATTGGATCATTCTATGATTCTCATAAGCATTTAGATCCATTTATTGAACAAATTCAACATTTGGTTACTTGAGAATATGTTTCTTTATCACATAGTATTTTATCTCTTGTTTAAGAAAATTTCTTAAGTTTTTCACCAGTATAAGAATTTTCTTACATTAATATTATTTTTTTTTTAAAAAAATTGATCTCAAAGTAATATTTTATGATGATGATGCCATAATTTCTGCAATAAAAGATTTTATCAGATGAGTTTCATGTTTTAATTTCACTTAGTAAAGGGTTTTATTAAATGTGATCCCATTAAAATGATAACCCCTTTTTTAATTCATCATATCCATTAGTGGAAAAAGATCCATATTTCATCATGAATTACATTTGTTCAAAAAATAAATAATTCATGACTAAATCTAGTAAAAAAATCATGTCAATCATATCATATATGACTCTTAATTAGGTGTGTAGATAAATATTTACCCCAATCCATTATATGGATTCACTCAATCTGATTCCTCTAGTATCCTAATAGTTAAGGTTTTCCAATTAAGTCTTACCGAATGCACATACCAAGTAAAAAGAACCTAATAGTTAAGGTCACCGCATTATTTGTTTTCCTTACACAAGATAATTCATGGGAGCCTAATAGTTAAGGTCACCCATACCGAATGATCAAAGTATTGAAAAGTGTTTTATTTGGAAGGAATCTATAACTTAGTATTTTTAAAGGGTATTATAATATGACCATCATATATGTTACTCCATTTATATGTATTTATACTTCTAATGATTTAGTTTGGAATCTTATTCCTTCTATCAAACCAATATGTTCAAACTATATTGACGTGTAACTCTTTACACAACTTATAGATAGTGTTACTAACCCAAATTAAAATCCAACTATATTTATACATATCAAAATACATACCATGCATAAGATATATGAAACTCTTTCATGTAAATTATTAGGATCATATGAAATCAATAACCCCCAAAAAAGTAAGCCTGGAATGATAGATAGTCAACCCCCACTTTTTTAGACAAGGTATAAGCCTCTAGGTCAGTTATTATTCTGGCCTAAAGTCACTCTATCCAAAGATAATTTACTAAAGAGATATTTTTATTTCATCACAATTATAACATCCAATATGTATATAACTACAATCCAATTCTTAATTTAGGTTCAAAACCTAATAATAAGCCAAAGTAAAGGTAGAAGAAAACTAAATCAATTATCACACCTAACACGTAACTCCTTAAAGGCATGTATGGAATTTTAGAAGTATTCTAACACTTTAAACTAATGAATATATCAAAATTAATAATATAAATAGTTATATTGGTGAATAAAGTTGGGAATAAATAAATAAATAAACCATTAATCTTTCAATCATTAAAAAATAGATTATAAAAAATTCATAAATAAATTATAAACACTTTATAATTTAGCAATTGATAAACTTAAAAAAATCACTTTTATCCAGTTTGAACATTTAATATTATCATTTTCATGGATTTAATAAGAAATCCTTCATATTCCAAATATGGGAAATTTTATAAACACTTTTTTTATTTAATAATAAATATTTCATATTTTATATAAACAATTTTTACAAAATAAAATACCTCACATTTGACTTTATTTAAACCATTGATCACGTCAAAAAACTTCTTTTGGAATGGTTTAAATAATATTTCAAAATAAGGACTTAATATAAACATTTCATATTTATATTTATGAAGTATTAATAAATAAATATAAACACTTTTATATTTTAACTTTTTTAATTTATAAACACCTTATAAATTATTTACCATGTAAACCCATTATAAACCTTAATAAAAGCTACCAAAACATTTTTTTCAGTTTAAATCATGAGTTGACAAAGGTTTTTGAGAATTTTAACCAAAATATTTTTTTTCTTTAAAATTATATCCAAAATGGGTTGCACTGCATCATAGTTCATTCCATTTTGGTCATCTAAAAACGCCATGATCCATGACCATTTTGGTGGCTATTTTAGGTTAGCACTTAGAATTTTATAAAGTTGTTTTTCCTAGATATTATGGAGTGAATTCCATTTTGGGTAGGGATTCACAATCCAAAATGGATTTTCCTATACTATGGATAGTCTCCATTGCAGAAGTCACCACACTATAGTTCATGGCTAACAACAATATAAAGCATCGTCCAATGATGCTCTGATTTTATATTATTTTATTACGACACCTAAAACGGTCATTTTTTATATTATTAAACATGGTGTTATAACTTTGGTAAGAACCACACCCATTTTACACTGGACCATGTTGTGGTAAAAAAAACCAAGAGCTGAAACACTCATTTTGAAGGGATTGCACCATGGTACCGTAAAAACTCATTTTTACAAAATTCTTCATCCATTCAAAGATCAAACAAAACATTGATATATTTTATATAATACCACTTTTAGGTTTCAAATAGATGTATAATATCATAAAATTAGTATAATACCAACTCTAAAACACCATTAATCCCAAAATATATTTATACATTTGGAATGAATAATAAAATAAAGAACAATAATGGTATACCTTTCACCCTATTGACCCGACCTGTCAAAGATTTGTGTAAGAGTTTGATTGAGATACCTAAGAATAATCTAAAATAATCATTCCTCTAAAGGTATCCAAGGATAGTGGGAATCACCCAATGCTCAGGTTGGATCTCACTCAAGCCCCAGTCTTATAAAACCTTGGGTTAAAGGAAGGAGAGAATCAAGAGCTATAGATTTTCTCCCTAAAAAGTTCATGTGTTAGAAATTGACCCCCATGTAAAACGATAAAGCCTAATTATATTGTCATCCAAATACACCCTTTATAATTAAAAATAGTTATATTGATGATTCATTTCACAGATTCTAAAACATTACAAATATTTGTAATGTATAGATCATTTACCATAATAATCTTTTTTTTAATGATTATTTTCGATATTAAAACTCCTAGAATTGTCATCTTATAATGATTATAACTTATGTATGATAGTTGAAGTGTTAGAATATGATAAAGCCTTGTTATATCACATATTATTTAGGTTTCATGTATAGTAATATGGCGCCATGTCACTTAAAATGTTATGGTGTATCTCAGGGTGGACCATGATATGGTATAAACAACTACATCAGGGTGGTTCCTTTAGTGCACAAATCCATCATCTTGCTCATTAAATTGGTTATTCTTTAACACATGGATACACTACAGAGGAGGGAGTCTAATTACTTCTTCACTATGATATTTATCAAGCATTATAGAATATGGTAATAGTGACCATCATCAGTGTAAGGTAGCATGGTTTTATTTTCATGCATAGTGGGTCATGGGAATGAGATTTCTAATTAATTTTTTATATTATTAAGTGTTAGTTAGTCCTTAGAGATGTAACAATGTTATCAGATCAATGTCATGATCTTTGATTCTCAAAATCATGTTATAAAATGAAGAAAAATGATATTACATGGATGTTGTATTGTACATCATAATATATGATTAGGATTTTTAATTATGGTCTACATATAATAACATACATTATGTTAGGGTTGCGTCCTATGATATAGGATATCATAGGTAGTGATACAATTAAATCCTAATATTTTTCATCGCATCACAGCATGTGGTATGGCTTATCATAAGGGAAGATGGTGCCAGGTTACACTCAAAAAAATAAAGCATTGTTCCATCATAGTGATATAATGTGTGTCATTAAATATGACTAGAAATCACATGAGATGTTACAGTGGATTATGATAGATAGTATTATCATTGAATATAATAGATAGTGTGCTTGCATTATCTATCACATGTCACAAGACACTGGTTGTTAAAAATGATATATAAAAATGCATAATTTCATCCTATGATATGAGGGATATCATAGGATACGATATCCAAATAAAATTAATTTTTTTTAATTTCAATATAAAATTGAATAAAATGGTTTATAAATCATAGAAAAATATATTTTTTGGATATTTATTTTATTTATTAAATGTGTATAAATTAATTAATTAAGTGTTAATATTAAAATACCATTTAAAATTATATGGCATGACTTATAATACAGATATAAAGTGTTTTTATGGAAGTTATAAGTGTAATTTATTCAATGATTATAAATTACAAAATAAGGAATAATATAAATGAGTTTATATTTATGATTATGAATTTTTTATAATTATTTAATTTTAATTGTTCAAATTAAAATTTCTTATTTGAGTAAATTATTTAAACAATATCAAAAGTGGGTTTTGATAATTGAAATGATCGGGTTTAAATAATATTAAATATGTGATATTTAGATTATGTGAGTTATTTACATGATAGAATTGGAATATAAAATTTTATATTTCATTTAATATCATATATTTAAGTAAATTTCATATAAAGAATAATATAAAGGATTTTATATTGGATATTAATATAAAGAATTTCTATTTATCTATCTCTGTAATGTCCATAGTGCATGATTACATTATAAAGTGTTTATAATAGCCTTATTTTTAAATTTTTCATAAATAGATTATCTCATGTTTTAATGTATAAATCATTCACTTATTTAGTTTATTACCTTATTTATTATCCATGGATATAAATTATTTATATTATGAATGGATGTAAGCTTTAGTTTAAATTCTTAAACTTCTTTTATAAATTGGAATATATGTATTTGAGGAGTTACATGCTAGGTGTGATATTTGATTTAGTTTTCTTCTGCCTTAACTTTAGCTTGTATTAGGTTATGAGATTGAATTGAAATCTTAATTATAATTTAAACATATTTTTTATTAAAATTATGATGGAATAGAAATCTATCTTGAGAAAAGTATCCTTGGGTAGAGGTACTTTAGGTTATACTACTCACTAGAAAAGTGGGGGTTGGATATCTATCACTCCAAGCATACTTTTGTGAGGATTATTGATTTCATGTGATTATAAAACTTTATATGAAAAGTGTTTCATGAACTTTATGAATGGGATTCAATTGTATATGTATAAAAATAGTAGGATTTTAATTTGATTTGGCAACACGAGCTATGAGTTGTATAAAGAGTTATAAATCAATATGGTTTGAATATATTAATTTGGTGGAAAGAATAAGATTCCAAACAAAATAATTAGAATAATGTGAGCATGTTAAGGGAATAGTATGAGATAAGATGGGGAGATTGAATCCTATTTAAAAATACTAAGTTTCATAACCCTTCTAAATTGAACACTTTTCAAGACCTCAATTATTCAATTAGGTATGTTCTGCTAAAACAGGGCGCCCCTAGATTATCCTGTGTTGAAAAGAAAGTAACGAGAACTAGTAGAAATAGTGGCTTCAACATCAAATCTATGGCATCAGTTTTTTATAAACTGATGAAAAATATATGTGTAGGAAATTTTTTGTGTCACTTTTAACATAAAATGATGCCAAAAAAATTATATTGGCTTTATGGCGTCGGTTTTTAACAAAAATGACGCCATAAATTTAAAAAAAAATAGTGGCATCGATTTTCACAAAAATCAATACAATTAATCAGTTTTTGGCATTGGTTTCTATAAAAACTGATTCAAAAAAACATTTTAAAAAGTACCTAGTATTATTAAACCCTCGTTTTTTTATCTGCGAAACTGATGTTCTCGACTCGTGATGACTTCGAAGGCCACCTACTAATCCTCAATGAGTATTTTTGTTGATTTTCTTCAATTCTTATCATCATTTCATGATCTATGGTATCGATTCTTCATCCTCTATCATTGTTTCATCATCCACAAGAGTATTTTGTCCTTAGAAACCATTTTTCGGCCGACCATCAACTGCATTTTGATTTTATTTCTTTTTTCCTTTTTATTGTTCATTTCTAAAAACATTTTTGTTAAATCTTGTAGTGTTTATTCTTCCAACAAATTCAAGGGATAAAGTTTATACTAAGGATCCATTTTCCTTCTTGAACTCTGAATTTTGTATGTTTTTTTTAAAAAATTGAAGATAATTTATTTATCATTTAGTTATATTTTTGAGATATTATTTCAATTATTAGTATGTAGTTGATTGTTATTTATAAATGTTGTTGTTAAAGTTTTTTTATTTTGATAAATTTTTTATTTGATGAAATTATCAAATGGTCTTGATGATATTATGTGATTAACAATGATATATGGTGTCATTGTTCATCAATATAATGTACATCACATGTAATGACTCTATATTTTTCACCTGTTAAATTAATACAATCTTCAATACCTTTTAACACACGTGATACTAAACTAATATAAAAAACTATGTAAAATAAACTAATACATGTTAGATGATTGAAAATAATTAAATAATAATATCAATAAACCACATGTATATAATATGAAAATAAAAAAAATACTATTTTTAAATTCGGAAGATATATAATTTATATTACAATAGGATTTTCTTCAAATAAAATATGTTAACATTTTGTGTAATTGACCTTAATAAATTAAATTTACCACTTTTAAATTATTGAAACAATATATGATATTTCCATATATGAACTAATATATTATAATTAATTAAATTTTATATTCGTTTAAAATAATATTTCAAAACAATAAATGTTGAAATGGTCATATTTTAATAAAAACTGTTTTTCATTATATATAATACTTCATTTAAAAAATATAATTGTATAATTTTAATTTGGTAAAATGAACTTAAATTATTGATTTAGTATTTCAATATTATCATAGTATAATTTTTTGTGATTTTTTTGAAAATAATGTATTTTCATGTAAATAATGATTAATATTGTTTTTACCAAAAAGATATTTTTGATAGCAGTGGGGATTTAAGGAGTTACCATGGGGTGAATATACCCCTTATACTATAATGTTAATTAGTAAAATAAGTAACTATTTATCATACACAACCACAAACATTAGGGTGTGAAATTAAATAAACATCCTAATATTATAATATGAGGTGTTGAAAACATACATATAGTGAAAACATCATGATTTTATACTAGTAATATCGCATGTATATAAAGAAATAAAAGAAAATAAATTAAAACCAAACAATATATTAGTTTAAAAAATCATTAGTTTATATTGGGAATTTCTATTGGGGTCATTACATTTGATGTACATTAGATCAACATGACACACATCACAAAAAATAAATACCTTCAGTAGATTAGTTTTTTATTTTATTCCTAATAATCATTGATGTTTCCTATCTGATTACCAATCATTTTTATTTAATGTGTTTATGTTTACAATTTATCTATTTATATATATTTTTTTAAAATACTTATATGTTTTAATATATTCACTTATTATATTGCAATATCAGGTATTGAATGGATCATAATTAGATAAATTTATGAAGAACCACTAGTGAATATGAAAACGGAGTTGATGATTTCTTGTAATTTTCTAAACAAAATATTCAAAACATAGATTTGATTTTTTTTCATGTGTTAAGTGTTTGAATATGAGAAAGTTAAACTCTATATAAATCAAGGATCATCTCATTTTCTATGGTTTTAGCCTTAATTATACACGTTGGATCGGGTATGGTGAAAGAATTGAAAACTCAACATCTAATGTTGATGACAATATTCATAATGAGTCAGAGGATCATATTGAAGAATTAATTCATGATTTAGGTGTTGAAACCATCGAAAAAACATTAACTGTTGAATTATTTTATGGATATTCTGATAAATCATTATTCTCAGGTTATAGTAAATATACAGCTTTATCAACAGTTTTGAGATTAGTTGACTTGAAATAAATAAATGGGTGGAGTGATAAAAGTTTCTCTAACTTACTTGATCGTTTAAAATAGCTACTTCCAGAAGGCAATGAGCTTCCAAATTCTAATTATGAGGTGAAGAAAATATTATACCCAATGGTATTATGGTATAAAAATATCCATAATTTCCCCAATGATTGTGTGTTGTATAGGAAATAATATGAATATTTATCAAATTTTCCTACATGTGGGACATCACACTATATGATAGATGAAAAGGTCAAATCATATTCATTATTAGGTACTACCATCTGACCTCATAAAAAATCAATTTTGTATACTTTCTAATATTTTCATCCAATAATTCCTTCCTATAATTCTAATAATTCAACTGTGATTTATTCTCAGGTACCATAATCAAAGCTCATTCTAAATAAATTTGGTACCTTCCAATAATTCCTCATTTGAAGTGTCTATTTTCAAATTCAATTGATGCAAAAAATTTGAGATGGCACTAAAATGAGGACATCTATGATGGTAACTTACACCGCCCTTCTAATTCACCACAGTGGAAGAAATTTGATAAACAATTTCGTGATTTTGGATGTGAAGTTAAAAATATCATAATGGGATTTTGTACTGATGTAATGAATCTATAACGGAGCCTAAGTATCCAACATAGTTCATGGATGAGTTTTTTGGTAGTTTAAAACTTTTCCCCACATATATGTATGAAGAAAAAATATTTTATGATGATATCGATGATTTATAGAACAAAACAGCTGGTAAATTATATTGATGTGTAGCTTTCACCATTTATTGATGATTTGAAACTATTATGGGAGACAAGTGTTAAAGTTTTTGATGCATACAAGAAAGAGTATTTTCTTTTGCATGCTATGATAATGTTCACTATAAATAAATTTTCTTCATATGGAAACTTATCTGGATACAGTTTTTAGGGACATAAAACATGTCTAATTTTTGAAGAAGAGACTTCATATTATCAACTTATGAGTGTAAGAAAGACATTACACATGGAATATCAAAGATTTTTGTGAATTGATCATCCTTATTATAGATTGAAAAAAATATTTAATGGTTTATAGGAATACAATCTTCCCCCATGACAATTGTCATTTGAATAATATTACAACAAGGTGAAAATATTGATTGGAAATTTGGAAAGAAAAAAAGTTTTGATCTTCAAAAAAATATCTAGAAGAAACAATATATCTTTTTCAAACTACCTTATTTGATATTTTTATAGATAAAACATAACATTGTTGGCATGCATGTTGATAAAATCATATGTGACAGTTTTATTGGAACTTAGTTATACATAAATGGAAAGATAAAATATGTATTGCATGCTATATTGGACTTGATATCAATGGGAATACGTTTAGAGTTAGCTCCCACTATGAAAGGAAACCGAACATATTTACCCATGACTTGTCACACATTAATAAAGATTGAGAAGATGAATTTTTTTTAGTGTCTTCATGCTATTAAAGTACCCAGTGGTTATTCTTAAAATGTGAAGAATTTGGTGTCATTGAAGTATTGTAAATTAATAGATATGAAATCTCATGATTTTCATGTATTGATGCAACAAATTCTACCAGTCGCACTGTGTGGTATATTGTCAATAATTGTTAGAAATACTATCATCAGGTTATGTAATTTTTTCAAATCCATTTTTAGTAAAGTTGTTGATCCAAATTTGTTTGATTTATTGGAGAATAAATCTGATCTTATACTTTTTCAACTAGAAATGTATTTCTCACTTATGTTTTTTGATATAATGGTTCATCTAGTGATTCATTTGGTGTGTGAGATAAGAATATGTGGATCTGTTTATTTACAATGGATGTATCCTTTTGAAAGACATATGTAAATTTTGAAGGGATGTGTTAAAAATCTATATCGACTAGAGGCCTCTATTGTTTAAAAATATATATCGGAATAGGTGATTGATTTCTTTTCTAATTATTTGTATGAAGTGGAGAATATTGGTCTCCCTATATCCCAATAGTTGATAGTGAAGGTAGATGGATTTGAGTCTTAAAGGTAAAGTTCATTCCATATAATGAAGTGATGCGGGCACATTTATACATTTTTAACAACATAGATGAGGTTCAATCATATATATCATCACATATTACTGAATTAAAGATATGATATCTGAAAAGAAATAAAAAGTAGTTGATGATTGAGTATAAAAAGACATTTTTTCATTGTTTAAAGAGAAAGTCGTCACATATATATCTACATTAGAAACATTGAAATGGTTGGTAGGGGTACCATCTCTTAATGTGATCACATGATCTGGTTTTGATATTAATGGGTACACATTTTACACAAAATAGTTGGATGAAAGAGTACCGTTCAAAATAGTGGTGTAATGATCATCACCGAAGCACTTCATTTTTCGAGTAAAAAAGATAAAAACCCAATTTATGCATCATACCATATTTTAGAGTTCTTTAAGATATATGGGAAATTGATTATATTAAATTTAGAGTCATTATGTTGAAGTGAAATTGGGTTGCAAGTAATAGTGGTGTGAAAGATGATGAATATGGGTTTAAACTAGTTGATTTGAAAAGATTTACTTGCAATGAGGAACCATTTATCATGTAGACACATGAAAAGAAAATATTTTATGTCATTGATCCATTAAATGATCAGTGGTCCATCATTTTTCAAGGGAAAATCATCCATTTGGATGATGAGGATAATGATGGTGTTATTTATTTATATGAGGCTTCTTCATCTATTATAGGATTTTTAGAAATAATGACTATTATGGAGACATAGTGCATGCAGTATGAAATGATCATGCTGAAGGGATATGGGAAAATATTAAATTACTCTCCTCATTTAATCTGGTAATTATTTACATTATATTTATTTTTTTAAATTTACACTTTAAAAACTGTATTATTTAATAACTATTGGATATTTAATTATATATATTTTGTAAAGACCCATATTTTCCATGTAATTTTTTTTAATTATATGGAATTATTACAAGTTTTCAAAAATTGACGGTGTATGAATCTGAGGCCCAGAGTGCTCGGAATAAATCTCTGAACTTTTTTTCAGGTACGTTCATTAAACGTGTGAGCAGCATTTTCTAATTTTTTAATCGTTGCTCGGATTAAAAATCTGAGGGAACCGTTGAATCCATAGTGTCGGGATTTTCTTAAGGGGGGCTTTACTTTGACCATAGTAGGTCTAGAGAAAAGGTTAAGTTTTGTGCCTTTTTAAAAGAAATGAAATAAAATAATTTTAATATTTTATTTCATATCCTCCAATGGACAAGCAAAGGGGTGGGTCCAGTGACGTGTCAAGATAATAAATGGATTGACCTTCCAACCCTAAGTACTGACATCATTGGGGAATTAGAAGGCTTCCTAATTGATGATCCCCATTAAACTCCAACGTTGTTACTTACCCTCCCCTTCTCCTATACATATAGAGCTTGGGGGGAGGTATCGGCACATATTTGTCAAGAAAAAAAGTGCTGAAGGAGAACTGAGATACCCAACCCTTAGAAGATGGATCCAATCCCAGCGGAAAGTGACGGGTGACACTGAACCACGAACCGTAGGACGACGTATGAGCGGCGTCGTTGGAATCCTGTTGCGGGAACGAAGAATACTGACCCACCTTCAACCGCGGGCATTTCTCCAATGATTCGAGGTAGGGGGTTATTCGTTAATGCATTTTTTGTAAACGTTTTCCTCTTCCTCGTTCTTGAACAATACAAAAAACATGGGTCAACCGACTAACGGGTTGACCCATGATTCATTCATTTTTGCAGGAGGTTATTGTGGGGTATCTTTGTGGGGTTTATCTTGATTTAAATTCCAAGAGTTTGTTAAACCCTTAACCACATCATGTTTCCGAGCTAACGTAGAGGGCGCGGGCCTAACAAACCCGGCCCGAACCCTCCACTACTTTGCTAATTTTTCACCTCCATGGAACACCGACGGCACGGCGACACCGACCATCTACGTTGGGGATAGCGCATCGATGCACGCTGCAAGAAGAGGCCACGACACAAAGTCACGGCGGTCATAGAAGATGTCGGCACCGTCTGGCCATAGATGAGGCATGGTGTGTCGTCGCACACTACCGATGAACAAAGGAGGCTCCGGCTCGTCAGCCGCGGCAACCGGAGGAAGCCAGCGGGCACACCAACCGGCCGCGAGTGATGGTGTGGCGCGCCATCGCGCGCTGCTGGAGAGGTCGGCTGGTAGGCTGGCTAGCCATGACGAAACTAGCAGAATGGAGGTGGGGTGCACCCCCAGCAGCACGCCCACACGGCATCAAGGTCGCGACCTGCGATGGTCGTGGCAGGAGCAGGGGGTCGCCGGTTCGACCGGCGGCCGGTGGAAGGGGTGCGCATCAATGGCACGCTGGGTGGAAAATCTGGGGCCTATCGGTTGCGGCACCACATGGAACCATGTTGTGTCAACCCCCGCGGGTTGACCCACTAATGTGGCTCTGCGCCGCCAGGCGGGTGGCACCGCCGTGTCGGCCCAGCAGATCAACCCGCCGCTCAGCTGGCTGACCCACAGCCCAGCGGCCAGACCCACAGCTCAGTCGGGTTGGGCCGGGCCCAGTGGGATGGGTTGACCTGGGTTAGGTCGAACCCCAGTCTGTCCGGGTTGGCCCATGCTGAACCGAGTTGGGCCGGTTCGACCGAGGCGGATCGGACCTAGACCCAGTACTGACCAATTACACAAAACGGGCCCTAGCTTCTAAACCGGACGTCCGTTTGACAAACCATCTGCGGTGTCAGGATCCTTAGAGAGATACGGTCCTTTTGAGTTACTCCATGAGATTTTTGGAGAAACTTAGAGTATGGCCAGGTTGGATCGTACCCAAATCCAACTGGGCCCTCGGCACTGAAATGTCAATAACGCACAAACCGAGCATCTGATTGACGCACCGTCTATTGAATTGGAACCCTTGTGACATAAAGTATCATCTAGTTACTTCTTTGTGATACTTCATGCTATTTAAACTACAACCTATGGTTTGGGGATCGGTTCTCTCCAACGCGCTATGTACGGAACCCTGCAACTGGTTGAGACTTGACGACTGCTGATCTTTTCGACTCGGAGTGACTCGACGGGCCCAGTGGGGAGAACCTATGTGTGACGCGGTAGACCCACGGTGGGGAGAACCTCTATGTGATGTGACCGACCCATGGTACTAGGTAGGTGGAGTACCTCAGCAGGCCACGAGGGGGAGTGCCTCTGTGTGATGCGATAGACCCACGGTGGGGAGTGCCTCTGTGTGATGCGGCAGACCCATGGTACTTTATAGGAGGAGTACCTCAGCAATCCAAGGTTAGTGGGAAGTGCCTTTGTGTGATGCGGAAGACCCACTGTACTCGATAGAGGAGGATTTCTCCAGCAGCTGAGGTGTTCGGCGTTGCGACTGGGGATGATACTTGTTACTACCCCTAGAGAATTCATGACTGGCTATCATCATTCATAGCGATCCTGTGTAGGTCATCATCATAATTCTGATTCTCTGTGTTGTATACCTAGTTTGAGCTGTGTCTATTGCTTTGTGCTTTTTGATTGAGATCATGATTGTGATTTTCCTTTTTGTAGTTCTGAGAGACCTTCGGGGGTCTCAAGGTCCCTACTGGGTATTGTTATACTCACCCCTGCACAGGCTATGCCCACACCTTGTTGTGTCTTGTGCAGATGAAGGGCAGCTGGGCTGAGGTTTGAGGGAGCCAGGACTAGGCAGATGTGGAGGAGACGGGCGGACGTGGAGTGCTGAGGAGGCGATCTATACCTACCCTTCAGGTAAGATCCATGGAGGACGACACAGTAGTTGTTTTCCATTTTTCAGTTGTATTGTTCCTTTTAGTTGTATTTTTAATTTTTGGTTGTACGCGTACTTTCAGTTGGGCTTGTATTCCGGCCCCTTTTACTTTTAGCACTCCTTTTTCTACAGCAGTTTTCTTCACAGTTTCTTCTTATTGTGTTCTCGGACTGTGTGTTTGTACAAGTTTAAAGGAAATTCCTTCCTGTTTTAGGGAATACACCTTTTGGTGCTAGTCACCAGCCCCTGTACTATGGAAGGTGGACTTGGGGTAGTCACAGCATGGGCCCTGGGGGACGGGTCATGACAAAGTGGTATCAGAGGAGTTCGGTTCTACTGAAGAACTAGGACTCTGATGTTTTCTGTGAAGCAATAGTGTTAAGTGTTATGAGTGTGTTTTTTAGTTTAGGGAGTCCAGTGTTGGTTTAGCGGCCGATGTATCCATACACCAGGACCAAGAATTCTGATTTCTAACTCAGCACACGAAAACACTGATTGCGTGTGTTTTGAAAGGTTTTCCTTTTGATCTCTTGAGTCAGCTTACCAGGTATAACTTATTGACTGTAGAACACCTGTTTTCTTTCAGGATGCTGCCACATAGATAGCCATCCAGGATTCCTGAGAGAGTACGCAATGATGGCCCACTGAGCAATGAGGCCTCGGTGTAGGGCCCTCTTACGGTGTTATCACCTTCGAGTAGTGTACCAGCAGCACCACTACTCGTTGGACAGCCAATGCTAGCAGCCCCACCAGAAGAGGATGCACGCCGACTGAGCGTGTTGCACAAGTTCCAGTGATAGAGTCCTCTAAGGTTTCGAGGTGAGACAGACCCGAAGGCAGCTGAGGACTAGTTGGAGGCTGTGGCCAGAGTTTTTCACTTAGTTGGGATACCAGCTGATTTTATGGTGATCCTAGCATCCAGCCTTTTACAGGAAGCAGTAGGGAGATGGTGGAGCCTGATGCTCCAGATACACAATGAGGTGACTCTCATTTGGGTGGACTTTGAGGGCCTTTTCAGGGCAGAGTTCGTCCTAGAGACCTTACGATATGTGCATATACAGGAGCTACTGCACTTACAGTAGGGTAGCATGATGGTGGTCCAGTACTCGGCGAGGTTCATTAATCTCTCCCGCTACTCCACCGACATGGTACAGGACCCTTTATTCAAGGCCTGAACCTTTGAGTAGGGTCTCTAATGGTAGATCAGAGCATCGATGGTATCGCTCAGCATAACGACTTAGTCTGGGGTGCCAAAGTGGGTGATTTTGGTGGAGAGATTCCTAGTTGAGCAGGCACTGATAGCGAGACCCACCACCGAGCGACACATGGCAGATTCATCTGCGGCTGGTATTAGGCAAATGACATAGAATTCCAAGCGGACCAAACCTTCTGGTGGATGGGTCTGGGACACAGGGTCAGAGGTGCGGAGCTCACGAGGTAGAGAAGTTCAGGCGAGGGACAAGCAGTGCTACACGTGCGGTGGGTAGGGTCACATGGCTCATGATTTCCCGACCTGCCATATGGATGACTAGAATACGGTCGAGGGAACACTAAGGCAGAGGTAGAGTTTCGAGTGAGTAGTTCCGTAGGGTGGAGGATGTGGTAGAGGAGCTAGTTGTGCAGCAGGCGGTGGGTGGCGTTTCAAGGTTCTACTGCCACCACCGCCAGGTGGTCCACCCTAACCACAGGGAGCTAGAGGACAGGGATGAGATCAGCTCTAGGCAGCTAAGGCATATGACCACGACACTCTAGAGATGATTATAGGTACAATTTGTGCCTACTCCACCTTAGCCTCAGTACTTATAGACACAAGTTCCAGTAACTCTTTTATTGCCATGACCCTCGTTTGGAGCTCGTAGATTCTGATGGAGCCGTTGGCTCGATCCTTACAGCTAGAGACTCCTACGGGAGCAGATTCAACAATTAAACACTAGTTACTATAGTGTCAACTTACTCTAGGAGTCGAGAGCTTCAACTGGGATCTCCTAGTAGCGACATCGAGGCCTTACGACGTCATCTTAGGTATGGATTGGTTATCCACAATCCATGCTCAAATTGACTGTATTAGGCGCAAAGTGCGGTGTGTCTGTACGGATGGGACCAAGTTTTCCTTCACCAGTGAGAAGAGAACCTTTGCATCACAGGATGGACTTACCCAGAGGAGGGTGCAGCCGATTACTCATCAGTTGGCTAGCCTTAACCTCTAAGAAGCTGATTTTGAGAGCCTGAGCTATCCTGTAGTGGTGGACCAGTATGTCGATGTCTTTCCTGATGATGTCCTGAGATTACCTCTACATAGAGAGGTAGACTTTTACATCGACCTGTACCCTAGGATGGCACCGATATCTACACTAGCATATCGGATGGCTCCCATAGAGTTTTGTGAGTTATGAGTACAGTTGGAGGACTTGTAGGGAAAGGGGTTTATAAAGCCCAGTGTTTCTCCATGGGCAGCCCCGATTTTGTTCGCCAAGAAGGAATATGGGAGTTTGAGACTCTTCATGGACTATCGGCGCCTGAATCAGGTGACTGTAAAGAACAAGTATCCACTTCCAAGGATTGATGATCTTTTCAATCATCTAAAGGGAGCTCATTGGTTTTCAAATATAGACCTCAGATCAGGCTATCATCAGCTCAGGATACGAGATGAGGATTTGCAGAAGACGGCCTTCAGATGTCGGTATGACCATTATGAGTTCTTGGTTATGCATTTTGGCATGACCAATGACCCAGCAGTGTTTATGGAACTCATGAACAGGATCTTTTAGCCATACCTCGATCGCTTTGTGGTGGTGTTCATTGATGACGTCCTGATATACTCAGTGATAGAGGAGGAGTATACCTATCATCTACAGATAGTTCTGAATACACTCTGAGAGAACCAGCTTTATGGTAAACTCTCGAAGTTCCAGTTCTGGATACGAGAGGTCCACTTTCTGGGACGCGTTATCTCAGATTTTGGAGTTGTAGTGGATCCAGTGAAGATAGAGGTTTTACTTTCTTGGGAGCCACCCAAGAGTCTAACGGAGGTGTAAAGCTTTCTAGGGTTGGTTGGATACTAGCAAAGATTTTTGCCTAACTTTTCTGGAGTTGCGGTACCCTTTTCGGCATTGATGAAGAAGGGGCGTCCCTTCGTATGGGTGGAGAGATACCAGTAGAGTTTCCAGGAACCAAGGCAGAGACTAACGAGTGCCCCCATCTTGAGGCCACCAGAAGAGGGAGTTGGGTATGTAGTCTACTACGACACATCAGGGACCGGACTTGGGTGTGTCCTGATGCACGAGTGAGCAGTGATCGCTTATAGCTCAGGACATCTGAGACAACATGAGAAGAACTACGCTACCCAAGACCTGGAGTTAGCAGCAGTGGTATTCTCCTGAAGATGTGGTGACATTACTTAACGGGCGAACGTTTTACAGTCTACTTTGATCACAAGAGTCTCAAGTATATCTTCTCTCGGAAGTACCTAAACCTGAGACAGTGGCGATGGATAGAGTTTCTCTAGGACTATAACTTTGATATAGTCTATACTTCTGGGAAGGGGAACGTGGTAGCAGATGCACTCAGCAAGAGGTCTGGTTTGCAATTGCTGAGTGAGGCGACATAGCAGCTAGCCGCATTGCATATATCCTTCGTGGATAGAGATGGAGTAGTATACCTCCAATCTATGACAGTCACTACCCCACTCGTTCAGTGAGTTAAGGAGACGTAGCTTGGGGACACTAACTCTGAGGATCTACATGCTCAGATATCCTCGGGACAAGAACCTGATGAATTTTCTAAAGGTGGGGAGCATGTCATCCTCTTCAGAGGATGTACCATGGTACCAGTGGCGCTACGGAAGGAGGTGTTGAGGGATTTCCATACGTCCCCTCTGGCGGTACATCCTGGTGTTGCGAAGATGTACCAGGACCTCCAGTGTTAGCACTGGTGGCCAGGGATGAAGAAGGTTGTAGCGGAGTTTGTCTCCCGATGCCTCACTTGTCAGCAAGTGAAGGCTGACCATCAAGTTCCAGCAGGATTAGCTCAGCCACTAAAGTTGCCAGAGTGGAAGTGGGGTGGGATCTCTATAAACTTTGTGACAGGAATTCCACGTACTTCCAGGGGACATGATTCCATTTGGGTGATCATTGACCGACTCACCAAGTCGGACCACTTCCTACCTATCCGAGAGCAGGGATCAGTAGAGGGCTTAGGGAACCTCTATGTACAGAAGATTGTGAGACTTCATGGGGTTCCATCAATGATTGTCTCTGATCGTGACACGCGTTTCACATCCCGGTTGTGGAAGGGATTATAGGAGGTGTTCGGTACTCAGCTGCGTTTGAGCACCGCCTTTCATCCTCAGACGTATGGTTAGACAGAGCGGACCATACATACGCTGGAGGACATTCTTTATGCATGAATCCTAGATTGTGGTTGTAGTTGGATGGATCACTTTACCTTGGTGGAGTTCACTTACAACAACAGTTATCACTCCACCATCGGTATGGCACCATTAGAGGCCCTATACGGTCGACCCTGCAGATCACCTCTATGCTGGACAGACCTAGAGGAGTCAGCACTTATAGGTCCAGAGTTGGTACGGGCTACCACTGAGAAGGTGGAGACCATCCAAGAGCAGATGAAGACTGCACAGAGCAGACATAAGTCCTATGCAGACAGAAGATGGAGAACTCTAGAGTCCATGAGGGAGACCACGTTTTCTTGTGATTCTCTCCTCAATGGGGACTACGGAGATTTGGATGAGGTGACAAGTTATCACCGAGGTTTATCGGGCCATTTCTGATACTTCGGAGGATAGGCGAGGTGGCATACCGCTTGGCACTTCTACTGTAGTTGGAGGAGGTGCATGACCTCTTCCATGTATCCCAGCTGAGGAGATACGTGCATGACCCATCTCACATCATCGACCATGGCGAGCAGGACTTAGATGATGGGGTGACGTTTACGGAGGTTCTGGTAGAGATTGAGGATTGACGGGAACGGGTCCTTTGTGGGCGGTCAATACCTATGGTGCGCATTCACTGGCGTCACGGGAACCTCTAAGAGAGCACATGGGAGTGGGAGGCTCAGATTCGTGCTCAGTACCCCCATTTGCTTTCTTAGTCTATGTTGTGGATTTCGAGGATGAAAATCCCTAAGGTGGGGAGAATGTAAAGACCCATATTTTCCATGTAATTTTTTTTAATTGTATGGAATTATTACAAGCCTGTGAAAATTGAAGGTGCGTGAATCTGAGGCCTGGAGTGCCCAAAATGAATTTATGAACTTTTTTTCAGGTATGTTCAGTAAATGCGTGAGCGGTGTTTTTTAACTTTTGAGCCATTTCTTGGATTAAAAATATGAGGGCACCGTTGAATCCGCAGTGCTAGGATTCGCTTAAGGGAGGCTTTACTTTGACCGTAGTAGGTCCGGAGAAAAAGTTAAGTTTTGAAACTTTTTAAAAGAAATGAAATAAAATAATTTTAATATTTTATTTCATATCCTCTAATGGACAAGCAAAGGGGTGGGGCTAGCGATGTGTCAAGCCAATAAATGGATTGACCTACTAACCCTAAGTAATAACATCGTTGGAGAATTAGGAAGCTTCCTAATTGATGATCCCCATTAAACTCCAACGTCGTTACTTACCCTCCCCCTCTCCTATATATATGGAGCTTGGGGGGAGGTACCACCACAGCTTCACCAAGCAATGAAGTACTAAAGGAGTACCACAACGCCGAACCCTTAGAAGACGGAGCTGATCCTAGTAGAAGGTGATGGGTGACACCGAACCACGAACCAGAGGATGATGTACGAGTGGCGTCGTTGGAAGCCTGTTGCGGGAACAAAGAACACCGACCCACCTTCAAGCATGGGAATTTCTCCGACGATTATAGGTAGGGGTTATTCGTTTATGCATTTCTTTTAAAGGTTTTCCTCTTCCCCATTCTTGAATAATATGAATAACGTGGGTCAACCAACTAATGGGTTGACCCACGGTTCATTCGTTTTTGTGAGAGGTTATTACGGGGTATCTTTGTGGGGTTTATCTTGATTTAAATTCCAAGAGTTTGTTAAACCCTTAACCCCCTCATGCTTTTGATGTAACACGGAGGGAGTGGGCCTAACGAACCCAGCCCAAACCCTTCACTACTTTATTAATTTCTCACCTCCATGGAACACTGACGGCGCGACAATACCGACCGGCTACGTTGGGGATAGTGCACTGATGCACGCCACAAGAAGTGGTCGCAGCACAAAGTTACAGCGGTCATCGGAGCATCTGGCACCAGCTGACCGCGGAGGAGGCGAGGCGTGCCGGCGTGCCCCGCCGATGAACAAAGGAGGTCACAGCTCGTCAGCCGCGACAACCAGAGGAAGGCGGCCGACACACCGGTTGGCCGTGACGAAACTAGCAGAGAAGAGGTGGGGTGTTCCCCCAGTGGTGTGCCCACATGGTAGCAAGGTCGCGCCCTGCGACGGCCACGACAAGAGTAAGGGGTGGCCGGTGGATGGGGCGCGTGCTAGCGGCGCGTGCTAGCGGCGCGCCCGGTGGCAAAGCCGCTGCCCGTCAGTTATGGCACGGAGGACCCACGGCACCACATGGTGCCGCATTGGGTAAACCTCCATGGGTTTCCACACTGACGTGACTATGCACCACGTCATCCCTACCCGGACCTGCCACCAGGCGGGTAGCACCACCGGGTCGGCCCAGCGGATCGACTCGCCGCTCAGCGGGCTGACCCGCGGCCCAGCCGGGTCAGGCTGGGCCCAGCGGGATGGGTTGACCCAGGTCAGGTCAGACCCAAGTCAAGATGGGTCGACCCAAGTCGATCCGGGTCAGCCCATGCTGAACCGGGTCAGGCCAGTCCGACCAGGGCAGACCGGACCCGAACCCAGTACCGACTAGTTACACAAAACGGGCCCTAGCTTCTAAACCCGATATCTGTTTGACGAACCGTCTATGGCGTTAGGATACTTGGAGCAAGACGGTACTTTTGACTTACTCCATGAGATTTTTGGAGAAACTTGGAGTATTACCGAGTTGGATCACACCCGAATCCAACCAGGCCCCCGGTATTGAAATGCTAGTAATGCACAGATCGGGCGTCTGATTGACACATCGTCTAGTGTATTGAAACCCTTGTGACATGGAGGATCATAGAGTTACTTCTTTGTGAGACTTTATAAAGGTTGAAATACGACCGATGGATTAGGGAGTTGTTCTCCCCAGCACATTACGAATGGAACCCTGCGACTGGATGAGACTTGACGACTGCTGATCTTTTCGACTCGGAGTGACTCGATGGGCCCACAGTGGGGAGCATCTATGTGTGACCCGAAAAACCCATGATACTCGACAGGAGGAGTACCTCATCAGGCCATAAGGGGGAGTGCCTCTGTGTGACACGGCAGACCCACGGTGGGGAGCGCCTCTTTGTGATGCGGCAGACTCACGGTACTCGACAGGAGGAGTACCTCAATAGTACAAGGTTAGTGTGAAGAGCAT
Source organism: Viscum album (assembly GCA_963277665.1). Lineage (NCBI taxonomy): Eukaryota > Viridiplantae > Streptophyta > Magnoliopsida > Santalales > Viscaceae > Viscum > Viscum album. Next base: position 1,471,812,779 of record OY728132.1, on the reverse strand, counting down.
CTGTGTGATGTGACAGACCCATTATACTCGATAGAGGAGGAGTTATCTAAAAGTTGATGGGTTAAATGTTGTGACTGGGGATTATACTTGTTACTACCCCTAGAGAATTTGTGGCTAGCTATCAGCATTCATAGCAATCCTCTGTGGGTCAGCATCATAATTCTGATTCTCTGTGTTGTATACCTGGTTTGAGCTGTGTCCATTGCTTTTTGCTTTGTGATTGAGACCATGCTTGTGGTTTTCCTTTGTGGAGTTTTGAGAGACCTTCAAGGGTCTCAGGGTCCCTACTAGGTATTGTTATACTCACCCCTACATGGGTTATGCCCACACCTTGTTGTGTCTTGTGCAGACGATGGGTAGTTGGGCTGACGTTTGGGGGAGCCAGGACTAGGCGGTACGTGGAGGAGATGGTGGACGTGGAGTTCTGAGGAGGCGATCTATACCTACCCTTTAGGTAGGATCATAATAGGATGATGTAGTAGCTATTTTCCCTTTTTCAGTTGTATTGTTCCTTTCATTTGTATTTTTACTTTTTGGTTGTACTCTTACTTTCAGTTGGGCTTGTATTCCAGTCCCTTTTACTTTCAGCACTCTTTCTACAGAAGTTTTCTTCATAGTTTCTTCTTGTTTCGTTCTCGAACCGTGTGTTTGTACAGATTTAAAGTCAATGCCTTCCCTTTTTAGGGAATATACCTTTTGGTGCTAGTCGTCATCCCCTGGCCTATGGAAGGTGGGCTTGGGGTAGTCATGGAACATGCCCCGAGGGACGGTTCATGACATATTTAATTATTTATATGATTTTTTGTGTTAAATTTTGATATTCTATGGTTGTGGTTAAACATTTTTTCATTGAAATATATGATGTAAATTATTATATTTTGGTTAAAGTTACACATATGAGAACTCTTTTTTGAACTTTTATATTTAAATTTATAAATGTTTCTATCATTTTAGAAGTAATTTTCATTTCTAATAGTTTACCTTGTATATTTTTTTGGTTAATAATCATAACATCATTATTTTTAAAAAAACTTATATATGAGTGTAACTTTTTTTACTTGCATATTTCTATTTTCCTATTTTCTAATTATTTACTTGTCTAATAATATGCAGCTATATAAGAATTTCATTACATTTTCCTGTTTCAATGATGGTTATAGATACTGATATAGAGGAATATGTACCACAGTATTTTTCTTTTTTCATATTATTAACTATCAAATAATATAATTATTTATTGAAAACAAAATTTTAATTTACAAAAAATAATTGTAGGACTACTGATGAGACTTTAGCGATGGATTCTTCTTCTTTTACTATTAACAAATCGAGTTCTCAAGTTGGTAAACATGGTTTTACACATTTACCAAAACTTTCACTTGCTCATAGATACAAGTGATTACATATTACTTTTGATGATAATAATAATGCAACTGGCCCAAATGAAACGCATTTTATCAACTATATCACCATGAAGAGGCATTACAGGATTAGCATTTTATATCATGATTGGAAGGTATTCGACAATATGGTGATATATCATCTTTGGGAGGTGGTAATGGTATAATATCTCAATTGATTTATTTTTATCATTTTTTTAATATTATGTATTTTAAATTACTAATATTTATTTTATTCAATTACAGATGACATTCAATTTTGAAGAAACAAAAGCAATTGAGAATAGATGTATTTCTTTAGAAGTGATTTGATTGAGATATTTCAAAAAAAAAGTTGACAAAAAATTATGATTTTGGAAAGATACAAAATGAAAACCCATGCTTCAATTATGAGTTTTTAGATGCATATACATGGAATAAATTTTTTTCCAGCCGACATGATGAAGCCTTTATGGTATGATAATTATATTATATTATAAAATTTCTTATATATGTAACTAATTACTTATTAGTTTACTTTTTATATAATAGGCCTATAGGAAATCCCATCAATACATCCAGTTGCAGAATGTATACCCTCATACTTTATCACATGGAGGGTATCATTTATTGTAGCAAAAAATGATTAAGGAAAATTTTGAAGCATTAAGAGATCAGTATGATAGTGGTTTCGATGAGGTCCAGTTTAGTCCTCCATATCCCCCACCTGCCATGAAAAATATAAATGAGCAAGAAAAAGAAAAAATGAAAAGTATCATATAGAGAAATCTAAGTAAGTAGTTGAAATAATTGTAAGTATATATTTTTAATTTTTCATGAATTTTTTTTATTTTATAAATTAACAACACTATTATACCATTTTCATTTTTCCTTTATAGGATGAACTTCAGGATCAATCATCACAGGGTACTTTTATCCCTGAGGGTGGCATGGACATCCTAGCCACTGCTTTAGGAAATATAGAACACCCTAATCGCATAAGAGGATATGAGGTAGGTGTTAGTATTTGGGGAGTTTTTGGTCGTCGAAGTAACTAATCAAGAGACCCAAAAATTAAATCCTTAAAAGTTGATCTGAAAGAAATGAAAAAGTCCATGTGAGATCAAATTCAACTAACTATGCATGCTATGTTAGAAAAATTGACGAGACAGTCACTGTTTTCATAGCCTTCCAAGCCTTTCTAGCCTTTTAAGTCAGATGAATAGCCTATACATCCCTCCCAGTCAGACCAGTCTTCCTAGCCTACCAACTCAGATCATCCACCTCCTCGCTCGGACCCAACCTTATATTATGAGTTGTATGCTGGAGATCCTCATGTACATATTGCAGCGTTCAGAGTCGTGCATTTTTTAGGGATTTTTTACATCACCATCCTATAAATATGGGTCAGGTTAGAGTATCAATACATGATATTATTGATCCTACTACTCTACTACCATTTCCTACTAAGGAGGTTACCAGATTTGGGGATTTTATGGGTCATTTTTTACTTTGGACATCTGGACTTCTTCATTATCTTTCATACAAGGTATGAATTTTTTTAAATATTAATTACATCTGATTGAAAATTAGTTATAATATTTTCTAAAATTTAATTATATAGTAGCATCTAAAATCAAAAGAAATGTCACAAAGGAAACAAAAGGTTTAGGAACTGGCAACTGTAGATACTTCTGATATTTCTGATGGGATACAAATATTATCTTAGGATTCCTCTTCCTTGGATAATATCTATGAGTTTCAGATGTCATCAAATATATGTGGAAGATATTATCCATAGAGAATATTCAGAAAAGATATCATGGATATAATTGATTTTAAATATCTCAGTGTGTTTGTGTTTTAGTTATTTTCCATGTAAGTAAATTAACATTTCAGTTTTTATTTATTTAATTAAATATGGTTTAAATTGAGTAACTATATGAATTTTTTAATTAGGTATCTACACATTATTATTATTAAAAATGAGACCATACACGTTTATGGTTTTATAGATCTATAATTAATTTCAATGATTTTGAAATATTTGAAGACTACTGATAGAGTTACAAATATATGTGAGATATTATCAAAGACAGAGATTAGGTATTTGTTTTTTCCATTTCTTGATGGGTAAGAACACAAACATTATTATGAACCAATTTTCATTATAATGTCATTAATTGTGAACTTTTTGTATTGTAGGGGGTATGGGATTTTAGGAGTATTATACCCAAGTGAATGCAAATTATATTGGTTTTTCTCTTTGTTAGGTGATGTTCGTAAAAAAAATACCACATCGTTAGACAAGTAAGTTTTCTTATTTTTTATAAGTTTATTATATTTAATTATTATTGTATATACATGTATTATTAGATGATATATATGAAAATAAGGGTCAAGGAATTTTTTTTAACAAATATCACTTGCGGATAAAGAACTCAAATGCAATTTCATATGTGAAGGTAGTGGTAATTATTTTTTATATTAGATATTATTCTGATTTTTGATATATATATATATATATTGGTTTTTATTATCAATTTAATGTTTTATAACCACAGTGTCATCATCAATAAGGATATTTTGTATGTGGTTATTATGTTTTATGATTCATGTATGAGATAATCACAATTGGGGTAACTAATGAATTTGATAAGGTTAGTTATATTAATAATTTTATATTTTCTATCATAGTATTATGTTTTTTAATCTTATATCATTTGATGTTATTGTATAAATTTGATGATGTCGATTATTATACAAAATATGAACTTACCCATCTTCGATCTTTGTTTTCAAAATATTTATTAAGTATGATTACGATTTAAGGTATGTATATTCTAATGTTTATGATTAGTATTAAATTTTCCTAATAAAAAGTTTTAAAAACTAATTCTTTTATTATAATAGGTGTTTGAACATAATGATCTCAAAATAATTCTTCAACATCAACCGACAATGATCATTTTGTAAATTCCAGGTGTGTTTTTTTAATTATACTTTATAATACAAAGGCATAGATAATGTTTTGATTAACTTGTTAAAAGTATGTTTGTTTTTAAAGTTTTTTAGTCAATGATACATGCTATTTTATGGTTGTATACTATTTTTCTATTATATAGATTCTGATTTTTTTGGGGTTTTATATTCAAAATTTTCAAAAAAATTAACTTTTAGCATCTGTTTTCATCAAAACAAATGCCGAAACATTAAGAAAATCACAAGGTTTTCGGTGTTGATTTTCATAAAAAACTGACACTGAAAATGAATTTGATTATATTTTTTGTATCAGTTTTCCAAAAACCAATGCTGAAAAACTTGTTTTTAATGTCACCTTTATAGATATTGGTTAAAAATCGATGTTAAAATTGAAAAAAATGATGTTAAATCATGTTTTTTCACTAGTGGAGGTAAAACTAAGAGTTAGATGAATCATTTTTGGGTATTTTATTTGGGTTAAACTTATTTGGGAAATCCTTAGAAAGTATACCATAAGAATGGTGTTGGGTTTATCCATATGATGGATTGGTCGAAGAGTTGTTTGCTCAACCATCCAATATTCATATATGATATGATTGGCATAATGAATTGAAGGTTTCAGACATAGAAAAAGTGACTATTAGGTCATGTAAAACTCATATTTTATTGGTTTAAATTAATAATTCACAATGTACGTGATGGTGTACATCATGACCAATGAATTAAATCTGATAAAAACTGATAAATAAAGATATAACCAAGGGATAGGATCTTTTTTATGTTAAATTTTTAATTGATTTAATTAAGAGAATTAGCTCAGTCTTGGTAATTATTTCTTCAAATAAGTTATTAATCATAAGTACCTCTATTCGATTGTACCATCATTACATTGAAAGGATCCAAAGTATAATCTCTCTAGCGGTGATTCAAACATGTTCATGTGATCTCAAAGTGTCACTAATGGTACTCTGGGTGCTAGCATGATGATACTGATTGTATTACATTGCTCCCTTTGATCACCATAGAATCCTTTAACATTGAAGGATTGATTCTTGTTTTATCATTCTTGAGAGGAGAAAGGTGGAAGCTCTTGGTTCTTGAGAGAGTTCTGTAGAATTTTCTATCTCGGGTTAAGAGGATATCTAGAGGCGATGTATTTTGTACAAAAACATCTAAACCTAGGAAATGATATAATTTTGTATTTATAGAGCTAGGTTAGAGGATAAATAATTAAACATGGTCCCTTTATTATTCTCCAAATCCCTAGCAAACTCCATGTCTAAATAGAAATATAATTATTATTATTTACCTAACATGCATTAAACTCATAGATAAAATAAATATCATTTCTTTAAATAAATTAATTAATATTTATTTAAATTATATTCAATATATCATTCCCACCAAACCTGGTAACTTGTTTCTCACTTCATCCTCAGCATTTATTGAACCTCAAATAATAAATATTACTCATTCAATAAATAAATAAATATTTATTTATAATATTAATGGTCTTGTGAATAAATATTTATTTTAATATTCAACTCACACATAAATATACTTCCTAAATATTTATGATTAGTAAATCCTGAAAAAATATTATTCCATGGATTATAGAATAATATTTATTCAAATAATGAAATTCTGATAGAATTTAATTGAGATCAATAGAAATTCCAAGTGAATGACCCTCAAAGCTTCTTACCTAGTGTCATTAGGCAAGTTTTCCTAAAGTCTAATATTGGTGTCTAGAAACATGTAAAGTCACCTAAGAGAAAGAAGTTAATATTTCAATATCGATAACCACATATGAAAACTCACTGTATAATATAATATCTTTGTATGGATAACTCATCAAGTGGGTTTCATACTCATTTCATAAACCTATATGCTTAATATGTTTTCGTTTAACTTTTTGAAATAAATCTGTCAATACACCATGGAGATTGAATTTAATTTTATAGTTTCATTTCAATAAAAGGGTTGTGATATCAAATTCCATAAATATTGAATGGAAAAATCCTTTCTTTACATATTCATTAATTTCATATCACATATGACACACTCAATGTACCTTGACTCACCAAGATCATATAGCATCATGGTTTTTATAGATAGGAATATCCAATGACATGTAACATGCGAAATTCCTATCAGTATTTTTGTCCTCATAATCTCCCATATTAGATATTTCTAAGTGTGAACTTCATAAGATGGATATTCATCCACTTACAAGTACCTGCACATGATATTTTTTATCATTTAGATCTCATCATATAATTCCATGACCATAAGACTAAAGTTAATAATATCATCATAGCATTTTATTTTTCTCATCATAGTGGGGAACTGATTATGACCTTTTAAATGTGATATATACTCTAAGACATTATCACATTAAATTTGAATATAATAACAATAAATATGTAATAATGTGTTTATTAATATTTGTATCTTTGAATATATACAGGTATTTTAAATTATAAATTTGTTGGTTCTAGGGCACTGATTCCAATAGACTCTCACTTGGACTAGAGTCAAATGTTAATGACTTTTAGTCAGCTAACTCTCACATGATTTCCATGATTCTGTTGAGATAAGGTATTATTCAATGGGTTTACCACATTGTCTTCCATATAAACTATACTTACTGATATGTCGCCTCTCTAAGAAAAATCCCTCAAGAGATGATACTTTTTAAGTATATTCTTTGTCCACTGATATAACCTTGGCTCCTTTATAAGATCCACCATTGTAGTATTATCACAATAGAGTGTAATAGGGTATTTACCATTGGGTACCATGTCACGATCTTGGACAAATTTAAGTATCCAAACCAATTCTTCAGCTACGTTAGAAGTCACAATATACTCAGACTCTACAATAAAATCAGTTACCACAGCTTGATTTGAGATCTTACAGCTCACAACATCTCCACTAATATTGAAGATGTATCATGATGACAATTTCATATAATTTTTATCTATTTTGAAAAAAAATAATATATATATATATATATATCCCTTGATGATTAATTCCTCATATCATCTATAAACTAGGAATTTATCCTTGTTATGCCTCAAATACCTAAGTATATCCTTGAGTGTCATCCAATAATAGTCACTCGGGTCAACTTGATATCTATCTACCACACTTAAGGTGTAAAAAATATATATCCTAATATATATCATGATATACATGAAAGATCAAATCATTGATGTGTATGGAATCCTTACTATCCTATGTCTCTACTCATGTGTCCTAGGACACATTTTATTAGAAAGATGAATTCCATGTGACATTGGAAACAGTCCCCTCTTGTATAGTTCCATACTAAATAACTTCAGTATCTTGTTAATATGTGTACCTGATTTAGTCTAATTAGCCTCTTGAATATATCATAATGGGTCTTGATACTAAGAATATATATTTCTTCACCTAAGTATTTAATGAAGAATAATGTGTTCAACCAAAACTTAGCAGACTATAAGACTGGAATTTCATTTCTGGTCAGTAATATGTTATCAACATATATTATCAAGAAAATGATTGCACTACCACTAAAACTCTTGAACATAAAAGGATAAAATTAATTCTTTATGAAACCAAATTTCATTATTCATTCATTAAAGTGAATTTTCCATGACCTAGATGCTTTAATTAATACATAAATGGATCATTGTAACTTATATACTTTTTTCATCATACTTTAGTGTTAAAAACCCTTCTAGTTGTTTCATATATACATCTTCATAAAGGTTCACATTAAGGAAATATATTTTTATATTCAACTAAAAAATATTATATTCATGGTAATATGCTATGGAAAGTAGAATTTTGGTGGATTTTAGTATAATAATTGGTGAAAAGGTTTCATCGTAGTCAATGAACTGATATTGTTTGAACTCTTTTATAGCTATTCATACCTTGTGGGTATTGAATTATCTATCCATGTCTAGTTTCTTCTTGAATACCCATTTGTATCCAGCAATATGTACATCCACATGAGGATCTACCAAAATCCAAATGGAGTTTTAGTGTATGAAGTCCATTTCAGAATTCATGGATTCTTTCCACATGGAGCTTATGTACAACTTATTGCTTACTTGTAGGTTATAATATCATTATTATCTACTAATAATGATTCATCATCCTATATGACTAGAAAAAAGTATCTTTTAGGTTCTCTAACCTCTCTTTTACTCCTATATAGTACTTATGTCTTTGAAACAACCTATTCCATGGGGATTTTTGGAATCCATTCTTATGCCAACTCTTATATATCTTGAGTTATGACTTCATCAAATTTTATCTCATTCCCACTATCTCTTTTATATATGTTCTCTCTCTTAATGAATATGGATTGTCTTTCCACTATTACCTTTTTGTTTGAGGGTTCATATAGGTAAAACCCTTTAGTTTCCTTTAGAAGACCTATAAAGGTACACTTAGTGCCTTGGAGTACTAGTTTATTACCTGAAGAGGCCTTAAAAACACTTTGCATCTCCAAGCATGTAAATGTGACAAAGTGGGTTTCTTTCCACTCCAGGGAATGAATAGAACATTGTATGTCACTTTATTTGTCACTCGGTTTAGTGTGTATTTCATTGTCTGTAATGTGTATCCCCACAAGGATAATAAAAGTCTTAAATGACTCATAATTTATCTCATCATATCCAACAAGGTGTGGTTCCTCATTTCCCTTACAGCATTCTATTATGGTGTATATAGAAGAGTGAGTTGAGATAAAATCTCAAACTCTCATAGATAATCAATGAACACTTGGTTGGGATATTCTCCTCTATGGTCTAAGTAGAGTTTCTTTATTTTCTTACCAAGATGATTATCGACTTCATTCTTGTATTAATTTAATTTCTAAAAGGAATCCAAATTATACCTCATTATGTGTACATATACATATCTATTAAATTCATTAGTAAAATTTATGAAGTATGAGTATCCACTCCTTACATCAATAGGAAGTAGTCCACACACATCAACATGAAATAACTTCTTAAGATCTATATACCTTTATCCTTTTCCAATAAATAGAGCTTTAATAATTTTTCCTTATAAACAAGTGTGAAATATGCCAAGTGGTTTTAGTTCAAAATAATTTAAATATCCATCTTGGTATAATTTAGTCAAGTATTTTTCATTTACATTACCTAAGTGATGATACAATGGTTGGGTGTGATTTAAGTCATGCTAATTAGATTCATTATTGATTTTAATTACATAATTTATATAATATAACACATAAAGACCATTATTTAAGTGTGTTATATGGTAATATATTCTATATTTATAAAATAAGCAATATTTATTCCTAAATTTGAATATAAATTGATTAAAATCAAAACTAAACACGAAAATAATTTTTTCGGTAATTGGAGGAACATAATAAAAATTATTTAAAACTAAGATCATTATATTTGGAAATGTGAGGTGGAAGTATTCAATAGTTAGTAAAGTGAGCTTGGCTCCGTTAGTGGCTCGTAGATCCACCTCACCTTGGGAAACTTTTCTGAATCAACTTGGTTTTTATATTTGAATATAAATGTGAGGAAAAAAAAGTGTATCTAATACCCAATTTATAAAAATAGATAAATTACATATGATAATGAATACTCATAAATCTTTCCCTTTATTTTTAGTCATAGTGTAGTTTTTCTTATAGTGGACCTTCTTACCATATGAGAAACAAACAACATTATGTTTCCTTGTTTTCCCCTTGATATTTCTTCTCTTAGAAGAATATTTCTAATAATCTTTAGATTTGGTGTCGACCTTGGGGAATTTCACTTTACCCTTCCTCTTATAAACCAAAAGAACAGAATAATTTTCATGTTTTATGTCCTTATCAAACTAGAGAAGTGGAATGAGGAGATTTGGGAGAGTATTTTCAATATTTTTTATGTTACTTTTTATAATAAAGATGAAGAAGAACTGAGGGAGTGAGGTAAGAATAAGTTTTGTGAGAAATTATTTGAATAGATTAAACATTGGAATATTTAGATGATCAATATAGTTAATAATTTTGACTATGTGAGGTCTATTTGATGATCCTTCTCCAAGTTTGATCATGAAGAGTGCCTTGGATATCTCAAATTGTTCGTGTCTAACTCTCTCTTAATAAAGATCATATATATGATTGAGCATGTTATATACATTCATATTCTCATGCAATTTCTTGAGTTCTTTGGACATGGATTAAAACATTAAACGGTGAATATCTAACACATAATTCATTTTTTTGTGTACATTAAACTCTTTATCACTCACCTCCTTAGTAGGTGGATCAATAATTGGGTCTTCTAGCACTTAAAGCTTCCATTCATGGCATAATAAAATACACAAGTGCATATACCATTCATGGAATTTACTTCCAAAGAAGATATTGAATTTATCTATAATTGTTTGTAGGGATAATGTGGTTGATGAACTTTCCATTTTAAATTTTTATAATTAAAGAAAATTATTAATACTTTACTTGATTACCAAAACATGTGAGACAAAATAATTTAATTAGTCTCCTACTATTTTATCAAGAATCAATGGTCCACATTGTTGAACTTGGTATGTCTTGTCACATAAATTTTAGTGCCAAGGATCCATATTTCATTTCTTATGACCCAAAATTTATCTAGAGAAGTTATTCAGAAGTATTTAGGTATGTAGCCTTTCCGATTGAGGGATTACAACTCCTTGATCTGTTGAGTGGACTCCATAATCCTGATTTTTTTTATATTTACTCAACACCTACCTCTAAGTTATACCAATTCCTGATTTATTAGTCAACCCTTGATAATAATATAGTTAAGTTGACCCAACACTTCAGTTAGAACTCCCTGATAATTGAAAAACACCTTGACTTTGGCCAGATAAGTAACTTTAACTATGGTTTCATTCATAACGTAAGTAATGGAAGTTCATCCTTGCATATACTTTACTCACATGTGGGTGAAGGGAACCAACAGAATAGTTATGGGGTTCACATAAGAGAAACTACAAACACATAATTCCTTACATAATAATAGGAAGAGAAGAATCATTATCCATCATTTTAATTTTAATAATAATAATTGAAAAACCACCCAAACAATAATTAAGTTAAAATAAATCCAAACCGTGTATAGGTTGGTTAAGATCATGATCATCCATGCATGATATTAATACACATGTAATAAACTAGTATTTATTTTAATTATTCTTAATTAAGATAAAATGTAATCGAATTAATTAATTGTATTTATTAATAAATTCATTCATTTATCTTAATTTCCATCCAATTAGTCCTTGAGACTCTCATCCATTATAATTTTAAACAAACTAAATTAATTAATTTTATTTAAAATTAATTAGGTACAAATCAAGTACTAGGAGGAAGCACGACGTGTACTTTTATAAACTACCCAACATAGTCCTTGTCAAGTACTATGTATTCATACAACATCTGCCATATATGGCATGTTACATAATTACATGGCATGTACTGTCAATAAATTACACACTAACACATGTAAATTATGCGTCATTTAATGCTTTTGATGCATGTGAAGTATGTGGTGTGTAAGGTTCATGAACAACACGTGGTTATGATTTTTAATTTGGAAATTAATTAATAATTTAATACATATAAAACCTATCACATAACATGTACTATAAAAAATGAAGCACGAACATGTGTTGATTTGGTTTAATGAAGTAATAAATTAATTTTACTTTTTTCAAGTAAACAAGTAGGATATATAGGATGTACAAGCCAACTGCATGTCGTGTATGTCACATCATCATTTGTATGTGACACATGCCTAGGGAATTTGCATGTATGTTGGTCATATACATTTATGAGGTACATGGTGTGTATGGGAGATACATGTCATGTGACCTTTGAGTTTAATGATTGGCATTCACATGTGTTGTGTAATAAATACAGGATGCGTCTTTGACAACGCATGTTCCACCATGAAAACATGTGGAATACATAACATGTATGCAAGTTACACAACATATAGTCTGAAAAATTATGTGTCACCCTGTTTTGGTCAACACATGATGTGTAATGATGTTGCATATTCATACACATGATCAACCATGTTTTCACGGCTTGGTCTTGGTGTAGTGAATATGGGTACATAGCATGTACCTTAGGGTTACAAATCGTGTAGTCCCATGATATTTGAAAAGAAGGATCGATACCACCATATGGGTTCTTCATATGTTCTTCATATATTATTAACCTTTTCTTAGTTATGTGAAGGTGAACAAAGAGGGAAAATTATAGATATTAATGTTCTTATTTAAAGAATGATCTTTTCAAAAATGAAAAAAATAGTAAATTTATATAACTATAAATGATTAATAAATAATTATAAATTTAAATATGACCACTCTGATACCAATTAAAGGTTCCAAACACAACAGAAGCACTTGTTGGGTTGTGTCTAACTTGGATTTTATCAGTTCAAATGAATAATATGCAATGTACATGACGATTTACATCATGACCAATGAATTAATTCTGATGAAAATTTACAAAGATCATCAAAATTAACAGAGAGGATATTTTTCATATTAAATTGATGATTAATTTAATTAAGAGAATTACCTTGGTCTTGAGAATTATTTCTTTAAAGAATTTATTGATCATATGAACCTCCATTTAATTGTATCATCATTTTGTTGAGATAATCCAAAGCATAATATCTCTAGCGATGATCCACATGTGCACCTATGATCTTGAAGCATCACCAATGGTACTTAGGGTGATAGCATTGTGATGTTGATCATCTTAGGTTGCTCTCTTTGATCACCACACAATCCTTTAATGTTTAAGGATTGATTCTTATTATCTAATTATTAAGAGGTGGAGGATGGTGGAATCTCTCAGTCCTTAAGAGAGTTATAGAGAATTTTCTCTCTAGGGTTGAGAGAATCTCTAGAGGGTATGTGTTGTTTACAACAACCTCTAAACCTAGGAAATGATATAAGTATTTATTGAGCTAGGTTGGAGAATAAATAATTGTACATGAGCTCTTTGTTATTCTTTAAATCCTTAACAAACTCTATGTATAAATAAAAATATAATTATTATTATTTACTTGACATATACTAAACTCATGGATAAAATAAATATCATTTCTTTAAATAAATAAATATTTATTTATTTAAATAATATTTAATATATCATTCCCACGAACTCGATAACTTGGTCTACACTTACTCCTCAGAATTTATTGAACCTTGAATAATAAATATTATTCATTTGATAAATAAATAAATATTTATTTATAATATTCAAAGTCTTATGAATAAGTATTTATTTTAATATTCAACTCACACATAAATATATTGACTAAATATTTGTGATCATTAAATCCCAAAAAAATATTATTCAATGGACTGAAGAATAATATTTATTCGAATAATTATATTTAGATATAATTTAATTAGGATTAACAGAAACACTAAGTGTGTGGACCTCTAGAATTATTCCTCATTGAAATTAGATAGGTTCGCCTAAAGTACAATATCAATGTCTAGAAACACATAAAGGCATCCAAGAGGAATAATTTATTGTTATGAGTGTAGAAAACCACATAAGAATTATCACTATGTAATATAATCTCTTTATCTCGGTAACTCATCAGGAAAACTGCATACTAGTGTTATCAACCTATATGCTTGATGCATATTTCTTTGAATTTATGAAGTGAAACTACCAATGCACCATGACCATAGAATTTGGTTTTATAGCTTCATTCCAATCAATAGGAAGAGATATCAACTTCCATAAATATGACAAGGATATATCCTTTATTAACTTATTCATTAATATCATATCACTTGTGATGCACCCTATCTCACTACGAGTATATGTTGTCACAGTTTTTGTCAATTAATCAAATCACATGATTCGTGATATGAATTAATAATAATATCAAGTTCAAAGATCATTACGCAATTTTGTAAATAGTAATATTCAATCACACATAACATGTAAAATTCTTACTGGTGGTTTTTTTCTCATAATCTCATTTTTTGAAGATTACTGAGTGTTAACTTCATGAGAAGAAGTCTCGTCCACTTATGAGTACTCACACATGATAGTCTATATCATATTTGTCGCATCGAATGATGTTATAAGACCATATAACTAAGTTTAAGAATATCATCATAGCATTTTAAGTTTCTCGTCATAACAAAGAAATGTTTATGACCTTTTCAATGAGACAGATACTCTAAGAAATTATCACATTTAAATTTTCACAAAATAAAAATCAATATATGATAAGGGGTTTATTAATATTCACATATTTGAATTTATATAGGTAATCTAAATTAAAAATTATTTGGTTCTAGGGAACCAATTCCAACATGCCTAATTAACTAAGAGGTGAGAGGAACTCCAAAGTAGACTCATTAATTAGTGAAATATGGGTCATGTCCCACTAATGGATATGATGAGTTTAAAAGGTAGTATCATTTTAGTGGGAACACATTTAATAAAAGTTCTCATTAAATGTATGTAAAACATAATAATCATCTGATAAAAGCTTTGATTGTAGATAAAATAACATCATCATCATCATCTAACCTAACTTTGAAATCAATCTTTAGAAAGGATAAGCTTAATGTAAGTAACTTCTTATACTGGTATAGAAACTTAAGAATCATTCTTAAGTAATAAATAAATAACAATAAATTTCTAAGTTACCTGATATTGAATTTGTTCAACACTTGAATCTAGATGCTTATGATAAGAATAAAATGATTAAATTAAGGTTCTAAAAGAATAAGATAAAAAATGACCTTGGGAAATTTATTCTTCACACACATATTCAATATGACTGAGTATGTTAAATGAATTGGTGTGACTTAAGGTTTCCTTTAAGGTGTATGAAATTCACTATGCAGCCAACATTGAAAATGTTCTGAAAATAAGAATGAGTTCAAGAAATGTTTACCCTATTTTCTCAAAGTGTTGAGAATAGATGAGCATGACATGTGATGTCCAGGTTTTAGTGTTGTATCATCAGTACAAGTGGGTAAATTTTCAAAGAATAAAAGCTTATTGGAAAGTCCAATAATATTTATTTATAATTTCTAGTCAAGGTCATTGAAACCTAAAGGAAAATTTAGGAGGGGTAATGTTTCCATATAATGGAATTG
The DNA here is from genome assembly GCA_963277665.1 of Viscum album. Taxonomy (NCBI): domain Eukaryota; kingdom Viridiplantae; phylum Streptophyta; class Magnoliopsida; order Santalales; family Viscaceae; genus Viscum; species Viscum album. Next base: position 1,471,797,243 of record OY728132.1, on the reverse strand, counting down.
TTGGAGTTTTAGGGAACTCCATGGAATATCCATGTCAGGTTTTGATGTTATAGAAATAAATTATTCAATTTTTAAAGGTATATAACATCAAATGTATACTTTAAATTTTTTGTAAATATATAGAAATTTAAAATCAAGGAAATGATTGATAAATCTTGTAATTTTCATTAAAATGATGAAGTAAAGGTTTTCTGAATCATGGGGTAGAATTAAAATGAATATATCAAGCTTAGTTAGATCTAAATAAAGAATTTTTATTTTCATCTTATTTCTTTTATATGATAAGAGAAGGTGTTTTTATACAGGGAGTTGTTTTAAATAATATAAGATGATGTTTTTAATATGAATGGTTTATGATTCATCAAATTATATAACATATTTGAGAATAATATAAAGGATAAAATTGTTTTAACTAGGATAAAAAATTTATCTTGATGTTTGTTAAAATATGAGGGATTTGATCCCACCATTAGTGGAATATTTTAAATAATAGAAACATATTTTCATAATAATTCTCTAAACATAGAAAATATAATATATTATATGGATACAATAGATTTTTTTTAGATATTATCATAAGTTTTATTTTCTAATACAAAGGATCTTTTGTATCTTAGCATGATATTATGAAGAGAATATAATTTATAAGAGGATAGTGGGAGAATATTTTGAACTTAAAAAAGTTCAAGTTTATCAAATAAAATAATACGCCAACCAGTATTCAAAGAAAATATCACTCAATATCCTAAAATATTTTAGGGTGTATTGGTAAAGAGAAATGTAAAAAACTATATTTAGTTACTATAACAAAGTGAAAATCACTCTGTATCCTAAAAGAGTTTAGAATGTATTGGTAAAGATAAAACAATATAAACAGTTACATTATTTACCAAAATATTTCAAGGGAAAATTTTTATGGAAAGGATTACAATAATGATTATTATGATTAATTTAGAAAGATTTTTAAGGAGATAATAAAAGTTATTAACATTGTAACTTTTGATTTTGTGAAGTAAAAAAGTCTGAATACCTATTCAAAGGATTGAACATAAGGAATGTGATCCGTAAGTCTCACCATTATTCAAACCGGTTTACTTCATAGATGTTACTCACTAAAGGGTTTAGTGGGGGGATTTATATAAAGGTGTGGCAAGAATTACATGGAGATGTAATGAGGTTAACAAAATCATAAAATTTCAACAAACATAAGGTTGATTCAGTGGTCTATTATTTAGGATATGATTAGATAGATTCCTATGTATAGTTTTTTTAATGTTATTAAAGGATTTTAAGGATATAAAATGTATCATATTAATGTAAAAGGTAGTCACCATTTTTTCATGTTGGTTTTATATATTACATGAATTAACTTATCAAAGTATGAATTTGAGTAATCTCTTATTAATTTTTTTCACAAGGTAATATAGTTTGTGAATAAATTTTAAGGTTTACATGAGTAGGATTCCATGTAAAGATACATAATATGATCACATGGTACAAAAGGAGTTTAGTGTGATAGATGACTCCCCAAGTATACCATGTGGAGCATCGCATACTATGCATGTGGTATACTAGGTTTTAATGGATCATATTTAGATTTCCATATATCGGAGGTTGGTAAGATACCTATTATGAGAACTTTTATACTTTGATACATTTCTTATGCAAGCCTCAAGTCTTAGTTAATTAAGGGGTGGTTGGGTATGATGTTGATCATTTCATTAATTGGAGCTTAACTAATATGGAATTTATTATTTTATCTAATGAGTATGATATTTTGTCCCTTGGTTGGGATAAATTGAAGGATTGTGTGACTGTACCTAGATAAGACATGTGATGTGCTTATTTATTGGATTAGGGGTATGTAATGTTCTCATCCATAACGGTAAATGACATGTGATGTATTCATTGATATGGTTAGTCTATACTTAGAGAATCAAGAATGTATGAGGATACTATATGATATTGAAATGTTTTGTTCCTTATATTCAATCAATTACCTAGAAAAAGGGAGCATATGAAAATGTATACTTGTATATGATATAGTTGGTAGACACTGGTATAGAGATACATGTGTTTGATGGAGATCACACCAGATCCCTTTATAGCTTAAGTAACATTGATACTTTATGAAATTCCACTCATTACTTATATTTATGAATTCAAGTATTCATATTTTCTTCTAAATCTATAATTAATTATGATGTAATGCCTTGTTCCCGTATGATCATTTGAAATTCAAGAAGAATTTGAACTTTTGAAATGGTGGATGTACCCGATTTTGATCAAATATTTAGAATATAATTCTGAGATTTAGAACATCTTAAAGTGATTATTTTAGACTTAAAATGAGGCTCATAAGGTATCTTAGAGTCTCAGGTGATCCTCAAGAGCTTTGGGTTAGTTTCGTATGTTTTTGGAGGATTTTTTTCCAGGGATCACGGTTTGAGGTGCATAGTTTAGTGGAAACTGTGTGGCACCCTGAAGCTCAAAGAATTTTTAGTTATTTTGCTATATATTATGTCTTGAATGTACAATTAGATCATGTTTTAGGGAAAACCATGTGAATTTATAGAGTAAAATTTGTGAAAATTTTATAGGTATTATAGAGTCACTAATACAGTTGGCACACAGTTTGGTGAACCGTGTGACCAAACCATTCAAGGTGAAGGGATTAAAACAATTTCATCCACACATTTGGCACATTTTTTGGCTAATAATGTAGTAAAATCATATGTTTTATTAATAAATTATTTTATGTTTTTTCCCCTGTGATTATTTAAACTCCATCCTCCATTTTTCCTTCCTCCGCACATGCACACCTCCCAGCCAATCGAGCATCTCTTCCCCCCTTCAATAGCCTTTGATTTTGGGTAGTTCATGATCTATTCTTCATGGGTTTGAGGTTAGTATAATTATATGATAATATCACTTTATCTTCCCTCTTTTTATTTTTAATTTTTATTTCTCTAGTTAGGGTTTTCATTAAAGATTCCACCAAAGTATGGTGGAATCGCCTGATTCTCTTAGTTCTTTCATGTGGCTTGCATAGAGGAGATCCTGAGAAAATATATGCACATTATCTCATGTCATTTATATGTATGTTTTGACATTAATTTCAAAAAGTTTTTCCCTTAAAATTAAAATTTTTTGTGTTGGTTTTGGCATTTTTGGTTAGGGCTTTAGCCCAGAGTTTGGTCAAGGGTACACCACATGTAAATGAAAAGCACCTAGTTATGGTTCTGGTGTGGTGAGAGATTTAGTAGGTTCTTCATCACTTGTAACTTTTGGGTTTTGGTTTTTAATTAACTATAATTTTTTATGATTAATTTTTTGAGATGTTGTGGTGTGAGTCAGGAGCGAGGAGTGTGAACAAGAACCATTTTGGTATGGATGGGACTTTGAGAGCCTAGGTAAAAATTGTTGGCCTTTATAAACTAGTTAAAAATCATTGAATAAAGGTATGTGGTTCCTAAGTTCACTTATACTCTTGATTACTTTCTAAGTTCATGATATGGTGGTCTCATTGGTTTGTCGAGTGATGAGTATAGGAATCAATTTAGTGTTTTAAGTTGGAATTGTCCTTCGTTAGCATCCCTTATCATGCTTTGAGCCTTATGGGAAGGTGGTTCCTAGTAGAATTCCTTGGTCACATGTTTTACCCTTGGAATTATCTAATCAAAAAGTGTTTTTTTGGAAATGGTATTTTGAAAGTGGTACCTAGAAAATGGAAATTTTAGAATAGTAAATTGAGGTGGGTTTTTTAAATGAAAATGTGGAAATGGTTAGTTGGTTTTGTTTCTTTAAATGGAAATGTGAAATGGTGTTAATGTCATGTGTTTGGTATATTTTTGAATTGGTATTTATAAATGGTATTTTGAATTGTTATTAAAAAATGGTATTGAAAATGGTAGTTGTCCTTGATATTGAAAATGGTTTTTGAAATGGTTTGAGTAGTGGAATTTGGATTTTTTTATGATCGAGGAAATTAAAGGATCCATTATGCCTTATTTTTGTTTATTTAGTGTTATAGAAATAATGGTATGTATTTTTTCCTCATGGTTGTGATAATTAAACTTGGGGTGAACATGGACTCTGGGTGGATGTAGTTGTGATGGTTAAATCTAGGGTGAACACAACCCATGGGTGGATGTAGTGGTGATGGTTAAACCCTAGGTGAACATGACACTTGAGTGGACATATATGTGATAGTTAATCCTAGGTGAACATGGCCCTCAGGTGGATGATAGGGCTATGGGGATGGGTATATTACCCATGGATTTCATTTGTTTTTTAGGGATGGGTATATTACCCTTGGTGGGAGATGGGTTGGTATGGTCATCATGACGTGCTCAAAGACACTGAGACACTAGCTGGAGCAGGTATGTACCATTACCAAGGTGAACCTGGCTCCTGGGATCGGTGTCTGTTTTATGCTTTCAGATCAATTTTTTTAAATGTTTGTATTTGGAATTTTTATCTTGAGTATTACTAAACACAACTTGTAAAAATTGGTTATATTTATGGATGTTGGTATTGGTGGCCTATTGAGTTATAGTCACACCCTACTTGGGATTCCAAGGCACTCAGGCACCCGAGAAGATTTCATTCTTGTTCTTAGGTACAGTTTGTGGGAAAATCTTGATGATTCACAATGTTTGGATTCCTAGGGTGGAGTTTAATGATGGGATTTTGGAGGTCTCAGGACTATTTGGGGATGGATTGTTGGACTCAATTTTATTTTATTCTTTTATACTGCTTGTGTATGATCCGCCCATGGGGGATCCAATTTGGTATGTATGAAACATCCATTTGTTATTGCATGAGATGTTGTATTATTTTATTATCATTTTCCCTAGTTGAGGTGTTTATCTGGATTCTATATCTAATTCTTTTTACTTACTATTATGTTTTTCACTCTAATAACAAGGGAATAGTCTCCCTACAGAAACCTCTCTAGCTCTCACTATTAGTCAGTGTCCTTTAGCGTACTAAGAGTCACACCTGGGGTCACATGGAAGTTTGGTCTAGTTACTATTCATAGATTGAGTTAAACTAGGATGTTACAAATTAGTATCAAAGGGGTTATTTTCTTTTTTTTTTCTTATTATTTAGGTAAGGTAGACAATAGACTAGGATTTTTTTGGAGCTTGGTAATGATCTATTGTTTGGGTGTTATAACCCCATGTATGGGGGAAGAACCGAATTTCCAAGTATGATAATTTTTTTCTTGCCTTAATCTTTTACAGTTGATTGATTTCCAGGGATGATGGGTTTATCATATATAGCGATGCATCGAAGAATGGACTTGGTTGTTTCCTAATGCAAAATGATAAATTTGTCGCATCTACCTCAAGACAATTGAAGACTCACGAACAAAACTATCCAACCCATGATTTTGAGCTAGCGATTGTAATATTCACTTTGAAAATATGGAGACATTATCTCTATGATGAAAGATGTGAGATATACACGGATCATAAAAGTATGAAATACATATTCTCACAGAAATATCTCAACATGAGAAAAAGATGATGACTTGAGCTACTCAAGGATTATGACTGTTCAATACACTACCACCCAGGGAAATAAAATAAGGTAGCAGATGTATTGAGTAGTAAGGATCATGGATTTCTAACACAAATAAGGATTGAGAAGAATCAAGTGTTCATGGATCTAGTAAATATGGATATGGGAATTTCTAAGGAATGATATACATCAATAATTTTTCAAATTATTTCAAACCCATATTTATTATAGAAGATAAATAATTCTCAATATGATGATGAGAACCTTTAGAATAAAATTAAATGTGTGAACAAAGGAAAATTAGCAGACTTTTTTTGTGAAGATGGTGTTCTAAAATTCATAAAGAGTCTATGTGTTCCATATATACCTGAGATAAAAAGGGAATTTTTGGATGATTCTCACAGCTCAAATTTTTGTATACACTCTAGTAGCACAAAGATGTATATGGACTTGAAGGAAATTTTTTGGTGGGATGACATGAAGCGGGACATTGCTGATTATGTGTCCAAATGTTTGGTTTATTAACAAGTGAAAGTTATGAGATGGAATCCTAAAGTATTCTTACAACCTATTCATATTCCTTTGTGGAAATGGGATGAAAATACTATGGACTTTGTCATGGGACTACCAAGGAATCCTAGAAGGAATGATGTGATATGGGTTATTATTGATCACCTTACCAAATCATCACATTTTCTTTCTATAAGAGAAGAATTACCTCTTTAATTCTTATAAATACTTTATATTAATTAATTTTTTAGACTTCATGGTGCACCTCTATCGATTTTTTCTGATCAAGATCTCTATTTTACATCAAAAATATATAAGAGTCTTCAGAAGGCTCAAAATACTGAGCTTTATTTAATAATTTACTATCATACTCAAACTAATGGATAGTTTCAAAGAATAATTCAAATAATGAAAGACATGTTGAGATCATGTTCACTTGACTTTCAAGTTATGTGGGATCAGTACCTACCATTGGTATATTTTTTCTACAATAATAGTTTCCATTCAAGTATTAAAATGGCATCGTATGAAGCATTATATGGTAAAAGATGGCGTACTCCAACTTTTTGGGATGAATTTGGTGAAAATAAACCCATAGGACCAAAACTTATTGAAGAGATGATAAAAAAGTTAAAGGATTTTGAAGCACGTTTTAAATCATCTCAAAGTAGGAAAAAGAGTTATGTCGATAATCGGAGGAAATATTTAGAGTTCCAAGTGGGAGATCATGTTTTCTTGAAAGTATCTCCATGAAAGGGTGTTATAAGGTTTAGTAAGAAATGGAAACTGATTCCTAGTTACATCAGACCCTTTGAGATTCTTTAAAGGGTTGGATTTGTTTCTTATCATTTTTCAATGCATCCAAATCTCTCAAAAGTTCATGATGTGTTTTATATATCTCTACTAAGGAAGTGCATGCCTGACCCAACGCATGTGATCACATCTAATGAAATATATTTGTAACCTAACCATTCATACTATGAATAACCCATACAAATTCTTGATACCAAAGAGAAATTATTGAGGAATCATATGACTTGTCTTGTAAAGGTACTTTGGAGATATCTCAAAATAGAAGAAGCAACATGGGAACCAAAGGATTCTATGAAGGAGAACTACTCACATATTTTTAGAAAGTAACACCCCTAAAATTTTGAGGAAGATATTTTTTAGGATATAAAAATTTATCACCCCAAGACTTTATTATAATTTCCTTTTATAATAAATTTAATTTTGTTTATAGCTTACAATGCACACAACAACGAGTCTGAACAAAACATTATTTAGTCACATTTTGTAAAATCAATTAAATTCTAACACTTTTAGAGAATTTATATAGTAAATTTATATGTTATATATCCAATAAAATATTTTTACATTCATTTAATATATTTTATATACATAAGATAATAACAAACCTAATATTACACATGAAAACCAATATTTTTATAAAAACGATTTTACCACCTTTTAAAGAAGAACCTATTTTAAATCCAATTTTTGAACCTTTTATATATTATATTTGAAAAAATAAAATTCTTATTTTAAAGCGGAATATAAAAAATTACTTTGATTGAATTTTTGGTATTTTTCTGATAAGTTTCATGTTTTGATGAATAGTGATAAAATATTGCATTTTAATTAAAAACAACATTTTCATCTAAATAATTCATAGTGTTAAATTATATTTTTAATTAGTTTTAAAGTATAATTAGATTAATTTTATATAATTTAATACAATTTAGTTCATTGGAATCAATTTTACCTTGAATATGAACATAAAAAACATTACAATCTTTTATACGTTTTCACTTTAAAAACTCGTTTTCTCGTTCTGCCAATGAGATTAATTTTAAATTAATTAATGAAACTTATGTGTTATGAATTTTTAAAAATGGATTCCATATTTGGGATCATTGGGTCCAAATTATTTAAATATTTTTCTTTTATTTTTTGGAATATGAATAGTAAATTTAGTAATATTTTAATTACCACAGCTAAGGGTAAATTGGGTAATTAAAGGTAAAAATTATATTATAAATATTATAAAATTACCATAAAACTTGTCCTAATTTAATTGGATGAGTTTTTTTAGACCAAATTAATACTTGGTATAAAATTATAACCTTTTTAATCCACTTGTATGAGAGTATGTTGTTTATAATATTATATTCAAAGAAAAGTCAATTTTGTCACACTTTTATTTTTAACAAGTAAAATATTTTTAATATTTGGCTATATAAGGGAAAATTTTGAATTTAAATAATATTTATAAATATAAAATTTTTATATATATCATGGTAATTTATTTATAATTTTTAGTGATAAAATAATTTCCTTAAATGATGACACAATGATTATACAGTAATTGTTTAATTAATGTAAGAATCAAATAAATGATATTAAAAATATTAAAATGAATATAATTTGATATACTTAATGTCATCCAAAAATTTTATGGATGAATCAAAAATGTTAGTGATGAATTAAAATTATTTTTTCAAATTTATCTTGTTTTTATGATATTTCTAAAAAATCAAGTAATGAATAGTGTCAAAAATGACATTATTGATATTTTAAAATAAATAATATTTTATTAAATGATATAAAATCATAAAAATATAAATTTAAGATAACTAATTGGGATAAGTCTAAATGTCATAAATGGATCATTTATTAGTCGTTTTAAATTTTATAGTAACTATATTAACCTTCAAAGAGTAAAAACACATGTTGTCACAATAAGAGTTAAAAGGTTTAAAAAAGAGTTAAAACCAAAATACAAGGGTATAACCATGACCTAAACTTGTCCAAAATTTATTATATGAATATTATTAGACCCTTACCACCTTAATATTGAATTTTAGTTGTTAAATGGACACTTTTCCATGAAAATAACTTATATATTATTTAAATCAAAGATAGTTACAAAATGTCACTCTCTTTGTATTTAATATCATTTATGTGTCCACATAGTGACAAAATCAAGATATGAACGAAAATAAATGTATATTTTGATAATAAATAAATTATTTTCATTAAATAAATTTATTTTAAATTTTTATAAATTATATAATTATCTAAATGCTTCATCAATGCTAATACAATGTTTATTTAATTAACAAAAAACTAAAATAATTGATTTTAAAAGTATTAATTTTGATATGTTTTGGTTGATTTAATGTATATAATTACTTTTATATATCTATAGGATATATTATATATTTTTTAAATCATTATATTTTAATTTCAACTTTTTATTGATGTATTTGAAGTCAAATTAAATGAATAGTATCAAATTTGACAATAATGATATTTTATTGAATTAATATTTTATTAAATTAGTTAAAATAAAAAAATGTTAAATAATCAAAAATATGATAATATATGGTCTAAAATATATTTCACTATTCATTTATAGTCCATTTATAAGTCTTTGGCTCTAGAATATCCTTATTATATTTTAATATTTTGAGGATTTCCAAAAGTGCCCCTTGCCTCAATTATAAAAGGGAACCTCATCCCTCACTTCCTCACACCACTTTTAGGCTTCTATATAGACAAAAACCTAAAATTTTATCTTACCAATATCCTTATAAAAGTTTTATAGTTTTTGGTTCTCCCAAAAGACCTACCATAGATCCCTTAAGAATAAATATAAAGGAAGTCTACCGAAGAAGAGGTAATTGTTTTTATTAACTCATTCAAGTGAATTTCTTCTTATACTTCCTATTAATGTGTTGTTTCCATGATAAAGTAATAAATATGGTATAATATATATTCTGAGATTTTATTATGGTTATTTTATAACCATATTTCATGTTTTATCCATCCTATGAAAAGCAAAATCACCACGCAAGCGTACATACAGCTTATCGTCTCCACGTCGTGGTGTAATCTGTTTTTCATTGCCACTTTACTTGGATGAGTATAATGATGGAAATAATTGATATATATTATAATTATTACATTATATTTATCCTTTAAAAATTAATATATCATAAACTTCCTTATCCTTTAACTTATTAAGGGAATGATATCGTCGCTCGTGCGTACGTACGGCCTACCGTCTCCACGACACGATGCGATTTATTTTCCATATACAACATTAAAAAATAGATCTAAAAATATATGTAATGGTTAAATATGATATTTATAACATTAATATTATTCTATAGATGTTTTATATATATCTATTCAAAAGAACCAATACTTTTATGATAAAACATGCAAGGAAAATGAAGCAGTTAACACCCAAAACAAGGGTAACGACAAAACATTATCAACAAAGAGGTGATAAAATAATATAAGAAGATCATATATGATATCATAAATATGAATAATGTTTTTATATAAATTAATAACATGTTTTAAACCATTATATAGGAGGTTAAATCATGTAAAACTAAAAAGGAGTGTGAGGTAAGGATTTTCTCATCTCACTTTTACTTCTGTGAGATATAAGCCTTATTAACCACTTATTTCTTGTGTGATGTGTATGTATACTACCCTTTGATATATAATATCATAAATATAATTGTATTCATGGTATTAAAATTTTTAAAAGTGGTATGGGACACTTTGATTTAAAATCTATTTTTGTAAATCGATTATTCGATATATGAAGAATTCTTTGGACTGGTACAACATGGGTTGGGGACCATTTAAAGTAAGCCCCTCGATGCATCATTAGCCTAATGAGATGAATAAGTTGTAAAAATAAGATGGGTTTCTACTTGATATGATAAACTATCTTGTGAAATTTCTTTATGGTAAAGGTACCATGTACCTAGGAAACATGATGTCTAATAATTAAGCATTTCCTTTATTGAGAATTCAGTTATTATTATTATTATCTATGAGATTATTACTTTGACATTATCTATGGATACATTTCATTAACATATTATTTATTAAATGGAATGTGTTTCAGTTATTTATCATTCTATATTGATTATTCCTTATCCAGTTACTTGAATGGCATGTGTTTTTAGTTATTGTAATTTCTATATAGATTTGGTCTCATTGATTCATTATTGATTCTATTGTACTTACCCTTATTAAGAATTTTATATCACCCTTATTATGTTTCCTTTCCCTAGGTTATGAAGAGTAATCCTTTAAATTAGTTTCAAGGATAATGAACTTTTATTTTTTTTTATGATTTATTTGCTTTACCAATGTAGTATGGTTATCATGTATGTAATCTTGTTTTTCCAAAGCTACTAAACTATTCGATCCTTTATAATGTGATTAATTGTAATCATGATAATGTAATAAAATAATGCACTATCTCTAGGCTTCTGGGGTCGGGGCATTATAGTTGGTATTAGAGGAAGTTTAGCAGCAACCATATAAACTAGATTTAGAAAAATTATATTAGGGAATATGACCCTAATATAGACTTTGATTATAAGTATAGATGAACATCCCAAAGAAACCATTCTATGATTATGAGATTAGCTACGCATAATTTTTTTCAATTTAAGTTATGTATTTCACTAGTTTTGATATTATACATGATAATATCTAATATATTCTATATCTTTATTTAGAAATGGTGCCTAGAAGAAGGAATGTGAACCTCACCAATACACATGATCCAAAGAGTATGAATGGTAATTTATTTTATGGTATTAAGATAATATTTCTAAGGGAGTTATTTTCATAAGAATTATCATTATATGAGGAAATAATATCATGTGCTAATAAAATAGGGAAAGAATTATCTAAGTATTATATCTTTAGAAGGAATCATGAGAACAAGAGGACAGTTGGGAAAAGGATAGATAAAGGGAAGAAGAGAAAGAAGGATTTTCCCACATGTGATAATTGTGGAAAGAATCACCTCAGTAAATACTTAAAGGGAATGGGAGTTTTTTATAAGTGTGTATATAAGGGTCACCATAATAAATAATGTAAGGGGAAGAATAAAAAGGCTATTGTTCAGTGTTATGGATGTAAGGAGATGGGGAACTATGCTAACAAATTCCCCAAGCATCAAGAGAATCTATCACAGAAGAGGACAAGGGGAGATCACCAAGCTTATGCAATCACTACAGCTAAGGTAGAAGTACCCAATGAAGTAGTGGTAGGTACATTAATCCTATATTCAAATCTATCCAATGCTTTATTTGATTCTGGATCATCACACTCTTTTATATCTACCCAGTTTTTTAATAAAATTAGACATTTCCCTATTGATTTAATAAGAGAGTTTCTAGTAAAAACTCCTAAGGTAAGTCTCATTGCAACAAAGATGTGTCAGGAGGTCCCAACTATGACACATAAACATGCTTTACTTGTTTACCTCATTATCATACCTATGGTTTAATTTTATATAATCCTCATTATGGACTAGATCTCAAAATATGATGCAAAATTTTATTGCAAGAGGAAGGAAATTATTATTTGTGAGGAAGATGTGGAATTATTTATCTTTAGAGTAGAAGCTTCCTTTCCTAATTCTTATCTAGATCCATCCCTAATAGCTCTAATGAATGAAATTCTTGGGGAAGAAAGAGCAAACAAAATCAACTACTAGAGAATGAAATCTTTAAATTGAGGATGTACCTATTATTTGGGAATAAATTGATGTATTTACTGAGGAATTACTTAAACATACCCCAAAGCATAAAGTTGAATTTTCCATTGATTTAATCTCAAATTCAAGGCCAATATCAAAGACTCCCTATAGAATGGACATTATGGAATTAGCGGAGTTAAAGAAACAACTATAGGATTTGGGTAATAAGGGATTTATTCACCCTAGCATTTCACCATGGGGAGCCCATGTTCTATTCATTAAAAATAAATATGGATCCATGAGGTTATGCATTGATTATAGAGAAATAAATGTTATTACAATAAAGAAAAATAATCTTATACCTCGTATTGATGAATTGTTTGATCAACTTTATAGAGCCCAATATTTTTCAAAAATTGATCTTCATTCTGGGTATCACCAATTATGAGTAAAGAAGGAATACATTATGAAGACATATTTTCAAACTAGGTATGGAAATTATGAGTTTACAGTAATTCCATTTGGATTGACTAATGAACCCTCTGTTTTTATTGATGTAATGAACAAAGTATTCAAGGAATATCTTGATTATTTTTTTATGGTATTCATTGATGATATTCTAGTATATTCTAAAAGCTATGAGGATCATTAAAATCACTTCAAAATCATTCATAAGACTATTAGAAGGGAAGAGTTATATGGAAAATTTAGTGAGTGCAATTTCTAGCTTCAATAAGTTCCTTTTGTTAGCCATATTGTCTCTAGGAATGGAATATCAGTTGATCCTATAAAGACAAAGGTAGTCAGAGAATAACCTACACCAACAAACATAATTGAGGTATGTAGTTTCATTAGTTTGGAAAGTTATTATGGGCGGTTCATTCATAATTTTTTCTCATTGGATAACCCATTAAAAAACTTACACATAAAGGGGTTAAGTTTGTTTGGACAAGGGAATATGAAGAATGTTTTGATTAAATAAAGAGAAAATTAGTCAATGATTTGATTTTGACTCTACCATCTAGAAGTGATGAGTTTGTCATATATAGTTATGCATAAAGGGACTTGGTTGTGTCCTAATGCAAAATTATAAAGTTATTACATATGCATCAAGTCAATTTAAGACTCGTGAATAGAACTATCCAACTCATGATCTTAAGCTAGCAGTTGTAATCTTCACTTTGAAAATATGGAGACATTATCTCTATGGTGAATGATGTGATATATACATGGATCATAAAATTATGAAATATATCTTCTCAAATAAAGATCTCAACATGATACAAATTCTATTTCTCAAGATACTCAAGTATTATGACTACTCAATACACTACCACCGAGGGAAAGAATATAAGGCAGCAAATGCATTAAGTAGGAAGGATCATGGAGTTCTAACCCAAATAAGGATTAAGAAGGATCCTATGTCCATGGATCTAATAAATATATATATGGGAATTTATAAGGAATGAGTGAAATTAATAATTTTTCAAATTATTTCAAAACTATCTTTATTAGAGAATATAGAGAATTCTCAATATGATAATGAGAACCTTCATAAGAAAATTAAAGTTGTGAACAAAAGAAAATTAGCAGACTTTGTTTGTGAAGATGTTATTCTAAAATTATTAAAGAGGATATTTGTTACATTTATACCTGAGCTAAAAAGATAATTTTTGGATGATTCTCATAGCTCAGATTTCTCTATACACTCTGGTAGCACAATGATGTATAGGGACTTGTAGGAATTTTTTTGGTGGGATAACATAAAGCAGGAAATTTTTTATTATGTTTCCAGATGTTTGGTTTATCAATAAGGAAAATATATGAAGCAATATCCTAAGGTATTCCTATAACCTCTTCTTATTCTTGTGTGGAAATGGGATGAAATTACTATGGACTTTATCACGAGACTACCAAGGACTCCTAGATGGAATGATGCGATATGGGCTATTATTGATATCCTTACCAAATCAGCACATTTTCTTACTATAATAGAAGGTTTAACTCTTGAATTCCAATAAAAACTCTATATTAATGATGTTTTAATAATTTATGGTGAACCTCTATCAATTATGTCTGATCAATATCCCCATTTTACATCAAAATTTTGGAAGAGTCTTCAGAAGTCTCTAAATACTGAGCTTCATTTGAGCAATGTCTACCATCTTCAAACTGATGGATAGTATAAAATAACAATTCAAACATTTTGAGATAATGTTCACTTGACTTTAAATGTAAGTGGGATCAATACCTACCATTGGTATATTTTTCCTACAATAATAGTTTCCATTCAAGTATTCAAATGGCGTTGTATGAAGCATTATATAGAAAGAGATGCCGTGCTCTAAATTGTTGGAATGAAGTTGTTGAAAGGAAACTCGTAGGCCCAAATTTTTTTTAATAGATGAAGAAAAAGGTAAGGTATTTTCATTCGCATATTAAATCAGCTCAAAGTAGGCAAAAGATTTATGTCAATAATAGGAGTAAAGATTTAGAGTTCCAAGTGGGAGATCTTGATTTCTTGAAAGTATCTTCATGGGAGGGTGTTATAAGGTTCAGTAAGAAAGGTAAACTGAGTCCCAAGTACATCATAACCTTTTATATTCTTGAAAGGGTTGAATTTTTTTCTTATCATTTGGCAATGCCGCTAAATATCTCAAAAGTACATGATGTTTTTTATATATCTCTACTAAGGAAGTACATGCCTGACCCAACGCATGTGCTCACATCTAATGAAATAGAGTTGGAGGCTGACCTTTCATAATATGAAGAACCCATCCAAATTCTTGATACCATAGAAAAAGTATTGATGAATTGGATGACTCGTTTGGTAAAGTTACTCTAGAGAAATCACAAAATGGAAGAAGTAACATGGGAACTAGAGGATTCTATGAATGAGAACTACCCACATATTTTTAAAAGGTAACACCCCTAAAATTTTGAGGATAAAATTTTTGTAGGATGGAATAATATATCACCCCAATACTTTATTATATTTTTCTTTTAGAATAAATTTAATTTTGTTGATAGCTTACAATGCATGCAACAATGGGTATGAACAAAATACTATTTAGTCACATTTTTTCATAGTAAATTAAATTATAAAAATTAGAGAATTTATATGGTAAATTTATATTTTATTCTATCAAATATTTTTACATTGATCCAATATATTTTATAGGCATAATATAAGAACAATCCCAATATTACACATAAAAACCTATATTTTTATAAAAGTAGTTTTACCGCTTTTTAAGGGAGAACCTATTTTAAATCCAATTTTGACACTTTTATATATTCTATTTGAAAAAATAAACTTCTTATTTTAAATTGGGATATAAAAATTTACTTTGGTTTAATTTTTGGTATTTTTCTGATAAGTTTCATGTTTCAATGAATAGTGATAAAATATTTCATTTTAATTGAAAACAATTTTTTCATATAAATAATTTATAGTGTTCAAATTATATTTTTTATTGGTTTTAAAGTGTAATTATATTAATTTTATATCATTTAATATAATTTAGTTCATTTAAATCAACTTTACATTGAATATGAACATAAAAATATTACAATCTTTTGTACGCTTTCACTTTAAAAACATGTTTTCTTGTTCCGTTAATGAGATTAATTTTAAATTAATTACTGTAAATTATGTGTTCTGAATTTTGAAAAATGGATTAGATATTTGGAATTAGTGGTTCTAAATTATGTAAATAGGTTTCTTTTATTTTTGGCCATATTAATAGTAAATTTGGTAATATTTTAATTATCACGGTTAAGGGTAAATCGAGTAATTAAGGGTAAAAATTATATTATAAATATTATAAAATTACTCTAAAACTAGTCCTAATTTCATTGGATTAGTATTTTTAGGCCAAAACTATAATTTTTCAAAAATTAAAACCTTTGTAATTCACTTGGATGAGATTATTTCATTTATAATATTATATTCAAAGAAAAATCATTTTTGTCACACTTTTGTTTTTAACAAGTGAAATATTTTTAATATGGTTATATGAGGAATATGTTTGACTATAAATGGTATTTATAAATATAAAATGTTTATATGAATTATTTTAATTTATTTATAATTTTTATTGATAAAATAATTACCTTAAATGGTGACACAATGATGATGTGGTAATTGTTTAATTAATGTAAGAATCAAATAAAGGATATTACAAGTATTAAAATAAATATAATTTGATATAATTAATTTCATCTACAAATTTTATGGATGAATTTTAAATTTTAGTGATGAATTAAAATTATTTTTTTGAATTTAACTTGTTGTTATGATATTTCTAAAAAGTCAAGTAATGAATAGTGTAAAAATTGACATTATTGATATTTTAAAATAAATAATATTTTATTAAATGATATAAAATTTATAAAAATCTCAATTTCAGTGAAATAATTGTTATAATTATAAATATATCATAAATTACTCATTTATTAGTCATTTTACATTTTATAGTAACTATATTAACCTTCAAAGAGTAAAAACACATGTTGTCACAGTAAGGGTTAAAGGGTTTAAAAAGGAGTTAAAACCAAAATATAAGGGTATAATCATGACCTAAACTTGTAAAAAAAATATTTTATGAATATTATTAGACACTTATATCCTTAATATATAATTATAGTTGTTTAATGGACACTTTTACTTGAAAATAACTTTTATATTATTTAAATCAAAGATAGTTACAAAATATCACTCACTTTGTATTTAATATCATTTATATGTCCACATAGTGAAAAAATCAAGATATGAACAAAAATAAATGTCTATTTTGATCCTAATAAAATTATTTTCATTAAATAAATTTATTTTAAATTTTTATAATTATATAATTACCTTAAATTCTCCATCAATGCTAATACAATATTTATTTAATTAACAGAAAAATAAAATAATTGATTTTAAAAGTATTACTTTTGATATATTTGGGATGATTTAATATGTATAATTAATTTTATAGATCTATAGGATATATTATATATGTGTTAAATTATTATATTCTAATTCTCACTTTTTATTGATGTATTTGAAGTCAAATTAAATGAATAGTATCAAATTTGAGAATAATGGTATTTTATTGAATTAATATTTATTAAATTAGTTAAAAATCAAAAAAAAATGTTAAATAGTCAAAAATATGATAATATATGGTTGAAAATTTCTTCTAATATTCATTTATAGTTCATTTGTAAGTCTTTGGCTCTAGAATAGCCTTATTATATTTTAATATTTTGAGGATTTCCAAAAGTGCCCCTCACCTCAATTATAAAAGGGCACCTCTTCCCTCAATTACTAACACCACTTTGAGTCTTCTATATTGACCATAACCTTACCATTAATCTTTATAAAATCCTTATACAAGTTATGGAGGTTTTTTTCTCCCAAAAGACCTACCATAGATCCCTTAAGAAGAGATCTAAAGGAAGTCCACCAAAGAAGGGGTAATCGTTTTTACTAACTCATTCAAGATAATTTCTACTACTACTTCATATTCATGTGTTTTTACATGATAAAGTAATAAATATAGTATCATATATATTATGATATTTTATTATGGTTATGGGACAACCATATTCCATGTTTTATCCATCCTATAAAAAGTAAAATCATCATGTGTGCGTATGTATGACTTACCGTCTCCACATCGTGGTGTAATCTGTTTTTCATCGCCACTTTACCAAGATGGGTATAATTATTGAAATAATGGATATATATTTTAATTATTACATGTTATTTATCTTGTAAAAATTAATATATCATAAATTTTTGTATCCTTTCACTCATTAAGGTAATGATATTGTCGCTCGTGCATATGTACGGCCTACCGTCTCCACAACGCGATGTGATTCATTTTCCATATCCAACATTAAATAATGGATATAAAAATGTATTTAATGATTAAATATTATATTTATAACATTAATATCATTTTTTATATGTTGGATATATATCCTATGCAAAAGAACTGAGACTTTTATGATAAAACATGCATAGGAAAATGAAGCAGTTAACTCCCAAAATAAGGGTAACAGCAAAATATTATCAAAAAGAGGGTGATAAAATAATATAATAAGATAATATCTGATATCATAAATATTAATAAGGTTCTGATATAAATTAATAAAAAAATTTAAATCATTATATAGTAGGTTAAATCATGTAAAACTAAAAAGGAAGTGTAAGGTAAGGATTTTCTCATCTCACTTTTACTTTTTTGAGATATAAACATTATCCACCACTTATTTATTGTGTGTAGTGTATGTATACTAAACTTTGATATATAATATCAAAAATCTCATTGTATTTATGGTATTCAAATGTTTCAAAGTGGCATGGGACACTTTGATTTAAAATCTATTTTTTTAAAATTGATTATTCGATATATGAAGAATGTTTTGGACTGGTGCGACACAAGTTGAGGATTGTTTAATGTAATCCCCTCAATGCAATGATAGTTTCATGAGATTAATTATTTGTCCAAATCATATAGTTTTCGACCTGATATGCTAAACCATCTTGTGAAAGGTCTTTGAGGTAAAGGTATCATGCACCTAGGAAGCATGACATCCAATAATTAAGCATTTCCTCTATTGAGAATTCAGTTGTTATTATTATTATCTATGAGATTATTTCTTTGATATTATATATTGAAACATTTCATTCTCATGTTATTTATTAAATGAAATGTGTTTAAGTTATTTACCATTCCATATTGATTATTCCTTATCCAGTTACTTTAATGGCATGTGTTTTTAGTTATTGACATTGCCATATATATTTATTCTCATTGATTCATTATTGTTTATGTTGTAATTATCCTTACTGAGGATTTGAGATCACCCTTATTATGTTTCCTTTTACTGGGTTATGAAGAGTGATCCTTTGAATGAGTTTCAAGTATGCTAAACTTTTATTTGTGTTATGATTTATTTCATTTATCAATGTAATATGGGTATCATGTATGTAATCTTGTTTTCCAAAACTAATAAACTATTCAGTCCTTCAGGGTGTGATTCCTTGTAATCATGTCAATGTAATAAAATAATTCACCGGCTTTGGACTTCTGGATTTGAGGTGTTACAGTAGTGACTCCATGAACATTAATTCACGGCTGCTTGGAAAAGAGTCATGGGGCTATAGAAGGTCTCAGTTGATGTGTCCCCCGTGAAGCGCGGTGATCGAGATTTGATGGGGTGTATGCAGCAAGGAGGTCTGGTACCTATGAATGGGTTTTTAAATGTACCTACAGTGAAAGGTGACATCTTAGAGGGATTGTAATATAATATCAAAAATGCTCAGGTTTAACCTAGATGGATTCGTCAGCGGTTGATGGGTGTGTTGAGCATGGATCAGAAGAGTGTCATGTGTTTTTTTATGATAGAACCTTGGATGGTACACTTGAGGAGTGGTATAGTTGAAGATATATAGTGGTAAGTAAACCATCAGTCATCAGAGATAAAATTCCTCGTTATGGACTAGATATTAGCGAATGTCATAGGTACCATTCTCGGAAGCTTGGAAGATACGGTAGTTGGTGTTTTGTTTTGTCACTTAGGTGAGGGAGAGACAACCACTCCAATCCTTGAGTTTGATGATATATGGAGTGTGGGTCATGGTTTTTGGGATTTACTTTAGTGAAGTGATGAAAACGACACTCCTATGGTGTAGAGTGATGTATCGGTCATGGGTGTGCAACCCTTATGCTGGAAAGTTCATGAGAGTGTGGAACTGACTGTGGAGAAGTTGTAGTGGCATTGGATGTTGGTGAGGAACAAATGAGATTCATATCTAGATTCTCCAAGTATCTCCAAGTATGAAACCAAATGTGATGCTGGATCGAGACCGAGCATTGGCTTTGGGATTGATATGGTTTTAAGGTGAACTGAGGGTTTTCGGTTTGGTAGTGTGTCGGTGTACAATAGGATGCATTTATGGTTTTCACAGTTAAGAACTTAACCGTGTGTACATTCAGGTGAATTGAGTTGGGAACCATGCATGGGCATGTTGTTCGAATGTGGGAGCAGTGTTTCAGTAGGAAATTTTTATAGAGGAGGTACCAAAGTAATGAAATTGGTGGTTGTAAGTTAAATTTTTTAGTGGGGAGCATCGTAGTCCTATTGGGTGTTTGGATGATGGAACCATCGATGTTTGAGATAGATGGTCTTGGTTTTAGTACCCATGGTTTCTATTATGAAACCCTTAATTTGTTCTTTTTATGTTTATAAATTATAAGGGTGAAGGATAGAAGACTTGGGTGGTCTTTTAATAATTTTTTGGGGGAAAAGTAGATGTGAACAGGTTGTGCACGGTTTGTCTAAACTATGCAGAAATCCTAGGAGAAACCGTGCACAGTAGCAGTTTTGAGGAAGTATCTTAAATAAGGTGGGCACATGGTTAGATATACCGTGTTAGGAGGTCAGGCAAGTGTTTCCTTAAGGTGGTATCTAATTCATAGTTAGTGAATGGTTTGTCTAACAGTGTGGTCTAACCATGCGCAGAGTTAAATTTAGATCCTAAAAAATATGATCTCACTCATTTTGCCTCTAACTCCCTAATTTTTTCACCTTAGTGGGCCTAACTCAATATTTATCTCTATTTTAGGTAGGATAACCTCTCCTAAGAGATTTGGAATCAATATGGAAACCTCCCTTGGTGTTTTTAAGCCCGATTTTTGTAGTAAGTGTCGTTCTTCACCGTTCTTGTCACGTTTTCTTAGATCTACTTAGATCCACTTCTCATATCTTCTCAGTTTCTCAGATCTACACCCGTTGTGAGTAGATATAAGTTTTTGGATTCCAAATATGATGATATTTGATCTTGTTGTTGGTATTAGAAGAGATTTAAGGTGGTTCGTGGAGAATCAGCCTAGTTTTCTTGAGCGTTATTTGTCAGTTTTCAGTTTTCATCAAAATAGTTGAGGTAAGCAGATTCACTCTTGACTACTCTTAGTATAACTGAATGAAATGGTTTAAAATTTATTGTTTTTCATGTATTTGATTTTGAATCGGTTGCTTTATGATTGCGAGAAACCCTCTTTGGTGATGGTTGTGGAAAATCTAGAAAATGAGTGCTTTTGATTAAAGTGTTTGATTCTTGATTTTAAAATGTGGATTTTAAAATAAGGTTTCTATGGAATTATAGTAATTGGATTTTGATTAAAATGTTTCAATAAAAAGGATGGTTTTATTGAAATGGAATGGGTGTTTGGAATTGGTTTGTTTAATGGTTTTCAATAAAAGAACAGTTTTATTGAAATGGTTATTTGAAATGGTTTTGGCATAATATTGGTGGGTGTTTAAATCACATTTATGAGGCTTGGTTGGAATATGACCTTATGCTTGGTGCCAAAGGTGTAATGGAACATGGGGTATAATTATCATGCGACGACATGGTAGATCAATGAGAGATCGTTCATGAGTATGGAATTGTCATAACGAAGCATACATGGTGGGATGCGTGAATAAGCGGAATGAAATGATTATGCCAAGATGATATTGAGAAATGATTTTAAATATTTTTTTGGTTGTTTTGCTGGAAATATGACTTCCTAAAATTTTTTTGGAATAACACTTTTTTCACTTTTGGTTTTAAATGGTTTTGGAACTTGTTTATATTTAGTTATAAACTGTTTTGGGAAAAAAATTATAGAAACTATTTTATATAAATGTTTCTAACCTTTCTATCCTAGTGATGTGAGTAGGGAAGTAATTGGGGGAAACCTATTGAGTTTTATACTCACCCCTGCTTTGGAACTTTCTAGATTTTGCAGATGCTATCTTCTGAGACATGGGAAAAGGTAAAGTATCACATGTTTTTATCACCACCTCATGATACTTGGGTTTCTTGGTGATGTTTGATCATAGAGCTTGTGAAGCATAGAGTCTTGTGGTTGTCTTGGAGTTATTGTAGTTATATTTCGCTATTGACTTTGATAGTTGTTTGCATTCCATTGTAGTGAACTTTGGTGTGGTTTTATTATAAAGATGATGATTTAGTTGTCATGATTTTATCATGCATCATATAATGTTTTTTTGGTTATGTTTGTTTGGTTAGTGGTTTATTTATTAAAGGATAAATCATCCCCCACTTGCAATTGAAATGCTTCAGGATTTTTTTCAGCCTTTGGCGTCTTAGGGATGTCACTTAAGGCCTAGTAATGATTTGTTGTGTTCTTAATACAATGAGAATAAGTGGTTAATTACAAATTATATCGATTTGTTCGACCCAAAAGTTTCATTGAGATAAATGGTATCAGCTTGTTCCTTCCCTTAAGAAACATATAGTCATCAGTTTTCTTGGTCTTGGAGTTGAAAGTCATTCTTGTCTATTCCTTGGGTTATGATCTTAAAAAGAAGTAGGAATGTTAGGACTTGAAATGTAGAGCATAAAAAGACATAGCTAACCTTTTTATGTTGAAATTCAAGTTATCAGGGATTTGGGTACATAAGTGTGCTGGAGACACTTATAGGATACAGAATCTCATTGTCATGGGTTTAGCCAATGAGAAGAGGATGACTTGCATTGTAGAGGAATGACTTCCCATGAGATTTCATATTTAATTTTGAGTAATGATTTATGATTTTGTGAAAAGGTGGAAATTTTTGAAAAATGTTGCAATAGTTTTTAAATGAAATATTTTGAAAAGATCATGGTTGATACATTTTGAAAACAATTTAATTTTCAAAAGCAATAATAGTTTTTTTTTAAAAATGGTTAAACCTAGAAAATGTTGTGATAGTCGATGTGATAAAATTTGAAATTCTAAGCCTCTAGTTGCTAGATATTGAGCCTTATATATTTTGTTGTTTGTTTAGAAAATAGCACCCAGTAGGTGTCATAGAAACCATCCGGAAGAAGCTGCAAAGAATGAGGTTGCACCAGATCCACAAGTGAACTAAGAACTAGTTCTGAGTATCTTTCAAGCATTCAAAGTTGTGGATACTTATAACTAGAGGGACGCCCACTGCTGGAATCTTATTTTATACCAATGGTTTTAATCCATTAGTAAAGGTTTTACAACTTTTGGTATTATCTATACCATCAGTTGTCCAAACTGTTGGGCAGTGAGGCATGGGGATATACATATACCAATGGTTATTGAATAACCGCTGGTATATGTATTCAGAAATCACATATATACCAATGGTTTTAGTAACCGTTGGTATAAATGTTTACCAAAGGTTATTCATATCTACTTCAATGGTTTTATGTAAACCTTTGGTGAAAATTGCGTTCAGACATCTATGCCAACGGTTTGTAAACCGTTGGTATAGACTTTTACCAATGGTTTACATGAAATCGTTGGAATAGAGTCTCTGTTTTCAAACATATACCAAC
Organism: Viscum album; assembly: GCA_963277665.1. NCBI lineage: Eukaryota > Viridiplantae > Streptophyta > Magnoliopsida > Santalales > Viscaceae > Viscum > Viscum album. The sequence goes on along the minus strand of OY728132.1, from coordinate 1,471,773,316 downwards.
GGTTGTAAACTGTTAGCATAGATGAGTCTATTTTCATAGATATACAAATGGTTGTAAACCATTGGTATAGGCGAGTTTGTTTTCACACAAATACCAATGGTTGTAAACCGTTGGCATAGCCTGCAATTCTAGAATAGAAATCAGAACAAGAGGAAGAAGAATACATATAGAATTCAGAATTCAGAATAGAATTCAGAACAATAGGAATCAGAATACAAATAGAATTCAGAATTCATCAAAATGATTCAGAATACATGACTACAATTCCAGCAATAGGATTCAGAATTGAAGCGGAATACATACCTACAATAGCAAGCGGAATACATACCTGCGAGTATTATAACATATAATTCACACTTTCAAGTAAATATATACATAATTTAGAATTGAATTTAGAATTGAATTTATAATTAAATACATACCTACAAGTAAATACATACATAATTTAGAATTGAATTCATACCTGCAAGTAAATACATGCAGAATTCAGAATTGAATTCATACATGTAAGTAAATGCATGCAGAATTCAGAATTGAATTCAGAATTTAAAATTGAATACATACCTGAAAGTATAACACATAATTCATACCTAAAAGTAAATACATACAAAATTCAAGCATGGTAACAAAGTAAATGTATCTTGGATGAATTCATGAAGAAGGAAGTACTAAAGTCTTATTATATAAAAGAAGTTATTTTGAAAAATCTGACTTTATAAGTTTGATGATTTTTAAACTGATCTTCATGTCAATGAAATCTATTAATGGTGACTCATTTTTTACAATAATTTTAAGCCCATGAAAAAATATATCTCTATTTTTTATGGGTAATTCCTAATGTAAATGAATATTATGGGTATGAATTTTTATTTGTACTATTGGACTATATCAATTATGTATATTTCAAGTTTTTAGAGAAAAATTTGTCCAAATATCCAATCTAAAGGACAAATAATCATCCTTTTATATGGGAGAAAGCTCAAACATAAGTGATAGACATCCTAATATCCTTCATGATGGAAGGAGAGTGAGTGGGACGCATAGGGCCAACTAAATCGGGAACGAGTTGCACATGGAACATGAAGATCACATGTGGGGTTGGGGGTGGGATAGTACAGGTGATGTGTGGACCATGAAGCATATGGGTGTAGTGTTGTGGGTTCTAATCCTTATTGTTGGCATGAGTGGTGAGAAACACATAGATTATTATTATGGAGTTCTGGACTGGTTGATAAAATGATGTGGATAAGCATGCTACATGTTACTATTTTTGTGTTTAAAGATATATAGATAAAACACCCACTACATGATGAGATAGATCTCGATAATTTTATTGAATGAATTTGACTTATTCAACCTCCTGGCACTCAAATGATTCTTTTCATTGTAGATATTGAATGTCCCAACTTCCATAATCAATTGAAGCACAAATCACTAAGATTTTGGAGAGTTAATCCCATGGGAATTTATTCACATAAGAGACAATGTGAATGGAAGGATTCATTTGAATAAAATGTTGTTATCAAATGAAAATTAAGCGGTAGGAGGCTATTTGTGCATCTAAGATTCATGCATGAGTTTGAGTGTATAAAAAATGATGTAACATGTGATTTTTATCACGTACACAGGTTGAGATCATAATGGAGGAAATTCCATCATTTTTATTTTAACTATTTTTTAGGAATACCACGTGGTATTTAAAACACTAAAATATGTAGCATGGAATATTTAGTAGGACTGAAGTTTCTAATTTTCCAGGCTTATAAGGTGGTGAAGAGGTGGTGATTCACTTCTATAAGAGGAGATCACCCAAGACTGAGAGATGATATTTTTTCTAATGATTTCAATGAGATCTCATTTTTAAAAAATTAATGCATCTCCATTAAATCTATTATGTGAGGAAGAAGAGTTCCAAGATCCTCTCTCGTATAAGAAATATTTTTATGTGTTCATCTATAGCATGAATAATATCCATGAAATTCTTGCTTGAAGAAGAAAAGTTTCATTATGTCATGTTGTGTTTCATCCTTCATGACTGCATGATTTTTTAGATGTTCTATGAACTGGTGATAGTTTAATAATATCACAAAAATATTATGTGGAGAAGGTATTTTGTGTACTCGATTACATGAATAGGAAGAATCATCTATGAAGCACAATTTCTTTCATGAATAATTACTTGTACATAGTCACATTTTCATGGAGATAAAAAAAAGGAGGAGTTTTGTATATACTTAATGTAATGAAATGATTTATTTGAGAAGGTCACATACAAATTTATGTGAAGAATAAGTTACACATATCCATTTTGGTCTACATGAAGAGGAAGGAGAAAGAGACTTTGGGTATTCTTATTTACATCACAAGGAACTACCCAAAAAATTCAAACAGTATATGTAGATATTGAAAAAATTATACACATACCTACTTGATGGTGTGAATGCATGTGGTTACCAATCATGTTCACATGCATTGATAGAACTTGACCATATTTTTAAAACAAAACTAAAGTATATAAGTCATCCTAAAGTTTGATAGTAAAGAATCTCATGATAAAAACCAAAAAATCACAAAAATTATTAAGAGTGGTAAATTTTTATGTGATAAAGGATACTATATTGAGTAATTTAGTCAAAGTATTACACTATTATGAGAACATTTTTGGAAGTGTTTGAGGAGTCCCACACTTAAATTTTATATCTCATATTGTTTACTGAAGATCAAAAATAGAAGAACAGTTGATGATCGAGTTGATATCTGGTTATTATCATTCAGGTCAAATGAGAATTATGAGATTAATCATTCCATAATATATTTATATCATGGATGTTGAAGAATAATAAGAAGAAGAATAATAATTGTGGATTTTAATTTTCCATTAGGAAGAATAATAGTTACTTGCCTGTTGTTATGCAAGTGACAAGTAAAAAAATAATTAAGTGAAGATAAATGAAGCATTGTGACATCCATCTGAAGTATCAATAGGTAGAGGAATGATTTGGTGTTTCAAACATTTAAGAAGGTCTAGATTGTTTTATGAGGTAGTATAAAGAACTAGCTAAGATCAGTAAAATAGGAACTTCCAATTGACTATAGTGTGATGCAAGTGAATGATTATTCCCTGCTTTTTATAACCACATTAAAGTATTTTTTCCCTAGTGGTTATGTTGTATTGGATTTTTTCCAAACCATTCAAAGGAAGTGATGCACTTGTTGAGTTCTAAACCTTGTAAAAATATTATGTTCCATCATTACATGAATTCATATAATTTATTATAGTAAGGAAAATAGAACAATAGAATCTATACTCTAATAGCTCTAAGAGGTAAAAGGGATAAAAGATATACTTAGTGAAGAAGTTCCTAACTCTAATTCACCATTATCAGTGTTGAGTATATCCTAAATTAGTCCTTTCATTTAGTACACATATTTATTAAATTGATTGATTAAGATAACATTCAAAAGTTTAATAGTAGTTAGATATGTAATGGTCATGCTTGGTAACCTTGCACTATATTGGATTAACCAATGGAAATGATGATTGCTAATCAATATTATTGTTGAATAATTATTGATAAATAATATTTAATTATAGATTTATAGTAGATGGAAATATGGATTTGAACAAAAGCACATTATTGTATAATTCAGACTTTTGGGGGTTATTTATTTTATAGATAAACACATAATTCATACCTGCAAGTAAATACATACAGAATTCATAATTGAATTCAAAATTAAGAATTGAATACATACCTGCAAGTATAACACATAATTCATACCTACAAGTAAATACATACAAAATTCAGAATTGAATTCAGAATTCAGAATTCAATAAATACCTGCAATTATAACACATAATTTGTACATTCAAGTAAATACATAATTGAATACATGCCTACAAGTATAACACATAATTCATACTTGCAAGTAAATACATATAGAATTCAGAATTGAATTCAGAATTCAGAATTGAATACACACATGAAAGTATAACACATAATTCATACCTACAAGTAAATACATACAAAATTCATAATTGAATTCAGAATTCAATATCTGAAAGTATAACACATAATTCAGAAGGTAATTAAATACATACAGAATTCATTTCAGAATTAAATTTAGAATTTAGAAGGCAATTACCCTATGCAATACAGAATTCAAAATTGAATTCTTAATTGAATGCATACAGAATTGAATTATGAATTATGAATTATGAATATAATACATATAGAATTGAATACATAATTATGTATGTGTTATACAAAATTTTGAATTATGTACAGTGTATTCAATTCATAATTCAATACATACAAAATTTAATTATGTATAACACATATAGAATTGAATTCAGAATTTAGAAGGTAATTACCCTATGCAATTGCAATACATTGTACATAATTCAGTTGTGCATTTTAGTGTAACTCATTAACACTATGATAGGTAGGTGAATTTGATCAATGTCATGTGTTTGTCCAAGAACAATTTATGGCATTGATAACTAGTAAAATACATTAGGATCAGACTAGGATTCATGATTCTTAGTTTCCCAATATCCTAGAGTTGTCTCATTAAAATTTATTGAGATGATATTATAAACCTTTTTCAATCTCAATGGGATAGGTGGAACCATGTAAAAATGTGAATTAGGGAAGGTCTTACCCTTAGGTGAGGAATATGAAATCAAGGGAATTACAAGACATCCTATGGGATAGTGTGGTTCTATAGTGGGAAGTGGCATGGGACCTTGGTGATGAAATTTTGATAGTATGGGGTAGAAGAAGATTGGAATGTCATGAATTTAAGACCAAATTATAGAGTTTGGGATGAATCTATGAGTATGAAATTAGAATATACAATGGGTGAAAATTCTTGGGTGATGATAGACATATATACTGGTTGGTGCTCAAGGATATTCGGTGAGTCTAGTCAATTTGTGGGGATTACACCATAAACTGGTAAAGTGTATGACCCATGGTTTAGAATAGATGTGGTGAACATTGATTTAGGCATGGTTGAAAGATAAAACCAAATAATTGTTGTGGTTTTATGTTATTGCCTGATTCATCATAAGTGATTCATGCTAGGTTAATAAATTTAGAATCATACTAGATGCATATGCTAGAAATTTGATATGGATTGTGAACCATACCAATGGGGAATTCGATGAGGATGATCATAGATTGATATGTGTTAGTAAATGAACAATTTTGTATTTATACCATAGAGTAAGGTTCTTGGGATAGTTATCATAGGATACTTCAGGCATGTATATGGAATGTTGATCTTCATGGGTTATCAGATATTTGAGTATGAACCTAATTTCATATAAGTTGTGATGAATGTGTAGATTGAACTATATAGATAACCCAACTAGTGAGTGATTTTAGTTTTTATGTTGGGGATGGATGTGGAAAGGATGGGTCATATCTAATTCATTGAAAATACTAAATTACGGGGTTGAATAAGGCATATGAATTGTTGATGAAAAAAATATTTATCTTAATTTTTTTATAAAACCTAGAGACTTAAAAATATGTGTTTGTTTTTTCTTACTTAAGGTTCTAAATAGGCTATGGTGTAAAGTTATTGTGGAATGGAAGGATGAAAACATTATTAGAAGTGATTTTAACTGATCTTCAATGACCAAAACTTCCTAGATGAGCTTAACCAAGCTAGATCTTGAGATCTCTTAGATATTAAGTAGGAAAAATTGTTAGTGATTGATTATGAATCAAAATTCATTGATCTGGTAGGTATAAGTCAAATCATGTGATTAATATAAGGCTTAAGGTATAAAGATTTTTGATGAATCTATGACTAATGATGTGATCATGGACCAATCTTCTGATTTTTCCCTCCTATATATTTGTGGTTAGTATTATGTATTTGGAAAATATAGATTTTACATGAACATGGAGTGGGGTTCTTTATTTCCTCATTCTGATGGAGGGAATACTTCATTTAGTGGTTTGAAGATAAAGTATAAGCACCTCCATATGAAATTGTTTAAGGTATTATTTTAGGATTCTAATGGAAGAGGATCACTATATTGTATTTAGTATAGGGGTCTGGGACACCCAAATATATGTTTCCCAAATCCACTATGCACATTTCCAAGATATGGGAATATTGGATATCTTATGAAATATTGTGAGTGGTTCACATGCATGAGAAATGGTGGTGCATCTGACTAAGTGATGGAATCAAAATTGAAGAGAAGTGTGCTAAGATTGGATGAGTTATGGTCTCATGGTTAAGTAATAAGGAATTATTAGAAAGAGATTTTAGTACAATTTAAAAAAGTATAATCAAATTTTCTACCCGCTCTATAGTTTTATTGGTTTGGTTGTTATAAACTATTAAAAATCAAAGTACAACATAACAGAAAATGAAAAACCCAACATAAAAACTATTGGGTGTTAAAAAATGAAACTGAACTAAACATAAAGTACAATTTGAAAAAAAATAAAAATGTAAAAATAGTGCATATAGATTTAGATAAAAGAATGAAATGTCCATAAAGGGATATTATAACATACCAGTTCCAATTCATAAGAAATATCTCCTTTTACCCAAGAGTAGTAGAAGTATCAGTAACTAGATCCATGGTATAAAAGCTCTAGAAAAGGAACCCAATTGATATCAATGATATGAAGAAACATGTTTCAAACCCAAAGCTTCCTCAATAATAAATCAATAATATAAATCATTGTCCCTCATATTCTATTTAATATGTATGATTGATGAAAAATTCATCACCAACCTTTTTCAAACTACACAGTTTGAAATAAATAAACTCCACACCTAGAATCATTGTGATCACTAAGATAATAATAAATAATTATATATAGAAAATAATTATCTTTTACAAATATTACTCACTAAATGGAAGATTTTAGTAATCACATTGAAAAAGACTATAATAGTATGCACTGCAAGAAAAAATATTATTTATATCTTCACAATTAAAAGTATATAATCTCTTTGCTATGTATCTACCATTACTTAAATCTTGGTGAGATATGTAGATGATGTTGTAACAATATTAAAAGGGTAGTGTCCAAGAACATCATGTTCAGTTATTAAAGAATCAAAATCAATTAATATTTCTATGTTGTATGTTTTATCATGACACCATAATTCTTTGGAAATTATATGGATCATTCCATTCACAAAAACATATAATATTCTGTTAAAAACATATAGATAGAAATTATAAAATCCTCATGTTAGTATAACATCAAAATAATTTATACTATGATTTTAAAAAATGATAATAAATCACTCATTATATTCAATTATCTCCACTTTTTAATAATCAATGGACACAAAATAAAAAAGAAAGAAAATATAAGTATAATCAAAATTAAAAGTGAAAAATCTTTATACCATTAGATGAAATTTAACTTGAGTATATCATTTGAATAATATCTAATTATAAATTATTCCCCTTTTATACACAACTTAATAAACCATAAGTACAATTAATTTTCTACTTGATGAAATGAAAACATAACTAATTATCCAAAGTATACCTCACATCTCTCATACACATGCAGGATTCAGCAATTACCTACAAGTATAACACATAATTCAAAAGGTAATTAAACACATACATAATTGAATTCAGAATTCAATTCAAAATTCAGAAGTCAATTACCTTGTGCAATACATAATTCTGAATTGAATTGTGAATTGAATACATACAGAATTGAATTATGAATTATGAATACAATACATACAGAATTGAATACATAATTATGTATGTGTTATAAAGAATTATGAATACATACAAAATTCTGAATTATGTACAGTGTATTCAATTCAGAATTCAATACATACGGAATTGAATTCTGTATAACACATACATAATTGAATTCAGAATTTAGAAGGTTATTACCCTGTGCAATTTCAATACACTATACATAATTCAGTAGCGCATGTTAGTGTTACTCATTACCACTATGATAGGTGGGTAGATTTGATCAATTTCATGTTCTTGTCTAATAACAATTTATGGCATTGATAACTAGTAAAATATATTAGGATTAGACTAAGATTCATGATTCTTGGTTTCCCAATAGCCTGGAGTTGTCTCATTGAAATTCATTGGGATGATCTTATAGACCTTTTTCAATCTCAATGGGATAGGTGGAACTATGTAAAAATGTGAATTGGGGAAGGTCTTACCCTCATGTGAGGAATAGGAAATCAAGGGAATTGCAAGACATCCTATGGGATAGTGTGGTTCTATAGTGGGAAGTGGTATGGGGCCTTGGTGATGAAATTTTGATAGTATGGGGTAGAAGAAGCTTGGGATATCATGAATTTCAGACCCAATTATAGAGTTTGGGATGAATCTATGAGTATGAAATTAGAATATTCAATGGGTAAAAATAATTGGGTGATGATAGAAATCTATATTGGTTGGTGCTCAAGGATATTTGGTGAGTCTATTAAAATTGTGAGGATCATACCATAAATTGATAAAGTGTATAACCCATGGTTTAGAATAGATGTGGTGAACATTTATTTAGACATTGTTGAAAGATAAAACCAAATAATTATTGTGGTTTTATGTTATTTCCTTAGTCATCATAGATGATTCATGTTAGGTTAATAAATTTAGAATCATACTAGATGAATATGCTATAAATTTGATAGGGATTGTGAACCATACCAATGGATAATGCAATAAGGATGATCATAGATTGATCTATGTTAGTAAATGAACAATTTTGTATTTATACCTTAGAGTAAGGTTCATGGGATCTTCAGGTATGTATATAGAATACTAATCTTCATGGTTTATCAGATATTTGAGTATGACCCTAATGTCAAATAAGTGGTGGTGTATCCTAGTCATCCCTTCTCACTGAAGGTATGACCTACATGATGTACCATAGACAACCCTTTCAATCAAGGGAGGATTCACATCACAAAAAAAACTAGGAACCCAGTTATACTATGGCTATCTCCCTAGTTGATTCTCACTCAAGTTGAATCTTGGACTCAAAATCTACACCCTCACACCAGGATCTATCTCCTACCATAAGCATCAATTCAACACATGCAAGAAACAAAGAACATGTAACACATCATGTTTCACAACACACTGACTCTTAACCTAGTAATTAATAATTTGGGATCTAGCCCCATGCCTCATGCCCATCATAATATCCATCTCAACCTTATTAGTTTCTATGTCACATACATATGGACCAACCCATCTCATCGACATCACCCAACACAATGAAAAAAACTAAAATAAATAGAGACAGAAGAGATAACTCAGTTACAACGTACCAATTTGAAGTGAAAGAACAAAAATTACTTGAATCAAAGATGTATCACCAGTTGGGAAGTAGGGTTCATAGCTTGGAGAGGTCTCATTTAGGGAAAGATGTTAGAGATGAGTTCTGGAGGAAGTGCGCTTGGGAATTAGGGTTGAAAACCTAGAGATATTCGTTTAGGAGGAAGTGACTCGTGAATCAGTCGAGAAGTAGGGTTCGAGGAGATCTCTATTAGAGGAGGAGGATATTTCTGCTCATGAATCAGTCAGTAAGTAGGGTTCTAGGAGATCTTTGTTGGAGTAGGAGGAGAGATCTTCTTGCAAATTGTTCAGGAAGTACGGTTCGAGGAGATATCTGTCAGAGGAGGAGGAGATATATTCTCGGGAATCGGTCAGGAAGTAGGGTTATGTTGGAGGAGGAGAGATCTACTAGCAAATCGATCAGGAAGTGGGGATAATTGGGGGTTTTTTTTCAACAGTTATTAAAAACCATAGTTAAAGGTTATATATTCTAACGGTTTTCAAAAACTTAGGAATAGATCCATTTAATATAAACTCTCCCAACAATTGTATCAAATTGTTGATAAATTATATACCTTTCCCAACAATTTTGTTAAACCATTGGTAAAACCGAACTTATATTAACTATGCCAATGGTTTACTAGAACCATTGGTATAGGTTCTTTATCCTAATGGGTTTTTCAAACCATTGGGTAAGAAGTGTTGGTATAGGTTGGATTTCCACCAGTGATCCAATGCATGCGGATAATTCTATCCAGTTCATGAAGTAGAATCCACCCATCTTCTAGGGTGATTATGAACCTGAAAAGGTGGGGTTATGGTTAAATAGGATGAATCGTATCTTCGATTTCATCAGTACACCATCAGAGTTGAAATTCAAGATGGTGACTTTTATGCTCAAGGATCTCGCATGCCAATGGTGGGATTTGGCGGTGTAGGCTAAACTGGATCACAATCTTAATTGGGAGGATTTTTAGGAATTGTTTAACAAACAATTATATCCTCAAACATTCAATATCTAGAGAACGATGAAATTCTTCAGCCTAAAGAAGTAAAATATCTCTATCACAGAATATATGGATAAATTAATGCATTTAGTGTCCTTTTAATAAGAGGTTGTGGCTAGTGTGTCCTTGAAGGCACGCATATTTGAATCAGGGATAAGGTAGGATATTTTATTGAAGATTATGGTGCTCTGAATTTAAAATTATACAGAGATAGTGAACAGAGCGACAGTGGCTGAACATGATATCTCAGAATCTGTGGGAGGAGGAAGTATGATGATACCTATGGGAAATGGTGGGAACTCTAATACTGGGAGAAAGTGGAAGAGGGACACCTATTTTCAATGTGGGAGTGGGTTGAAAATTAGATGGATGTATCAATGAACCTTTCTCCATGAACAATGAGCCAAGTGGGATGTTTCCAATGTGGTTCCTTTGACCACATGAAACAAGAGTGTACAACACCACCAAGAGCATTCCATAATTTCAAAAATATGGGACATATTAAGCACTTTTGTCACATTACTCTGAGGTTAGGTCCTCGAGACACTTCTCAGGTGTCGCAAGCATCATATGCTTCAACCGAGTGAGGATAGAAAAATCAGTCTCGTCAACAGAGTAGAGTTAGCCATGTTGATTCTAGGAACACCATGAATCCTTAGAAAGGTCAATATCAGCAAGGAAATAAGGAGCATAGTATCGTGATAAAGCAATTGTATGGATCTAAGAAGATGATTTTAAATGATTAGGTTGGACCATCAACGGTGAGAGGTGTGGTTCTATTGAATTATACCCTTATGAAAGTGTTGTTTGATACTGGTGCATCTCATTCCTTCATTGATTATCATATTGTTTATTTTCTAAGTTTAAAACTTTATATGATGCCTTCTCTGATAAAACTTCAAACTCCTCTTGGGGAAAGAGAATGTAGATCCTTTATGTGTAGATCATATTCTATAAATATTGATGGAGATGAGCTAAAATGGGACTTCTCTGTGTTAAAGATGGATGTATTTGATGTAATCTTGGGTATGGATTGTTTAAGAATGTTCAAGGATCACATCAAATGTTATAGCAGAATGGTTAGTTTCACAATTGAGGATGGCTTCGAGCATCCCTTAATAGGACAAAGGGTTTTAAATATAGGTGCAATGGGTTTGTTGGCACCAGTAGTGGGAAAAATCTCTTACCAGTTGGCGATGTTGAATTTTTAATCAATAGAAGAGATCAAGGATACCAGTTTTCTAGCAGTTGTGGATCAATCTCTAGATGTCTTTCCTAAGAACTTATCCGGGTTACCACCTATAAGGGAAGTGAATTTTATGATTGATCTTCTTCTGGGGACTAGTCCCATTTCCCTTCCATCTTATAGGATGTAAGAAACATAGCTAATGGGATTGAAAGTGCAGTTGGAGGATCTTAAAATCAAAGGTTTCATTCATCCAAGTACGTCTCTTTGGGAATCACTGGTCTTGTTCGTAAAGAAAGTAGATGGAACTCTTCGACTATGCAATGATTATCTTAAGCTCAAACAAGTTACGATAAAGAATATATATCTACTTCCATGCATTGATGATTTGTTTGATCAATTGAGGGGATCCTAGTGGTTCTCAAAATTTGACTTGTAATCAGGATATCATCACTTGTGATTTTGGAAGGAAGATATTCTGAAAACAAATTTTAAAAGAAGATATGGCCACTATGAATATGTAGTTATGCCTTTCAGTATCATGAATGCACCAGTGGTCTTTATGGAGTTGATGAATTGGATATTTCAGTGGATATCTAGATTATTTTATTATGGTGTTTTTGGATGACATATTGGTGTATTCAATGACAAATTTTGAGCATGAGGAACACTTAGCGATAGTGTTAGAAATCTTGAGAGACTATCTTTTTTATGAAAAACTGTCAAAGTGTGATTTTTGGATGCAAGAGGTATTCTTTATTGGCCATATAATTTTTGAAAAAGGTGTTTTTGTGGATCCTAAAAAGATATAAGTTGTTATCTCTTGGAAACCCCCAAATAATGTCTTTGAGATAAGAATTTTTCTTGGTATAGCTGGTTATTATCGACGCTTTGTGTGTGACTTCTCATGACTAGCTTCACCGATGATAGCTTTAACAAAGAATAATGTTCCATTGTGATGGATTGAGTAATTCTAGAAGTCTTTCCAAGAGCTAAAGGCTCATCTTACATAAGCACCTATCTTGATTTTTCCATAATCAAGACAGAGGTATGTAGTGTACTGTGATGATTCGGGATCTGGGTTGAGATGTGTTCTCATGAAAGGATACTATATGGTTTCTTATGGTTCAAGGCAGTTGAGATTGCATGAGAAGAATTACCCAACACATGATTTGGAGTTATTTGAGGTTGTCCATGACTTGAAGACTTTGCATCATTATCTCTTTGGTGAGAAATTTGTTGTGTTCACAGACCATAAAATATCAAAACATATTTTCTCACAATGGGATTTGAATCTAAGGAAAAGGAGATGGATAGAGTATCTCCATATGTTTGAATTTAACTTAATGTATACACTGGTAAAAGGTAATTCGGTGGTTGATGCATTAAGCAGAAAGTCATATGCATAGTTGGCGAAAGAAGATTCAGATGAGTGGCAGTTAATGTCGGTCCTAGCCGAAATGCATGTGGAATGTGAAGACCGAGGTGATGTTGTAGTTTTCTTTTTTGTATTTATGGTTCCTAATTTGGTAAATATGGTCAAAGGGGCACAAACATCTGATGAAAAATGCTTGGCTATGAGTTTAAAACTCAATGGTGGGGATACCATTGAAGGATAAAAACTTGATGGGAGTTCAATTTTTTAGTCCAGGGATCAGATGGTTGTATCTATGGTTTGTCAGGACCAACTTCTTCATGCTTACCACTATTAGATATGGGATGTACATTCAGGAATACATAATATTTTTAAGGTGTTGAAGGTGCGGTTTTTGTGAAGTGACATGAAAATGAAAGTGGTTGAGTTCATTTCAAGGTTCTTAACTTGTTAGCAAGTTAAGGTAGAGCATCAACGATCAGCAGGTATGTTTTAGTATTTACCTATCCTAGTGTGGAAATGGGAGTAGATATCCATGGATTTTGTTATAGGCCTCCCAATAATGGTTTGGAAACATGATGCCATATGGGTGATAGTGGATCAGCTTACTAAGTTAGAACATTTTATCCCTATTCATGAAACTCATATGGTGGAGTATCTATCCAAAATCTATATCCAAGAAGTGGTAAAGAGACATGACATACCAGTTTCGATAGACTCAAATAGAGATCTGAGGTTCATGTCTCGTTTATGGAAATCCTTACATAAATCCCTTAGGACTCAATTGACTATGAGTATGGTGTATCATCCTTATATGGATGGGAAATCTGAAAGGACAATATAGACATTGGAATACATGTTGCGAGCTTGTGTAATGGATTATGGTGGCTCGTGGGAGAAGCATATCGTATAATAACAACTATCAGGCCTCGATACATATGGATCCTTTTGAAGTATTGTATGGACATCCTTATTGTTCTCTACTATGTTGGGTGGAAATAGGTGAGACTTCACTAGTTGGGCCGAGACTTGTCCAAGAAACAGCGGAGAAGATTTAGTTGATTAGAAAAAAGATGGAGATAAATCAGAGTCATCATAAATCGTATGCGGATCATTATCGAAGACATTTTTCATTCACAGTGAGTGATCATATGTTCTTTAGGATCTCTTCAAGGCTTGGACAACGTCATTTTGGGAAGCAGGGAAAGTTGTCCCCTCGATATATTGGCTCTTTTGAGATACTGGAATGAGTTAGAGAGGTGTCATATCAGTTAGCATTTCCACCATAGTTCAGTTCAGTGCACAATGTGTTTCACGTATCTCAGTTGAAAAAGTATCAACTTGATCCTAACCATGTGATCAGATGGGATCACGTTGACCTAGAGTCAGATGCTTCATTGGTACATATCACGATGCAGATTATGGATAGGCAAGAGAAAGTCTTGCATGAAAAAACATCAGTCTAGTATAGGTTTTATGGAAACATGGTCAGATTCAGGAAGAGTCTTGGGAACATGATAAGGAAATGAAAGAGCGATGGTCGGAACTCTTTCAAAGCAGTAATGGTTTTCTACTTTCCGAGGATGGAAAGACCAATGGTGGGGAGAATTTAGTACCCCAGTTTCTAGTATGAAACCCTTAATTTGTGTTTTTTTATGTTTATAAAGTGTAAGGGTGAATGATGTAATATTTGGGTGAACTTTTGATAAGTTTTTTGGGAAAAAGGGGATGCACACAGACTGTGCACGATTTGTCTAAACCATGCAGAAATCCTAGGAGAAACTGTGCGCAGTAGTAGTTTTGATGTAGTAGCTTTAGCATGGTGGGAAAACGATTAGGGAGACCATGTGAGGAGTTCATGAAAGGGTTTACTTAAGGTGGTAGCTAATGCACGATTATTGTACGGTTTGTCTAACTGGATGGTCTAACCATACGTAGAGTCAAATCTAGATCCTAAAAAATAGGATCTCACTCATTTTGCCTCTAACTCCCTCGTTTTTTCTCCTTGGAGGCCCTAAATTGGTATTCCTATCTATTTAAGGTAGGAGAACCTCTCCCACATGATTTGGAATCAATTTGGATCCCCCCTTGGCATTTTCAAGCTCGATTCTTGCGGCCAGTGACGTTCTTCACCATTCTTATCACGTTTTCTTAGATCTACTTAGATCTACTTATCCTCTCCTCTTGGTTTCTCATATCTACACCTGTTATGGGTAGATATAAGTTTTTTCATTCCAAATATGATGATATTTGGTCTTTTTTTGGTAGGAGAAGAGATCTGAGGCGGTTTTGTGGAGAATCAGCCCGGTTTTCTTGAGCGTTCTTCGTCCACTTTCGGTTTTCATCAAAATGGTTGAGGTGGGTGGATTCACTCTCAACTCCTATTAGTAGAAATTAATGGCATAGTTTCAAATTTATTTCTTTGTGTGGATTTTATTGTTAATTGGTTTCTTTATGATTGCTAGAAACCCTCTTTGGTGATGGTTGTGGAAAATCTAGAAAATTGGTGCTTTTGATTAAAGTGTTTGATTCTTGATTTTAAAATGTGGATTTTAAAATGGGATTTATTTGGAATGATGGTAATTTGATTTTATTAAAGTTTTTCAATAAAAGGGACGGTTTTATTGAAATGGAATGGGTGTTTGGAATTGGTTTGTTTAATGGTTTTTAATAAAAGAATGGTTTTATTGAAATGGTTATTTGAAATGGTTTTGTCATAATAGTGGTGGGTGTTTAGATCACATTTATGAGTCTTGGTTGGAATATTACCTTATGCTCGGTGCCAAATTTGTAATGTAACATGGGTTATAATTATCACGTGACGACATAATAGATCGATGAGAGACCACTCATGAGTATGGAACTGTCATAAGCATGCATGGTTGGATGTGTGAATAAGTGATATGGAATGATTATGCCAAAATGATATTGATAAATGGTTTTAAAGATTTGTTTTTTTGTTTTTTTCTGTAAATATGACTTTCTATAAAATTGTTGGAATATCACTTGTTCACTTTTGGTTTTAAATGGTTTTGGAACTTGTTTATATTTAGTTATAAACTATTCTGGGAAATTGTTTTATAGACATTGTTTTATATAAATATTGCTAACATTTCTATCCTAGTGGCGTGATTAGGGAAGTCATTGGGGAAAACCTACTGGGTTTTATACTCACCCCGCCTTTGACACTTTTGTGCATTTGTAGATGCTATCTTCCGGGACATGATCAAAGGTAAAGTATCACACGTTTTTAGCACCACCTCGTGATACTTAGGATGCTTGGTGATATTGGATCATAAAGCTTGTAAAGTATAGAGTCATGTGGTTTTCTTGGAGTTCTTGTAGTTATCTTTCACTATTGACTTTGATAGTTGTTTGTCTTCCATTTTAGTTCACTTTGGTGTGGTTTTATTATAAATATTATGGTTTAGTTGTCTTGTTTTTATCATGCATCGTACAGTGGTTGTTTGGTTATAATTTTTTGGTTAGTGGTTTATTTCTTAAAGGGTAAATCATCCCCCACTTGCAATTGAAATCCTTCAGCATTTATTGTCAGCCTTTGGCGTATTGAGGATGTGGATTAAAGCCTAGTAATGATTCGTTGTGTTCTCAATCTAATGATAATAAGTGGGTCATTACAATCTTGATGTTTTGGTTTTTATGACGGTCATTGGCTTGGGTTATTGGTGGTTGAAGCACCTTGAATTGGAGGTTGTGCCTTGGAAGTGCTTCATGCATTCGGGAATGGAATGAGGTGGATGACTGTGAATTAACAACCTAGATAGGTCGGGTTGCATAATATTATGACCACTAGGACTTCTAAAGGATTATAAGTGTTATAGTGGGGAGTTTTTAATATCTCATGCTCATACGAATATTTGAAATTCAAGAAGCATTTAAACTTTTGAAATGGTGGATGTGCTAGATTTTGATTGAAAATTCAAAATGGAATTACGAGATTCAGAACATCTTAAAGTGATTATTTTAGACATGGAATGAGTATCATAAAGTAGATCAGGTGTTCGGGTAATACTTGGGAGCTTCAGGTAAGTTTTAGAAGTTTTTGGAGGATTTTTCCTAGGGAGCATGGTTTAGAGTGCACGATTTTGTAGAAACCATGCGACACCCTGAAGCTCAGGGAGTTTTTAGTTATTTTTCTATGGATCATGGCTTACATGCATGGTTAAAGAAAATATAAGTGTAAATCATGCGAATTTACAAAGGAAACCATGAAAAAAAATTAGAGGGGTTACAGAGCCACCCACATGGTTAGCGCGTGGTTTGGTAAACCATGCAGCCAAACCATGTGAGGTAGAAGGCTTGAGACAATGTCATTGGCACAGTTTGGTAAACTGTGCGGCCTATTAAAAATGGATTTTTATGGTTTTACCCCTTTGATTATTTAAACCCCATCCCCCCCCCCCCACACACACCCTTCCTTCCTCCTCATGCATGCGCCTCCCAGTCGACTGAGCTCATCTTCCCCCCATCAATGATTTTGGGTGGTTATGACTCCGTTCTTTGGTGGTTTGAGGTTAGTATCATTCTTCTATAAACTCCCATGATTTAACCTCTTATTATTTCTATTTTTTTTTCTATGGTTAGTGTTTTTGTTCTCGATTCCACCAAAACATGGTGGAATTACCCAATTCTCTTAGGACTTTCATGTGGCTTGCATAAAAGAGATCCTGAGATGATATATTCATGTTGTCGCATGTTGTTTCGATGAAGGTATATTGAGCCATCAATTTTATAAAGGTTTTTCATTAAAATTAAAATTATATGGTGTGGGTTTTGGCATCATTGGTTAAGGTTTTTTCCCATAGTGTGGTCGGGGGTAGATCGTGGGCAAACAACAAGCGTTTGGATATAGTTTCAGTGTAGTGATAGCTTCTAATAGGTTCTTTGTCACTTGTACCTTTTGGGATTTTTTTTATTCAATTATGATTGTTTATAATTAATTATTTGATATTTCATGAGTTAGGATCTGAGAGTGTGGGCGAGAAGTGGTTTAGTATAGTCGGGGCTTGAAGAGCCCAGGCAGTAATTATCCCCATGTGGAAACTAGTTGTAAAGAATCGAATAAAGGTAGGTGGTCCCTAAGTTCACCCATATTCTTGCTTACTTTTTAAGTGCATGATATGGTGGTCTAACTAGTTTTCCAAGTGATGACCATAAAAAATTAATTAAGAGTTTTAAGTTGGAATTGGCCTTAGTTAGTATCCCATATCATGCCTTGACCCTTATAGGAAGGTGGTTCCTAGTGGGACACCTTTATAATATGTTTTACCCTTGGAATTGGCTAGTTAAACAGTGTTTTCTTGGAAATGATATTTTGAAAGTGGTACCTAGAAAATGGGAATTTTGAAATGGTAAATTGATGTGAGTTTTTGAAATGAAAATGTGAAAATGGTTAATTGGTTTTTGTTTCTTTACATGGAAATTTGAAATGGTGTTAATGAAATGTGTTTGGTATATTTGGTAATTGTTATTTGGAAATGTTATTTTGAATGTTATTCGAAAATGGTATTTTGGAAGCGGGATTGAAAATGGTAGTTGGCCTTGATATTGGAAACAGTTTTTGAAATGGTTTGAGTAATGGAATTGGAATTTTTTTCAGAATAGGAAAATTAAATGATCCATTATGCCTTACTTCTATTTATTTAGTGTTATGGAAATAATGGTGTGTATCTATTCCTCATAGTTGTGATAGTTAAACCAAGGGAGAACACAAGCCCCGAGTGGATGCAGTTGTGATGGTTAAACTTGTAATGAACATGACCCCCAAGTGGACTCATGTATAATGGTTAAACTCAAGGTGAACATGACCCTTGGGTGGACTCTGGGGTATCGAAGATGGGTATATTACCCTCTAATGCCAGTTGATGGTTGAGGATGGGTATATTACCCCTAGTGGGAGATGGATTGGCACAGTCATCATGACATGCTCAGAGACACCCCAATAATGGCCGAAGTAGGTATGTATCATTCCCAGGGTGGACATGGCCCTCGAGTTTGGCGTTAGTTTTATGATTTTAGTTCAAATGTTTTAAATGATTGTATTTGGAATTGTTAGTTTGAGTACTACTGCATGCACCTTGTAAAAATTGGTTATATTCAAGGACACAATTGGTGGCGGCCTACTAAGCTGTACTAACACGCTGCTCGGTCCACCATGGCACTTGGGTACTCGAGAAGACATCATTTTTGTTTGTGGGTATAGGTTTTGGGCAAGGCCTCATAATTCATGTTGTTTGGATTCCTGGAGTGGAGTTGTATGATGCAACTGGGCAGGACTCAGGACCAGTTTGGGATAGGATATTGGCCTCAGTTTTATTTTATTCTTTTGTGTTGCTTGTGTATGATCCATCTATGGGGGATCTAGTTTGGTATGTTTGACACATTAATTTGTTATCCCATGTGATGTTGTATTGTTTTATTGGAACTTTCCTTGGTTGTGATGTTTATCTGGATTTTGTATCTGATTTATTTGATTTTCTATTATGTTGTGCACTCTCATAACGAGGGCATAGTGTCCCCACGGTAACCTCTCAGGCCCTCACCACTACTCTGCATCGTCTAGTGTATCGGTCTGGTTAATGTTTATAGAGTGAGTTGGGATGGGACATTACATGTGAGGTCACATTTTATGGTTTCATGAATGGGGAATGAGTTTTTCTCGAAGAGTTTCTCTAAAATTATTTTAGAGTTTTATCAAAGAGGAGTTCCAGATGAGTATTTACAGGGTATTACATGTGATGTGGTACAATGTGAGGTTGGTGCTAACTTTTCAAAAATGTTTTGAAAATATCCAAAAGGATTTTTGGATATGGTTTCAGGAGTTATTACATATTAGTCTTTAGTGCAGGTAGGATATTGAAGAGGATGTTCCCTGAATCAATTATGCATGTGATAAATTTGGCTATGTTGTATGCGATGATATGGGTATATCGTAAGGCATATTATAGGATATCATTCCACCGCTTTTAATTAATCATAAGGAATGATTTTGTTATATCATAATGCATGGAATCGTGGTGTACAATTCATATGGAAGCCTTGTGATTCATCAGGCAACTAAATGATGGAAATTATCATATGGGTGATCTTCCATGAAGGCTATCGTTTACTATTAACATTTCACAAGATGAAACATTGGGAGGATCAACATGTATTCATATGATGAATACATGAAAGGTTGAAACATTAACTCTTACGTTATGTAACATATGAGTTAATTCATGGTCATTTATGTGAATCCCCAAAGGCTATATAAGGAGGTTTAACCATCGAGATGGTGTATCAAATCTTTCTCAAGCCTTGGTTGATTCTCCCTACCTTAGGTTCACTACTTATTCCTCCTTTTTTATGAGAGGTATTAGTATATCGTGGAAACAAGGAGTATCCTAACCATGTGATGGTTGATTTGGTTTAACCCATGGATACATCATGAGTGAGGGAGTCCGATGATTGCCTCTTTGTGATCTTTATCAAGCATGATAAAAGACAACAACGACGACCATCATTGGTGCAGGGTACACACGACTATTCTTCATTTTATGTTTAGTACGGTTTTTTGTTTCATGCACGGTGGATCTTGGGAATAGTATTTCTAATTGCCTTCACTGAGTTGATAAGTGTTAATCAATACTTAGAAACCTAACAGTCTTATGCAGTGATATGAGTGTGGTGAATTCTATGAGAAAGTTATGAATATGGAAATTAAATATTTCATAGTTTATTTAAAAAAAATATTTTATAATGTATCTAATCACCCAAAGACATTATACATCTGGATCTATTAGTGTGGTTTGTGGATATTTTTGTAAAAAATTATGTAATATTATGTGTACAGGATACGAGTCATTATAGAATAAGTGATATTTAAACATTACATGCCACCTTAAAATAACAATAATTGTATTACTATTATTTATGAGATTGGTGACATGAGCTGCTTGAGGTCATGTGATGACCCCAACTCGAGTCTCAAAATTCAAGCATTTAGGTTGGGGCATTGCAATATGAAACTTCATTAAAGATAATACTATAATTCCCATGATCTTCTCTATAATAAATGTCAACGTGACTACAAAAAAACATACAGGGATCCAAAACCCTGTTTCAATTTCACAACCACTATTCAAATCATTGCAACATGTCATTTACAAAACTATTTGATCACCTTAACGTCATGTAGAGGCTGATATGATCCGGTCCAAATTGCACACCAAGACCAGATGTTCATCATTTGACCTTAGTGCTTAGGTCATGGTGTGGGGGGGGGGGGGGGGGGTTGGAGCCTCCTAATTTTTTTTCAGGGGTCAATTTCCATGTGTGGTTCACACGCAATGCAAAAACATTGAAGAAATAAATTTGACGTGAGCTACATGTGGAATCATTGAATAAATTTATTTCATGCAGAGTGTGCGTGAAAGGGTGAAAATATTTAAGATTTTTATTTCACGTGAATTATTATTTCACTTGAAAAGTTTTCACATGTGCACTTGATTCATATTTACTAAATTTTATGGGGTGTTAGAAATATTGTATTGTTATGAAAAAAACTCTTATACTTTTTTTAAATAGTAAAATTCGCAACTTTTTTCTACATACCTAGGGTGATGTTTACTAGAACCATGCAAAACAATAAACAATATTAACCCACCGCAAACACTTGGTGTGATGTGCACTTTATTTTCATATGCCCCCCCACAAACGGCTAGGGTGGCGGGGGACTGGGGTGTGGGGTGTTGGTCGGGGGTCGAGTCCCCATGTCGTTTTTTTGTAAAGTGTGTAATAATTCAATCCATATTTTAATAAACAACAATATTAATCAACTAAGGTTAAATAGTAAAAGACAATATGAACTACTTGATAATTTCTTACCCCATCATTTATCCAATAAAACATCAACAGACATTTGATTTTGAAAAAACCCTGAATACTCTCTCATAAACCCGAGTACTTAGTGAATTATGTTACCAAAGTATCTTGTGCCACAGCTGAGAGTGCTCTTCCTAGGGTTTCCTAGGTTTGTGTGAGCTACGATGGCGACTTCATCCAAGAGACATGCGAAGTTCTTTCCCTGCTGGGGTGTTTGCTCGGATCTGTGATGGAGATAATAGGTGTTGCGTGGTTGTTTCCTTCGGGATCTCCCACATTCACCAGGGACTGGCGTTCTTATGGCTTCTTTGGGGATCTTCGAGTCCCCTAGTTTCGACTGTCATTCGATGGATCTTTGACGATTTTGAGATTTATTTGAATCTACGAGGGCCTATGACGGACCCATGACGATCTAAGCTGAGAGTTGTGTGATGTGACAGCTTCAATCGTGAGTGTTAGTCCCAAACACCTCAGATCTTCAACTAGGGACAAATTTGGTTGCATTTATTGGTTTCAGATTGGAAACCTGTGACATTTTGTGACCTTCAGATTCAAATCTGCATCCTACGACTGGTGGTGGTGTTGTTTGTGACGGGATTCTTGACTGGTGATTCCAGGCGGCGTGGCATTCCTCAGTTGGAATAGAGCTCGCACACTTGGATTTTGGAGGGGAGGTTATGCGCAAAATACATTGATCATAGGTTTCTGTGAAGGTGGGGGTTCGTGAAGGAGGGGGTTCATGGAGGAGGGGGTTTGAGAAGGAGGGGTGCCCGCAGAGTAAGCTTTCGCATAGGAAGGGTTCATGAAGGTAGGGTTCGTGAAGGAAGGGTTCAGGAAAAAGGGTGTGTGAAGAAATTCATAGGTGTTGGTGCGCTATGGAGGGGAGGGGAGACCTTTCAGTGGATGGGAGGACTCGTGTAAGGTGTCCACAAAGGAAGGGGTGCTATGGAGGGTGCGTGAAGAGTATTGCGGGAAAAGTGCACCGCATACGCAGTGATTTGTCTGTGTGGGGGTGCATTCGCGTAGCGTGCGGTCAGTTCAAGGGTGAGTAGTGCGAGGGCGCAAATTTGGGAGTGTTTTTTTTGCATAGTCATCACTTCACGCTGGATTGGAACTTCAAAAGGACACTAAGGGGGTACGCAGTAATGGAATCAGACCTAATGGATAAATGGCAGAAACTTTCACTGACAAATAAGAAGAAAGTGATAATTGCCACACGAAAAGACGAAGATGCATTTCTTTCACAATGTATGGGTCTACTGATCATTGGAAAATTCGTGGAAAAAAGAACTTTCAACCACAAGGCCCTTAAAAATACCCTACAAAACATCTGGAAATTGGAGGATGGGGTCTCCATAAGAGAAGTGTGGGAGGGCATCCTTGTCTTTGAATTTTTTAATAAGAGAGATAAAGAAAAGGTCCTCAAAGGTAGACCATGGTCTTTCAATAACCAAATCATTATATTGAAAGATTTAAAAGGTGGTGAAGATATCCAAAATATCCCACTGACCCACTCACCTTTCTGGATACGAATTAAAGGAATAATGTTTCATGGTAGAACTGAACGAGTTATGCGTGAAATTAGAGAATGTATTGGTACATTTCTGGAATGGGATTGATCTGATCCAATTCAATGGGGACCCATGGTTTGGATAAGAGCACTGGTCGATGTGGCACAACCACTTATGAGGGGACTCTTCTTGTTAGATGATGAGTCTAATGCCTTAATATCCTTCGAATTTGAAAAGCTCCCAATTTTTTGCTTCTTTTGTGGGTGTCTCAGACATTTAGATAAGGATTGTGGATCGAAGAAGGAGGATGATCAAGGAAATGTCATTTTGAAATATTTCCCTTGGATTCGTGCAAGAATGGCTAGAGCAACTTTCGTTCCTGAGATGGAAAAACAAAAGGATTGAGATAGTCTAGCGAAGGCGCTCATGAAGCAATCGAAACCAGCTCACAATAACATTATAATGCTTGGGCAACTAGAGTTTCCTATTGGAAAACCAGTGGATCAGCAGGTGAAATAAGTTATAATTAGAAGCATTGTGGCCGTAACTGACTCAGGGGAAAAGCATGTAGGTAAGGCGAAGGACCCAACTCTTTACTCAGCCGGGGTCCCTGTTTGTACGAAGGAGTCCTCCCCCACCACATATTGAGTCATCACCACAATGCAAAGAACCACCAGACCTAGGCGCCGGATGGGAGAAATCTGTATAGGAACCCCTTGAATCAATTCCTCAGACATATGGTGTAGCACCAGGGTTCACTACCCAGGACAGAGAAGACATGGTTGGATTAACGGCATCAGGTATTCAAAAACTTCGAACGTGGAAAAGGGTCACTAGAGGAGATCAAGGTGGCGTACCAAGAAGTACAAAGATAGGTGACCACAAACGAAGTTGGGAGGTATGGACAATGCATGAGAACCTCCCAAAGAGGTGGAAAGTGGCAGGTGATAGACAATTTCTCGAAGTTATGGAGGCGGAGGCGGGTGTGACCCAACCCCAGCTAGAGCATTGAAAATATTATGCTGGAACTATCGGGGACTTGGAAACCCTCGAACGGTTCAGTCTCTCCATCACTGGAGTTCAAAATACCGCCCTTTTATAGTTTTTGTATCTGAAACTATGTTGGATTGCAAGGATGCTGGTATGCTTGGTTTGAATATCAGTTTCAATAACGTCTTCCCTGTTGAAAGACATGGACACTATGGTGGTCTGTGCCTCTTGTGGAAAGAGGACCTTGGTGTTCAAGTGACTAATTTCTCAGGTAATCCCATTGTTGTGACTGTTTCTACCCCAGGATCTTTTCCATGGTCTTTTGTGGGATTCTATGGGTGACCTAAACAACATGATAAACACAAATCTTGGAACCTATTGCGTCGATTGAGATCCTCTCTCTTGGTCCCACTTCTGGTTGGGGGATACTTTAACAAGATCCTCCTTCATCATGAAAAATAAGGAGGGCATTGGTGGGGTGGTGATGCTATGAAAGTATTTAGGAATTCTCTTGTGCTGAATTCCCTTCATGACCTTGGGTTCTCGGGCACTCCGTTCACTTGGTATAGAGTGAGATCAATGGAGAATCGTATTGATGAAAGGTTGGATAGATTTGTGGGAACTGATGATTGGAAATCCCTCTTCCATGCTTTCTCAACGGTTCACCTTCCTCCAGTATTTTCTGACCATTATCCAATCATTTTGTCAATGACCTCTCATGGGGAAGTGAGGATACCTATACAGACTTTTCGATTTGAAATTATATGGCTCCAAGATAGTAATTGTGAGAAGGTGGTTCAGTCAGCTTGGCAAGTACCAAACCGATCCATAATATCCAGTATCTGGAGTACTGCCTCTTGTTTGCTGGAGTGAATTTCAGTTAGATTTGGGGATTTTGACAGTCGTATTAATGGTGTAAATAATCGCTTGAAGAAGTTATACTCTTTACCTTGTTGTAACTTTGTACTCAGAGATATCTCATTTATAGAAAAGAACCTTAATGCAACTTTGAGGGAGAATGAGAGCTTTTGGTTTTTGCTGGCAAGAGAATCCCATTTGAAGGAGGGTGACCAGAATACCCACTTTTTTCACCAAAGTGCCTCAACTAGGAAAAGGAAAAACCACATATTTCAACTCGAAGATCAATCTGGTAGGGTTGTTTATGACATTAATAATATCAAATCCATTATCCTGGATTTTTTCAGCAACCTCTATAAAGCGGAAATCATTGACACTCCTTCAAGCTTGACTAGTTGTATCCCACAAATTATCACGGAGGACATGAACCGTAAGTTGGAGAGAGAGATATCTGAGAAGGAAGTGTTGGAGTCTCTTCACTTTATTTACTCCACCAAGGCCCCGAGGCTTGATGGGTTTCATGCACTGTTATTTAAACATTTTTGGAAAATCGTTGGACCAGATGTGGTAGCCCTGATAAAGGATTTGTGGGATGGAAGAGCCTCTCTTGACCCCCTGAATGAAACCCTCATTACCCTCATCCCTAAAACCCATTGCCCTCAGAAAATCACAGAATTCCGACCTATCAGTTTATGCAACGTTGTTTACAAAATCTTTTCCAAGATCTTGGTGGCGAGGCTTCAGGATTGTCTCCTGCGGCTTGTCATTGAAAACCAGAGTGCTTTCATTCCAAATAGATCCATTACTGATAATGCAGCTATTACTTTTGAAAATTTTCACTCTATGAAAACTCGCTCATCATCCAAAAGAGGTGTCATGACAATGGAATTAGATACTAAGAAAGCTTATGACAGAATTGAATGGTCGTTTCTTGAACTTGTTCTCTCCAAATTAGGCTTGGGAATGAAATGGATCTCTAATATCATGAACTGTGTTATGACTGTCACCTTTAGAATTAATATTAATGGGGCCCAATCGGAAAGCTTTAAACCCTCGAGAGGTCTACGGCAAGGGGACCCTCTCTTGCCTTACACTACTGGAAAATGTACCTATCCCCACGGTTTTCACCAAAACCGTGGGGATAGACCCCCCCTATACCCACGGTTTTGGAAAACCGTGGGTATAGGTGAATTTTCATGACCTATACCGACAGTTTGCCAAAACCGTGGGTATAGGGGGCTCTATCCCCACAGTTTTGGCAAACCGTGGGTATAGGTCATGAAAATTCACCTATACCCACGGTTTTCCAAAACCGTGGGTATAGGGGGGGTCTATCCCCACGGTTTTGGGGAAAACCGTGGGGATAGGTCTAGGATAAAATACCTATACCCACGGTTTTGAAAAACCGTGGGTATAGGTCAATTTTGTGTCCGCGGGAATTTTTTTTTTTCCGCGGGAAGGAATTTTTTTTTGGCGGGAACCCTATACCCACGGTTCTTCCCTCTATACCTACGGTTTTTATAACTATATTTAACTAAATATATATATATATACATATATGTGAAGTTAGGGTAGTGGTTAGACGCGGTGTTTGCAGCGAAGAGGTTGCGGGATCGAAACTCGGCGCCTGCATTATTTTAGGACCTATACCCACAGTTTTGAAACCGTGGGTAAAAGCCGTTGAAACCGTGGAAATTCTCTATGTTTCGGTGACACGGTGGCAGGACACCTATACCCACGGTTTTCCAAAACCGTGGGTATAGGCTGGGGACCTATACCGACGGCGTTCCAGCCCACGGTTCCCAAAACCGTGGGTATAGGCTATACCCACGGTTTTGGGGGCTATACCCACGGTTTTGAACTGTGGGTATAGGCCGTTTTTCCAGTAGTGTTATCTCTTCATTTTGGTGGTTGGTGTTTTTTCTCATCTTCTCTTGAAAGCGGAGGGGAAAGGGATGATCCATGGTGCGAAGGTATGTAGAAACGCCCCCCCTATAACCCACATTTTCTTTGCAGATAATAGTCTACTCTTTGCCCGTGCTACCCCGCAAGAATGTGGTCAAGTGCTGAAGATCATTCATATGTATGAAAGGGCTTCTGGGCAATGTATTGATCCTTTGAAATCCGAATTATACTTCAATAAAATTGTTTTAGATGCAAAAAGGGAGGAACTGCAGCGGGTGTGCGGATTTCCGCTGGTGGAAAAAAACATCCTAAATATCTTGGCCTCCCGACCCTTGTCGGAAGATCGAAGAAACAAGTGTTCACGTCAATTGTGGAGAGAGTGGACAATTTGATTTGCTTATGGTTGAGTAATAAGATCTCCAAGGCAGGAAATAAATTTCTCGTTAAGTCTGTGGCTCAAGCAATCCCCTCTTATGCTATGTCCCTTTTTAAGTTTTCAGAAACTCTTGTCTATCGGATCCGTTCTCGGTTGACCAACTTCTGGTGGGTCTCACATGAGGGTAAACATAACACCCACTGGATGTCATGGGAAAAAATATGTGTTTCAAAATTTTGTGGAGGTATCGGGTTTAGGAATCTCAAATGGTTTAATGAGGTGCTTTTGGAAAAACAAGGATGACGCCTTCTCACAAACCCAAACACCCTGTTCACAAAAGTGTTGCGGGCCAAATATTTTCCCCGCTCTGATTTTTTGCATGCCCAGTTGGGGCTAAGGTCAAGTTTTTTTGTGGAGAAGCATTTGGGGCGCAAAATCTCTGCTTGATTTAGGCTGTGTGTGGAGAATTGCTGGTGATAATGATGTGAGTGTTTGGAATGATCTGTGGCTGACAAATGACGTCAACCTTAAAGTATCCTCGATTATTGCCCCAAGTTTTGAAAATGCTAAGGTGCGAGACCTGATCAATGAATCGCTTGATGACTGGGATAGGGGGAAAATCTCCGATTAGTTTAATGATGTCGATCACACTCTTGTTCTGAGCATTCCTCTCACACCAGGTATGGGGAAGGATCAGATTTGTTGGACTGGGGAAGCATCCGGGAAGTTCTCAGTCCGGTCAAGCTACAAAATGTGGGTTCATGACTTGGCCCAGGTCGCCCCTGATATTCATTGGAAGAGTCTCTAGTCGATCTCCTCCCCTCCTAAGGTGAAATTTTTTTGGTGGCAGGTATGCTCTGGTGTTCTGCCTACCCGTGACCTGTTGGTGAGACGTCACCTGGGAGATGACTACAATTGTCCTCTATGTCTCCAAGAGGTGGAATCTCCTTTGCATGCAATTCTTTTCTGTCATGGGGTGGAAGGGGTGTGGAAGGAATGAGAGTCGAATTTTAAAAAGTTCTTTGATCCATCTATTGGGTTGATTCAAAATTTTATTAAATGAGCGTCTTCGTTGGAACCAGGGGTGATGGGGTGATTTGTACAATTGCTTGGCTGATGTGAACTCGAAAGAATGAAATCATTTTTCACAATAAGGTGACCCAAGACCGTATTTGGGTCGAGAGGGCGTTGGAATGGATGAATTGCTGGACGACGAAGGATGTTGTGCCCTCTATGGGTAGTAATCGACAGACACCTCCCTATTGGTTCCCCCCTCCAGAGGGTTTTTTCAAAATTAATATAGATTCGACCGTCTATGCTCTACCCAGGGTTGACATTGGATTCATCGCCCCATGACAGCGATGGTCAGGTCGTTGAAGCTTATTGTAGGGTTATTGATGCCTCTTGGAACCCTGTTGTTGCAGAGACATCTACCATCCTCCATAAGATTCTTCTCGCTCGCTCGAAAGGTTGAATCAATGTTGTGGTGGAATCTGACTGCTTGGAAGTGATTAACGCTTTATCAAAGGAGGAGGATTCTCAGATGTTTGGCCTTATTTTGAGAAAGATCTGGTCCTTGACTGATTGCTTTGTTGAATGCAAATTTTCTTTCATAAATCGAGTGGGCAATCAAGAGGCTCATTGTTTAGCTTGTTTTGGAAAATCATGGGGTAACCATTGTTGGGTGGACTCTTTCCCCAAGTGAATATGTAGATCTGGTGTGACTAATCAGTAATTTATTTGTTTTGGTTCAAAAAAAATCTAGAGTACGACATATTTTATTTGAATTTTTAAATTCTCCCTCCCCACCATCTGTAAATAATAATATTATTTGATGAGAACGTGGAAGATTTATTATCAAAATTATATAGTATGAGGTCTTGGCCGTCGATAATTTGATTTAGAGGTATTTTTTTTTTGTCATTTTCTAAAATCTTAATTATAACAAAGATCATTTTGTTATATGTATATATAGACACACGGAAAAATGGAAATCCGAGATCAGGGACGCAGACAATCCATGATCATCAACCGGAGGCACAGCGCACTCGATACGAATTGCTTGCTGCGACGTTGGAAGTTCGCCCCCCACCCCCGTGCTGTTCCGTATCCATGGATCCTGGATGGCCTTCTAGCAATGCGTAAAGGGTTTTCAGCCTTTCTTCGTTGACAATCTACTAGTATTTCTCACCCGAGCCTTTTATCAATTCTCCCTCCTAAGAAGGTTCAAGGCTCTCCATAATTTTATTGCCTGCGGAAAGCAGTGAACCGGGGTGGAAGGGGCTCTGGCGATAGCCGCTGTCATTTCGAGAGAGGTTTGACAGGGTTTCTGTGTCGAATATGGGGGGTCTGGATCCACTCGTTGATCGGGTGTTTAGGTCCGACTTTAGCAGAGATGGGGCATCGAAGCTGGGAGGTAAAATCACAGAAAAGCTCAAGGAATTCATGGGAGAGTACACGGATGACACTCTCGTGGTGCGTATTGCAACCCCCCCCCCCCGGGCGGCGGCTCTGTCATGAAATTCGAGTCTGCTGCACATGTTATTTTTGGGTTTTTGATGATTTTTGTTTGCGTTAATTGTTTAACGCTGTATGATATTTATGGGGCTGAGATATCTGGTTTAATTGTTGTTTTCTCCCTCGGTCTTCCAGAAAGGTATTACGTTCGATTCCTGTCTCGAGGGCATTGCTATCTACATGAAAAATGTTCAGAAATGCCTAGTTAGTTGGATTGATCGCTTATCCGGCTGATCATTCTGAAAATGGTCACCTGTCTCTCAGTAACGAATGTCACTTTATCATAATTCCTGGAGAGTTTGATGACGCCGTAAAGATTTTTTGTACCCAACATATCAAGTTCAAATCACTTTAGATGTATAGTGCAACGTTTTGGTGTACTTATTTGATGCCATCATGTTGTTCAGGAATTCATCGTTTTGGGAAAATGCTTGTTAGCATTTAAAACTGCAATCCTACTGATTTTTTTTTTTGCACCTGTGACATTCAAAGCTTTTCAATTCGTCACCATTCAAGTTTTACGTCTTGGAATTTTATGTCTGAATACATGCTGTATCTGTTGGGTTGCTGGTAAAGCATGCTTTTTCTCAGTCTCTTGGACTCTTGATAGCACAACGGGCATAAATTATGCATCTAGCGATGTCTTAATTTTTAATGACTACCCCAAGCATGTTCGGGCACATGTGCTATGTGCTGTATTACTATATGGATTTTTTTAAACAAAAGAGCCTCGCACTACAATTTTACTTAATTACCCAATTTTCTTGCAGGAATATGTGATGGTTTTGCTCAAAAATGGTCGGCGCAGAGATGAAGCTAGGAGTGAATTGAATGTTTTCTTGGGTGATGATGACAGTGATTCTTTTGTATCTTGGTAATTTAATTTAAACTGTAATATTTGGGTATTTTTCATAATGGAAGTCTTTACTTTGGTCGACATTCTCAGCTGCAATTTTTTTTATTCCTGTTAAACAGGCTCTGGGATCATTTGGCTTCAAACGTGGATCTATACGTGCAGCCCACAGGATCTCACCCTGATGATGGGTCTAAAGCAAAACCGAAATTAGCAGAACTAGCTCACAATGATGACAACCGTGTGCATCCTGAATCTGAAAGAGAGAAATATAATAGAATATTTGGAAGACAACACAACCATGAGCAAAAAAGACCGGTGAAGGGTTTAGCTGAACCTCCTTTACATCAAGGGTCTGAGATTGGTAATACTCATGTCGAGGATAAAGCTCATTCTAGAAGAGCAAAAGATTCTCCTCCAAAGCTTCTTGTTCATAAGAAAAGAAACCGTTCTGACAGCTACCGGCAAACAAAGGTGCTGCTTTCTTTTTTTCCTTTCAGGCTGTGGTTCAAAGATTTATTTCATGATATTGTTGCTCTGCAATTGATTTTTCTTTGTGGAATTAATATAGCAGAGAAACAAATAGAAAAAAATGGAATTTTGAAGTTGGTGGAAGGCTAATCATCAAGCCTTTACGTTAGTTGTTGTTGGTGGTGGTGGCAATTGGGTGGGTTATGTCAGTTATGGGTAGGTCAACACTTGTCAATGCCGCTCACAAATTAGTTATACGCGTGGATAAAAAATGTTCTATGGCTAGGTTGGATTGCTTTATCTTTTTGTTTTTGATTTGTTAGGGGGCGACAAACCATCGAATCACTGGAAGATACACTGTCTGAAAACTTCAAAGGCGGAAACAAGTTTCGGAACTTCCTCTAAATCACCGCACTGAGCCAAACCTCGCACACACTCAAGACAAATTCACAAACAAGCATTCAAGTGAAATAAAATTAAAGCAAAGGACAAAATGAATTATGTGGTTCGAACATTAAGTCCTACGTCTACGGGAGAACACTGTTGCATTTCCATTCTTTCGGAAGTTATAAGAATTATAATCACTACTTTGGCAGAACAACCAATTAGATAACTAATCACAAGTAATTGCTCAATCGCAACATCACGCGTGTACAAGTGGTTCCACCCACTTAGGTATCTCCCTCCTTTGCCGTAAAACCTGCTTGGAAGACTTTCCTTTTAACATCAGAACGACTTCGACGTATTCCGTAACTCTCGTTCCATATCTTCTGGATAACTGACTTGTACATACTGCTTCCTGAAATGTAACTTTTGGAATGCCCACCTGCTGGAGTCTTTTGCTGCCGTTGTCTGATCAAGCCAAAACTAACTTTCAGATCTTCTCATTTCAGTCATCTGAATCATAATTTGAACAGACTTCACATTCCTATCAATTTCCCACTTGAAGACTACTTCAAGGACACCATGGCAACCTCCAACACTTGGGCAAAAAAACAATCATTCCAATTTTTCATAGCAAATGGTGTCTCCACCACCTTCTGATTAGTCTCTTTGAAACAGAATTTTGCCTCAGACAATCTAGAACCTTGGCGAATGTGTCAGCTAGATTTTTTTCCGACTATCCTCCGCAGCTCTAGGTCCCTATCCTCCAACATTTTCTAGATGAAATGATATTTCAGGTTGACGTGTTTCGTCCGAGCATGAAACATCGGATTCTTTGCCAAATGTATTGCACTTTGACTGTCACAGTAGAACAATCCACCTTCTTGGCTCCTTCCGAGCTCTTTCAACAAACACTTTAACAATATCAATTCTTTCCTAGCTTCTGTTGCGGCTGCGTATTCCGCTTCTGTTGTGGACAACGCTACCACCGACTGCAACCTTGACATCCAATTAACCGTCGTTTCTCCGAATGTGAACACATAGCCTGTCGTATTCTTCCGAGTGTTTGAATTTGCCCTAAAGTCTGCATCTACATACCCCTGCAACAGATCATCTGTCCCAAAACATAAGGATGCATCTTTCGATCCTTTGAGATACCAGATGATCCATTTTACGGCTTCCTGGTGTTCTTTCTTCAGGTTTGACATGAAACGATTGACGACTCCCACTACAAATGTAATGTCCGAGCGAGTACATACCGTGACGTATATCAGACTTCCTACCGCTGATGCAAACAAAACTTTCGTCATATACTTCGCCTCATCTTCCGTTTTCGGTGCTTGCTCCTTGGACAATTTGAAGTGTCCGAGCAATGAAGTTGAGACAGACTTACATTCGGACATTGCAAACCTTTTGATTATCTCCCAGATGTATTTCCTTTGTGACAACACCAAACTTTCGGCTTTCCCGTCTCTCTTAACCCTCATTCTCAAGATCTTTTTAGCCCCCCAAGATCTTTCATCTTGAATCTTTCGGACAAATCATTCTTCAACTCTTGAATCCACTTAAGGTCCGAACCCATCAAAAGCATGTCATCCATGAACGAGAGTAGGATGATAAAGCTTCCACCCCCAAACGCCTTACAGTAGCAACTGCGATATGAGTTGCTCTGCATGAAAATCTTCTCCGCCATGAATGGTCGAACTTCCGGTTCCATTGCCTTGGCGCTTGCTTTAAGCCATATTGGTTTCTCTTCGGCTTACACACCAAGTCCTTGTTCCGCTAATCCACAAAACCAGTTGGCTGTTTCATGTAAATTTCCTCCTCTAAGGCGCCATGAAGGAACAACGTTTTTACATCCATCTGCTTATGGTGCAAACATTCAGATGCAACTATGCTTAACTACCGTTGAAAATATTTTAGAGAAGTCAATGCCTTTCGCTGAAATCCTTGAACCACTAGTCTAGCCTCATACCTTCTTCTCCTGTCAACTTCTTTTAAATGGGCAACCCATTTTTTCTCAAGTGCTTTCCGTTAGCTCCCAAGTTTCATTTGCATGCAATCAATCCAAATCATCTTTCATTGCTATCTCCTACTTGCTGGAATCACTGAGACTTGCCACTTCTTTTAGGCTCTCGGGCTCTCCTCTATTCATTAAAAGCAAAAAATTCATATCAGATCCAAACCCCTGTACCACTCGTCTGTCCCTGATAGATCTCAACAATTGTGCCTGCGACTCTGCTTTCTAGTACTGCAATTTTCGGAACATCACCTTTCGGTACTCTGACCCGAGCTTCTGCCGTCCTAGAGCTCTCTGGTATATCTTCCGCTGACCTAACTTCCAAACTCTTAGCACTCCTTGAACTTTTCGGAACTTGCATCCTTCTGGAACTTCTGTCCAGATCAACCTGGACATGGTTGGTTGATTCTTTGTTCTCAACTTTCTTTTCCGTCAAGTTTCATAAGACCTTCTCATTAAAGAGAACATTCCGACTTCTAATGACTTTTCGCTTATCATCATCTCAAAGTCGGAATCCAAAGTTTTTATCGCCATATCCCACAAAGAAACATGCATGGGACTTAGCTTCGAGTTTATCCCTTGGCATCCACATGGACATAGGCTAAACTTGTGAAAACTTTTAGGTGGCTAACTTCTGTTGGTTTTCCGGACCATAACTGCTTTGGAATCTCCTTCTCCATCAGTGCCGACAGACTTCTATTAACTAAGTACACTACACAGTTGACCGCCTCTGCCCAAATCGCTGTTTTCACCATCATTAATGGACCTTAAGCATTTCAGCTTTTTATCGGTCTCCCTTTCCACCATGACCTTCCATTGCATAAACACTATGAATATCTCAGATTTGTGTTTCAGGAAGAAAACCCATACTTTTGAATCTTCAATGAAAGTTACAAAGTACTGCGACCCACCATGAGAGTGGACTGGAGAAGGTCCCCAAACATCCGTGTGAACAAGTTTCAACTTTCGAGATCTAGGCTTCCTTCTGTTCAAGTCGAACGATACCTTTCTCCGCTTTCCGTCCGTGAATACAACTTTCACAATTTCCAATTTCAGTGTGATCGAGCTTCAGTACACCCTTTGCTACTAGAACATTCACGTTCTTCTTGCTGAGGTGTCTGGGATGACAATGCCACAACTTCAGACTTTTGGAAGTTGTTACTCCAACAATTGTATCTCCATCTGATCTCCCGGTTAGATACAAGGTTCCATCCTTTACACCTTTGGCCACAACCATGGATTCTCGAGTAACTTTCCATACTCCATTTGCGAAGATTGTTCCAAATCTTGCTTGATCCAGCCGACCGACTGAAATTAGATTCTTCCGTAGACTTGGTATGTTCCAAACGTCTTTCAACTTCAAAAAAGCTCCCATTCGACACCCAGATGTTAACATCACCCTTACCCGCGACTTTCAGAGCTTCATCGTCGCTCAAGTGAACCTTGCTGAACCTTCTGGATACATAATTCACCACCATGCATTGTTGCTCTGCCATAGAATGGAACGATGCTTTGAAATCAATGACCTAGCATTCAATTGGAATGTTGACACTCAACAATAAGCTGCTACTACCTTCAGTTGAAACATTAGTGGAATTTGAACTTTCAGAAGATGCTCTTTCGGAGTTCACCTTGCGATCCTTCCTCCTTGAGATGCCCTCTTTTCCCGCAGTACTAACATAAGGGTTCGGGTCCGGTCGATTTACCCCGAATCCTCTATCTGGACTTATCTTTTGATTTCCTCCGACTTGACTTTCGATGATGCGACCGTCCTCTACCTTCGACATTTAGTGTTGTTTTGGTAGATGCTTGGACTTCTCTCCGTCTGAGTTCTTTATTCATAATTAGATACCTCACATCCTTAAAACAACAAGTCGGTTTTCCCGCAAGAATTGCTTACTGTAGTTACCATTGCATCACATGATTCTGGAAGTGACGATAACAACGACAGTGCCCACACATCTTTTGTGAACTTGACTTTCACTGATTTGTGTAGACTCCAGATCATGTTAAAGTCATTCACTTGATCAGCCACAAGTCTATCTTCTGACAACCTCATGCCGAACAATCTCCGCATCATGAACACTTTGTTCAAAGCTGTCAGCTTCTTATACATGTCCGCCAAAGCTTTCATTAGTTCTACTGTGGTCTTCACCTTGCAAATGTTAAAGGCTGCATTTTGAGCCAATGAAATTTTGACCAACCCAAGTGTCTTTCTGTCCAGTATTTCCCATTCCACTTTCTCCATCTTCTTTGGTTTGACCCCCATCAACGGAACTTCAAGGTCCTTCTGAATCAGATAGTCTTCCATCTGCATCCTTCAGAAGCCGAAGTTTGACCCATCAAACTTGTCTATCCTGACCTTGCCTTCCTCCGACGTTATAACTTTTGATAACAGTAAACTCCCACTTAATCGAAATAACGTCAAGACAAGAGTGTGAATGCTACCCAAGTCTGTCACGGAGTGTGCATTGCCGAGCCCTGAACCAAGCTCCGATACCCCCTTTTTTTTGGGGGGGGGGCTACGCGCCACCATATCAGTGGAAGATACACCGTCCGAAAACTTCAAAGACAGAAACAAGCTTCCTTGATCCGAAGATACCCTGCGACTTTCAGTGTACCAGAACTTATGAAGAAAACCACCTCACCATAAACCACCTCACCATAAACCACCGCACTGAGTCGAACCTCGCACACACTCAAAACAAACTCACAAACAAGCATTCAAGCGAAATAAAAGTGAAGGACACATTGAATTATGTGGTTCGGACATTAAGTCCTACGTCCATGAGAGAACACTGCTGCATTTTCATTCCTTCGGAAGTTATAAAAATTACAACCACTTTGTCAGCCAATTAGATCGCTAATCACAAGTAATTGCTCAATCGCATCATCACATGTGTACAAGTGGTCCCACCCACTTATAGTAGGTCTTAGCCGGTCAACCGGTTCAGTCGACTTCTGATATTCATGGAAGTCCCTCCATTGAGCATGTGGCTGTTGATTGCCTGTAGCAAGTCCAGCTACAACCTCTGACTTCCGGTGAGCAGTACATGTTACTTTTACACATAATTTGATGACCCTTAGCGTATCTCCTTTGCCTCAAAACCTGCTTGGAAGACTTTTCCGTAAACATCAGTGACTTTGATGTATCCCGTAACTTCCATTCCACATCTTCTGGACCACGGACCAGTACACACTGCTTCCGGAAACGCAACTTCTGGAACGCCTGCCTCCGCTGGAGTCTTCTGCCGGCGCTGTCTGATCAGGCCAAAGCCAACTTCTGGATCTTCTCCTTCCGGTTTTCTGAATCGGAACTTGAACAAACTTCACATTCCTAACATGATCCACAAGCAAGCAGGATTGCATCTTCCATCTATTCCATTCAAGAATCAGAAAATACAATATAGTTGGGCATCCTTAAAGTTCTCAAACAAAAACAGGGTTCTCATATGGTGCCTACCAAAACCATTTCACCCATGAATACATGCAAAAATAGAAATTGATTTTCTCAACATCATATAACCTGGACATGCCAATGCGCATGGGCTCCAAGAACATCCTGTTTATCTCTTCGTATGTGAAATGTTCAAAGAATAGGGTCATGTACTTCTTGTATATGCCACTTTTACAACCAAATTTTATCCATTTAAAGACCGAGAAGGCAGGCCTAAACCCCTTCTGGATCCCAAACTTGAGTTTTTTTTCCCTTAAATCTCTACTTAACCTCTGAATAGCATAAGAAGCGGCGCTCAAAGATCCCTTAACCATGCGATGGAATGGACAGGTTTCCACCTGATTGAAACACCTCTGTCTTTATCCTTGGAAACCAAACACAAAATGAAAGATAGCTTTGGAAGCAAGGCATTGCTCAACTCAATACCAATTCAATGCATCTTTGGTCTCTTTGCCCTGAACAATTCATCTGCATGGGGAGCATCAAGCATCATCCGCAGGCCATAATTTCTGCAACTCAAGGCCGGTGGCCTGATTTTCTTTGTTTCTGATCAGAGTTGTGTGTATTGAGTGAATCTTCTTCCAGAAAATAGGTTCTTCACGAGCTGGTTGAACCTCTCCAAATCAGCACCAAAAAAAATTAAAAAACGAGCAATCCGTTAGGCCTGTAATGATCCCCGCTTAACAGTGTTAACCATATTGTCTTGACAATCTAGGGCTTATGACACACCTACCTTGCTTCTTGGGAAAGCACAGATCTTTTCATGGCAACCACAATGGGTTGGTTTATATTGCAAGAAGGTTGTTGTTCCATGAGTTAATTTTCCAGATAAAGCAAAATATGGTTATTAAAAATCACACATCCCACATTTACATATACATATTAACGATGTGTTATATATATAATATATATTTTTGTTTTTAAAGAGTAACAGATAACGGGGCAAGATTAAATTGTTTAAACATAAACATTTGTTTGTAAAGATATTTATTTTCATTAACATGGTTCTCCTTAATAGTCTTCTTCCATAATTTATTGCTATAGAGAATTTTAAAAATCGAAAATTTAGTAATATATGTTTTCTTTAAACGAACTCAATTTTAATCTTATCCTGTGTGAAGTATTTTAATCTATTTACTATTCATTCTCTTTTGCTTTTTTTTTGGTTCTAAAATTAAATTTTATTTTTCAAGTCACTGGCTTGTCTAGATATATCATGTTTGTGGTTTTCAATACATCTGGTTCAAGTTACCAATTTTCAATTTTGTATTGTATGTATTTTGCTCACTCCTTTCAATCTGTAAACAAGATTTTTTAGATCATTGCACATTTTAAAATGAAATTCATGACTATTGTTCACCTCGCATGTTAAAAAATACGGAGCCTAATAAGCACCATATCACATGCTCAAAATTCATATATGTTAAATAATAAAATCTGGTTTAATTCCAAATGCGTATCTATTCATTACAATTATCTTACATGAGACTAATAAATGAGTTTTTAACGCTCATTCAACCTTGAGATTATCTTTGTCCCACTTGAGTTGTGGTTGTCGCTACTCCATTGTGGGTTATTGTTCAGCATGGTCCATTCTACAATGGCAGATATATTTTTTTGGGGAGGTTGAACAGGTTTAGGGAATGGGTGGATCAGCTGTTCTTATTTTCACTCTGCTGGTGCTATTTAGGTATTGTTTAGTTCAGCCAAGGGGTGGGGAGGAGAGGAATTTTAATGATGCCTTGTTTGGTTGAGGAGGGGGGAGGGGAGGAAAGGGGCGACATTTTTATGATTCCTTGGACTATTTTATCCTTATCAAATCTGACTAAAAAATTATATATTTTTTAAAATATCAATAAGATAATTTTATTTCATTTATTATTTTATAAATTATTATTTCAATAAAAAATGCATTAATTTTAGATATATCAAATTAAAATAGTGGCGATTTAGTCAAAATATGATAAAACTGCATTTATCTCTTCTCTCTGTTGCGGAAACGTCGAGAGTCACACGACAAAGGTTTGCAGATGAAGAAAAAACAGAAACAGAAGAAGAAGAACAAGGACACAACAATTTATGTGGTTCAGGAAAAATCCCTACGTCCATGGAGAGACGGAATCACTTCACTATGAAATCCGGGAGCACAAATTATAGTGTGATTAGAGTTTAACACACACAAAAACCCTAACTCGAAATGAGGTAATAAGGAGGATGAAACACTGTTTTACCAATCACGCAGAAAGTCTGCTGTGCTACAGTGAAATGTGGCTGAAAGTTCGCAGTGACACAGTGCTGCGGCCACCCAAGTCCAAAGTGCGATAGTGTCCGGTGGCAAGAAGTCCGCAAAGCTAAAATAGCACTGTCTCCAAAGTCCGACCACCCAAGTCCAAGGTGCTATAGTGTCCGGTGGCAAGAAGTCCGCAAAGCTAAAATAGCGCCGTCTCCAAAGTCCGAGCTGCTATATTTATTAATGCCAAAGTTTGCACTGCTATAGTGCCTTGTCGGTGTTGGTTGGTCAGTTTCGTTACAGTCGGTAAGAGTTGCTACAATGCCCCTAAAT
The DNA here is from genome assembly GCA_963277665.1 of Viscum album. Taxonomy (NCBI): domain Eukaryota; kingdom Viridiplantae; phylum Streptophyta; class Magnoliopsida; order Santalales; family Viscaceae; genus Viscum; species Viscum album. The sequence goes on along the minus strand of OY728132.1, from coordinate 1,471,733,638 downwards.
TTGGGCCGCCCCTCCCCGGAGTAGGGGTGCGTTGCCCCCTGCAACCCCCAATGAGCTCACCGCGGAGCTTGACCTTCAGAGTTGCGGCCTTGTGCGCAGTATGGACCGCAAACATTCAACCCAACACCATTCAAGAGGATTGGGCTACACCAATCCAACACGCTTCGAATTCCCCTGCTTTTGGAGTAAAAGTAAAGGAGGGGGTCAATTTTTTCCCCTCCCCTTCATTTTTTTTTTCAACCAAACATGGGTGGATATAAAAATCACTTCCCTCTTCATTGTTTTTTGAATTAAACAAGGGGGGAGATAAAAAATCTCTCCCTTCCCCTCTCCTCCCCTCAAAATGTCTTCAACCAATCACGTTTAGTGGTTAAGGCTGATGTGTTAACGAAAGGATGAATCGAGTAAGTCACAAATTTGAGGGAATTTAATTGAATTGAAGGAAGTGAAGGTATCATGGCCTAAAGACAGAGCTGAGGATTCTCCAAGAATAAAGGCAAAGACCACCAGTTAAGAGAGAGCACCGCCAATTCCTGGCGAAGGAGTTGGATAAAGCAAGGGGAAGAGAGTTGGAAAAACTCAAACTAAAATTCACAATAGCATCCACTTGTTAATACACGACAATACAATTCTATTTATGGAGTTTACAAAGCATCATAACGTCTCACCGAGCTTTTTTGGGTATTTTAAGCCTGACAAGACTCCAAAAAAAACTGCATTAAATGCGTCCCATGCTTTCTTTATTGCAGTGTTTTCCTATGTAGCTTTCAAATGTTTCTCTTCCCAATGCAACCCCTTTTCCATGCAAATGCTCCATTTCCCAATGCTCCATTTCTTAATGTTTCATCTTCGCAATGCAAAATGCCTAGTTGGGATTGCAAATAAGAGTGGTCAAGCCCATGCACAAATTTGGCGCTAAAAGTCTTTGGACTACTTGATTGGTCACTGGGCCCACTTGATTTGTCTTTGGGCTGAATTCTGTCCTTCCGTGAAGTTGATTATTCTTTGTCCAGATTTTGCTCTATATCATTCTTACCTGTTGAAAAGGATTTGCCCTCAAATCTGGAAGGTTATCTTCAAAGTATGATGTTAAGCCTCCAGCATTGAATGTTGTTGAACACCTCCAAATTCTCTAGGTAAATCCCTTTTATAAACATCCAATCCATAAGTATTTTGAATGGGCCTTCAACTTTTGGCGCCAGCTCACTTCTTCTTTTTGTAGGGAACCTCTCATTCCTCAAGGTCCCCTTTGGTACAAAGGGACAAATGCCTGGGAAAGAGAACGAGTGAGGGAACAAACATAAATCGTGTTTGGTACGAGTCAGACATAAAGACAGAGAGTGTCAGTTCCATCCCTTAATGGAATCTGGATTCCATCCATTTTAGAGGGGAATTGTCATTCCTTCCTCATAAAATAGATTTTATGAATATATATTTTTTATTTTTATTTATTATTGTCAGGAATACCTCATAAATAATAGGTAAAAATCATATTATACTTTTTTCTGTAATTAAATATTTATATTATTTAACATATTCCATCACATTTTTTTCGATGCATACCAAACAAACAATTAACCCATCAACCTCTCTCTCATTCCCTCCCTTTTCTTTTCTGTTTCCATCAGAAAGGTTTCCTAAACAAGACTGAAATGTACATCTTATCTCCCTGTAGAAAAAGTGACGCTTTCCGATGCTTATTTGCACGTTTCTTGTAGGCTCATTTGACTTTTCAATCTGGGTTTTACTCGAGAAGAGGTTATCTTTGGGATTTTCATAATTGTTTTTAATGACTTGAGATGGTCTTAATGGAGCTAAGGTGATATTCGTATCATTTGGTTGAAATGAATAGGTGTTTCTTCTCCCATCATGCACAACTTCCTTATCAAGCTGCCGCAACCTTCCCAACAAGTGACGAACATCCATAGATTTAACATCACACAAAACCTTATCAACATAATCCTTGCCAACAAAGAAAGAAATCAAAGCCCATTTGATGACTTGCAATGTATTTCTTTTGTTGAGTCATTTATGTTTGTATAGGACGAACCAGGGTTGGAAGACTCAACTTCACCACAAGTGTTGTAGATGCACCATTGGTGCAACTCCCATTGTGAATAACGCCATCCCATAACTTTTGATTAATTGTGCGTTGTGTTTGAATAAATTCTCCCACTGATCTTCTAGATAGTTTTTAACTTTAACTCTTTATAACACAAACATATTTTTAACATCAGCTTTCTTCACAACTTCATTATCACTTTCATCTTCAAGCGATTGAGGGTTTTCTTCAATATTCTTCTCTCTCTCTACAATTTCTTTTAGGGTTATGATTATATTGCTTGAACAATTGGGCTTGAAAGTTATCATTGACATTTAAAGCCCTTTTTATTTCCACGTTCAAAGAAATTGCCCTCTTTTGCTACTTCCATCACCCTTTCTTTCCTTTTCTGCATCATTTTTTCCTTTGTTAACAACATCAATTTTACTAAAAAGATGCAGTTGCTTTATTGGAGTAATTGTGCTATAACTTTTGTGTGATGATATTTTTGCCCCCCTTTTTGTTTCTCTACTTTGAGGACAAAGTTGCATATTTCTTCCAATGTTTAGAATGGTTGCAGCTCTACTATATTTGCAATCTTCTCATTCAAACCATCTAAAAAATGTGCAATAGTTTGTTCTTTGAGTTTTGGCATATTAGTCTATCAACAATTTGTCAAACTCTCAGAATGTACTCCTCAACATATTAGTCCCGATCTTCTATTTCCCTTCACGTTTTCATTGCTTCTCCACATTTTCCCACCAAGGAGATGCATAAAGTTTCAGAGTAGATACTGTAGAAAGTGGCCTAAAAAACCGTGCCTCTCAAGTGAGGCCGGAGGCTTTATTTACAAGGAAACAAATACAATGGTAAGAGGGAGATTTGAAATTTAAAATACATGGGATAATGTTGGCTCATTCAAACCTAACCTAAATATCTAAATATCTTAAATAATCCAACACTTCCCCTAGATTGGAACATAGTAAGATGAAACAAAGAAAAGACACTCCTAATACCCCACCTCAAATTGAACATACCCAGCTTGGGACATAAAAAAAGGAAAATAAAGAACACTCTCGTATGCGATGTCCGCTTGTTTTGCTCCGACAACCTCTATGTGAACTCCTCATGATAGAAATGATTTAGAAATAACTGTTGCAGTTGAAGATGACCACCGTAGAACTCTCATGTTGATGATGATCATTGCGTGAAGATGCCCAATGAAACGACGGTCGATGAACAATGATAGATAACAGAGGACCGACTACTATGTATATAGAATAGTAGGAGCAAAAAATACAGGCGGGCGGAAGAAGGTTGAAGAGACACTTCGTGGGAGCACTAATGCTCATCGCCCAAGCCTTGCGGCTGAATTCCAAGCCAATGGCCAAACAGAATGAACATCCCCAAACAGAATGGTTCCCTTGCCCCTTTTCCCTTTACTCACCCCCTGCCTATATAAGGGATCCCCATCCCCATACCTGGTTCTGAAATCTTCTTCTTAACAGAATAACAACATCCCCTCCCTTTGATTACACGTGGAACCAAATGCTCCCCCAAACTCCCTTACCTCTATGACACTCTTACCCCTACTCCCTGTAGCCAAGTCTATATCACTCACACCATCTTGAAATTAAGTCTTGTCCTTAACACTGGAAAAAAATGTCCGGTCGATGCAGGTGAGCCAAGCGATCTCCGAGATACTCTTGCCTGCTATGGCGCGTTGGGCAGAACCAAACATCACTGCTGATTGAGGACTGTTAGGTTGGATAGGGTAATGACAGATGATCTAGAGAGAGTTATATAGACCAGATTAAAAAATTTTAATCAAATAAATTGACTATTTAAGTTAATTTGCAGCAGAAAAAGTAAAAACATAAGGATGATTTTTACAGTAGTTCAGTCCAAAGTGTGCCTACTTTACTCTTATACCTCTCTATGCAGTGAGAAATACGTTGTGCAGTAATACGATTTTTGAGAGAATCATAACTCAATTACAAAATTCTTTTTTAGTGGAGGGATAATCACGACACTGACTTTTGTATGGAGAGTCAAAAGCCTTACAACACTGACTTTAGAAAACGAGCCACAATCCGAACGGTCTTGACTTTAAAATTCGGGAGTCACAACCTGAGGAAAGAGAAGAAAAAATGCTTTTATATGTCAAATAAAAAAAACAGAATGTGCGTGAAAGGTAGAAAGTAGTGTTACAGACTCAAGCAACCGAACTGTCACGACCCGCCTTCACCAAGATGAGGTAAGGGACAACAAACTGTCAGACCCTTCCTTCCTCAAGTTAAATGTGAGATAATGACCCCCGAGTCTCGCCTTCAATAGGCCCCGGAGTGGCGACTAGCACCAAGGGTATAAAATCACACATAATATGGAAGACATTACCCTTTTTATTTAATAGGATCGGGAGATACGATGGTAAAAGCTCAAACAACTCCAAAACTGAAGATAAAAGTAAAGCCAAAACCCATTCTCATATGCATGTTCAAAGATAAACCCATACAAGTACAAGAAAAACTCCAAAGGGAAAGTACCAAAAGAAAGAAAACAACAACGACAACTGTCCCGACGTCCGAGCTAGTACGACCCCGCACGGTTCCCGAAGTCCTCCTGGAAACCTGAAAGCAGTTTTATATACGTAGGGTGAGTATACAGGTATACTCAGTAGGGAAAACCAAAAGCTTTCGTGCACAAGTGAGAGACATCCTAATGCCCCGTGAGAAAAAAGAGAAAACCAAAACACCTAGCAAGGAAACTACCCACCCAACCTCACCAAGACACACTCCCCAAATAACGCAAGTCAGGTAAAATAATAGTAAACACATTGATATTTGGGTACCTCGCACCACTTTCTCATTGGTTACTGGAGACATCCTACGCGTTAGATCTTCCTCGCCATTCTCACCGCAGTCCCACTGCCATACCCCGCCCGCCCGCACACACCTGGGCTACAATAATCGCACATCTCCGCTCGCAGACACCTGGGCCACCACACACATCCCCGCCCGCAGACACCTGAGCCACAACAATCGCTACCACGCCCGAAGACACCTGGGCCAGAATAACCGCTGCCTCGCCCTGAAGACACCTGAGCCTCATCCCGAAGATTCTTGAGAAACAAACCCTGCCCGCACACACCTGGGCCAACTACCACAATGTACCCTACCCGAAGAATCTTGGGCTATAATGGACCTCAGGCCATCACAACTTGCTCGAAGAGTCTTGAGCTACTCGGGAGAGGGAGCTAAAAGGAGCTATAATAGCCAGCCACCCAATAGGATGTTGGGAAAAACACCCTCTTCCATGAAATGAGGGTGTTCGGCACAAAGTGCTCAACTTGGGTGATAAAAAACACAAAAATTAAATTTATACACATAGGTAGACAAACACTCATCCCAACCCAAGGGTTTCGAAACCAGTCCACACACAACCACCCTCGTTATTATTCATTCATACAAAAGCACAACAACCACAACCAAACTCAACTCATTCCTGGAAAACAATTTCTCATTGAACCCATTCTTGTTATCATATTCAAGTGATTCCATTTAAACAAATCTTCACTACTGGGCCACTAACAGGCATAACCACCAGCCAAGGAAGGAAAAACAACCAAACAGTAATTTAAGCATTCACACCCGGTTCTCTTGTAAAGTCACAACAACAAAAATGATTCGTGAGATCCTTCGAAGTACTGGAACCAAACCTAGCCCCAACATACGACCCCACACGGTCTTAGATTCACAAACCAACAACTGAACAACAGGGGATCCCATCCCCATTCACATCACCCCACAAACACCAAGCAGAACATCCGTGCTTATTAGCAGAACAAAACAAGAGAATTTTTAGATTTAACCACACTATTTATCAGGTTCCTTCCTTTCGTGTGGTTAACCGGGGTGATCACACAAGGATTCTTGTTCATTGGACATCTATTTAATCAACCGAGTTTATGTGATTAACCAGTTTCCATGTTACAGTCATTCAATCACAGGATTATCCAGAAAACAGAGGTTCATTAGTGCGCAAGAAATGACCACCAATGACCATGATTTTCAGTGGACATAAGTCTGTATAATTCACAGCATATAAGTAAAGATAAAAGAGTACAACAACATCATCAAACACACCCCTTCATTCTTTAAAAGCCATTTATTATCTTCGTTAAGGTTTGGTTTCATCCGTCCCTGAAGGAACATTATCGTACCCACCCCGCATGATACACAGTAAGGAGAGACGAAGGAAAACCCTACCTGGATGATCAATGATCGAAGTTTTCTTCCTCGCACCACGAACTGGGAATGCGCGACTTGCAGGGGAGGAACTCCAAGGACTTCAAGAGCGAGTAGAAAAAGGCTCCAGAACGGGTGCACAACTAGCCTCGGATAGAGGGACTCCAAACGCACCTAGGAAAGGAAAAGAGGCCAAGAAGAAGAAAGAAACTCTGTGCGATAAAAAGGCGAGATCCTGGAGTTATGGAATGTGAAATCTTGGACGGCTTAAAAGGCGGATCGTGGTTTCTCCACGCGGTTGGGCTGTTACACACGATGAAATTAATTGTTATTTAATAATTTAATAATTCTCCTCGCAGAGGTGGCGATAACGGCTGTGAGTTGAAGGGTTTCTTTTAAATGGGGAAAAACCATGTAACAGGGGCGAAGCTGAAAAGTACGGGAAGAAGGGGTGACACCGAGGAAAAAGCCACATGTTTTGGTAAGTCAAGGGTCGCCCGACTTTTGGGGGATTTTAGATATCATTTATGGGCTTTAAATGGTTTTGAAAGGGGTATTAAAACACTTTTACGTCAAAAGATACGCTGGGGAGCGGAATTGGAAAAAAAAGTCGGAAACTGGAAAAAAACAAAGGGTAGGACACTATTTGGTGAGACATCGTAACGGTGCCACCGGTTCGGTGGAACATCGTAAGCGGTGCCATCATTTCGGTGGAACCGTTTGGTGGAATCGAGTTTTTGGCGAACTCCTGAGTCACCGATGGTCCCCTTGATACCCCAAACACCAGAAATTTGGCAAAGTAATGGACCAGGGGTGGTCTGGGCCATTACACGGACGAAGTAGATAGAAGAAGAATAAAAACACAGGTACTGGTTTTTGAGAAATGGATTGACTCGTCTCGTCAAGCCAGTGGAAGTCGAAGCAGATGTAATTCGGCACTTGAGGGACCATCCAAATGACGAAATAGGGTATTGCACGGGACTTTACAAATTGTATAGTAGGTTGAAAGTTCAGAACTTTTTCTTTCTTGAAGAAAAACATAGCGAAGATATTAATCGGTGTATTCAATTATTTTCAAGGCTGCTCGACAACCCTTTAAATAGAGAACTGTAAAGAGTAACACTTTCCACGGGTAAAACAATTCAAAAAAATAACACTAATAAATCTCGGAGAGAAAGTTATCGTCCACAATAATTGTAACAATAATTGTTTGAATTTTAAACTTAAAGATCAATTCAAACCGATTTGAATAACTCGTTAAATGATAATAATAAGTTGTAATCCCATAAAAATTGTAAGTTAATTTGAATGTTTAAATTCAAATATTAAATACATTTTAACTTAATGCAGCGAGTAATTTAAAAAATTAATTATACTGCTTTAAATACAATAAAATGTGTTTGAATAAATTCAACGTCATTAAATAACAATTTAGAAAAGAAATAAGTCAAAGAAATTAACTGAAAATATTAAAAATAAAACAATAAAATACTTAAAACAAGTATTGTAAGTATGCAGTTCATCAAAATTTAAAAAAATGATGAAAAACGCAGTATTGAATTTTTTTTAGAACAATAAAATTTTAACTGGTGGTAGCAAGCATCTGCTACCGTTGAAATAAAAAATTAACTCACCGTTAGAAAAAAATCAATTCACCGTTTAAAATAAAAAATCAATTCACCGTTTGATATAAAAAATTAATTCATCGTTTGATATAAAAAATTAATTCACCGTTTGAAATAAAAAATTAATTCACCGTTTGAAATAAAAAATTAATTCACCGTTAGAAATAAAATTTAAATTCACTGCCGCAAATAAAAAACGAATTCACTGTTAGAAATAAAAAATCAATTTACTGTTAGAAATAAAAAATTTAATTCACTGTTAGAAAAAAAAATTTAATTCACCGTTTGAAATAAAAAATTAATTCACTGTCTGAAATAAAAAATTTAATTCACCGTTTGAAATAAAAATTTTAACTAACCATCTGAAATAAAAAATTAAATTCACCGTTTGAAATAAAAAATTAATTCACCGTTTGAAACCGTCAGAAATAAAAAATTAAATTCACCATTAGAAATAAAAAATTAATTTACCGTTTAAAAAAAATTAATTTGGTGTTTAAAAAAAACTAATTGACGAATAGTGCATTTTTTCATGTATAATGTGAACACACAAATCTTGGTGAATTTTTAAGTCATCTAAACGAATGAATTAAAAGTTGGTCCAAAATACTTAAATAAAGATAATTTTGAGAGATTTCCAAATAATCAAGAAGCGCTTCAATCCGACAAGTATGTTAAAAGATATGATCGAAAAATAGTGAAAATATAAAATAACAACCGCAAAAGAAAAAAAAACGCTGAAATTCGACCATTTTTTAAGGTATGTAAATGACATTTTTAGATTTTCATGTAGTTGAATGAAATGAAGAAAAACTTGTTAACTTTCTAACCAATCTAACGTCGAGTGATTTCGATGAGAATCGAATGAGATATCAAAGAAACAAAAAATATTTTGAATTCCGAAAAATCCAGAATTCCAGAACCGTTTGAAGATCTTCGGACATTCGGCGCACCCCTTAAAATTCCGATCACTATAACTCAAGTTATAATTAAAATATAGAGGTTTTAAAAAACATTTTTTTCGCATATAATGACAGGGGGTTTAGATATTTAAAAACATAAAATAACATTTAATTAAACAAAACAAAAATTTGTGCATGCACATGTGCAAAAAAATCTCTCTTTGTTTGATTACAAAACCTGAACATTTTAAACTAATTTTCTCCCCCTTTTTGTAAATAAACAAAAAATTAAAAAGAAAAACTCCCTCTAAACAAATGCAAAGATAAAATAATTAAGTTTCCATCACCCAAAGCTCAAATTTAATTTTTTCAAACTGAGGTCTAAAGGCTTATTAAAGATGTATGTTTGCTAATTTTAAGTAGGGAAAAATTCTAAAACAATCACCTTTATTCACATGATCTTTAATAAAATGAAATTTATGATCGATATGTTTTGTTCTAGAATGCTGCAAGGGGTTTTTAGAAATAGAAATTGCAGAAATATTATCAAATAAATAGGTAATTTATCAAGATAAATACCAAAAACACATAAAGTTTGATTAATCCATAAGCTTTGAGCACAACTAATGACAACAAAGAATAATTAGATTTGTTAAAGGAACTATTAACTCTGATTTATATTTATGTCAATTCTATAGTCTTCAAAATTAGAGTCCAAATAAGATATTAAATTAAAACAGTTATATTTATGATAAAATAAACCAGAGTTAACAGTTCCTTTAACATATCTAATTATTCTGTTTCAGTTTTAATACAACTTTATTTAGGATCATCTTGAAATCCAGCACATAAACAAATACTAAACATGATATCGAGTTTAGATGCAGTTAAATATAACAAGTTACCCATCATGCCTCTATAAACTTTAATATCAACAGATTTACCAGATGCAACAACATCTAATTTACAATTAGTACCTATAATAGTTTTCATAGATTTAGAGGAATCAAGACCAAATCTTTTAACCTCTTTAACATACTTAGATTGATTAAGAAAAGTTTCATCTTTCCTTTGAAAAATTTGAAGTCTAAGAAAGAACTTTAATTCTCCCATTAAACTCATGTCAAACTCGGAAGACATCAAAGTAGAAAAATCATTACAAAACATTTCACTAGATGAACCAAAAACTATATCATCAACATAGATTTGTACAATTAAAATATCATTAGAAATTCTTTTAATAAAGAGTAGAATCAACGTTGCTTTTCTTGAAATCATTATTTAATAAAAATAAAGTCTTTCATACCAAGCACGAGGTGCTTGTTTGAGACCATACAATGCTTTAGATAATTTAAAAGCATGGTTAGAACATTTTTCACTTTCAAAACCAGGGGGTTAGATAAACATAAACTTCTTCAGTTATAAAACCATTTAAGAAAGCACTTTCTACACCCATTTGATATAATTTAAAACTTTGAAAACAAGCAAAAGCCAACAAAATTCTAATAGGCTCTAACCTGACAACAGGTGCAACTGAATCTTCAAAGTCTATACCTTCTTCTTGAAAGTATCATTGAGCAACAAGTTTAGCTTTGTTTTTTACAATCTGTCCAGATTCATCTAGTTTGTTTCTAAAGATTCGTTTAGTTCCGATTACTTGCTTATCTTCAGACAATTCTACCAATGACCAAACATTATTTCTAACAAATTGATTACGCTCATCTTGCATAGCAATAATCCAGTTAGAATCATTTAAAGCATCATTAATATTATTAGGAACAAAATCATAAATAAAAGCAAAATTGACACAAAAATTTAAAATAAAATTTCTAGTTTTAACATCAGAATCAATATTGTCAATAACATTTTCAACATGATGATCTTTATGAATCTTCCATGATCTTGGATCATGCAAGGAGTATGCTTCCCTTCAATTGATTCATTCTTATCTTGGGGTATTTCTTCACCAAAAATTATTATTAGAATAATCAAGAAAAATACCTTCATCACTTTTAGCATCAAATTTATCTAAATTATCTTTTGAATTTAAAATAAAAACTTTACAACCAAAAACTCTTAAGTAACCAATTTTAGGTTTTTTTATTTTTAAATAATTCATGAGTTTTTTTTAACAAAGGTCTAATAAGAATTCTATTTGAAATATAACAAACGACGAAAATAACCTCAGCACAAAAATATCCAGACAAATTATATTCACTTAACATAGTTCTAGCTACTTCATTAAGTGTTATATTTTTCCGTTCTAGAACACCATTTTGCTGTGGTGTTCTAGTAGCAGAGACATTATGAAAATAACTATTCTTTTCACAATTTTTTTTAAAAATCTAAATTATGAAATTCACCTCCTTTATCACTATAAATAGAAACAATCATAAACTTTTTTTCATTTTGTATTAAATTACAAAAAGCAGTAAATCTGGATAAAATATTATTTTTATGAGCAATAAAGTATACTCATGTAAATCTACTATAATCGTCAACAATAACTAAAGTATATTTCTTTGCATCAAAGCTAGAAATTTGAGTAGGATCAAATAAATCAAGATGTACTAACTGTAAATGTCTATTAGTACTTATTTGATTGATTGGTCTAAAAGAAAATTTTAAGTTGTTTCCCTTTCATACAAGCATTACAAACATGAAGTTGTTCTTTCTTCAAGGAAGATAACTGTAACACATTCTAATGTTTAAAGAGAGCTTATGTAACATTCTGAAATTAACATGACCTAAACGTCGATGTCAAAAGATGCTATTATTCCGCACAACATTCAAACACTTAACATGTTGAACAGTTAGTTCAATAAAAGCAATGATATAAATATTTTCTTTTCTATTAACATAAAATGATAAAAAATCATCTTTAAAAACTAAACATTTATCATTTTGAAATTTCACTTCCATTTCATCATCACATAATTGAGATATACTAATGAAATTATGTTTTAAACCTTCAACATATGGAACTTTAGAAATAAATCTCCAAATGCAATACTGCCTCTATCACATGTGTTGCAAGTGTTAAACTTATACGGGTCTCCGGCATATGTCTAGAGCATCAACTGTCCATGTATCATATGTCTTCTCTTGAGACATCCATGACATTTTTCTTACAAAAATCAGTTGAGAATTTTGGTACACAAGTATTGTATGATACTCTTGGTAGCAAGGATTTAGAAATATTAGTTTTTGTAAATCCCAAATATTGTTTAAATCTTAGAGAACAATCATTTGCATAGTGACTTTTCATGCGACATTTAAAACAAATAACAATAACAATAGAAGTACACCCATTTTTAATTTTAAAAACCGGGTTTTAAACATTTGAGGTAATCTTATATCATAACTAAAACCATCTTTATTTTTATTAATTTTATTTAAAGACATCATTTTATGATATTTTTCACGACAATAAAAGCAGATAAACTTTAAGACTCACAACTTCATTTTTCAATTTGTCATTCAAATCTTGAACAAATTTCAAATTGTCATAAATTGTAGAATGAGAAGCAGAAGCAGTGTTTCTTAATTTTTCATTCTCTTGTAAAATTACTTTATTTTCAGAAGAAAGTTTCTCATTATTTTCTTATTATATAAATCATAAGCTTTGAAAATATATTTTCTTAATCTTTCAATTTCTTCTTTTAATTCAGAAACATTCTGGTTTTTAGAATCACATAATCAGAACATCCAAAATAAAAACCTGAATCACTAAACTTATACAGTGACGCCATGGATCACAAGTTAGCAATTTCTTTTTCATTTTCATTTCCAGATTGTTCACTGGAATCAGATTCTTTTGTAAACTCCAACCGGTTGTTAATGCATTTTTATTCTTCTTTTTGTATTTGTCTTTATTCTTTAGTTTAGGACAGTCAGGCTGGATATATCATTTCTTCTTGCACTCATAATAAGTTACATATAAACTATTGTAATTCGTACCACCTTTCTTATCTTCCCTATGTTTTTCTTTTTGAGGGTTTCTTTTAAATCCGTTCTTGAATCCTTTTTCATTCTTTTGTAAACCCCAGTCATAATCTGACCCATATCTTTTTCACTATAAAATCAGAAGAGTTAGTAGGATCAACATTCATAGATTTAAAAGCTACACCTTTTCTTTTAGTTGTCTCTTCGTCAGCTATGTTCTTCATTTCTAGTTCATAATGAAGTAATGATCCAATCAATTTATCGAGAGTGTACTCTTTGAAGTTCTTGCTTTTATTAACGACGATCTTCTTTGCATGCCATTTCTTCAGTAATGCTCATAGGACTCGTTCAACAAGTACTGAGTTTTCCGATGCTTCTCCAAGTGAATTCATTCTATTCACATTGCTTGTGAATTGGTGAAACATTTAGTTTACAGTTTCGTCTTCACCCATCTTGAAGTCTTGGTACTCTGCTCGAAGCATTCCAAGTTTGGTTCAAATTATTTTGTTTGAGCCAAGGTGAGTGACTTGTAGCATCGTTTCCAGTAAGTGTATATGGGTCAGCTTCCCGTAGGGTATGATTTTTCCATGATCGACCAGTGTTCAATACCCAACTGTTTGAGGTATGCCTTCATTCGGGATCTCGAGTAACCATAATCATTGCCATCAAAGTGTGGTGACTTTTGAGAAATCCATGATCATTTGTGTTCAATCCTGTCATCTTATAAGATCTTTATCCTTAAACTGTGAGGTCTAGGAATATGTCAGCACAAATAAAATAAAAGCCGACTCTATAGAGGGATTGACTAATTCCAAAAGGAACAACCTTTGATATCATTGTTTGGTATCGGAAAAGAGAATGATAGAGTTAAACTATCATTTGATACCTATTGTTAGGTCATATAGGGTAATGACAGATAGTCTAAAGGAAGATGAATAGACCAAATTAATTTTTTTTAATCAAATAAATTGTTTATTTACGTTAACCATTTTACTTAATTATTAGAGTTAATTTGTAGCGGAAAAAGTAAATAACATGAGGATATTTTTTATAATAGTTGGGTCCAAAGTGTGCCTACCATGCTCTTATACCTCTACTCGGCGAGAGATACGTTGTGCACTAATATGATTTTTGATGGAGAATCATAACCAAATTACAAAATTATTTTCTAGTGGGGGGATAACCACGACACTGATTTTTGTATGCGGTGTCACAACCCTTACAACACCGACTTTATAAAACGAGAATCACAACCTGAACGGTCCTGACTTTAGAATCCAGGAGTCACAACCTGAGGAAAGAGAATAAGAAATGCTTTTATATATAAAAACAAAAACAGAAAAACAAAGTGCGTAAAAGGTTGGAAGTAGTGTTACGGACTCAAACAACTAGACAAAGTAGATAGAAGAAGAATAAAAACACATGTACTAGTTCTTGAGAAATGGATCGACTCGTCTCGTCAAGACATTAAAAGTCGAAGCAGATGTAATTTGGCACTTGAGAGATCATCCAAATGATGAAACATGGTATTGTACAGGACTTTACAAATTGTACAGTAGGTTGAAAGTTCACAGTTTTTTCTTTCTTGAAGAAAAACAGAATATCGAAGAAGTTAACCGGAGTGTTCGATTCTTTTCAAGGCTGCTCGACAACCCTTTAAATAAAGAATTCAAAAAAGTAACACCTTCCACGGGTAAAACAATTCAAAAATAACAATAATAATATCAATAAATATCTGAGAGAATTTATCGCTACAAGAATTATTTAAGAGAGAGAAAGTTATCATCCATAATAAAAACACATGTACCAGTTCTTGAGAAATGGATCGACTCGTCTCGTCAAGACAGTAAAAGTCAAAGCAGATGTAATTTGGCACTTGAGAGATCGTCCAAATGATGAAACATGGTATTGTACAGGACTTTACAAATTGTACAGTAGGTTGAAAGTTCACAGTTTTTTCTTTCTTGAAGAAAAACAGAATATCGAAGAAGTTAACCGGAGTGTTTGATTCTTTTCAAGGCTGCTCGACAACCCTTTAAATAAAGAATTGCAAAAAAGTAACACCTTCCACGGGTAAAACAATTCAAAAATAATAATAATAATATCAATAAATATCAGAGAGAATTTATCGTTACAAGAATTATTTGAGAAAGTTATCATCCACAATAATTGTAATAATAATTGTTTGAATTTTAAACTTAAAAATACCAATTCAAACCGATTTGAATAACCCATTAAATGATAATAATAAGTCAAAGGTAATCCTGTAAAAATCGTAAGTTAATTTGAATGTTTAAATTCAAATATTAAATACATTTTAATTTAATGCAACGAGTAATTTAAAAAATTAATTATGCTGCTTTAAATATTATAAAATATGTTTGAATAAATTCAATGTCATTAAATAATAATTTAGAAAATAAATAAGTTAAAGAAATTAACTCAAAATATTATGACATAAATATTTCAGAAATATGGTGCAAGTGTACGCATGAATAAAGAATAAAATTCAATCACATTTTAAAACTGATTAAAAAATATCTAAAACATTTCACATGACTTATATGCGATATATTAATTTTGGAAATTAATAAAATACTTGAAACAATTAATATAAGTGTGCACTTTATCAAAATAAAAAAAATGATGTAAAACAGAGTATTGAAAAATTTCAGAACAATAAAATTTTAACTGGCAGGCAAGTGTTTGCAACCGTTGAAATAAAAAATTCACCGTTAGAAAAAAAATTTAATTCACCGTAAGAAATAAAACATTAATTGACCGTTGGAAATAAAAAATTAATTCCTCGTTTGAAATAAAAAATTAATTCACCGTTATAAAAAATTAATTCTCCATTTGAAATAAAAAACTAAATTCACCGTCTGAAATAAAAAACTAAATTCACCATTAGAAATAAAAATTAATTCACCGTTAAAAAAAAAATAATTTGGCGTTTAAAAAAATTAATTGATCAATAGTGCATTATTTCATGCATAACTCGAACACACAAATTTTGGTAAATTTTTAAGCCATCTAAACAACTGTATTAGAAGTTGGTCCAGAAGACTTACATAAAGATAATTTTGAGAGCTTTCCAACTAATCAAGAAGCGCTTTAATCGGACAAGCATGTTAAAAGATATTATCGAAAAATAGTGAAAACATGAAATAACTGCAAAAAAACGCTGAAATTCAGCAATTTTTTAAGGTATATAAATGACAGTTTTAGATTTTCATGTAATTGAATGAAATGAAGAAAAACTTGTTAACTTTCTAATTGAACAATTGCCGAATGATTCCGATGAGAATCGAATGAGATGTCAATGAAACAAAAAAAGATTTTGAATTTTGGAAAATCCAGAATTCCAAAACTGTTTCAAGATTTTGGGACATTCGTCACACCCCTTAAACAATAAAATCAGATTTTCATTTATTCCAATGAAATGTAGATAAAAGAGTTGTCTTTCTAACGGAACAAGTTGCTTTAGAATCCGATTAGTATAGCACAAGTTATAGTTGAATAGCGAAAGAAAACTGAAAAGCAGTTTATACTGAAAATACTTCCTGAAACCAAAAGTATGTATCATGTTCAGATCAAAATGCAAACATGCTAGAGATAGAATTAGTCTGTGATAGTTTTAATAAAAGTTAGATAAACTTGTTATCTTTCATATGAAACAAGGGTTTTAAAATTCCGATCACTATAACAAGTTATAATTAAAACACAGAGAGGTTTTAAAAAACATTTTCACATAAAATGATAAGAGGGTTTTGGATATTTAAAAACATAAAATAACATGTAATCAAACAAAACAAAAATACATGCATGCACATGCACAAATAAGGAATGTGGTGTTAGTAGTCTTGTAATCCACCCTTGTGGATTTGTGCTGCTGAAAATCGGCCAATACACTTGCCGCGCTGCTGCGAGTGGTCATAATCCACCTCGTTGGAGTGCACAGTTAGTCTTGGCGCCCGACCTCACTGTCCATTGGCATGGAACATCCCAGTGCGCGACGCCGACAGGTTCGCTTTTAAGGATGGATGCTCTTTGTCCTGCTGCATAGCTCTACCCTAGCGTCGTGCCGGGTTCCATGGAAGTCGTCCAACAGTGATGCAGCGATTTCTGACAGCGAACTCCTCCCTTGAAAGAGAATTTGACACAACGTGCGGGTTCAAGCGTGAGCAACGATAAACGTTTGGTAAGTCGGCAGGGCACACTTGAGAAAATGCGGCAACGGGGAAATTCAGTCGCCTCTTCATCCGCCAGCTTTTGCGGGATAGGATTAATCGTCGATGTTAAACCAATCATTTCCGTTGTGTCGCACCCGTGCACCTTCATAGCGCTAGTTGATCCTGAAAATAACTTAGGCAGGGCGAGTGTTGGCGAAGCGGAGTCGCCTCATGTTGCGGCATCATCGACGTATGCATGTTCGGGTTCTCCAGGATCTCCAATGGTCGTGCGTCGTCTTGGGGCATATATGGTGGAGACAACTCATCTTTTACAACTGCAGTTGGATCATAGTTATTTACGGCGCATGGCGCACAACGGCGACAAGAGCCCCCGGTGCAAAAGCGCACGGCGCGGCGCACGACGCGTGGCAATATTAACTTGCGGCGCACAAAAGAGGTGTATACATATATCAACAAGAGCAAATAATAAATTATACAATTTATATATAGAAAACAAAGATTTATGTCAATAATTCATATTCCATACATCAAAAAACAAATGAAGTCAACAATGACACCTGCAATTAAATATTAAAAACTATATATCTCAAAAAATCATATATATCAATTCCTGAAATATATTAAAAACCATATATCTCAAAAAACCAAGACGGGAGTAAAAAACCATATATCTCAAAAAAACAACAGGAGTAATTCGAAAAAAAAAATAAGGGGCGAGCAACGTAAATAAAATTGAATTAAAAACAAAAAAAAAGTTACTGATTCGCACAGAAGGTGTGCCTGCTCTGGACAACATTGCGTATCTAAGTCGCGGTGGTTGAGGGAGCTCGGCTAAGTCGTGGTCGACTGGGTCACGGTGGTCGATGGATCTTGATTTGGTCGTGGCGGTCAATGTGGTCCAACACCGGCTGGGTTGCTACGCTCACGGGAAGAGTGTTGCGTAGAGTCGAAAGGGGAGGTCGTTGTTTGACCTCAAAAGAGGTATTTTCAATCGGGGCGTAAGAGTTGGCAGGTTAAAAAAATACAAAAAAAATCAAAAAGGCTCAATGGCGCGCGCCATTGACGCAACATGGCGCGCGCCATTGTGCAATATGGTGCGCGCCACAGTGAGCCATCTTAAATGAGCCATGGCGAAGCCATGGCGCGGCGCACCACTCCCTGGCGCTAGCCATGGCGCAATGGCACGCCATGGCGCGCGCCATTAATAACTATGAGTTGGATTCGTCTCAAGCAACTCGGTTGTCGGACGAGACAGGCTATTCCGTATATATGCTCGGTCTTTTAAAAAGGAATGTAATGCAGTCGCTAGATAGGACGTTGCTGCTTCAAGGCGCCCCAGGCGTTGGTCCAGGGCATCAAAAGGAACTTGCTCTTGGCATTCCCGAGCCGACTCCAGCTGTCTCTGCCCGCTTTATGTGAGCGAGTCAGTGATTCACTGTAGACGTTGTTCCACTTCGTTGAAAGGATCCAAATGACGCGTCGTCATCGTATAGTTGATGCTCGTTCGTTTTTGGTGGTGCTCTCCTCCCTTAAATGAAATCAACGACATGTCCATTTCTGGTGCTTGTCCGGGGAATTGGGAGTGAAAAAGGCAGACAATGCATGACTCTGCGCAAGGAGGGATGAAGAGCCAAGCGGCTTCCAGGCGTTTGCGCTGGTGCTGGAAGCCGACGATGCATTCCGGCAGTGCACGCTGTGTTCGGCAGTGCGCACTTTGGCCGTGCAACAATTCCGGTCTGGCGCTTTGTCAGACATAATCGAAGCCCCCAGAAAGAGACGAATGGCAGTGTGCGACTCTTCTAGTCATTAGTGTTGGGTTACGAGTAACAAAAGGGGATGAAAAAGCAGGGAGTGTGGAAGAACAACAGGTTGGACCAAATGAGAGATAATAAAGGACCGACTACTCTGTATATAGAATAGTAGGTGCTGACTCTGCGCAAGGAGGGATGAAGAGCCAAGCGGCTTCCAGGCTTTTGCGCTGGTGCTGGAAGTAAGCTGACGATGCATTCCGGCAGTGCACGCTGTGTTCGGCAGTGCACACTTTGGCCGTGCAACAATTCCGGTCTGGCGCTTTGTCAGACGTAATCGAAGCCCCCAGAAAGAGACGAATGGCAGTGTGCGACTCTTCTAGTCATCAGTGTTGGGTTACGAGTAACAAAAGGGGATGAAAAAGTAGGGAGTGTGGAAGAACGACAGGTTGGACCAAATGAGAGATAATAAAGGACCGACTACTCTGTGTATAGAATAGTAGGAGCAAAAAATACAGGCGGTGGGAGAAGAAGGTTGGAAAGACACTTCGAGAGAGCACTGCTGATTCTCACCAAAGCATTGTGGCTGGATTCCAAGCGAATGGCCAAATTGAATGAACAACCCCAAACAGAACGGTTCCCTTTCCTCTTACTCACCCCCTGCTTATATAAGGGATCCCCAACCCCATATATGGGTCCAAAATCTTCTTCCTAACAAAATAACATCCCTTCCCTTCCCTTACATGCCATCAACAATAAGAAGGCTTGACAGAGAGCTGAACAACAACAAATAGTCTTGACGTCGATCTAGGGAGCTTGACGGTGATCTGAGCAACGACAGAGAGGCCCTACAGGGAGCTGGGCAGAAAACCACCAACCGTGTTGGTAGCTGAACTGCATGAGGCGCATGGGCAACTTGAAAACCACCAACTGTGTTGGTAGCTGAACTGCGTGAGGCGCATGGGCAATTTTGCTGCACAGAGGGCTCAAGCAGCGCAAAAGGTGCACAAGTAGGGGTTGGTCGAGGGAGGCACACTGTGGATCTAGGCGTGCTCACAGAGGAATTACATGGGTGAAGTGGGTGCGGTTGGAAGAGCTATGCCTAGACTTGTATGTGAGTTTGAGTCACGCTTGCAGAGGGCATAGCAAATCTGAATAGAGGCGTAGTGTGAGCAGTGAGAAACACGTGCAAAAGTGGGACCCTAGGGTGCACACATGGAGGAGGTGCGTCTAGGCGTGCGATGGTTTGACACGCTTCAATGAGATCGGCACCAAATTCGTTGACGTAGCAAGAGAGCGGCTGGGTGCGCAATAACAGGGGGGCTGCTGCGTTTGTGGTGGTCGGCTAGGGGCACGTGTATGGTGGCCGACAGGAAGCGACTCTAGAATCGTCCAGTAGTAGGCGCGCCAGATAGGGGGCAGCGCTGGGAGGCGCGACTGGGGAGCGTGCGGTGAGAGAAGGGTGGGGCTGTCGATACTCTTGGAAACAGAGGGAGGGGATGCCCTATCGAAAACTAAGAGGGAGATTTGAAATTCGAAATACATGGGATATGGTTGACGCATTCAAACTTAACCTAAATATCTAAATATCTAAAATACTCCGAGTCCTTTCACTTTTTTGCATCAAAACATCTCTTGAATTCAAAGTATTGTTCAATCCTTTACACCCAATCTAGGATGGTCAAGATTCAAGCTTTCGTGAAAACTTGGAATGTCAATCTTCACACTCTTGTCAACATCACCATCTTGTCTCATTCATTGTCGATCCTCTTATGAACCACAACCATGTTTGGTTGCAGAACCACTATGATGAGACTTGATTATGGTTTTTAGGGATAATGTAATGAAAAAAAGAAAGGATAATGAGAATGGTGACACAAACTTACTCCCGACAATCTAGAGCTCTGATACCACTTGATGCGTCAACGGAAGGAAAAATGAGCACGACACAAATGTGGGGAAGTTTAATCAAAGAAGCCAAGGAACCAAACCTAAAGGCAAAACCATTGACTAATAATTCTCCAAGCATAAAAGCAAAGTCCACCGGCTAGGTGTGAGCATTGTTATCCCTGGCCAAGGAGTTGGATAAAGCATCAGGAATAAAGTTTGCGAAATCAAACTGAAATTCTTAATAACATTCACTAGTACACGACAACACAACTTTATTTGTAGTGTTTTCAAAACATCAAAACATACTATGCAACTTTTGAGGCGTTAAGACTGAGAAGACTCCAAAAAAAATCCTATTATGCGTAGCTTCCCCTTTTATTGTTGTCTTTTCCCATGCAACTATAAAATGATTATCATTTGAATGTCGTCTGTTTTCCTTGCAAATGCTTCATTTCTCAATGCTCCATCTTCCCCATGCAAGTGCCTTGTTGACATTACAAGTAATAGTAAAGCCTATGCATGAATTTGATGCTAAAAAACTTGGGTTGGTCTAACTAGATTGGTCACTGAGCTCACTTGATTTGTCGTTGGGTTGAATTCTCTCTATAGAATGGAATTCACTGTACCTCAATATGATGTAGGGCTGTTTATAGACAAAGAGAAAGAAATCCATATGAGATCGTCCAATTTGGGACTCCAGTAATAATAAATAAATGGGCGAAGCCCATTACACACATTAACACTCCCCTTTTGGCTGATACAACTTCAAAGACAAGTCCCACAAAAGAAAAGAATGCCGGGGAAGTCTCTCCCTCAAGCTTGAATGTAAATGGGACTCCAGTAATAATACATAAATGGGCCAAGCCCATTACACACATCAACACTCCCTCAAGCTTGTTGACATTGCAAGTAATAGTAAAGCCTATGCATGAATTTGATGCTAAAAAACTCGGGTTGGTATAACTAGATTGGTCACTGAGCTCACTTGATTTGTCGTTGGGTTGAATTCTCTCTATAGAGTGGAATTCACCCTACCTCAATATGATGTAGGGCTGTTTATTTATAGACAGAGATAAAGAAATCCATATGAGATCGTCCAATTTGGGACTCCAGTAATAATACATAAATGGGCCAAGCCCATTACACACATCAACACTCCCTTTTTGGCTGATACAACTTCAAAGATAAGTCCCACAAAGAAAAGAAGAATGACGGGGAAGTCTCTCCCTCAAGCTTGAATGTAGATGTTGTTAATCCGAGTTTGGTACAAAGATATTGTAATCGATGACCTATGAGTCCTTTGGTGAATAAATCAACAAGTTGATTTGCATTGGTAACATGTTTAAAAATCATGTATGAAATGATAGTAAATTTTAATATGTTTGGTGCGCTCATGGAAGACCGGGTTGGTCACAATCTTCATGATCACCTGATTGTTACACCAAAGTTGAGCTGGTTGTCGGATCGGGAAACCAATCTCATGAAGTAGTTAACGATAGTGATGTGTTCCATAACATGATATTTCTGATTTAGCACTGGATCTGGAGATGGTAGTTCGTTTCTTGTTATGCCGGGAATTCAGATTGGCTTCAAAGAATACCGCAAAACTAGTGGTGGATTTATGAGTAGACAAGCAACCAACATAATCAACATAACAAAATGCTTTGTTTGATGTTCATGTGTCCATGATTTGAATAAACCATAACCGGGATCCTGCTTAATATATTTGGCTCTTCAAAGAACCACATCCCATTGAGACTTCGTTGTATTTGTCATAAATTGACTAACTTTACTAATTGCACATGAAATATCTGGTTGAGTCGTAGTAAAATAATCAAGTTTTCCAACGAGGCATCGATAGTGTTCCAGATGAGCATAAGTTGAGTTGTCATCATGCAGAGGCTTTTATCTAGGCTCGAGAGGAGATTCAACGGGCAATGCGTGTGATAACCTAGTTTTGTGGAGAGTATCTAAGGCATATTTGCGTTGAGAGAGGGAGATGCCTTTATCGCAATGAGAAACCTCAATCCCAAGAAAATATTTCAGCAGACTCCTTGGTGTGAAATTGTTGATGTAAATACGTCTTAAGGTTAACAATGTCAACTGCGTCACAACCAATAATAATAACATCACCAGTGTAAACAATCAAAAGAATACATCTAGCAGTAGTCTGGTGGTAGAATACAGAAGAATCCTTTATGCTTAATCGAAGCGCATCTGAAGCGGCAACAGTGGAAAAACAACTAAACTAGGATCTCAGAGAGTGCTTTAAGCCATATAATGATTGTCGTGGGCAAAATACCACAAAAGGATCCAAGGAGGCAATGAAACTGTGTGGTTGCTACATATATACCTTCTCATTCAGAAAGTCGCGTGAGGATGCATTCTTGACATCATGATGACGTAGAGGCAAGTGTGAAGCTGCAACCAAAGAAACGAATAAGCGAACGGAAGCCATTTTGGCAACTGGTGAAAGTGTTGAATTAATTCACTCCATATGTTTGTGCATAGCCTTTCATGACCCAGTGAGTTTTCAACCGATTAAGAGTGCCATTTGCATTAACCCGCGCAATGTAGATCCATTTGAAACCCATGATCCGTTTACCATGAGGACATATGGTTATCATCTAGGGCCTGTTATTCATCCTGTGCAGCTTAAAGCCAACCTGGATGAGTTTTGGCTTTGACAGTTGGGGAATTGATACCTCATCAAGAGTATTAATAAAGGTATTTGTAGTGGTGAATAATCCTCTGTATGAATGAGTATAAATTGGACGAGAGAAGCATGAGTGACTACATTTTCGTATTGCAATGAGTAAATCCGCTGGATGTTGACTTGGATTGTCAGTCGAGGTCAAAGAGGTGATGTTATTTGGTAGTGGTGCGGGTAGAACATGTTAGCAGTGGCTATAAACTTGTCCGAATCGAGTGTCCTCAGGATATGGTGGAGTGAAATGTATAAGAAGAGGAAGACAATCATTTAGAGTAGTGAAGGTATGTGGTGATTGAAGGTTCTAGGCGTAATGGAAGCGCCGTAACCAACTCAGCTTTTTATCGCAATTTATGAATAATATGTTATGTACATGATGAAAAATCATCACGGCCAACGAAATTAATACGAAAATTAATTGACAAGAACCCAAAATCAAGAAGAGAAGAGATCCTAATTTATAATTAATTTATTTAAATAAAAAATTACCTTTCGTTTAACTCTTTCTTCGTTGTCTATGATCGGACAAAAACCTCTTGTCGCACCGTCGTTGCGTTAGAGGAATCAAGAGTATATTCCCACTAGTTGTAATCCACATGTACTCCGTGAACTTTCGATCGTCGCTGTAGAATCCTCCGGGTGCTAGCGCAAATGGTTCTAATGCTTGCGGTGATCGATGTTGATCGCAACCGAATCCTGAAGGGAGAAGAGATTCACTCTGGTGGAGGAGAAAAACTCAGCGTTCTTTAGAGCGTTCTAGGGGGAGCTCTCTAGGGTTTGAGAGAATTCTTTGCAGAACTCATTGTGTACAACGAAAGAATGTGGCTCACACTTGCATACTACGGAAAATGTTGTAATCGGGTTTAAATAATGCTAGAGTTAGAAAATAATAATTGCGCAAGGGTCTAGTATTTTCTTTTTTCCCGACGAACCCCATGTCTAAATAATAATGAAATTATTATTATTTTTTTGACATGCGCTAAACTCATGGATAAAATAAATATTATTTTATTGAATAAATGAATTAATATTTATTTAGATAATATTTAATATGACATTTTTTGCTAGATCATAAAAGTCGGTATGCCAATCCTCATTGTTCATCGGTCCTTGAATAATGACTTTATTTAATTAAATAAATACGATCGCTTTATTTACCACTAAACATATAAATATTATATAAATCGAATAAGTGAATAAATATTTATTAAATATTCACGTAACAAAAATAAATAAATATTTTGTTTGTGAATAAACTAGAATAAATAAATATTTTATATTCACATAATTAAATAAATAATCACTTGGTGAATAAACACCATGTAATATAACTCCTTTATCTCAATATCTCTAATCGAGCAGGTTGCATGCTAGTGTCATCAACCTATATGCTCGATATCTCTTTCTTTGACGTTCTAGAAATGAACTTGGTGACAACACCGCCATGACCATGGACTTAATCAGGGAGTTCAATTCTCATCTAAAGGCCTAAGATATCAACTTCCATTAAAGAACTGAATAAATAAATTTTTTCTCGTATTATTCATTAATACATCACTCGTGACACACTCAACGTATCCTACTTCGCTGTGAGCATATGTTGTCTTGGATTTCGTCAATACATCTAAATGATATGTATTAATAATAATCAAAGTCTAAAGATCATTACACATGTTGACAGAAATATCCAGTGACACATATAAATGTGGATTTCCTATTGATGAGTCATGTTCTCATAATCTCCTGCACTGAAGATTATCAAGGGCGTACATCACGAGAAAGTGTCTCAAAGTCTTACGAGTCTGCACTCCTGATAGCCTGCATCATTTGTGTTCTGTCAAATGATATCATTCGGTTATAGAATTTATTTTTAAGAATACTGTCTTGACACTTCTAGGTCCTCATCATAGCGGAGAACTGTTTTGACCTTTCAGTGTGATAAGTATACTTAAGATATTATCGCATATTATGTCACGCAGAAGAACAATCATGACGTGATAAGAACTTTATATTATATTCAAAACAATGAATACAGGTAATCATAAAGTACTTAGAAGTTGGTTTTAGGGCACCGACTCTAACAGTGATGGTGCACCATTCCAACAGTGATGGTGAAGTAGAAGAGAATGGACAAGTCTCTATAAATGATAAATTAGCTCAAGTGATATAGCGACCTAGATTTGGAGAAAAACTTCTTTGGGTGTGCGAATACTTGACAATGATAAATCGAAGGGAATGTTGAGAAAACTTTGATGGCAAATGTTGGGTGTTCCAAACATAACATAGACTACCAAACATAAGAAGCGGAAGTGGGTGAGGAGAAGTGGGAATTAATACCTGAAATGGAGCCTCCCCCTGAAGTAGAGATGAAGGGAGACGATTGATTAAATAGGCGATCGTCATAATGACATCTCCCCAAATTTTGAGAGGAACTTTTATGTGAAAGAGAAGGGCTTGAACAGTTTCAAGAATGTGACGATGCTTTCGTTTTGCATCCCCATTTTGCTGTAGAGTGTCCGGGCAGGTGGTTTGATGAAGAATGTCATGATCTGACATAAATGTGGAGAGAAAGCTGAGGACAAGTATTCCTGACAGTTATCTATACGTAAGCATTTAATAGATTTGAAAAATTGTGTTTTAATTTCATTATAAAAAGATTTAAAAACATACAACACCTTACATTTACGATGTAAAAGATAAATCCAGGTCATGTGGGAAAAATTATCAATAAACAAACCATAATACTTATAGGCGGGTTTGCTTTTAATAGAATAAGGTCCCAAACATCAGAATGAATTAAGTCAAAAGAATTGGATTCCTGTGGTTGTGTGATGAAGTTTTACAAATTGGCGAGTTTCACAATGAAATGAAGTAGATGATGCCAGATCCAGACACAACTTCAGGAGGGACTGGAAAGATGGATGGGCATATTTGGAGTGAAATTCCAGGATGTGTGAGGCGAAAATGGAACTAGTGAAGGAAGAAACCCATATCAAACATTTACGCCGCCCCGAAACTGACCTCTACCAAGCTCTCGTGTTAAACAATCGTGAAATATAACATCAACATTTGAGAATATTGCAATACAATTAGGGTCAGGGGTAAACTTACTGATAGAGTGAAGATTGAATAAACCGTGGGGAACACGTGCCACTTGAGATAATGTGATATCTGAAGACAATCTATAAGAGCCTAAACCAGCAATCGGCATAGTGGAACCATCAATAACTGTAATTGTGGCCTGACCAACATGAGGGTGATAATTTTTGAGATAAACATTGAACTTTGGTTTGTGTGTTTTTTCCTTTAAAAGGTGAGGACTGAAACATATCCTTTGTTAGTCATTTCCAAAATTGCAGGATTGGGTCACAATTATTTTGCATGAACTAATCAGTCATTGCTATAGCTCTATGGCTGATGATGGTGTCTGTTGTCCTGTTTCCTTACAATTAGTCGGTACATTTTTTTAAATAGAATTTTAGTTTTGATGCTCAGAGGAAATCTTGCAAGGGGGCTTGCGTGAGTAATATATCACAGGAATAGATGCGTCTCTAGACTGTAACTTTCCCTCACTTTTTTTCCCGCTTCCTCAATTAAAATGAAGCCCGAAAAGGCCTGAAAGATGTTTTTTTTTTTGTAATATCTCTAAATCCATGCTTTGGTGGAAATTCAAGGGTGTGCATGAATGGATATGCTCTTCCTTGAGGGCAGGACTAACTTTTCTTTCCATTCATTCCATTGAAATAAAGCTAGGAAGGTGAGAACCATGCACTTTGTTTTTTATTTCTGAAGCCATGCTTTGGTGGATACACTAATTCAGGAAAAGGAGGCGTGTCTATTCTGGCTGTTGGGCCATGTGAACACAGGTGTCTGTTGCGCGCATGTGTGTGTGGGGGGGATCTTGTTCTCTTATATAGAAAGTGTAATTTGGGAACATTGCTTCAAACTTCTTTATTATATGAATGTTTTACATTTTATGGTGCTTTGGATTATTGATCTTTGTTAGCAAAAGCATTAAGATTATATCTCAAAATACCTTGAAAGTATCAAATTAAGAAGAACAAACCCTTGAAATGGGGTGCCTAAACTTTGAAATCCACCAAAGAAGAGAATGCAATCTCAATGCCATCCAGCGCAAAGTGCAGATTTTTTTGGGGGTCCTTTTCACCTCCAAGTCAAGACTTTCTGGTCCTCTCCCACCCACCATTTTGTGCTAATGAAGTGGTAACTAAAGTTCATTGTAAAGCTACCATTGTTAGTAACAATTGTGGGGAATATTGCCATCCTTCGACACTGATGGTTTGTTGCCAGCAATCTGACCAAGAACTGATGAGGGCGAGTGATGCATGAAGTGTTCCCAGTTATCTCCTTGCATGACAAAATTGCAAATAGGACATCATATCATCTTCCTGAATTTCACTGAAAGCCAAGCTCTTGAGAAGCTTGAGCTCACCCACCCAATTGTCCCTCCAAAAAGCAACTCTGTTGTCTTCACATATTCCACACATGATACCCAGACTATGATCCTCCTAAATAATGGATAGTCAACTCCAAAGATGTGAGAAATTTTTTTAACTCTAGAAACCTGCCCCCAGACCCTAAAAGCCGTATTTGGGTTTTAGCACTTGAACCTCCCATAAAAGGTCAGATCTCATGGCCAAATTGAACCCCACCTTCATTACTATTTACGATTTCTGAGGCTGAACTTGCTATTAGATGGGTAGTTTACAGGGGTCATCCCAGTGAACCAGGACCGGCTTCCTAGTGCCAACAGTATGGCCCCACACAAAACTCTCTAATGATGTTATCAATCCCTAAAAGCCGTATTTGGGTTTCAGCACTTGAACCTCCCATAAAAGGTCAGATCTCATGGCCAAATTGAACCCCACCTTCATTACTATTTAAGATTTCTGAGGCTGAACTTGCTATTAGATGGGTAGTTTACAGGGGTCATCCCAGTGAACCAGGACCAGCTTCCTAGTGCCAACAGTATGGCCCCACACAAAACTCTCTAATGATATTATCAATCCTGTCACAAAGGTTCAGTTGGAGTTTTGATGTCTGCCTAGTGAAGAGGGGAGTGGTTCTTAGCAGACAATTTGCAAGTGCAGTCTTTCCAGCAAGCGAGAGACTCCTAGAACTTGATTCTGTCCTTGATGTTCCCACAAATGCTCTTCTTAATTCTTCCATGGATACAATGGCCACGAGGAGAGATGCTTCCTCTTTAGCAACAGAAACCAAAGAGTTAGCAGTAAGGGGAGGGCCTCCGACCAGGAACCCCATGGGCAGTGAATGCATGTTCAGGGCCAATATGAAAAAAATGACAAAGCCACCACTAAACTGGGTACGGATTCTGTTTGAAGCAACACAGGCAAGGACAGGTTTGAACTTCTCCTTGAGCCTGAAGATAACCGCAAGGGATAAGAACCTTTTGTCACATCATGAGGAGCCTCAACTAGTCTTTAGAGGGCACAGTGCAAAGAAAACAACCCCAGGGACAATTTTATGAAGGGCTAGTCACAGCAAAAATCTCACCCCTCTTTCTAAAATGCCGTTGCAGTTAGACAAGGTGCCATTTAAGACACGACCAAGAAGAGTCTAGCTATGGTAAGGCACATGAAATTTGGGACTGGATGTTTGCCTGTTAAGCCTTCGAAGGCATGCAAGTTTAGGCAACTTCACACACAAAAACCATTCCAAGGTCCTCAAGTAGCAGGGAAGCCTTAAGTGAGGTGTGTGACCAAAACAAAATTTAAAACAAACAAAAACAAACAAAAGCAGTGAAATGGTGAGGTGTATGTGATTGTGTGAAGTGAAATGGAAATAATGGTGAAACAATGACGATGGATGGGAAAAAGAGCAGGAGACAAGGAACAAGACAATGATGAAAACAGGTTTATCAGATTGTTTTGAATTGAGTAAAAGATATTCTCTGTTTTACTCAAGTTAGTTGCAATTATTTAAGTGCTTAAAGAAAATGTGATGATCTACTGGGCTCTTGCTTCAGTGTTCAACACAGTTTAGAGATTTCTCCTTTGAGATGATCTCTCGATCACTACTCTTGGTATTTCGGTAAACATTCAAGAGTTTAAAAGTTCACTAACGTCACCTCTCGTTCCTTTGATTAGTGTAAAAATGATACTCATAATAAATGGGAGAAAATTCACTAAACTTAAGTTGCACTGAACAATTGTTCTAACCGGAGAGAACAGATTTAGAATTCTCACTTCATTGCAGTCCGATTTCCCCTATTTTATTTAGCTACTCATGCCTAGAACGGAAACAACAAAATTTTTTAAGGGATACATCACCGAAAACAGGATAAAAAAAGAGAAGAAAAGAAGCTTCTCTGTCGAAGAGGTCTCTGTCCTCTAGGTTCCTCTATTCTCTGCTCCCGAGCGAGTGCTCTAGCCCCGGTTCCGATCTCCGCTCTCCGCTCTCCGCTGTATGTTCTCCAGATGATTCATTTCACTTCACACAATCACATACACCTCACCATTTCATTGCTTTTGTTTGTTTTAAATTTTATTTTCGTCACACACCTCACTTAAGCCTTCCTCGGCAACAACATCAAAAACTTGACACGTATGTCGTTGAATACTTGCTAGTTTAATTATTTATCACTCCCTACTTCTGTATAGCCGTGCGTAGGGTGTTGAACCCACAAGGAAGAGAAATTGTGATCATGATGACCAAAAGTTTGAAAAATCAAAACACGAAAAAACAATGGATGATATCCCTTTTTTTTTTACTTATGAGAAACAATCCATGATGCAATGGTGATTTTGAAACAAGATGAGGTCCTGATTTAAAATGTTTTATTCTTTCACGGAAATTTTATTGAGAACGCATCCTCAAAAATTGATTAGATTAATCTCCTTCGCCAAGAGATTAATCTCGTAGAAGGATGATTCTTCAAGCTTGCCACTTCCAAGAATCATCTGACGGCGAAGAAAATTGAAGAAATGTTAGAATCAATTTTGCCGCTTAATTATGACGTTTTTGAAATTAAGATCGCGAGAGGCGCAAAACATTTTTTTTAGAAAGATAGCGTAAAGTGAAATTGTGAAACCAACAATTAAATTCCACAAGCAAGAAAAATTAGCTGCAAAACATGTTCAATTCAAGATCGTACACAAATATTCAGCTTCAATTATAATTGAAATAAAAGAAATAAAAGGAGACTAAATCTCCCCTTTGAAATTGATCGCGGCGAGCGCTGTCGTCACTGTTCTGCTCCTCACTCTCATCCAACATCTTCGGTGCAAGAATTCTCAGATGATCGTCTCCATTCCGGAGAATGTCCCAGGTGTTGTCTTGGGATTTATTTTCTGTTCTTTTCAGGTTTGTCACCGACATTTTATCGACTTAGATCGGTCTACACCAAATCATCGAACATGTGTCTGTCAGTGACTATTTTTTTACATGCACATGAAGCGCCCTTCTAACAACTGCAACACACCCACATGCATTCTGTTAACATGCAACTGGACGCATTATCGACATTATCGGCTTGATTCATCCTCCACAAAATCCTTTCGAGCCCAGTAGCTGCTTCAGTCAGGCAACCGAACTCGAGTCATCTGGCTTCGCCTTCTTCAGAATCGGCCTGCTCCAAACTCAAATGGTTCATCTTCAACCTACACTTGCAAACAGATGCGAATCCCAGCGAACAAAAATCCAGCACAGTTATCGATCCTAGATATTCGAGCTTCGTCTGTTCATCGTCCGACGAGCTTAGGCTTCGACTACCTTATTATTTTTTTCCCTTTGCTCGAGTTCGATTCAAACTCACTCTCAACATTGTGTTGGTCGAAATCGGACCTTCTTCGTTGAGCTCGATTGAGCATCGGGCGAAATCCCTATCTGCAATTTTGAAGTTGCTTTGGCCTTGTAGGTAGAACACAGATGAAATCCCCTGTTGGTGAAGAATATGGGGCACCCCTCATGGTGATGATGACCCGTGCTTGAATATGCCGAATGAAACGACTGATGAGCGGTCTCAAAATGACCGGGTAAAACGACACCCGATTTGCGCACTCAAATGGTTGGGTGAAAAGACGCCTGTTTTGCGGACCCAAAATGACCTGATCTTAATGCGGGCAGCCCGGCGGTTATTCGTGCAATGATGAACCCGATGGTGATCCGGGCAGCTCGACGGTGATCTGAACTATGATGAAGAAACTCAATGGTAATTCAGGCAAATATGATTGCCGCCTTTGATCGTCAACAGTGGTTGTGCATCAATAACGAGGCCTGATGGAGATCCAAGCAACATCGAAGAGGCTTGACGGAGATCCAAGCAACGGGAAAGAAGCACGGCTGATTTAATGCTTGAGGCAGCGAAGAGGGGGCCGACGCCGATCGTGGGGTAGGGAAAGCATGGTGCAGGGTGTGGCTAGCTATTATTATGGTCTTTGGTCAGGAGCCCGTCGTCCCTCTTTGGGGAGATCTCCTATATGTTTTTTCTCAAGGGTTAGGGAACCTGATACCATGCAGAAGGAGAATATCTAGAATCCGTTCCTCTGAGTGAGGTCCAGTTATATTTATAGACCATCGACTCAGTCAAAACATTAATCTAGTCAAACCCATATCTAAATATTTAAATTTCCTAAATACACTAGCAGTTTTGTTTTTGAAAAAACGCTTGCATTTAAATTTCTGAAGAAACACGCTTAAATAAGTGACAATAAAATATTTTTCAATAAGGAATCTTGAAAAAACCAAAAAACACTTATTATAAGTAATAAGTGCTGTAACTTTCTCTAATAATTGTTGTCAAACATAGCATAAATGTAATTTGTTTTTTCAAATTACGAATCAAACACCATTTATTATTCGTAGTTGTTTTTTCAAAAACGAATCAAGCAAATATTTTTCAATAAGTATTGTAAAAAACACAGCCTCACACACTGGTCGTCACACAGAGCAGATGCCTCCATAAGGAAAGATGGCTTTGAAAAATCACATAGGGTTGGATATTTGGACCCCATGGAGAGATTGGTTGGGTGATGAAAAGCATCGCCCCCCCCACAAAGGTGGTGAATGTGGACTCTTAGAAACAGTTTTTCATCATAGTTTTTTATGCCAACTCCAACCCGATGAACAAGAAGCTTCTTGTCTTGCCTAATGATAGTAGATGTGCCTAGCAAACCTTTTATATTTGGCTTTATTAACCTGATATATATATATATATTTTTTCTATGCTTGTTGTACAATTTTATTTATTTTATTGCTGTAGTTGATCACATGATACTGCAATTTTTTTCTCCGTTAAAGGTTATGCATTATATTACTTGTTTCTCAATTTGCTGACATGCTAATGACCATTTTGTTAGAGGTTAGCTGTTTTTGATGCATCAAATGATGCACCACGACGTCTTCTTCAATTTGCAGTTCGTGATGCAGTGGCAACTGCCAGGCCTTCAGTTGTGGCACCCGAACCTTCATTAAAGCGACTTCGTTCTGTGGTTTCCACACCCAGTGGAGACCCATTAGTGAGCAGCAAATCTAAAAGACTTAAATCAGTTGCAAGTGTGCCATATGTTGCAGCGAATGCATTGAAAGCTGCAGCAGAATCTGCTGAAGATGCGATGAAAGCTAGTTCTTCAGTAAATGTTTTTAATCGTCTTGGTGGCACCACAGATCAAATGGAGATTTCACATGATAAGCAATCAAACTTTCGAAGACCTGCTGTTGATGATAAGGTTGCTATGACTAACATGGAAAGTGAAACTGGTTTAGCTTTTGATTCTGCATCTGATGATGGATATGACGATGTCGATATAGTGGATCATGAGGCGATAGATGATTCTCAGACATGTTCATCTCATGGGTATAGTGTTGTTAAGAATGCTGACGTCGCACATAAAGCATGGAACAAAGATCAGGATCAACCTGCTGCAGTGCCTAATAAATCTCGGAAGATCGTGAACATATCTGTGAATGTAAATACATGGAAACCACCTCATTATCAGCCTTCCAGGGAGGTTGTTGAAATTGATGGTCGAAAGGCCATACATGAGAGTGCGGTCAAGCCTGGTGCACATGCGGGGGATAACAACCGTGCCGTAGCTGGTAATGGATGTGTAAGTTTTTTTCACCTGTAGTCTGTCTATTTTCATTAGGGATGGAAACCTTGTCCAAGCCGGGGCCGGGTTCTTTGTTTTTGAGTTTACGGTTAAAGGTTTAGTATTAAGGCCTTGGGATTTAGGATTTGGGGTTTATGATTTAGCATTTAGGGGTTTTGTATCAAAGGTTTAGGGTTTCACGTTCAAGGATTGGGGATTAGGGATTAACATTTGGGGTTTTGTATCAAAGGTTTAGGGTTTCAGGCTCGGGGATTAGGTATTAGTGTTTAGGGTTTAACATTTGGGGTTTTGTGCTCAGGGTCTAGGGTTTTCGATTTATGTCTTAAGAGTTTTGGGTTCAATGGTTTTGGGTTTTGGGTTTTGTGTTTTGAGTAGAGGTGACAATTCAGGTTCATGGGTTGGGTTCGTGTTGGGTTGGCCGTCCTACGAACCCATTTAATCTCAACCCTAACCTAACCCATTTAATCAAATGGCTTGACCTTACCTAATCCATTTATGAAGGGGTAAACCCAAATCCGACCTGTCAATCTGTTTATTTTTTAATATATCATACTGGGTGCATCATGACATGTCCAACTAGTTTATATCACATAATGTCAATGATGTAACCAAATTGATTTTTTTTATTTAGACTAAAAATAACCTAATCAATATGAATCATATGTTATCCATATTGAAACTTGACCCTCTTAAACCATTTAAAATAAATAATGTTTTATTAACATGCTGAATTATTTCAAATTAAGTTGATTATAAAAATAAAATATATTATTTAAGTATTTTCATATTTTAAATATTTTATATTATCATTATATTTTTAATCCGGTTGCATGGGCTAGGAATGGTCAACCCAAAACATTATTCATGTTAGATTACTCAACCCAAACCCATTTTTACCTCTCTCAAACCCGTTCTAACTTGCATCGTGTTGCATCGGGTTCAAAAATTGTCACCACTAGTTTTGAGTTTTGGTTATGGTTTTTGAGTTTTTAAGGTTTAAGATTCAGAATTTAGGGTTTAGGGTTTCAAGTTTTGATTTTAGATGGTGGTAAAGTTTTGGTATTTAATGTTAAACAGGAAAGACCCGCTGTTGCTTCTCAGCCAGTTTCTCAGAAGGCTCCGCATGCAACTCCAGGTGGGCATTATGGTCATTTACGTAATTAGTCTTTTTTTCATTTCCCTAGGTTGGTGTTTATTTCTCTCCGTGTTAGCAATTTCTTTGTGAAATGAATTGGCGCTACCTACCTGCTTTTGAATTGTCATAGTTTTTTGCTGCTATGAAGCATCAAATACCATTTTGCCTTCTTTCAAATTGTTCCCTTGACTCTTTGTTGTTTGCATAATGCAGCTCCCTCTTCTGTTGATCATGCACCAGAGGATGCTGATTCTCGCACCATCTTTGTCAGCAATGTAATAACTCTTTGGTTTTGGAAAATGTTTCCTATTTTCATTTTTCAAAACTGTATTATAAGACGTGTGAGAAAATATTTTGGATTGCAGGAGAAATTAAGGTTTCCTCATGCATTTTCTTTTTCCAGGAAACATGAAAACGGTTTTTTTTGTTTGCTTTCCATAAATCTGTCTCGTTTTCATTTTTTAAAACGTGTTTTCTATTTACATCCAGTTATTTTTTTTAGAAAATGAAAATAGAAAATACTTACTAAAATAAAATGCAGCCTAGTTATCTCTGTATGATGTTATTTTATACATGTATTTTTTTTTCTTTTTGAAGGTCCATTTTGCTGCAACCAAGGACAGTCTTTCTCGGCATTTTAACAAATTTGGGGAAGTGTTGAAGGTTGTCATCATAACCGATGCAGCAACGGGACTTCCTAAAGGGCAAGCTGTCTTTGATGCTAATTCCTATTTTACTTTTTGGGAGGGTTATTTTCTAAAATTTCTTCCCTTGAAATTGTATGTTAACTTGTGTTGATGAGCAGGGCGGCCTATATAGAGTTCACGCGGAAAGAGGCAGCAGAGTGTGCCCTATCGTCGAATGGTACCTCTTTTCTGTCACGCATTCTCAAGGTAGACTTTACATGATTTTTCATACATAATACCTACCAATGCATCAAGAGGTTCAATAATTTCAGACCCCATTCATCGCATAACTTGAAACAATACATCATAAGAGAAACATAAGTGCATAACATAAAATTTTTGTAACTTGTGATGATTTATAAAGGTTAACCCCTTGAGCGAAGGAGGCGAGTTTTGAAATATCAAATCCCTAATCATAGTAGTACGATGGTGCGAGAGAGATGAAAAGATATTTCAAATGTTTGGACATTGAAAACATTTGGTTACAGGTTGCGAGGAGAAGCGCGGGGAGTCAGGAAGGCAGTGGCGCTGCTCCTGCAGGCTTACGGGCACGCAGCGTTTGTGGGCCGAGCCTTGGTGTGGGTAGGTTTGGCAGGGTTCCCTACCCCAGACCTTCATTTAGGGGGCGTGCAACTCTCAGGCCTGGGGCTCGGAGCTTGCAATGGAAACGAGGTGCCCACCCTGCTGCTCCCCGTAGTCTCACCTACGTTCGCCCCGATGCTAAAACCACTGGCAACTGAACCCTCACCGTGGTTCCCAAATTTTGATGCCTGTTTCTGTCCTTATTTTGGTTTTTTTGGAACCTTGAAATTTGTTTGTTTGACGTTATGGCTGTCCAAAATCTTAGCAGGATGAACATATCTTACAATGTTCTCTAGTAATTTATCCAACACATCCATATAATATGGAAAATTCATCTAGATGTTCTAAGAATAGAGGATCTAGATGTTGGTTCAGCCTATGATTATGGATTAAATTTAAATCCGACTATGTGGCACTATTGTTGATCATTATTTATTTTCATATGTTTAAATTGCGATGTTTATTCATTGTTTTGATGATGATATAGGAAGTGTTGATGAATATGCTATGCCACTGCTTTGATATGATACAAAACTACTTTGTTATGCTTGGGAATGAGTGTTATGCCGTTAACTATGAGTATTGCTAAACTATGTTATGCCGTGATATCTCAATACAATATGGGTATGAATGTTACGACTTGAGCATGATTATGCTATGCTATGACCCATTACTCAATGAGTATGCCCATGTTATTATCCCATGGGCATGACTGTTATGCTGTGACACCTAGATGCTATATAGGTATGACTAGGTTACGCCATTGAATGACCGTAGCGGCCCAACCCTTTATACATATTATTACATGTTTTTTTAACATAAATATTCAGTAAATACAACCAAATGATTAAGAGGTCTAGTGTTTTTAGAAGAATAAGTTCATAATACATAAAAAAAACTAAAACATAACATCTTTATTTTATTTTTCATAATGAGCTTCTAAATCCCCTTAGCTTCTAAAACTGCATTGAATAACTTGAGCAATACATAAAAGTAAGAGGTAACTTATAAAGCTCAATAAGAGAATAAATAGAGTGATGAAACATATCATATAAATCAAAAGGCATAACATGAACATAAAAGACAAGACTCATAAATATTCTTATGGAAACATAACATAAAGAACATGAAATCATAAGATCATGACAGTATAAGAATGCAACAATAACATATAACATGACATAAGTATAAGCCAATGATAACCGTTAAGACAACATCGCATGGTGGATAAAGGCCTATCATGGATTAAGTTCACTCCATAATCCCATATATATCGTCTCGTGAGAAAAACATCACCCAATACATTGGAGCACTATCAGGGTGCACTCGTCATAACACGTACATTCTAATGTGTGCCACAAAAGGAAATCAATTATAAGATATAAACATAAGAATTACCCATGGAAAGAAATATGTTGCATAATCTCACCTCATCAAGGGGAACTTAAAGCATGCATTACCCCGTAAAAGGACGAATAAGCTAGGTATATATGTAAGAGGCATATATACAGAATTTATAATTTTGAAGCATTCCATAACATCGAAGAGAGAGAGAGAAAAAGCGAGTTAGAGGTAGAAAGGTCATAACCCAAAGAAAAAGGGTGATTCAGAGAGACCCCTTGCCTTATATTTCATAACTGTTTCACACTTGAACTTAATGTCTTTTACATCTATATTTGATTTACTATAATTTTATTATGTTCATTTACAACCATTTCAGTTAGATATAAAGCTTAATTTCACCGTTTTGGGGGCGTTCGTTTCATGGTTCCAAGATCGGATTTGTAAGAACCCGAGTTTTTAGAATAGATCAAAATCCCGACCTTGTTTGAATTTTTGACTTGTCCCTGAGAAAACTGGAGAAATTGGGCAGTTTTTGGAAATTTCCAGACTACACACCGTGTACTTTTAAGTACACGCCGTGTATAGGTTAGGCGAGTGCCGACCGTGTGCTCGTCGAGTACATGTCGTGTGATGACCGTGTAAAAATTTCTTACTACACGGTGTGTAGTTATAGACACGCGCGTGTACCCGTGACCGTGTGGAGGCCATACATGGCGTGTAGGTCTGTTGGCCGGGTAGAATCGTTTAACTAAGTACACGCCGTGTCCTCCTTGGACACGCCGTGTAGTCTGGCCGTGTATGAAGGATATACATGGCGTGTGAGTAAGTTGGCGAGAAAGAGAAGAAAAACTAAGTACATGCCGTGTACCCCTAGGTACACGCCGTGTACTCATGTCGGCAGGTTCTGGAAAGTAAGTCGGTGGAATTTCAGCCGTCTTATGAACAATAAAATGATACACGTCGTGTACTTAAAGTACACACCATGTAGTTTCTTTTTTTTTTTGCTAAATTGGGCAGTAGCCTCGTTTTGAGGCAGAAACTCAACCCCTTCGACAGGTTGAGCAGGGAGAGCCGGCCGGAGCTCATTTTTGCTCCCGTTCCTTCGTCCGAGACCTGATTTAAACACTGCTTGATCCGTTGGAACTCCCTCGGTAAGACCTTGATTCCTCTTGAGCCATTTTTCTTGATTTCTGTTCTAGAACGAGTTATTGGGGTTTGAGCGGTTTTGATTCTTTTGTAGATCTACCGCGTTTTAGACCTAATTGGAGGCTGTTATCGGAGGAGTAGGATCGTATGAGTCTCAGGTAGGTGGTGCATACATTCTTTTGTGTTTTCACAGACTTTTGGGTGGCGCGACCTATGGCGCGTTTTCGGGTATTTTGAGCTGGACCCAGTTTTATCTGATATTTCACATTACATTGTTTATTGACCTATGGGATACCCTTGGGTATGCCCTGTTAACTGTGTTGCTTGAGCGGGGCCGGGTGAGTTACCGTTGCTCATCGGGGCATTTTGGCTGGGGGCGCCAAAATTGTATTAATTGAATTGTATTGTTCTAAACTATTGAGTTTAGTTTATTGAACCTTGATATGACTTGTTAGAGGCTTTAAAGACCTCAGTGCTGTTGTTAGATAACCACTGGGCTGGTGCAATTCAACTGTTTAGAATGATTTGCCTGCTATTGTATTTTGTTTAAATGTGTTTATATGTAATTGTTGAATTGCATATGTTGGAACCCTTTTGGTTGTGTTGGGCATGACCAGATATTCTTGAGTGATGCTGATCAGGTTGGGCTTGGCCCGGGTTACGTTGGGGGGTTCTGACCACGGGATTGGGCGTTATGGGCGTCGGTTTGTGGCAGGATGACTGTCAGGTTGGGCATGACCCGGGTTACTGGGATGGCAAGACCATCAGATTTGAGCGGCATGGTCGCAGTGACACAAGGTGTCAGAGGTGTTGTGGCTTGGGTACAATTTTGGTGATTACCGCTCACCCGGAAACTTTGAGTAGTGTGCACACAGAGAGACTCCGTGATGAGGTGGTTTTGACCACTCGTGTGGGTAGAGACCCCCGTTAGTTGCAGTTTAGGTACTATTGGTTTGGGGGTGCTTGCCGTAGGAAGACACGTGGGAGGTGAGGAGCCTTCAAGGGATAACATTGTGGCTATCAGGTTGGGGGCAGAAGTTCGCCGTTATTTGAGGGCAGAGATCGCTGTCCCTCCGGCTACTTTTATTTGAGGGCATATATCGCTGTCCCTCCAGGTACTTTATTTGAGGGCAGACATCGTTGTCCCTCCAGTTATGTTATTTGAGGGCAGACATCGTTGTTCCTCCAGTTACTTATTGAGGATAGACATCGCTGTTCCTCTGGGTTACTGTTTCTCAGGCGTGCCTTCGGGATGTCAGTACTTGAGGCACGCGGGGTCAGGGGGCACATGGTGTCGGGTTACATGATAGAGATTCCAACGTTGGCCGAAACAGGTGACACTCCCTGGTGGCTACTGAGCACCAGTGGAGTTTGTGTTTATTTGTGCATCGTTTTGTTTACTGCTTTCCTTATAAATGCATGACTGCTTAAACACTCATATTAGGTACGCATCATTGGGTGGTATCCTACTGAGATTCGTTTCACACTCTGCACGGGCCCTTCGGGACACGTGCAGACTTTATGGATTTACGTGCAGGAAAGAGGCCAACTTTAGGAGCTGTGTTGCATTAGTTGTTGCTTGGAGATGGTATGGACCTTGAGGTCTTGCCTAGCTGGAGTT
This sequence comes from Viscum album, assembly GCA_963277665.1. Taxonomy (NCBI): domain Eukaryota; kingdom Viridiplantae; phylum Streptophyta; class Magnoliopsida; order Santalales; family Viscaceae; genus Viscum; species Viscum album. The sequence goes on along the minus strand of OY728132.1, from coordinate 1,471,693,732 downwards.
TACTATGTTTTGCGTACTTTCCTGTATCAGCATGCTTGTTTATAGCTACAGTTGGTTAGCCATTGACGCCCTTTATATTTAGATATGTATGACCTGCTTTGGATGCATGATTTATTGTTCAGTAATAGTTACAAGTGATCAGCATGATGTTGTGTTTATTTCCGCTGTTGTTGTTTATATTTATTGCTTCTGCTGTTTATTGATATTGAATGTGCTTCCGCTCTGCGGGTTTGGTTCGAGTCTGCTGAGTCATTTCTTATACTGCATCTTTATTATTATACTTGGACCAGTACCATTATTATTATCCTCAGAGAGGGTATAGCCTCCCCATTATACCTATAAGACCCTCGCTGCTAGTCGGTAGCCTTTGGTGTTTAGGGAGGTGCGCATAAGGTAGTAGCACCCGACCCGTTTAGCACTGTTCGGGTGGCTGTTCGGATCCCGGTCGTTACAAAGTGGTATCAGAGGAGTTCTTGACAGGGATTTAGTAGCAGTGTTTTACTGGCTACTAATGAGATCGAGACTTCTCTTTTTTATTTTTGCTGGTTTTACTATTTGGGATATGGTAGACTGGAGATTGGTTGTTACTGGAACTGGGTTTCTAGCTTGTGCTTGGGTGCCTGCAGTCCCAGGTACGAGGGATGGTGTAACACCCCAAGGTTCCACGGTACGCTTTCCTTTGAATAATACATTAGCGTGTTTTATACGCAACTTCGAGTTCTAACACACACACCACAACCAATCAAACTAGCCGTTATGAATACTAATACCCACTTTTTGAAATTTTATAAATTTTATCTTTCAAAATGGACTTAATTTTTGGATTTGGAATATCGAAATTAGCCTAGGGTGAAATTTTGGTATTTTTCTGAAAACTTTCAATTTTTGATGAATAGTGAAAAAACACTGAGTTATAGTTTAAAACCAAATTTTTATTTAAATAATTATTTATTTTATTTAAATTTAATTAAGGTCAAAATAGATACATAATACCTATATATCAATGTAATTCATTGGAGTTAGTTTAGAATAATTTTAGGTATATAAAAATTTTATTGAACTTTTCACCGTCTTTTACCCACCTCCTAGGAGAATTTAGAAATTCACATAAAACTTAATTTTACCGCTTCTGTGAGTAGAATTTCAAAAATCTGAGAGACATGGTTAATATCAAGGAGTAAAATGTGGTTCATTGAGATGAAAATAATTTTTGGTGAATAGTAACTTTTTACCTTTTTTACCACGGTTAAAAGTAAATAGGGCAATTAAGGGTAAAAATGATATTAATATTACCCTAACACATGTCCTAATTCTATTAGACAAGTGTATCTCGACCAAAAACAACCTTAGGAATAAAATATTATCATTTAGGTCCACTTGGATTAGATTAGGAGATTTATTATTATTTAATTCAAAGAAGAGTTAAAAGAGTTAAAATCAAAGTTTATTTACTAAAACATTTTTAATATAGGGTTATACATAAGATAAATTTGATTGTAAATATTAATTAGAAAGCTAAAAAGATTTCCTACATAATGGTATTCTATTTATAATTTTTAGACATTAAATAATTTAATTTACAATGGTGATGCAGTAATTACCTAATTAATGAAATATTAAAATAATTGATATTATAAATATCAAAATAAATGTAAATTGAGACTTTTTATGAATTACAATAATTTTCTAGGTTAATATGACATATTAGGATTGATTATATAAATTGTTTTCGAAGTAATAATGCTGTTATGAATTTATCAAAAACAAAATACCCAATAGTGTCAAAATTGACATAAAAGAGTTTTTAAAACAAATATTATATTATTAATTTATATTCAATTCCTAAAAATCTATGGTTCGGCCAAGAGACTTATATAATGATAGGTGTATCATTAATGGACCACTTGGGGGTCTCTTGGAGGTATATAGTAAGTTTATTGACTATATAATATAAAAATACAAAGTGACATGGTAAGTGTCGAACTAATTAACTAAGAGTTAAAACTAAAAGATAAGGTTAATATAATGACCCAAACTTGTCTAAATTATATTGTTTGAGTGGTTTTTGACCCATACCCACCTTAACCTTTAAATAATCCACTTTGGAGCCATTAGAAACCGAATATGAATTTATTATAAAATAATATTTCTAGCTTTTCCAAAGGTGCCCCTCACCCCTCTTATAAAAGGGCACTCCCCCTTCTCACTAATTCACACATTAAAAGCCTTTTGGCTCGACCAACCCCTACCCAAATACTCTCTCAACTTACCTCACTTCAACCTAGAGGCCTTAGTTTGATCATAAAGCCAACCTAAGGAGCCCTTTTGATCAAATCAAAAGGAAGAACCCGAAGAAGAGGTAATGTTTTCACCACCCTTTTTCAAGTTCATTTCTTCTTCAACTTCTTCTTTCTTTGTTATTACCATTATAAAATAATAAATCCAGTATCTCCTATATATTGTGATATTATTATAAATATTTTACAACCATATTCAGTATTCTATCCATCTTTTGAATGACATGTCACCATACGTGCGTACGTACGACTTACCGTCTCCACGTCGTGGTGTAATTGTTATTCAATATATTATTATTTGGATGAGTATAATAATGATGTGTATGCATGTAAATAATAAATATAACATGATAATGATTCTGTATATATGATATACCATCCAATTATATATTATTTTAATATCAAAATAATGATATTGTCACTCGTGCGTACGTACGGACTACCGTCTCCACGAACGCGATGAGATTCATTCCCCATCGTATCCATTCAAGACTAATTCTCATTTGATGATTAAAAGTAATGTTTAAGAACTTTATATCATTCTAGATATGAATAAGGTACAACCTATCCATAAAAAACACGACTTATGTAACAAAACATACAAAAGAAAACAAGTAAGTTAACACCCGAAACGACAATAATACTAAAGTATTATTAACAAATCATTATTAGAAGATCATATATGATATCATAATTATGTATTTAGTTCTTGTATAATTTAATAAAAATGTTTTAACTATTATACAGGATGTTAACATACCATCGACTAAGGAAAATACAAGGTAAGGGTTATTTCACAATCTTTTCATTATTCGAGGTTTTTTATACGTAATTATCTACTGGGACCTCTTTATCATCCACATCCATGTTTCTTAAAAATGTATTTCAAAACATTCTTGATATTTTACAGAATATTGGTTAAAGTCATTTATACCATTGTTTGACTTTTTATAAGAGGTTTATAAAGGAATCTTTCCATCGTTTTCTAAACAATGTCCCTTTTAACCTTTTCGACAGAGTTAAGGTAAGAATGTTTTTTAACTTATACGGAAGGTGCGACTATTTTCCGCCGTTATAAAATCTTCGAATCTTCCCTTAAAATATTCTAAGAATATTTTCAAAGTAAAAGTTTTATTTTATAATTATTTTACTTTTAAATGATTTAAAAAAAAGAGATATTTCTCTCAAATTGTTTTGATTTCATCTATGTCAACATCCTTTGATGGATTTTAAGCTTATTTGAAGTTTATTTATTACGATACAAAACTTTCATATTGTATTGAAGGTTTTGCGATATGTTTGACTATGGATGTGTTATTTTTATACCATTCATGGTTTATGGAGAAAGTATTGACATTTCGTATGCTAATTTTAATACGAATGTTTATGTTTTGTTTAAACCTGTTCATATGAGAAATGCATTGGACTTAAATATGACGGGTGGAGCCCGCTATAGCTTCTCGATGCATCGGTAGGTCTCATGAGACAAACTAGTGTCTTGGAACAAGGCCTTGACAAAATCTTATTTGTAGTCTTGGCATGAGGCCTTGGCTATGTGGTTATGATAGTCTGGCATTATGAATTCCATCATTATGAAAGTGGTTATTGATATTGCATGTGATTATTCGACTAGTAGAATATCCATGTGAATAAGTAAATGACATTATTTCATTTTATATTTGCTATATTATGCTGAAGTTTAAGTTTAAAAGGCTTTTGTTTTAGTTATACATTGCCTTAAATGTTTATGATTATTTATGAAAGTTTTCGCTATATTGTTATCCTTACTGAGCATCCGAGCTCACCCCTTTCAATGTTTTATTTTTCCCAGGATGTGAAGAAGTAATTTATGAATGACCTATAGGGAAGTATGATGGGATATGAAGAAAATATGTTGTTGTAGTTTTTTTGAGTTTATGATGTAATGTAAGACTTATGAATATATCTAGTGTTTCCAAGACTACTAAACTAATCGATCTTTCGAGACTTGATATTTCTTGTGATCATACCAATGTTATGTAATAATGCACCGACTCTGGGTAACTGGGGTCGGGGTGTTACAAATGGACCAAGTTACCTTGGGTGGGAATTGCTATTTTCTTTTTGCTTAGATTACAGTTTATATGATTTCCACCTCAGTGGCTCACTTGGTGTGTGATGTTATTGATTGTGATATGCAACCCTTGACCCGGTGTGGTAAGGGAGAATTGGACTTTGGCTCGGTATGGCAAGGCTTCTTTTCTTGGGATAGACACATTTTTAGTGTATTTCAATTTCATAACTACACGTATGCTTTGTGAAGTGATAATACCATGCGAATGATATCAATCGCCATGATTTGTATTTATGAAATGTGAATAGGTGAAATTACTGATAGAATTTCTTGTTTGTTGCAATGTGTATGTCATGATTTATATTTTTGTAGAATTGCATGCGACAGGGTATTTGGGTCTGGCTCTTGTACGAGCAGGCAGATACTATTGGTTGAGGTGATTTTGATCACCAGGATTGGGTGACTCGGTCGTCGGTTTGAGGCAACGTTGGTTGTCAGGACGGGCATGACCCGGGGTACTTTCGATACTTGGATCTGTTGGGGGTGGGTAAGGAGGCCATGCGGTCGGGATGCCGTGGGGCATGGTTGTAGTGGGGGAGAGTAAGGGTGGTAGTTGTGTGTTTCCTTTTACTGCTTTCTTATCTGCATTGAATATATATTGTTATATATATATATATGAAATGTCTGACCATTTATGGTATTCAATAGGTTCCTTTTTGGGCGACTAAGATGGAGCGTCAGATGGGAGATGGTACAGTGACGTAAATGCAGGATCTGGTTCAGGATCCGGTACAGGCAAAGCAGGAGCTGCAGGTATAGGCTCAGGGACATGATCAAGTTTAGGATCCAGTGCAGGCAGGATAACAGCCGAGTTTAGCAGCGTCTAGACCATGGATCCACAAGCAGCTCCGAGCTAGCATGGTACGTGTCTTGCAGGGGATCGACAGAGGTGTGTAGGGTACAGAGCTATCTATGGAATATCTGATGCGAGAGTTCCAGTCGTAGAACCCGCCACTTTTTTAGGGTGAGGGTGGTCCGTAGGCGGCTGAGAACTAGATAGAGAACATGCAGATGATCTTCGAGCAGCTCGAGACGCCTCCAAGGCAGAGAGTCAAGCTAGCGACATACATGCTGCGAGGACCGACAAAGCGTTGGTGGGATGTGCAGGTTTAGGCTTGTAGGCACGAGAGACTAGCATGGAAGGACTTCGAGGATAGGTTCTTTGAGCACTTTTACCCAGAGACACTGAGAGAAGAGAGAGCTCGGGAGTTCTTGAGTCTTCAGCAGGGAGACATGTCTTCCATGGACTATGCAACTACTTTCACTGAGGTGTCTCTCTTTGCACCTGGTATGGTAAGCAATGACACGTCTAGGGTGAGGCACTTTGAGGATGAATTATGACACGCCATTAGGATCCAGGTGAATATATTCAGGCTGGGTTCTTTTTCAGAGGTAGTGAATTAGGCGCTCATAGTAGAGAAAAACCAGAGGGATAGGCCTTAGGTTGGTCGGATGACGGCTTCAGGTGAGGGTTCAGACAACAGGAAGTGAGGACGTGATGAGTTCCAGCAGGGCAGTCAGGCTAAGGACTTAGCTAGACCACCTCGTAGCAGTTCTTCTGTGGTTTGCTTTTAGTGTGGACATCCAGGACATGTTCAGAATCAGTGTGATAGGCCTCCGAAAGAGTGTTGGGCGTGTGGATAGGTTGGACATCTAGAGAGGTTCTGCAGGCATCCTTCTCAAATAGCCGATAGAAAGGGACCATGACAGACGATGAAATCTGGAGTTGGTTCAGGTTCGGTACCGGGAGAGGGTAGCCTAGGTTCAGCTGCACGTGGAAGATGTGACAGAGACAACGAGATACAGCTGAGGGGTCAGTGGCTGGTGGCTGGAGCAGCACCGTAGGGAGGTTAGGCATCAGACAACTGTACTTCAGGCCAGGTGCATGCTGTGGAGCTGCTAGAGGCTGAGCAGGCTGGTGAGACGACGACAGTTAGAGGTACACCACGAGTGTGGCCGTGATTTCCATGTTTCCTTTTTGGAATGACCTATAGAGTCATGTCCATTTTGAGTGCATGTGATGCACATGATCTATGTGGACTGACTAGATGTTAGTCAGTGGGATTAGAACCATATCGGGTGCATGATATATTTATATATATGTATGAGATGCATAGCATCAGGGGCATCGAGGATGTAGGTTATTTGAGGTACCTTGGGCATCGGGGCATTGAGGATGCAGGTTACTTGAGCTGTTAGGCACCGGGTTCATTTTTAGCGTCCATGGGATGCATGACCTCATGGAGGCGGACACCGATGCGGTGCAGGATACGTTGGGTGTCAGGAACGACACAGGAGCACCAATGAGGCGCAGGGGTGACGATGCGTCATGGAAGGACTATGCGTCCGGAAAACAGGTTAGTGAACCTTTGTTTGTTTTGAGTTTTGTTGGGTTGAGACCGAGTTAGTCAACTCCTAAGGTGGGGAGCCCCTTTGAGGATTTTATCCAGGACCTTTGAGATCGGGGAAGTCCGGGTTACTTTGATTGGGGTGGTATATTTGGTACCATCTTCGGGTTTCGTTTGATAGCTCGAGACGAGCTATATTAAGGTGGGGAGATTGTAAGAACCCGAGTTTTTAGAACGGGTCAAAATCCAGACCTTGTTTGAATTTTTGACTTGTCCCTGAGAAAACTAGAGAAATTAGGCAGTTTCTAGAAATTTCCAGACTACACGCCGTGTACTTTTAAGTACACGCCGTGTATAGGTTAGGCGAGTGCCACCCATGTGCTCGCTGAGTACATGCCGTGTGATGACCATGTAGAAATTTCTTACTACACGACGTATAGTTATAGACACGTCGTGTACCCATGACCATGTGGAGGCCATACATGGCGTGTAGGCCTGTTGGCCGGGTAGAATTGTTTAACTAAGTACACGCCGTGTCCTCCTTAGACACGCTGTGTAGTCTGGCCGTGTATGAAGGATATACATAGCATGTGGGTAAGTCGGCGAGGAAGAGAAGAAAAACTAAGTACACGCTGTGTACCCCTAGGTACACGCCGTGTACTCATGTCAGCAGGTTCTAGAAAGTAATTCGGCGGAATTTCAGCCGTCTTTTGAACAGTAAAATGATATACACCGTGTACATAAAGTACACGCTGTGTAGTTTCTTTTTTTTCCTGCTAAAACAGGCAGTAGACTTGTTTTGAGGTAGACACTCAACCCCTTCGATGGGTTGAGTAGGGAGAACCGGTCAGAGATCATTTTTGCTCCCGTTCCTTTGTCTGAGACCCGATTCGAACACCGCTTGATCCGTTGGAACCCCCTCGGTAAGGCCTTGATTCCTCTTGATCCGTTTTTCTTGATTTCTGTTCTAGAACGAGTTATTGGGGTTTGAGAGGTTTTGATTCTTTTGTATATCTACTGCGTTTTAGACCTAATTGGAGGCTGTTATTGGAGGAGTAGGATCGTACGAGTCTCAGGTAGGTAGTGTATACCATCTTTTGTGTTTTTGTAGACTTTTGGGTGGCACGGCCTATGGTGTGTTTTCGGGTATTTTGAGCGGGACCCAGTTTTATTTGATATTTTATATTACATTGTTTATTGGCCTATGGTATACCCTTGGGTATGCCCTGTTACCTGTGTTGCTTGATCGGGGCCGGGTGAGTGGTCGTTGCTCATCGGGGCATTTTGACTAGGGGTGCCAAAATGGTATTAATTGAATTGTATTATTATAAACTATTGAGTTTAGTTTATTGAACCTTGATATGACTTGTTAGAGGCTTTAAAGACCTCAGTGCTGTTGTTAGATAACTGCTGGGCTGGTGCAATTCAACTGTTTAGATTGATTTGCCTGCTATTGTATTTTGTTTAAATGTGTTTATATGTAATTTCTGAATTGCATATGCTGGAACCCTTTTGCTTGTGTTGAGCATGGCTAGATATTCTTGAGTGATGCTAATCAGGTTGGGCTTGACCTGGGTTACATTGGGTGGTTCTGACTACGGGATTGGGCGTCATGGGCGTCAGTTTGAGGTAGGATGACTGTCAGGTTGGGCATGGCCCGGGTTACTGGGATGACAAGGCCATCAAACTTGAGCGACATGGTCATAGAGACACGAGGTGTCAGAGGTGTTGTGGCTTGGGTACTATTTTGGTGATTACTGCTCACCCGGAAACTTTGAGTAGTGTGCACATAGAGATACTCCGTGATGAGTTGGTTTTGACCACTCGTGTGGGTAGAGGCCCCCATTAGTTGTGGTTTAGGTACTATTGGTTTGGGGGTGCTTTTCGTAGGAAGTCACATAGGAGGTGAGGAGCCTTCATGGGATAACATTGAGGCTATCGAGTTGGGGGCATAGACTCGTCGTTATTTGAGGGTAGACATCGCTGTCCCTCCAGCTACTTTTATTTGAGGGCATATATCGCTGTCCCTCCGAGTAATTTATATGAGGGCATACATCTTTGTCCCTCCAGTTACGTTATTTGAGGGAAGACATCACTGTTCCTCTGGTTACTTATTGAGGACAGACATCACTGTTCCTCTGAGTTACTATTTCTCGGGTGTGACTTCGGGACGTCGGTACTTGAGACAAGCAGTGTCAGGAGGCATGTGGTTCCGGGTTGCATGATAGAGATTCTAGCGTTGGCTGAAGCAGGTGACACTCTCTGGTGGCTACTGAGAACCAGTGGAGTTTGTGTTTATTTGTGCATCGTCCTATTTACTGCTTTCCTTATAAATTCATGACTGCTTAAACACTCATATTAGGTACGCACCGTTGGGTGGTATCCTACTGAGATTCGTCTCACACCCTGCATGAGCCCTTCGGGACACGTGCGGACTTTATGGATTTAAATGAAGGAAAAAGGCCAGCTTCAGGAGCTGTGCTGCATTAGCTATTTCTTGGAGATGGTATGGACCTTGAGGTCTTGCCTAGCTGGAGTTTACTATGTTTTGTGTACTTTCCTGTATCAACATGCTTGTTTGTAGCTATAGTTGGTTAGCTATTGGTGTCCTTTATATTTAGATATGTATGACCAGATTTGGATGTATGATTTATTGTTCAGTAGTAGTTACAAGTGATCAACATGTTGTTGTGTTTATTTTTGCTACTGTTGTTTATATTTATTGCTTCCACTATTTATTGATATTGAATATGCTTCCGCTCTGTGGGTTTGGTTCGAGTTTTCTGAGTCATTTCTTCCGCTACATCTTTATTATTATACTCATACCAGTACCATTATTATTATCCTTAGAGAGGGCATACCCTCCCCACTATACCTATAAGACCCTCACTGCTAGTCGGTAGCCTTTGGCATTCGGGGAGGTGCACCTAAGTTAGTATCACCCGACCCGTTTAGCATTGTTTGAGTGGCTATTCACGTCTGGGTCATTACAGGATCATTTTTATCAAACGAAACTACAACTCTAAAAGTGAAATGAAATGGTATTCATGTCCTTATAGAAATTGAAATGGTCCCAAATATACTTTCGTGTTCCTACATAGGGATGATTCACTTGGTAAAAATGTTAATGTTATGTGGTTAGTTCATTTATGCCATTTTACCGACTATCACGAACTATATTCATTTTTTTAATTAAAAGATTATTGAAACATTATAGAACTTGAAATAAGTTATAAAATACTTATTATAATCATAATTAACCATAATAATATTTTTATATCCATCCTTGAAGATGATGGAGAAAAACGAAATACATTGTCCATGGAGATGGTAAACCTACCATATTGTAAACAAACTTTTCATTTTAGAATCTAAAGAAGGGAAAGTAGTGTTGTAAAAGTGGGTGCCCTAGACCCAACTTAAACAGTACTTTTCAATTACCATATCATGCATACAATGGATAGTGCATGATGTAATCTTACCATAATAATGTTAATATTTCCACTTTCACTATTTACATGGTAATTTCCATAGATTATTTGTCGTATTAATAAGTTATAACAGTTCCCAGCTACAATGAGAATCTTGAGATACCATGACATTAATCTTAAACACATGTTCTATGGTCTGGATACATCATACTGACTGAACATAGATGATGTCTGACTGTCAAGTGCGAGAGGATCATAAGCATTGAGACTTTTTCTCATGAAGTTCACAATTAATGATCTTAAGTAGAGGATATCACAAGAAATGACCCATCAATAGGAACACCACATGTTTTGGACGTCATTGATAGTTCCTAACTACACACACGTGTATGAGTCTCAATACTTGAGATAATTATCACTGTGTACTCTTTAATCACGTTCTTTGATTTAAAATGAAAACTATAACATTTACGTTTTGATGATTTAGCTTATGTTAGGCGTGTTATTGATGGTATGACATTAGTTGAATGTTCAAGAAAGTTTTTATCGCTTCCGAAAAGAAGAGATGTCTCGAACCCAGTTGACTAGGATGATAGTGCCATTATTAAATCCATGGTCATAGTGATTAAAGGAAAGTCTATCTAGTAAGGTCCATGAATAATAAAACAAGAAAGGATGATGACACGAAGTGTGCATCCCACTTTATGAGATATTGTATGACAAAGAGATAATATTACACAATGTGTGTTCGTAGGAGGTTGTTGTTTCTATGACCATTATTTAACTCCTTAGGGGTCTTGATGTGTTTCTAGATTGTGCTCTTGGTCTATGAATAATATCCACTCCTACTGAGATAATTGTTTATAGGGTTACATATAAAACGTATTCAGAAGCTTGGTCAATTCTAGTGAATTGAAGTTTAGGTTATGGTGGACCTCACGACAGTGGCCGAGTAATGTACAAGTTTATATGACCAAAAATGAAATAAATAAATTCAATATTATTATAGTTTAGAATAATATACATTGAATTTATTTACTTATTATATTCACAAGTTATTCAGTGAATATAATGAAAAATATTTTTCGAATGAATATTAAATATTTAATATTCAAGGATCTGTTTAATATTTTTGGGGAGATGAGTTGAGTTAATGACTCATATTTTATCATGTAACATAGTTTATGTGTTACAAGCATGTGATAAAATATTCACGACATTTGCAGTAAGTTTTAAGTACTGCTTATGTCGTTTTTGGGTTCGTTTGATGGGTTAACTTCCATAAGGACCTAAATGTAATTTATGAAAGTTAAAACCTAAGTATATAAGCTCTTTTAAGACCCAAAATGAGAGAGAGAAGGTCTTGCACGAATTATCTCTCTTCTTCCTTCTCTCTCAAGTCCCAGAGAGAGAAATCGAAGGGAAGATCAAATATTGCTCGATCCAAGTTCAAGGATCATTAGATTTATCTCCCGTGATCAATACGACATTGAAAAGCCTTCGATTCTCCATGCTAGCACCCGAATTTCATAATACAATGATCAATCAAGCTTCAAAAATGTGTGGGGAAGATCTAGAGGGTTCTGGGTCCGATTCATTTAAGTGACGACTGCCAGCGATGAACAAAATGTGTTTCTGATCGAAATCGGATGACGTGCGATTTCGATTTAATTTTTCATTCTTAATTCTTCATGCTTAATTAAATTTCACATGATCCATGGATGAATCTAGATAGGGGTATACTAGATTTATGTTTCAACACAAACCTGGTTATATAATATAGTCACATGATTATATATATATATATAATATAGGCATTTGATTATATATATAATATATATAGTGGCACATGATTATATATATATATTATATATATATATATAGGTGTTTAATTATATATATAAATATAATATATATGTTGGCACATGATTATATAATATATAGGCCGTGGGATAAATTTTTCCCATGCCAAACATTTGTTTTCTCCAGAATATAACTTTTTAAAAAACATAAAATAAAGGGAAGGGCTCATGCATGGTGTGGTCTTTGGGAAAAAATAGGGGACGAGTGGGGATTTAAATCCTATCAGGTTGGGAACATAAACTTGACCCTCAGGTTAGGGTTTTGGATGAAAATTCCCCCGTTATACATTTTGGGGGTTTTTTTTACACTGTCGCTGCTGGAAATTCCCGTCGAAATTTCCACTGGAAATTCTTGGGTAAATTTAAACTGAAAATTTCTGATGTAAATTTCCACTAGAAATTTCATATGAAAATTTCCACATGAAATTTACATTTCAAATTTTCGCTTAAAATTACAATGAAAATATATTAATACATAAGTAAAAAATGCAATTTTTTACTAAATATTTTTATTCGAAATTTGCATTGAAAACTTCTCGTGTAAAATTTAGGGATTCCTAATAGTCTATAAACACTTCATAAATCGTGAATTTCCTAGGGAAATATTCATTGCAAACATTCCCTAAAAATTTCTAGTGCAAACTTCCGCTAGAAATTTCCAGTGCAAACTTCAAATAACAGTTCAAATTTATACATTAAATTACAATGAAGATATATTGATACATAAATAAAAAATATAAAATTTAATCAGAAAATTTCATTAGAAATTTACACTAAAAACTTTTAGTGAAAATTTCAACCAATTTCCACTAGAAACTTTTATTTCTAATTTCTATTCAAATTTACAGTGGAAATTTTCAATGTATATTTTCTAGTATAATTTATTTTAAAATTCATAGTGCAAATTTGTACTGAAAATTTCCAATACAATTTCAATGTATGATGAAAATTTTCAATAAAAAAAATACAATGAAAAACATACAAATACAAATAAACATGATAATATTCAATTATAAACTTCAAGTGCAAATTTACAATGGAAATTTTTAGTACGTATATACAAACATCAATGTAAATTTGAATTTGAATTTTTTGTTTTACATTTACACTATAAATCCCCACTAATATAAATCTATACTAAAAAATTTTAGAGAAAATTTATAGTACAGAATTTGAATGCATGTATATATACATACATACATATGTATATATACAAATATAAATATACAATATGATTTTAAGTACAAATTTACATAGGAAAGTCAGAAAATCCCATTGAAAATTCTCAGTTGGAGACTGAAATTAAAAGTTGAAAGTAATCGGTGGAATCTATGTTTGTTGCGGCAACTGCATTCTAGGTATGATTTGTTTTTGGTGTAAGTTATTCCTAGCATGCTGATTCTATTGATGATAAATTTTAAATTTATTTGAGTCTGACTTCACTTCATAGGATCATTGGATGGAAATTTTCATCACAAATTTTCAATTCAAATTTCCACTTAAATTACAAGTGAAAATATATTAATACATAAATAAACAATGCAAATTTGCACTGGAAAATTACAATGGAAATTTCAAAAGAGAATTTTCTTCTTAAATTTTCTGTTTAGATTTTCACTTAAATTATAAGTGAGAGTATATAAATGAATAAATAAATAATGCAAAATTCCAGTGGAAATTTCCACTGAAAATTTCCTATGAAAACTTTCAATGTAATTTTCCAGAGTTTATTTCCATACATAATATATTTCCTATTATAAATATACAATGATTTTTTTAGTTGGAATTTTTAATAAAAATTTTGTGTATGCATACATAATATATTAATATATAAAAAACAATGTAAAATTTCAATGCAAATTGCCACCGACAAATTTAGAGTGAATAAATATAAAAAATGTATATAGTTAAAAAATAATGAGTAATTATATATTTATAAACACAAAACATATTATTAATTATTTTTATATATTTATAAACATAAAAAATTATTAATTATTTTTATATATTATTGTTATAAACATAAAAAAATTATTAATTATTGTTATATATTTATAAACATAAAAAAAATTATTAATGATGAGTAGTTATTATATATATATAAACATAAAAAATTATTAATTATTGTTATACTTTTAGTTTTATTTATTATTATTATATATTTATTATTTTTTTATATTTCTACTTGTATTTATTATTAATGAATTATTATTATATATTTTGTTTTGATTTAATGTTTTTGAGTTTGAGTTTTTTTTGTAATTGGATCCCAGCAGGATTGAAGGGTATTTAAGTCCACTGCATTAAAATAAATCATTTTTTTTAAAATCAATATTATTTAAGATTTTGATCTTCTGCCATGTCATTCTTTGGACACGTGGAATCAATCCCGCGGAGGACCTGACCCTCAGGTTGGAAAATCCAACCTGAGACGAGAATTTTCGCATGAGCAGCCTTAAGGTTAATTATTTTTTCTTTTCCCCCTCTTTTAAGAGTGGTTCCCCATTAATGGGATTCACCCCTGGCCGAGTCGGGTTCTGCTCGACCCGTCCGACCTTAGTATCCCCACAACTCGAAACCTCTCTGAGGGGGGGGGGGGTAAAAATACAAGAGTATCACGAATAATTATAGAAAACTCTAAAAAAATATTTAGAATTTAATTTAATATTTTATGGGACATGCGACAAGTGTTTTTGAATTAAAATTAAATTAAATTTTATTTTAATTCCTAAGAAATACTCTCAAGTTCAATTCAATGAAAATTTAATTTATTTACACGAATTTAATGCATACTGACTGATCATGAGCCATAGATCATCCGATGCATGTATGATATTTGTTTATTTAATTATTGGAATGCATGGTTTGTAATAATTATTTAATAAATGATGATCTGTGTATCATCTTTTGCATCATTATATGTATAAGGTCCTGCATGCCCAAATAAAAGTTATTTATTAGTATTTCGCACTCTTTTGATCCCCTCACCTACGTGTGAGTATCATTTTATAATGATGAGGATGATAAATGAAGAAGATCATGCAAGTTTTGGCAATGTACCCAACATGATTTTGATGCATTGGCCCGGGTGAGTGTTGCAACTCGAGTCGCATGCCCAACGACTCAAGGAGTTACCCCTAAGGTCATTTAATCCATCATTCACTTGATGGATGAACCATTAGTATCGTCTTATGATCACATCATCTACTTTTATTCACACAATATTTATTATTTTATATATGTGTAATTTTTACGCGCGACCACATAAAATAATAAGCGAGTATGTGTAGATAAAATGAACATGCGTGGTGAATGTTTTTCTTTTTATAACAAAGTTAAGATATGTGTGTGGACACATAGAACAATCAAGTGTAAATAGAAATGAATTACATTCTCTGAGAATAATAAAAACCCTCAAAGAAATATTAAGTCATAATGTTTTCTATTACTTAAATTTTGAACAGAATTGATTGTATGAGGTGCTCATCGGCCATAGTTGAGGGTGCTTCATACCACTAGAGAGTTCCTATATGAGTGATGGATCAACTTAATTGAAGTTGACATTAAAGAAATAGCCATAGCTAGCTTGTTTCAACTTTAGATGTAAAGTGTTGAGCAATGCAAGGTTATCCTTTGTAGGAGATGAGACTCCAGTCAATCGATCAAAGAGACATGAGTTAATATGGTTGGCCAGCAGAAATCCTACCTTGAGACTCTATAAGTAGTGACATAACTATAACTTAAACTATTATGAGAGGTTTTAAGGATCCTTGCCACTAGAATACCCCAACAATTGATTATTCTGAATATAGTAGCTGATGACTACTAGAATTCGATAAAATAGTGAGATACATTTAAGATAATAAAATTTTTAATGTCTAATAATTGGTAATCAAGATAAAAGTACTAATATTCTTAAGTATTATTTTGTAGATTAATGTCCAGTAATACCACAAGTTTACTATGATATATATTGGACAAAGTACATGTCTCAACCAACATGAATTTCCTAGTGTAGTATAGGCTCTTGCACAAAGTACTATAATGTGAATGTAAATTCTATGTGTTGGAGTCCCTACTATATGTTGAGCCACCACAAGAAGTGAGGGTGAAAAGGAAGATTGTAGTGGACACATGATTCATGGATTTGATGTTTACACCATAATGGTATCATCAATGTCTAACGAGTTGTGGAAAAAACATCAGAACATGGATGAATTCACATGTTGTCTCATCTCCAAGAAGTCTTCAAGGAGAAAGTGAAACAAGAAAAGAATGAGATGATTATTACACTACACATGCATAAATTGAAATATGTATCACGATCTTTCAATACACCAATTTATAATATCCTTATCACCAAATTACTCTTTTTCATTTAGGATTATAAAATGACTAATATGGAGAAAACACTTCATTGACTTTTAGGTAAAGTTTTCTAAGTAGATAATGTTTAGGAAGATAAAATAAAAAATATGGAGAAAATGATTCATTGTCTTTTGGGTAAAGTTTTCTAATCAAATAAGAACTTAAAGAAAGATTAATCTTTAGTTCTTATGGTGAACAAGTTGAAAGACAAGGTGAAAAGGCCAATGGAAAGTGTGATTCCAAAGACACCTTCACAACGCCCTTCAAGGAAAAGAGGAAAAGCATTATACATGAGGATATTTGCTTCGTATGTCATGAGATAAGTCCATGGAAGATAAAATGAAATGAATTAAAGTAGAAGTAATCACATGATTTGACTTGGTGTATATTCATAATTGTATTTGATGTTTCTATTTTACTTTTTGTGTATTAGATACTGAATGTGTGTCACACATCTGTATCCAAATATAGAAACCAAGTATAGAAACATTACAATAAGTAAGGCGAGTTCTCCAAGTGGCCAAGAAAGGTTGATTTCTAAGTCAGTGGTAAGAATTACACAAATTATAATTTCCAAGATTAATGATTCTAGTTGAAATTTTATTGAGAATTACCAAAAAAATTTATCATGTTTCCATTAGACATAAGGAGACATTATTCCATTTTTGGAATGAATTTTGTTTGTGATGTATCATACTCAAGTAATAGTTTAGTAATGCATGAATCATTAGTAATATCTGATGAATATAAAATGTAAGACTTAAATACCCACTTTTGGAAAGATGATTATTTTTCTAGTAAAACTAAAATTATTTATCAAGAATATACCCAATATGGTCTTTAGACTCTTTGGAGCTAAAAACATAGGTATTATTGACACAATTAATTATATAGTCTTAGAAAAAAGCCTTTAGAAATAAATTTAAGCCACACATATTTCAAAATTAGTTTAACTAGGGAGCATGAATTGTCCTAATGAGAAGATAAAGGTAAATTCATACACTCCATGAGATTCATTTAAGAGTTTTAAGGAATGTGAAATTGAATTAATGACTATTCATGGTTAGAATATATAATTTGATTCAATCCTGTGATATGAAGAATATCTTGATCAATCATTCATTGATAATGAAAATGTAGAGTGGATTCATTCCTAAACTCACATTTCCTTATACACATCAAAGTTATGATATTAGTAAAAGGAGGATTGATGATGAGTCTTACATGAATACATTGATCATTAAAATGTAGCTTGGAGAAATTCCTAAATGTACATTTCCTTATACACATAAAATTTATGATGTCAGTAAAAGGAGCATCAATGATGAGATTTGACAAGACATGCAAAATAATCTATTATCTTTTCGAGACATGCATCATAAATAGAGGTGTTAACCCATAACCATATGTCAACTATAATGATAAATTTATATTATATGAGTTATATAATATTAAGGAAATCCATTATGTCACAATCCATGAGTTTAGATTCAAAGAGTTTTTTAAGGTTAATTCAATAAACAAACTTGCATCAAGAATAATATAATGTGCATCTAAGGTAATTATCCTAATGGTTTCTAAGGATATTACAGAAACCCTTGAGATATAAAATTTATAGTCAAGTGATGAAATACAATTCTATAAAAGGATTCACATTTCTATTTGAGATAGTGGGATATAAATTGACTTGGGTAAAGTCAAGGCTTGATATGTACAAGTAATTGGAATAGGAACAAGTTTCACAAGGGCACATGGAAATGGAATGTTTCAAAAACACATACTGTGTAGGAAGGATAAAACCATAGTGGTGGTTTTATATTCATCATAGTAGGTGATACATAATTCATTGAGAATAATGGAACCTATAAGGAAACAATAAATGGAAACCAACTATGTTTGAAAAGATTATATGAATTCAAGAAAATGGATTCCATGTACCAAAATCAAGTCTATATCTTGGTAGTTTCTCTAATAGATGTAAAGATATTGGTGGGTATTCAAGAGAAACTTTATATGGGTGGTACAATCATGGTACCAATAAAGATAAATTGGTTATACCAAATCATCATTCTTAAATCCATCTGAATTATACTTGTCATATAAATTTTCTATGATCATCATATTGGGAATTGGCTGTCAAGACCACCAATCATGGAAGGTTTCAATATGATGAAACCAAAAAGGTTTAGTAAAACCAAATAATTCCAATAAAAATTAAAGTTATAGATATCCATTTATAGATTAATTCAATCATTTTGATAATAGAATATTCATCTGGAATGAAAGTGTTCTAGGTGTCTACAAGTGGTTAGTTCTAGAACCAAAGTTTCCTTGTAGAATATGTTGATAAAATGTGGAAAATTGTTATTATTCTTATAGTTAATTAAGACTGGGTTGAAAGAAACTCTCCAAATATTGACTTAAAATAACAACCCATGTTCTAGGGAACAATATCTACTAAGGTATATCTAAGGGTTTCTTATACCAAGTCAAAAGTACATATACTGACTAGTGTATTGGAAAAATTCGAGACAAAATTGTTGCTAATGTTATATGACATGAATATCTCCAAGAAGACATCTATGAGAAATAGATGGATATTAAAATGGTGAGTATATTTCTATACGCTTCTATAATGGATATATCACATATGCCATGCTATGTACTATATATTGTCATTATGTAATTTATGGTAAGAAAATATCAGTTAAATCTAGGAGAACTACAGAGGAAGTAGTCAGAACTATCTAATTATACTTGAGAAAGTACAAGGGATATGTACCTGGTACTTGGAGAGGAAGGGACACTAGTTATAATGGGACACAAAGTAGTCTTCCTATGAATCAATATGATCTAATATTACAGTTAGGATAATATAATGAGAAATATAATCTCATTCAATCTAGTGGTATCCATATCTACAAATAACGAGTACGTCATGAATTTTGATGTAGCTAAAAAATTAGTGTAAAATTCACAAAAATTTGTTTCAGTTCTTAGAATCACACATAGTAAGAAAAGTATTATCATAGTTATGATAAGATTACTATAATGATAGTAGCCAAGATTTTATGTTTTGATAGATGATAAAAAATATACTTGGGGATATCATCTCTTGAGAAGTCTTACTCAAGGTGGTGAAGTCATAGATAGCAGAGTAGCCGTGTAGGAAAATGTGGCAGGCCTAATGATTAAATCCACAACTCAGTAGAAGCATGATATTATCATGCGAGAGTTAAAAAGTTGATCATTAGAAATTTATCTCTAGTTCAAGTGGGAGTGTAATTCCCTATGGGTTTTAGTACGCTCTATTTTAATGTTTAAGAGTTGGTAGTTTGAGTTATGGGGGTTTTGGAGGTGATCTATAGTTTTTTTCTATAATTTTACAGGGTTCTACATCGTGGAGGGATTGACTGTGGCATAGAGGATCTAACTGTAGTGTGGAAAATTCAGATGCAACATAGTGTCCAATAAGGAGATTTTAGTACCACCACCATATTTTTCATGGATACACCATGGAGCTGGGGCTATAGTGTAGTGTCCCAGAGGGGATTTTCAGAGTTGCCGCTATATTTGGCATAACTACTGTAATGACCCAAACCTTTATTAATGAAAATCCCTCTTGATCAAATTAAATGTATTATTGTTTGAAATGGTTATACAACATATTCACTTCTTTTGTTTTTGGATTTTAAAATACCATTAAGAATTGTGACCGTTTCTTTTGTAGCCGTTGAACAATGATCACATGATTAGTATAAATATGGGCTTTAAGAAATCTAATTTACTCAGACAAAGGAAGCGATGGCCTCATCCAGTAGAATTGCTCCATACGAAGCCCATTTGTCAGAGCTTAGAAAAGAGGTGGCATCATTGGGCTTCTCTCTTGACCAAGCCCAAGCTGAGATTCAACAATTTAAGCTCAAACAAAACTGCCTACTGGAGAAGTGGAAGTTGATAGAGATCACCACGTGAGCAATGTTATCCGAGCCACCCCAAGAGTCTGTCACCATCGCACACCTAACCCTTTGGTCTTATGCGGGTGTTTTAAGGGGTTATTTAACAAGACCCTAGTACTATGTCTATGTACATTATTTTTGGTATATAATAATGAAGTTACTTTCATTTTATTATTGTTACCTTGTAAATAGTTTTTAAAGCACAAATAGTATTTTTAGTTAATATTCAACTAAGAAATCAATTTTGATGAATTAATGGATTTTTGTATTAAATAATATTTTAATAAATTATTATTATTATTATTATTATTAAATTAATTTTTATTAAAAATAAATGATCGTATAATTTTATGAATGCAATTGTAATTTTTATTAAGGTTCGAAATCCATTTTTGTCAAAACCCATGAATTTTCGATAAATGTCGATTTTTATTTTAAAAGTGAAAATTAACATATTCAGAAAATTATTTAAATAAAATAAATATTATTTTAAAAATCAGGACGTTGAAATTATCCAACGGTGAATTTTTCATAATTTTTTGAGACAGTCAAATTTTTGGGTAAAAATTAAGTACCGTTTAAATATATAATGTGTTTTATGACATCATAATGACCCAATAGTGATATAATAAAATACTATAAGCTTTATGTTCTGACAATATATGTTTTACCAATAAATTAATGTGATTTTGGGTATGTTTGACTTATTTTACAAAGCATTAATGGACCCTTTAAGACTTATTAAACATCTTGTCTTTTTAAATTGTTTTCCTTGGGAGTGTGACTCACCTCCACATAAGCAACCCCATTATTTTAAGAAGTTAGGACTTTGGACTTATAAAATATTTTTTTCCACTTCCCTTTTCAAAAAACCATGTTCAAAAACCATGGGTTGGTTTGTGGTTTATATTAGTTTAATGTGAGGTGTCCCAAACCTAAATAATAAAGAATTCCCTCACCTTTCCTATATAAACCCACCCAATATCCCACTTCATCCTCACTAAAATCCTTTGGAGTTTGTACAAACTCTGCCCTTATCTTTTTAGAATCTTCCCAAGGTGCCTCAATCTCCCAATAAGCCTCTCTCAAGCCTCTCTCAAGCCTTTGGAAGCACACTTCCAAGTAAGGGTTTTTCTTCCTTTCTAATTTTTGTCCAATTTTCTTTATGTTGTTATGCCATTTTAATTTCAATTATAAATGTTGGGGTATGGTTTCTCATCTCCCCCATACTTCCTCTTTATGTTTTAATGATGATAGACCCCTTTCTGTCTCATTAAATTCCTACCATGTACACCCGTTACTATACCGAAATTCTGAAAGGAATTTCCCTCTCCTCATTTACATTCAAGAAATTATTTTGTATCATGAATCTAAATTCCATTAAATTTTTTGGGACATGTATCTATATGACCCCCTTACTGTCCATGTCATTTAAATATGATGATACACCCCTTTCTCTCTCATCAACCATTTTTATGAGTTCTTATGTCATGCCGTTATGCTGCCAAAATTGCACCGCGTTTTTCCAAGCCAAAGTCATTGTGTAGTGAATACCATGCCCATTTCTCTATCAAGGGTATTCAACTTTATGCACATTTACTTATTGTTTAAGGATTTTCATGTATGTATTACACATTCGTTTATCATGGAATAAATGATTATGTTGCATGATTCAATGTTTTATGATCGATGTGGCACACTTATGCATGAAATGAAATGTTTAAGAAGGGTGCACCCTGATAGGGCTCCAATGCATTGGGTAAAGTATAGTATCATGATACGTTATGTGCAATGGGTGTTGACTCATTATAATTCAATTGCAATGAGGGTTTACTTGTGCTTCATGTGCAATGAGGGTTTACTCATGTTCTATGTGCAATGAGCCTTGGCTCATGCTAATTCAATGTTAAGAGTTGTTGCCACATTTCCATGTTATGATTATCATGCTTTATCATGACTTTATGTTTATGATTCTCTTGTGATCTATTGATATGCCTATTTTCTAACATGTATTTTATTCCTCATGTTATTCCATGTTTATTCCCTTACTGGGATTTGTAGCTCAACCTTTTCTTATGCATGTCCTCAGGTTATCCCATGCAATGCTAAGTACAAGGGAATGTAGTGATCATGTAAAGAAAGTTTTCAATAAATATGTTGCATGTTTCATGTTTTAAATTTTTATGTAATGATCCTAAGCCCCAAAGACACTATGCCTCTTGATCTTCTATGTTGTATCAAGTGAAGTTCATGTAATAAATCATGTTTAAATGTGTAATAAAAAGTAGGGTTGTCATAGTTGGTATTAGAGGATAGGTTTAGTTATTTTTGGGATTAGGATTAGAAAAACCTAGCAAATCCTTAGAGACAAGACTAAATGTAATAAAAACATCCCTAAGTTTTTGTGAGTATTGAGTAAGTGGTTTATCGAGCAAATACATCCCTGTCTGGATATGAGCAGGTAGATGCAGCTCTGACACAGATGTATCCTAGGGGTAAAACCCGAAAACACCGCTTTGAGCTAGACTCGAATAGAAACTGGTGCACAACAATGAGCCTTGCTACACTCTTGGTTACTACACTCCCGAGATATATGCTTTGGTAAATTCATGAGCTTAGTACAAATTGTTATTAAGGGACCAAAAAACCCCATAAGAATATAAGTTACGAAATAGATTGAGGATAACCTAGATTTAAACATAATAAATCAAAAGTTAGGATATAATTATTCTTTATATGTTTATAATTTTATGTTCAAAGTTTCATTTTCAGGCACAATGGATAAGTTTTTAAGACCTCTAATTATACATTCTTTTTCTTAGTTAATGGAAGGAAATAGAAGAACACGTTCCAACAACAAATGTGATAGGAAATGTGAAGATTGCTCTAATGATATGCCTGATATGATGGGAGTGGGTGCTCAAAAATTCATGATAGTACTTGCTCAGATGGATCGAGTTATGAATAATAACTTGAATCAGGCGGAACACCCTCCTCCTCCATGGAAAGAGAAAGTTTCCGTAGAATCCTTCATGCGGCAAAGGCCTCCCATGTTTAGCGGATCTTTTGATCCCCTCCTTGCAGAACAATGGATTAACTCTATTGAAAAGATATTCTCCATCCTCTAGTGTTCAGAAGAGGAAAAATTTGTACTGGCAGTCTATTGTTTTGATGGGAAAGCTGATCAGTGGTGGACACTGATCAAGAATACAAAGTCCCAAGAGGAAATTGATTCCATGAATTGGGAGGAATTCAAGAGGATGTTTTTCAACAAATATTTTCCTCAAACCCTCCGTCTCAAGATGGAAAGAGAGTTCCTTGGACTCAAAAATAAGTAAGATGAGTCCATCGGGGCGTATGAAGCAAACTTTACAAGTCTTGCAAGGTATGCCTCTGGCTTTGTCATGAACACCGAAACCAAGGTGGATCGCTTCTTTAGTGGACTAAAGCCAAGTCTACAAAAAGCATTGGTGATTCGAGGCTTAGACAATTATGAGGATATTGTCCATTGTGCCCTCAAGGTTGAAATAGAGATTGGAGAATCTCGGTGGTCTCTTATACCCAGTGATAAGAAGCGGAAAATGGAGAACAACATAGGTGGTCCATCAAACAAATTCCATGATGGAAAGAAGCCTGAATTTTCCCCTTGCAAAAATTGTGGGAAGAAACATCCTAGTAACTGTCTCAAGGGAACCAAGAATAGCTTTAAATGTGGAAAGTTTGGTCATATGTCCAAGAAATGCTGAGGGGATATGAAAAATCCTGCTAATATTGAAGAAGAAAGGAAGGTTCATATCAACACTCAGCCAGTGGTGTAGTGTTACAACTACAAGGAGCTTGGGCATTATGAAAACCATTGCCCTATGCTGAGGGTTGTTGGAGGCAATCAACAACAACCTCTAAGGAAACAAGGAAGGTCCTATGTTATCACTACCGCTGAGGTGGAGCCGGATAACGATGTGGTGACAGGTACACTAGTTATTCATTCAAGAATAGCGAATGTACTATTTGATTCTAGTTCTACGCATTCTTTCATATCTTGAAAGTTTAGTAGAAAAATTCAAACACCACCTCAAAATTTGGAGGAAAATTTATCTGTGAGAATAGAGAATGGGAAAATAGTTGCATCCATGGTTTATAACTCCTCCCCAGTTAACGTTTGTGGACTAAAACTCCCAGAAAATATCGTCATACTTCCTTTAGTGGAGTTTGACGCTATCTTGGGCATGGATTGAATGTATTTATACAAAGCCACTATCAACTACTGGAAAAGGGAGATCACTCTTCACATCCCAAATCATCCTCCAATTCTTTACAAGTTCAAGGATGGAGATGAATATCCTTTAGAATCATCGTCTCAAGTGTGGATATTGATGCCTTATGAGCAAGAATATCTAGATTAAATGATTGATACAAAGGAGAGAATCATGCTTGAAGACATGACCATTGTGAGGGATTACACTGATGTATTCCCTAAATAGTTTCCTGGTATTCCTCTGGACAGAGAGGCTGAGTTCTCAATTGAACTTATCCCTAGATCTCTGCCAACCTCAAAGCCACCTTACAGAATGGCCATCGTAGAGATGGAAGAGTTGAAGAAGCAGTTACAGGAGAATATGGAGAAGGGTTTTATATGCCTAAGTGCTTCACCGTGGGGTGCGCCGGTCCTCTTCGTCAAGAAGAAGGATGGATCAATGCGCCTCTACATTGATTATCATGAGCTCAATAAAATCATGATAAATAACAGGTATCCCCTACCACGGATAGATGAATTGTTTGATCTGCTTTGTGGGGCCAATTATTTCTCTAAGGTAGACCTTCGGTCAGGATATCACCAATTATAGGTGAGGAAAGAAGATATTCCCAAGAATGACTTTCGAATGAGGTATGGACACTATGAGTTCATAGTGATGCCCTTCGGACTCACTAATGCTCCAGAAATTTTCATGGATTGAATGAATAGAGTCTTTAGAGATTACCTTGAAAAATTTGTGGTAGTCTTTGTTGATGACATTCTAATATACTTCAAGAGCAAGGAGGAACATGAGGAGCATTTGAAAACTGTATTAAAGACTTTGCGAAGGGAGAAGTTTCATGAAAAGTACAGTAAATGTGAGTTCTAGATGGAGGAAGTATCAATCTTGGGGCATGTTATCACCAGAAAAGGGATATCTGTGGACCCTACCAAGACAAAGGCAATTGAAGAGTGGCCTAGGAAAACTTCTGTAATGGAGATCCACATATTTTTGGGTCTAGTTGGGTATTATCGATGATTTGTGAAGAACTTTTCACGATTGTCAAGCCCAATGACCATGCTGACAAGGAAGGGAGTAAAGTTTTTCTGGACATAGAAATGTTAAGATTGTTTCAAGGAGTTGAAAAAGAGTCTTATCATTGTGTCAATACTCACACTCCCTATAAGTGGAGAACTCTTTGTGGTGTATAGTGATGCTTCTAAGAAGGGCTTATGTTGTGTGATTATGCAAAATGATAAAGTGATATCCTATGCCTCAAGGAAGTTGAAAATCCATGAGCAAAACTATCCAACATATGATATGGAATTGGCGGCTGTGATCTTTGCCTTGAAAATCTGGCGGCATTATCTCTATGGGGAGAAATGTGAGATATATACTGACCACAAGAGTATCAAATATATATTCACATAGAAATATCTTAATATGTGACAGCGAATATGGATAGATCTCATTAAGGATTATGACTTCTCAATCCACTACCATCCAGGTAAGGAAAACAAGGTGGCAGATGCTCTAAGTAGAAAGGATCTTGCATCTTTATCAATGATGAGAATTGAAAAGGATCCAATATTCTTATATTTTGAAAGGATAGACATGAGAATAATTAAGGGAGGAACATCATCAATACTTTCTCAAATGATTACTCAACCATCCCTCTTTGAGAGAATAATGGATGCTCAAAGAAAAGATGTGAAAATTCAGAAAAGGGTGGAAGCTGTTAGAAATGGGAAATTTTATGATTTCAAAGTTAATGAGGAAGGAGTTGTAATATTTGGGATGAGAATATGTGTACCATCCAATCCAGAGATAAATAAGGAGCTACTGAATGATTCACATAGCTCAACCTTCTCTATCCACCCAGGGAGTATAAAGATGTATCGAGATCTCTGAGAAAACTTTTGGTGGGACAATATGAAAATGGAGATTGCCGAATATGCATCAAAGTTTCTGGTATGTCAACAAGTGAAGGCTGAGAGAAAAAAGTCTAAGGGGATGATCCAACCACTACCCATACCAGCATGGAAGTGGGATAAAATTACCATGGACTTTGTCACTGGACATCCAAGGACATTCAGAGGAAATAATGCTATATGGGTCATTGTGGATCGTCTTACAAAGACAGCTCACTTTATCATGATTAGAGAGGACTTCTCATTGGATCGACTTGAGTGGATTTAAGTCAAGGAAGTGGTAAGGCTGCATGGAGTACCACTATCTATTGTATCCGACCATGATCCTAGATTCACCTCAAAGTTTTGGAGGATTCTTCAACATGCTCTGGATACTGAGCTGAACTTCAGTACGACTTATCATCCTCAAACTGATGGCCAATCCGAGAGGACTATCCAAACACTTGAGGACATGTTGATAACGTGCTCAATGGGCTTAAAAGGAGGATGAGATCAACATCTTCCTCTAGTTGAGTTCTCTTATTATAACAATTTTCACTCAAGCATCCAAATGGCACCTTATGAAGCCCTGTATGGGAAGAGGTGAAGAACACCGACATGTTGCGATGAGTTTGGTGAGCATAAGCTGCTAGGACCTGAAATGATCAAATAAATGGTGTAGAAGGTATAAATCATTCAGCAGCATATCAAGGCAGCCCAGAGTCGACAGAAGAGTTATGCAGATAACCGTCGACGAGAGCTTGAGTTTAAAGTAGTGGACATGGTATTTCTATGCATATCTTCATGGAAGAAGGTCATGAGGTTTGGAAAGAAAGGGAAGTTAAGTACTAGGTACATCGGCCCCTTCGATATTCTTGATCGTGTCAGGGCTGTAGCCTATCAACTAGCACTTCCACCTACCATGGACAAAGTACATGATGTATTTCATGTATCCCTATTAAGGAAGTACATACCAGACCCTTAACACGTACTCTCTTCCGAGGTGGTATAGTTAGAGGATGATATTTCCTATGAGGAGCAACCAGTGAAGATCTTGGATCATAGAGACAAAGTTCTACGCAACAAGACTACTCATCTGGTCAAGGTACTATGGCGAAACCATAAGTAAAAAGAAGAAACATGGGAACTGGAGGAAGCAATGAAGGAAAAGTACCCACATCTTTTTTTGTCCTAGAATGTAAAATGAAATTTTGAGGGTGAAATTTCTTAAGGGGGGAAGATTTTAATGACCCAAACCTTTGTTAATGAAAATACCTCTTGATCTAATTAAATGTATTAATGTGTGAAATGGTTATACAACATATGCACTTCTTTTGTTTTCATATTTTAAAATACCATTAAGAATTGTGACCGTTGCTTTTATAGCCATTGAACAGTGATCACATGATTAGTATAAATATGGGCTTTAACAAATCCAATTTACTCAGACAAAGGAAGCGATGACCACATCTAGTAGAATTGCTCCATACGAAGCCCATTTGTCGGAGCTTGGAAAAGAGGTGGCATCATTGGGATTTGCTCTTGACCAATACCAATATGAGATTCAATAGGTTAAGCTCGAACAGAACCGTCTATGGTAGAAGTGGAAGTTGATAGAGATCAACACGTGAGCAATGTTATCCAAGCCACCCCAAGAGTCTTTCACCATCACACACCTCACCCTTCGGTCTTATGCGGGTGTTTTAAGGGGTTATTTAACAAGACCCTAGTACTATGGATATGTACATTATTATTGGTATATAATAATTAATATACTTTCATTTTATTATTGTTACCTTGTAAATAGTTTTTAAATCACAAATAGTATTTTTAGTTAATATTCAACTAAGAAATCAATTTTGATGAATTAATGGATTTTTGTATTAAATAATATTTTAATAAATTATTATTATTATTATTATTAAATTAATTTTTATTAAATATAAATGATAGTATAATTTTATGAATGCAATTGTAATTTTTATTAAGGTTCAAAAACCATTTTTGTCAAAACCCGTGAATTTTCGATATATGTCGATTTTTATTTTAAAAGTGAAAATTAACATATTTAGAAAATTATTTATATAAAATAAATATTATTTCTGGAATCAGGACATCGAAATTATCCAACGGTGAATTTTTCATAATTTTCTTAGACAGTCAAATTTTTGGGTAAAAATTAAATACCGTTTAAATATATAATGTATTTTATGACATCATAATGACCCAATAGTGATGTAATAAAATACTATAAGCTTTATGTTCGGCAAATATATGTTTTAAAAATAAATTAATGTGATTTTTGGGTGTATTTGACTTATTTTACAAAGCATTAATGGACCCTTTAAGACTTATTAAACATCTTGTCTTTTTAAATTGTTTTCCTTGGGAGTGTGACTCACCTCCACATAAGCAACCACATTATTTTAAGAAGTTAAGACTTTTTCCTTATAAAATATTTTTTCCACTTTCCTTTTCCAAAAACCACGGGAAACAACCATGGGCTGGTTTGTGGTTTGGATTAGTTTAATGTGAGGTGTCCCAAACCTAAATAATAAAGAATTCCCCCACCTTTCCTATATAAACCCACCCAATCTCCCACTTAATCATCACTAAAAGAATTTGGAGTTATTACAACACATTCCCTCCTATCTCTAGAATCCTCACAAGGTTCCCCAATCTCCCAAGAAGCCTCTCTCAAGCCTCTCTCAAGCCTTTGGAAGCACACTTCCAAGTAAGGGTTTTTCTTCCTTTCTAATTTTTGTCCAATTTTCTTTATGTTGTTATTCCATTTTAATTTCAATTATAAATATTGGGGTATGGTTTCTAATCTCCCCCATAATGCCTCTTTATGTTTGAATGATGATATACCCCTTTCTCTCTCATTAAATGCCTCCCATGTACACCCGTTACTATGCCGAAATTCCGAAAGGAATTTCCCTCTCCTCATTTACATTCAAGCAATTATTTTGTATCATGAATCTAAATTACATTAGATTTGTTGGGACATGTATCTATATGACCCCCTTAATTTCCATGTCATTTAAATATTACGAGACACCCCTTTCTCTCTCATCAACCATTTTTATGAGTTCTTATGTCATGCCGTTATGCTGCTGAAATTGCACCGCGTTTTTCCAAGCCAAAGTCATTGTGTAGTGAATACCATGTCTATTTCTCTATCAAGGGTATTCACCTTTACGCACATTTACTTATTGTTTAAATAGTTTCATGTATATATTCCACATTATTTTATCATGGAATAAATGATTATGTTGAATGATTCAATGTTTTATGATTAATGTGTCACACTTATGCATGAAATGAAATGTTTTAGAAGGGTGTGCCCTCATAGCGCTCCAATGAATTGGGTAAAGTATAGTATCATGATACATTATGTGCAATGGGTGTTGACTCATGATAATTCAAGTGCAATGAGGGATTACTTGTGCTTCATGTGCAATGAGGGTTTACTCATGCTCTATGTGCAATGAGCCTTGGCTCATGCTAATTCCATGTTAAGAGTTGTTTCCACATTTCCATGTTATGATTATCATGATTTATCATGCCTTTTATGTTTATGATTCTCTTATTCTCTATTCATATTCCTATTTTCTAACATATATTGTATTCTTCATTTTATTCCATGTTTATTCCCTTACTGGGCTTTGTAGCTCACCCTTTTCTTATGCATTTCCTCAGGTTATCCCATACAATGCTAAGTACAAGGGAATACAATGGTCATGTAAAGGAAGTTTTCAATAAAGATGTTGCATGTTTAATGTTTTAAGTTGTTATGTAATGATCCTAAGACCCAAAGACACTAGAACTCTCAATCTTCTATGTTGTAACAAGTGAAGTTCATGTAATAAATCATGTTTAAATGTGTAATAAAAAGCAGGGTTGTCATAGCTGCGCCATGGAAGGATGCAGTGTGGCCTTACCCTGGGTCAATAGGATTTGGAAAAGGTCTAAACCAAGGTTTTTGGAGGCTTGATGGGAAGGGGTGTCTGTGGTGTGGTCTTCTCCACTGTGCCATATCTTGTCCCTTTTCCCCCTCTTCTACACTATGGTATGGGAGGTTGTTCCATGATATTCTATTTTATAGTATGCCTATAAAATTTCAAAATCCCTTCAAACATGTTCTTATTCCACTTTTCTCTCTCAAACCATAGGAACCCAAGATATATCTTTGGGGTCATTTGAAGCAAATTTTGATTAGATTCAACCCCAAGCTTTAAAAGATCAATTCTTGGTATTTTATCTCCATTCTTGAGGTAGGTGTATCTATAAAAATCTTCTAATTATATAATTAATTTATTTTCTTATTTAATTTCTTTATTTGTGTTATGAAAAGGTTGGATTTTATATCATGGTTTATTTTATTGATGATATAAATGTTTTAAATGGGTTTTTATTTAAAAACAGTTTAGTGCGCACCATGGTTTTTGTGAAATGACTTAAAAGTGGGTTTGTGTAATGTCCCATAATTTCCATATTTTTTTAATTATATGGAATTATTTCAAGATCTCAAAATCTTACAGCACACGATTCTGAGCCCCAAAGTACCTGGAATGATCCATCAAAAAATGTTAAGATTTAAATAGAGCGCATGAACAGTTTTCCTGAAAAAGTGGAATTACTATTAAAAAGGTTCCCAGATCAGAAATATGAGGGCACCGTTGTGTTCAAGATGATGGATTTACCCTAGGTGCAACTTAAGTTTAGTCGACACAAGCCTCAGGTGAGAAAACCCAAAAATGGCATAACAGTAAATAAAATAATTAAATCAAAATTATTTTATTTTTCAAATGCTTATAACTCACGAACGGTAAATCAGATTAAAAATCCAAGACCACCGCTAAACTTGTGAGGGTATGATTTTCTTAGAAAAATACTAAAATTGACTGGCGCGGGCCACTAGTGGAAGTTAGTTTTTGGTTGTAAATAAAATAATTAAGTGACAATTATTTTATTATAGAATCCTTAACTTCTAAACGGTAACTCAAATTGAAAATATGAGAGTACCGTTGAGCTCGTGAGGGCGTGTTACCCTTAGGAAGAGCCTAACCTCGACCGACGTGGGTTGAGGGTGACTATTAATAATTTTTGAACTTTTTTTAAGGCATGTTTAGTAAACGTGCGAGCAGTGATTTCTATCTTTTGAACTGGTGCTCAAAATTGAAATCTGAGGGCATCGTTGAATTTATAGTGCCAGTATTCACTTAAGGGAAGCTTAACTTTGTTAGGAAAAATTCAGATGGAAAATTTATTTTTTCAGACTTTTGAGAAAAAATAATAAAATAACAAAAGGTGTTATTTTATTCTTTTTGCAAATGGTTGAGCGGAGAATGGTGGGACCGTCGTACAATGTCGAACAATAAATGTGGGTCATTTATTGACTTAAACCTCTCATTGTGTAAATGCAATGCTTGTGGTTAATTAGGCTCATTGATTATGATTCATTAATGAATCATAATAATAAACCAACGTGGGAGGTTTTCCTCTCATTTAATTAAATCGTTGGCATGGGTTTTGGGAACCCACGAGAGAACTCCTGATGAAGTGTTGACAAAAGCTACCTCTAACGAAGAAAGAAGTTTTGATGACGCCCATTGAGGAATCGATCTGGAGGTCAACGGGCGACGAACGACTACTCACACATACCTTCTTCTTCTTCCACAAGCGAACCCAACGTGATCAAGGTAGGGATTTTATTTAAATTCAAGTGAATTAGTTTCTTTCCCTTGTTCTTGAAAAGCATGATGAATGCGAGTCAACCAAAATGAGTTGACCCACGATTTGTATGAAACTGTGGGTGGTTGTTGTGGGAAAAGATTGAATGGGGGTTTTTTGATTTATCTTTTGATTATTGATTGTCACACCCTTGATATGATGCTAACACGGAGGGCATGAACCAAACGAACAAGGCCCGAACCCTCCGCCGCTTCGATCTTTATTGAGTTCTTAATGAGAAACCATAAAATAGAGCGGAAAGATGAACCCGAGAGCCGTGCAGCATTGGAAGCATCTCGGGAGGCCTGTAGGCACTTTTAGAAGGGAAAACGGACCACCAAAGCTCACCCGAGGGCCCGAAGAAGCCATGTCAGCGTGGCGGCGCCGGTGGGCGATGGAGGAGGCTGACGCTTGCCAGTCGTGGAGGAAGATGGTGCCGCACGACGCCACGACAGACCGAAGGGGGCAACCAACTATCAGACGGCCGTGTTGGCGGAGAGATGCGTGCCGTCGTGCACCACAGGAGGTGGCTGCGACTTTGAAGCTGCGACAAAGGGGACCCACACCTCATGGGTCCCACTTCTAGCCAAGGTGGCGCCATGTGGGGCCACCAATTAAAATACCCGAACGGATTTGCCATTCGGGAATTCAATCTTCCACCTGGATGGCAGGTCGTGCCTAGCCGAGGAAGGCTGGGCCAGTCTGCGACCCCGCCCAATTGGGCCGGCCTAGCCATATCGGGTCGGACCCAACCCAGACCCTCTTCGGCCCAGATATTCACAAAAGGCCATATATCGCAAACTAGACATTCGTTTGAAGAACCGTCTACGGTGTTGGAATCCTAGGAACGAGACTGTCCTTTTGAGATACTCCACCTGAGTTTTGGAGAAATTTCAAGTACGTCTGGGTTGGATCATACCCGAATCCAATCGGGCCCTTGATACTAAAATGCCAATAACTCTCAGACTGAGCATCTGATTGATGAACCATCTATTGTGTTGGAACCCTTATGACATGAAGGATCATTGGGTTACTTCTTTGTGGGACTTCATGCTACTTGAATTATGACCGATGGCTTGAGGAGCAGATTCTCTCGGAATCAAGGGTGCTTTGAGTGGGAATACAGTGGTTGGATTTGAGGTGGAGATTGGAGGCATATCTTGTAGAGGTTAGTACCTAGAGATCCTGTGTGGATCAGTACCTAGTGATCCTATGTGGATCATCACCTAGAGATCCGGTGTGGATCATCACCTAACGATCCTATGTGGATAATCACCTAGCGATCCCGTGTGGATCAACACCTAGAGATCCTGTGTGGGTTAACACCTAGCTGTTTTCCCTTATTTCTACATTTATATTTCATTTTAGCTTGTATTCTGGCCCCTTCACTTTCATTATTTACTATTACACTCAGTGGTGGTTTTTAGTTGTGGTTGCACCTTACTTCCTCCGTTGTGTTTTTCTTGTGCATAGTGTTGCTTATCTGGGTGTGTACAAGTTTAGATTCAATGCATTCCCATTATAGGGAAATGAATTTCCGATGCTAGTCACCAACCCCTGGACTATGAAAGGCGGTCTTGGGGTAGTCATGACATTGGCCCCGAGGGATGGGTTGTGATAGTTTGATTCAAAAAATGGGGTTTCAATCATGGAAGCAGTAATGATTTTCTGTGAAAATTCTTTATAAATTATGATCGTGGTTTTAAAATGGGTTTTGAAAAGAACATAACATTGGGAACTTTGGGTGCATTGGGAAATGGACATGTCACTTTAGGGTGTGTAACACCTCTATAGGTTTCAATATCGACAGAATGTGATAAGACTCGATATTAGTTGGATTCACTTGATAGATAGCTTAGTGATTTCCATTTGATGTATAGTATGTATTCCCATAGTCTAGAGCCCAAATCTTGTGCTTTTTCATTTATCCTTTGTTTTACACATGATGGTAGATTTCATGGTTTCTTGATCACTTGTTTTTCTTATGGTGTATCTATGGTTGGTTTTGATTATTCTTTTAGGATATATCTTATGTACTTATCATGTTTCTTGTTTATGTGAATATAAAATGTTTTTATAAAAACCAAAGGATGTTTTACAAGTCATTTATCTTTTGAAACTGCTTTCTAAACTTTTTTTTAAATATAGGACTAACATTTTTCATGGAATTATACTTTAAATAGATTATTTGGTGAAATCCCACTAGGCTTTATGTTCAAACCCTACTTTTACCTTTGAAAATTTGAAGATATGGGTTTGAAGGAATCTAGAAAAGGTAAGGGAAATGTGTATCTTATTGGATTCTCCTAGTTGTCATTGCCTTCATGGAGGGATGGTTTGGTGGTGATGGATAGTCACATGGAGTTTCAGCTTTTGGATTGTCTTTGTTTTACTTTCAGGTTTATCCCTTTGGGATTATCGTTATTTGTCTCATGGATGCATGCCCTTTCTTCCTCTATTTACTCTACTTGTTTTCCTCATTATGGTTATTCATGAGACATGTTTGGTTGTTTTAATGATACTCACCTTATGGCGAGCCATTTCTAGTGTTGTGTTTAATTGAACCAAGATGGTTCATTACAAAACAATATTAGAGGGAGGTTACCCGTACTAAATTATTATGAAACTGACTGGATTTGGTCCATGGTCTTTTGTATATAAGAGTTAGTATCATTGAAATTTAGATATTATGTGTGGGAGGGTGCCTATCCAGGACACTTCAATTTCTAAACTTGAGTTACCATGGGTGGTTAGGGGATTTTTTCCAAGCTTGAGACTTGGTGTTTGAGGTCATTTGAATAAATTGGATTTGGTGGTTTATTTAAATGGACAGGTTCCTTCTAAATGTGTTGTTTTTCATTCATAGAATCCATGATTTCATTAAATTACTGTTGTTTAAAGGAATTAATATGGATTATGGAAGTTGGTATTATGATTTGGGATTTTTTTTTGAAGTTGATCAATTATTATCTTGTGTTTATTAAACAATGTCTCCTAGAAGATATTTTTTAATCTTAGTGGGGAAGCTACGAGAAAAGTTCCACAGAAGAATCCTTTATTGGTGTAAGTTATAATTCAAACTATTCAGACTCTAGGATAAGTGGGTATTGGACAATAGGGATGAATGGTGGATCATGGATCAAAATTTACTAATCAGAATCCACCCATATTTTGTGTTGACAAAGGACCCCAGGAATCTGAGGAATGGCTTGAGCAGATTGAAAGGATCTTTCTTTTTTAGAAAACTTTTAAGGACTCTAAGGTGGGTTTTTCCACATATACTCTTGAAAGACTAGGAATGAGATGGTGGGACTCCAACATGAAAGCTATGTTTCATAAGTATATTACCTTTACTTCTTTCAAGAAAATATTCAATCAATAGTTTTACCCTAAAATGTTACATATAGTGAAGACCTGGGAATTTCTGACCTTAGAGCAAGGGAAGCATACAGTTTTGGATTACTCCTCCTATTTCATTCAGTTATTACACCCAAAACCCAAGCTTGTTAAAAATTATTACCTAAAGGATTAGAGTTTTGAGATGGGTATGAGAGAAAATATTCAGTCGATGCTGATTATCTTATACCTTTTGACCTTTGTGGAGGTGGTTGAAAAAGAAAATATGGATGAGGCAAACATATCTGGGATAATGGGTATGGGTGGATCTTTAGTTATTTTAGTTTTTAGCCAAGATGTGTCTTATGTATAGAAGAGGAAACATAAGGGAAGTTGGTTTTATTCAAGATAGGTTTTAGGGGATTCATTAGGATAACAACGAGTTGTTTTATATCAGTATAGAATGCCAAGTCACACCAAGCTTAATTGTGTGGAAGAGCCCTGAACTTGTCATCATTTTAGAAAATCTATCCATATCAAGCATTTTTGTGTAAGGATGTCCCAAGTAAGTAAGACTGGATCCACTCTCACTAAGGGTTAGCGGGTTTGTTCTAATGCTTCCAAGGGTTTTGGGTCTTATCCTCATTCCAAGGGGGATGTTTATGTAGATACAAAATCTTAGGAAGTAGCTGAGACCGAATGTATTTACATAGCAGAGTATGCACTGGAGGAATTTGAGGTAGGGATGACTAGTTATAAAGGTGCAATTTTTATTTCATCTTATATGGAACTAGCTTTATTTGATATAAGAGTTACTCATTTTTTTAAATCATAAAAGTTAATTGATGTGTTTGGATTGTGTTCAGAACTTATGTTGTTCTTGTTGAATCTTTCCACACCTTTGGGAAATTATCCCAAACAATGTTTCAAGTGTATCACGTGTTGGGTGATGATAGACGACATTGAAGTGGCATGGTATTTATTGGTTCTTAATCTTGATATCTTTGAACTAATCATTGGCATGTAATGGATGATCAGATTTAAGGCCCATATCGGCTGTTACTATTGATGAGTTCAGTTTATATCTCCTGATGGGGTCTCACATATCTTTCAAGGTGAGTGGGATTCTAAATCAGAGAGGGTGGGGCCTATGGTTCCTTATGCTGGAATACTCTCATGCTAGTTATTGGAAATGTTTCTTAATGTTATTGTATCTCACTTGTGAAGTCCACTTTATATAGTGGTGAGTGCATATCCCAAGGTTTTTTTGGATGATTTTTATAGGTTACCACCATAGAGAGAGGTCAAGTTCTCTATTGACCTGCTTCCTGGTACAATTATCATTCCTATGACATATTATTGTATAAAACATTCGGAGTTGATGGAACTTAAAGTACAACCTGTTGACCTTAAGGATAATGGATTTATTCATCCTAGAATTTCACCTTGGGATTCACCTATCCTATTTTCCAAGAAGGTAGATACGAGACTCATACTTTTCATGGATTATCAAAAGTTAAATCAGATGACCTTTAAGAATAAGTATCCCTTGCCAAGGATTGATGATATATTTGATTAACTCAGAGGGGATCATTGGTTTTTCAAGATTGACCTCTAGTCGGGGTACCACTACTTGATAGTATAAGAATAGGACACACCTAAGATAGCATTTAAGAGCTGGTAAGGGCATTTCGAATTCCTGGTTATGCCATTCGGTCTCACTAACACTACTACGATGTTTATGGCATCGATGAACCAAATTTTACATTAGTTTTTGAACTTGTTTATGGTCATGTTCATGGATGGTATTTTAGTGTACTCTAGGATAGAGGAGGATCACATGGGTCATTTAGAAACCATCCTTATAACCATGAAGGAATATCACTCGTACGATAAGCTTTCCAAATGTGAATTTTGGATCTATGAAGTGAGGTTTCCGGGGATTGTTATATTTGAGAAAGAAATATTTGTGGATCCCAAAAAGATATAGATGGTAATGTCTTGAAATCATACTAGAAATGTGTTTGAGATCTAGATATTCTTGGGTTTGGATGGTAATCATAGAAGGTTTATTTAGGACTTTTACAAGATTTCATCTCCAATGATACCTTTGAACCACAAGGGTGTAAAGTTTGAGTGGAATGATAAATGTTAGAGATATTTTGAGTAACTAAAGGTGAGGTTGACCTCAAATCCAGTTCTAATTCTTCCAGAATTAGGTTCAAGTTACGACATTTTTTGTGATACTTTAGGTATGAGTTTAGGATGTGTATTGATGCATGAGAAATAGGTATTGGCTTATGAATATAACTAGTCACACCCTCATAAGAATAACTACCCTAACCAGGACCTTGAGTTGGCAGTGGTTATGCATGAACTCAAAACATGGCATCACTATCTCTTTGGGGAGTCGTTTATGGTATATTTTGTTTATAAGAGTATGAAGTATATTTTTACTCAGAGGGATATAAACTTTCAACAGAGATGTTGAGTTGAGTATCTCTAGACTTTTGATTTTGATATTTCTTAAACTCTTAGAAAATGGAATATGGTTACTGATGCATTGATTAGGAAACTACTGAATCAAGACTTAAAATAATCAGTAGAGAAGTGGTCTCTAATGAGTCTGTTCACTAAGATGATCTTGGGAATGGAAGAGGCTAGTGGACATGTGTTCCTAGCTTTGTTAAAGGATGAATCTTCATTTGATGAGAGATTTCAGATTGATGAAGTGCCAGAAATAGATTGACAGTGCTTGAGTAAAATCTTGAATGGTGGGGAGACCTTGGGTGAGTGGTCTTAATCTCCCAGTGGAATTTTTTGTTTTTGAGAAGGTTGGTTATTCTAATTTCTTTGAGGTAGGAGTTGATGGATAGTGGACATCAATGTTGTTGGTCCGTGGACCATAGGAACACCAATATGTAACATGACTTGAGATAATGGTATTGGTGGTCATGGATGAGATGGTCGATTGCAGAAATCATATCATGGTGTCTCACTTGTTAGAAATTTAAAAATAAACACCATATACTTACTTGTTTATTGAAACCTTTTCCCATTCCGGTATGGAAGTAGGATAATGTTTCCATAGAATACATCATTGATTTTCCACATACTCCTAGTGTGAGGGATGAAATTTGTGTGATCATTGATCTAATTATAAAATCATCTTATTTCCACCCTATCAAAGAGATAAGGAAAGTGGAACAGACTGGGCACTTGTATGTCTGAGAGGTTGTGAGACTTTATAGGGTTCCCTCTGCGATTGTTTTTGAAAGGGACAAGAGGTTAACATTTAGGTTTTAGAAATATTTTAAAGAGATTATGGGTTACCAATTGAAATTAAGCATGACATATCATCCACATATAGATGGATAGACTGATCAATCTATCTAGGTTATTAAGGATATGGTCTGAGCATGTGTTTCAGATTTTAGTGGTTCCTGGGAAAAGAATCTATCTCTGGTTAAATTTTCCTATAGAAATATTTATCAAGATTCAATTAAGATGAAACCCTTTGAATCATTGTATGTATGGACTTTTAGATCTCCCTTATGTTAGGTTGAGTTGGGAGACTGATCATTGGTTGGATCGATCCTTGTTTAGGAGATGACAAAAAAGGTGTAGTTGATCCATAGGATGTTGGTCATGACATAGAGTCATAGAAAATACTATGTAGACTGTTGTTATTGGTCACTAGAGTTTGAGTTTAGTGATCATATATTTCTTTGAATTTCACTTCATGTGGGACAACCGTCATTTGGGTAGGAAGGGTAAGTTGACACAAAGTTTTGTTGGAACCTTTAAAATCATTGAATGATTTTGAAAAGTGGAATATCAGTTGAACTTTTCATCCTTATTAACATTGATTCATGACGTGCTTCATGTTTCATAGATAAGAAGGTATCAACGGGACCCTTCCTTGGTGATTGAATGGGAGGATGTTGATCTTGATCCTAACACCATTGTGGTTGAGAAACTGGTTCATATTATGGATCTCTAGGATAAGGTATTGTGAAGTAAAAAAATTCCCCTAGTCCATGTACCATGGCAGTGTAGACATGATAGGCATAAGACATGGGAGTGGGAATCATTAGTGAGGCAGAAATGGCCTTCTCTATTTGTGATTATAGAATTATGACCACTTTTTAGGGATATAAAGATTTTATGGTGTGGAGAACTGTAATGACCTATAGTTTTTGATATTACCTCCTTAAATGTTTAAGAGTTGGTAGTTTGAGTTTTAGGGGTTTTTGAGGTGATCTGAAGTTTTTAGGTTTTTTTTGAAATCTTATAGGGTACTGTGTCATGAAGGGATAAATTGTAGTATAGAGGAGTTCACTTCGGTGTGGATTATTTATCTACAACATAATTTTCTATAGGGGGATTTTAGTTCCACTATAATATTTGGCATGGTTGTGCCATGGTGATGGGGCTTCTATAGAGTGTCATAGAGGGGATTTTTCAGAACAACTTACATATTTGAAATAGCTGTGTCATGGAAGGAAGGATTAAGTGTGAACTTATCCTAAGTAAATAGGATCCAGGTGAAGTTTACATTGTGGTTTTTGGAGGCCATCTGAGTAGGGGTGGCTATAACACGGTCTTCTCCACTGCACTGTAACCCAACCCTTTCCCCCCTCTTATGCACTGTGGTTTGGGAGACTGCTTCATGGTATTGTATTTTATAGTTTGCCTATAAAATCACAAACTTCCTCTGAATTTATTATTATTCCATTTCTCTCTCTTGAAACTTAGGATCCCAAGAGATAACTTTGGAGTCCTTTGAAGATATGTTTGATCAGTTTCAACCTAGGGCTATAGGAGATCAATTCTTGGTGTTTTCTATCTATTCTTGAAGTAGGTGTCTCTATAAAAGGTTCTAATTGTTTAATTACTTGATGTTATTATTAAATTCCATGGTTTATGTTATGAAAAGTATAGATTTTATATCAAGTTTTATTTTCTTTATGAGATTTATGTTTTTAAAGGGGGTTTGATTCAAAAATGGTTTGGTGCACACCGTAGTTTTTTTGAAATGACTTAAAGGTGGTTTTGATTTTGAAATGGGGTTTTAAGAATGGCATTGGCTATGAATATGTTTTATAAATTTTAATCATTATTTTTAAATGTATTTTGAAAAGAATAAAACATTGAGAACCTTGGGTGTGTTGGGAAATGGATATGTCACTTTAGGGTGTGTAACACATCTAGAGGTTTTAATATTGATAGACTATGATAGGTCTCAATATCAGTTGGATTCACTTGATGCATAGATTAGTGTTTTATTTTTTATGTATAGTATGAATTACCATAGTCTAGATCCTAAATATTATTATTTTTTATTTATTATTGGTTTTACACGTGATGGAAGATTTCATGGTTTCTTGCTCACTTGTTTTTTATGGTGTATCCATGCACTACAAAAAAGGAATTGGTTAGCAGTGTTTTATTCATGGTGGTTCTAGTAACCGCTGTGAAATAAATCTGATATATATATATATATAATATAGTGTTGGTTTCATAAAACCACCATGTTTTTTTTCAATTAGTAGTAGTTTAAATTAAACCACTGCTAAACATTTTACAA
The DNA here is from genome assembly GCA_963277665.1 of Viscum album. Classification (NCBI taxonomy): domain Eukaryota; kingdom Viridiplantae; phylum Streptophyta; class Magnoliopsida; order Santalales; family Viscaceae; genus Viscum; species Viscum album. Next base: position 1,471,652,547 of record OY728132.1, on the reverse strand, counting down.
AAACTCTAATCTCTCCCCATCCCCTGCTCCCTCTATGTGACCTCAACCCCTTACCCCCAACTCCCCTGATCTTCTCCTCCTATCTCCCCAAATATGACCCAAAGATCATGACCCCCTTTCCCCCACCCCTCCTCCTCTCCTCTCCCTGACAAAAACCCCTCACCCATGACCCCGAACTCGTGACCTGCGACCCCCACAACTCCCCTCAGACATTGACCCCAGTGACCCTCCCCTCTCTAACCTACTCTCTAGATAGATCACTGGTGATAAGAACCTCCCCTCCAATCTCCCTTACACCGACTCAGTTCCCCTCTTCAGCAGTGACACAGACCCCCCCTCCAAGCTCCTTTTGCTCGGATCAGATCCCCTCCTTAGTGGCAAAGAAGACCCCCTTAAAGGTTTCATTATCCTCACCCTAAATATATTATCGAGTAGTATTATAGTGTATAATACCATCCCACCCCTTGTAATTATAGTGTTATGTATGATAAAATATCTTGAATTTGTATACAATATAATTTATTATAGATAAATTTTTATATCACACTAATATTAAAAAAAATATGGTGTATATTCCCACATTAGGCTTGATCCTTGAAAAAATACTACAAGTTGATATCACTGGTTTATTTTTTTAATGTGGTCTACTATGTTAAGAATTCATAAACCGTTACATACACTATAACTAGGATAGAAGTTCAAATATCAGAAAGAGAAATTAAAAATTGAGTTAAAATATGTAAAAAGAATCACATAGATTCACCCTACCCCTCTTAGAGTGAATAAAATATCTAATGGTCATTTCTTTTTGATTAAATAACATCCTAAGATTTCTCTTACTAATAAATTTTTTTATGAAGGGATAGATACATATATTATTAATAAGTATTATTTTGTTAATTTATATATATAATAATGTTAGTTTTTGTGTATCAAAATATTTGAATTCAATATGTGAATATAGATGATTTTGGGTTCATAAAAAATAAGAATATCTTATATCTAAAGATAAATAGATATGATGATATAGAGTAATGGCACTGTTTTGGTGTATGATGATTTTGGGTTCTTGTATACAACTTCATATAACCATAATTATTTTCTACGTAAATTACTTGGAGAGACTATGATCACTGATTAGTGTCAATAAAGACACAAACATCATTTTATAATCCATATTAAAAGAGTTTAAAAATTTTATTGTTAATTATAACATGGATGAGTTCAAATGGTTTTGTTGAGATGATCATATTCTCATAAATTGTGGATAAAACCCTTTTAAATATGAATCTATCATAAAAAAATAAAAATCAAATACAAATAAAGTAAAATAACTATGTGTACCACAAGTACTCCATGATTTATATCGATAAATTATAGTTGATGATGATCACTAAGAAATGACTCTCTTTATCTTGCCTTTAATTTTTTTATAACGGTCACCAGAATCTACATATACTATATTAGGATTGATAGATCATGAAAATTTGTTTTATCACCCTATCATTGAATATTAATAAGGAAGAGGTACGAAGAGAGAATAATATATTTTTGGTTCTTTAACACTACCAAAAACATATATGGATGATATTATTTATTTTTTATTACTTCATTAAATAACATTTTCTAATAGATACATCTAATTTGTAGTTACCAAAATTTATGGATGTTTTTATATATTAATTTATAAACATTATTATTATTTTATATTTATTATCAATGATTATATGAATTATTATAATTATTAATATTTGAATAATAACCAATATGGAAATATGAATTGCAACATTATATTACATAAACTATATCACATATCTATTGTATGATATGATATAAGACTCTAATAAATACCCTAGGATTCAGTTATGATTATAATGTTGCTTTAGATATATATAATATTAAAATAATATATTAAAATATAATAGTGATTCATACTATATGATTCACCCATTTTATTGAATATTTATCAGTTTCAAACAAGCAATAAAACCCTTTAAATATTATTTATTATACTTCACAATTCCATAGGAATCCATCAAAACACCATTAAAAATGGTATATAAAAAACATTTTGACCAAAAACTTTTCCAATAATTTTAATCAATTTTCTACAAAATAAATTTGTAACAATATGATTCTTAACCATTTTAAATGTAGGAATGTCATGAACAAAAAAAATTTAAGAATCCTAGATGATCACCATCTCATAGCACGCCACCACTACCATCATCTTCTATAGATCCTAGCAATTCTACTGTACCTAAGACTTCTAGTGAGACAACCATTTCCCCTGATGTCATTGGTATCCCACTACCTGATTCACCTCCTGCGATGGATCAGTTCATCACTCCTCCATCTAAGGGATATTAGCGAGTTACTATTATTGGTATGTATGTCATTTTTCAAAAAAACATTATATTTTATTAATTGTTTAAGTAATTTTTCAAATAGATAAAGAAAACCATAAAAGGGATACAAATATGAACATGGTAGATATATGGGACCTGAAGGAATTCAAGATTATCATTCCATTTAATGAGTTCGGGGTGCCTACCAGTGACGTTGTCGGAATCTATAGGCAGATTCTTGGGAAGTTTGATTGCGAGTTTGTGAGATTTCCCATTAATTATAAGGATTAGAGGCATATTCCTATAGCTTGGAAAAATGATGTTTTTGATACTCAAGTAAAGGTAATATTAATTTAATATTCCTTTACAACTAATTTAAAATACATGAGTAAAATTTTGTAATATATTAATAAAGTGTTATATTTTTTTTATTTCTATATGTTTTTTCATTTTGATGGCCCTGACTCTATTTTGTGCCCGTGGACTTTGAAAATTTTGGGTAAGAAATGGAGAGATTTTAAATGGATATTACGGCATGAGTATAATGACACTTCTCTAAGCTCATAAAAAATGTATGAGAAAGTTTATGAAAGTGTTTATTGTGAGAAATAAAATCTCTTTTTCGATATCAATAGAGATGCATCTCATGAGATAATTTCATATTTTATAGTATCTTAATAACATAAACACAATAAAATTATAATTTTTATTGATGTTACTATTTTTTAGGAATTATCTAAAAAAATTATGTGAATTTTGAGAAGAAATTCATTCCTCACATTGTAGGGTCTTAGAGTTTTTCAAGAAAAAGAACAATTTTGGTTTGTATTTTATTCATTATTATTTATATCATTTTACTATAACTAAGGGTTTTTTATAACTTGTTTAATTTTTTTTATAAATTCTAATGAATTAGGTCACTCTGTTGGCTGAACAGAGATGTGGTTTAAAGTGCATAGGAAACCCGATGGCAGTTTTGTAAATTAACCTACCAAAGATGTTAGAGTAAGTACTTTTCATTACCATTTCATATTATTTCACTACTATAAAAATGTAATAATGAAAAATATATTATAAAAAATAACAATCCTTAAACCCAATTAAATGGGTCTAGATACATGGATCAAACGACACCAATTTGGCATCAATTGATATATCTAGCTATCCCCAATTAATTGGGTTTATGGATTGTTTGTTATTATAATAAAATTTTCAATATTATGTTTTATAGTATTGAAATAACAGTAAATAATAATGAAAAATTTATTAATTAGATAACATTATAAATTTTAGATATTTTTAAAAACCATTATTAATATTTTTGTATTAATAGGTTAAAATTTAATAAGTATGGGATGAAAACCCTTCACGCATCATCTTTTTAGAATGATGTAGTTAGAATAGTTTTGGGGAAGGAGTACCCTAGATGTGTATGGGGGATGGGTTCTGGACCTACTCCATAAAATATCTTTGGTAGGGTGATGTCATCCGTTACTGCTACACCCATTGGGGGTTAGAGTAGTTCCATTGACCGAGAATCACAAAGAGAAATTACAAGATTGAAAGAAAAAGTGAAAGAACATGATTGTTATAGGAAAACATAGGATCAGTGGCAATCATAAATGGAAAATGATTTAGTTTTTGTATTTTAGTGGATGACTGACACGATCCTCAAGGAAATTTTTGTCCTTATAGATCATCCCACCAAGGTAAATTCTAAATTCCATAGATCATTCATACATTTAAAAAGAACACATACAACATCCATAATCTATTTAGCTGTAATTTTTGACAACCATCACTAAAAAAATTTATTTTATCTATTTAGAGAAGGTTTCTGATAACCACCACTAAATAATTTAGTAATAGTCATATTAACTCCCCCATGTCATTTTTTGTTGTTTTTTTGTTAAAAAAATTACCTCAAATTGAATAAAAACCCACCATTGGGTACCAAAAAAATAACACATATAAAAACTATTGCTCAAATATAAAAATCATCACTAAATGATTGTTGACCATAAAATACATGATAGTTTTGAAAGTAAAATTCTATTTCTTCAATCAAATTCAATCACCAAAAGATATAAAATAAACAATCTACATTTTAATAAATAATTAAACTAATATTATAAATAGTACTAAATCATTAATTTTATTAATAATATATTAATTATACAATTATAATTTTTAAAAAATATTTAATAATTACAAATGTTATCATAGGAAAACAACCACTTATTTATTTATGAAATGTAGGAATCAACGTGACATCAATATGAGTTACGGTTTTCTTATGATGCCCATAAATACATTTTTAGTGTTTTAAAACACTAAAATGAACACTTAACAATAAAAAAATAAAAAAATATATTGTATTGACATGAAATCATGGGACAAACACCATTGAATTATTTATTACATGTACAAGAAAACAACATGTCTATTCAACATGTGGTGTGCTCTAAATGACTCAATAAGAAATTTTAAAGGATATTAAAATATTAACACATGCGGATGGGGGTCAAAACTAAGAAAAGGAAATAATATTTCCTTGAAATAATGGGACAATTACCTTAGTTTTAATTTTTAAATGTAAGAACCAGTAACAAATCATTCTGAATTACAGTTTTCCTATTATGGATGTACATGTGTTTTTAGTGTTTTAAAACACTAAAACATACATGAAATGATAAAAAACATATAAAAAGACATCATATTGATGCGAAATCAGGGTAACACCACCAATGAGTTATTTTTGATGTGTACGTGCAGTCAAATTTTCAATCCGACATGCGGTGTGGTCATACTTACTCATTATAAACTTTTGAAAGGTACAAAAGCCTTTAAAAACAAGTACCAGGGGGTCAAAACCATGAAAACGATGTCATATTACCCTGAAATCACTGTAAAATGACCTTATATTTAATTGTGAAATGTAGGAATTGATAGTGCGTCATTCTGAATTATAGTTTTCCCATTATGCCTATAAATGCTTTTTTAGTGTTTTAAAACACTAAAACATGTGTAGAACAGTAAAAACCATATAAAATTACCTCATATTGATGTGAAATCATAGGAAAACCACCGATGATTTGTTTTTGATGTGTACACATAGACAACATGTCAATCCTACATGTGGTGTAGTCAAAATTACTCGGTATACACTTATGAAAGGTACAAAATCCTTTAAAAACAAGTGTTGGGGGGTCAAAACCAACCAAACAATGTTAGATCTCCCTAAAATAATAGGAAAATTACTTCATATTTAATTTTAAAATTTAGGAATCGATTTTATGTCATTATGAATTACGGTTTTCCCATTATGTCTATAAACATTTTTTTAGTATTTTAAAACACAAAAATTTGTGTGGAATGGTCAAAACCATAGAAAATGACCTCATATTGACGTGAAATCATGATAAAACAACTTCTAAGTTTCTTTTGACATGTATGTGCAAAAAAATTGTCAATCTGATGTGCATTGTGGTCAGAATTACTCACTTCTAAAAGGTACAAAAGTCTTTAAAAACATGTGTCGGGGGGGAGTCAAAATCAAGAAAAAGATGTCAGTTTTCCCTAAAATCATGGGAAAAGACCATATATTTAATTTTAAAATTTAGGAACTGATGACACGTCATTCTGAATTACGGTTTTCCTATTATGGCTATAAACACGTTTTAGTGTTTTAAAACACTAAAACATGCGTGGAACAATAAAAACCATATCAAATGACCTTATATTGATGTGAAATCATGAGAAACCACTAATGAATTGTTTTTTATGTGTACGTGTAGAAAACACATCAATCTGCCATGCAGTGTGGTCAGAATTACTTGGTATACACTTCTGAAAGGTACATAAGCCTTTAAAAACAAGTGTCAGGGGTCAAAATAAGGAAAATGATGTCAGATTGCTCTGAAATCATGGGAAAAAACTATACATTTAATTTTAAAATTTAAGAATTGACAACATGCCATTCTAAATTATGGTTTTTCCATTATGGTCATAAACACCTTTTTAGTGTTTTAAAACACTAAAACACACATGAAATGGTCAAAACCATAGAAAAAAACCTTGGATTGAAGTGAAATCATGGGAAAACCACTTATGAGTTATTTTTGAAATATAGGATATGTTGTGATATCAAAATCTTTAATTTTTTTATTAAGTAAATTTCAAGTACACAACACGTCGCTTTAAAAGTAAATTAGAATATTTACTCATCCCTTTTCAATTTCAACTATTGAATCTTATCTTAAATAGGTATGTTTATGTTTTCAAAGTGTTTTTCATTATATATTATTTTTTTATGTTAAAATGTATTCTGTTTGATTAAAAAAATAACAGATTTTATATGCAACATTCTAAATATATTCTGCATCTTTTTTCTTTAACATTTCTTTTCTTAAATGTTTTAGTTTTTAATATAAGTGATAGATATCAGTAGAAGGTAGGAGGTTGACCATTCTGATCCAAAAAATTTTTCAGAAGGAAATTGTGAGGGTTCTTAGTTTCTGTGGTATGTTAAAATTTTATCAATTATTCTACTATAATTCTGATTTATTATGTGTCGTTTTAATTTTTATTTACTTTTTTCTTATAGTTGGTGAGATGACATGGTCGGTTTCAATTGATGACATGATGTGGAGGTGGACAGATACAGTAGAGGTTGCAACATAGATATATATTGGGCATTGGTTGTTTTTGGACATAATGTATATGTATATTAGGTTGACTTAGATTGAGGTTATGATGACTGAATGTTTGTTTGTATGATATATGTATGCTGTGTTTATCATATATTAACATTTTAGTTTATTATATGTCATTTTTTTATATTTATAGTTTTTTATATTTTTTTAAAAAAGGAATCTAATTTAATGGAGGTTTTATATAACCGATGCTAAATACATTAAATAAAAAATGTTCATGGGTAGTTACGGTTAACTACCACTCAAAGGAACCGCTGATAATATGTTTTGTGGTGGTTTCTTTTAATTTATTTATATTTCACCCAAATATATTTTTTTAAATTAAAAAAACACCACTAAATAAAAAAATAACCACCTCTAAATTCTTCAAAAATGGCACTTAATAAATTAGCCACTAAATTATAAAAACCGCAGTGAAATGACCAGCGACCATGCAATATATGATGGTTTTAATAACCGCTGCTAAATGATGATATGACGGCTTAAACTGCTGCTAGTTCACAAAAAAACTACTGCTATTTACCTTTTTTTGTAGTAATTGTTGGTTTTGATTATGATTTTAGGGCATCTATTATATACTTATCATATTCCTTATTTATGTGAATATAAAATATTTTCAGGAAAACCAAAGGATGTTTTACAAATGATTTATCTTTTGAAATTTATTTATAAACTAGTTTTGTTTTAAATCTCGAACTAAATTTTTTCATAGAATTAGACTTTGTATAGAATATTTGGTAAAATCCTACCAGGATTTGTGCACACACCCTACTTATAGAATCATGACATGGAATACACTAATCGATGCCCTAAGATGGTTGACCACATGACCTTAGATGCGCCTCCTTGTATGCTAGTGGCTATTGAATAATGGTGAGGGTTTATGACGGTATGGTGGGGAAACTATAACCTTGTGATCATATTGTAGCATAGCAGTATAGAAAAATGATAATAAGTGGAAATAGTATTAAATAAAAAATAGAGAAAAGATAAATCATCTAGATAAATAAACATGTGAAAGATAAATCAATATCAGATAAAAAATGATGATCATTCCATGATACTCTAGAAAACAGAAGTACATGGGATACAAGGGTACAAGAATATACAACAGTCTAAAAAAATACAAAAGACTAAAAATTACCTCCACTAGAATCATAAGCACATTCTCAGTCCTCTTCCATACTCCATCATAATACTGAAAATCAAACATTAAAAGCTGGGTACTTCCATTTGTTGATACCTACAATCATAAAGCCTGATCGGGTGCCCATGGTGGCTCAGATAGGGTGTGAGATAAACTCAGTTGGCCACCACCAATGGTGTCTAGAACCATCCATCCTGCTTATATAAAATGATAAGTGTGTAGATAATAATGTAAGTGAAATAATAAATAAATAAGTAAATCACCTAGGACTGGGATACTTGACCGATACTACCTACTTCATCCAAATCCAAACATCTTGAAACTAAGGTCAACCTATACTAATATATTATGGATGTATTACTAAGCCATAAAAAGTCACATATAAAGTATGGAACGAACTCAAGAATGTTATTTGGATTGGAATATGCATCCTTAGATTTAATTAATTATAATCCAAAGTTCTTGAATAAGAGTAACCCTTATAATTTAATATAAATGGAATCTTGGGCCTATCTAAGGCGATCCATATATAGGAATCTCAAGTATCTTACCAGGGGCACTATAAAATACCCATCACTATAAGAGTCATTCTAAGGTGATCTGTAAGTGGAATCCCAAGTATCACTCTCAACATGGTGTAAAGGCATAACCCTTTGATCCCATCCTTGGTATACTATATAGGGTTCCAAGTATTGCTCGTGGCATGGTATAACCATATTGCACACTGATCCCATATATGGTAATTTCTCCAGTGAACCAATATCACTCATGGGTAGGTATGTTATCCACCCAATGAACTTATCCAAGGTATTATACTAAAATAAACCAAGTATTTATCTTGGCGTATTTACAAATCATTTACAATTCTAATTATAAAACACAATGATCTCGTCAAAGGGTCCTTAAGTTGAGACCCTTGTATCACCCTCAACTTGATGTGAAGTTTTTGTTTTAGCTATCATTAACTCATACCATTTAGCAAATAAATATAATCATAATGGACAACCAATTTTTTTCATGAAGTTCAAGTTATGACATAAGGATTAAGGGCCTAACACATGGCCAACCATTTCCTTATATTTTATTCACATTCCAATTCAATTATTAAAAGGAAATTCACACATCCCAATTAATAAAAATTAATTACAAGGCATTATGACCCTAATACTTAAAATAATACACACCCTTAGGGTGGCTCATGTCGAGGTAATCATCATATGACATTAATTCATGGGTAGCTAGGGCTATAAAAATCATGAGAACAACATTTAATTGAATTAATTAAACATTTAGAAGGTGTAATCAGAGGATTCCACCATGAGACATAAGGTGAAAAATATAAATCATCAATAACTTAGGTAAAAAAGAACTATACCACCTACTGTAAGCTGTTAGTACTCTTCTTGTCCAGTATCGACCCTTGATTTAGATTGGATTGGAAGAAAACAGAGAAATAGAAAAACACCCTGAAAATAGAGAATTTTAGATCCCATCAACATAGTGTATAATATGAAAAGATAAACTAATAAAATAAGTAAATGGATCAAATATCTTACCAGTGTATAACCAAAATGATAGAAAATGACTTGTTTGGATGTAAAATGAAGGATAAGGAGAGAAAACTAGGTTGAGGGGAGGATGATTTATCCTGAGCATCTCCTACTGTGTGAGAGAAAAGAGAGGGGGGGGGTTGAGAAAAATAAGAAAATAATGGCTTACTCCCCTTTAAAAAATATAAGTTACATTATATAGAGTTGAAATAATACTCATCGTGTGTTACTTGGGTTAGGGGTTTGGATAGTTCAATACAAATCTTGAATTTAAAATTCACATTGTAAATTGCATTGATGCCATGTACTTCCCCTACAGCCAACTACAACCCTCCTAATGCCTTCTCAACCTTCGTAAATTTGGGCTTCAAACAATCCCCAGAAACTCCCAAGCTATCACTTGACCTTTGAATATTAAAAAAAATAAAAAACGAGTGGTTTTAAAAGTTAAGAAAAGTATTCAAATCTCTAAGAAAATATGAGACGTTACAACCTACCCTCCTTAAAAAAACTCACCCCCAAGTTACCCTGAGGGTGGTTGATCAAAATTTCTTGAGAAAAGTTCCATCCACTAATCATGTGAATTGAATTATCACTCCCATGTCTCATCCTACACTTGGCCATGCTTCTATAACACCCTTACTAAAGGATCTAACCTACCTAGGAGATTCTTCATGCTCTTATCAATGATACACATGGGATGATCCTCAAAGGAAACATTGGCCTCCATACCAATATCATTAGGGTCAAATAAATGAGACAAGTTGGAATAATAATGAAGAAGCTACGATACATGGGAGATGTGGTGTATGGATCAATACATATGAGGTAATACTAACTGATAGTATTCTAGCCCGACTCTCTATAAGATATCAAAATTCCTGATGTAATGAGGTGATAGATTTCCCTATATCTAGATTGATCTATGTCTCAATCTAGGAGAAACTCATAGAAAGACCCGATGTCACACCTTGATCTCCATAGGCTAGTGAAAAAAATTGGTATAATACTTATACTAAGACTGATATGTGTCCATATTCTTCTAAATTAGCAGTACTTACTCTAAAGTCTCCTGAACGAGATGAGGTCCTAGTAGCACTACCTCACCTGCCTCTAACTAGCATAGGGGTGAGAGACATAGTATACCATAAAGGTCCTCATATGGAGAAATCTGAATCCCTTCATGAAAACTATTATTTTAGGAAAAATCAAAAATATGTATATTATTCTCCCAAGAACCTCCAAAATAAAGGACACATTCCCAAATCATGTCCTCTAACACACGTATCATATGCTCAGACTAGCTGTGGATCTTAAGGTGATATGCCATTATCAAAATTACCTATGAAACCAGTGTCTTATGCAACCATTTCTAGAACCATAGCATAAACCAAGCATCTATGTATGAAAATATAGAATAGGGAACACCATGAAGGTGTACAATTTACCGAATGTAAATCTTCTCAAGGTCGTCAAATGAGAAGGTATCTTGGATAGATAGGAATTGTATGACCTTGGTAAACTTGTTGATGATCACCCATATCACATTGATTCCTTGAGGGTATATTGTAAATAACATCATTAAATCCACAATTATTTCATTCCATTTCCACTTTTGAATCGAAATAGGCTGTATAAGTTTAACAGGTCACTAGTGCTCTACCTTCACCAGCTGACAGGTGGAATACCATGTGATAAAACCTACAATATTCCTCTTCATACCTAGAAACCAATACTAATTATGTATAACTTAGTACATCTTGGTAATCCCAGGGTTTACTTCCCAAATAGAGGCATGATATTCCCACATCAAGTATTCCCACATGCCCACAGGCACCCAAAAACTCCCATGAAAGAGAAAGATTTTATTCTCATAAATAACCCAACCAAGTAGTGGGTCATCACCTAAGACACTCTCCCTTTAGACTAGACCCTCAGGGTTTGAAATCTATCTCATCCTCACCCATTCTAGAAGAGAGGATTTCACTTCTAAATTTGCTAAATAGGCTTCCCATGATATTCCTAAAACTCCATATTAATTTTAGAAAATATATTGATCAACTTATACTCACTATTGGACTCTTGGATGGTATGTGTTTGATTCTTCTAACTTAGTGCATCAGCTACTGGATTTCCCTTTCTAGGTGTATAAGCAAGCTCAAAGTCAAATGACTTTAGGTATTATACTCACCTATACTATCTGACATTCAAGTCATGCTATGTGGAAATGTATTTGATACTTTTGTGGTTCGTGTAAACAATGAACTATTATCCTAATAGATAATGCCTCCAACAACATAAATCACAAACCATGGATACTAGCTCAAGATCGTGCGTAGGGTAATTCTGCTCGTGAGGTCTCAGTTGGTGGTACCCATACACCTCTACCCAATTTATCTTTATGAGAACTGTTCCTAACCCAAATCTTGAAGCATCATAATAAACTATATAACCTATGCTCGAATATATTTGAGTCAGGATCAACACTAAATTCAATATTCCTTTTAAAACTTGAAAGGATGATTCACAGGCTTCATACCATAAAAAATTAACTTCTTTCTTGGACAAACCAGTAAGAGGAGCTTCTAGGCATGAGAAATCCTAAATAAAATCCCTATAATATCTATTCATCCCTAATAAACTATGTACATCAATGACATTCTTGGGATGCTCCTATCAAAGAACTATGTTCACCTTTTATAGGTCAATAGATACTCCTGCCTTTGAGATGATGTGATCCAAGAAGTGAACCTTATCAATACAAAAGTGGCATTTAGTGAGATTAGAATACAATTGGTTATCTCTTAATGCATTTAGTATGATATCAATAATTTTGGATTAGTCATGTTGGGTATGAGAATACACCAATATTTCTTCCACAAAAACTACCAAAAAAGAATCTAGATACGGGTGGAACACACAATTCATCATATCCATGAAGACTGTCAGTGCATTCATGAGGACGAATGAAATAAAAAATCACTCATACAATCCATATCTACTCTAGAAATATATATGTGGTATGTATTTTGGTCTCACCACACCTAATGGTAGCTTTGACTCAAATCAATATTAGATAAAATAGTCTCTCCTCAGAGCTGGTCGATAAGGTCGTTTATACAAGGCAGTGGATATCGGTTATTTACCATAAGTTGATTCAACTGATGATAATCCATGAAAAACCTAAGGGTAACATATGAATTTTTGGTGAAAAGTACAGGATAACCCCGTGATTAAGTGTTTGGTTAGATAAAACTTTTATCTTCCAAATCCTCTAGATGCTTCTTGAGTTCCTGGAGCTCAGGACGTTCCATCCTATAAGTAGGAATGGACACTAGTTCCACTCCAGGAACTAGATAAATGGTAAAATATACTTATCTATCATGAGGTATTAAAAATAATTCATAAAAAAACATCCCTTAAATGTTCCACCATAGGAAGAAACTCTATAATCCACATTCCCTGTTTTGTTCATAAAAAGACTAACCATATGGGATGTCAATTTTCCTAAATCATGAAGATTTAGTCTAGTTTGAATCTTCTGGACATCCCATTCTCTCTTATTCAAATAGTTACTACCCTTGGTTGATGTAAAATTAACCCTCCAATGATAGAGGCTGATATTGGAACGATATGGGATCAACTACTTTATCCTGAGAGTGACATAAAAGTTTGTCATCTTGAATAAAAAAAGATTATAGGGGAAGAGATATCTTCCCACCATAATAGGGAAAAACCTAAATTGGTGTATACTCTCTGATCGCACTCCTAAAGGATTATCTTGGGTCATAAAACAAAAAAATTGATATATTTCTAACCCAAATCTCTAAAAAATTATCATAGATAAAAAGGAATGTGAAGCAACTATATTGAACAAAGAAGAAACTAGAGTAGAGGCTACTAGGATAGTACATCAAACTATAGAAGGCCCCATACTCTGCTCCCCATGAGTAGGTTTCACTTTATAGATATGGATAGAACCACAACCCTGAGATGAAACCTTAATAACCTGAGAAGGTCCACTCTGATGGATTTGTACTTCTGAAGTCTAGATACCTGGACCATTACCACCACCTCATCCTGATCAGTCGGTAGTAGTCCATCTCCCAGCCTGACATGGAGATATTGAACCTATAACTGAAAGAGGTTTTGGTACATATCCATTCTCACTAGGAACTGGAGGGATGATTTGGAAAAAATTCTAAAGGTTCCCCATTTTTCTGCAAGCTTAAAATTACATTAGGTCCCTTATACACCAGGGATTCTTACAACCTATCATACCGCACTGATGACACAATACATGATTAGTGTGTGTCATTTGACTGGCACTATCACCACGAGTATACTCAAAACAATATTTCCTATTGCTAGATGAACTGCCTCCCTCCTCAATATTGAACCACACTAACTCACAAAACCATCTTCCCTTAGGCCCCTCTTAGTGATGAGGCCCTAGTTTACGATCTCTGAAATAGTGGTCAACTTAAAGAAATTAACCTACAATCAGATGGTGTACACAAGACCATCTTAAAATCGCCTCAAAGTCATAAACTCCTCACCAGACAAATATAGCACAAAAAATTGAATCTCATTGAAACAAGATTAATAATCCATCATGGTCATAACACCCTTCTATAGGTTTATAAATTCCCTAGTGTGGTATATTCTCAGCGTCTGAGGAAAAAAGTAGTTCTAAAAGGCTATCTGGAAGTCTTATCAGACCATGTACTGATGAAGATCATCCCAAGTGATGAAATCCCACTAAATTTTAGTTGATTCGTGAATTATATAGGTGGATAGATTGACCCTTTACTCTAGAGGCATCTCTAGATGCTCTAAGATAAATAACATGGATTCTAACCACAACTCAGTAGCCTGAGGACAACTATCCCCTAAAAAGGTGGGATACTACTTCTTTAAAAATTCCCACATCTACTCTACCATAGTAAGGAAAGGTTGTGAAGATACCTATATAAACTACATAAAGTACAAGAAACTCTATCAAAACTATGCATCAACACCTAGTGCAGGAACAATATGTGGCGACTCAAGTGGCACAGTAGGAGGTGATACTGGTGGATCAAGTCCCACAACCTCTAGAGTATATTCATCTACACTCTCCTAACACATAAATAGAGGAAATCATGGAATCATAACTCTAAAATTTCCAAACACATGCCTCAGATAAGATTTATCAACAAGAAGATCACATATAACAGAACAGGATAGGTGCATAGCCTTCTTATAAAAAGGTCACACCTCTCTAACTGCTCCAAATCCAAGTCTAGGTGATAAGAAAGATCATAAGTATTATAATAGAAAAGGAATAATTCCCACTACTAAGGTCATATTAGGGTAATTTTCTCTATCATATATCAAAGTTCCTAGTATATAGAGTGTTAATTGCAAGTTATAGAGAAAAACACCCCTTAAGTTGCAATTGGAAACCCCATTTAACAGTGACCATTTCATTTTAGAATTTAAAATAATTTAAGCTCTTACTCCGTTATATATTAAAAATATTAGAATGGTTGAATTATATGGATCACCATTTCCAATTTATAAAGGCCCATACACTTTATAAATTGAAACATGGTTCCCATTTAATCAAAACCATGAACACATTCTAGCTTATGTAACCAATGGTCCATGACTCAATGTTCCATAATTGAATACTTAAGGTGTCTCCATCAATCTACATAGGAAAAAAACTATTAGGTTAATGAAGGTAATTTAAGTAACCGATTATGTTTCTCATTTACCTAGAAGAAATTTTATAAAATCTCTATATATAACAATCAAGGCACTCATAGAAATCACAAGAATTACAAGAAATGAAAGCAATGAAATTTACCTATATGGCATGGAATAATTCATGACATGTGGGTCTTGAGGTGCCTACAATGATGAATTATAAAGTATATACTTTCCATAAAATTCCAAGGATAATATGGAATCCAAATCAAAATAATAGTAACATCACATATCATGTGTGTTACCCATTGATGAAATTAAAGTAATTGTAATAGGAAAAAATCATAATAGCAATAACCCATCCCAAGAAAATTGGATTTCCCCTATATGTGGGTTAGTTACTCCCAGACACAGGATCATTACCAAAGTATGAAAAATTACCAGTCTCCTTTATAATACCCAAATAGTAATACAATAGGAAAAGAACCTCTGATATCACTTTGTAGTATCCATACCTGGAATCTACTAATCGATGACCCGAGCTGATTGGCCACATGACATTAGGTGCACCTCCTCGTATCCCAGAGGTTCCCAACTATCATAAAGGGTCTATGATGGTATGATGGGGAGACTATACCCTTATGATTAGAGTGTATCATATAAAATGATAAGCATCATAAAAAATAGTAAATAACCAATAGCGGAAAGATAAATCATCTAGATAAATAAACAAGTGGAAGCTAAATCAAAATCAGATACAAAATGATGATCATTCCATGATTCTATAAAAAAAGGAAGTACATGGGATAAAATGGTATAAGAATATACAAAAATAGAAACAAAAATACTAAAGACCAAAAGATACCTCTACTAGCATCCTAAGAATATGCTCAATCCACTTCTCCTATACTCTATCCTAATATGGAAAATCAAACATCAAAAGATGAGTGCTCCCCTATGTTGATACCTACTATCATAAAGTTTGTTTAGGTGCCCATGGTGACCCAAATAGGGTGTGAGATAAACTTAGTAGGCCACCAACAACGGTGTTTAGAAAAATCCAGTCTATGCATATAAAATGAGAAGTGTGAAAATAATAATGAAAGTGAAATAATAAATAAATAAATAAATCACCTCAGACCAAGTTCCTTATGGGATACCTGATCGACACTACCTACTTTGGCCTAAGACAGATATCTCAGAACTAAGGTCAACCTATACAGATACAATATGGGTGTATAACTGAGTTGTAAAAAGTCACGTATCAAGTATGGACTGAACCCAAACATGTTTTTTGGCTTGGCAGACACGTACTTATATTTAATTAATTATCATCCAAAGTTCTTTAATAAGATTCACCCATAGAATTTAATATAAATGGAATACTAGGTCTATCTAAGGCCATCTGTATAGAGGAATCCCAATAATCTCACTAAGAGCACTATAAAATACCAATCATCATAAGAGTCCATCCAAGGAAAACCGTAAGTGGAATCCCAAGTATCATTCTCATCATGGTGTAAAGGCATAACCCTTTGAGACCATCCCTATTATACCACATAGGGGACCACGTATCACTCATGGAATGGTATAACCATATTTCCCACCAAGCTTATCAAAGGTAATTCCCATAGGGAATTGATATCACTCATGGGTAGGTATATCATCTACCCTGTGAGACTGTACAAGGTATTACACTAAAAAAAACCAAATATCACTCTAGGTGTATTTAAAAATTATTTAAGATTCTAATTATAAATCATGATGAGCTCATCCATGGTGTCCTTAAGTCAGAACCCCTGTATCACCCTTGTCTTAATGTAAAGATATGGTTTTAGCTATCATGAAATCATACCATTTAACAAAGAAATATAATCATAATATACAACTCATTTATTTTAGGAAATTCAAACCATGGAATAAGGATTAAGATCCTAACACATGGAGTACCATTTTCTTTTATTCAACACACATTATAATTTAGTTATTACAAGTCAATTTAGACACCCCAATTAATAATAATTAATTATTAGGAATTAGGTAATTAGGACTTAAAGGAATTTAAACCCTTAGGGTGGCCCATATCAAGGTAACAATCCTACAAAATTAATTCATGAGTATCTAGGGATATACTAAGAATGAGAAAAAAATTTAATTTAATTAATTAAACATTTAGAAAGCATTATCATAGGAGTCCTACACACAACACAAGGAATATAATATAAATCATCAATACCTTAGGGAAAAAAGAACTAGACCACCCACCTTAAGCTGGTAGTACTCTCCTCATCTAGTATCGACCCTTGGTTTATCATAGATCAGAAGAAAATAGAGAAACAAAAAAATGACCTAAAAATAAGTTATTTTAGCTTGCACAAAAATAGTGTAGAAGGTGGTGAGAGAAACCAAGAAAAGAAGGTAACATATTGAAGATCTTACTAGTGGATAACCAATATGATAGGTGATGGTTTGATCAGAGGTTGGATGAAGGAGAATGAGAGAAACCTAGGTTGGGGGAAGGATGATATCTCCTGAGCATCTCCTTCCACAGGAAAGAAAAAAAGGAAAAGAGAGAGAAAAATTACAAAATAGGGGGTTATACCCCTTTAAAAACAAATCTACGACATATACATGGTTTGTAAATAATACACATCCTATATTCCTCATGTTATGGGTCTTTCCAGTGCAATACATGTCATGAATTTTAAACTCACATTGTGAATTTAATTCATGACATGAATTGTATTCACACCAGGTATTTCCCCTGCATCTAGCTATAACCCTCTTGATACCTTCTCAACCATTATATCTTTGGGATTCAAACAATTCCTAGACACTCCCAAGACACCACTTGGCCTTCCAACCTTAAAAAAGGGTAAAATGATAAGTTTTTAACGTTAAGAAAAGAATCCACACCTACAAGTAAAATGATAGGTTTTGAACATCTTATAAACTAGTTTTGTTTTAAATCTAGGACCAATGTTTTTCATGGAATTATAATTTTTATATATTATTTGGTGAAATCATTCTAGGATTTGTTATCACACCCTAATTTTCCTTTAGGCATTTGTAGACATGTTTTTGAAGGACCCAAGAAAAAGGAAGGGAATTGGGTAGCTTTTTGACTTATCTTAGTTATCATTGCCTTCATGGAGGTATGGTTTGGTGGTGATAGATGGTCACATGGAGTTTCAGATTTTGGATTATCTTATTTTATTTTCAAGTTTAGCCCTTCGGGCTTGTAGTTGTTTATCTCATGGATGTATTCTCTTTATTTTTATATGTACTATACTAGTTTTCCTCATTATGGTTATTCATGAGATATGTTTGGTTGTTTTGATGACACTCACCACGTGGAAATCAATTTTGAGTGATGTGTTTAATCAACCAAGGATGGTTCATTACAGGGAGTGTTGTAAAAGTGGGTGTCGTAGACCCCACTTAAATGTTAATTTTTGATTACCATATTATGTATACAATGTATAGTTTACAATGAAATCTTACCATAATAGTGTTGATATTTCCACATCAAATATTTATATGGTAATTTACATAGATTATTTTTCATATCAATGGGTTATAGTAGTTCCCATCTATAATATAAACCTCAAGATACTATAAAATTAATATTAAATGTATGTCCTATGATCAAGATATATCATAATGACTGGACATAGATGATATCTAAATATTAGGTGTTGGGAGATCATAAGTATTAAGGATTATTCTCATGAAGTTCACACATGGTGATCTCAAGTAGAGAAGATCACGAGGATTGACTCGCCAATTAGAACACCACATGTTTTGGGTGTCATTGGTAGTTCCTATCTAGGAACACATGTATTGGTCTCAACATTTGTGATCATTATCAATGTGTACTATTCGATCATGTTCTTTGATTTGATATGAAAACTATATCGTTTATGTTGTGTTGATGTAGCTTGTGTTGGGTGTGTCATTGATGGTATGACATTGGTTGGATGTTCAAGAATTTTTTTATGGATTATGAAAGAAAGAGATGTATCAGGCCTAGTTTACCAGGATGGTAGTACCTTTATTTAATACATGAACATGGTGATTAAAGTTAAGTCTATCTATTAAGGTCAATGAATAATAAAATAAGAAAGGATGATGACATGAAGTGTGCATCTTATTTTATGAGATATCATGAGATAAAGATATAATATTACACAAGATGTGTTCATATAATATTTTCATTTCTATGACTATTACTTAAATCCTTATGGGTCTTGATGGGTTTCTATACTATACTCTTGGTCTATGAACAATATTCACTATTATTGATATAAGTCCCTAGAGGGCCACAAAAAAATCATATTTAGAAGCTTGGCCAATTTTAGTGAATTGAAGTTTATAATAGAGTGGTCCCTATGATGGTGTTTGAGTAATGTCCAAGTTTATATGATTATGAATAAATTAAATAAATTCAATATTAGTCAAGTTTAGAATAACATCCATTGAATTTATTTACTTATATATTCAAAAGCTATTCAGTGAATATAATTAAAAATATTTTTTAAATGAATATTAAATATTTAATATTCAAGGATTTGTTTAATATTTATGGGGACTTGATTGAAGTTAATGAATTGGATTTTATTATGTAATACTATTTATGTGTTACAATCATGTGATAAAATATTCACAATATATACAACAAGTTTTTGTGCCGTTTAAAGTGTTTTTATATTTGTTTGATGGGTTAAATTCCACAAGGACCATAATGAAATTTATAGAAATTAAAAACTAATTATATAATCTATTTTACAACCCAAAATGATAGAAATAACGGCTTGCATTAATTCTATATCTTCTCTCCCCTCTCTCTAGTCATATAGAGAGAAAGAGAAGGGAAGATCAAATATTGCTTGATCCAAGTTCAAGGATCATTAGCTTGATATACTATGATTGAGATGATGTTTAAGAGCCTATGATTCTATATTATAGCACTCAAATTTAATATAATAATGATTTACCAAGATTAAATAATGTGAGTGGATGATCTAGATGATTTTGGGTTCAGTTCCTTCGAGCGATGATCACTTACAAAAAGTGAAACATGTTTCTGATCAAAATTGGATGTGGTACGATTTCAATATATATATTTTTAATTCTTTGTTATTAATTAAATTTAACTTTATTAGTGGATGAATCAAGGTTTGGGTATACTAAATTTGATGTTTCGTCACAAATCTAGCCCTGAAAATTGTAATATAATTTTTTTCATGCTTCTATAAACCTGGGGTTTCCTTTAGGTAGAATATGAATATTACATCATAATAATAACATATCTGTATATTTAGGATGCTTATGTTACTATATTTTTGTGGATTGAGAACATATGGGGGGTGGTAGAAGAATAATAAAATTAAATAACATTTAGTTGTGAGTTTACCACTCCCTTTAGGTGTCTCCTATTAGGCTACCCCTTAAGGCTCCTTGGAATGATCTTTAGTGAGTCCAAGAGCACTAGGAAATGGGAAATAATATTGGGAATGGAATTGAGTATAAATTTTTTAAGATCCAAGGATTATAAGTTTTTAGGATAAGTGGTGGTGATGGGTAATATTTACAAGTGGAAAGGAGGGGTGTTTTTGAATATTATACTCATTAGTTTATTATTTTGGATTAATACTACCAATAGTATTGATTCTTATTACTATATATAGTAAATGGTGCATGTGAGTTTGAAATAATTGGTTCTTACATCATCTGTGATTAAAAAATTCATTTATTTATCTTATAATGTCAAATATCACATTTTCCCGTTGTTTACTATTCACAAAAAATGCAACCATTTTAAAAAAATAACAAAAATGAACCCTAAAAAATTTTCAATGTTTATATTAAAAAATTGAAATAAATTTTATGAACATAATTTTATAAAAATGATAAATTTAATATTTAAATAAAATACTCATTTATTTGAAAAATATTAGTTCTAATATTAAGATCAATTTTTTGACCCTTTGAAAAATTAATTACAACCTCATAAAATTATCTTATAATTATAATAAAACTTAATATTAATTTATAATTCCATTTTATGAAAATAAACATTCTTTTAAATCATTATATTTATTATAAAAGTGTAATTAAAATATTTATGTTTTATAAAAATACACACACTTAATTTATCATTTTTAAAACATTTTCTTACTTGTACCATGATATAAATATATCATATTTTCATTTTATAAGATTCATAAATATTGTTTTATAATTACATAGGTTATGATACTATTTTAATAGTCAATTTAATATTCTTAATGTTCATATTACTATTCCAATAGTCAAATTACTTTTCCAATAGTCAGATTATTATTCCAATGGTAAAATATATAATAGAAATATGGGTTCCCTATTTCATATAAATACATCACATTTCATTCATTATTCATTCACTTATATTTTCTTTCAATGTCACATATATTTTCAATTTTAAAACTCATATTAAAGTACTAATATTCTATCTAATTTCTACAATGTTTTTCATGGGTGGGATTATTTAGGGGGATTGAGTAGATCCAGATTTTCCTATTATTGTTATCTTATTTTATATTTTTTTGTAACTCTGTAATACTTTAAATTATTCTGACCATATTTATTTTCTAAATGTGATGTTAAAATTAATATAATATTGTTTTTGGTTTCATCATGTGTCACATGTTCTTTATACTACTTTACTAAATATGACACAAATATATATTCATAAGGGAGATTACATTGATAAATTACAGGTCATTACATTATTCTTCCATTATGAAAATTTTCCTTCTAAATTTCATTTTAAAAAAACTAGGGGAAAAAAATAGGTGAGGGTACTTCTACTTCATTTCTTCCTTTGGTTCCCATGTTTCCTTCTCACACTTATAGTTTTTCTATAGTACTTTGACTAGATGAGTTGTCTTGTTGCATAGAACTTTACCTCTACATTCAAAGATCTTTACAAGATTCTACTCATAAAAGAGATAATTTTCTAGTTGAACCTCCTCTAAATTCAATAGATATGAGGTATTTGGTATGTAATTCCTTAATATGGATTTTTAGAATACGTCATGTACTTGCAACATGATTGGTGGGAGTACTAGTCGATAGTTCACAGCTCTGATGCGATCAAGAATCTTAAAGGGAATGATGTACCTGAGACTTAACTTTACCTTATTCCCAAATCTCATGACTCCATTCCATGGAGATATATGGAGGAACACATTATCTTTAACATCAAAATATATTTCTTATCAATGATTTTATTCATATCTCTTTTGTTGCTGAATGGTCTTGACCTTTTCTACCATTTCCTTGACCATTTCAAGTCCCATTATCTTTCATTCACCAACTTCATCCCATTATGTAGGTGTTCTGGATATCTTCCCATAAAGGTACTCATATAAAGCCATTTTGATACTTTATTGAAATATATTATTGTATGAGAGATCAAAAGGAGGAATATTTTAATCCCATACTCCTTTAAATTCCATTGATAATTCTATTAAAATGTATTTTAGTGTTTCCATAGCCTACTCAGACTGGGAATTGGTTTGGGGGAGATAAGCCGTACTGAAGTTCAACTTAGTGTTTAGAGCATGTTGGAGATTATTCCAAAACTTAGAGGTAAATATCATATCTTGATAGGATACAATCTATAATTATTCTCCTTGAAACCTCACCACTTCTCTGATGCATATCCTTGTAAATTGATTGAGTGATAAGTCCTCTTGAATAGATATTAAATGAGAAGTCTTTATCAGATGATCCACCTCAACCCATATAGAATTATATACTATATATGTCTTTGTAAAACCATTGAAAAATACCATGGTGATGTTTTCCCATTTCTATGTAGGTATCGATAATGGTTACATCATCCCCTTGATTTTTTTCCTCTCCTCCTTAACTTGCTAACATACTGGGCACTTTGATGTATATTTTTTGATATCCTTATTCATATTGTACCACTAATAGTTCTCTCTAAGATCTCAAAACATTTTCATGATCCTTGGGTGGATGTAGAAGGTTGAGCTAAGTGGATCATTCAACAACTCCTTTATCTCAAACTTTGATGGTACTCATAGTCATGACTCAAATCTTATTACTCATTCTTTCTCAATTTTTAACTATGAGAATTTATCTTTTCTTATAGCTTCCAAATTAAATAATATTTCTACATAATATCTTTGGGTATACTTTATCTTCTCTATAAGGCATGGTTGAGAAATCATTTAATAAAGGAACAATAATGTTCCTTCCTTTATGATTCCCATGCCCATCCTTTTCAAGTTTAAGAAGATTGGATCCTTCTCAATTATCATCATTGATAAGGCTATAAAATCCTTAATACATAGAGAATATTCCACTTTATTTTCCTTCCCAAGATTGTAATGGATTGAGTAGTCATAGTCCTCGATCAGATCTAACCATGTACACTGGTGCATATTAATATCATTCTGTGTGAATATATACTTGAGCATTTTATGATCCATATATATTTCACACTTCTACCCATAGAGATAATGAATCCATATTTTCAACATGATGATTACTATATCCAAATTCAGATCATGCATTGGATATTTCTAGTCATACAATTTCAAATTCCTTTATGCATAGGCTATCACTTTATCATTTGGCATTAGTACACAACCTACGCCCATCCTTGAAGCATCACTCTATACCATGAAAATTTCTCCACTTGTGGGTAGTGTAAGTTTTGGTGTAGTGATATTAATCCTTTTCAATTCCTTGAATATCTCTTAATATTCATTGGTCTATAAAAACTTTACTCCCTATTGAATCATATTGTTTATAAAGTTTGAAAAACAAGATAAGTCTCTCAAAAATTGTCAATAATACCCATATAGTCTAAGGAAACTATATATCTCCATTAAAAATACTATATTGGGCCACTCCTCAATTTTCTTTGTCCTACAAGGGTCCTAAAATATCTCTTTACTGATGATAACATTCCCCAAGAATTATATTTACTCCATCCATAACTCACATTCACTATAATTTTCATATAGATTGTACTTTCACAAATACTTTAACACAATATTCAAATACTCCTCATACTCCTCCATGATTTTGGAGCATATCATAATATCATATATAAAAAATTCCACAAATTTCTTGAGGTAACATACAAAGATTCTATTCGTTAATTCTATAAAGATCTATAGTTTATTATTGAGTTCGAAGGGAAACACTACGAACTTATACTATCCATACCTTGTTTGAAATGCATTCTTAGGAATATCTTCCTTCTTCACCTTTAATTGGTGATATCATGAATGAAGGTCCACTTTATAGAAACACCAGGACCCACATAGTTTATTGAACAAGTCATCTATCCATGGAAGGGGATACTTGTTCTTTATCATGTTTTTGTTGATCTCACGATAATCAATGTAGAGGTGAATTAACCCACCTTTCTTCTTAATTAATAGGACCAGCACACCCCATGGTGAAGCACTCAGGTGTATAAAACCCTTGTATAGATTCTATTTTAACTACTTCTTCAGTTCTTCCAACTCAATGGTGGCCATTATATAAGGATTCTTTTATATGGGAATAGATCCTCATATAAGTTTAATCGATAAATCAACCTCTTAGTCATGAGGAAGACTGAACAACTGTTTAGAGAATACATCTGTGTAGTCACTTATAATGGGAATGTATTAAATCATGATTTTATTTTTTGTATCAATCATTTGGGATTAATATTCTTGATCATAAGGTAATAATACCAATTCTTGAGTAAAATATTCCAAATGGGATTCATCCTCCTCCTTACACTTATAAATAATAGAAGGATGAATCAGAATGTGAATAGTGGTATCACTCTCCCAACAGGTGATATTGGCTTTATATAAGGACACTCAATCCATTCCCAATATAGAATCAAACACTACTAAAGGAAGTAAGACAATATTTACTTGGAGATTTGATTCAAAAGCATTGAATGGGGATGATTTATATATTTTGGATGCAATAATTTCTCCATTTTCCATTCTCATAGATATCTCAACCCCCAAGTTTTGAGGTGGTGTTTGAATAGTTATACTAAACTTGAAATATATGAAATAATGTGTATAAATAAAATCACATTGGATATTTAAAGATCATAAATGAATAATTATTACACCATTAAATATTTTAATATGGTTTTGGTCATTTACTATATCCAAAATGAACGTAGGGATGAGAATACTCAAACTAAAAATCATATAAAAAAGAAAACTATTTACATAGAAGGAATAACTTATAAATAACACATATATCATAACATATCTGTCTCTAGGTTTCAATTTAGGTTATTTATGTTAATTTATATATTAATTTTTTAAAATTTACAATCCATTCAAACCTTCATAATGGTTCATAAATATTTTTTGAGTTTTCTAAAGCATATCCCCTAGGAGTGTCAAACTAGGTGTGTAGAAAGGTATCTTTGTCATGAACCTTGTGATTATCGAGTTAATACCCAATGTACCCTTTTTGGGGTTATTACACCTAGGTATAACCATTCTATACCCACATGAAATTATATTATCCATACATGGATGTAATTTCTTGGAAACCACTCACTCTATACTTCACCCAAATTTTAGGATATTTACCCGTACTTAGACTTATCCCTAGGGTTATCACTAAAGTATTCTGGTCTTAATCCCAAAAATAGATAGAAATTTCCTCTAATTCCAACTACAAAAATCCAATCCCTTTTCACACATTATTAAATGATTTTTAATATAAATATCTAGTAAATACAACTAAAGGATCGAGAGGCCTAGTGTCTTTCAAAAACTGGGTTCATAATACATAAAAAAGAAACTAAAGCATAACATATTTATTTTATTCTCTATAAAAAGATCCTAAATCCCTTTTATATCCTAAAAATACATAGTATTAATTGGGGAATACATAAAATAAAGGGTTGATCTATAAATACTAGTAAGGGAATAAACATGGTAATGAAGTGTAACATATGATTCAAAAAGAACAACATGATAATATAAAATTCAAGGATCATGAGTAATCATATGAAGTAATAACATAAATAACATGCAATAATAAGATCCTAGAAGTATATAAATGTGGAAATAATATATAACATGACATAAACATAAGTAAATACTAACTGTCAATACAACATCACATGGTGGATAGAGTCTGATCATGGACTAGGTTCACTTCCTAATCCTATACATATCATCTCACGAGATAAAAAAATTACCCAATGAATTGGAGTTCTATACAGGAACATCCATCATAACATGTATGTGGTAATTTGTTTCACAAAATTAAATCAATCATAAGTCATAAACATAAGAATTACCTATGGAAATAAATAGCACATTGGGAACCTTGGGTGTGTTGAAAAATGGACATGTCACTTTAGGGTGTGTAACACCTATAAAGGTTTTTATATCTACTGAATATGATATGGATCAATATCAATTGGATTCACTTGATTCTTGAATTAGTGTTTCTTTTTTATATCTATTACATATTCTCATAGGCTAGATAAAAAATATTATTCTTTTTTATTTATGCTTGGTTTATGTTGGCAGATTTTATGGTTGCTTACAAATTTTTTTTCTTATGGTGTATCCATGGTTGGTTTTGATTATTATTTTAGGATATCTCTTATGTAATTATCACATTTATTTTTTATGTGAATATAGAATATTTTTAGGAAAACCAAAGGATGTTTTACAAATGATTTCTCTTTTGAAATTGATTTATAAATTATTTTTGTTTTAAATCTAGGACTAATGTTTTTCATGGAATTAGGATTTGTATAGAATATTTGGTGAAATCCTACTGGGATTTATGCTCTCATCCTAGTTATAGAACACCAACCTGGAATTCACTAATTAGTTCCCTAAGCTGGTTGGAAACATGACCTCAGGCATGCCTCCCCATACGCTAGAAGCTACCGACTACCAGTGAGGGTCTATGATGGTATGGTGGGGGGACTATACCCTCATGATAAGAGTGTATCACAATGGTATAAAAAAATTATAATAAGCAGAAATAGTATAAAATAAAAAACATAAGAAAGATAAATCTTCTAGATAAATAAACAAGAAAAAGATAAATCAATATCAGATAAAAAATAATGACCATTCCATGATTCTATATAAAAAGTAAATACATGGGATATAGGGGTAAGAAAATATACAAAAATCTAAACAAAAATAAAAAATACCAAAAGTTTATACCAATAGAATCATGAGGATAGTCTTGGTCCTATACTTCTGTACTCCATAATAATACCAAAAATCAACCATCAGAAGCTGGGTGCTTCCCTTTGTTGATACCTACAGTGATAACATCTTTCGAGGTGCCCATGGTGGCCCATATAGGGTGTGAGATAAACTTATTAGGCCACCATCTATCATGTCTATAACTATCCAGTCTGTGCATATAAAATGAGCAGTGTGAAAATAATAATGTAGGTGAAATAATAAATAAATAAGTAAAACATCTCGGACCGAGTTCCTCATGGGATACCTGAACGACACTACATAATTTATCATAATCCAGATATCTTGGAATTGAGGTCAACCTGTACTATTATATGATGGGTGCATTATTGAGCCATTAAAAGTCATGTATCAAGAATGGATCGAACCCAAGCACATTATTTGTCTTGATGGATACGTAATTATATTTAATTAATTATCATCCAAATTTCTTGAACAATAGGCACCCTTATAATTTAATATAAATGGAATCTTGGGCCTATCCAAGATGATCTATATAGAGGAATCCCAAGTATCACACTAGGAGAAATATAAAATACCTCTCACTATAAGAGTCAATCTAAGGTGATCTTTAAGTGGAATCCCAAGTATCACTCTCATCATGGTGCAATGGAATAACCCTATTATCTTATCATTGTTATACCATATACAGGACCAAGTTTTTCTCATGTCATGGTATATAAATATTTCCAACAGATCCCATCTAAGGTAATTACCATAAGGAACTGGTTTCGCTCTTGGGTAGGTATGCCATCTTCTCGGTGAGCCAGTCCAAGGTATTCTACTAAAACAATCCAAGTATCACTCCTCATGTATTTAAAAATCATTTAAAATTCTAATTATAAAGCACGATGAGCCTGTCCAAGGAATCCTTAAGTTGGTACCATTGTATCACCCTTGACTCGATGTGAAGGTTTGGTTTTAGCTACCATGAACCCATACCATTTAATAAATAAATATAATCATAACGGCCAACTGATTTTGTTCAGGATATTCAAGCTATGAAATAAGGATTAAGGTCCTAACACATGGCCTACCATTTACTTCTATTCAATTCACATGCTAATTAAGTTATTATAAGGAAATTCACACACCATAATTAATAACAATTAATTACAAGGCATTAATATCCTAGTACTTAAAGGAAGGCACAACCTTAGGGTGGCCTATGTCATGGAAATCATCGTACGACATTAATTTGTGGGTATATAGGGATATAAAATGCCTGAGAACAACATTTAATTTAATTAATAAAACATTTATAAGGTGTCACCAGAGGATTCCAGCATGCGACACAAGGCACATAATATAAATCATTAATACCAAAGGGAAAAAAGAACTAGACCACCTACCTTAAGATGTTAGTACTTTCCTCATCCATTATTGACAATTGGTTTGGTATGTACTGCAAGAAAATAGAGAAACATAAAAATTCCATGAAAATAATTCATTTTAGCTCCCATAAAAATAGTGTAGAATATGGAAAGATAAAACAATAAAAGAAGGAAATGGATTAAAGATCTTACTGGTGGAAAACCAACATGATATACAATAACTTTTTTGGAGGTCAGATTAAAGAGAATGGGAGAAAACTAGGTTGAGGGGAGGAGGAGATCTCCCAAGCGGCTCCTGCCCTATGAGAGAAAAAAGAGGACAGGGTTTAGAAAAATAATAAAACAAGGGGTTCCTCCCATTTAAAAATAAAGTTGTGACATATATATAGAGTTTAAAAATACACATCAAGTATTTAATTGAGTTAATTAAACATTTATAAGGTTTCAATTTTGAGTATAACATGAGAGACAAGGTGAAAAATATAAATAATCAATACCATTGGGAGAAAATAACTTTACCACCTACTGTTATCCATTAGTACTCTCCTTATCTAGTTTCAACACTTAGTTTGGTTTGGATTGGAAGAAAATGGAGAAACAAACAAACTTTCTGAAAATATGGCATTTTAGATCCCACAAAAATAGTGTAGAATATGGAAAGAGAAACCAATGAAAGAAGAAAATAGATCAAAGATATTATCAGTGGCTAACCAACATGATAGAAAACTACTCATTTAGAGGTCATATGAAGGAAAATAAGAGAAACCTAGGTAGAGGAGAGGATGATTTCTCCGAAGTGGATCCTATTTTTTGAGAGAAAAAAAGAGGGGAGGGTTGAAAATAATAATAAAATAAGGGGTTCCTCCCCTTAAAAAACAAATATGTGACATATAAATAGAGTTAAAATAATATACATCATGTATTCCTTGAGTCAGGGGTATGTCTAGTTCAATACACATCATGAATTTTAAATTCACACTGTGAATTGCATTCATTCCATTTATTTCCCCTATAGCCAACTACAACCCTCTTACTATATTCTCAACCTTTAGAGATTTGGGATTTAAACAATCCCCCAAAACTCCCAAGCTATCACTTGGTCTTTTAAGCTTAAACAAGGATAAAACGAGAGGTTTTGAAAGTGAAAAATAATATTCAAACCTCTAGGAAAATATGAGATGTTACAACCTACCCTCCTTAAAAAAAACTCATCCCTGAGTTTCCCTAATGGTAGTTGATCAAAATTTCCTGAGAAAAGTTCCAGCCACTAATCACGTGCATCAACTTCTCACTCCCAGGTCTCTTCCTACACTCAACGATGCTTCCATAGAACCCATACTAAAGGAACTGAGCTACCTAGTAGATCCTTAATGCTATGATCAATGATGTTCATGGGATTCTCCTCAAAGGAAACATTGGCCTCGAGCTCAATATCCCCATGTTAAAACCAATGATATAGGTTGGAATAATAATAAATAAGTTGCGATACATGAAAAATGTCATGTCTTTCCTAATACCTTCAAGGTAAGACCAGCTGATAGGATACCAGACCAACTATCTCTAAGATCTTAAAATGACTGATGTAATGAGGTGATAAATTGCCCTATCTCCAGATTCATCTATGTCCCAATCTAGTATAAACTCATATAAAGAACTGATGTTCTGCCTCAAACTCCAGAAGTTGGTGATGATGATTGGTATAATACTTCTACTAAGACTGAGATGTGTCCATATGCTTCTAAATCATCTATAATTACTCTAAAGTCTCATGAATGAGATCATGTCTTAGTAGCACTGCCTTACCCACCTCAAACTAGTACAGGGTTGAACAACACAGTCTACCATAAAGGTCCTTATATGGAGACATCTAAATCATTTCCTAAAAACTATTATTACAGGAAAAATAAAAAAGAGGTATATGCTTCTCCTATGAACCTCCAAAATAAAGGACGCATTTCTGAATAATATCCTCTAATAATCTTATCATACACTTAGGCTGACCATCAATTTGAGGGTGATATTCCATTATCAAAAGAACCTGTGAACCCAGTAACTTATAAAACCCTTTCCAGAACCATAGTGTAAACCAATACTCTATGTATGAAAAGATATAACTAAGAACACCATGAAGGTGTAAAATTCACTGAATTTAAATCTTCTTGAGGTCATCAATTGAGAAGGTCTCTTGGATAGGTAGGAAGTGTACAACCTTGGTAAAAATGTTGACGATCACCCATATCACATTGGTTTCTTAAGGGTATCTTGGAAATACCATCATGAAATCTATAGTGATTCCATTCTATTTTAAATTTTGAATTGACATAGGATTTATAAGTCTAGAAGGTCACCAGTGCTCTACCTTCACCTACTGTCATCAACTGCTACTCACTACAGGCCTCTTGGATGGTCTGTGTCTGATTCTTCCAACTTAGTGCATCAGCTACAACATTTCCCTTTCCGGGTGTATAACCGATCTCAAAGTCAAACGACTTCAGGTATTCTATCACCTACACACTACCTGAGATTCAAGTCACATTTTGTGTAAATGTATTTGATAATTTTTTGGTCTGTTTAAATCAATAACTATTATACTAATAGATAATGAATCCAAAAATGTAAAGCATGAAACATGGATGCTAGCTTGAGGTCATGTGTAGGGTAATTATGCTCATGAGGTCTCAACTGGTGGAACCCAAACACTACTTCCCAATGTATCTTCATAAAAACTGCACCTAAAACAAACCTTGAAACATCATAATAAATTATATAAACTCTACCCAAATATGTTAGATTCATGATTATATCTAAAGTCAATCTTCCTTTTAAAACCTCAAAGGATGATTCATAGGATTCAGACTATAAAAAATTAACTCCTTTCTTGGTCAAACTAGTAAGAGGAGATTATAGGCATGAAAAATCCTAAATAAAATCCATATAATACCCATCAATCCTTAATAAACTATATACATCAAATAAATTCTTAGTATTCTCCTATCAAAGAACTATGATCTCCCCGGGTCAATAGATACTCCTGCCTCTGAGATGATGTGATCTAGGAAGTGAACCTTATCAATACAAAAGTGGCATTTAGTGAGATTAGAATATAGTTTCTTATATATTAGAACATTCAACATGATATAAATATTCTTTTTTAGTCATTTAGGATATAATAATACACTAATATTTCATTCACAAAAACTACAAAAAAATAACCCAGATACGAGTGGAACATACAATTAATCATATCTATGAAGACTACCAGTGCATTCATGTGTCTGAATGACATGAAAAAGAACTCATACAAGAAATATGTACTCTATAAATCTATACATGATATGCCTTATGGTCACACCACACATGATGGTAGCTTGAACTCAAATCAATATTAGATAAAATAGTTTCTACTTGGAGCCAGTCGAAGAGGTCATTTATACAAGGTAGTGGATACCAGTTCTTCACCATAAGTTGATTCAAATGATTATAATACATGAAAATACTGAGGGTACCATCTATTTTTTTGGTGAAAAGGATAGGATAACCCCACGATGAAGTGATAGGTTAGATAAAACTTTTATCTTCCAAATCCTCTAGATGCTTCTTGAGTTCCAGGAGCCTAGTATGTTCCATCCTATAAGGAGGAATGGACACTAGTTCCACTCTAGGAACTAGATCAATGAAAAGATATACCTATATATCATGAGGTATTCCAAATAAGTCATCAGAAAATTCATCCCTGAAATGGTCCACCATAGTAGTAAAATCTATAAGCCACATTCCCTAGTTTATTCATAAAAAGACTAATCATATGGGCTATCACTTTTCCCAAATAATGAAGATCCAGTCTAGTTAAACTCATATGGACATCCCATTCCCCCCATACACTTAGGTAATACCCTTGGTTGATGTCAAATTCACCCTCCTATGACAGTGGTCGATATTGGCATGGTATGGAACCAACTGGTCCATCTTTAGAGTGACGTCAAAACCTGTCATCTTGAGGGGAAAAAGATTCTAGAGGAATAGATATCTATCCACCACAATAAAGAAAACCCTAAATTGGTGTATACCATCTAATCGTACCCCTATAGGATTATCTAAAACCATAAAACTAAAAAAGTGATTTATTTCTAATCGAAATCTATTGATAATTATCATAGATAAGAAGGAATGTGAAGAAACTGTATCAGACAAAGAAGAAACTAGAGTAGAGGCTACTAGGATATTGCATCAAACTGTATAAGGCCCCAAACTCTGATCCTCATGAGTAGGATGCACTTTATAGATATGGATAGAACCACGACCCTGAGATACAACCTTACTAACCTGAGAAGGTCCACTCTGATGGCGTTGTACCACTAAAATCTAGCTACCTCATCCACTACCACCACCTTGGCCTGATCGGTCAGTAGTAGTCCATCTTCCAGCCTGATGTGGAGATATTGAACCTATAACCAAAAGAGGTTTTGGTACAGATACATTCTCACTAGGAATTGGAGGGAAGATTTAGAAAAAATGTTGAAGGTTCCCCATTTTCCCACAATATCATAATTCCATTAGGCCCCTTATACACATGGGCTTCTTATGATATGTCCTACCACACTGATGACACAACACATGATTAGTGTGTGTCATCTAACTTGTGTTTTCACCACAAGAAGACTCAAAAAAAATGTCTCCTGCTGCTCGATGAACTTCCTCTCTACCTCAACATTGAAACACCCCGACTCACACAACCATATTCCCTTAGGCCCCACTCAGTGATAAGGCCCTAGTTCACAATCTCTAAAATGGTGGTCAACTAAAAGAAATTCACCTACAATTGGATGGCGTGCACAATACCATACTTAAACCATCTCATATTCATCAACTCGTCACCATCCAAATCCAAAAAAAAACACCTAAGCTCAGTGAAACAATATGAATAATTCATCATGGTCATAACACCCTTCATTAGGTGTATAAATTCTCTAGTGCGATCTATTCTCAGCATTTGAGAGAAAAAGTATTCATGAAAGGATGTTTGGAAGTCCACTCAGACCATGTCCTAATGGAGATCATCTTGAGTGATGAAATCACACCAAAATTTAGTTGAGTCATGAAGTATATAGGTGTAGTGATTGAACCTCCACTCAACAGGCATCTCTATATGCTCAAAGATAGATAAAATGGATTCTAACCATGACTCAGTATCTTGAGGACAACCATCCCCTAAGAATGTTGGAGGATTCTACTACTAAAATTCCCGCACCAACTCTACCATAGTAGGGGCAGGTCATGAAGCTCCCTGTACATACTGCATGAAGTGAAAGAAACTCTCTCAGAACTATGCATCAACACCTTGTGGAGGAATTATATGAGGGGACTCATGCGACTTCAAATTTTCAGTAGTATTGATGGTGTTCTTATGTTATGGTGGTATGCGATGGCGTGGTGCGTGTTGTTGGTGACGATGAGTTTCTGGCTTACTGGCCTCCGGTGACCCGCTTTTGACCGTCTCTGGCATTCTGGTTTGATACTTAAAGGTGAACGGTGGTCTTTTATGTTACAGTGTTTGACGGTGGCGATGTTTCTCCGGTGACAGGTGTTGTGATCGCGACGACGGTATTGACGGGATGGCAAGACGACGGTGGGTATGGGAGGTGACATGGAGTGACCTTGGAATTTTGGATTCTCAAGGATCAAGGACTCCTTGAATGTTGCGTATCTTTTGAATTTTGAATTTCATTTTTCTGTTGATTCTGTATCCCGCTAATTTTGGTTATCGGGGTTACCGCTCATCCTTAAAGCAGTTTATTTGAAAAAAAATGAATCTTCAGTATGGTCATCACCACTCTCCTAGAACATGACTCGAAGAAATCATGGAAGCATAACTCTAAAATTTACAAACACATGCCTTAGATAAAATTTAGAAATAATAAGGATCACATATAATAAATCAGGATAGGTGCACAACCCTCCTATAAAAGGTCAAACCTCTCTGACTGCTCTAAATCTAGGTCTTGGTGATAAGAAATATCATAAGGATTATAATATATAAGACATACTTCCCACTACTAAGATCATGTTAGGGTCATTTTATCTATCATAATTCAAAGGTCTTGGTATACAGAGTTTCAAATTTAATTTATGGAGAAAAAAACCCCTTAAGTTGCAATTGAAAACCCCATTTAATGTTGACCTTTTCATTTTATAATTTTAAATAATTTAACCTCTTACTCCGTTATATATTAAAACTATTAGAATGGTTGAATTATATGGATCACCATTTACAATTTTTAAAGGCCCATACACTTTATAAATTGAAACATGGTGTCCATTTAATCAAAACCATGAACACATTCCATCCCATAAAACCAATGGTCCATGACTCATTGTGCCATAATTTACTACTTAATGTGTCTCCATCAATCTACACAAGAAAAAATGTTAGGTTGATAAAGGTAATTTAAGTAACCTATTATGTTTCTCATATATCTATAAGAAAATTTATAAAATCTCTATATATAACAATCAAGGCACTAATATAAATCTTAATAATTACAAGAAATGCAAGAAACATAATGTACCTATATGGCATGGTATAATGCATGATATACGGGTCCTGAGGTGCCAAAAATGATTCATTATCAAGTGTATCATTTCCATAAAAGTCCAAGGATAATATTAAATCCAAATCACAATAATAGTAATATCACATATCACGTGTGTCACCCAACAATTAAATACAAGTAATTGTAATAGGAAAAAATCATAATAGAAATAACCCATCCTAAGAAAATTAGATCTCTCCTGTATGTGGGTTAACTACTCCTAAACACAGGCTCATTACTAAAGTCTGACACATTCCTAGTCACCTTTATAATACCCAAATAGTAAGACAATAGTAAAATAATCTTTGATACCACTTTGTAGCATCTTGACCTGGAAGCCACTAATCGGTGACCCGATCTAGTTGGACACATGACCTTAGGTGAACCTCCCCATATTCCAGAGGCTCACAACTAGCATCAAGGGTCTATGATGGTAAAATTGGGAGACTATACCCTCATGATTAGAGTATAGCATAGCAGTTTACAAAAATGATAAGCATAAAAAACAATAGTAAATAATCAATAGTAGAAAATTAAATCATACTGATAAATAAATAGGTGGAAGCTAAATCAATATCAGATAAAAAATAATGATCATGCCATGATCTTATACAAAAATAAAGTACATGGGATACAAGGATACAATAATATACAAAAATAGAAACTAAAAGACTAAAGACCAAAATCTACTTCTACTAGAATCACGAGCATAGGCTCAATCCACTTATCCTATACTCTATCATAATATGGAAAATAAAACATTAGAAGATGTGTTCTACCCTTTGCTGATACCTACTGTCATAAAGTCTATCCGGGTACCCATTGAATTCTTGGTAGGGTGTGAGATAAAATCAATAGGCCACCACCAACACTATCTAGAACTATCCAGTCTATGCATATAAAATGAGAAGTGTGCATATAATAATGAAAGTGAAATAAAAAATAAATAAGTAAATCACATCAAACTAGGTTCCTCATGGGATACCTAATCAAAACTAAATTCTTCTGACTAAGATGAATATCTTAGAAAAAAGTTCAACCTATACAGATATAATATGGTTGTATAACTGAGTCGTCAAAAGTCAAGTATTAAGTATAGACTAAACCCAAACTTGTTGTTTGGATTGGAAGATGCGTCCTTAGATTTAATCAATTAGCATATGAAGTTATTGAATAAGAGGAACCTATAGAATTTAAAATAAATGGAATCCTAGGAATATCCAAGGTGATTTGTATAGAGAAATCTCAATAATCATACTAGGATCACTATAAAATACCCATCACCATAATAATCTGTCCAAGGAAACTAGTATGTGGAATCCCAAGTATCAATCTTTGTATGGTGTAAAGGCATAACCCACTGATCCCATACCTAGTATACTACATAGGGGACCAAGTATCACTCGTGGAATGGTATAACCATATTTACCACCAATCCTATCAAAGTTCTTACCCTAGGGAACTGATATCACTCATGGGTAGGTATATCATTTGCCTGGTGATCCTGTCCAAGGTATTCTACTAAAATAAACCAAGTATCACTCTAGGTGTATTTAAAAATAATTTAAAATTCTAATTATAAATCACAATGATCACATCCAAGGAATCCTTAAGTCGGTACCCTTATATCACCCTCATATTAATGTGAAGATATGGTTTTATCTATCATGAACTCATACCATTTAACAAATAAATATAATCATAATGTAAAAATAATATAGTTTAGGAAATTAAAGCCATGGAATAAGGATTAAGAGTCTCTCACATGGACTACCATTTCCTTCTATTCAACTCACATTCCAATTTAATTATTACAAGTCAATTAACACACCCCAATTAATAACAATTAATTACGAGGAATTAGGTTATTAGTACTTAAAGGAATGCACACCCTTAGGGTGGCCCATGTCAAGGTAATCATCCTAAGACATTAATTAATGGGTATCTAGGTAAATACTAAGCATGAGAACAATATTTAATTGAATTAATTAAATATTTAGAAGGAATCATCAGAGGATTCCAACACATAGCACAAGGAACATAATATAAAGCATTAACACCTTAGGGAAAAAAGAACTAGACCACCCAACTTAATCCAGTAGTACTCTCCTCATCTAGTATTGACCCTTGGTTTAGCCTTGATTGGAAGAAAATGGAGAAACAAACAAACGGCCTAAAAATAGGGAATTTTATCTTGAACCAAAATACTGCAGAATATAGTGAGATAAACCAATAAAATAATGTAAAGTATTGAAGTTATTACAGGTGGATAACCAACATGATAGGTGATGTTTCTATTGGAGGTTGGATAAAGGAGAATGAGAGAAACCTAGGTTGGGGGAAGGAGGATCTCTTCTAAGTGAGTCTTGCTGTTCCAGAGAAAAAATAGGAAAGGGGTGAGAAAAATAAGAAAATATGGGGTTCTACCCCTTTAAAAACAAATCTGCGATGTATACATGGCATGTAAATAATACACATCATGTATTCCTCAGGTTATGGGTCTTTCTAGTGCAATAAATGTTGTGAATTGAAAATTCACATTGTGTATTTAATTCACAACATGAATTGTATTCATGTTAGGTATTTTCCTTGCATCTAACTATAACCCTCCTGCTACTTTCTCAACATTTAGAGCTTCAAGCTTCAAACAATCACCAGAAACTCCTAAGCTACCACTTGGACTTTCAAGCTTAAACAAGGGTAAAATGATAGGTTTTTAATTTTAAGAAAATAATTCATACCTCCAAGTAAAATGATAGGTTTTCAACGTCATATAAACTAGTTTTGTTTTAAATCTAGGACTAATGTTTTTCATGGAATTAGAATTTTTATATATTATTTGGTGAAATCCTACTAGGATTTGTTCCCACATCCCAATTTTTAATTTAGTAATCTGTAGATGTTATTTTGAAGTACTCAATAAAAGGGAAGGGAATTAGACAGATTTCTGACTTCTCTTTGTTATTAGTAGCTTTATGGAGTGATGGTTTGGTGGTGAGAGATGGTCACATGGAGTTTCGACTTTTGGATTATCTTATTTTACTTTTAGGTTTAGCCCTTTGGGATTGTCATTGTTTATTTCATGGATGTGTTATATTTTTTTTCTTTGTCCTCTACTAGTTTTCTCATTATGGTTATTAATGATACATGTTTGGTTGTTTTGATGACACCCACCTTTCATAAATCCATTTTGAGTGATGTGTTTAATCAACCCAGGCTGGTTCGTTATAGGGAGTGTTGTAAAAGTGGGCACCATAGACCCAACTTAAATGGTACTTTTTGGTTACGAAATCATGTATACAATGGATAGTTCATGATTCAATCTTACTATAATAGTGTTGATATTTCCACATCTACTATTTAAATGGTAATTTCCATATCTTATTTTCCGTATCAATAGGTTATAATAGTTACCATCTATAACATGAACATAAAGATACTATGAAATTAATATTAAACATATGTAATCTAATATAGATACATTATAATTACTGGAAATAGATGATGTCTGAATATTAGGTGATGGGGGATCATAAGTATTGATACTTCTTCTCATGAAGTTCACACATGGTGATCACAAGTAGAGGAGATCACGAGGACTGACTCGCCAATTAGAACACCACATGTTTTGGGTGTCATTGGTTTTTCCTATCTAGGAACACATGTATTGGTCTCAACACTTGTGATCATTATAAATTTGTACTATTTGATCGTCTTTTTTGATTCATGATGAAAAATATAAAATTTATGTTGTGGCGATGTAGCTTGTGTTGGGTGTGTCATTGATGGTATGACATTGGTTTAATGTTCAAGAATGTTTTTTGGATTATGAAAGGAAGAGATGTCTTGGTCCTAATTGACCAGGATGGTAGTACCTTTATTAAATCCATATCCATGGTGATTTAAGGTAAGTCTATCTATTAAGGTCAATGAATAATAAATCAAGAAAGGATGATGATAGGAAGTGTGCATCCTATTTTATAAAATATCATGATAAAAAGAGATAATATTACACGACATGTGTTCATAGAAGATTTTCATTGCTATGAACATTCCTTAACTCCTTAGGGGCCTTGATGGGTTGCTAGACTCTTCTCTTGGTCTATGAATAGTATTTACTGCTAGCAAGATAAGGTCCTAGAGGATCATATAAAAAGCATATTAAGAAGCATAACCAATTCTAGTGAATTGAAGTTTAGAATAGAGTGGGCCCCGTGATGGTGACCAGGCAATGCCTGAGTTTATACGATTGCAAAATAAATAAATAAATTCAATATTATTCAATTTTATAATAATATCCATTGAATTTATTTACTTATATATTCACAATATATTCAGTGAATATAATGAAAAATATTTTTCAAATGAATATTAAATATTTAATATTCAAGGATTCTCTTAATATTTTTGGGGAGTTGAGTCAAGTTAATGACTTATATTTTATTATGTAACACTGTTTAGGTGTTACAAGCATGTGATAAAATATCCACGATATCTATAGAAAGTTTTCTGTGTTGTTTAAAGTGTTTTTGCATTCGTCTGATGTGTTAAATTCCATACATACCTTAATGAAATTTATGGAAGCTAAAACCTAAGTATATAAGCACTTTTACAACCCAAAATTAGAGAAATAATTTCTTTAATTAATTCTCTCTCTTCTCCCCCTCTCTCAAGCCATATAGTCAGAAGAGAAGGGAAGATCAAAGATTGATCGATCCAAGTTCAAGGATCATTAACATGATATACCATGATCAAGATGATGTTTAATAGATTCTGATTCTATTTACCAACAATCAAATTTTATATAATTATGATTTATCAAGCCTAAATAATGGGATTAGATGATCTAGATGGTTTTGGGTTCAGTTTCTTCGAGTGGTGATCACTGACGACATGTGAAACATGTTTCAGAACGAAATTGGATGAGGTATGATTTAAATATTTTTTTAATTATTTGTGATTAATTAAATTTCAATTTATTATTGGATGAATCATGGTTGGGGTATACTAGATTTTATGTTTTGACACAAATCTGGCCCTAAAAATTTTAATATACAGATTTTCACACTTCTACAAACCTCAGGTTTCCTTCAGGTAGAATATGAATATTACACTATAATAATAACATATCAATATATTTAGGATAATGATGTTACTATCTTTTGGTGGATGTATAACATATGTGGGGTAGTAGAAGAAGTATAAAATTAAAGAAAGTTTTGTTGTGAGTTTACCACTCCCTTTGGGTGTCTCCTATTAGGATACCCCTTTAGGCTCCTTAAAATGATCTTTAGTGAGACCATGATCACTAGGACATGGGAAATAATATTGGGAAGAGAATTTTGTATAAAATTTTCAATCTCCAAGTCTTATAAGTTATTAGGATAAGGGGTGGTGATGAGTGATATTTATAAGGGGAGGGGAGGGGTGTTTGTGAATATTATATTCATTAGTTTATTATTTTGGATTAAGACTACCAGTAGTATTGATTCTTATGACTATATACAGTAAATGATTCATGTGAGTTTGAACTAATGGGTTCTTACATCATCTATGACTAAAAAATTCACATATTTAGCTTATAATGTCAAATACCATATTTTATTGTATTTTACTATTCACAAAAAATTCAACCATTTTAGAAAAATACAAAAAATGCACCATAACTAATTTTAAACATTTACATTAAAAAAATAAAATCAATTTTATGAACATAATTTTATAAAAATGATAAATTTAATTTTTAAATAAAACCCTCATTTATTTGAAAAATATTTATTCTAATATTATGATCAATTTTATGACCATTTGAAAAATTACTTACAACCTCATAAAATTATATTAGCAATATAATAAAACTTAATATTAATTTATAAATCAATTTTATGAAAATGAAAAATCTTTTAAATCATTATATTTATTATAAAAGTGAAATTAAAACATTTATGTTTTATAAAAATATACACACTTAATTTATCATTTTAAAACATTTTTTTACTTGTACCATGGTATAAATATATCATATTTTCATTTTATAAGATACTTAAATATTATTTTATGCTTACATTGGTGATGATAATATTCTAATGGTCAATTTAATATTCTTAACATTCATATTACTATTTCAATGGTCAAATTACTTTTCCAATAGTCATATTACTATTCCGACGATCAGATTTTTAATGAAAATATGGGTTCCAAATTTCCTATAAATACCCGATATTTCATTAATTATTCATTAACTTATATTTTCTATCAAGGTCATATATATTTTCAATTTAAAAATTCATATTGCAGTACTAATATTCTATCTCATTTCTACCATGTTGTTCATGAGTGGGATTATTCAAGGGAATCAAGTAGATCCAAATTTTCATATTATTGTTATCTTATTTTCTATTTTTTGCACCATTGTAATAATTTAAATTCTTCTAAACATATTAATTTTCTAAATGTGATGTTCAAACTAAAATAATAAAATTTCGTTGGTTTCGTCATGTGTTGAATGTGCTTTATAATACATTACTAAATATGACACAAGTATATATTTAGAAGGGAGATTACATTGATAAAATTTTAGGTCATTACATTATTCCACCATTATGAAAATTTTACCATGATTTTTTTTAAAAAAATTATAGGGTAAAAATAGGTGATGGTAATTATTCTTTATTTCTTCCTCTAGTTCACTTGTTTTCTTCTTATAATTATGGTTTTTCTATAGTACTTTTACTGGATGAGTTGTATTATTGTGTAGAACTTTATCTCTATGGTCAAAGAAATTCACCAGATGCTCCTCATAATAGATATCATTTTATAGTTGAACCACCTCTAAATTAAATACATATGAGGGATTTGTAATGTGCTTCATTAATAGGGATATGTGGAATATATCATGTACTTGAGACACGTTTAGTGGTAGTACTAGTTGATAGTCCACAGCTCTGATGTGATAAACAATATCAAAGGGGTTTATGTACCTGGGACATATCTTTCCCTTCTTCCCAAATCTCATGACTCTACTCTAATGGGATATATTTAGGAACACCTTATCTCCAACCTCAAACTATTGGTCTTGTCGATGATTGTCTGTATAGATCCTATATTTCTAAATGGTCTTGACCTTTTCTACCATCTAATTGAACATTTCAAGTTCCAACAACTTTCATTAACCAAATTCATCCCAGTATACATGTTTTATGCATATATTCCCATAAAGGGCCTCATATGGAGCCATTTTGATTCTTTATTGAAAGATATTATTGTATGAGTACTCAAAAAGAGGAAGATTTTGATCCCATACTCCTTTAACATCCATTGAGAATGCTATTAATATATCTTCTAGTGTTTGGATAGAACACTCAGATTGGACATCAGTTTGGGGGTGATAAGCTATACTAAAGTTCAACTCAGTGTTTAGAGATTGTTGGATATTTTTCCAAAACAAATAGGTAAATATCATATCTTTATAGGATACAATTTATAATGATTCTCCATACAACCTCACCATTTCTCTAATATATATCCCTATAAATTGATCGAGTGAGAAGTCCTCTTGAATAGAGATGAAATGAGAAGTATTTTTAAGATGATCCACCACAACCCATATAGAATTATTTCATCTAGATGTATTTGAAAAACCATTATAAAAGAAGATAGTGATGTTTTCCCATTTATATATAGGTATGTGTATTGGTTACATCATCCCCTTGAATTTTTTTCCTCTCCGCCTTAACTTGTTGACATACTAGGCACTTTTATGTATATTCTGCGATATCCTTATTCATATTGTACCACTAATAGTTCTCTCTGATATCTCAAAACATTTTCATGCTCTTTGGGTTTATGGAGAAGGTTGAGCTAAGTTTATCATTCAAAAACTCATTTATCTCAAACTTTGATGGTATACATAGTCGTGACCCAAATATTACAACTCCATCTTTATCAATTTTGAACTATGATAATTTCTCTTTTCTTATAGCTTCCACCTTCTTTAGTATTTCCACAAAATCTCTTTGGGTATTCTTTATCTTCTATATAAGGTATGGTTGAGAAATCATTTAAGAAAGGAATGATGACGTTCCTTCCATTATGATTCCCATGTCCATCCTTTGCAAGTTTAAGAAGATTGGATCCTTATCAATTCTCACAATTGATAAGGATGTCAATCCTTTATACTTAGAGAATCTTCCACTTTATTTTCCTTCAAAAGACGGAAATGGATTTATTAGTCATAGTCCTTGATCATCTCTAACCATCTACGCTGGCACATATTAAGATCATTCTATGTGAATATATACTTAAGGATTTTATGATCCATATATATTTCACACTTCTACCCATAAAGATAATACTTCTATATTTTTAATGTGATGATCACTATATACAAATCCAGATCATGCATTGGATATTTCTAGTCATACAATTTCAAATTCCTTGATGCATAGGCTATCACTTTATCATTTGGCATTAGTACACAACCTACGCCCATCCTTGAAGCATCACTCTATACCATGAAAAGTTCCCCAATTATGGGTAGTGTAATTTATAGTGTAGTGATATAAATACTTTTTAATTCTATGAATATCTCTTCATATTCATTGGTCCAGAAAAAATTTACTCCCTTATGACTCATATTGGTGAACAA
This sequence comes from Viscum album, assembly GCA_963277665.1. Lineage (NCBI taxonomy): Eukaryota > Viridiplantae > Streptophyta > Magnoliopsida > Santalales > Viscaceae > Viscum > Viscum album. The sequence goes on along the minus strand of OY728132.1, from coordinate 1,471,608,229 downwards.
GTTTTAAAAATGAGATAATTTTCTCACAAATTATTGATAATATCGAGATAGTCCAAGGAAACTACATATCTCCATTAAAAATACTAGTTTGGGCCACTCCTCAATTTTATTCATCTTAGAAGGTTCCAAAAATATCCCTTTATTGGTGATAACATACCCCAAGAATGATATTTCCTCCATCCACAACTCACATTCACTCTAATTTTCGTATAGATTTTCATTTTGCACAGAATTTAACACAATATTCAAATACTCTTGATTCTACTCCATGATTTTGGAGTGTACCATAATATCATCTATAAATACTACCAAAAATTTCTTGAGGTAATATCCAAAGACTCTATTCATTAAGTCCATAAATATTTCTGGAGTATTATTGAGTTCTAAGGGCATCACTATGAACTCATACTATCCATACCTTGTTTGAAAGGCATTCATAGGAATATCTTTCTTATTTACCTTTAATTGGTTATATCCTAAATAAAGGCCCACATTATAGAAACACTAGGACCCACATAGTTGATCAAACAAGTAATCTATCCATGGTAGGGGATACTTGTTCTTTATCATATTTTTGTTGATCTCATGATAATCAATGTAGAGGCACATTAACCCATCCTCATTCTTAATAAAGAGGACCAATACACCCCATGGTGAAGCACTCAGGTGTAAAAAACCCTTTTCTAGATTTTATTACAACTAATTATTCAATTTTCCCATCTCAATAGTGTCCATTCTCTAAGGTGTCTTTGATATGGGAATGTATCCTCATATAAGTTCAATCTAGAACTCAACCTCTTAGTTAGGAGGAAGACTAGAAACCTATTTAGGGAATACATCTGTGTAGTCCCTTACAATGGGAATGTATTCAATCGTGATTTTATCCTTTGTATAAATCATTTGGGCTTGATATTCTTTATCATAAGGTAATAATGTAACACCCCAAGATTTTACGAAAAATATTCTTTTTAATTTCATTAATGTCTTGTGTTGTATGCTACACCAAAAGGAGCTTGCACAACACGCATCCCTGACTTGGATTGCATTACACGCAAGCACGACCTTCCACGATAGCGTGTGTTGTATGCAATACCAAGTTTTGCTAAACAACGATATGCTATTAAAATATTATTAAAACTAGCCGTTATGAATAGTAATAACCAATTTTTGAAATTTTGTAAATTTTGTTTTCAAAATGGACTTCATTTTTGGATTCGGAATATCAAAATTAGCTTAGGGAGAAATTTTGGTACTTTTCGGATAACTTTCATATTCTGATGAATAGTGAAAATTACTAAATTTTAATTAAAAACAACTTTTTAATCGAAATAATTAATAGTGATAAATTATTAATTTTAGTGGTTTTAAAGTATATTTAAAATATATTTTTACAATTTAATACAATGTTGGTCATTGGATGTAATTTCACATTTAAACCAGACATAAACAAGTGTCAATCTTTTGATAGTTATTATCTCTTAAGAACACGCTATTTGTGTTGATGACGGGAATTAATTTTTAAATTAATTAATGCAACTGATATGTTTTGAATTTTGTAAAATAGACATCATTTTTTAGTTCATAATATTAAATATAGCTTAGGCCTAATTTTTGGTATTTTTCTGGAAACTTTCATTTTTTGATGAATAGTGAAACCACTAAGTGGTAGTTAAAAAAAATGAATTTTTCATAAAACTTAATTTTACCGCTTCTGTGAGTGGAATTTCAAAAATCTGAGAGACATGGTTGATGTCAGTAAGTAAAATGTGGTTCAATGAGATGAAAATAATTTTTGGTGAATAGTAACTTTTTACTTTTTTTTTACCACGGTTAAAAGTAAATAGGGTAATTAAGGGTAAAAATGATATTATTATTACCCTAACACATGTCCTAATTCTATTGGATAAGATTAATTCGACCAAAAAAAACCTTAGGAATAAAATATGACCATTTAGGCCCACTTGGATTAGATTAGGACATTTATTATTATTTAATTCAAAGAAGAGTTAAAAGAGTTAAAATCAAAGTTTATTTACTAAAACATTTTTAATATAGGGTTATACATAAGATAAATTCGATTATAAATATTCATTATAAATCTAATAATCTTTCCTACATAATAATATTTTATTTATAATTTTTATAAATTAAATAAATTTATTTATTTATGACACAATGATGATGTAGTAATTACCATAATAGTAAAAAATTAGAATAATTGATATTATAAATACCCAAATAAATATAATTTCAGACTTTTTATGAATTAAAATAATTTTATAGGTTAATATGGCATGTTAGGATTGATTTAATTAACTTTGGTCGAAGTAATCATTCTGTTATGAGTTTCACAAAAATCAACTATTGAATAGCGTCAAAATTGACATAAAATAATTTTTAAAACAAATATTATATTATTTATTGTTATTTTATTCCTAAAAATCTAAGGTTCGGCCAATATACTTATATAATGATAGTTTTATCATTAATGGACCACTTGGGGGTCTCTTGGATGTATATGGTAAGTTTATTAACTATATAATATAAAAATACAAAGTGTCATGGTAAATGTCAATCTAATTAACTAAGAGTTAAAACTAAAAGATAAGGTTAGTATAATGACCTAAACTTGTCTAAATTCTATTGGATGAGAGGATTTCGACCCATCCCCACCTTATCTTCTAAATAAATCAATTTGGAGCTATTTAAAACCGAATTTGGCTTTATAATAAAATAATATTTTTAGTTATTCCAAAGGTGCCCCTCTCCTCCCTTATAAAAGGGCACCTCCTCCCCCTCTTCCTCACACCACTTTGAGCCTTCAAGCTCAGCCAAACCCTGACCATTTCACTTCCCCACTTCCCTAGAAACATCCTAGAGGTCCTGGTCTTCTTAAAAGACCAATTTTAGTGCCCTAAGAAGAGGACTCAAAGAGCCGCTTCAAAGAAGAGGTAATGTCCGTTACCGATTCTTTCAACTTTATTTCTTCTTCCACTTCTTCTTCTTAGGTTGTTTAATTATGAAGTAATAAAATCAGTATCACTCAAATACTGATATGTTATTATAAGTATGAAACAACCCTATTTCACCATCTATCCATCCTACGGAAAACGAAATCACCGCGCGTGCGTACGTACGGAATACCGTCTCCACGCCGTGGTGTAATCTATTTTCCACCACCACCTTACTTGGATGGGTATAATGGTGTAAATAATAACTATATATGATTATTTTAAAGTGATATTGATTCTTAAATAGTATACATACACTCCAATACAGTCCCACGATCATGAGAACGATATCATCGCTCGTGCGTACGTACGGACTACCGTCTCCACGACGCGATGAGATTCATTCTCCACGTTAACCATTCATGAATGATTCTAAAGTATATATAATAAGTAATTATTAAATATATGACATAATAATGATACTGGATTTATGTGTATATATATGTATGTCATCTACTTAATTCCATTCAACTCAATAAGGAAACGAAAACAGCGTTCATGCGTACGTACGGCCTACCGTCTCCATGAATGGTGTATTTCTTTCCATTTACTAATTTATTATATATATGTATATTCTGAATATATATTATATATAAATCATGTTTTATATTCTGGAATTAATTAATCATGATCTAAGTAATCATATGAATAATTACAAGTCAAAACACGGACGACAAATGAAACAATTTTACACAAAACGCTCTTTAACATGGAATTTACAAAAGAATGGGTAATATAAAGTAATAAGTGAACCATCTATGATATAATAACAATGAGTATGATTCTGGAATAAGTCAATGACATTATTTAAATCACTATACAGGAGGTTCAGACACTTACGAAGCAAATCAGACCTAAGGTAAGGGAAAATATCACAATCTCATTTTATCCGAGATTGTTTATACTTTGGTATTTACTGGGGTGTATTTTATCATCCACATCCATGTTTCTTCAATATGTAATATTTATATCCTTATACAATAGTTTATATCAAATTTTACCCTTCGGTGAGTTTTTAGTAAAAGACATGAAAGGAATCTTTTGTCGTTTTTCGTACGAGGTACTTTTTGACTTTTCCAACAAAAGTACAAGAAGAATGTTTTCTTTTAACTTATACGACATGAATGGATTTTTAAAACATTATTTCCAAGAAGCTTACCTTACAAGTTTTCAAGTTTATTTTTAATCAAATTCTTTTAGTTTATAATTGTATGACATGTTAAGAAAGGAAAAGGGTTTTTGAAGTAGAAAGGATATTTTCCTCAAGAATGAAGTTCAAGTGTTTTATCAAAATTATTTTCCATATAAGATAATAAAGGGTTCTGTTTCTATCCCTATTATTACATTGATTTGATTATGTTGTGATGGAATTATTTTTATGAATTCCTTTATCTTATATGAATTTTTTTATGATGTCATGATGTTTAAGATTCCCATTTTTATTACATGGGTTATGCAATGATGTATGATTTACGATTTTGTGGCACACATAAGAATGGTTTCATTATGAGATGGGTGGGACCTATATCTCCCTCCAATGCATTGGGTAAAGATTTTATATCTCATGCGATAGACATGGCTGAAACGGTAGGTTAAACCGGTTCAGTAAAACCGGACTGAAACGAGGAGTGAACTCGGTTCAGAAATGGACTTTGTCCACTAAGATAGTCTTGGAAATGAGTCTTGACTAATAAGAAATTATTCTCTATGATTATGTGTGCATGCCACAAAGTTTCATGTTTTATGTTATGATTATTGGGATTACATTTCACTACCATGATTTATCCCATGTTATGAAATTATGATCTCTTTTGCAGGGTAAGATTTCCAAATTGTTATGTTCTTATGAATATGATGTGATTGATATTTCTTTTGTTTACCCTTACTGAGTATTTGAGCTCACACTTTTATGTTTTCTTTTCCCCAGGATATAAATAAAGGTTTTAGTTAAGGAAACAAAAAGTGAAAGATCTTTATGGGAGATTTTGAAGATCTTTCACAACGATTAGAAGATTACGTTCCAAGTTTCCAAAGACACTAAACTATTACGGTCCTTATGTGTCTGTTTTTGTTATGTATTAAGTATTCTGCAAAAGTAATGTAATGTCCATGTACGTTAAGCTTCGGGTCTCTACATTTGGTATCAGAGGAAAGGTTTAGTCAACCTTTGGAAACTAGGATGCGAAAACGTTAGTGAGATCCCTAGAGATATTTCTAAGGTATGTCTGGGGATGTCCCTAAGGATAAGTATACGTATAGGATATAGTCCTAGAACTATGGTAATGATCTTAGAATTTAACCTAAGATGTTAGATATTGAAGGTACTCCCCCTTTATTATATTTTTTTCCCTAGCGTGATTTTTACCTCTCACACTATTCTTTTTGGGTTTTAGACGATGGCTGGAACCCGAAGGAACCATGTTGATCAATGTAATGGACAATGCAATGATTGTCCTCCTGAACAAACAAATGTTATGGGAGATGGAGTGCAAAATCTTATTGCTATACTTACACAAGCTATGAATCATTCTGGACTTCCAAATGAGCAGAGAAGGGAACAATATTCTATTGAGTCATTCATGAGGTAACGTCCACCTTCTTTCAGTGGGTCTTCTGATCCAATTGTTGCTGAACAATGGATCAGTACTACTGAAAAGATATTTTCAGTTCTTCAATGTTCTGAACATGATAAAGTCATCTTAGCAGTATATCGTTTGGAAGGTGAAGCTGATCAATGGTGGAATCTTATCAAGAATACAAGGCCAAGAGATGAAATTGAGTCCATGGAATGGGACGAGTTCAAGAACTTATTTTTAAATAAGTACTTCCCTCATATTCTTCGAACAAAGATGGAGAAGGAGTTTCTTGAACTAAAGCAAAAGGATGATGAATCTATTGGTATATACGAAGCGATTTTTACAAGGCTTGCCAGGTATGCATATGGATTTATCATCCAACCTGAAAGTAAAGTTGATCGATTCTTCAGTGGCTTAAAACCAAATATTAGAAGGGAATTAGATATAAGAGACTTCAGTAGATATGAAGAAATTTTGCGTTGTGCTATCAAGGTAGAAATGGAAGTTGGTGTTACTTATCCATCTCATAGTTTTGACAAGAAACGAAAGATGGAGTTCAAGGAGAAATCTCAGAATAATGGTGGAAAGAAGATGAATGTTTCCCTATGCTCAAAGTGTGGAAAGAAGCATGGTGGAGATTGTCTTAAAGGGACAAGTAAATGTTTCAAATGTGGAAAGGAAGGTCATCGGGCATTTGAATTCCGCAATGATGGGAAGAAGATGTCTACTGATGCAAACAAAGGAAGGGATACACAGAATGAACCTACTACACTTCAATGCTTCAAGTGAAAGTAAATGGGGCATTATGCTAATAAATGCCCTAATCCAAGGGTTAGTGATGATCGACATGAGCAACCACTTAAGGCAAAGGACAAAGGTAAGTCACATGCAATCACTATTGGTGATGTTGAATATGACAACAATGTGGTGGAATGATTAAGTGTTTATGTAATGGGATTCCAAAATAATGTTGTATATAGTATCATGGAATATTGGAATATTTATGTATTGGTATATTGTGGTTTTTAATGGTACCGGTAACCATGGATTGTGATTGAGATATTTTTGGAAAAAAAGATGATATGCGTATAATGAAAGGAAAACGAGAAAATGAAATGTTTGACCGTATTCATGAGCTCATGACTGATATAAGGAGAAGGTTATATCATGGTTTGAGTATATAGAATTTTTGGATTTTGGTATGTGGAAAGAGTTAACTTTTGACTACATTCACGTTTTCACTAAGGTTCAATGGGTATTCATTCTTCAAGAGAATACATGATTAAGGTATTCACATGTTTGTAATTTGACCAACAAGACATATCTTATGATATATGGGGATCAACGATGGTATTAAATATCTGGTAATCATTTTCACTATATTATGATAGTGGACTATAGTATTATGGATAAGCCTAAAAATTGGAATGGATTATGTTGGACATAAGTTAGTATTGTTTAAGGATAGAATTTTTTTCGATATTATTGATGGGATGTTATAGTAATATAGTTTTAGAAAAAGGACAACCTGTAGGATGGGCGACAACCCATCACGTCAGACAAGGCTGTGGGAATCGAACCCACAACCGAAATGAGACTAGCCTTTATCGCCTACCACTGGCCTACAGGAAGTCCCTGGTTAGTAGAAACTAGTTTTATTTTATTAAGCGGTATGATATATGAAGTATAAGTTCATTTTTGGAACCATATACGATTAATCTAACCATAAGATGGACTTATAAATTTTGCTAACCTTTTGTTTGAAAGAGATGGAATGACCCATCATTCTATCACATGATCTGCTAACACATCACGAATAACAAATTCAACTTCATTTCTTTAAGGGATGAAGTGGAAATTGTTCAATTCATGAACAACAATGAGATTTTACCAAAATCATGTAAGTATTTCTTTTAATTCATCAACTTTAGGGAAATGATCTTGAAAACCAAAAATGTTGTCCTAGTTCCCTTATATCCGATGAATCAGATGGTACCTTAGATCATCACAAATCTATAGCTTTGTGATTGTTGGATTTTTCATAGCCATGTTCTCTACCACTCTCCATCAGAACCTGATGGTTAGATTTTTCTTCCATATCCATATTTTCACCTATGTTCTCTTACGTGGAAACCCAGTGATGAGTTAATTTGGGTAACCGTTAAATTTCATACTTTAGTTTTTAAAAACCATGATTTGGTATTCCTTTTTACGATTTGGGTTTCTATTAAAGATACTTTCTAGTAGTAAACCATTTATAACCCCGATGAATTTTGAGGGCAAAATTCATTTTAAGGGGGGTAGAATGTAACACCCCAAGATTTTACGAAAAATATTCTTTTTAATTTCATTAATGTCTTGTGTTGTATGCTACACCAAAAGGAGCTTGCACAACACGCATCCCTGACTTGGCTTTCATTACACGCAAGTGCGACCTTCCACGATAGCATTTGTTGTACGCAATACCAAGTTTTGATAAACAACGATATGCTATTAAAATATCATTAAAACTAGCTGTTATGAATAGTAATAACAACTTTTTGAAATTTTGTAATTTTTTTTTTCAAAATGGACTTCATTTTTGGATTCGGAATATCGAAATTAGCTTAGGGAGAAATTTTGGTACTTTTCGGATAACTTTCATATTCTGATGAATAGTGAAAATTACTAAATTTTAATTAAAAACAACTTTTTTAATCGAAATAATTAATAGTGATAAATTATTAATTTTAGTGGTTTTAAAGTGTATTTAGAATATATTTTTACAATTTAATACAATGTTGGTCATTGGATGTAATTTCACATTTAAACCAGACATAAACAAGTGTCAATCTTTTGATAGTTATTATCTCTTAAGAACATGCTATTTGTGTTGACGAAGGGAATTAATTTTTAAATTAATTAATGCAACTGATATGTTTTGAATTTGGTAAAATAGACACCATTTTTGAGTTCATAATATCAAATATAGCTTAGGCCTAATTTTTGGTATTTTTCTGGAAACTTTCATTTTTTGATGAATAGTGAAACCACTAAGTGGTAGTTAAAAAAAATGAATTTTTCATAAAAATTAATTTTACCACTTTTGTGAGTGGAATTTCAAAAATCCGAGAGACACGGTTGATGTCAGTAAGTAAAATTTGGTTCAATGAGATGAAAATATTTTTTGGTGAATAATAACTTTTTACTTTTTTTTACCACGGTTAAAAGTAAATAGGGTAATTAAGGGTAAAAATGATATTATTATTACCCTAACACATGTCCTAATTCTATTGGATAAGATTAATTCGACCAAAAACAACCTTAGGAATAAAATATGACCATTTAGGCCCACTTGGATTAGATTAGGACATTTATTATTATTTAATTCAAAGAAGAGTTAAACGAGTTAAAATCAAAGTTTATTTACGAAAACATTTTTTAATATAGGGTTATACATAAGATAAATTAGATTGTAAATATTAATTAGAAAGCTAATAATATTTACTACATAATTATATTTTATTTATAATTTTTATACATTAAATAAATTAATTTATTTATGACACAATGATGATGCAGTAATTACCATAATAGTGAAAAATTAGAATAATTGATATTATAAATACCCAAATAAATATGATTTCAGACTTTTTATGAATTAAAATAATTTTCTAGGTTAATATGGCATGTTAGGATTGGTTTAATTAACTTTTGTAGAAGTAATCATTCTGTTATGAGTTTCACAAAAATCAACTATTGAATAGTGTCAAAATTGACATAAAATAATTTTTTAAAAAAATATTATATTATTGATTGTTATTTTATTCCTAAAAATCTAAGGCTCGTCCAAGATACTTATATAATGATAGTTGTATCATTAATGGACTACTTGGGGGTCTCTTGGATGTATATGGTAAGTTTATTAACTATATAATATAAAAATACAAAGTGTCATGGTAAATGTCAATCTAATTAACTAAGAGTTAAAACTAAAAGATAAGGTTATTATAATGACCTAAACATGTCTAAATTATATTGGATGAGAGTATTTTGACCCATCCCCACCTTATCTTCGAAATAAATCAATTTGGAGCTATTTAAAACCGAATTTGGCTTTATAATAAAATAATATTTTTAGTTATTCCAAAGGTGCCCCTCTCCTCTCTTATAAAAGGGCACCTCCTCCCCCTCTTCCTCACACCACTTTGAGCCTGCAAGATCGGCCAAAACCTGCCCATTTCACTTCCCCACTTCCCTAGAAACATCCTAGAGGTCCTCGTCTTCTTCAAAGACCAATTTTAGTTCCCTAAGAAGAGGACTCAAAGAGCCGCTTCAAAGAAGAGGTAATGTCTGTTACCGATTCTTTCAACTTTATTTCTTCTTCCACTTATTATTCTTAGGTTGTTTCATTATGAAGTAATAACATCAGTATCACTCATATACTGATATTTTATTATAAGTATGAAACAACCCTATTTCACCATCTATCCATCCTACGGAAAACGAAATCACCGCGCGTGCGTACGTACGGAATACCGTCTCCACGCCGTGGTGTAATCTATTTTCCACCACCACCTTACTTGGATGGGAATAATGGTGTAAATAATAACTATATATTATTATTTTAAAGTTATATTGATTCTTAAATAGTATACATACACTCCAATACAGTCCCACGATCATGAGAACGATATCATCGCTCGTGCGTACGTACGGACTACCGTCTCCACGACGCGATGAGATTCATTCTCCACGTTAACCATTCATGAATGATTATAAAGTATATATAATAAGTAATCATGAAATATATTAAATAATAATGATACTGGATTTATGTGTATATATATGTATTTCATCTACTTAATTCCATTCAACTCAATAAGGAAACGAAAACAGCGTTCATGCGTACGTACGACCTACCGTCTCCATGAACGGTGTATTTCTTTCCACTTACTAATTTATTATATATATGTATATTATGAATATATATTATATATAAATCATGTTTTATATTCTGGAATTAATTAATCATGATCTAAGTAATCATATGAATAATTACAAGTCAAAACACGGACGACAAATGAACCAATTTTACCGAAAACGCTCTTTAACATGGAATTTACAAAAGAACAGGTAATATAAAGTCATAAGTGAACCATATATGATATCATAACAATGAGTATGATTCTGGAATAAGTCAATGACATTATTTAAATCATTATACAGGAGGTTCAGACACTTACGAAGCAAATCAGACCTAAGGTAAGGGAAAATATCACACTCTCATTTTATCCGATATTGTTTATACTTTGATATTTACTGGGGTGTATTTTATCATCCACATACATGTTTCTTCAATATTTAATATTTATATCCTTATACAATAGTTTATATCAAATTTTACCCTTCGGTGAGTTTTTAGTAAAAGACATGAAAGGAATCTTTTGTCCTTTTTTCGTACGAGGTACTTTTTGACTTTTCCAACAAAAGTACGAGAAGAATGTTTTCTTTTAACTTATACAACATGAATGGATTTTTAAAACATTATTTACAAGAAGATTACCTTAAAAGTTTTCAAGTTTATTTTTAATCAACTTCTTTTAGTTTAGAATTGTATGACATGTTAAGAAAGGAAAAATATTTTTGAAGTAGAAAGGATATTTTCCTCAAGAATGGAGTTCAAGTGTTTTATCAAAATTATTTTCCATCTAAGATAATAAAGGGTTCTGTTTATATCCCTATTATTACATTGATTTTATTATGTTGTGATGGAATTATTTTTATGAATTCCTTTATCTTATATGAATTGTTTTATGATGTCATGATGTTTAAGATTCCCATTTTTATTACATGGGTTATGCAATGATGTATGATTTACGATTTTGTGGCACACATAAGAATGGTTTCATTATGAGATGGGTGGGACCTATATCTCCCTCCAATGCATTGGGTAAAGATTTTATATCTCATGAGATAGACATGGATGGAACAACAGGTTAAACCGGTTCAGTAAAACAGGACTGAAACGAGGAGTGAACTCGGTTCAGAAATGGACTTTGTCCACTAAGATAGTCTTGGCAATGAGTCTTGAATAATAAGAAATTATTCTCTATGATTATGTGTGCATGCCACAAAGTTTCATGTTTTATGTTATGATTATTGGGATTACATTTCACTACCATGATTTATCCCATGTGATGAAATTATGATCTCTTTTGCAGGGTAAGATTTCCAAATTGTTATATTCTTATGAATATGATGTGATTGATATTTATTTTGTTTACCCTTACTGAGAATTTGAGCTCACCATTTTATGTTTTCTTTTCCCCAGGATATAAATAAAGGTTTCAGGTAAGGAAAAAAAAGTGGAAGATCTTTATGGGAGATTTTTAAGATCTTTCACCACGATTAGAAGATTACATTCCAAGTTTCCAAAGACACTAAACTATTACGGTCCTTGTGTGTCTGTTTTTGTTATATATTAAGTATTCTACAAAAGTAATGTAATGTCCATGTACGTTAAGCTTTGGGTCTCTAAAAATAATATCATTTCTTGAGTAAAATATTCCAAATGGGATTCATCCTCTTCCTTACACTTATACATAATCAGAGGATGACTTAGAATGTGAAGAGTGATATCACTCTCCCAATAGGTGATATTGGCTTTATATAAGGACACTAAATCCATTCCTAATATATAATCTAGCTCTACTAAAGGAAGTAATAAAATATTTACTAGGATATTCAATTCAAAAACAATGAACAAGGATGAGTTATATACTTGGGATGAAATAATTGCTCTATTTTCCATTCTCACATATAGCTCAACCCCCATGTTTTGAGGTGGTGTTTGAATAGTACTAATAAACTTGAAATATATTAAATAATGTGTATAAATAAAATTACATTGGATATTTAAATATAATTAATGGATAATTATTACACCACTCACTATTTGAATATGGTTCTGGTCATTTTCTATATCCAAAATGAATATAGGGATGAGAATACTCAAACTAAAAATCATATAAAAAGGAAATTATTAACTAATAAGGAATAAATTATAAATGACACATATATCATAACATATGTGTCTCTAGGTTTCAATTTAGGCTATCTATGTTAATTTTTATATTAATTTTTTTAACTTAACAATCCATTTAAGTCCTTCATAATGGTTTATAAAGAGTTTTTGAGTTTTCCAAATCATATCCCGTAGGAGTGTCAAACTAGGTGTGTAGAAAGGTCTATTTATCACACATCATGTGATGATCAAGTTAATACCCAATGTACCCTTTTTAAGTTTATTACCTCTAAGTACAACTACTCTAGATCCACATGCAGTTGTAGTACCCATACGTGGATGTAATTTCTTGGAAACCACTCACTCTATACTTCACAAAAATTTTAGGATATTTTCCTGTACTTATACTTATCCATTGGGTTATCACTAAAGTATTCTGGTCTTAATCCCAAAAATAGCTAGACTTCTCCTTTTATACAAACTACAACAATCCAATCCTTTTTAACATATTATTACATGATTTTTAACATAAATGTACAGTAAATACAACCAAAAGATCAAGAGACCTAGTGTCTTTGAAAATTAGGGTTCATAATACAAAAAAAAAAAAGAAACTAAAACATAACATATTTATTTTATTCTTTATAAGGATCTCCTAAATTCCTTTTATATCCTAAAACTACATAGTATAACTCGGGTAATACATAAAATAAAGGGGTGAGATATAAATCCTAGTAAGGGAATGAATATGGTAATCAAGTATAACATATGATTCAGAAGTAATAACATGATAATATAAAATACAAGGATCATGAATAATCATATAGAGTAATAAAATAAAGAAAATGTAATCATAAGACCCTAGAAGTATAGAAACACATAAACAACATATAACATGACATAAACATAAGTAAAGACTAACTTCCAAGACAATATCACATGGTGAACAGAGTCCCATCATGGATTAAGTTCACTCCCTAATCCTATACATATCATCTCTTGAGATAAAAACATTACGAAATGGATTGGAGTTCTATGTGGGCACACCCATAATAACATTTATGTGATTATGTGTTTCAAAAAAGGAAATCAATCATAAGTCATAAACATAATAATTACCCATGGAAATAAATATCACATTGGGAACCTTGGGTGTGTTGGGAAATGGACATGTCACTTTAGTGTGTGTAACACCTATAAAGGTTTTGATATCAATAGAATATGATAGGACTCAATATCAGTTGGATTCACTTGATTCATGGATTAGTATTTTCTTTTTTATGTATAGTACATTTTCCCATAGTCTAGAGAAAAAATATTATTATTTTTCATTTATACTTGGTTTATGTTGGCATATTTCATGGTTTCTTGATAACTTGTTTTTCTTATGGTGTATCCATGGTTAGTTTTTATTGTGATTTTAGGATATCTCTTATGTACATATCATATTCATTATTTATGTGAATATACAATGTTTTTAGGAAAACCAAATGACGTTTTACAAATTATTTCTCTTTTGAAATTTATATATAAAATATTCTTTTTAAAGTCAGGACTAACATTTTTCATGAAATTATACTTTTTATATAATCTTTGGTGAAATATTACTAGATTTTATGCTCACATCCTAGTTATATCATCCCAACTTGGAAGCCACTAATCAGTTCCCTAACCTTGTTGGTCACATGAGCTCAGGCGCGCCACCCCATATGCTAGAGGCTATCGACTAGCAGTGAAGGTCTACGATGGTATGGTGGGGATACTATAACCTCATGATCAGAGTGTATCCCAATATTATACAAAAATTATAATAATCAGAAATAGTATTAAATAAAAAACACAAGAAAGAAAAATCATCTAGATATGTAAACAATAAAAATCTAAATCAATATCAAATAAAAAATGATGATCATTCCATGATTATATATAAAAATGAAGTACATGGGATACAAGGTTATATACATATACAAAAATATAAACAAAAAGAAAAAATACCCAAATTTTACACCACTAGAATCATGATCATAGGATCGTTCCTCTGCTCCCATACTCCATCCTAATATCGAAAATAAAATATCAGAAGATGGGTGCTTCCCTTTGTTGATACCTACAGTGACAATGTTTGCCCAGGTTCCCATAGTGGCCCAGATAGGGTGTGAGATAAACTTATTAGGCCACTACCAATGGTGTTTAGAACTATTTAGTCTATGCATATAAAGTAATTAGTGTATAGATAATAATGCAAGTGAAAAAATAAATAAATAAGTAAATCATCTCAGACCAGGTTCCTCATGGGATACCCGACCGACACTAACTACTTCGTCCTAATCCAGATATCTCAGAACTAGGGTCAACCTCTACTGATATATTATGGGTGTATTACTGACCCATTAAAAGTAACGTATCAAGTATGGATCGAACCCAAGCATGTTATTTTTCTTTGTGGACACATAATTAGATTTAATTAATTAGCATTTAAATTTCTTGAATAATAGGCACCCTTATAATTTAATATAAATAGAATCTTGGGCCCATCTAATGTGATCCATATAGAGGAATCCCAATTATCACACCAGGAGAAATATAAAATACTCCTCACTATAAGAGTCTGTCTAAGGTGATCTGTAAGTGGAATCCAAAGCATCACTCTCAACATGGTGTAATGGAATAACCCTCTTAGCATGTCCCTGGTATACCATATAAGGGAAAAAGTATCACTCGTGGCATGGTATATCCATATTTCCCACTGATACCATTTAAGGTAATTCCCCTAGGGAACCAGTATCAATCATGGGTAGGTATTTCATCTTACCACTGAGCCTATCCAAGGTATTCTACTAAAACAAACCAAGTATCACTCCTCACATATTTAAAAATCATTTACAATTCTAATTATAAAGCATGATGAGTCTATCCAAGTAATCCTTAAGTTGGGACCATTGTATTACCCTTGACTTGATGTAAAGGTTTGGTTTTAGCTATCATGAACTCATACAATTTAACAAATAAATATAATCATAATGGACAACTCATTTATTTCAGGATATTCAAGCTATGACAAGGATTAAGGGCCTAACATAGGGCATACCATTTACTTCTATTTAATTCACATGAAAATTAAGTTATTATAAGTAAATTATCACACCCCAATTAATAACAATTAATTAAAAGGCATTAGGATCCTAGCCCTTAAAGGAAGTCACAACCTTAGGGTGGACCATGTCGAGGTAATTTTTTTACGTAATTTATTTTGGGGTAGCTAGGGCTACAAAATGAATGATAACAATATTTAATTAACTTAATAAAACATTTATAATGTGTCACTGGAGGATTCTGGCATGCGAAACAAGGTGCATAATATAAATCATTAAGATCATTATAAAAAAAGAACTAGACCACCTACCTTAAACTGTTTGTACTCTCCTCATCCATTATTGACCCTTAGTTTGGTCTGTATTGGAAGAAAACATATAAACATATAAAGGCCCTAAAATTAGTGCATTTTATCTCCCATAAAAATATTATATAATATGGAAATATAAACCAATAAAAGAATGCAATGGATTAAATATCTTACCGGTGGAAAACCAACATGATAGACAATGACTTTTTTGGAGGTTAGATGGAGGAGAATAGGAGAAACCTAGGTTTAGGGGAGGAATAAATATCCCAAGCAGATCCTTAACTATGAGAGAAAAAAGAGGAGAGGGTTTATAAAAAAAAGGGGGGTTACTCCCCTTTAAAAAAAGTTTCAACATATACACAGAGTTTAAAAAATACACATCATGTATTTAATTGAATTAATTAAAAATTTAGAAGGTTTCACTAGAGGTTTCCAAAATGAGATACAAGGCACACAATATAAATCATCAATACCTTATGTAAAAAAGAACTAGAACACCTACTGTAAGTCGTTATTACTCTCCTTATCCCGTATCGGCCCTTGGTTTGGTCTGGATTGGAATAAAATAGAGAAACATAAAAAATACCTAAAAATAGGGAATTTTAGATCCCACCAACATAGTGTAGAATATAAAAAGAGAAACCAATAAAAGAAGGAAATTAATGAAAGATCTTACTAGTGGATAAACAACATGATAGACAATAACTCGTTTGGAGGTCAGACAAAGGAGAATAAGAGAAACCTAGGTTGGGGGGAGGATTATTTATCCCGAGTGGCTCCTATTGTGTGAGAGAAAAAAGAGAGGAGGGTTGAGAAAAATAAGAAAATAAGGGGTTCCTCCCCTTAAAAAGAAATATGTGACATATACATAGAGTTAAAATAATATACATCATGTATTCCTCGGGTCAGGGGTCTGGAAAGTTCAATACACATCATGAATTTTAAATTCACATTGTGAATTGCATTCATTCCATGTATTTTTCTTATAGATAACTAAAAATATCTCACTATCTTCTCAACCTTCAGAGATCCAGGATTTGAACAATCCCCAGACACTCCGAATCTACCACTTGTCCTTTCAATCTTAAAAAAGGATAAAATGAGCAGTTTTAAAATTTAATGAAAGTATTCAAACCTCTAGGAAAATATGAGACGTTACAACCTACACTCCTTAAAAAAACTCATCCCTGAGTTTCCCTGAGGGTGGTTGATCAAACTTTCCTAAGAAAAGTTATATCCACTAATCATGTTAATAAAATTCTCACTTCTAGGTCTCATCCTACAATCGACCATGCTTCCATAGAACCCGTATCTGACCTACCTATGAGATACTTCATGCTCTGATCAATGATTTTCACAGGATGCTCATAAAAGGAAACATTGGCCTCTAAATCAACATCCTCAAGGTTAAACGAATGATACATGTTGTAATAATAATGATAAAGATGTGATACATGGAAGATGTTTTGTATGTCTAGGTACCTTTGAGGTAAGACCAATTGATAGGATACCATAATGACTCTCTCTAAGATCTAAAAATGATTGATGTAACGAGGTTATATATTTCCTTATCTCTAGATTCATCTTAGTACCAATCTAGGAGAAACTCATAGAAAGACATGGTGTCCCACCTAGAACTCCAGAGGTCAGTGATGGCGATTGGTACAATACTTCTGCTAAGACTGAGATGTGTCTATATGATTCTAAATCAGTTTTACTTACTCTAAAGTATCCTGAACGAGATGAGGTCATAGTAGCGATGCCTCACACACCTCTAACTATAATAGGGGTGAACAACATGATATACCGTAAAGGTCCTCATATGGAGACATCTGAATCATTTCTTGAAAACTATTATAGTAGGAAAACTCAAAAAGAGGTATATGCTTCTCCCACGAACCTCTAAAATAAAGGACTCATTCCCGAAGCATGTACTCTAACACTCATACCATACACTCAAACTGACCATTGTTTTGAGGGCGATATTACATTTTCAAAAGAACCTATGAACACATTACCTTATGAAACTCTTTCCAAAATCATAGTGTAAACCAAGCATCCATGTATGAAAAAAATATAATAGGGAACACCATGAAGGTGTACAATTTACAAAATGTAAATCTTCTTGAGGTCATCAACTGATAAGGTCTTGGATATGTAAGAAGTGTACGACCTTGGTAAAACTATAGATGATCACCCATATCACATTTCTTATTTAAGGGGATCTTGGAAATACCATCATGAAATCTATAGAGATTCCATTCCATTTCCACTTTTGAATTGACATAGGATGTAGAAGTCCAACATGTCACTAATGCTCTACCTTCACCTACTAACATCAACTGCTACTCTCTACTGGCCTCTTGGATGGTATGTGTCCAATTATTACAACTCAGTGCATTAACTAATGCATTTCCCTTTTCTGGATGTATAAGTGAGCTCAAAGTCAAATGAATTCAGGTATTCTATCACCCACACTGCCCGAGATTCAAGTCAACTATGTGGAAATGTATTTGATAATTTTATGGTCCATGTAAACAAAGAACTATTCTCCTAATAAATAATTACCCCAACAACATAAATCATAAAACATGGCTTCCAGCTCAAGTTCATGCGTAGGGTAATTATGCTCATAAGGTCTCATATGGTGGGACCCTTACACTACTACCCAACGTCTCTTCATGAGAAATATTCCTAGACCAAATTTTGAAGCATCATAATAAACTATATAACCTCTACCCGAATCTGTTATATTTAGGATTGGCGGTAAAGTCAATATTCCTTTCAAAACCCAAAATGACGATTCACAGTTTTCAGACCATAAAAAATTAACTCCTTTCTTGGTCAAATCAGTAAGAGGAGCTTCTAGGCATGGAAAATACTAAATAAAATCCATATAATATCCATATATAACCAAGTAACTTTTAACATCAAAGACATTATTTGGATTCTCATATCAAAGAACTATTCTCACCTTTTCTCGATCAATGGATAATCTTACCTCTAAGATGATGTGATCCAAGAAGTGAACCTTCTCAATCCAAAAGTGGAATTTATTGAGATTAGAATATAGTTGGTTCTCAATTATTACATTCAACATGATCTCAAGATGTTTGGATTAGTCATTTAGGGTATAATAATACATCAATATTTCACCCACAAAAACTACCAAAAAATAATCCAGATACGGGTGGAACACACAATTAATCATATCCATGAAGATTGTTGGTGCATTCGTGAGGCTAAATAACATGAACAAGCAATCAGAAAATCCATATCTACTCTGTAAATCTATATGTGGTATGTATTATGGTCTCATCACAACTGATGGTAGCCATAACTCAAATCAATCTTAGATAAAATAGTATCTCCTCAAAGCTAGTTGAAGAGGTCATTTATACGAGGCAGTGGATACCAGTTCTTCACCGTAAGTTAATTCAACCAATTATAATCCATGGAAATACTTAGGGTACCATCTACATTTTTAGAGAAATTGATAGTATAACCCCATGATGAAGTATTGGGTTAGATAAAACTTTTAGCTTCTAAATCCTCTAGATGCTTCTTGAGTCCGGTAGCTCAGTAAGTTTTATCCTATAAGGAGGAATGGATACTGGTTCCCCTAAAGGCACTAGATCAATGGTAAAATATACCTATCTCTCATGAGTTATTCCAAATAATTCATTGTAAAATTTAACCCTGAAATTGTCCACCATAGGAGGAAACTCTATAAGCCATATTACCTAGTTTATTCATAAAAGACTAACCATATAGGCTGTCACTTTTCCTAAATCATGATGCTCTGGTCCAATTCGACTCATCTATACATCCCATCACCCCTTATTCACATAGGTACTACCCTTGGTTGATGTAAAATTCACCCTCTAGAGATATTGGTCAATATTGGCATGGTATGGGACCAACCAATCCATCTTGAGAGTGACATCAAAGCCTGACATATCAAGGAAAAAATATTCTAGAGGAAGAGATATCTAACCACCATAATTAGGAAAACCATTAATTTTTGTATACTCTCTGATCGCACTCCCAGAGGATTATCAAGGGCCATAAAACTAAAAAATTGATCTATTTATAACCAAAATATCTTGACAATTATCATAGATAAGAAGGAATGTGAAGCAACTATATCAAACAAAGAAGAAACTAGAGTAGTGGATACTAGGACAGTACATAAAATTGTAGAAGGCCCCAGAATCTGCTCCTCATTAGTAGGATGCACTGTATAGATAAGGCTAGAACCAAAACCCTGATATGCAACCTTACTAACCTGAGAAGGTCCACTCTGATGGCATTGTACCTCTAAAGTCTAGCTACCTCAACCACTACTGCCACCTCATCCTGATCGGTCGGTAGTTGTCCATCTCCCAGCTTGATGTAGAGATAATAAACCTATAGCCAAAAGAGGTTTTGGTACAAATCTATTCTCACTAGGAACTGAAGGGAATATTTGGAAAAAATTTGAAGGTTACCCATTTTTTTACAAGCATAGAATTCCATTAGGTCCCTCACACACAAGGGATTCTTATGACATATCCCACCACACTGATGACACAACACATGATTAGTGTGTGTCATCTGACTTGTGATATCACCAGGAGTAGACTCAAAACAAAGTTTCCTACTTCTAGATGAACTACCTCCCTAACTCGAAATTGAACCACCCAGACTAACACAACCATCTTCCCTTAGGCCCTATTCAGTGATGAGGCCCTGGTTCACGATCTCTAAAATGGTGGTCAATAGAAAAAAATTCACCTACAATTAGATGGCATGTGCAATACCATCCTCAAACCAACTATTATTCATCAAATCTTCACCATCCAAATCCATCACAAAACACTTAATCTCATTGAAACAAGATGAATAATCGATCATGGTCATAAAATCCTTATGTAGGTGTCACGAACCAACCTGGGTCGACCCTGAACTGGTCACCCGAGCCGGTCCGTGACATGACCCAAAAGGCATTCCCGATCCTCTCGGGATGGCAACAAGCACCAGGAATCAACAGAGGCTGTGGGAATGATTTATCCCAATATAAATAAATAAATATGCATAGATAATACAGAGAAGCATAGAAAAGGTAAACCGAAAAAAATGACTAAATAGAAACAAAAGAAAAAAAATTAAAACTAACCAAACACGACGTCTAAACTAACTCTGTGTGACCTCACAGGTCACTCTCCGACTCAACGGTCAAGCATCGCCTTAGGCGAGCGCACTCAAGATATAGCCTACAAAAACACTAAAAATAGAAAAGATCTATAGGCGTGAGTATTAAAACTCAGTAGGATATCCTGATATCTATTCCCAATGCACTATCTTTAAAATAAATGAAACATCATTTCAAGTTTAAACTACAATCTATAAACGTAGGTTTTTCTAAATATTTTACTCAAAAGAAAAGTACGAACCATTGCCCTTAACCATTTTTAAATCTGGGTTCATTTCATTAGTGTTAATGTATTTTTAGAAATGGAAAGTGATGTTTATCTTTTCAAATTTTCACAAAGAGAATTAAACACTTTCATTTGAAAACTGTTTCTAGAAACTAAGTCAAAACCAATTTATCACTTTTGAAGGAAAACAATATAAAAAAATTCACAAGAGTAAGTACACAACAAGGTTAATGTGGAAATACATATAAGCACCATAAACATTACTGCGAGCAACAAAGGCTGAATAGACATGGGTGAACCTGGGAGATCAAGAATAAACCATAAGACACCAATACATGAGATATCATCCCCATTGACATGTCACACACGATGAAATCAAAAATCACAAAACGCTCGACCATCCTTTCTCAAGAAGGTTGAGGGAAAATCCCATAGTAATAAACCCAATATATCCACCTACTATGGGCCACTGGTCAGTACCATAACCTACCAGTGCAGTACTAATTTTTAGAATATTCTCTCAGTATGCCAGATTCCTATATCTCAAGTGTTTGGAAAGGGGGTGATCCAACCGATTCCAACTGAGCATCCAATCATATGTATATATATATAAAGCACATCATGCATTACCCCGAGCCACTCCATGGAACAACCTCTTGCCTTTAAACTACTCAAGTACCTGAGAGCCTCTAAGCGCGACCTCCCAAACAATCAGTTACAACCAAGGCAGGAGAGTTATCCTAGGAGGGTTTTTATCAAAACATTTTCATCATTTTCCATAAAGTTCCAAATGGGAATTAAATAAATTTCATAATCACCACTTTAGAAACAACCAAGACTCTTGTTCATGATTCAGGAGAAATCATTTATCATTAAAACCAGAACTATAATTGAAATTCTATGAATTATGTTTAAAATCCAAATTGGCATCCTTTCACTACTGGGTGTCCGTTCATGAAGAAAATATTTCAAGTGTCATGTATAAAATAAATGGCTCTTTTAACACTAAATAATAATTTAAAAATTAATTGTCTTATATTATCTCACATTTATTAAAATTAATAAAATATTTAATTTGAACAAATAGTGTGCGCAAACAGCAGGAAATAATGTAAATTAAAATTTTAAAAGCAGTGCAATGATAACCTACCTCAGATACACGACGCGATGTAACGACGCACATTCGAAAAAGCACGGTAAAGTCCAACGCCTTACGTAATAAATATCAAGGACTCAAAACACATACATAAACCTCATTTAAAGTATGTGAAACCATGCGGTGGGAAGAAACACTTGCCTTGAAACTAAAGCATGATGACGACGCAAACTCAGAATCAAGGCGCAATGATAACAACACGTTTTAGCAACCATGCGGTAAGGTCCAACGTGCTGCAAAAAAAACATCAAGGGCTTGAACACATACCAAAAACCTCAACTAGTGTATGCGAAACCAAGCGGTGGGGAGAAACTCTCACCTCAAAACTGAAGTGTGGCGATGAAGCAAGCTCGGAAACAAAGCGCGACGATGGCTCTCACTCGAAAACCAGTGCGAAGCTTGGATCGCACCTCAACCGTGTGCTCTAGAAGCTAAAACCAACCCGATGCTACTAGATCGAACCCAAGAAAAATTATCCCCCAGCAATTAAAAACCCCAAACTGGATGAAAGTAAAATAAAGAAAGGTGATGAGGATTATACCGGAGGGGGTAGTGCCCACCTAAAAGGGTGCGGTCGTCGGAACATGACAACACCGGCCGGGAGAGTTATCCAAAAAAAGGGAAACCGCACCACTAAACAGGTTGCCGGAAAAAGGGTACACACTAGAGGTTGGCCGGACGAAGGCCAGAGAAGGTGCAGTTGCATAGGGAAAAAAACCCGGAGGAGACTGAGAGCTGGGAGGCGGCGGCAAGGCACACAGCAGGGAGGGCTAAGGTGGTCGCGGCTAGCATTCGTGCACAGCAAGGGAGGGCGAAGGTGCTGGATGGGAGGGGGCTGGTCCTGCTCATGCGCTGCAAATGGGAGCTAAGGGAGTGTCGTGCCGAGAGAAGACGGAGGTGGTGGGATGCTGTGTTGAGGAGGGCGACGGGGTGAAGAGGTGTAGGGGGGGGGGCGATGGTCACACTTGTTTGCACCGCACACCAGGGAGAGAGGGGAGGCCGTGAGAGAGAGGGAGGGGTTTCCTAAAACCCTAAAAAAAACTCTAACAAAAATAAAAAAATAAGTTAACAAAATTATAATAAAAAAAATAATAATTAAAATAATAATAATAATAATAATAATAATAATAATAATTGATATAATAATAAGGTTAAAATATATGTTTCTTTTTCACCCAAATATATATATATATATATATATATTTTAAAGTTCTTAATAACCAATGACATTTGTTTTAATTACAAACTTATACATTTTAATAACAATCAAAATTTTAACGACAATAAAAAATTTAAATGACACTATTAATTAGAATTTATTAACCCACTTTAATTCCTAGAAGATAAAAAGGGAACGCAGTTGCCTAAGCGAAGCCGCGTAGCATCACGCTCCGCCCATGCATCCAACGACGTCGAACCCAAAACGCACACCTTTTATCAAAACTCAAAAGTTTTGTCGGGGACTCACCCCAGACCACAACAAAAGGATTTAAAGGTAGAAAAATAATTAAAATAAAATAGTCTCATAGGTTGGGGTGTGACAATTCTCCCCACCATAACACTTTCCATCCCCAGAAATCCATAACACTATCTAGCCAATCGATCAACACCTAAGGATTCAACATTAACACGATCCAACCTCTTAACCCAAGGACATCACACCGACTACCAGCGGGACTGAACCTCATTGCCAGAGAGAGATCTCTAGCAGAGGGGAGGTCCAATAGGACTCCCCACCATAAGAACTTAACTAGAATTTGATAACGACTTAAGAGAAAACCCAAAGAGACTCACAGTGGGTCTCCCCACCATAAAGGACCGACCTATTAGTGACCAACCAAAAGTCCAACTTAGGCCAAAACCGGGTCTTACTCAAGCTATAAAAATCACATAAAAAACATTTAAACCACTCACTCCCATACGAAATGGATAAGAGTTGATCCAAAAAGTCTGCACAAACCAAAAACCCTTACCCCGTGAGCGGGGAGGGAGGGCCCAAGGATTGGATCAATGAAACTATGACAGGCAACTACTCAAGGCTCATCAATTCGGGATGGACACAAACCGAAGTCGCAACTGATTCACATGGGTGTCCCACGCACGGTCACCGATCAATTACTAACATAAAAAAGGCACAATTACCAACATTTCACGAGGGATAAGTCAATCACCCACTTTGAGATAAGACGAAAATTGCAATGACAGAGAAACCAGGGAAGCAACACCAAAACTGTCTCACCACACAGTCGAGGCACAACCTTAACGAGACTCCTTAAATTTCCCCAAGGGTTCCTGACTACGTTCCGACTTCACTCTGAGGCCTTTTGGCTAGAGCTCTGATGGGTGAAGCATCTCCTGCCCCGCAGTCAGGTTCTGATAATCCCAATAAGAAACTTACATCTTTTGAACTGATGGATGAAAGGATAGAATTTTGAAATATAACCATGATGGCGTTAAAAACTAGAGTTCATCAAAAGACCCATGATATCCCATACATGTCAAAACCCAAAACACCATCAGTACAACTGCAACGATGAAATATCCCTTACAATGAAAGGAAACTTACACCAGAAACTTTTAACAAAAACCCAACAAAACATCACTTCTGAGAACTTCCTCTGTGATGCTTTCTAACAATTCCCTGACAGAATCATCGCAAGTGACCCAGGAATCCACAAGCCTGGTAGGGCTTCAGAGCGCTTGGGAATGATGGCTTCTTGTGACCCAGCTTTCAACACTGATAAAACACGAAGATATCTTTCTCTGAAGAGGTTAATGAAAGATCTCGAGGCCTTTTGATTCCACGACCTTCTCTATCCACTTTCATTTGATTACTCATCTACTTACTAGAATCTTCACCACTGCTCATAGGGATCTAAGGAGGGAGAACTACTTCGAGCACTCTTTCCATCGTGGCTTTGACATGAAAAGATTGCCTCGCCACATTGATAAAAGAAGTTAGGTTGGACTCTGACAACTTTGACTATAGATTAGGGCGGAGACCCTCCTTGAAGTGTCAAGCCTTCATGGGGTCATTCGTGGCATACCCTGAATCATAAGGTACTATCTCCACAAAATGATGGAAATATTTCAACACGGATCCGTCACCCTGCTGCAGACAACACATATACATCCCATTTCTCACCCTTTCTTCCTCAGAGAAATATTGGAGAATGAAAAAAGCCTTGAAGAACTCCCAAGTAAGCTCTTAATGAGGCTTGTTCCGAGACACTGACTTCCACCACATCCACGGTGAACCTTCAAGAATGAAGGTTACAAACTTGACCTTCAACGAATCAGGAAACTCAACGAGGTTAAAGTCCCTTTCAATCTTCCGCATCCACTCCTCCACTATGGAAGGGTCTTCTTGACCATGAAAGAGAGGTGGATACAGCTTCTGAAACTCAAGCATTAAATTATTAGGTTGATCAACCGCACTACGATCGCCCATCTAAGCTTCAAAGGGATGACCGCTAGACAAGGAAAATTAAAAACCCAATCAAGGCCAACTCAATAAATAAAAATCCCCAAAAACCAGCACCGCACACATGAAAGGATCTAAAAACAAGAAAATGATCCATCATAAAATCAAAACATTTCTTCTGAAAACACATTTAATTTATAATGATCTTGGTGGGTTAAAACCTCGCCATTTTTATTCCTTAGAGACTAACTCACATGCATGTATCTGTGCCACCCAGGCATCCATCCACCATACTAAAAATATGTCCACATTTCCAATATACCACTATGCATGTGAGCACTCATCGGAACACCAAGGCCAAAACAAAGAAACTTAATTTTCTAAAAACAAATCATTCATACCACTTATTTTAAAATAATCCACAAATTAAACATGTCATTTCAAAAAACCATTTTTTTTCTTTCAAAAACCTTTTTTTTAAATTCAAACCACTCTTATAAGTTATATGAGACCCAAAACATCTCAAAAAAAAGAACTAGTGTCGGTGGGAAGCTTGACCATATGGTTAGCGACCATATTCCAAACATGTCACTGACACAGAAAGTCTATTTGGACCATGCCCCTAGCTCCACATGGCTTGCCATGCCATGTGGCTTATGAGGACTACTGGACCAACTCCCTTTGTCGTATCCCAATAACAAAACTCTCCATAAAAACCCAAAGAAAATAATTAAACCGGACTTCCCATGAAAACCTGAGGGTCAGAACGAGCAAGAGTTCGCGATGCTATTCCCGCACTTACCCCTCGAGTCCTAATAATCCTACTCCATATACCTTGACATCGCAAATAAAAAAGTGTGCTCTGAAAAGTGAGGTCCGATAAGTGATGACCTCCTCTGATACCATTTTGTCATGAACCAACCTGGTTCGACCCTGAACCGGTCACCCGAGCTAGTCCGCGACATGACCCGAGAGGTGTTCCTGATTCTCCCGGGCTGGCGACAAGTTCCAGGGCATCAACAGAGGCTATGGGAATGATTTATCCCAATATAAATAAATAAAGCTGCATAGATAATACAAAGCAGTGCAGAAAAGGTAAATTGAACAAAATGACTAAACAAGAACAAAAGAAAAAAAAATTAAAACTAAGAAAACACGACGTCCGAACTAACTCCATGCAACCTCGCGGGTCACTCTCCAACTCAACGGTCAAGCATCGCCCTAGGAGAGAACACTCAAGCTGTAGCCCGGAAAAACACTAAAAATAGAAAAGAGCTATAGGCATGAGTATTAAAACTCAGTAGGCTAGCCCGATATCTATTCCCAATGCACTACCTTTAAAATAAAAGAAACATCATTTCAAGTTTGAACTAAAATCTATAAAAGTATGTTTTTCTAAATATTTTACTCAAAATAAAAGTACGAACCATTGCCCTTAATCATTTTCAAATCTGGGTTCATTTCATTAGTGTCAATGTATTTTTAGAAAGGGAAAGTGATGTTTATCATTTAAAATTTGCACAAAGAGGACTAAACACTTTCATTTGAAAACCATTTATAAAAACTAATTCAAAACCAATTTATTACTTTTGAAGGAAAACAATATACAAAAATTCAAAAGAGTAAGTACACAACAAGGGAAATGTGGAAATACATATTAGCACCATAAACATTACTGCGAGAAACAAAGGCTGAATAGACATGGGTGAACCTGGGAGATCAAGAATAAACCAGAATACACCAATATATGAGATATCATCCCCGTTGACATGTCACACACGATGAAATAAAAATGCCCAAAACACTCGACCATCCTTTCTCAGGCAGGTCGAGGGAAAATACCATAGTAATAAACCCAACATATCCACCTAATATGGGCCACTGGTCAGTACCATAACCTGCCAGTGCAACAATAATTCTTAGAATATTATCTCAATATGCCAAATTCCCATGTCTCAAGTGTTTGGAAAGGGGGTGAGCCAACCGATGTCAACCGAGCATCCAATCATATGTATATATATAAAAAGCACAACAGGCATCACCCCTAGCAACTCCATGGAACAACCTCTTGCCTTTAAACTACTCAAGAACCCGAGAGTCTCTTAGCGCGGCCTCCCAAACAATAAATTACAACCAAGGCAGGAGAGTTATCCTAGGAGGGTTTTTATCAAAACATTTTCATCTTTTTCCATAAAGTGCCAAAGGGGCATTAAATAAATTTCACAATCACCACTTTAAAAAGAACCAAAATGTGTGTTCATGCTTCAGAAGAAATCATTTATCATTAAAACCAGAACTATAATTGAAATTCCGTGAATTATGTTTAAAATCCAAACTGGCATCCTTTCACTACTGGGTGTCCGTTCATCAAGAAAATATTTCAAGTGTCATGTTTAAACTAAAAGACTCTTTTTACACCAAATAATCATTTAAAAATTAATTGTCTTATATTATCTCACTTTTATTAAATTTAATAAAATATTTAATTTGAACAAATAGTGTGCTCAAACAGCAGGAAATAACGTAACTTAAATTTTAAAAAGTAGTGCAATGGGAACCTACCTCGGATACACAACGCGATGTAACGACGCACATTCGAAAAAGTGTGGTAAAGTACAATTCCCTACATAATAAATATCAAGGAATCAAAACACATACATAAACCTCATTTAAAGTATGTGAAACCATGCGGCGGGAAGAAAAACTTACCTTGAAACTAAAGCGTGACGACGACGCAAACTCGGAATCAAGGTGCGATGATAACAATGCATGTTAGCAACCACGTGGTAAGGTCCAATGTGCTGCAAAAAAAACATCAAGGGCTTGAACACATACCAAAAACCTCAACTAGTGTATGCAAAACCAAGAGGTGGGGAGAAACTCCCACCTCGAAACTAAAGCGCGACGACGACACAAGATCGAAAAAAAAGTGCGGTGATGGCGCTCACTCAAAAACCAGTGCAAAGCTTGAATCGCACCTCGACCGCGCACTCCAGAAGCTGAAACCAACCCGACGCTACTAGATCGAACCCAAGAAAAATTATCCCCCAGCAATTAAAATCCCCAAACTGGATGAAAGTAAAAAAATAAAGGTGAGGAGGATTATACCGGAGGGGGTAGTGCCCGCTTGGAAGGGTGCGATCGCCAGAACGGGGCAACACCGGTAGGGAGAGTTCTCTAGAAAAAGGGGAACCGCACCACTGAACAGGTTTCCAGAAAAAGGGGACACACCAGAGGTTGGCTGGAGGAAGGCCGGAGAAGGTGCGGTCGGTTAGAGAAAGGTTGTAGGTCACTGAAAAAGGGAGGCTTTGGGGTCTCTTATGTAGGGGGGGTGCGTGCTGGTAGGGGAGGCCGGAGCAGGGGAGAGAGCACCAAGGGAGCAGAGGGGTCCTGGTCTTACATCGCGCATGGAAAAAACAGCAGGGGAGACTGAGAGCTGGGAGGTGGCATCAAGGCATGCGACAGGGAGGGAGAAGGATGGAGGCCGTGGCTAGAATTCGTGCACAACAAGGGAGGGCGAAGGCATTGGAATAAAGGGGGATGGTCCTGCTCGCGAGCTACAAATGGGAGCCAAGGGAGTGTCGTGCCGAGAGAAGATGGGGGCAGTGGGCTGCTGTGCTGAGGAGGGTGACGAGGTGAAGAGGTGTAGGGGGGCCGATGGTCACGCTTGCTCACGCCACATACCAAGGAGAGAGGGGAGGCCGTGAGAGAGAGGGAGGGGTTTCCCAAAACCCTAAAAAAAACTCTAACAAAAAAAAGAAGTTAATAAAATTCTAATAAAAAAATAATAATTACAATAATAATAATAATAATAATGATTTAAATAATAATAAAGTTAAACTCTATGTTTCTTTTTCACCCAATATATATATATTATAAATTTCATAATAACCAATGAAATTTGTTTTAATTACAAACTTATACATTTTAATAATAATCAAAATTTTAACGACAATAAAAAATTTAAATGACACTATTAATTAACATTTATTAACCCACTTTAATTCCTCTAAGATAAAAAGGCCACGCAGTTACCTAAGCGAAGCCGCACGTCATCACGCTACACCCGTGCATCCAATGGCGTCGAACCCAAAACACACACTTTTTATCAAAACTCAAAAGATTTGTCGGGGACTCACCCCAGACCACAACAAAAGGATTTAAAGGTAGAAAAATAATTAAAATAAAATAGTCTCATAGGTCGGGGTGTGACAGTAGGTGCATAAATTACGTAGTGTGGTCTATTTTCCACATCTAAGGGAAAAATTACTCATAGAAGGATGTTTGGAATTCCACTCAGACCATGTCCTAATGGAGAGCATCCCGATTGAATTGTATTCATGCTGGGTATTTCTCCTGCATCTAGCTACAATCCTCCTGCTACTTTCTCAACCTTTAGAGCCTAGGGATTTAAACAATCCCCAGACACTCCCAAGACACCAGTAGTCCTTTCAAGCTTAAACAAGGGTAAAACAATATGCTTTTAACATTAAGAAAAAAATTATTACCTCTAAGTAAAATGATAGGTTTTGAACATCATATAAACTCGTTTTGTTTTAAATCTAGGACTAATGTTTTTCATGGCATTAGAATTTTTATATATTCTTTGGTGAAATATTACCAAGATTTGTTCTAACACCCTAAATTTTTTTTACTTTAGGAATTTTCAGATGTGATTTTAAAGGACCCAAGAATGGGGAAGGGAATTAGGTAGATTTATGAATTCTCTTGGTTATCATGGGATTCATGGAGGGATGGTTTAGTGGTGATAGATATGACAACCCTGCTTTTATTACAAACTTAAACATGATTTATTACATAAAGCTTCACTTGATACAACAAAGAAGATGGAGAGGTTTAGTGTATTTGGGGCTTAGGATCATTACATAAAAACTTAAAGCATGAAATACAATATCTTTTTTGAAAAATTCCTTTACATGACCACTACATTCCTTCGTACTTAGCATTGCATGGGATAACCTGAGGACATGCATAAGAAAAAGGTGAGCTATAAAGCCCAGTAAGGGAATACAAATGGAATAACATGAGGAGTACAATATATGTTAGACATTAGGCATATCAATAGAGCACAAGATAAACATGAACATAAAGGAATGATAAATCATGATAATCATAACATGGAAATGTGGCAACAACACTTAACATGGAATTCGCATGAGCCAAGGCTCGTTGCACATAGATCATGAGTAAATCCTCATTGCACATGAAGCACGAGTAAACCCTAATTGCACTTGAATTATCATGAGTCAACACTCATTGCACATGAAGTATCATGATACTATACTTTACCCAATGCATTGGAGCTCTATAAGGGTGCACCCTTCTTAAACATTTCATTTCATGCATAAGTGTGCCACATGGATCATAAAACATGGATTCATAAAACATAATCATTTATTACACGATAAAGGAATGTGGAATTAATACATGAAACTTTATAATCAATAAGTAAATGTGTATAAAGGTTAATACCCTTGATGGAGAAATGGGCATGGTATTCACTACACAATGACATTGGCTTAGAAAATCAGTGCGATTTCGGTAGCGTAACATCGTGACATAAGAATTCATAAAAATGGTTGATGAGAGATAAAGGGTCTCCTCATCATATTTACATGTAATGGAAAGTAAGGATGTCATATAGATACATGTCCCAACAATTTTAATGTAATTTAGATTCATGATACAAAAGTATTGCTTGAATGTAAAAGAGGAGAGAGAAGTTCCTTTCGGAATTTCGGCATAGTAACGAGTGTACATGGGAGGCATTAAATGAGAGAGAAAGGGGTATACCATCATTCAAACATAAATATGTCAGTATTATGGAGGTGTGAAATCGTACCACAACATTAATAATTGAATTTAAAAGGAAAAAACAACTTAAAGAAAATTGGACAAAAATGAGAAAGGAAGAAAAAACCCTTACTTGGAAGTGTGCTTCCAAAGGATTGAGAGAGGCTTGAGAGAGGCTTCCTAGGAGATTGGGGAACCTTGGAAGGATTATAGAGAGAGTACATAAGAGGTTGGATGAACTAAAAAGGATTTGAGTGAGGAGGAAGTGGGAGCTTGGGTGAGTTTATATAGGAAAGGTGAGTGAATTCTTTATTATTTAGGTTTGGGACCCCTTACATTAAACTAATCCAAACCACAAATCAGATCATGGTTTTTGCCCATGGTTTTTATAAAATGGAGGAGGAAAACAATATTTTATAAGTAAAAAGTACGAAATTCTTAAAATAATGGGGTTTCTTATGTGGAGGTGAGTCACACTCCCATGGAAAATAATTTAAAAAGACAAGATGTTTAATAAGTCTTGAGGGGTCCATTAATGCTTTGTAAAATAATTCAAACAAACCCAAAATCACATTATTTTAATGTTAAAACATATATTGACCGAACATAAAGCTTATAGTATTTTATTACATCACTATTGGGTCATTATGATGTCATAAAACACATTATATATTTAAACGGTATTTAATTTTTACCCAAAAATTTGACTATCTCATAAAATTATGAAAAAATCACCATTGGATAATTTAGAAGTCCTGATTCCAGAAATATCATTTATTTTATCTAAATAATTTTCTAAATATGTTAATTTTCACTTTTAAAATAAAAACTGACATTTATCAAAAAATTCACGGGTTTTGACAGAAATGGCTTTAAAACCTTAATAAAAATTATAATTGCATTCATAAAATTATATGATCATTTATATATAATAAAATTAAATTAATAATAATAATAATATTTTATTAAAATACTATTTAATTCAAAAATCCATTAATTTAATAAAATATATTTCTTAATTAAATAATAACTAAAAACACTATTTGCACTTTAAAAACTATTTACAATGTATCAATAATGACAAGAAGGTATAATCATTATTATATATAAAAAAATAATATACATGAAAATATTACTAGTTATTTTTTTACATAACCCCTTAAAATAGCCGCATAAGACCTAAGGGTATGGTGTGTGATGGTGACAAACTCTTGGGGTGGCTCGGATAACATCTCTCGAGTGGTAATTTCAATCAACTTCCACTTTTTCCATAGACGGTCACGTTCGAGCTTGACATGATGAAGCTCAGTTTGGGATTGGTCAAGAGTGAAGCCCAAAGACGCCACCTCTTTTTGAAGCTCCGACAAATGGGCTTCGTATGGAGCAATTCTACTTGATGAGGTCATCGCTTCCTTTTTCTGAGTAAATTGGATTTGTTAAAGCCTTATATTTATACTAATCATCTGATTACTTTTCAATGGCTATAAAAGAAATGGTCAAAATTATTAACATAAAACCAAAGAAGTTGACATTTTATATAAACATTTTACATAAAGAGACATTTAACTAGATCAAGAGGTATTAGTGAAACTTTGGGTCGTTACAATAGATGTTCACATGGTGTTTAGGATTTTGGATTATCTTGTTTTACTTTCAATTTTATCCCTTTGGGATCGTCGTTGTTCATCTCATGGATGAATTATCCTTATTTTTATATATAATCTACTAGTTTTCCTAGTTATGACACTCACCCTGTGGAAATCCATTTTGAGTGATGTGTTTAATCAACCCGGGATGGTTCGTTACAAGGAGTGTTGTAAAAGTGGGCATTGTAGACCTAACTTAAATGGTACTTTTTATTACCATATCATGTATATAGTGGATAGTTCATGATGTACTCTTACCATAATAGTGTTTATATTTCTACATCCAATATTTATATGGTAATTTACATAGATTATTTTCTGTATCAATAGGTTATAGTAGTTCCCATCTATAATATGAACCTCAATACACTATGAAATTAATATTAAACATATTTCCTCTGATCTAGACACATTATACCGACTGAACATAGATGATTTCTGAATATCAGGTGCTGGGGGTGCATAAGTATTGATACTTCTTCTCATAAAGTTCACACATGGTGATCTAATGTAGAGGAGATCACAAGGATTGATTCTCCAATTAGAACACCACATGTTTTGGGTGTAATTAGTAGTTATTATCTAGGAACACATGTATTGGTCTCAAAACTTGTGATCATTATCAATGCGTACAATTTTATCATTTTCTTTAATTCAATATTAAAAATATAAAATTTATGTTGTGGCGATGTAGCTTGTGTTGGGTGTGTTATTAATGGTATGAAATTGGTTGAAGGTTTAAGAATGTTTTTATGGATTCCAAAAGGAAGAGATGTCTCAGGACCAGTTGACCAGGATGGTAGTACCTTTATTAAATTCATATCCATGGTGATTAAAGGTAAGTCTATCTAGTAAGGTTAATGAATAATAAATCATGAAAGGCTGATGACATGAAGTGGTAATCCTATTTTATGAGAAATCATGAGATAAAGAGATTAATTTACATGACATGTGTTCATAGAATATTTTCATTACTATGACTATTCCTTAACTCCTTATCAGTCTTTAAGGGTTTCTAGAATATTTTTATGGTCTATGAATAATATTCAATGCTATAGAGATAAAGTCCTAGAGGTTCACCCACAAAGAATATTCAGAAGCATGGACAATTCTAGTGAATTAGAGTTTAGAATAGAGTGGTCCCCATGATGGTGTTCGAGCAATGTTCGAGTTTATATGATTACAAATGAAATAAATAAATGCAATATTATTCAAGTTTAGAATAATATACATTGAATTTTTTCACTTATATTCACAAGCTATTCAGTGAATATAATGAAAAATATTTTTTAAATAAATATTAAATATTAAATATTCAAGGATTCAATTAATATTTATGGGTATTTGAGTCAATTTAATGACTTTTATTTTATCATGTAACACTATTTATGTGTTACAATAATGTGATAAAATATCCATGATATCTATAGTAATTTTTAAGTACCGTTTAAAGTGTTTTTCCATTCATGTGATTGGTTAAATTTCATAATAAACTTAATGAAATTTATGTAAGTTAAAACCTAATTATATAATCTCTTTTACAACACAAAATTATAGCAATAATGGATTGCATGAATTCTATCTCTTATCCCCCTATCTAAATTCATATAGAGAGAAAGTGAAGGAAATATCAAAGATTGCTCGATCCAAGTTCAAGGATCATTAGATTGATATACTGTGATCAAGATGATGTTTAAGAGCCTATGATTCTCTATAAAAGCACTCAAATTTTATATAATGATGATTTATGAAGCTTACAGAATGTGAGTGGATTATATAGAGGGTTCTAGGTTTGGTTCCTATGAGCGATGATCACTGATGACATTGAAATTGGATGAGGTAAAATTTCAATATATATATTTTTAATTATTTGTGTGTAATTATTTTCAATTTATTAGTGTATTAATAAAGGTTTGGGTATAATATATTTGATGTTTTGACACAAATCTAGCTCTAAAAATTTTAATATACAATTTTTGACGGTTCTACAAACATCAAGTTTACTTCAGGTGGAATATGAATATTACACCATAATAATAACATATTGGTATATTTAATATGCTGATGTAACTATATTTTGGTGGATAGTGAACATATGGGCGGTGGTAGAAGAAATATAAAATTAAAGAAAGTTTAGTTGTGAGTTTACCACTCCCTTTGGGTGTCTCCTCTTAGGATACCCCTTAAGGCTCCTTAAAATGATCTTTAGTGAGACCATGATCACTAGGACATGGGAAATAATATTGGGAAGATAATTTTATAAAATTTTCAATCTCCATGTCTTAGAAGTTGTGATGATAAGGGGAGGTGATGAGTGATATTTATAAGAGGAGGGGAGGGGTGTTTGTGAATATTATATTCATTAGTTTATTATTTTGGATCAATACTAATAATATTATTGATTCTTATGACTATATATAGTAAATGGTGCATGTGAGTTTTAACCAATGGGTTCTTATATAATCTATGACTAAAAAATTCATGTATTTAGCTTATAATTTCAAATATCGAATTTCAT
Organism: Viscum album; assembly: GCA_963277665.1. Classification (NCBI taxonomy): domain Eukaryota; kingdom Viridiplantae; phylum Streptophyta; class Magnoliopsida; order Santalales; family Viscaceae; genus Viscum; species Viscum album. The sequence goes on along the minus strand of OY728132.1, from coordinate 1,471,572,255 downwards.
CGTATTTTACTGTCCACAAAAAATTCAACCATTTTAGAAAAATACCAAAATTTAATCCTAAAAAATTTTCAATGTTTATATTAAAAAAAATTAAATCCATTTTATTAACACAATTCTATAAAAATGATAAATTTAATACATAAATAAAATCCTCATTTATTTGAAAAATATTAGTTTTAATATTACAATTAATTTTACGACCCTTTGAAAAATTACTTACAACCTCAAAAAATTATCTTTCCATTATAATAAAAATTTATATTAATTTAAAAATCCATTTTATGAAAATAAAAATTCTTTTAAATTATTATATTTATTATAAAAGTGTAATTAAAACATTTATGTTTTATAAAAATATACACACTTAATTTATCATTTTTAAAACAATTTTTTACTTGTACCATGGTATAAATATATCATATTTTAATTTTATAAGATACATAAATATTATTTTACACTTACATAGGTTATTATACTATTCTAATGGTTAATTTAATATTCTTAACATTCATATTACTATTTCAATGGTCAAATTACTTTTCCAACAATCAGATTACTATTCCAATGGTCATATTTGTAATGGAAATATGGGTTCCCCATTTCCTATAAATACCTCACATTTAATTCATTATTTATTCACTTAAATTTTCTCTCAAGGTCATATATATTTTCAATTTCAAAATTTATATTATAGTACTAATATTCTGTCTCATTTCTACAGTGTTTTTCATGAGTGGGATTATTCAGGGGGATCGACCATATCCAGAATTTTCTATTATTGTTATCTTATTTTTCTATTTTTTATACCATTATAATACTTTCAATTATTTAGACCATATTTATTTTATAAATGTGAAGTTAAATTAAAATAATAAAATTTTGTGGGTTTCATTATGTGTGCATGTGATTTATACTACATTACTAAATACGACACCAATATATATTCAAAAGGGATATTACATTGATAAAATTATAGGTCATTACATTATTCCTCCATTATGAAAATTTTCCCACAAAATTTCATTTAAAATAAAAATAGGGTGAAAATAGGAGATGGTACTTCTGCTTTATTTCTTCCTCTAGTTCCCATGTTTCCTCCTCATACTTACAGTTTTTCTATAGTACTTTTTCTGGATGAGTTGTCTTGTTGCATGTAAATTTATCTCTATGGACAAATATCTTCACCGGATTCTCCTCATAAAATAGATCATTTTTTAGTTGAACCACCTCTAAATTAATTACATATGAGGGATTTTGTATGTACTTACCTAATAGGGATATGTGGAATACGTCATGTACTTGAGAAACAATTGGTGGGAGTACTAGTCGATAGTTCATAGCTCTAATGTGATCAGAAATATCAAAGGGGATGATGTACCTGAGACTTAGCTTTCCATTCTTCCCAAATCTCATGACTCTATTCCAATGGGATATATGTAGGAAAACCTTATCTCCAACCTCAAACAATAAGTCTTGTCGATTATTGTCTATATAGATCTTCTATTGCTGAATATTCTTGAACTTTTCTACCATTTTCTTGACCATTTCAAGTACTAACAACTTTAATTCACAAACTTCATCTCAGTATGTAGGTGTTCTACATCTCTTTCTATAAAGGGCCTCATATAGAGCCATTTTGATACTTTATTGAAATATATTATTGTATGAGAACTCAAAAAGATGAATATTTTGATCCCATCCTCCTTTAAAGTCCATTGAGCATGCTATTAACATGTCTTATAGTGTTTGGATAGCCCACTCATATTATAAATTAGTTTGGGTGTGATAAGACATATTGAAGTTCAACTCAGTGTTTAGCGCATGTTGGAGATTATTGCAGAACTTAGAGGGACATATCAGATCTTTATAGGATACAATTGATAATGAAGCTCTATAAAACCTCACCACTTCTCTGATTTATATCATTGTAAATTGATCAGGTGAGAAGTCCTCTTGAATAGAGATTAAATGAGTAGTATTTGTAAGATGATCCACCACAACCCATATAACAGTATTAATTCTAGAAGTATTTGGAAACCATTAACAAATACCATGGTGATGTTTTCCCATTTTTATGTAGGTATGGGTAATGGTTACATAATCCCTTTGAATTTTTTCCTCACCACCTTAACTTGGTGACATACTAGGCACTTTTATGTATATTCTTCTATATCCTTATTTATATTCTACCACTAATAGTTATATCTGAGATCTCAAAACATTTTTATGATCCTTGGGTTGATAGAGAAGGTTTATCTAAGTGCATAATTCAACAACACCTTTATCTCAAACATTTATGGTACGCATAGTCATGACCCAAATCTTATAACTCATTCTTTATCAATTTTGAACTATGAGAATTTCTCCTTTCTTATAGCTTCCACCTTCTTTAATATTTCCACATAATCTATTTGGGTATCCTTTATCTTATCTATAAGAGATGATTGAGTAATAATTTAAGAAATTAATGATGATTTTACTTCCATTATGATTCTCATGTCCATCCTTAGTAATTTTAAGAATATTGGATCCTTCTCAATTATCATCATTGATAAGGTTATAGAATCCTTTATACTTAGAAAATCTTCCACTTTACTTTCTTTCCCAAGATGGTAATGGATTGAGAAATCATAGTCCTTGATCATCTCTAACCATCTACACAGGTTCATATTAAGATCATTCTATGTGAATATATATTTTAGGATTTTATGATCCATATATATTTCACACTTCTCCCCATAGAGATAATATTGCCAGATTTTCAACACGACAATCACTATAGACAAATCCAAATAATGAATTGTATATTTATACTCATTCACTTTCAAATTCCTTGATGGGTAGGCTACCACTTTATCATTTGGAATTAGTAAACAACCTAAGACCTTCTTTGAATCATCAATTTATACCATGATTATTTCCCCTCTTGTGGGTAGTGTAAGTTCTGGTGTAGTGATATAAATAATTTTCAATTCTTTGAATCTCTATTCATATTCATTGGTCCAGAAAAACTTTACTCCATTATGACTCACATTGGTGAACAAATTTGAAAAACGAGATAAGTTTCTCAAAAAATTTCAATAATACCCAGATATTCCAAGAAACTACATATCTCCATTAAAAATCCTAGCTTGGGACGCTCTTGAATTTTATTCATATTAGAAGGGTCAAAAAATATCCCTCTACTGGTGATAACATTCCCCAAGAATGATATTTCCTCCATCCATAACTCACATTCACTGTAATTTTCATATAGATTTTCCATTTACAAATAATTTAACACAATATTAAAATGCTCATCATGCTCCTCCATGATTTTAGAGTATATCATAATATCATCTATAAAGACTATGAAAAATTTCCTAAGGTAATTGTCACGAACCAGGCTAGGTTGCTATCCGACCCAGCACCCGACCCGGTCCGCGACAAGACCCGAAGGGCGTTCCCGATCCCCATGGGTTAGCACAAGTTCCCAGTTACCAAAAAATGCAAGGGAATTATTTACCCAAAATGAGAGGCATAAAAAAATCAACAAGATATATAAACTAAAACTGAAAAATTATCAATCAAATAGGACCTTAAAGTAAAAACAAACTTAAAGGTCTACAACTCGAACCAATAACTAAAAAGAAATGACAAAAATGAAAACTAAAACTCTGACTCAAACCTACCGAAAACAAGAGAGGCCACATCAACACCACCCTACATGAGAAGACCAATTGAAACCTGAACCACCATCATTGAGCACGATGCCTCAACCTGGAATACACAAAGAACAAGGTCTACATACACCCAAATGTGTATGTAGGGTGTGAGACAAGAACCTAGTAGGACGTCACCCAATAAAAAAGTTCCACACATAATTATTAAATGAAAAATACATTTGAAATTTTAATTAAAGAAAATAAGTAAATGCTTGAATAGTTTTAAGGAAAATAGAATTAAAGAAAACATTTTCAAATGGAACAAGTTAAACTAAAACACACACACACACTTACTTTTTAAAATAAGCAATGTGTCACATCGATGAGCGTAAAGTAACCAATGAGCACCAATGTGGGAGAGGCCTCATGGGTGTTATACAGCTTGGGTCCCTAGATATTTGTGTCTCAGTGAAGCGTGGATTATAAACCACGAACCTCAGGAAACATGACTTAGAAACCACGACACTCAACAAAATATGGCTTAGAAACCATGACCCTCAGTCATTTATATGTTTAGTTAGTGTTACAGTCATCAATCCTGCTAAGTGAAACAGGGCCAAAGCCACCCCCGGATCACTAGCTCACTAGTCTAGTCCACCCTCCTAGCTACCCGAGCTTCCCGATTTGTGCTCAAACAAGTTTCAAGTTCATGTCACACATCAAACTTATGCATAAAATCCAAACATGGTACTTACACACAAAAAATCACCATTTTCACACTCAAACCCTCTTTTAAAACCATACACACACCAAAAATCTTTTTAAAACTTAATCTGCATAGGTTACATACTCAATTAAACTATCTGCACAGTTTAAAAAGTTACTTATCCTTAAAAAAACCACCACTCACACACATAAATACCATTTTGAAATAAGATGCACACTAAAAAAAATTTTCAAACACATTTCACACCAGTGACATAATTTAATAGACCATAAAAATATATAAAGAAATAGTAAAAGAATGTCACATTGCTTTACACACACTAAAGTAAAAATTTATACATTCAAATGCATTCCAACATCACCCACACTTGAATACAATTTTAAAGTGTGACCTACACCACGGAAATAGTTTTATGGAAAACCTTTCACCATATATAAAATGCATTTCCACAAATTACATCATTTAATAATCCAAAAATAAAATATTATAAAACAATTTAAAGAAATCACTTGGTGTTACCCACTAAACTCACACAAAACCTTCTTTTACGACCAAACGTACACGAATCCATGTCAAAAATACAGTTCACACCCATTACACAAATTAATAATCTAATCGAACAATTTAAAAATCACTAACAGAGTTCTCAACAAAAAACACACACATAATATAAATAATCTACTAAACAATTTCAATGCAATTCAAACTAAAAAAAAACCAAATTCGCACTACAAAAATTAATTAAATAATATTATAAACAAATTAAGCTTGCAAATTAATTAATAAAATAATAATTAGACATGGAACCACCTACCTTGAACCAAGAATCCCATGAATAAAGGTGTGAAATCACCATTGCACATCAACCGCACCTCAAAAAACCTAACGCAAAACCCAAAACAAGAAAAATTCACTCAAAAAAACCAAATTAAACCCTTAACCATAACTGAACCACATTAAATTGAAATAAATCCACTAGAACAACAAAGGGGGTTTACCCAAAGTGTTAGTCACCAGAAGGAGGAGGTGCGGTTCGTCGGATGGAGGTCGACCAAGGGGAGAAGGGGGCGGCACAACGTGAGGGAGGTGGCCGGAGTGGTGCTGGTCGACTGGGGGGGGGGGGGGTGCGTTCGGGCTTGGTGCACCTAGGGGAAAGAAGGGTGCGATGCGATGGGGATGGTCGGGAGGTTAGGACACGGTGCGACAGGGCTATCTAGGAGGTCGGGACATGGCATGATGGGGTTCAGCCATCTGGGCGGTGCAACGGGTGTCCGAGAGGGTGACGGCGAATGACGTGTGAGCGACTAGCCAAGGGGAGTAAGGGGGGCGATGAGAGTTCACCAAACATAGCAGGGGGTGCTGGAAAGAGGCAGGATGACTGACATCAGGAGGTGGAGCAGCCACCATGGGGGCGCGAGCAGAACCGAGGAGGGGGGGGGGGAATTGTAGTGTGACGCCAAGGGACATGGGAGAGGGTTTCCATGAACACCAAACCCTAAGAGAAAAAAAGAGGATAAATGTAAAAATTAAAAACAAACTTAATAAATAATAATAATAATAAATATAATAATAATATTCTTAAATTAAAAAAATTAATAATAATAACCTAATAATGTTAATGATATCAATAATAATAACTTAATTCAAATAATAACAATAATAATAATATTAATAATAATATCATTAAACTAAAACCATAACAATAATAATACTATTATCATTGTAGTTGGGGTTTGGCTTAGTGGTAAGAACCCCTTAAATCTACATGAAAAAATGGGGGTTCAAAACCCATGGGGCGTAGGTACTGTAGTAGTACTGTAACATACTGTAGCAGCAACCTCAATGTAGCAACGACAGGTCACTGTAGCAGTAGCAGAGGACTGTAGCTGCAATGGGTATTGTGCAGTACTGTAGCAGCGCAGGTACTGTAGCAGTACTATTCACAGAATGGGCTTTGGGCCAAAAAAATGGGCCTACGGGCCATGTAATGGGCTAAATGCCCACTGGGCCTTCAGGTTATTTAATGGGTCTCCCTCTACCCAGTTAAAAGAGGTCTTTTCTTTGCTTTAATAATAAATGAGGCTTCGATCCCAACTTTTAAAAAAAAAATTAAAACACAATTTATTAATTTATTAACACATTTTTCTCATTTTATTTTTATTTTTATTCTTCCACACATTTAATTTCATTTCATTATTTTCAATTCAATCTATTTAATTATTTAAAAAAAGGGTAGGTCACACAGTGGCCCTGGTGATGTCGCATGACTTCACAATTATTCTTCACCCGTGCGTCGCATGCTGTCAAGCCCCGAAAAACTCATTTATTGACAAAAACACCAAATCCAACCGGGACTTAGCCCACACCTCGACGGAACATTTCTAAGCCAAATAAAATAAAATAAAAATATATTAACTTAATTTAATATTAATGATAATAATAATTATTAAAATATTAATAAAAACATATTTTTTTATATTCTTAACACTATTTATAATAATAACAATAATATACTCAAACAATATTATTATATTTAAAATAGTATCGTAAATTTTATTACACTTCTCATTTTTATTTTATTTTCATTTTACTATTCATTATATTCTATTTATCTGCCTTGAACATCAAGAGGGTCATGCGGTGAGCTGGGAAAGGTTGCGCGGTGACTTGGGCGAGGTTGTGCGGCTTCAACCGTGGTGCGTTGAACGCTGTCAAGGCCAAAACACATGTTTTTAAATAAGAACTCAAAAAATTTTAAGTCGGGCCTCGACCCGAACTACCCGATGCCTTGAAAATTAATAAAAAAAATAATTTAAAATGAAGGGTGTGACAATTCTCCCCACCATAGTTCTTTCAAACCCCAAAAAGCCACAACTCAGGCTGAACCCCCAAAGTAGAAAGCAACACCCCCTTAAGGTTCAAAAAGAATTCCCATGAAAAACGAGTGAAAAGAGGAAAACACACCGTGCTCAGAGAAAGTGTCTTAAATGAAAACCTCAAAAAAACCCATAAAAGACTTTTCACTATGTATCACCTACCCCAAAGAGTTGGAACACCTCTAGTTTATTGATTAAGGGAGGGAACACTCGCACCCACAGAAACTAACTTCACAAACCGAAACAAGACTAGGGAAACTGAGACGAGAGTGGGAAACTTCCACAGGGTGAATGACATGGGGAGACCCGAGCGGAATCCCCACTGTAGAAATATTTTAGCATCGAATTACTCCAAATGGATTTCAACAAGACTCACAGTGGGTCTCATTTCCATACGAACTGACAGAAGATACAAAACTTTGATTTTTTTTTGATGGTGACCAAAACACCCCATAAAAAGGGTGGGGAGGAAATGGCCAAACTACCGGGGCATCAAAACCATAGCCGAAGAAAAACCAACATCTCCACATCCCTGGATGAGCACCATTCAAATTTGAGACCAATTCACCCGAACAGACCCCATAAGGACCGATAAAAGCGGTTTCATATGGTGGGACGCAACCCCCAGGACATTAAGGTAATGAGACGACCATGCCTCCTCATAGCCACAGGAAACCTCACGCACCCAAATGGGTCATTCAGAATGGAACATATATAGGAAATGATTTAAACTCCCTTCCCCTTCAACATTGATGACCGAAGTAAATTCGAGTTTCCATACACTCCCGGGGTGCTTGACCATGCGCCAGCTTCACTCCGAGGCCTATGGCTGGAGCCCTTATGTTTGAAGCATCTCCTGCCTCACATTTAGGCATTGAAAACTCCTGAACATATATTATCCTTTTGGCGCTACACGCAACCATATCAAAATTGAGTCAACACCAATAAACACAACTTACCACGACATCCAACCACTTTCTTATGGAACATCCACTCTTGCTCTTCAAATAGAACTCATAATGCAAAAATTCACCAAAAATGAACCTTACGACTGATGAAATCACTACAAGACTTTCAAGCATCAGTCAACACCGATAACTCCGAACTGCCTTCACCCTTTCCCACTAGAATTCTTTTCACCACTCTCAGGGGGGGCCTTCAGACGCAACGGTGCCAAACTTCATACACATTGATCCAGGTAACTCAAAGAGACCAAAACTCCCTTCAAATCCTCTCGCATCTGTGATCCCGCTGCGAGATGATCCACTTATAGAAAAGGGAAAAAGGGATAGACTTAGCACTATCACTAAAAAGGGATAGACTTAGCACTATTACTAAAAAGGGAGAGTCCTTACTTTAATCAATTATAGGGATGACCAATGATGAATTACCCATAACCGCACTTCAATTGCATGCCAATGATTTATGGGGGAGTACACCGGTCAAGAAAGAAAACCATGAACCCAATCAAACTAGTCCAATGGTCAAGACATACTGCAAGCGAACACTAAACGTATAGAGGAAACCAATGCAAGGGATTCCCAAAGCACTTTTCAAAAGAAACCACTAACCACACTCTTTCACACCAACTTACAAATAAAAATTCAAACTCAGGACACAAATCATTCAAAAAGGATTCTCGGCTCGAAATGCCTCACATTAAAAATTTCCAAAATATAAGGACGCACCACACAACCACTGATTATTAAAACACCAAATCAGTTTTACTTAAAAACCAGATTTTCATGAATTCAAAACAAAGAGACGAGGAATGATGCAAGAGGAGACTAGTGTCAGTGGGTGACTGGGACATATGGTTGGTGGCCATATGAAAATCACACCACCTCCACAGAGAGTATTCTAGAATCGCTTCCCCGGCTCCACATAGATTTCCAAACCCTGTTAGCTCACTGGGACCACTAACCCTACTCCCTTTTCATTTCCCCTAATCAAGATTAACCACAAGGACAAATGACTCAGAAAAACCTCAACTTACTCTGGTAACTCAAGTCCCGCCATGAGGTGTGCTGGCCAGGCACCTTTCTCGTAGCCAAAACATTAAATTCTGACACCCGTAAATTTGGTCTACCCTAACTCTATCCCAAAAGAAAACGACCCAAGAGAGAAAACCTCCTTTGATACTATTTTGTCACGAACCAGGTCAGGTCGTCATCCGACTCGGTTCCTGACCCGATCCATAGTAAGACCCGAAGGGCGTTCCCGATCCCCATAGGCTGGCACAAGTGATCAGGTACCAAAAAAAATTCAAGGGAATGATTTACCCAAAATGAGAGATATAAAACAATCAACAAGATAGATAAACTGAAACTGAAAAATTATCAATCAAATAGGCCCTTAAACTAAAAACAAACTTAAAGGTCTATAACTTGAACCAATAACTAAAAATAAATGACAACAATAAAAACTAAAACTCTGAATCAAACCTCCTGGAAACAAGAGAGGCCACATCAACACCACCCTGCATGAGAAGACATACTGCAACCTAAACCACCATTTCTAAGAATCATGACTCAACCTAAAATAAAAAAATAACAAGGTCTACATACACCCAAAGGTGTATATAGGGAATGATCCAAGAGCCCAGTAGGACGTCACCCAATAAAAAGGTTCCACACATAATTATTAAATGACAAATACATTTGTAATTTTAATTAAAGCAAAGAAGTAAATGTTTGAATAGTTTTAAGGAAAATAGGATTAAAGAAAATAGTTTCAAATGAAACAACTTAAACTAAAACACGCACACACTTACTTTTTAAAATAACCAATGTATCACACTGATGAGTGTAAAGTAACCAATGAGCACCAATGTGGGAGAGGCCTTGTGGGTGTTAGCCAGCTTGGGTCCCTAGATCTTCGTGTCTTAGTGAAGCATGGCATAGAAACCATGACCCTCAAAAAACATGGCTTAGAAACCATGACCCTCAGCAAAACATGGCTTAGATTCCATGACCCTCAGTCATTCATATGTTTGGTTATTGTTGCAGTCATCAATCCTACTAAGTGAAATAGGGATAAAGCCACCCCCAGACCACTAGCCCACTAGTCTAGTCCACCCTCCCAGCTACCCGAGCTTCCCTCTTTGTGCTCAAACAAGTTTCAAGTTCATGTCACACGTCACACTTATGCATAAAATCCAAAAATGGTACTTACACACACAAAATAACCATTTTCACACTCAAACCCTCTTTTAAAACCATACGCACACCAAACATATTTTCAAAACTTAATCTGCATAGGTTATATACTTAATTAAACCATCTACACAGTTTAAAAAGTCACTTATCATTAAACAAACCACCACTTACACACATAAATACCATTTTGAAATAAGACACACACTAAGACATTTTTCAAACACGTTTCACACTAGTGACATAATTTAATAAACCATAAAAAATTATAAAGCAATAGTAAAAGAATGTCACATGGATTTACACACACTAAAATAAAAAATTATACATTCAAACACATTCCAACATCACACGCACTCAAATAAAATTTTAAAGTGTGACCTACACCACACAAATAGTTTGATGGAAAACCTTTCCCTATATGTAAAACACATTTTCACAAACCACATAATTTATTAAGCCAAAAATAAAAGCTTATAAAACAATTTAAAGGAATCACTTGGAATTACCCACTAAACTCACACAAAACCTTCTTTTATGACCAAACGCACACGATGCCATGCCAAAAATATAGTTTGCACCACTTACACAAATTAATAAGCCAAATTCACAATTTAAAAATCACTAACAAAGTTCCCAGGAGAAAACACACACATAATATTAACAATATACTAAACAATTTCAATGAAATTCAAACTTAAAAAAACCAACTTTTCACTACAAAAATTAATTAAATAATATGCTAAACAAATTAATCTTGAAAATTAATTCATCAAATAATAATTAGACATGGAAACAACTACATTGAACCAATAATCCCCCTAATAGAGGTGCGAAATCACCATTGCACATCAACCACACCTCAAGCTACCTAACGTGAACCCCAAAACAAGGAAAATTCACTCAAAACAACCAAATTAAACCCTTAACCCTAAACTAACAACATTAAATTGAAATAAATCCACTAGAAAAATGAAGGGGGTTTAACCAAAGTGTTTCCCGCTAGAAGGAGGAGGTGCGGTTCGTTGGACGGAGGCCGGACAAGGGGAGAATGGGGCGGTGCAGTATGAGGGAGGTGGCTAGAGCGGTGCTGGTCGGTTGGGGGGGGGGGGTCCGTTGAAGCTTGGTGAACACATGCGAAAGAAGGGATCGATGTGATGAGGTTGGCTGGGAGGTCAAGACACGGCATGATAGGGCAGGCCGGGAGGTTGGGGCATGACGTGACGGGGTTCAACTATTTGGGTAGTGCAGCGGGTGTCCGGGAGGGTGACTACGGACGACGTGCGAGTGGTTGGCCGAGGGGGGTAGGGGGGATAGGAGTTCTCCAGATGGGGCAGGGGGCGCTGAACAGAGGCAGGAGGACCGACACCGGGAGGTGGAGTGACCAACATGGGGGCGCAAGAAGAACCGGGGGGGGGGGGGGGCTTGCAGTGCGACACCAAGGGGTAGGGGAGAGGGTTTCCACGCACACCAAAATCTAAGAGAATAAAAAGACGATAAAAGTAAAAATTAAAAACAAACTTAAGAAAAAATAATAATAATAATCATAATATTATTATTAAATTAAAATCATTAATAACAATAACCTAATAATGTTAATGATATCAATTATAATAACTTAATTCAAATATTAACAACAACAACAACCACAACAACAACAACAACAATAATAATAATAATATCTTTAAACTAAAACCATAACAATAATAATATTATTATCATTAAAAAATAATTTATTAAATTATTAACACATTTTTTCTCATTTTATTTTTATTTTTATTCTTAATATAGCGACCCCAGCCTTTTATATAAAACATTTCATGATTTTAAGAATAATTAATCATCAGAGTACAAGCCAAGGATCGTTAAGTCTAGTGTCTTGGAAGACTAGGTACATATAACAAAAAACATGGGAAAAAATGCTTCTTTATTTAATCTCCATAATGATCTCCTAACATCCTTTGAGCCCTTACATCTACATAGGGTACCCTGGGGAACACATGAACAAAGGGATGAGCTAAAAAGCCCAGTAAAGGAATGAACATAAGGATATATCTCAAGCACATGAGTTAGGAGGCATGAAATAATGATATCTAAAGCATGAAACTTATAAAATCATTTAATATAATCATGGGATCATATAAACATGGGATCATATAAATGTGGCAGAATCATAAATCATATATTTAATACGGGTCAAGGCTAACTGCCAATCCCGTTTCACATCACATCTCATGAGACTTAACCTTACACAATGCATTGGAGCACTATATGGGCGCACCCATCTCAACATATTCATGAATACTCTTGACACATAAATAATCTTTCCACATAAATAATCATTCATAATCAACCATACATAAACATAAGGGTACCTGTGGAAAGAATTGGGTACCACAAACATGACATAAAACATATCCAATGGGCGTATCAAGAAAGTGTCCATGAAAGGAAAGTATTAGAACATTCATGGACATTAATAGGGTAAAATAGAAATATAACATGGTAAGTGGTGTCAAATATAAGTGACAACATATTAAAAATTTATTTTAGAAACATTATCATTAAGACATTTTTGTGCGGTTTTAAGGAAAACACTCTAGAGATTTTCAAATAGAAAAGAGGACATTCTTTTATATAAGACCAGAATTGAACCAAGAAGGTTTTAATAATAAAAATACTGATTTTATAAATACAATAGTGTTTTAAAACATAGGATATAGTGCACTTTAAATTTGGGTAAAAATTTGGGAAGTCCCCTTAAAACAGGTTTGCTTATCGGAAAGTTCTAAGGAGGGAATCTTTCAAAATCATGTATATCCCCGAAAGAATGTGATGAAAGGGTATTGATATAATAATATTTTAAAAATAACCATAATTCATAAGACTTACATAAAAAGGTAAGATAACACTATTTTGAAAGAAATATAAGGCAACCCGAAAGAACAAAGAAGGTTCGGGTAGAATTCGTTGCGATTTTATCGGCATGGTGTTGGGTGTAACCAAGAGGGATTTATGTGAGATAAATGGGGTTTATCGTAACTTATAAATCCATATGGAAGTATGGGGTAGGTTATTAAACAAACCCCATCATTTTCTAGTACACATAAAAAGGCATAATATAGAGGACAATCTTGATTAAGAGAGAAAATAGAGAGGATCCCTTACCTTAAATCCGTTGGTGTTCTCCACTTGTTATTAATGACCTGAATAAAAAAATTAGGCTTATTAATTAATAATTAAATAATCTCTTCTATATTAAATTTATTTATTATAACCCTTTTTAGTTCATTCAAAGCCTTTTTGATTAGTTACAAGGTTTAATTTCATTGTTCGGGCTCGTTTGTTTACTTGGCTTTAAAAGATCGGTTCACTTATATTCAAGTTTGGATTATATACACGATGAAATTGGTTGTACAGAATTGAAGTTACATTCTTTAGTTAATATCTAGGAGATTAAATGGTTTTAATTTTAATTAGGTTACTTAGATTGATGTTTAATTATTACATATATAACCTTAGTGATAACCGTTTTTGTTATTTGGTGGGTTTCATTACAAAGAATGTGTTTTGATTTATAACTTAATTACATTTGTACCAAATGATTACAGAACCAAAAATATGATATATTACATAATAATCTGGTTCAACCATAACACAAATGGTTTCATGACCAGAATTAAAGATAATAAAAGAAATTTATAAACCGTTGTCCTTGAATGTGCTAAATTAGCACATCTCAAACGGTGCTTTTATTTCTTTCAAATAAAAGGGTGGGGAAAGGGGAGAGGATAATGAAATATACCACTAGCATGAAGAAATTACAGTACATGTATGTTACTGGATTTATCATACTATTATGGTGAAGGGAGGTGAGGAATCAAATAAAAAGAAAAGAACTTACAAGAAAAGAAGAAATTTGGGAAGAGGAATTTACCTCTTGAGACTTCCTCCTTTGAGAACCTCTTAAAGGGAGAGGTTTTGGTATTTTGAGGAGGCTGAGAGCTTTTGGACATGGGGGAGGACCTTGGAGAGAGATTTGGGAAGAATTTAGAGAAGTCTTGGAGCTTGAGATGAGTGGAGAGAAGAGGGAGTGAAGGGGGTTTTTATAGTGGAGTAGATGAGGGATTTCATGATATTATAATCCTTAATTTATTATTTCTTCACAAGAAAAAGAATAGTAAGTATTACATGACCAAGAATAGTAAATGGGTCATGTGAATTCGAACCAAGTGGGCTTACATCAGCAGAACATCATCAATGACTCAATTAATCCATTATTTAGCATTTATTGTGAATTATCAGATTCTACTATTCATAAAAAATTCAAGTATTTCAGAAAAATCCCAAAAATTCACCCAAATTTTTTTTAGATGTGTAGAATCCAAAAATGAAGTTCATTTTTCAAAAATAATTTTTTAAATATTATTATTTTAATATTTAATTAAAATAATAATTTATTATCCAAACCATTTTTAAGACATTCATTAACTCATTCTAAACTATAGGTATATCGTACTTCCAACTTGAATATTATTTTTATACCAACATAGGGGAGGTTATTATTAATTAGGGTATATCACTATTCATAAGGGTATTTTACTATTCATTAGGGTAGGTTACTATTCACCAAAAATTATTTTTGTTTTATTAGACTCCAAAAAACATCTTGAACATAATCGTGTATGTCGGATTTTCAAAATTTCAAACACAAAAGTGAAAAACTTATGTTTAAAGGTCACTTGTCACTTATTAGTTCATTATTATGTGATTTTATGGCATATTTATAAGAAGGGAATTTCAATTAAAAACATTGGGTCGTTACATTTTCCCCCCTTAAGAAATTTCACCCTCGAAATTTCATTTTATATTCTAGGCCTAAAAAAGATGTGGGTACTTTTCCTTCATTGCTTCCTCCAGTTCCCATGTTTCTTCCTCAAACTTATGGTTCCTCCAAAAAACTTTGACAAGATGGGTTGTCTTGTTGCGTAGAACCTTATCTCTCTGATCCAGAATCTTTACTGGATGCTCCTTATAGGAGAGATCATCTTCCAACTGCACCACCTCTGAGTTTAGTACATGTGAGGGATCAGGTATGTACTTCCTCAAGAGTGATATGTGAAAAACATCATGAACTCGAGCCATATTCAGTGGAAGTGCAAGCCAATAGGCCACATCTCCTATGCGGTCAAGGATCTCAAAGGGTCCAATATACCTTGGGCTTAGCTTCCCTTTCTTCTAGAATCTCATGACTCTCGTCCATGGAGATATTCGAAGGAAGACTTTATCTCCAACGTCAAACTCCAAGTCCCTTCAACAGTTGTCAGCATAGCTATTTTTCCGACTTTGAGTAGCTTTGATGTGTTTCTGGATGACTTGAGCCTTCTCTGTCATCTCTTGAACAAGATCGGGTCCAAGTAGCTTTCTTTCTCCAAATTCATCCCAACAGGTTGGAGTTCTACACTGCTTTCTATACAGAGCATCATATGGAGCCATCTGAATACTCGAGTGGAAGCTATTGTTGTATGAGAAATCAACCAATGGGATATGCTGATCCCATACACCTTTCAATTCTAGAGAGCAGGCTCTAAGCATATCTTCAAGCATCTGAATTGTTCTTTCAGACTGACCATCAGTTTGAGGGTGATAGGCCGTGCTGGAATTTAATTCAGTACTCAAAGAATGCTGAAGGCTCCTCTAGAATTTAGATGTGAACCTTGGATCATGGTTAGAGACAATTGAGAGTGGAACACCATGCAGTCTCACCACTTCCTTCACATATAACTTTGCAAGTTGTTCAAGCGAGATATCTTCCTGAATAGCGATGAAATGGGATATCTTGGTGAGTCGGTCAACCACAAACCATATCACATTATTTCCCTTCGACGTCTTCGGGAGACCTGTGACAAAGTCCATAGTAACATTTTCCCATTTCCATATGGGTATAGGCAATGGCTTCATCATACCTTTGGACTTTTGTCGCTCAGCTTTAACTTGCTGACATACCAAGCACCTTGATATATATTCCACAATCTCCTTCTTCATGTTATCCCACCAGAAGTGTTCTCAAAGATCATGGTACATTTTGGTATTCCCAGGATGGATAGAGAAGGTCGAGCTATGTGCATCATTCAATAAATCCTTCTTTATATCTAGATCATATGGTATACATAATCGTGTCCCAAATCTTACAACTCCTTCCTCATCAATTTTGAAATCAGAGGATTTCCCATTTTTAACAACTTCCACCCTTTTTTGAATTTACACATCCTTTCTTTGAGCATCCTTTATTTTCTCCAAGAGGTATGGTTGATCAATCATTTGATAAAGGATTGATGATGTTCCTCCCTTAATTATTCCCATGTCCATCCTTTTCAAATCTAAGAAGATCAGATCCTTTTCAATTCTCATAATTGATAAAGATGCATGATCCTTTCTACATAGAGTATTCTCCACCTTGTTTTCCTTACCAGGATGGTAGTGGATTGAGCAGTAATAATCCTTGATGAGCTCTATCCATATTTACTAGTGCATATTAAGCTTTTTCTATGTGAATATATATGTTAGACTCTTGTGTTTAGTATATATCTCACATTTTCCCCATAGAGATAATGCCGCCAGATTTTCAACGCAAAGATCACAGCCGCCAACTCCAGATCATGCGTGGGATAGTTTTGCTCATGGATTTTCAGATTCCTTAAGGCATGGGCTATAAATTTATCATTTTTCATTAGCACACAACTTAATCCTTTCTTAGAAGCATCACTATACACCACAAAGAGTTCTCCACTTGAAGGGAGTGTGAGTACCAGCGCAGTGATAAGCCTCTTTTTCAACTCCTTGAAATGGTCTTCACATTCCTGTGTCCAGACGAACTTTACTCCCTTCCGTGTCATCTTGGTCATTAGGTTTGACAATCATGAAAAATTCTTTACGAATCGTCAATAATTCCCAGCTAGACCTAAAAAGCTACAGATCTCCATTATAGAAGTTGGCCTCGACCACTCTTCAATTGCCTTCGTCTTGGAAGGGTCCACAGATATCCCTTTCCTAGTGATAACATTCCCCAAGAATGATACTTCCTCCATCCAGAACTCACATTTACTATACTTTTCATAAAACTTCTCCCTTCACAAAGTCTTTAACATAGTTTCCAAATGCTTCTCATGTTCCTCCTTGCTCTTGGAGTATATCAGAATATCATCAATAAATACCACCACAAATTTTTCGAGGTAATCTCTAAAGACTCTATTCATTAGATCCATGAAAATTGCTGGAGAATTAGTGAGTCCGAAGGGCATCAATATGAACTCATAGTGTCCATACCTTGTTCGAAAGGCAGTCTTGGGAATATCTTCCTTTCTCACCTTTAGTTTGTGATATCCCGACCGAAGGTCCACCTTAGAGAAATAACTGGCCCCACGAAGCTGATCAAACAAGTCATCTATCCGCGGAAGGGGATACTTGTTCTTTATAGTGATTTTATTGAGCTCACGATAATCAAAACATAGGCACATTGATCCATCCTTCTTGATGAAGAGGACTGGATCACCCCACAGTGAAGCACTCGGGCGTATAAAACCCATCTCCATATTCTCCTGTAACTGCTTCTTCAGCTCTTCTAGCTCTACGGTGGCCATTCTGTAAGGTGTTTTTGAGATTGACAAAGATCTAGGGATAAGTTCAATTGAGAAATCAACCTCTCGGTCAGGATGAAGACCAGGAAACTCTTCGGGGAATACATCTGTGTAATCCCTCATGATGGGCATGTCTTCAAGCATGATTCTCTCCTTTGTCTCAATCATTTGAGCTTGGTATGCATGCTCATAAGGAAGCAATATCCACAATTGAGATGATGATTCTAAAGGAGAATCATCTTTCTCCTTGAACTTGTAAATAATTGGAGGATGCTTCGGGATGTGAAGAGTAATCTCCCTTTCCCGACAATTGATGTTGGCCTTGTACAAAGATAGCCAATCCATGCCCAAGATAACATCAAACTCCACTAAAGGAAGTATGACAAGATTTGATGGGAGGTTCAGTCCACAAACATTAACCAGGGATGAGTTATAAACCATGGATGCAATAATTTCCCCATTCTCTGTTCTCACAGATAACTTTTCCTCCAAATTTTGAGGTGGTGTTTGAATAGATCTACTAAACTTGCAAGATATGAAAGAATGCATATAACCAGAATCAAATAGTACGTTCACTATTCTTGAATGAATAACAAGCATACCTGTCACCACATCATTTTCCGGCTCCACCTCCAAAGTAGTGATAGCATAAGACCTTCCTTGTTTCCATGGAGGTTGTTGCTGATTGCCTCTGACAACCCTCGGCTTAGGGCAATTGTTCGCATAATGCCCAAGCTCCTTGCAGTTAAAACACTTCACTGCAGACTGAGTGTTGATATGAACCTTCCATTCTTCTTCAACATTAGTGGGATTTTTCATATCTCTTCAGAAGTTCTTGGCCATATGACCAAACTTTCCGCATTTGAAGCAATTCCTGGTTCCCTTGAGACAGTCACCAAGATTCTTCTTCCCACAATTCTTGAAAAGGGGAAAGTGAGGCTTCTTTCCATCATGGGATTTGTTTGATGAACCACCAATGTTGTTCTCCATTTTCTGATTCTTTTCACTAGGCCCATGAGACCACTGAGATTATTCAATCTCTATTTCAACCTTGAGGGCACAACGGACAATCTCCTCGTAGCTATCGAAGTCTCGAATCGCCAACACTTTTCATAGACTCGACTTTATTCCGCTAAAGAAGCGATCCACCTTTATTTCAGTGTTCATGACAAAGCCAGAGGCATACCTTTCAAGCCTTGTAAAGTTCACTTCATACGCCCCGATGGACTTATCTTCCTTCTGCTTGAGTCTAAGGAACTCTCTTTCCATCTTGATACGGAGGGTTCGAGGAAAATATTTGTTGAAAAAAATTCTCTTGAATTACTCCCAATCTATGGAATCAATTTCCTCTTGGGAATTTTTATTCTTGATCAGTGTCCACCACTGATAATCTTCCCCATCAAAATGATAGACTGCTAGTACAACTTTATCTTCTTCCGAGCACTGGAGGACAGATAAAATATTTTCAATAGAGTTAATCCATTGTTCTTCAAGGAGGGGATCATAAGACCCGTTAAACATGGGAGGCCTTTGCCGCATGAAGGATTCTATAGCAAATTGGTCTTTCCTTGGAGGAGGGGGACGTTCCACCTAATTCAAGTTATTATTCATAACTCGAGCCAGCTGAGCAAGTACTTCCATGAAGTTTTGAGCACCCACTTCCATCACATTAGACATGTCATTAGGTAAATCATTACATTGCCCATCACATTGGTTGTTGTAACACGTTCTTCTATTTCCCGCCATTTAATAAGAAAAATAATGTATAATTTGAGATCTTGAATACTTAGATATTGAGCATAAAAAGGAAACATTAAACATTAAAGTATAAACTTATAAAGAATAAGTACATCCTAACTTTTGATTCCTTAGGTTTATATCAAGGTTATCCTCAATCTATTTCTTAACTTATATTCTTATGGGATTTTTTTGTCCCTTAATAATGGTTTGTAATAAGCTCATGAATCTACTAAAGCATATCCCCTGGGAGTGTCGTAACCAAGAGTGTAGCAAGGCCCGTTATCATGCACCAGTTCCTGTTCGAGTCTAGCTCAAAGAGGTGTTTTCGGGTTTTACCCCTAGATACATCTCTGTCAGAGCTGCCTCTACCTGCTCGTATCCAAGCAAGGATTTATTTTCTTGATAAACCACTTACTCTATACTCACCAAAATTTAGAACTGTTTTCTTATACTTAGTCTCATCCTTAAGGTTCTAACTAAGGTTCTCTATTTCTAATCTCCAAAAATAACTAGACCATCCTCTGATACCAACTATAGCGACCCAAGCCTTTTATATAAAACATTTCATGATTTTAAGAATAATTAATCATTAGAGTACAAGCCAAGGATCGTTAAGTCTATTGTCTTGGAAGACTAGGTACATATAACACAAAACATGGGGCAAAAAAACACTTCTTTATTTAATCTCCATAATGACCTCCTAACATCCTTTGAGCCCTTACATCTTCATAGGATACCCTGGGGAACACATGAATAAAGGGATGAGCTAAAAAGCCCAGTAAAGGAATGAACATAAGGATACATCTCAAGCACATGAGTTAGGAGGCATGACATAATTATATCCAAATCATGAAACTTATAAAATCATTTAATATAATCATGGGATCATATAAACATGGAATCATATAAATGTGGCATAATCATAAATCATATCTTTAGTATGGGTCAAGGCTAAACACCAATCCTGTTTCACATCACATCTCATGAGACTTAACCTTACCCAATGCATTGGAGTGCTATCTTGGTGCACCCATCTCAACATATTCATGAATACTCTTTCCACATAAATAATCTTTCCACATAAATAATCATTCATAATCAACCATACATAAACATAAGGGTACCTGTGGAAAGAATTGGGTACCACAAACATGACATAAAACATATCCAATGGGCGTATCACGAAAGTGTCCCTGAAAGGAAAGGATTAGAACATTAATGGAAATTATTAGGGTAAAATAGGAATATAACATGGTAAGTTGTGTCAAATATAAGTGACAATATATTAAAAATGTATTTTAGAAACATTAGCATTAAGACATTTTTGTGCGGTTTTAAGGAAATCACTCTATAGATTTTCAAATAGAAAAGAGGACATTATTTTATATAAAACCAGAATTGAACTAATAATTTTTTCATAATAAAAAAACTGATTTTATAAATACAATATTTTTTTAAAACATAGGATAGAGTGCACTTGAAATTTGGGTAAAAATTTGGGAAGTCCCTTTAAAATAGGTTTGCTTATCAGAAAGTTATAAGGAGGGAATCTTTCAAAATCATGTATATCCCCGAAAGAATGTGATGAAAGGGTCTTGATATAAGAATATTTTACAAATAACCATAATTCATAAAACTCACATAAAAAAGATAAGATAACACCATTTTGAAAGAAAGATAAGGCAACCCGAAAGAACAAAGAAGGTTCAGGTAGAATTCGTTACGATTTTATTGGCATGGTGTCGGGTGTAACCAAGAGGGATTGATGTGAGATAAATGAGGTTTCTCATCAATTATAAATACATAGGGAATTATGGGGGAGGTTATTAAATATACCCCATAATTTTCTAGTACACATAAAAAGGCATAGTATAGAGGACAATCTTGATTAAGAGAGAAAATGGAGAGGATCCCTTACCTTAAATCCATTGGTGTTCTCCACTTGTTATTAATGACATGAATAAACAAATTAGTCTTATTAATTAATAAATCCATAACCTCTTATATATTTAATTTATTTATTATAACCCTTTTTAGTTCATTCAAAGCCTTTTTGATTAGTTATAAGGTCCAATTTCATTGTCTGGGCTCGTTTGTTTACTTGGCTTTAAAAGATCGGTTCACTTATATTCAAGTTTGGATTATATAAAAGATGAAAGTGGTTGTCCAAAATTTAAGTTACATTATTTAGTTCATATCCAGGAGATTACATGGTTTTAATTTTAATTAGGTTACATAGAGTGATTTTAAATTATTACATATATAACCTTAGTGATAACCGTTTTTGTTATTATGTAGGTTTGATTACAAAGAATGTGTTTTGATTTATAACTTAATTCCATTTGTACCAAAAGATTAAAAAACCAAAAATAGGATATATTACATAATAATCTGGTTCAACCATAACACAAATGGTTTCATGACCAGAATTAAAGATAATAAAAGAAATTGATAAACCGTTGTCCTTGAATGTGCTAAATTAGCACATCTCAAATGGCGCTTTCATTTATTTCAAATAAAAGAGTGGGGAAAGGGGAGAAGATAATGAAATATACAACTAGAATGAAGAAATTACAATACATTTATGTTACTGGATTTATCATACTATTATGGTGAAGGGAGGTGAGGAATGAAATAAAAAGAAAAGAACTTAAAAGAAAAGAAGAAATTTGGGAAGAGGAATTTACCTCTTGAGACTTCCTCCTTTGAGAACCTCTTAAGGGGAGAGGTTTTGGTATTTTGAGGAGGATGAGAGATTTTGGAAGTGGGGTAGGACCTTGGAGAGAGATTTGGGCAGAATTTAGAGAAGGCTTGGAGCTTGAGAGGAGTGGAGAGAAGAGGGAGTGAAGGGGGTTTTTATAGTAGAGGAGAGGAGGGATTTCATGATATTATAATCCTTAATTTATTATTTCTTCACAAGACAAAGAATAGTAAGTATTCCATGACCAAGAATTGTAAATGGGTCATGTGAATTCGAACCAAGTGGGCTTACATCAGTATAACATCATCGACGACTCAATCAATCCATTATTTAGCATTCATTGTGAATTATCAGATTCTACCATTCATAAAAAATTCAAGTATTTCAGAAAAATCCCAAAAATTCACCCTAACCATTTTTTGATAGGTAGAATCAAAAAATGAAGTCCATTTTTCAAAAATAATTTTTTAAATATGATTATTTTAATATTTAATTAAAATAATAATTTATTATCAAAACCAGTTTTAAAACATTCATTAACTCATTCTAAACTATAGGTATATCATACTTCCAACTTGAATATTATTTTTATACCACCACAGGGGAGGTTACTATTCATTAGGGTATATCACTATTCATAAGGGTATGTTACTATTCATTAGGGTAGGTTACTATTCACTAAAAATTATTTTTGTTTTATTAGACTCCAAAAAACATCTTGAACACAACCGTGTATGTCAGATTTTCAAAATTCCAAACAAAGAAGTGACAAACTTATGTTTAAAGGTCACTTATCACTTAGTAGTTCATTATTATGTGATTTTATGGCATATTTATAATAAGGGAATTTCAATTAAAAATATTGGGTCGTTACACTTACACACATTTATTTTTATTTAATTATTATTAATTCATTCTATTTAATTATTTGAACAAAGGGCAGGTCACACGGCGGCCCTGGTGAAGTCACACGACTTTGAAATTATTCTTTACCCTTACATCGCATGCTGTCAAGCCCCAAAAAACTCATTTATCGACAAAAAAATCAAATCCAACTGGTACTTAGCCCGCACCTCTATGTAAAATTTTGAAGCCAAATAAAATAAAACAAAAAGATATTAACTTAATTTAATATTAACGATAATCATAATTATTACAATATTAATAACAACATAATTAATTTTTTTATTGTTAACACTATTAATAATAATAACAATAATATACTAAAACAAAATTATTATAATTAAAATAGTTCTTTAAATTTTATTACACTTCTCATTTTTATTTTATTTTCATTTTACTATTCATTACATTCTATTTATCTTCCTTGAACATCAAGCAGGTCATGCGGTGAGCCGGGCGAGGTTGCACAGTGACTCGGGCGAGATCGCGCAGCTTCGATCACAGTGCGTTGAACACTGTCAAGGCCAAAACACATGTTTTTAAATAAGAACTCAAAAATTTTAAGTAGGGCCTCGACTCGAACTACCCGATGCCCAAAAAATTAATAAAATAAATAATTTAAAAACGATGGGTGTGACAGTAATATCCAAAGACTCAATTCATTAATTCCATAAATATTTTTGGACTATTAGTGAGTTAAAAGGGAATCACTATGAATTCATAATATCCATACCTTATTTGAAAGGTAGTCTCGATAATATCTTCCTTATTCACCTGTAATTGGTGATATCTTGACAGAAGGTACACCTTATAAAAACACTAGGTCCCACGTAGTTGATTGAACAAGTCATCTATCCATGGAAGGGGATAATTTTTCTTCATCATGTTTTTTTTGATCTCACAATAATCAATGCAGAGGCACATTAACCCATCCTTCTTATTAATGAAGAGGACCAACACACCCCATGGTGAATCACTTAGGTGTATACAACCATTGTCTAGATTATATTTTAACTACTTCTTCAGTTCTTCAAAATCAATTGTGGACATTCTCTAAGGAGTATTTGATATGGGAAGAGATCCTCGTATAAGTTCAATCAAGAACTCAACCTCTTAGTTAGGAGGAAGACCAAAAAACTGTTTAGGGAATACATCTGTGTAATCCATTATAATGGGAATGTATTCAATCATGATTTTCTCCTTTGTATAAATCATTTTTTCTTGATATGCTTGGTCATAAGATAATAATATCACTACTTGAATAAAATATTCCAAATGGATTCATCATCTTCCTTAAACTTATACTTAATTAGAGGATGAATCAAAATGTGAAGAGTGATATCACTCTCCAAACAGGTGATATTGGCTTTATATAAGGACACTCAATACATTCCCAATATAGCATCGAACTTTACTAAACGAAGTAAGACAAGATTTACTTGGTGATTCAATTCACAAACATTGAACAAGGATTAATTATATACTTGGGATGCAATAATTGATCCATTTTCCATTCTCATAGATAGCTCAACCCCCATGTTTTGAGGTGGTGTTTGGATAGTTCTACTAAACTTTAGAGATATGAAAGAATGTGTATAAATAAAATCACATTAGATATTTAAAGATCATGAATATATAATTATTATACCATTCACTATTTGAATATGGTTTTGGTCATTTATTTTATAAAAAATGAATATAGGGATGAGAATACTCAAGATAAAAGTCATATAAAAAGGGAAACTATTAACATAGAAGGAATAACTTATAAATGAAACATATATCCTAACAGATGCATCTTTAGGTTTCAATGTAGGGTATCTATGTTAATTTTTATATTAATTTTTCTAAATTATCAATCCATTAATGTTTTATAATAGTTTATAAATATTTTTTGAGTTTTCTAAAGAATATCCCCTAAGAGTGTCAAACTAGGTGTTTAGAAAGGTCTCTTTGTCATGCACCATGTGATGATCAAGTTAATACCCAATGTACCTTTTCGGGGTTATTACCCATAGGTGCAACTATTATAGATCCAAATACACTTTTAGTATCCAGACATGGATGAAATTTCTTAGAAACCACTCACTCTATACTTCACAAAAATTTCAAGATATTTTCCTATAATTAGACTTATCCCTAGGGTTATCACTAAAGTATTCTGGTCTTAATCCAAAAAAATAACTATAACTTGACTTTGATACTAACTACAACAATAAAATAATTTTTCACATATTATTAGATTATTTTAACATAAATATCTAGTAAATAAAAATAGAGGATTGAGAGACCTAGTGTCTTTGGAAAACTGGGTTTATAATACATAAAAAAGAAACTAAAACATAATATATTTATTTTATTCTCTATAATGAGATCCTAAATGCATTTTAGATCCTAAAACTACATAATATAACTTGAGGAATACATAAAATAAAGGTTTGATATATAAATCCTAGTAAGTGAATAAACATGGAAATGAAGTATAACATATGATTTAGAATGAATAACATGATAATATAAAATACAAGGATCATAAATAATCATATAGAGTAATAACATAAAGAACATTTAATTATAAGATCATAGAAGTATAAGAATGTGGAGGAATCATATAATATGATACAAACATAAGTCAAGACTAACTGCCAAGACAACACCACATGGTGGACAAAGTCCCATCATGGATTAGGTTCACTCCCTAATCCTATACATATCATCTCATGAGATAAAATAATTACCCAATGAATTGGAATTCTATATGGGCACACCCATCATAAAATGTATGTGATTATGCGTTTCACAAAAGGAAATCAATCATATGTCATAAACATAAGAATTACCCATGGAAATAAATAGCACATTGGGAACCTTGGGTGTGTTGGGAAATGTACATGTCACTTTTGGGTGTGTAACACCTATAGAGGTTTCAATATCTACAGAATGTGATAAGAATAAATATTAGTTGGATTCACTTGATGCCTGGATTAGTGTATTCTTTTTTTATGTCTAGTATGTATTCCCATAGGCTAGAGACAAAATATTATTCTTTTTTATTTACGCTTGGTTTATATTGGCAGATTTTATGGTTGCTTTCAAACTTTTTTTATGGTGTATCCATGGTTGGTTTTTATTATGATTTTAGGATTTATCTTATGTACTTATCATATTCCTTATTTATGTGAATATATAATGTTTTTAGTAAAAATAAAGGATTTTTTACAAATGATTTGTCTTTTGAAATTGATTTATAAACTATAATTGTTTTAAAGTTAGGACTAATGTTTTTCATGGAATTAGAATTTGTATTGAATATTTGGTTAAATTCGAATGGGATTTATTCTAACATCCTAGTTATATCATTCCAAACTAGAATACACTAACCGGTTCCCTAATATGGTTGGCCACATGACCTCAGGCATGCCTCCCCATATGCTAGAGTCTACCGACTAACAGTAAGGGTATACAATGGTATGGTGGGGAGACTATACCCTTATGATCAGAGTTTAGAACAACAGTATAAAAAATGATAAGAAGTGAAATAGTATTAACTAAACACAAGATAGATAAATAATCTAGATATATAAAAAAGAAAAATCTAAATCAACATCATATAAAAAATAATGATCATTCCATGATTCTATATAAAAATAAAGTATGTGGTATATAGAGATATAAAAAAATCTAAACAAAAAAATGAAATACTAAAAGTTTCCTCTACTATAATCATGAGCATAGGCTTGGACCTATGCTCCCTTACTTCATCCTAATACCAAAAAATCAAACATTGGAATATGGGTGATTCCCTTTGTTGATATGTACAGTGATAACGTCTTCCCGAGTGCCCATGGTGGCCTAGATAGGGTCTGAGATAAAACTAGTAGGCCACCACCAATGGTGTATAGAACTACCCATTCTGTTTATATGAAATGAGAAGTGTGTAGATAATAATTTAAGTGAAACAATCAATAAATATGTAAATCATCTCGGACTAGGTTCCTCTTGGGATACCCAACCATCACTACCTACTTCGTCCTAATCCAGATATCTCATAACTAAAGTCAACCTGTACTGATATATTATGGGTGTACTATTGAGCTGTTAAAATTCACTTATCAAGTATGGATCAAACCCAAGCATGTTATTTGTCTTAGTGGATGCGTACTTAGATTTAATTAATGAGTATCCAAAGTTTTTGATCAATAGGAACCCTTATAATTTAATATAAATGGAATCTTGGGACCATCCAAGGTGATCCATATAGAGGAATCTCAAGCATCACACTAGGAGAACTATAAAATACCTATCCTTATAAGAGTCTATTTAAGGTGATATTTAAGTGGAATATAAAGTATCACTCTTAGCATGGTGTAATGACAGAACCCTATTAGCTTATCCCTAGTATACCATATAAGGGAAAAAGTATCGCTTGTGGCATGGTATATCCATATTTCTCATCGAGACCATCTAAGTTAGTTACCCTAGGGAACCAGTATGGATCATGGGTAGGTATGTCATCTTCCTGGTGAGACCATCCAAGGTATTCTATTAAAACAAACCAAATATCTCTCCTGGTGTATTTATAAATCATTTACATTTCTAATTATAAATCATGATTATCCTATACAAGGCATCCTTAAGTTGGGACCATTGTATCACCCTTGACTTGATGTGATGGTTTGGATTTATCTATTATGAACTCATACCATTTAAAAAAGGAATATAATCATAATGGATAACTCATTTAGTTTTGGAAATTAAAGCTATTGTATAAGGATTAAGGGCCTAACACATGGCTTACCATTTACTTATATTCAATTCACATGCCAATTCAGTTATTACAAGGAAATTCACACACCCCAATTAATAATAATTAATTACAAGGCATTAGGATCCTAGGCCTTAAAGGAAGGCACAACCTTAGGGTGTCCTATGTCAAGGTAATAATCACACTACATTAATTTTTGGGTAGATAGTCCTATAAAATTCATGAGAACAACATTTAATTAAATTAATAAAACATTTAAAAGGTGTCACTGAAGGAGTTTGACATGCGACACAAGGTGCATAATATAAATCATCAAGACCTAAGAAAAAAAAATAGACCACCTACCTTAAGCTATTAGTACTCTACTCATCCATTATCGACACTTAGTTTGGTATGTATTGGAATAAAATAGAGAAACATACAAATTCCCTGAAAATAGGGAATTTTAGCTCCCACAAAAATAGTATAGAATATGGAAAGAGAAACCAAGAAAATAAGGTAATGGATTGAAGCTCTTATTAGTGGAAAACCAACATGATAGAAAATGAATTTCTTAGAGGTAGAAGAAGGAGAATGAGAGAAACCTAGGTTGAGGGGAGGAGGAGATATCCCAAGTAGCTCCTACCCTATGAAAGAATAAAGAGGAAAGGATTGAGAAAAATAAGAAAATAATGGGTTCCTCCTCTTTAAAAACAAATTTTCAATATATACACATAGTTCAAAAAATAAACATAATTTATTCCTCATGTTAGGGTTATGTATGGTGAAATAAACATCATGAATTGTAAATTCACATCGTGTATTTAATTCACAAAGAGGATTGCATACACACTATGTATTTCCCCTGCATCCAGCTACAACCCTCCTTCTACCTTCTCAACCTTCAGAGATTCAAGCTTCGAATAAGGCCCAGACACTATTGAAATATCACTTGGAATTTCAAGATTAAGCAAGGATAAAATGAGAGGTTTTTAATGTTAAGAAAATCATTCATACCTATAGGAAAATTCAAGATGTTACAACCCACCCTTATTAACACAACTCTTCCTTGAGTTTCTTTAAGGGTGGTTGATCAAAATTTCCTAAGAAAATTTCCAGCCACTGTGCACATGGATCAGCTTCTCACTCACACGTCTCATCATGCACTCAACCATGCTTCCATAGTATCCGTACCAAAGGAATTGACCTGTCTCAGAGAGCCTTTATGCTCCAATCAATGATACACATGGGATTTTTCTTAAAGTACATATTGGCCTCCTACTCAATATCCTCAGGGTCAAACAAATGAGATAGGTAAGAATAATGATGATGAAACTACAATACATGGAAGATGTTTTTCATGTCTTGGTACCTCTGAGGTAAAGACAACTGATAGGCTACCAGCCCGAATCTCTCTAAGATCTCAAAAGGACCGATATAACGAGGTGATAGCTTACCATGTTTCCAGATCTATATATGTACCAATCTTGGAGAAACTCATAGAAAGACCCAATTTCCCATATAAAACTCCATAGGTTAGTGATGATTATTTTTATAATACTTATTATAAGATTGAGCTATGACCATATGCTTCTGAATCTTTTGTACTTGCTCTGAAGTATCCTGAACGAGACAAGGTCCTAGTAGCGCTGCCTCACCCACCTCTAACCAGCACTGGGGTAAAATACATAGTCTACAATAAAGGGCCTCATACAGATCCATCTGAATAATTTCCTAAAAATTATTATTGTAGGAAAAAATCAATGAGAGGTATATGCTTCTTTCAAGAACCTCCAAAATCAAGGATGAATTCTTGAATCAAGTCCTCGAAAACTCATATCATATAATCAAACCGACCATCAATCTGAGGGTGATATGTTGTTATCAAAATTAACTATGAACCCAGTGCCTTATAAAACACTTTCTAGAACCACAACATAAATTGAGAATCTATGTATGAAAGGATAGAATAGGTAACACTATGTAGGTGTACAAATCACAGAATGTAAATCTTCCCAATCTTGTCAACTGAGAAGGTATCTTAGATAGTTAGAAAGTGTGTGACCTTGGTAAACCTATCGATAATCACCCTATCACATCGCTACTTAAAGGGGATCTTGTAAATTACATCATGAAATCAATGCTAATGCCGTTCCATTTACACTTTTGAATGGATAAAGGCTGTATATGTATAATAGTTCACTGGTGCTCTAGCTTCACCCATTGACAGGTGGAACACCACATGATAAAACTTAAAATCTTCAAATTCATACCTAAACACCATTACTGATGATGTATGTATCGACACATCTTTGTAATACTAGGGTGTACTTCCCAAACAGAGGCATGATATTCCCACATCAAGTCTTCCCACATGTCTGTAGGCACCTAAACATGTCTATGAAAGAGAAGGATTTAATTTTCATCAACAACCCAACCATGTGGTGGGTCCTCACCTAATACACTCCCCCTCAGGACTAGTCCCTTGGGGATTGAAATTTGTCTCATCCTCACCCATTATATAAGAGAGGATGTCACCACCAACGTTTCTAAAACAAGATTCCCATGATATTTTTGAACCTCTAGATACATCTTAGAAAATAGATCTATCAATTGCCACTCATTACTGGCCTCTTGGATAACCTATGTATGAGTCTCCTGGCTCAGTGTGTCAGCTACTGCGTTTCCCCTTCTGGCTGTATAAGTGAGATCAAAGTCAAAAAAATTCAATTATTCTAACCACCTACACTACTTGAGATTCAAGTCATGCTATGTGGAAATGTATTTGATAATTTTATAGTCTATGTAAATGATAAACTATTCTCCCAATACATAATTCCTAGAAAAATGTAAATCACAAACCATGGTTTCTAGCTTTAGGTAATGTGTAGGGTAATTATGCTCATGAGGCCTCAACTAGTCAGACCCGTACTCTATAACCTAATGTCTCTGCATGAGAACTAATCCTAGGAAAATTCTTGAAGTATCATAATAAACAATATATCTTCTACCCAGATTTGTTAGAGTTAGGATTGGTGATAAATTCAATCTTCCTTTCAACTCCTGAAAGGCTGATTCACATACTTCATATGATAAAAATTTGACCCCATTCTTGGTCAAACCTATAAGAGGAGTTTATAGGAATGAAAAATATTGAATAAAATACCTATAATATCCATCCATCCCCAAGGAACTCTGTACATAAAAGAAGTTATTGGGATGATCCTAGGAAAGAATAATGCTCACCTTTTTTGTGTCGATGGATACTCCTACCTCTAAGATGATGTGAACTATAAAGTAAACCTTATCAATCCAAAAGTGGAATTTAGTGAGATTAGCATACAATTGGTTCTTTATTAGTGTATTAATCACAATATCAAGATGTTTGGAATGGATTTTTCAGGTTTGAAAATACACCAAGATTTCATCCATAAAAACTAGCATAAAAGAATCCAGATATAGGTGGAACACATAATTCATCATATCCATGAAGGCTTCTAGTGTGTTCATGATGCCAAACGACATGAACAAGAACTCATACATGCCATATCTACTTTGAAAATCTATACATGGTATGTATTATGGTCTCAACACACCTAATAATATCATGACCTCAAATAGATCTTAGAGAAAATAGTTTCTCCTCAGAGCTGGTTGAAGAGGTCATTTATACAAGGTAGTGGATACTAACTCTTCACCATAATTTTATTCCACCGATAATAACCCATGAAAATATTAAGGGTAACATATTAATTTTTGGTGAAAAGGACCAAATAACCCCATGATGAAGTGTTGGGTCAGATAAAACTTATAGCTTCCAAATCCTCCAGCTTATTCTCGAGTTCTTTGAGCTCTGTAGGTTCCATTCTATAAGGAGGGATGTACACTAGTTCCACTCTAGGAACTATCTCAATAGTAAACTCTACCTATAAATCACGGGGTTTCCAAAGAAGTTTTCAGGAATTACATCCTTGAAACGGTCCACTATAGGTGTAAACTCTATAAGCCTCATACCATGATCATTCATAAAATACTAACCATATGGGCTGTCACTTTTCTCAGATCATGAATCTATGATCTAGTTCGACTCTCCCAAACATCCCATCCCCCCTTATTAACATGTTTACTACCTTATATTGATGTAAAAGTAACCATCCACTGATAAAAGTTGAAATTGACATAGTATGGGACCAAACAACCTATAATAATAATTACATCAAATCCTATCATCTCAAGGAAAAAAATATTTCAGAGGAAGAGATATCCTCCTACCACAAGAGGGAAATCCTTAAATTGAAATATACTCTTTGATCGTGCTCCTAGAGAAGTATTTAGGATCATAAAACCAAAAAATGTTCCATTTACAACCCAAATATCTTGAAAATTATCAAAGATAATAAGGAATGTGAAGTGTCTATATCAAACAAAGAAGAAACTAGAGTAGAGCCTACTAGGATAGTATATCGAACTAGAGAAGGCCCCAAACTCTACTCCTTATGAGTAGGTTGTACTTTATAGATATGGATAGAACCACAACCCTATGATTCAACCCGAATAACCCAAGAATAACCAATATGATGGTTTTGTAACTCTAAAGTATAGATACCTTGGCCACTACTACCACCTCAACCTGATCAGTCTATAGTAGTCCATCTCCCAGCCTGACATGGAGTTATTGACTCTGTAGCCGAAAGAAGTTTTGGTACAGATCCCTTCTCACTAGAAACATGTGGGAATATTAGACATAAATGATGAAGGATCCCCATTTTTTCATAAGATCGACATTCCATTAGGTCCCTCATACACTAGGGCTTCTTATGACCTATACTACCACACTGATGACACACCACATGATCAGTGCATGTCATTTGAATTGCGATGCCACCGTGAGAAGACTCAAAAAGTTTTTTCTTGTTGTTGGATAAATCACCTCCCTGAATCAATTCTGAACTACCCTAACTAACATTTCCATATCCCCTTAGGTCTCACTCAGTGATGAGGTCTTAGTTCATGATCTCGGAAATGATGTTCAACTGAAATACATTCACCTGTTATCGGATGGTATAAACCAGACTATCCTCAAACTGCATAATTTTCATCAACTTGTCACCATCCAAATCTAACACAAAACACTTAAGTTTGGTGAAATGATATGAATACTCAATAATGGTCATAACACCATTCTATAGGTGCAAAAATTACCTTGTGCGGTCCGTTTTCAGTGTCTGAGGGAAAAAGTAGTCATAAAAGGATATCTAGAATTCCTCCTAGACCATTCTCTAATGACGATAATCCCAATTGATGAAATCCAACCAACATTTAGCTGATTCATGAAGAATATAGGTGGAAAGATTGAACCTCTAATTTGAAGGTGTCTCCAGATTCTCGAAGAGAGATAACATGGATTCTACCCAAGGATCAGTAGCCCGAGGACCACCATCCCCTGAGAAAAATTCATGTGTCAACTCTACCAAAGTAGGGTAAGGTCTCAATGTTGTGTCAATAAGGTTTTACTTATGAATTTTACATTCCTTAATACTTGGGGGAGATTGTTGATTCAATAAGGTTTCCTTATGACTTTACCATTCCTTCTTGTTTTGAAAATCACAAACACCTTATCTCAAGGAAAATTTCATTTTACCCTATGTTTTACTTCTATAAGGAAAATTTCCTTACCCTAGGAAATTAATCCTTACCTTGTTTTTCATTGTTCATTATCTTGTATAAATGTAAAAGTTGGTTTCATATCTAAAACCTCAGAATCATATAATACTTAGATAAAGATCATTCTATTTTTCAAGATCCGAGTTCTAACTCCGAGTTCTATGAATTCAGACTCTGAACTCTTCTGAGTTCTGACTTTGAGTTCTATGAATTCAGACTCCAAATTATCATGAACTATGACTCCGAACTTTGTAAGTTCAGGTTCCGAATTCTTGTGAATCCAGATTCCAAATTTCCTTGAAACTCAGACTCTGGAAATCTATAGATTTCAGGTTTCGAATTCCTAGAAAATAGAATCCGAATATCCTTGTATTACAGACTCCGAATTCATTTTTGGTTAGAATCTAAACTTTCATATTTTCTTACATTCCAAATATTTGATTTAGGTTATATAACCATGTTTTTTCTTACACTTGTTTTTGCTATAAAATGATGCCGCACATTCAATTACTAACTAACCGTTGTTTGAGTGACATGTGTACAGGTCCCTTTGAAATCCAAAGAAAAATATGACCGTTGGAGGAGGGAGACAACCGTTGAAGCTGTGCGTATAAATAGGATCTCATTTGAAAGAGCTCACAAGAGGTTGATCAATCTATAGATTACATGTTTCTAAAGTGATTTCTAAAGAGAGAGTCTTTATTTCTTAGTGCGTACTGAAATTATTATTTAGATTTTCTTTGTGCGACTATGATTGTTGTTGTGTACAATCAAGGGCCTCCGAGGATAGGAAGACAGAGGTGCTGACTACCTTGAAGTTGAGGGCTTGTGGGGATAGCAAGATTGACTTTGATATTCGTATCGAGGGATTAACCTGGTGTGGATAAGATAGACTTTCTTGAAAGTATAAATCAAGGGACCTTTATCCAAGGTTGTTGGATACCCTTCTCTTTGGGTTAAAATATTTACTATTTGTTACTTTCTTTGTTACAAGTTTTCCGCTGCATTTTATTTGTTGAGGAAAGCATAACTATCTTATACTTCCTTATACTTGTATACTCTGTTTTAGTAAGATTCTATACACTTTAAGGTAGAATCTATATCTTTGTAAACTTTCATTAAGTTCCATTTTCTGGAACCATATTTCCAGATTCACTTTCTCAAAATCATATTTCATGAATCAAGCAAGTGTGAAGAACTTAGAGGTTTTATGAATTACCTTGTTTAACCCTGTTAAACATAACCATCTTTAAAAGTTACAAATGAATTTTTTAAAGAATACAATTCACCCCTCTTGTATATTGATCATCATTAGATACTTTATACAGTATCTCTATTATTTCGATCATACATTTGGCATTTTAGAGTATATCATACTCACATAACATCTCAACAATTGGTATCAGAGGAGGTCTCTGAAATACTTATATTCATATATAAGTTTTCCTTGCTCAGTTGTCATTGTTCTAGCTTTTTTCCTTTCTTAGGAATATTTTCCTTGAATCCGAACTTTTTATATTAACAAGTTTTTGTGGAAATATTTTCTTTAAGATGGCAGGAGTCAATGTTGGTTCCATAGAAAATCTCAATCTAACAAGACCACCTATTTTTGATGGGAATTATTATGAATATTAGAGAGATTGCATGAAGTCTTTTATTATCAATACTGGAGTTGATAATTTTGTTATGATTACTGGAGGATATAAAATCCATGATAAGGAAGTTAATACCTTAACCAATCAAGAAAAACATGAGTATCAACTGAATTATAAGGTACGCAATACCTTTCTTTGTTCTATGACTAGAAATATATATAGCCAAATTTCATCTTGTGAAGAAACAAATTGTATTTCGAAGAAACTTGAAGTTTCTCACTTTGGAACTTCAAAAGTCATTGAAACAAGAAGATCCATGATTAGAGCTGAATATCATGGTTTCTTCTTTCCTTATGGAGAACCCATATATAAGGTGCAACAAATATTCATGACTATTGTGAATAGTTTACAATCCATGGGTGAGAAAGGATTATATGATGAAGCTCTTGTTGATAAGATCATAGAAATAATGCCCAATGAGTGGGAATCCAAGAGGAATGCTATTGATGAGAACAGAAAGGTTACTCATATTACTCTTGATGAACTTTTTGGAACTCTTCTTCAACACAAGACTAGAATGAAGAGAGATGCTGATAATGTAAATAAGAAGAATGAGAATGGAAGTGTTGCTTTTACTACAACTTCAAATCATATGAAATCCAAGACTCCTAAGAGAGTCACTAGATCAAAATCTAAGAAGGTTATTATCCAATATGAATCTAGTGGAAATGAATCTTCATAAAATGAGTTAGCAAATCTTGCTCGAAGGATGTGTAATATCATTGTAAAAAAGAACTTTCGATCCAAATATAATAAGAAGGAAAGGAAATAAAAGAAAGATTCAGAAGTCACATGTTATAAATGCAAGAGAGATGGACATATAAGGCCTGATTTTCCTATGCTTAAAAGAAAATAAAGAAAGGAAAAGCATTCTAAGAGAAACAGAAATAAGTACTACAAAGATAAAGCTAAGAAAGTCTTGAAAGCTAATGACACCTAGAGTTCCAATGGTGGTGACTCTTTAGATGAATCATCAGATTACAAATCTTCTGGATAGAAGAATCTTGGTCTAATAGCCAGACTACCTATTGACAGTCATTTTTTGATGGCTAAGGTACACAATGCTGAATCAATGACCAATGTTTCTTTAAATGAAAATTATAGTAATGATAAATATTATGAATCTTCGGATGAGGAATCTTCTTCTGATAAAGATAATACTTTACCTACCTATGAATAAGTTTCTAGGTTTAACAAGCTTCTTGAGTTTGAGAATTCAAAAATTATGAAAAATCTTGATAAGGAAAATTCTAGGAATACTATTCTTACTAAGGAAATATCAGATCTTTCTAAAGATCTTGATAATAAAATTGTTGATTTTGAAAGTATTTCAATAAATCTTGAGGAAGTAAATTCTTAGAAGAATAAACTTTATAAGGATCTAGAAAACGTAATTTCTAAGAAAGATGTTTTCGAGCCTAACTCTAGTTTCAAATCAAATGTTTTAGAAGACAAGAACTTGGTTATCAAACTGAAATCCGAAATTTTTTCCTTGAAGAATTGTTTGTCAAACTTTACCTTAGGTAAAGAAAATTTTGATAAGATGTATTCTCAAATCCGACCTCTAAGGAATAGTTCTGGTTTTGGTTATACTAGTTCTAAACCAATTTTTAGCAACAATTATTTTGTGCCTCAAAGTGATCCATTCTGCACTAAGTGTTAGTGTGGTGGACACTAGGAAAAAAATTGTTCCTTAAACAAAACCTAGTCCTTAGGATTTCATAAAGCCTATTTTTATAAGAAAATTTGGGTACCTAAAATTTTTCTTTCTGAAATTTCTAGATCCAAGAAAATTTGGGTTCCGAAAGTCTAACTCTTTTATTTTCAGGAAAATAGAGAGAGTACCAACAACAATACTTGGTACATGGATAGTGGATGTTCCCGACATATGGCTGGTAACAAAAACTATTTTTAAAATATTATCAAGATGAAAGGAGGAAAAGTAACTTTCAAAGATAATGCTTAGGGAGAAATTATTGGTATAGGTTACAACATTCTTCTTAGAAAAACTTTGATTTCAAATGTTTTATTTGTTAAGGGTCTTAAGCACAACCTCATTAGCATAATACAATTATGTAATGAAGGTTAACTTGTGAATTTTAGGAATGATAAGTGCTTAGTACACAATTCCAAGGAAGAGTTTATTCTTTCTTCCTATAGGCAAGAGAATATATACACACTAAACTTAGAAGACCTTAGGAGCCAAGATCTACCTTTCCTTAGTGCAATGGAAGATCATTCTTGGTTGTGGCATAGAATTTTAGGTCACTGTAATCTTAAAAACCTATGCAAAATTTCTAAGAAAAGATTAGTTAAGGATCTACCAGAGCTTAGATTTGATTCTTCAAAAGTTCATAATCCTTGTCAATATAGAAAGAAACATAAATCAAGTTTTAAATCAATCGGTGAAGTCTCAACTACTGATGCATTATAGTTAGCGCATATGGATCTCTTTGGTCCTACACAAACTGGTAGCATTGGAGGTAAGTATTATGTATTTTTGTTAGTTGATGATTACACTAGATTTACGTGGGTATATTTTTTCTAGAAAATAAGCCTGAAGCCTTCTCATATTTTAGAAGTTTTAGAGCCCAAGTTAAAAATGAGAAAAACCTTCCATTGAAAACTATTCATAGTGATCATGGTGGAGAATTTCAAAATTCTGATTTTGAAACCTTTTGTAGTATAAAATGCATTAATCATAACTTCTCAGCACCTAGAACACCTCAACAAAATGGTGTTGTCGAAATAAGAAATAGAATTCTTCAAGATATAAAAAGAACCATGTTGAGTGAATATTCTATAGCCAAACATTTTTGGGCTGAAGATGTAAGTACTACTTGTTATACTATAAATTAAGTCTTGATTAGACATTTTCTTAATAAAACTCTTTATGAGTTATGGAATGGTAGAAAATCTAGACTTTCCTACTTCATGGTTTTTGGTAGCAAGGTATTCATTCTGAATACTAAATATAATATACATAAATTTTCACCAAAATCTGATAAAGAAATTTTCTTAGGCTAATCCATAACTTCTAAGGCTTATAGAGTTTTCAATAAATACACTTGTACTGTTGAAGAGATAGTACATGTAAAATTTGATGAAACTGATCCCTTTATTTTTAAACAACCCCAACCTACAT
Source organism: Viscum album (assembly GCA_963277665.1). Taxonomy (NCBI): domain Eukaryota; kingdom Viridiplantae; phylum Streptophyta; class Magnoliopsida; order Santalales; family Viscaceae; genus Viscum; species Viscum album. The sequence continues at coordinate 1,471,533,664 of OY728132.1, read as the reverse complement.
TTTTGGATGTGTTTTCAAAAACTGATTATCAACCTTTGTTAGAATATCTTTCTTATAAGGAAAATTCCCAAGAAAATGTTTCTGAAGCATTCACCCCAGAATATTTCCTACCCTATGTTCATGAATAGGTTTTACAAAACCCAAATCAGGTATTTCTTAAGAATCATCCCAGTGATAGTATCATTGGTGATGTAAATCAACCTGTAAGGACTAGAAGTTCCTTAAGAAATGAAGTAGAACATCTAGAATTCCTTTCCCAATTAGAACCAAAAAGCACTGATGAAGCTTTAGGTGATGATGATTGGATAAAAGCTATGCAAGATGAACTAAATGAATTCAAAAGGAATAAAGTTTGGACCTTGGTTGAAAGAACTAAGGAAACTTCTGTTATTGGAGTAAAATCGGTGTTCAGAAATAAGTGTGATAAAAATGGAATCATAGTTAGAAATAAATCTAGATTAGTTACTAAAGGCTATAATCAACAAGAGGGAATAAACTATGAAGAAACCTATGCTCCAGTAGCTAGACTTGAATCTATTCATATCTTACTTTCCTTTGCAGCATTCTTCAATTTCAAACTTTTTCAAATGGATGTGAAATGTGCTTTCCTTAATGGTTATGTTCAAGAGGAAGTTTTTTTTGAACAAGCTCCTGGTTTTGAAGATACAAAACATCCTGATCATGTGTTTAGACTTACCAAATCTTTTTATGGAATTAAGCAAGCCCCTCAAGCCTGGTATGATATACTTATAGGATTTTGACTTCAAAATAACTATGTCAAGGGAAATGCATATCCAACACTTTTTATAAAGAAAGATAAGAAAAATGTTTTAATTTTTCAAATTTATGTTGATTACATTATATTTGGTTTAACTCATCAATATTTAACTAATTCCTTTGCAGATCTAATGAAATATGAGTTTGAAATGAGTATGATGGGTGAGTTAACATTTTCCTTGGTCTTCAAATTTCTCAAAAACTAGAAGGAATCTATATATCCCAACATAATTATATTAAAGATCTTCTTAAAAATTATGGATATGACAACACTAAGAGTATTAGTACTCCCATTGGTACCTTAAACACACTTGATCTTGATGAAGCTGGGAAACTAGTAGATCAAACATCTTTTAGAGGTATGACAGGAAGTTTACTTTACTTGAAAACTAGTCATCCAGACATAATATTTTCTGTATGCTTATGTGAAAGATATCAATACAATCCTAAGGAATCTCATTTAAAGGCATTGAAAATAATTATTTGTTACTTAAAGGGAACCATGGATTTATGACTCTTCTATACTTTTGGAAATGATTTTTTTTGAATTTTTTTTTCAGATGCTGACTTTGGTGGATGTAGAATGGATAGAAAGAGTACATCTGGAACTTATCATTTTTTAAGAGATTCATTAGTTTCTTGGTCATGAAATAAGTAACACTCAGTAGCACTTTCCACTACTGAAGCTGAATATGTAGTAGCTAGAAGTTGTTGTGCTCAAGTGTTGTGGATGCAACACACACTCACAGACTATGGTATGAGTTTTACCAAAACAAAAATTTTGTGTGATAATACTAGTGTCATTTCTTTAAGAAAAAACCATGCACATCACTCTCATGAAAAATACATAGATATTAGGCATCACTTTCTTAGGGATCACACAAAAAAAGAAGATATCATTCTTCAATTTATCGAAACGCAAGATCAAATTGCTGATATTTTCACAAAATCCTTACCCTATGATAGATTTGAAAACATTAAACAGAAGTTAGGAATGATAACTGGAAGGTAATCTTCCATGTTAACTTCCTATTTAACCAATCTCCTTACAGTAATAAACTCCTTTTCATAGGGGGAGTACATTTGTTTGTTTTTTAAAAAAAATTCATAGTTAGTTTTTAAACTTTTTTTAATGAAAATTTTCATAGGTAGTTTTTCAAAATTTTCATAATGAAAATTTTCGCAGTTAGTTTTTCAAACTTTTCATAATGAAAATTTTCATAGTTAGTTTTTCAAACTTTTCATAATAAAAATTTTCATAGTTAGTTTTTCAAAATTTTTGTAATGAAAATTTTCATAGTTAGTTTTTCAAATTTTTCGTAATGAAAATTTTCGTAGTTAGTTTTTCATACATGAAATTTTTGTAACGAAGATTTTCGTACTTGAAAATTTCGTAATGAAGATTTTTATACTTGAAATTTTTGTAATGAAGATTTTCATACTCAATTTTTTTTCGTAATGGAGGTTTTTGTAGTCGTTTTTTTAATCTAAAGTTCTTCAAGAAGAATATTACCTATTACGAATAATCTTCCTAGAAATTCGAAAGGTATGTTTATTTCTTGAGTTTTCATAATCACCTTTTACTTGCTGGTAGTTTCTTTTGTTTCTTTTAAAATTTCTCGGATTCTAGTTTCCTTAAATTTGAATGTTTTATTTTAAAAACCTCAAAAGATCGGATCCTACCAAATTTTCCTTGCGGCTATCATTTCAACTGTCAGATCTGATCAGAAGATTTCTCAACCATTGGATTGAGACAGGAAGATGAACCATCAAATCAAACACCTATATAAAGGACCCCTGAAGGGTTTTACCACATCGATTTCAAGCCTTTGCGTGTCGAAACTCTGCCCCCATATAAAATCTCGTTCTGAACTTCTCATAGTTTTTCCAAGTCCGAATGTCTGCAGAAGAATCCTCTCAAAAAGATATGTCTACTGTCAGGACGATTCTGGAGTGGAAAGTATATAGAGAAAGGTTGGTGCATCTAAATTTCTTCAATAAATATGATTCTATAATCTCCAAGAACATCAAGCTTAATGGATGGGAAAGTTTTTGCATATCGAAGCCATGGGATCAAGACTTGGTGTATCCAGATCTGCTTATCGAGTTTTATGAGTTAGTTAGTTTCTTTAAGGAAGAATGCAGAGAGAAGTTTTCATTCAAAAGCTATGGAAAGACCTGTGCTCTATCTTATACAAAGGTAGCTAGTTTGGTTGGAGTTCCATTTGAAGGGGAAGCTAAATTTTGTTCCTATAAGTTTCCTGATGTTCAAGGAGGTTTTATCAAGGTAAAAGCTATGGAGTGTCTTGGACTTAAAAATGTCAAGACTGCGAAGATTTCTCACCTCTCAACAAATAATCGGATCCTTGAACTGTGGGTTCAATGTTTTATCATTTCGAGAAAGGGTGACAAGGACACCTTAAAGTAGAGTGATATGTATATCTTGGATTTCTTAGTAAACCAAAGGAAGATCAACTTGATGAAGAATATTCTCATTATGATTGAGGATATTAAGAATGGGAACTTGAAAGCTCAGATTCTTATGTACTTGACCATTCTTTCCAAGATTATTGTTCGGTGCTTGGAGACTTTCAAAATCCCTTGCAGTTCAAAGTTGAGGAATTGAAAAGTCATGATAATTGGTGATGATACTCTCAAAAGGATAAAAGTTGGTTTTTATAAGGAATCAGGAGAATTCTATGATCTACCAGAGGAGGAAGATGAAGCTGTTCCAAAAGAAAAAAAGTGGATGAACCATCAAAAAAGACTAGAAAGAAGAGGAAATTAAAAGAGGTATAAGAAGTAGAGAAAACCCCTAAATCTAAGGAAACTCAATCCTCACCTCCAAAGCCCAAGAAGCAGAAAGATTATCCAGATGAGTTTGTAGCCAAATGGAGGGAAGATAATAAAAATCAGAAGGAAAGAGAGCCATAGTTTGGATTGGATCCTACAGAGGCCAAATCATTGAAAGATAAGGTAGCCGATGAGCTTGATAAGCAAGCCAAAGAAAAGAAGTAGAAGAAGAAAATGTATGAGGCCAAAATTGTCCAATCCCTTTTGTAGGCCACTGAAATAACATACAAGAATATCGTTGTACCTAAATCTTTCTTGGTTGAGGCTTTACCTGAGACTCAAGGTAAGAAATTTCTCACTCCGGAAAAAGTCCAAGAAAATATTATTGAAGAAAAGGAAGTTGTTGAAGAAGTGGAAAAAGAATAAAGTAGTGGTGGCACTGAAGATCTTATAAAGAAAGTTGAAGATTATCATGAAAAGGAAACCCCTTCCGAGAATCTATCAATCCAAACTTCTGAAGCAGAGTCTTCAAATCTCCCAAATACTAGGAAGGATGAGGAAGGTGAAGATGAGAAGGGTGAAGAAGAAGTTAATAAATTGTCTGAGGAAGAGATTTTGAACCATGATTTTATACATCTTGAAGATTCTGAGGCTAGAGCTGAGAAGGAGAATATAGATGAAGATAGAATTGTTCAGCTGTATGACAGTGGGCATGAATCTTCGGATGAAGAAGTTGTTCCGAGAACCAATAAGGGAAAACAGGTGGTTGTTGATACACCAACTAAAGTTTTTTTAAGGAAGAAGGAAGCTGGTGGATCTTCTAAGAGGAAGCTTATTGAGATAGAGGAAGAATCATCACCAAACAAAGTCTCAGATTCAAAATCATTGGCTCTAGGACATGATTTCATCATTCAATCACTGAAGAAGCTTGTTTAAACCATTCTGATCTTTCCAAGAATTGACTCCATATGTCAGATGCTCCAACATAGATTGAATCAAAAATCGGATTCTGTATCCATGGTAATGTAGAAGTGTGTAAAGATTGAGGCTGATTACAAGAACTTTCGCATCAACTATGTTGCTCACAAAAAATCTTGTAAGAAAGTGGTCAGCTGGTCAAAGAATATAGTTGAATATTTGAGAGAGATTGATAAGTTTCAAGATTATGTTAAGGAAGATTTTGATACTGAAGATGGTAAAATCAAGGATCTCACAAATAGATTTGAGGAAAAGCTAACTCTTGAGCAGAATACTCGGATTCAGGAGGTCAAGGATCTGAATGGGAATCTGTATTCTGTTTCCCAAAGATGGAAGAGGGAAAGGGATATTCAAATTGAGATCGAAGAGAAGCTAGTCAAGCAAGATGAACAGATGAAGGCTCAGGCAGAAGCTCTCAAGTATTAGGATGATAGAATCAAAACTTTAGAGAAGAAAGCCAAGGATCAGGATCAACTCCTTAAGCAAGCAGAGGAAGACCACAAAGAACTCAAAAAGCTGAAAACCATTGTGAAGAAATTGATATCCAAGGAGAAAGAAGGAAAATAGATCCAATCCGATCTTTTGTTGTATTTTTTTCCTTGAACAAATTCTTCCTATCTTAATAAAATTTTGGTTGATCATTTTTGTTTGGATGTTTGTACTAATATTTCAGGTACCATAACTTTTTTTTCCATTCCCTCAAATTCTTTTTGAAAATCAAAAAGGGGGATAAGGAAAAGGATACTAAGTTAAGAAGAAATATCCCCAAGTGAGGGGGAGTTTATCTAAGGGGGAGTTTTCTTTACAGATATTTCCGTACTCAAATAATGAAAAATCTCATTCTGGAAATCTAGAATACGATCCTTAGTGTTCCAAAGCCTAAGGGGGAGTTAGTCGTATTCATATTTTCCCATATGATAAGGGATATAAGTTTTATTTTCAAAGTCTATATTTTTTTCCGAATCTTTATATTCTTTTTTGTAAGGTTGTTTGTGCTTTCCAAAAAGGGGGATATTGTTGAGTCAATAAGGTTTTCCTTATGACTTTTACATTCCTTCATACTTGGGGGAGATTTTTGAGTCAATAAGGTTTCCTTATGACTTTACCATTCCTTCTTGTTTTGAAAATCACAAACACCTTATCTCAAGGAAAATTTCATTTTACCCTATGTTTTACTTATATAAGGAAAATTTCCTTACCTAAGGAAATTTATCCATACCTTGTTTTTCATTGTTCATTATCTTGTCTAAATGTAAAATTCGGTTTCATATCTAAAACCTCAGACTCATATAATACTTAGATAAAGAGCATTTTGTTTTTTAGGATTTGAGTTCTAACTCCGAGTTCTATGAATTCAGACTTAGAACTCTTCTGAGTTCTGACTTCGAGTTCTATAAATTCAGACTCTGAATTCTCATGAATTCAGACTCTAAACTCTCATGAGTTCAGACTCCAAATTCTCATGAACTCTAACTCCAAACTTTGTATGTTTAGGTTCTGAATTCTTGTGAATCTATATTACAAATTTACTTGAAATTTAGACTATGTAATTCTACATAGTTCAGGTTCTGAATTCCTTGAAAACAGAATCCAAATTCCAAATTTAATTTGTTCGACTCTGATTGTTATTTTGTACAATCAAGGGCTTCTAGGGATAGGAAGATAGAGGTGCCGACTAACTTGAAGTTGATGACTTCCTTTCTGAGGAAGACAGAGGTTCCGACTACCTTGAAGTTGAGGGCTTGCGAGGATAGCAAGACAGACTCCAATATTCGTATAGAGGGCTTACCCTGGTGTGGGTAAGACAGACTTTCTTGAAAGTATAAATCAAGGTAACTTTATCCATGGTTGTTGGATACCCTTCTCTTTGGGTTAAAAGATTTATTACTTGTTACTTGCTTTGTTAAAAGTTTTCCACTACATTTTATTTGTTGAAGAAAGTATAACTATCTTATACTTCCTTATACTTGTATACTCTATTTTAGTAAGATTCTATACACTTTAAGGTAGAATATATATCTTTGTAAACTTTCATTAAGTTTCATTTTCTGGAACCATATTTCCGGATTCACTTTCTCGGAATCATATTTCCTAAATCAAGCAAGTGTGAAGAACTTAGAGGTTTTGTGAATTACCTTGTTTAACCGTGTTAAACATAAACATCTTTAAAAGTTCCAAAGGATTTTTTTAAATAATACAATTCACCCCCTCTTGTATATTGAGCATCATTAGATACTTTATATAATACATCTATTATTTTGATCCTACATTTGGTATTTTAGAGTATATCATACTCACATACCATCTCAATACTCAGAGCACCCTGTATATACTTCATGAAGCACAAGAAACATTATCAGAAATGAGCATAAAAACCTAGTGGAGGAATGAAAAGAGGTGACTCAAGCAACATTGTAGGAGATAATATTGATTCCTTAAGGCTCACCAACTCTAGAGTATGGTCTTCACTACCCTCCTAGCACATGAATTAAGAAAATCGTGGCATCATAGCTCTAAAATTTCTAAATTTATGCCTTAGATAATATTTATCAACAATAAGGATCACTGATAACAAAACATGATAGGTGCATAGACTTCCTAAGAAAAGGCCGCACCTCTCTGCATTTTCCAAATTTAGGTCAAGGTGATAAGAAAGATCATAAGGATTATAAGATACAAAACCTACCACCCAATACTAAGGTCGGGTCATGTTCATTTTCTCTATCATAAGTTAAAGTTCCTAGTATATAAAGTGTTAATTGAAAGTTATTGAGGAAAAAACCCCTTAATTTGCAATTATAAACTCTATTTAATGGTGAACATTTTATTTTAAAATTTAAAAAAAATTTAATCTCATACTCTATTATATATTAAAACTCTTAGAATGGTTGAATTATATGGATCACTATTTATAATTTATAAATGCCCATACACTTTATAAATTGAAATATGATGTCAATTTAATCACAACCATGAACACGTTATAGCCCATGCGACCAATGGTCCATGACTCAGTGTGCCATAATTGATTACTTAAGGTGTCTCCATCAATCTAAGAAGCGAAAAACAATTAGGTTGATGAATGAAATTTAAGTAACCAATTATTTTTCGCATTTACCTATAAAAAATGTTAGAAAATTTCTATATTTAATTATCAAGGAACTCATATTAGTCATATGAATTATAAGAAATTAAAGAAATATAATGTAACTATACAGAATGACATAATTCATGACATGTGAGTCCCGAGGTTCCTAAAATGATGCATGATCAATTTTATCCTTTCTATGACAAGCCATGATAGGATGAAATCCAAATCACAATAATAGTAACTTCACATATCATGTGTGTCACCCAACGGTGAAATCAAAGAAACTATAATGAGAAAAAAATCATAAAGTAATAACCCATCCCATAAAATTTGGATTTCCCCTATATGTGGGTTAGCTACTCCCAAGAGCAGGATCATTACCAAAGTCTAAAACATTCTTAGTATCCTGTCTAGTACCCAAATAGTAAGACAAAAGGAAAAGAACCTATGATACCACTTTGTAGCATCCCGATCTGGAAGCCACTAATCGGTGACCTGAGCTGGGTTTCCAAATGAACTTAGGTGAAACTACCTGTATGCAAGAGGCTACTAACTAGAATTAAGGGTCTATGATGGTATTATGGGGAGACTATACCCTCATGATCAAAGTGTAACATAATGGTATAAAAAAAGGAAAATTAGAAAAAAACAATAGTAAATAACCAATAGTGGAAAGATAAATCACCCAGTTAAATAAAAAATGGAATATAAATCAATATTTTATAAAAAATGATAATCATTCCACGAATCTATACAAAAATGAAGTACATATGATACAGGGGTAAAAGTATATACACCAAGCTAAAAAAGGCGAAAGATCAAAATCTTCCTCCACTAGCATCACAAGTATAGGATCGGTCCTCATCTCTGGTACTCCATCCTAATATGGAAAATCAAACATCAGAAGATGGGTGTTTCCCTTTGTTCATACCTATAGTCATAATGCCTATCTGGGTACCTATAGAGGCCTAAATAAGGTGTGATATAAACTAAGTAGGAAACCACTAACTATCCAGTCAGTGCATATAAAATGACCAGTGTATTGATAATAATGAAAGTGAAATAATTAATAACTAAGCAAATCACCTTGAATAGGGTTCCTCATGGGATACCCAATCGACACTACCTACTTTGACCTAAGCTAGATATCTCAGAACTGAGGTCAAACTGTAAAAATATACTATGGGTGTATAATTGAGCTGTCAAAAGTCATGTATAAATTATGGACCAAACCTAAACATGTAATTTGTCTTGGAGGACACGTCCTTATATTTAATTAACTAGTATCCAAAGTTCTTGAATAATAGGCACCCTTAGAATTTAATATAAATGGAATCCTGCGACTTTCCAAGGCTAGCCATATAGAGGAATCCCAAGTATCACATCAAAAGAACTATAAAATACCCATCACTATAAGAGTATGTCCAAGGAAACCTGTAAGTGGAATCCCAAGTATCACTCTCAGTATGGTGTAAAGGAATAAACCTATGAGCCCATCCCTAGTATGCCACATAGTGGACCAAGTATCACTTTTGGAATAGTATAACCATATTTCCCACCAATCCCATCAAAGTTAATTCCCCTATGGAACCATTATCACTCATGGGTAGTTATATCATCTGTTGGGTGAGCCCATCTAGGGTATTCTACTAAAATAAACCAAGTATCACTCATGGAATATTTACAAATCATTTACAATTATAATTATAAAGCATGATGATCTCATCCAATGTGTCCTTAAGTTAGGACCCTTATATCTCCCTTGACTTGATGTGAAGGTATGATTTTAGCTATCATGAACTCATACCACTTGACAAAGAAATATAATCATAATGTAAAACTCATTTAATTCAAAAAATTCAAGCTATGACATAAGGATTAAGTTCCTACCACATGGAATTCCAATTACTTCTATTCAATTCACATTCCAATTTAGTTATTACAAGTCAATTCACACACCCCAATTAATAATAATTAATTAAAAGGCATTAGGTTATTAGGCCTTAAAGGAACACCCTTAGGGTGGACCATGTCAAGGTACTAATCCTATGACATTAATTCATGGGTAGATAGGGCTATACTAATCATCAGAACAACATTTAATTTAATTAATTAAACATTTATAATGCATCATCAGAGGAGTTTGGTATGCAACACACATCACATAATATAAAGCATCAATACCATAGGAAAAAACTAGACTACCCACCTTAAGCTGGTAGTACTCTCCTTGTCCAGTATTAGCCCTTGGTTTGGTCTATATTTTAAGAAAATGGAGAAATAGCTAAACAATCTAAAAATAGGTCATTTTAGCTCACACCAAAATAGTGTAGAAGATAGTGAGAGAAACCATGAAAATAAGGTAATGTATCTAAGCTCTTACCAGTGGATAAACAACATTATAAAAGATGAATTGATTAGAAGTCATATGAAGGAAAATGAGAGAAACCTAGTTTTAGGGGAGGCGGAGCTCTCCTGAGTGGATCCTATAGTATGATAGAAAATAATGGATAGGGGTGATAAAAATAATAAAATAAGGGGTTACAACCATTTAAAAAATCCATGACATATACACGACGTATAGATAATACATGTCATGTATTCCTTGAGTTATGGGTTTGAACAGTGATATACACACCGTGAATTGAAAATTTGCATCATTTATTTAATTCATGACATGAATTTTATTCACACTTTTTAATTCCCCTACATCCAGATACATTCCCCATTCAACCTTCTCAACCTTCAGTGCTCTGGGATTCAAACAATCCCTAGACATTCCTAATCCACCAAATGGATTTTCAAGCTTAAATAAGGGTAAAATGGGAGGTTTTGAATGTTAATAAAAGTATTCGTACATCTTAGTAAAATGAGAGTTTTTTAATGTCATATAAACTAGTTTTCTTTTAAATATAGTACTAATGTTCTTCATAGAATTATACTTTTTATAGATTCTTTGGTGAAATCCTATTGGGATTTGTGATCACACCCTAATTTTACCTTTGGGAATTTATAGACGTGGGTTTGAAGGACCTAGGAAAAGGGATGGGAATTGCACAACTTTTTGACTTCTACTGGTTTTCATTGCCTTCATGGAGTGATGGTTTTCTGGTTACATATGGTCACATAGAGTTTTGGATTTTGGATTATCTTGTTTTACTTTTAGGTTTATCATTTAGGCTTGTCGTTGTTTATCTCATGGATGTGTTCTCTTTCTTTTTCTATGTACTATATTATTTTTCCTTTTTATGGTTATTCATGGACATGTTTGGTTTTTTTGAGGACAATCGTCATATGGAAAGACATTTTGGGTGATGTGTTTAATCAACCAGAGATGGTTCGTTACATGGAGTGTTGTAAAAGTGGGTACTATAGAACCAAAATAAATAGTACTTTTTGATAACCATATCATGTATATAGTGGATATTTCATGATTTACTCTTACCATAATAGTTTTGATATTTCTGCATCCACTATTTATATGCTAATGTCCATAGATTTTTTTTGTATCAACGGTTTATAGCAGTTTCTAGCTATAATGATAACCACGAGATACTATGAAATTAATATTAAACATATATCCTATGATCTAGATACATCATACTGACTGGACACAGATTATGTATGAATATCAGGTGTTGTGGTCTCATAAGTACTGAGACTTCTTCTCATAAAGTTCACACATGGTGATCTCAAGTAGAGTATATCATGAAGACTGACCCACCAATTAAAACACTACATGTTTTGGGTGTCATTGGTAATTCCTATCTAGGAACACATGTATTGGTCTCAACACATGTGATCATTATCAATGTGTACTATTTGATCATGTTCTTTGATTCAAGATAAAAACTATAACATTTATGTTGTGGTGAGGTATCTTGTTTTGAGTAGGTCATTGATGGTATGAAATTGGTTAAATGTTCAAGAAATTTTTTATTAATTCTGAATGGAATAGATATATTAGGGTCAGTTGACCAGTATGGTAGTAACTTTATTAAATCCATATATATAGTGACTAAAGGTAAGTCTATATAGTAAGGTCATTGAATAATAAAGTAAGAAAGGATGATAAAATGAAGTGTGCATCCTATTTTATGAGATATTGTGAGACAAAGAGATAATATTACACGTCATGTGTTCATAGGTGATTTTCATTGATATAACCATTCCTCAACTCCTTAGGGGTCTTGATGGGTAGCTAGACTATGATCCTTTTCTATGAATGATATTAATTGCTATCAAGATAAGGTCCTAGAAGTTTAGCCAATTTCTAGTGAATTGGAGTTTAGAACATAGTGATCCCCACAATGGTAGTCGGGAAATGTCCAAGTTTATATGATTTTCAATGAAATAAATAAATTCAATATTATTCAAGTTTAGAATAATATCTATTAAATTTATTTACTTATATATTCAAAATATATTTAGTGAATATAATGAAAAATATTTTTCAAATGAATATTAAATATTTAATATTCAAGTATTTTTCTAATATTTATGGGGATTTGAGTCGAGTTAATGACTTTTATTTTATTATGTAACACTTTTTATGTGTTAGAAGCATGTGATAAAATATCCAAGATATTTGTAGCAATTTTTAAGTATCGTTTAAAGTGTTTTTGCATATGTATGATGGGTTAATTTTGATAAGAACCTAAATGAAATTTATGGGATTTAAATACTAAGTATATAAGCTATTTTATGACCCAAAATGAGAAAAATAATGGCTTTCATGAATTTTCACTCTTCTCCTCCTCTCTCTCATGTTATATAGAGAGAAAGGGAAGGTAAGATCAAAGATTGATTGATACAAGTTAAAGGATTATTATATTGATCTCCTATGACCGAGGAAATGTTGAAGAGACTATGATTATTGGTTTTAGCACTCAAATTTCATATAACGATGATCAATAAATCTTTCAAAATGAGAGTAGATGATCTAGAGGGTTTTGAGTTCAGTTCCTTCAAGCGACGATCACCGATGAAAAGCAAAACATGTGTCTGATTAAAATTGGATGAGGTGCGATTTGAATTTAATTTTTTTCTTAATTATTTATGATTTATTAAATTTCACATGAAAATTGGATGAATCTAGGCTGGGGTATACCATGTTTGATGTTTTTACACAAATCTGGCCCTGAAAATTTTAATATACATTTTTTTCATGCTTTTTCAAACCTCGGGTTTCCTTCTAATAGAATTTAAATATTACACCATAATAATAACATATCGGTATATTTATTATACCTATGTTAATATATTTTGGTTTATGGATAACATATGGGGGTGGTAGAAGAAGAATAAAATTAAATAAATTTTAGTTGTGAGTTTACCTATCCCTTTGGATGTCTCCTCTTAGGATACCCCTTAAGGCTCCTTGAAATGAACTTTAGTGAGACAATGAGAACTAGGACATGGGAAAGAATATTGGGAATAGAACTGGGTAGAAATTTAGAAATCTCTAAGGCTTATAAGTTTCAAGGATAAGGGGTGGTGATGGGTGATATTCATAAGGGAAGGAGAGGGGTATTTTTGAATATTATATTCATTAGTTTATTATTTTGGATTGAGACTACAAAGAGTATTGATTCTTATGACTATATTCAGTAAATCGTGAATGTGAGTTTGAAATAATGGGTTCTTAAATCATATATGACTAAAAAAATCATGTATTTAGCTTATAATGTCAAATACTATATTTTATCGTATTTCACTATTCATAAAAAAATCAACCATTTTAGAGAAATACAAAAAATGAACCACAACCAATTTTCAACATTTATATATAGAAATTAAATCCATTTTATGAAAATAATTTTCTAAATATTATAAATTTAATTTTTAATTAAAATCTCCATTTATTTGAAAAAGATTAGTTTTAATTTTATGATCAATTTTCTGACCCTTTAAAAAATTATTTACAACCTCATAAAATTATATTATAATTAAAATAAAACTTAATATTAATTTATAAATCCTATTTATGAAAAAAACTTTCTTTTAAATAATTATATTTATAATAAAAGTGCAATTAAAACATTCATGTTTTACAAAAAATAAAGACACTTAAAATATTTTTTTTAAAACATTTTTTTACTTGTACCATGGTTTAAATATATCATATTTTCATTTTATAAGATACCTAAATGTTATTTTACACTTTCATTGGTGATGATACTATTCTAATGGTCAATTTAATATTCCTAAATTTTAAATAACTATTCTAATTGTCAAATTACTATTCCAATATTCATATTATTATTCCAATGGTCATATTTTTAATGGAAATATCTATTCCCCATTTCCTATAAATAACTCATATTTTATTCATTATTTATTCACTTATATTTTCTCTCAAGGTCATATATATTTTCAATTTCAAAATTCATATTTTGGTGCTAATATTTTGTTTTATTTCTACAGTGTTGTTAATGAGTGGGATTATTCAGGGGGATTGAGTAGATCCAAATTTTCCTATTTTTATTATCTTATTTTCTATTTTTTGAACCATTATAATAATTTCAATTATCCTGACCATATTTATTCTCTAAATGTGATTCTCAAATTAATATAATAAAATTTTGTTGGTTTCATCATGTGTCACATGTTATTTATTCTACGTTACTAAATATGACACAAATATATATTCAGAAAGGAGATTACATTGATAAAATTATAGGCCGTTACATTATTCCCCTATTATGAAAATTTCCCCTCAAAATTTTATTTTAAAAAAAAACTAGGGTGAAAACAAGTGATGGTACTTTTGCTTCATTGATTCCTCCTATTCTCATGTTTCCTCCTCATACTTATGGGTTTTCCATATTACTTTGACTGGGTGAGTTATCTTATTATATAGAAATTTATATCTATAGTCCAAGATCTTCATTGCATGCTTCTCATAAGAGATATTGTGTTCGAGTTGAACCAACTATGAATTCAATACATATGAGGGATCTATTATGTACTTACTCAATAGAGATATGTGGAATATGTCATGTACTTAAGATAGGGTTGGTGGGAGTACTAGTCAATAGTCTACAACTCTGATGGGATCATGAATCTCAAAGGGGATGATGTACCTAGGAATTAAATTTCCATTATTTCCCAATATAATGAATCTATTACATGGAAATATATAGAGGAACACCTTATTTCTAACCTCAAACTCCAGGTCTTTTTGATTATTATCACCATAACTCTTCTGTTACTGAATGGTATTGGCCTTTTCTACTATTTCCTCTACCATTTCAAGTACCAACAACTTTCATTCACCAACTACATCCCAATATGCATGTGTTCTGTATATTTTCCCATAAAGGGCTTCATATGGAGGAATTTTTATAATTTATTGAAATATATTATTGTATGAGAACTCAAAAATAGGAATATGTTGATCACATCCTCCTTTGAAGTCCATTGATCATGCTCTCAACATGTCTTCTAGTATTTGGATATCCTGCTCATATTGGATATCAGTTTGGGGGTGATAATCAATAATTAAGTTCAAATCAATGTTTATATAATGTTGGATACTATTCTATAACTTAAATTTAAATATCATATCTTGATAGTATATAATCGATAATGGTGTTCCATACAGCCTCACCACTTCTATGATGTATATCCTTGTAAATTGATCAAGTGAAAAGTCCTCTTGAATAGAGATGAAATGATTAGACTTTATAAGATAGTCCACCAAAACCCATATAGAATTATTTACCATAAATGTCTTTGGAAAACCATTGAAAAAGTCCATGGTGATTTTTTCCTATTTCTATGTAGGTATTGGTAATTGTTGCATTATCCCCTTGGATTTTTCCTCTACACCTTAACTTGCTGACATTATAGGAAATTTGATGTATATTCTATGATATCCTTCTTCATATTGTCACACTAATAGTTCTCTCATAGATCTCAATACATCTTCATTCTCCCTAGTTGGATGGATAAGGTTGATCTATGTGCATCAATCAACAACTCCTTCTTTATCTCAAAATATGACGGTACACATAATCGTGAACCAAATCTTACAACTCATTCTTTATCAATTTTGAACTATGATAATTTATTTTCTTTTATAGATTACACCTTATTTAGTATTTCTATATCATCTATTTTTTTATCCTTTATCTTATCCATAATGTATAGTTGAGAAATCATTTGAGAAAGTAATGATGATGTTTTTCCTTTATTATTCCCATGTCCATCCTTTTCAATTCTAAGAAGATTGGATCCTTCTCAATTATCACCATTGATAAGGTCATAGAATCCTTTTTTACTTAGAAAATATTCCACTTTATTTTCCTTCCCAAGAAGGTAAAGGATTGATAAGTCATAGTCCTTGATCAGATCTAACCATTTACGCTGTCACATATTAAGATCATTTTTTGTGAATATATACTTAAGGATTTTATGATCCATATATATTTCACACTTCTCCCCATAGATATATTGCCACTATATTTTCAATATGATGATCACTGCAACCAAATCTAGACCATGCATTGGATATTTCTTCTCATGCACTTTCGACTTCTTTGGGCCATATGATATCACTTTATCATTTTTCATCAGTAAACAACCTAAGCCCTTCTTTGAAGCATCGCTCTATACCATGAAAAGTTCCCCAATTGTGGGTAAGGTAAGTGATAATGTAGTGATAAGACTCATTTTAAACTCCTTTTATTTCTCTTCATATTCATTGGTTTAGAAAAACTTTAATCCCTTACAACTCATATTGGTTAATGAGTTTGTAAGTTGTGAGAGATTTCTCAAAAACTGTTGATAATACCCAGCTAGTCCAAGGAAACTATAGATCTCTAATACAAATCCTAGTTTGGGCCACTCCTCAATTTACTTTTTCTTAGAATGGTCCACAAATATCCCTTTATTGGTGATTAAATTCCCCAAAAATGATACTTCCTCAATCCATAACTCACATTCACTGTACTTTTTACACAACTTATCCTTTTGTAAATACTTTAACATATTATTTAAATTTTCCTCATGTTCCTCCTTTATTTTGTATTATATCATAATATCATCTATAAGGACTACCAAAAAATTGTTGAGGTAATATCAAAAACTCTATTCATTAAGTCTATAAATATTTCTAGAGCATTAGTGAGTCTGAAGGGAATCACTATGAACTCATACTATCCATCCTTGTTCAAAATGTAGTCTTGGGAATATCTTATTTCTTCACCTTTAATTGGTGATATCCTGAATTAAGTTCCACCTTATAAAAATACTAGTCCCAACATAGTTTATGAAACAATCATTCAATCCATGGTAGGGGATACTTATTCTTTATCATGTTTTTTTGATCTCATGATAATCAATGTAGAGGTGTATTGACCCACCCTTCTTCTTAATGAAGTGAACCATCACATCCCATGGTGAAGCACTCAGGTATATAAAAACCTTATCTTAATTATCTTATAACAAATTCTTAAGTTCTTATAACTAAATGGTTTATATTATATAAGGAGTCCTATATATGGGTAGAGATCCTAATACAAGTTCAATCTAGAACTCAACCTATCGGTCAGGAGAAAGACCATACAATTATTTAGGGAATACATCAGTGTAGTACCTTATAATTAGAATGTATTAAATCATTATTTTATAATTTGTATCAATCATTTGGGATTTATATTCTTGATTATAAATTAATAATATTAATTCTTGAGTATAATATTCCACATGGTATTCATCCTCCTCTTTACACTTATATAAAATATGAGGATGACTTGAAATGTGAAGAGTGATATATCTCTCCCAGTATGTGATATTGGATTTATATAAGGACACCCAATCCATTCCCAATATAGCATAAAACTATACTAAAGTAAATAAGACAATATTTATTGGTAGATTCAATCCATAAACATTGATCAAGGATGAGTTACTTGGGATTCAATAATTGCTCCATTTTCTATTCTCACATATAGCTCAACCCCCATGTTTTGAGGAAATGTTTTAATAGTTTTTCTGAAATTGATATATATGAAATAATGTGTATAAATATAATCACATTGGATATTTAAAGATCATGAATTAATAATGATTACACCATTCACTATTTGAATATGGTTTTAGTCATTTACTATATCCAAAATGAATGTTGGGATGAGAATACTCAAACGAAAAATCATGTAAAAAGGAAAACTATTAACATAGAAGGAATGAATTATTAATGAAACATATATCTTAGAACATGTGTATCTAGGTTTCAATCTAGTTTATCTATAGTAATTTTCCTATTATTTTTTTCTAACTTAACAATCCATTCAAGTTCGTTATAATGGTTCAAAAAAGTTTTTGAGTTTTCTAAATAATATCCCACAAGTGTATCAAACTAAGTGTGTAGAGAGGTCTCTTTATCATGAACCATGTGAAGATCTATTTAATACCCAATGTACCATTTTTGGGGTTATTAATCCTAGGTACAAATGTGCTAGAGCCACATGAACTTGTAGTTTCTAGGCATGGATATAATTGCTTGGAAACTACTCACTCTATACTTCATCAAAATTTTATGATATTTGCCTATACTTATAATTATCCATAGGGTTATCACTAAAGTATTCTAGTCTTAATCCCAAAAAATAGATAGAACTTTCCTCTAATACCAACTACAACAACCCATTCCTTTTTCACATATTATTTAACAATTTTCAACATAAATAACCAGTAAATACAACAAAAAGATTAATATACCTAGTGTCTTTAGAAAATTGGGTTCACAATACATAAAAAATAAACTAAAACATAAAATATTTATTCTAATATCTATAATGATCTCATAAATATTTTTTATCTCCTAAAAATACATAGTATAACTTGGGGAATACATAAAATAACGAGGTGAGATATACATCCTAGTAAGGGAATAAATATGGTAATGAATGATAACACATGAGCTAGAAGGAATAACATAATAATATAAAATAAAATGATCATGAATAATCATATAGAGTAATAAAATAAAAAACATGTAATCATAAGATCATGGAATTATAGGAACATATAATATTCATATAACATAATATAAACATAATTTAAGACTTACCACCAAGACAACATCACATAGTGGACAAAGTCCCATCATAGATTAGGTTCACTCCCTAATACCATACATATCGTCTCATGAGATACAAACACCACCCAATGAATTAGAGTTATTGTAACACCCCAAGATTTTATGAGATATATTCTTTTTAATTTCTTTGATGTCTTATATTGTACACAACACCAAGATTATCTTGTACTATATGCAGCATCGTATTAGCTTGTTGTATATGCAACACTGTTCTTGGCTCGTGTTACACACAATTTCAAGTTTGTTTTGTAGAAATTATTCTACGCAACATTATGTATAGATTTTTTTTAATGTATAAATGAAATAAGTTTTTATTATGTTATACATGAAACCAAAGGGATCTTCTACTACACGCATCCCTGACTTGGCTTGCATTACACCCAATTGGGACCTTCCTCGATAGCGTGTGTAGTACGCAATATCGAGTTTCGCTAAAAAACAATATATTGTTATAATATTATTATGAACTAGAATTTATGAATAGTATTAACTAAATTTTTAATTTTATAACATTATTATTAATCTTACACATTTTCTAGAACATGGTATGAGAACAAAATAATTTTTTCGGGTAAAATAAGTATTTTTCAAAAAATGCAGTTTTGTCACCTTTTGATGGCGCACCCACTTTAAATCTAGTTTTTAACAAGTTTATAAGTTCAATTTTACAAAATAAACTTCTTCTTGTGAATCATGATATAAAAATTTATGTTGGGTAAAGTTTTTTTATTTTTCTGATAACGTTCATATTTTGATGAATAGTAAAAACACACTAAATTTTATTTAAAAACAACATTTTTCATTAAGATAATTTATATGGTTAAACTATAATATTGAATGGTTTTAAAGTATAAATAGAATATATTTTTATCATTTAATATAATTCATGTCATTATCATTAATTTTATATTGAATTCATAGGTAAAAACATTTCAATCTTTGACAATGTTTTAACTTTTAAAACCCGTTTTCTTAACAACAAGATTAATTTTAAATTAATTAATGAAGCTTATGTGTTTTGAATTTTGAAAAATGGATTCCATATTTGGATTCAGTGGGTCCAAATTATGTTAATATGTTACTTTCATTTTTTTGACATTATGAATAGTAACCACGGTAATTTTTATTTACTACAGTTAAAGGTAAATCAGGTAATTAAGGGTAAAAATAAGATTATAAAATTACCCTAACACATGCCAAAATTATATTTGATGAATAAAAGTCGACCCATATCACCTAAGGGTCAGAATAGATTCGTTTAATGGACTATTTACCATGAAAATGATATAATTATAATTAAAACCAAAGAAAGTGACAACATGTCACTCTCTTATATCTTATAAGTGTAATAATTTTAATTTAGTGATAAACTTCATAAAACTTAAAAAATGAAAAGTCTATAGAAATAAAATAAAATTATCTACATCATGGAAATTTATTTAGAATTTTTAGGTATTAAATAATTATCACTAATGTTGACACAATAGTGATGTTGAAATTATTTTACTGATTGCAATATCAAATAAATGGTTATAAAAATATTAAAATAATTATTATATGAACTATTTAATGTTATCAAAGAATTTTCTAGATTGATATAAATTATTAGGAATCTATTAAATATTTTTGTTCGAATATATCCTATGTGTAGATTTTATTTGAATTCAAATAAATAAATAGTGTCAAAATTGACACTATTGTTATTTTATAAAAATAACATATTTTAAAATTGTTTAAAAATCAAAAAAATATTTAAAAATTATAATTTTAAATTTATATGGTCTAAAATGTCATAAAGTATCCAATTATGGAAAATTCACAACACATAAGTAATTATTTATAACAATTTAAAATTTAGAATATTATTACCATAAATAAAATTAAATAGATTAAATAAGGATAAATCAATTTGATAAGGTTTAAAATAAATTAAAAACATGTCTAAATTTTATTTTTTTATGATATTACAACCCTATATCATCTCATATTATAATTGAGTCATTTTTGGAGGTTTTTAAGTGGGGTTGGAATTTATTATAAATTAATATTTCTTATGTTTCCAAAGGTGCCCCTCTCCTCCCTTATAAAAGGGCACCTCCTCCCTCTCCCCCTCACACAATTTTGAGCCTTCAAGCTCAACCAAACCCTGAAAATTTTTCTTTTCAAAATATCTAGTTATATAATAGAGGTTCTGGTCTTCTCAAAATACCAACTCTAGTGCCCTTAGAGGAAGTTTAAAAGAGGCACGTCGAGGAAGAGGTAATCTCTTCTACCGATTCTTTCAAGTTTCTTTCTTCTTCTACATCCTCTTATTTATTTGTTTCATTATAAAGTAATAAAATAAATATCACTAATATACTGATATGTTATTATAAATATTAAACAACCCCATTTCACCTTCTATCCATCCTACGGAAGATGAAATCACCACGCGTACGTACGTACGGAATACCGTCTCCACGCCGTGGTGTAATCTGTTTTTCCACCACCACCATACTTGGATGGGTATAATGGTGTAAAGAATAACTATATATGGTTATTATAACATCATACTAATTCTAAGATATTATATAATTCACTCCAATTCCATTCAATAATTATGGGAATGATATCATCGCTTGTGCGTACGTACGGATTACCGTCTCTACGACGCGATGAGATTCATTCTCCATGTTAACCATTCAAGAATGATTATAAAGTATATATAATGAATAATAATGGTATATATAACATAATATTTCTACTTTATTTATGTATATATATATATTTCATTTACTTAATTCGATTCAATTCAATAAGGAAAAAAAACATCGTTCATGCGTACGTACGACCTACCGTCTCCATGAACGGTGTGTTTCATTTCATTTATCTATCTATTATATATATATATACTGAATATATATGATATATAAATAATTTTTTAATTTTTTTAAGTAAGTAAATCATGATATAAGTAATAATAATATCAAGAACAACAACTCCAAACATGTACGATAAATGAAACGATTTTACCAAAAACGCTGCTTTAACATGGAATTAACAAAAGAACGGGTAATATAAAGTCATAAGTGAATCATATATGATATCATAAAGATTATAATGGTTATTTTACAAGTTAATAATATTTTTAAACCCAATATACAGGATTTTCGGACATGTACGGAAGAAATTGGGCTTAAGGTAAGGGAAAATCTCACAATCTCATTTTTATCTGAGATTATTTATACTTTAGAATTTACTGGGGAATATTTATCATCCACATACATGTTTCCTCAATATGTAATATTATTTCTATCCTCATAAAATTTTTTAAATCAAATTTTACCTATTGGTGAATTTTAGTAAGAGATATGAAAGGAATCTTTTTTCATTTTCAGTACGAGATACTTTTTGACTTTTCCGGAAAAAGTACGAGGAGAATGTTTTTTTAACTTATATGAAAAGAACGGATTTTTACAGTTTCATAATTCCTAATTTTCATGAAGCTTACTATACAAGTTTTCATGGTTATTTTGAATAAAATTCTTTTCTTTTAAAATCGTGTGGCATTTTGTGAAAAGAAAATGATTTTAAAGAAGAAAGGATATTTTCCTCAAGAATTCATTTCAAGTGTTTTATAAAAACTATTTTCCATATAAGATGACATTATTTAGCATGTTTATGTTTCAAGTATAATGTATCTATTATTTACATGGTGTGATTTTTATTATGATGAAATGATATCCATTTGTTTTATATGGGTTATGTGATGATGGGATGATGTTTATGAAACCCATTTTATTCTTTGGGTTATGATGAATGTTTTATGTTTATTTTGTGGCACAAGTAAGAATGATTTCATTATGAGATGTGTGTGACTTATATCTACCTCCAATGCATTGGGTAAAGATTTATATCTCATGATATAGACATGGATGTAATGTCAAGTTAATCCGGTTCAGTGATATAGGACTGGAACGAGGAGTGAACTCGATTCAGTAAGGAAATTTGTCCACTATGATAGTCTTGGTAGTAATGCCTTTGCTACTATGGAAATCATATCATGTGATTAATGTTTTACACAATTACATGTTTTATTCCCATGCTAGTTTATCATGATTAATGTTCCTTTATGATCTATGCCTTATGTAATTCCATATTTTATGTCATTGCTCAAGATTTTGATGTTTAGATTTTATGCTCATGTTTTTACATTCAAATGTTTATGGATTGTTTTATGTTCTCAATGTTTACCCTTAATGAGCATTTGAGATCACCTTTTATATTTTTTCTTTTCCCTAGGATTTAAAGAAAGGTTTTAGGTAAGAAAACAAAAGGGGAAGATCTTTATGGGATATGTTTAAGATATTTCACCATGATTAGAAGATTATGTTCCGAGTTTCCAAAGACACTAAAATATTACGATCCTTGAGTTTTGGTTCTTGTTATGTATTAATTATTCCTCAAAAGTAATGTAATTTCCATGTATGTCAAGATTGGGTCTCTACAGTTGGTATTAGAGGAAAGGTTAAGTTAACCTTTGGAAACTAGGATGCGAAAACTTTAGTGAGATCCCTAGAGATATTTCTAAGGTATGTCTAGGGATGTCCCTAAGGATAAGTATATGTATAGGTTATAGTTCTAGAATTATGGTAACGATCTTATAATTAAACCTAAGATGTTATATATTTAAGGTACTCCCCCTTTATTATGATGTTTTCCTAGCATGATTTTTTCCTCTCATACTGTTCTTTTTGGGTTTTAGATGATGACTGGAACCCGAAGGAACCGTGTTGATCAATGTAATGGACAATGCAATGATTGTCCTCCCGAACAACCAAATGTGATGGAATATGGAGTGAAAAATCTTATTGCTATACTTACACAAGCTATGAATCATTCTGGACTTCCAAATGAGCAGAGAAGGGAACAATATTATATTGATTCCTTCATGAGGAAACGTCCACCTTATTTGAATGGGTCTTTTGATCCACTTATTTCTGAACAATAGATCAGTACCATTGAAAAGATATTTTCCATACTTAGTTGTATAGAGTATGAAAAAGTCAATTTTGGCTGTTTACCGGTTAGAAGGTGAAGTATACCAGTGGTGGACTCTAATTAAGAATACAAGGCCCCAAGATGAAATTGAATCCATGGAATGGGACGAGTTCAAGAACTTGTTTTTCAGTAAGTACTTCCCATGTATTCTTCAAACAAAGATGGAAAAAGAGTTCCTTGAGCTTAAGCAGAAGGATGATGAATTTGTTGGTATATACGAAGCTAATTTTACAAGTCTTGTAAGGTATGTATCTGGCTTTATCATCCAACCTGAAAGTAAAGTTGATCGACTATTCAGTGGATTAAAACCAAGTCTTAGAAGAGCATTAACTATAAGCGACTTCAGTACCTATGAAGAAATTGTGCGTTGTGCTATCAAGGTAGAACTGGAAGTTGGTGTTACATATCCATCTCATGGTTTTTACAAGAAACAAAAGATGGATTTCAAGGAAAAATCTCAAAATAATGGTGAAAAGAAGGTGGATGTTTCTTTATGCTCAAAGTTTGGAAAGAAGCATGGTGGAGATTGTCTTAAATGGACTAGAAAATGTTTTAAGTGTGGAAAAGAAGGTCATACAACAGTTGAGTGTCAAAGTAATGAAAAAATGGTAGCTAATGATTTGGATAAAGAAAATACTGCAGAGAATGCACCACCAACACTTCAATGCTAAAAGTGCAAGGAAATGGGGCATTATGCTAACCAATTCCCTAATCCAAGGGTTAATGATGATCGACATCAACAACCACTTAAGGAAAAGGAATAAAGGTAAGTCACATGTGATCACTATTGGAGATGTTGAGTATGACAACATTGCGGTGGAATGATTAATTGTTTATGTAATTGGATTCTAAAATAATGTTGTTGTATCTCATTTATAGTATCGTGAAATATTGGAATATCTATGTATTGGTTTATTGTGGTTTTCAATAATATCATGGTACCAGTAAACATGAAAAGTGATTGAAATATTTTTGAAAAAATGATTATATGCATATAATGAAGGGATAAGGAGAAAATAATATGTTTTATAGTATACATGAGATCATGACTGATAAAAGGACAAAGTGATATCATTATTTGAGTAAATAGATTTTTTTGGGATTTTGGTATGTGGAAAGAGTTAACTTTTGACAACATTCATGTTTTCACTAAGGTTTAGTGGGTATTAATTTTTTAAGAGAATACATGAATAAGGTATTCACATGTTTGAAATGCGACCAACAAGATATACCGTATGATAAATGATGGTATTCACATGATCGGTAGATGACATTTCTAGTAATTGTTTACTTTATACTATGATATTGGATAGAAGTATTTTGGATAAGCCTAATGATTGGAATGGATTAAGTTGGACATCAGATAGTATTGTTTAAGTCTAGAACTTTTTTTTTTGATATTATTTATGTAATGTTATAATAGTGTAGTTTTTGAAAAAGGATAACCTGCAGGACAAGCGACAACCCATCACGTTGGACAAGGCTGTGGGAATCAAACTCACAACCGAAGTGTGACAGGCCTTTATCGCATACCACTGGCCTACAGGAAGTCCCTGGTTTGTATAAATTAGTTTTAATTTATTAAGTGGTATCATATATGAAGTATAAGTCCATTTTAGGAACCATATATGATTAATCTCACTATAGATAGATTTATGTATATTTAATAACTTTTGATAACTTTTGTTTGAGACAGATGGAATGACCCATCATTCTATCAAATGATCTGCTAACACTTCACAAATGACAAATTCAACTTTATTTCTTTAATATATGAAGTAAAAATTGTTCATGGAATGACCAATGGTGAGATTGTACCAAAATCAAGTAGGTATTTCTTCTAATTCAAAATTTTCAACTTTAGGGAAATGATCCTAAAAACCAAAAACATTGCCCTAGTACCCTCATATCCGATTAATCAAATGGTACCTTAGATCATCACAAATTTATGGATTTATGATTGTTGGTTTTTCATAGCCATGTCCTCTACCACTCTTCTTCAGAAGTTGATGGTTATATTTCTCTTCCATATCCATATTTTCACCTATGTTCTCCTATGTGGACACCCAGTAATGAGTTAATTTGGGTAACCATTATGTTTATTACTTAAATTTTTTAAAATAAGTTTTAGTATTCCTTTTTATGATGTGGGTTTCTATGAAATAAACTTTCACGTAGTAAACGATTTATAACCCCGACGAATTTCGAGGGCGAAATTCATTTTAAGGGGGGTAGAATGTAACACCCCGAGAATTTATGAGATATATTATTTTTAATTTCTTTGATTTCTTCTATTATACACTACACCAATATTATCTTATACTATATGCGACACCATATTAGCTTTCAGTATACGCAACACTATTCTTGGCTCGTGTTACACACAATTTCAAATTCGTTTTGTAGAAATTATTCTACGCAACATTATGTATAGATTTTGTTTAATTTATAAATGAAATAAGTTTTGATTATGTTATACATGACACCAAAGGTATCTTCCACTACACGCAACCCTGACTTGGCTTGCATTACACGCAATCACGACCTTCCTCGATAGCGTGTGTAGTACGCAATACCGAGTTTTGCTAAACAACGATATATTGTTATAATATTTTTATAAACTAGCCATTATGAATAGTATTAAATAAATTTAGAATTTTATAACATTATAATTAATCTTACACATTTTCTAGAACATGGTATGAGAAAACAATAAAATTTTCGGGTAAATTAAGTATTTTTCAAAAAATACAGTTTTGCCGCCTTTTGATGGCGCACCCACTTTAAATATAGTTTTTAACAAGTTTATAAGTTTAATTTTACAAAATAAACTTCTTCTTGTGAATCAAGATATAAAAATTTACATTGGGTAAAGTTTTGTTATTTTTCTGAAAACGTTCATATTTTGATGAACATTAAAAACATGCTAAATTTTATTTAAAAAAAACTTTTTTCATTAAGATAATTTATATGGTTAAATTATAATATTGAATGGTTTTAAAGTATAACTAGAATATATTTTTACCATTTAATATAATTCATGTCATTATCATTAATTTTATATTGAATTCATAGGTAAAAATATTTCAATCTTTGACAATGTTTTAACTTTTAAAACCCGTTTTCTAAACAACGAGATTAATTTTAAATTAATTACTACAACTTATGTGTTTTGAATTTTGAAAAATGGATTCCATATTTGGATTCAGTGGGTCCAAATTATGTTAATATGTTACTTTTATTTTTTTGACATTATGAATAGTAACCACGGTAATTTTTATTTACTACAGTTAAAGGTAAATCGGGTAATTAAGGGTAAAAATAAGATTATAAAATTACCCTAAAACCTGGAAAAATTATATTGGATGAATAAAAGTCGACCCATATCACCTAAGGGTCAGAATAGATTCGTTTCATGGACTATTGACCATGAAAATGATATAATTATAATTTAAACCAAAGAAAGTGACAACATGTCACTCTCTTATATATTATAAGTGTAATAATTTTAATTTAGTGATAAAATTCATAAAGATTCAAACATGAATAGTCTCTAGAAATATAATAAAATTATCTAAATCATTTAAATTTATTTGTAATTTTTAGGGATTAAATAATTATTATTAATGTTTATACAATAGTAATGTTGAAATTATTTTATTGATTGAAATATCAAATAAATGGTTTTAAAAATATTAAAATAAATATTATATGAACTATTTAATGTGATCCACGAATTTTATAGATTAATATAACATATTAGGAATCTATTAAATCTTTTGGTTTGAATATATCCTCTGTTTATATTTTATTTAAATTCAAATAAATGAATAGTGTCAAAATTGACACTATTGTTAGTTTATAAAAATAACATATTTTAAAATTGTTTAAAAATCACAAAAATATTTAAAAATTATAAATTTAAATTTATATGGTCTAAAATATCATAAATTATCCAATTATTTACAATTCACAACACATAAGTCATTATTTATAACAATTTAACATTTAGAATATTATTACCACAAATAAAATTAAATAGATTAAATAAGGATAAATCAATTTGATAAGGTTTAAAATAAATTCAAAACATGTATAAATTTTATTTGTTTATTATATTACAACCCTATCTCATCTAATATTCTAATTGAGTCATTTTTGTAGGTTTTTTAGTGGGATTGGAATTTATTATAAATTAATATTTCTTATGTTTCCAAAGGTGCCCCTCTCCTCCCTTATGAAAGGGCACCTCCTCCCTCTCCGCCTCACACAATTTTAAGCCTTCAATATCGGCCAAAACCTGACCATTTCTCTTCTCAACATCTCTAGTTATATCATAGAAGTTCTGGTCTTCCCAAAAGACCAACTCTAGTGCCCTAAGAGGAAGTTTAAAATAGGCACGTCGAGGAAGAGGTAATCTCTTCTACCGATTCTTTCAAGTTTCTTTCTTCTTATACTTCCTCTTATTTATTTGTTTCATTATAAAGTAATAACATAAGTATCAATAATATAATAATATTTCTTATAAATATGAAACAAACCCATTTCACCTTCTATCCATCCTACAAAAAATGAAATCACCGCGCGTGCATACGTACAGAATACTGTCTCCACGCCGTGGTGTAATATGTTTTTCCCCCACCACCTTAATTGGATGGGTATAATGGTGTAAAGAATAATTATATATGGTTATTATAACATCATACTTATTATGAGATATTATATCACCCACTAGAATTCCATTCAATAATTATGGTAACGATATCATCGCTCGTGCGTACGTACGGATTACTGTCTCCACAACGCGATGAGATTCATTCTCCATGTTAACCATTCAAGAATGATTATAAAGTATATATAATGAATAATCATTGTATATATAACATAATAATTATACTGGATTTATGTATATATATATATATATCATCTACTTACTTTGATTCAAGTTAATAAGGAAAGGAAAACAACGTTCATGCGTACGTACGGCCTACCGTCACCATGAACGGTGTGTTTCATTTCATTTTTCTATCTATTATATATATATACTGAATATATATAATATATAAATCATTTTTTACATTCTTTAATTAAGTAAATCATGATATAAGTAATAATAATATCAAGAACAACAAGTCCAAACACGTACGATAAATGAAACGATTTTACCGAAAACGCTGCTTTAACATGGAATTGACAAAAGAACGGGTAATATAAAGTCAGAAGTGAATCATATATGATATCATAAATATTATTATGGTTCTGTTACAAGTTAATAATATGTTTAAACCCACTATACAGGATTTTTGGACACGTATGGAAGAAATTGGACCTAAGGTAAGGGAAAATCTCACAATCTCATTTTTATTCGAGATTGTTTATACTTCAGAATTTAATGGGGAATATTTATCATCCTCATCCATGTTTCCTCAATATGTAATATTATTTCTATCCTACTAAAATTGTTTAAATCCAATTTTATCTATTGGTGAATTTTAGTATAATATTTGAAAGGAATCTTTTGTCATTTTCAGTACGAGATACTTTCTGACTTTTCCGGCAAAAGTACGAGGAGAATGTTTTTTTTAACTTATATGACATGAACAGATTTTTACAGTTTCATAACGCTTAATTTTCATGAAGATTCCTCTAAAATTTTTCATGGTTATTTTCAATAAAATCCTTTTCTTTTAAAATTTTGTGGCATTTTGTGAAAAGAAAATGATTTTGAAGAAGAAAGGATATTTTCTTCAAGAATTCATTTCAAGTGTTTTATCAAAACTATTTTCCATCTAAGATGACATTATTTAGAATGTTTATGTTTCAAGTATAATGTCTCTATTATTTACATGGTGTGATTTTTCTTATGATTAAATGATATCCATTTGTTTTATATAGATTATGTGATGATGGGATGATGTTTATGAAACCCATTTTATCCTTTGGGTTATGATGAATGTTTTGTGTTTATTTTGTGGCACGAGTAAGAATGATTTCATTATGAGATGGGTGTGACCTATATATCCCACCAATGCATTGGGTAAAGATTTATATCTCATGATATAGGCATGGATGGAATGGAAAGTTAATCTGGTTCAGTGATACGGGACTGGAATGAGGAGTGAACTCGATTCAGTAAGGGACTTTATCCACTATGATTGTATTGGCAGCAATGCCTTGGCTACTATGGAAATCATATCATGTGATTAACGGTTTCCACAATTACATGTTTTATTCCCATGCTATTTTGTCATGATTAATGTTCCTTTATGATCTATGCCTTATGTACTACCATGTTTTATGCCATTGCTCAGGATTTTGATGTTTAGATTTTATGCTCATGTTTTTACGTTCAAATGTTTATGGATTGTTTTATGTTCTCCATGTTTTCCCTTACTGAGAATTTAAGCTCACCCTTTATATGTTTTATTTTCCCTAGGATTTAAAGAAAGGTTTTAGTTAAGAAAACAAAAGGGGAAGATCTTTATGGAAGATGTTGAAGATCTTTCACCATGATTATAAGATTATGTTCCAAGTTTCCAAAGACGCTCAACTATTACAATCCTTGAGTGTTGGTTCTTGTTATGTATTAATTATTCCGAAAAATTAATGTAATATCCATGTACCTCAAGCTTGGGTATCTATATTTATCTCTAAGCACATGAATCATAACATGTAAATTCTTATGTGTGTCACAAAATGAAATCAATCATATTACATAAACATAAGAATTACCCATGGAAAGAAATAGGCTACATAGTCTTGCCACATTAAGGGGAACTTAAAGCATGCATGGACTTATCAAAAGAAGGGATAATAAGATATATATATATATATATAATATACATATATAAAAAATTATAATAATTTCATAACATCAAAGAGGGATAGAGAGATAAAGTGATTTAGAGGGAGTAAGGTCAAAACTAATAGAAAAATGGTGGTTTAGAGAGATCACTTACCTTATTTTCTAGAATCATTATGAACATAAACTTAATGTCCTAGATAATAAAATAAAATTCATTAATTAGTTAATTAAGAATATTTTATATCTATATTTTATTTAATATAACTTTATTATGTTCATTTACAACCAATTCAGTGAGATATAAAGTTCAATTTCACCATTCTGAGGGCGTTCGTTTCATGGTCCCAATGTCAGATCACTTGTGTATAATTATTGATGTTCTTGTAAAATGGGACTAAAATTATAAAAGTGAAATGAAATATTATTAATTTACTTCCATAAATTTAAATGGTCCCAAATATACTTTTTTGTTCCAACATAGGGACAATTCACTTGGTATAAATGTTAATGTTATGTGGTTAGTTCATTTTTACTATTTTACCGATCATCATGAACTAGATTCATTCTATTTAATTAAAATATAATTGAAACATTTCATAATTTGAAATAAGTTATAACATACTTATTATAATCATATTTAACCATAATAATACTTTTATAACCATTCTTTAAGGTGATGAAAAAAATGAGGTACATTGTTCAAGGAGGCAGTAAACCAACCATATTGTAAACAAAATTTTCATTTTATAATATAAATAAGGGAGGGTATATTATTGATATTTCACAATAATAATAAAATATAAATATATTTATGATAACTATATTACTATTTTTTGGTGGATGGAGAACATATGGGGGTGGTAGAAGAAGAAAAAACTTAAAGTTTAATTGCGAATTTATCTCTCCCTTTGGTTGTACCCTCTTAGGATACCCCTTATGGATCCTTGAAATGGTCTTTTGTGAGAATAGAAGAACTAGAAAGTGGGAAATAATATTTTTAAGGTAATTGGGCAGAAATTTGAAAAGTTACAAGTTTTTAAGTTGTGAGGAGAAGGGGTGATATTTGTAAGGGGATGGGAGGGGTTGCTTTGAATATTATATTCATTAGTTTATTATTTTGGATAAAAAATACCAATATTATTGATTATTATGACAATATAAAGTAAATAGTATATTTTATTTCAAAACAATGGGTAGTTACATCATCCATGACTCAAAAATTCATGTATTTATCTTATAATATTAAATATCATATTTTACAGTATTTCACTATTCACCAAAATTCAACTATTTTAGAAAAATACAAAAATATTCAACCTAACCAATTTTTTATGTGTATATTACAAAAATTAAATAAATTTTATGAACATGATTTTCTAAATATGATAAATTTAATTTTAAAATAGAATCCTCATTTATTTAAAAAACCAATTTTTAATATTATGATCAATTTTCTGAAACTTTGAAAAATTACTTATGGTCTCATAAAATTATAATAAAACTTAATATTTATTTATAAATATATTTTATGAAAATTACAATTTTTTTAAATCATTATATTTATTATAAAAGTGAAATTAAAATATTTATGTTTTACAAAAATACTTATACTTAATTTATCATTTTTAAACATTTATTTACTTATACCATGGTATAAATATATCATATTTTCATTTTATAATATATCTAAATATTATTTTTTACTTAAATAAGTGATGGTGATTCTATTCTAACTGTTAGGTTACTATTTCTAACTGTTAGATTATTATTCCAACGTCTAGGTTACTCTTCCAACGACCAGATTTGTAACAGTCATATGGGTTCCCTATTTCCTATAAATAACTCATATTTCATTCATTATTAATTAAATTATATTTTATCTCATGGTCATATGTATATTTTTAACTTCAAAATACATATTGCATTATTAATATTTTGTTTTTTTCTATAATGTTGTTCATGAGTGTGATTATTATGGGGGATTGAGTAGATCCAAATTTTCCTATTACTATCATCTTATTTTTAATTTTTTCCCATTGTAATAATTTCAATTATTATAGACATATTTATTCTCTAAATTAAATGTTAAAATTAATATAATGAAATTTTGTTAGTTTCATCTTGTGTTTCATATGATTTATACTAATTAATAAATATGAAACTAATATATATACAAAAGAGTGATTAAATTGATAATATTTTGGGTCATTACAACTAAGTTACACTATAAACCCTTGATATATATGAATATGGATATGTCACAACATGATATAATATAATCCAAAGTAGGAAATATCGAGTTCCATAGTGTCTTAGTAACCATATGGTGTCTCATCTTGATTGTTGAATTATTTGAATTCAATTTATATTATGATATATGTTATGGGTTATTTTGTGAAATCTTAACAACTCATCATGATATATACCCCTCCCTATATCTATCTATCTATCTCTCACATAACCACATACACACACTTCTAATATTCAAATCCCATTCCCTCTTATGGAATAACCATGTGAGGGTATCACCCTTTCCAATCACCAAAATCATTATGTGTTAGCACATTGAACTTACCATCATGGAATACATTCCACATTGAGAAATCCATGAGCCTGGAATGTGGTTTATAACCTCACGAGTTCCTTATCCAATTCAAATCCATGGAACCATCTGTCTGTAGCACTAACTTCTATATCATCGCATCCTTTAACTACACACTTCTACATGAATAGAGGCCTGAAGATCAATTTGTTTTCTTAAAGGCCCTATAAAATTTACCCAAAGGGGCCATCAGGGGTTGGACCCCTGATCCTTTATGTCTTTTAATGTAATTAAGTGAAAGGATCTTATAAAATATTATTCAGGATAGAGATAACTAGAAATGGATATAGAGGAAAGGTATAAAGGAAATATCGAGACCCTTTTTAGATGGCTCACAACTCTATCATTTTATCCTTTCTTATTTTTTGTATGATCAACCCATCATACAACCATGATCACACTTTATGTTTAAATCATCTGACATAACATGGCATGGAATTTTTTTTGGATTGATTATTATGATTTTGTAAATTTTTATTGTTATAAAATGTTATAGTTATTTATTTATTTTTGGTTATTTGAGATTATGATGTTGAAGAAAAATATTGCAACCAAGTTATCTAACACATGGGGGTAGTGTGTAATTTATTTTTAATTGAATGTTTTTAATTGGATATTGTTTTTATGTTATAAAAAATAATGAATCTAAAAATTATTATAATCTATCCAACGGCCCAAAGGACTTCAGTTTTTTTATTATAAGATAATCCCCCTCTTAAGGGAATAAGGGGGGAACCCAGACTTCATGGACACATGACATCACACAACCCGAAGATCAAAGAGAGTAATAAAAAGATAACAACATAGATCAGCCCCACCCTAGCATATGATCATGACGAATCCCTCCACCTTTGCAAGACAGTTTAGCAATCAAGTGTCCTATGTCAAAGCACAAGCTCGATCTGATGGCTGACGCCATACCCTCTCAAACAACCAAATCCGAAAAACCCTACAAAGATGAAATACAAGATCTGAATCCTCCTCGGGGGCTGATCTATGCAGTCAATCCAGCTGTATCACCACCAATCACGAGACAATTGCACCACCATCAAAGACTATCCTGTTCGAATCTCTTCGCACTCCACAAGACACCTCACCACCACCCATAGAGGCCCGAAATTCATTGTGAAAGTCAGTATTGCAGAGAAGAACTAGCGATGTCAAAACAGGAATCCAAAAAAGTCACAATCACAGACAAACAAACGAATCCAAATCTTCTAAGCCAAAACCCTGCAAATAACAAAGCAGTAGAGACGTAATTCCTCCCCCTCCGAAGAACTGAAAATTGATGCAGTGATCCCCTGGAAAGTCGTCAGAACCACATGCGGAGGTTCCAGAAGCCACGCCAAGACGTCATCGATGGATGGGATGCTGGGTCGAATGCCAACACAATTCGAGAAGTCATCGAGGGCCGAGATGCTCATCGTAGCACTGAAACTCCATCGACATCGGAAACTGGAGCTAGAGAAACCCTGAAATCCAGATGCACCACTCTGAAGCCAGATCACGCCTGTGCCGAACCGAGACCAGAAGAAGCCAAGAAAATCCAAGCCGGAGGGGGAAGGGGGAGGAAGAAAAGGGGAAACCCTAGGCGCTGTGGAAAAAGGGGTAGACTCTGCTCAGAGGCTCCCATCCCGCTTTGTTTTCCTTTCATCCATTATTATAATCTAACATTGAAAACATATAATGAAATATAGGATGCATGGATAAGAGCAATTTACTTGGTTCACCCAGTGAGTTATATAAAAGTAGAATACACATGATGTTTTTTTGATGTACTAAAGAATCACTAGTATAATATTATGGGATTACAAGTTTAGGATTGATCCACTACCTATGCCATAAACCAATTCCTCTTCCTCTTTCTCTCAGCTCACTGCTTTGATAAAAAGATCACAATGAATATTGGAACACATTCCATTAAAATTAAAATATCAATATAACAAATGCACTAAACCTATATTTTTTTCAATTAAAATCCATATAATATAAAAAATATGTTCATTTACTTATGTTTTCAGATATTCAATTCAACACTATTTAACAAAACTAATCACATAGTTCTCCCTTTACATTTACTTAATCTATGTCTTTTTTTTCCATCTCCTTGTGTCCTTTTTTTTATTTTAAGTTGTATATTACATATTTATTATTCAATATTCTTTATTCTATAAAATATATAGTATAATATTACAAGATATTATCTATTTAGTTCTATGTTTTGTACCCATTAAAGGTTAGTATAAAACTTCCACAATAGTCTAATTATATCTTTTAATATTATCTATAAGAATTCAAAAATTGAATTATTTTTTTAAACTATATTTATATCATCAAAATAATGATAATGCTTCACCACAACATGGTCTATTAATTACACCATTATGTGGTTTTCTTGATCAACTTGCAGGGTTATTTACTTCTGATAAATGCCCAGTGTTTATTGTTTATCAATCTATTTCACCTTAAAATATCTAAATACCATGTTGTGGTTCTCTATATATCCCTGTTAAATCTTTTGGGTTTGTAAAAATATATCTTAAAAATGATTTACACCATAATGTTATTATCCATTATATCCCATTTTGGATAGAAACACATAAAAAAATTAATCTACCACAACTTAGCATATCGAATATCCCCATTTCAAACAGTATCTTACCAATAATTTTTTAAAAAATTTTAGAACCATGATGTTATTCCCTCAACCATGATATGATTATCCTAAAACACAATGTGGTTTCTTAATTTGTATCATCTAGAACACTCTAAATTCCATGAAACATCTCTCATA
Source organism: Viscum album (assembly GCA_963277665.1). NCBI lineage: Eukaryota > Viridiplantae > Streptophyta > Magnoliopsida > Santalales > Viscaceae > Viscum > Viscum album. The sequence goes on along the minus strand of OY728132.1, from coordinate 1,471,497,674 downwards.
AACCACAACCACGAAAATGTTCTATACCTTTACATGGTTTGATAGTCTTCCCAAATTAATCTTCTTTTAAAATGAACTTCTCTATAAAACCATTAATTTATCTTTTAATGAAATCCAACCATATAAAATCTCAATAATAATTTATAAATTTATAATAAATACAACACTATCAGTCTCACATCTTTGGGTAGATATTCAACTTCAACATTCACTATAAGATTCTAATAGTAAATCATTCCCCAATGATGTATGGTTAAACCTTGATGCTAGTCACGAACCTCTATTTACTAGGGATAATTCAAGAGGTATTTTGGTATTATGGATTAGGTTGTATGGTCAGTGTTAAGATATAATTTTAAAAAAATAGAATCAAATCCTTTGTTTAATTATTTTAACCATTCTAAAACATTTCTAAACTATATATATGATTATTGGGATTTAATAAGTGAGTGATAGATGTTTCTAACATGTATAATTATAGCGATAATTCAAGTTACTACGGTGGTATGATGTTGAATTGTATTTTAAGTAATTTGATTATTAGATTAAGTTTTGAGAATCTATATTCATTTAGATCATTATTTCATTATCATTGGTATATGATGGGAAAGGATGTGTTGGATATTATACATCATATAGTGGTGCGTAGAATTGAATAACATGTGAATTCCTATGTGTCTATGTGATTAGTTTTTTATAAATTGATTCAAGGGGACAATTACTTGGAAATATTTCTAGATTAATTAAAATGTTACTCATAAATATTTAATATTTTCTTAAATAGCTATTGGTGGTGATTTAATTAATCATGACTAATGAGGAATTGGTAATTAAGATTTATACCCATTTATTGATTTTATTTACAATAATATTACATAGTGAACATGATGTTTTGTTTTAATGAAGTATGAATCAATTAAACACATGAACACACAAACACACACATATATATAACACTATGATTGTAAAATATTTTTTATAAAATGTTTTGACATGATATGAAGGGGTGAAACAATTTAAAAGTCATGTTAAAAATGTAAAAAATGATTGATGAAATATTATGATTAAAATTGTACTAGTAGAATACAATTTATTGATTTGAAATAGTGACCTTGATATGAGGGATTTTCTGCTTATAGATTATGTTAAAATAATCCTAAATAAGAGTATGATATTATGTATAATCATAAAGCATTATATGTGATGATATTTTATGTGACCACTATATTTAATATATTTTTATGATAATGATGATGGTATTTGTTATTAAATATAAAATAAACATTTAAATGTTAAAAGTGAAAATGTATTTTGATTCTAGATATATGATTTGGAAGCATGATAAAATTAAAATAATGGAATTATTGTTTTATTTTGATGATGATCATTGTTCAATGAACATGATACTATGTGTTAAATGGGTGGATTAAGCACATTATTATGAGTGTTAAATTGTTACAAGGATACATAAAGTTTTAAAAAATGGTTATTTTTTTGATACCTATGTTGTATAAATGAATTATATTGTTTAAAATCATGTTCAAAGGAAAATTATACTTTTTGGCTTGATATGTGAAATTATTGGAAAAATAATGTGTCGGTAAATGATGAATTGAATTGAATTAATTTTCTTTAAAATAATAGCTATAAATTTTAAATGGTCATGATATTTGAAGTTTAAAATAAAAATATAGAAAATCATGATTTTAATGATAATTTTAAATTATTATTAAATGTTTTGAGGAATATGATTTAATGAAGATCCAATGTTTTAGAATGAGAATGTTTGAAAAGTGTTGAAAACAACAATTATGTGACTAAATCAATGGAATGTTAGAAAAATGTGAAAGTATTTTTGAATTACATGTGAATATATGGAAATGGTAAAATGTGAATAGAATGATGAAATAAAATATTGGTGTTTATTTTATTGGAAATTTGAATCTTTCAACTTACTATTAAATCCATGGAATTTCATACCCGGTCTAAATTAATTAAAATTTACTAATGAGAGATTAATAATTATTGATGTATAATTACTCAATTGAGACATATGTGTCCTACATAAGAGTATACCAGTATAGAAAATTTATAAAATTTTGATTTTTTGATGTTATGTTAGATATCATTAATAAATTAATAATTTTTTGAGTAATATGATTATTTTTATTTTATAAGAGATATTGTGATGATATAGTTGTGATTTGTATCTTTATTTTAAATTATTCAGAGGATATTGAAAGTGAATTGAACTTGAGGGGTCATGTGGATAGATTATTAGAATTAACCATTTATTAGGACCTATAGAGTGGAAATACTATCGTAAGAGGTTAGTGTTATGTAAAAGGTTGCGAACTAGAATTATATATGAGGTAGAAAAAGTGTATCAATATTTATATTGATGAATTTGGGGTATGAATTAAATGAAATGTAAGGTTTTTATTGTTATTTAAGAAGTGAAATAGATAATTTTGATATATAGAAGGTTTTTTTCACAACTTATCCTTTGTAAGGGTAAGGAATATGAGGTGGAGGATGTTTTATCTGGGTAAAGTCTTAATAAACTTATAGTAAATTAGAATCCATGCATGAGTGCATTAGGTAGTGAAAAAGGGTATTTTATCCAGGATACAACACTAATTTAATGAATGTGGGAACATATAAGGATATGGTCATGTGAGTCTATATAAGAAGGTATATGCACTAAAATGTGTAAATAAGTTATCAATTCTCATAATGAATGAATTTATTTGGAATATAAAGATGTCAAGTTCAATGTAAATGAAATGATTATATAGAGATGATACCTTAGAATGGTTTATTTATATTCTATATAATGTTTTGTACATCTATAATTTATTGTAATATTGTATGGGGTATTATTATTTTAGAGTAATGTGAATGTGTTTGAGTGAATTCAATCATATGTTGATTCAAACCTCAGTGAAACTAGTATGCGATAATTTATCTATCTCAAGGAATTCATAGTATTATAGAACAATCTCACATGTTTAAGGGTATTTTTATGACCAAAGTATGATCAGATAGTGTTTATGTAGTGTGGAGTCTATGAAATGATATGTAATTATCTTAAGAGATCCTTGGTTCTTTGAGAAAATTATTCTTAGTATGATAACATGATAAGTTTTTTGATCTCACATGGGAAAATAAGGATGTTTTAAGTAGTTTTAGGTGATTTTTTTTATTAAACTAATATATAATGAATTGATGATTAGAGTACCATAATTTTTTTTTCAAAAATTGATCACCCTAATTAATAAGATGAGTAATGATATGTGCAAGAGATAGATGTTGAGACACAATTAGTAAGTCATATAAAGTTAAAATTAACCATGAGAATAAACTATTATTTCCAGTGGTATAATGAAAAATTTCAAAGAATTTTTTTAGTTAGAGTTTAGGAATAGATATGAGTATAATTTTTTGATTTTTTAGCAGCACTATCCAAATAATTTGGTAGTGTAATTAATAAGTAATGGGATGGTTAAATTGTGTTTAATATGTTAATGTGGAAATGTGATAGAAATTAATCATTAAAATTCTTATTCTAAACTAGTGAGTGATGGTGTAACCATATTTATCCCAAGTGATGATGATAATATACATGCTATGTAGTGAGAATATACGAGGGGAAATCCAATGAGTGATTTAATGAATGGATTATTAATAGGGTATATCAGTGATTAAAGTATGATTAATTGGATAATATTATAAAATTGAGGAATAATTCCTTAATTGAAATGTATAAATGAGGCATCATCTATCCATATATTATGTTGAGGAAATTCTAATAAGATTTACAAGGTTTATAAGTCTTCTAGTTAGGGTTTGTAATGATTCACATTTAAGGGTTAATTAAATTAATTTAATTGAAATCAATTTATATTTATTAAGGTGATTATTTTTGAGAAAAAATGGGTTAAAGGATGGTGGGAGATGGGTGTTAAGATGAAATTAAGTAATTTGGGATATTTTTGTAAAGAAGGTAATGCATGTGATTTTTGTGTATATATATAAAATATTTTTTTCTCTTTCTTATCATCTAATTAAATTGGATACATGAATAGGGGTTTATATCTTCTAAATTTTATCTCCTCTATCACTATGTTGTACCTCCTTTATATTATTTTTTTGATTAGAAAATCAACACAATCCATTAGTGTTTGTGGACTCTTAGTGTAAATTCTAAGGTATGACTAATATTTTCTTTTGATGTTTAATTTATTAAGCCATTATTTGGTGTAAAATCCCTAATTTAGTGATTTTGGGTAGGATCTTGTAAATATATCTAATAGAAATGTTTCAATGAATGATCTTCTTGAAAGGGATGTTGACTAGGTCGAGGTAGGTGACCCTCAATATATAAGGATTGGAAACTGAGTAAATGGAATCTAAACATGTATTTTAGGTCACTAAAATTTAATGAATAAATTTTTGTAGCCTATAATGACTACGATAGACATTATTTCCATGGAAAAATGATTTTTTATTGCTCGAAGAGATAATCAATCATTATGAATGTAGTGTGAATTGTTAAGGAATGATACCCATAAAAGTATCCTAAGTATATGAATATTTATGAATAAATTAATGTAACTTATTATAATGAATATATACATTATACCTAAGGAATACTGACTTTTAGATCACTCAATGAGATAGTTTCTCAATGTGAACATAAGGGAAATTGTTAATTATTGGTACTCAAAGGGTATATCGAGTGTTTGGAACTTAATGAATAAATTCATATAACATAATATAACTAGGATAAACATTTTTATAAATGAAGAATAATTTTAGGATCATCTAATGAAAAAATACCTCGTTTCTACTATATGATAAATTATTAAGAAATGGTCTAAAGGAAATAGAAGGAATTAAATTAAAAAAAGGGGTGTATGAGATGAACCAAACTTGATTAATTTTTTATCACTTATTTTTTGGCTACATGACATCATTTTATGAAATTTCTTTTATCCTATACTTATGGATTGATTTTATAAATTAATGATCGAGTGATCTCATCCATGGAATTCACTATGGCGGCATAACTGGCTCATAGTAGTGGTCATGTACCCTCCATTATACATGGGGGGGGGTATCTTTTTCTTGATGTAAGATATATTATTCCTCAAAAATATTAGATGGAGATGGTTCCGACCATTAATATTGGTTAGAAAATACATAGAGTTTTTTAATATAAAGGTGATTGTGGAGATTTATTCATTGGAGTTTAAGGAGGCCTCAACAGTTTTGGATTTCTCACTGGTGGTTTATTTTTGTGACAAACATCTATTAATTAGTGATTTTAAATATACCATTATTAGATATTATTGAATGTTTCATTGGGAAGTGGTTTATCTTCTTGACATGAAACATTTTTTGATTCAATATTCTAGAGAGGATGAATTTATGAAGGCTTGGTCCATGGTTTTGTGTTTTTTTTCATTTCCTTCAGTTTATTCTATTATAGTGGACCTTTTGTTTACATATGCAACAAGATCCTTATTCTATAGAGGTTTTTATATGTTTCCATTATCTTGTATTTCAATTCTATAACCCTTATATTTTTTTAACTTTTATGTGATTTCATTAGTTGGTTTTATGATCAAATTATCCCACCAAATCCCTTATGTGTCATGACTCGTACCAAAATCTGGGTCATATGTATGTTTTTTTAGATTTATATTAGTTTAGTTCAGGTTTGAGGAGTTTTAGTGGTTATTGATGTCTTAAAAACGTTTTTTGTCCCATTTTATGTGAAACACAGTATAGAAAACACTATGGTACAAGCCTGAATGAGCTTGGAAACTACAAATGAGAAACATGTATTTCCAAAACACCCATGGATAAGTGTGGTCTTAGGCATGGTACACTAGGGGTCTTCTTGTGAAACACTACCTGAGTGACCCACACCACATCGTGGTGGGTCCAAAATGGACATGGATCTAAAACCACACCATAGAGGGTCACTATGTTGGGACACCAAGGCTTGGTGTGGTTTAGGACACCACACCGTGCTTGGCAGCACCATGATGTGGTTTCAGTTGTTTCCAAATTTGAATTGGTTGATTTAGCCACTAATCTTATAGGGGAAGTTTCCCATTAATTAAGGTTAATGTGGCCATTAATATGGTATTTTTAATTCATATTAAACTTTATTTCCCTTATATTAACACTACTGTAAATATAACCTTTCCCAACACTTTTATACCAACGGTTCGTAAAAACCGTTGGTATAGGTTCCCTTTCCCAACGTTTTGGCCAAACCGTTGGGAAATCCCACATTTTATCCACCTTTCCCAACGGTTTGGGCAAACCGTTGGGAAAGGTCCAATTTATGGACACCTTTTCCAATGGTTTGCCCAAACTGTTGGTAAAGGTCACCCACAAATCAACCTTCCACCCAGAAACAAAATCTAGAAACAAAATTTATACCAACGGTTTTGAGAACCGTTGGTATAGATCCTTTGATTTTTTTATCATTTATTCTTACCCATAACATTATATAAATCAAAATTTTAAATAATTATGAGAATACATATATATATATATATATTTATGTAATTATATTCATAAAAGTCATGTTAGGTTAGTGGTTAAGTCATTCAATAATAAACTAGGGGTCCTGGGATCAAATCCTAGCAGATGTTTTTTTTCTGAAATATATATACCAACGGTTCCATAACCGTTGGTATAGATTTTCATATTAATTATACCAACGGTTTCCAAAACCGTTGGGATAGGTCTATACCAACGGTTTTAGGAAAACATTTGGTATATATCTATCCCAATGGCTTACTTGGCAACAGTTCTCCAAACTATTGGTATAGGCTATACCAACGGTTTGGAGGCCTATACCAACAGTTCCAAACCGTTGGTATAGGTTAGTTTTCTAGTAGTTTAAGTTTTTCATCCTCCTCCTCTTTCTAGGGTTCTGATCCAACTAATTCAGAGAAGGATTTTGGGCATTTATATTTCTCCAAGTAGTGGATTAGTTAGATTCTCTTATTCTTAGGATTGTGATGGATGATATAGTATTTTTAGATCTCAAATTATTTATTTCCAATAATTGGTTTCAAATATGACTAGGTTTCCTCTATTGGCAAGGTTGGTATCTCTATAAAATGGTTTTTATCTCACGATTTACTTAATGTTCTTGAAAGTTCCTTTGGTTTGGCTTGTGAAATTGATTGATTTAAAACCCATGAGGTACATATTTTTGTAAATACAAATTTTTTCTTGTAAAATTATTTTAAAGGGGTTTTTATTTAAGAAAAATTTGATGTACACAATGTTTTCTCTAAAATACTTCAAGAATGATTTTGACTCTAAAATGGGTTTTAAAGTATGAGAGTAGTGATGATTCACTAGTAAAAATGTTTTATAAAATTTTGAACATGTTTTAATTGGATTTTTATTGAAAATATAGCACATGTGGACACTTTGGTAACATTGGGTAAGGATATATGGAAACCATAGTGAGTGTGGCCCCACTAGGGGATATGGTTGTGATACCGATAGTGTAACACCCCGAGTTTTTATGAATTATTATTTTTTAGAATAAATTAAATTTCTTTGATATAATTCCTTAAAAACTAAACCAAGTTAATATTTAGTTATAATAAATACCAAGTTAATCTTTTTCTACACATAACATTGACTTAGCTTGAATTTCATTCAACATAGAGTTATAACAAAACCATGATATGTTACTAATTTAATTATTCAAATGTGACCGTTATAACCTAGATGTTAAAATTAGTGATATTAATAGTAATAAATACCTTTTAAATATTATTTATAATGGTTTTATATAAATAACACATATTGATAATAAAATATATAATTTTTTAAAGTCTTTATATGTTACAAAACTTCCATTTTCTCAAAAAAATGTTTTTTTATGAACAATAATAAAATTATTTTTTTGAAAATTTTATAAAATTAAATTGATAAAATAAAATTATTTTTTTAATTCATAATGTCCAAATTATCTTAGGGTGAATTTTTAGGATTTTTCCGAAAGGTTTCATTTTTTGACGAATAGTGAAAAATACAGAATTTTAATTGAAAAAATGCCTTTTCATTGAATTTATTTATAAAGTTAAATTATATTTTTAAATTGGTTTTAAAGTATAATAATTTCAATTATACATAAATTAAACCAATTTATGTCATTTTAATCAATTTCATATTTAAATTAGATATAAAAACTTTGAAAACTTTTGATCATTTTTTCTTTAAAAATCCGCTTTCTCATTATGTCCATGAGATTAATTTTAAATTAATTTTTGTCACTTATGTGAATATAATTTGTAAAAATTTATTAAATATTTGTAATATTAATATTTTATAATTTATAATAAGTTCAACTTAAATTTTGACCAAAATGAATGGTGAATGCAGTAAAATTTAATTTCCACGGTTAAGGTAAAAATGGGTTAACCAAAGGGTTAAACTAAAAAAATAAGGGTAAAAATATCCTATAAAATTTTATAAAAACTATTTTATGGATATATTTTTAATATTAAGCCTATTATTTTATATAATGGTCTATTTTGGACCCTTGTGTCATATGAAAAATGTGGGAGCACCCAATTCTTTTAAAAAAATACAAAGTGGGTCCTCTCCCCCACTTATAAAAGTCCACCCCTATCATCCCTTCTTCAAACCTTCAAAACTATTTGGTTTGGAAAATAACTAAAAAAATAACTTCCAAAATTCCATAACCTCATCTTATAAGACTTATTTTGAGCATAAATCCATCATAGGAATGATTTTAGTACAAACCTAAGGAGGATGCACGAAGAAGAGGTATCATTCATCAACAATAATTTTTGTTTTCTTTATTCCAAAAACCCATTAAATTATTGATATATTATGATTATACAATAACCTTAATATCTTCCATTAAATGACATGTTTTTATGTTAAGGTCATGTCTTAAAACCATTTCCACTTCCATCAAATGGGTTACGAAATCACCATTCGTGTGCATGGAGGACTACCGCCTTACGAACTGATGTTGTTCTTTTATTCCATTAACACCAATCAAGGCTGGTCATAATGATGTATTTATTATTTATAAATTATATAAATGATATTTATAATTTTATTATTATTATGTAATTTTTATATCACACATAACTTCATGCTTTCCATTTTGTGGGAATACAATAACGTCGTTTGTGTATACAACAGACTACCGCCTCGCGAAGCGATGTGATTCATTCACGCTTTATATGAAAGGTATTAAAGATGATTTTAATAAATATATGTGATATATATGAAATAAAAATAATTTTTAATGATAATATATCATTTTATTTTCTATCTTTCAACCCAACAAGAAAATTAAAAATAGCGTTCATGCGTATGTACGGTCTACCATCTCCATGAACATTGTATTTCATTTCCTGTCACTAAATTTTATGGATTAATATAAATACATATATAATAAATTTATATTATATTTATATCATGGTTATAATTCTGGAGGTTATGGAACTATTATCAAATTAGGAGGACCAAAATTATAACAAATCAAAAAATGTACAAAAAACAAAGCGATTATTAACCGAGACGTAACTTTAACATGAAATTGTTAATAAATGGGTAATAAAATTTCATAAGAGGATCATATATGGTATTAAATATATTAATATGGTTATTTAATAGATGTATGATAAACTCATATTTATTATGCAGTATTTTTTAATGAGTATGACAGAAGTCAAGACTTAAGGCAAGGGATTTTCGTCTCACTTTTTACTTTCGCGAGACACATGACATGTTCACCACCTATTTATTTTATGTGGTGTGTATAATTAACATGAATATATTTTATTAATATTATATTTATAATTATTTGGATTTACATATCCATTTTAGGATATCTCTCTTAGGGGGAATATGGTTCAAAAGCTTCCAAAACGGTAAGAGATTTTTGTCTGAATTTTCCTTCTTTAAGATGTATGTTATGTTATGAAAATATATTATTTCACAAGGTGTATATAAAACAACTTTGACATTTAATATCATGAATTTATTCATCCTATTGATATTTTATGTTTAATTTTATTTTATTACTTCTTGGGGATTATGAATCAATGTCACCAAAGTGGTAAAAATTTCATGTTACAATCTCATTGTTTATCAGAATTATTTACAATGATATTTATGAAGATAAAATATTATAATCCATATCTCAAGAATTATCCTAAATTTTATTATCCTCTAGTTATTAATGATATATTCAAGTAATATTACCATTTTTTCCACTCTTTGGTACTTAAAAAAATTGATAAAACATTTTTAATAAAATCTGAATTTATTTATCTCTTTGGTCAAAAAACTATTTTCTTACAAAACCATGTTCTTTGAAAATATTTTAGAAAATATTTTATTACTCCATTATGTTTTTTAAAAAGTTATTTTTACCCATGTTTGAATTTTTACAATTTTTTTTGAAATAAATCTTCACGTCATTTTCTAAAAAATTCCCATTTGGATTTTACTAAAAATATGAAAGGAATATTTATTTTAACATGTACAACATGAAAAAAAATTCCAATGTCATGGTTAATCATTTATCTGAAGTATAATTTATATGTTTTAAGTTTATTTTCAAACAAAAATGTTTTAAAAATGTTTTCTGTTTTAAAAAACATTTTTCAATGTATAAAGAATAATTTCCTCAATAAATGTTGTAAATGATATTTCAAAATTATTTTACATCTAAGATGACATTTGTTGGTGATACTTATGAATTACTAGGGATATGATCCATGGATACCATTCATATTATGTCTTCAAATGGTTTATGTTTTGATGACATGATTTTTAGGAGACCCATTTCTCTTCTACAGGTTACACTATAAGGAAATGCTTATCAAACCCACTTATTTTCACGAGTTATTCTATGATGAAATGATTATAAAACATGTCTATTTTCCCAAGTTTATGATATGATAAAATGTTTATGATACCCATTTTATTTCATGGGTTATGATATAATGAATTTTTACAATCTTGTGGTACACATAAATAGTGTTTTCATTATATGATGGGTGATACCTATATCTACCTATAATGTATTAGGTAAATATTTATATATCCTTAGATAGAAAGGACTGGAATAGGGAGTGAAATCAATTTAGTATAATAGGTCCAGAATAGGGAGTGAACCTGGTCCAGTAAGACAAGGCTAGAATAGGGAGTGAACCTAGTTTAGTAAAGGAATTTTTATATTGTGATGGTCTTTTAAGTGAGCCTTGAGTAATATGAAAATGATTTTATATACTTATGTGTATGCCAAAACTTCCATGTCTTATGCCAATTTTATGCTCTCATGGATCATTTTCTTTGATTACCTTATGATTTATGTCTTATGAAATTTCAATATTTATAACATGATTCAAGATTATGATCTTTGATATGCAGTGTATGCTTTTCAAATGTTATAATCATGTTCTCATACCCTTATGTTCATGTTATGATTACATATCTCCCTTGTTTAAACTAAATGAGAATTTTATCTCACCATTTATTATGTTTCCTTTCCCCAAGTTATAAAGATATATACTATGTATGATATTTCTAAGAAGGGTTCTAGTTATGAATAACATAGCAGGAGATGATGTAACTCACTTATGGACTAGTTGTTTGTGTTTCCAAGTTTCCAAAGGAACTAAAATATTATGGTCCTTAGGTGTGTGTTTGTGTATTTTAATGAATTTCAAAAAAAAATGATGCAATATCTATGTATAAAAATCCTAGGTAACTATAGTTGGCATCAAAGGAAAATTTTAGTTAACATTTGGAAACTAGGATAAGAAAAATTTAGTGATATCCAAAAGTAAATTTATAAGGATAATTCTAAGGATGAGTCAAAGTATAAGGAAAATTTAATAGAATTTTGGTAAAGGATAGATAAAGTGGTTTCCTAGAAATACATCCCCATATAGATACTATAAGTGGATGTGGATCTGATACAAATGTACCTTGGGGTAACAACCCCAAAAACACTATATTGAGATAAACTTGACCAGGAACCAATACATGACAATAAGCCTTGATATACACCTTCTTTGACACTCCTGATGGATATGCTTTTGAAATTAAAAAACTCTTCACAGGCCATCATGAAGGATTTAAATAGAATATGACTATGAATGGCCTAAGATAAACCTAAGGTGTCATTAATTAAATAAGATTCCATTTTTTAGACATCCTATAAGTGATTTTTCAAGATTATGTGGTTCCCCACTATGACTATTGTTTCTTACATGATTAATTTTGGTTTTATTCAATGGATGGAACTAAAAGGAACCATGTTAATGTTGAGTGTGACAGACAATGAAATGATTGTACTCATGAGAATCCAAATTCTATAGGATCTAGAATAAGAAATCTTGTTTCTATTCTCACACAAATTTCTCAAGCTAAGAATCATGATGTACTTCCAAACTAACAAAGGAGGGAACAAAATTTTGTTGATTCATTCATGAGAAAACTTTTACCTTCTTTAAATGCGTCTTTTGATCCAACAGTTATTGAATAATGGATCAATACCATTGAAAAGATATTTTCCATTCTCTAGTGTTTGGAACATGAAAAAATCATTTTGGTAGTCCACTGTTTGGAAAGTGAAGCAGATTAATGGTGGAATCTTATCAATAATATGAGGAGATAGGATGAAATTGACTCCATGGATTGGGATGAGTTCAAGAAATTATTTTTCAATAAGTAATTTCCTCATATTATCTATATGAATATAGAGGATTTATTTGAGCTAAAGAAAAAGGATTATGAATCTGTTGGTACCTATGAAGAAAATTTTACAAGACTTGTGAGGTATGATTTGGGTATTATTATCCAACCTAAAAGTAAGGTTGATAAATTATTCAATAGATTAAACCCAAGACTCTAAATGGAATTATCCATAAGATACTTTAGTAACTATGAAGATATTGTTCGATTTTCTATCAAGGTGGAAAGAGAGGTTGGATTTATGTACCAATCTCATTATTTTGGCAAGAAAAGGAATTTAGAGTTCAAAGGAAAATATAAGAACCATAGAGAGAAGAAGATAAACTTTCCTTTATGCTCAAAGTGTGGAAAGAATCATGGAGGAAATTGTATTAGGGGAACTAGTAAATTTTTTAAGAGTTTATGGTAAATTCATCAGGAAATTGATTTCCAAAGTGATGGGAATAAGTTATCTAATGATGCGAATAGAGAGAAAACTATAAGGAATGCACCTCCCACACTTCAGTGCTTCAAGTGTAATAAGAATGGGCATTATGCTAACCAGTTCCCAAACCCAAGGGTTAATGATGATGATCTATGTTAGTAACCTCTTAAGTCAATGGATAAGGGGAAATCTTATACAATCACTATTTTTGACATGGTGTATGATAACAACGTGGTGAAAGGTACAATTACCATCCACTCTAGAACTGCTAATGTCTTATTTGACTCTAGATCTACCCATTATTTCATATCTATATAATTTTCTATGGTTATCAAGATTACACCCAAATGATTATATATAGAATTAGCTATGGAAAACCCTAATGGTTTAATGATCTCATCTAAAGTTTTTTATTCCTCTCCCATTGAAGTTTATGGGAATGTGATTCCTACAAATCTTTTCATTCTTCCTATGGTGTAATTTAATGTCATCTTAGGAATGGATTGGATATATATGGAAAAAACCAACATAAATTTTTAATTAAGGGAAGTCACATTTGATATTTCAAACCAACCTATGATTTTATATCAATGTTACAATAAGTATGAACTTCCGATGGATATTAAATCCATTTTATGTCTCTTAATTCCCATTCAAAAGGGGTATTTATCTCAAATGGTTGGGAATAAACTCAACATCGATGATATGAATATTGTTCAGGAATTTCTGTATGTATTTATATATGAGTTTCCTAGTATTAAAACAAAAAATTAATTTTTTTATCAATAGAATTCATACCTAGTTCCAAACCAATTTCAAATACTTTGTATAGAATGTCCTCGATTGAGTTGTAGGAATTGAAGAAGTAATTCTAGGAAAACCTTGACAAGGGATTTATTCAATCAAGTTTATCAACTTAGGGTGAACTTGTTATTTTTATTAAAAATAAGGATGGATAAACATGACTCTAGATTCATTATCAGGATATGAATAAGATCCCAATTAATAAAAAGTATCCTCTTCCCCATATTTATGACTCATTTGATCAACTGCATGGAGATCAATACTTTTAAAAGATTTACCTTCATTATGGATATCATCAATTGAAGTTCAAGAATGAGGATATAACCAAGAAAAAATTATGTACAAGGTATGGACACTATGAATATATAGTGATCCCATTTGATCTTACTAATTACCCTATTGTCTTCATGTATTTAATGAATAGAGTCTTTAGATATTACCTTGTTCTGTTTGTGGTAGTATTTATAGATGATATTATTATATACCTAAGGGGAAAGGAAGATAATCAAGACAACTTCAGAATTATATTAAAGACCCTAATAAAGTATAAACTATATGATAAAATTTAAAAGTGTGAATTTTGTCTTTAAAATGTTTCATTTTTTGTCATATAATCTCAAGATAGCATATATCAGTAGATCCATCAAAGACAGAGGCTATTGAATGTTAGACCAAACCAACCATGGTGAAAAAGATCCACATATTCCTTGTTTTAGCTAAATATTATAGAAATATTTTGGATAATTTCTCATGACTATCTAATCCTCTAACCAAGTTAACTTGGAATGGATCTAAGTTCCACTGGATAGATGAATGTGAGGAAAATTTTAAGTAACTGAAGAGAAGATTAGTATGAAAACCTATGCTTACATTAGATTATAATATATAAGGGTTTTTAATCTATAATGATCAATAAAATATTGGATTAGGATGTGTTATTATGTAGAATGAAATGGTTATAGCTGATACCACATGATAATTTATGTTTCATGAGAAAAATTTCTCAACTCATGATTTGAAGTTAGCTGTAGTTTTTTTTAATTAATGATATTGAGGCATTTTATTTATGGAGAAAAGTGTGATATATATATCAATAATATAAGTTTTAAGTATATATTCACATAGAATGAGTTGAATATGCACAAGATAAGATAGTTAGATCTGATTAAGGACTATGATTACTCATTACATTACCACCCTGGGAAACTGAATAAGGTGGACGATGCTTTAAGTCGAAAGGATCATGATAGATTATCCATGATAAGGATAAAAAAGATACAATATTTCTAGATTTTAAAAGGATGGATTTGGAAATATTGAAGTAAGGGGAAAATATTATCTTACTCAATTGAATGTTCAACCATTTATCCAAGTGAAGATTAAAGAGGTGTGGAAGGAAGATGTAGAGCTACAAAAGAAGGTAAAAAATGTTCATGATTTTAACCTTGATCAGGATGGAATGATAAGGTTAAGGAACCATGTATGTGTTCCTTCAAGACTAGATTTAAAGAATTATTTGTTAGAGGAATCTCATTGTTACTCATTCTCTATTCATCCTGGAAGCATGAAGATGTATAGAGATTTGAAAGAATACTTCTGGTGGGATGGAATGAAGAGAAATATCAAAAAATTTGTATCTCAATGATTAGTATGTAAACAAGTAAAGGTTTAAGACAAAAGTCTAAGGGAATGTTTCATCCATTACCCATACCAGAATGAAAATGAAAAAATATCACCATGGATTTTATCATTGGACTCCCTAAAACATACAAATAGCATAATTCTATATGGGTTTTAGTCGATCTCCTTACCAAGTCAATACACTTCATCACTATTAGAGAAGACTTATCTCTAGATCAGCTTGCCATGATATACATTAAGGAAGTAGTGAGGTTATATGGAGTACCACATTCCATTGTATCTGATCAGGATCTAAGATTTACCACAAAGTTCTAGTAATGTATTAAAAAATCTCTTAATACAAAGTTGAGTTTCAGTACTGCATATCATCCTTAGAGAGATGTTTAGTCTGAAAGAATAATTAAAACCCTAGAGGATATATAAAATATATTTTTCATTGGATTTCAAATGCGGTTGGGATAAAAACGTTCCTTTATTTCTGTTTTCTTATAATAATAGCTTTCACTCAATAATTCTGATTGATCCTTATGAAGCCCTCTATTGAAAGAAATGTAGAGATCCAATGTTTTGGGATGAAGTTGGAGAAAGAAAGCTATTGGGGCCTGAGATAGCTAAAGAAATGACATAGAAGGTTAAATACATTTTAAAAAAATCAAGGTAGATTAGAGTCGATAGAAAAATTATACTAATAATCACCAACATGATTTAAAATTTGAAGTTATTGATATGGTGTTTCTAAAAATTTATTCATGAAATAAGGTTATGATATTTGGGAGGAAAGGAAAACGAAGCTCTAAGTATATCTGTCCCTTTGGAATTATTGATCATATCAATATGGTATCCTTTCAATTGGAGCTTCCACTAAACATATCTCAAGTTCATGATGCATTCCATGTATCTATCATGAGTAAGTACATACCTGGTCCTTCACATGTACTGAACTCAGAGGTCATACTGCTGGAGAAATATATTTCTTATGAGGAACAACTGGTGGAGATTATGGATTATGCAGATAAAGTGATATAAAACAATACCACTCACATGGTCAAAGTTTTGTGGTGAAACCACTTGTTTGAGGAAGCTACATGGGAACTTGAGGATATGATGAGGTATATGTATCCTCATTTTTTTGTATCATAATGATGAATTTTGAGGGTGAAATTCATTTTAAGGGGGGTATAATGCAACACCCAAAGTTATTATGAATTAATTTTTTAATAAATTAAATCCTTTTGATGGATTTCCTTGTATGATACACCAATTTAATCTTATGTTATATAAAACACCAAGTTAATCTTGTTCTACATGCAACACTAGATCATCTTATGTTACATGCAACACTGAGTTTTAAAAAAACCATGATATATTATTAATTTAGTTATTTAAACATGATCTCCATAACCTAGAGATTAAAATTAGTGATATTAATAGTAATAACTACTTTTTAAATATTATATATAATGGTTTTATACAAATAAAATTTATTGATAATAAAATATATAATTTTCAATAAATTCTTTATATATATTAGGTGCTTGGGGGCACACTTGCATTAAACACACACACACAACACACACTGGTCGGAAAGGCAGGCCATAGACCCCCAAGGGATATCCCACACATCAATCCTTATTTGTTAAATACATAGTATGAAGTCCCAATGAGAATGAAGCCCATTACATATCTCAAAGGCCCAGTGTAGTGTAATGCCTACATCATACTACCTGCATCACTAGGCCTGCGCCACTAGGCCTGCGCCACTAGGCCTACATCATGCGTCATGCCTGAGTCATCACATACCTGTGGAAATTTTATCCCACCCAGATTTGAACCGGGGTTTGATGTACATTTATGGGGATCCTTTTACCACTCAGATAATCCCCTAACTTCATAAAGTATTTTTATGTTACAGAAAAACTATTTTCTTAAAAAATATTTTTCATGAACAATAATATATTTTTTGAAACTTTTAGAAAATTAATTTGATAAAATAAAATTCATTTTTTAATTTAGAATGCAAAAATTATGTTAGGGTGATTTTTTTATGAAATGTTTTATTTTTTGATGAATAGTGAGAGAACTGAATTTTAATTGAAAACCAAATTTTCATTTAATTTATTTATAAAGTTAAGTTTTAATTTTAATTTTGTTTTAAAGTATAATTAGTTCAATTATACATAAATTAATCTAATTTAGGTCATTATAATTAATTTCATATTAAAATTAGATATAAAAACTTCGTAAACTTTTGATCATTCTCACTTAAAAGCCCCTTTCTCATCACATCTGTAGGATTAATTTTAAATTAAATTATCCCACTTATGTGAATATAATTTTTAAAAATGGATTCCATATTTGTAATTAGAACAATTTATAATGTTTAATAAGTTTAAATTAAAATTTTACAATAATTAAAAGTGAATTCAGTAAAAATTAATTATCACAGTTAAGGTAAACATGAGTTTATCTAGGGGTTAAACTAAAATGTTAAGTGTAAAAATATAATATAAACTTGTTTAAAAAATATTTTATGGAAATATTTAGAACATTAAACCTAAAAGGTTCCATAGTTTTCTATTTTGTACCTTTTTTTCATATTAAAAACATGAGAGCACTCAATTCTATTAAAAAATACCAAGTGTGTCCTCTCCCCTACTTAAAAAAGGACACCCCTCTAATCTATTCTTAAAACCTAAAAACCTATTTTATTTGGATAATACCTACCAAAATCACTTCCCAAATTCACTAAAATTATCCTAGAATCCTTATTTTTGGTATAAATCTAACCTATAATGTCTTTTAGTGCAAACCTAAAGAGGATACCTGAAGAAGAGGTAACATTCACCAACGACTGATTTTGTTTTATTTATTCCTAAACCCCCTTAAATTATTATTATATCATGATTATATAATAAAATAAGTATATTAAAAATAATTATGTTTTTTTATATTAAGGTAATTTCCCACAATCATCTCCACTTCCATAAAATGTGTTATTAAATCATCATTTGTGTGTGTGACAGACTACCACCTCGCAAACTGATACCATTTTTTCCATTACCACCTATAAAGGATGGTCACAATGATTAATTTATTGTTTATAAATGATATATATTATATTTATGATGTTATTATGTTACTTTAATTATTAAATCACATATAACTTTGTGATTTCCATTTTTTGGGAATATGATAACGTCGTTCATATGTACGACGGACTATTGCCTCACAAAGCGACGTGATTCGTTTATGAATTACATATAAGTTATCAAGTATGGGTTTAATATGTGATATATATGACATAAAAATTATTTTTTTAATTATAATATATCATTTAATTTTATTTCTTTCAACCCAATAATAAATTAAAAACAACGTTCATGCGTACGTACGACCTACCGTCTCCATGAATGATGTGTTTCATTTCATATCACTAAATTTTATGGATTAATATAAATACATATATACTGAATTTATATTATATTTATATCATGGTTATAATTATGTAGGTTATATAACCATGATAAAAGTAATAGGACCAAAATTATAACAAATAAAAACATATACGAAAAACAAAATGGTTATTAACTGAGACGTAACTTTAACATGAAATCATTAATTAGCAGGTAATAAAAGGTCACAAGAAGATCATATATGGTATAATATATATAAATATGTTTTTTTATTATATTTATAATTTAATTATATTTATTATACATGAGTTTTGAATGAGTATGATGAAAGTCAAGACTTAAGGTAAGGTATTTTCGTCTCACTTTTTACTTTCGTAAGACACATGCCATCTTCACAACCAATTTATTTTATGTAGTGTGTATACTACCCATGAATATATTTTATGATTATTATAATTATAATTATTGGTATTTATATATCCATTTTATTATCTCTATTTTATGGGGATTATAATTCAAAAGTCTCCAAAGCGGTAAGGGATTTTTGTCTCAATTTTCCTTCTTTGAGACTTATGTTATGTTATGCACCTATATTCTTTAACAAGGTGTATATAAATACCCTTTGACATGTAATATCATGAATTTATTCATACTTATGATATTTTATGTTTCATTTTATGTTATTACTTCATAGAGATTATGAATCAATGTTAGCAAAGTGGTAAAAATTTCATGTTACAATCTCATCATTTATCGGGATTGTTTACGATTATGTTTCCAATGATAAAATATTATGATCGATATATCAATAATTCTCATGAATTTTATTATCCTATAGATATTCATGATATATTAAAGTAATGATTCTTTTTTTACACTTTTTATTACTTAAATCAGTTGATAAAATGTTTTTAATAAAATCCGACTTTATTTCTCTCTTCAGTCGGAAAATTGTTTTCTTCCAAAACCATGTTTTCAAAAAAAATTAAAATATTTTATTACCCACTTATGTTTTTTAAATACAATTTTACCCATGTTTTACTTTTTAAATTATTTTTGAAAGGAATATTCATGTCATTTTCTAAAAAAAAACCCTTTGGACTTTACTAAAAATGTGAAAGGAGTATTTATTTTAATGTTCACGGCATGAACAGATTTTTTTGAAATTAAAAATTTATATAAATATTTATTTATAATTTTTAAAGGTTATTTTCAAAGAAAAACGTTTTCAAAATGTTTTATTATTTAAAAAACTTTTTTCAAAGAAAAAAATGATATTTTCCTCATGAAATGTTTTAAATGATCTTTCAAAATTATTTTCTATCTAAGGTGACATCCATTGGTGTTTCCTATAACTTAATAGGGATATGATCCAGATATACCATTAATATTATTTCTATTAATGTTTTATGTTTTTATTTCATGATGTTTATGAAACCTGTTTCTCTTCCACTGGTTATACCATGAGGAAATAATTATAAACACGCTCATTTTAATGGGTTATTCTATGATTAAATGATTATGAAACCTGTATCTTTTAATTGGGTTATGATATGATGAAATGTTTATGATAACCATTTCATTTCATGAGTTATAATACAATAAAATTTTATAATCTTATGGAACACTTGAATGGGGATTGAAGCTAGTTCAGTAATACAGGGCTGGAAAAAATAGTGGTTTTAGTTCAGTAAAGGACTTTTTCTGCTATTATGGTCTTGGAATTGAGCCTTGACTAATATATAAATGATTTTCTGTACTTATATGTATAACACAAATTCCATGTCTTATGATAATGTTATGCTCTCAACAATCATGTTATTTGATTTCCTTATGTTTCATGTCTTATGAATTGCCAATCTTTATTTCATGATTCAAGTTTATGATCTTTGATATGTAGGGTATGCTTTTCAAATGTTATTCTCACATAATCATATTATTATATTCATGTTATGATTATGTATCTACCTTTTTTACCCTTAATGAGCATCCAATATCACCCTTTATTATTTTTCCTTTCCCTAGGTTATTAAGATATGCATTATTTATAATATAACTAAGAAGGGTTATAGTTGTGCAGAACATAGTGGGAGATAATGTGGCTTACTTATGGACAAGTTTTTTATGTTTCCATATTTTCAAAGGAACTAAACTATTAAGGTCCTTAGGCGTGTTTTTTTTAATGTAATGAATATTCATAAAAAACTATGTAATATATATATATGAAAATCCTAGGTTATTATAGATAAACTATGGAAGGACTCAATATCATAGGTTTCCTATTTATTCTGATTATTTTTCCTTATGTGTCTTAGTTATGTATTCCCATAGGATATAGCCCATTTGTGTTTCCTGCATGGTTTAATTTATGTATCATGTTTTAAATATCACATGGTTATCTTTTTAGTTATAATGATTTCTATTATTTTCCTATACTTTATCATTCATATTTATTTCCATATTATCATGGATATGGATATGGGTTATTTTTAAAGGAAACCCAAAGGATGATTTATGTAAAATGTTTTCAAATTAAATAGATTTATAACAATTTTTTTGTTTTAAATTTAGAACTAATGGTTTCATGGTGACAAACATTATATAGATTCATGGTGGTATCCTATTGGGTGTTTCTATCACACCTAGTATATGCCTTTGTGTGTATAAAGATTTGGTATTGTGGGATACAGGTAAAGGGAAGGGAAACATGTATCTCACTGTTTTCTCTTGGTGGATATCTTCTTCATAGTGATTTGGGTTAGTGTTGATGAATGGTCACATGGAGACTTGTATGTAGACTTAGATTGATATGCCTTTAGGTTTATCCTTTTTCTCTTAGTTTTTTATATATCTCATGGATGTGAGTATTTTCTTCTATTTTTTACTATTATTAATTATATTTCTCTTGTTATACATGAGACATGTTTTTTTATCCTTCTAGGTGAAATCGTTCCCAAGGTTTTGTATATTGATACCCAGGTTCTTATCGCTAGCCCATGGAGATTGAGAACACACTTCAAGGATTATAGTGGGCCAATTTGGGATATGGTTTAGGTCAACCCGGGTTGGTTTGTTTTAAAATGATATCATAGAAATGGTTGTTTCTAAGATTATTGGTAGAATGTAGTAGGACCCTCTAAACTTTAATAGTAAGTATATAAGGGTGTCTAGACAGTTAACTTTCATCTCTGATCTTGAGTTACTATGGGTGTTTGAGATTTTTTATTAAGATTGATCTTGATTTTGAGGTTATTTAAATGAACATGTCTTGGGGTTTATTTAGATGAACCTTGTATTTTCTCACATCAGTTTATAACATCTTCATCTCTTATTTGTTGAATCAGTTGTTGTCATAAATTCTTGAAGTTTATATTCTAATTCAGATATATTTTTCTAAGATAATAGGGTATTGTATCTTGTGATTAATATAAAATACCTCATATAAGATATCTTATGAATTTGGGAGAGGAATCCATGAGACAATTTACATAGAATAATCCTCTGGTAGACCCTTCATTGGTTGAAATAGTTATCTAGACAATCCATACTCTCGATCAAATGGGTATTGAAAACCAATAATAGATGGTGGACAATTATTTTGAATTTATTAAGAATAATACTCCTATTTTTCATAATGATAAGGGACCCTTAGAACCCTAAGAGTATATTGAATGTATTGATAGGATTTTACACTTCTTTAAAACTGCATAGGACTCAAAGGTGGGTTTCTCAGTTATATTCTTGAAGGGATGGGAAGAAAATGGTAGGACTCCATCATGAAAGCTAAGTTTCATGAGGATATTAATTATAATTTTTTTAATAAGGTCTTAAATTAGTAATTTTAACCAGAAAAATTACATATGGAGAAGGCTCATGAATTTGTGACCTTGGATCAAGGGTAGCATTTAGTTATAGAGTATGCTACTCATTTCTCCGAGTTAGTTTAAATATCACCTGATATTATTTCTAATGAATAATTTAAATCTATGAGGTTTGATATGGGTTTATGACTGATATTCGATCGATGCTAATCCTATTATGCCTATCAACCTTTGTTGAGGTGGTTGATAAATAATATATGGATAAGGTAGACTTAGTTAGGAAGATGGGTTTAGGTGGATCATTTGTTATAGCAAGGGTAGTGAGAGTGTATCATATGGATAGAAAATAAATCATAATGTAGGTGCTCAGTTTATATCAGGAACAATTTCATGGGATTCTTTAGGTTATCACTATGTGATTTGCTTCTAGTGTGGAAATCTATTCCATACTAGGCCTGACTATCCAGTATCACCCAACAATTTCCATTATTTTGGATAATATAGCCATATTAAATGTTTCTAAAGATTATTCTTGGGTATTAGGGATGGATCTAATCTTACCAAAGGATCTATATCTTTTCTTGATATTGAAAAAGGTGGTGGATCTCATTCTCATGAAAAATGGGATACCCATATAGTGAAGAAAAATCAGGGAGAAGATAAGAATGGATTCCATTATATAGAGGAGTATGCACTAAAGGAATATGAAGTAGTAATATCTATTGTAAGATTTATTATGTTTATTTTATCCTATTTTTCCTGAATTTATTTGATATAGGTGTGTCTCATTATTTTATAATGTATAAGTTGATGGATGTGTTGGGATTACACTCAGATCTTATACCATTCATGATGGATCTTTCCACTCCCATGGGAAGGATAAAGTAATAGGGTTTTAAATGTTTCATGTGTTAGGTTATAATAGCTGAATATAGGGTTGTATGGGATTTCTTAGTTCAATAACTTAACATATTCGACCTCATTATTGGTATGGATTGGATGGTTAGTTATAAATATCAGATAGATTGTTATAATCGTTTAGTACAATTTTTATCTTTCGATGGGGTTACTCACATCTATTAGGGTGAGTTGGATCCTAGATATGGGAGAGTGGGGACTATTTTTCTTGAGGTGGAAATGATATCATGCTAATTTTCATAGATATTTCTATATTCCTTTGATAAATGTTTAAGTGGTTTGATTCCTTCCATTGTGGATGAGTACCCTGAGGTCTTTATTAATGATTTTTCTAGATTACTGCCTCATAGAGAGAACAATTTCTCTATTAACACACTCCCATGGATGATTCCCATCACTTTTCCATCATATAATATGGAACCCACTAAGTTTAAAGATCTTAAATTTCATCTTGATGATCTTTATGCTAAAGGATTTTTTAATCCGAGTGCATCACCTTGGGCTTCACTGACCCTCTTTGTAAAAAAGGGTGATTAAAGCCTCTAGTTTTTTATTGATTACTAAAAGATCAATAAAATGAATGTTAAGAACAAGTTTCCTTTTCCTAGGATTTATAACCCATTTTCTCAACTTAAGGGAGTATAGTGGTTTTCTAATATTGATCTTTGTCAGCAGTATTATCAGTTAAGGGTCTAAGTGGTGGATATTCCTAAGATAGCCTTTATAAGAATATATGGTAATTATGAGTATCTAGTTATGCCATTTGTTTTTACTAATGATCCTATGGTTTTTATTTCTTTGATTAATTGGATTTTTCATTAGTTATTTTAATCTTTTATCATTTTTTTTGTGGATGATATTTTGGTGTATTCCAAGTAAAAGAAAGAAAACTAGGATCATATGGATATAATTCTAAAAACTATGAAATAAAATTATCTGTATTGAAAGATTTATAAATTTAAAATTTGGATCTATGAAGTGAAGTTTTTAGGAAATGTTTTATCTAAGAGGGTCATATCAGTAGATCCTAAAAAGATTCAAGTAGTTATGTCTTGGGAGAAACATAAAAATGTTTTTGAGATTCATATTTTCTTGGGACTGGCTGGTATATATAAGCTTTCATCTACTATAAATGATTGAAATTGTAAGGATTTTAAGTTTTAATGGAATTATAAGCATCAAATATCATTTTAATAACTGGATATGAGGTTGAATTCATCTCCATTTTTTATTCTTCTCAAACCAAGTTTGGGTTATGATGTTTTCTGTAATGCCTCAAGTATAGGATTAGGATGTATGTTGACATAGTGGAAGAAGGTGGTGAACTATGTCTTAATACAACTACATCCTTATGGGAAGAATTATCCATACCACGATCTTGATTTGGTTTTAATGATGCATGATCTCAAGAGTTGGCACCACTACCTCTTCAGTATTGTTCTACCATATATTTCAATCATAAGAGATTGAAGTATATTTTTATCTAGAGGGACCTAAATTTATAGTAAAGATGATGGGTTGAGTATATTTATACTTTTTATATTGTTATTTTATACACAACTGGAATGGAGAAAGTGGTTTCTAATGCATTGAGCAGGAAGTTACCAACTTAAGACCTCAAGGAATCATCAGAAGAGTGCTCTTTGATGGGTCTTTTCATAGAGATGATCTTGGATATGGAAGAAGATGATGGGAAAATTTTATTATATTATGTGAAAGATTATTCATCATTTTATTCTATAATTTGACATGGTCAATCGACATACATTGATTTTCATTGTTTTAGTAAAATCCTTAATGGTGGGGAGACCTCAGGTGATAGGTCTCAGTTTCTCGATGGTATTTTATTTTTTGAAGGAAAATTGGTTTTCTGATATCTCTAAGGAAGTAGTTGATGGATACTGGACATTAGTCTAGTTTTTTCATAAACCTAGGGTCTACCAAGATGTATCATGACTTGATACCTCAATATTGGTGTCTGGGGATGAGGTAGTCAATTTATTACTTCTTGTCATGATTCCATACTTGTTAGAAGATTAATGTAGAGTACTATATACCTTCCAATTTTTTGGAACATTTACCCATTACAGTGTGAAATTGAGATGAGATATCCATGGACTTCATTTTTGGTTTTCCATTAACTCTTAGTGAAAAGGATGAATTTTGGGTGATCATTGATCAAATTATAAAATCATTACATTAACTTACTATTAAAGAGACAATGAAAGTGGAATAGCTCAAAAACTTATATGTCTAAGATATCATGAAAATCCATGGAGTGCTTTATAATGTATTTTTTGATATAGATCCATATTTTTAATATTGATTTTGGAATGGTTTTTAAGAGTCAATGGGTACCCATTTGAAGTTAATCGGGCATATCACTCTTAAATAGATAGGTAGCCTAAGTGAACCATTCATATTATTGAGGATATCCTTCATGCATGAATTCTTGATTTCAATGGTTCATGGGAAAATCATTTTCCTTGGTCTAGTTTTCCTATAATAATAGATATTTTGATTTTATTAAAATTAAATCTTTTTAAGCATTGTATGGGTGACCATGTACATATCATTTTTGTTGGGTAGAATTGGGAAAATGGTTCTCAGTTGGACCAAGTCTTTTCCAGTAGATCATGGGGAAGGTATAGTTGATCTAAAAAGGTTAGTGATAGATTAGAGTTATGAAAAATCATCTAAGGACCTTCATCATTTCTTGTTGAAGTTTTTGGTGGGTGATCAGGTTTTTTAGAGGGTTTCACCTCACTTGGGACATCATTGTTTGGATAAGAAAGGTAAGTTAGAACCAATGTTTTTTGGACCTTTCGAGATCATCAAATGCATTGTAAAGGTGGATTATTGATTAGGATTATTATCTCACTTGAAATTGATTAATGATTTGTTTCATGTTTCCCAATTGAGAAAGTATCAATTAGTCCCTTCTCATGTGATATAATGGAATGTGTTAATCTTAAGATTGACCCCTTTATGTTTGAGCATCCCATTTAGATTATGGATTGTTATAATATGATACTGCATGGTAAAATGATTACCTTGGTCTATGTACTATATAAATGAGAAAAGTATAGCCATAAGATGTGGGAGTGAGAAGCACCAATGGTGTATCAATGGCCTTATCTCTTTATGAGTCTGTAATCATGAGTGATTTCTTGGGATAGAAAGTGGATGGGTGGAGATAATTGTAACACCATCTAGGTCAAAAGTACGTTGTTTTAGTATTACATTGGTTTATTTTGGATTTAGGGAGTTTTAGAAGTGTTTAATGGATTAAAAAAGATTTTGGACTTTCTATATTCAACTCAGGATAGACCACAACATGGTCTAAGTTGTGTTGGTCCTAAAAATCACCTGTGATAAATAATAAGGGCTAAAATTCCCGTGTATGGGCATGGTCTTGGGTGTGGGATACTAGGGGCCTTCATATGGACCACGACCGAAGTTTCCTCCACAAAACCATGGTGGAAGGCATGTTGGTTCTAAAATATCCATGGATATAAAACCATTGTATAGAGGGTCTCTATGTTGGGATGGTGAGGCTTGGTGTGGTTGAGGCCACCACATAATGGTGGGCAGTGCTAGGCTGTGATGGTGGTTGTTTTAGAATTTAAAATGGATAATTAGTCCCTTGATATTATAGGGGAAGTTACCCCCATTAATTAGGGAACATGAAACCATTAAGAGGAGTTGTTTAATACATCTTAAAATTGGTTTCCCCTCTATTAAGCGATTCATCTTCATCCTCTTTCTAGTGTTCTAATCTAGCTGATTCCAAGAAGGGTTTTGGAAATTTATCTTTTGTTAAGTAGTATCTTAGTGAGATTACCTTCTTATTGGTCTTGTCCCTATTAAAAAGACTCATGGGATCTCAACTTATTCATTTCCAATGACCAGTTTCATAGGTGACTAGGTCTCCTCCATTGGTGAGGTAGGTGTCTCTATAAAATGGTTCTATCACATGATTTACTTAACGCTCTTGTAAATTCCTTTGGTTTGGCATGTAAAATTGAATGCTTCTGAAATGAATGAGAGATATTTTGTGTAAATGCATATTTTTTGGATTGGAATTTTTTTTAAGTGGGTTTTATTTAAAAATGGTTTTATCCACATAATTAGATATAAAATCAATTCATAATTATTGTATAAACCAAAACCCACACTATTATAGATTTTGGTTTATCCAGGGCTACCCTTTATCAATGATAAAAAAAGATGATAAAGGGGGAACTTTTATTAGTGATAATAAAGTGCTGATAAAATTTTCCTTTATCAGTACTAAAAAATCATTGATAAAAGGACCCCATTTATCAGCATTTTTTTAACACTGATAAATAGTACTTTTATCAATGATTTTCTTAGTACTAATAGAAGAATGCCTTTTATCAGTACTAAAATGACTATTTTTAGAACTGATAAAAGGTATATTTCATAAAAAATTATACATCATTAAAAAAATATTAATTTATAAATATATTTATATTGATATAAATATAATATATTTTATAAAATATGATTTATATAATAAGAAATATGTAATCACACTTAATATATAATATATTTAGTGAAAAATGGTTTATAAAATAATTAAAAAACAATATTAATTAACAATTTTCTAATTATTATTGAGTAATTTTCATTTAAAAACAATTTGAAGACATAAAGATTCAATAAATTAATAAATGATCTAAAATAAGTTGAAAACATGACTCGAACTTCAAATAACCATAACTTTTGATCTGAGTGTCCATTTTCACTCTACCATATATCAAATAGAATATTATCAAAATTTATATGCCTTGGTAACCTGGTGGAACCTTGTTCATCAATTTTTTGATGTCAAAAAAGGCCTAGAAGGCCTCCAAAATGGTGTTATTGGTCATGGTATGTTGATTTTTTAACATTTGAGGGAATTTTATCCTTGTTTAAGGGAGTATTATTATATTTTTTTTGATATAGACCCAATTTATTCTCAAGTATTGCACTCATATGGATATTATTATGTTTAAATTTTATTATTTTTCATATTTTACTATTATTTATAATTAAAAATGTACACATATATGCATATATGTATATATTTTCACATAAAAATTAAATTTTATAAATAAATATGTTAACATATTCACACATAAAATATCTTTAAAAACATATAAACCATATATAAATAAAAAATAATATCCATTTTATTTAAAATAAAAATGTAGGAATATTTATATAACCATACAATGTACTTATAATGTTTATATATATATAAATATATTTGTGTGTGTGTTTGTATTAACAAACATATATATATTTATCTATATATTCTAATATATGTATATAAATATAAATATATAATATATGTAACTAAATATAAATATGTATAATTATATTTATAGAAACATGCATATGTATAATTATATATATGTATATATATATGTATATATTTATAAACACACACAAAATATATTTTATAAATTTATTTAAAAATAATTAAATAAATAATTATATAAATATATGGACAAACAATATTTAAACTAAATATATAAATAGATATATAAAAAAATATAGAACAAAATAATATAGAGTGGTGGTAAAGGAGCAGATGTGTGAAGGTGGAGGTCTTAGGTTCAAAACAAAGTGAAGGAAGGGGTGCACCGGTGTGAGAATGAGGTGGTCTAGCATTGATAAAAGGGCAAGGGATCTAGAACTAATAAAAGGGTAGGGGAGGGCTAGATGAGTGCTAATAAAAATAGGGGGGTCTTCAAATACAGATAAAAGGGGGTGGTCTCACCCTCTGAATTTGTATCCATTTACAGAAAAAAAATGAAATTTTCTTGATTTTTATCAATGCTATACAAAGTGATGACAAAAGTCACATTTTTTTATAAATTATTCTAGCACTAATAAAAGGGTCCTTCATTAGTTATTTTTTAGCACTGATAAAAGGGGTCCCATTTTAACAGTTCTTAGAACATCAATTCTTTTTTAGAACTGATAAATATGATTTCTAGCACTAATAAAAGGGGGATTTGTAGCAGTAAACCTTTAAATGATTAAGTCATACTTTTATTAAATTATCAAAATTATAGAATATTTTTATGGAAACAGTAATCATATATAATAGTCATTTATATATCAAGATATCATTACTATAAAAAGGATATACAATCTAGGATTCTGGTGTTTTTTTGGAAGATATCGTATATGTGGTATACCTATACTATACAATATGCCTTGTTTCTAATTATTTCATTCCTAAAACATTATAATTTTTTTAATTTTTTCATGAATTCGGTATATATTTTTATTTACTATCTATTCTTGAAATATTACTCAATCCGCCAACTATAACATAAGATATTTTCAATTTATGATAACATATACAATACTTCATTAAAAACATATATGTTATTTTATTAAAATTTTAATAAGATTATAACTGCCATCAATACCAAAACACTACAAAAATATATTATAAAAATAATTCTATGTTATGCGATTATCAAAACTAAGAATTTAATACCATTGAGTCAATAATATCTCTTTTTGATAATTACAAAATACTTGATCATTAAGCGATAAAATTAAATGATTAAACCATATTTAAGAATGAGAATCACAATTTCCCTATCCATTTTAAAATATAAAATAAATTAATAAAAATCTTCGGCTCAAATGATATTATGAATAGCCAAAATATTAAAATGATAAACATGTCTTGCAACCTATAAGACCAAACATTTTTAAATGATAAGCCTGAGTTGTTTAGAATTTTATATCCTATGATTCATCGAACACCTCAATAAGAGTTATAAAATTCATCCTTCCTTGAGAAAGACCTCACAACTAAGGTTTTCTATTTTTTAAATCCACATATTTTTGTGGATGAAGAACTATCTAAGAAAATTAAAGTATCAAAGGAAAATTATAATGAAGAAATTACTTCCAAGAAGTATTTTGGTAATGAATTGTTTGACCTGAATGATGTTATTAATCATAATAACATTATAAGTTGTAATTTTTAACTCTATAAAAATTTGTATTTAAATAGTATATCACATTAAATTACCCAAAAAAGTTAATAGCTCAAAAAAACAATCCAAAAATGATCTCATGAATAATATACAAAATAATGACTAATATCATTGCTCAAAAACCAATAATTTTTGTTTTCCCCAAGGTCACCTAGAACTAGGATAAATGAAAAAATTTGAAATGAATTTTATTTTAAATCATTAATTTTAATGAAATCAATATATTTATGAGTGTATCCTACTAATGTGTAATGACCCCCATTTTGGGATTTTTTCTAATTTAATTTATTGAAATTTATATTTTTTAAGATGAGTTTTATAGGAAAAAATGTCTTGGAGGATGGTGGGATATTTATTTTTAAGAGGAATTAAGAAATTTGGAATTTATTTTTGAAAGGAGGTCATATGGATAATTTTTGGGATAATTTTTTTATAAAATATTCTTTTATCCTCTTTATCATAATCTACTTTATTTGGATGCATGATAGGGGGTCCTTAATTTTCTTTCCTTTCTCACTCTCTTCTCCCAAATTTAGATTCTATACTAATTAGTTAGTGGACTCCTATTATCATGGATAAGGTAAGGACAACATTTTCTATTGATGTTTCATTCATCAAGTCATTATTTGGTATCAAATTTGTAATTAATATTTTTTAGGTAGTTTTATCTAAATATATTTTATTGATGTGATTCAGAAATATTATCTCAAGGAATATTGACTAGGGATAGGTTGGTATCCCATGACATCTCTCATGGTTTAAATGGTGTTTCTTGTATATATGTTTATGAAAGGATAAAAAACCATGCATAAGATACCCAAACAGGAATTCTAGGATTCAAAAATTTAATGAATAAATTTAAGTAGAATATTATTGAGAATACATTTACACTGTCCTTCTAAAAAAATCCAAAGCATTTATTCTGGAATCACCCGTGGAAACAAATTCCATATGGAACTCTTCAAACATAATGTTCTAGAACTTGAAAGAAACAAAGTTTTCCCAAATCACTACACTCATTCGAATCACCCTTAACCTTGTTCACCCCAACAGATAAAAAAATATCCATGAAATAAAATTAAATATAAGAAAGAAAATAACACTTTGGTTTTTATGTGGTTTGGATTGTAAATCCTATATCTGTAGGATAAAAATTACAATATTAGGTTTCTTTAGAAATAAAAAATTTACAACTTTGCAACTAATGAGTCACTTTGGATTACTAGAACAAGTTGTCAAAATTTTAACTAAGTTTCAATTGCATTCAAACAAATGTAGTCCTACCTTATATTTATATAGAGTACCACCTGGTCATCCAGTTACACCGACCTCTGAGAAATGTGAGAGTCTATTCGTTCCGCCATTACCACTAATTATATCCTATAGAAATCCCCAATGTGACCACTACCTTAGATAAACCAACAAACCTCATAGATAATTGAACACTCTCTAACCTTTTGAAGTCCTAGTAAAACTTTTAGAATAAGACCTTCTTATACTGATGTAAAGACCCGTAAAATTCAAGGGAATTTTTTTTTCTTAATTTTCTTTAGAATTTTACAAGAGCGCGGTTTCAGACGGCACCTGATTCCGAGGCCCGGAGTGCCCAGAATTAATTTCCGAAGTTTGGCTCGGGTACGTTCAGTGAACGAACGAGCGGGAATTCCTAACTTTTGATCCGGTGCTCGGAATTAAAATCTGAGGGCACCGATGAAACCGCAGCACCGGTAATTGCTTAAGAGGACTTTTCCCGAAGGTGCGTTTGCTGAGGCGGAGTTGTTAAAAAAAAAGGGGAGTTAAATGTGAAGTAATAAAATTGTGTTACAATTTTATTTCTTATTCTAAGTTGTTAACCTATGTGTGGAAGTTGGGTGGGACCTACTTGTTGTTAACTACCCTTGAGAGAATAAAGGTGGGGTGGGGCCCACACGAGCCCAACCCCTCACCTTCCCTAACTCCTCTAAACCCCCCACTTAAGATGTGTAACTCATCTTAACCTTTAAACTTCCCATTAATTGGGTGACTTTCCCTCTCCTCACTTTAATCATGCCAACACACTAATCCAATTAATAGAATTAAGTTTTTGATTTTTGAACTCATAGAATGACTTAATAAAATAAGATTAGCTTATTTTATTTTTGGGGGTTAGATTGGTTGTGTTGAGGATTGGAGGAGAGAGCTCTAAGTCTCTTGAAGAACTTCATCTTCTCCGGCGAAGAACGTCTTCATCCTCAACGAAGAACGACAACACTTCGTCAAGGATCATCGACTCGGCGACCCGGTATCTTCGGACCTCTTCTTCCTCTTCGGACCTTCTTCGTCGGCAAACGAAGATCCACCAACGTCGTGTCTCTTCGGGCATATCTCTTCGTCAACGGATTTGACGAACGACGACCGCGACGCCCGACCTCCGCGACGCCGTCTTCCGCGGAACGTAGACGATTCTTCGAATCTTAAACCCGAGGTAGGGGTTGTTGATTTCATTTTGGTTTCCTTATTTCTTTTCTTGCTCGTGGATCGCATGTCTACGTGAGGCATTTAATTATTTTATTTAAGTGTTATTGTTAACGCGAGGGGGGCCGGACCGCACGAACACGGCCGAACCCCCCCTCCATCGTTCTTGTTTAATTCTTGCGGTGGAAGCAAAGTGGCGTGGTGCCGTCGCACCACGCGGATTACCGTACGTTTATTTTACGCGGCGCCGTCGCACCACGCCGAGGTAGAAACTTCAAGAACGTGACGCCGTCGCGCCGCGTTGAAATGAATGTCAAAGCACGGCGAAGGGGCGCGGTGCCGTCGCACCGCGCCGGATGACGAACGCCGCGGCCGGTTCCGGGCCGCGGCGGGACGAGAAGACCGCGACCGGTTCCGGGCCGCGACGGGACGAGGAGACCGCGGCCGGTTCCGGGCCGTGACGGAAGGGAAGACCGGCGGCCGAGCCGCCGGCGTCGGAAGTCGAAGGCGGGACCGGAATTTCCGGTCCCGTTGGTAAAAACCGGCCGGCCAGCTGGCCGGCCGGATGTCATAAAACCGGGGAATTAAATTCCCCGGCCGTTTCAACAAAACCCCCCTCTTAATGAGGGGGGGGTGGTTCATGAGGGAAGGGGGCAGCCGGCCCCCTTGGTTCACCGCCAGCAGGCCCCCCACGTGGGGGGGGGGGGGCGGTTTTTTAAAAAAAAACGGCGCGGCCAGTTGCCGCGCCGCCCTCCAGCAAAGCGGGGGCCTTGCCCCCCGCGTGTCACCCACGAGCGGCGCCAGGCGCCGCCGCCCGCCGCCGCCGGCCGCCGCCGCCGGCCACCGCGCCGTCCAGGGGGGGGGGGGGTCGGGCCGGGTCGGCCCGGACCCGGACCCCCCCGTTTCGAACCAGTTTTGGTTTTTGGCTCATAACTTAAGCCTCGGACCTCCGAATGACGAACCGTCTGCGGCAACGCGATCCTTGGATCGAGACGGTCGTTTCGGTATATCGCACTCAAGGTTTCGGGTTACTTTGAGTTCGGTCGGGTTGGTTCGTTCACGAAACCAACCGGGCCTTCGGAGCGGAAACGCTCATATCTTGAGCTACGGACGTCCGATTGACGTGCCGTCAGTCGCGAAGTGTTCCTCTTAGTGAGAAGGATCTTTTGGCATACTCCGCCCAAGGTTTGGACGCAGGTGGAGTACGGTCGGGTTGGTTTTGCCTTAAAAACCAACCGGGCCCCGGAGACGAAAATGCCAATAACTCTCAGACCGGGCGTCCGATCGACGCGCCGTCTGTTGCGTTGAGTTCCTGTTGACGATACGGAACTTTTGGATACATCAACTCTGGTCTTCGTGACAGTTGATGTATCAGCTTCTCGGCTCGTGGAGCGGACCCTCCGTACGAGCTTGCTGTGTGCGGGAACCCTAGTGCTGGCTGCGACTGTTCTACTGCTACTACTGATACTGTGACTGCGACGACGACAGTACAGAGATCCTGTGTGGATTCGACGACGACGACTTCAGCACTCAGCGATCCTACGTGGATCAGTGCTACAGGTCCTGTGTGGGCCCGATCCTGTGTGGGTCCTTGCGCTCAGCGGTTCTGTGTGAGCCAGCGCCTACAGGTTCTGTGTGAGCCCGATCCTGTGTGGGTCTTCTGCGGGGGTTAGTTACCTATCGATCCTTCGTGGGTCCGACGACTTAGATGGATCAGTGATCATCTTTATCGTCCTTGAAGAAGTATACCTGTGTGAGCTGAATCCTGTTGCTTTCCTGTGTGGATTGTGTTGTGCAATCTTGTGTGGGTTATGTTTTGCTTTCCTATGTGGAATACGTATACTTTCCTGCGTGGACTGAGTTGTACTTGGGCTCGGAGGTTGGAGCGTATTTTAATTGATGACTTAGGTATATGTATGGGCATATACCTAAGCAGTGACGGTTGTTACTTCGTGATTGTACTCTTCTTCGTGGTTTATCCTTTGTGGATTTGAGAGACCTTCAGGGGTCTCGGGGTCCCTACTGAGTAGCTTATACTCACCCCTGCACGGGCTTTGCCCGCACTACGTTGTGTTGGTTGCAGACGACGGACAGCGTTGACCTTAGCTGAGGCTTGCACAGCGGGACGGTACCCGGAGGTGGACCACTGGGCGGGACGTGCTCGGAGCGGACGGCGGGACCCGTGGAGTAGAGGAGCTATCTGTACCCACCCTTCAGGTGGGATTTCCAGTGGACAGCTCGGAGTAGCGGCTTTTACTTTTCAGTTGCTGTTTTTCCTTTTCGAGTTGTACTTTACTTTCAGTTTGGGTTTGTATTCTGGCCCATTTACTTTTCCGCACTTTCAGTCGTACTCTGCTTGTTTAGTGTTTACTTTCCGCTTGTTTACTCTGTGGTGTGTGTTTACTTTTCAAAGGCAATGCCTTCCCTTTTTACCGGGATTTACGCCTTGGTGCTAGTCGCCAGCCCCTGGCCTATGGAAGGCGGGTTTGGGGTAGTCACGGCACGGACCCCGAGGGCGGGTCATGACAACTGAACTCATTGTAAGAACCTCCTTCCAAACCACCTCCTTATGTAAAACTTCTTTTGGAATACTAAAGGAAAAAACAACTGTTTCCACCACTTCAAAAAACCAAAGATATTTTGGAACCACTCCTTCTAGTTGAAAAGCTTTATTCAACTAAAGTAGGCTTTAAAAATTCCCAAAAATTTCCTACTTGAATATAAGGGGTGGATATGGGTCAATTTTGGTCAGGTTTGGGGAATTTTTGGACTCAAACCCACTAAAAGAGGATGGTTTAGTTTAGGGATAACTTTTAGTTTGGACCTGACCCAACCCAACCCATTTTAGATCGGGTTGGGTTGTGTTGGGTTGATTAGGTTAAGGAAAAAACCTATCCCGATGTTTCCTAAACTGAACTAACTCTCTCCCCCTATATGGTGATGTCTTCTTATCCCAGAAGCTATCTTATTATTATCTAATATAAACACTGATCAGATAATTTTTATCCATTAAATTAGTTTCCTTATCCATAAGTAGTGTAGTAGCGACAAAATCATGGATCATGGGCGAGAGATGCGAAAACAACAACACAGACATGTGAAATGGAAGCATAAGTAAGGGAGGGTGACACATGGCAGTGATGACATGGGTAGGAGACATGGAATAAATATTAGTGGTGGTTGATGTGTGATAGTGACGAAACAAGAAAGAAACAATATGGATGGTGTAGTAAAGTAACAGTGTGAGGATGACACATCAATGATGTTGGAGAAGTGACAATAGGCGGTGATGTGGTAGTGATAGTGGGAGATTGGAGAGGTTGTAACAATGTTGGATGGGTTGGTTGGGTTGGGAGGTGGGACAAGTGGCAACAATTTTAGTGAATTGACAAGTTTCAAGGTTACATGGGAGGGAATAAGGAAGATGGAACATGAATTCTATGCCAGGTTGGTTGAGTCAGGTTGGATTATTCTTTTACAACTAGTGACATGACCCAACAAGACCATGGTCCAAACTAAATCAAACCAATCTATGAATTTATTTTTTTAACTTGAGCTAGACCATTTAGGTCAGGTCAATTTGAGTCAAATTTACACACCCCTATTGAAGAATTCTTTATAGAAAACACCACACCCCCACCTTTATCTTCCATAAAACATTCTTCCGTTTCTACTGTATACAATGCTTATCCACATACTTACATTCACCAAATCCTAACTGAGGCTTTATGGTGACTCAATATTTATGGACCTATACTCTTGGTAAATATATCCACTAGATTCTATTTCCCAATTATCTTCTATAACTCTAACTCACCATCTTCCACCATTATTCAGATGTAATGGTACTTCATATCAATGTGTTTAGTTCTTGAATGAAACACTGGATTCCTATCCAAATGAATTATATTATGATTATCATATAATAGAAATAGTTTCCTTTTCCTAAATCTAAGTTATTAAACAAAATACCTTAACTATACCATCTCCTTTCTATCTTTTTTAACACCCACATACTTTTCTTCCATTGTAGAAAGTAAAATCACTATTTATAACCTATACATCCAACTAACTTTGGTTTTTTCTGAAAGTAATAACATATCTAGTTATTCTCTTCCAAGTATCGGAATCACCCCCAAATTATTCATCTAAAAACTCAAGTAATGGATCATCATCTCTAAAACAAAGAGTTTTTCCTTATATTCCTTTGAGATACCAAATAATTCACTTTAAAAATTCCCAATAAACTTTATTGGATTTTCCATAAACCGGTTGACCACTACCATTACATGAGAAATATATAGACCTATACACACCATTACATAAATCAAAATTTTGAATACTAAGGCATATAAAACTTTAGATATTTACTTTTTTTATTCTTCCATTAATGATTTTTTCTCCTTTGAATGTTTAAAGTGACAAGTGAGAGTAGTTTAAACTAGATTACATATACTCATTCCGAATATCTCAATGATCTTAAGGACGCAATCTATCTATAAAAAAACTAAGTTATTGATTTTACTATCATATTCAATACTTATTACCAATATCTTATTAACTTCACCAAGATATTTTATCATAAAATTTACTAAAAATTATTCATTATACTTCCAAATTAGAGGAATATTCAGATCTATCAACAACATATCATCCACATAAAAAAGTAATATTATGAAGTCATATCCACTGAATTCCTTTTGGTAATGAAAATGATAAGAGTTACTTTACAAGAAAACTTGATCCTCTATGAAGGAATAAAATTTATGGTTCTAATACCTTGATGTTTGTTTCAAACCGTAAAGACTACTTTTTTGTTTTCACACCAAACCTTGATTCTGATTATCTATGAAACTAATTGCTTACTTAATATAAATTTATTTCTCTAAATCCCCATGAAGAAAATCCATCTTCACATCCATTCATTCATTGTAAAAAATTCAAAAGAAACCAATAATAAAACTATTTGGATGTTATTATGTTTAACCACTAGAGAGAATATCTCATCAAAGTTAATACCTTCCTTTTATTGAAACCCTTTCACAACCAACCTTGCTCTATACATATTACTTTCACCATATTCTTATTTTAACTAGAATATCCAATTATTTTCATGTGATTTCATCCATAGTGGTAATTCCATTAGCTCTAAGGAGTTATTCACTCATATTAAATCAAACTCCACCTATATTAGCAATTCCCACCATCCAAAATCACCCAGATTAGTTGCTTCTTCGGGAATTTTTGGTTTTTATATATACATTAAAAGTAAGAAACCAATATTATATCTATATATTTTTACCAACCATATAATACTTGGATATATTCCCAAATTCACATATAATTCTACCTATTCTAGAACTATAACTTTTATACATTCACATTTTGAAAATCTAGGTTGACCTTCCCCAATTCCAAGTATTTCAGATATGTCTTATACTAACTAAACATACAAACTTTCTACACCACCCTATGAATTCCCTTTTGGAATATGAGACCTTCTGATATGTTTTGATACATATAAACTTTCTAATACATGTGATCCTCTATAACCACCATTAAGATTAACTTAAATTTAGGTTGAATAGTTATCATAAACCTCCTTCTCCTTCAAGTTATGATATTTCCAAAAGATCTTCTCATTGAAGAGAACATTCCTACTTCTCAAAAAATTATTCTTTTTATCATCCCAAAGTCTAAAACTGATTTATTCATCACCACACCCCTTAAAGAAACATGCCTGATATTTTTATTCAAGTTTATCTCTTTCTTTTTCATCCACATGCATTCATGATAAACTTCCTAAGTCTATAAGATGAGTAACTTTTAGAATATTTCTAGGAAACAATTATTCCAATAACCACTATCCAACTGGTGATGATGGAATTCTATTGAATAAGTTGTTGTACCTACTGATTCTTCTCAAAAGTATTTAGGAATTCTAAAATGTAATAACATAGTTCTATTCCTCTCTATCAATATAAGATTCATTATCCCAAATACACCATTTTGTTTAAGTGTTCCCAGAACAGTCCTCACATACCAGATTCCTATTTTCTTATTGTAATTTCCAAAACTCCTTTTAGTAAAATCACCACCATTGTATGATCTCAAACATTTAATATTTCTTCTAGATTCTCTTGCCACCATATCCTTTCCTTTAATAAATATTCCAAACACTTCACTCTTATGTTTCAGAATTATAACCATAATTTTCTTATAAAAACATTAATAAAGGTAATAAAGTACCTAAATATTCTATAATAATGATCTGGGGTAGGTCCCAAAACATATATGTGAACCAATGCCAACTTCAAACATTTTAGTGTTATTCTAGAAAAATTGAAAGACACATTCCATAGTTTCCCAAGTATACAACCCCTATATCTTATGAATTTTTAATTTCCCACTTTTGTATGCCTATATCTACTAGATTAGTTAAATATTTCTCATAGAGGTTCCCAAATTAATTATTCCAAAGTTTTTAATAGCCAGAATATGTTTTTATGAATAAGGAATCTTCCAAAACTCTTATAGTTAGACATAATGACCCATCTTTTACTCCAATGGCTATGAAAAGAGAACCCCAAGTAATCTTCCATACTCCTTCTAAAACATAATTCATCTAACTAAAAAAATAAAATTAGTTTCTTATAGTGACTTGGTATAAGTCATACTTACTTTAGTATAATAAAAATCCCATTCTTCAACTAAACTTTTACTTCCCTCTTTACCACAATGTTAAGATATTCATAATAAATAAGGTCCACTTTACCAAATTTTCCAGAAACATAATTTTATATGCACACTTTTTATTATGTGGAATGGAATGAAGATTTAGAATCTATGATCCAAAATTCCATTTATGTTGAAACATTCAGAAGTATATTTACACTAATCTATGCTACCACATTCATCTCTCTAGGTGAAGTCCATTTGAAGGTTTTATTCCTTTCATAATAATATTTCTTAAGGTGACATATCTTTCCACAATTCTAACATACTATCCTACTTCTGAAAGAATTTCCTATTCTCATTTCCCTTGATTTACTCTCTAATTTCTTCTAAATAATTCAATGAAGTGAGAACCAATTCATTCTATATTCAATATATCATCATAAAAAACTAAACACTCTTTTTATTTAGAGATCCTAATTGTGAATAACGTTTTGAACATCAGTGAGCACCAAGTCATTATTTCCACTTGAACTACTCACAAATTACACCATGGCATACTGATATTCTAGTAAAGATGATAAAAAATTACTCAAACGTAATCTATATATATAACCTTCAAATACTGCATATAGTTATATATTAAGTTAAAATCATTCAATAGATACGATACAAATCTTACTTTAGATAACCTCATGATGAATAACCTATGAATCAAGAAAACCTTGTTTAGTGATATAGGTTTCTAATACAAATCTATAAGATATTCCATAAAATATACTATGGTTTTCTTCTCTCTGATGTTTAAATACAAATTTCAGACTAATTAAATTCACATCAAACCAAGTTCCTTTCAATCCATCTTTTACCATTCAACTTTTTCCCATTGATTCTGGTTTTAAATCCTTCAATGAAAGATCCAGATTTTTCTAAATGAGATAATATTTTATATTCATTCTATAGAAACTAAAATCAATTTTATAGAATCTACCAATCTAGACCTTTCTTTCTTATAATTCCATAATTCTGATAAAAATGACTCCCATTGAGATTCGAAAAATGTATGGGAAAAAATGTTACCTAATGTGACAATGGAACCATTTATCCTTATAAGAACCTGCCCTTTGATACCACTTGTTGATAATTCATTCAAACTATCCTTATAGAAAAACCTAGATGTAGTTGTTCTAAAATCACCTGGTAAAAATAAATTCCAAATGAAAAACTCTAAACATAATGTTCCAGAACTTAGAAGAAAAAAATTCTACCCAAATCATCATACTAAGATGAAACAAATTTATATTTGTTCAATTTAATAGATAAAAAACATTCATTCAATGAAATTAAATGTAAGAAAGAAAATAAAACATTGGTTTTATGTGTTTTAGAATACAAGTCATATATACATGGTAGAAATATTGAAACATTTCATTTCTCTAGAAAGAAAAACTTTAAAAATTTGCAACTAATGAGTCACCTTGAATTACTAGAATAAGTAATCAAAATTTTCACTAATTTTGATTTACATTTAAATAAAGGTATACCCACCGTATATTTATAGAGAGTATCATCCGGTCATCCAGTTTCACCAACCTATAAGAAATGTGGGTGTCCGTTTGTTCCACTATTCCCAATAATGATCTATTGTAACAAACCTCAATGTGACCTCTACCATAGGTAAACCAAAAACCTCCATAATGAACTGAACACTCACCAACCTTCAAAAGTTGTAGTCAAACTTCCATAATAAGAACTCCTTACACTGAACTCATCGGAATAACCTCCATATGGGCCACCTAATTCTAGGAATATCATTCTATAACATCGAAGGAATATATAACCACTGACACCAATCCAACAAACTAAAGATCTTCCAGAATCAATTCTTCTAGTTAACAGACTTCATTTAATTGAATTAGGCTTTACACATTCCCAATACATATTATAAATAATACAATTATTTTATCAAGGTATTATGATTTTTGAATATTGTGATGAGGTTGTTACACATTATTCTCATATGGATAATTATTAATAAATTATACCCAAAAAGGTATCTTGGGTTTTCACATATTTTGAATTAGGATAATGTATCATATTATGATTAAAATAGATTTTTTATATAAGGAAGAATGATTTTTTGATCTCCCAAAAAGATAATCACTCATTATACCTATAGGTGGAATTGTTAAAGAATGATACACAACTATGTATCCCAAGTGTTAAAAATTTCATAAATAAATTCATGTAGACTATTATGATTGGGAAAAATGTTCTTACTAAGGAAAAAATTGTTTTAGGATCATTTTATGACATAATTTCTCATTATGATGTGACACCACAACTGATCATTACTTGTTCTTATATGTTTAAATCATATTGTTTATATGTTTTTTTGATGATGATATGTGAATTATCAAAAACTATGTTATGATATTTTGTTTTGATATGATAAAAAATGACTAAGTTACACCATACATGAAAAACTATGTTATTTTAAGGTATGTGAGTTTATTTCCTTATATAACTATGTGACATCTAGTAATCATGGTTTATTACTATATTTCTAAATTTTATTTTTTATCTACAATTTTTATGATGATATGAGAATAGTTAAATTACTATGTTATTCCATGATATCTTGATATGATATGTGTGTGGCTATGATACTTCATGGTCATGAATATGTTATGCTCTGACCCCTTGATACTAAATGTGTATGCCTATGTCATGATATGGTCATGACTATGTTACACTTTGACCCAATTATATGATATAAACATGAATATGTTATGCTATAAAAATTATTAGGTTATGAATTGAACCCTTTATACTATATAAATATTGTATTGACCCAGGTGTTTTACCAGACGAGACTTAGCTCAATTTTGAGTTTCAGAGTCTCAGGACCTCCCTAGGGGTACAACGGTAATTTTAACTTAGCAGACGATTACCAAAAAACTTTCTTATGGTTATGTATATCTTATAATTTAGTTCTTATCCCCATTACAAGTTTATTAGATTTTCAATCATATTAAGTTTTATAGAATTTTTAATATTTATTCTTAAATAAATGTTTAAAGGTGCTGGGGGTAGTAAAAATGGTTAGGCCAGTTCCCAACAATATTTTTCCATCAACTTGTTTATATTTATCCCTAGAACTAGATATAATAGTATTCTCATAATCTACAAATATAGTATCTCACAAGTAGTTTACAATTAATTCAGATAGATCAATAATTACCTCATCTTGTAATTCTTTCTTCATTGTCGAATGCGACTGACCCTTCTTGTAGAATTTTTGTTGTAAAGGAAGAATTAAGGGTATATTCCCTCAAGTGGGTATACATATGTGTACCAATAATATTTTAACATAGTGGTAGGATTCTATGTACTCCAATGTGTATATCCACATGCCTAGTGTCGTTCATTATTGATCGCACCTTTGAATCCCAACAAGTCCTGTTGGATTATCTTGGTTCACTCAAAACTGAATATGAAGGAGGAGGATCACAAATTCCCATGGAACTTGGAGATTTCTCGAGAATATATATAGGATAATATAATTATCTAGAATTATAAATGTTGTGCATGATAATTCTTCAATAAATATTATTATATTATTTACTTAAATGAGAATTCTATAGTTAGGTATTTGTAGAGATGGGATTAGAATATTATTTGGAAAAATCCCATTTAATATTATCTTAAACTTTAGCACACCCCATATCTAAATAATAATAATAATAATAATATTATTATTATTATTATTTACCTAACATGCACATAACCTGCAGACTAATTAAATATTATTTCTCTTAAAAAATAAATTAATATTTATTCAAATAATATTCCATCATCACTGGACCATAACTCAGTTCAATTTTCCTCCTCATTATTTACCAAACCAAGTATAATGTCTAATTAATTAAATAAATAAATAAATAAATATAACTATGTTATACATCGATAAATAAATACTTGTGATCAACCACTAAACTTAATTAAATATTATTCCTTAGACTTGAGAATAATATTCCAGTCTACTTGTTAATCTCATATAAAATTCAACCTAGGTTCTTGGATACACTTAGTGTATGACACTATAGGACCTTTTTCTATATGACATTAGGTTAGCCACATAATGTCTAAGATTAGTGTCTAGAAGCACACCAAGGCACCCATAGAGAAAATATTTAATGTTGCAACAACATTCAACCTTCTATGAACCCTTACCATGTAATATAATCCATTTGACATGATACCCTATTGAGTAAAAAGAATACTTTCTATAATTTCAAACATTAAATTTAAAAATCAAAATTCACTTCATTAAATACTTACATGCTTGTTACTTTTATATTTCCCAAGACAATAACTTGTTTTGTATGAAAAAATATTATTTTACCAGACAAATATACTTAATGTTACAAGATGGAGTTGTTGAAGTATATCAGATGGAAATGTATTTTTTAAATTATATGTATATATAATAATTTCACCAGATGAAGGTTTATAAAGTATATCAAATAGATTATAATGAATTAATTTGGATGATGTTCTATAAAATCTATCAGAATGACTTTATATTATGAAGTTAGACATATCTACCAGACTAACTTCTATAAATCCCACTGAATAAAGAACTTTTTACTTTCCATTGAATGAATTTTTTCTCAATCTTATTAACAAAACCTATATGCATTATAGTGGTAAAAAACATGAATAACATCCGAAAGATATGTTGTTCTAAAATTTCAAAGTGAATAAATAGTTCATCTGATAACTTTGAAACTACTTCTGAGAAGTTCTGAATATAAATATTGAACAATGTATATAAATAGAGTCGCATCCTTGAGTAAAAGAAGCTTTTGATTGAGTAATATTTTTATTTTTCAAATCTTGGTAATATAAATTTGTTGTAAAGTTTTTTAATTCATTGTTACTTAAGATAGATTCGTTGTAAAATTTAGAGATTTTCTTTAAGGAATCCATTTGTGAGGATCATTATAAA
Source organism: Viscum album (assembly GCA_963277665.1). NCBI lineage: Eukaryota > Viridiplantae > Streptophyta > Magnoliopsida > Santalales > Viscaceae > Viscum > Viscum album. The sequence goes on along the minus strand of OY728132.1, from coordinate 1,471,452,678 downwards.
TACCTTAAGTTTTGGTTTTGTAATTGTTGTGTTTGATATTTTTGATTGAGAACTCTTATTGTTAAGAGAGACAAAGTTTTATTCTAATTTGGATGATTGAGGATTCCCGATGCTAGGGACACAAAGTTGAATCCAATATTTTAGATTGATGGATTCTATGGTTAAGGAAGATAGTCCTTACAACTAGTTAAGTATTGGACACCTTAATTTAGGTTATATACTTCCTTAACACCAAAGGTTAAAGTGTGGATACTTTCTTTGGAAAACTTTTGTAAGTTTTTTTACACTCTTTATAAAAATTGTGTTACTTTTTTATTCTTATTAACAATAAGTTTTTACATATTTTCAGCTGTTCATGTTATAAATAAGTTCATATAGGTTTTTATAAACCCTTTATACCTATGATTATAAATTATATTAGTGATAAAGTTTTTCCTATAAACATTCTTATAGAGGTTGGTAAAAATTGTAAGTTTAGTTTTTATTAATCAAATTCACCCCCGCTTGTAGTAAATTTTACAATATTTTAATCCTATATATCCATCACCAAATAGTTTGAATAACATGTGTCATCAACCTATATATTTGACTCTTATTCTCTAAATTTCTAGAAATGAACACCCTAATAAACTACCATGGTCATGGAATTAATCTAGCTATTATATTCTATTAAATCCATGATATATTCACTTCTAATGGATGATAAAAATCCTTTCTCACATTATTTATTAATTTCATACCACTCATGATGAACCCAATGTATTCAAATTTATAGTGAACTATTATCTTCATGATTTATGAAATACATCTAAACATATGATTCATGAAACACATTAATAATAATCTTAGAGTCAAAGTATCATTACACAGGTCCATAGATAAGAATATTCAATGACACATAAAACATATAGTATTCTTATTGGTGAGTTCTTTATCATAACCTCCCTTCTTGGAGATTACAAAGGGAGAACACCATGAGAAGGTGTCTCAATGTCTTATGAGCCTCCTACCTATGATAGCTTGTATCATTTGGGTCCCATAAAAAATTAAAATATCATCTAACCATAAAACATGGGTTTAAGTATTACTATCATAACATCTAAAGTATCTCATCATAGTGGAGAAATTCTATGTAATTTCAACATGGAAAGTATCCTTAGGAAATTATCACATACATTATCATCCAAAAGAATAATTAGGATGTGATGAGAAATTATATTATATTCAAACACCATGAATATACAATGCAATCAAAACTACAAGAGAAGTTGGTTTTAGGGAACCACCAACTCTAATAGACTTTCACTTTCACTAAATCCAATTACTAAATTTTTTATTCCCACTATCTCTCACATGATTTTCACGATTTTACTGAGATAAGGATTTAGTTAAGGGGTCTGCCACATTCTGCTCCATGGATACTCTACTCACTATGACTTTACCTCATTGATAAAAAACACTCAAGAGATGAAACTTCCAGAGTATGTGCATTGAACATTGGCGAGGCCTTGGATCATTTGGGAGAGCCACCGCTATAGTATTATCACAATATACTATGATAGGGTCTGTACTGATAGCCACCACACTAAGCTTTTAGATTATGTTTTGAATCCAAAATGATTCTTTATCTACATAAAAATCTAAAATATACTTGAACTTCACTGTAGAATTGGCCCTAACTAGATTCTTTGATCTATTCCACCTCACAAATCCCCCATTGAGTATGAATACATTTCCTAATTGTGATCTCATGTCATCCTAATCAATCTAGAAACTAGAATATGTGTATCCCCTGATTACTAGATCCTCATCTCCTCTATATATTAGGAACATATCCTTAGTTCATCTAAAATACTTTAGGATAGTCTTAATAGTAGCCTAGTGTAGTTCTCTTGGATCTTATTGATATATTCTTACCATACTTAAAGGATATGAAATATCGATCCTAATACATGACATGAAATTCATAATTGATCCTATCACATATGAAAAAGGGACCTTACTCATCCTCTCTCTCTCCTATTGTGTTTGAGGACACATTCTCTTGGAGAGATAAATTTCATGTTACATTGGAACCAATACCCTCTTATATTATTCCATACTAAATCTACTAATTATCTAGTAAAATTATTGTAACACCCCATGATCTTATGGTACATCTCTTTTAAAATTTAACATCATGGATAGTTTATGCTTCACACAACAAAGGATTTAAAACCATATTATACTATTAAATATGACCATAGGAATAGTAATGTGACCATTAGGAATAGTAATATGACCAATAGAATAGTAACTTCATCTATTAAAGTATAAATAAAACTTGGGTAACTTATAAATTAAAATATAGTATATTTATATCATAGAATAAGTAAATAAATGTTTTAAAAATGATAAATTAAGTGTTGGTATTTTTGTGAAACATAAATGTTTATTTATAATTTTATAATTAATATAATGGTTTAAAATAAAATTTATTTTAATAAAATATATTCATAAATTAATATTTTTTTGTCTTATAATTATAAGACAATTTTATGAGACATTAATTATTTTTTCAGTGTCATAAAAGCAGTTATAATATTAAAATCAGTATTTTTTTAATAAATGATGATTTTATTTAAAATTTAAAATTATCATATTTAGAAAATTAATTTCATAAAATGGAGTTCATTTTTGAATTCTACATATTGAAAAATGGTTAGGGTAAATTTTTGGGATTTTTTTAAAATACTTGATTTTTTGTTAATAGTAAAATGTGGTAGTTTCCGGTATAAATACATTATAAGCTAAATACACTATTACTTGAGTCATTGATGATGTAATAACCATAATATATAACCCCCTTATTTATTTTAATATGTTTAGTGATAATGCTAAAACTATTCATAGTCTTGAGCCTAAATAATAAACAAATGAATAAAATATTCAAAAAACACCCATCTCCTACACTATAAATACCACCCATCACCACCCCTTCTCTTCACACCTCCAAAGACTTTAAGATTGTTTATATTCTACCCATTTAATCTCCCAAACCTCTACCCCATGTTTTATCCTTTACGATCTCACCAAAAGTCCATTTCCAAGTCCCTTAAGGAGGTTCTCAAGGAAGCGACACTCAAAAGGTAAAATCTTCTCTCTCTCTTTCAATTTATTTTCTTTTCTTATCCTTCCATCACCTACCCTGTCTAATGTGACATGATAACTACAATATCTTCTATATGCTATAATTTTATTATGTTAATGGTATATCAAACATAAATTCTTTTCTCTTCCCCTTTTTATTCTAAAAATGAAAACATTGTCCGTGAGGTGGTGATTTACCACCTTTATGGATGATGAGTTTTCATTTTTCAATTTTTCCTTTAAGGATAGTCATAAAAATATTTTTATGGTTAAACCAAAAATTAATATATATGTAATAAAACTTATTTAATATTCTGGAACAAATATATATATACATGATATAAATTAATAAAATAAAAGTAGTCCATGATGATAAAAAATGCTAAAATAATCTAAATGGTTATCATTAACGATTTATCTAATGAATAATCCTTATATATAGAATAAAAATGATATATAAGACCATTAAATATTATGGAATTCCATTAATAACATATAATTTCAATTTTAAATAACTATTCCCATTTCACATGATCTTTCATACATGTATACAAGTAATCCAATCATGATAACTCTCAAGGCGCGACTTTAGTGGAGCACTTTAAGGGATTACTTGCGGGGGAGATACTGTCTCAGTATGATAACTCTCAAGGAACAAATTCATTGGAAAGATTTTTAGATTGCTTGCCACAAACGGTGAACAAGTAGGATAACTGTGATCTTTCTGTGGTTCCTTCGATGGAGGAGATCAAGGATGCGACCTTCAGGTTGCATCATGACAGCACTCCTGGGCTGGACAACTTCACCTGCACTTTATATGCAGATTCTTGGGAGGTGGTGGAACCTCAAGTTGTTGAAGCGGTGCAAGACTACTTTGGCGGTGGTTCCCTAAACATAAATGTTTGTGCTTCCAGAATTGTTCCCATCCCGAAGATCAAGGACCCCTTCAACATCGGTCATTACCAGCCTATATGCCTCTGCAACATATATTATAAAATAATAGCCTCCCTCATATCAAATAGGCTAGGAATAATCATTCCAAGGTTGATATCAAGGGAACAACACGACTTTATCAAAATACAGAGCATACAGAGGGAGGTGGGAATAGAAAGTGAACCGGTCAATGATATTAACACTAGGTCTGTTGGATCAAATGTGATTTTCTAGGTGGATAAGGACAAAGCTTATGACAAGATGGAGTGGAGCTTCATCATCAGGGTAATGAGAAGATTCAGTTTACAAGAGTGGTTATGTGACATTTGTTTCAGGTGCTTCTGTTCACCATGGTTGTTCATTTCATTGATGAGTAGGTGCTTCAGTTTCTTCAAATTAGTTCGTGGGGTTCATCAAGGAGATCCCTTATCTCCATCACTTTTCATTTTGTCCTAGTAATCTCTATCCATGAACCTTAACCAAAGTGCGGAGGCTATAAGGTTAGCACCTATCAGGAGCAGGTGCGACTTTGAACTAGTTTCACATATCATGTTCGCAGATGACATTCTGATTTTTATCAATGGAAGTCATAGATCACTTAACAACCTAATAGAAATTCTGTTCGCCTACGATCACCTAAGTGGTCATGATATCAATAAGGGGAAGAGTCGAGTTTTCATTTCCAGCAGATGTTCGGAAAGACGTAGCAGGGGCATTCAGGAAATTATGGGCTTTCATTAGAATCATATGCCAATAATCTATCTAGGATTACCTATTTCTCATGGGGGCATCAGGAATAACCACTTTAAATACATTACCAACCGAATTCTTGGGAGAATCTTCAACTGGAAAAACAACCTTCTGTCTTTTGGTGTAAGGGTGACTCTCATCAACAGTGTGTTATCTTCGATACCAATTCATGTTTTCTCATTGATTAGGCCCCCCAAAGGGACTGTTGATCATATAAAGAAAATACTATCAACCTTAATGTGGGAATCCATACAAGATAGCCACTGTCACTGGGCATCATGGGATCATCTGGCCAAGACAATCGAGGAAGGGGGATTGGGTCTCCATGATATTTGGGAAACCATCCAAGGCCTACAAGGTAGGTTGGCATGAGATATTATCATGGGGAATCTTTGTGGGTGTCATTATTCAATTGATGTTATTATGATCATCAGGAAACGGAGAGGGGGAGAGGTCCCCGGCATTCTAGGCTTGCCCGAAGCATGTTCTCACATCTTGAGACTCTCAAAGGGTCGATTCAATGGATCGTTGGGAAAGGGGAGATCCACTTATGGAAGGAAAACTAGTCGGGTGGAATGCTAGACTTTCATGGTGGCCCCCACTCGGATATCTTGTTTAAGGAGGCTAATGAAATCCCCAGTTTCACAAATTCTAACCTTACTCTTGATCAGGAGAAGGCTTTTGAGAATCTAATCATGGAAGACGTTCCAGATACCTCTTGTTTCACCAGGTCATCTTTGGGAAGATTTTCCATCAGAGACTACAAGTGGATGCTTCATGAGGAGGGCCACCATGATAGTTGGGCTACCATAATTTGGTGTAAGGATATTCCTATGAAGATGAACTTCCTCACATGGAGAATTAAGAACAATTCTCTACCTACGGATGAAAACATTCAAAGGAAAGGGATACCTCTTGTCTCTCGTTGTTTCTACTGCAAGTACCCTAAGATGGAGTGAGTTGTTCATCCTTTTTTTTCAGAGCGAGTGGGAATAATTCTTATGGTCCTGGTTCTCTCCCCACCCTAGTCTGGCCAAGTATAAAATCACTCTAAGGGTCTCATGAAAGCATGGATCTAGGGTTCAGAGGGTATGGTGATGAAATGTAAGGTAAAAGACATTATACTTTCCTCTATTTTCTGGACACTCTAAGATGTGTGCAACAAGGCCCAGTGGGGATTCTGGGTCTCTTTTCTGTTCCTTAAAATGAGATTGAAATCACTGATTATGGAGATGGGTCCACTTCTGAAGGGTTGGAAATCATCAGAGAAAGTGTGCAGGTTGTTAAACCTCCCCTGCATGCCTAATGTGGCGAGGGGTCACTGGATCAGTTGGTCACCACCCCTCGGTGGCCTAAAGTTGAACATGGATGGATCCCTTTTATAAGGGTTTATGAGAGACAGAGGGGTCCTCCATGACTCATGTGTCTTGGTGCTATTGGGGTTTAGTGCCTTCTATGGCATGATCTCTTCCTTAGTTACGGAGGTTAAGGCACTCCTTTCCGGATTGACGTTATGTAGAAGTCACGATTTCAAGGTGTTGGAAATTGAATCCGATTATGAGGTCTTGGGGAAGTCCATACAGGGTCGTCAGGAAGTTTCATGGGATATGGTTTACCAAATCCGTAGATGAAGGAGGGAGATGTGCTTGGGGTAGAAACTTCATCATGTTTGGAGGGAGGAAAACTTTTCTACCAACGTGCTTGCTCAACAGGGTAAACCAGGGGAAGACATTAAGATTTATGATAGTCTGGGTTCCTTGCCTTTGATTTGTAGGGCCATTATTTAAGTGGATTCCTTGGATTTTACCACTTTTTATCCCCTTGAGATCCCATTTGTTCTACTTTTTGGGCACCAACAATAATAAAAAACAATTTTCAATGAAATCATGAAAACCAAGGAAATGAACACTTATGAACAATGAAATTGAATCATATAACTCATAAAAATACCATGAATGAACTTAATAAAATTATAATAAATCAAATACATTTTTAATAGTTTATAAATTAAATTATTAATGAATCTAATTTCATTATCTAGGACATTAAGTGAAAGTGAAGAATGTTTTTGAACATAAGGTAAGGGTTTCTTCCCGAATCTCTATTTTTCATTTGGGTTACATTCTATCTCTCATTACCCCAATTTAATTCTTCTTTACTTTTATATAATTCTTCTAAATTATTTTTATATGTTAAAAAATCATGTATCCAGATCATTTCATCTTTATTTTATGGGAATTACATGTTTTATAAGGTTTCCCTTTTCAATTCCTCCCGATAAGAAATCCTGGTTAAAGGGTGCTTTCTAATTTCTCACCGATTTTCAAGTACACTCCATAATATATTTTAAGACACATATATTTTTATAAAATAACTCTTTTTTTTTCAATAAAAAAACTTATCTTATTTTTGGTTTTATGTAAAAAATTAATCATTGTCCACTTTAAAGAGTCTTTTATATTTTCTCTTAAATCTTACTAAAGTGGATCAATTCTAAAGTTTATTAAAAAATATTTTTACATGTTATCATTTCAGTTGGAAATCATTTTTTCCTCAAACATAATTTCATTTTCCTTCCATTTTATTTTCTATGATATACATATACACAATCTGATTTTATGATAGATACAAATGATTTTTTCAAAATAACTCTTCTTTGCAAAGTAAAAAATGGTATTTCTCTCAAGAATTACTCAATGATTTTATTAGAGTACTTTCATCTATGATTATGATTGAAATATTTTAAAGTGGTATGGGACACTTTGATTTAAAGATATATTTTCATTCTAAATATGAGTAATGCATTGAACCTAGTAAGTGATGGGCGGGGCATGCTATAACACCTTGATGCATCGATAGGTCTCATGAGACAAAAAAGATATAGACTTGGCTGAGACATTTCTCATATATTTTTAGATATGGATTTTACTAAGGCCTTATAAATTTACTTTCATATGTCTTGTTTGAGGCCTCGATGGTATGTTTCAGATGTCTGGCATTATGCATTCCATCATTATGATATTATTTTTTGATAATTAATGTGATTATTTGAATAGTATAATATCTATGGTTAAGTTTCTTTATCATGTAATTATTTATGTCATTATTTAATAATTTTTTAGTCCTCCCATATTATGCTCGATACTATGATTTAATGGAATGTGTTTTTAGTTATTCACCATACCTTATTGTTTATGATATATTCTATTGTATTTCTTACCCTTACTGAGCATCTGAGAACACCCATTTATTATGTTTTATTTTCCCCCAAGTTGTGAAGATGTGTATTATGAATAAATTATAAGGATAATATATAAGTTTATGAATGTTTCCAATGGATTTTCTATATTATTTTTTCCCTTTATAGTTGTAATGTAAAACTTATATATGTATCTAGTTTTCTAAATCTACTAAACTATTTTGTCCTTTGGGATGAAAAACTTTTTTATAGTACCAGTATAATTAAGTAAGGCACTCACACTAGGATACTAGGGTCTGAGTCTTTACATTTGGTATCAGGGAAAGTTTAGTAGAAATATTGGAAACTAGATTTAGAAAACATAGATTAGGGAATATAACCCTAATATAGACTTTTCAGATAAGCATAGAATAACATCCTAGAATTTTGGTAAGGTAGAGATTATGTGGGTATTCCTAGAAATAAATCTATGTCTAAATACTACAACTGGAAGTGGTTCTGTCATATATGTACCTAAGGGTAATAATCATGACAAGGTGAATCAGTCTTGACTCGGCGTAACCTGGTAGACGACAATGGGCCTTACTGTACACCTAGTTTGATAATCATGGGGGATATGCTTAGGATAATTCACATTGTCTTCACAAACCATTACGAAGATTTTAAAATTAAATATGTCCATAAAGAAACCATGTTTATGATTATGAGATTATTTATGTATAAATTTTCAATTTATATTAAGTGTTTTTCTAGTTCAATATTATGAATTATGATTCATAATCTAATTTAGTGTATTATATTATTTAGAAATTGTGAATAGAAATAAGAATGTAAACCTCACCAATGCACATGATTTGAAGAGTAAGAATGATAAAATATTTTATGAGATTAAGACAATATTTTTCCGGGATTTAGTCTCCCAAATATTTGCATCATATGAGGAAATAATATCATGTTCTAAAAAGACATATAAATAATTATACAAGTCTTATGGATTCAATGGGAAGATAGAGAAGAAGAGGACAACTGGGAAAAAGATATAATAAGGGAAGAAGGAAAGGAAGTATTTTCCCACATGTGATAATTGTGGAAGAAAGCACCTTGGTGCCTACTTAAAAGGAAAATGAGTTTTCTATAATTTTGGTGAGAAATTTCATCATGATCATGATTGTAATGGAAAGAAAGAATATACAAGTGTTCAATGATGCAATTGTAGGGAGATGGGACACTATGAAAATGAGTGTCCGAATTATCAAGGAAACTTTCCCTAGAAAATTCCAAGGGAGCAGGCCCAATATTATACGCTCAAAAATGCTGAGTTTGGAGTTCCTAATGATGTGGTGGTGGGTAATTTAATCATATACTCAAATTTAACTAAATCTTTATTTGATTCTAGATCCTCTCATTCCTTAATATCTTCCCAATTTTCTTTAAAAATTAAATATTCCCAATTCACCTTAATAAGGCAGTTTTCAATAGATACTCCTAGTGGAAACCTTATTGCAACAAATATGTGTAGAGAAGTTCCTATTATGACATAAAAATGTACTATAATTTCTGATTTTATCATCACACATATGGTCGATTTTGATATAATCCTTGGTATGGACTGAATTTAAAAATATAATGCAAAAAATTATTACAAAGAGAAGGAAATTATTATTATTTTTTTGGTTGGGGCCGAAGCCTCATTTTATTATTTAAAGCAAAGACCTCTTTAGACTGGGTATAGGGAGACCCATTACATATCCCAAAGGCCCAAGGCCAAGTGGCCTGAATACTAGGCTTTAAAGCCCATTTTTTGGCCCAAAGGGCCCCTTGGTGAATAGTACCACTACAGTACCCGGGCTGCTACAGTTCTACTACAGTCCACCGCCGCTACAGTTCCTACTACAGTGCCTCTACTGCTACAGTGTCACCGCCGCTATAGTTCTGCCACTGCTACAGTACTACTATAGTGCCCTGCTATAATGCTGCTATGGTACCCGGAAATTAGTCTATATCCAGATTTGATCTTGGGTCTTTTGGATGAAAAGCAGGAGCATGTACCACTAGGGTACATGCTCATTGGTGAGAAGGAAATTATTATTTGTGATGAAGGTATGAAATTTCTCATCTTTAGAGGAGAGACTTCATCATCAGAGTCATATCTAGATCCACCTCCAATAGCTATTCTAAATGAAATTATTGGAGAGGAATATCATCTATGGATGAGGAAAGAAATATTAAAATTGAAGATTTACCTATTATGCAGGAATACATTAATGTATTCCTAGAGTATTTAACTGAACATATTCCAAAGTGATAAGTTGAGTCCTCTATGGATTTAATCACCGATACAAGGATAATATCAAAAAAATCCTTATAGAATGACCGCTATGGAATTAGTGGAGATGAAGAAAAAACTATAGGAATTGAGCAATAAGGAATTTATCTTCCTAGCGTTTCTCTATGGGGATCCCCTATTATCTTTTTTAAGAAGAAATATAGATCCATGAGGATGTGTATTCACTATAGAGAAGTCAATGTTATTATAATAAAGCATAAGTATCCTCAACCTCACATTAATGATTTATTTAATCAACTTCATGGAGCTAAATATTTTTCATAGATTGAACTTTGATCTGGATATCATCAATTGTGTGTGAGGAAAGAAGATATTCCAAATACAAAATTTCAAACTATATATAGAAATTATGAGTTTATAGTAATTCCATTTTGACTAACTAATTCCCCCTCTATTTTTATAGATATAATAAATAGAGTGTTCAAGGAATATATTAATTATTATTATTTTTGGTATTTATTGATGATATCTTGATATATTACAAAATATATGAGGACTATGATAACCACTTTCGGGTTATTCTAGAGATTGTGAGAAGAAAAGAGTTATATAGAAAGTTTATAAAGTGTGAATTATGGCTTCAAATAGTTTATTTTCTTGGCCATATTTTCTATATAGATAGAATATCAGTTTAAACTTTGATGATAAAGGTGTTCCAGGAATGACCTACACCAATGAACATAATTGAGGTATGTAGTTTCATTGGTTTAGTAGGTTACTATCAATGTTTCAGTCAGAATTTTTTCGGATTATCTAACTTTCTAACCAAGATTACTCATAAAGGGGTTAAGTTTATTTGGATAAAATAATATGAAAATGATTTGAATAATTGAAGAGGAAATTAGAGAATTATTTTATCTTGAATATACCATCAAGAAATAGTGGATTTGTGATTTATAGTGATGCATCAAAGAAAGGAATTGGCTATGTCCTTATGTAGAATGATATAGTTATTGTCTATGCATCAAGGTAGTTAAAAACTCATGAACATAACTATACAACTCATGATCTTAAGTTAGTATTTGTAATCTTATATATGAAGATATGAAGACACTATATCTATGGTGAAATATGTGAGATATATACAGATCAAAAGAGCTTGAAATATATATTATTAAAAAAATAACTCAACATGAGAAAAAGGTGATGGCTCGATCTACTCAAGGATTATGACTATTCAATAAACTATCACCTAGAGAATGAGAATAAGGTAGTAGATTCATAGAGCAGGAATGATCATGGGGTTCTAAAAAAATGTGGATTGAAAGGGATCACTTGTTCATGGATCTAGTGAAGATGGATATGGGAATTATCAAGAAAGGTGAAACATATCTACTTTTTAATTGGTTGCCCAAACTTCTTTATTGGAAAGGATTAAAATTTCTTAGTCTTAAGATGAAAATTTTCAAATGAAGATTAAATTTTTGAATGATGGGAAGTTGATAGACTTAGTGCATGAGGATAGAATTATAAAATTTGGGAATAGGCTTTGTGTTCCCTCTATACCTGAGCTAAAAATGGTGTTATTGGATAATTAACATAGCTCAAATTTCTCTATAAACCCTAGTAGCACTAATATTTATAGATATTTGATAGAAAATTTCTGGTGGGATAATATGAAGAATGAAATTGCTAATTATGTTTCAAGATTTTTAGTCTGTCAACAGGTGAAGGATAAAATACAACATTTCAAAGGATTCATGAAACCTATGCCTATTTCTACATGGAAATAGGATGATATTAATATAGATTTTATCACTATATTACCAAAAAAATCCAAGAAATAATGATGCAATATGGTTAATTGTCGATCGACTTACCAAATATACACATTTCCTTACTATAAGGGAGGATTTTTTTGGAGCCCCCTGCACGACACTATATTAATGAAGTTTTAAGACTTCATGGAGCACCTATTTCAATTTTGTTTGATCATGATCCACGATTTGCATCAAAATTCTGGAAAATTATTTAGAAATATTTGGATACTGAGCTTTATTTGAGTACTACTTATCACCCTCAAACTGATGGGTAGTCAGAAAGGAAAATCCAAACTTTAGAATACATGGTGAAATTATGATAACTTGACTTTGAAGGCATATGGGATCAGTATTTACCTTTGGTTAAGTTTTCCTACAACAATAGTTTCCATTCGAGTATTAAAATGGAACCATATAAAGCATTGTATGGAAAGAAATTTCGTTCACCAACTTGTTGGGATGAAGTTGGTAAAAGGAAGATTATAGGCCCAGAACTTGTGGAGGAAATAATGAAAAAGATAAAAACTATTCAAACACATATCAAAGTAGCAAAAAGTAGGAAAAAGAGATATACCGATAACCAGAGGAAATATTTGAAGTTTCAAGTGGGAGATCATGTCTTCTTGAAGGTATCTCCAGGGAAGGGTGTTATAAAATTTGGAAATAAAGGGAAACTGAGCCGAAGGTACATTGGACCTTTTGAAATTTTGGAGAGAATTGGAACTAAGAATTATCATTTGGAGATACTTCCTATCCTTTCTAATGTACACATTGTGTTCCACATCTCTTTGTTAAGGATTTACATGTCAGACCCAACACATGTCCTCGCTTATGAAGGAATAGTATTGGAAGATGATTTATCTTACTGTGAAGAGACTATCCAGATTCTAGACACTAAATAAAAGGTGTTGATTAATTAGATGATTCATTTGGTAAAGGTACTTTGAAAAAATCATAAAATTGAAGAGGTGATGTGGGAGCCTGATGAACTTATGATGAAGAACTACACAAATCTTTTTTAGATGTGACATTATGGAAATTTTGAGGATGAAATTTTTGTAGGAGGGAAGAACGTAACACCCAAATATCTTATGGTATGTATCTTTTAAAATTTAACATCTTGGATAGTTTATGCTTCATGCAACACCAAATTTAAAACCGTAATATAATTTTAAATATGACCATATGAATAGTAACACGACCATTATAAATAGCAATTTTGGGCCAGGGTGTGGGTCTCAGATGCGGTGGTTTGGGGGTGTCATCACATTCTGTGTCATCTACAAGCATTTTGGTAAATCTGGTCCTCTGGTGAGACTCTGAAGGTGGTGGTGGAATCTAGTTCAATGGCCCCCGATGGGGCTCCTTTCAGCAAGATCTGATGTTTGGGAGGCCTCTTTTTTTGGTTTGGTTTGTGGTTTTCAGCTCTAGTCATGTTTCTGGTTATCGATGTGCGGTGTTCATGGAGGCACGATGTGTCGATGCTGTTTGGGGCTGCGTCAAGCCAGCTCGGTGTAATGTCGGTCCTGAAGGAAGGTATGCCTTGATATTGATGGTTGTTCTTGTTTTCTTGGCGGTGCCTCCTGTGGTGGATCTATCCAGTTTCAGCGTTCTTTTGGTTTTTGACTTTGATGATGGATTTGGTACTTGTTCTCTTTGCGGTTAGTGATATTCGGCAACGTTTATGGGGATTGATTTTTGTTAGTCAAATTTTGTTTGGTTTTTCTTCCTTAATGTTTTCAGTGGAGCTGTTTTCATATCTGGTTGTTGGTTTTGTTCATCCTGGATTTGTGGCATGATTGTCCATAGGATGGCGATGGCGAGGAGGTCGGTTGATGAGGATGTTGTCTGTGTGGATAGACCAGTGGTTTCATTGAGAACGAAGATGGCAGTGGACAGTGAGGCGACCATCTAATGCGGTCAGATCTTTGCATGATGGATGGTGGATTTTTGGATCACACTGGGTATGTGTGTCATGGTTCGCGGCTCGAGATTGATAAGGGCGGTTGGTTTGAATTTTGAATTTTGAAATTTGAAATTTTAATTTTGAAGTTTGAATATTTAATTTGAAGGTGGAATGTTGCTCGGTGATGTTTTTGAATATTGTAATGGTTACCGGTAACCCATAAACCGGATTTTAGAAAATGAAAAAAATAGATTGAAAAAAAAGGAATAGCAATATGACCAATGGAATAAAAACTTCACCTTTAAAATTATAAATAAAACTTGGGTAACTTATAAATGAAAATATGGTATATTTATATCATGGAATAAGTGAATAAATGTTTTAATAATGATAAATTAATTGTTAGTATTTTTTAGAAACATAAATGTTTATTTACAACTTAATAATTAATATAATGATTTAAAAGAAAATTTATTTTCATAAAATATATTCATAAATTAATATTTTGTTTTATTATTATTCTAAGTTGATTTTATGAGACCTTAATTAATTTATTGAAACGTCATAAAAACAGTTATAATATTAAAATCAGTATTTTTTCAAGTAAATGATGATTTTAATTAAAAATTAAATTTGTCATATTTAAAAATTATCTTCATATAATAGAGTTCATTTTTTAATTATACACATTGAAAAATGGTTAGGGTGATTTTTTTGGGATTTTTCAAAAATACTTGATTTTTTTTGTGAATATTAAAATACTATAATTTATGGTATAAATAAATTATAAGCTAAATAAACTATTACATGATTCAATGATAATGTAATCACAATAATATAGAAATACCCTTCATTATTTAACATATTTAGTGATAATTCTCAAACTATTCATGGTCTTGAGCCAAAATAATAAACAAATGAATAAAATATTCAAAAAACACCCCTATCCTCCACTATAAATACCACCCTCACCACCCATTCTTCTCACACTTCCAAATACTTTAAGATTATATATATTCTACCTATTTATTCTCCCAAACCTATCCCCCATATTTTTTTCTTGATAGACTCAACAAAATACCATTTCCAAGTCCCTTAAGGAGGTTCTCAAGGAGGCGACACTTAAGAGGTAAACCCTTGTCTTTCTCTCTCCCTCTCCCTCTCTGTCTTTCAATTTATTTTCTTTTCTTATACTTCCCTCACCTCAACTATCTAATATGAAATGATAAATACAGTGTATATTATATACTATAATTTTATTATGTTAATGGTATATCAACTATCAATTATTTTCTCTTCCCCTTTTCATTCTAAAAATGAAAACATTGTTCATGAGGTGGCGATTTACCACCTTCATGGATGAAAAGTTTTCATTTTTCAATTCCACCTTCAGGCATGGTCATAAAACCATTTTTATGGTTAAAAAAGAAATTAATATATGTAACAAAATTTATTTAATTTTCTTGAACCAGTATACACACACATGATATTAATTAATAAAACAAAACTAGTTCATGATGATAAAAAATGCCAAAAAAATTAAATGGTTATCATTAACGCTTTATCTAATGAATCATCCTTATATCTGAAAAAATGATATATAATACCAATAAATATTTAATAATTTAATTAATAACATATAATTTCAATTCTGAATAACTATTCCCATTTCACATGATCTCTCTTACATGTATACAAGTAAACCAATCATGAAAACCAAGGAAACGAACACTTCCGAATAATGAAATTGAATCTTATAACTCATAAAAATACCATGAATAAACTTCATAAAATTATAATAAATAAAATACATGTCTAATAGGTTCTAAATTATATTGTTAATTAATATAATTTCATTATCTAAGATATTAAGTGCAAGTGCAGAACACTTTCGTACATAAGGTAAGGATTTCTTCCCGAACTTATTTTTTTCATTCGGGTTATGATTTCTTTCTCATTTCCCCAATTAAAATATTATTTATTTTTATATAATTATTCTAAATTCTATGTATATGTTCCAAAATAATTTATCTAGATTATTTCATCTTTATTTTATGGTAATTACATGTTTTATAAGGTTTACCTTTTCAATTCCTCCCGATAAGTAAGCCCATTTAAAGGTTACTTCCCAATTTCTCACCCATTTTAAAGTACACTCCATAATATTTTATAAGATACAAATATTTTCCTAAAATCACTGTTTTTATCATGAAAAAAAATATTATCTCTTTTTTTATGTAAACAATTAATCCTCATATGCTTTAAAGCAACTTTTATATTTTCTCTTAAATGTCACTGAAGTGGCTGAATTCTAAAGTTTCTCAAAAACTCTTTCAACATGTCATTACTTCAGTTGGAAATAATTTGTTCCTAAAACATAGTTTTATTATAATTACCTTTTATTTTATGGGATACACATAATAAAATTTTATTTTATGAAAAATACAAATGATTTTTCTGAAGGAACTCATCTTTACAAAGTAAAAAAGGGTATTTCTCTCAAGAATTCCTCAATGAATTTATTAGAGTAATTTCAACTATGACTGTGATTGAAATATTTCAAAGTGGTATGTGAAAATTTTATTTAAAGATATATTTCTATTTTACATGTGAGGAATGAATTAGAATTTGTAAGTGAGGGACGTGGCCCACTATAGCCCCTCGATGCATCAGTAGATCTCATGAGACAAAATAGATATGGACTTGGCTGATGTAAAGACGCAGATTTTCCATGTAATTTTTTTATTATATGGAATTTTACGAGTTTGTAAAAATTTACGAAGCATGAATACGAGGTCCAGTGCACCTAGAATTAATTTATGAACTTTTTTTAAGGTATTTTTAGTAAACGCATAACCAGCTTTCTCTAACTTTTGAACCGATGCTCGGATTAAAAATCTGAGGGCACCGTTGAATACGCAGTGCCGAGATTTGCTTAATGGATACTTTATTTTGACTTAAGTAGGTCCCGAGAAGAATTTAAGTTTTGTGACTTTTAAAAGAAATGAAATAAAATAATTTTATTATTTTATTTTCTTTCTTTTCTACCAACGAACAAGCAGAGTGTGGGACCCACGGTGAGTCGGGCCAATGAAAGGCTTGACTTTCCAAATCCTAAGTAACAACGTCATTGGGGAATTTGGAAGGTTTTTAATTTATGATCCCCCATTAATTCCCCACAACGTTACTTACCGTCCCCCTCTCCTATAAATATAGATCTTGGAGAGGGGTATCGAACAAGATTTGCCAAGAAACAAAGTGCTGAAGAAGCGTCGCAATGTTGGACCCTTAGAAGATGGAGTCGACCTAGCGGGAGGTGACAGATGACAATGAACCATGAACCGAAGGGCGACATGTGAGTGGAATTGTTGGGAACCGGTTGTAGGAATAAATATCACCAACCACCCTTCAAGTGTGGGCGCTTCTCCGACAATTCGAGGTTGGGGTTATTTCGTTTGTGTATTTTTGTGATTCCCACTTCCCCGTTCTTGAAATTATATGAAGAACACGGGTCGACTGACTAATGCATTGACCTTCGATTCATTCGTCTTTGTGGGGGGTTGTTGTAGTGAATATTTTGGGGTTTATATTATTGTTTAATTCAATTGTTATTAAACCCTCAACCCCATCGTGTTACGAGCTAACGTAGATGGCGTGGGCCTAACGAACCTGGCCCGAACCCTCTGCTATATTTGTTACATACTTATGCCTCCATGTAAGACTGAAAACATGAAGACACTGATAGACTACATAGTGGATAGTGCATTGACGCACATCGCAAGAGGAGGCTATGGCGTAAAGCCGTGGCGGTCATCGGAGTGGCTGACACCGGCCAGCCGTGGAGGAGGCGCGGCGTGCCATCGTGCGCTACTAATGAACAAGGAGGGTCATGGCTCGTCAGCCGTAGCGATCGAAGGAGAGGCCGGATGGCACACCGGTCGACCATGATGGAGACAGAAGATAGGAGGTGGGGCGTGCCCCCGGCGACGTGGCCACGTGGCAGCAAGGCCACAACCTACGACAATCGAAGAAGGAGTAGGCGGTCGTCGATCCGACAGGCGGCTGGGGGATGGGGCGCGGGCCAGCGGCGCGCCCTGCGGCCAGGCCACGACCTGTTGGCCGTGGCGCGGAGGACCCGCGACACCACGTGGCACCGATTTGGGTCAACCCCCATAGGTTGACCCACTGAAGTGGCTCCGTGCCACGTTATCCCTACTCGGACCCACCGACCCGCCGCCCAGCGGGCCGACCTGTGGAACAGCTGGCCGACCTGCGGCCTAACTCGCGACCCAGCAGGGTCGGGCCGGGACCAGCATTCCGGGTTGACCCATTTCATGCCGGACCCGAGCTGGGCCAGGTTGACCCAGATCGATCCCGGTCTGCCCATGCCAAACTGGGTCGGGTTGGTCTGACCGAGCTGGATCGGACCAAGACCCAGTACCGTCTCGTTACACAAAACAGGCCCTAACTTCTAAACTGGACATACATTTGAGAAAAAATCTATGTTTTAGGGATAATTAGGACAAGGAGGTAATTTATGAGACACTCCACCTGATTTTTAAAGAAAATTCGGGCATGGCCGGGTTGAATCAAATACGAATCCAACCGGGTCCTCGGCACTAAAATGCTTGTATCTCGCAAACCGTGCATTTGATTTATGAGCCGTTTGCGGCTTTGGAACTCTATTGAGGAGACAAATATTTTTTCATACTTTTTTGTTACTTCCATTTATATAAAGATGCAGTGAGTGGCTTGAGGTGCGGTTCACCCAAGCAGACTATGTATGGAACCCTGCGGTTGGCTGAGACCTGAAGACTGCTTGATGATTGGCCCAAGTGGGAAGCGTCTCTGTGTGACCTAGCAGGCCCATAGTGGGGAGCGACTCTATGTGACCTAGAAGACCCATGATACTCTATAGGAGGAGTACCTCAGTTCGGCCAAGGTGGGAAGCGACTTTGTGTGACCCAGCATGCCCACAGTGGGAAGCGATGCTGTGTGACTCAGCATGCCCACGGTACCTATCAGGGATGGGTACCAAAACAATTCAAGGTTAGTGGGAAGAAGCTCTATGTGACCCAGTAGTCCCACTATACTTGATAGAGGATTATTTCTCCAGCAGCCGAGGATTTCGATGATGTGATAACACTTCTGTTTTTGACCTAAAGTGATACCTGGTGTGAGATGACTTGTGCTGTGTACTTTAACTTCATACTTTGTGGGTTTTTCTCTTTGGAACTATAGGAGAACTATGAGGGTATCAGGGTCCCTACTAATTATCATTATACTCACCCCTACATGGGATTCACTCTCACCTTGTTGTGTTTGGTGCATACAACGTACAACATTGATTGAGGTTGAGGGAGTTAGGATCGGGCGATGCTTAGAGATGGACCTTTTTGGCATGACGTGACACAAGGAATATAGATCGTGAGCTGTACCTACCCCTCAGGTAGGATCCATGGTGGATGATCTAGGAGTTTCCTTTTAATTTTCATCTGTTTTTTAATTTTTTAGTTTTACTTGTACTTTTTCAAGTTTGGCTTGTATTCCAGCCCCTTTTACTTTCATCACTCTTTACTTCAATAGTTTACTTCACAATTGCTTTTTTTTGCGTTCTAGTATGTGTGGTTTCCTCCTGTTGCATTTTACAATATGAGTTTTTACAGGTTTAAAGGAAATGTCTTACCATTTTTGGGATATTCCTTTCTGGTGCTAGTCACTAGCCCCTCGCCTATGGAAGGCGGGCTTGGGGTAGTCACGACATGGGACCCGAGGGATGGGTCGAGAAAAAGTGGTATCAGAGGTGGTCAGTTCTACCTCAGAGACTGGGAGTCTATGTTTTTTTTAAAGCAATAGTGTTGAGTTTTGCGAGTCTGAACTTCAGGTTTGGGGAGTCCAGGGTTGGTGCAGCGGCCGACGTATCCATACACTAGAACCTTGAGTCCTGCTTTTCAGCTCAATGAGAGAAAATACTGGTTGCGTTTTCATTTTTTAATTTCAAATAAAAGTCACCTCACCATGTATAATGTTCTAACTGTGGCATGTCTTGATTCATATTAGGATGGCTCCATGAAGATGACTAGTTAGGATCTAGATGCGTGAGGAAAACCTTCTCAGCGATGAGGCATCTGTCCAAGGACCAGTGTTTGAGATGGCCCCACCAGGTGGTGCCCCAATGCTACCACCACCCGATGATCATCCCCTGCTACCATTGGTACCGATAGATGACGTTCATAGGCTCAGTTCCCTACATGAGTTCCATAGGCAGATACCTCCTAGGTTTAGGGGTGAGACAGACCCTCGAGTCGTTGAGGACTGGCTAGAGGCCATGACGTAGGTCTTCCTCTTAGTGAGGACACCACCCGACTAGATGGTAATCTTGGAGGCAAGCCTTCTATAGGTATCAATTGGGAGATGGTGGAGCTTGACCATCCAAGTTCACAATGAGGTAACCCTCACTTGGGTTGACTTCTAGGGGATTTTTTGGGAGGAGTTTTTCCCAATGATGTTGCACTCTGTGCGTATTCAAGAGCCGCTTCACCTTTAGCACGGTAGAATGATAGTGGCCGAGTACTCATCAAGGTTCACAAATATTTTTCTCTATTGTATGGATATGGTGTGAGACCCTTTATTTAGGGCTTGGTCCTTCGATCAGGGGATTAAGAGGGAGATTAGGGATTCAGTGGTGACCCTCAGCATCCCCACCCAGGCTAGAGTGAAGGAGTGGGCTCTTCTTGCGGAGTGCTTCCTAGCAGAGTAGGCACCAACAGTTGGAGCCACTAGAAGACCCCAGGCAGTAGAGTCTTTGGTAGGCATCAAGAATTAGGTGCTTGGGCCCAAGTGGACTAGGTCTTTCATAGGCTGACCCCATGACTCCGGGTCGACAGTACGAGGCTCCCAGTCTAGAGGGAGTCAGTAGGGATCCAGACAGTGCTTTACATGTAGTGGATAGGGCCACATGGCTTGTGAATGCCCGAACCGTCGTACGAATGACCAACAGATGGTCGAGGGACCGCCAAGGCAGAGGTAGAGGTTCGAGTGAAGAGGTTTGTAGGGTAGCGAACATGGAAGGGGAGCTGGTCATGCAACATGCAGTGGGCGGTGATTCAAGGTGCTATCGCCACCACCTCCAGGAGGTCCACCCTAACCATAGGAAGCAGGTGGACATGGGTGAGATCAGCTCTAGCAAGTTGAGGACTATGATCATGGTGCTCCGGAGATGATTAGAGGTACGATATATGCCTACTCCACTCTAGTTGTAGTTATTATAGACACAGGTTCTAGTCACTCTTTTATTTCCATGACCCTCGTTTGGAGATCGGAGATTCTGACGGAGCTATTGTCTTGATCCTTATGGCTAGAGACTCCTACAGAAGCGGATTTGACGATTATACACTGGTGCCAGCAGTTTCAGCTGACTCTAGGAGGTGATAGCTTCGACTGGGATCTCCTAATAACGGTGTCGAGGCCTTATGACATCATCTTGGGTATGGACTGGCTATCCAAATTCCATGCTAAGATCGACTGTATTAGGTGCAAAGTGTGGTGCATCCACACAGATGGGACCGGGTTTTCCTTCACCAGCGAGAAGGGAACCCTTGCAGCATAGTACGAACTTACCCAGAGAAGGGTGAAACCAATCACTAATCAGTTGGCTAGCCTTACCCTCAGGGCAGTTGATATTGAGAGTTCGAGCTATCCTGTAGTGGTGGACCAGTATGTCGATGTCTTCCCTGATGATGCCCCAGGACTACCTCCACGTAGAGAGGTAGGCTTTTCCATAGACCTGTTCCCTGGGATGAAACCTATATCTACACCAGCATATCAGATGGCTCCCACTAATCTTTGTGAGTTATGGGTAAAATTGGAGGACTTATAGAGAAAGGGGTTCATAAGAACCATTGTTTCTCCATGGACAACCCTAATTTTGTTCGTGAAGAAGGTAGATGGGAGTTTGAGACTCTATGTGGATTATCAGCACCTGAACTAGGTGACCGTGAAGAACAAGTATCCACTTCCTATAATTGATGATCTTTTTGATCAGTTGAAGGGAGCTTATTAGTTTTCAAAGATATACCTCAGATCAGGCTATCATCAGCTCAGGGTACGAGATGAGGATGTGTAGAGGATGACCTTCAGATGTCGGTATGGCCACTATGAGTTCTTGGTTATGCCATTCAGTGTGACCAATTCCCATGTAGTGTTCATGGGACTAATGAATAGGATCTTCTAGCCATACCTTGATCGCTTTTTAGTAGTATTCATTGACGACATCCTGATATACTCAACGACGGAAGAGGAGCATGCCTATCATCTGCAGATAGTTCTGAATACACTCCGAGAGCACCAACTTTATGGTAATCTCTCGAAGTGACAGTTATGGATATGAGAGGTCAACTTTTTGGGACACATTATCTCTAAGGCTGGAGTTACGGTGGATCCAACGAAGATATAGGTTGTGCTTTCTTGGGATCCACCCAGGAGTGTGATCGAGGTGCGAAGTTTCCTGGGGTTGGCCGGATACTACCGGAGATTTGTGACTGACTTTTCCAGAGTTTTGAAACCCTTTTAAGCTTTTACAAAGAAGGGGAAGGCCTTCATATGGACAAAGAGATGCCAACAGAGTTTCTAGGAGCTTAGACAAAGACTGACGAGTGCTCCCATATTGAGGCTACCAGAAGAGGGCGTGGGGTATGTAGTCTACTATGACACATCAGTGACCAGACTTGGGTGTGTCCTGATGCAGAATCATGCAGTGATCACCTATGGCTCATGACAGCTGAGACAACATGAGAAAAACTACGCTACCCATGAGTGGGAGTTAGCATCAGTGGTCTTCTCCCTAAAGATATGGAATCATTACTTGATGGTCGAACATTTTATGGTCTTCTTTGATCACAAGAGTCTTAGTTATATCTTCTCCCAGAAGGACCTGAACCTGAGATAGTGGCGATGGATAGAGTTCCTCTAGGACTATGACTTTTAAATAGTATATACTCCTGGGAAGGGGAATGTGGTAGCAGATGTACTAAGTAGGAGGTCTGGCCTGCACTTGCTGAGTGAGGCGACAGAACAAATTACCACATTGTAGATATCCTTTATGGATAGAGATGGTGCAGCTTACCTCCAATCTATGACTGTCACTCCCCCAATTCTTCAGCGAGTCAGGGAGGCTCAGCTTGGGGACATTAACTATGAGTCTAGACATGCTCATATATCCTCAGGACAAGCACGTGATGGATTTTATGAAGGTGGGTAGCATGTCATTTTCTTCTGGGGACGTACCATGGTACCAATGGCACTACGGGAAGAGGTGTTGAGGTAATTCCATACGTCCCCTCTAGCAGAACATCCTAGTGTGGAGAAGATATACCAAACCTCTGACGTCAGCACTGGTGTCCAGAGATGAATAAGGCTACAGCGGAGTTTGTTTCATGATGCCTCACTTTTCAGCAAGTGAAGGCTGAGCATCAGGTTCCAGAAGGCTTAGCACAACCACTAAAGGTTCCAAAGTGGAAGTGGTATGGGATCTCTATGGACTCTGTGACAGGGCTTCCACGTACGTCAAGGGGATATGATTCCTTCTGGGTGATCGTTGAACGAATCACCAAGTCAGCCCACTTACTACCTATCAGAGAGCAGGGATCAGTAGAGAGCCCGTGACACCTCTACATATAGAAGATTGTGAGACTCCATGGGGTTACATAAACGATTATCTCAGATTGTGACACACGTTTCACATCACAGTTGTGGAAGGGATTGTAGGGGGTGTTCAGGACTTAGCTACATTTGAGCATCGCCTTTCATCCTTAGATGGATAGTCAGATAGAGCGGACCATATAGACCCTGAAGGACATGCTTCATGCATGCGTCCTAGATTTTGGCCGTAGTTGTGAGGATCACTTTCCCTTGGTGGATTTTTCTTATAACAAGAGTTACCACTCCACCATCGGTATGACACCATTTGAGGCCTTGTACGGTCGACCTTGCAGATCACTTCTATGCTGGATAGACCCAGGGGAGTCAACACTTATGGGCCTAGTGTTGGTACGAGCTAGCACTGAGAAGAAGCATATCATCCAGGAGTGGATTAAGACTGCGCATAGCAGAAAAAAGTCTTATGCTGATAGGAGGAAGAGACCTTTGGAGTTCCAAGAGGGGGACCATGTATTCTTGCGAGTCTCTCCTTGGCGGGGACTACGAATATTTGGCCGAGGAAGTAAGTTATCACCGATGCTTATTGGAATGTTTCTGATACTTTAGAGGATAGGTGAGGTGGCATATCTTCTGGAACTTCCACCATAGTTGGAGAGGTTGCACGACATCTTCCACATATCCCAGCTGAGGGGATATGTGCATGACCCATCTCATGTCATCGACTATGGAGAGATAGACTTGGATGATGAGGATACGTTTACAGAGGTTCTAGTATAGATTGAGGATCGACAAGAGTGAGTCCTTCATGGGCGATTGATACCTATGGTATGCATTCGCTGGCAGCACGAGAACCTCCAGGAGATCACTTGGGAGCGGGAGGCTCAGATTCATGCTCAGTACCCCAATTTTTTTTCTTTGTCTATGTTGTGGCTTTCGAGGATGAAATGCCCTAAGATGAAGATAATATAAAGACCCATATTTTCCATGTAATTTCTTTTATTATATGTAATTTTACGAGTCCGAAAAAATTTACGGCGCGTGAATCCGAGGTCCGATGTGCCTAGAATTAATTTCTAAACTTTTTTTAAGGTACGTTTAGTAAATGCGTAATTGGATTTTTCTAACTTTTGAACCAATGCTAGGATTAAAAACATGAGGGAACCGTTGAATCCACAACACCAGGATTCACTTAAGGGAGACTTTAATTTGACCGCAATAGGTCCTGAGAAGATGTTAAGTTTTGTGACTTTTAAAAGAAATGAAATAAAATAATTTTATTATTTTATTTTCTTTCTTTTCCACCAAAGGACAAGCGGAGTCTGGGACCCATGGTGAGTCAGGCCAATGAATGGCTTGAATTGCCAAATCCTAAGTAACGACATCATTGGGGAATTAGAAAGGTTCCTAATTTTTGATCCCCCATTAATTCCCCACGTCGTTACTTACCCTCCCCCTCTCTTATAAATATAGAGCTTGGGGAGGGGTATCGGAAAAGCTTTACCAAGCAACAAAGTGCTGATGGAGCGCCGCGATGCCAGACACTTAGAAGACGGAGCTGAACCAGTGGGAGGTGACTGACGACAATGAACCACAAACCGAAGGGCGACGTGTGAGTGGCGTCGTTGGGAACCGGTTGTGGGAACGAAGAACACCAACCCACCTTCAATCGTGGGCGCTTCTCCAACAATTAGAGGTATGGGTTATTTCGTTTGTTCATTTTTTTGATTCCCTCTTCCCCATTCGTGAAATTATACAAAGAACGCGGGTCAACTAACTAACGGGTTGACTCGTGATTCATTCGTCTTTGTGGGAGGTTATTGTGGGGAATATTGTGGGGTTTATCTTGTTGTTTAATTCAATTGTTATTAAAACCTCAACCCCCTCATCTTATGAGCTAACACGAATGGCATGGGCCTAACGAACCCGACCGAAACCCTCTACTATATTTGTTACATCCTTGTGCCTCCATAGAATATGGAAAGTGCACCGACACTGACCGACTACGTGGTGGACAACGCGTCAATGCACGCTGCAAGAGGTGGTCGCGGCACAAAGCCATGGAGGTCATCGGAGCAGCCGACATTGGCCGACTGCGGAGGAGATGCGGCGTGTCGTCGTGCCCTGCTGATGAACAAGGAGGGATACGACTCATCATTCATGGAAACCGGAGGAGAGGTCGGCTGACACGTTGTCTGGTCGCAACGGAGCTTGCAGAGCGGAGGTGGGGCACACCCCCGGCGGCGTGCCCACCTGGCAACAAGGTCGCGGCCTATGACGGCCGCGATAGGAGCAGGGGGCCACCAGTCTGGCTGACAGCCGGGGGACGGGGTGCGCGCCAACGGCACACCTGACAACAAGGCCACGACCCACCAGCTGTGACACAGAGTACTCACGACGCCATGTGGCACCACATTGGGTCAACCGTCGCGGGTTGATCCACTGACATGGCTCCGCGCCACGTTAGCCCTACCCAGACGCACCATTTTCGGGTGTCTCTAGTGGCCCGTACCGCCAAGTGGGTGGCACCACCGAGTCGGTCCAGCGGACCAACCCGACGCCTAGGGGGCTGATCCACAGACCAGCGGGCCGACCCATGGCCCAGCGGCCTGACCCGCGGCCCAGCTGGGCTGGGCCAGGCCCAACGGGCCAGGTTGACCCAGATCGGGTTGGACCCGAGCCAGTCCGAGTCGACTTAGGTCGATCTGGGTCGGCCCATGCCGAACTGGGTTGGGCGGTTTGACTGAGGCAGACCAGACCCAGACCCAGTACCGCCTTATTACACAAAATGGGCCCTAACTTCTAAACTAAACATCCGTTTGACGAACCGTCTTCGTTGTCGGGATCCTGAGGACAAGGAGATTATTTTTTAGACACTCTACACAAGTTTTGGAGAAAGTTGTGTCATGACTAGGTTGGATTGAATACAAATTCAACAGGTTCCTCAGCACTAAAACACCTGTATCTCACAAACCGTGCATCTGATTGACGAGACGTTTGCGGCTTTGGGACTCTCTTGAGGAGATGAATATTTTGGCATACTTTGTGGTGAATTCCATGGATATCAAGATGCATCGAGTGGCTTGGGGAGCGGTTCTACCAAGCAGACTACGTATGGAACCCTACGGTTGGCTGAGACCTGAAGACTGCTTGACGATTGGCCCAGTGGGAAGTAGCTCTATGTGACCCAGCAGGCCCACAGTGGGGAGAGACTCTGTATGACCCATCAGACCTACAGTACTCGACAGGGGGAGTACCTCAGTTTGGCCAAGGTGGGAAGCGGCTCTGTGTGACCCTGCATGCCCACGGTGGGAAGCAGCTCTGTGTAACTCAGCATGCCCATGGTACCCATCAGGGATGGGTACCACAATAGTTCATGGTTAGTGGGAAGAGGCTCTGTGTGACCCATAAGGCCCACTATACTCGATAGTGGAGGA
Source organism: Viscum album (assembly GCA_963277665.1). Classification (NCBI taxonomy): domain Eukaryota; kingdom Viridiplantae; phylum Streptophyta; class Magnoliopsida; order Santalales; family Viscaceae; genus Viscum; species Viscum album. Next base: position 1,471,425,563 of record OY728132.1, on the reverse strand, counting down.
GTTCTCCAGTAGCCTAGGAGTTTGATGTTGTAATAACCCTTCTATTTTTGACCTAAAGTGATACCTGGTGTGAGATGACTTGTGTTGTGTACTTTCACTTCATGCTTTGTGGTTTTTTTGTGGAACTCTAGGATACCTACGGGGGTCTCGGGGTCCCTACTGAGTATCATTATACTCACCCCTACATGGTCTTCTCCCGCACCTTGTTGTGTCTGGTGAAAACAATGTCCAACATTGATTGGGGCTGAGGGATCTAAGACTGGGCGATTCTTGGAGATAGACCTTTTTGGTGTGACGTGACGCAGGGACTATATATTGTGAGCTATACCTATCCCTCAGGTAGTATCTGTGGTGGACGATTGAGGCGCTACCTTTCAATTTTTAGTTGTTTCGTACTTTTTCAGTTGTACTTGTACTTTTTCGAGTTGGGCTTGTATTCTGGCCCCCTTTACTTTTAGTACTATTTACTTTAGCAGTTTAATTCATAGTTTCTTTTGTTGCATTCTAGTCTGTGTGGTTGTCTCCTGTTGCATTTTACTCTGTGAGTTTTTGCAAGCTTTGGGTAGTCATGGAACGGGACCTGGGGGACGGGTCGTGATAGCTGAGGCCTTTCCCATTTATTTTCATATATGGATTTGTTTGAGGCCTTAACAATTTATTTTAAAATTTCTTGGATGAGGCCTTGATGGTATGATTTAGATGTCCAACATTATTCATTCCATAATTATAATATTAGTAATTGATAATTCATGTGATTATTTGACTATTATAATATCCATGGTTAAATTTCTTTCTCATATAATTTTTATAGAATTATTTAATTAGTTTTCAATCCTTCTATATTATTCTCAAGACTATGATTTAACGATATGAATTTTTATTTATTCACCATGCCTTATTGTTTATGATATCTTCCACTTTATTTCTTACCCTTACTGAGAATCTGATCTCAACCATTTCTTATATTTTATTTTTTCCTAGGATATGTAGATGTGTATTATGAATAACTTGTAAGGATAATCTATAAGTTTATGGATGTTTCCAATGGAGTTTCTATGTTCATATTTTCCTTTAAATTTATAACCTAAAACTTATGTATATATATGGTTTTCAAAATATAATAAAATTTTTAGTCATTTGGGATATGAATGCTTGTTCATATTACCAATGTAATTAAGTAAGATACCGACTCCGGACTACTGGGGTCAAGGTCTTTACATGTATGTACTCTGACTTAGTGCAATAAACCTCTTGATTACATTCTGAAGAATATTGATCCTAATGATATAGGATTCTTCAGATAAGTCCTTCATGTAGAAAAACTTGTTGAACTAGTCCTTAACTAACTATAAGGCCAGTTTCTCATTTCCAAAAATCAACATGTCTTCAACATATATTACCAGGAAAATGACCACACTCCCACTAAACCATAAATAGACACACAAATAATATTCATTCTTTATGAAACAAAACTCTCATATAGATTCATCAAAATGAATATTCCTTGACTTGGATGATTTATTTAATCCATAAATGGATTTCAAAAACTTGTATACAATTTTGGTATTACTTGGAGTCACAAAACCCTATGGTTGTGTCATATAGACATCTTCCTAAAGGTTCTCATTAAGAAATTTTTATTTTTACATCCAACTTATAAATCTCATATTCATGTAATTATACCATAACAATTAGAATTATGATGGATTTAAACATGTAAATTAGGGAAAATGTTTTTTCATATTCAATTCTTGTATTATATTTAAACCCTCTAGCCACTATCCTTGATTTACATATACTCACTTTACCATCCATGTCTAGGTTTCTCTTGAATAAACATTTTCACCCAATGGGATTTACATAAATTGGAAGATTGACCAAAACCTAGACTTGGTTCTGATATAAGGAATCTATCTCACAATTCATGGCTTCTTCAAATATTACAGCTTCTAAGATCTATACTGAATCCTTATAAGAAATAGGATAATCATTTTCTCACAATAATGAGTTACTATCATTAGTGACTAGAAAACCATGACGTGTTGGTTATCTAATATCTCAGGTTATCCTACATAGTACTTATGCCTTAGGAACATCTTCTTCCATTAGTATTGATAGAAGTTGTTTTTCATTCAAATATCATGTATATTTATCATAAACTTCATCAAAGTTGATCTTGATCCCACTATCCTTCTTTAGTATGTGATCCCTCTTAAGGAATATGGACTTTTGAACTACTATAACCATTTTGTGTGAGGTTTTATATAGGTAATAACCTTTTTTCTTTAGGGTAACCTATAAAGATACACTTCATGTCCCAAGGTTTCAATTTTTTACCTAAAGTTTCCTAAAAAAACACCTTCAACCCCGTCATGTAAGTTTGACAATAAAAACTTATTTCCATAAATCAACTCGTATGGTATGCCATTTTCACTTTAGTTGACACCTGGTTTAGTGTGTATACCACATTCTGTAATTTATATCCCCAAAAGGATAATGTAAGATTAGCATGAATCACTATCAAACTAATTAGATCTAAAAATGTGTAATTCCTCCTTTCACTTAAACCATTACATTACAATCTATAAAGAGGAGTGAGTTAGGATATAATCCCACACTCTTATCAAAGGTTGATGAAATATTATATTATATATTCTCCACCTCTATCTGATCGAAGCTTATTTATCTTATTTCCAATTTGATTCTCTACTTAGTTATTGAATTCCTTGAATTTATACAAGGATTCTAACTTGTACCTCATTAAGTATATGAATCCATATCTATATAAGTCATCAATAAAAGTAATGGTGTATGATAATTCAACTCAATATTTTATTAGAAATGGTCCACACACGTAAGTGTATACCCATTATAGAATCCCAGTATCCCACCTATACCACTAAAACGTGATTTTTTAATCTTTACTTGTAAATAATAGAGACATATATCAAGTGGTTTTAGATCAAAATTTTAACACCCTTAGTTTTTATGGACCTTTTTTTTCTAAATAAATAAATTTTTATTTGTGTCTTGAAATGCACTAAGTCAAACATTCCTGTCACATGAAAACAACTTGGTGTAAGTTACACAGAATCAAATAGGAATATGTTACATGGAACAAAATCATCATATTTTACACATAAAATTGACTCATATTATGTTACACACAACAACAAATTGACTTACGTTACACACAACATCGATGTTTCTACGAAACATCATTTTTTTGTTATAATTATTTAAATGAGATAATTATAACTTAGCCATTAAAATTAATAATATGAATAGTAATAACTAATTTTAAAATATTGTTTCTAATTGTTTTATATATATAAAACATATCAATAATAAAATTTATAATTTTGGGTAAAGTCCTTATATGTTTTTAAAAACTATTTTCTTGAATAAACTACTTTTAATATCCTTCTGTGAAAAATAATAAAATTTATTTTAGAAACATTTATAAATTTTATTTTATAAAATAAAATTAATTTTTAATTTTTAATTTATAAATTATCTTAGGGTGATTTTTTGGGATTTTTCTGAGAAACTTCATTTTTGGATGAATAGTGAAATGTACCAGATTTTAATTCAAAACTGCTTTTCATCTAATTTGTTTTTATGGTTAAATTTTATTTTAAATTTTTTTAAAAGTTTAATTAGATAATAGTTTTATCAATTAATCCAATGTGGATAATTTGAACCAATTTCATATTGAAATTGGATATGAAAACTTAGCAAACTATTGATCATTTTTACTTTAAAATCTGCTTTGTCGACCCAACTACAAGATTAATTTTAAATTAATTTATTCTACTTATGTGTTTGGAATTAAGAAAAATGGATTCCATATTTGGAATAATAATAATTTATTATGTATATTTAGGTCAAATTATCTTTTTACCAAAAATATTAGTGAATGTAATTAAAATTAATTACACCAATTAAGGTAAAATTCAGCTTAACTAAGGACTCGACCAGAAATTTAAGACCTAAAATGACCTAGAAAATTTTCCAACACCCATTGGAGGGAAATTTTTTTACCCTATAATCACTTGGATATACTATGGACCATTACTGGATCCACATTAAACATGAAAAATGTGGGTGGAATTCTCTCTTTAAACATTTATAAGAGTATAACTTCTCCTCCACTGTAAAAAGGGATCATTTTTCCCCAATTCCTCACACATCTAAATCCCCTTGGATCACAAAAAATATGCTCAAATAAGCTTCAAAATTCACTCCATTTATCTTATAATAATCTAATTTTGAAGAAATATACCCATGTAAGCCTTTTTGCACAAACCAAAAGGAGTTACCTGATAAAGAGGTAACGTCTTCTATCAAGTCCTTTATTTTATTTTCTTATCCACACCTCCACTATATTTATTCCATTATTGTATAAAAAAACCAGTTTCCTCAATATACTAGGATGATTTTTTTCTAATGTTTCAACCTAAACTTACACACACCTCCATCTAATGGGTAAGAAACATAATGTTTAGGTGTACGGTGAACTACCGCCTCACTAAACAATGATAGTTAAATTTTCCATACCGCCTATCATGGTGGATATTATGATGGAAAATATATATATATATATATATATATATATTATATATTATATTTATTATTTCGTTAAGCTTATTTATTCCTTTTACAACACATAACTTTTTTACTTTCCTTTTGGTGTTAATACGATAATTTCGTTTGAGGAAGTGTGGACTACCGCCCCCTCAAAGAGATGTGATTCATTCACACACTACATGGAATGTATTAAGGATGGGTTTAGTGAAATTATATGATACATATGATATAAAAAATTATAATTTAATAATATATATATATATATTAATATATATATATATACATATATCATTTACCTTCTTTCATTCAGTACGACAATAAAAATAGAAATAATATTCATTTGTATGTGCGACTTACCATCTTGATGAATAGTGTATTCAATTTCATAATTCTATATTATATAGATTGTTATAATACACATATACCATATATATATATGATATTTATATCATGGTTTACATTCTGGAATCATGATATAAGTATAAGGACAAAAAATATAACAAATTAAGACACATACAAAGAATAAAGAGAATATTACCCAAAGTGAAACCTTAACATAGGATGGTTAAAAAGAGGGTAATATAATGTCATAATCAAACCATATATGGTATTATAAATAATAATGCGGTCTTTTAAAATATTTATAATAAATTTATATTTATTATACAGGTGGTTTGAATGAGTACGATGAAAGTCAAGACATAAGGTGAGGGGATTTCATCTCACTTTTTATTTCCATGAGATACATGCTTTATTCACCACCCATTAATTTTTTTTGGTGTATATACTGAACATGAATGTATTATATACCTATTATAATTAAATTTATGGGTATTCAAATATCTATTTTATGATATTTCTTTCATGGGGTTTAAGTTTCAAAATATTCCAAATCGGTAAAATAGTTTTGTCGCAATTTTCATTCTTTGAGACTTATGTTTTGTTATGCACCTAAATTATTTTTGAGGTGTATATACTTCAATTTTACATGTTATATCATTAATATATTTATTTTCATGATATTTTAAGACTATTTTTTTTTCTTACATGGAGAGTATGATCCCAAGTTACCAAGTTATAAGAGTTTATTAAGACAATCTCATCATTTTTTTGAGATTGTTTATGTTTATGATTTATTTGATGAAATATTATGATCCCTCTCTCTAGAAAGATCACGAGTTTCCTTATAATCTATTTATTCAATGTATATCCATGTATTAGTACAATTTTCTACTCTTTGGTACTTAATATAACCTTTTTAAGTAAAATCTGACCATCTATCTCTTCGGTAGAAAATCTATTGTATTCAAAAACCATGTTTTTAAATTTTTTTTTAAAAAATGTCTTCAGAAGATATTTAAATCCCATTTTAAAGGAAAAATTGTTTTAAAAACAAATTATTATTTTCAAATCTTCCTTTATAATTTTTCAAAGTTATTTTCAAAGAAAAAAGTTTTCAAAACAAATTTATCTTTTAAAGTGGGGTTTTCAATGAAGAAAGGATATTTTACTCAAGAATTGTTTTTAAAATTTATTTAAAAATTATTTCCCATATAAGATAACATCCATTGGTGTTACTTATGTATTTATAGGTAAATCATTCAATGTTTCCATTAAAAATTATTTCTCGGAATGGATTATGTTTTTATGGCATAATGTTGATAAAACATGTTTCCATTTCATGAGCTCTATGCTTTTGAAACCCGCTTCTTTTCACGGGATATATTTATGATGAAATGATTATGAAACACATATTTTTTACAAAGGTTATAATATGATTACATGTTTATAATATCCATTTCATTTTATGGATTATGATATTATTATTTATGATCTTATGGAACATGTATGTATGATTTCATTATGAGATGAGTGGGACCTATATATCCCTCCAATGCATTGGGTAAAGATTTATATCTCATTATATAGACTTATATGGTATTAAGAATGACCCTTGACTACTAAGATGGCCTTGGGAGTGAACCATGACTACCAAGATGGTATGAGGAGTGAACTCACACTACCAATATGGCCATGGTAGTGAACCATGACTACTAAGATGGTATGGGGAGTGAACCTATACTACCAATATGGCCTTGGAAGTGATTCCTTAGTTAATATGGAAATTATATTATATGCTTACGTGTCTGCTACAATTCCATGTTTTATTCCTACGTTATGCTTTCATGGATTATGTTCTTTATTTCCTTATAATTCATGTCTAATGAATTGCCAATCTTTATGCCATGATTCTTTTTTATGATCTTCAATATGTAGGGTATGATATTATATTTTCTTGATCATGTTCTCATACCCTTATTCTCATGATTATGCTTACATGCCTCCCTTATTTAACCTTACTGAGCATCTGAGCTCACCCCTTTTTAGGTTTCCATTCCCCTAGGTTATGAAGACAGGTATTGTGTTTGATGTGTCTAATAAGGGTTATAGTCATGAAGAACCTAATGGGAGATAATGTAGCTCACTTATATACCTATGTTTATGTTTCCATGTTTCCAAAGGCACTAGACTAGTATGATCTTCATGCATCTATTTGTGTAATATTTTATGTATTTTTCAAATTCCATGTAATGTTAATATATGTCAAGACCAGGTCTCTATATTTGGTATCGGAGGAAAGGTTTAGTTAATATTTGAAATCTAGGATTATAAAACTTTAGTGGGAACTCTAAGAACACGTTTATGGATAAGTCTAAGGATAAGGAAAAGTATAGGAAAATATCATAGAATTTTGGTAAATGATAGAGTGAGTGGTTTCCTAGAAATACATCCATTTTAGGATACTGTAAGTGGATGTGGATCTGGAAAATATGTAACTTTGGGTAACAACTTTGATAATATGTTCTGGGCCTGACTCAAGGTAAACTGGTACACGACAACGAGCCTTTCTACACACCTAGTTTGACACTCCCATGGGATATACTTTGGAAATTCACAAACTATTCATGAACCACCATGAAGTATTTAGAAATAAGTTGGCTATGTATAACCTAGTATAAACCTAAGGTGTTACTGATTAAGGAAGGCTTCATAACTTAGACATCTTATTGGTAAATTTTTATGATTATGTAGTTCCTAATTATGATAACTTTTTCTTACTCTATGCTTTTGGATATAGTCAATGGATGGAACCTGAAGGAACCACATTAATGGTGATTGTGATGGAAAATGAAACAAGTTTCCTACTAAGAAACTGAATTCTATGGGTGTTGGAATGAAAAAACTCATTGTTATGATCACACAATTTTCTCAATCTATAAATCATGGTGGAATTCCAAATGATTAAAGGAGAGAATAACATTCTATTGAGTCTTTAATGAGTCAACATCCACCTTCTTTCAGAGGGTATTCTGATCCACTTATTGATGAATAATGTATCGGTACTATTGAAAAGATATTCTCTATTATCCAGTGTTCGAAACATGAGAAATTCATTCTAGATTTCTATCAGTTAGAAGGATAAAAACACCAGTGGTTAACTCTAATCAAGAATATGAGGCAACAAGATGATTTTTAATCCATTGATTGAGAATATTTCAAGAACTTATTTTTCAATAATTACTTTCCTTGGATTATTAATATCATTATAGATAAATAGTTCCTTGAGTTTAAGAAAATGGATGATGAATATTTTGGTTCCTATGAGGCTAATTTCATGAGACTTGTGAGGTATGCTTTGTGAATTATCATCCAACCCAAAAGTAAAGTTGATTGGTTCGTTAGTGTCTTAAAGCCAAGTCTTATAAGGGAGTTGTCCATAAGATACTTTAGTAGCTATGAAGAGATTGTGTGTTGTGCAATCATGGTTGAAATGGAGTTTGGAGTCACGTATCAATATCATGGTTTTGAAAAGAAGAGGAAGATGGAGTTTAAAGGAAAATATAAAAACTATGAAGAGAAAAAGATGAGATTACTTTTATTCTATAAGTGCAGGAAGAAGCATGGAGGAAATTTCCTTAAGGGGTCTAATAAATGTTTTAAGTGTGGAAGGTAAGGCCATTATACATTTTATTGCCAATGTAATGGGAAGAAGTTAGCGAATGTTGTGAATGGAGAAAAAGCAGCACAAAATGATCCTCCCATGATTCAATGTTACAAGTGTAAGGAGAATGGGAATTATGCTAACCACCACCCAAACCCAAGGGATGGTGATGATGATCGACGTCAGTAACCTCTTAAGAGGAGGGAAAAGTGTAAATCTCATGAAATTTATATTTCTGATGAGGGGTGAGATAACTATTTGATGAAAGGTACACTTACCATCCACTCTAGAACTTATAATGTCATATTTGATTCTAGATCTACCCACTTTTTCATATCTAAAGAATTTTATAAGGGTGTTAAGGTTCCAAAAAAAACTATTTGATGTGAAATTATTAGTATAAACCCCTATTGGTATGATGATTTCATCTCAATTCTATAATTCCTCTTCGGTTGGATTTTATGGGAATATGCTTCCTGCAAATCTTTTCATTCTTCTTTGGTTGATTTTGATGTCATCTTAGGCATAGATTTTCTTTCTCTTAATAAATCCCACATCAATTGTAGAGGAAGGGAAGTTAATTTTGATATTAAAAACCCTTCTATGATTATCCATCCATGTGGTGAAAATTATTAACTTCCTGTGGATATTACATTCAGTGTATGTATTAATTCCCATTCAAAAGGGTTGTTTATCTCAAATGTTTGGAGAGAAAATCAAAATCAATGATATTATTATTTTCTAAGAATTTGTGGACATATTTCTAGAAGAGTTTCCTAGTCTTTCACCAATACGCGAAGTTGATTTCTCAATATAACTCATACCCTATTCCACACCAATTTCGAAGCCTCCTTATAGAATGGATCCAATTGAGTTGCAGTAATTGAAGAAGAAACTCCAAGAAAACCTTGATAAGGGATTCATTCAGTCAAGTGTGTCACATTGGGGTACATCAGTTATTTTTGTGAAAAAGAAAGACGGATAAATGATACTCTGCATTTATTATCAATAGTTGAACAAGATCACAATCAATAACAAGTATCCTCTTCCCCGTATTGATGACTTGTTTGGTCAACTGTTCAGAGCTCAATACTTTTCCAAGATTGAATTTCATTCTTGATATCATCAATTGAGGGTCAATAAAGAAGATATACCCAAGATTACATTACGTACAAGGTATGAACACTATGAATATATTTTTTTCCTTTTGGTCTTACTAATTCCCCTACTATATTCATGGATTTAATGAATAGAGTCTTTAGATATTACCTCAATCTGTTTGTGGTAGTCTTTATAGATGACATTCCTATCTATTCAAAGAGAAAATAATAATATGAAGATCACTTGATAATTGTACTAATGACCCTAAGGAAGGAGAATTTATATGAAAAATTTAAAAAGTGTGAATTTTGGTTGAAAAAGTTTCATTTTTGGGTCACATAATATCAAGAGATAGTATAGAAGTAGATCCATAAAAGATTAAGGATATTGAATACTAGACTACACCAACTATGGTGACTGAGATCTTTAACTTTCTTGGTTTAGATGGATATTATAGAAGGTTTGTGGAGAATTTCTCATGGATATCTAATCCTCTGACTTGGTTAAATTGTAAGGGTGTCAAGTTCCTCTAGGAAAATGAATGTGAGGAAAATTTCAAGGAACTAAATACAAGGTTAGTCAGTACATGTATTATTACATTACCCTATAGTGGGTAATGGTTTTTAATATTTAGTGATGCATTCAAGAATAGATTGGGATTTGTTCTTATGAAGAATAACATGTTTATCTATTATTCCTCATGGAAGTTGAAGATTCACGAACAAAATTACCCAATTTTTTATTTGGAGTTAGAAATGGTAAATTTTTCATTAAATATATAGAGGCATTATATTTATGGAGAAAACTTTGATATATATATTGATCATAAAAGTCTAAAATATATATTCACACAAGAGTTAAACATGCATCAGAGAAGACGGTTGGAACTGATAAAGGATTATGACTGCTCAATACATTACCACCCTAGGAAAGCAAACAAGGCGATTGATGCTTTGAGTTTAAAGGGTCATGTTAGCTTATCCATGATGAGTATAAGAAATATCCAGTATTTCTAGATTTGAAAAATATGGATTTATAAATCCTAAAGGAAGGGAAAAATATTATCTTTCTAAAATGAATGTTCAACTCTCTATCCTATTAAAGATTAAGGAGGTGCAGAAGGAAGATGAAGAGTGGAAAAAGAAATTCAGGAATGTTACTATGTTTAACCTTGATCAGGATGAAATGATAAGGTTCATGAACTATATATGTGTTCCTTACATACCATATTTGAAGTAGGATATGTTATAGGAATCTCATAGTTATTCATTCTTTATTCAGCATGGAAGTATGAAGATGTATAGGGACTTGAAAGAATACTTCTGGTGGGATGGGATGAAGAGATATATCATAGAGTTTGTATCTCAGTGCTTGTTATGACAATAAGTTAAATCTTAAAGAAAAAAAATCTAAAGGGATGTTGCAACCATTACCCACACTAGTATGGAAATGGGAGAATATCACTATGTATTTTTTCATTGGACTACCCAAAACCTATAAAGGGTTTAATGTTATATGGGTGGTAGTAAATCACCTTACTAAGTTAGTAAAATTCATCACTATTATAGAATAATTATCTCTAGATCATATTTCTAGGATATATATTAAAAAAGTGGTTAGTTTGTATGGAGTACCAAATTCCATTGTATTAGATCTGGATTCAAGGTTTACCTCAAAGTTCTGGTGAAGCCTTCACCAAGCACTTGATAGATAATTGAGTTTCAATAATAATTTCCATCCTTAGACAGATGGTCAGTTTGAAAGAATAATTCAAACACTAGAGGATATGTTGAGATCTTATTCTCTGGATTTTAAAGGTTGTTTGTATCAACACCTTCCTCTAGTTTATTTTTTATACATTAATATCTTTCACTCAAAAATTCACATGGAACCATATGAATCCCTCTATGGGAATAAATGTATAACTCCAACATGGTTGGTTGAAGTTGGATAAATAAATCTATTGGTACCTGAGATTACTGAAGAAATGGTTGAGAAGGTTAGAACCATTTAGTAGCATATCAAAGGAGCTCAAACTTTTGCAGAAAATTTATGCTGATAACCATTGGTGCGATCTGGAATTTGAAGTTGGTGGAAAGGTGTTTTTAAGAATCTTCACCAAGAAAAAGGTTATGAGATTTAAGAATAAAGGGAAACTAATCCCTAGGTATATCAACCCATTTGATATTCTTGATCGTATTAGGACAGTAGCCTATCTCTTGGCACTTCTTCTAAATCTCTCTCAAGTCCATGATGTCTTCCATGTATCTCTCTCGAGGAAGTACATACTTGAACCTTCACATGTACTAAACTTAGAGGTCATACCACTGAAGTATGATCTTTCTTATGAGGAGAAACTTGTCAAAATTTTGGATAATACAAAGAAACTTCTATGAAACAAGACCACTCACCTGCTCAAAGTTTTGTAGAGAAATCACCAGTTAGAGGAAGCTAGGCGAGAACTTGAGGATACGATGAAGTGGAAGTATCCTCATTTGTTTTTACCCCAGTGAATAATTTTTACGGATAAATTCATTTTAATGGGGGTAGAATGTAACATCCTGAGTTTTTATGTACTTTTTTTAAATAAATTAAATTTTCATTTATATCTTAAAATGAACTAAGTCAAACATTCCTTTCGCATGACACCAACTTGGCATACGTTAAATGAAACCAAATCGATGCACGCTACATAAAACCAACTAGGTGTACGTTACACAAAACATAGACTCGGAGTACTTTACATGAAAAACTAACTCGACATACATTACACGCAACACCGACTTGGCGTACATTGCATGCAACACTGATGTTTCTACGAAACTTCGTTTTGTTGTTATAATTATTTAAATGAGATAATTATAACCTAGTCGTTAAAATTAGTCATATAAATAGAAATAACTAATTTTAAAATATTATTTATAATTTTTTTATATAAATAAAACATATTTAAAATAAAAGATATAATTTTTGGTAAAGTCCTTATATGTTTAAAAATACCATTTTCTCGAATAAATTGTTTTTAATGTCCTTCTGTGAAAAATAATAAAATTAATTTTAGACACATTTATAAATTTAATTTTATAAATTAAAATTAATTTTTGAATTTATAATGCCTAAATTAGATTAGAGTTAATTTTAAGGATTTTTCTAATAAACTTCATTTTTGGACGAATAGTGAAAAATACCAGATTTTAATTCAGAACAGTTTTTCATATAAATTATTTATAAGGTTAAATTATATTTTAAAATGGTTTGAAAGTTTAATTAGAAAATATTTTTATCGACTAATGTAATGTGGGTAATTGGAACCAATTTCACATTGAAATTGGATATAAAAACTTAGCGAACTTTTGATCATTTTTACTTTAAAAACCCGCATTGCTGACCCGACTGCAGGATTAATTTTAAATAAAATAATAACACTTCTGTGTTTGGAATTTAGAAAAATAGATTCCATATTTTTAATCATAATAATTTATAATTTATAATAAGGTAAAATTATTTTTTGACAAAAAATATTAGTGAATGTAATTAAAATTAATTACACTGATTAAGGTAAAATTAAGCTTAACTAAGGACTAAACCTTACATTTAGGACCCAAAAAAACCTATAAATTTGTAAAAAAACTCATTTATGGCCATATTTTGACCCTATAATCAGTTTTATCAACTATGTACCATTATTTTATCCACTTTAAACATGAAAAATACGGGTGGAATTATCTCTTCAAAATTTTACAAGAGAGCCACACCTCCTCCACTATAAAAAGGGATCCTTTCCTCCCAATTCCTCACACCCATCAAGACCCTTGTCTTTCAAAAACTATGATAAAATATTCTACCAAATTCTCTCTATTCATCCTTTAATCCTACCCTTGGTAAAAAGTCCATCCAAGGAATCATTTTGGAAAAAACCAAAAGGAGTTACCTGATTAAGTGGCAACGTCTTCTCTCAAGTCCTTTTTTTATTTTCCTTATCCACACCCTCCAATATATTTATTACATTATTGTATAAAAACAACAATATCCTCAATATAATAGGATTATTTTATGCTAAGGGTTCAACCTACACTTACACACACCTCTATCTAATGGGTAACGAACATAGTGTTTACGTATATGACGAACTACCACCTCACTAAATGATGATGTTCAATTTTCCTTACCACCTCTCATGGTGGAAATTATGATGGAAACACTATTTATATATATTATATATATTATTTATTTAATCTTATTTATTCCTTTTATGACACATATATTTTTACTTTCCATTTGGTGTTAATACAATAATTTCGTTTGAGGAAGTGTGGACTACCGCCCCTCAAAGCGATGTGATTTGTTCACACACTACATGGAATGTATTAAAGATGCATTTAGTGGACTTATATGATATATATGATATAATAATTATACTGTAATAATGATATATACACACAAACACACACACACACATATGTCATTTATCTTCTTTCATTCAATATGAAAATAAAAATGGAAACAACGCTCATGCGTACATACGACTTACCATCTCCATGTACGGTGTATTCCATTTCATAATTATATATTATATTGATTATTATAATAAAAATATACTGAATATATGTGATATTTATATGATTTTTTAGATTCTTGAATCTTGATATAAGTATAAGGACCAACAATATAACAAATTAAGACACATACGAAGAACAAAGAGAATATTACCCGAAGTGAAACCTTAACATATGACAGTTAACAAACAGGTTATATAAGGTTATAATAAAACCATATATGGTGTTATATAGAATAATATGGTCCTTTAAAATATTTATAAAAAATTTATATTTATTATTTAGGTGGTTTGAATGAGTACGATGAAAGTAAAGACACAAGGTAAGGGGATTTCATCTAACTTTTTATTTCTATGAGATACATGCTTTATTTACCACACATTCATTTTGTGTGGTATGTGTAATAAATATGAATGTATTATATTTCTCTTATAATTAAATTTATGGGTATTCACATATCCATTTTATGATATTTATTTCATGGGGTTTAAGTTTCAAAAGTTAACAAATCGGTAAAATAGTCTTGTCTCAATTTTCCTTCTTTGAGACTGATGTTTTGTTATGAACCTAAATTATTTTTGAGGTGTATATAATTCTATTTTAAATGTTATATCATTAATATACTTATTTTAATGATATTTTAAGCTTTATGTAATTTCCTTTTCTTACATGGAGAGTATGATCCCAAGTTACCAAGTTATAAGAGTTTTTTTTGAGACAATTTCATCATTTTTTTGAGATTATTTATGTTTATGATTACTTTGATGAAATATTATGATTAATATCTCATGAAAACTAATTAGATTTGTTATCCTCTATCTATTAAAGATATATACATTTATTAGTACCATTTTCCCACTCTTTTGTACTTAAGATAATGTTTTAAGTAAAATATGATCGTCTCTCTCTTCGGTTAGAAATATATTGTATTTAGAAACCATGTTTTCAAAAAATGTTTTCAAAAGATTTTTAAAAAATGTTTTCAAAAGATATTTGAAGCCTATTTTCAAGGAAAATTATTTTTAAAATGTTTTATTATTTTAAAAGCTTCCTTTATAAGGTTTCGAAGCTATTTTCAAATAAAAAGGTTTTTAAAAAACGTTTTATGTTTTAAAAAAAAATTCAATTTAGAAAGGTTATTTTACTCAAGAAATGTTTTTAAAATATCTTTCAAATTATTTCCCATTTAAGATAACATCAATTGGTTTTACTCATGCCTTTGTGGGAAAATCATTCAATGTTTCCATTCCAAATTCTTTCTCTAAATGGATTATGTTTTGATGGCATGGCGTTGATAAAACCCGTTTCTCATTCACATGTTATATTCTTTTGAAACCTGCTTCTTTTCATGGGTTGTGTTTATAATGAAATAATTATAAAAACTATATTTTTCTACAGGTTATGATATGATTAAATGTTTATAATACCCATTTCATTTCATGGGTTATGATATGGTTATTTATGATCTTGTGGAACTTGTATGTATGATTTTATTATGAGATGGGTGGGACCTATATCTCCCTCTAATGCATTGGGTAAATATTTATATCTCATGAGATAGATTAAGATGCTATTGGGAATAAAACTTGACTACTAAGATGGCCATAGGAGTGAATCGTGACTACCAAGACGGTATGAGGAGCGAACTCATGCTACCAAGATGGACATGGGAGTGAACCATGACTGCCAAGATGGTATGAGGATTAAACCTATACAACCAAGATGGCCTTATAAGTGATGCATTGGATACTATGGAAATCTTATTATATTTTTATGTGTCTTCCACAATTTCATGTTTTATTCCTATGCTATGATTTCATGTCTTATTCTCTTTTTTTCTCTTATGATTCATGTCTTATGAACTACCAATAGTTATTCCATTATTCGTGTTTATGACCTTTGATATGTAGGGTATGATATTATATTTTCTTGATCATGTTATCATACCCTTATGATTATGATTATGCTTACATGTATCTGTTGTTTACCCTTATTGAACATCTGAACTTACCCATTTTTATGTTTTCTTTCCCCCAGGCTATGAATATAGGTATTATGTTTGATGTGACTAAGAAGGGTGCTAGTCATGAAGAACCTAGTGGGAGATAATGTAGCTCACTTATGTACCAGTGTTGATGTTTCCATGTTTCCAAAGGTAATAATCTAGTACGGTCTTCATGCATCTGTTTGTGTAATTTTTTATGTATTAAACAAATGTTATGTAATGTTATTGTATGTAAAGACTAGTTCACTATAAAAAGAGTCTAAATACCCTTATTGATATATATTTTTCAAGTGATTCTAGTTTACATGTCCTAAACAGTGATGTCACAACTGGGTATTAAATGAGTCATGAAAACTTAATTCGTTATTGACTTCCAACAGTTGGTTTTTGTAATATAATCCATAAAGACCATTATTAAGACATTTCATACCATAAAAATGTTATCTTGGTAAAAATAACATTCATTATTTCCAAACATGAGAAAAACCATTCATATCAAGATAATAAACCAATATGATGTTCCTAGTAATACTAGGAACACAATAACAATTATTTAAAACCAATATATGTTCTATCGGTAGCACGAGGTGATAATTTACAATAGCCATGGTATCTATCCAAGATCCATTAGCACGTTGAAGATTCACCTATCCTCTAGAAGCCTTCCCGAATCAACTTGGATCTTGTATTTAGATATAAATATGGGTACCACAAGTAGTATCCAATACCCAAATGGTAGATAATGATAAGTTTCAATTGATAATGAATGTACTTAAAGCTTACCCTTGCTTCTTCTAGGTACAATTATTATTCCATTAGCTAAGATCACCACATTAAATATAGATTTCATTTTCTTCCTTTACCTACCTTTGTATCTTCCTCTTATTAGAAGGTCATTACTTAGAATCCTTAGACTTGGAGTGAGACTTTGGTACCTTTCCCTTACACTTACCTTTAATCGTCATAAGGACCGCAAGTTTATTACTTAACATGTTCTTATTAACTTGGTGAAGAAGAATGAAAAGTTCTATAACATAATTTTCAACATTGATCATATTATAATTAAAAATGAAACCAGATAAGCTTTGAGGTAATGAGGCTAAAATTTGATCTGTGAATAACTCATCTGGTAGTTTAAAGCCACGGGTGTACAAGCACTCCATGTAGTCTATCATCTTGACCACATGAGGCTTAGCAGGAATCAAACATCTAAGTCTTCATGTGAATAATTCCTTGGATATCTCAAATATCTCTTTTCTCACTTTCTCATGGTAAAGATCTTGTAGATGAGACAACATTCTAAATGCATTTTATGTTTTCTTGAAGCTTCTAAATATCACTAGACATATCTAATAGCATCAAACACTAGACATATACCACATCATCTATGTGTTTTTTGATGAGACCAGAGTTATTTACAACCCTCAAAATTAAATTTATAAACCTATACTAGTGTATCAGTGAAGGGTCAAATCATAGGGAAGGCGGGTGAATGTTTTAGGGTTTATTTATCCTCTAAACTAATAAAAACAACAAAAAATTAAAAGTCTGAAAGAGAGAGGTAATTATTTTTAGGGATATTTTTAATTTGTTAATGGAGTTAGGGAATAATGTTAAATATGACCAGGAAACATGAATAGAGAATGGGGAAAAATGAATACAATAAGTGCTTGGAGGAAAAATAACACTATTGGGATGATTTCATTCTTCTTTCAGTTAAATGTTATTGAATTCAAAACCTTGGAAATGGGTTGGATTACTCTCCCTCACCAACAGATTGATCACACAAATAAATGAATCTTGGAGTTCTCCACTCCAAGAAATATTAAACTGTAAATGGATTTTGATGAAAAAAGTGATTAGAATCAATTTGACCAATTGATTATGATATTTTTTGAAATTAGAGTAAAAGAAAATTCATTAAAAGTGATCTACCTGATTGTTTCCAATGTTTTTATTTTTTTAAAGATTGTGAAAACAATTTTAATGATTCCAGAATTGATCTCTCCAATCAATTCTGAAGTTTAAAAGAAAAATCAATGTGAAGAAGTAAAGACAATACCCATAAGATTATAAATCCACCAAACAAAAAATGATCAACCTAGATTCATATTCAAAATATTTCAAAATAGTAAAAAATAAATTCAGGAGAAAGGATGAAAAGCTGGGGAAAATAAATCTCCCAAAAAATGTTGAATGCAATGTGCTGCTTGAAACTCTACTTCAGATATCAAGCTTATGTCCTCTTCCTTATCTCTGTCCTGCTGCTCTCATGGGTCTCCAAGATGTGTATGATGAATAATCAGAATGAGAGAGTCAATGATCAAATGAATTCCCTTCCCAGTTACTACTGCCTTCTCTCCTTTTAATATTCTCCATCAAACTTAGTTTGTCACCACCAACTTCCACCGATTCGACTTGGTCTTTCGTAAGTCACCACACATGTGTGTTTCCCTACTGAAATTCATGTGAAAATATCAAAACCCTCTAACTAAATACCAACCAATTAGTTAGGATGAACCTGGATGGGATTTTAGCTCCTGCATGTATCTGTAAATAAAAATAATGATTGATTAATACAGTTTTTAAATGTAATAAAATATTAAATAAATATTTCTTATATAATTTATTAATAAATATTTTAATTGATTATTTTATTTATTTTATTTTATTTAGAACTATTTCAGCTCCTCTTCGTGACTCCCTCTAGGTGCGGCTCTGCTCTGGATCTCCATCTACGACGCATCATGACGATGAAAGCGGCTACAGTCTTCCTCAATGGCTCGTGGTTGAGGACATGGTGTTGTGGATCGACCTCGATTTGTATTCCACGATGAAGAGAGATTCAGTTAGAGCTCCGTCCATGGCGATTACATGGGTTCTACTTCAACACCTTATCAAATTGGTGAAATCATCGACTATCACTTCCTCCTCTCCTCAAATCTACAGATCCCTCCTCGGCTTGGATTCAGATTTAATCTTCAGTGGTTCTAACTTCAGTTTTCTTCCACACCCAAAACTCAGATCTGTAGTTGAGTCAGTGAATGGGCTACGGTGAGATATGTGTGTGTAAATCTGAGATTAAATTAGTAAAATAAGTAAATCTATATCATTTCTTTATTCATTTTTTATTGGTTTTAGTCTACCAGTGAGGTAGACTATAACTGTCAGTAACTTATTTGGTCACCGATACTCTTCACTTTTACTCACTGCTACCCTTTAATTAATTGATATATCAATTTTAATTTAAGTCTTTTATGATCTTAGTTTATTAATTATTTAGTTCTTAATTTAAGTGTTATCTAATTAATAATCTTAGTTGTGGTTTTAATATTTTGAAGTTTAATAAAAATCCTGTTTTAAATTTTGGTGTTTAGCTTTCTTGTAATTAATTATTTTCAATCTTTGTTTTCAATAACATAAGTTTTTTTTAAGTTCAATGTGTGTTTTTTTAGGTCACTCTTAGTTTTCTATCAGTGACTATTTCATCCATCGGTGACCTTTTGCATAACGGTGACCTTGTGCCCTTACCAGTAGCTTTCATTTAAGTATAACGGTGACTCCCTACGTTGCTGCTTTCCTTTAATTTTAAAACTAACAGTGACCCCTTATTTTTATTTCTAACGGTGAACCTTTTATATTCTTCTATCGGTGAACTATTCCCCACTGATACCCCAATACCACACTGGTCCCTCTGCCTCGCCTTCCCATCACCTCACTGTTCGTTTTTTTTAATTTAGTCTAGCGGTGACTCCCCACACCGCTGCTCCTTTTTGATCTTTTTATTTTGTAACGGTAACCTCCTCACCAATCTGCGCCACACTCCTCTCATGATTCTTCTCATCACTCATTGCTCCTTTGCTGCTACACATTAAAAATGTGGAACCGTTTCCCTCATCCAAGCACAATATCGTTCTTCTCACTATTCTGCCTCAAATTGGTACCACTAGTTACATTGTAACCACAACAAGTACCACAAACCACATCAGATTTAAATCAATGATCTACAATTTACTTCAAAATCAAATCAAATCGGGATAATGTTATGCATTGTTGGATTAAACCTTGTCCCTCATCCACATCATATCCATAACCTACCTGAGGTAGCTGCTGAAGTTATCACCACCCTAGGTTGAACCCCGAAACCCGCCGTCGCCACTTTGAAGCTGTGGGAAGCTGCTGCGAAGATTTGTTGCTGTTTGCTGCTGATGATCTTCAACCGAGGGCAGGCCATCGTTCAGGATGTCACTGGTCCGCCAGAGTTGAGCAGAGGAGGAGTGCAGGCCTCCGTTCAGGATGTCGTTGGTCCGCCGAAAGGGAGCCGATCCAGTTGGCCTTGCCACTTGTCGCGAAGGAGTAGCAAGCCGCGTCACTTCTTGTTGAAGAAGAAGATATTCCCTGTTGCGCAGCGTGGAGAAGAGGGATTGGGGAAGAAGACCAGAAAAAAAGTTAACTTAATAAAAATAAAAAATAATAAAACTAGAATAACAATAAAATAAATAATTAAAATAATAATAATAATAATAACTTAGAAATTAACAAATAAATAACTAATCATAATAGTAAATAAACAATAACAATTTTAGAACTAATTAATTGAAATATATAAAAACTAAAATATTAACACAAAACTTTTACTAAAACTAATCTAAATAAATTAGTTACTTTAATGAGTATAGTAAATTATAAATTTACTCCTTTATGAATAATATAATTATAAAATATAATAACTTTTTATTAATTTTTGTAAATTATAATTAATTTCCAAAAGAAACTAAACTCTAATAGTCTAATAATTACTAAACTTTTAATTTAATATATTTAATAATTAATCACTCTAATTAATTAATTATATGAATAATAACATGTAACAACTTTAATTTAAATAAGTTAATTAACGAATAAAATTTAAACTAATAAGTTATTAATTCAAATTTAATAACATCTAAGAATTCTTTATTGAAACTTTTATTTGTTTATAATAGTTAACATTTAATAGATGATTCATTCATTTATTTTTCTGTTCTAACTTGTGCAGGTTCATTCAAGAGAAAATTATACGTCTAGATTCACTTAACTAACTCAACGAGAGTTAGTTATGTGAGAAAAAACTTGTGCGACATGCTAGTCACGAAAAAACGCATGTTGTACGGTGTATAGGTGAAGGGCATTTGAAGTTAGTGGAAAAAAAGCGGTGACAAGCAGCTTTTGATAGTAGCTACTTAAAGCAGAGAAAGAAGAAAAATTTTGGGGGGGGGGGGAGATTCACACATCAAGTGATTGATTGAAGATCCGAGAGCTTCTCTCTCATCAGGAGCATAGAGAGTCCGGAGGGCGATTCTAGTACCTCTACATGGAGCTGGAGAAGCATAGGAGCATATTATCTTCAGGGAGTTTGGTTTCCCTTGTTTTTGAATTCTTACACTCTATTTAGCATGTCTTCAACTACTGTTTTGATAATATACATGTAATATAGCTAAATCATTTAGTTCAGGGATTAATTGAAGTTCTACTGGTTACTTTTAATTCTCATTTCACTTAATCATTTGAATGTATTCAGTATTGGTCGGCAAGATCAATACTGAGTTCATCTAATTGCTTGAACCACTAGAACATAATCTCAAAATTTCGCAGTTAGTTAGAAAGATTGATTGTGGAAACACTTTAAAAAAAATAGATTCAAAAGACTTCAAGACTTACAGTGAGTTTGTCTTGTTGTTAATTTCCAAAATAGTCCACAATTGATTAATTTGGAGTGGTGAAATCTTTAATTAGTTGGCTTGTGCGACTCAACTCCTGGTGAGGGAGGTGAGTCATACCTTTTACAGTGGTTCTCCGTAACAACCTATAAGTGAATTGAAACATATTCAAAACCAGTAGAATAGAAATTACTCCTCGAGCGTTTTAATAGATTGTTCATTTTATCAGTGTTTTAAACCTCTGTTATTCCTTGTCTTACAATAGCCTCTAGTCTTAATCTAGTTTAAATTCATGTCTTCTAATGTTCTTTCACTCTAATTCTTATAAAAAGTAAAAATATAATAAAAAAAAGTTAAAAAAAATATAGAAAAATCACTCCACTGCTGACAACAGTGGAGTTTACCATGTTTTTTTAGAGGATTAGTGGCCAAATTTACCTTCCTTGTGGGTTCGAACCTTCTTTCCACATATACAGTAGTTAGTAGGAATATAAATTTTAAACTTTGACTGACTTCAATGACAGTACAGGTCAATATGAAACCAATAGTGTCTGTAAGTTGAATGGTGTGTTGGGACATCGTTGGTTGGTGGTGGAAGAAACAAGGGAAAGGGAGGGGAAATATGAGGTTTTGAGAGTGGCTCACAGGACAACGAGAGTGACTGTGGGTGGAATGGTGACTTTGAGTCATTGTTAAAGGGAGAGAGGTAATGATGGTGGCTAAAAGGGAATGGTGGTAGGAGAGGCATGAGAGTGGTGGGAAGCCAATGATGAGTGGGACTCACCGTTGGCTTAGAATTTTCCTGGAAAGGAAGTCACCGCTGGGTAGAATGGTGACTTGAAAAAATGAAAAAGGGTCTCACGATGTCTTAGTGAGACACTATTGGGTTGGAAGAAGATGGAAAAAATGGAAAAGGACAAGACACCATTGGAAATTTTCCAACGGTGACTCGGTTGACGATATCTCAAATTTTAACCTGAAAAGTTAAAATAATAATCAGTTAACATTTAAAATAAATTAAATCATATAAGAATTAAAGTAACTAAAGACTTGTATAATAAATTAAATTAATGAAACTACATCAATCATAAATTTAAAACAAAAGAATAATATATTAAATACAAAATTAAAAACTGAAAACAAAAACTAAAATTAAAAACTAAGAAGAACAAATAAATAAAAGAAACTAGTTTTTTGAATTGAAATTAGACATTCAAATAACTGAAATAAATTATTAATTTTAATAAAATTAATTAATAAAATTTATTAAAGTTAAACTAATTGAAGGTACAAAAGTAAAAGATTAAAAATTAAATTAAATATTCAATTAAATTAATAAATAGATTAAATGTTCAATAACAACCTAAAATTATAATGACACGAAGAAGATAAAATTAAAAATAGAAAATAAATAACCTAAAAACAGAGTAAGATGAAAATAATAATTTAAATGGCTTAAAATACAGAATTACTTAAAAAAATGATTAAATAAAAAATTTAATTATAAAAATAAGAAAGTGAAAATATTTAACTAAAAATGCAATATTAATTTATTAAAACATTAAAAACTTAAATAAAACTTTTAGAAAAAATCATCAATTTAAAGGCCACATCATTTTTCATAGAGAGACATTTCCTCCTCACTTACCTCTTTTTTAGGCGGCTCAGGAACTGGGTATTCCAACACATACAATTTCAACTCCTAGGGTAGTGCGATACGTAAGCCTCTATACCATTCTTAGAAATTTTTATCTATGAGAAGGTTTTCCTTCTCATGGATAGATCAAAATGATAATGTTAATGATGAGTGATTTTCCCTTTCTATAATAAATTGAGAATAATTTATTAATTTTCTTGATTTAAAAAAGCGTGACATAATAATTTTAAATATTAGTCTACCACTATTTTAACAAGTCCTAATAAACCTCACCATGAAACTCATATTTTCCTATTTCATGGATAATCTAGTAGTAAGGATCCATATTTCCCTTTTTATAACCCCAATAGTGGTTGTTCAAGAAACTTGATGGTATTTATTTAGGAATATCTTTTCCAACAACTAAATTATAGCTCCTTAATTCATTGACTAGACTCCCTAATCTCAAAATCTTGGACTTTGATTTCCTTATAAATTACCACCAAATTTATACCAATCCCAGTGAGGGTTATAACAACCTGATATAAATGTGGTTTAGTCAACCCAAAACTTTCTTTAGAACTCACTATTAGTTAAAACACCCCAATAAGGGTTAGTTAATCCCTTTGAAACGATTATTTCTATTCTAAATCAAGCAATGTAAGGCTATACTGAATTAATATTTAATTTAAGGGATTTATCTTTTTATCTTATGTATAAAATAAGCCCATTTTATCAAACCACATGCTTGTTAATATTAGAAGTATTTCACTTAAGTGATTAACCATATCCAAAAAAATTTTACACATAATTTGGTTTATTTAATTATATATTTCATGATTGTTAATTCATTTATTTAATGTGATTACAATACATTTCAATATAAATAAATAACAATGAAACTGATAGAAATAAATAAATTGTTATGATCAAGTAAATTATCTAATAGACAATTTATCTAGAAGATGACAAACCAACTACATACCCAAGGGGAAAATCCACCTTGAGCTAGTTCTTAGATTGGAATATAGCATTCCACCCATTCACCTAAGTATTTACTTGATTGGTTTTTCCTTGGCTTCAAACTTAAACCACCTCTACCTGCCTGGTATATCCATCCATTAAATATGTATTTACACACACACACACAGGTGAAGGGAACCTAATGATGGGTTAAAGGGGTTATATACAATAAATCGTGGACATGCATGCACATACATAATAATTAAGAGGGTATGAAAAAACATCATCATTTTAATTTAATAATAATAATTTAAAAAACCATGTAGTAAAATAAATTATAATTATCCAATCATACATAGGTTAGTGTAGGCTCATGATCATTCACAACATGAAATGAACTTACATTTTCACACTATGTATAATTCATTTAAATTCATTATCATTATTAAAATAAAGTGAAATCAAATTAATTTAATTAATATAATCTAATTAATTAATTATTTATCTTTAATTTCAATCCAAACTGTCCTTTTGATTCCATCATTATGTAATTTTAAATTTATTAAAATTACATTAGTACATGACACATACTTTAAGTCCACACAACATGTACATAACTACACCGTGTACTATAAGATCTTAATATGTGTACTGTTATTTATTGCTACATGATGTGTTTTATTTTTATATGATGTGTAAAAAAATGTATAACCAAAAGGGATATGTACTTTCATTAAGTGGTCATGTAACATACACATGGTTTTAATGGATTACATGATGTGTCATTAATTACTAATAAATTAATTAGAATTTATAACCCTATCATACAGTGTGTACGACTGTGTACATGATGTGTAGTTTGGTATTAGCCCATAAGTAATTTCATTCCATGTAATTAACTTTACACAGTTTCACCATATCTCGGTATGTAAATTTCATGATGTGTATTGAGATACATGACATGTACGCCAATTACACATCATGTTCTCCACCACCCTTAAGTTTGTGACAAACACCTAGGGGCATAGTTATAATCTCATACACATACATTTATGGGGTACATGGTGTGTGCACCAGACACACATCATGTATTATTACCACATTTCTAGTCCCACACATAAAAATAAATTTTATTCATTAATGAACACATGAAGTGCACAATTCATGCCGCAAATCCATGTAAACTACATGACATTCACAACCGTGTACACAATGTGTAATCCAAAAGTGCATGTCCCATATGGCCGGTCAATATGCGCTGTAATAAATACACCACATTTGATGGTTATATTGTGTATCCCACAGGGTGTGCTAGTGTGGTGAACCATAGTACATGGTGTGTACCTCCTCATTCATGGCGTGTATCCATGTATCTTGACCTGAAGCTCGACACTTCATGATGATATTCTTAGACTCATCCTTCATTGATCATTAACCTGTTATTGGTTACATGAAGGTGAATGATCATAATAATGTTAATCATATTAATAATGTATAAAATAAAAATGAATCTAAAAAAATTATTTAATGATAAATGGAAATAAATAGTTATAAATTAACATATGACCCCTATGATACCACTGAATGGTTCTAGGGTGCAGTAGAAGTGGCAGGAACCATGCCCAATAAGATTTTTCTATCAACTTCTTGATATTTCTTCTCATAAATAGATATAATATCATTATAAAAATCCATGAAGACAATATCTCACATGTAATTTATAATCAATTTAGATAGATTAAGAATTACCTTGTCTTTTAATTATTTCTTCATTTTTTATTGTGGTTGAACCTTATTTTTTGAATCATCATTGTGAAGGTAGAATCAAGGGTAGATTCCCTCTAATGGTGATCCACACATGTACCAAAAATATCTAAACATCACAGTACAATTTTCTAAATGCTAGTATAGATATCCCCACTCCTTACATCATTTATTGTAGATGAAACCTTAGAATACCAATGAGCCCTATTAGATTATCTTGAATCTCTCAGAACTGGAGAGGAAAAAGGATCATCTCCAATGCTCACAAAACATGGAGCATTCTTGAGAATATCTTTAGGCTAAAATAATTCTATAGAATAAAAAATGTTATGAACAAAAATTCTTTAATAAATCCCATTGTATTCTTTACTTATATCATAATTCTATAGTTAGGTATTTATAGTGATAGGTTTAGAATATTATTTTCACAAATACTCTTTAATATTATCTTAACCCTTATCACACCCCATGTGTAAATAATAATAATAATAATAATAATAATATTACTTACTTGATATGTGCATAACCTACAGACTAATTATATATTATTTATTTGGAATAAATAAATTACTATTTATTCAAATAATATTCATATAACGAACTGACCGAGGCCATCCATCCAACAGATTCCTAAATCAGCCTACCATTAGATTAAAGGACATTCCCAATATGCATGGGTTGAAAAATAGTGCATGGGCATCATAGGAACATTATTGGGAATGATTTAACCAAAAAACAAGAGTCAAATAAAAAAATAACTAATGAAAAAATGGTACGACCCATCCATATATCGAACATCCATGAAAAATAAGATATACCGAAATAAATAAAATAGTAAAGTAATTTAAAAAAATCTCTTCTCTCACCCCTATTACCCTTCGCTGCAAAATAAAATCAAAGATAACTCTAGTGTCCTCATGACCTCCTAAATATCTAGGTACCATATGTCTATATAAAGAAGTAAAATCCTAATTAGACAATGTGATAAAAGGAATCCCATAATAAAATAGACATACCTAAATCAATCAATGCTCTAAAGAGTGTTCTAAAGAAGAACCAAGAACTTGAAATTGAGATATAATAGGTTTGAGCACAAAATAACTTAGTAGGAAACCACAACCCATCAAATCCATTGAAAACCCTTAGTAATTTTTTATAAAATTATAGTTTTCACATAAGGTATAATGTAGGTTTTCGAATTTTTTAAAAAATAAAACTAAAAAACATGCAACATTCTAATTTTCATATAACCAAAAATTTTTATAAAATAAATATAAGGATGTGTAAATATTTCAAATTAAAATTTTAAATAAGGAAATGGTACTTTAAACTATAGAAAACAAACCAAGTTAAAATTTCCCCTCTTTACAAGTATCTAATGAAAATTACATTTTCATAAATAATTTCAAGGAAAAAAATTTCTTAAAACTAATTTTAAGAAAAACAAAACCATTTTACTTTATAAAAAACACTTTCAAACCTTACAAAAATAGGCTGTTTGAAATTAATCCAAAACAAATGCACACACAAGGTGATACATAAGTCATAAAAGGGAGCCAATCAATCAGGGAAAAACAATCCAAAGGATATAATCATTCAGTGCTAATAATGGTCAAATGAGCAAGGGGAAACACAATCAAATCATAAAGAAAATCCCCTAAAGTTTACAAAAGTTCATATAATCATGGCAATCATCCTTAGGATTTAGTAATAAAATACCTAAACTAGTGATAAGGAACCTAGGTTTTCACTACTAAAACTGTTACATCCCTATAATTCCCATTGAAATATCTGAAAATTAAACATCCCTAAAACACCTTTATCCATAGGAATCAAAAATATATAATGTATAAAGGGATACTACTCCTTCCAGAATATCCATCTTGAACTATCTAGAAAAAATATCTAGTCAAACAACTATCCACACTAGGGTTTTTCCTCACACAAGACATCTACTATATCCCCATGACTCACATTACAAGTCAAATAGAGGTGAAAAATCAATAATAATATACATCAAATATAAAACATTTGAAAATAACCCACACCTCACCTACCACACTCTCACATGAAGTATCCCTAAAAGTACTTTAGAATATGAATATACACATTAATATCAATATAAAACACCCATAGGGTTCATAATCCACAATATTAAAATATAAATACATGGGAATTAAATATGGTCACACACATTTATAAAACCATTTGCATAAAGTGATAATCGGGCTTTCACAGAAGGTCTCAAGAGGCTAAGCCATTTTTATGTTGTCTAAAAACAATATTTCAAACATCCTTTGAAAACTAAATTTATAAAACCATTATTTGAAATCCTACTTGGGAATATAACTATTTCAATTTAAAATCACATTATAAAATAAATAGGCTGATTTCAAAAGAAACTAAATGGTTCCAAGTATCCTTTTTATAAAAAAAACCCATTCCCATTTTATTGGATATTTTGAAACACCCTAAGACCCATTGTATCAAAATCATTTCAAAAGATTATTAACTCTACAATTTTTTATAAAATAACAATTTAAAATAAATAAAAACAATTTCATAAAGGAACCGACATGAAACACACTTTTAAACATTTAAATCTATTTAGAAAAAACCAAAAAGGCACTAAAAACAACTTAAAATGTGACCCTAGTCCATGATAAGTCTTTGAAATATTTGAAATCAATCATAAAACCAACTAGGTTATTCCAAAAATTTATAAAACCAAGAAAAACACTAAAATATAATTTAAACAATTTTAAAGGGACACACGATCATTTAAATAACACTTGGTATGAAACCTAAGTCCATGATAAGTAATTAGACCTTTTAAAAGCCAAAAAAATAACCAAAAAGGGATTCCAAACACATAAATTACACTATAATTGTTTTAAAAGAACTTTTATTATTTTAGAAATTCCCTTTGGGAAATTTTACAAGCACTTGGCATGCTACCTAATCCCATGCCAAGTGCTAAAACCATTTAGAAAACGATTCAAACCTACAACATGTATATAATATGTTTCTAAAACCATAGGAAATCATATAAAAACACAATAAATTAAATAACATGTAATAAAGGGGGTTCCATTATGACACCTACCTCAAATTAATGGAAGGAAATCCAAAATGGTTCAAAATGCATACCCTTTGATAATGGATTCCCAAAAAAGTGATAAGGGGACCACATGAACCCTAAAACCAATTATCATAATCAAAATCAAACAACCCAAAATACCCAGTGTTAATTAGAATTGAAATTTTCAATAGGGGAGGAGTAAAATGAAAAGAAAAGCTAAGGATATTAGAGAGGATTTTATACCTCAGAAAATCCTCCAAGAAACCCCAATAAATCAGGTGGAAAACACCACAAGGAGGGAGGTCTGATGGAGGGGAGGCATGGTGATGGGGGGGGGGGTCTTGGATAGGGATAGTCATATGACATAAGAGGTATTCTAAATTATTCCTTATATGTTTTTAAAATAAAATAGAAAAAATGGAATTTTATAAATTTTAGAAAAAAACTGGACAATCTGCACAATTTACCCGCACAGTTTTCCAAACCATGCAGTGACTGTGAAACCAAAAATTCCTTTAAAAAATACCGCAACATAGTTTCTAATAGGATCCCACATGGTATGAATACCCATGTTCTTACCATTTCAATTGGAACTATACCATTGATAGACCCCTACACATAGTTTCTACATGGTTACCCCTAATAGTGCACAATATAAAAAAAATTCCAAAAAATTAAAAATAAAGCTGAGGGGTTCTACAAATTTAAAGTATCCCAACATTAATTTAATTAATTAATTGTACAATGACATGGAGGTCAGCAGAAAATCTCCCCACCATGCCACTTTATTCCCCTAGAAAGTCCATAATCAAACAAAAGGTAATGGATGAAATAGGAAGACCTGTCACTCCTTTATAAGAAGTGTAAAGGGTTAGAGACAAATCAAGAGATCCTAAGATCACAAAACAAAAAAAAATGATTTATCCTCAAAATTTCCACTATAAAGTCCTTAAAAAATTATAAAAACCTTAAATATTAATCAAACATGAACATCTATCAGGAAACTAAAATGAGGAGAGACTGAACAGAGGTCTCCCCACTATTTAAAATTGATCTAAATGGTAAATCATCATACGACCACTCCGTCCATCATAGAATCACTAATATAACCATGATTATCTCAAAACTAAAAGAGAACATGAGATTCTACTAACCATAGAAGTCCATGAAGTGAGTCTCCAAAAAGTAAGTACGGTTCAAGAAACACTCAAAGGACCTCAAAACTAAGGAATATCCAAGATCATAAGATTGGTTCTCTAAAACAAACCACAACCAAAGTTCACAAGAATAAGTCACAAAAACCATAAAATATCCAAGACATCCAAATTAATCAATTATTAAATGCATTCCTCAAACAAAGAAATGACATGGGCCCTAACCATGGATCACAAACCGAGAGAAAATGAGGAAAACTAGGACCTCACACCTAAGATACCCTCTCATGGTGAACCCAACCTGATCCAATATAATACTAGTCAGAGCATAATCTCAATTGGTGAAATACTAGTCCTTTACACTCGAAGCACTCACCCATGGCCATCCCATGTCCAAAAAAAGTGAAACTCATGAAATGACATCACCATAAGGATAACATTACCAAAAGCTACCATACAAGGAAAATGACTAAGAGGAATAAAAAAATCAAAATAACCTCCAATCAAAAAAAAATAATGTAGGTAAAAACACTGATCCATGATAAAAAAATGCTCACAAAAGAGTAACCAAGGCATGATCCACCTCAAGACTACTAATCACTAATTTGATTGAGAATGAATCCTCAAGACAACCATCATCCCAAGAGATCAAGAAGATTAATCCTCATAAATTAAACCCAACTGACTAGCCAAGTATCACCTAGACTAGTTCCCTAAGTAAAACTAGTAGCTAACATAATGAAACATCACTATAAATGGGAAAAACACTTTTTACGTCACTTAGAGTATAAGAAATATCCAAAAGAGAAAGTGAAAAACTACCCCTAAAGATAAAAATACACATTTTCCTAGAACATTCTGGGAGGAATATTTATACAAAAAACATATAACCAACTTGGTCCTATTTCCAAAATCACATTAAATGGGCCGAACCTACTCAAAGGGACAAAGTCCAAAAACGCTAAGAAAAAAGGAAAATCACATAAAAAATACCATATATTTAAAAAGAACAACACATTATCCAAGGAATGACAACCCATTTCTCAAAATCATACCATCTTTTAAAATCACCCAATTACCTAATGAAATCCCAAAACACTTTCACCCGATTTTGAAAAACACATAAAATAAGGAAACTAACCAAGCTTCATAAATATCATTCTTTATAACATTTAAAAAACATTTCTCAATTCATTTCCATTAAATTAAAACAATAAATTTTTACAAAATCACCCCATGGGGTTCCAAATTACCTTATAATTATAACACCAGTGGGTTTTAAAACCAAAGTGTTTTATGAAATAAAACCATTTTTATTTTGGAAAACAATCCCTAAGGTTTAATTTCTAAACCAAGATGATTTCATAAAATTTAAACCTATTTTATAAACAATCTCAAAGGATTCTTCTCAACCTAAAATAATTTTCAATAAAATAACACCTTTTTACTAAAACTTATTTTCACAAAAATCAAATAAAAAAGGAGTCACACCAAAATTACAAACAAAAAACAATCCACATGAATAATTTATCACAAGAACTACCTTGACTCATCCCTCGCTATTAGGGATCTATCAAGAGTGGTCTAAAAAACAACTAAAATGGGATGTGGAACCATGCATGACTTGGTCACATGGTTTTATTGGCCACGGTCTAGTAATGAAATGATATATATATATATATAACATTTTCAAGATCAGGTGTTTAGTCACTACCTTGGTTTATCAGGCCATGTAAACCAACCTCACACCACCAATACATTCTCTATTTTCATCCCAAAATCCAATATCACCCCCATAGAAACTCAATTATAACAATGTGAATCAATAAAAGATCAATGTTAAATCTTAAAAAATTATAATTTAAAAAAAATCTAAATACCACTTACCATGGAATCTGAGGTATCATCATCAGTGGTGGTGATCAATAACCCACTCATTACCACCCACCTAAGTCATAAAAATAAAATTTAACTCAATAGTATCAATACACACTAACATAAAAGGATGGATACTCATTTAAGACCTTAAGTTTCTATTGATAAAGGAACCATCCTCCCTTGATACGATTTGTAATTAACTAACCTGGTCCATTCATCTGAAGGATGCCTGAAACAACCTAACACTAGCCCAAAGGGCATTCTTGATCCCCATGAGATGGAAAATAATGCATGGTAATCATAAGAAAAAACATGGTAATAGTTTTCCCAATAATAATGGTAAAATAAATAATATATAAATAAAAAAATTGACATGAACCATCTGTATATCATACATCTTTTCAAAATCAGATATTCTAAAATAAATAAACTAGTAAAGGAATGTAGAAAAAAAATCCCCCACTCACCCCCAGTCTCCCTCCCCTAAAAAGTAAACTTAATCCACCTACTATGCCCTATAAACCTTTAGAAGATATAGGTACCCTCCATTAGTAAAAATATATAAAAGACTAATTATCAATTGTGATAAAATGAATCCCACAATAAAATAGACATACCTTAATAAATCAACACTCTCAAGAGTATTATAAAGTAGAACCAAGAACTTGTAATTGAGATATAATAGGCATGAGAATATAGGTCACCATAATTATCTGAATATATGGAAAACCATTAGTAAAATAGTTTATAAAATGTTAGTTTAAACATAAGGTATAATGTAAGTTTTCAATTTCTTTAGAAAAAAATATTGTAATATGTCACATGAACATTTTCACACAACCACCCCTTTTTATAAAATAGAAACAACGATGAATAAATATTTTAAATTAAAATTTTAACCCAATAAATGGGTCTTTAGATAATGTAAAACAAACCAATTCAACATTCCACTCTTTATAAGTATCCCATAGAAACTATTTTTTCATAAAAAATTTCAAGGAAACCCATTTATTAAAACTATTTTTAAGAATAACCAAACCATTTTACTTTATAAACCACACTTTTAAACTTTATAAAAATAACCCATTTTAAATTAATCCAAAAAAACAGACACATGGTGATACATAAGTCACACATAGGAACCAAGAAATCAAGGAAACAATATATAAAGGCTACAATCAAAAAGTGGTTACAATGGTCAAATGAACTAGGTAAAAAATAGAATCATAAATAAAATCCACTAAAGTATCCAAAATGAACTAGCATCATGGGTATTGTCCCTAGGCACTAGTAATTAAAGACCGGAATTGGAGACAAATAACCTAGTATTATACTACTAAACCTTTCACATCCCCAAAAATCCCATAAAACTATATAAAATTTAAACATCCCTGGAAGTCCTTCATCCACCGGAATAAAAAAATAGCTAGAATAAAGGCCTTCTAATCCTTATAATCTAAATATATCAAAGTAGATAGACAACACTCCCTAGTAAACCCACTATCTCCACTAGGGTTTTACTTTACAAAAGTCATCTACTATATCCCTAGTACTCCCATGATA
Organism: Viscum album; assembly: GCA_963277665.1. NCBI lineage: Eukaryota > Viridiplantae > Streptophyta > Magnoliopsida > Santalales > Viscaceae > Viscum > Viscum album. The sequence continues at coordinate 1,471,391,569 of OY728132.1, read as the reverse complement.
GGTCAATCATAGGTGAGAAATTGATAATCACATGCATCAAATATAAACCATTTTAAAATAGATCACAACTCACCTCTTATACCCTCACATGTATAACCCCAAACAAACATTTAGCTTAATAATCTACACATGATTATCAATATAATGCACCCCAAGGTTTATGAGCTATAATATAAAAATACACACACATGAGGATCAAAGAGGGTCTCATATCTTTATAAAACTATTTTCATTAAGTGAAATCTAGGTTTCCTTAAAAGGGATTGGGAGGCCAAGAAATTTTCATATCATTTGAAAACCACATTTCAAACATCCTTTAAAAACCAAATTTACAAAACAAAACGTTTAAATCCAAGTTGGAAATCCAAATCCTTCCATTTAAAATCAATTAATAAAATAAATAGACCACTTTATAAATAAAACAAATGGTGAAAAATGCCCTTTTAAAAAATATTCATTCATATTTTAAAGGTTATTTCATATCACCCCAATACCCTCTATCACAAAATAATTTTAAAAACAAACTCAACTCCATAATTTTTATAAATAAATCCTTTAAAAAAATCACAAACATTTCAAAATGGAACCAAAATCAATTTTTTTTCAAACATTTAAAACACTTTAGAAAAATCCAAACGGGCACTAAAAACCACTAGGAATGTGACCCAAGTCTATTCCAAGTATTTAAAATATTTTAAATCCATTATAAAACTGAATAGGATATTCTGAATAATTATAAATACAAGAATAACATTAAAAATAACTTTAAACAATTTTAAAGGGCCACACAAACATTTAAACAACACTTAACATGTGACCCAAGTCCATGCCAATTCATTAAACCATTAAAAAGCCAATCAAAAACCAAAAAGGCCTTCCAAACACATGAATTACACTAGAAACATTTTTAAAACACTTGGGTCATTTTAAAATTTCCCTTTGGGAAATTTTACAGCACTTGGCATGCTTCTTAATACTATGGCAAGAGTTAAACACATTTAAACAACTATTCAATCCTACCACATGCATATAATATGTTTCTAAAATCATAAGAAATAATTTAAACACACAATAAATTTCATAACAAGTAATATAAGGGGTTTCCCTAGAGACACATACCTTAAATCAATGATGGGTGATTTGTAACAACCTGAAATGCACCACCTCTAATTAAATATGCCCAAACTAGTGATAATGAACCCCCATGAACCCACATGAACCCTAAAACCCATTACTTGAATCATAATTGGACAAAAACAAATCCCTAGTATTCTTTAGAACCACACACCACATGTGGGGTGGGGATAAAAACATGAAGAAAAGGGAAGGAAAGGGGATAAGAGTCCATACCTCATAAAATAGGCTAAGAAATCCCAATAAATTGAGTGGAAACAACCACAAGGAGAGAGGTATGATGAAGGGGAGGCGTGAAGGGGGGGGGGTATCAATTGGGGATGGTTAAAAAACACACGGGTAAGTCTAAATGATTCCTTTAAAATTTATATAAAAAATGTAAAAATTAGAATTTTATAATTTTTTAAAAAAACTGGGCGGCCTACATAGTTTTTCAAACCATGAGGTGAATGTGGAGCTTGAAATTCCCTTATAAAATGTCCCCTCATGAATTCTACTAGAACTCCACATGTTTAGAATACCAGTGCACCAACCATATGGATTAGAAGTTTCTTTTTTCCAGACCCCTATGCATGGATTCCACACAGTTACTCCTAACCATTTGCAACTCATGCAAAGTATAAAATTTTTTTCCCAAAAAATTAAAACTCAAGCTTGTGGCTTCCAAAAAATTTAAATAAATCAACATTAATTAAATTATTAAATTAACTAATTCCATAGTGACATAGTGGGTGTCATAATTCTATCTTTACCAGAGCATAACTTGGCCCACTCATCCTCCTCATTATTTTCCAAACTAAGTATAAATTATATTATTTAATTAATTAAACAGATATAATTGAATTATACACTGATAAATAAATACTTGAAACCAACCAATAAACATGATTAAATATTATTCCTTGTACTTGATAATAATATTCTAATTTACTTGTTAAAATCATATAAAATTAAACCAAGGTTCTTGGATACACTTAGTGTGTGATCCTATAGGCCCTTTTTCTGAGTGGCATTGGGATAAACCACTTAAAGCCTAAGGTTAGTTTCTAGAAACACTCCAAGGATCCCATAGAAAAAAATATAATATTTCAATGAAATTAAACCTCCAATAAACCCTTAACCTATAATATAATCCCTTTTAAATGATATCTCTCAACAAATATGTTTTATATCTTGTGTCATCAACCTAGATATTTAACTCTATTTCTTTGAATTTTCAAAACTAAACAAACTGATAAACCACCATGTCCATTGACTAAATCCAACTATTCTATTCAATCCAAGGGTCTAACATATTCATTTTAAATGAAATAGATACATCATCTCTTACATTATTCATTAATGTTATGCCACTCATGACGAAACCAACGTATCTAAATTCATTGTAAACTATTATCATCATGGTTTATGAAATACATATAATAATGTGAGTCATGACACACATTAATAATAATCTTAGATTCAAATCAATAATTACACAAGTACATATACAGGAATGTACAATGACACATGAAACATGTGGAATTTCTATTATAAGTTTCATTCTCATAACCTCCATTCTTAAAGATTACCAAGGGAGAACACCATGAGAATGTGTCTCAATGTCTAATAATCCTCTTACCCATGATAGCCTATACCATCCATTTCCTATTATACAATATCATCCAGCCTTAAAATATGGGTTTAAGGAATACCATCATAGTATTTAAAGTATCTCATCATCGCGGGGAACTACTATATACTTTTGATGTGGAAAATATCCTTAAGAAATTATCACATACACTATCACATATAAGAACAATTAGGATGTGATAAGAAATTATATTATATTGAAACTCCATGAATATACAATGTAATTGAGATTATAATGACAGTTGGTTTTATGGAACCACCAACTCTACGAAATATTACTCTCATAACTCAGATGGTGATGTGGTGACCTCTATTTTTAGTGTTTGAACTTTGGAATATTTTTAAGATAAATTAAAGTTTAAATTATGAGTCTGTATGAAATTACAGGCTTGATAGGGACTTAAAAATAATATTTTAGGTATAAAAATATTATTTTTATCCCCCACATTTATTTGATAAAATTGTAATTTTTATTTATAACGAGGCATCCGATGAGATATATGATTATTACATTGAGTTTGTAATGGTGGTTTTACACTAGTAACACTGTAATTTGAGTTTACTTTGAGATTCTTGGGGGTGGTCATCATGGGTGGAATAAATAAATAATTAATTAATTAATTATGGTAACCTTAATCCCCCTATTTATGCATCCTTAACCGACATTCACTAGGGTTAAACTATAAATTCAAATATATTTAGTGCTACCCTTTATCAATGATAATAAAGCACTGATAAAGTGCATGCTTTTATCAGCACTAATTAAAAGTACTCATAAAGTTTACCTTTATTAATGATAAAAAAGTGTTAATAAAAGTGGGCATTTTATCAATTTTTTTACATAAATAAATATCATCCTTTATTAACGTTTTATTTAGCACCGACGAATGATTCTCTTTATGAGCACTTTTTTATCACTGATAAAGGGTACCATGAATGATTTAATTTATAAATACATATTTAAGTATTTTTAAATATGACTTATATAATAATAAGTATATTTATGATAGAAAATTACCATCAATATTATTTTCATAATTTATATATAAAAAACTATCAAATATATATTAATCAATAAAAATATATAAAAGTATACTTAAATATAATAAAAAATATTTATGTAAATATAATCAATTAAAATTTTAATTAAATAATTATATAAACATATAAATAAAGATATATTTATTTAAGTGTATTTATAATACTTTAATAAATATAAATACAAATATATAATTTATATAGACATACTAATATGATTTATGTAACAAAAAATATATATTTATATAAATAATATATATATATATATAATCATATATATGTATATTATTTTTTATACTTATTTATAATTATATATATAATTATCATTACACACACATATATGCGAGTGTGTGTATATTAAAATACAGTGATATGAATGATATAAATTCATTAAATATCATTCATATTTGAATTTATATATTTATATTCATATTAAATAATTTAAAATATACACATATATTTACTATATATATATGTATGTGTATGTTTGTATGTATGTATGTGTGTGTGTGTGCATAGATGTATATATGTATGTATATGTGTATGTATGTGTATTTATACATGTATGTATATGTGTATGTATGCATGTTTATATATGTTTATGTATGTGTATGTATGTGTATGTATGAGCATGTGTATGTATGTGTGTATGTGTGTGTGTGCGTGCGTGCGTATGTATATGTATCTTTATGAATGTGTATGTGTATGTATGTGTATGTATATGTATGCATATGTGTAACACCCCGAAATTTTATGAAAAATATTCTTTTTAATTTCATTAATGTCTTGTGTTGTACGCTACACCAAAAGGAGCTTGCACAACACGCATCCTTGTCTTGCCTTGCATTACACGCAATCGCGACCTTCCTCGATAGCGTGTGTAATACGCAATACCGAGTTTCACTAAACAACGATGTGCTATTAAAATATTATTAAAACTAGCCGTTATGAATAGTAATAACCACTTTTTAAAATTCTGTAAATCTTATTTTTCAAAATGAACTTCATTCTTGGATTCGGAGTATCGAATTTAGCCTAAGGTGAAATTTTGGTACTTTTCGGATAACTTTCATATTCTGATGAATAGTGAAAATTACTAAATTATAATTAAAAACAACTTTTTTAATCGAAATAATTAATAGTGATAAATCATTAATTTGAGTGGTTTTAAAGTATATTTAGAATATATTTTTACAATTTAATACAATGTTGGTCATTGGATGTAATTTCACATTTAAACTAGACATAAACAAGTGTCAATCTTTTGATAGATATTGTTTCTTAAAAACACGCTATTTGTTTTAACAGCGGGATTTAATTATAAAATTAATTAATGCAACTTTTATGTAATGAATTTGGTAAAATAGACTTCATTTTTGAATTCGGAATATGAAATATAGCTTGGGATGAAATTTTGGCACTGTTCTGAAAAACATCAATTTTTGATGAATAGTGAAACTACTAAGTGGTAGTTAAAAAACTGAATTTTTCATAAAACTTAATTTTACCGCTTCTGTGAATGGAATTTTAAAAATCTGAGAGACACGGTTGATGTCAGTAAGTAAAATGTGGTTCAATGAGATGAAAATAATTTTTGGTGAATAGTAACTATTTACTTTTTTTTACCGCGGTTAATAGTAAATAGGGTAACTAAGGGTAAATATGATATTAATATTACCCTAAAACATGTCCTAATTCTATTGGACAAGTGTAATTCGACCAAAAACAAAATTAGGAATAAAATATGACCATTTAGGCCCACTTGGGTTAGATTAGGACATTTATTATTAATTTATTTAAAGAAGGGTTAAAATAGTTAAAATCAAAGTTTAATAAGTAAATCATTTTTAATATGGGGTTATACATAAGATAAATTCGATTGTAAATATTCATTAGAAAGCTAAAAAGATTTCCTACATGATGGTATTTTATTTGTAATTTTTAGACATCAAATAATATAATTTATTTATGACACAAAGATGATGCAGTAATTATCTTATTAATGAAATATTGACATAATTGATAATATAAATACCAAAATAAATGTAATTTAAGACTTTTTATGAATTACACTAATTTTCTAGGTTACTATGATATATTAGTGATGATTTAATCAACTGGGTTCGAACATATAATTCTGTTATGACTTTCACAAAAATCATATATCAAATAGTGTCAAAATTGACACAAAATAGTTTTTAAATAAAATATTATATTATTAATTGTTATTTTATTCCTAAAAATATAAGGTTCGGCCAAATGACTTAGATAAGGATATATATTTTAATAATAAACAATTTGGGGTTCGTTTGGCATGTTATAGTAAGTGTATTAACCATATAGTGAAAGAAAACAAAAAGACACGGTAAAAGTTAAATTATTTAACTTAGAGTTAAATCTAATTGATAAGGTTAAAATAATAACCTAAACTTGTCTAAATCCTATTGGTTGATAGGATTTCGACCCATACCCACTTTATCTTCGAAATAAGACCCTTTGGAACCATTATAAACCGATTTTGACTTTAATATAAAATAATATTTTAAGATATTCCTAAGGTGCCCCTCTCCTCCCTTATAAAAGGACACCTCCTCCCCCTCCTCCTCACACCAATTTGAGCACTCAAGCTCGGCCAACCCCTGCCAAAATCTCTTCTCCACTTCCATAGAAACATCCTAGAGGTTCTGGTCTTCCTCAAAGACCAATTTTAGTGCCCTAAGAGGAGGTCTCAAAGAGGCACTTCAAAGAAGAGGTAATTACCGTTACCAATTCTTTCATCTTTATTTCTTCTTCCACTTCTTCTTCTTAGGTTGTTTCATTATGAAGTAATAACATCAGTATCACTAATATACTGATATGTTATTATAAGTATGAAACAACCCTATTTCACCATCTATCCATCCTACGGAAAAAGAAATCACCGCGCGTGCGTACGTACGGAATACCGTCTCCACGCCGTGGTGTAATCTATTTTCCACCACCACCTTACATGGATGGGTATAATGGTGTATAGAATAACTATACATAGTTATTACAACATCATATTGATTCTGATATATTGTATGATCCACTCCAATTCAATTCAATATTTATAGAAATGATATCATCGCTCGTGCGTACGTACGGACTACCGTCTCCACGACGCGATGAGATTCATTCTCCATGTTAACCATTTAAGAATGATTATAATGTATATATAAGAAATAATAATGAAATACATGAAATTATAAAGCTACTGGATTTATGTATATATATACATATATATGTCATCTACTTACTTCCATTTCAAGACAATAAGGAAAGGAAAACAGCGTTCATGCATACGTACGGACTACCGTCTCCATGAACGGTGTTTTTCATTTTATTTATCTACCTATTATATATATATATATATACTGAATATATATGATATATAAATCATATTTTATATTCTGGAAGTGAGTAAATCATGATATAAGTAATAATGATGTCAAGAACAACAAGTCAAAACACCTACGATAAATGAAACGATTTTACCCAAAACGCTTCTTTAACATGGAATTTACAAAAGAACGGGTAATATAATGTCATAAGTGAACCATATATGATATCATAACAATGAATATGATTCTGTAATAAGTCAATAACATGATTTAAATCACTATACAGGAGGTTCGGACACTTACAAAGCAAGTCGGACCTAAGGTAAGGGAAATATCACAATCTCATTTTTATCCGAGATTGTTTATTCGTAAGTATTTACTGGGGTGTATTTTATCATCCACATCCATGTTTACTCAATATGTAATATTATTTCCATCCACCTAAAATTGTTTAAATCCATTTTTACCCTTCGGTGAGTTTTTAGTAATACGTATGAAAGGAATCTTTTGTCGTTTTTCGTACGAGGTACTTTTTGACTTTTCCGACAAAAGTACGAAGAATGTTTTTTTTAACTTATACGGAACGAACGGATTTCTACTGTTTTATAAAGCCTTATTTTCATGAAGCTTCCTCTAAAAGATTTCATGACTATTTTCAATAAAATCTCTTTCTTTTAAAATTGCATGATGTTTTGTGAAAAGAAATTGATTTTGAAGAAGAAAGGATATTTTCCTCAAGAATTCAATTCAAGTGTTTTATCAAAATTATTTTCCATCTAAGATAATAAAGGGTTCTGTTTCTATCCATATTTTTACATTGATTTGACTATGTTGTGATGGAATTAAGTTTATGAATTCCTTTATCTTATATGAATTGATTTATGATGTCATGATGTGTCAAGAATCCCATTTTTGTTACATGTGTTATGCGATGATGTATGTTTTATGATTATGTGGCACACATAAGAAATGATTCATTATAAGATGGGTGGGACCTATATCTCCCTCCAATGCATTGGGTAATGATTTTATATCTCATGAGATAGACATGGCTGGAACGGAAGGTTATTTCGGTTCAGTGATACAGGACTGAAACGAGGAGTGAACTCGGTTCAGAAAGGGACTTTGTCCACTAAGATAGTCTTGGCAATGAGTCATGACTAACAAGAAATGATTTTCCATGATTATTTGTGCATGCCACAAAGTTTCAAGTTTTATGTTATGATTATGGGGATCTCATTTTCACTTCTATGATTTATCCCATGTTATGATATTATGAGCTCTTTTGCAGGTTAAGATTTCCAAAAGCTATGTTCTTATGTATATGATGTGATTGATATTTCTTTTGTTTACCCTTACTGAGCATTTGAGCTCACCCTTTTATGTTTTCTTTTCCCCAGGATATAAAGAAAGGTTTTTAGGTAAAAAAAAGGAAGATCTTTATGGGAGATATTGAAGATCTTTCACCACGATTAGAAGATTACGTTCCGAGTTTCCAAAGACACTAAACTATTACGATCCTTGTGTGTGTGTTTTTGTTATGTACTAAGTATTCCGTAAAAGTAATGTAATGTCCATGTACGATAATCTTAGGGTCTCTACAGTTGGTATCAGAGGAAAGGTTTAGTCAACCTTTGGAAACTAGGATGCGAAAACGTTAGTGAGATTCCTAGAGATATTTCTAAGGTATGTCTAGGGATGTCCCTAAGGATAAGTATACGTATAGGATATATTCCTAGAACTATGGTAATGATATTAGATTAAACCTAAGAAGTTAGGTATTGAGGATACTTTCCCTTTACTATGTTGTTTTCTCTATCATGATTTTTGATTCTCACAAAATTATTTTTGTGTTTTAGTTAATGGAGGGAACCAAAAGGAATTCAGTTAACATTGAATCCAATGGACAAATTGGTGACTATGAGCAACAAAATTGTGTAATGCCTAGAGATAAAGATGTTGTGATTATGCCGAATCAATCATCGCGATATATGATTAACAAGGTGAAATTTAGTGGTATGCCTAATTCTTCAAAGAAGAGGAAGATAGACTATTATGCATGTTCGCATGTTGAGGAGCATAAAGAAAGGAAGATTGAGATTTCTAAAGAAGGGAAGAAGAACCTTGAGGAATACCTCAAATGGAGGGACCGATGTTATCTGTGTGGAGAAAAGGGTCATAGAGTGACAGACTGTTATGGAGTTCAATGTCTTATTTGTGGAGAACATGGGCATTACCCAACTCAATGCCCTGACCTAAAAAGTTACTTCTAAATCAAGGAAGGACTTATTCCAGGATAATCATTGATGTGGATGGACTGAAGTGTTTTGGTATTCAAGAATAATGTTGTTGAGGTACTTTTATGGTGTATTGAAATATTTAAGTATTGGTCTATTGTGGTTTTCAATAATTTTAAGGTACCAATAACTATGAAAAGTGATTCAAATATTTTGTAAAGTAGATGATAAATGCATAATGAAAGGATAAGAAGATAATGAGATGTTTGATTGTATTCATGAGCTCATGATTGATATAAGGACTAAGTGATATCATGGTTTGAGTATATAGAATTTTGAGGATTTCGGTATGTGAAAAGTGTTAACTTTTAACTGCATTCAAGTTTTCACTAAGGTTCAATGGGTATTCAAGAGAGTACAAGATTAAGGCCTTTGAATGTTTGGAATGTGACCAACAAGATATATCTTATGATATATGGGGATCAACGATGGTATTAAATCTCTGGTAATCGTTTTCACTATGTTATGAGAATGGACTGCAATATTATGGATAAGCCTAAAGATTGGAATGGATTATGTTGGAAATAAGTTAGTATTGTTTAAGGATATAAGTTTTTTCGATATTATTGATGGGATGTTATAGTAATATATTTTTATAAAAAGGACAACCTGCAGGACGGGCGACAGCCCATCGCTTCGGACAAGGCTGTGGGAATCGAACCCACAACCGAAGTGCGACTGGCCTTTATCGCCTACCACTGACCTACAGGAAGTCCCTGTTTAGTAGAAACTAGTTTTATTATATTAAGCAGTATGATATATGAAGTATAAGTCCATTTTAGGAACCATATATGATTAATCTCACTATAGATCGACTTATGTATATAATTGTTTGCTAACCTTTTGTTTGAGACAGATGGAATGACCCGTCATCCTATCACATGATCTGCTAACACTTCACGAATAACAAATTCAACTTCATTTATTTAAGAGATGAAGTGGAAATTGTTCTAGGCACGAACAATAGTGAAATTGTACCAAAATAAAGAAAGTATTTATTCCAATTAAAATTTTCAACTTTAGGGAAATGATCTTGAAAACCAAAAATGTTGTCCTAGTGATCTTATACCTGATGAATCAGATGGTACCTTATATCATCACAAATCTATGGATTTGTGATTACTGGCTTTTCCATAGCCATGTTCTCTACCACTCTCCATCAGAACATGATGGTTAGATTTCTCTTCCATATCCATATTTTCACCTATGTGGAAACCCAATGATTAGTTTATTTGGGTAACCGTTACGTTTCATACTTTTGTTTTTAAAGATTGGTTTTGATATTCCTTTTTACGATGTGGGTTTCTATTAAAGAAACTTTCAAATAGTAAACCATTTAACCCCGACGAATTTCGAGGGCGAAATTCATTTTAAGGGGGGTAGAATGTAACACCCCGAAATTTTATGAAAAATATTCTTTTTAATTTCATTAATATCTTGTGTTGTACGCTACACCAAAAGGAGCTTGCACAACACACATCCTTGTCTTGCCTTGCATTACACGCAATCGCGACCTTCCTCGATAGCGTGTGTAATACGCAATACCGAGTTTCACTAAACAACGATGTGCTATTAAAATATTATTAAAACTAGCCGTTATGAATAGTAATAACCACTTTTTAAAATTCTGTAAATCTTATTTTTCAAAATGAACTTCATTCTTGGATTCGGAGTATCGAATTTAGCCTAAGGTGAAATTTTGGTACTTTTCGGATAACTTTCATATTCTGATGAATAGTGAAAATTACTAAATTATAATTAAAAACAACTTTTTTAATCGAAATAATTAATATTGATAAATCATTAATTTGAGTGGTTTTAAAGTATATTTAGAATATATTTTTACAATTTAATACAATGTTGGTCATTGGATGTAATTTCACATTTAAACTAGACATAAACAAGTGTCAATCTTTTGATAGATATTGTTTCTTAAAAACACGCTATTTGTTTTAACAGCGGGATTTAATTATAAAATTAATTAATGCAACTTTTATGTAATGAATTTGGTAAAATAGACTTCATTTTTGAATTCGGAATATGAAATATAGCTTGGGATGAAATTTTGGCACTGTTCTGAAAAACATCAATTTTTGATGAATAGTGAAACTACTAAGTGGTAGTTAAAAAACTGAATTTTTCATAAAACTTAATTTTACCGCTTCTGTGAATGGAATTTCAAAAATCTGAGAGACACGGTTGATGTCAGTAAGTAAAATGTGGTTCAATGAGATGAAAATAATTTTTGGTGAATAGTAACTTTTTACTTTTTTTTACCGCGGTTAATAGTAAATAGGGTAACTAAGGGTAAATATGATATTAATATTACCCTAAAACATGTCCTAATTCTATTGGACAAGTGTAATTCGACCAAAAACAAACTTAGGAATAAAATATGACCATTTAGGCCCACTTGGATTAGATTAGGACATTTATTATTAATTTATTTAAAGAAGGGTTAAAATAGTTAAAATCAAAGTTTAATAAGTAAATCATTTTTAATATGGGGTTATACATAAGATAAATTGGATTGTAAATATTCATTAGAAATCTAAAAAGATTTCCTACATTATGGTATTTTATTTGTAATTTTTAGACATCAAATAATATAATTTATTTATGACACAAAGATGATGCAGTAATTATCTTATTAATGAAATATTGACATAATTGATAATATAAATACCAAAATAAATGTAATTTAAGACTTTTTATGAATTCCACTAATTTTATAGGTTACTATGATATATTAGTGTTGATTTAATCAACTTGGTTCGAACATATAATTCTGTTATGACTTTCACAAAAATCATATATCAAATAGTGTCAAAATTGACACAAAATAGTTTTTAAATCAAATATTATATTATTAACTGTTATTTTATTCCTAAAAATCTAAGGTTCGGCCAAATGACTTAGATAAGGATATATATTTTAATAATAAACAATTTGGGGTTCGTTTGGCATGTTATAGTAAGTGTATTAACCATATAGTGAAAGAAAACAAAAAGACACGGTAAAAGTTAAATTATTTAACTTAGAGTTAAATCTAATTGATAAGGTTAAAATAATAACCTAAACTTGTCTAAATCCTATTGGTTGATAGGATTTCGACCCATACCCACTTTATCTTCGAAATAAGACCCTTTGGAACCATTATAAACCGATTTTGACTTTAATATAAAATAATATTTTAAGATATTCCTAAGGTGCCCCTCTCCTCCCTTATAAAAGGACACCTCCTCCCCCTCCTCCTCACACCAATTTGAGCACTCAAGCTCGGCCAACCCCTGCCAAAATCTCTTCTCCACTTCCCTAGAAACATCCTAGAGGTTCTGGTCTTCCTCAAAGACCAATTTTAGTGCCCTAAGAGGAGGTCTCAAAGAGGCACTTCAAAGAAGAGGTAATTACCGTTACCAATTCTTTCATCTTTATTTCTTCTTCCACTTCTTCTTCTTAGGTTGTTTCATTATGAAGTAATAACATCAGTATCACTAATATACTGATATGTTATTATAAGTATGAAACAACCCTATTTCACCATCTATCCATCCTACGGAAAAAGAAATCACCGCGCGTGCGTACGTACGGAATACCGTCTCCACGCCGTGGTGTAATCTATTTTCCACCACCACCTTACATGGATGGGTATAATGGTGTATAGAATAACTATACATAGTTATTACAACATCATATTGATTCTGATATATTGTATGATCCACTCCAATTCAATTCAATATTTATAGAAATGATATCATCGCTCATGCGTATGTACGGACTACCGTCTCCACGACGCGATGAGATTCATTCTCCATGTTAACCATTTAAGAATGATTATAATGTATATATAAGAAATAATAATGAAATACATGACATTATAAATCTACTGGATTTATGTATATATATACATATATATGTCATCTACTTACTTCCATTTCAAGACAATAAGGAAAGGAAAACAGCGTTCATGCATACGTACGGACTACCGTCTCCATGAACGGTGTTTTTCATTTTATTTATCTACCTATTATATATATATATACTGAATATATATGATATATAAATCATATTTTATATTCTGGAAGTGAGTAAATCATGATATAAGTAATAATTATGTCAAGAACAACAAGTCAAAACACCTACGATAAATGAAACGATTTTACCCAAAACGCTTCTTTAACATGGAATTTACAAAAGAACGGGTAATATAATGTCATAAGTGAACCATATATGATATCATAACAATGAATATGATTCTTTAATAAGTCAATAACATGATTTAAATCATTATACAGGAGGTTCGGACACTTACAAAGCAAGTCGGACCTAAGGTAAGGGAAATATCACAATCTCATTTTTATCCGAGATTGTTTATTCGTAAGTATTTACTGGGGTGTATTTTATCATCCACATCCATGTTTACTCAATATGTAAAATTATTTCCATCCACCTAAAATTGTTTAAATCCATTTTTACCCTTCGGTTAGTTTTTAGTAATACGTATGAAAGGAATCTTTTGTCGTTTTTCGTACGAGGTACTTTTTGACTTTTCCGACAAAAGTACGAAGAATGTTTTTTTTAACTTATACGGAACGAACAGATTTCTACTGTTTTATAAAGCCTTATTTTCATGAAGCTTCCTATAAAAGATTTCATGACTATTTTCAATAAAATCTCTTTCTTTTAAAATTTCATGATGTTTTGTGAAAAGAAATTGATTTTGAAGAAGAAAGGATATTTTCCTCAAGAATTCAATTCAAGTGTTTTATCAAAATTATTTTCCATCTAAGATAATAAAGGGTTCTGTTTCTATCCATATTTTTACATTGATTTGACTATGTTGTGATGGAATTAAGTTTATGAATTCCTTTATCTTATATGAATTGATTTATGATGTCATGATGTGTCAAGAATCCCATTTTTGTTACATGTGTTATGCGATGATGTATGTTTTATGATTATGTGGCACACATAAGAAAGGATTCATTATAAGATGGGTGGGACCTATATCTCCCTCCAATGCATTGGGTAATGATTTTATATCTCATGAGATAGACATGGCTGGAATGGAAGGTTATTTCGGTTCAGTGATACAGGACTGAAACGAGGAGTGAACTCGGTTCAGAAAGGGACTTTGTCCACTAAGATAGTCTTGGCAATGAGTCATGACTAACAAGAAATGATTTTCCATGATTATGTGTGCATGCCACAAAGTTTCAAGTTTTATGTTATGATTATGGGGATCTCATTTTCACTTCTATGATTTATCCCATGTTATGATATTATGAGCTCTTTTGCAGGTTAAGATTTCCAAAAGCTATGTTCTTATGTATATGATGTGATTGATATTTCTTTTGTTTACCCTTTCTGAGCATTTGAGCTCACCCTTTTATGTTTTCTTTTCCCCAGGATATAAAGAAAGGTTTTTAGGTAAAAAAAAGGAAGATCTTTATGGGAGATATTGAAGATCTTTCACCACGATTAGAAGATTACGTTCCGAGTTTCCAAAGACACTAAACTATTACGATCCTTGTGTGTGTGTTTTTGTTATGTACTAAGTATTCCGCAAAAGTAATGTAATGTCCATGTACGATAAGCTTAGGGTCTCTACAGTTGGTATCAGAGGAAAGGTTTAGTCAACCTTTGGAAACTAGGATGCGAAACCGTTAGTGAGATTCCTAGAGATATTTCTAAGGTATGTCTAGGGATGTCCCTAAGGATAAGTATACGTATAGGATATATTCCTAGAACTATTGTAATGATATTAGATTAAACCTAAGAAGTTAGGTATTGAGGATACTTTCCCTTTACTATGTTGTTTTCTCTAGCATGATTTTTGATTCTCACAAAATTATTTTTGTGTTTTAGTTAATGGAGGGAACCAAAAGGAATTCAGTTAACATTGAATCCAATGGACAAATTGGTGACTATGAGCAACAAAATTGTGTAATGCCTAGAGAGAAAGATGTTGTGGTTATGCCGAATCAATCATCGCAATATATGATTAACAAGGTGAAATTTAGTGGTATGCCTAATTCTTCAAAGAAGAGGAAGATAGACTATTATGCATGTTCGCATGTTGAGGAGCATAAAGAAAGGAAGATTGAGATTTCTAAAGAAGGGAAGAAGAACCTTGAGGAATACCTCAAATGGAGGGACCGATGTTATCTGTGTGGAGAAAAGGGTCATAGAGTGACAGACTGTTATGGAGTTCAATGTCTTATTTGTGGAGAACATGGGCATTACCCAACTCAATGCCCTGACCTAAAAAGTTACTTCTAAATCAAGGAAGGACTTATTCTAGGATAATCATTGATGTGGATGGACTGAAGTGTTTTGGTATTTAAGAATAATGTTGTTGAGGTACTTTTATGGTGTATTGAAATATTTAAGTATTGGTCTATTGTGGTTTTCAATAATTTTAAGGTACCAATAACTATGAAAAGTGATTCAAATATTTTGGAAAGTAGATGATAAATGCATAATGAAAGGATAAGAAGATAATGAGATGTTTGATTGTATTCATGAGCTCATGATTGATATAAGGACTAAGTGATATCATGGTTTGAGTATATAGAATTTTGAGGATTTCGGTATGTGAAAAGTGTTAACTTTTAACTGCATTCAAGTTTTCACTAAGGTTCAATGGGTATTCAAGAGAGTACAAGATTAAGGCCTTTGAATGTTTGGAATGTGACCAACAAGATATATCTTATGATATATGGGGATCAACGATGGTATTAAATCTCTGGTAATCGTTTTCACTATGTTATGAGAATGGACTGCAGTATTATGGATAAGCCGAAAGATTGGAATGGATTATGTTGGAAATAAGTTAGTATTGTTTAAGGATATAAGTTTTTTCGATATTATTGATGGGATGTTATAGTAATATAGTTTTATAAAAAGGACAACCTGCAGGACGGGCGACAGCCCATCGCTTCGGACAAGGCTGTGGGAATCGAACCCACAACCGAAGTGCGACTGGCCTTTATCGCCTACCACTGACCTACAGGAAGTCCCTGTTTAGTAGAAACTAGTTTTATTATATTAAGCAGTATGATATATGAAGTATAAGTCCATTTTAGGAACCATATATGATTAATCTCACTATAGATCGACTTATGTATATAATTGTTTGCTAACCTTTTGTTTGAGACAGATGGAATGACCCGTCATTCTATCACATGATCTGCTAACACTTCACGAATAACAAATTCAACTTCATTTATTTAAGAGATGAAGTGGAAATTGTTCTAGGCACGAACAATAGTGAAATTGTACCAAAATAAAGAAAGTATTTATTCCAATTAAAATTTTCAACTTTAGGGAAATGATCTTGAAAACCAAAAATGTTGTCCTAGTGATCTTATACCTGATGAATCAGATGGTACCATATATCATCACAAATCTATGGATTTGTGATTACTGGATTTTCCATAGCCATGTTCTCTACCACTCTCCATCAGAACATGATGGTTAGATTTCTCTTCCATATCCATATTTTCACCTATGTGGAAACCCAATGATTAGTTTATTTGGGTAACCGTTACGTTTCATACTTTTGTTTTTAAAGATTGGTTTTGATATTCCTTTTTACGATGTGGGTTTCTATTAAAGAAACTTTCAAATAGTAAACCATTTAACCCCGACGAATTTCGAGGGCGAAATTCATTTTAAGGGGGGTAGAATGTAACACCCCGAAATTTTATGAAAAATATTCTTTTTAATTTCATTAATGTCTTGTGTTGTACGCTACACCAAAAGGAGCTTGCACAACACACATCCTTGTCTTGCCTTGCATTACAGGCAATCGCGACCTTCCTCGATAGCGTGTGTAATACGCAATACCGAGTTTCACTAAACAACGATGTGCTATTAAAATATTATTAAAACTAGCCATTATGAATAGTAATAACCACTTTTTAAAATTCTGTAAATCTTATTTTCAAAATGAACTTCATTCTTGGATTCGGAGTATCGAATTTAGCCTAAGGTGAAAATTTGGTACTTTTCGGATAACTTTCATATTCTGATGAATAGTGAAAATTACTAAATTATAATTAAAAACAACTTTTTTAATCCAAATAATTAATAGTGATAAATCATTAATTTGAGTGGTTTTAAAGTATATTTAGAATATATTTTTACAATTTAATACAATGTTGGTCATTGGATGTAATTTCACATTTAAACTAGACATAAACAAGTGTCAATCTTTTGATAGATATTGTTTCTTAAAAACACGCTATTTGTTTTAACAGCGGGATTTAATTATAAAATTAATTAATGCAACTTTTATGTAATGAATTTGGTAAAATAGACTTCATTTTTGAATTCGGAATATGAAATATAGCTTGGGATGAAATTTTGGCACTGTTCTGAAAAACATCAATTTTTGATGAATAGTGAAACTACTAAGTGGTAGTTAAAAAACTGATTTTTTCATAAAACTTAATTTTACCGCTTCTGTGAATGGAATTTCAAAAATCTGAGTGACACGGTTGATGTTAGTAAGTAAAATGTGGTTCAATGAGATGAAAATAATTTTTGGTGAATAGTAACTTTTTACTTGTTTTTACCGCGGTTAATAGTAAATAGGGTAACTAAGGGTAAATATGATATTAATATTACCCTAAAACATGTCCTAATTCTATTGGACAAGTGTAATTCGACCAAAAACAAACTTAGGAATAAAATATGACCATTTAGGCCCACTTGGATTAGATTAGGACATTTATTATTAATTTATTTAAAGAAGGGTTAAAATAGTTAAAATCAAAGTTTAATAAGTAAATCATTTTTAATATGGGGTTATACATAAGATAAATTCGATTGTAAATATTCATTAGAAAGCTAAAAAGATTTCCTACATGATGGTATTTTATTTTTAATTTTTAGACATCAAATAATATAATTTATTTATGACACAAAGATGATGCAGTAATTATCTTATTAATGAAATATTGACATAATTGATAATATAAATACCAAAATAAATGTAATTTAAGACTTTTTATGAATTCCACTAATTTTCTAGGTTACTATGATATATTATTGTTGATTTAATCAACTTGGTTCGAACATATAATTCTGTTATGACTTTCACAAAAATCATATATCAAATAGTGTCAAAATTGACACAAAATAGTTTTTAAATCAAATATTATATTATTAATTGTTATTTTATTCCTAAAAATCTAAGGTTCGGCCAAATGACTTATATAAGGATATATATTTTAATAATAAACAATTTGGGGTTATTTTGGCATGTTATAGTAAGTGTATTAACCATATAGTGAAAGAAAACAAAAAGACACGGTAAAAGTTAAATTATTTAACTTAGAGTTAAATCTAATTGATAAGGTTAAAATAATAACCTAAACTTGTCTAAATCCTATTGGTTGATAGGATTTCGACCCATACCCACTTTATCTTCGAAATAAGACCCTTTGGAACCATTATAAACCGATTTTGACTTTAATATAAAATAATATTTTAAGATATTCCTAAGGTGCCCCTCTCCTCCCTTATAAAAGGACACCTCCTCCCCCTCCTCCTCACACCAATTTGAGCACTCAAGCTCGGCCAACCCCTGCCAAAATCTCTTCTCCACTTCCCTAGAAACATCCTAGAGGTTCTGGTCTTCCTCAAAGACCAATTTTAGTGCCCTAAGAGGAGGTCTCAAAGAGGCACTTCAAAGAAGAGGTAATTACCGTTACCAATTCTTTCATCTTTATTTCTTCTTCCACTTCTTCTTCTTAGGTTGTTTCATTATGAAGTAATAACATCAGTATCACTAATATACTGATATGTTATTATAAGTATGAAACAACCCTATTTCACCATCTATCCATCCTACGGAAAAAGAAATCACCGCGCGTGCGTACGTACGGAATACCGTCTCCACGCCGTGGTGTAATCTATTTTCCACCACCACCTTAAATGGATGGGTATAATGGTGTAAAGAATAACTATACATAGTTATTACAACATCATATTGATTCTGATATATTGTATGATCCACTCCAATTCAATTCAATATTTATAGAAATGATATCATCGCTCGTGCGTACGTACGGACTACCGTCTCCACGACGCGATGAGATTCATTCTCCATGTTAACCATTTAAGAATGATTATAATGTATATATAAGAAATAATAATGAAATACATGACATTATAAATCTACTGGATTTATGTATATATATACATATATATGTCATCTACTTACTTCCATTTCAAGACAATAAGGAAAGGAAAACAGCGTTCATGCATACGTACGGACTACCGTCTCCATGAACGGTGTTTTTCATTTTATTTATCTACCTATTATATATATATATATACTGAATATATATGATATATAAATCATATTTTATATTCTGGAAGTGAGTAAATCATGATATAAGTAATAATGATGTCAAGAACAACAAGTCAAAACACCTACGATAAATGAAACGATTTTACCCAAAACGCTTCTTTAACATGGAATTTACAAAAGAACGGGTAATATAATGTCATAAGTGAACCATATATGATATCATAACAATGAATATGATTCTGTAATAAGTCAATAACATGATTTAAATCATTATACAGGAGGTTCGGACACTTACAAAGCAAGTCGGACCTAAGGTAAGGGAAATATCACAATCTCATTTTTATCCAAGATTGTTTATTCGTAAGTATTTACTAGGGTGTATTTTATCATCCACATCCATGTTTACTCAATATGTAATATTATTTCAATCCACCTAAAATTGTTTAAATCCATTTTTACCCTTCGGTGAGTTTTTAGTAATACGTATGAAAGGAATCTTTTGTCGTTTTTCGTACGAGGTACTTTTTGACTTTTCCGACAAAAGTACGAAGAATGTTTTTTTTAACTTATACAGCACGAACGGATTTCTACTGTTTTATAAAGCCTTATTTTCATGAAGCTTCCTATAAAAGATTTCATGAATATTTTCAATAAAATCTCTTTCTTTTAAAATTGCATGATGTTTTGTGAAAAGAAATTGATTTTGAAGAAGAAAGGATATTTTCCTCAAGAATTCAATTCAAGTGTTTTATCAAAATTATTTTCCATCTAAGATAATAAAGGGTTCTGTTTCTATCCATATTTTTACATTGATTTGACTATGTTGTGATGGAATTAAGTTTATGAATTCCTTTATCTTATATGAATTGATTTATGATGTCATGATGTGTCAAGAATCCCATTTTTGTTACATGTGTTATGCGATGATGTATGTTTTATGATTATGTGGCACACATAAGAAAGGATTCATTATAAGATGGGTGGGACCTATATCTCCCTCCAATGCATTGGGTAATGATTTTATATCTCATGAGATAGACATGGCTGGAACGGAAGGTTATTTCGGTTCAGTGATACAGGACTGAAACGAGGAGTGAACTCGGTTCAGAAAGGGACTTTGTCCACTAAGATAGTCTTGGCAATGAGTCATGACTAACAAGAAATGATTTTCCATGATTATGTGTGCATGCCACAAAGTTTCAAGTTTTATGTTATGATTATGGGGATCTCATTTTCACTTCTATGATTTATCCCATGTTATGATATTATGAGCTCTTTTGCAGGTTAAGATTTCCAAAAGCTATGTTCTTATGTATATGATGTGATTGATATTTCTTTTGTTTACCCTTACTGAGCATTTGAGCTCACCCTTTTATGTTTTCTTTTCCCCAGGATATAAAGAAAGGTTTTTAGGTAAAAAAAAGGAAGATCTTTATGGGAGATATTGAAGATCTTTCACCACGATTAGAAGATTACGTTCCGAGTTTCCAAAGACACTAAACTATTACGATCCTTGTGTGTGTGTTTTTGTTATGTACTAAGTATTCCGCAAAAGTAATGTAATGTCCATGTACGATAAGCTTAGGGTCTCTACAATATGTGCATATATGTGTGTGTGTATGTATGTATGTATGTATGTGCATGTGCGTGTGTATGTGTTTATATATTTGTATGTTTATGTGTACATATGCCCATGTATGTGTGTGTATGTGTATATACGTGTATGCATGCATGTGTATGCGTATGTGTATATGTGTGTGCGCGTTTATATGTATGCATGTGTATGTATGTGTATGTATATATGTATGTGTGTGTATGTATGTATGTATATGTTTATGAACATGTATGTATGTGTATATATGCATATGTATGTGTATGTATTTTCATAGTTGGAACATGATATACCAAACCGTGTGGCCTAACCATGAGAGCTACCCATGTTTAAAAAAAAATATGATTTTCTAAGTATACCCCTCTCAGTTTTAAGGGTATTTTACCTCCCTTCCTTCCCTCCTATATCGACCGACCCTCCTTTGTGCCTAGGGAGATCTCTCTCTTCCCCCCTTTATTCTTGTCACCTTACTTCTATATTTTATAATGTTTCAAAGGTAAACTTCACTCTTCCTCCCCCTTTCTCTTCTACTTCCCCTTATCTTCCATTTCCCTAGGGTTTATATTTTCCCCAAGAACCTTATCTCACCATGAAAAGGATTTCATGGTTTCAAGTTGATTCCAACATAGGTTTTTTATTTATTAGACTTGGTAGAGGGGGATTCCTTGATTGTTTGAGTGTTCAACACAGGTAATGACATGATACGACTTGATTCCCACCAGTTTAGGGTAGGTGTTTCTATTAAAAACCTTTATTAAACAATTCATGGGTGATTGAGTGTTATATATTTGTTTTAAATTAATATATATATATATATATAATGTTTCAATAGTAATATAAATGGTTTATTTCGAAATGGTGGCTTGGAATAAAGGGTTTTCCAATAGAATTCATGTTTCACTTTTGAATAAATTTTTTTAAAGTGATAAGCATACTTAAAATAAATTTCATTCAATTTTAGAGAAGGTTTTGGTGGAAAACTATGATATGAGATTTGTTTTTGTGTTTTTAAAGAATGTTTACACTTTTTTTAAAAATAATGGTTTTGGATTCAAAAAGTAATGTGTATTCTAGTTTTTCAAATTGTTTGAAATAATGAGGTTTTTAAAAAATGGAAATGACTCAACATACCTATTTAGTTTTCAAGTGAATTCATGTTTGGTAGCATAAAAATTAAAAGTTTTATTTCTTGTGATACCCTCATTAGCTTCCCCTATTATTGTTTCCCCCATTATGGGTTATTGATTATTTATATAATAGATGTGTGACGTGGAAAGGGGATTTACTATATGATGGTGTTAGAGGTGAGGTGTGAGACCTTTATTATGTTTTATTTTGGTAATTATCATGATTTCTTTCTCACATCAATGGTTTCTTAGTCATGAGAACCCTAGGTAACTAAGTGGAGACCTGGATAAGTGTAAACACTAGTTTAACTTGTGTACTTGCTAGAGTCAAAACCATGGTAGTTAACTTCTCCCAAATGGTTATTCCCATGGTAGCTTTGATCTCATGGGATGGTTTTGGGACCAAATAGTTTGAGGGGACTACTAGGATAGACATATTCTTATAGTATGACCTAGGTTACCCTTCATTAGTCCATGACTATATTACTTTAGGGCATAGGGTATAAACCTTTACATTTTTACCTTGATTAGTGGTTCTTTGGGGAATTTTCATTTAATTTTTGTCATATTACCTTATTCTTTCTATTTTTGGTACCACATTCTTTACTTGTTTTATGGATCTCTATTGATGTTGTGGTTCCCTTCATAGTGTGCTTCATTTATTCAAGATTGAGATTTGTTTCTTAAAAAAAGTTTCAAAGATGATTTTTTAATTTTTTAAAATGGTTTAAAGGTTGTTTTTGGTAACTTTTTTATAAGATAAGGTTTGTTGTTTTATGAATTACTTATTAGAAATTTTTTTGAAATGTGTTTGTAAAATGGGTTTTACTAGTTTTCTTAAAATAGTTAAGATTCATGCTTTGGTTTTCAAGTGATTTCCTTATCTTTGGTTTGATAAGAAATTGATTTTATTCTTTATAGAAGGAGAATATGATTTTTTTTTCTATGGATACATGGGATGGAAAACCTTATTTTATTTATTGTATTTCAAAGTAACATTCATGGCATGTTTTATTAAAATATATGTGTAGAATCCATGGTGGGATACTATTATGTCATTTTCTCTCTCCCTATACACACAATACTGTGTGTGCATGAAATCCATATTGTTTCATATAAGTTCCATATTTTATTCACATTGGATATAGTTTTCTTAGGTAAATGATAGAGAGTTAGATATGGATAGAATCCATGGGTTTCATGGATATGGAATTAGGGAATGGTTTAATTTGGGTTTTTTTTATTTTACAATGTTGGAATATTCAGACAAGATGAACTTACTGTGTTTTTTCATCTTTATTTTATTAAATTTAGTTAATATATTACTTATATATATATATTAGATGTGTGTTTTAATATTTTAATGAATTTTATTTGTGAAACGGGTTGAATCATTATTGGTTGTGACTCATTTGACTCGTTTAGTTTGTTTATTTATATTGTTTATCTTATCAGATGTTTCATAGACATCTAATGTATGGACGGTTCATACTAATTTTTTAATGAAACATATATTGTGTGTGATAACTCTTACTTATGTGAGAAATAATTCCCAAGTGATTTCTTGATACTTAGACACTATTTTTCAGCCCATGGGGATTGGGAACACCCTTTAAGCCTTATGATAGACTGATTGGGGTACCGATTTAGTGGTATCCTAGGTTGGTTTGTTACACTACAACCCACCAATTAATGGTCTTAAATAACCCATAAATCCACCCCAAAGGTGTCCATAATGATTTGAACATTTGTTAGATGAAATATTATGGGGTAAAATTACCACTCAAGAACAAATTCACAATAAATGAGATTATTATCCTTATTATAAATATAAAAATGGATTTTTATTGAATTTGTATATTTATTTTAAGGAAAAAGAATATATTTTTACTATAAAATGATAAAATATTGTTGAATTATTTTTCTTGGATATTTTTTTACAATGTAATTAGTTATTTTTAATGAATTTTTTTTATATTATTTATAAATATATTAAGGTGAAAGTAAATTTTCTAATTAAACATAAAAAAAATTATATATTTTTAAAAAATATATTTTTTTATTTTAATAATATAAAAATATATTTTATTTAATTTTATGAATCCTTAAAAATATATAATTTTTTTTGTTAATGAAAAAGTATTTAGTTTTAAAATTTTTAAATAAAAAAGTATGGTTTAAAGAAAAATAAGATATTTTTTAAAAAAATATTTGAAAATAAAGTCAAATCATTTTAATCCCATTAATTTTGATTTTATTTTAGTTGGTTTCATGCCATTTAGATATGGCTAGGTCAATTCAATTTTTTGTTAGTCTAGATTGATTTAGTTTAGTTTATTTGGGTTTAGGCTAGTTTAGTTTTGTTCTAGTAACTTAGATTCAGTTCATTTTGGGTTTGGTTTGGTTAGTTTGGTTTAGTTTTATTTAAATATATTCAGGTTAGATCAATTTGTTATGGTTTGGGTTAGGTCATTTCAATTTGATTTGGGTTAGTTTTATTATGTTTTGGTTGGGTTTTATATTGACCCATATCTCATGAACACATTATTACAATATTTTTCACATAAAAACCATATAATAAAACACACCTTGAAAGTAAATGTTTAATGTATTTGGGAGATTAGATACACACTAATTTTTTTAAAAGATAAATATTTAAATTTGAATTCCATATTCATAATAAACTCCTAGTTCTCATCATAATTTGATCATTTCATGGGATACCTTGGGTGATGTAAATGTTTACTAAAAGAAATACCACTAAGTATTGGTTGATACCACAACATGGTATGTGCTAGGATACACCACTTCATGGTGAATGTCACCAAGTCATGGTGAAATACATGGCAGTTTACAAGTTATTTAATAATTAATTTTTCATCCTTCTTCTCCTAATCTAGGACAAACTGATTGATTCGATCATCTTGTGATGATTATTTAAAGTATTTAAATGACCTATTCGTTTTTCTTCTAAATGATAAATATTTAAAATTTTATGGGTTCAAGGAGTTTCATATTATGAAACTTTTATGAAACATTCTA
Organism: Viscum album; assembly: GCA_963277665.1. Classification (NCBI taxonomy): domain Eukaryota; kingdom Viridiplantae; phylum Streptophyta; class Magnoliopsida; order Santalales; family Viscaceae; genus Viscum; species Viscum album. Next base: position 1,471,366,001 of record OY728132.1, on the reverse strand, counting down.
TTTAATAGATTGAATATTTGGTTTCCAAGGAGAGTCCTTAGATGAATATATAAAGAGGCTTGTGTTTTGTGACTTTGAATTATTTAAATAATAATAAACTCCTTAGGAAAAAGTACTCAGGATCTCATTTTCTTCATGTGTTTAAACTAAAGGTTCCATTTGACCATGGATTTAAGGAATTTATTTCCAAGCATTGGGAGATTTATAAATCTCATGGATACCCTTGGAGAAAGGAGTCTCATAGACGCTTCTTAGTGATCACTATCAAGATCATGTTAAAAATCATGGAAATATTTAGATTAGTAGAGAAAATGTGTGTCAATATTTATTTATTTTATGTAATTGAATATGAATGAAAAGATATTATAGATTTATACATTTTATATTTTTGTTTATTTTTAGATAAGCGTAATAAACTAAAAAACTCACTAATGGTATCTTAGCCTCTTCCATTTCATTTGGATTGATTTTTCAGATGAATAAATAAACTAGAAAAATATAATTCTAGAACCATAACATAGCCATGTTCAATATGACTATTGTTACTAGATCTTTCCCATACAATGATAAAATTTTAATATAAATGAGAATGATTTTATAAAAATTATAACACCGTTTCATAAATTTCTTTTATAAATAATAAATTAAAAACATCACTTTTAGAAAATGAAAACTAAATTATAAAATAATAGAAAGAAATATCTAATCCAAATCCAAAATAAAAAAAAAACAAAAAACAAATATGATAAGCATTAACTATCCTTTTAAGTTAACAAGTTGGTCACTAGAATAATTTTAAATAGAAACTCAAAAAACATGAAGCCACTATAAATATCCAAATATTTGAATCAATTCCTTTAAAAGAGGAATCACCATTAATGTAACAAAAATATCAAAATTCATCACCTCATAATCAAAATTCAGCCTAAAAGACTTGAATCATCTTCAACCATCATAATACATAAGTATGAAATATTCCATGTATCATAATCACATATTTAAGAAGTATGATAGAATACCCAAACCATTTTGATTCAATATTATCTCTAGTAGTACTTCAATACTTATAATACTACACCATAACTCACTCACCATGTAACACCCCAGGTAAATAAAGAATATGAAATTTTTATATTTATCCATATTTGTGAATAAAATATTAATATTACTTTAAAGGGGATGCTATGCTCGATGGCGTACCTAACACGCAACAACGAGTTTCTTGGGAATCTTACGTTGCACTCTAATAATAAAATAATATTATTTTAAATAGTAGCTAACGCCTAGCCGTTGTAATGGAAGGAATGAACATAACTAACTACAAAATGATTATATATGTTTGTCAAATATTTTTACTTTTTACAATAAATGTTAGAAAATTAAAAATGCAAATGAATCCAATTTTAAGCGTAAACATTCTAATATTCTTTAAAAGGTCGATTAACCGCCTTTTGATGGAGAACCTCTTCTAAATCCACTTTTTGAAAATTTTATGTGTTATATTTGACAAAATAAAATTCTTCTTTAGAATCGGGACATCAAAATTTACTTTGTGTAAATTTTTGGTATTTTTCCGAAAAAGTTCAATTTTTAATGAATAGTGAAAAATGTTGTATTTTAATTCAAAACCACTTTTAATATAATATATTTATATGATTAGATTATCTTTTTAATTGGTTTTAAAGTGAAATTAGAATATATTTTAACCATTTAATCCAATAGTGGTCGTTGGAATTAATTTCACTTTGAAATCAGACTTAAACTAGTGTCAATCTCTTGATACTTTTTGTTTCATAAAAACACGCTATTTGTTTTGACAGCGGGAATTAATTATTAAATTAATTAATGAAACTTATATGTTTTGAATTTTGTAAAATAGACATCATTTTTTAATTCGGAATATCAAATGTAGCTTAGGGTGAACTTTTGGTAGTTTTCTAAAAAACTTCAATTTTTGATGAATAGTGAAACCACTAAGTGGTACTTATAAAAACTGATTTTCCGTTTAAATGAAAATTTTCCATCTTTGTGTTTTGAATTTCAAAAATCCGACATACATGGTTGTCATTAAGAAGTAAAATGTTGTTCAATGAGATTAAAATAATTTTTTGGTGAATAGTAACTTATTAAGTTTTTAATCGCGATTAGAGGTAATTAGTGCAGTTTAAGGTAAGAATAATGTTTTAATAAAATGAAATGACCTAGAAACATGTCCTACCCTCATTGGATGTGTCATGGCCGACCACGAAAATCCATGGGTCAACTTGGGGACCCCATGGAGCCACTTTGGTTGGAAGATGACATAAATATCTTTTTATTTAATGTTAAAGTAAAAATGACACAAACATGAGATGTTTTACTAAAACAATTTTTACATGGGGTTATACAAGTCAGAGTTTTGACAATAAATAATAAATGGAAAGATAAAAAGATTTCCTACATCATAGTATTTGTTTTATATTTTTTAGACATTAAATAAATTAAATTATTTATGACATCATGATGATGCAGCGATGACCTCATTATTTAACGATTTAAATAAAATGGAAAGATAATGTAACATATAAGACCTAAACATGTCCAAAACCTATTGGATGGGTGGATTTAGAACCCTTATCACCTTATCCTAGTAACACATCAATTTGGGACCATTAAAATCATAAATTCATTCTAAAATAATGTAACATTTCCTTACTTTCCAAGAGTGCCCCTCCCCTCCTCTTATAAAAGGCCCCCACCTCTACCTCCTTACCCACACTTACAAAGCATTTGGCTTGGACAAACCCTGCCCATTTTGTCTCTCCACATTCCTCTATAACTCCTTTAAGCCTCACATTGGGCAGAAGTCTTCTTAATGAAGCCTTTGAGCTCAAACCAAAGGAAGTTACCCGATTTTAAGGTAATGTCTTCACTTGTGTCCTTTTGTTTTATTTTGCTCCTCCAACCCCCTAAACTCTTTTTATTCATCTCTTTTGTAACAACTCCAGTATCTTAAATATACTAGGATGTTTTTATAAGAAGGATTAGAGCTACACTTACACACACCTTCGTCTAATGGTAAAAGAACATACTGTTTCTGTGGTTTGCGATTTTCTTCCTCACGAATCGATGATTGTTCAATATTATTTTAACACCTTTAAAGGTGGCCATTATAATGTCACTGTATTTTATATATGATATATATGGTATTTATGTTTACTATATGCTTCTTTATTTTATATTTAAACCATACCTTTATTCTTTTCATGTTGTGTAAATGCGATAATTTCATATGAGGAAGTGTGGACTACCGCCCCCTCAAGTAATGTGACTCGTACATGCAATACATGGAATGTAAAAAGAATGAAATTAATGAACATATGTGACCTATATAACATATATATTATACTGTAATTATAATATATATATATATATATATTTTATTTTTAATTCCATTAATATGACAAAGAAAAAAATGAAAGTAGCGTTCATGCGTACGTACGACCTACTGTCTCCATGAACGGTGCTTTTTGTTTTTATCTCCAAATGATATGGAATAGTATAAAATGAATATGTACTGGATATATATGATATTTTAATCATTAATAATATTCTGGAAATTATTTATTTATAACTACATGGACAATCATTTTTCAAACAAATTCATTTTTGACTCATGTACCAAACATCGACAAAAACTTCTGATATGAACTAACATTATTAAACAATTATTATAACATTATAATATGTGATATGAACTGAATAATAATCTTTAAAGGAGGTACTTAGGAAATTATAAATTGACCAATGATTATTATTCAAGAATATAAATAAACGAACAAGACAAGTCGGACTTGAGGTAAGGGATCCTACTCCTCTCTTTCTTTTTAAGTACACTATTTTATGTCATTACTTTTAAAGATCATATTTCTTGTTATTGGGATGTTATTTTATATTACTCTTACTGTAATTTCTATGTTCATAGGATGAGAGACCCAATTCTCTCTCATCAATCCATTTTGTAAGTTTTGAGTGGCACCGTTAGGCTGCCAAATTTTCATAAGAGATCTAACCTCTCTCTTTCTTTTTAAGTACTCTCCTTTATGTCACTTATTTTAAGCTTCTATTTGTTATGTTTGGGGATGTTCTTTTATATTCCACTTTCTGTAAAATTTATGTTAATATGATGAGAGACCCTATTTGATCTCATCAATCCATTTTTTGTAAGTTTTAAGTGGCGCCGTTAGGCTGCTGAGTTTTCGTAAGGGATTTTTCATCTCACTTTTATTCCCATGAGATTTATGCTACATTTGCCACAATTTCATTTGAGTGGTGTATGTACTGCCAATTATTTTACTCATTGTATAATATACTTTCATTTATGAGTATTTACATCAATGTTGTATTGTCCCTCTTTCACGGGGTGTATATTTCGAAAGATACCCATGTCGGTAAGGGAACCCTTCACCCTCCTCTTTTTAAAAGACTTATTTTGTTATGTCTTTTAATTCACATACTATTATGTTGGGATATGTTCTTATATATCCTTATTGATTTAAATTTTATGTCCATGTGATTAGATACCCTTTTTATCTCTCATCAACTCATTTTTTGAATTTTGTAGTGACGCCGTTAGGCTGTCAAATTTTTGCAAGGGAACTTCTTAACCCAAATTTGATTCTTTGGGATAAACTTGTACTCCTTGAATATGTCGTTCTATGAATATGTGTGAATAACCTCTGATTTTTCTATACTTAATATCCACTTATATTTGGTGTATTTTTTTGTCACACATAATTATGTAATTGATTTATCCTTAAACCAATGATACCGTCTTTGTATGGGACTTCGTCTCAATCTCCTTTCATTGAGGAATATTTTATTTTATACACAACCTTATTTTATATGGTGTATAAACCCCTTTGACTTTTACATTTATCCAAAAGTAATCTTTTTTATACGAAGCATTTTACAAAATGACAAAAGGGAATTTTTTTGTCATACGTATGCAGCGACAACGACTTCTCCGCCACCGTGACCATTATTTGAGTTTCGGCTTCCTCTGCAAGTCATACCTTCTTTTTAAAAGAAAAATAAATACCATGTTTTACTTTTCTTTTAGTTTGGTGTTTAAAATGGTTTTCATAATGTTTTTATATCAATGTGTTGTATTGATATCTTGTGATTGAAAAGTGGAAATGTTATGTTTCCTTTATGCATGTTTCATGTGATACGATTATGTTATGGTTCTTGGACATTATTATGAAGACGGGTGGTTCCGTGATAAACTAAGGGCGGGTGAGCCCGATATAGCTCTCCAATGCATTGGGTAATGCGAAGGAGTGAAACGTTAAGGTTTCTACGAAGAGATTTTGGGAATATACTGTGGTGGTTATTTCAAACGTAACCAAGAGGGTTACTCCCTACGTAAGAATGTTATGAATGCCTCAAGTTACCTTTATGTCTTATGATTTCTATGATTTATTCATGATTTTATGAGGTATGTTAAAGTGCTTATGTTTTATGGGTAAAGTATGATTTAATTCTTATGTATACATGTACTCATGTTTCCTTTCCATATTTTTATATCCCTTACTGAGCTTTTTATGCTCATCCCAAGTTTTTGAAATGTTTTTCATAGGTCAAGGGAAGGGTACATGATATGATGATAGTGTCAAGGAAGTGTCAAGAAAGAATCCATGTTTTATTTTAAATATGTTTCTGTTGATGGAAAAAATGAATACTATCTTTTATGTAACCACTTTGTTTAAATGTGGAATGTAATGCAAGTTTTATGATCTAATTCTCTAAAACTCTAAACCTGAAAGGATCCTCAATGTGTAATCTTGTAATAACTCAAGATTAAGTAAGGTTTAAGGCTGGGGCCTTATAGTTGTTATCAGAGGCAAAGGAGGTAGGAATGTATCCGATCCTTGGGAACTCTCACATGTGAGCGTTGGACGAAGCATGGCTCTCCGCCCAAGGGATTCATGAGGAAATGGCTGCCACTGGGGATGGTGGTGTGTCCCACCCAGGGGGTGTAGCCGCCCATGGAGTGCCCTGATAGGTATCAATTATATTCAAATGGAAGTAATTCCAGACCATTATAGTTGGTATCAGAGGTTGGTTTAGACAACTTTAGGGATTATGAGTTTTTGTTAGACACATGATTAGTTCCTATATCTATTATTTCAGTTAAATCCTTGTTTTATAACTTTTTTCAGGTCAAGTAAAGTCGGTTACGAATGGAAGGAGAAGGATCTCAAACGACATTCCTATCTCTTTTTGATGACATGCTTGCAATAATTATTGCAAAGTCATGTTCGGATGATTGTGAAACTTTTTCTAGCATACAACTCAATTGCAAGAAGTTGTTTGAGATATCAAACACCTCCACTATACCTCGTTATCATCGTGGATCATGGGTTGTTTTTAGACAAATACTATTTTCACAATATTCTCATATTTTCAAGAAAGGTAAATATTGTTAAGGTATTTTCAAATATTTTACCTTATCACAAGAATTTGAAGCATATTATGATTTTAAAAATGTTGATGAGGAAGGAGACCCTTGCGCAACCTATTTATATTTGCTTTTAAAATATAGTCTCTTAGCACATACTTATGGTATTTTAAAAGGACCAATAATAGAAAGTTTCAACTCAAATTTTGTCCGACTATTTTATAGAAATCATGTTTTATTAGATGTTTTGGAATTATATGTCATACATGATTATTTTCCAAAACTGTTTTTCTGTGAACACCCATATGACCCATGTTGTACAAGGTGTATTTGGATGGAGGAAGAAAATGATTTTTAAAGATCTCTAAATCATTGTTGTAATGCATGGGACTTCTACCTACGTGAGCAAGATGATGATGAAATCGAGTGGACGCCATGATCAAAGAATGATGTTATTCATTTTGGGAATCGTTTTATCTTATGGTGGTGAAATAAGACTTCAAGAATTAATATGTTGAGATCGTAATGAATTTGGATGAAAATGATAGGTATAAGGAAACTATTGAGGTTAAAACATGTTAGGGTTATTTTTGGAGTTTTATAAAAAGGACAACAAGAAGACCGTGTGACAACCCGTCACGTCGGACAAAGCTGCGGGAATCGAACCCACAACCAAAGTGCGACTGGTATTTATCACCTACCACTAGACTATGTGAAGTCCCTAGTTAGTTTGACTGATTCTTTTTAGTTAGATGATTTTATGAATTAAGAGTAAGTTTATTTTGGGTTATCTATGGAAATTTATTAACCTATCATAGAGGATATGTGTTTAGGTTAATTACTTTTCAATACGAGACATTAAGAGCAACTGATGTTGTTTGGAGATAAATGTTACGATCTAACTTGGAAGACTATGTGACTAAATCCTTCAAATATTTGGGTTTCAATCTTAGTTTGGTTTACTTTGAATAATTTTATGGACAAATTGTTTATCGAATGGTCCTCGTTGAACTTTGGGTTTTGTTGGTCAAATTTTGGAGATTAAGAATAGATTTTCTTTTTTATAAAGGGTTTTCTTTTTCTGGATTATCTGATCTTGTACTATCCTTTTTTGTTTTGGTTTTGGTTAAAGTCTAAAGACATGGGAAGTATATAGTTCTCTTTTGTGGATTAGGTGATTCTCTATAAGTTGATTATAGTACTCTTAATGTGAACAAGTCTTCCTAAATACTCATCTTTTGGAGAAAATACGAGTTTGTGTATGGAATCTAATAAAAGTTGAAAGTCAACATGATAAGTGATTATGTTTCCTTATGAATAAATTCCTCAATAAAAAGTAACTTAAAACAAAAAAAATTTCTATTAACTTTTCCTACTGGGGAATCGAATACCGTTTAACCCATCACAAGTTTGTGATTTTCTTGTGGTTAACTTTCTCCTAAACATGTTTTCTATCACTCTCCATCAGAAATGACCCTATGTTTTCTCCACCATGTCCATATTTTCATACATGGAATCCTAGTATGGGTTAACTCAGGTGACCTTTGTACTTATCTTTCTTTATTTTAAAGTGATTGTTTTACCGACTCTTGTTCCGATGTGGGACTTTCAAGGATGTTTCCATGCTAAATTTTAAAATTGCGAGGACGCAATTCCCAAAAGGGGGGAAGGATGTAACACCCCAGGTAAATAAAGAATATGAAATTTTTATATTTATCCATATTTGTGAATAAAATATTAATATTACTTTAAAGGGGATGCTATGCTCGATGGCGTACCCAACACGCAACAACGAGTTTCTTGGGAATCTTACGTTGCACTCTAATAATAAAATAATATTATTTTAAATAGTAGTTAACGCCTAACCGTTGTAATGGCGAGAATGAACAGAACTAACAAAAAAATGATTATATATTTTTGTCAAATATTTTTACTTTTTACAATAAATGTTAGAGGATTAAAAATGCAAATGAATCCAATTTTAAGCGTAAACATTCTAATATTCTTTAAAAGGTAGATTAACCGCCTTTTGATGGAGAACCTCTTTTAAATACACTTTTTGAAAATTTTATGTGTTATATTTGACAAAATAAAATTCTTCTTTAGAATCGGGACATCAAAATTTACTTTGTGTAAATTTTTGGTATTTTTCCGAAAAAGTTCAATTTTTAATGAATAGTGAAAAATGTTGTATTTTAATTCAAAACCACTTTAAATATAATTTATTTATATGATTAGATTATCTTTTGAGTTGGTTTTAAAGTGAAATTAGAATATATTTTTACCATTTAATCCAATAGTGGTCGTTGGAATTAATTTCACTTTGAAATCGGACTTAAACTAGTGTCAATCTTTTGATACTTTTTGTTTCATAAAAACACGCTATTTGTTTTGAAAATAGGAATTAATTATTAAATTAATTAATGCAACTTATATGTTTTGAATTTTGTAAAATATACATCATTTTTGAATTCAGAATATCAAATATAGCTTAGGGTGAACTTTTGGTAGTTTTCTGAAAAACTTCAATTATTGATGAGTGGTACTTATAAAAACTGATTTTCTGTTTAAATGAAATTTTGCCATCTTTGTGTTTTGAATTTCAAAAATCCGACATACATGGTTGTATTAAGAAGTAAAATGTGGTTCAATGGGATTAAAATAATTTTTTGGTGAATAATAACTTATTATGTTTTTAATCGCGATTAGAGGTAATTAGTGTAGTTTAAGGTAAGAATAATATTTTAATAAAATGAAATGACCTAGAAACATTTCCTACCATCATTGGATGTGTCATGGCCGACCAAGAAAATCCATGGGTCAACTTGGGGACCCCATGGATCCACTTTGGTTGGAAAATGACATAAATATCTTTTTATTTAATTTTAAAGTAAAAATGACACAAACATGAGATGTTTTACTAAAACAATTTTTACATGGAGTTATACAAGTCAGATTTTTGACTATAAATAATCAATGGAAAGATAAAAATATTTCCTACATCATATTATTTGTTTTATAATTTTTAGACATTAAATAAATTAAATTATTTATGACATCATGATGTCGCAACGATGACCTCATTATTTAACGATTTAAATAAAATGGAAAGATAATGTAAAATCTAAAACCTACACATGTAAAAAACCTATTGTATGGGTGGATTTCGAACCCTTATCACCTTATCATCAAAACACATCAATGTGAGACCATTAAAATCCTAAAATCATTCTAAAATAATGTAACATTTCCTTACTTTCCAAGAGTGCCTCTCCCCTCCTCTTATAAAAGGCCCCCCACCTCTACCTCCTTACCCACACTTCCAAAGACTTTGGCTTGGCCAAAACCTGACAATTTTGTCTCTCAAAATCCCTATATAACTCCTTGAAGCCTCACTTTGGGCAGAAGCCTTCCTAAGGAAGCCTTTGAGCTCAAACCAAAGGGAGTTACCCGATTTTAAGGTAATGTCTTCACTTATGTCCTTTTGTTTTATTTTGCTTCTCCAACCCCCTAAACTCTTTTTATTAAGCTATTTTGTAAAAACTCCAGTATATTCAATATACTAGGATGTTTTTATAAGAATTATTCGAGCTACACTTACAAACACCTTCGTCTAATGGTTAAATAACATACTGTTTCTGTGGTTGGCGATTTTCTGCCTCACGAATCGATGATTGTTCAATATTATTTTAACACCTTTAATGGTGGCCATTATGATGTCACTGTATTTTATATATGATATATATGGTATTTATGTTTACTATATGCTTCTGTATTTTATATTTAAACCATACCTTTATTCTTTTCATGTTGTGTAAATGCGATAATTTCATACGAGGAAGTGTGGACTACCGCCCCCTCAAGTGATGTGACTCGTACATGCAATACATGGAATGTAAAAAGAATGAAATTAATGAACATATGTGACCTATATAACATATATATTATACTGGAATTATAATATATATATATATATATCATTTATTTTTATTTCCATTAATATGACAAAGAAAAAAAATGAAAGTAGGGTTCATGCGTACGTATGGCCTACCGTCTCCATGAACGATGATTTTCGTTTTTATCTCCAAATGATATGGAATAGTATAAAATGAATATTTAATGGATATATATGATATTTTAATCATTTATAATATTCTGGAAATTATTTATTTATAACTACATGGACAATTATTTTTCAAACAAGTTCATTTTTGACTCATGTACCAAACATCGACAAAAACTTATGAGATGAACTAACATTATTAAACATTTATTATAACATTATAATATGTGATATGAACTGAATAATAATATTTAAATTAGGTCCTTAGGCAATTATAAATTGACCAAAGTTTATTATTCAGGAATATAAAGAAACGAACAAGACAAGTCGGACTTGAGGTAAGGGATCATACTCCTCTCTTTCTTTTTAAGTACACTCTTTTATGTCATTCCTTTTAAAGCTAATATTTCTTGTTATTGGGATGTTCTTTTATATTACTCTTACTGTAATTTCTATGTTCATATGATGAGAGACCCCATTCTCTCTCATCAATCCATTTTGTATGTTTTGAGTGGCGCCGTTAGGCTGCCGAATTTTCGTAAGAGATCTAACCTCTCTCTTTCTTTTTAAGTACTCTCCTTTATGTCACTTATTTTAAGCTTCAATTTGTTATGTTGGGGGATGTTATTTTATATTCATATTTTTTTAAAATTTATGTTAATATTATGAGATACCCTATTTGATCTCATTAATCCATTTTTTGTAAGTTTTAAGTGGCGCCGTTAGGCTGCCGAGATTTCGTAAGGGATTTTTCATCTCACTTTTATTCCCGTGAGATTTATGCTACATTTGCAAAAATTTCCTTTGAGTGGTGTATGTACTGACCATTATTTTACTCATTTTTTAATATAATTTCTTTTATAAGTATTTACATCAATGTTGTATTGTCCCTCTTTCACGGGGTGTATATTTCGAAAGATACCCATGTCGGTAAGGGAACCTTTCACCCTCCTCTTTTTAAAAGACTTATTTTGTTATGTCTTTTAATTCACATAATATTATGTTGGGATATGTTATTCTACATCCTTATTGATTTAAATTTTATGTCCATGTGATGAGATACCCTTTTTATCTCTTATCAACCGATTTTATAAATTTTGTAGTGACGCCGTTAGGCTGTCAAATTTTTGCAAGGGAACTTCTTAACCCAAATTTGATTCTTTGGGAAAAACTTGTACTCCTTGAATATGTCATTCTATGAATATGTGTGAATAACCTCTGATTGGTCTACACTTAATATCCAGTTATATTTGGTGTATTTGTTTGTCACACATAATTATGTAATTGATTTATCCTTAAACCAAGGATACCGTCTTTGTATGGGACTTCATATCAATCTCCTTTCATTGAGGCATATTTTATTTTATACACAACCTTATTTTATATGGTGTATAAACCCCTTTTACTTTTACATTTATCCAAAAGGAATCTTTTTTATACGAAGCGTTTTACAAAATGACAAAAGGGAATGTTTTTGTCATACGTATGCGGCGACAATGACTTCTCTGCCGTCGTGACCATTATTTGAGTTTCGGCTTCCTCTACAAGCCATACCTTCTTTTTAAAAGAAAAATAATTACCATGTTTTACTTTTCTTTTAGTTTGGTGTTGAAAATAGTTTTCATAATGTTTTTATATCAATGTGTTGTATTGATATCTTGTGGTTGAAAAGTGGAAATGTTATGTTTCCTTTATGCATGTTTCATGTGATACGATTATGTTATGGTTATTGGGAATTATTATGAAGACGGGTGGTTCCGTGATAAACTAAGGGCGGGTGAGCCCGATATAGCTCTCCAATGCATTGGGTAACGCGAAGGAGTGAAACGTTAAGGTTTCTCCGAAGAGATTTTGGGAATATACTGTGGTGGTTATTTCAAACGTAACCAAGAGGGTTACTCCCTATGTAAGAATGTTATGAATTCCTCAAGTTACCTTTATGTCTTATGATTTCTATGATTTATTCATGATTTTATGAGGTATGTTAAAGTGCTTATGTTTTATGGGTAAAGTATGATTTCATTCTTATGTATACATGTACTCATGTTTCCTTTCCATATTTTTATATCCTTTACTGAGCTTTTTATGCTCATCCCAAGTTTTTGAAATGTTTTTCATAGGTCAAGGGAAGGGTACATGATATGATGATAGTGTCAAGGAAGTTTCAAGAAATAATCCATGTTTTATTTTAAATATGTTTCCGTTGATGGGAAAAATGAATACTATCTTTTATGTAACCACTTTGTTTAAATGTGGAATGTAATGCAAGTTTTATGATCTAATTCTCTAAAACTCTAAACCTGAAAATATCCTCATTGTGTAATCTTGTAATAACTCATGATTAATTAAGGTTTAAGGTTGGGGCCTTATACACCAAGTGAGACCATATTAAAAAAACTAATTTCCATGATAATACCTTTCATCCCAACACAAAGATAGGGACTATCCAAGCCCCTCTCTACACCATTATTTTGAAATAGGGACCATACCTATATAATTAGATCACACATATAAAGAACACATAAAAATAAATTGGATCCGTGATAGTAACAAATATCATAAATTAGTGACATCTCAAATAAAAAAAGTGTTTTGTTTTTTTATAACACACTATTAAGGTTTACTGACAATTATACATGGTTGTGGGAACTATGAGGATTAACCATGTTGTAACATCATGATCTATATCAAAAACTACCATGGTATTAAGGATTTTAGATAAAATTATTTTTTTATTTAAGTAATTAAAAACACCTTATTTAAACTTTTACAGAAGGATTTTTGGTTGATTTGATAATTTTTTTTAATAAAATAATATATGTTATATTTACTTTATGTAAAATGATTCCATAATAAATGAAATGTTTATTTTATTATAAAATTTTTACATGAATATCATATATTTTAAAATATTAAGGAGTTCATATTAAATTCCATACAAATTATGAATATATAAGAGTTTATATTATAATAAGTTTGAAATTTTCATATTTATTTATTCATATAATGTCTATGAAATAATTTCTTAATTATAAAGTGTTTATAGATTTTAATTTGTGAATTGTTAATAAATGGTAATCTAAATCTATAAATTATTTATATTTATAGTTTATTAATTATCTAATAATTTATTAGTATAAGAATTATCTTATGAATTGTGATGTATTATATAATTTAAATTCATTTTAAATGATTCTTTAAATTATCATACATATATTTAAGTAGTTACATGATATGTATGATAATTTTTTTCCTTCCATGATATTGGATTTTTTAGGTGTTATTATCTTTAATTTAAAGTTTTATTATGCTTTATACATATTAGGTGTTATAATTATGATGGAACTAAGGTCTATCTTAAGTACTAAACCATGGGTATTGGGAATTTGGGTTGAAATACTCACTATCTTGGGATACTTGGATAAATCTAGAAAAGTAGTGGTTGGGTATCTATCAAACATTGATTACTCATGTGGGTATTTATATTTTATAGGATTATAAGCCTTTACATGATAGGGTTTCATGTACCTTGTGCATGTGATGCATCTGGATATGTGTAAATATAGTTGGATTTTAATTTGTGTTAGCAACACAATCTATGAATTTTATGAAGAGTTACACATCAATATAGTTTTAATATTTTATTTTATGGAATGGATAAATATTCAAAAAGTAAATCATTAGAAGAAAGAACACATATAAATAGAATATGATAGATAATATGGCGAGTTATTAAAAACCCCTTGAAAAATAGTAAGGGTTAAATTACTTCCCAACCAAACACTTATTAAGACCTTGATTATCAAATCAGGTAGGTCCTTCCAAATATGGGTGCCCATGGATTATCTTATGTAAGGAAATTAGGATGTGAATATAATTAATAGTATTAGGTTCTCATACTAATAGTATGATTTGGGTCATACATATCTAGGAAAATCTAATAGGATTAGGATACCAGAGGTATAGAGTTGAGTTTACCCATGCGGTAGATTGGGAAAGGAGTTGTTCACTCAACTATCTAGGATTCATATATGATAATATTTACATGATAACTACCTAAATAGATAAGTAATTGGAGAAATAATAAATATAACCAAATATTATTAAAATATAGATATTTTAGAACTGAATTATATGATTTATATTTAAATGGATTCATCATTTTAGTGGGAGTACACATAAAAAAATTCATTACTAAATTAATGTAAATAATAATAATAATTTTTTAAAATCATATGTTGTAGATACAATGACACAATAATCATACAATATAACTTTTATATCAATGTTTAAGAAAGAAAAATGTAATGGAAAAACATTCTGTACTGGTATAGAAACTTAAAAATAATTCTTAAGTAATAAGTAAAATTCTACAGGTTAAATAAACATATTCTTGAGTTGTAAAATATTGAATTAGTTCAAAAAGAAGACCCAAATGACTATAAGTCATATAATAGCTCACTAAAGGCTTAAAATTCATTATTGTTATTCAAGATAATGAACGGAACTTCAGTGTCTATTCATGCACTTAATATGATTTGGTAGGTTAATGACATGGACAGAGTGAGAATTTAATTTAGTCTCGATCTAGCTAAGTAATTCATTATATAATTAATATTAAACATGGTTTGAAAATATATATGAGTTAAATAAAAATTGACTCAATATAATCAAGTTTTTATATATAATTGAGTAGGACATGGGATGTATAGGATCCTATATTATGATAATAGTACATAATGGTAAAGGTTTGATCCAGATAAATAAGATTGGATAGTCCAAATATTATCCTAGATAATTGAAAGATAAATGAGGTTTCAGGAAGGTGACATGACATTTCCATTTGGTTGTCACGACCCGCCCTCGGGGTCCGTGCCGTGACTACCCCAAGCCCACCTTCCATAGGCCAGGGGCTGGCGACTAGCACCAAGGCATAATTCCCGGTAAAAAGGGAAGGCATTGCCTTTGTAAAGTAAACAAACACCACAGAGTAAGAAAGAGGAAAGTAAACACTAAGTAAAAACAGAGTACAACTGAAAGTGCGGAAAAGTAAATGGGCCAGTATACAAACCCAAACTGAAAGTAAAGTACAAATCAAAAGGGAAAACAGCAACTGTAAAGTAAAAGCCGCTACACCGAGCTGTCCACTGGAAATCCCACCTGAAGGGTGGGTACAGATAGCTCCACTGCTCCACGGGTCCCGTCGTCTGCTCCGAACACGTCCCGCCCAGTGGTCCACCTCCAGGTACCGTCCTGCTCTGCAAGCCTCAGTCAAGATCAACGCTCTCCGTCGTCTGCAACCAACACAACGTAGTGCGGGCATAGCCCATGCAGGGGTGAGTATAAGCTACTCAGTAGGGACCCCGAGACCCCCGAAGGTCTCCCAAAATCCACAAAGGATAAATCACAAAGGAAGATACAATTACGAGGTAACAACCGACACTGCTTAGGTATATGCCCATACATATACCTAAGTCATCAATTCCAATACGCTCCAACCTCCGAGCCCGAGCACAACTCAGTCCACACAGGAAAGTATACGTATTCAACACAGGAAAGCAAAACGAAATCCACACAGGATAGCACAACACAATCCACACAGGAAAGTAATAGGATTCAGCTCACACAGGTATACTTCTTCGAAAAACGATAAAGATGATCTCTGATCCATCTAATTCATTGGACCAACGAAGGATCGATAGGTAACTAACCCCCGCAAAGACCCACACAGGATCGGGCCCACACAGGACCTGTAGGTGCTGGTTCACACAGGACCGCTGAGCGCAAAGACCCACATAGGATCGAGCCCACACATGACCTGTAGCACTGATCCACGTAGGATCGCTGAGTGCTGTAGTCGTCGTTGAATCCACACAGGATCTCTGTACTGTCGTTGTCGCAGTCACAGTAGCAGTAGCAGTAGCAGTAGTAGTCACAGTCGCAGCCAGCACTAGGGTTCCCGCACACAACAAGCTCGTTCAGGAGGGTCCGCTCCACGAGCCGAGAGTCTGATAAATCTACTGTCACAAAGTCTAGAGTTGATGTATCCAAAAGTTCCGTAACATCAACAGGAACTCAACGCAACTGACGGCGCGTCGATCGAACACCCGGTCTGAGAGTTATTGGCTTTTTCATTCCAGGGGCCCGGTTGGTTTTTAAGGATAAACCAACCCGACCGTACTCCACCTGCGTCCAAACCTTGGGTGGAGTATGCCAAAATATCCGTCTCACTAAGAGGAATACAACAAAGCTGACGGCACGTCAATCGGACGTCCGTAGATCAAGATATGAGCATTTCCGCTCCGAGGGCCCGGTTGGTTTCGTGTACGAACCAACCCGGCCGAACTCAAAGTATTCCGAAACTTTGAGTGCGATATACCGAATCGACCATTTCGATCCAAGGATCACATCACCGCTGACGGTTCGTCGATCGGAGGTCCGTAGCTCAAGTTATGGCTAAAAGACCGAAAACGATTTGAAAACGGGGGGTCCGGGTCCGGGCCGACCCGGCCCGGCCGACGGCGCGACGGTGCGGCCTGGCGCCGCTCGGTGCCACGCGCGGGGGGCATGGCCCCCGCTTCCCAGCTGGAGGCGCGGCTGAAGCCGCGCCTTTTGAGGAAACCGGCCCCCCCTCGTGGGGGCCGACCTTGAGGAAAAACGGGGGGCCGCCTTCCCCCCTTAATGAAACCGGCCCCCCCTCATAATGGGGGGGGGGGGGGCAATTAACCTGGCCGGGGGAATTTAATTCCCCCGGTCTTTGTCCTTCCAGCCGGCCCACCTGGCCGGCCGGTTTTTCTTCAACGGGACCGGCAAACCGGTCCCCTTTCCGGCTTCCGACGCCGGCGGCCCGACGAGCCGCCGGTCCTCTCGTCCCGCCGCGGCCCCGAACCGGCCGCGGTGTTCGTCGTCCGGCGTGGTGCGACGGCACCACACCCCTCCGCCGCGGCCCCACTCCGGCCGCGGCACCTTCGGTTTTCTTCGACGCGGCGCGATGGCGTCGTGTTCATGATGATCCTTCCACGGTGCGACGCGACGACGTCGCGCAATATAACCGTGCAAATTTCCGCGTGGTGCGACGGCACCACGCCATCTCTTTCATCCGCAAGAAAATCATAATCAAGAACAAAGGAGTGGGAATTCGGACGTGTTTGTGCGGTCCGACCCCCCCCCCCCCCCTCTCGTTAGACGATAACACATAAATAAATATCCTCACGTTTGTCATGCTAGAACCAAGAACGAGAATAAATAAATAACCAACAACAACCCCTACCTTGGTTTCAAGATCGAAGATCGTCAACGACCCACGGAAGACAACGTTGCGGAGGTCGGGCGTCGCGGTAATCGTTCGTCAAATCCGTTGACGAAGAGGTACGTCCGAAGAGGTACGTCGTTGGCGAATCTTCGTAAGCCGACGTAGGAAGTCCGAGGAGGAAGCGGTGTTCCCTTTCGTTGACACGGAAGGCGTCGTCGATCTTCGGAAACAACCGGCTATGAAGAAGAGAGGAGCGGCGTTCTTCGGTTCCCTTAAGAAAATATTGGCGCTGCGAGTTCATCGGTGCCCTCAGAATTTGATTCCGAGCACTGGTTCAAAAGTTAGAAATTCCCGCTCGTTCGTTCACTGAACGTACCCGAGCCAAACTTCAGAAATTGATTCCGGGCACTCCGGGCCTCGGAATCAGGTGCCGTCAGAAACCGCGCTCTTGTAAAATTCCAAATAAAATTAAGAAAAAATTTCCCTTGAATTTTACGGGTCTTTACATTACTCCCACCTCAGGGCTTTACATCCCCGTAAAGATACATCAAAAACTAGGGAAACAAATGAGGGTATTGAGCACGCATCTGAGCCTCCCGCTCCCATGTGCTCTCCTGGAGGTTCCCGTGCTGCCATCTGATGCACACAAGAGGAATCGATCGCCCACGTAGGACCCGCTCCTGTCGATCCTCTATCTCCACTGGGACCTCCGTAAAAGTCGCCCCATCGTCAACGTCAAGCTCCCCATGGTCAATGATGTGCGTCGGGTCATGCACGTACCTCCTCAGCTGAGATACTTGGAAGACGTCGTGCACCCGGTGCAACTGAGGTGGTAGAGCCAGGCGATAGGCCACCTCGCCAATCCTGCTGAGGATCTGGAAGGGTCCGATGAAGCGTGGAGATAACTTGCCGCCTCGGCCAAATCTCCGAATACCACGTCGAGGTGAGACCCGCAAGAAGACGTGGTCACCATCCTCGAACTCCAGTGGCCTCCGCCTCCTGTCAGTGTATGACTTCTGCTGGCTCTGAGCTGTCCTCATCCACTCCTGGATGACCTGGACCTTCTCTGTCGTGGGCTGGACCATCTCCGGTCCCACAAGTGCTGACTCCCCAGGGTCTGTCCAGCACAAAGGAGATCTACAAGGTCGGCCGTACAACGCCTCGTACGGTGCCATCCCGATGGTGGAGTGGTAGCTGTTGTTGTACGCAAACTCCACCAAGGGTAAGTGGTCCTCCCAGCTACGACCAAAGTCGAGGACACATGCGCGGAGCATGTCCTTGAGAGTCTGGATGGTCCTCTCCGTCTGACCATCCGTCTGAGGGTGAAAAGCTGTGCTTAGATGTAGCTGCATCCCGAACGCCTCCTGTAACCCCTTCCAAAGCCGGGAAGTAAAGCGAGTATCTCGATCGGAGACGATAGATGATGGCACGCCGTGGAGCAGCACAACCTCCTAAATGTAGAGACGTCCCAATATCTCCACTAATCCCTGCTCTCTGATGGGTAAGAAGTGTGCCGACTTAGTGAGTCGGTCAACAATCACCCAAATAGAGTCGTGACCTCTGAAAGTGCGTGGAAGTCTAGTCACGAAGTCCATAGATATGTCGTCCCACTTCCACTCCGGGACCTCCAAGGGATGTACCAAGCCTGCTGGTACCTGATGCTCTCCCTTCACCTGCTGGCAGGTGAGGCATCGAGAAACGAACTCTGCTACTGCCTTCTTCATGCCCGACCACCAGTGCTGTCGTCTGAGATCCTGGTACATCTTCGCCACTCCAGGATGTACCGCCAAAGGAGAAGTGTGAAACTCTCTCAGCACCTCCTCTCGCAAAGAGACTGGTACCATGGTACGTCATCTGAAAAGGATGTCATGCTCTGCTCCAAGGGAGAAACCATCAGGTGCCTATCCCGAGGATATTTGTGCACACCGTGTCTCACAGTCAGCGTCCTCACGCTGTGCCCCTCTGACCCGTTGCAGTAGTGGAGGGGTGACTGTGAGAGACTGAAGGAAGGCTGCTCCATCTCTATCCACAAAGGATATCTGTAAAGAGGCTAGCTGCTCTGACGCCTACTCAAGTAGCTGAATGCCCGTCCTCTTGCTGAGGGCATCGGCTACCACGTTCCCCTTCCCAGGAGTATAGACTATCTCAAAGTCATAGTCCTGGAGGAACTCAAGCCATCGCCACTGTCTCAGGTTCAGGTCCTTCTACGAGAAGATATACCTGAGACTCTGATGATCGGAAAAGACTGTAAAGCGCTCGCCCATCAGATAGTGTCGCCATGTCTTCAGAGCGAAGACCACTGCTGCTAAATCCAGGTCATGGGTAGCGTAGTTCTGCTCATGTGGTCTCAACTGACGTGATCCATAGGCGATCACTGCCCGCTCCTGCATCAGAACACATCCGAGTCCGGTCCCTGATGCATCGCAGTAGACTACGTACCCTAATCCCTCCTCAAGCAACCTCAAGATAGGTGTGCTAGTCAATCTCTGTCACAACTCCTGGAAGCTCTGCTGACATCTGTCTGACCACACGAAGGTTTTCCCCTTCTTCGTCAAAGCTGTGAGTGGTGCCGCAACTCTAGAGAAGTCTGGCACGAATCTCTGATAGTAACCAGCTAGTCCCAAGAAACTCCGAACCTCAGTCACGCTCCTGGGTGGCTCCCATGCTAACACAGCCACGATCTTTGCAGGATCCACTGCAACTCCCGCCTCAGAGATAACGTGTCCCAAGAAGTGGACCTCATGTATCCCGAACTGGCACTTCGAGAGTTTACCATAAAGCTAGTTCTCTCGGAGTGTGTCTAGTACAACTCGCAAGTGATAGGCATGCTCCTTCTCGGTCGTAGAGTAAATCGGAATGTCGTCGATGAAGACTACGACAAATAAATCGAGGTATGGCTGAAAGATCCTATTCATGAGGGTCATGAAAACTGCTGGAGCATTGGTTATGCCGAAAGGCATAACCAAGAACTCATAGTGGCCATACCGACATCTCAAGGCCATCTTCTGCACGTTCTCGTCTCTGACTCGGAGCTGATGATAGCCTGACCTGAGGTCTATCTTCGAGAACCACCGTGCTCCCATGAGCTGATCAAAGAGGGCATCAATCCTCGGTAGCAGATACTTGTTCCTCACTGTCACCTAGTTCAGGTGATGATAGTCAACACAAAGTCGCAAGCTCCAGTCCGCCTTCTTGGCGAACAATATTGGGGAAGCCCAGGGTGAAACACTGGTTCAGATGAACCCCTTGCCCTGCAAGTCCTCCAACTGTACCCGTAGCTCTCGAAGCTTGACGGGGGCCATCCGATATGCTGGAGTGGATATCGGGGATGTCCCGGGGTACAAGTCAATATAAAAGTCTACCTCTCTGCGAGGAGGTAGACCTGGAACGTCGTCGGGAAAAACGTCTGCAAACTGATCCACCACTGCAGGAAAACCAGGACTCCGCACGTCAACTGCTCCAAGGATGAGGCTAGCCAACTGATGAGTGATGGGCTGTCCTATCCTCCTCGGAAGTCCATCCTGTGCTGCAAAGGATCCCTTCTCGCTGGTGAAGGTGAACCTGCTTCCGTCGGTGCGTACACATCACACCTTGCGCCTAAAACAGTCAATCTGCGCATGGACCGTAGATAGCCAATCCATGCCCAAGATGACGTCTTAAGGCCTCGACGTTGCTACAAGAAGATTCCAGCCAAAGATCTCGCCTCCTAGAGTGAGCTCACACTGCCGGCACCAGTGCGTAATCGTCGAGTCTGCTCCCGTAGGAGTCTCTAGCCGTAAGGATCGAGCCAACGGATCTGTCGGAATCTCCGAGCTCCGAACAAGGGCAGCGGCTATGAAAGAGTGACTTGCTCCTGTGTCTATAAGAACTGCAGCAAGGGTGGAATAGACACAGATAGTACCTCGAATCATCTCGGGTGCGCCGTGGTCGTAGGCCTCTGCTGCCTGGAGCTGTGCCTGTCTCTGCTCGCCAGCTCCCTGTGGTCGGGGTGGACCTCCTGGTGGTGGTGGTGGCAGAGCCTCAAAGCGTCGCCCACCACCTGCTGCTCGGCCAGCTCCTCTGCCTCGTTCGCCTCCTCCCTGCGGACCGCCACGGTCGACCCTCTGCCTCTTCCTCGGTGGTCCCTCAACCGTCTGCTGCTCCTCGGCACGGCGGGTCGGGCAGTCACGAGCCATGTGGCCCTACCCGCCGCACGAGTAGCACTGCCTGCCTCTCGAGAGACTGGCTCCTCGCTGTGTGCCCCGCACTGCTGAGCCAGTGTCCTGAGGTCGTCTGCCTGAAGGTCTGGTCTGCCTGAACCCCTGAGTCATCCGTCGACTGCCTGCTGCAGATGACTCTGCCACGTGCCGCCCACCGGTGGGTCTCGGTGCTGGTGTAGACTCAGCAAGGAAGCTCTCGATCAAAAGGGCCCGCTCCAGCACTCCTGTCTGAGTCGGTATGCTAAGGGAGATCAGCGATGCCCTGATCTCGTGTCTCAACCCCTGCTCGAAGGTCCGGGCCCGGAAGAATGGGTCTCGTACAATGTCGGTCGAGTAGCGCGAGAGATCAGTAAATCTCTCCGAGTACTGAGTGACCATCATGCTGCCCTGCCGCAGCTGAAGAAGCTCCTGGATACGCACCGCACGAAGGGTGGCTGGGACGAACTCCGAGCGGAAGATGCTCTCAAAGTCCGTCCAAAGTAGAGATGCCTCATCGTGCACCTGGAGCATCAAGCTCCACCATCGTCCTGCTGCTGCGTGTAGTAGGATCGCAACGAGAATCACCATGAGGTCAGCTGATGTCCTCACTAGCCTAAACGAACATACCACTACCTCCAGCCAGTCCTCGGCTGCCTGGGGATCCGTCTCCCCGTGAAACCTGGGTGGTCACTGGTGCTGAAACTCATGCAGTGCGCTGAGGCGACGTGCATCGTCAGCGGCTGGTACTGGAAGCATCGGTGGCTCGGCGGGTAGAGCTACCGCCGATGCCACTGCTGACAAAGGGCCCTGCACCGAGGCCTCGTCGCTCGGTGGGCTATCGTCACACTCGACTCTCGGAACCCTAGATGGCTGCCATCGTGGGGCCATCCTGAAAAGGAAACAGGTGCGCCATGGTCAGAACAGTATACCTGGTGAGATGATATAAGTAATCACAATGAAAACTTTGAAACACACACGCAATCAATGATTTCGTGCATTAAGTCGGAAATCAGAAGTCAGGGTCCAGGTGTACGGATACGTCGGCTGCCGCACCAACACTGGACTCCCTGGACTGATAACCACACTCAATACGCTAAACATTATTGTTTCACATAGAAAAGATCATAGTTCGTGGTAGAACCGAACTCCTCTGATACCAATTTGTCACGACCCGCCCTCGGGGTCCGTGCCGTGACTACCCCAAGCCCGCCTTCCATAGGCCAGAGGCTGGCGACTAGCACCAAGGCGTAATTCCCGGTAAAAAGGGAAGGCATTGCCTTTGTAAAGTAAACAAACACCACAGAGTAAGTAAGCAGAAAGTAAACACTAAGTAAAAACAGAGTACAACTGAAAGTGCGGAAAAGTAAATGGGCCAGTATACAAACCCAAACTGAAAGTAAAGTACAACTCGAAAGGGAAAACAACAACTGTAAAGTAAAAGCCGCTACACCGAGCTGTCCACTGGAAATCCCACCTGAAGGGTGGGTACAGATAGCTCCACTGCTCCACGGGTCCCGCCGTTCGCTCCGAACACGTCCCGCCCAGTGGTCCACCTCCAGGTACCATCCTTCTCTGCAAGCCTCAGCCAAGATCCACGTTGTCCGTCGTCTACAACCAACACAATGTAGTGCGGGCATAGCCCGTGCAGGGGTGAGTATAAGCTACTCAGTAGGGACCCCGAGACCCCTGAAGGTCTCCCAAAATCCACAAAGGATAAACCACAAAGGAAGATACAATTACGAGGTAACAACCAACACTGCTTAGGTATATGCCCATACATATACCTAAGTCATCAATTCCAATACGCTCCAACCTCCGAGCCCGAGTACAACTTAGTTCACACAGGAATGTATACGTATTCCACACAGGAAAGAAAAACGAAATCCACACAGGATAACACAACACAATCCACACAAGAAAGTAATAGGATTCACCTCACACAGGTATACTTTTTCGAAAGACGATAAAGATGATCTCTGATCCATCTAAGTCGTCGGACCCACGAAGGATCGATAGGTAACTAACCCCCGCAAAGACCCACACAGGATCGGGCCCACACAGGACCTGTAGGCGCTGGTTCACACAGGACCGCTGAGCGCAAAGACCCACACAGGATCGGGCCCACACATGACCTGTAGCACTGATCCACGTAGGATCGCTGAGTGCTATAGTCGTCGTCGAATCCACACAGGATCTCTGTACTGTCGTCGTCGCAGTCACAGTAGCAGTAGCAGTAGCAGTAGTAGTCACAGTCGCAGCAAGCACTAGGGTTCCCGCACACAGCAAGCTCGTTCAGGAGGGTCCGCTCCATGAGCCGAGAGGCTGATACATCAACTGTCACAAAGTCCAGAGTTGATGTATCCAAAAGTTCCGTAACATCAACAGGAACTCAACGCAACTGACGGCGCGTCGATCAGACGCCCTGTCTGAGAGTTATTGGCTTTTTCGTTCCAGGGGCCCGGTTGGTTTTTAAGGCTAAAACAACCCGACCGTACTCCACCTGCGTCCAAACCTCGGGCGGAGTATGCCAAAAGATCCGTCTCACTAAGAGGAATACAACAAAGCTGACGACACGTCAATCGGACGTCCGTAGCTCAAGATATGAGCGTTTCCGCTCCGAGGGCCCGGTTGGTTTCGTGTACGAACCAACCCGGACGAACTCAAAGTATTCCGAAACATTGAGTGCGATATACCGGATCAACCTTTTCGATCCAAGGATCGCATCGCCGCTGACGGTTCGTCGATCGGAGGTCCGTAGCTCAAGTTATGGCCAAAAGACCGAAAACGATTTGAAAACGGGGGATCCGGGTCCGGGCCGACCCGGCACGACCCCCCCCCCCCCCCCCCCGGGGTCGGCCCGAACCGGGTCGACCCGACCTGGGTCCGACCCGGCCCGGCCGGCGGCGGCGCGGCCTGGCGCCGCTTGGTGCCACGCGCGGGGGGCATGGCCCCCGCTTCCCAGCTGGCGGCGCGGCTGAAGCGGCGCCTTTGGAGGAAACCGGCCCCCCCTCGTGGGGGCCTGCCTTGAGGAAAAATGGGGGGTCGCCTTCCCCCCTTAATGAAACCGGCCCCCCCTCATAATGGGGGGGAAATTAACCTGGCCGGGGGAATTTAATTCCCCCAGTCTTTGTTCTTCCAGTCGGCCCACCTGGCCGGCCGGTTTTTCTTCAACGAGACCGGCAAACCGGTCCCCTTTCTGACTTCCGACGCCGGCGGCCCGACGAGCCGCCGGTCCTCTCGTCCCGCCGCGGCCCGGAACCGGCCACGGTGTTCGACGTCCGGCATGGTGCGACGGCACCGCACCCCTCCACCGCGGCCCCGCTCCAGCCGCGGCGGCTTCGGTTTTCTTCGACGCGGCGCGACGGCGTCGTGTTCATGATGATCCTTCCACGGCGCGACGCGACGACGTCGCACAATATAACCATGCGAATTTCCGCATGGTGCGACGGCACCACGCCATCTCTTTCATCCACAAGAAAATCATAATCAAGAACAAAGGAGGGGGAATTCGGCCGTGTTTGTGCGGTCCGACCCCCCCCCCCTCTCGTTAGACGATAACACATAAATAAATATCCTCACGTTTGTCATGCTAGAACCAAGAATGAGAATAAATAAATAACCAACAACAACCCCTACCTTGGTTTCAAGATCGAAGATCGTCAACGACCCGCGGAAGACAACGTTGCGGAGGTCGGGCGTCGCGGTAATCGTTTGTCAAATCCGTTGACGAAGAGGTACGTCCGAAGAGGTACGTCGTTGGAGAATCTTCGTAAGCCGACGAAGGAAGTCCGAAGAGGAAGCGACGTTCCCTTTCGTTGACACGGAAGGCGTCGTCGATCTTCGGAAACAACCGGCTACGAAGAAGAGAGTAGCGGCGTTCTTCGGTTCCCTTAAGCGAATATCGGCGCTGCGAGTTCATCGGTGCCCTCGGAATTTGATTCCGGGCACCGGTTCAAAAGTTAGAAATTCCCGCTCGTTTGTTCACTGAACGCACCCGAGCCAAACTTCGGAAATTGATTCCGGGCACTCCGGGCCTCGGAATCAGGTGCCGTCAGAAACCGCGCTCTTGTAAAATTCCAAAGAAAATTAAGAAAAAATTTCCCTTGAATTTTACGGGTCTTTACATTACTCCCACCTCAGGGATTTACGTCCCGGTAAAGATACATCAAAAACTAGGGAAACAAATGAGGGTACTGAGCACGCATCTGAGCCTCCCGCTCCCATGTGCTCTCCTGGAGGTTCCCGTGCTGCCATCTGATGCGCACAAGAGGAATTGATCGCCCACGTAGGACCCGCTCCTATCAATCCTCTATCTCCACCGGGACCTCCGTAAAAGTCTCCCCATCGTCAACATCAAGCTCCCCATGGTCAATGATGTGTGTCGGGTCGTGCACGTACCTCCTCAGCTGAGATACGTGGAAGACGTCGTGCACTCGGTGCAACTGAGGTGGTAGAGCCAGGCGATAATCCACCTCGCCAATCCTTCTGAGGATCTGGAAGGGTCCGATGAAGCGCGGAGATAACTTGTCGCCTCGGCCAAATCTCCGAATACCACGTCGAGGTGAGACCCGCAAGAAGACGTGGTCGCCATCCTCGAACTCCAGTGGCCTCCGCCTCCTGTCAGCGTATGACTTCTGCCGGCTCTGAGCTGTCCTCATCCGCTCCTGGATGACCTGGACCTTCTCTGTTGTGGCCTGGACCATCTCCGGTCCCACAAGTGCTGACTCCCCAGGGTCTGTCCAGCACAAAGGAGATCTACAAGGTCGGCCGTACAACGCCTCGTACGGTGCCATCCCGATGGTGGAGTGGTAGCTGTTGTTGTACGCAAACGCCACCAAGGGTATGTGGTCCTCCCAGCTACGACCAAAGTCGAGGACACATGCATGGAGCATGTCCTCGAGAGTCTGGATGGTCCTCTCCGTCTGACCATCCGTCTGAGGGTGAAAAGATGTGCTTAGACGTAGCTGTGTCCCGAACGCCTCCTGTAACCCCTTCGAAAGCCGGGAAGTAAAGCGAGTATCTCGATCAGAGACGATAGATGATGACACGCCATGGAGCCGCACAATCTCCTGAACGTAGAGACGTCCCAAGATCTCCACTGAGCCCTGCTCTCTGATGGGTAAGAAGTGTGCCGACTTGGTGAGTCGGCCAACAATCACCCGAATGGAGTCGTGACCTCTAAAAGTGCGTGGAAGTCCAGTCACGAAGTCCATAGATATGCCGTCCCACTTCCACTCCGGGACCTCCAAGGGTTGTACCAGGCCTGCTGGTACCTGATGCTCTGCCTTCACCTGCTGGCAGGTGAGGCATCGAGAAACGAACTCTGCTACTGCCTTCTTCATGCCCGACCACCAGTGATGTCGTCTGAGATCCTGGTACATCTTCGCCACTCGAGGATGTACCACCAAAGGAGAAGTGTGAAACTCTCTCAGCACCTCCTCTCTCAAAGCGACTGGTACCATGGTACGTCCTCTGAAAAGGATGTCGTGCTCTGCTCCAAGGGAGAAACCATCAGGTTCCTGTCCCGAGGATATTTGTGCATGTCGTGTCTCACAGTCAGCATCCTCACGTTGTGCCCCTATTACCCGTTGCAGTAGTGGAGGGGTGACTGTGAGAGACTGAAGGAAGGATGCTCCATCTCTATCCACGAAGGATATCTGTAAAGAGGCTAGCTGCTCTGACGCCTCCTCAAGTAGTTGAATGCCCGTCCTCCTGCTGAGGGCATCAGCTACCACGTTCCCCTTCCCAGGAGTATAGACTATCTCAAAGTCATAGTCCTGGAGGAACTCGAGCCATCGCCGCTGTCTCAGGTTCAGGTCCTTCTACGAGAAGATATACCTGAGACTCTGATGATCGGAAAAGACTATAAAGCGCACGCCCATCAGATAGTGTCGCCATGTCTTCAGAGCGAAGACCACTGCTGCTAACTCCAGGTCATGGGTAGCGTAGTTCTGCTCATGTGGTCTCAACTGACGTGATCCATAGGCGATCACTGCCCGCTCCTGCATCAGAACACATCCGATTCTGGTCCCCGATGCATCGCAGTAGACTACGTACCCTACTCCCTCCTCAGGAAACCTCAAGATAGGTGCGCTAGTCAATCTCTGTCTCAGCTCCTGGAAGCTCTGCTGACATCTGTCTGACCACACGAAGGGTTTCCCCTTCTTCGTCAAAGCTGTGAGTGGTGCCGCAACTCTAGAGAAGTCTGGCATGAATCTCCGATAGTAACCAGCTAGTCCCAAGAAACTCTGAACCTCAGTCACGCTCCTGGGTGGCTCCCATGCTAACACAGCCTCGATCTTTGCAGGATCCACTGCAACTCCCGCCTCAGAGATAACGTGTCCCAAGAAGTGGACCTCATGTATCCAGAACTGGCACTTCGAGAGTTTACCATAAAGCTGGTACTCTCGGAGTGTGTCTAGTACAACTCGCAAGTGATAGGCGTGCTCCTCCTTGGTCGTAGAGTAAATCAGAATGTCGTCGATGAAGACTACGACAAATCGATCGAGGTATGGCTGAAAGATCCTATTCATGAGGGCCATGAACACTGCTGGATCATTGGTTATGCCGAAATTCATAACCAAGAACTCATAGTGGCCATACCGACATCTGAAGGCCGTCTTCTACACGTCCTCGTCTCTGACTCTGAGCTGATGATAGCCTGACCCAAGGTCTATCTTCGAGAACCACCGTGCTCCCTTGAGCTGATCAAAGAGGTCATCAATACTCGGTAGCGGATACTTGTTCCTCATTGTCACCTGGTTCAGGCGACGATAGTCAACACAAAGTTGCAAGCTCCCGTCCGCCTTCTTGGCGAACAATATCGGGGAAGCCCAGGGTGAAACACTGGGTCGGATGAACCCCTTGCCCTGCAAGTCCTCCAACTGTACCCGTAGCTCTCGAAGCTCGGCGAGGACCATCCGATATGCTGGAGTGGATATCGGGGCTGTCCCGGGGTAAAGGTCAATATAAAAGTCTACCTCTCTGCGAGGAGGTACCCCTGGAATGTCGTCGGGGAAAACGTCCGCAAACTGATCTACCACTGCAGGAAAACCAGGACTCCGCACGTCAACGGCTCCAAGGATGAGGCTAGCCAACTGATGAGTGATGGGCTGTCCTCTCCTCCGCAAAAGTCCATCCTGTGCTGCAAAGTATCCCTTCTCGCCGGTGAAGGTGAACCTGCTCCCGTCGGTGCGTACACATCGCACCTTGCGCCTAAAACAGTCAATCTGTGCATAGACCGTAGATAGCCAATCCATGCCCAAGATGACGTCGTAAGGCCTCGACGCTGCTACAAGAAGATTCCAGCTGAAGCTCTCGCCTCCTAGAGTGAGCTCACACTGCCGGCACCAGTGCGTAATCGTCGAGTATGCTCCCGTAGGAGTCTCTAGCCGTAAGGATCGAGCCAATGGCTCTGTCGGAATCTCCGAGCTCCGAACAAGGGCAGCGACTATGAAAGAGTGACTCACTCCTGTGTCTATAAGAACTGCAGCAAGTGTGGAATAGACACAGATAGTACCTCGAATCATCTCGGGTGCACCGTGGTCGTAGGCCTCTTCTTCCTGGAGCTATGCCTGTCTCTGCTCACCAGCTCCATGTGGTCGGGGTGGACCTCCTGGTGGTGGTGGTGGCAGAGCCTCAAAGCGTCGCCCACCACTTGCTGCTCGGCCAGCTCCTCTGCCTCGTCATCCTCCTCCCTGCGGACCGCCACGGTCGACCCTCTGCCTCTGCCTCGGTGGTCCCTCAACCGTCTGCTGCTCCTCGGCACGGCGGGTCGGGCAGTCACGAGCCATGTGGCCCTGCCCGCCGCACGAGTAGCACTGCCTGCCTCTCGAAAGACTGGCTCCTCGCTGTGTGCCTCGCACTGCTGAGCCAGTATCCTGAGGTCGTCTGCCTGAAGGTCTGGTCTTCCTGAACCCCTGAGTCATCCGTCGACTGCCTACTGTAGATGACTCTGCCACGTGCCGCCCTGCGGTGGGTCTCGGTGCTGGTGTAGACTCAGCAAGGAAGATCTCGATCAAAAGGGCCCGCTCCAGCACTCCTGTCTGAGTCGGTATGCTGAGGGAGATCAGCGATGCCCTGATCTCATGTCTCAACCCCTGCTCGAATGTCCGGGCCCAGAAGAATGGGTCCCATACCATGTTGGTCGAGTAGTGCGAGAGATCAGTAAATCTCGCCGAGTACTGAGCGACCGTCATGCTGCCCTGCCGCAGCTGAAGAAGCTCCTGGATACGCACCGCACGAAGGGTGGCTGAGAAGAACTCCGAGCGGAAGATGCTCTCAAAGTACGTCCAAAGTAGAGATGCCTCATCCTGCACCTGGAGCATCAAGCTCCACCATCGTCCTGCTGCTGCGTGTAGTAGGCTCGCAGCGAGAATCACCATGAGGTCTGCTGGTGTCCTCACTAGCCTAAACACATGTACCACTGCCTCCAGCCAGTCCTCGGCTTCCTGGGGATCCATCTCCCTGCGAACCCTGGGTGGTCGCTGGCGCTGAAACTCATTCAGTGCGCTGAGGCGACGTGCATCGTCAGCGGCTGGTACTGGAAGCATCGGTGGCTCGGCGGGTAGAGCTACCGCCGGTGCCACTGCTGACAAAGGGCCCTACACCGAGGCCTCGTCGCTCGGTGGGCTGTCGTCACACTCGACTCTCGGAACCCTAGCTGGCTGCCGTCGTGGGGCCATCTTGAAAAGGAAACAGGTGCGCCACAGTTAGAACAGTAACCTGGTGAGCTGATATAAGTAATCACAAAGAAAACTTTGAAACACACACGTAATCAATGTTTTCGTGCATTAAGTCGGAAATCAGAAGTCAGGGTCCTGGTGTACGGATACGTCGGCCGCCGCACCAACACTAGACTCCCTGGACTGATAACCACACTCAATACGCTAAACATTATTGCTTCACATAGAAAAGATCAGAGTTCGCAGTAGAACCGAACTCCTCTGATACCAATTTGTCACGACCCGCCCTCGGGGTCCGTGCCGTGACTACCCCAAGCCCACCTTCCATAGGCCAGGGGCTGGCGACTAGCACCAAGGCGTAATTCCTGGTAAAAAGGGAAGGCATTGCCTTTGTAAAGTAAACAAACACCACAGAGTAAGCAAGCGGAAAGTAAAGACTAAGTAAAAACAGAGTACAACTAAAAGTGCGGAAAAGTAAATGGGCCAGTATACAAACCCAAACTGAAAGTAAAGTACAACTCGAAAGGGAAAACAACAACTGTAAAGTAAAAGCCGCTACACCGAACTGTCCACTGGAAATCCCACCTGAAGGGTGGGTACAGATAGCTCCACTGCTCCACGGGTCCCGTCGTCCGCTCCGAACACGTCCCGCCCAGTGGTCCACCTCCAGGTACCGTCCTGCTCTGCAAGCCTCAGCCAAGATCAATGCTGTCCGTCGTCTGCAACCAACACTACGTAGTGCGGGCATAGCCCATGTAGGGGTGATTATAAGCTACTCATTAGGGACCCCGAGACCCCCGAAGGTCTCCCAAAATCCAAAAAGGATAAACCACAAAGGAAGATACAATTACGAGGTAACAACCGACACTGCTTAGGTATATGCCCATACATATTCCTAAGTCATCAATTCCAATACGCTCCAACCTCCGAGCCCGAGTACAACTCAGTCCACACAAGAAAGTATACGTATTCCACACAGGAAAGCAAAACGAAATCCACATAGGATAGCACAACACAATCCACACAGGAAAGTAATAGGATTCAGCTCACACAGGTATACTTCTTCGAAAGACGATAAAGATGATCTCTGATCCATCTAAGTCGTCGGACCCACAAAGGATCGATAGGTAACTAACCGCCACAAAGACCCACACAAGATCGGGCCCACACAGGACCTGTAGGCGCTGGTTCACACAGGACCGCTAAGCGCAAAGACCCACACAGGATCGGGCCCACATAGGACCTGTAACACTGATCCACGTAGGATCGCTGAGTGCTGTAGTCGTCATCGAATCCACACAGGATCTCTATACTGTCGTCGTCGCAGTCACAGTAGCAGTAGCAGTAGCAGTAGCAGTGGTAGTCACAGTCGCAGCCAGCACTAGGGTTCCCGCACACAGCAAGCTCGTTCAGGAGGGTCCGCTCCACGTGCCGAGAGGCTGATACATCAACTGTCACAAAGTCCAGAGTTGATGTATCCAAATGTTCCGTAACATCAACAGGAACTCAACGCAACTGACGGCGCGTCGATCGGACGCCCGGTCTGAGAGTTATTGGCCTTTTCGTTCCAGGGGCCCGGTTGGTTTTTAAGGCTAAACCAACCTGACCGTACTCCACCTGCGTCCAAACCTCGGGCGTAGTATTCCAAAAGATCCGTCTCACTAAGAGGAATACAACAAAGCTGACGGCACGCCAATCGGACGTCCGTTGCTCAAGATATGAGCGTTTCCGCTCCGAGGGCCCGGTTGGTTTCGTGTACGAACCAACTCGGCCGAACTCAAAGTATTCTGAAACTTTGAGTGCGATATAACGAATCGACCGTTTCGATCCAAGGATCGCATCGCCGCTGACGGTTCGTCGATCGGAGGTCCTTAGCTCAAGTTATGGCCAAAAGACCGAAAATGATTCGAAAACGGGGGGTCCGGGTCCGGGCTGACCCAGCCCGACCCCCCTGGGTCGGCCCGAACCGGGTCGACCCGACCCGGCCCGGCCGGCGGCGCGGCCTGGCGCCGCTTGGTGCCACGCGCGGGGGGCATGGCCCCCGCTTCCCAGCTGGCGACGCGGCTGAAGGCGCGCCTTTGGAGGAAACCGGCCCCCCCTCGTGGGGGCCTGCCTTGAGGAAAAACGGGGGGCCGCCTGCCCCCCTTAATGAAACCGGCCCCCCCTCATAATGGGGGGGAAATTAACCTGGCCGGGGGAATTTAATTCCCCCGGTCTTTGTCCTTCCGGCCGGCCCACCTGGCCGACCGGTTTTTCTTCAACGGGACCAGAAAACCGGTCCCCTTTCCAGCTTCCAACGCCGGCGGCCCGACGAGCCGCCGGTCCTCTCGTCCCGCAGCGGCCCGGAACCGACCACGGTGTTCGTCGTCCGGCGCGGTGCGACGACACCGCACCCCTCCGCCGCGGCCCCGCTCTGGCCGCGGCGCCTTCGGTTTTCTTCGACGCGGCGCGACAGCGTCGTGTTCATGATGATCCTTCCACGGCGTGACACGACGGCGTCGCGCAATATAACCGTGCGAATTTCCGCGTGGTGCGACGGCACCACGCCATCTCATTCATCCACAAGAAAATCATAATCAAGAACAAAGGAGGGGGAATTCGGCCGTGTTTGTGCGGTCCGACCCCCCCCTCTCGTTAGACGATAACAGATAAATAAATATCCTCACGTTTGTCATGCTAGAACCAAGAACGAGAATAAATAAATAACCAACAACAACCCCTACCTTGGTTTCAAGATCAAAGATCGTCAACGACCCGCAGAAGACAACGTCGCGGAGGTCGGGCATCGCGGTAATCGTTCGTCAAATCCGTTGATGAAGAGGTACGTCCGAAGAGGTACGTCGTTGGAGAATCTTCGTAAGCCGACGAAGGAAGTCCGAGGAGGAAGCGGCGTTCCCTTTCGTTGACACGGAAGGCGTCGTCGATCTTCGGAAACAACCGGCTACGATGAAGAGAGGAGCGGCATTCTTCGGTTCCCTTAAGCGAATATCGGTGCTGCGAGTTCATCGGTGCCCTCGGAATTTTATTCCGGGCACCGGTTCAAAAGTTAGAAATCCCCGCTCGTTCGTTCACTGAACGTACCCGAGCCAAACTTCAGAAATTGATTCCGGGAACTCCGGGCCTCGGAATCAGGTGCCGTCAGAAACCGCGCTCTTTTAAAATTCCAAATAAAATTAAAAAAAAATTTCCCTTGAATTTTACGGGTCTTTACATTGGTGGAATTGTTCAAAATATTTAAAATATTCTAAGAAATTCTATATAGATTCCATGATAGGTATTAATATAAAAAAACCAATTCAGTGATTTTAAAGGGAATATGATACAAAATATATATTTTTCAACTATTCTAAATACACTAGAGTTCAAAATCAATGTAATAATTAATAGAGATTATAATTTTTATTTAAAATTTGAATAAATGCATTACTACATCTAGAAATTGAATATAAATAATTATTTTAATTCTAAGATGAATGTAAATAATGGATGTGTTTTTTATATTATTTTCCTCTTATGGGATAAAAGGTGTTAATGAAAACAATGGATGTCATATTGAAATGAGATGATGGTTTTGATACACATTATTTAAAATTCATTAGATAGTAAAAAATATTTTAAAAGAAGATATGGATTAAAAATATTTTTATTATTAATAAAGGAAATTATCCAAGATATTTGTTGAAATATTTGGAATAGAGTTTCCACCACCTAAAAGAGGTATATTTTTTAATAATAAAAAACATATTTTTTTAATATTTCTCAAAAAATAGAATACCATTATAAGATATGGTTGTTAATAGTTTATTTTTTTTAATATTATCATGAAAGGAAATAAGTGTTATTTCATAAAATAAAGAAGTTTATGTTTTTTAGTATGATATTATAAAGAAAATATAGTATCTAAGAGGCTGGTGGGAATATGATTGGACTTAGATAAGTTAAAAGTATAATAAATAAAAGATTATTGCAGTAAAATTCAAAATGAAAATCACATAAAATCCTAAAGGAGTTCTGGATATGTCTGTAAAGAATGATCTTAATGTTAGGATTTTAATTTAAATTAAATTTAAAATTATCTAAAATAAAAGTTTTAATCATAAAATTTCTGGATAATAAAGATAAAATTATTAAATTTTTTGAGTTGAAAAAAAGTTATTAGCATCATAACATTGGGTGTTTTGAAGTATTTGAAAACCATGTTTAGAGAGTCAAACATGTGAGTTATGAATCCAATATAAGAATTATTTAAAGTGAATTTATACCTGGATTTTACCTAATACATAAGTTTAGTGGGAGGATTTATCATATAGTCACATAGTGATGTGGAAATAATTACATAGAGATGTAATGATTTTAGAAAATTTCACAAACCAAGCTGGGGTTCTATCCAATCAGACACCCAACCCAACTCAAGACATGGCACGAAGGGAGTTCTCGATCCCCAAGGGCTGGAAACTAGTGCTTGGGTATCAAAAATACACTATTGGTTAGAATTTCACCCATGTATTTAACAATAAATAACAAACTAGAATAAAAAATCATCATGAAATTAATAAATATAACAAAAAAGGTATGGAACAATTTTTAGATTCAACTTTTTAAAACTTTAATTAAAGACAAAATAAAATTATAAAAAGGGGAAAATATCTAAACCAC
The DNA here is from genome assembly GCA_963277665.1 of Viscum album. Classification (NCBI taxonomy): domain Eukaryota; kingdom Viridiplantae; phylum Streptophyta; class Magnoliopsida; order Santalales; family Viscaceae; genus Viscum; species Viscum album. Next base: position 1,471,330,726 of record OY728132.1, on the reverse strand, counting down.
AACTCAAAACCTCCATGCAATGAGAGGTCCATCACCATCAATCCACCACCACCACCAACTAAAAGAAGTGGGACACTAGCAACCAGATCCACCATCACCACCATAGAACATCGTTACTTTACATGGTCCATACATAACAAAGTCTACATACACCTAAGGGTGTATGCAGGGTATGATCCAAAGACTAGTAGGATTCCACCCAAAGAAATATTCCATTATATAATATTAAGAGACAAATCAACAAGAACATTTTCATAAGAACATTTGAAACATTTCTGGTAAAAAACATTTTCAGGGAAACACTTTTAAGACAACCTTTCTCAAAATAAACTTACATTCAAATTGAAATGTACACAAGGTCCATCGTATACCTATAGTGACCACTAAATAATAAAGAACCATTTCACAAGAGAGAACCTTGTGCAATACCTACAGGTAACTAGCACAAGTGGGACCCTATGAACCTCATACCTTGGGGATACGCTCCTCCAACCAAAAAACCACAACATCCTCATGCACGAGCCACTAGAGGTGAACACTTCCCAAGGTATAGTAGTCTCAAAATATAATAAAAAACCCATAGATTTCTCATTCATGAGCCACTAGAGGGGAAAAAATCCCAAGGTATAGTTTTCTCTGATCATATGACATGTTTAGTTAGTTTTGTAGCATTAATCATGCTAGAAGAAACTGAGCCTCAACCCCGCTAAATAAACTAGCATACTAGTTCTAGTTCACCTACCTAGATACAAAGGATTCCCTTTGTGATCAATTTCCATTTCACATGTCACATAAATGACCAATTTTACATGCACATTCCAAGCATCATGAACACACATGGAAATCTATTTATTTGAAAATCACATTTGTCCAATAATCAAAGATCACATGGAAACCACCATTTTCTATCATCAAAACCAATTTCAAGATCACATTCACACTAATGACATTTGGAAACACATTTCACACCACTTTCACAATTAATAAAACCCATTTGGAAACACAATAAGAAGCTCACATAATAAATCCAACCATTTCTATAGGAAAATCCCCTTTCGAATCTATACACACACCAAATGCATTTTAAAACACATTTCACATCACTTTCACAATTAATAGAAAAAATTTAAGGAACATAACAAATAATATCACATGAAACAAAAACCATTTACTTTATTAAAAAAATTTCATCCCATATGTACCTTATAACCTTTTTAAATCATGTTTCACACCTTTCACACATTCCAATAAATACTTTTGTGATGTAAAACAAAGAGGTACACATGAAATAAAACCAAATTATTTTTGGGAAACCATCCTCCAACATATATGCATTTCTAATCACATTTAAAAGACATTTCACACCACATAAATAACCCATATAACTCATTTATGAATTGAATAAAGCATACTAAACTCATATAATAATGTAAAAGCATGGAACCACTTACCTTAATATTGGAAACTTTTGGAAACCAGTGGAAAACCACAACCACACCATAAGAGAACCCTATAAAGGCAATATCAAACCATAAAAATCAATAATTAACCAAAAAACTTGAGTTCAAACCCTTATTAGGTCAAAAAACCCACTGGAGAAGAAGAACCCAAAGAGGGAGGGAGATAAATCCTAGAAGAAGGAAGAAACCAAGAGAAAAGAGACTTACTTGATAATATATTGGAGAATAAAGTCTAAAAACACCTAAATATTATAGTTCAAGGGGTCCAAGAGGGATTGAAGGAATCTACTTCAGTTGAAAATCCCATATAGATCTGATTAAGGGTGATTGAGGTTAAAATAGGGGTAGGGTATATGAGTAATTTTCCAGTTTTTATAACCTGTATAGGCTTCACGGTTAGCCCACCAGGTTTTAAAAATCATGAATAAACTATGAATCCCTCTATGTCTAAGAGTAATGAGGCCACATGTTGTCCTGGGGAATGGTGCATGGCCATACAGAAGGCTATACGGCCTGGAAAGTGCCACTATCCTAGGTGCATGATTTTCTGTGGGTGGGTTCATGGTTTCCCCTAACCATGTGCCACTCATGCACCACCTACTATTGAGCCCAAAAATCTCTTTTTTTTCTCTAAAAAATATAAGGTAAAACAAGGGATTAATACAATACCAAAAATAAACAATGGAATACATCAAAACAAAATCATGTATGTGATAATTATCCCCACCATGAAAACTTCCCTCCCTTAGAAAGTCATTTTAAGTCTGATCAGAGAACTAAAAATGGATACTCCTAATCAACACAAGACATCCAATTCCATGTATTTTTCTCATCACTTCCATGCTTCCAAAGGAATTAGACTAATGGTATAGAATTCCCTTGAAAACTTTATCTTGAGAATTCATAATCTGCACTGGTTTATCAAACATAGAAAAATCAGGCTCTAACTCCAATTACTCCCAATTAAACACATGGGACAGATCCATATTGTACTCTTTTAGTTGATAGAAATAGAATATGTCATGAATTAACATCATCTAAGAGCGGAAATTCAACCATTATGCCACATTATAGATTTTCTCAATGATCTAAGAAGGTTTAACATATCTCAAAGTTATATTCCCTTGCTTTCCAAGACGACGATGACTGAAGTGAGGTTCCAGTTTCAAAAATACCTTATCACCCACAAAAAACTTGAAATCCTGGTGTCTCTAATCAGAATAATACTTATGGAAGCTTTTCACTATCAACAAATTCTACCTGATTAGCTTGACCTTATAAGAAGTCTCCTTCACAAGGCTTAGTCCCAACAACGTGGTCTCACCCACCTCAGTCCAACACAGAGGGGACCAACACAACCGACCATAAAGTGCCTAAAAGGGATCCAATAAAATTGATGATTGGTAACTAATATTATATGAAAACTCCACCAACCCAAAATTACTATCCCATGAGCCTCCAAAATCCAAAACAAATGCCTAGAGCATGTCTTCCAAAATATGATTCATCCTCTCCATCTGACCATCTGTTTAAGGGTGGTATACCGTACTCAACTTGATTTATAGCCCCATAAACTTCGGAAGAACTTCCCAAAACTACAAGGTAAAGTGAGGGTCCCTTTCTAAAATGATTTTTGACATAACACCATGAATCCTCATTATCTCTTGAACATACAACTGACCTTACTCATCCACTTTGGTTGAATACCTGATTGGAATGAAGTGGACTAATTTGGTCAGACATCCAACCACTACCCAAATAGCATTTATTTCCCATGGTGTACAAGGTACGACAAAAATAAAGTCTAAGGAAAAATCTCCCCACATTTAGGTAGGAATGGGAAGTGGATGAAGAAAACTAGATGGAATTTGGTGCTCTGCTTTAACTTGCTAACATGTATAACATCATGTTTCAAAGTCAGCTACATCCCACTTTATACATGTCACCAAAATACTAACACACATCATAAAATATTTTGGTAGTACCAGGATGGATGACCCACTAAGACTAGTGGATATCCTACATCACCACCTTCCATAATGACAACGACACCACGAAGTGACGCTTAAAGAATTGAAGTCCCCCAGGAGACCAAGAACACTCACTAGGCACCTCCCCACTATTTAGGAACTGCATAGAAAGCTGAAAAATTTTATCAATTATATGCTCTCATCGAATAAAATATAAAAGAGAAGGTGTTAGATGAAAACTGACCAAGAACAAACATCCACTATTCTCCTTTTACACGAGATGAAATTAGACCCAAATACCAATCAAAGTATCCTCTTCATTGGAATCTTTCAATGCTTTCACTGAGAATTTTCTACTCAAAGAATTTCCAACCATATTTCTTTGGCCTGGGGTATAGAAGATATCAAAATTGAACCCCTTAAGGTACTAAAACTAGTGAAACTACCTCAAATTCAAGTACTTATGGGAGATAATGTAGTCCAAGCTCTTATAAAAAAATAAACTATAAACTTCTCCCCGAAAAGATAATGATGCCTTGACTTCAAGGCATGAAACACTACTGTTAATTACATGTCATGGGTTGGGTAATTATCTTCATGTAAAAGGAGTTGGTGAGTGCCTTAGACCACCGCATAGTCATCCTTCATCAACACATCTAAGACCCATACTGGAAGCATCATAATAGACCACATATCCCTTTCTATATTACAGTAAGATCAAAACAGGGGTTGCGGTCAACTGTCACTTAATATCCTAAAAGGATTATTTACATTTTGGGATCCAATAAAACCTTACCCATTTCTATGTAAGTGAATTTAGGTATGAAGAAAGTTGAGAGAAATCCTGAACAAACCACCTGTAGTACCCTATTAGGCCCCAAACGTTTCTGATTTCAAAAACATTCTTCGGATGTTCCCATGACATCACACTTGTTTTGAGATAAAATGGCCCAAAAACTTTACTTCCCTAATCCAAAATGTATATTTATAAAACTTCTTATAGAGATTATGATCCTAAAGGGTTCCTAACACAATCCTTATAACCAATCATGATCCTCCTCAGTCCTAGAATAGACCAGGATGTCATCCACAAATACGAAGGCAAATGAGTTGAGAACTGATGGAACAACCTATTTATAAGCTCCATAAATACCACTGGAAAATTAATATTAACAAAAGGCATGAAAAAATACTCAAAATGTTAGTACCTTATTTGGAATTCTGTTTTGTAACTTTTTCCTCTCTAAATCAGACTTGGTGATACCTGGAATAAAAATCAATCTTGGATAACCACCTTTCCCTATTAAACTGATTGAAAATTTCATCAATATGGGGAAAAGGGTACTTTTTCTTTATCATCACTTTATTTAAATTTCAATAATCAATACACAAAGGGAGAGATCCCTTGAAATTTTTCACAAATAGAACTGGGGTGGACCAAGTTGAGAAGATCGAGTGAATGAATCCTTTAGATTTCAAATTGTCCAACTGTACCTTTAATTACATTAACTTGATAGGGTCCATATGGTATGAGGGAATAGATTTTATCTATGTTCCTATTCCAATTAAATGGTAAAATCTACATATCACTTTGGGGGAAATCCTGAGAAATACTCTAAAAATACATCTGGAAACTCACCCACCACAGGCGGTAATCCACCCTTAGAAATACTACAATTTTCCTCTAACATGATCAATGTAAACTGAAGAGTGAGATTTCCCAATTCTGGAAGTGGAGGTCTAGAAAATCTTAATCAAATATCTTATTCACCATGAAATATCTATGTGCTACCACCAGGTGCTACAAAACAAACCCTCCATCAATAAAAATCAACGTGTGCCTAAAAATGCACTATCTAGTCTATACCGAGAATCATCTCAAAGAGGTCTATATCTAAAAGTAAGAAACCCCATTCCAGCCCGACCCCTGACATGGTGAGTGAACAAGATAGAAACCTAAAACCTTTCTCTTACTTCTTACCAAGTGGTGTTTCTAACTCCATCACGTAAGGCATAAGTTCGGTTGAAAAATTTAACGTGTCCATGATATGGGAAGAAATAAAAGAAATAGAGGCACCAATATCAAATAGAAAAATAGCGAATGATGATGAAATAATAATAGCACCTTAAACTTTCTTAGGCCTTACATATGATTCCCTTGGAACTCAATCCACATCATGAGTATCCTTTATTTCCACTTGATCCTGGGAATGACCACTGACCTGCAAATCTTCCCTGAACTGACTCTTCCCAGAAGAAGATCCATCCTAGCCACCACAACCTCTGAACTAAGAACCCACTATCCTGGATGGTTCTGACTAGGATGAAATACTATTGAAAGCTACAGATTCTTCACCCCCTGATATAAGTGTCCCACCTTGAAAAATTAATACATGTGCCCCATAGTTCCACACATATGGAAAGTTTTGGATAGAGTTGAGGATGCCAATCGCATATGCACTACCTTCCCACACTGATGGAACATAACAAAACCAACATTGGAATCCATAGATAAAGACATATAGGAAGGAAGGCCTGAACTAACACCTCCCATATTCTCTTTCTATTTCCACTTCCTGTTTTTCTTAGATAGGCTTCCACTTCCCCGACACACTATTGAAATTTATCTTGAGAAATCAAACTTGTATCTATGATCAATCTATACCATCAAATCTCGATCAACCTCCTTAGCATAGGTCTTCAACATAAACAAGAATACATAGGATCAAATATTCTATGACAACCCCATATTGAAATTTTGAGCCTTTAGATGCTCATTGGAAACTACCTCGGGTGTGAACTTAACCAACTTTGCAAAGTGGTTAGCATACTCCATCATTGTCCAATATCCTTGGAGAAGTTTTAGAAACTCCTGGGACTTGGAAAAGGCCAAGGTATCAAGGCAATACTGCTTGCTGAAGATGAAATTAAAATCCTTCCAACCCATATTCTCATGCTTCCCAGCTTGCACCAATGTGTCCCACCACTTCCTAATGGTACCTTATAACATGAACAAATCACACTTCACTATGAATACCTCCAAAGTATCAAGAAACTAAAATATCATCTCTATTTTCTCAACACAATCCTCATCTTCATGGGGATCCGTTATACCCTAAAAGGAAGGAGGCATGTTCTTGAGTAACTCCTGAGCTTTGTCCTTTCTAGGACCCAATTTGTCTTCTCTAACTTAAGAAGGAATAGATCTCAATCCTTGTCCCAAATCGTGGATAGCTCAAACCACTACTTCTACTAGTATCTGATCAACTTTTGAGGGATAAATCTCTCTGGCCTCTTCCCATGGTTTCATAAGAAGTCTTCAGAGAGGCATCTTGCTACATCAAGACACAACCATAAAGAAAAATCATCAATACAACCATAAATGCAACATTATTAAAATTTTAACCAACAAAAAAAATCCCAAAAACTTCCATAAATAAAAAAACCACATCCAATATAATAACAAGTCAAACCACTTCAACCCTGCCTAGTTTCCATGCATAGTTTATAGCCTATATGTCTCACCTATATGAGAAGTCAAACCAAATTCTGACAATATCTTATAGTGACTCAAGATCTATCATGAGGTGTATTGGCTAGACACCCCACTCAAACTAGAACCTCAAGCCCTGATAATCATAGCTATGGTATATCCAGGCTCTTAAAAAAATTTGTGACTCAAAGAAAGGGTGAAAACTACTCTGATACCATTTTTTCACAAACCAAGCTGGGGTTCCATCCAACCAGACACCCAACCTAGCCCAAGACATGTCCTGAAGGGAATTCTCTATCCCCAAAGGATGGAAAATAGTGTTTGGGTTTTTACAATACACTCTTGCGAATGATTTCACCCATGTATTTAAAAATAAACAACCAAAAATAATAATAAATCATCAAGAAACTAATAACCATAACCAAAAAGGGATATAATTTTTTTTAGATTCAACATTTTACAACTTTAATCAAATCCAAAATACCAAAAAAGAAAGGAAAAAAATACTAAACCAAAACACAAAAATCTCCATGAAATGATAGGGCCATCAACCTCAAGACACCACCACCAACACCTGCAAGAAGTAGGACACTGAAAACTGGATCCACCATCACCACCACAGAACATCTTGACTTTACATGAGTCATAAATAAAAAAATATTCATACACCCAAGGGTGTATATAGGCTGTGATCCAAATCCAAGTAGGATCCAACCCAAATAAAGATTCCATGCTATAAAGGCATAAGTCAAATAAACATGAACATTTTCATAAGAACATTTGAAACATTTCTCGGAAAAACATTTTCATATAAACACTATTATAGAAAACCTTTCTCAAAAGAAACTTACTTTGAAGTTGAAATGTACACATGGTCCACCAAATACCAATGGTGTGCACAAAATCATAAGTAAACATGTCACAATATAGAACCTTGGGAAATACCTATAGGTAACTAGAACAAGTGGGATCCTATAGACCTCGTACCATATTGATAAGCTCCTCTAACCAAAACCCACAGCATCCGCACGCTTGAGCCACTAGAGGGGAACACATCCCAAGGTCTAGTGGTATTCAAATATAAGACAAAACCCACATTTTTCTCATTTAAAAACTACTATAGGGGAATAAATACCAAGATCTAGTGGTCTTCGATCATATAACATGTTTAGATAGTCTTGTAGCATCAATATTGCTAGTAGAAATTGGGCCTCAACCCTTACGAATCAACTAGAATATTAGTTCTAGTTCTCCCACCTAGATAATCTAGATTCCATTTGTGCTAAATTTACATTTCACATGTCACATAAATCATTACTTTCACATACACATGATAAACATAATGAGAACACATGAAAAGTCATTTCTATATCAAAAATATTCATCCAATAATCAAATCTCACATGGAAACCATTATTTTCCTAAATCAAAATCACTTTAAAGTTAACATTCATACCAAATCCATTTGGAAAAAAATTTCACACCACTTTCACAATTCATAAAACCCATTTGGAAACAAAAAAAGAAGAACACACATTAAATCCAACCATTTCCATAGGCAATTCCCCTTTCAAATCTATACACATACCAAATCCATTTTAAAACACACTTCACATCACTTGCACAATTCATATCACAAATTTAAGGAACATAATAAAGAAGTTCACATGAAAAAACTCATTTAATTTATAAAACCAACTTTCATCACATGTGTACCTCAAAACCTTTTTAAAACATGTTTTACACCTTCCACACATTCCATTGAACACTTTTATGAAGCACAATAATGATGCACACATGAAACACAATCAACTTATTTTTGGAAAACCATCTTCCAACATATGCGCATTTCAAATCACTTTTAAAACACATTTTTCACCACACACATAATCCATAAAACACATTTATGGAAAAAATAAAGCATACTAACTCATCTAATATTATAAAATCATATAACCACCCACCTCAATCTTGGAAACTTATAGAAACCAATGGAAAACCACAAATACGCCACAAACTATCCCTATAAAGGTAATATCGAACTATAAACATCAATATCTCACCCAAAAACTCGAGATAAAACCCTTATTAGGTTAAAAACTCACTGGAAAAGAAGAACCCAAAGAGGGAGGGAGAGAAACCCCAAAAGAAGGAAGAAACTAAGAGAAGAGAGACTTAATTAATGATTTCTTAAAGAAACAAGGTGAAAACCACCCAAATATTGGAGTTAAAGTGGTCAAATAGGAAGTGGAGGAATCTAATAGGTCTTAAAATACCGTACATCTCTGATTATGGGTGATTTGGGGTTAAAATTAGGGGAGGGTAGAAGAGTAATTTTCCAATTTTGATGACCTAGACATGACACATAGTTAGTCTGCATGGTTTTCCAAACCATAGGACAACTATGCGTCCCTATCTATCCAAGAGTAAAGAGGCCACATAATTTCATGGGTAATGGTGCACGACCATGTGGAAAGATGAACGACTTGGAAATAGCCACTATCCCAGGTGCACAATTTTCCCTAGGCTGGTGCACAATTTCACCTAACCATGTGCCACCTGCTATTGATCCCAAAACTCCATTTTCTCTAATAACTCCCAGGGAAACCAAGGGACAAATAAAAGACCAAAAATAAACAAAGGAATACCTCAAAAAATGATGCATGTGATAGAAAAACTTGAAAAGTGTAGAAAACATAAAGCCTCTCTAGAAACCCATCAAATCAGATATTATTATACAAGCAATTAGGTATATTTTTATTATTAATGGTGTTTAAGAATAAAAAATGTATCATGTTAAAGGAATTATCTAATTTATCATTTATTCATGTTTTATGTATATGTCACATGAAGTGAAATGATAATTGATCTCTCAATGTATGAATTTGAGTTATCACTAACCGATGTTCATCATAGAGTATTATTATTTATGATGGAAGTTTAAGGTTAGTGTGGGTAGGATATTTTATAGAGTTAATAAATAGAAGACCCACCAGAAGACCACATTGATACCCACCAAGTATACCACATTGAGAAAAAATAGAGTATTAACCCCTACTTTTGGGATACAAAAGTAGTTTTGTATACCAGAAGACCCACCAAGTATACCACATTGAGTGTAATGAATTATTTATTTGGTATGATAGGGGTTAATATTTCATATTTAATCACTATACATGAGATTTTAAAGATAACTAACATTAGGACCTTAATATTTTGATACCATTATTATTACAACCCCATGGACGATCTAACTTGGGGGTGGTCGATTAGTTTATTGACCATGTCATCAGTTGAGGCTTAACCATGATGGGATCTATCCTCTCATATAATGAGTATAGAATCTAGGCACTATGTTTAGGTAGACTGAGGAAGTGTTTGAACATACCTAGATAAGTTACATGGGATGTGTTTATCTATTTAGATTATAGTCATGTAATGTACTCATATTCTTGGGTGAATAACATGTGGTGTCTTTATCCATTTGGTTAGTATTTACATAATGAATCATAAAATTATGATTTGGATATAGGTTATTGATATACATCATGTCTCATGGTCACATGATGTCTTAAAAAATGGATTATATAATTATTTATTCATGCATATTTTGTAGATGGTTGACATGAGTATAGTGATACATGTGTTTGATAGATATCATAACATATCCATTTATATATTGAGTATCATTGATGTTTTATAGTGTCCACTATTTTATTACATACTTTGTTTAAAAAATTCAAATTTTTTATCAATTATATAAAGGATCTTAGGGTCAAATTTTTGGATTTTTGAATGAGTATTATTTTTTATTATAATGTGTTTTTACAAAACTTTGATAGCCACCCCAAAAGTTTTTTTTGAAGGATATCCAAAAGTGGGTTTAGATGGATCTACTGATGTTGTTACATATAATTTAATGTGTAATGAAAATGTATAATACCATTTCAAAAAGGATTCGTGTAAGATATACAAAATGTTCTTTTTCATATGATTTCCTAAGTTGTTACATATAATGTGACATAAGGTGAAAGTTTTATAATTCTTGGAGGATTTATTAAAAGTGGAATACTTATTGAAATATGTGCTAAATTAAAGACCATAACATGTTGGTTTAGAAAAAATCATGGTATCTATATGGATATACCATGTAACGTTGAATTATATCACATATTAGCATTGCAGATGTCAATTTACATGTTATTTTATAACACATGGTTCATACTTATTAGTATACTCTAAGATATCATGATCGGTTTGATCATCATGTGATGATGATTGATGGAATCTGTAAATTCTAAAAAAATGTTTAAATATAAATTATTTAAGATTAGATCATTAAAATAATTTTTAACCCATGAATTATTTATGAAACATTCCACTTAATAGGTGGAAAGTTTAGTTTCCAAGGAGATTCCTTGGATGGATATATAACAATGCTTATGGTTTTTTTTACTATTATAATGGTAAGAAAATCCTTTGGAAAAATCATCATAGATATTGTTTTCTTCAAGCCTTTAAATTAAAGATTTTAACAGATCATTTCTTAAATTTGGTTCATCCCAAGATTTTGGAGATTCATGAAGCTCATGGATACTCTTAGATAAAGAAGTATGATGGATGCTTCTCAATTATAAATATCAAGCACATGTCATGAATCTTGGAACCATTAATTAAATAAATAAAGGAAATGTTGTTCTTCATTTATATTATCTAGTAAAAAAATGGAAAGATATTATATATTTATTTGTGTGGGTTGATTTTTTCCTCTACATTTGGATAAATTTTATTCATTTAAAATCCTATAATTGGGGATATACTAAAAAAATGGTGTTCTAAAATCATAGTATGGGGACAATCATAAAAGGATGATATACCATATGAGTAGATAAATATTTCTTATGATAATAAACTAGAAGGATCATAAATCATCATATAAAACATGAAACAAGAGTTATGATGTCATAGGAATATGATAATCATGAGAATCTAAATAAGTATACAACAAATATAAAACATGTCATTATAAACATAAGTCAAGGCTCACTACCAAGATGTCATAACATAATGTACTATGATAACTACCTGTGAACCATACATAGTATCTTAGGAGATGAAATAATTGTATAATAAATTAGGGGGAATTATAATTTCAATCCCCCCAGTAACATCATAATATGACATGCATATTTTTTCCATATAAAAAATAAATCACACATCAATCAAAAAACATGAAATAAACCCATGAGAAGGAAATTTGTTACATAATAATGTTAAAAATCATATTAAAATGATGAATCATGTTGGTACCCAAAATATATATGAAATAAATCATATTAGACATTAAAATGTTTATATCAATAAATAAAAAAAGAGTATATATCATAAAGAGGGTAATAATGGTGAATGGTATAATAAATGAAGAATAAAGGATATGTTTTAGAAATAAATTCATTAATAAAATCATAGGAAGGTTATAAGGATTTATATAAGGTAAATAAGGACTAGTAAATAACTTAGAAACCATAATAGAAAAAATATGTTTTATATTTATGGAATTAAGTATAGAAACAATAAACTAAATTAAGTAAGGTAGAAGTGATATATGAAAGAAAGTGTTTTGGAAAATTGTTTATTAACAATTTCATATAGATTAGTATAAAATAAATTATTAGAAGTTAATTAAATGATAAGAATACCCCTTGTTAAAGAAGTAAAAATTAGGTATAATGAACATAAATGGAGTATATGATAAAGGTGAAGAAATAGATATTGAGAGAGCATAATCTAAAAGATGAAAGAAAATTTTGAAAGTCCCCTTATAAAAAACATAATGTATGAAATTTTAATCAATATTAAAGGATAAGAGACAATTAATATGAAAAAAATAATGGTAAAACATAATATTATATGTTAAATAAATTATATATAATATATAAGGTAATCTAGATAATTAAGAAGCAATACATGAAAAGAATGATGATTTTTAATGGACCCCTTACCTTTAGTCTAAATTTATTAGGATGCTTCTATAGCCTAATAAATAACCAAATTAAATTCATTATTACATATTAAATAATATAATTAATATTTACATAGTTTTATTATTATCCATTTAATATCATATTTATTATTTTATTACATTTATTTTATTTATGTTAGTCATTTGGTGTTGTTAAGTCAACAATTCAAAAAACTGCTTTAGTATAATGGTAATAATAAATTTTATTTGTCTAGTTGTTCCATAAGATCTATAAGTGTAAAAATATTATTTTCATTTAATTATATTATTATTACAGTTTTATAAATTAATATATACTCTATAATAGTTACAAATTAAGATATATTTCTTAGTAATCTAGTTTCTATGTGATTAAACTAACCATTATAGGCTAATTTTAATATCATCAATATCATGCCAATTTTATCATTAAAGAATATTTAAAATGAAATTATTTGATTATTAATTTCATAATTATATATTAATTAAAATTTTAAAATCTTTCATAAATTTTTTTAATGAAAATAATCATCATTCACTTATGTGGTATAAACCTACCATTGCGATAAAAATGTTTTTAAGAATGATCTAGAGAAACGAAAAATATTCAATATTTGGATCTCATAATTAGGTTAGAGTATAATTATACTAATTATTTTATGCAATTAGAATTATGACTTATTTATATAAGGGGTTTGAATAGAATAAATTTCAAATGGTTGTGATTTGTAATGCTTACCTTGCTCTTCGATATGCCTCCTTTAGAATGAGAATTAAGCCTTGACAGGGCAATATTCTGGTTAGACTAGAGCATTGTAAATATGGATAAAGGGTTTATAGAGATAATTTTTTAGATATTTTTCAAATGAATAAGTTTTATAAGTGAGTATAAATGGGTGGAGGAGGGTGGTATGTATATGTGAATGAGTTTTTTTAATTAAAATTTAAATAAATTATTATTTTTTATCAACACTATGAATATTATTGATTAATATGACTATTAATAGTATTTTATTATATATATATATATGTAGTCATTTCATTTAGGACCTTCCTAAACAAAAAGGTATCATTGGAATAATTTATTTGAAGTAAAGAATAAAAAATAGTTCATTATTAGAATAAAATATAATTTAGACTTGGTAAATTGATTTATAAGTTTTAAAAATATATATATTATTTTTAAATAAATTATTTTTTCTCATTAATTATAATTTATACCATTTAAAATACTTTATATATTAAAATTCTATTTTATATCAAATTAAAGTCATAAAACTTACCTTATATGAAAAAATCATTTTTTATATTCCATTTGAAATCCACCTTTTCAAAAGAACCAATAAATAACTTTTGGATCATTTTAATTCCTTGATTCTAAAAATTGCATCCATTTTATCTAAATAAATTTTTAATTTAATTTATTTCAATATTTTAAATTTATCATAATTTTTCCCTTAATGAAGTTAAAACTATTACTAAAAATATGAACTTATATTTCCTTTGGGTTAAACAATTTGAAAATTAATTTTAATTTTATTTTAATACTTATATATGATTATTTTATTCATGGTGAATTTAAATTAAAAGGTTACTTCATTAGTCACTTTTACAATAATTTTACTTTTACAATGACCACGTTACTATTCTTATATTTAGGTTTCTATTCTATTGGTCACATTTCAAATGAATAAAAGGTTTTATTTTGAGTGTTTGGATTTCTTTAGGGACACTAATTATCTCCTATGGTTTTTATTTATTAACTTGATGATGGACAAGTAATATGAGGACTTGGTCTTAAATATTACATATTATAATATCTTTAGAGTATAATTCACCTCTTATATTCAGAAGGATATTTTTATGTTTATAGTTTTAGATAATTACTACACAACTCAAACATAACAAATCATAAATATACTAAGTGGACACTTATAATCAATATCCATTTTTCCCATAATATAAAGAGTTTTAAATGAAACACATATTCTTTTGATGAAAAATATTTTTTAATTTAAACTTTAATTCTTCCTTTACATTAATCATCCTTAAGGCCTATTTTTTTTTTTTAAATTTCAGATGAGCACAAAAATATTAGTAAGGGACATAAAAATAATAAATCCATTAGGCTAATAAAAAACATGAAAAACCCATGAATAAAATTTTCTTTAAAACACAACTATTTAACCAAAATGAGCATCATTTTTCCTTTAAAAGTATATTTTTATTACCACTTGAAGTCAAAATATTTCCATGAAAACTCATTAGAAATCATATAAAAGTCATTTTCACTGTATACGTTAAAATAGAACATTCCTTTTGTCTTTTTACAAAGAAAATCAATGCATTATGTAAAAATATTCATTTTGAATACCATTGAAAGAAATTAAAAAGAGATATAAAATTTACTTTATAACTAATTTATGTCCTTATAAATACATACATATAATAATTTTATGAATATAGATATAGAATAAAAATATTTTTAAAATAATTCTTTAAAACATTTTATAACCAGTAAAGTGTTTCTTACCTTGAGCCCAACTCATCACGTACGTTATTGATCTTCTAGAATAATAAAATTATGTTAATTATTTACTATCCCAATTAAAGTTTTAAAGTTTATCATTCCTTTTATTTAACCTATTATTCTGTTATATATAATTACTCCATCAATTAAGTTCACATCAGACATTTTTACGATATTTGGTACAAATGTTCAAAATGAATTCGGTAGGTTAAATACTGTAAAATATTTCATTGATCCATCATATAAAAAATAATAATAATGAAATTATCTAATTTTTATAAATCAATTATAATTTTTAATCCAACCATTTAATATGATTATGAAAAATGAACTATGTTATAATCGTAGAGACAGTAGGTTGTATGTACGCATGAGTAACATTTTCATTTTCCAATGATTATTATGAAAATAAGGTAAGTATAATTTTATCATTAAATAATGATAATAATATAATATTAATTCAATAAATATACTTATATATATATGTCATTCATGTAATGCGATGATGAAAAACTAATCACATCGCTTCGTAGAGGTGGTAGTGCACACGCACACACAAATGATGTTATAATTTTTCATTGAATGGAAAGGTAAAATGGTAAATGATATATTATATTTTTATAATGATAAATATTTCATGAATATAATATATATTCATTTATTTCATCATTATAAAAGTATTTATATATGACTATGTAAACTAAATTACATCGGTTCGCGAGGTGGTAGTCCGCTATACACACAAACGATGGATTACTTTCCCATTTGATTGAGGTTGGAGATAGATATAGGTTACACTATTTACATAATATAATATAATTATTTGAACGATACTTGTGTTATTATTTCATCATGGTTGAATAATATTTTAATGAGGTGGAAGAAGAAATAAAACAAAAACATGCGGTTAAAAACTATACATCTTCTTTGGAAAATATCCTTCGATTAACACCTGAAGACCTATAAGGTTTTTTTATTATGCCTAAAAAAATACCTTCATAATTTGGGGAGGGATGTTGGGAAGCGATTTGGGTATTTCATGTATAAACCAAATGTTTTTAAGTGTGAAGTAAAGGGAAGAAGAGACACCCTTTTATAAGAGAGGGTGGGGGCACTCTTGGAATTTATGAAAACATTAAATTAATATAAATTAATTTTCAATTCCAAATAGATAAAAACTGATTTATTTCAAATATATGATTATTATGGGTCTAATAATATAAAAAAATAATTTTTAGACAAGTTATGACATATTTTTAACCTTATCATTTGGTTTTAACCCCTTGTTAACCCCTTTCACACTTCCACAATAACAATGTTTTTACTCTTTAAGGGTCATGATAGTTACTATAAATGAATAAATGACCGATAAATTAACCCTATTTGATATTATAAATTATATAATAATCAATTTTCTGAATTTAAAATTTTTAGTAATTTTATATCCTTTAATAAAATATTATATATTATGAAATATCATTAATGTCAATTTTTAAAACTATTCATTACTTTGATTTTATAACATAAATAAAATTAGTATAATTAATTTTCTTATTATATGCCTACCATTTCATTTTCATATAAAAAATTCATGGATCACATTAATTATCTCAAATTATAATACTTTTAATATTTTTAATATCATTTATTTTATTTTTCAATTAATTGAATATCAACCATGTCAGTATTGTGCAAGTATTTAAGGTAATTATTTATTCACTAAAAATTAAAAATAAATTACCATGATGAAGATAAATAATTCATATTTCCAAATAATATTTATAATTGAACATATCCTTTGGTTATAACCAAATTAAAAATATTATAGTTATTAAGAACAAAAGTGTGACATTTTTGACTTTTCTTTAACTAAAATACCATAAGGGTATAATCACATATAAATGGGAAAAGGCCATATAATTTTTTTTATGATTATAGAATATATTGACTCATAAAATACAATTAAGTCAGGTTTTATGGTCATTTTCTAGTTCTTATCACATTATTTTTAACTTTAATTTCCAAATTTATCCTTTATTGTGGTAATAAAAATTTCTAAGGTTATTATTCATATGGACAAAAAATAAAATGGTAATGTTTAAAAAATTTTGACCTCTTAATTCTAAATATTTAAACTAGTTTTAAAAATTCAAAATAGAGAAGTTTCATAATTTAATTTAAAATTAAACCATCAAAACATGATGAAAAACAGGTTTTAAAAAATACCATTTTTAAATATAAAATGTTTTTATAACAAATTAAAGTATAAAATTCATTTGAAAAACCATATTTGGATTGTTTTAAATAAAAATGTACTAATTAAATTTTAAAACTAAATTAAAATATAATTTAAATTTATAAATACTTTAAAAGGAAATACAATTTTCAATAAAAGTTAGTAATATCACTATTCATTGAAAAAACAATTTTTTTATAAAATTCTAAAAAAATAATCCTAATATAATTTTAAAATGATATATTAAAAAATTAAATTTACTTTTTTATATAAATTTTCTAAATTTTCTAGAAATTAATTATAATATTCACTCATATAAAGAAAGAAAAACCATTTTTGAAGAAAACATATTTTTGAAGAATAAAGTGACTACTAAAAATTGAGTGATTATTTTATAAAAATTTATCATTGAATTTATATTGAGTGGGACCTTTATATTTTTTTCATAAATATGTTATTCCTATTCATACTCAACAATTTAATGGTTTGGTTATAATATTCACTTTTAAATAATAATATTTTATTATTTATTTATGATCAGTGTTGTATATATTATATGATATTGACAAAAATACTTAATTTTTAAATATTAGGATATTACAGGTAATCCTATACTTGGATTCATGGGAGGGTATAGTTTTAATTAAGATACCTTTTAGATGAATGTTCTCGTTTTATTCCCTTCACTCAAATTGAATCTCTTTCTCCCATTACACATCAATCTCTTGAATCGTGATTTCTATGAATAAAATAATGGTTTCCCAACAGTTGAGATATCTTATCTTGATCTGAATGAATATATTTTACTTCATTCCTTCATACTTGTTCTAAATTTGGCTAAGCTTGGCCTACAATAAAAAATTTAATAAAACATGTCAACATAGATTGGGATTTGAAGAATCATGAAATAGTGGAGCTCCTCGGACCTCATCATATCTCAATTTGATGTGAAAATGATGAATATTTAGAATTTCTTCATCCCAAACCCATATCAAGGTCATGCCATTCAGTTTTAGGTTAATAAGATGGTCTATGAGTCAAAGGATCATCCTTTAAATCTAGTTTGGTTGAATTAACCTAGCCTGCCACTTCAATTCTAGAATTGTTTGATTTTTTATAATTTTAAGAAAACCATAGGTAGATTATATAGGTTGATCATATAAAACCTATGTGAAATAACCTGATCTAGGATAGGTTGTTTTGTTAAAATGGCCCAACAAAGGACCTTCTTAGAGTTCATTTGTTTTGGTTCTGATGATGGAAATAGTTTCAACCCACATATTGAATATGAATCACATTTCATTTTCTATACTACATGGGACTTGCATGGACATTTTATCTCTTATTTTCAAGGGGATAATTCTATGTACTTGGTTAAGTAGTGAATTACATGTAAAAAATCTCCTAGGTTTTATTCAAACCCAAATTATATTGAGGATTTTCAACTTGTGATATCCATACATCCTGCTGAGTCCCATAGTATATATTCCCCTTGATTCAAAACTATAGAACTAGTTATGGTGCCCCCTGGGTCCATGGGTGGTGTTTTTCCCCCAGGCTTAATAGTTTTTGAAATTACATCTATAAATGCTGATAGAGTAGTTCTTATTGTGGATGTTGGTTAAGTAGTAATTAGTCCCTCAAGTGAGTCCCCCAAGTCTATCAGAGGTTCATAAATTGAAGCAGTAAAATGAGTCCCTTATCCTGGTAATTTGGATGGTATAGTGGTTGAGTGTAAGGCCAGTTGAAATGTCAATGTCATGGTAATACCTTCTCATGAAGTTCAGAATCTAGAAATACTAAAATTTCATTCAATAATGAATATGGATAATAATTAGGATATAAGAGGCACTAGTTATACAAAAATTAATGATAATTTTCTTAATTAGAGTGATAATATTATAAAATAATATCTCTTGGATGATGAGTACTTCAAATCAAGTAAAAAAAGGGAAAAATCATTGATTGATTCAAAAGTATTCACCATGTCTATTGGGAAGAAATACCGACTCCATAATGATTATTTATCATTGCCTAAATAGGAAGTCACTTGTTCTGTTAGCAAGACTACCTATAATCAAGAGGAGGCATATATTTCAATTGATATAAACTAAGAACCTTAACTCTACACCAAAGAGGTTTTGAAATAAGCATTATATTTCATGGTCTCAAATACATACTTGTAAAGAATAAATTATATGAAGTTTAAAACTATCATTATATAGAATGTCTAAAAGTGGGTTTATAAATAAGAAAAAGGTTTACTCAAAAGGAATATATTTTAAATTTATTGATTTTTAAGGACTCCTCTTGGTTGCATAAGTTCTAGATTCTCACATGGAAAGTCATTTGACTCAAGGTAACTTCTTTTATTAAACAACATTCTCTTGGAAGATGTTATGTGAGTGAGTCTCTTATAAATTATGGTTCTTCTTGAAGTATGATGTGGGTGTTCCCATTTAAAAGCTATAATATTTTCATGTTTGTTCTCTAAAATTATATTATGGTTTGCCTCAACAAAAAATGAGCATTTAATAAATAAGGGATCAGATGAGAGAGGAAATTTACATTGACTAATTTACCCCTTTAAAATTGTTATATAATACTTTTAATTCATATAAATATATAAATTAATTCCTTCATTCTTCATTCACATAGTTTTTTATCATGTTTTATAAAATATATATCTTATTTTTAGTGTTTTGTTTTATTTTTATAGTGATTCTCATGGATGTTATTTTTTTTCTAGGAGACCATGACTTATCATATTTCAATATTTTAGTTATGATACTTTGTTGTGTTTATTATCCCATTGTAATTTTACTAATTTTATATACAACATTCATATTTCATTTATAATGTTATGCTATAAAATAAAATGAAGTTTTTTTTACATTAGGAATATACTCTAGTATTTAAGGAATCAATTTAACTATGAAGCCTATGAGTTTTTAGGAAACATGGGATGTTTAATTCTCTCCACCTTTATAAAATTTCTCCTATAATTTTTTATTTAAACTCTAAGACAAAAACTAATTCAGGAAATTTACTTTATTGAATCTTCAGGTTCCTAGATTTCTTCCACATACTTATGATTTCTCAATAGATATTTTCCAAGGTGAGTCATCTTATTTTGTTTCACTTTATCTATATGATGTAAGATCTTCACCATATTATTATCATAAGAGTGATCATTCTCTAACTATATTACGAGGCCACACACGTCGTTAAAATTCACATGGTCTATGGTTATATTAGAATTTTATTTTTCCCAAACTTCACTTTCTACTAGGGCGTAGTATAGTGAGTGTCCGAAATCGATCCCATGGGGAACGTAAGAGGGAAATGGAAATCAATGGCTTTGACCTTTTGGGGTAGGATTCCTTTTGAAATGGTTTAAGTTTGGGAGTTCTATGTCTAAGGGTTGATGGTTTGCTTCAATAATGAGAGAGGTATCAATATCAATTTTCGGTATCAATAGAAATAATGATCTTAATTCCAACTTGGTATGATCTTAAGGTTTATCCTATGAAGAAAGAAATGGTCATTAGTTGATTTTGGTCAAATAAACTAGTTCTAATTAGGATGTAACAACACCTTGTTTGGGAGATAGTGGTAGCCTAGATGCATTAAGATTGGCTTATAAGGAAGGAATCATTTTAGGCTATTATTCATAACCCAATCTACTCCAAACAAGGTAGGGTCATTCACTTGAATACCCCATGGTCAGGGTTGTTCAAATTAATTGGATAGAAAATTAACTTTTATCTTAATTTCTATCCTTTAAGGATACCATGTTTATAATTGAAGAATTATTATGTTCAGATACACCTACTCTCGATCCCTACAACGAGTGGTTTAGCCACTCATGGTATGAATGAACATGAGTGAATAGAGAATGGAAATTAACATTATGCTTAAAATTATAAGAATAATCGAATTTAAAAAATTCAAAATCAGGCAATAATTTGGATCCACTAATGGGGATGATCATACAAATGGAGACACAATGTAATTAAATACTTACTTTAAATGAGTGAAAAAAATGGATGCAACACGAGTTCAAAAATGGGTGATTAATTGAGGTGGCGATGTGAAAAGGGAATGGATGCGATGATGAAAAACGATCCACAAAACTTGTATTTAAACAAAATAATAAAATAGGTATAGAAAATTAGAGTTTTTTGGAGAGGTAATTGAAGGGAACTCAAAGGGAATGAAAAACAAGAAATCATATACTATGGAATCTCTCTTGCTTTTTGGCTCAAGCTGTGTCTCTCAAATATGCTAGCCTGGTGTTTTATTTATAGCCAAAAAATTAAACGATATATAATGGGATTCATGTCATGTAATGATGAATCTTTTTATATCTCTATGGTTTTTGTATCTACATGTATCTCACACATATCTCGTTCAATATTTAAAAGTTTGACTGCTTTCATGACGTGAATTCTGGTCTCACAACGTGTTTTAGCCTTCTAGCTAAATCTGTAGGCAGTTTTATTGTTCAAATAGTTCATGATGTGTATTGGAAGCTAAAAAAATTTACCATATCATTATCTTGAAATATTCATGACTTGGTTTATGAATTTTTGGATGCTGTGAAACCCTATTACATGACGTGAACTACTATTTCATGACATGTAATAGGCAATTTCTTCTCTTTTTCTACATTTCCTCCTTTGAAACCTTGGAATATTTATTCCTAGAAAATTCATTACATACCAAGTGAATTATCAAATAAATAAATAAAAATACTTAACTAAATTATAGAAAAAAGTATATATTATTTTAGCTTATCAAATTCCCCCACACTTGAACAATTTATTGTCCTTAAGAAAAAAAATTTCAACAGTTATTTCAAAAAGATTAGATTTTTTTTAAAATAGGAAACATTCATTATGTTTAGGAAAATAAAAATAAGTTTAAGAAGAAAGAGTTAGTATCCATAATAATTCATGTATAATAAATTAGTCATACATCATAGCGCAGTTCTTTAATTTTTTTTAATATTTTAATTACATTATTTTAACCATTCCTTGAATTCTATACCCATTTTCAATTTTCCTCACAATGAAATTTATCTCATCACTTAGGGTAAAATGATATTGGAGTTATGCTCATACCCTGAGTACATGATCCTGACCATAATATTTCATTGGTCCTATCATCTCCACTTTGTAAATAAAAGTACAAAATTAATTATGAGGGCTTCAAAAATTGGGTTTTAATGGCTCTAAGGTTGCGGGTAGCTGGGTAATTAGTGAAAATAAATCTCAAAAGGATGAAAATATTTGAAGTATAATGCATGAATTTTGTTACAAGTGTAATTCAATGACTCCTCCATGATAATCAAGTCCACACTCCCAACAGCTCAAATTGGATCTATGTATATTTAAAGTAAGTGAACAAATGATATCCTATTCCTTTCCTTTTTCTTTGTTATTTTTATTTTTTAGAATTCATGTTTAGGCCATATCCAACATCCATACCCTAAACACATACGATCATTCAGGGGATTCATCAGTTTGGAAATGGTGATTTTTACCTTCCCAATACACTAACCATGTCATTTTTTCTTTTATTTTGTATTTTTCAAAGGAACAGAATAGAATTTAAATTCTATAAAGTATAAATGGATCACAAAAAAAATTCTAATGAGTTACATAATACATACTCATAATTTAATCATCCTGTGTTGTTTGAATGATTCCCCCACACTTTTTTAATAGTAAAATCATGCATTACACAAGATTAGGCTAGGGAGGGAAACTCATCTTAGAATAGCTTCATCCTAAAAGGCTATTCATGGAAATTATGGGCTTAACAAAGGAAAGATGTAAGGTGGATCTTAGGAAAAAGTTGTTCAATAAAGATTTCATCAATCATTTTAATATTATACTTGTTCATTAATAACCTCAATAGGATCTCAATGTACGTTCTGATAGGTTTACATGTCCCAGTTATCACTCAAGAAATATTATTAGAAAGAATATGAAATTGTAGGCTTAGAATCATCTATGGTAATGAGAATAATAATAAAAACTAGAAATCAAAATGGGTATAAAACTAAATAATAAGTCAATTAACCATAATTTAAAAAATGTTTAATTTGAATTAAATTTTGAACTTTAGTAATAATTGTAAAATTCTAAATAGAAACAAAACATGGATTCTAACAATTCCCAGCTTAACTTTTTCTTTTATTTAAATGGGTATAATTTTTTTCAGGTTTAAATAATGCTTATAATTTTGAAAAATGCCTCCTAGATAGATAATAATATATAATAAATCAAGTATTTCTAAAGTGAAAATCATGAGAAACCCCCCACACTTAGAAGGAGATAGTGTCTGAACTAACCATTTAATTATTATGGGAGTGTTATAAAAAATAAATATAAAAAAATTGAAATGGAAATTGAAAAATTAAATACAGAGGGAATCAATAGCTCCCTATAAGAAGTGGAATTCCATGAAGAAACATGATCCATCTATTTTTAAATCTGAGTCACCTATAAAATGGGTTAGAAAACAATTACTGCACTAAATGAAACATTAGTCTATAGGTTTAAAACATTGATAAGTAGAATAATATATAAGTGAACAATATGATGAACATGGGAAATGAATGTTATTTAAATTCATCAGAGTTTTACAATAAAGTTCAAAGGGACTCAAAATAAAAAAGAAAAAGACTCAATCATACAAACTAAATCAAGATAATGATAACTATGTGTTGCCTCGCATAAAGCGCTAACATCAATGTCATAATCCAGATGAATAGATCAAAATATACTACACTGGGGTGCATTGACTCAATTTCTCTTCTAGCGTTTACATCTACTGGTGGTAGTTTTCTCTAGCTCACAAGGTATCTTGATCAGATTGATAACTTTAGGGGCATCATGAGCATGAATCATATGTGGAAGGAATGGAATCATATCTCGAGGTAGTTGCTGCTGTGCAAGAATCTCTATGGAATGTTCTTGAAGTTGACATTCTAATTTTGTGATGCACTAGGTCACCCTTTGTACTAGAACATATGGTGGAATAGGTCCATTGAAAACCATGGATGAAACAAATGAGCTAGAAATGGCTATTTAAAAATTGAAAGAAATTATAATCAAGAAAATTGGAATTGACACAAACTCAATTTCCATATATAGAAATTAGTAGTACAAAAAGTGGGCATACATAGATGATGAAATGAAAATAACCATCCCTATCACAAAAATTATATAATAAAAAATGATAAAAATGGTTGACTGAGGTTAGTCATCAGAACCAAAAAACTTATCCATCATCAATCTGCCTTTTTGAGGTGGCAGAGTGGTGAAATCAGGAGGCCCGATGAAAGGAAGGTGTAGATAGGTGGATATTCAACACAGGTTCTCCAGGATGTATAACTGCAAAGTCCAGAGATGTGTGAGGGTGGGATGTTTGGGTGGATGGATGGTAGATGAGGTGGTAAAAAAGGTAGGAATATGGGTGGGTGGTGGTGGTGGGGAAGTGGTGGATGGATCAGATGGTGGGTCTACTGCTACTGGCAGCATGACCTCTGCTGGTGCTGCCTAATGAATGCCTGGTGCCCAATGGCATAAATCTTCCGCCCTCACCAATAACTTCATCTTGTGAAGCATTATGAAATCAATGAGCTTAATGGGTCCTAGGGATGTAAGAGGTAGGGTTACATCAAAATCTATGAGGTATCTAGCCAGGTAGGTGATGAAAGATCCTCCCATCGAGGTACCTTGAGTCCTCTGGGAATCAGCCTTGTAATAATAAGAAAACTATGATGCCATTTTGATGGATGGTCCACCCATGGTTCCTTCCAAAATAATAACATCAACTTGGCTCACTCTACCATGTGACTCAGCTCTAGGAAAACACTCATGTGTCAAAGCTCTGTGAATAATCTGTAAGACGGGGCTCCATAATTGTGTGGGCATCATGATTTTTGGTTCATGGGGTATCTGAGGGTCCCATGCAATCATCTTCCATAGATGCTGTGAATCAGATCGGGGTGGCTCCAGCTGATGTGCTATAAATACCTCTAATGAATTAAACTCATATATATAGATATAGAGTCCAATACCAAACTGGATGAATGAAATATCATGTGGCCAATTACCCATGCATAATATGAGGATGTCAATGGCCACCTTGAATGTGGACAAGAACTCTATAAATAGTTACCTGTAGGTCTCCTATCATACCTCAATGATGTAGTTGTCATGTAGTGTCTCTAGGAAGTCGAGGATGACATCACTGATCTTTAGTCATGTCAGGATGGGAAGGTAAAGGGTCTTTTTCATCCATATAGGCTTGGACTACATCCTAATAAGGTTGACACAATGATTTTTGTTGGTGAAGCACAATATGAGGTATGGATAGAGGTTATCATCACTGGATGATTCCTCATAGGTGGATGGGGATTTAGACTGAGCACCTGGAACACCATGAGCTACTGCCAGAGGTGCAGATGGTTCTGTAGGTGGAGTGCCTCATGGGTAATTGGGCGGTAGCTATTCTTCATGGTCCGATGAAGACTTTAAAGGTTACGAAAATAGTTTTTTGGTCTTTTCCATAATAGGAATGAGGCTGTTGGGGTGGGGTTTTGTGGAGACTAAAGGAGGAGGGGGTGGTTCTCATTTGTGTTTGTGGAGGGGGGGGGGGGTGCACAAATGAGAGTGAAGGAGGGGGTTTGGTTGGGGGTTTTAAGAGAGGAGGAGGAGGTGTGTATAGGGAGGTCGATCAAGGGGAAGGAGGTAGAGAGGGAGGAGATGGTGGAGGTGAGTGGGTGGGGGAGGAAGAATATTTTGGGTGTTTGGGAGGTAGGAGGAGGGAGGTGAGGGGTTGGGGGGTTTGTGGGGCATAAACCTAGGGTTGAAATCCTATGTTTAAAAAAATAGTCCCGATGAGTTACGCGACATGTAATAGTGGTTCACATTGTGTACTGGTGTCTTAAAATAAAATTTTTGATGAAAAAAGGTACACGTCATGTAACAGGGTTACACAATGTGTGATTGACTATTTAATCTTAAAAATTTATTCATTCCTAGCCTTTATCTACTGGCTTATCCAAAACTTTCCTAAGGATTATTCTTATCTAACCTAGGATAATATGTCCTACCTTGGGTTTCCTCCCAATCATTGCTTCCTTTAATGTTAATATCTTGACTCAATTAAGTCTCAATTGATCTTGAGCCTGATGACACAACCTTCACGAAAGGGTTCTTGATAGATTTTCAATATTTGGTTGTTCACTTTAAAAGGTGGTCCACCCTCTTTCTGAATTTATATGGCCCCATAAGAGAAAACTTGAATAACTTCAAAGGGTCTGGACCATTGGGATTTTAGCTTACCAAGGAACAGTTTTAGTCAGTAGTTGAATAAGAGGACCTTATTCCATGGGACAAATATAATCCTTGTAATGCATTGATCATGAAATTTCTTAGTTCATTTCTTATATATCCTAGAATTATCATAGGAACCCTTCTTGATTTATTCTATTTTGGTTAACTGTAGCATCCTAGATTCTCCATCTTTCTCAGAATCCAAATTCAACTTCTCGATTTCCCAATTCGAGTGATGATCTAGTTCAATTGGGAAATGACATGGTTTCCCAAAAACTAGTCTGAATGGTGTCGTGAATATGAGTGTTTTATATGCAGTGTGGTATACCCATAGTGCATCATCCAATTTTAGACTCCATGTAACATCCCAAGTAAGTAATGAGTAATAGATATTTTTATATGTGTCTATTAATAAATTAGATAGTGTTTTAGAGGCTTAAAATGAAAATAAATCCAATCTTAAGCATGGAATACACTAATATTCTTAAAAGATTGTTTTACTGCCTTTTGATGGCAAAACCTTTTTAAATCAATATTTTTACAATTTTATAATATATATTTGTAAAAATAAACATATTCATTATGATTGGGACATTGAATTTTACATTGGATAAATTTTTGGTATTTTTCTGACAATGTTCATTTTTTAATGAATAGTGAAAAATACTGTATTTTACAACAAAACTGCTCTTTAATCTAATTTATTTATATGATTATATTATCTTTTGAATTGGTTTTGAAGTGTAATTAGAATATATGTTTACCATTTAATCCAATGGTGGTCATTGGAATCAATTTCACTTTGAAATTGGACTTAAACTGGTGTCAATCTTTTGATACTTATTGTTTCATAAAAACACGCTATTTGTCATGACAACGAGAATTAATTATTAAATTAATTAATGTGACTTATATGTTTTGAATTTTGCAAAATAGACTTCATTTTTGAATTCGTAATATCAAATATATCTTAGGGTGAATTTTTGGTAATTTTCTGAAAAACTTCAATTTTTGATGAATAGTGAAACCCCTAAGTGGTACTTATAAAAACTGATTTTTCCGTTTAAATGAAATTTTGCCATCATTGTGTTTTGAATTTCAAAAATCCGACATAAATGGTTGTCATTAAGAAGTAAAATGTGGTTCAATGGGATTAAAATAATTTTTTGGTGAATAGTAACTTATTAAGTTCTTAACTGCGATTAGAGGTAATTAGTGTAGTTTAAGGTAAAAATAATGTTTTAATAATATGAGATGAGCTTGACACATATCTACCCTCATTGGTTGTGTCATGGCAGACCAATACAAACAATGGGTCAACTTGGGGACCCCATGAAGCCACTTTGGTTGGGAAATGACATAAATAGCTTTTTATTTAATATTAAAGTAAAAATGACACAAACATGAGTTATTTTACTAAAACAATTTTTACATGGGGTTATACAAGTCATATTTTTGACTATAAATATTAATTAGAAAGATAAAAATATTTCCTACATCATAGTATTTTTTTTAATTTTTAGACATTATATAAATTAAATTATTTATGACAACATGATGATGCATCGATGACCTCATTATTTAATGATTTAAATAAAATGGAAAGATAATGTGATATCTAAGACCTACACATGTCCAAAACCTATTGGATGATTGTATTTAGAATCCTTATCACCGTATCCTCGAATTATATCAATGTGGGACCTTTTGAATCCGAAAATCATTTTAAAATGAAGTAACTTATCTTTACTTTCCAAGAGTTCCCCTCCTCTCCTCTTATAAAATGCCCCCACCTCTACCTCCTTACCCACACTCCCAAAGCCTTTTTGTCGGTTAAACTCTGCCCATTTTGTCTCTCCACTTCCCTCTATTACTCCTTGAAGCCTCAATTTGGGCAGAAGTCTTCCCAAGGAAGCCTTTGAGCTCAAACCAAAGGGAGTTACCCGATTTTAAGGTAATGTCTTCACTAGAGTCCTTTTGTTTTATTTTTCTTCTCCAACCCCATAAACTCTTCTTATTCATTTATTTTGTAACAACTCCAGTATATTAAATATACTAGGATGTTGTTATAAGAAGTATTCGAGCTACACTTACACAGACCTACATCTAATGGTTAAAGGACATACTGTTTCCGTGGATGGTGAATTTATGCCTCCCGAAATGATGATTGTTCAACATTCTTTTAACACCTTCAAAGGTGGCCATTAAGATGTCACTATATTTATATATGATATATAATATTTTTATGTTTTCCTTAAGCTTCTGTTTTTTTATTTTGGTCATACCTTTATGGTTTCCATTATGGGTAAACGCGATATCTTCATTTAAGGAAATGCGGACTACCACCCCCTCAAAGTGATTTGATTCGTTAAATAACATATGTGGGACATATAAAGGATGGAACTATGATATTATATATGATATTATAATGGAATTATAATATACCTTTATATCATTATGATTCCATTCTATAAAATATGAAATAGAAATGAAAGTAGCGTTCATGCGTACGTACGACTTACCGTCTCCATGAACGGTGCATTTCATTTCTTACCTCTAAATGATTATGTAATATTATAAATGAATGTATATACTGGATATATATGATATATACATAATGATTATAATTTTGGATATAATGGATACATGAACAACATGTAATTATAAAGGGTTTATTTTTGACTCAAGTACCAATGATCGTTAAAACGACCGTTATTAACTTAAATAATTACATAGTGTTCATGACATGGAAATAAGTGATATAAAAGGAATAATTAACTTTAAAAAGGTTCTTAAGAAAGTAGAAATTAACTCAAGTTTATTATTCAGGACATTAAAGAACGATCGAGTCAAGTCGGACCCGAGGTATGGGACTTCGTCTCAATCTCCTTTCATTGAGGCATATTTTGTTTTATACACAACTTTCTTTTATACGGTGTATAAACCCCTTTGACTTTTACATTTATCCAAAAGGAATCTTTTTTATACGAAGCATTTACTAAACGACAGAAGGGAATGTTTTTGTCGTACGTATGCTGCGACAACGACTTCTCCGCCGCCGTGACCATTATTTGAGTTTCGGCTTCCTCTACAAGCCATACCTTTTTTTTAAAAGAAAAATAAATACCATGTTTTTCTTTTATTTTGTTATTGAAAATTGTTTTCATAATGTTTTTATATCAATGTGTTGTATTGATATCTTGTGATTGAAAGGTGGAAATGTTATGTTTCCTTTATGCATGTTTTATGTGATACGATTATGTTGAGGTTCTTGGGCATTATTATGAAGACGGGTGGTTCCGTGATAAACTAAGGGCGGGTGAGCCCGATATAGCTCTCCAATGCATTGGGTAACGCGAAGGAGTGAAACATTAAGGTTTCTCCGAAGAGATTTAGGGAATATACTGTGATGGGTATTCCAAACGTAACCAAGAGGGTTACTCCCTACGTAAGAATGTTATGAATGCCTCAAGTTACCTTTATGTCTTATGATTTCTATGATTTATTCATGATTTGATGAGGTATGTTAAAGTGCTTATGTTTTATGGGTAAAGTATGATTTCATTCTTATGTATATATGTACCCATGTTTCCTTCCCATATTTTTATATCCCTTACTGATCTTTTTATGCTCATCCCAAATTTTTTTGAAATGTTTTTCACAGGTCAAGGGAAAGGTACATGATATGATGATAGTGTCAAGTAAGTGTCAAGAAATAATCCATGTTTTATTTTAAATATGTTTCCATTGATGGGAATGAATAATACTATCTTTATGTAACCACTTTGTTTATATGTTTAATGTAATGCAAGTTTTATGATCTAATTCTCTAAAACTCTAAACCCGAAAAGATCCTCAATGTGTAATCTTGTAATAACTCAAGATTAAGTAAGGTTTAAGGCTGGGGCCTTATAGTTGGTATCAAAGGTCGGTTTAGATAACTTTAGGAGTTAAAATTCTATTAAATGATTATCCAAATTTTTTTTTGAAATGATATAGCCTTTGAAGATTACCATGTTGCTTCATCTAAGACATGTTTGTTGAGAATGGTTTTCTGTAGAGGAAACAGGGAAGCAGTGCTAGGAAGGCATACAGAAGGAAATAACCTTCCGAATCAGCATCCTGAGATGGTCGGAATTGGAACTGAACAGTTTGTTGCAGTAATGGCGTAGTTGACTCAAGCGATAAATGGCGGTGGTATCCATACATGAGATCAGCCAGATCAACCGCAGAGGAACATGTCAGTGGTGGAACATTTCATGAGGCAACATCCCCCATCATTCATAGGATCATCTGACCCTGTGCTAGATGAAGGGTGGATTAAAGCACTGGAGATGTTTTTTTATGTCATGGGGTGTTCAGACAATCAAAAGGTTAGTCTTGCTATGTACCGTTTGGAGGGTGAGGCAGATTAGTGGTGGTCTATGGTTAAAAATATCAGGGACGCCGATGAGATTGATGCTCTTGACTGGGATGAATTCAATGGTCTGTTTCTTGAGAAGTATTTTCCTAAGGCTGTTCGACTTAGGATGGAAAAGCAATTCTTGGAATTGATGAAAGAGGAAGACTCAGTGGCTACCTATGAATAAAGGTTCACTCGATTGGCAAGGTATGCACCAAATTTTATCAGAGACCTTGATAGTAAAATCAATCGTTTTTACTCAGGATTAAAACCAAAATATCGAAGGGAATTAGCTTCTCGTGAGTTTAAAAGTTATGAAAATCTTTTTCGATGTGCTGAGAAGGTGGAAATGGAGTTTACCGATGATCAAGTGTTCTATAACAACCAACAGAAGAAGAGACCGAGGTGGCAGGAGAAAGGTAAGAATTCTTCAAAAAAAGTCTGATGGTAAGAAAACTAAGTTTCCAGTTTGTGATAAATGTGGCAAAAGGCATGCTGGGGAATGTCTTCTGAATTCTGGAAAGTGCTACCGATGTGGTAAGATGGTACATAAGGCTCGTGATTGCACTAAAAAGGATCAAGGTGAAGGTAAGACCAAATTTGATTTACAGTTAGTGAAATGTTATAAGTGCAATGATATGGGTCACTATGCAAACGAGTGTCCGACAAAAAGCTTGGGTGATGGGAAGCAGTTAGACTACAAGAAGAAAGGGGTGGTGAAATCCTTTGCATCTACTTCATTATATGTCGGGCCATCAAATGAAGTTGTATCAGGTATTTTGTTTGTATTTTCAGATTATGCCAGTGTGTTGTTTGATTCGGGGTCTACACATTCTTTCATCTCTGAAAACTTTTCTAGTAAAATGGGAATACCATCTCAAGAAATGAATCCTGAACTTTTGGTAAAAACACCTGGGGGAAATATTGAGGCAAAAAGAATTTATAAGAATCTTCCTATCCTTATCTGTGGAAAGAACCTACTTGCAAACCTTATTGTTCTACGTCTAGTAGAGTTTGATGTTATCCTGGGTATGGATTGGCTCTCTATTTACCATGCTAAGATTGACTGTAGAGATAAAGAAGTTTCTTTTCAGAAAGAATTTCAGTTTGTGTACAAGAATGAACCCTTACTGTTGATAACTTATCAAGAGGTAAAGAAACTTGTAAAAGATGGAAATGAATGTTACCTTGCACACATTATTGAAAACAAGGGAACTGTTCAGATTAATGATGTGCCAGTGGTAAATGAGTATCTTGATGTTTTTCCTGATGAGTTGCCTGGAATAATACCAGATCGGGAAGTTGAGTTTACCATTGACTTAGTTCCTGATGCTAAGCCAATTTCAAAACCCCCTTATCGAATGGCTCAAATTGAACTTTTAGAGTTGAAGGAGCAATTGTAAGATTTATTAGAGAAAGGTTTCATTCGACATAGCACATCACTATGGGGTGCTCCTGTTTTCTTTGTTAAAAAGAAAGATTATTCAATGAGACTTTGAATTGATTATATAGCCTTTAATAACATCATTGTTAAGAACAAATATCCTTTGCCTCATATCGATAATTTGTTTGATCAGCTCCAGGGAGCTCAGTATTTTTCAAAGATTGACTTGAGATCGGGTTACCATCAGCTGAAGGTAAAGGAAGCAGATGTTCCGAAGACTGCATTTCGTACAAGATATAGCCATTATGAATTTTTAGTAATGCCTTTTGGGCTAACCAATGCACCTGCTATATTCATGGACATAATGAATAGAATTTTCCATGAGTTCTTGGATAAGTTTGTGGTGGTTTTCATTGATGATATTTTGGTGTTTTCTAAAAGTAAATAAGAACATGAAAGACATTTAAGGGTCATTTTGAAAACCTTAAAAGAAAATAAATTATATGGGAAATTCAGAAAATGTGAGTTTTGGTTGCAACAAATTTCTTTCCTTGGTCACATTGTTTCAAAAGATGGCATAACCGTTGATCCTGCAAAAACAAAAGTTGTTGAAGAATGGCCAAGACCCACAAATGTAACTGAGATTCGTAGATTCCTTGGTTTGGAAGGCTATTACCGAAGGTTTGTTAGAAATTAATCAGGGTTATCTATTCCAATGACTAAGCTAACTCGGAAGGGTGTTAAGTTTATCTGGACAAAAGAATGTGATGATTGTTTTTAAGAATTGAAAAGAAGATTGGTGAATGCTCGAGTTTTGGCACTACCTTCCAGGAATGGTGAGTTTGTTATATACAGTGATGCTTCATTGAAAGGACTTGGTTGCATCCTAATGCAGAATGATCAAGTAATTTCTTATGCTTCACGACAGTTGAAAACCCATGAGGTAAATTACCCTACACATGATTTGGAATTAGCTGCTGTTGTTTTTGCTTTAAAAATTTGGAGGCATCATTTGTATGGAGTAAAGTGTGAAATATATACCGATCACAAAAGTTTAAAGTATATATTCACTCAGAAAGAATTGAACATGAGAAAAAGGAGATGACTATAATTAATCAAGGATTATGATTGTACAATTCATTACCATCCGGGAAAATCAAATAAAGTGGCTGATGCTTTGAGTCGAAAAAGCAATGCTTCATTAGCAATGTTGCGTTTGGAATGTGATCATTTGGTTAATGATTTGATGAAATTTGGCATAGAAGTTGTTGGTGCAGGAAGTTCTTCTGTTTTGTTTCAGGTATCAGTGAGATCATCTCTATCAGATAGAATCAGGTAAGCACATAAGCAAGACAGTGAGTTGCAGAAAAAGGTAGAGCTGGTTCAGAAAGGTAAGCTGTCTGAATTCAACATTGATAATGATTGTGTTTTGAGATTTGGGAAGATATTGTGTGTGCCTTGTGATTCACAGCTGAAGAGAGAGTTGTTATGTGAAGCTCATAGTTCTCCGTTTTCAGTCCATTCTAGCAGTACTAAGATGTACAGAGATCTGCGGGAGTATTACTGGTGGGATGGAATGAAAAGAGATATTACTGATTTTACTATGAAGTGTTTGACATGTCAATAGGTCAAAGCAGAGCGGTAGTTACCGAAAGGGATGCTTCAACATTTACCAGTTCCAGAGTGGAAATGAGAGAATATATCCATGGACTTTGTTGTGGGATTACCGAAGACATATCGAGGTAATAATGCAATCTGGGTTATTGTTGATCGCTTGACTAAATCTGCTCATTTCCTTGCTATACGAGATACTTTTTCCCTAGATCAACTTTCCCGTTTGTATCTTTAAGAGATAGTCAGGTTACATGGAGTTCCTCTCTCCATTGTATCTGATCGTGATCCCAGGTTCACTTCTAACTTTTGGAAAGGCCTTCAGAAGTCGTTGGGTACTGAATTAAATTTTAGTACAGCTTTTCATCCTCAATCTGATGGGTAGTCAGAACGAACAATTCAGACATTGGAGGATATTCTACGTTCTTGCTCTATGGATTATCAGGGAAGTTGGGACCAACATCTTTCTTAGGTTGAATTTTCATATAATAACAGTTTTCATTCCAGTATACAGATGGCACCATTTCAGGCATTATATGGGAAGCGGTGTCGAACTCCAACTTTCTGGGATCAAGTGGGTGAAAGGAAGTTGATGGGACCAGAATTGGTAGAAGTATAAGGCCCCATCCTTAAACCTTACTTAATCTTGAGTTATTACAAGATTACACATTGAGGATCTTTTCGGGTTTAGAGTTTTAGAGAATTAGAACATAAAACTTGCATTACATTCCACATTTAAAAAAAGTGGTTACATAAAGATAGTATTCTTCTTTCCCATCAATGGAAACATATTTAATATAAAACATGGATTCTTTCTTGACACTTCCTTGACACTATCATCATATCATGTACCATTCCCTTGACCTGTGAAAAACATTTCAAAAAAACTTAGGATGAGCATAAAAAGCTCAGTAAGGGTTATAAAAATATGGAAAGGAAACATGGGTACATATATACATAAGGATGAGATCATACTTTACCCATAAAATATAATCACTTTAACATACCTCATCAAATCATGAATAAATCATAGAAATCATAAGACATAAAGGTAACTTGAGGCATTCATAACATTCTTACGTAGGGATTAACCCTCTTAGTTACGTTTGGAATACCCATCACAGTATATTCCCTAAATCTCTTCGGAGAAACCTTAACGTTTCACTCCTTCGCGTTACCCAATGCATTGGAGAGCTATATCGAGCTCACCCGCCCTTAGTTTATCACGGAACCACCTGTCTTCATAATAATGCCCAAGAACCTCAACATAATCGTATCACATAAAACATGCATAAAGGAAACATAACATTTCCACCTTTCAATCACAAGATATCAATACAACACATTGATATAAAAACATTATGAAAACCATTTTCAATACCAAAATAAAAGAAAATTAAAGCATGGTATTTATTTTTCTTTTAAAAAGAAGTTATGGCTTGTAGAGGAAGCCGAAACTCAAATAACGGTCACGGCGACAGAGAAGTCGTTGTCACCGCATACGTAAGACAAAAACATTCCCATTTGTCATTTAGTAAAATGCTTTGTATAAAAAAGATTCCTTTTGGATAAACGTAAAAGTCAAAGGGGTTTATACACCATATAAAAGAAGGTTGTGTATAAAACAAAATATGCCTCAATGAAAGGAGATTGAGACGAAGTCCCATACCTCGGGTCTGACTTGACTCGATCATTCTTTAATGTCCTGAATAATAAACTTGAGTTAATTTATAATTGTTTAAGAACCTTTTTCAAGTTCATTATTCCTTTTTTATCACTTATTGCCATGTCATGAACACTATGTAATTATTCAAGTTAATAACGGTCTTTTTAACGATCATTGGTACTTGAGTAAAAAATAAACACTTTATAATTACCTGTTGTTCATGTATCTATTATATCCAGAATGGTATTCATGATGTAGATATTATATATTTTATATATATCTAGTATATTCATGAATTTATAATATTACATAATCATTTAGAGGTAAGAAATGAAATGCACCGTTCATGGAGACGGTAAGCCATACGTACGCATGAACGCTACTTTCATTTCTTTTTCGTATTTTATAGAATGGAATCATAATGATATAAAGGTATATTATAATTCCAGTATAATATCATATATAATATCATAGTTCCATCCTTTATACGTCCCACATATGGTATTTAACGAATCAAATCACTTTGAGGGGGCGGTAGTCCGCACTTCCTTAAATGAAGATATCGCGTTTACCCATAATGGAAACCATAAAGGTATGACCAAAAAGAAAAATACCGAAGCTTAAGGAAAACATAAAAATATTATATATCATATATAAACATAGTGTCATCTTAATGGCCACCTTTGAAGGTGTTAAAAGAATGTTGAACAATCATCGTTTCGGGAGGCATAAATTCACCATCCACGGAAACCGTATGTTCTTTAACCATTAGATGTAGGTGTGTGTAAGTGTAGCTTGAATACTTCTTATAACAACATCCTAGTATATTGAATATACTGGAGTTGTTACAAAAGAAATAAATAAAAAGAGTTTAGGGGGTTGGAGAATCAAAATAAAACAAACGGACTCAAGTGAAGACTTTACCATAAAATCGGGTAACTTCCTTTGGTTTGAGCTCAAAGGCTTCTTTGGGAATACTTCTGCCCAAAGTGAGGCTTCAACGAGTAATAGAGGGAAGTGGAGAGACAAAATGGGCAGGGGTTGGCCGAGCCAAAGGCTTTGGGAGTGTGGGTAATGAGGTAGAGGTGGGGGAATTTTATAAGAGGAGAGGAGGGGCACTCTTGGAAAGTAAAGAAATATTACTTTATTTGAAAATAAGTTTCGGATTTAAATGGTCCCACATTGATATAATTCGAGTATAAGGTGATAAGGGTTCGAAATATACCCATCCAATAGGTTTTGGACATGGGTAGGTTTTAGATATTACATTATCTTTCCATTTTATTTAAATCGTTAAATAATGAGGTCATCGCTGCATCATCATGATGTCATAAATAATTTAATTTATTTAAAGTCTAAAAATTATTAAAAAATACTATGATGTAGGAAAACTTTTTATCTTTACAATTAATATTTATAATCAAAAATCTTATCTTTATAACCCCATGTGAAAATTGTTTTCATAAAACATATGATGTTTGTGTCATTTTTTACTTTTACATTAAATAAAAAGTTATTTATGTCATTTCCCAACCAAAGTGGCTCCATGGGGTAGCCAAGTTGAACCATGGCTTGTCTTGGTCGTCCATGACACAACCAATGAGGGTATGACATGTGTCAAGCTCATCTCATTTTATTAAAGCATTATTTTTACCTTAAACTACACTAATTACCACTAATCGCGATTAAGAACTTAATAAGTTACTATTCACCAAAAAATTATTTTAATCCCATTGAACCACATTTTACTTCTTAATGACAACCATTTATGTCGGATTTTTGAAATTAAAAACACAATGATGTCCAAATTTCATTTAAACGGAAAAATCAGTTTTTATAAGTACCACTTAGTGGTTTCACTATTCATCAAAAATTGAAGTTTTTCAGAAAATTACCAAAAATTCACCCTAAGCTATATTTGATATTCCGAATTCAAAAATGAAGTCTATTTTGAAAAATTCAAAACATATAAGTCACATTAATTAATTTAATAATTAATTCCCGCTGTCATGACAAATAGCGTGTTTTTATGAAACAATAAGTATCAAAAGATTGACACCAGTTTAAGTTCAATTTCAAAGTGAAATTGATTCCAATGACCACCATTGGATTAAATGGTAAAAATATATTCTAATTACACTTCAAAACCAATTAAAAAGATAATCTAATAATATAAATAAATTAGATTAAAAAGCAGTTTTGATGTAAAATGCAGTATTTTTCACTATTCATTAAAAAATGAACATTGTCAGAAAAATACCTAAAATTTATCCAATGTAAAATTCAATGTCCCAATCATAATGAATATGTTTATTTCGACAAATATAGATTATAAAATTGTCAAAATATTTATTTAAAAAGGGTTTGCCATCAAAAGGCAGTAAAACAATCTTTTAAAAATATTAGTGTATTCCATGCTTAATATTGGATTTATTTTCATTTTAAGCCTCTAAAACACTATATAATTCATTAATAGACATAGATAAATATATCTATTATTCATTACTTACTTGGGATGTTACATCCTCCCCCCCTTTAGAAAATTGCGTCCCCACAATTTTTTACTTATCAAATAAATGAGGGTACTTATCCCTCATTGCATTTTCAGATTCCAATGTTGCCTCTTCCATCATGTGGTTTTTCCACAAAACCTTTACCTACTTAATCACCTTATTCCGTAACACTTGCTCCCTATGGTCAAGAATCTGGACCGGTTGTTCTTCATAAGATAGGTTCTCTTCCAGCTGAACTACCTCTGGACTCAAAACATGAGATGGATCTGGCATATACTTTCTCAACATCGAAACGTGAAAAACATTGTGTACCTGAGATAAACTCGGAGGTAAAGCCACCCAGTATGCCACTGATCCAACTCTCTCTATAATTTCATATGGTCTAATAAACCTTGGACTCATCTTTCCTTTCTTACCAAATCTCATCACACTTTTCGAAGGAGAAACCTTGAGAAAAACATGATCACCTACCTCGAAAGATAGATCCTTCCTCCGGTTATCCGCATAACTCTTCTGCCTACTCTGAGCTGTTCTCATGTGCTTCTGAATCAGCTGAACTTTTTTGCCATCTCTCCTACCAATTCTGGTTCCATCAACTTTCTTTCACCCAATTCATCCCAGAAAGCTGGAGTTTGACACCGCTTCCCATATAACGCCTCAAATGGTTCCATCTGTATACTGGAATGAAAATTGTTATTATATGAAAATTTAACCAAAGAAAGATGTTGGTCCCAACTTCCCTGATAATCCATAGAGAAAGAACGTAAAATGTCCTCCAAGGTCTGAATTGTTCGTTCTGACTGCCCATCTGTTTGAGGATGAAAAGTTGTACTAAAATTTAATTCAGTACCCAACGACTTCTGAAGGCCTTTCCAAAAGTTAGAAGTGAACCTGGGATCACGATCAGATACAATGGAGAGAGGAACTCCATGTAACCTGACTACCTCTTTAAGATACAAACGGGAAAGTTGATCAAGAGAGAAAATATCTAGTATAGCAAGGAAATGAGCAGACTTGGTCAAGCGATCAACAATAACCCAGATTGCATTATTACCTCGAGATGTCTTCGGTAA
This sequence comes from Viscum album, assembly GCA_963277665.1. Taxonomy (NCBI): domain Eukaryota; kingdom Viridiplantae; phylum Streptophyta; class Magnoliopsida; order Santalales; family Viscaceae; genus Viscum; species Viscum album. Next base: position 1,471,291,031 of record OY728132.1, on the reverse strand, counting down.
TACCACAACAAAGTCAATGGATATATTCTCCCATTTCCACTCTGGCACTGGTAAAGGATGAAGCATCTCTTTCGGTAACTGCTGCTCTGCTTTAACCTATTGACATGTCAAACACTTCACAGTAAAATCAGCAATATCTCTTTTTATTCTATCCCACCAGTAATACTCCCACAGATCTCTGTACATATTAGTACTGCCAGGATGAACTGAAAACGGAGAACTATGAGTTTCACATAACAACTCTCTTTTCAACTGTGAATCACAAGGCACACACAATCTCTTCCCAAATCTCAAAACACAATCATTATCAATGTTGAATTCAGGAAACTTACCTTTCTGAACCAGCTCTACCTTTTTCGGCAACTCACTGTCTTGCTTCTGTGCTTACTTGATTCTATCTGATAGAGATGATCTCACTGATACCTGAAACAAAACAGAAGAACTTCCTGCACCAACAACTTTTATGCCAAAGTTCATCAAATCCTTAACCAAAGGATCACGTTCCAAACGCAACATTGCTAATGAAGCATTACTTTTTCGACTCAAAGCATCAGCCACTTTATTTTCTTTTCCCGGATTTTAATGAATTGTACAATCATAATCCTTGATTAATTCTAGCCATCTCCTTTGTCTCATGTTCAATTCTTTCTGAGTGAATATATACTTTAAACTTTTGTGATCGGTTTATATTTCACACTTTACTCCATACAAATGATGCCTCCAAATTTTTAAAGCAAAAACAACAGCAGCTAATTCCAAATCATGTGTAGGGTAATTTACCTCATGAGTTTTCAACTGTCGTGAAGCATAAGCAATTACCTGATCATTCTGCATTAAGAAGCAACCAAGTCATTTCAATGAAGCATCACTGTATATAACAAACTCACCATTCCTGGAAGGTAGTGCCAAAATTGGAGCATTCACCAATCTTCTTTTCAATTCCTGAAAACAATCATCACATTCTTTTGTCCAGATAAACTTAACACCCTTCTGAGTTAGCTTAGTCATTGGACTAGATAACCGTGAAAAATTTCTAACAAACCTTCGGTAATAGCCTGCCAAACCAAGGAAGCTACAAATCTCAGTTACATTTTTGGGTCTTGGCCATTCTTCAACAACCTTTATTTTTGCAGGATCAACGGTTATCCCATCTTTAGAAACAATATGACCAAGGAAAGAAATTTGTTGCAACCAAAACTCACACTTGCTGAATTTTCCATACAGTTTCTTTTCTTTTAAGGTTTGCAATATAACCCTTAAATGTCTTTCATGCTCCTCTTTACTTTTAGAAAACACCAAAATATCATCAATAAAAACCACCACAAACTTATCCAAGAACTCATGGAAAATTCTATTCATTAAGTCCATGAATACAGCAGGTGCATTGGTTAGCCCAAAAGGCATTACTACAAATTCATAATGGCCATATCTTGTATGAAACGCTGTCTTCGGAACATCTGCTTCCTTTACCTTCAGCTGATGGTACCCCGATCTCAAGTCAATCTTTGAAAAATACTGAGCTCCCTGGAGCTGATCAAACAAATCATCAATATGAGGAAAAGGATATTTGTTCTTAACAGTGATATTATTCAAGGCTCTATAATCAATGCAAAGTCTCATTGAACCATATTTCTTTTTAACAAACAAGACAGGAGCACCCCTTGGTGATGTGCTAGGTCGAATGAAACCTTTCTCTAATAAATCTTGCAATTGCTCCATCAACTTTAAAAGTTCAATTTGAGCCATTCGATAAGAGGGTTTTAAAATTGGATTAGCATCAGGAACTAAGTCAACAGTAAATTCAACTTCCCGATCTAGTATTATTCCAGGCAACTCATCAGGAAAAACATCAGGATACTCATTTACCACTAGCATATCATTAATATGAACAATTCCTTTATTTTCAACGATGTGTGCAAGATAACATTCATTTCCATCTTTTACATGTTTCTTGGCCTCTTGATAAGTTATCAACAGTAAGAGTTCATTATTGTACACAAACTGAAAGTATTTCTGAAAAAAAACTTCTTTAGCTCTACAGTCAATCTTAGCATGGTAAATAGAGAGCCAATCCATACCCAGGATAACATCAAACTCTACTAGAGGTAGAACAATAAGGTTTGCAAGTAGGTTCTTTCCATAGATAAGGATAAGAAGATTCTTATAAATTCTTTTTGCCTCAACATTTCCCCCAGGTGTTTTTACCAAAACTTCAGGAGTCATTTCTTGAGATGGTATTCCCATTTTATTAGAAAAGTTTTCGGAGATGAAAGAATGTGTAGACCCCAAATCAAACAACACACTAGCATAATCTGAAAAAACAAACAAAGTACCTAATACAACTTCATTTGACGGCCCGACATCTGCTAAAGTAGTTGCAAAGGATTTCACCACCCCTTTCTGCTTGTAGTCTAACTGCTTCCCATCACTCAAGCTCTTTGTCGGACACTCATTTGAATAGTGACCCATCTCATTGCACTTATAACATTTCACTAACTGTAAATCAAATTTGGTCTTACCTTCACCTTGATCCTTTTCAGTGCAATCACGAGCCTTATGTCCCATCTTACCACATCGGTATCACTTTCTAGAATTCAGAAGACATTCCCCAGCATGCCTTTTGCCACATTTATCACAAACTGGAAACTTAGTTTTCTTACCATAATACTTTTTTGAAGAATTCTTTCCTTTCTCCTGTCACCTCGGTCTCTTCTTTTGCTGGTTCTTGTAGAACACTTGATCATCGACAAACTCCATTTCTACCTTCTCAGCACATTGAACAAGCTTTTCATAACTTTTGAACTCACGAGAAGCTAAAGCCCTTAGATATTTTGGCTTTAATCCTGAGTAAAAACGATTGATTTCACTATCAAGGTCTCAGATAAAATTTGGAGCATACCTTGCCAATCGAGTGAACCTTTCTTCATAGGCAGCCACTGAGTCTTCCTCTTGCCTCAATTCCAAGAATTGCTTTTCCATCCTAAGTCAAAAAGCCTTAGGGAAATACTTCTCAATAAACATACCTTTGAATTCATCCCAGTCGAGAGCAACAATCTCATTAGCGTCCCTGATATTTTTAACCATCGACCACCACTGATCTGACTCACCCTCCAAACGGTAAATAGCAAGACTAACCTTTCGATTGTCTGAGCACCCCATGGCATAGAAAATATTCTCCAGTGCTTTAATCCACCTTCCAGCTAGCACAGGGTCAGATGATCCTCTGAATGATGGGAGATGTTGCCTCATGAAATGTTCCACCACTGACATGTTCCTCTGCGGTTGGTCTGGCTGATCTCGTGCATAGATACCACCGCCATTTATCGCTTGAGTCAACTGTGCCATCACTGCAACAAACTGTTCAGTTCCAATTCCGACCATCTCAGGATGCTGATTCGGAAGGTTATTTTCTTTCTGTATGCCTTCCTAGCACTGCTTCCCTGTTTCCTCTGCGGAAAACCATTCTGAACAAACATGTCTTAGATGAAGCAACATGGTAATATTCTAATGCTATATCATTTTAAAAAAATATTTTTGGATAATCATTTAATAGAATTCTAACTCCTAAAGTTATCTAAACCGACCTTTGATACCAACTATAAGGCCCCATCCTTAAACCTTACTTAATCTTGAGTTATTACAAGATTACACATTGAGGATCTTTTCGGGTTTAGAGTTTTAGAGAATTAGTTCATAAAACTTGCATTACATTCCACATGTAAAAAAAGTGGTTACATAAAGATAGTATTCTTCTTTCCCATAAATGGAAGCATATTTAATATAAAACATGGACTCTTTCTTGACACTTCCTTGACACTATCATCATTTCATGTACCTTTCCCTTGACCTGTGAAAAACATTTCAAAAAAACTTGGGATGAGCATAAAAAGCTCAGTAAGGGTTATAAAAATATGGAAAGGAAACATGGGTACATATATACATAAGGATGAGATCATACTTTACCCATAAAACATAACTACTTTAACATACCTCATCAAATCATGAATAAATCATAGAAATCATAAGACATAAAGGTAACTTGAGGCATTCATAACATTCTTACGTAGAGAGTAACCCTCTTGGTTACGTTTGGAATACCCATCACAGTATATTCCCTAAATATCTTCGGAGAAACCTTAACGTTTCACTCCTTCACATTACCCAATGCATTGGAGAGCTATATCGGGCTCACTCGCCCTTAGTTTATCACGGAACCACCCGTCTTCATAATAATGCCCAAGAACCTCAACATAATCGTATCACATAAAACATGCATAAAGGAAACATAACATTTCCACCTTTCAATCACAAGATATCAATACAACACATTGATATAAAAACATTATGAAAACCATTTTCAATACCAAAATAAAAGAAAATTAAAGCATGGTATTTATTTTTCTTTTAAAAAGAAGGTATGACTTGTAGAGGAAGCCGAAACTCAAATAACGGTCACGGCGATGGAGAAGTCGTTGTCGCCGCATAAGTACGACAAAAACATTCCCTTTTGTCCTTTAGTAAAATGCTTCGTATAAAAAAGATTCCTTTTGGATAAACGTAAAAGTCAAAGGGGTTTATACACCGTATAAAAGAAGGTTGTGTATAAAACAAAATATGCCTCAATGAAAGGAGATTGAGACGAAGTCCCATACCTCGGGTCCGACTTGACTCGATCGTTCTTTAATGTCCTGAATAATAAACTTGAGTTAATTTATACTTGTTTAAGAACATTTTTCAAGTTCATTATTCATTTTATATCACTTATTGCCATGTCATGAACACTATGTAATTATTCAAGTTAATAACGGTCGTTTTAACTATCATTGGTACTTGAGTAAAAAATAAACCCTTTATAATTACATGTTGTTCATGTATCTATTATATCCAGAATGGTATTCATGATGTAGATATCATATATGTCATATATATCCAGTACATTCATGCATTTATAGTATTACATAATCATTTAGAGGTAAGAAATAAAATGCACCATTCATGGAGACGGTAAGCCGTACGTACGTGTGAACGCTACTTTCATTTCTATTTCGTATTTTATAGAATGGAATCATAATGATATAAAGGTATATTATAATTCCAGTATAATATCATATATAATATCATAGTTCCATCCTTTATACGTCCCAGATATGGTATTTAACGAATCAAATCACTTTGAGGGGGCGGTAGTCCGCACTTCCTTAAATGAAGATATCGCGTTTACCCATAATGGAAACCATAAAGGTATGACCAAAAAGAAAAATACAGAAGCTTAAAGAAAACATAAACATATTATATATAATATATAAATATAGTGTCATCTTAATGGCCACCTTTGAAGGTGTTAAAATAATGTTGAATAATCATCGTTTCAGGAGGCATAAATTCACCATCCACGGAAACCGTATCTTTTTTAACCATTAGATGTAGGTGTGTGTAAGTGTAGCTTGAATCCTTCTTATAAAAACATCCTAGTATATTGAAGATACTGGAGTTTTTACAAAAGAAATAAATAAAAATAGTTTAGGGGGTTGGAGAAGCAAAATAAAACAAACGGACTCAAGTGAAGACTTTACTTTAAAATCGGGTAACTCCCTTTGGTTTGAGCTCAAAGGCTTCTTTGAGAAGACTTCTGCCCAAAGTGAGACTTCAAGAAGTAATAGAGGGAAGTGGAGAGACAAAATGGGCAGGGGTTGGCCGAGCCAAAGGCTTTGGGAGTGTGGGTAATGAGGTAGAGGTGGGGGCCTTTTATAAGAGGAGAGGAGGGGCACTCTTGGAAAGTAAAGAAATATTAGTTTATTTGAAAATAATTTTCGGATTTAAATGGTCCCACATTGATATAATTCGAGGATAAGGTGATAAGGGTTCAAAATATACCCATCCCATAGGTTTCAGACATGTCTAGGTTTTAGATATTACATTATCTTTCCATTTTATTTAAATCGTTAAATAATGAGGTCATCGCTGCATCATCATGATGTCATAAATAATTTAATTTATTTAAAGTCTAAAAATTATAAAAAAATACTATGATGTAGGAAATATTTTTATCTTTCCAATGAATATTTATAATAAAAAATCTTAGCTTTATAACCCCATGTAAAAATTGTTTTCATAAAACATATGATGTTTGTGTCATTTTTTACTTTTACATTAAATAAAAAGTTATTTATGTCATTTGCCAACCAAAGTGGCTCCATGGGGTCCGAAAGTTGACCCATGGCTTGTCTTGGTCGGCCATGACACAACCAATGAGGGTAGGACATGTGTAAAGCTCATCTCATTTTATTAAAGCATTAATTTTACCTTAGACTACACTAATTACCACTAATCGCGATTAAGAACTTAATAAGTTACTATTCACAAAAAAATTATTTTAATCCCATTGAACCACATTTTACTTCTTAATGACAACCATGTATGTCGGATTTTTGAAATTCAAAACACAATGATGGAAAAATTTCATTTAAACAGAAAAATCAGTTTTTATAAGTACCACTTAGTGGTTTCACTATTCATCAAAAATTGAAGTTTTTCAGAAAATTACCAAAAATTCACCCTAAGCTATATTTGATATTCCGAATTCAAAAATGAAGTCTATTTTTCAAAATTCAAAACATATAAGTCACATTAATTAATTTAATAATTAATTCCCGCTGTCATGACAAATAGCGTGTTTTTATGAAACAATAAGTATCAAAAGATTGACACCAGTTTAAGTTCAATTTCAAAGTGAAATTGATTCCAATGACCACCATTGGATTAAATGGTAAAAATATATTCTAATTCCACTTCAAAACCAATTCAAAAGATAATATAATCATATAAATAAATTAGATTAAAAAGAAGTTTTGATGTAAAATGCAGTATTTTTCACTATTCATTAAAAAATGAACATTGTCAGAAAAATAACTAAAATTTATCCAATGTAAAATTCAATGTCCCAATCATAATGAATATGTTTATTTCGAAAAATATAGATTATAAAATTGTCAAAATATTTATTTAAAAAGGGTTTTCCATCAAAAGGCAGTAAAACAATCTTTTAAGAATATTAGTGTATTCCATGCTTAAGATTGGATTTATTTTCATTTTAAGCCTCTAAAACACTATATAATTCATTAATAGACATAGATAAATATATCTATTATTCATTACTTACTTGGGATGTTACATCCTCCCCCCCTTTAGAAAATTGCGTCCCCGCAATTTTTTACTTATCAAATAAATGGGGGTACTTATCCCTCATTGCATTTTCAGATTCCAATGTTGCCTCTTCCATCATGTGGTTTTTCCACAAAACCTTTACCTGCTTAATCACCTTATTCCGTAACACTTGCTCCCCATGGTCAAGAATCTGGACCGATTGTTCCTCATAAGATAGGTTCTCTTCCAGCTGAACTACCTCTGGACCCAAAACATGATATGGATCTGGCATATACTTTCTCAACATCGAAACGTGAAAAACATTGTGTACCTGAGATAAACTCGGAGGTAAAGCCACCCGGTATGCAACTGATCCAAATCTCTCCAGAATTTCATATGGTCCAATAAACCTTGGACTCAGCTTTCCTTTCTTACCAAATCTCATCACACTTTTCTAAGGAGAAACCTTGAGAAAAACATGATCACCTACCTCGAAAGATAGATCCTTCCTCCGGTTATCCGCATAACTCTTCTACCTGCTCTGAGCTGTTCTCATGTGCTTCGGAATCAGCTGAACTTTTTCTGCCATCTCTTCTACCAATTCTGGTTCCATCAACTTCCTTTCACCCACTTCATCCCAGAAAGCTGGAGTTTGACACCGCTTCCCATATAACGCCTCAAATGGTGCCATCTGTATACTGGAATGAAAACCGTTATTATATGAAAATTTAACCAAAGAAAGATGTTGGTCCCAACTTCCCTGATAATCCATAGAGCAAGAACGTAGAATATCCTCCAAGGTCTGAATTGTTCGTTCTGACTGCCCATATGATTGAGGATGAAAAGCTGTACTAAAATTTAATTCAGTACCCAATGACTTCTGAAGGCCTTTCCAAAAGTTAGAAGTGAACCTGGGATCACGATCAGATACAATGGAGAGAGGAACTCCATGTAACCTGACTACCTCTTTAAGATACAAACGAGAAAGTTGATCAAGAGAGAAACTATCTAGTATAGCAAGTAAATGAGCAGACTTGGTCAAGCGATCAACAATAACCCAGATTGCATTATTACCTCGAGATGTCTTCGGTAATCCCACAACAAAGTCAATGGATATATTCTCCCATTTCCACTCTGGCACTGGTAAAGGCTGAAGCATCCCTTTCAGTAACTGCCGCTCTGCTTTAACCTGTTGACTTGTCAAACACTTCATAGTAAAATCAACAATATCTCTTTTCATTCCATCCCACCAGTAATACTCCCGCAGATCTCTGTACATATTAGTACTGCCAGGATGAACTGAAAACGGAGAACTATGAGCTTCACATAACAACTCTCTCTTCAACTGTGAATCACAAGGCACACACAATCTCTTCCCAAATCTCAAAACACAATCATTATCAATGTTGAATTTAGGCAACTTACCTTTCTGAACCAGCTCTACCTTTTTCTGCAACTCACTGTCTTGCTTCTGTGCTTGCTTGATTCTATCTGATAGAGATGATCTCACTGATACCTAAAACAAAACAGAAGAACTTCCTTCACCAACAACTTCTATGCCAAAGTTCATCAAATCCTTAACCAAAGGATCATGTTCCAAACGCAACATTGCTAATGAATCATTACTTTTTCGACTCAAAGCATCAGCCACTTTATTTGCTTTTCCCGGATGTTAATGAATTGTACAATCATAATCCTTGATTAATTCTAGCCATCCCCTTTGTCTCATGTTCAATTATTTCTGAGTGAATATATACTTTAAACTTTTGTGATCGGTATATATTTCACACTTTACTCGATACAAATGATGCCTCCAAATTTTTAAAGCAAAAACAACAGCAGCTAATTCCAAATCATGTGTAGGGTAATTTACCTCATGAGTTTTCAACTGTCGTGAAGCATAAGCAATTACCTGATCATTATGCATTAAGACACAACCAAGTCCTTTCAATGAAGCATCACTGTATATAACAAACTCACCATTCCTGGAAGGTAGTGCCAAAACTGGAGCATTCACCAATCTTCTTTTCAATTCCTGAAAACAATCATCACATTCTTTTGTCCAGATAAACTTAACACCCTTCCAAGTTAGCTTAGTCATTGGACTAGATAACCGTGAAAAATTTCTAACAAACCTTCGGTAATAGCCTGCCAAACCAAGGAAGCTACAAATCTCAGTTACATTTGTGGGTCTTGGCCATTCTTCAACAACCTTTGTTTTTGCAGGATCAACGGTTATCCCATCTTTAGAAATAATATGACCAAGGAAAGAAATTTGTTGCAACCAAAACTCACACTTGCTGAATTTTACATACATTTTCTTTTCTTTTAAGTTTTGAAAGATAAACCTTAAATGTCTTTCATGCTCCTCTTTACTTTTAGAAAACACCAAAATATCATCAATAAAAACCACCACAAACTTATCCAAGAACTCATGGAAAATTCTATTCATTAAGTCCATGAATACAGCAGGTGCATTGGTTAGCCCAAAAGGCATTAATACAAATTCATAATGGCCATATCTTGTATGAAACGCTGTCTTCGGAACATCTGCTTCCTTTACCTTCAGCTGATGGTACCCCGATCTCAAGTCAATCTTTGAAAAATACTGAGCTCCCTGGAGCTGATCAAACAAATCATCGATATGAGGCAAAGGATATTTGTTCTTAACAATGATATTATTCAAGGCTCTATAATCAATGAAAAGTCTCATTGAATCATCTTTCTTTTTAACAAACAAGACAGGAGCACCCCATGGTGATTTGCTTAGTCGAATGAAACCTTTCTCTAATAAATCTTGCAATTGCTCCTTCAACTCTAAAAGTTAAATTTGAGCCATTCGATAAGAGGGTTTTGAAATTGGCTTAGAATCAGGAACTAAGTCAACAGTAAATTCAACTTCCTGATCGAGTATTATTCCAGGCAACTCATCAGGAAAAACATCAGGATACTCATTTACCACTAGCACATCATTAATCTGAACAGTTCCTTTATTTTCAACGATGTATGCAAGGTAACATTCATTTCCATCATTTACATGTTTCTTGCCCTCTTGATAAGTTATCATCAGTAAGGGTTCATTATTGTACACAAACTGAAAGTCTTTCTGAAAAGAAACTTCTTTAGCTCTACAGTCAATCTTAGCATGGTAAATAGAGAGTCAATCCATACCCAGGATAACATCAAACTCTACTAGAGGTAGAACAATAAGGTTTGCAAGTAGGTTCTTTCTACAGATAAGGATAGGAAGATTGTTATAAATTCTTTTTGCCTCAACATTTCCCCCAGGTGTTTTCACCAAAAGTTCAGGAGTCATTTCTTGAGATGGTATTCCCATTTTATTAGAAAAGTTTTCAGAGATGAAATAATGTGTAGACCCCGAATCAAACAACACACTGGCATAATCTGAAAAAACAAACAAAGTACCTAATACAACTTCATTTGACGGACCGACATCTACTGAAGTAGTTGCAAAGGATTTCACCACCCCTTTCTGCTTGTAGTCTAACTGCTTCCCATCACTCAATCTCTTTGTCAGACACTCATTTGAATAGTGACCCATCTCATTGCACTTATAACATTTCACTAACTGTAAATCAAATTTGGTCTTACCTTCACCTTGATCCTTTTCAGTGCAATCACGAGCCTTATGTCCCATCTTACCACATCAGTAGCACTTTCTAGAATTCAGAAGACATTCCCCAGCATGCCTTTTGCCACATTTATCACAAACTGGAAACTTAGTTTTCTTACCATCAGACTTTTTTGAAGAATTCTTTCCTTTATCCTGCCACCTTGGTCTCTTCTTTTGATGGTTGTGGTAGAACACTTGATCATCGACAAACTCCATTTCTACCTTCTCAGCACATCGAACAAGATTTTCATAACTTTTGAACTCACGAGAAGCTAAATCCCTTCGATATTTTGTCTTTAATACTGAGTAAAAATGATTGATTTTACTATCAAGGTCTCAGATAAAATTTGGAGCATACCTTGCCAATCGAGTGAACCTTTCTTCATAGGCAGCCACTGAGTCTTCCTCTTGCCTCAATTCCAAGAATTTCTTTTCCATCCTAAGTCGAACAGCCTTAGGGAAATACTTCTCAAGAAACATACCTTTGAATTCATCCCAGTCGAGAGCATCAATCTCATTAGCATCCCTGATATTTTTAACCATCGACCACCACTGATCTGCCTCACCCTCCAAACAGTAAATAGCAAGACTAACCTTTTGATTTTCTGAGCACCCCATGACATAGAAAATTTTCTCTAGTGCTTTAATCAACCCTTCAGCTAGCATAGGGTCAGATGATCCTCTGAATGATGGGGGATGTTGCCTCATAAAATGTTCCACCACTGACATGTTCCTCTGCGGTTGGTCTGGCTGATCTCGTGCATGGATACCACCGCCATTTATCGCTTGAGTCAACTGTGACATCACTACAACAAACTGTTCAGTTCCAATTCCGACTATCTCAGGATGCTGATTCGGAAGGTTATTTTCTTTCTGTATTCCTTCCTAGCACTGCTTCCCCGTTTCCTCTGTGGAAAACCATTCTGAACAAACATGTCTTAGATGAAGCAACATGGTAATCTTCTAATGCTATATCATTTCAAAAAAATATTTTTGGATAATCATTTAACAGAATTATAACTCCTAAAGTTATCTAAACCGACCTTTGATACCAACTATAAGGCCCCAACCTTAAACCTTACTTAATCTTGAGTTATTACAAGATTACACATTGAGGATCTTTTCGGGTTTAGAGTTTTAGAGAATTAGTTCATAAAACTTGCATTACATTCCACATGTAAACAAAGTGGTTACATAAAGATAGTATTCTTCTTTCCCATCAATGGAAACATATTTAATATAAAACATGGACTCTTTATTGACACTTCCTTGACACTATCATCATATCATGTACCTTTCCCTTGACCTGTGAAAAACATTCCAAAAAAACTTGGGATGAGCATAAAAAGCGTAGTAAGGGTTATAAAAATATGGAAAGGAAACATGGGTACATATATACATAAGGATGAGATCATACTTTACCCATAAAACATAAGCACTTTAACATACCTCATCAAATCATGAATAAATCATAGAAATCATAAGACATAAAGGTAACTTGAGGCATTCATAACATTCTTACGTAGAGAGTAACCCTCTTGGTTACGTTTGGAATACCCATCACAGTATATTCCCTAAATCTCTTCGGAGAAACCTTAACGTTTCACTCCTTCGTGTTACCCAATGCATTGGAGAGCTATATCGGGCTCACTCGCCCTTAGTTTATCACGGAACCACCCATCTTCATAATAATTCCCAAGAACGTCAACATAATCATATCACATAAATCATGCATAAAGGAAACATAACATTTCCGCCTTTCAATCACAAGATATCAATACAAGAAATTGATATAAAAACATTATGAAAACCATTTTCAATACCAAAATAAAAGAAAATTAAAGAATGGTAATTATTTTTCTTTTAAAAAGAAGGTATGACTTGTAGAGGAAGCCGAAACTCAAATAACGGTCACGGCGGCGAAGAAGTCGTTGTCGCCGCATATGTACGATAAAAACATTCCCTTTTTTCGTTTAGTAAAATGATTCGTATAAAAAAGATTCCTCTTGGATAAATGTAAAAGTGAAAGGGGTTTATACACCGTATAAAATAAGGTTGTGTATAAAACAAAATATGCCTCAATGAAAGGAGATTGAGACGAAGTCCCATACCTCGGGTCCGACTTGACTCGATCGTTCTTTAATGTCCGGAATAATAAACTTAAGTTAATTTATACTTGTTTAAGAACCTTTTTCAAGTTCATTATTCCTTTTATATCACTTATTTCCATGTCATGAACACTATGTAATTATTCAAGTTAATAACGGTCGTTTTAACGATCATTGGTACTTGAGTCAAAAATAAACCCTTTATAATTACATGTTGTTCATGTATCCATTATATACAGAATGGTATTCATGATGTAGATATCATATATGTCATATATATCCAGTACATGCATGCATTTATAATATTACATAATCATTTATAGGTAAGAAATGAAATGCACCGTTCATGGAGACGGTAAGCCGTACGTATGCATTAACGCTACTTTCATTTCTATTTCGTATTTTATAGAATGGAATCATAATGATATAAAGGTATATTATAATTCCAGTATAATATCATATATAATATCATAGTTCCATCCTTTATACGTCCCACATATGGTATTTAACGAATCAAATCACTTTGAGGGGGCGGTAGTCCTCACTTCTTTAAATGAAGATATCGCGTTTACCCATAATGGAAACCATAAAGGTATGACCAAAAAGAAAAATACAGAAGCTTAAGGAAAACATAAACATATTATATATCATATATAAATATAGTGTCATCCTAATGGACACCTTTTAAGGTGTTAAAAGAATGTTGAACAATCATCATTTCGGGAGGCATAAATTCACCATCCACAGAAACCGTATGTTCTTTAACCATTAGATGTAGGTGTGTGTAAGTGTAGCTTGAATCCTTCTTATAACAACATCATAGTATATTTAAGATACTGTAGTTGTTACAAAAGAAATAAATAAAAAGAGTTTATGGGGTTGGAGAAGCAAAATAAAACAAACAGACTCAAGTGAAGACTTTACCTTAAAATCGGGTAACTCCCTTTGGTTTGAGCTCAAAGGATTCTTTGGGAAGACTTCTGCCCAAAGTGAGGATTCAAGGAATAAGAGAGGGAAGTGGAGAGACAAAGTGGGTAGGGGTTGGCCGAGCCAAAGGCTTTGTTAGTGTGGGTAATGAGGTAGAGGTGGGGGCCTTTTATAAGAGGAGGGGAGGGGCACTCTTGGAAAGTAAAGAAATATTACTTTATTTGAAAATAAGTTTCGGATTTAAATGGTCCCACATTGATATAATTCGAGGATAAGGTGATAATGGTTCTAAATATACCCATCCAATAGGTTTTGGACATGTTTAGGTTTTATATATTACATTATCATTCCATTTTATTTAAATCATTAAATAATGAGGTCATCGCTGCATCATCATGATGTCATAAATAATTTAATTTATTTAAAGTCTAAAAATTATAAAAAAAATACTATGATGTATGAAATCTTTTTATATTTCCAATGACTATTTATAATAAAAAATATGATCTTTATAACCCCATGTAAAAATTGTTTTCGTAAAACATATGATGTTTGTGTCATTTTTTACTTTTATATTAAATAAAAAGTTATTTATGTCATTTCCCAACCAAAGTGGCTCCATGGGGTCCCCAAGTTGACCCATGGCTTGTCTTGGTCGGCCATGACACAACCAATGAGGGTAGGACATGTGTCAAGCTCATCTCAGTTTATTAAAGCATTATTTTTACCTTAAACTACACTAATTACCACTAATCGCGATTAAGAACTTAATAAGTTACTATTCACCAATAAAATTATTTTAATCCCATTGAACCACATTTTACTTCTTAATGACAACCATGTATGTCGGATTTTTGAAATTCAAAATACAATGATGGCAAAATTTCATTTAAACAGAAAAATCAGTTTTTATAAGTACCACTTAGTGGTTTCACTATTCATCAAAAATTGAAGTTTTTCAGAAAATTACCAAAAATTCACCCTAAGATATATTTGATATTTCGAATTCAAAAATGAAGTCTATTTTGAAAAATTCAAAACATATAAGTCACATTAATTAATTTAATAATTAATTCCCGCTGTCATGACAAATAGCGTGTTTTTATGAAACAATAAGTATCAAAAGATTGACACCAGTTGAAGTCGAATTTCAAAGTGAAATTGATTCCAATGACCACCATTGGATTAAATGGTAAAAATATATTCTAATTCCACTTCAAAACAAATTCAAAAGATAATCTAATCATATAAATAAATTAGATTAAAAAGCAGTTTTGATGTAAAATGCAGTATTTTTCACTATTCATTAAAAAATTAACATTGTCAGAAAATTACCAAAAATTTATCCAATGTAAAATTCAATGTACCAATCATAATGAATGTGTTTATTTTGACAAATATATATTATAAAATTGTCAAAATATTTATTTAAAAAGGGTTTTCCATCAAAAGGTAGTAAACCAATCTTTTAAGAATATTAGTGTATTCCATGCTTAAGATTGGATTTATTTTCATTTTAAGTCTCTAAAACACTATATAATTCATTAATAGACATAGATAAAAATATCTATAATTCATTACTTACTTGGGATGTTACAAGAAGAGATGGCAGAAAAAGTTCAGCTGATTCAGAAGCACATGAGAACAGCTCAGAGTAGGCAGGAGAGTTATGCGGACAACAGGAGGAAGGATCTCTCTTTTGAGGTAGGTGGTCATGTTTTTCTCAAAGTATCACCATGGAATAGTGTGATGCGATTTGGTAGGAAGGGAAAACTGAGTCCAAGGTTTGTTGGACCATATGAAATTCTAGAGAGAGTTGGATCAGTTGCTTACCGAGTGGCTTTACCTCCGAGTTTATCTCAGGTACACAATGTTTTTCATGTTTTGATGCTAATAAAGTACATGCCAGATCCATCTCATGTTTTGAGTCCAGAGGTAGTTCAGCTGGAAGAGAACCTATCTTATGAGGAACAACCGGTCCAGATTCTTGACCACAAGGAGCAAGTGTTACGGAATAAGGTGATTAATCAGGTAAAGGTTTTGTGGAAAAACCACATGATGGAAGAGGCAACATGGGAATCTGAAAATGCAATGAGGGATAAGTACCCCCATTTATTCGATAAGTAAATAAATTACGGGGACGCAATTTTCAAAAGGGGGGAAGGATATAACATCCCAAGTAAGTAATGAGTAATAGATATTTTTATCTGTGTCTATTAATGAATTAGATAGTGTTTTAGAGGCTTAAAATGAAAATAAATCCAATTTTAAGCATGGAATACACTAATATTCTTAAAAGATTGTTTTACTGCCTTTTGATGGCAAACCCTTTTTAAATCAATCTTTTGACAATTTTATAATCTATATTTGTCAAAATAAACATATTCATTATGATTGGGACATTGAATTTTACATTGGATAAATTTTTGGTATTTTTCTGACAATGTTCATTTTTAAATGAATAGTGAAAAATACTGCATTTTACATCAAAACTACTCTTTAATATAATTTATTTATATGATTAGATTATCTTTTGAATTGGTTTTGAAGTTTAATTAGAATATATTTTTACCATTTAATCCAATGGTGGTCATTGGAATCAATTTAACTTTGAAATTGTACTTAAACTGGTGTCAATCTTTTGATACTTATTGTTTCATAAAAACACGCTATTTGTCATGACAGCGGGAATTAATTATTAAATTAATTAATGTGACTTATATTTTTTGAATTTTGAAAAATAGACTTAATTTTTGAATTCAGAATATCAAATATAGCTTAGGGTTAATTTTTGGTAATTTTCTGAAAAACTTCAATTTTCGATGAATAGTGAAACCACTAAGTGGTACTTATAAAAACTGATTTTTCCGTTTAAATGAAATTTTGCCATAATTGTGTTTTGAATTTCAAAAATCTGACATACATGGTTGTCATTAAGAAGTAAAATGTGGTTCAATGGGACTAAAATAATTTTTTGGTGAATAGTAACTTATTAAGTTCTTAATCGCGATTAGAGGTAATTAGTGTAGTTTAAGGTAAAAATAATGTTTTAATAATATGAGATGAGCTTGAAACATGTCCTACCCTCATTGGCTGTATCACGGCCGACCAAGAAAAGCCATGGGTCAACTTGGGGACCCCATGGAGCCACTTTGGTTGGGAAATGACATAAATAACTTTTTATTTAATATTAAAGTAAAAATGACACAAACATGAGTTATTTTATTAAAACAATTTTTACATGGGGTTATACAAGTCATATTTTTGACTATAAATATTAATTAGAAAGATAAAAAGATTTCCTACATCATAGTATTTTTTTTATAATTTTTAGAAATTATATAAATTAAATTATTTATGACATCATGATGATGTAGCGATGACCTCATTATTTAACGATTTAAATAAAATGGAAAGATAACGTGATATCTAAGACCTAAACATGTCCAAAACCTATTGGATGAGTGGATTTCGATGACTTATCACCTTATCCTAGAATTATATCAATATGGGACCTTTTGAATCTGAAACTCATTTTAAAATAAAGTAACTTATCTTTACTTTCCAAGAGTTCCCCTCCTCTCCTCTTATAAAAGGCCCCCACCCCTACCTCCTTACCCACACTCCCAAAGCCTTTTTCTCGGCTAAACTCTTCCCATTTTGTCTCTCCACTTCCCTATCTTACTTCTTGAAGCCTCAATTTGGGCATAAGTCTTCCCAAGGAAGCCTTTGAGCTCAAACCAAAGGGAGTTACCCGATTTTAAGGTAATGTCTTCACTAGAGTCCTTTTGTTTTATTTTGCTTCTCCAACCCCCTAAACTCTTTTTATTCATTTCTTTTGTAACAACTACAGTATATTAAATATACTAGGATGTTGTTATAAGATGGATTCGAGCTACACTTACACACACCTACATCTAATGGTTAAAGGACATACTGTTTCTGTGGATGGTGAATTTATGCCTCCCGAAACGATGATTTCTCAACATTCTTTTAACACCTTCAAAGGTGGATAGTAAGATGTCAATATATTTATATATGATATATAATATGTTTATGTTTTCCTTAAGCTTCTGTTTTTTTCTTTTGGTCATACCTTTATGGTTTCCATTATGGGTAAACGCGATATCTTCAATTAAGGAAGTGCGGACTACCACCCCCTCAAAGTGATTTGATTCGTTAAATACCATATATGGGACGTATAAAGGATGGAACTATGATATTATATATGATATTATACTAGAATTATAATATACCTTTATATCATTATGATTCCATTCTATAAAATACGAAATAGAAATGAAAGTAGCGTTCATGCGTACGTACGGCTTACCGTCTCCATGAACGGTGCATTTCATTTCTTACCTCTAAATGATTATGTAATATTATAAATGCATGTATATAATGGATATATATGATATATACATAATGATTATAATTTTGGATATAATGGATACATGAACAACATGTAATTATAAAGGGTTTATTTCTGCCTCAAGTACCAATGATCGTTAAAACGACCGTTATTAACTTAAATAATTACATAGTGTTCATGACATGGCAATAAGTGATATAAAAGGAATAATGAACTTGAAAAAGGTTCTTAAGCAAGTAGAAATTACCTCAAGGTTATTATTCAGGACATTAAAGAACGATCGAGTCAAGTCAGACCCGAGGTATGGGACTTCGTCTCAATCTCCTTTCATTGAGGCATATTTTGTTTTATACACAACTTTCATTTATATGATGTATAAACCCCATTGAATTTTACGTTTATCCAAAAGGAATCTTTTTTATACGAAGCATTTACTAAACGACAAAAGGGAATGTTTTTGTCGTACGTATGCGGCGACAACGACTTCTCAGCCGCCGTGACCATTATTTGAGTTTCGGCTTCCTCTACAAGCCATACCTTTTTTTTAAAAGAAAAATTAATACCATGTTTTTCTTTTATTTTGGTATTGAAAATTGTCTTCATAATGTTTTTATATCAATGTGTTGTATTGATATCCTGTGATTGAAAGGTGGAAATGTTATGTTTCCTTTATGCATGTTTTATGTGATACGCTTATGTTGAGGTTCTTGGGCATTATTATGAAGACGGGTGGTTCCGTGATAAACTAAGGGCGGGTGAGACCGATATAGCTCTCAAATTCATTGGGTAACGCAAAGGATTGAAACGTTAAGGTTTCTCCGAAGAGATTTAGGGAATATACTGTGATGGGTATTCCAAACGTAACCAAGAGGGTTACTCCCTACGTAAGAATGTTATGAATGCCTCAAGTTACCTTTATGTCTTATGATTTCTATGATTTATTCATGATTTGATGAGGTATGTTAAAGTGCTTATGTTTTATGGGTAAAGTATGATTTCATTCTTATGTATATATGTACCCATGTTTCCTTCCCATATTTTTATATCCCTTACTGAGCTTTTTATGCTCATCCCAAGTTTTTTTGAAATGTTTTTAACAGGTCAAGTGAAAGGTACATGATATGATGATAGTGTCAAGGAAGTGTCAAGAAATAATCCATGTTTTATTTTAAATATGTTTCCATTGATGGGAATGAATAATACTATCTTTATGTAACCACTTTGTTTATATGTGGAATGTAATGCAAGTTTTATGATCTAATTCTCTAAAACTCTAAACCCGAAAAGATCCTCAATGTGTAATCTTGTAATAACTCAAGATTAAGTAAGGTTTAAGGCTGGGGCCTTATACTCCAATTGCTTCAGTTGGTATTAATAGCTTTCTAAAAGATTTTCTTGATCTCCCTATTTGACAATTCCACTTTTCCACTTGTTTGTGAGTGGTAGGGAGTTCATGTGTTGTACCATATTCCATAATTTATGAGGAATACTTTCAAATATTGTTTAGTTAAATGTGTTCCTCGATCACTAATGAGTAATCTTGCAAATCCAAATATTTATAACAAATTCATTTTCAAAAAATTCATGATCACTTTCATTGTGTCATGAGATGTTGCTTTAGCTTCTACCCATTTTGAGATGTAGTCAACACCAACCAGAATTTAGGACTTTCCATGTGAAGTGGGAAATGGTCTCATGAATTATTTTCCCCATACATCAAATATTTTGACTTCCATGATTGGGTTTTGTGGTATTTTATTCCTTTTTCCAATATTCCTAGTTCACTAGAACATATCACAACTTTAAAAAAAATCCATTTGCATCTTGGTGTAGTGTGGGCTAGAAAAGACCACTTTGTATAATTTTTACTACAATGTGCTCAAGTATGTGATTCCCTCATGTTGGTGACGTATGGAACATATCTATCACATTTTGTATTTCATTTTCAGGGATGAAATGTTGCAATAAGACATATGCGCAATGCTTGAACAGTAGTAGTTCATCCCAATAGTAATGTTTTGCTTCAACCACTTTTTTCCCTCAATTGTCTTGGCACAAGAATTACATGGTGAGATAATTAGAAACATCAAAAAACCATGGTTTCACCTTAATGATGAACATGGTTTCATTAGGAAAATCAACTTCAATGTCAGTATCATCATCATACTTGATGATGAGAAGAGGAAGTCGGGATAAATGATCAGAGATCACATTATCAATGACATTGGTGTATTTGATCACAATGTAAAATTATTTTAGTAGGAGGATCCACCTTATCATCCTTGTTCATTAGATTCCTTAGGGCAGTATGATCGGTGTTCACAATTACTTTAGATAAGACCAGATAGGAACAAAAATTTTCAGATGCATACACCGCAACTAAGAGTTATTTATCTATTGTTGTGTATTTCACATAGGATTCATTTAGTGTATGGATGGAATAATAAATAGTATAGAATATGTGACTAACTCATTTTACTAAAATAGAACCAAAAGAAAAATTGTTGGCATCACACATCAATTCAAATGCCCTATCCCAGTTTGGTGAAATGATCACAAGGGATACTATTAGGATTCTATTTAAAGTATTGAATGCCTTATGACATTCCTTGGTGAATTCTAAATAAACTTTGTTTGACAAAAAATGTTTCAATGGTCAGGCAACTTTTTCAATGTCTTTGAAAAATCGCCTGTAGAATCTAGTGTGTCCTAGAAAGATTCTTATACCCTAAACTGTGGTAGGTTCGGGTAAATCCTTGATGAATTTGATCTTGACTGGATAGACTTCTATGAATTATCTAGAAATTTTATGCCTAAGGACTATACCTCCTTGAACCATAAAATTAAACTTCTCCCAATTCAGGACAAGGAATGTTTCTTCACAGCATCGCATGACTAGCTCCAGATTGCTTTGACAAACTTCAAATGATCTTTCATAGACTGAGAAGTCATATATGAAGATTTATAAGAATTATTCTTCCATATCATGAGAAATATATTTCATGAATCACTAAAATGTTTCTATATAATTACATATTCCTAATGAAATTTTCCTTTAGGTGAGCGTTCCAAATAGATAGGTGAATGTGGTTTTTAGATAATCAGCTGGGTCAACTACAATTTGATTGTGTCCTGAATATCCATCTAGGAAACATTAGAATTTATATCCTTCAAGTATTTCCAACATTTTATCCATAGAAGTTAAAGGAAAATGATATTTTCTTGTTACTTCATTCAAGATTCTGTAATCCATTCAAACTCTCCATCTAGTGATGGTGCGTGTTGATATCAATCCACTCTCATCAGTATTCTCCACTATAAGTCCACATTTCATAGGAACTACTTATAGAGGGATCACCCATTAGATATTAGATATAGAAAATATTATTCCAGAATCCAAAAGTTTCAACACATCATTTTTTACAACTTACTTCATGGGTGGTGTGATCCACCTTTGAGGTTGACATTTGGGTTTCGCATATTCTTCAAGTAGAATCTTTTGAGTGCATACGGTCAGACTAATTCCTTTAATGTCTTAAACTTCTCAATAAATTGAAAACTTATGTCTCTTAAATACTTCAACCACCTTTTATTATTATAACTGAGATAGTTCAGAGTTAATGATCATTGGTAGGGTGGTTGAAGATCCTAAGTATGAATACTTAATGGTACTAGGTAGAGGCTTTAACTCGAGTGCCGATGGTTGAATAATCGAGGGGGTGAAGGGAAGAAATGTATCCCTTGTGAGAGGTTCATTGAAACTCACTTACTCAAAATCTTACTCTTCTTTCACATCTGAGAGTGACTCATCACTATCTTCTTCTATGGCCGTGTATTCATTTCCTCCTTGGGGTTAGAGATATGGTGTTACAATCAATGGAATCCTTTGTTTGTTTAGTATCTCTTACAAGGTTGAAGATTAACTATTCTTCTCTTACTCAAAAGATCATACATCCTTGATTCACATCAATCAAAGCCTTTTATATGGATAAGAATGGTCTCCTGAGAATGATGAGGACATCACCTTCTTCTTCCATGTCCAGAACTAGGAAGTCTACTGGAAAGATGAATTTTATGACTTTGAATACAACATATTTGAGAATTCATCTAGGATAATTCAGTGATCTATCTGCAAGTTATAGTGCTACTCAAGTTGATTTTAGATCTTGGATCCCAACTTGAAAAATACCCTCATTATCCTTAAGTTGATGTTTGCTCCAAGATCACAAAGAGATATTCCAAATTTTCAATCCCTAAAAGCACATAGAATTAAGAAACTTCTAGGGTCTCTCATATTTGGTGGGATTTTTTTCTGAACAACAACAGAATATTATTCATTCAATGAGATGACACCAAGGTCTTCCATTTTTATTTTTTTGGACAATAGATCTTTCAAGAATTTGGAATAATTTTTCATTTGAGTAATGTCCTCTGAAAATGGTATGTTAATATACAGCTGTTTTAACATCTCTAGAAATTTCTTATACTATGCCTCTTGTCTACCTTGTCATTCTCTTTCTAGGAACAGAAGAGGTGTCTTTTATGGTGGTGGGGAAACATAAAATGGTTCTTTGATTTGTTCAGAAGTTTGGGTGTCTGTAGTTGGTGATAATTCTTGAGGTGTCGATTGTGTGTTTTTATCAACTTCTTCTTCTACTGGTGGTTACTTTTTAGGATTTTTAGGTTTTATTTCATCTATTCTATCAGGTTTTTGAAAGTTAGATATCTTTCCACTTCTCAACACTATAGATTTAGCTTCTTCCCTTGGGTATGTCTCAGTGTTACCAGGTAGGGTACCTGAAAATATTTTAGAGAAAGTTTTTGAGATCCCAACCATTTGAAATTTGATATTTCATAAGTAATATCATTGGTTATGAATATTAGTCTCCTAAGTCCTCATTCACTAATATTAATTTTGAAAAAAAGGTATCCAGGAAGTTCTCTAAGTTAATTTGGAGAGGTGCAGGTTGCTACTGAGGTCCTTGCTGAGTTGGATGAAACTGCTGTTGTGATATTTTGGGGAAAGGTTGTTACTGAACTTATTATTATGGTCTTGAAATAGGGTTCATGGGTTGATACCCTAGTGGTCCTTGATTTTGAAATGGTTCTTTTCCACTTAATTTTTGATAATAACCTTGATTGTTTTGAGGTGTTTTTTTGAGCCGACCTCTGATAGTATTACTGCTGCTATTGGAATAGTGGGTTTTTTCTGATTGTAATTTATGTAATTACAATATTGAGCTTATAGTTCATCAAATCCTACCTTATAGTCTTGGTATAAGTGTGGGCCACCATGCATTTTGCATGATTTTATTTCATTACAGGAGCATGAGGGGGTTATGTAACAGGCAGCTAAAATGATTCTAGATTTTTTAGTGCATTGAATTGTGATACTAGTCTTGTATTTCCATCCACTTGGTGGATACTCTACCGAGGTGGTCCAAAATTACTTTTCCACAGATTGCAATTATGTGAGACTTCATCTAAATTGGATCTTATGACTTTGGGTGTTTTGAAAATTAGTCCTCCATCAATGGAAGCATCGATGATTGTGTATGCATATGGTTAAGGACATTGGTATAATGTTTGAATATGGATCCACATGTCCATTATATGGTGTGGTACTTCCTATAAGATCCTTAAACCAATCCCAATTTCCTATGCAGATTCTCCATCAGTATAAGCAAAGTTATGAATGTGATTCCAGAGCTTCCAAGTCTGGATCGAAGGGAAATATTTATCTAATAATTTCTTGGATAGATCATCCCAAGTCATTACTGACACAGGAGATTGACTTTTGAGAAAATACATGGCTTAGTCTTGTAAAGAAAAGGGAAATATGTGGAGTCTGATAGCATCTGATGATACTCCCTGGTTGTGAAAGGTATTGTAAACTTCTAGGAAGTTGGAGATATACTCATGAAGGTCTTCACTTTGAAGTCCACTAAATTTCCCCATGTTTTGGATCATGTGAATTATTATAGGATTGATTTTAAAATATGGTCTTGGATTGATGGATGAACTATTCTTGGTGTGGCACCATGGATTGATGGAAATTCATAATCCATGATGGTCCTTTCTTGCTGCATCAGGTTCTATCCAAGAATCAATTAATGCATATTCAGAGAGTTTTTCATGTTAGGTACCACTTGATGGTGTTGATCATCCATGATTGAACGATTATGTGCACTAAGGTACCGTTCAATATCAGGATCGAAGGTTAGCAGTTTTTGTGTCTCAAGACTCCATGAATGGGTTGTTGGGACTTGAAACAAACACTATACCACAAGAAAAGAGAAATAAGAAAAGGGGTTGAGGGAAAGATAATACCTGGTCCTTACTGATGGTTTGACTATGTGATTCACATATTTACTTGGTCTCCGACAATGGTACCAAAATGAGATGCACCCGAATGCATCATTGGAATCCACTTAGGATATTGTTAGATTTGAATTTTAATTTTCCCAAACATCACTTTCTACTAGGACGTAGTAAGTGAGAGTATGTAGTTGATCCCGTAGGGAATGTAAGCTGGTAAAGGAAATCAAGGTCTTGGACCTTTTGGGGTAGTAGTCCTTTCAAAATGGTTTATGTTTGTTAGTTATTTATCTAAGGGTTAATGGGTTGCTTCAAGAATGATAGAGGGATCAAGATCAATTTCAAGTATCTATAGAAAGTATGATCTTAATTCTAACTTGGTAGGATCCTAAGGTTTAGGTTGCAAAGCAAGCGAAGGTCGCTAATTGATTTTGGTCAAATCAACTAGTTCTACCTAGGATGTCACTATTTCTTGGTCAGGATATAGTGAAAACCTAGATGAATTAATCTTTACTTTTATGTTAGTAATCGTTTTAGGCTATTGGTCATAACCTAATCTACTCTAACTAGGACAGGGCCCTTCATTTGAATACCCCATGACAGGGATGTTCAAATGAATTAGATAGACAATTAACGTTTATCCTAATTACTATATCTTAAGGTTACTAAGTATGGAATTAAAGATTTATTATGTTTAGATACACCTACTCTCAATCTTTACATCGGGTGGTTTAGCCACTCATGGTAGGAATGAACATGAGTGAATAGGGAATGGAAATTAACATTACACTTTACATGCTAAGAGCAATTGAATTTAAAAAATTCACAATCATGAAATAATTTGGATTCACTAAAGGGGATGAGTATACAAATGGGGTCACAATGTAATTAAATAATTACTTGAAATGAGAGCGAAAATGAATGCAACACAAGTTCGACAATTGGTGCTGAACAGAGGTGGAGATGCGAAAAGGGAATGAAGGTGATGATGAAAAATGATCCACCACACTTGTATTTAAACAAAATAATGAAAGATACTATTGGAAAAGGGGAATATCCCCACACATCTATACCCACAGTTTAGAAAAACCATGGGTATATATGTTTTTTATTGTATATACCTACGATTTTATTTAAACTTCGGGTATTCAATCCCCAATTTCAACCCACCATCAGGCTTCTACTCCTCAATCACTCTTTTCCATCGGGCTCCCCCGCTTGAACCCTCAAATTTCTGAGCTCCATCTCCTGGACCTCTCCTCCCCTCCCTGACCACCACCTCCCCACTATCCAACCTACACCTCCCAGCCCTCTCCTCCCCTCTCCGACCTCCACCTCCCAGCTATTCGATCACTGCTTCCCGACCATCTCCTCCCCTCCCAAAAATCTACCTCCCAACTCCGCCTCCTCTTCTGACGTCGAGATCCCGAACTTCACCTCTGCCTCAACGTCCCAGCCTACGCCTCCAGGACCCCATCCTCTCTCATCTCCCTCGCCTTCGGCGATTTCCCCCATCTTCCTTTTGTCTCCCTCTCCTTCGACAACGTCCCCGCCCGATTCATTGCATCTAGGTTTTGAATATCTTCTCCTTGATTTTTTATTGTTTATAAACTAATCACTTATTCTTATATCAATAGCCTCAAAAAGTTAACTACACAATCTATCTTTTTCACTATTTATTTAACAAATAATCATTCATATTAGAGGTAAATTCTACTTCCTCACATTGTTATTTCAACATTCTTTTTCATTTGCAATGTTTTATACTAGATCATTTTGTTATTTGGATATAACCAAAAACACTACTAATTTAGAATCATGTTTGTTAAGGTACTTTATAATATTCCCTTCCCACATAAACATTCCAATAATTCTCCCATACTTTCCTCCCTATTTTATGATCCACAAGTTATTTCATTGCAATTTATTATTCATAGTAGTGGAAGTAAAATTTTTCATGGATTTCCTAGTTGCTTGAGCCCCTATCATTGAATATAGGTATTTAAGAGACTGATTTTTATTTCCCATTAGTATAAATATTCTCTATAAAGGTCAGCTTCCATTCTTGTTCTAACTTGGAACCGATTCTATCTGTACAGACTTAAGATTCCTTGGTAATCAATGATGTATATATTTCACCCTATTGAAGTGTCAAGTCTAGACAGTGCATTACCTCAATATTAAATTTTGGAGATCCATATTTTCATGATTTTTTTTGTTCTGACAGACTCATATAAAGTTTCATTGTAATATCTATTTTCAATGAATAATGTAATTCCTTAATTCTCACCATTTCATGATTATATTATTACCCAAACCAATGATGTAGGGGACATATTTTCTAACTACCCATGATGTATCATCAATCTCATATTGTGGAGACTGAGGTTCCTCTATATAGAACATTGAAAAATCATGTCAACTATTGGTTAAAATTAGTTCTCAAATAATTTCAAGCATATTAATTACCAATTTTGAATTTAAAACTAGTGTATTGTAATCATTAACTACACCTGACCACTCCTGAGACTGCTCTATAATCAAGTATGGCCCTTTATTTCCAAGTTGTAGTTTATTCTCTAGGAACCGAGAAACTCTAGTGAAATACCTATAAAACTACACCATATCATTCAAATTTTTCCCAATGCCAATGTCGATACATGACGTTCTCCACCACTGAGGCCATATTATCTGCTGATACATTCAATTCTTCTAAAATTGTGACAAGTAGTCTAAGAACTACTCTAATCCCCTAATATAGAAATCATAACTCATGTATATATCTTTTAATTAGTTTCCCCCTTTAATTGATAAACAAAACTCCCTTATGGTTCTTTCATTTTCATTATAAAGGATATATTATAATATATAGAAAAATATTTGGGTCTATACCTTCCACAACACCAATAAAACCCTTGAAATCTGTAACTTTCTAGTTGATTGAAGATCAATCCATCTCCATGTTCTAGTTTTCATGATGTAGTGTAAGCCTACTCCACAAGTAAACAATATATTGTATCTCCACACATGGGTGGCTCTAATATTACATCAAAAATAAACAAATACATGCTCATGAACAAACTTATCATGAAGACTATATCCAAGATCCAATGACCCACATTTAATCTATATTATCCCCACACATCCCTAAAACTATACATTCCTATTCTATATTTCAATCTCTCCAAGCATAGAGCACCCTTATTGTTTCTTGAAACCACAGAAATCTCACCATGTCAAACCATGTAAATAAAATCTAATAATTATATCATCATTTTATAATTCAACTAGAGTTAATTCATAGTCTCACAACTGTTCTAAAATCTTATTCTGAGTTTATAGGGCAACACACATAATAACTTTTCCATTGAAAACTATAAATTCCATCGAAACACTAACTAACAGAGTGTATTCTTCTCAAGATCATCAGGTATATCCATATAACTAAACTCAAACTCCTCTAAGAGTGTTATTACCCATGGTCATCAGACATTCAATCCACCATGAATATAGTTGTTCTACCTGACATGCACTGATGTCACCCAGTCTAGCAATCTAAATGATACTTCCCTTCTCAAAACCATCCATTAGGATGAAAGAACTAGCGCATTAGTACTTATCTCAGAGAACCAAAATTACCTAACACACCTATCATAAATACATTTTAAAATTTTTGTGAATTTATATCATAAACTGATGTTTTTTACTTATTCCTCACACACTTAAATGTTCCTAAAAAATGTCCAACTAGTCTGAGGGGTTACCCTCAAAGGTGAGAATGTACTAAATTCCAAACCTGGAGTCATGATAAATAAGGTAACCAATCTCTCAAACCTACTCAACACATTATTCATAACAGTGGTCATAACTATTGGTTGCACTTATCCCCATCTTAGGGTAACATGGCATTTAACATTCCAAACACTTACTTTTATGTTTCAAAAACCCATTGAAATTAATTTCGACCTACCCACTCATAGGTCAAGAATAAACCAACAGTTTCACAAGTAATCACTACACATCTCAAAACAAGAACACTCACACTGTGACCTACGTAAAAATTCACTATAGTTTTAGAGCCTCCTCATCACAGGGATACCACATAACTCTGAAATTCTCAGTATCCCCAACCTCCCAAACATAGGGTCTACATCCACTACACACTATGTCACCAATATATATATATATATATATATATATATAATTCACAATTATTTTCATTACACTTTAAAATTTTATATTAACCATAAAATTACACAATAATGGAATTGATAGATGAAATTTCAATGAGATATTATAGATAAAAACACTCATTATATTGTACTTTGAATTTTATTTTAGATGGTGCCTCATAATAATAATGTTAAGGAAAATAATAATATACTTTAACCATTTAATTTTACCCAAAAATCTATAGCTATTCCTGAGTTAAATAAGATTTTAATTACATATTTTTTAGGAAAACATTATTTATGTAATAATTGGCATTTTTTTAGTTAGAACCTTTTGATAATATTTTCATGCAGTCTTAGAAAATTTATTTTATAATTTATGGTATTGGATATGTAATATGAAACCATACACTTATATGAAAAAAAACATACAAATTTTATTAAACACTATAAATAACTGGCTCAAGACTTATTTCATGTAAACAATAAAATTACATCTTGCACAAGAATTATACATGCTAGATAAGATTCTTGAACACACCTCCTCTTTCCATACTATGCCATGTGATGAATCCTATCAATTATTCACCTCATAATAAAGTGCATGACCTATGGTTAAATTATATCAATTATATAATCGAATAGTATAAATAGAAATTTAGTCCTAGATAACATGGAATTTCCTCATACATGGGTTGGCGAGTCCTAGGGAAAAGATCCATACCATATCTCGACACATTCTTATTCTATTTGTACCTTTCTAAAATAGTAAGAGTAAAAAAACCTATAATAACATTTTACTAGGTCCTTCCACCACATACCACCAATCAGTTCTTGGACTATTGGTAGATATTATACCATAGGAATGCCTCCCTATATAATGAAGGATGCTGACTAATAGAGAGGGTGTCAAGTAGTATGGTGGGGAGACTATACGTACATATTCTATAAAAAAAATAGTATAAATAAACATAAAAATATAAACATATGTAAATAATACATTTAATGACATAATGAAATGTTTCAATAATAATCAAAAATAATCCACGTAATAAAAAATTAATTTTATGCAATCCATTCAGGTAGTCATAATATAACCAGAATATCAGAAGATAAATCTATGAAAACAATGAAAAATGGTCTTGAGTATTAACCTGGACCTAACACCCATTATTATTCCTAGAAACCATGAAATAAAAAAAACAAGTTATTTCACAAATCTAAATATAAAATATATTAATGATAACAACTCAGGTGCCCAAGTTACATGGTAGAAAGTGAAGGGTTTTATTATAACTCTGTAAGACTCCAAAAATGGTGTCCTTAAAATTAAAATTCAATTGTTTTTTTATTGAGATGCGATTTAATAATAAATTATTGATTATTCTATTAATATTTAACATATTTATAATTTAATTAAAAGTGTAATAAAAATACTACTGATGCTCGATCTCTATAATGACACTCAACATCATTTTGTATATACTTTTTCCGTCATTAGTGAGTCTCTAGTGATGGTACATGTCAAATTGTAAATGGTAACAATGTAAAAAACCAAGGAAACTAAGGTAATAATAATCCGAGAGAACCCAGATGGCTCAATAAACCATTCTCTCTCAATAAAGCTCATACAAAATACAAAGGGCTGAGACTTTCCATTCTTCCAAATCCATTCTTCCTGTCTAAACTCAAGGAACCATCCTTGACATTTATAAGAATGGTAGTATTATAACCCATATCTTACAATGGAGTTATTCCAACCAAATATATCATGTCTAATTCAGTAAAATCATCATTAAAAATTAAATAAGGTTACACTATAAGAATCCAAAACATTAATTGATGACATTTGATATATAAGACATTACCTAAATACCAGGGAGGTTCCCCTGTTCAATTCACTTCAATTTCCCTCATTTTCATTTCTTATGATAACATTAATCATGGTGTGTGTAAAATTCAGTGTTTTATATTAATCTAATACTGTGTATTTAATTTTACAATTGATTTTAAATTCATTTATTTTACCAGAACAACCTTTCCCTTTTTAAGAGTCTTGTTGTTACTTGTTCCACTTTGTATGTAGTTGGTATTTCTAGGTAATGTTTTTTGAAAATTCATGAAGTGATTTATTTTATTAAATTCATATTCTAGAATATTTATACCAATATTTGATACCCATGACTATTTTATATAAATTATCTTAATGATTTTCATTCTTAGAGATAAAGTGTTTTTCTTTAAATTTATTTTCCCTCTTTGAATTAAAATTTTACACATTTAAAATATTAAATTAAATTAATATGTGTCTAGTCTAAAATATTTTTGATGATTGGTGAATTTTTTTATCTCTACCTTTATTTTTAAATGAAATAACCCATGTTTAAGGGTGTGTTTTAATGTTAAAAGTTTATTTTTTTATGTTACACCTAAGGGAGGACAAACTTTTTTATCCCTCCCTTAGTTCAACTATAATTACACATACCACTATATCATATACATGGAACCTTTCTTGGCCCTTATAGTGTACCTTATTGATCATCCCTTTAAATGATATAGGTATGAATTTTATCTATAATACTGAAAGGGTTGAAATTTGTTATAAAAAATAAGGCACTTGTAATACAAACGTGAATTAACTATTAAGTTTTTAGGTTCTAATATTTTTATTTTCTATAGTACATATCCCTTTATTAATTATGGTTTAAATTTTTGATTGGAAGATAACTTTTTTTCTTATTATAGAATGGATAAAAGCTGTTTGTATCGTACCGATAGGATTTCAACCACGTTTCAAAATAATTTGGAGAATTTTTTAGATTTTTCATTTGACAATGATTTAGAAGGAGGTTGTATATAGTGTCCATGCTATAAATGTGTTGGAAGACCATGGTTAAGATGAGAAGAAGTTAGCTACCATATAAAAAAATTTGGATTTCAAACAAACTATTATGTTTGGTATCGCCATGGAGAGACAAGTCAATGTTCTACTATTCATGAAAAAAATGAAATAAGTGGCATGAAGAATTTGATATTTTATTGGTTTCAATTTTTGCATCATCCTGAGAGAGATATTATGCTATTGAAGGAAGACAATGATATCAATACACATGAGGAAAATACTGAAGATGATGCTGAGAGATGAAAAATTTATTCGATGATGCCAGAACTCCAGTATATTAGGAATGTACTAAAATGACCAAGTTGGAATTTTTAATATGGTTATATCATGGGAAAATCATGAATGGAATTTCTAATACTGCTATTTATTATAATATTACATTTTTAAGGACTTTCTACTTGATGGTGCAGATATTCTCTCAAATTATTAGAAGGCATGGAAGTTAATTAAGAATCTTGGATTTGATAATAATAAATTCTATGATTGTCCAAAATATTGTTGTTTATTTGGGAAGGAAACAAATGACTGTAATGACTATAAATAATGTGTTATATCTCAATGTAAGACAAATGCATATGGAACACCATCTCTTGTAGAATGGAAAGTAATGCGGAACTTTCCATTGATTACCAGACTTCAAAATTTATTCATGTCTTCAGAAATTTCTTCCAATATGTGATGGCATGATTCTGAGAGAATTAAAGGTAATTATGAGTTGTTTTATCCTACATATGGATTAGCATGGTAGACATTTAATGAAAAACATCATGATTTTGTAGCTAAGTTGCGTAATGTCAGGTTTGGTCTATCCTGTGATGGTTTTAATCCATTTGGTCAGATGCTTACTTCTCACAAAACATGGACAATTTTTATTCATGTTTATAATCTTACTCCGTTATTTGTATGAAAAAACATTTAACTTTCTTGATTATACTAATATCTAGACCTTCTAATCCCATTAATGATATATATGTCTACTTTCATCCTTTAATAAGAGAGTTGAAACTACTTTGGTATTTGGGTATGCTGACATTTGATGCTTCTTCAAAGAATATGTTTTAGATGCATGTTTCCCTTCTATGGATTATAAATTATTTCCCTACTTATGTAATAATGTCTGGGTGGAGCACAAAGGGAAAAATATCATGTCCCATTTTTATTAAGAATACATGATCGAGAAGGCTTTATTGTTGTCGTAGTTTTAGTTTCACGAGGAAACAATGTTTCTTACTAATGGATCATCAATACAGGACAAATATTCAGAGGTTTGGTAATAACATTGAGTCTAAAAAACCACCTAAATGTATGTTAGGATGAGATGTGCTTAATGAATTTAAAGATTTAATTTTTTCATTAGGTAATGGTCAGTTGAAATCTAAAAAGAGGAATAATTTTGACACTAAAGCCACTTATAATTGGAAAAAGAGAAGTATTTTTTTTGAGTTTACATATTGGTCTACCAATTTGTAACATAATTGTTTAGATGTAATTAATATTGAGAAAAATATATGTAAAATCTTTCTTTAAATTATTCTTAATATCAAGGGGAAGACCAAAGATGACTTCTTATCTCATCGGGACTTGTTGGATTTGGGTATTCAACCAAAAACGAATATTGCGTGTATCAATAAAAACAAATGGAAAGTTCCTTGTGCTTATTATGTGATGACACCATCAGATAAAGATAAATTTCTAGAATTATTGGAGAATATCAAGGTTCCCAATGGCTATTCCAGAAACATATCTAAACGAGTCAATAGAAGAGATGTGAAACCGAAATCTATAAAAACTCATCATTATCACATCCTTCTTCATGAATTGATTTCAATATAAATTCATCATTTTCTATCCAATAATGTAATAGTGAATGTAATTCTCTTGTGAAATTTTTTAGAGACCATTGTGCTAAAAGGTTATACAATTCATTCTTGATAAAAATGAAGCAAGAGGCACCATCAATTTTATATGAGGTGGAATTTTTTTCCTCCATCCCTTTTCACTTGCATGTTGCATTTAACAGTTCATATTCCAACTAAAACACTTCTTGGGGGACTAGTTTCTTTTTGGTGGATGTATCCTATTAAAATAAATATGTGCACAATGGAATTATATGTCTAAAACAAGAATTATCCTAAAGGTTCAATTGTGAGGGGTTATCTGGCTCAATAATGTATAGATTTTTGTTCAATGTGTTTGTTTGAGGTCACCACAAGACATAACTAGCCAATAATAAATGAAGATGAAAATTTTGGGGAAATTGATCCCTCATTTACATCTCTTCCCCAAAAAGGAGGAATTTTTGGGTCTTATACATTGGCTACATTGAGCCGTGAAGAGTGGGAGATGGTACATCACACAGTCTTGTTTAACTGTGGTTTGTTCGATGACTATATCAAGTAAGTAATTTGGATATTTATATGTTATCCCATATTATTAAATTTCACATATACCTTACACTTTTATTATCATTAAATGTAGGGAAAATAAAAAAATTATAGGTAGATTCCATCGATGTAACACCCCAAGATTTCATAGTGCGTTATTTCTTCAAAATAATTCAATAACTTGCACTACACGCAACACCGAGTTCAAGCGTACCATGATTTACCAAACAAGACATTCAAAAGAGGTTATGAATAGTATTAACTAAATTTTAAACTTTATATAATCCTTATAATTTTAGAATCCATATTATGAGTTTCTTAGACATAATGTAAGAACAAATTCATTTTCAGTATTGCAGTTTTACCAACTTTTAATAGTGAAACCTTTTTAAATAAAATATTTTAAACTTTTTAACTAAACGGGGACATCAAAAAAATTTAAAATAAAACATCCCAAGCTTCCACGGTACGCTTTCCTTTGAATAAAACAGTAGCGTGTGTTGTACGCAACTTCGAGTTTTAACACACACCACAACCGATCAAACTAGCCGTTATGAATAGTAATACCTAATTTTTGAAATTATATATATTTTATATTTCAAAATGGACTTCATTTTTGGATTCTGAATATCAAATTTAGCCTAAGGTGAAATTTTTGTACTTTTCGGATAACTTTAATATTTTGATGAATAGTAAAAATTACTAAATTTTAATTAAAAACAACTTTTTTAATCAAAATAATTAATAGTGATAAATTATGAATTTGAGTGGTTTTAAAGTATATTTAGAATATATTTTTACCATTTAATATAATGTTGGTCATTGGACATAATTTTACAATTAAACCGAACATAAACAAGTGTCAATCTTTTGATAGTTATTATCTCTTAAAAACACGCTTTTTGTTTTGACAGTGGGAATTAATTTTAAATTAATTTCTGCCACTTCTGTGTTTTGAATTTAGGAAAATGGATTCCATATTTGGAATCAGGATGTTCAAATTGTGTAAATAGGTAACTTTTATTTTTAGACATTTTGAATAATTACTGCGGTAAATATTTTATTTACCATGGTTAAGGGTAAATCCGGTGAATAAGGGTTAAAAAATAATATTATAATAATAATAAATTACCCTAAAACGTGTCCTAACCCTATTGGTTGATACATAGTCGATCATGGGAATCTTTGGGTTGATTTTGGGACCCCATGGATCAACTTGTAAGTGATAATGAGACTTTATTTTAATTAAGTTAAAATGAATACAAAAATGACACAAGCATATATCTTTTAGAAAAACAATTGTTACATAGGGTTATATATGTTGGATTTTAGATTATAAATATTCATTAGAAATATAAAAAGATTTCCTACATAATGATATTTTATTTATAATTTTTAGACATTAAATGATTTAATTTATTTATGGCACAATGATGATGTAGTAATTACTATAATAGTGAAAAATTAAACTAATTGATATTATAAATACCCAAATAAATATAATATGAAACTTTTAATGAATTAAACTAATTTTCTAGGATAATATGATATATTATTATTGATTTAATTGACTTTGTTCGAAGTAATCAATCTTTTATGAGTTTCACAAAAATCAACTATCGAATAGTGTCAAAATTGACATAAAAGAGTTCTTAAAACAAATATTATATTATTAATTGATATTAAATTCCTAAAAATCTAAGGTTCGGCCAAGAGACTTATATCATGATAGGTTCATCATTAATGGACCACTTGGGGGTCTCTTGGATGTATGTAGTAAGTTTATTAACCATATTATATAAAAATACAAAGAGACATTGTAAAAGTGAAACTAATTAACTTAGAGTTAATACTTAAAGATAAGGTTAATATAAGTACCCAAACCTGTCTAAATTATATTGGTTGAGTTGTTTTCGACCCATACCCACATTAACATTTAAATAATCAACTTTGGAGCCATTAGAAACCGAATATGAATTTATTATAAATTAATATTTATAGCTTTTCCAAAGGTGCCCCTCACCCCTCTTATAAAAGGGCACTCCTCCTTCTCTTTTCTTCACACCTTCAAAGCCTTTTGGTTCGGCCAAACTCTGCCCAAATACTCTCCCAACTTCCCTCACTACAACCTAGGGGCCTTAGTTTGATCATAAATCCAACCTAAGGAGCCCTTTTGATCAAATCAAAAGGAAGAACCCGAAGAAGAGGAGGTTAACCTACCCCAACCAAGGAAAAGTACAAGGTAAGGGATTTTCTTATCTCACTTTCAATTCCGTGAGATTTCCATTGTTCGCCACTAAATTATTGAAAGTGGTGTATTGTGTACTGCCATTTGATATATATTATCATGATTCTCTTTATATTCATGTTATTCTGTAAATCATTTGGTGGTTATTAACTTTTGGCCATACGACTCAGTTGATTAACGTGGTAAGGGGTTTTCATCTCACTCCTTATTCCCGTAAGATTCATGCCATATTGCCACCATCACCTTTTTTGTGGTGTATGTACTGCCCATAATTATATTCTTTGTGTAATACACTCTAATTTATGTGTATTTACATATTCATTGTATGATACCTCTTTCATGGGTTGTATGTTTCATAAGTTACCAAATTGGTAAGGGTTATTTCACAATCTCTTCATTATCCGAGGTTGTTTATACGTAATAATCTACTAGGATCTCTTTATCATCCACATCCATGTTTCTTAATAATGTATTTCAAAACATTTTTTACTATTTAAAAGAATATGGGTTAAAGTCATTTATACCCTTATGTGTTTCGAAAGGAATCTTTCCGTTGTTTTCCAAACAAGGCACTTTTATCCTTTTCGACAAATTTAAGGTAAGAATGTTTTTTTTAACTTATACGGCGGGTGCGGCTGTTTACTGCCGTTATAAAATCGTCAAAGCTTCCCTTACAAGCTTATAAGAATATTTTCAAATTGAATGTATTATTTTATAATTATGTTACTTTTAAAATGATTTAAAAAAAAGAGATATTTCTCTAAAATAGTTTTGATTTCATCTATGTCAACATCCTTTGATGGATTTTAAGCTTATTTGAAGTTGATTTATTATGATACAAAACATCCCTATTTTATTGAAGGTTTTGTGATATTTTTGACTGTGGATAAGTTATTCTTATGTCACTCATGGTTTTTGTTTAAAGTATTGACATTTTATAAGTTATTTTTAATCCAAATGTTTATGTTATATTTCAACCTTTCATTCAGATGAATGTGTTAGACAAGTATGTTCCGGGTTGGGGACCGGTAAAAGTAAGCCCTCCGGTTTGGTCTCCGGTTATTAGAGGAACTCCGGTTTGGTATCCGGTTATTAGAGGAACTCCAGTTTGGTCTCCGGTTATTAGAAGGACTCCGGGTTGGTGTCCGGTTATTAGAGGCACTCCGGGTTGGTGTCCGGTTATTAGAGGCACTCCGGGTTGGGTTCCGGTTACAGTTAGCCCCAAGGTCTTGGGACGAGGCCTTGACAAAGAAATTAAAGTTCAACATTATGTATTCCAACATTATGAAAGTGGTTATTGATTTTTTCATGTGATTATTCGATTAGTAGAATATCCATGTGAATAATTAAATGGAATTATTTCATTTTACTTTTGCCATACTATGTTGAAGTTCAAGTTTAAAAGGCTTTTGTTTTAGTAATGCATTGCCATAAATGTTTATCCTTATTTTGAATGTTCCGCAATATTGTTATCCTTACTGGGCATTTGAACTCACCCCTTTTCTATGTTTTATTTTTCCCAGGATGTGAAGAAGTAAGTTATGAATGACCTGCAGGGATATTATGAGGGGATAATAGTGTGGACTGTAGAGACATTATGTTGTTGTAGTAGTTTTTCAATTTATGATGTAATGTAAAACTTATGAATATATCTAGTGTTTCCAAGGCTACTAAACCAATCGGTCTTTCGAGATTTGATCTTTCTTGTGATCATGCCAATGTTATGTAATAATGCACCGACTCTGGGTAACTAGGGTCAGGGCGTTACAGTTGGTATCAGAGGAAGTTTAGTACAAACCTTGGCAGCTAGATTTAGATAAACTCTGATTAGAGCACGTAGACCTAAGATTAACATTGAGGATTAGTATAGAAGAACTTCCTAGAATTTTGGTATTGTAGAGATTTTGTGAGTTTTCCGAGCAATACATCCCTGTCTGGATACGAGCAGGTAGAGGCGGCTCTGGCACAGATGTACCTAGGGGTAAAACCCGAAAACACCGCTTTGAGCTAGACTCGAACGGGAACTGGTGCACGACAACGGGCCTTGCTGCACTCTTGGTTACGACACTCCCGGGGGATATGCTTAGGATAACTCTCATTTTCTTTACAAATCATTTTGAAGGGATTATGAGTATATACTTCCTCAAAGAAAACATTCTTATGATTATGGATTATATCCATAAATAGTTCAATTTATGTTAAGTGTTTTATAAGTATGGGATTATGTATTTTGATTCATAAACTGATCTAGTTTATGCCATTGTTTAGAAATGGCGCCCAGTAGATGGAATGAGAACTCCAGAAATGCACATGATCCAAAGAGAAGGAAGGATCATATCTTTCATGGTCTTAAGCTAGAATTTATAAGAGAAATAGTCTCCCATGTATTATCATCATATGAAGAAATAATATCATGTGTTGATAAGATAAGTAAAGAGTTTATTGAGTCCTATGTCTTTGAAGGGAAGCAAGAGAAGAAAAGGATAGAAGAGAGAAAGATGGATAAAGGGAAGAGGGAAAAGAAGAATTTTCCCATATGTGGTAACTGTGGAAAGAAACACCCTGGAACTTGCCTGAAAGGAATGGGAGTTTGTTATAAGTGTGGAGGAAAAGGGCAAAAAGTACGTGACTGCAAGGGTAAGAAAATGGTTTCAAATGTACAATGCTTCATTTGCAAGGAGTTTGGAAACTACGCAAACCTATGTCCTAGTCATCAGACTATGCCGCAAATGATGCTATTGGATAATAATCAAGTTATGATACTACCACAGATGAAGATGAATGATTAGAGTTCTTATGTTGATTATGTCAATTGAGTGTTGTATCAACAATGTACTTGTTATAATAATTATGGAGTATATAAGGATTGTACTGCAGTACTATTTCATTAAGGACTTGAGATTGTGTGGAACAAAGAAAAGTGACTCAATAGCAGGATAAATTTTTGGAAAATATATGGTTGAGAGAATGATAAACCATAATATAGTTCTGATACTGAGGTAGTGATTTTGGAATAATACATGATTGTTTTGGATAAATTATATTGGATATTTTTGACTACCTTGTAACTGATTAATGATTTGTATATTCCATCATTGTTGGGGTTTAAAACTTTTTTGGATTAATGAAGTATATCCAGCATTCTATATGGAATAAGGGAGCATGAATGTAATCAATAAGGAATATGGTAATTCAGGATGTTTCAGTATATTAAAAGAATACATGATGAAGGTATTCATATGCTATTACAGGGTAAAAAGGATCTATATTATGTTTACCTTCCTTATAAATGTTGGACTGTGAGTTTGGACAGAAGTATTTTGGATAGTTCTAGTTTGGATTATTTTGGATTACCATAAAAGGACAACCCGGAGGTCGGGCGGCAACCCGTCGCGTCCGGCAAGGCTGCGAGACTTGAACCCGCAACCGAAGGGCAAGAAGGGTGTATCACCTAACACTGGCCCACGAGATGTCATGGATTAAATAATGTAGTTTTTTTTAAAGATCTGGTAGATGAATTATAAATTCATTTATTTTGGAACCCTGTACGAATAGTATAAATAGAAAATTTTTTTAAGTTCTATTATCTTTTAGAGTGAAAGATGAGTTTGTGGTAGAAATTTATTAATGGATAAAACTCTAATTATAAAGTAAGTATATCTCCTTATTATCTTAGCCAATCACATAAATAAATTCCTCAACATTAATAAAATAAACTTAGAACAAAAATTTTGTCCTAGATGGTACCTTAAATCATCACTAATTTATGGCTTTGGGATTGTTGGCCTTTTCATAGCCATGTTCTCTACCACTCTCCATCAGATAATTGATGGTCAGATTTCTCTTCCATATCCATATTTTCCTACATGGAACCCTAGTATGTGTTATTTTCGGTAATCTTCATACTTTCCACTCTTTATTTTAAATAGAGGCCTCATTAATTCATTTTTCGATGTGGGATTTCAACTAAGATATTTTGAAACGTCAAAAATGTGTTATCCCAATACCTTATATTTTGTTGAACCGATGGTACTTCAAATCATCATAGATTGATGAGTTTAAGGACCTCAATTTTATACTTGTTTGTGATTGATGACCTCAATCACTATCTATAAATATTTACGTTTTTCCTCCAATTATATGTCTCTAATTGTCACCAATGTTCTCCTAATCGAGATCATAATTTGGTGGTGACCCTTTCATTTCTCTTTTCCTCATATTAAGACTAAATTTTAGTAACCCAATTTCCGATGTGGGTTTTCCCACAAATATATTTTCTATTTTCAACCTTTTATTTTCAAAGAACAATTTCAAATTGCGAGGATGCAATTTATTGAAGGAGGGGAGAATGTAACACCCCAAGATTTCATAGTGCGTTATTTCTTCAAAATAATTCAATAACTTGCACAACACGCAACACCGAGTTCAAGCGCACCATGATTTACCAAACAATCCGTTCAAAAGAGGTTATGAATAGTATTAACTAAATTTTAAACTTTATATAATCCATATAATTTTAGAATCCATATTATGAGTTTCTTAGACATAATGTAAGAACAAATTCATTTTCAGTATTGCAGTTTTACCAAC
Source organism: Viscum album (assembly GCA_963277665.1). Taxonomy (NCBI): domain Eukaryota; kingdom Viridiplantae; phylum Streptophyta; class Magnoliopsida; order Santalales; family Viscaceae; genus Viscum; species Viscum album. The sequence goes on along the minus strand of OY728132.1, from coordinate 1,471,250,230 downwards.
TTTTAATAGTGAACCCTTTTTAAATAAAATATTTTAAACATTTTAACTAAACGGGGACATCAAAAAAATTTAAAATAAAACATCCCAAGCTTCCACCGTACGCTTTCCTTTGAATAAAACAGTAGCGTGTGTTGTACGCAACTTCGAGTTTTAACACACACCACAACCGATCAAACTAGCCGTTATGAATAGTAATACCTAATTTTTGAAATTATATATATTTTATATTTCAAAATGGACTTCATTTTTGGATTCTTAATATCAAATTTAGCCTAAGGTGAAAGTTTGGTACTTTTCGGATAACTTTCATATTTTGATGAATAGTGAAAATTACTAAATTTTAATTAAAAACAACTTTTTTAATCAAAATAATTAATAGTGATAAATTATGAATTTGAGTGGTTTTAAAGTATATTTAGAACATATTTTTACCATTTAATATAATGTTGGTCATTGGACATAATTTTACAATTAAACCGAACATAAACAAGTGTCAATCTTTTGATAGTTATTATCTCTTAAAAACACGCTTTTTGTTTTGACAGCGGGAATTAATTTTAAACTAATTTCTGCAACTTCTGTGTTTTGAATTTAGGAAAATGGATTCCATATTTGTAATTAGGATGTTCAAATTTTGTAAATAGGTAACTTTTATTTTTAGACATTTTGAATAATTACTGCGGTAAATATTTTATTTACCATGGTTAAGGGTAAATCCGGTGAATAAGGGTTAAAAAATAATATTATAATAATACTAAATTACCCTAAAACGTGTATTAACCCTATTGGTTGATACATAGTCTATCATGGGAATCTTTGGGTCTATTTTGGGACCCCATGGATCCACTTGTAAGTGATAATGACACTTTATTTTAATTAAGTTAAAATGAATACAAAAATGACACAAGCATATATCTTTTAGCAAAACAACTGTTACATAGGGTTATATATGTTGGATTTTAGATTATTAATATTAATTAGAAAGATAAAAAGATTTCCTACATAATTATATTTTATTTATAATTTTTAGATATTAAATGATTTAATTTATTTATGACACAATGATGATGTAGTAATTACTATAATAGTGAAAAATTAAACTAATTGATATTATAAATACCCAAATAAATATAATATGAAACTTTTAATGAATTAAACTAATTTTATAGGATGATATGATATATTAGGATTGATTTAATTGACTTTGTTCGAAGTAATCAATCTTTTATGAGTTTCACAAAAATCAACTATTGAATAGTGTCAAAATTGACATAAAAGAGTTCTTAAAACAAATATTATATTATTAATTGATATTAAATTCCTAAAAATCTGAGGATCGGCCAAGAGACTTATATCATGATAGGTTCATCATTAATGGACCACTTGGGGGTCTCTTGGATGTATGTAGTAAGTTTATTAACCATATTATATAAAAATACAAAGAGACGTTGTAAAAGTGAAACTAATTAACTTAGAGTTAATACTTAAAGATAAGGTTAATATAAGTACCCAAACCTGTCTAAATTCTATTGGTTGAGCTTTTTTCGACCCATCCCCACCTTAAAATTTAAATAATCAACTTTGGAGCCATTAGAAACCGAATATGAATTTATTATAAATTAATATTTATAGCTTTTCCAAAGGTGCCCCTCACCCCTCTTATAAAAGGGCACTCCTCCTTCTCTTTTCTTCACACCTTCAAAGCCTTTTGGTTCGGCCAAACTCTGCCCAAATACTCTCCCAACTTCCCTCACTACAACCTAGGGGCCTTAGTTTGATCATAAATCCAACCTAAGGAGCCCTTTTGATCAAATCAAAAGGAAGAACCCGAAGAAGAGGAGGTTAACCTACCCCAACCAAGGAAAAGTACAAGGTAAGGGATTTTCTTATCTCACTTTCAATTCCGTGAGATTTCCATTGTTCGCCACTAAATTATTGAAAGTGGTGTATTGTGTACTGCCATTTGATATATATTATCATGATTCTCTTTATATTCATGTTATTCTGTAAATCATTTGGTGGTTATTAACTTTTGGCCATACGACTCAGTTGATTAACGTGGTAAGGGGTTTTCATCTCACTCCTTATTCCCATAAGATTCATGCCATATTGCCACCATCACCTTTTGTGTGGTGTATGTACTGCCCATAATTATATTCTTTGTGTAATACACTCTAATTTATGTGTATTTACATATTCATTGTACGATACCTCTTTCATGGGTTGTATGTTTCATAAGTTACCAAATTGGTAAGGGTTATTTCACAATCTCTTCATTATCCGAGGTTGTTTATACGTAATAATCTACTGGGATCTGTTTATCATCCACATCCATGTTTCTTAATAATGTATTTCAAAACATTTTTTACTATTTAAAAGAATATGGGTTAAAGTCATTTATACCCTTATGTGTTTCGAAAGGAATCTTTCCGTCGTTTTCCAAACAAGACACTTTTAACCTTTTCGACAAATTTAAGGTAAGAATGTTTTTTTAACTTATACGGCGGGTGCAGCTATTTACCGCCGTTATAAAATCGTCAAAGCTTCCCTTACAAGCTTATAAGAATATTTTCAAATTGAATGTATTATTTTATAATTATGTTACTTTTAAAATCATTTAAAAAAAAGAGATATTTATCTAAAATAGTTTTGATTTCATCTATGTCAACATCCTTTGATGGATTTTAAGCTTATTTGAAGTTGATTTATTATGATACAAAACATCCCTATTTTATTGAAGGTTTTGTGATATTTTTGACTGTGGATAAGTTATTCTTATGTCACTCATGGTTTTTGTTTAAAGTATTGACATTTTATAAGTTATTTTTAATCCAAATGTTTATGTTATATTTCAACCTTTCATTCAGATCAATGTGTTAGACAAGTATGTTCCGGGTTGGGGACCGGTAAAAGTAAGCCCTACGGTTTGGTCTCCGGTTATTAGAGGAACTCCGGTTTGGTCTCCGGTTATTAGAGGAACTCCGGTTTGGTCTCTGGTTATTAGAAGGACTCCGGGTTGGTGTCCGGTTATTAGAGGCACTCCGGGTTGGTGTCCGGTTATTAGAGGCACTCCGGGTTGGGTTCCGGTTACAGTTAGCCCCAAGGTCTTGGGACGAGGCCTTGACAAAGAAATTAAAGTTCAGCATTATGTATTCCAAGATTATGAAAGTGGTTATTGATTTTTTCATGTGATTATTCGATTAGTAGAATATCCATGTGAATAAGTAAATGGCATTATTTCATTTTACTTTTGCCATACTATGTTGAAGTTCAAGTTTAAAAGGCCTTTGTTTTAGTAATGCATTTCCTTAAATGTTTATGCTTATTTTGAATGTTCCGCTATATTGTTATCCTTACTGGGCATTTGAACTCACCCCTTTTCTATGTTTTATTTTTCCCAGGATGTGAAGAAGTAAGTTATGAATGACCTGCAAGGATATTATGAGGGGATAATAGTGTGGACTGTAGAGACATTTTGTTGTTGTAGTAGTTTTTCAATTTATGATGTAATGTAAAACTTATGAATATATCTAGTGTTTCCAGGGCTACTAAACCAATCGGTCTTTCGAGATTTGATCTTTCTTGTGATCATGCCAATGTTATGTAATAATGCACCGACTCTGGGTAACTAGGGTCGGGGCGTTACAATCGATCTTTGACTTTGAGAAAGAGAGAGGATTTTCATAGCCTTGAGTTTCCTATTTGATTGAAATCAAAGGAATTAACCTTAATTTAATTAGTTTAAAATATAGATATCCATTTAATTTAATTATTCAACGGATTGTTAAAACAGATTGAGCAGTGAAAATAAGAACACAACATGATGGAATTATGTTAACTGCTACAACGGATTGTTATGCCAATGTATTAGATAGTCGGCCTAGATATGAAGATGTGTATTATTATGGGAATGTTGAGAAAATATTGTTATTGTGTTACTACTCTTAAGGTAGATTCACTATGATGAAATGTAAATTATTTGATTCAATGAGACGACATAATACATTTATTGATGACTATGGATTCAAAGTTATTGATATGAGTTTATTCCTGTATACTAATGAACCATACATTTTGGCATCAATGGATAAAAAAGTCTTTTATGTGAAAGATCATCTGAGACCCAATTATGGTGTCATTAATGACGTAATCCCTAAACATATTTATCATCATGTTGGTGATGAAATTTCCACCATTGACACCCCCATTGGTGTTAGCCAAAATATTGAATTTGATGAATCAAATTGTCCCATTGTGAGAGTTAATGTTGAACCCTATTTAGTGGTCGGTAATATATAGAAGAAACTATATGTGTTCAATGTTAATTTAGTTTAAATTTAAATGAGTTTCTCAGGATAGTATTACTGTAATTACTTTAATTATATTTTAGTTTGGAATGATATGTTTGTTTTTTTATTTTCTGGTGTTGTTTAATTAAATTAGATTTATTTCAATGTACAAAACTTGGTTTAAATCTTGTTTTAAAAAAAAGTATAACTTGGTAATGTAATTTTAAAAATTGTTTTAGTCATTTCATTGTAATAATTTATATAATTAGTAATTAAAAGAAGTCAAATTAGTTCCTCTCATGAATTTTTAATTGATATAAGTTGTATGCATGATTTGTAAAAACTATTTCTAAAAACTTTACATTTCATTCTTATGTAGATTATTACAAATACTACAGAAGGTCGAAGGAAGCCACTATTTGACCCCGATAGACTAGGGCATGAGCGTGTGTTTCCTCATTTTCTTCCATCAGTGAGTATAATAATTGTAATGTTTTCTTCTACATTACATGTAATTTCATGTTAATATTATTTATCATTTTTTTAGGGAAATTCAGTTCCACTAGATTTGACTCATAATCCTATTAGCATGGGTATGAGTGGAGATTCTACTAAACCTAGACAAAGCACCCGTCATACCCGTTTCCATACTAACCCACCATCATACACCCATTCCACCACACCTTTCATCCTCCTCTTGAGTCTCCAGGGATGTTCTTATCCATTCCCCCGTCATCATCTCAACTACCCTCTTATTTACATGACATGTCATTTCCACCTTCAGGGATGATTGCACTGATGCCTCTATCATCTCCTTTTGCCTCTTATTCCCATAAGATGACTACAAATCCTCCAAATATGTTTATACCTTTACCATATCCATATCTAATAATGTATTACCCATCCTACTACCCATACCCTGCCATGACTACACCGCCTCCAATTCCTACAATCCAACCAACATCTGATGAGTCTGTTCAATTAGCTTCAACTCCAGTGCACAAAGGACACCCAGATCATGCACTGGAACAGACACTTCTTGCAAAGGATACTGAGTCAGGAAAACTCATAGATCCATCATGGTCTATTGAGCAGTCTGCAGATGGTTTTTTGATTATAATAGTTTCAAATTATATCAATTTATTTTTGTCGTGTTATACCATGAATTAATTTTTAATTCCCATCACTTTTTCTTATTCACTAGGATATTCTTCTAGGAAATGCAGGAACACTCAGATGAAGGATTCTTGGAATCGCTAGACACAACTAATGGTGGATTAAAATCGAAAAAAATTAGATGGTAGTTCCAAATGCAACGTAGTGTAGAATTTTCATGTCCACTTTGGCTAAGTATCATGATATCATTCCTATGGAATCGATTTCATGGAGATGTATTGGTAAAGAGATCAAGGAAAAACATGGGAGTGAATATGTGTAATAAAATTTTGTAAATTCATATCTATATTATTGGTGTATTTAAATGAAATAACATGTTCATTATAGATTCAGTTTAACTTTCTTAATGGAGAAGATGATATGAGTAAAAGGTTGATGGCTGTTGGGGAGTTTTGGAACTCATACAATCATGAGTTTTATTTTGGTTGAAAGAGAAGGGTTGGTACTGACTTAGAGGGGGTACCCATATTCTCTGAATGTCTAAAAAGTCAATATGAAAAAATGATTTCACATTAGTAGACTGTTAAGTTTAAGGTAATCTCAATATTTAATGGTTTTCAGATAAAATTTAATTCTTATTACTTGTATTGGAATTTTTTTAGGAAGTCTCAGAGAAAAAAATAAAGAATAAGGATTCAATGACATATTTGCACACATTGGGGTGCACTACAATTCCCGATCATGAAAGGTACCAGGTAATTTAACTGGGTATTGTGATGTAATACATAATGTTCTAGTAAAAATATTATTAAATAAACATAGTACATATTTGTGAATTTCTCATATATGGTTCTAATATAGAATTATGCATTTCTCATTTGCAGTAAGCTTCTTTGGGCATTAAAGGTCCAATAACTCATGCCAAATTATTTTTCTCTAGTAGAATGAAAATGGATAGAAGTACAGCAAATGCAAAGACACAAAATAATATTGTAAGGTTTTCTATTTATATTTTAAATATTTATACAAAATTCCTAATTTAATATGTTTATAATTTCAACACTTTTCTTTAGAGGACCTCAATGGTAATGAAGATGACAACTTCAGGCCACATGATCATTTAAGTCAGGTATTCAATGAGGATCACCCAGGGAGATTATGATGTCGACCAGGAAAAAATATCATCCCCTATAGGTATTCGTTGTATTCAAGCTCCTCTTAAGCATCCCAGAACATTGAGATAGAAATTCCTCGTGCTGAAGTAGCTGAGGAAAATAAAATATCTTTAGAGGGGTGTGAAATAAGTAAGCTGATGACCGAAAATTTCATGAAAGCAATGGAAGTTTTGAGTCAGTCACTTCCATCAGAGTATGTTACAACTTATGAATCCTATATGGCATCAATGCGCTATTTGAATGATAGATCAGGTGATGCCAATGATGTTCGTAGTGGCGATGAAGGTGGTGGCGATAGAGCTGTAGGTGGTGAGGATGTTGTTGATGCTGCTGTTGGTGATGAGGCTGCTGACGATGTTGATGATGATGATGATGGTGGGAATGGACATGGGTATGGGGATTTTGGTGATGGGGGGATATTAATCCCCTCCATTTTGACTTAGCAGGGATACTTATGTATGCAGTTTAAGAATTTTAATTGAATTCTTGTATGGATGAGAATGGTTAATTTATTTTCTTCTGAAAAGTTCTGCATAAATTGTCACATGAATTTACATAAATCTAACATTATACTTCTTAGTCATGCATATGGTTAAGTGGGTGAGGAGGTTATCATACTTCTATATAAAGGTATTTGTGATGTAGCTTAGATATAAACATATGGTGTAGTTTCCCTAGTCTTATTCATATAATTCCTATTTCATTTCTACACTATAGTAGTTGGTGCTCAAATTCCATGTGAGGTTAATTTATTTAACACATCACAAAGGATCTTGATCAACTACATGAATGGGTTGAGCTACCATGGGGAAACTGAACTACCATGAGTGTAATGACCTGGATCATTACAGGTTGTAAAATTGTCAATGGAATTTGAAATTTCTATTTTTATATGGTTTATTTTGAGAACCGGGAGTCAAAACAATATTTTGAGAGTTTTTAATTCTTAAAAGAATATTTTTGTTTGGTGTTTATGGACCAAGAGGTGACTTGGGGATTTTAGGAAGCACTAGAGAAAGGATGGGTGGTTGGTGTGTTTCAGTAGTGAACTTAGATATTTTTGTCTTTCCTATTCTATGCTTAAACCCTCATTCACTATCCTCTCATTTCAATTGGTTTTTTTAGGTATTCGATGTCAATTCCACTAGATCATGGTATAATCAACCAAAATGGATGGGGTTTCATACACCCTACTTAGAATTAATCCTGGGATGATGTCTTCATGCCACCACTGTCTGTTTTGGTGAGTTATTTCATAATTGTGATTTTTTAAGAAATTTGGTTTAACCTGTTTCCCCCCTCCCTCCCAACCTACACACCCCACTCCCCTCCCAACCTACAAACCCCTCCCCCTCCAAACCTATATCACCACCCTCCATCCCAAAATTCAGCCCCCTCCCAACCTGCACCCCTCCCTCCCAACCTACACACCCCCTCTCCCTCCCAACCTGTTGCCCCCTCTCCCAACCTGCCCCCTCCCTCCCAACCTACCCACCCCCCTCCCAACCTTCATGACTTTTCATTTTTGATGCTATCTTAGATAAAAATTTTAGTATGTATTGATTAAATATGATATATATTTTCTACCAGTGTAATTTATTATTTTCAGCATATTTAATATGTAAATGTGAAAAAAAATCATAAAAATATTTTTTTTCAAAAAATGAACTGTTTTGATAATTGTAGATGAAATAATTATTTCTATTTAAATTCATGACTTGGGGAAAAATATATTTCAAAATAATTATTAATATTGTATTTAGTAATGAATATTGTTATATGAAAATAAAAGTGTTGGGTTTTTTGGAAGTATCTTTATATATTTTTGTGGCGTGGGTATATGTAGAACAGGTTGGGGCTGCTGGTGATTATTGGGTGTGGGGCTATCCAGGTGTGGGACTGAGTATAATAAAATATTCAGGTAGTATTGTACTTGTATTTAGTTAATTATTAGGTTACCCATAGCAGGTAATAGATAATAGTGGTTGATGTTATAAATAGGAGAGATGTTAGATGGAGGGTATGATAATATTTGGATTTTAGATAGTGTTGGGAGGTGTAGATAATGAATGCTTATGAATGATTATGAAAATAATTAAAATCAATGATTAAAGATAATATTTTATAAAAAAATAATATTGATATAAATAGATTTAATAAAATTCAAAATTATTTAAAAATAAAAAAAACATAAACTAAAAGAGGGAGATAGAGCTCAAAATAAGTGATTCATGTAAGGAGGTACGGAGAAACATGTTAATACCTAGTCAAAACATGAAAATATAGTTGATATCGACAATATATACATGAAAATCCAGTCTATATTGATAATAGATTCTGACATAATGTGGATTAATTTAACCAGGGTTTCCCTCTTAAGAAAGCTCAAGCATCTTCATTCCTCAAGAACCAATGAAATAGAACTGAAATGGTCCAAGATTAAAGTGATTGAAGACCCAAAAAACACATTCTAAAAAAAACCTGGTAACATATTGGTTAATTTAGGATCTAAAATTTCACTGGATGTGCACCCCCAAAATATTCCTGGTCTTCTTAGAATTTTTATCAAGATTCTAGCATTCTAAAACATGTTTTCTTGAATATTTAGACATATAAATGAAATCTAAATTCATAAATATATGTAGACAACCACCAAAGAAGAAAAAAAACAAAAAGGATGCCACTAAATGAATTGGATAACACACATACATGATAAACCCTTCAAAAAATAACAAAGTTTTTGTACCAGCCTTAATACTAGCATTGAAATTATAGTGACACAAGAGAGAAATATAAACTTTAGAATTCTCTCCTTCAGGATCCAATTTGGTCAATATATTGACTTAAAAGATGGATATGTTTACATACACATAGAATTGATGAAAAAAGAACACACTACACATTTTCCCGTTTCCAAAGTGATGGAAAAAGACAAAAGCTCCCTCATGGATTATAATAACATTTTCCAACTCTTCAAGAATTCGATAGTGGATAGGATAATAATTATAATCAAGGAAATAAACACCCAACCCATGGTTAACTTGAAGACCACATGTTTGGGTACACCTGGATGCAAAGATTCTTTCATTCTTCCTGGTCTAATATATGGGGCCGATTGAAACATTCATTAATTCAATATACATTTTTTGTTAACAGGAAATATGAATATATGTGTTATGCATTCCATTTCTTGTATGAGATATGAATTTTATTTCTAATATTCCATAAATATTATGTGTATTATGAGTATATTCAACAAGTGTTCTCTTCATAATACAAAGTATTCATTTTTTATTATCAATATATGTAATGTTCATTCTTTTTGTTCAGAATGTATAAAATATGGAATATGTAATTTTTATTCTGAATATATGCAATATGAAATAAAAATTCTGAATATATGTAATATGAAACATGTGTCTTGTATATATGAAATTTTAAACACACATTTTATTTTGACAGGTAAATAAATGTGAACTAATATTAATTTTTTCAGGTTTCAAGTTTTGAAGAATTATAGGGGATTTTTTGAATCGAACAATCAATGACGATTTAGATGAGTGATGAGTTCCAAATTTTATGTTCTCATACCTTCATCATCAAGGTTTTATTATTCCCTTTTTCTTATATTTTTATTTTCTATAATTATTGTTTTATCATGTTCATGGTATTTTAATGATGAATTCCATAATGTATTGATTATTTTTTCAAGGATCCAAATAGTATTCTCACTCTAATTGTTATCATTTTTTTAAAATGTGGTATCAAATTGTCTGTAATCATATAGTAATCCATATACAAGTAAAATAATTTCTATTTATTTCTATTTTACATTTTTTATTAGGTTTTTTAAATATCCTATTGATATTATATCTCATAATAATGATTATAGTGTTAATTTCATGTTCTAGAAATTAGGAGGCAGTGCAGATTGGTATGTAATTTTGGAATTTCATGCTCAGATTAATTTTTGATCTTGAATATTGTAATGTTAGTTAAACTCTATTTTGTTATCATAATTTGGAAACTTATAGAATTAGTAATGATAATTTAATGTCATTTATTTTTTGGCAATACAATTTTCATTTTTATTGTAGATTTAGTTTTGGTTTTTATCACACTTTCTTGTAGTTTTCATTAGTTATACAAGTTTAGTATTGGATTTTATCATAATTTATTCTTGTTATCATTTTCAAAGAAGGTTCATAATTTTAGTTGTTTTCATGTTCTTTCAGTTAGTATGAGGCAATGTAGATGGTTATGCAATCTCGAACATTCATGATCGAATTAATTGATTTTATTATAGTTTGTAATAAATGTTCTTCTCTATTTTATTATCATACTTTGGTTAGTTCTAGGTTTTCATTATATTATAAGAGTTAATATAATGATTCAACTATTATTATATTCATTCCATGTCCTAATAGGTAATATAATGATTCAACTCTAATTAGATTCCATCCAGTATTCCAATCTCTTCCAATCCTCATTCTCAATATATTCCTTGCTTTCCCAAGATCTTTCACCGTTCATCTTTTGGGAAAACTAATTTTAAAATTAAAAATCATTGAGAATCCACTCTGAACATCAACATTTAATAAACATAAAATAGAAAAATGATAATGGTTCAAACATACCATTACTTCTAGTAAAAAAATGTTCAATTTTACACCAACTGAATCCATCTTCTTACATTAATGAGTCAAAATTATGGTACCATTCTAGTTATTCTTGATCCAATCCATAAAATATTTTATTCATCTTATAGACCAAAATCTAGTTATCATATACTAGTAAACCTACCAGTTTTTTCATATAGATCTCATATTCAAAATCATCGTGAAGAAAATCTATCTTAACATCCATTTATTACAGATAAAAATATTCTGATTTCAACAAACTTAGAATTATTCATATGGAAGAATGTTTAACTACCAGTGAAAAGATTTTTGAGAAATATAATCCTCTATTTTATTGAAATACCTTCATTACTAGTCATGTTTTTATCTTTTCTAGCATTAAATTATTCTTTAATATAGTATTTCCACATGTTCTCAAGTTCCCTTTTACCCTCTGGAAGTTCAGTTATCTCCCATGTTCCATTGAACTTTAATGAAGGAATCTCTTTATTCATGGATAACTCCACTGTTTTGAGTCACCGTGTAAAAATACTTACTATTTATTTGTAGGATCTCCTGTATCTATTAGAATAAAAAAGTTTGAATCATGCCCAAAACTTTACACTAGTCTCCTAATACAAGCTTTTATCCTTTACTAAATCAAATAAATTGAAATAGTTGGATATTTTTATTGTAAAAGTATATTAATTATCAGTTCAAGAACTTCTAGGGCTCATACTTTGAGTGCTCCCACTCTAGTTTTTTCCTCAGGCCTCAAAATAATGTTAAAGTCTCCAATTATCACCCATTTTTGATCCATGTTTCTAGAAATTACCTTCAATACTTCCCATAATTCCCTTCTCCTAATATAATAGTTAAAATAATACACAAACGAGACATAAATTTAATAATCATATATTCTAAAAGAGACTAAAATAATTTAACATGACCCATTGTATGAATTAATATGGATAGATTCATGTCTTAAAACCAAAAAATTATCTATATTAGAGTCATGAGAGTTTTGTGAGACAAACTTATATCTAAGGGAGACCCACTTGAATATTTTACAGTTATCAAATAGATGTTTTGGTTAAAAAATTCCAATAGAATAGGTTTGTAAGCCATAATGAAGTTTTTAATAGCCTTGGATGTTAGGGAATTACCTAGCCTTTATGTCCTTTTAATTTCTCACTTTCTTCTTTTAAGTTGCTATTATGTCCAGATGCATTCCTATTTTTAATCAAGAGTTTGTCACAAACTGAATCCCAGATTTCCTGTGATTAATTTGTTTATATCTGTAGAACCTCCTCTTGGAAACCTTGGATGCAGCTACCTGTGAGAATCCCTCCTCCTACTCACCACATTCATCATGATGAAGTAGATACATGGATTCTTTTTCATGCACAATTGAATGCTTCCTTTGAGAATCTGAATCTATCATAACATGTAAGGATCCATCAGGTACGCTTTATTCATTAAAAACTTTCCAGGTATCCTTGGAATGATGAAAAGGTAGGAAGGGTCGATCAAATAGTACACCCGACCTATCCTACCATTGCATACTAGTAGGGGAATCCTTTCCAGTTGAACCAGTAGATAAGTCCAGACCCATCCACATTTCTGGGATATTTGTAGTAGATTGTGTGAGAGAAACTGTCCCATTTCCATTAGGGAGGGTAAAGGTAGGCTTCTGTAATGAAATATTTCCTGGTGTATTAGAAAGCATGGAAATGGAGTCATTATCACCTACAATTAGCATATGCATTGCTACGACAAGAGGCATGTCTAGATGCCGATCAGACTGTGAACTAGGTTGCACTAAATCTGCTACTGGACCAGTGATATGGGACTAATTAGGGGTTTCCTTGGGAACATCTCCAACAGAACCCCCAATAATAGTAATCTCACCACCATCCAAAGGTTCCCCCATCACAAATTTCTCAATATCATTTTCCATAGAGGATCCAAGAATGACAACCGTCCCCTTCCCCCTTCGACATGAGACATCTTGATGTCCCTTGACCTTGCAAAATCTACATTTCTTATCCCTATTGCAATCAGAAAGAAGATTCCGAAAGTATCTGCACCAAAACATAACTTAGGCCTCTTATCATAATGAATATAGAGTCACATAATTTTATCTCTCATTGTCAACAAAACTTCTTTGGCCAGGGTGGTAGACATATCAACCTCCACCAACACTCTGGCATAATGCCCTAATCACTGATTTTTAGTTTGTTTATCCAATCTAATTGGGTTCCCCACTAAGTAATAAATTTACCAAAAGATAATTGGATCCCTGTACAACCAATTATACTTATAAATATTTACCCAAATCTGTGAATTTGTAGTACATAAATTAGTGGGATCAAAGTTTCTATCCCACTCTTGTATACATTAGAGACCAGGTTTCAATGAAACTGACCTCATGCTCCACACAAGCTACTTTAATTCATCAAAAATAAATTCTACATGATAGTACCCTCTTCCCATCAATTCCATCCTCCATTACTCAACACCCCATATCTCCATGATGCATTTGGTTAAATTAGAGAATTTCTAGAATCTCTCACCTTTTGGGGTCAAAACCCGTGCGATAATTGAAAATTTTCATAATCTTATCCTTTCCTCAACCGCATCATGGTTCATTGAGACATGAGCCACTTTCCCCCTCCTGATCACTGACTTAGGAGAAGGTGAGTCAAAATTAGTGAAAGAAGGGCCAATCATAGCCTTAACCACATCTACAAAATTCTTTTTCTGTCCAATGACATCCAGATGGATTGATGCACCTACCTTCTTATTCACAAAGGAAAATAGATCCTTATGACTCATATACCCATCAGCATAATGTGAAATCCCCTTTAAAACATTCCAATTCCTATATAATAAATATTAAACATTTTTTTAAATTTTAGAAATTTTATGTTCTTCTCAATGAGGTTTCTGAACTTATATTTCCATACTTCTTGATCATCTGAATTTTTACTTCTAATAACCTACACCCCATATGAATTTTCGTCCATATAAAGGGTACCTTCCTTTAATCCTCATGAAACTATCATTGATCCTTAGGTAAAATTACATACCTCATTATAAAATATATTTCCATTTCCAACATCATCATATTTTTCAATTTAAACTAGATTATTCCTGGTCTTTATTGTGTTTAACTACTTTCATTCTAGTCTGTATTGGATGTAAATGACGGTGTGAAGTAGGAAGCAGGAAGGCGAGTAGCAGCTAAAAGTAAGAAGAAGAAAAAGGTTGGTAACTACTACTTCCATGGGGAATCACATACACCCAAGGTTTATTGAACTGTGGGTATATTATATTTCGGTAAAAATATATTCCCATGGTTTTTACAATCATGGGAATAGATATATTTTGGTAAAAATATGTACCCATAGTTTAAGAAAACCATGGTTATTATGCTATTTTTGGAATCAACTATACCCATGATTCATTAAATTGAGGGTATATTATATTTTGGTAAAAAAAATTTCCATGGTTTTCACAACCATGGGAATAGATGTATACCCACGGTTTAAGTAAACCCTGGGTATTATGAAATTTCCAACGACTATACCCATGGTTTTTTAAAAACTGTGGGTATAGGGAAATATCAATGCCTTGGGAGCCCATGGTTCAAGAAACCATGTGTATAGCCAATACACACAGATTTGAAATAGTGGGTATAGGGAAATTTTCCTATAGTGATAGGTGAAGAAATTTAGATTTTAAGGGAGAGGGAATCAAAGAAAACTTGAAGGGAATGAAAAACAAGAAATACTATGCTCTGGAAGCTCTCTAGATTTTTGGTTCAAGATGTTTCTCTCAAATCCACTTTCCTGGTGCTGTATTTATAGCTGAAAAATTACAGAACATGCAATGGGATTCATGTTGTGTAATAATGAATCCATGTATATCTCATTGGTTTTTGTATCTATGCATATCTCATGCGTATCTCATCCAATATTTGAAAGTTTGACTGCTTTCATGACATGAATCCTAGTATGATGATGTGTTCTAGCCTTCCAACTAAATCTTCAGGAGGTTTTCTTATTCCAATGGTTCAAGATGTGTATTGGACACTCATGATGTGTACTGGATTCTTCTCTTGAAATCTTCATGACTTGGTTCATGACTAGGTTCACTACTTGATGGATGATGTGAAACCAAATTACATGATGTGAACTATTGTTTTAGGATGTGTAATGGGAAATTTATAATCTTTTTCTACATTTCCACCTTTGAAACCTTGGAATCTTTATTCTTACAAAATTCAGCACATACCAAGTGAATTATCAAATAAAGCAATCAAAATCTTTAACTAAATGACATCAAAAAGTATATATGATTTTATCTTTCACTACACGACCTCAAAATTTAGTTCATGTGATGAATTATTTATATATTTCCTTAATAGAGATGCATGGAACACATTATTTACTGCATGAAGTTTTAGTGGAAGGACCGATCTATAGGGTAGAACTCTAACTTGATCAAGAATATGAAAGGGGAAAATATACCCATGGATTAACATTTTATTCTTTTAAAACCTAAAAACTCTCTTCTGTAGAGATATTTGACGAAATAATTTATCCCTAACATCAAAATCTATGTACCATAATTTTTTTATTTTAATTTTTTTAATCAAATCTATACTTCTCTGATGTGTTTCTGAATGACTTGGAATTTCCCTATCATTTATTCCACTAATTATTTTCCCAACAACTTTAATTATCTATATTTACTCTAGTATGGTTTACTTATATTTTTTTTCTCATAAAGGTTTTCATATAAGGCTATATAAATGATTAAATTAATGTTAATATTATTAGAGATATGTATCAGTGGTATATGTTGATCGCCACCTCCTTTGAAGTGTATATTGTAAGATCTAAGAATGTATTCTTTAGTTTTATGGTTCTTTTAGTCTGATAATTATTCTGAGGGAGATATTATATACCAATGTTCAAATTTATATTAAATAAAATTTGAATAAATATCTAGAAATTTGAGGTAAACTATAACATCTGGACCTGAACCACTGGGTCCGAGCCAGATGCTATGTGACATCATGTGCGCCTCTCCATATGCAAGATGCTGTTGACTAACAGTAAGGGTATAAATATAATAGTGGGGAGACTATACCCTCCATATCATGTCATAGAGTAGTAAAATAGTGAAAAATAACGAAACAATGAATATATAATTAGAGTAAAATTTAGAAACCGAATAATGGAATACATATAAGAGTATCTCTAGAGTGGTAAACCCATCCAGAGTGTCAGTAGCAGGTAAATACAATACAAGTAAATAAATAAACATCTATAATGTAATTCATTGTATGTCCTAGTCTACTTCATGTCCATTCTCCACTGCGCAACCATCCACCATAGGCCCTTTTCCATTCGCCAGATCTCTAATTTTGAAATATACAAGTGCACTGAAATTCCAGATTAGGGTGTGAGTACAAGACTCAATAAGACACCACCAATGTTTCCTTACTATAAGTGAACAATATATATATGATAGTGTATATCATGATATATGTAAATTATTAGTAAACATACATGTGTTTAGTCATCGTGTACTGAACAAGCTTCCAAAAACGCCAACCCCACCTACTTCAGCTCATTTCTAGTAAGAATTTTAATAAACTACATACCTCCATCAAGGTCACATAGCTCACCCCACCCTTCTGGTGGTTGTTACAAAAATGAAACACATTCTGCTGAGTCTATATTTTATCTATATATCCTTTTAATCACCCTAAAACCAAGTCCGTATGAAGCCATGATGGATATCAACTAGAAAGATATTATGCTTTCCCCTCTACATGGGTAGCCATGTCCACCTTTAAGGACATTAGAACTGCATCAAGATGGGTAACTTGCCACTGGACTGCGTAAATCCCACCCTCAAGGATCCACCTGTATATCTCAGTATCCACCAGCTAGCCAATATGATTTCACATCTACAAGGGAATCCATATCCAACTTTAAGAATGCTAGGATCACTTTAGGCTCGGTAACCTCATACACCCAACCTCAAGGATCCACCTCATTATCTTAGAACCTTCCAGCTAGTCACTATGATTTCCCCTCTATAGGGGTATCCAAATCCACCTTTAAAGATGTTAGGACTGCGTCCGGTTGGGTAACCTTGTATACACACCCTCAAGGATCCACCTGATTATCTGAGTACCTGCAACACAATTCCACAAGCAATGAAACACACAAACAAAACACGCGATAGAAAGGAAAGATAAGTCACACCAAGATCAAAGTTAGGATAATCACACATAAACAAGTACACCCAAATCTACTCATAAACACACATGAATATCAAAAAAAGAAAGAGTTAGTCCAGCATAACATCACATCATGATAACATCATTGATATACAACACCCATAAAGGCAAGGAACCTACTTCCTAAAAGTTTTCAATGTCAACAAAACTTCTGTCGAAGGTGTCATCACCCAATCCATATTTTCACACCAACTAGAATATATGATATTATACCAAATATTCTTAAAACTAAAACCATCTATTTTATTTCAAAAATTAATAAAATATTTCATGCGATAAAACAGTCTCTCTTCTGGATATTTTTCAAATTATCATTATAGACATGTGCTTGTAATATTATCTTTAAGAATAATTATAAAACCACATTCGATAATTTATAACTCTAAATTAATTTGATAACACATAAGGTACTTCGTATAATTATTCTTTACAAAAACCATATAATTGTCCTTGAAAATTTCATAATTATCCTCTGATAATTTGATATCTATGTCAATTGATAATTTTTATTATGATTAACCTTGGATAATTTTTATAATTATATTCCAATAATTTTTCCTTAAAAATTATCCTTCATAATTCAATAATTATATTTAATAATTTTCTTTATAAATTGTTCTTTGATAATTTAGTGAAATTATATTTTTATAATCATATTTGGATAATCCAATGAAATTATTATTTTATGATTCTTATAATCAACTTTGATAATTTCGTGTAATTATCTTTTGATAATAAATTATCCTTTTATAATTTCCATAAATTTCCCATTAATATTTATATTACAATAATTTCTTAAAAAGTATCATTTGATAATATCTATATTATTATATTTTAATAATATCACTCAATTATCCTTCATTAATTCGCTATAATTATCATTTAAAAATTCTTGAAAATTAAATTTTATTAAAATTTCCTAATTATGGTTAGATAATTTCCCACAATTATCATTGTTAATATTATAAAATTATCATTTGAAATTTTTTCTCAATTTTCTTTATTAAAATTATGCAATTACCATTTGATAATCTTAGTAATTTATCTTTTGACAATTTTTTTTAAAATTTTTCATTTAAAAAATGTGAAACATTTAATTGAATATACCTTGATGCCTTAAAAAAAATTAAGATTTAGGATCTTCTTGTGAAAAAGAATTCAACAGTACAGACAACATGTCAATTCGGTAAATAAGAAATAAGTAATTTAGGATAGTAGTTTGAAGAATAATAAAAAAATAAAAAAATAAAAGATAGGGGAGAGAGTTTATACATGGGAGAGCCGTGAAAGTGGGGAGGAATCCCCCTATGCACTGTCCACAAATTCCCCAAAGGTCCCTTTTAAAATATTATATTTTCTCATTTTATTTAAAATATTTATTATATAATTCTCCCTCCAATCTTACCCATGGTCCTCATATACACCTTTTACAAGTTTTTTTGTTTAAATTATCTCTTAATTCATGAGTTTTTAATAAAAATCTCTCATTAAATCCATTAAATAAATTAAATTTTTCCAAAATATATATATATAAATACAAATTTTAATTTTCTACACACATAAATTATTCCAAATTTAATAATAATAATAATAACAATTATGATTTTTATTATTAATTATCATTAATAATTTCCACCTTTATCATTTGAAAATAATTAACTACATTAAATACCAAGTAATTAATAAATTTATATTAATCACACCATTGAATTTATGTGAGATAAGTAATAATATCACTATTATTATCTAACCTCCCAATAAATCATTCATGGTGAAACATCACAAAATAATTAAGTAAAAAAATATTATTTAATTACTTATGTAATTTTTTCATTTATTTATTCAACACAAATAATAATAATAAAATTATAATTATTATTTCCATTAAGTGAGATATGACCAAACTTCTAATGTGTGAAAAATTTATACCCCACCTAGGGTAAACGCCACTTTCTAGACCAAATAGTGGCCTCATATTTCTCATAAAAAACATCATTTGACATATATTAATCATTTATTATTTAAATAATGGATTAAATAAATAATTAAATATTAAAAGGGTTTTATTTCATGCGATGTTTCCAAACACTCAACGCCCATAAAAGTTATACCCTGCCTAGGGTAAATTCCACATTCTAGATCCAACATTGGTCTCATATTTCTCATACAGTGAACCGTTTGATATATATTATATTATCTTGAAAAAAATATTATAAAAAAAATTATTAAATAATATATTCTCACAAGTGATCCGTCCAAACACCTGGCACCTATTAATGTTATACACCTCCTAGGGTAAACATCACATTTTGAACCTAAAAGTGGTCCTACGTTTCTTATAAGACACACCATTTTGGAGTTATTGAACTATTTTTAATAATTCATATGCATGTAAAATAATATATTTAATATTTTTATTCCATATTTACTGAGGCTTTATGAGCCTTGTAACTCGGCACTAACCCAGTTTCTAACTCAAAAAATATTTGATTGGGTATTCCAATGTGTTAACTAGACTTTTACCATTATGCAAAGCCTTTAATACCTTTATTAAGTGAAATTTATTAAAAATTTATTATATATTTTATATAAAACACTTATAATTTATCAACAATAGGTTTTTTTATTATCTTTTAAAAAATTCATGATATTACATAAACATCAAATATCAGTAAGATACAACCAATATCAGTGTCCATATAGCCTCACAATTTCTCTAAACATAAATCATGGAAATTTTATTGAGTGATAAATTTTATTCAATGGTAATAAAGTGTTCATAAATTTTAAGAAACTACTTGAAAACCCATATGTTTTTTTTCTGTAGATATGTTTTAAAGAAACATGAAAAAAATCAATGGTGATGTTCTCCCATTTCTTTATTGTTATATGTAATGGTTACATAATCCCTTTTTACCTATATTGTTTAGACTTAACTTACTAGAATATTAATAAATTTTATATTTATTAATCAATCACCTTCTTTATATCATCACATGATAATTTATCTTAGTGATCTCTATATACCATTGTGTTTCCTGAGTGGATAGAGAAACATGATTTATGCACATCATCTAAATAACTCCTTAATTATCTCTAACACTAATAATACACATAACCTGGTATTAAATATTATAACTTAGTACTTATCAAAGTTAAAATTCAATATTCTTCCTTTATTTATCTCATTAACTTACTTTTGTATCTCTACATTGCCTTTTTTTATTAACTTGATGATCTCTAAGATAAATGGTTTAGAAATCATTTGATAAAGGCAGGATATTGTACCTTTTTAATGGTTCCCATATCCTCCATTTTCATTTGTATGAGTATTATATTCCATTAAATACTCATAATGGATAAATTATAGGATATTTTTTACTTATAAAATCTTTCACTTTGTTTACTTTTCTTGGATGGTAATGGATTGAGTTTTCATATCCTTTGATTAACTATAACAATCTTTATTGGATCATGTTGAGATATTTATATGTATATATATGAGTTATTAATTTATTATTATTATATATTTCCTAATTCCCACCAAATATGTTACATCTAATGAATTTTAATGTTGTTATTACTGGTATCAATTCAAAATCATACATTTTTTATTTTTTCTCAAGGAATTTTCACATTCCTGAGATATACAATATCAATTTATAATTTTTAATTAAGAAACAATATAATAACTTCATTAAATCATCAATGTATATAAAAAATCCATCCCCACTTGAGGGTAGTGTAAGTACTTGTAAAATTAATTGACGATTATTTAAATCCTTAAATGACTTTTCACATTCTTAAGTCTAAATTTGTTTTTCTATTTCTTGATTTACCATAGTTAGTTAGTTTTAAAAACATGATAAATTCCCAAAAAAAACATTTATTGTACCAAGATAATCTATGGAAAAATTGATATCCATCATCAAATGTTGGAATAGATCAATCTTTAATCACGTACGTCTTTAAATGATCCCTAAATAACCTTTTTTTTTGTGATTAATTACCCAAAAAATGAAACATTTTCCATCTAAAAGTTTCATTTGATGTACTTTTTAGAGAACTTATCCTTTTACAAAGTCTTTAATATAATAATGAAATTTCATTCACATTTTTCATTAATTTTAGATTATATGCAAATACCATCTATAATTACCATCAATTTTCTTGAGGTAATAACTAAGGACACTATTAATCAATCCCATGATGATTATTAGATAATTTATGATTTTGAATGGAATAACTATAAATTTATAGTGTTTATATCTTGTATAAAAGGTATTCTATTAAATATCCACCATTTCACCTTAAATTAGTGATATCCTAATTGAATACACACCTTTAATAAGTACTAATCCCAAAGTAGTCGATTGAACAAGTCATAAATCTATATCATATGATACTTTTTCTTTATTTTTATATTGTTTTACTCACTATAATAAATATAGAGATGTATTGACCCATCCTTTAATAAGGAGGATTAGGTAACTCCATAGCGAATCATTAGGTAATATGAAACCCTTATCTAAATATTATTTTAAATGCTTCTTTAATTATTTTAATTCAATAGAGGGTATTTCATAGGGGATATTTAATATATGAAAAGATACATGTATAATTTTTATAAAAACACAAACTATCAATCAAGAGGAAGGCTAAGACACTATTTTAAGAATACATTAGTATATTCCCTTATAATGGGAATGTCTTATAGGATAATCCTTTCTATTATTTCAACTATTTGTGCTAAGTATATTTTCTTATAATGTAATAATATATATATTTCATTCACCTGATTGTTGATATTGGAACTATATATTGATATCCAATAAATTTCTAGTATAATATAAAATTCCACCAAAGGGTGAGTAATTAGATTATCTATAAGATTATTCCACAATTAGGGAAGAGTTATATACTTGATATGAAATAATTTCACCACATGGTGTTTTCACTAACAAATCAAACTTTATTTATTAAGGTGGTGTTTAATATTTTAGATAACTTATATGATATGAAAGAAAAAATAGAAAAAAAATAAAATTTAACATTTAAAATTTTTAATTAATAACCTACCCCCATTTCATTTCCATGTTCCACCTGAGTAGTAATTAAATCATAAGACTAACCTTCGTCCCTTGGCTTTAAAGGTTATTGAAATTTAAAATCCACAATGACCCATTTCGTGGTTCATTTACACAAATAGTTTCTATGTTCCTTTTATTTTAAATACTAGATCATGGCTGGAGTATTAATAAGAACCTTCCTTTATTCTATTATATTGATTGGATTCTTTATATCCATTTTGAAGTAATGAGTTTTTTACACTCCATTTTTGTACTTAAAATGTTTCTTTATTCCTTTGAGGTAGTTTATTAGGTACTTCTTACCATACATTTTAAATATGGGTTATTCAATATTGTTTCCAACAAAATGATTTTCAAAATAACTTTGATAATTAAACTCTATTCTTATCTTCCTATTTCCAGTCCCATGAAACCATTGAGAATCCCCAATTTTCTACTTAACCTTAAGGTCACATAAAATTGTTACCTCATAAATATCAAATTTATTAATTTATAATAATTTTAAATGACATGGTTTTATGATATTGGATAAATGGACATCCATTATTTCTAGGATTATGAAAAGAAAATAGGCATACCTTTCAATCCTTTTTAAGTTTTCTTCATAATACCCAATTGATTCATCCTCTATTTTCTTAAGTCTATAAAATTACCTATATATTATAATACATAGAGTGTAAGGGAAATATAAATTGAAAAACACTTTATTATCTTTATACCATTTTACTGAATTTATTCCATCCTTGGGATTTAAATTCTTCATTATATTCCACCTCTAATAACATTCTCTTTCTGAGTGATAAACAATCAAGATTAATTTCTATTTCTTAGAACAATATAGCACAAAAAATACATTTCCACAGAATTTTTATATCACTCCATGATTAATGGATTGTAAGATCCACCTTAATAAGTTTTTATATCACTCCATGATTAATGGATTGTAAGATCCACCTTTATTGGTAAATATTTCTATTTATAATTTCATTGATTATTTACATAGTTTCTATTATTTTAATCCATTTAATAAAATAATGAAAAGTTAGATATGATAATAATATAATTAAAAAACACATAATCATAAAATTATTCACTTATAAGGGATAAATTATAAATCACTAACAAACCCTAACTGATGAATTCCTATGTTTTAACCTACGATATTTATGGTGAATTTCATAGAATTTTCACTAATCTGTACCCTAATAAATAAATAATTTTTTCTCTTATACCAACAATAATGGACCACATCCCATAAAAACATTTTTATAACATTTATACCTTAAAAAAAATATAATAAAATACACTTTGAATCTAATGGTAAGATTTCATTAGGATATTTTCTATATAATAAAACATTTAAAAAAATCAAATATGTTTTTATTTCCATCAGTATAATAACCTCCTAAATTTTATTTTACTTTTATTATTTCATTAGATACCCTAAGATATATATAAAATAATGTGTCATATTAAAGCTTGGTAATGGTATAATCAAAAAAAGGAGGAGATACCCTAGGGGTTAATAAGCATATTATGAGTTCATTAAAGATAAGGGTCATTAATTATCACATACATTCATGAAATAAAAGATAAGATGCTGTAAGAACTTGGTAACCATGATAAAATTAATAAATTTGGAATAATAATAAAATATATCATCATAAATATAAGTCAAGTCTCACAACAAAGACATCATAGAATAATCTTCTTGGATCACTTCCCATGAACCATACATAGTATCTCATGAGATGTAATAATTACCCAATAAATTTGGGGGATTTTTATTTCTTGTAACACCCATAAAACTATAAATTTCACTAATATGTGTTCCACAAAGATAAGAAGTCATACATCAAACATAAACATAAACATAATAATGTTACAAAACATAGTCAAATTAAAAATAATTTAGAAACAAAATAATGAATACAATACATCATATTAAATTTTAAAATGATAACATAATAATAAAATAAAAGTTTATATGACCTGAAGAGAGAAATAAAGGTGAAGGATATAAGAAAATAAAAATGATGGAAAAGTTTTTGAATGAATGTATTTACCAAAATCATTGTAAGTAAAAATAAATTTATATAAGGAAAAAATGGTCATGTAAATTCCCCAAAATCTAGAGGATAAAAAATTATTTCTATGAAAAAATAATTAGGTATAAAAATAATAAATGAAATTAGTATTGAGAGAAGTGATATATGAATGAATGCGATTTTGAAATGTTTTCCTTACATATTATGTATTATTTGGCATTAAAAAATTATTGGAAGGTAAATGAAATACATGAATATAACTCCAAAAAGAAGGAAAAAAAGGTATAAATAAAGAAAATAAAGTATATGAGAAACATTAAAATAGAGATATATATAGATAGATAGAGAAGGATCATATTCTTAAAGAAGAAAGGAAAGTTCTAGAGACCCATTACAAATAACGTAATTTATAAACATTGAATAATTACATGTTAGGATAAAATTAATCAAAATAAAATAAATAGAAAAAAACTATTTTAAATTTTAATAACATTTTATATAATACATAGACGGAAAAACATACAATAAATAATGATACATGAAATGAATAAAGATTTCGAAGAGAATTTCTTACCCTGAGTCTAACATACCTATGATTCTTCTATACCCTCCTAAATAACCAAAGAAAATTTATTATTACATATTAGAAACCTAATTAATGTTTATTTTAAATATTAATATCAATTTATTATTATATTTATTAAATTATTATATTATTTTTTATGTCAATCATTAGGCGTTGTTCAGTCCATAGTTTAAAAAGCTACTTTGGTATAAGGGTAATGGTCAACTGTAATTATCCAATAGTTCCATAAGCTCTAAATAGGTTGATATATTATTTTTATGTAATTATTGTAGTATATAATTTATATAATTTAATATATTCTCAAAAATAGTTACAAAATAATATATGTTTCTCTATAAGATTGTTTTAAGCAATTAAATCGATCATTATAGTTTTTTAATATCATTATTTTCTTACCAGTTTTATTATTACATAGTATTAACCATGATATTAATTTTTTATTAATTTTATAATTATATATTAATGAAATTTATAAAACCAAATATAATTTTTTTTAATGAAAAAAAAATCATACACATAGGTGGTATAAACCTTCCATTGTGTGAATGATATTTTTATGAATATTTAAGAGAAAAGAAAAATATTCAGTATCTTATTTTTATAATTAAATTAGTGTATAATTATAATAATTATTTTATGTAATTTTAATAATAATGTAGTTATATAAGGGGTAAGAGTATAATGAAAAAGAAAGGGTTGGGATTTTGAATTCTTACCTTACTCATTGAGATGCCTTAGTTGGAATGAGACTCAAAGAAAGGACCTGAAAAATATGAATGAACACTAAGAGAGGGGGATTGAATAATTGGTCACTAAAAATAAAATTTTCTCAAGAATTATTCCCACATTAATTAAATCTATGATAGATTAATAAATAATCAATGATGACATGAGATAGAAAGCGATATAGAATACACACAACACACATGATTTTTTATACGGTTTTCAAAATATTTTTATTGAGTTTATAAAACTTGTTGTATAAAAATTATGGTCTTTATATAGATGTTATTATATTATTATAAATATTAACATGGAAAGAAGAATATGGTTTTGAAATATATGTATAGGAAATATTTAAATGAGTATCAACAAGTTGATTGATCTTCTATAATCCTACTCAATTTTCTTTATTGTTTGATCAAGAGTGAATATTTATTATTCTATTCAATACCATCCAATATTATATCTATATGATATTATAAAATTTTTACCTATTTATCTCATGTTTTTCACAAATTTTCAATTTAATCTTATTGTTTTAATGGGATTACAGAATTATTGGCATAACGCCAGGCATTATGTTGTAATATATGTTCCAAACTCATATTTGATAATTAATGACCAATATATTTTTAAAATACATAAAATTATCATCTATATATAAAAAATATGCTCCATTTTTTAATTTATTATTGTGTAAATATATTTCTTATGATTTGGAACTTCATGTCTCAGTTTTATAGAAATATCTAGTAAAAATGTGATGACATGAATATTAAGTATCACAATATGATTCTATTAACTTCAATTAAAATAGAAATATAAACTTTATAAGGAATAATATTTATGATTTTATATACAAAATTTTATTCTAGTCCTCTAAATTATGGTGTAAAAATTATCATGTAATGGACAATCCTATATACCCTTATAGATCAATTTGCTTAAACAAATCATGAAGATGCGTTGTAGTGTGATACTTGTGTAAGATAAAAACCACAATTCCTCAATATGTCATCAATACCCAATATATTTTCATTATAGTATGATTCTTATGTAATATTAAAACTCCTTCTAACTTAATTTATTTTGGTTTAATGAACACCATACCATAGAATGGTTTTTCCATACTCTATAAATCTTTATCCTATTGCAACCAACTCAACTCCAATCAGCCTTCAACCTATCCATGAGCATTTTTGAAAATAAATTTAACTTGAAAAACATTTTAAATTCCTGAATAAATTATATTATGACACAATTCTTAGCACCCTATCGATGTGTAAAAGTTATCTAAACACCACACTATTGTATAAAATTATTTTTGTGAGATTTATCTAACTCTAAATGTAAGGATAAATACTATATGGTCTTATCTGAATTTAAGTATTATCAGATCCTCATTTTCAAATTCACTTCATGATAGTTATTAAATATTTAATTATAGTTAAATAATCCTTTTTTATTTGTTCAAAACATGCTTAAAACATTATGAGAATATCCATTTCAAGATTTATCTACCAATAACTAATGTTTCCTAATGAAAGAAATGATATATTTTATTACCTACCTTTTTCAAATCTATATGTAACCAAATCCTACCCCCATTTGAAATAAGTGATCCCAATTTATTCCCTCCTCTTTTTCAAAATAAAAAATAATTAAATAGGGAAAATAAATAAAGAACTCACTGGGATTCTAAGAGACAAGTCACTCCTAACGATACTTTAAAGTGTTATAATAAATCATTAATTAGGGGATTTCTAATGTTATATACTACTAGATATTTCATTGAAAAATATCACTAATAAATCTATCCATGTCACTCCTTTTAATTAATGAATAAGTATTCGATATGAACATGATTTGAACATATATTTTGAAATATATTCATTGATAAATTGATCTCACTTTGATTTTTACAACCAATCATCAAAGGGTATAGAACATTTATCCTCATATATCTATGTTATGAATTTATTCACATCAGTTGAGTTGTTCCTTACGATTCCACAATATACTTTGCTTATATTTTTCTTAGTGTGACTAAAATTTTCTTCTCGGAGTTCCAAGAAACACACTATCTTATAATAAAGAATACAACTCTATAAGTTTATTTAGTATCTAAAACATCACCTAATCAATCAAAATTATAAAATTTTAATCCCACTTTGTGTGTTTTATATTTATTATCAATGACATTGCTGTATAAGTAGAGTTTTATGTCAATATGTTGATGAATATTAACTTAGAAGTTGGAAGTGTAACCCATGTTTTTTTGTGAGAATAAGTGTTCCTAAGTATATTGTTACTTTATATTAATAGTTAAAGATACAAATCAGAAGTTTATTTTTTAAATTGATTTTCCTTATTAATTTGAAAATGTAATATTTATTTCCTTTGGAGTTTTTGTAGTAATTCATTTATATAAAATAAAAAACACAGTTGAAGTATTTGAGTTCCATGATCATTTATAATGATAAATTTTTTATCTTTATGATTATTGTGATTAAATATTTCCATCCACATGGTTTAAGGTTTAGAGTAAAACATTTAGTGATAAATTACATGGATTATGATTGAATTTAAAAATATAAGAAGAATAGAAAATGGAAGCCAGGAAGTTGGTTTGAGTTTTTGAATTACAGAATTTTAGTATATTTAAAGATGTAATTTAAAAGGAAGGAAGGGATAAAAATATATCCAACCCTTATGTTGACAATGAACAAGTAGAAATACTATTAGAGACATCCAACTAAGCTTAAGGATAGGATAAAAAAATATATCATGTCTGATAGCTTTCACAGTTCTACACTCTCCTAAGGATAGAACACCCAACATGATTCAACACTGAGTGATGGTCTGAATGACCATGTAGGGTAGCATGGTCGAAACACTAGGAGGATTGGACCTAAAGTGTTTTAATGACTAGATTAGAAGTGCTATGGGTAATAAGAAAACATCCTCCCTTTAGAAACAACAATGCGGGATTATCTAAACATGACTATTATTCTTCATTTTAAAATACACATAGAACTTGGATGATATGAAACCATATTGGTTGTCTTTTACCACATATGAGTGTTTTCATATAGGAAGCTTCAAATTGTGCTTGAAATTTTTATATGAACTAATATGGTGATCTAAGGATAGAAGTATGATAATGAGTTTACTAGAAACTCATGAAAGACCATATTAAGAATCTTTCATGAGTTTATCAGAAGGAGATCATGAGTGTATAGGGGTTTTTAGAGTTCACCAGAAAAAAATAAAATACAGTGGTCTTTATTTATTTAAAGAAGAATATTGAGGTTATTATAACTTCATGTATAGGTTGAAAATATCATAAGAATAATATTAAGGTACAAATTTCATAAGAATAAAATTCCAAAGATCTATGAAATTATATTGTAGAAAAATGAGAAAGTAAACTTCATATAAGTAAATTAATACTTTATAAGTGTAATTCAGATGTCTAAAAAATTAACTTTGAAAGATTAACATTAGAAGAGTTATCCTTTTAGTTTAGAAGATTATATATTCTATATCAAAAAAGTATATTTATACTTTATATGAGTAAATATGGAGTTTGTGTTAGTGAAATGGACTCTATAAGAGCAGTGACCAACATATATAGATTGAACTAAAGATAGATCGCAACATAAGAGTGGATATATATGATTATTCAATGTATGATCAATTCATGTAAAAGTGATTCATGTATAAGTGGTCTAAAATATAGATATTCTATACACTAATCTTAAAAATCATATATAACATGATTTGGTTAATCGTGGTACAAGTAGATGATGGTTTGAAGGAGGAAGACCATAATAATTTTTCATGTATCATGCAATTAAGGTTTTTATGAAGTGGTTTCTACATGCATGCATACAATTATAGATAGTTATAAAGAGAATCATTGGGAGTTTTGAAATGAAGAGGGCACAAAATTTTGGAATTACCAAGAATCATGGTAATTCAAAATGTCCTATTTACATGGTCCATTGAATATATAAAATATGAAAAATGAAGAATAAACCAATTATATTATCCATTATATATATATATATATATTTTTGGTCAGATATATAAATATATTAAAGATATCTAGTACTACATATATATATGAAAATCCTTTTTAATAAAATGAGTGAAGTCACCCGACACTGATAATTCTAAAAATAATTTATGTGTGTTGAATAATTTTAGAACTAGTGTAGTTTGTGTTTAATTTAAAAGAAAAAGAAAAAATCAATATTATGAAGTAAAATATTATTTAATGGGAACTGAAGTTTGAATAGAAGGAGTATTCAATTATACTTCACGTTTGAAGAACTCTATACTTAAAAAGTTAGAATGAGTAGGAAGTGTGGTATAATTTTCTGTGTATACAAGAAGAGGAGTTACTTTCCTCATTATAAGTAAAGTTGGTTGAATAATTATTACTTACATGATGTTGAGAAAATAATAAAATAAAAACAAGAAGAAAAAGTAATTAAACACATGAATAACTTGAAAATTTATATATTAGTGAAATAATTTCTTATTGTTACTAGACACTCATTGTACAACTATCAGAAAAAAGTATAAAGACCAAGTGGGACACTGTAAAGTGTAGGATGCACTATACTCTCTTAAGAGTCATGCAACACAAGTACATATAAATTACATTTCCATTTGTACTCATATGTTAATACTAATGTGTCATGTGATCTCGGTGAAGTTTTGGTACAAACTAAGGATTAACCATCTCTTTTTGAGAGGTTGACATAGTAAACATCTACATCATATCTTCTGTGAGTGTGTTTAAATGTTTTTAATAAAAAAAGTGAAAATAGTGAACAAGATATCCATTCACCTTAATAGTTTCATAAATAAAAGTAAAGGGTTAAAAAGTTTTTAAATTCACCAACTCCAATTCACTACCTCTCAGTATTGAATATATCCCTTATTATTCATCCCAATTAGTTTCAAAGCATGGTTCTTATATGATTAGATTATGTATTTTTAAATTAATTATCTATTTAATATTTTGAGTCTCATTCAAATTTTTTAATGAAGGGTGTTTTTTATTAATATACAATATTTTAGATTAAAATTCTATCTCTACCATGACCATGATGAATAGTAAAAATAAAGAGAAGAATGGATTAAATAATTTATCCCTCTTATGTAAAAATGAAGAAGGTTCAATGTCTATATACAATTATTCGTATGAGGAATAATGTGATGAGAATGTATAAGAAATGGTGGTTCCTCCTATTACTAATTTGATATATAGACTTTCTACCTATAAATATCCAATGCATTCAAATGATCAGTTGAAAGAAAAATATTTTTTTTAAAAAATACCCCACAAGAAGATCCATAAACTAGTGGTAGTGATCACATGTAAATATATTTATCAGTTAGTGAATTTAAGTGTATGATGAATACTTTTCCCAAATAATTATCCTCTCTTATTTGTGAATCATGTAGGTTTAAATAAGTCATCATGAAGAAGATTATGAAAATATGTATAAATTCTTGTAAGATACATTTCTTACTTGTATAAAGCTATCTAAATTCGAAATAGACACAAATAAAGTTAATATATAACTTTATTATAGATTATTAAATTTTAAAAATGAATGTATAAAATAATTTCAAGAGAAGAATGAAATCAATAAGACTCTTGAAGATAGGATCCATACATTTGGGAAAAATAGGAAAATAACATTAATGTCAATAATTAAAAATTTAATGTTGAATACAAAAAGATCAATGAACTTTATACTTTTATGCAATATAAATTTATGATGTATAAAGATTATATTTAAAATATAAGGAATTTTTTTGAATAAATAGAGATTTTAATTGAAGATTAGTAGAGTGTAATCAATATGAAGTGTCTTTAATTTGATGTTAAATTGATTAACTTAGAAATAATACTTATCGAGTCATCATAATGTACATTAGAAGAACATGACTCTATATATTGTTATAAGGATTATTCTTGTGTTTAAAGAACTTCATTTTTTACACAAAGATCAAAACATCATCTAATGATCATTCCTAGCATCCTCTAAGGAAAAATAACCATCCATTTCAATTTCAAAAGATTGTAAAAATTCTGTTTTTTATAAATAGTATAGTTTTGAAAGTAAAATATATATAAACATAGATGAGTAGAAGTGATGATATGACTCCCACTATATAAAAGGAGGATATAAAAATGTATATAAAAGCTGGTTCTCCAAGAGAATCCTACTTACTGGAGGAGAATTCCCCAAAAAAACATGATTTCGAAACTATAAATTTTGGACTAATTGTAGTTTATAAATAAATTAAAGGTAATTACTGGATTTGTGATAGGTTTGAGCACGGTGAATTGTATTTTTGAAAAAATACATCAATTTCAAAAGATAAAAGTAATTTTAGTTCAATGAGGATAAATTTTAATATACTATAATATCCAAAAACTATGCAGAAAAAGGTGTCAATATAATTTTTTTGATATGATTAAAAATATATGTGGGTTTTTCAATGGTTCTAGTCACATAAGTGACACATGAATGTCTAATTCAATTGATCATGTTTCTAAGAAAATGAAAATATTAGATCACTTCAGTTGAAGAAAATAATACAATATACCTTGGGAAATAAGCCAAAATATGTTCCAAACTAGAATACTCCCAAGAAGTTTCAAAATAATTTTGGGGAGAAATCACTGGAAAATAAGAATAAAAAATAAGTCTAAAATTCAAATAAATAAGTCCAAGATGAGTGTTACATTAAAAAAAGGGTTGGATTAGTGAAAAACACTTTCAAGAATCCATGTATAAATTATAAAAATGAAACCTATGTATCTAAAGAGTGTATGGTAATTTGAAAAACTGATTTTTAAAAGTAATGAAATATGGAAGAATAACTAATGAAAGTTTGTTCTAATGTGAAAATAACACACATGAAGAACCTGAATTTCATGCATTGTTATCAAAAAATTATAACCCAAGAGTTTTAGAAGAACTGCATAGGGGTATAACCAAGCTAGAAACACTAATAAATATTGTTTAATTATGTTTCTAGAAATAGAATAATTTCTAAAGGAGAATAAATCTATACTGCATGATACTTTTGTCTTGATAAAAAAATATAAAATAAGTATCCCACCCAGAGAAGTTGATGGAGGCTATATTTCCATACTTATCAAAGAGAAATAAAATTTAAAAAATAGATATGAAATCATGAAAAATAAAGAAATATGGTTGAGAAAATTCTCATAACCTTTCCTTTCACATAGAGGAATAAAACGTTTCACCTTATTCCATATTAATGGTGTTGTATTTGTGTGCAAGTAATTGAAGATGAAGCTAGTTCTTAGTGAAGAAAATAGATAAGTAGTATAAGATTTTAAAACATGATAGAAAAATAAATAATCCACCATCCAAGAATGATCCATCAATTGGTACTCTTTAAAGAATATGTTATAGAAGACCACCCTCGATGAAGATGTTAAAGATATCAAATTTAGACAACACAAAGTAATAAGTAATTTTTTTGTGAATTATCTACTTGGGACATCTTTAAATCTATTTATTGAATAGATACACCTTTATGAAGACTATATATAGTGTCTACTTGAGAGGATGACTAGTGATAAATACTTTGAAAAGCTTTCAGAAATTACCAGCATCATGTAAATTTAAAAATTATAGAAGTTTCATGAATCAGTGTTTTAAAAAAAGGTATGTTTCTCATACAATGCCATTATTAGTTACAAGAATCATATACTTAAATTAATGGGGAGAAAATAATTTCAATCAATGATGTAAAACTAAAAGTTTAAAGAATATTTATGGTTATTTTCTAAAGTTTAAATCCTATTACTTGGGTTTGATTGTTTTTGACATGTGTGTTGAAGTGAATGTAAGAATTTAGGTTTAAATATTCCATGAGAAACTTTATAAAAATTGGTATTAATCAATTATCATAGTTTCAAAATTGTTAGAAAACTCAAAAGGAGGGTGATGATTATTTTATTTCAGTTGGTATCATATTATATTTATAATGGATAACTTTGATATATAAATCAAGCCTTCTTGTTTTCAAAACTAGGTATGGATCATGTATACTTAGATTGGAATGGTTGATGAAACATTTCTTAATTATGAATTGATAAAATCCTCTTTTATAAAATCTATATTTATTTTAAATAAGGGGAGTGAAGAAAATGAAAAATACAAGGTTGATGAGAATTGGGTAGATAATGAAATATGATTAAGTAAAAAATAAATAATACATATTGACATATCATTTCTTGGTGTTTAAAACAAAAAATAGGGTGTTTGTTTCACCCAATTTGTGTTTGATGTATTTTTTATCAATGTTATTGAAGTAAAAAATGGGGTTTTATGTCAATATTTTGATGAATATTATCTTGTAATTTCAAAGTAAAACCCAATATTTTCATGAGAATAAGTGTTCCCAAGAAAGGTTCCACTTTATATTAGGAGTTAAACTTATAATGAATGTTCTATTTTATAATTTCTTTTTATTATTCATATGAAAAAGTAAGAGTTAATTCCTTTTGAGTTTTAGTGGAAATTCATTTATAGAAAGGAAAATATGGTTGAAGTATTGGAGTTACATAGAGAATTTATAATGACCATTTTTTATCTCTATGATAAATGTGTTTTAGGGTTTACATCCTTGTGGTTTTACATTAATAGTAGAATATTTAATGATAAATTTATTCAATGAAGTTTTAATTTAAAATAAAAGAAGAATAGAACATATAATACTTGATATTGGTTTTATTTTTGGTGTTGTAGAATACTTGAATATTTGATAAAGGAATTAAAAAGGAAGGGAATGTCACAATTATAGCCATCTCTAAAGCTGGAACTGACCAAGTAGCTAGGCAATTAAAGATAATCGGTGAGGATTTCACGTATGAAGGTCAGTGCGGGTCAACATTGGCCTGAGGATGGCACACCTAGTGTGGGTTGGTACTGAGTGAAGGTCAAAAACAATGTGTGGGGTGGCACATAGGACCTACTAGGTGGAGCATCCCTAAGGGATTTGAATGGTTATCTCAGAAGTGCTATGGAAAATAAGTAAGAGGCCTCCCTTAAGAAACATTGATGTGGGTTCACTAAACAAGGCAACTAATCATCATTTTAAAATATATGTGGAAATAATATGATACAATGATAAATTGGTTATATTATATCATGTACTAGGGTTTATACATTATAATCTCTATGCCTCTCTTATAATATTTAATGAATTAATATGGGGATCGAATGATAGAATAAAGATCACGAGTTTACTAAAAAATCATTAATGACCATCACATGGAGATTGTATGAATTCATCAAAAAGATATTGTGATTATAGATGGTTTTAGTGAGTTTACTTGAATAAAAATAAAATTTCATGGTCATTATTTATCATAATAAGAAGACTAAGGTATTCAAAAATTCATATATGCGATTAGAATATTATAAAAATAATATTGAGGCATGTAGTTTGTAAGAATAGAATTAAAAAGATCTAAATTTTTTCTGTATAAAAATGATAATGTAAAATTCCTACAAGTATATAAATACTTCAAAATAGAAACTTAGATGTTAAAAAACATAAATTTGAAAGAGTAAATTTTTAAGATTTATCTATTGAGTTCTAAAGAGTTGTTTTTCTTCTCCATAAATATATATGCCTACTTCTAAATAGTAAATATGGAGTTAATAAGAGTGAAATGGACTTTGTATGAGTTTTGGATGATGTATAATGATTAAATTAAAGATTTATATTGACATAAGAGTGTCTATATACAATTGAACTACATACAAGTGATTTGCTAACAAATGATTCATGTATGAGTGGTCTCAGAATATGATTATGTTATGAAATATGATATTAAAAGACATATATATCACGATTTAGTTAATTGTGATCATATGAGATGATGGCCAGAAGGATGAATATCATGATAGTTATGAAAATCATCATGTAGTTAAGATTTTGATGAACAATATTCTGCATGTTTGTATACAATTACAAGTTGTTGTAAAGATGAGCAGAAGGATATTTGAAATGAAATGACCTCAAGAATTTTAAATTTACAAGAATTATTGTTATTTAAAATGTTATATTCATGTGATATAGTAAATATAGATAAGTAAAAGAAGGAAGAAGAAATTTATGATATTATCTATCATATATATATTGTAGGTTGAATAAATAAATCGATTAAGGAGATCCAATACTGTATATATTTGAAAATCCTTTATTAAGGATAAAAGATATTTAACACTACTAATTCTCAGAAGTAGTTCTTAATTTCAAAGCCTAAGAGAGCCATAAAATTTTGTGTTTCACTAAATAATTAAAATAAAAAAGGATCCAGTGTTTTGAAGAGAAATATTATTTTATGTGCACTAAAGATTGAATAATAAGAGGATCCACTTTTGCTATAGGTTTGAATAAATTTATAATAGAAAAGTTAAAATGTGTGGGAAGTATTTTATTATTTTCTATTCAAACAAAAACAAGATTTACTTGACTCTATGTAATTTTAAGAAGAACAAGAAGGGTTACTTGGATGCTATTATGAAACTAAGAGAAAAATAATAAGAATATGAAATATATAAGTACATGAAAAACTTGAAAAAGTCTATATTTGTGAAATAATTTCTTATTATCATCGAGCATATATTGTTCAACTATTGAAAGTTAGTATAAAGACCTAGTGAGATTCTATAAATTTTATGATTCACCATACACCATCTAGAGACATGTAACATGAGTATAAGAATACTACCTTATCATTTGTACTTGTAGGTTGATACTAGTGGATCATGTGACCTTAGTGAATTTTTGGTTCACACCAAGGATTATCCTTATCATTATGAGAGGTGAACCTTATAAAAATATACAGTGCCTCTTGTGTGTGTTTGTTAAGATGTGTTGAATGAAAATATGAAAGATAAAATTGAGAAAAATATATCCCTTTACCTTAACAAGTAAATATATAAAAGTAAAGGGATAAAATGTTTTTAAATTCACCAATATGGATTCAACCCACTCTTAGTATTGAAAATATCCCTAATAGATCTTCTCATAAAAGACTTAAATCTATAAAGATATGTCTTTTTCATACCTCAATCCATAATTAAAAGTTCATCAAACATAGATGAAGATCTTTTTTGTAGGAAAAAATATAATTCCTTTGGATTATTAAAAATCATGCCCAAACAGCAACATAAAATACAATATCTAGTCTAAGTACTACCAAATAAGGTTTACTTTTGGTAATCCTTAAAATCTTATTTTAAACTACACTAGTTTCTCTATCTAAGTGAAACTTAGTCCTATTCACTATATAAGTAGATAAATATCTTGCATATTCTATTATAAAAACACTTTAATAACTCACAACCATACTTCTCTTGTGAGAGAAATATAAAAACTAACACATTCATGAATGAAAATCCTAAAAAGAATGTAATATATCTAATAATTGAATTTTGAAAATATTTTTAATTTTGGTCAAAAAATACTCTCAATGTTTTGTCTTTATTTCTAGTGAAAATAATGTGATCGATATACACAATCATAGTACGTGAGCTTGTGTCATATTCATTAATATAAATATTGTTTTCTACTCGACCTTTCTAATGTTTATGCTCATTAAGTTATTATATAGAAAATAATACCATAATAATGGTGATTTTCTAATCCCGTATAATAATTTATTCATCTTAAAAACTCAAGAACCATCACTATTGATAAGAAGAGACATTAAAAAATATTCATAATAGGAATAGATTATCCTTTTAAAAAGATTAATGAACCCAAATATCTTTTAAACTCAAAAAGATAAAATTCCATTTAATAATATCAAAACCATCAAAATATAAAATTGTATAGAATCATTCTAACCCTTGTCACTCTTATTTAATAGATTAACACACATAGAGGCTAGTATGAGACAATATTAATTTTAATATCATGTTTGAATCCAACCTAATTATTTTATATTACTATATTAGTAAGAAAAATGAGCCTTATATTCACAAGATTTGAGAAAATTTAATATATAGAATAAGCCATGGAAATAGTTCTAAATTGGGAAATATCATCAATATTTTTCATTGGGAATATGAATCAGAATATGATAATTAAAACTAGTAGGAAACTTTCTATCTTTGAAAATATCATTGAAAATATTTTCCACATAAAAGTTCTAAATTTCCTAAAAATATTTTAAGAACTTATTTTAAAATACATCGATTACAGGGTCATTATTTAGGTTTAAAGAAACTATAGTATTTTTGATTTAATCACTAACAAGATCTTCATTTGAGAAATAATTTTCATATTATTAAATAGTCCTTCCCATAGCCTCTTTCAAAATAGCATCCTTCACATTAATCATCTCATTGATAATCTATTTAAAGTACGCAATAACATAATTAGTTATATCATCCCTATAAAATATTATATTTTCCTTAAAATTAATTCTTTAATCCATTTCACCCCTTTTATAGTGGCATAAGGAGGGAAACCCTTAACATTGGACACAAGCCAACCAGGCCATGTTCATATATATGTGATGGGTCCAACCATAGATAACTAACTCTAATTCTAGATGCCTTGACCCTATGTCTCATTCCTTTTTCCTCTATGATGTAAAGGGCCCACTACCTAGACCCCGGTACCCACAAGAGATCTCTAGTGCACCCATGTATGTAAATGCGAAATGTGGTTCCATTATATATATATTATCACTAGAACCTATTCAACAACAACACAAACACACCCCATATTTAACCACATGTACATATTTTATAACCATTTCACTAGACTCCATGCACATTCATGTGCCCACACATCACCACAAAAAATACCACTTTATATGGAAAATAACAAAAAAATAATGGGGTAACCTAGTGTCTAACCCAAACTCTTTACTTTTTAAATTTATTTTATAACATACTAATTGGAATTTAAAAAAATATTTAGATTATAGGTTAGGTTAGTTTCCCTATTATGAAAGCTTTCATTAAAGTGACACTAAGTTCATAACACATGAAGATCATCTTGATCCTTTTCATTTTTAGAAATATTCTCATCAATATTAGAGAAACATTTTTCACTCTAGGATTTATGATTGATTTATTGGATTTTTAGTTTGAAACTATAATAAAAAAGATTATTATGAAAGATAGTGGAGTACAATGTTTTCTTAACAATTTACCTATACCAAGGTTGACAAATCCACACATTAGAGAATGAAAAGAGATATGGATTTCTACAAAATCCTTTATAAAAAATAAGTAACCATTGGATAATGATAAGAGTTTACCATAATAAGAGTATAATATTAGATATTATTATAATACCCTAAGATTTGAATATGTAATTATACTTTAAATAAATACTATATTTAATATCTTGTTTTAAAGGAAAACCTGAACTAAAATGAGTTACAATATATAAGATAAAAATTATTAGGAAAATTTTATAAAGAATAAAACCTCTTGTATATAAAAAATACTGATAAATTAAAAATTATTACATTAATAAGAATTAATGTTAAAAAATATTGTTTCTCAAAGAACTATTTTTAAAAAAAGTGTTCTATATTTAATCCTAATAAATTAAATTGAAAAATTTGAAAATATAATTATGATATATATAATATTTAAATATATTAACATTTATCTAATTATTATTTGATATAAAATAAGATTAAGAACACTTAATGTTTTAAAATGTCCTTTTTCTATAGAAGAATTTTTTATATTTTATATTTTCATTTAAAAAATAAAATTTTGAATTTTAAAATTTAAATTTGATTAAATTAACTTAATTTTTTAATTTATAATGTTAAAATTATCTTAGGATTAATTTTTGGAAATTTTTTTAAATGGTTTCTTTTTTGTGAAAAGAGAAAAATGCTATTATAATAAATAATTTCTCTTTTATGACATTATCATGATATAAAAAATGAATAAAAAGTTTATAAAACATCTTGGTTAGAAAAAATATGTATTTAATGATTAAAATAAAACATTTAAAAATATTTTGTTAAATTTAGAAACCTATGATTGATATTTTAAAACCAAAGTGATGTATCTTTTCTAATAAAGGAAATATTTTTGATCATTTTATTTAATTAAGTATTTATATTGTTACATTAGTTTTGTATTGGATTTTAATTCAAATGAATATCATTTTTTATCAATAAATCAACAAATTCCATGAGGTTGAATCCTATATTTTTTTGTAAACTCATTTTTATGCTTAAAAATAATTTTTTTTTCTAAAATCTATTTTTATGGAATTTTATGTATTTATATTAAAATTAATTCTTTCCACCTATAGAAATTGAATCTTGTAAAATGAATTATATATTTTTAATAATTATGCTAAAATTAGGTAATGAGTATCATTTTATTTTTATTCATAACATTAAGTTACCTAGGTAAAAATTTAGTCACTCTAGTTAATGTTAAATAGGGAAAAGGGTTAAACAAAGAGACAAGAACCCAAATATCATTAAAACTTGTCTAAATTTGATTATATTTGTGTATTTGAACCCTAATATGTCCTATATTATATTATTTCCATTTTTTTACACTCTATTTTGAGAATTACATTTATATTATTTTATGTTAACAATATTTACAAATATGTCACTCTGTCTAAATTAATATTTTAAATATGTTATTATGATAATGATAAGGATAAATAAACATTATGAATTAATTTAAATGAATATAATCATGGGTGTGAAATTAAATTTATTTTCTTATTATTTTAATTTTTAATAATAATATAATTATCTAAAATT
This sequence comes from Viscum album, assembly GCA_963277665.1. Lineage (NCBI taxonomy): Eukaryota > Viridiplantae > Streptophyta > Magnoliopsida > Santalales > Viscaceae > Viscum > Viscum album. Next base: position 1,471,209,414 of record OY728132.1, on the reverse strand, counting down.
CCTACACAATATCAACACAATGCTTGCAGAAACAATATAAAAGTAAAAGTAAATGGTTTTAAAAACAATAAAAGTAAAAAAAAAGGATTAACTGGAGCCTTAAAATAATTTTATGGATAAAAATAACAAGTAATAAGTAATTTTAACTATTTAACTTGAATTAAATTTTTATCTAGATAAAATAGAAGAAAAATTATGTGATCAATTTAGAAAATGGATTTAAATGATATTTAATGTTAAACAAAATTTTATTAATTGATTTAGTAATTCTAAATTTTTTATCTTGAATCCAGTGGATGATAAATAGATGATCATACTATAAATGGTCAATTTATGTGAAAATTTTTATTATTAACATTATATTCTTGATCGTAAAATATTGAATATTTATAAAAACACCATTGATTTTTTCCTATAAATGGGAATTAATCTAACATTTCCAAAGACACATATGAGTTTATTTTTTTTATAAAAATTATACCCAAATAGTTCTTCACACTTACCATACCATGTTCCCAAGTACATGGTGTAATCATAAATGTATCACCCTGAAAATCTAGTTTAAAAGAACATTATGATGGATATCTTGCCTAACATGCAACATCAGAATTTAAGAAAATAGTAATTTATTATAAAAATATTATTATTTAAACGTGACCGTTATAACATAGCTGTTAAATTGGCAGCATAAATAGGAATAAAAACATTATGAAAAATATATATAAAGGTTTTATATAATTAAAATATATTTATTAATGAATGATAAATATGTATTTAAATAAGATACATTTTATTAAATATAATCTTAATAATTTCATTAGAATCAACATTATATTTCATTTTGTTATAATTTTATTTTTATGCATAAATTTTTTTTTTCTAAAAACTATTTCTCATTAATTTTTACACATTTATTTCAAAATTGATTTATAACACTTATAGAATTAAATAATGAAAAATGGATTCTATTTTTGGAATCATTAGATTTAAATTTACAAAATAGATCCCTTATATTTTTAGTCATTATGAATAATAATCTTGATGAATATTTGTCACCTCGGTAAGGATAAAACAGGTAAAATGAGGTTAAAACTATGAGAAAAGGCCTGAAAATATTCCCAACACTTTCCTTTATGATATTTGATAATTTTCTTTTCAAATATATACATCTTATATATTAAAATATTTCACTTTTTTATGAGTTTAATTTTAATATAACATTTTTATTATTTTCAGAGAAGGATAAATACAAAATGTCACTTTCTTGATTTTAATTTTATCTTATATGTTGTCATAGGGATAAAGAGAAGTTATGAATGAATCTAAAATATTAGTTTGAAAAAAAAATTATTTTTATGATAACATTTCTCTTAATTTGTGATGATATAATTACCTTAAACTCTTATGAAATGCAGATACAATGCTTGTGAAAAAAGTATAAAAATCAAGATAAATGATTTTAAAAATAATAAAATTATTGTGTTTTGAATAAAATTTGGTATGAAACTATTTTAATAGGTAATTTTAAATTATTAATGATGTTAAATGTGTTTATAGTTGAATTACATTTTTGTCTTAATGTATGTGAAGTCAAATTAAATAAATCATCACAAAAATGATTTTAATGATATTTTATGATAAAAAGAAATTTATTAAATGATTTAATAATAATTTTTTTGAAAGTGAAAAATTGGGATAGTAAGTGGTGAAAAATATCATATATATACCATTTTGATATAATTTTCACTTTATATGTAAATTTATGACCCGTAATGGCTAAAAAATGTGTTACAACGACTATGGTTAAAAAGGGTTAAAGAGGGAGTTAAACAAAAAGATAAGGTATGAAATGTAACTTAAATATGTATAAATTTTTTTTTAAGGGATTTAGACCTTATAATGCACTAAATTATAAATTATTTCTATTTTTCCACTTTACATGATTATGACATGTATTTTATCTTTAAATAATTTAAGCAATTCCAAGCGTTTTTCCCGTACTTATAAAATTAAACATCCTATTATCCTTTATTTAAAATTTTTAATAACTATAGATCTGAAAAACCCATAAATAATACCTTAATTTATTACTTCCCTTCATCCAAGAGATTATATTATCCCCCTAAGACAATATTATGAGATCTTAAGGTATAAACTAAAAGAGGTCTCTTAAAGAAAAGGTAATATTCTTACCCGACTCTTTCAAATTTTATTTCTTATTTTAATTCTTATAAATCTATTATATCCATTATAAAATGATGAATATAGTATCATAAATATACTTATATGTTATTATGGTTGTGGTATAACCATATTTCACATATTTTCCATCAAATTGGAAATGAAAGTATCGCTCGAGCATACATGTGGACTACCACCTCTACATAGAAATATGATTCATTTTACTACGCTATCTTTCATGGTTTGTTATTATGATATATTTAAAGTTAATATATTATATTTATAATATAATTATACTTATATAATTATAATATATTATCAAACTTCTTATATTCCCATTCATTATAAATTGATAATGCCACTTTGGCGTACGTGTGGACTACCACCTCTATAAAGCGATACAATTCATTTTTAATTTATGATTTTCACGGATAGAAATAATTATATATTTAATTAATATATATGATATTTTTGAAATAATTGTGATTATATAAATGTGAATTATTTTTTACTATTATTTTATTCCATCCATAAAAAAGTGGAAACATGACTTGTGCATACGTACAGATTACCGTATAAAAAAGTGATATAATTCATTTTTCATCAATAAATTATATGAATAGGTATAAAAGTTTATATAATTATTAAAAATTATAATTATGAGATGATTAAAATTATATATATATTATTTAACCATGATTAAATTACAAGGGTTAGAACTTCTAAACTGAAACATGCATAAAAAATGAAACAATTATCACAAAAAACGATGATTTTAATAAAGAATTGTTGATAAATGAGTTGTAAAATGTTATAAGTAAATAATAAATGTTATGATATGTATGAATATTATTTTTTTTAATAAGTTTAAAATAAATATTTATTTATTATAAAATAGGTTTGTATGAATAAAGATGATACTTGAGGTAAGGGTTTCTCATCTCACTTTCATGTATGTGAGACAAATTTTATATTCACCACTTGTTTCTTTTGTGTGGTTTATATGATTACCAAGAATATATTTTATGATGATTATAATAAATATTATGGGAATTTAAAAATACATATATGTTTACAAATTTCATGAGTTTTTGATTCAGAGATTACCAAGGCAGTAAGGGTTTATTTTACAATTTCATTTCTTTTCATGATTAGTTATGGTAAATTTACATTGAGGGAAATTATTTGAATATTAACCTTTAAAGACCATATATTTTATTATCATATTTATATTAGTGTAATTTTTATATATTTACTTTTTTCTCTCTTTCACATAAAATGACTGATAAAATATTTTTTTAGAAAAATCCAACCTTCTTTCCACTTTTGTCGATGTACTTTTTATTTCATGTCCATACTCTTCAAAATTGTTTTATAGAAAATTTTAAATACACTTGAAATGTTTTAAAATTTTCATTTTCATTACCTTTTACTCTATTTACAAATTTTTAAAAGTATTTTTCACATAAATTTTTTCTAAACATGTTATTTTTTGAATTTTTACAAAAGTGTCAAAAAAATGTTCTCTTTTAACATATATAGTATGAAAATATTATTCCACCATAATGTTCATTATTTTAATTAGATATTGTTGAATGTTTCCATGGTTCTTTTCAAATAAAATGTTTTCCCTAATATTTTGATTTTTTTATATTTTAACTTATCAATTCCAAAATAAAATGGGCATTTTCATCATAAAATATTCCAGTGGTATTTTAAAGGAATTTTTCATCCATGATAATAAAATTTGATGTTACTTATACTTTACTAGGGATATAATCCTTTAATACCAATTGTAACTCTCCAAAACCATTATCCCATAAATATTTCTTCTTTTGCTACATTAGCACAATATGTAATAGATCACATCTTGAAAGATCAAATAGTTTAACAATACTGGGAGTGATTCTCGACCTAGGAAATGATGGAATGAGGAGTGAAACCAATCTAATATGATAATTTTGGTATTGAGGCATGATGAAGGAAATGATTTTCTATGATTAATTACATTATAAAAACTTATTTATTATTTTTATTATATGTTTTCATGGATCATGATTGATTTTTTATGATTCTATACTATTATATATATAATGTATTTTATGATAAAACCTTATACCATGATTCTTGTTTAATGATATTTGAATGATTTTGTATGACTCCATAATGTTATGATCATGTTATCATACCCTTATAATTATTATCACTTGTGATCATTGATTGAAATCTCATATGTTTACCCTTACTGAGAAATTGCGATCACCCTTTATTATGTTTTCCTTCCCTAGAATACCATGATGGGATCTGTTAATGATACCAAGGATATAATAGAATAAATAATAAATTTATTACTGTAATTTTAATCTACATTTCATGTTTTAAAATGTAATGTGAGAATCATGCATGTTAATAGTCATCCAATATTATTAAACCATTTGATCCTTTGTGACACGATTTGTTGTATTATGTGCCAATGTAGTAATATAACCACCAACTCTGGGTTATTAGAGTCAAGGTATTATAGTTGATATAAAATGAATTTTAGTAGGACCCCTAGGAACAAAATTTAGGAAAATATAGATTAAAGGGAATAAACCTATGATATATTATAGGGATAAGTATAAGTATATTATAATATCATGATGCTTTGGTAAAATAGTGATTTTGTGGTCTTCTTAGAAAATAAATCCCTATCTAGATACAGGAAAGTGGATGACGCTGTGACATAGATTCAACTAGGAGTAAAAAATCTAAAAGGGGTGTATTTTTATTAACTAAATCCTCACCAATGCACAATGAGTGTGCCTAATATAGTACGCCCAACTTGACACTCCTAGGGGATATACTTGGGATAAATCACATTTTCTTTATGAAACATTATGATGAATGAGAGGATAAAAACTATGGAATCCTATTATAAGCCATAGTTATATGGGATAAAACTAAAGTGTCATGGTTTGATAAGTATAAGGTTTATCATAATACTAAATTCATAGATACAACTTTTGATTATTTATGTGATGGGAGTTTAATATGATAAAATATATTTTGAGAGGAATTTATGGGAATACAAACCTTTGGTTTAGTATGTGTTTGAGTGAAAGTGTTATTAGAGGAATAATAATTATATATTTTTTGGAAATAAGTTGAAAGTTATTGATAAAATTTAGGTTTAATATGATCTCTCATATTAATATGGCTAATTAGGGTAAAAAGATTGTTATATTTTGGGAAAATATGTTTTGATTAACACCTTCAAATTTTAAAATATGAACATCATATATGATAGAGTGTATGTTATGAAAAACCAAGAATAGAAAGGAATATAACATCCCAAGAATTTATGATATATTTAATATTTTTAATAAATTAAATCTATTCTATAGATTTAATTAGATGCAATGCTGAGTTAGTTTTAGTTACACACAACAATGACTTTCTTCGATGGCTTGCATTACAAGAAAGACCGAGTTTTACCGAATACTATTAATATTATTATTTAAAATAAAAATCACATCATAGACATTAAATTTATGGTTAGTAATAATATTTAATAACTTATGAAAATATACAATTGAATTCATTGGTTACTAATTAATTATAAATGAAAATAAAAACAAATTGAATATAATGGTTTTTTATAAAAAATAATTTTTATGTGCCAAGAAGCATTTTGTACTACTAAAATAAATAAATTAATATTAGTGAATGATATTAATTTAATTTATATATTATATATTCAAAAAAATGTTTTTAAATTCATATAATTTATTTTATGGGCATAAGATACTGTCAAATCCAATTGTATGCATAAAAACTGTATTTTTCTAAAGGAAGTTTTACCTCTTTTTAATAGCTTACTTATTTTAATTTTTTTTTACACTTTTATAAATTTAGTTTGAAAAAATATTCATTTTAAAGATTAATTTCATAATTATAATTGGATTACTATTTGATATTTTTCTAAGTTTAATTTTTTGATGAATAGTGAAAAATACTTAATTTTAATTGAAAATTGACTTTTTGTCTAAATAATTTATAATGATAAATTATATATTGAATTGGTATTAAAGTAAAAATATATAAATAGCACATCTATTAACCCAATTTATGTCATTTTAATAATTTTTTTAACACCTCGACCCTCGTTACCCAGAGTCGGTAGATTACTACATAACATTGGCATGATCACAAGAGATCTTGTATCGAAAGACCAATTAGTTTTGTAGCCTTGGAAGTACTAGATTCATACATAAGTTTTACATTATATCATTAGATAAAAACAAAAACAAAATTTTGTCCCCTTTTTACAAACTTATATCCCTTAGCCTATGCCTACAGGTCAACCATAAAATACTTCTTCACATCCTGGGAAAAATAAAGTACAGAAAGGGGTGAGCTCAAATGCTCAGAAAGGATAACAATATAGCATAAACTTTCATAAATAAGCATAAAAATTAAAGGAAATGTATAAGACTAAAATAAAAGATTTTTAAACATAAACTTCAAAATAATATGGAAAAAATAAATCAAATAATTCCATTTACTTATTCATATGAATATTTTACTAGTTGAATAATCACTTGCAACATCAATAGCCAATTTTGTAATGATGGAATGCATAATGCCGGACATCATAACCACATAGTCAAGGCCTCATGCCAAGACTAAAAATAATATTTTGTAAAGGCCTTGTGCCAAGACACTAGTTTGTCCCATGAGACCCATCAATACATCGATGAGCTATAGTGGGCTCCACCCGTCACTTTCTAAGTCCAATGCATTCCTCATATGAAAAGGTTGAAACATAACATAAACATTCGTATTAAAATTAGCATAAAAAATGTTAATACTTCAACCATAAAACATGAATCATATAAAAATAACACATCCACAGTCAAACATGTCATAAAAACTTCAATACAATATAGAAGATTGTATCATAATAAATCAAATTCAAACAAGTGTAAAATCAATCAAAAGATGTTGACATAGATGAACTCAAAACTATTTGAGAGAAATATCTCTTTCTATTTTGAAATCATTTAAAAGTTAAATAATTATAAAATAAAACATATATTTTTAAAATACTCTTATAATTTTGTAAGGGAAGCTTCAAAGGTGTTATAACAGTGGAAAATAACCGCACCCACCATATAAGTTAAAATAAATCTTACCTTAATTTGTCGAAAAGGTCATAAAGGACCTTGTTTAGAAAATGATAGAAAGATTACTTTATAAACATCTTATAAAAAGTCAAAAAAATGGTATAAATGACTTCAAACAATAGTCTAGGAAATAGTAAAAATGTTTTGAATTACATTTTTAAGAAACATGGACGTGGATGATAAAGAGGTCCCAGTAGATACTCATGTATAAACAATCTTGGATAATGAAGGGATTGTAGAATTAACCTTTACATGGTAATTTTACTTGATAGAGGGTATGTTAACCTTATATATAATAGTTAAATAATTTTTATTAAATTATACAAGAACCAAATACAAAAATATTATATCATATATGATCTTCTAATATTGCTCTGTTAATAATATTTCAGTAGTATCATTTTTTCGGGTGTTAACTGATTTGTTTTCCTTTCTATTCTTGGTTACGTAAGTCATGTATGTTATGGATAGGATGTATTGGATTCATATATAGATTGATATTGAGTTCTTAAACATTATTTTTAATCATAAAATGGAAATTATTTTCGAATGATTACGGTGGGGAATGAATCTCATCGCATTCGTGGAGACAGTAATCCGTACGTACGCACGAGCGACAATATCATTATATTGATGGTGAAATAATATGTAATTGGATGGAATATCATATTTAAAAATCCTTAACATGTTATATTTATTATTTAAATTAGTTACACTCATTATTATACCCATCCAAATAATGTAGTGTTTGAATAACAAACTAAACCACGATGTGGAGACGGTAAGCCGTACGCACACACTTATGATGACCTGTCATTCATAGGATGGATTGAATAATGAATATGGTTGTACTATATTTATAATAACATAAAAGTATATATAAGGTACTGGAGTTATTATTTTGGTATGGAAACAACAAAGAAAGAGGAAGTAGAAGAAGAAAAGAACTTTGAAAGAGGTGGTGAAATTATTACCTCTTCTTCGGGTGTTTCCTTTTGAGTTGATCAAAAGGGCTCCCTAAGTTGGATTTCTGATCAAAGTAAGGCCTCTATGTAGAAATTATGGAAGTTGGGAGGATATTTTAGCAGGGATTGGCCGATACAAATGGCTTTGGAGGTGTGAAATTAAGATAAGGGGAAATACTCTTTCATAAGAGTGGTGAGGGTCACTTTCGGAAAACCTTAAACTATTATTTTATTATACAATCATATTTGGTTTATAATGGCTCCAAAAGGATTCATTTGAAATATAAGGTGGGTATGGGTAGAAAAAATCTCAACCAATAGGTTTTATATAGGTTTAGGTCACCATATTAACCTTTTCTTTTAGATTCAACTCTTAGTTAAATACTTTAACTTTTACCATGCATTCTTGTATTATTACAATAAATGGTTAATAAAATTACTATAAAAATCCAAGAGAACCCAAAGTGGTTCATTATTAATATATATAACCTTATCTAAGTCCATTTTCCAAACCTTATATTTTTAGGAATATTATATCAATTAATAATATAGTATTTGTTTTAAAAAATCATTTTTGTCAATTTTGACTCTATTTGGTATATTGTTTTTGTGAAAGTCATACAAACTTAATCGCTTAGAAAAAAATTTATTCAATCAACCCTAACATGTCATAATAACCTATAAAATTAGTGTAATTTATTAAAAGTTTCAATTTAAATTTATTTGGATATTTATAATATCAATTATTTTAATCTTCCATTAATAAGGTAATTACTGCATCATCATTGTGTCCTAAATAAATTTAATTATTTAATGTCTAAAAATTATAAATAAAATAGAATTAGGTAGGTTTTTTTTATATTTCTAATTAATATTTATATTCAAATTTATCTTATCTATAACCCTATATTAAAAAGGTTTTAGTTATGAAAATTTTAATTTAATCCTTTTAACTTTTTTTTAAATAAAATAAAAATAAATGTCTTAATCTAATAAAAGTGAACCAAAAGGATCATATTTTATACATAAGTTTGATTTTGGCCGAAATAAACCTATTAAATAGAATTATGGCATGTTTTAGGGTAATTATAATATCATTTTTACCATTAATTACCCTATTTACTTTTAACCGTGGTAAATAAATGTCAAAAGTTACTATTCACCAAAAATTATTTTCATCTTATTCAACCAAATTTTACTTAATGATGTCAACCATGTCTCTTATATTTTTAAAATTCAATTTATAGAAGTGGTAAAATTACGTTTTATGCGAATTTTCTAACATGCCTAGAAGGTGGGTAAAAGACTTTAAAAAAATCAATAAAATTTTATAAATCTAATATTATTATAAAATGACTCAAATTAATTACATTGAACATATATAGGTATTATGTATCTATTTTTAACTAATATAAATTTAAATAAAATAACTAAATATTTAAATTAAAATTTGGTTTTAAACAATAACACAATATTTTTCAGTATTCATCAAAAATTGAATGTTTTCAGAAAAATACCAAAAATTCACCCTAAGCTAATTTTGATATTCCTAATCCAAAAATGAAGTCCATTTTGAAAAATAAAATTTATAAAATTTAAAACAGTGGGTATTACTATTCATAATGTATAGTTTTATTGGTCGTGGTGTGCTAGAACTCGAAGTTGCATACAACATAAGCTATTGTATTATTCAAAGGGAAACATACCATCGAATCTTGGGGTGTTACATTATCACCTAATTAAAATAATTTCATCCTCAAAATTTATAGAATACTACTACATAAAAATATTTGTGTGGTTATTCATCATAAGTTCTTTGGGTTCCCAAGTTTCCTCTTCCATCTTATGATTTATCCATAGAACTTTTATGAGACGAATCACCTGATTTTTCAACACTTGTTCTCTTATATCAAGAATATTGACATGCTCTTCACAATAAGATAGATCAGGTTCCAGTTAAATTTCCTTATAGGTGAGTACATGCATTGAGTCAAGTATGTATTTTCTCAACAGTGATATGTGGAACACATCATGAACTTTGGAGAGATTTGGCGGCATTCCCAAATGATAAGCTACAACTCCAATTCATTATAGAATTTGAAAAGGTCCGATGTACCTGAGTTTTAATTTACCCTTCATACTGAATCATATAACACCCTTCCATGGTTATTCCCATATCCATTTTTACAAGATCCATGTACATAGTATCCCTTTCAACTCTCATCTTGTTTAAAACTCCATGATCCTTGCTGCTCAAAGCATTTTCCACCTTATTTTCCTTCCCCGAGTGGTAGTTTATAGTGAAATGATAATATTTGAGTAGTTCAAGCCATCACATTTGCCTCACGTTGAGTTCTTTTGGTGAGAAAATATACTTCAAACTCCTGTGATTAGTATAAATCTGACATTTTTCACCGTAGAGATAGTGTCTTCATATCTTTAAAGAAAATATTACAACTGATAACTCAAGATAATGAGTGGGATAGTTTTTCTCATGAATTTTTAGTTGCCGTGATGTATAAGCAATAACTCTATCATTCTGTATAAGGACACAACCAAATCCTTTCTTTGAAGCATCACTATAAATAAAAAACCCATCATTCCCCGATGGTAGGGTCAAGATAGGAGTATTGAATAATCTTCTCTTTAGTTCTTGAAAAAATTATTCACACTCTTTTTTTCCAAACAAATTTAACCCCTTTACATGTGAGCTTGGTTAGTGGGTTAGCCAATCAGGAAAAATTCTGGACGAAACGCCGATAATAACCTACTAAACCAGTAAAACTGCGTATCTCAGTTATACTTGTCGGTGCTGGCCATTCTTGGATTAACTTGGTATTTTAAGGATAAATATATATTCAATACTTAGAGATAATATGGCCAAGAAATGAAATCTCCTGAAGCCATAATTCACACTTGCTGAACTTCCCATATAATTAATTTATTCTAAGAGTCTTTAGAATAGTGCGCAAGTGATTTTCATAATCTTCTTAGATTTTGGAGTATACCAAGATATCATCAATAAATACCACTACAAAGTCATTAAGATATTCCTTGAAAACTATGTTCATTAGATCCATTAAGACATAGGGTGAATTAGTTAGTCCAAATGACATTACTGTAAACTCATAATGCCCATACCTAGTATGAAATACTGTCTTCGGAATATCTTCCTTCTGCACACACAACTGATGATATCCAGATCGAAGGTCAATATTTGAAAAATATTGAGATCCATGAAGTTGATCAAATAAATCATCATTACAAGGTAGGGGATACTTGTTCTTTATTGTTATAGCATTGATCTACCTGTAGTCAATGCACAACCTCATAGATCCATCATTCTTCTTAACAAAAAGAATAGGGAATCCCCATAGAGAAACACGAGGGAAGATAACTAATTAATTACTCAATTCCTCTAGTTGTTTATTTAGTTACACTAATTCCATAGTGGCCATTCTATAAGTCATCTTTGATATGGACCTTGAACCAGGAATTAAATCAATGGAAAATTCAATTTCTCATTTTGGAGGGTGTCAAGATAAATCCTCTGAAAACACATCAAAATATTCTTGCATAATAGGTATGTACTCTATTTGAACATTACTTTCCTCACCCATAGTTATTTCATTCTCTTACTCCCTAATAATTGAATTTAGTAGATCCACTGGGGGTGGATCTAGATAAGAATCAGGTGGTGACATTTTTTCTCTAAAGATAAGGTACTCCTTATCATTACCAAAAATTATAACCTACTTCTTCTTACAATAATTATTTGCATCATGGTACAAAATCCAATTCACACCAAGGATTATATCAAATTCAATCATTGGTATGATGATGAGATTAATAGACAATGAACATTTATGTGCCATAAAGGGAATTGATTCACAAAAATTTGTTGCAATGATACTTCCCTTTAGAGTTTTGACCGAAAACTCCCTTGTTAAATAAAATTGGAAATATCTAATTTTATTAACAAACTGGGAATATATGAAACAATGCGATGATCCTGAATCAAATAAAGCATTGGATAAACTTAAGTAAACCTTTAAATTACCTACCACCACATCTTTTGGGGCTTCAAACTTAGCAGTAGTGATATCATAAGATTGGTCTTTCTCCCTTTTCCTTTTCTGAGGTAAGTTTCCATGGCACTTAGGACATTCATTTGCATAATTCCCCATTTCTCTACAATTTTATCATTTAACATTAAGAGAGTTTTTCTTTCCCTTGCAATCACGAGTTTGGTGGTCTTTTTCACCACACTTGTAACAGACTCTCATTCCCTTCAGGCAAGTTCTGGGGTGTTTCTTCCCAAATTTACCATAATATGGATATTAAATTTTTTCCCTTATTCCCCTTATTTCCATTTCTAGAGTGTTCAGTAGATCTCTTCTTCTCTTGCTTTGCTTTAAAGTTGTAAGACTTAAAGAATTCCTTTTTGTCTTAATAGCACATGAGACAATATCTTCGTATGATGAGAAGGATTTTGATAATAATACTTAATGGAGAAATGGTTTTAACCCATAAAATAATGGATCAATATTACTCATTAGGTTATGTATATAATCTGATGCATGCCTTGGTAACCTTGTAAATTTAGCCTCATTATTTGCGACATTCTCATCCTCCTTTTTCCTCAGACTCAGAAATTGTCTTTCCATATCCGCTCGATGGTCACGAGGAAAGTATTTTTCTAAGAAAATCACTTTAAACTACCTCCATTACATATTTTATACTTATTTATCCTACTTTGTGTGTTGAATTAATAACTACCATTGATCTGCATCTCCCATGAGGCGATAAACTGCCATGAAAACTTTTTCCCTTTCACTACTCCCCAAAGCATGAAATATTTTCTCTAAGGAAATTATCCATTTCTCAGCTACAAATAGATTTTTAGTCCCATTTAATGTTGGTGGTTGTTTCCTCATGAATAAGTCTAACATTGATCCTCTGCATTGTGGATCGGGGTTCTCTATACGGGTAAGGTTATTATTCATAACCTGAGTGAGTTGTCCTAGTATGGTGGTAAGCTGATCAACACCAGTTGTATCACTAGCTCCACTATAATTGTTTTGAGTAGGAGAAAAATCCCTTCATGGATTATGTGTGCTGATATAGTTTCCATTCCTTCCACTAGGTGCCATTTATAAACAATGACATACACTAGATTAGTTTATAAATCACAATACATAATTTCAAACTTGTAAAACACTTAACATAAATTGAACAGTTTATGGATATAATCCATAATCATAAAAATGTCTTCCTTAAAGAGGTATATACTAATAAATCCTTCATAATGTTTTATAATGAAAATTTGAATTATCCTAAGCATATCCCCACTGGAGTGTCGTAACAAAGAGTGCAGCAAGCCCTATTGTCATGTACCAGGATACCCCGGGTCAAGCCTGGAACTCCTTGTCAGAGTTTTCACTCCTAGATACATCTGTGTCAGAGCCACCTCTACCTGATCATATATATAGAGGGATGTATTTATTATAAAATACACAAAATATCTACATTACCAAAATTCTAGGAAGTTCTTCTATACAAATCCTCAGAGTCTATCGTAGGGTAATGTTCTCTAATCAGAGTTTTTTCTAAATCTACCTTCCAAGGTTTGTACTAAACTTCCTCTGATACCAACTATAATTCCCCAACCCCAGTTACCCAAATTCGGTGCATTATTTCATAACATTGACATGATCACAAGAGATCATGTCTCAAAATTCCGATTAGTTTAATAGCCTTGGAAGTAATATATTCATACATAAGTTTTATATTACATCATGAGATAAAAACAAAAACAACATTTTTTCCCCTTTGAAAACACTTATATCCCTTATCCTATCCCTATAGGTCAACCATAAAATACTTCTTCACATCCTAAAAAAAATAAAACATATAAATGGGTGATCTCAAATGCTCAGTAAGGATAACAATATAGAGGAAACTTTCATAAATAAGCATAAACATTGAAGGTAATGTATAAGACTAAAACACAAGCCTTTTAAAAATAAAATTCAGAATAATATGGAAAAAATAAATCAAATAATTCCATTAACTTATTCACATGGATATTATACTAGTCGAATAATCAGATGCAACATCAAAATCCAATTTTTTAATGATGAAACACATAATGCCGGACATCATAACCACATAGTCAAGGACTCGTGCCAAGACTACAAATAATATTTTTTAATGGTCTTGTTCCAATACACTAGTTTGTCTCATGATACCTACTGATGCATCGAGGAGCTATAGCGGGCTCCACCCGTCACTTATTAAGTCCAATGCCTTCCTCACATGAAAAGGTTGAAACATAACATAAACATTCGTATTAAAACTAGATTAAAAAATGATAATACTTTAACCATAAACCATGAATGGTATAAAAATATCACATCCATAGTCAAACATATCCTAAAACCATTAATACAATATAGAAGATTGTATCATATTAAATTAACTTCAAAAAAGTGTAAAATCCATCAAAGGATGTTGACATAGATGAAATCAAAAGTATTTGAGATAAATATCTCTTTCTATTTTGAAATCATTTAAAAGTCACATAATTATAAAAGAAAACATTTATTTTAAAAATAACATTATAATATTATAAGGTAATATTCCAAGGTATTATAATGGAGGAAAATAGCCACACCCGCTATATAAGTTAAAAAAACATTATTACCTTAATTTTTCAAAAAGGTCATAAAGGACCTTGTTTCGAAAACGATGGAAAGATTCCTTTATAAATATATAATAAAAAGTCAAACAAGGGTATAAATGACTTGAACCAATAGTATATAAACTAGTAAAAATGTTATGAAATACATTTTTAAGAAACATGGATGTGGATGATAAAGAGGTCCTAGTAGATACTCATGTATAAACAACCTCGGATAATGAAGAGATTGTAGAATTAACCCATACCTTGTACTTTTTGTTGATCAAGGGTATGTAAAACTCCTGTATTATTGTTAAATAATTTTTATTAAATTATTCATGAAAAAAATACATAAATATGATATCATATAAGATATTTTTATATTGTTTTGTTAAAAATATTTCAGTAGTATCATTGTTTCAGGTGTTAACTGATTCATTTTCCTTTATATGATTGGTTACGTTATCCATGTTTGTTATGGATAGGATGTATTTGATTCATTTAACGAATGATATTGAGTTATTAATTTTTTTTAATCATAAAATGAAAATTATTCATGAATTATTATGATGGGGAATTAATCTTATCGCATTCATGGAGACGGTAATCCGTACGTACGCACGAGCAATAATATCATTATATTGATTGTGAAATCGTATTTAATTTGATGGTGTATCATATATACAGAATCCTTAACATGTTATATTTATTATTTAAATCAGTTACACTCATTATTATACCAATCCAAAAAATGAAGTGTTTGAATAATAAACTACACCACGACGTGGAGACGGTAAGCCGTACGTACGCACGCATGGTGACTTGTAATTCATAGGATGGATAGAATAATGAATATGGTTTTACCATATTTATAATAAAATCACAGTATGTATAAGGTAATATATTTATTATTATTTTTATGGAAACAACAAAAAAGATGAAGTCGAAGAAGAAAAGAACTTTGAAAGAGGTGGGGAAATTATTACCTCTTCTTCGGGTCTTTCCTTTTAAGTTGATTTAAATGGATCCATAGGTTGGATTTATGATCAAAGTAAGGCCTATAGGTCAAATTGAGGGTAGTTTTTAGGATATTTGAGTAGGGTCTGGCCAAGACAAATGGATTTGGAGATGTGAAATTAAGAGAAGGGGAAGTACCCTTTTATAAGAGAGGTGATGGTCACTTTAGAAAAACCTTGAAATATTATTTTATTATACAATCATATTCAGTTTATAATGGCTCAAAAAGGATGTATTTCAAGTATAAGGTGGGTATGGGTCAAAATAATATCAAGAAATAGGTTTTAGACAGGTTTAGGTCACCATATTATCCTTATATTTTATATTTAACTCTTAGTTAAATAGTTTAACTTTTACCGTGTATTCTTGTATTATTACAATAAATGGTTAATAGAATTACTATAAAAAGATAAGAGAACACCAAGTGGTTCATTATTAATATAAATAACCTTATCTAAGTCCTTTTTCCAAACCTTATATTTTTAAAAATATTATATCAATTAATAATATAGTATTTGTTTTAAAAACTCATTTATGTCAATTTTGACACTATTTGGTATTTTGTTTTTGTAAAAGTCATAAAAACTTTATCACTTCAATTTTTTTTTATTTAATCAACCTTAACATGTCATATTAACCTATAAAATTATTTTAATTAATCAAAAGTATCAATCTACATTTATTTTGATATTTAAAATATCAATTATTTTAATATTTCATTTATAAGGTAATTACTTCATCATTATTGTGTCATAAATAAATTAAATTATGTAATGTCTAAAAATTATAAATAAAATACCATTATGTAGGAAATATTTTTAGCTTTATAATTAATATTTAGGGCCAAATTTATCTTATTTTTAACTCTATATTAAAAATGTTTTAGTTATAAAACTTTGAATTTAACACTTTTAACTCTTCTTTAAATAAAATAATATTAAATGTCTTAATCTAATCCAAGTAGACCAAAATGATAAAAATTTATTCCTAAGGTTGATTTTGGCAGAAATAAACTTATCCAATAGAATTAGGACATGTATTAGGGTAATTATAATATCATTTTTATCTTTAATGACCCTATTTACTTTTAATTATGGTAAATAAAAGTCAAAAGTTAATTTTCACCAAAAATTATTTTCATCTTATTTAACCACATTTTACTTACTGATGTCAACCATGTCTCTCAAATTTTTTAAATCCAATTTATAGAAGTGGTAAAATTATGTTTTATGTAAATTTTCTAATACACCTTGAAGGTGGGTAAAAGTCATTAAAAAATTCAATAAAATTATATATATATATATATAATATTATTATAAAATGACTCTAATGAATTAAATTTAACATATATTGGTATTATGTATCTATTTTTACCTAATATAAATTTAAATAAAATAACTAATTATTTAAATAAAAATTCAGTTTTAAACAAAAATGTAGTGTTTTTCACTATTCATGAAAAAATGAATGTTTTTAGAAAAATACCAAAAATTAACCCTAAGATAATTTTGATATTATGAATCAAAAAATGAATTCCATTTTGAAAAATAAAATTTATAAAATTTCAAAAATTGGGTACTACTATTCAGAACAGATAGTTTGATTGGTCGTAGTGTGATAGAACTCGAAGTTGCGTACAACGCAAGCTATTGTATTATTCAAAGGGAAATGTATTTTGGAATCTTGGGGTGTTACAATTTTTATATTTAATTTCTATGTAAAAACTTAGTAAATGTTTGATCATTTTGACTTTAAAAACTTGCTTTATCGTTTCATCTGTGAGATTAATTTTAAATTAATTTCTACCAATCATGTGATTTGAATTTAAAAAATTAGAATAATTTTTTTTAATGATCATAATTTATAATTTATAATAAGGTCAAATTTATTTTTTACCAAAATATTTCATGAAAAAAATTAAAATTAATTACAATGATTAAGAGAAAAACAAAACTTTAAACTTAAGGGTGTAATGACCTATAAAATTGTAAAAAACCAATTTTATGTACATATTTAGAACACATACCTTATATTATATATTTTTGATCATTATTAGATCCACTTGACATAGAAAAAATGTGGGTTCTCTTCTTTTCATAAATTTACAAGTTTGCCACTCACCCCACTTATAAAAGTCCTTCCCATATATCCATTTTTGAAACATATAAAATCAATTTTGTTAGGAAAAAAATACTTACATAACTACAAACCATTCCTTACCTCATCCTAGAATCCCTATATTGGGAATAAATCCAACTTAAGAAGGAATTACTGAAAACCTAAGGAGGATACCCAAAGTAGAGGTAGTTTTTTTTTCTAAAAGCATTTTTATTCTATTTCCTTCTCCACATCCATAAATTATTTTTTATATCATGAATATTTAATAAACTCAGTATATTAAATATACTTATATGTTTTATATCAATTTTATAACCTAAAAATTCACATAATTCCATCAAATGGGTTATAAAATCATTGTTCATGTGTATGACAGACTACTGCGTCACGAACTGATGTCATTCATTTTTCTATTACCACCTTTCAAGGCTGGGAATAACGATGAAAATAATATTTATATATTATATTTATGATATTTATGATTTATTAATTCTTATTTAATTATTATATAACAGAGAAATTTATACATTTTATTTTGTGGGAATATAATAATGTCGTTCATGTGTACGACGGACTACCGCCTGATGAAGCGATGTGATTCGTTCATGATTTACATAGAATGTATTAATGATGAGTTTAATAAACATATGAGATATATATGAAATAAAAATATCACTATATAGATGATATATATATATATATCATTTAATATTCTTTCTTTTAATATAAGAAGAAAATGGAAATAACGTTCATGCGTACGTAAGACCTACCGTCTCTGTAAATGATGTATTTCATTTCCTATAACCAAATTTTATGGATTACTCTCTCTCTCTCTCTATATATATATATATATGAATATTTATGATATTTAAATAATGGTTTAAATTCTAGAGATGATGGAATCATGATCTAAGTAATTGAAAGAAAACAAGTCAAAACATACATGAAAAACAAGGAAATAAACAACTAAAATAATGAAAATAATGAAATATTATTATCAAATGGGTGATAATATGTTATAAAAGGATAATATATGAAATTATAAATATCAATATGTTTATTTCATAAGTTAATAACATGCTTAAAACCATTATATATTAGGCTAAAGATGTTTCAACAAAAAGGAAGTGTAAGGTAAGTGATTTCATCTCAATTTACATTCCATTGAGACATATATGTTATTATGAACTAATTCACTTTTATGTGGTGTATAAACTTCCAATTTTAAATTTAATAAAATGAATTATTTTTTATTCATGGTATTTTTACTTTAAGTTTTAATTATCCCATCCAATAGTATTTTACTTAAAAATAACCAATTGTTAAAAGTTATTATAGAATCTCACTTTCTTTTGTGATTGTTAAATTTACCTTAAAAAAATAACTTTATGGTAATAATTTTTCATGGGAAATTATATTTATCTTAAATATCTATATTCTTATGCAATATATATGATAATTTACTAAACCATATACCATTTTTTACATATGGTGTTTAATTTGTATATTATTCAATTAATTGGGAAAATATTGATAAATTTATATCCTTTACTCAATATAGATATTTGATAAGGAATATTTTTTAGGAGTTAGATTGATTTATTTTATATAAAATTAATTATTTGGATTTTTATGACATGGGTTAGTGAACTTTTAATGTAATCCTCTCGATGCATCGATAGTCTCTTGAGACAAATCAGTTGGCCAAATCAGACGGGTTTCTACCCAATATGTTTTAAACTGTCTTGTGTAAGGTCTTGATGTTAATGGTTCCATGTTCCTAGGAAACATGGAATACACTATTTAATCATTTACTTCATTGATAATTTAGTTATTATTATTATTATACATGAGAGTTTTTCTATGAAATTATCTATGGATGAATTTCATTCTCAGTTTATTAATTAAATAGAATATTTTTTAAGTTATTTACCTTTATATTAGATTTTGAACTATCACACAATGATATTAATGTTATTTAAATGGAATTTGTGTATAATTATCTACCTTTCTATATTTTTTATTATTACTGATTCATGTTTTCTTCTTCTATACTTAATCCTTATTGATAATTTGAGCCCGCCTTTATTTTTTTTCCTTTCCCCAAGTGATGATGAATAAATCTTTGAATGAGTTTTCAAGGATGAAATTTATTAATTTTTTTTGTATTATGTTTTATTTTCTATTAAAAATGTAAAATGGGTATAATTTATATATTTGGTTTTCAAAAAATACTAAAATTATTGGTCCTTCATCATTTGATTCTTTGTAATCATGCCAATATAATAAATTAAGGCATCAAATCTTAGTTTTTGGGGTTGTGGTCATTAAATTTGGTATCAGAGGAAGTTTAGAAGAAATCTTGGAAATTATATTTTGGGAAACATAGATTAAAGAACATAAACCTGTGATATACTTTTAGGATAATTATATAATGAAATCCCAAATAAACCTCATTTATGACTATGAAATTAGATACACATAAGTTTTTTAGTTTATGTTATGTATTTCACTAGTTTTGGAATTATATATTATGTTTCATAATGATATAATCTAATATAGTATATGAACTTATTTATAAATGACACCAAATAGAATGGATAGGAACCACATTGATGTACGTAAACCAAAGGGTAAGAATGATAATTTCTTTGATGGTTTTAAGATAATATTTCAAAGGGAAGTAGTATCAAAAACTTTCTCATCATATGAGAACATAATATCATGTTCTAACAATACATATAAATAATTCTAAAAGTCTTATGGATTCAAAGGGAAGTAAGATAATAATAGTATAACAAAGGATAAGGTGGATAAATGGAAGAATAGAAAGAAATATTTTCCAAAATATGATAATTTTTGAATGAATCACATTGGTATATTCGTAATAGGAATTTTTTTATTAAAGCGTGGAGAAAAATTTCACCATGATCATGATTGGGAAAAAAGTAATTTTCCAATGTCCAATGCTTAAAATTTTAGGATATGGGGAACTATACAAATAAATTTCCCAAACATCAAATGAATACACCTCAAAATAATCTAATGGATCATATTCAAGCTTATACTATTACCAAAGATGAAGAGGAATGATTAATGTGCTTGTGATTGGATTCAAGAATTATATTATTTGAGTATTTTATCAATGATGTCTTGGTTATTTGAATTATCAAATATATAAATATTGTACTATAATAGTTTTTCATTAAGGATTTGAAATAATGTGTGAATGGTACAAAGAAAAGTGATTTAGTGGCAAGTTGAAATTCTTGTAATATAAAATATTGGGGAAAATATATCATTAATATTTTCTTTATGTTGAGATAACGACGTTTGTATAAAGAGATGATTGATATGGATAAAGTAAATTGGATACTACTGAACACCTTGGAATTTACACTAATGTTTTGAATCATAATATTTTGGAAGGTTAAAAAGGTTAACCATTTATGAAATGGTTTAAGTTGATATCTTGACAAAGTTTTAGATATTAATGTATCAATTAACCATATGATGCAACCTATACTAAAATATGAAGTCAAAATAGTTCAAGGTACAACCTAAGGATATTTTACTTATTAAATAGAAATGTATCATGTATGTATATTTCCTTATATTCTTAGAGAGTTAAAAATTACTCAACTCTTGGAAAAGAGTCTTGAAACAAAATTGTTATCCTATTATCATTATTTTTTATGATCTCAATGAAATTTATCTCACCTCTATTTTATGGATTTTTGGTCATTAAATTTCTCCTAAATTTTTTCTCTGTTTATCCCCCTTAGTATTTAAGTGCTAGTTTTCCATTCAATGACCATGTTTCCATTTCTCAAATATGTTCTCCTATCTAGAAACCTAGTTATGTGATTATTCCAAATTAATTTTATACTTCCATTTCTATCTTATTAATAGGATATTTTATTAAATATTTTCTGATGTGGGTTTTTTAATAATTTTATTTTCAAATGTTAAAACCATGATTATCATGATCAATTTTAAATTGTGAGGATGTAATTTATTTAAGGTGGGGAGAATGTGACATCATGAAATTTTAAAATATGAGCATCATATCTGATAGCATGTACGAAATGAAACACCAAATGTAGAAGGTAATATAACATCCTAATTATCATGAACCATCCCCTAGGGCCCATGCTATGACTAACCCAAGCATGCCTCACAAAGGATAAGGGTTAGATAATAGTTCCAAAGGAATTATCCTATAAGTTGGAGGCATTTTATGAGTACCTATACACACACACACACACACACTCACAAACAAGATCACAATGTTGAGAAGGAAAACATACAAACCAATAAAACAACTACTGAGAGTAGAGGTAAAAGCTATAAGTAAAATGGGCTAGAATACAAACCCAATAATAGAAAAACTATAAAAAAGCGAGTAAAAGATCTTTGGTAGTCCATCTGTAGAAAAAATCCTACTTGATGGGTATGTGTAGGGTAGATTTTAGAACATGTAAAAGTATGCATCGCCTATTCGATCTCACTGGGCACCACCTGGTTCTGGACAACCAAGGTCTTTGTCAAAGTTTCAGTCATATGTACAAGACACGACACATGAAAGAGAAGCCTGTATAGGGGTGGGTAACATAATACTCAGTAGGGAACACTAATAATAAAGAAATACCACAATGGAAAAGTACACTCTAAAAATTTCTAGCTCACATAGGTATAACCTAAAGTATAGAAAGAAAGATTATCAATCATAAAGTTGAAAATCTTGTACTGCTGAGGGACTCATCCTTGACATGTCGATGAGGTCTGTCAGGCCACTAAGCTCTGCTCATCTTCTAGGCCATTGAGGTCTTCTCAGCTACTAAGCCACTGAGGTTTTCTCGTCACTTCCTTCATGTCTCAGCCAGCTATAGGATTCCCACTTGAAGCGCGGTTGATTCTGATAGAATCTATTCCTCAATAAATCATTCATGTTCCAACTTCCATGAATAATCAATTAGTGTATATCAAAAAGACTATCTTTTCATGAGGATTCCAATGCCACAAACAGATTGTCAATCAGACGCATGGTTTAGAAGTTATGGATGTTTTAGTAAAAAATGTTCGGTTGGGTCGGGGTCAAGGTCCGACCCGATCAGACCGACCTGACCCTACCTGGTCTGAGGTCCACCAACCCCAAAAAAATTCGACCTAGTCCGCTGGGACCAACCCAGACTAGCTAGGCTGTGGGTCCATCTTAGCTCGTTGGGGCCCAGCCCGGACCGGTTGGGCCTCAGGTCAATCCCACTGGGGGACTGGTCCAGTTTTCTTGGGAGGCGGCAGACATCGTGGTTCATCACCATGATCCAGCTAAACTATGGCCTCTAGCTATGCAACATGACGTGGTCGCCACATCCATGTACTCTAATGCTATCCATTTCCGGTGGCTCGATCCACTTCCCGCAGTGGTATTCCCCCCACCTTGTGCACCACCACCATCGGCTGCTGCCCACAACCCTTTGATCACCCCCCATGATTGGATGCCATGGGCCTTTTCTGCTACCATGGTGTGCCACCAACACACCAACGATGTCTTTCACAGGCCACCGGATCCACTTAGGTGGTCTTATTTCTAAACCGTAATTGTATTCGGGATCCTCGGATCATCTTCGTTGCTACTACGAGTTCATAGATGTCTTGTCATCAACCCGGGGTTTTCTCATGAAGAACACAAGAACACCCACAATGGAGGGATCATCCTTTGTTCATGTCAGCTGGATTCCTCCATATTAGAATAAAAAGGGAGAATATTAACACTAAGTTTATATTCGTTCATGCCCGAGATAAAAAAATCCACCCTGAAAGAACAAATGACTTGCAGATCAACCTATTAGTGGGTTGATCCGTGTTTTTTCTTTATCAAGAAAGAATTGGGAAATAATTTCATCAAGAAAAAACCCCTAACTCGAAGATGAATCATTCATTGGTGAGGATCACACCACTACATTCTTCACTCAAAAATCCATCATTGGCGATCATTCATCGATCATCACTCACGAACGTAAAACCTCCATGGGTTTAGAGAAATTTTCTAACATGCAAATGACCAGTCATTGGTCAATCCATTAAATGTAAACATGTTTCATCATTTCTATTTTTCTGTGTTACAACGTCGTTATGTTGTATCATTTATGAAACAGAATATCTATTACGCTGCATTGCAATTAAAAATTTATATAAAATACTCTAAAAGTCCATTTTATTTTTCTTTAAGAAAATTTATTTTATTAAATTTTCTTAAAAGTCCAAAAATTATCTTTTTCCCTCGACCCACACTGGTCGAGGTTAAGTCCATTCTTTGGTGAAGTTTGTTGAGATGGTATGTGGAGTATTATATACTATATAATACCAAATTTAGGATCGAAATGATATAGATGCTTAATATACAAGAGGGGGGGGGGGTGAATTGTGCACTCTAAAAAATTCCTTTGGAACTTTTAAAAATGGTTATGTTTAACAAGATTAAATAAGGTAATTCAAAAAACCTCTAGTTCTACACACTTTCTTGATTCCGGAAATATGATTTCGAGAAAGGGATTCTGAAAAGATGGTTCCAGAAAATGAAACTTAATGAATGTTTAAAAAGATAAAGATTCTACCTTAAAGCGTATAGAATCTTACTAAATCAGAGTATTAAAGTATAAAGAAGTATAAGATAGTTATACTTTACTCAAAAAATAAAATGTAGTCGAAAACTTGTAACAAAATAAGTAACAAGTATTAAATCTTTTAACCCAAAGAGAAGGGTATCCAACAACCTTGGATAAAGGTCCCTTGATTTATACTTTCAAGAAAGTCTTTCTTACCCACACTAGGGTAAGCCCTCGATATAATGATCGGAGTCTGTCTTTCTATCCCCACAAGCCCTCAACTTCAAGGTAGTCGGCACCTATGTCTTCCTCAGTAAGAAAGAACTCAACTTAAAGGTAGTCGACTCCTCTGTCTTCCTATCCCCGGAAGCCCTCGATTGTACACAATAACAATCAGATCCGCACAAAGAAAATATAAACAAGAAATTCAGTACACACAAAGTAATAAAGCCTCTATCTCTAGAAATAAGTTTAGCAGCATGTAATCTCTAAATTGATCAAATTATTGTGAGATCATTCAAATGAGCTTCTATTTATATGCACAACACTAACGGTCAGCTCCCTCATCCAACGGTCATATTTTTACTTGAATTTTAGAGGGACCTTTACATGTGTCACCCAAAAAAAGTCTATTCAGTAACCGAATGCATGACAACGTTTTATAACAAAAATAAGTGTAAGAAAAAAATATGGTTACATAACCAAAATCAAATATTCCGAATGTGAGCAAATAAAAGTTCAAAGTCTAATCAAAAACACATTCAGTGTCTATAATACAAGGATATTAAGATTCTTTTTTCTAAGGAATTCAGAACCTGAACTCTATAGAATTACAGAGTCTGAATTTCAAGGAAATTAGGAATCTGGATTCACAAGAATTAGAAACCTTAACTTACAATGTTCGGAGTCAGAGTTCATGAGAATTTGGAGTTTGAACTTACAAAGTCCAGAGTCTGAATTCATTAGAATTCGGAGTCAGAACTCAGAAGAGTTCGAAGTCTGAATTTAGAGAACTCGGAGTCAGAACTCAAAAGAGTTCAGAGTCTGAATTCAAAGAACATGGAGTCAGAACTCAGAAGAGTTCAAAGTCTGAATTCAGAGAAATTGGAGTCAGAACTCATAAGTGTTCAGAGTTTGAATTCAGAGAACTCAGAGTCTGAATTCATAAGTGTTCAAAGTCTGAATTCAGAGAACTCAGATTTAGAACTTAGAAGAGTTCAGAGTCTGAATTCAGAGAACTCAGAGTCTGAATTCGGAGTCTGAAAACAGAATGCTCTATATCTAAGTATTATATGATTCTTAGGTTTTAGATATGAAACACAATTTTACACTTAGACAAGATAATAAAAAATGAAAAACATGGTAAGGATAAATTTCCATAGAGAAGGAAAATTTTCCTTATAAAAGTAAAACATAAGGTAAAATGAGATTTTCCTAGAGAAAAGGTGTTTGTGATTTTCAAAACAAGAAGGAATGGTAAAGTCATAAGAAAACCTTATTGACTCAACAATCTACCCCAAGTATGAAGGAATGGAAAAGTCATAAGGAAAACCTTATTTACTCAACAATCTCCCCCTTTTTGGAAGGCACAAACATACTTACGAAAAAGAATAAAAAGACTTAGAAAATATTTTTCTAGACTTTGAAAATAAAACTTATCTCCCTTATCATATGGGAAAAGATGGATATGACTAACTCCCCCTTAGGATTTGGAACACTAAGGATCGTATTCTAGATTTCCAAAATGAGATTTTTCATTATCTTGAGTATGTAAATCTCTGTAATGAAAACTACCCCTTAGATAAACTCCCCTTTACTTAGGGATATTTATTCCTTTCTTATTATTCTTTTTTACTTTCTCCCCCTTTGTGATTTTCAAAAAGAATTTGAGGGAATTGAAAAGAAATTATAGTACCTGAAATATTAGTACAAAGAATCCAAAAAAATGAGCAACCAAAATTTCATTAAGATATGAAGAATTTGTACAGGGAAAGAATACAACAAAAGATCGGATTGGATCTATTTTCCTTCCTTCTCCTCGGGTATCAATTTCTTCACTATGGTTTTCAGCTTTTTGAGTTCCTTGTGGTCTTCCTCTTCTTGCTTTAGGAGCTGATCTAGATCCTCAACTTTCTTCTCTAAGGCCTTGATTCTTTCATCCTAAGCCTTAAGAACCTCTATCTGAGCCTTTAGGACTTCTTCTTTCTTAACAAGATTTTCTTCAATCTCAATCCGATGATATGTTTCTCTCTTCCAGCTTTGAGAAATAGAATATAGCTTCCCATTGAGATCCTTTACCTCTTGAATTCGACTATTCTGCTCAAGAGTTATCTTTTCCTCAAAGCTAGTCATGAGATCCTCGATTTTACTATCTTTAATATCAAAAGCTTCCTTAACTTCATGTTGAAACTCATCAAGCTCTCTCAAATATTCAACTATTTTCTTTGACTAGCTAATTACTTTCTTACAATATTTTTTATGGGTATCTTAGTTAATGAAGAAATTCTTGAAATCAGCCTCAAGCTTTACACACTTATCCATCACCATGGATACTGAATCCAATTTTTGATTCTAGATGTGTTGGAGAATATGACATCTTTAGTAAATGCTTAGAAATATCGAAATAGTGTCAACAAGCTTCTTTAGTGACTGAATGATGAAATCATGTCCTAGTGATGATGATTCCAAATCTGAGAGTTTTCTTGGGGAGGGATCTTTCTTTATCTCGACAAGATTTCTCTTAAAAGATCCATCAGTTTCGTTCTTCTTTAAAATAACTTTAGTAGGTGTATCCACAACCACCTGTTTCCCCTTATCAGTTCTTGGTACGGTTTCCTCATATAGAGATTCATGTCCACTATTAGAATGTTGAACAATTCTATCTTCATCTATTTTCTCCTTCTCAGCTCCAGCCTCAACATCTTCAGGATGAATGAAATTTTGATTATAACTTTCTTCCTCAGATAACTTGTTTACTTAATATTTAGGCTTGTCATCTAACCTAGGAGTAGAAATATTTGAATATTCGGATTATGGAGTTCAGATTGACAATATCTCAGATGAGATTTCCTTCTCATGGAAGTCCTCCACTTGCTTAATAAAATCTTTTGTGTCACCACTGCTTTCAGCTTCTTCTTCTACTATTTTTTCATCTTCTTTCTGTTCAAAAACCTTCTCTTGGGCTTTTTCTAGAGTCATTAAATTCTTCTCCTGAGTCTCAGGTAAGGGTTCTACCAGGAAGGATTCTTGTACCGGAATATTCTTGGATGCTATTTCAGTATCCCTCAAAAGGTATTACACAACCTCGGTGTCATACATATATTTCTTTAACTTCTTTTCCTTAGATTTCTTCTCAAGCTCATCTGCTGTCTTCTCTTTTAAAGCCTTGGCCTTAGTAGGATCCAAACCAAAACATGGCTCCCCTTTTTTCCTATTCTTTTCTTCTTCCCTCCATTTAGCTACAACCTCATCCGGATAAGCTTTCTTCTTTGTGGGATTTGGAGGTGCGTATTGGGTTTCTTTAGCTTCCGGGGTTTTACCTTCAACTACTACTTCTTTAAACTTCCTCTTATATCCTCCCTTTTTCGATGGTTCAGGAACTTCTTGTTCCTTCAGAATAGCTTCAGACACTTCCTCTGGTAAGTCATAAAATTCTCCAAAATATTTATAAAAACTAATATTCATTCTCTTAAATGTATCATTACTTACTAACATGACTTTGAAATTCCTTAGCTTGGAACTGCAAGGAATCTTGAAAGAATCAAGGAATCAAACAATTAGCTTAGAGAGGATGGCTAGAAACATGATTATATGAGAATTCAAGTTCTCATTCTTAATATTATCAATATTAATGAGAATATGCTTAATCAAGTTGATCTTCCTTTGATTTACCAAGAAGTCCAAAAAGTACATATCACTCTTCTTCAATGTGTCCTTGTCAGCCTTTCTCAGAATGATGAATCTTTGAACCCATAATCCAAGGATACTATTATTTGTAGAGAGGTGAGAAATATTTGGAGTCTTGACATTTGAAAGTCCAAGACACTCCATAGCCTTTAGCTTATTGAAACTTCCTATATCATCATGAAATTTATGGGAATAGAATTCAGCTTCCCCTTCATAAGACAACCCCACTAAGCTTGCAGCCTTGGTGTATGAAAGGGCATAAGTTTTTCCACATCTTTTGAAAGAAAATTTACTCCTCTATTCTTTTTTGAAAAAACTCACAGATTCATAAAATTCTACAATAAAATCCAGATATACTACATCTTGATCTCCTAGCTTTGATATGAAAATGATTTCCCATCCATTCAACCTGATGTTCTTGGATATAATGTAATTATACTTGGAAAAGAAATTAAGATGCACCAACCTCTATCTGTAAGTCTTCCACTCCGCAGTCAGCTTGACAGTTGACATCTCTTGAGAAGGAACTTCAACATACATTTGGATTTAAGCAAGATTTGAGAGGTTCAGAATGGAATTTTGAAAGTGGGCAGAGCTTTGGCACGTAAAGGCTTGAAATACGATATGGGATCACCATCGGGGGGTCCTTTATATAGGTGTTTGAAATGACAATTGAACTTCCAAAGTCAATCCAATGGTTGAGAAATATTCTGATTAGATCTGACTGTTAAAATGATAGCCACAAGGAAAATTAAGTAGGATCTGATATTTTGAGGTTTCTAAAAGAAAACAATCAAATTTAAGGAAAAGAGAAACCATATTTTTTTAAAAACAAATGAAAATACTAGCAAGTAAATGATAATTATAAAAATTTAAGAAAGGAAGTCATAACTTTCGAATTGCCAAGAATATTATTCATAATAGGTAATAATCTTCTTGAAGAACTTTAGATTCCAAAAAAATTTTCTACTAAAAACCTCCATTATGAAAAAAAATTAAGCACGGAAAATTTTATTACAAAACATTCAAGTAAGAAAATATTTATTACGAAAATTTCAAGTACGAAAATCTTCATTACGCAAATTTTGAGTACTAAAATATTCATTACGAAAATTTTAAGTACGAAAATCTTCATTACAAAAATTTCAAGTATGAAAATCTTTATTAAGAAAATTTCAAGAATGAAAATCTTCATTACAAAATTTTTTGAAAAATTCATTATGAAATTTTTAAAAACTTTATTATGAAAAACTTGAAAAACTTCATTACTAAAAAAAACATGAAAAAATTCATTACAAAAAACTTGAAAAACTAATAAACAAATACACCCCCCTATGAAAAGGAGTTTATTACTGTAAGGAGATTGGTTCAATAGAAAGTTAACAAGGAAGATTACCTTACAGTTATCATTCCTAACTTATGCTTAATGTATTCAAATCTATCGGAGGGTAAAGATTTTGTGAAAATATCTACAAGTTGATCTTGCGTTCTGATAAATTGATGAATGATATCTTTTTTTTTGTGTGTGATCCCTAAAAAAGTGATGCTAAATATCTATGTGTTTTGCACGAGAGTGATGTACAGGTTTTTTACTAAGGGCAATGAAACTTGAATTATCCCACAAAATTTGTGTTTCGGTAAAACTCATACCATAGTCTGTGAGTGTGTGTTGCATTCATAACACTTGAGCACAACAACTTCTAGCTGCTACATATTCAGCATCAGTAGTGGAAAGTGCTACTAAGTGATGCTTCTTGCAAGACCAAGAAACTAAAGAATCTCTTAAGAAATGAAAAGTTCTAGATGTACTTTTCTATCCATTCTACATCCACCAAAGACAGCATCTGAAATAATTTTTAGAATAAAATAATTTCCAGAAGTATAAAAGAGTCCAAAATCCATGGTTCCCTTTAAGTAGAGATACATTATTTTCACTGCCTTTAAATGAGATTCCTTAAGAATTGATTGATATCTTCCACAGAAGAATAATGAAAACATTAAGTCTGGATGATTAGCTGTCAAGTAAATTAAACTTCCTATCATACCTCTAAAATATGTTTAATCTACTGGTTTCCCAGTTTCATCAAGATCAAGTGTGTTTGAGGTACCAATGGGAGTAATTATACTCTTAGTGTTGTCATATCCATAATTTTTAAGAAGATCTTTAATATACTTATGTTGGGATATATAGATTCCTTCTGGTTTTTTGAGAAATTTTAAAACCGAGGAAAAATGTTAACTCACCCATCATACTCATTTCAAACTCAAATTTCATTAGATTTGCAAAGGAATTAGTTATAGATTGCTGAGTTGAACCGAATATAATTTCATCAATATAGATTTGAACAATCAAAACGTTTTTCTTGTCTTTATTTATAAAAAGGGTTGGATCTGTATTTCCGTTAACATAACTATTTTGAAGCAAAAATCCTGTAAGTCTATCATACCAGGCTCGAGGGGCTTTCTTAAGTCCATACAAAGCTTTATTAAGTCTAAAAACGTGATCAGGGTGTTTTGAATCTTCAAAACCATGAGGGTTTTTAACAAAAACATCCTGTTGAACATAACCATTAAGGAAATCACATTTCACATCCATTTGAAAAAGTTTTAAATTGAAGAATGCTGTAAATACAAGTAGGATATGAATAGATTCAAGTCTAGCTACTGGAGCATAGGTTTCTTCATTGTCTATTCCCTCTTGTTGATTATAGCCTTTGAAAACTAAGATAGCTTTATTTCTTACTACGATTCCATTTTCATCACACTTATTTCTAAAAAATCATTTTACTCCAATAACATAAGTTTCCTTAGGTCTTTGAACCAAGGTCCATACTTTATTCCTTTTGAATTCATTTAGTTCATCTTACATGACTTTAATCCAATCATCATCACCTAAATCTTCATCAGTGCTTTTTGGTTCTAATTGGAAAAGGAATGCTATATATTCTACTTCATTTCTTAAAGAACTTATAGTCCTTATAGGTTGATTCACATCACCAATGATACTATCACTAGGATGATTCTTTTGAAACAACAGATTTGGGTTTTGTAAAACCTGTTCATCAACATAGGGTGGGAAATCTTCTAGGGTAAAGGCTTAAGAAACATTTTCTTGGGAATTTTCCTGATCAGAAGGAACTTCTATCAAGGGTTGATAATCAGTTTTTGAAAACACATCCGATGATTTAGGTTGGGGTTGTTTAAAAACAAAAGGATCAGTTTCATCAAATTTGACATGTACTGTTTCTTCAACAATAAAAGTGTTTTTATTGAAAACTCTATAAGCCTTAGAAGTTTTGAAGTAGCCTAAGAAAATTCCTTCATCAGATTTTGGTGTGAAATTGTGTAGATTATATTTAGTGTTTAGAATGAATACCATGCAACCAAAAGCCTTGAAGTAGGAAAGTCTAGGTTTTCTACTATTCTATAACTCATAAGAAGTTTTATTTAGAAAAGGTCTAATCACAACTCAATTTATAGTATAACAAGCAGTACTTATAGTTTCAGCCCAAAAATGTCTTGCTATAGAGTATTCACTCAAAATGGTTCTTGTTATCTCTTGAATAATTCTATTTCTTCTTTTAATAACACCATTCTGTTGAGGAGTTCTTAGTGTTGAGAAATTGTGAGTAATGCATTTTCTACTAAAAAAAGTTTCAAAATCCGAATTTTGAAATTCTCCACCATGATCACTATGAATATTTTTCAATAGAATGTTTTTCTCATTTTTAACTCGGGATCTAAAACTTTTAAAATACGATAAAGCTTCATACTTCTTTGCTAGAAAATAGACCCACATAAATCTAGTGTAATCATCAACTAAAACAAATACATAATACTTTACTCCAATGCTTCTAGTTTGTGGAGGACAGAAAATATCCATATGCACTAACTGTAATGTATCAGTAGTTGAGACTTCACCAAATGATCTAAAACTTTATTTATGTTTCTTTCCATATTGAAAAGGGTCAAAAACTTTTGAATAATCAAATCTAAGCTCCGGTAGATCCTTAACTAATCTTTTCTTAGAAAGTTTTCATAGGTTCTTAAGGTTACAGTGACCTAACCTTCTATGCCACAGTTAAGAAAAATATTCTATTTCACTAAGGCAAGGTAGATCTTGGCACCTAAGGTCTTCTAAGTTTAGTGTGTATACATTCTCTTGCCTATGGGAAGAAAGAATAAACTCTTCCTTGGAATTGTGTACTAAGCACTTATGATTCCTAAAATTCACAAGGTAACCTTCATCACATAACTATCTTATGCTAATGAGGTTGTGCTTAAGACCCTTAACAAAGAAAACATTTGAAATCAAAGTTTTTCCCAGAATAAAAATGTTACCTATACCAATAATTTCTCCCTATGCATTATCTTCGAAAGTTACTTTTCCTCCTTTCATCTTGATAAAATTTTCAAAGTAGTTTTTGTTACCAGTCATATGCCGGGAACATCCACGATCCATGTACCAAGTATTGCTGTTGGTACCTTCTCTATTTTCCTGAAAACAAAAGAGTTAGACTTTTGGAACCAAAAATTTCTTGGATCCAGAAATTTCAAAAAGCAAAATTTTAGGTACCCACATTTTCTTAGAAAAATAGGATTTATGAAATCCTAAAGACTGAGTTTTGTTTAGGGAACAATTTTTTGCCCAGTTTCCACCACACCGACACTTAGTGCAGAATTGAGAACTTTGAGGAACAAAATAATTGTTACTAAAAATTGGTTTAGAACTAGTATAACCAAATCCATAATTATTCCTTAGAGGTCAGATTTGAGAATACATCTTATCAAAATATTACTTAACTAAGGTAAAGTTTGACAAACACTTACTCAAAGAAAAAATTTCTGATTTCAATTTTATA
Organism: Viscum album; assembly: GCA_963277665.1. Taxonomy (NCBI): domain Eukaryota; kingdom Viridiplantae; phylum Streptophyta; class Magnoliopsida; order Santalales; family Viscaceae; genus Viscum; species Viscum album. The sequence goes on along the minus strand of OY728132.1, from coordinate 1,471,175,907 downwards.
ACCAAGTTATTATCTTCTAAAACATTTTATTTTGAACTAGAGTTAGGATCAAAAACATTTTTCTTAGAAATTACATTTTCTAGATATTTTGAAAGTTTATTCTTCTCAGAATTTATTTCCTCAAGATTTTGTTTTAAATAATTTCAAAATCAACAATTTTGTTATCAAGATCTTTATAAAGATGTGATATTTCATTATAAAGAATAGTATTTCTAGAATTTTACTTATCAATATTTTTCAAGAGTTTTGAATTATCAATCTCAAGGAGTTTAACAAACCTAGAAACTTCTTCATAGGTAGGTATAGTATTATATTAATCAGAATAATATTGTTCATCAAAAGAGTCATAATATTTTTCATTAATATAATTTTCATTTAAAGAAACATTGGTCATTGATTTAGTATTGTGTACCTTATCCATAAAACAATGATTTTCAATAGGTAGTATGGCTATTAGACCAATATTATTCTGCCCAAAAGATTCGTAATCTGATGAATCATATAATGAGTCTCCATCACTTGCACTCCAGGTGTCATTAGCTTTCAAGACTATAATAGCCTTATCTTTGTAGTACTTATTTCTGTTTCTCTCAGAATGATTTTCCTTTCTTTCTTTTATTTTAAGCATAGGACAATCAGGTGTTATATGTATAGCTCTCTTGCATTCATAACAAGTGACTTCTAAATCATTCTTATCTTTCCTTTCCTTATTTTTATATTTGGATTGAAAGTTCTTCTGTACAACAATATTGTTCATACTTCGAGCATGATTTTCTAATTCATTCTGTGAAGATTCAGTTCCACTAGATTCAGATTGAATAACAACCTTCTTAGATTTGGATCTAGTAAGTCTCTCAGGAGTCTTAGATTTTGTATGATTTGAAGTTGTAGTAAAAGAAACACTACCATTCCCATTCTTCTTCTTAATGTTTCTAGCATCTCTCTTCATTCTAGTCTCATGTTGAAGAAGAGTTCCGAAAAGTTCATCAAGAGAAATATGATTAACCTTTCTATTCTCATCAAGAGATGTCCTCTTGGACTCCCACTCATTGGGAATGATATCCATGATTTTGTCAACAAGAGCTTCATCATCTAATCCTTTCTCACACATGGATTGTAAAATATTCACAATATCATGAATATTTGTTGTACTTTGCATATGGGTTCTCCATAAGGAAAGAAAAAACCATGATATTTACTCTGAGCATGGATCTTCTTGTTTCAATGAATTTGGAAGTTCCAAAGTGAGTAACTTCAAGTTTCTTCCAAATACAATTTTCTACTTCACAAGATGAAATTTGGATATATATATTTCTAGTCATAGAACAAAGGAAGGTATTACGTACCTTATAATTTAGTTGATATTCATACTTTTCTAGATTTGTGAAGGTACTAACTTCCTTGTCAAGAATTTTATATCCTCTAGTAATCATAACAAAATTATCAACTCCAGTATTAATAATAAAAGTCTTTATAAGATCTCTCCAATATTCATAATCATTTCCATCAAAAATAGGTGGTCTTGTTGGATTGAGATTGTCTATGAAACTAACATTGATTCCTGCCATCTTAAAGAAAAAAACTTTCCACACAAACTTGTTAGTTTTAAAAGTTTGTAAACAAGAGAAAAATATTCCTTATCAAGAAAAATATAGAACAAGAGTATCTCTAAGCAAAATATGAATCTAAACTTTATGAGTCTAAAAATCTAATTCTGAAAATAAGAAATAGTTTAATTCTATTCTAAATCCCGTCATGAGATGAATTCATATTGAACCAATCCTCTGATACCAATTGTTGAGATGGTATGTGGAGTATGATATACTCTATAATACCAAATGTAGGATCAAAATGATATAGATTCTCAATATACAAGAGGGGGGGGGGGGGTGAATTGTATACTTTAAAAAATTCCTTTAGAACCTTTAAGGATGGTTAGGTTTAATAAGATTAAACAAGGTAATTCACAAAACCTCTAGTTCTACACACTTTCTTGATTCCGGAAATATGATTCAGAGAAAGTGATTCCGAAAAGATGGTTCTAGAAAATGAAACTTAATGAATGTTTAAAAAGATAAATATTCTACCTTAAAGTGTATAGAATCTTACTAACTCAAAGGATACAAGTATAAGGAAGTATAAGATTGTTATACTTTTCTTAAAAAATAAAATGGAGTGGAAAACTTGTAACAAAACAAGTAACAAGTAGTAAATATTTTAACCCAAAGAGAAGGGTATCCAACAACCTTGGATAAAGTTCCCTTGATTTATACTTTCAATAATGTCTGCCTTACCCACACTAGGGTAAGCCCTCGATATAAAGATTGGAGTCTGTCTTTCAATCCCCGTAATCCCTCAACTTCAAGGTTGTCGGCACCTCTGTCTTCCTCAGCAAGGAAGCCCTCAACATTAAGGTAGTCAGCACCCCTATATTTCTATCCCTGTAAGCCCTTGATTGTAGACAGTAACAATCAGAGTCACACAAAGAAAATATGAACAAGAATTTTAGTACTCACAAAGCAATAAATCCTCTATCTCTAGAAATCAATTTAGCAGCATGTAATCTCTAGACTGATCAACTTGTTGTGAGCTCTTTCAAATGAGCTCCTATTTATAGGCACAACACCAACGGTTGTCTCCCTCCTCCAACTGTCATATTTTTCCTTGAATTTCAGAGGGACCTGTACACATTTCACTCAAACAACGGTTAGTCAGTAACTGAATGTATGACATTTTTTAATAACAAAAACAAGTGTAAGAAAAAAATATAGTTACATGACCAAAATAAAATATTCACAATGTAAGATAATAAAAGTTCGGAGTCTAATCAAAACCACATTTAGTGTCTATAATACAAGGATATTCAGATTCTGTTTTCTATGGAATTCAGAACTTGAACTCTATAGAATTCGGGAGTCTGAATTTCAAGGAAATTCAGAATCTGGATTCACAAGAATTCGGAACTTGAACTTACAATGTTTGGAGTCCGAGTTCATGAGAATTCGGAGTCTGAACTTATAAATTTTGAAGTCTAAATCCATTATAATTCAGAGTCAGAACTCAGAAGAGTTCGGAGTATGAATTCAGAGAACTCAGAGTCAGAACTCAGAAGAGTTCAGAGTCTGAATTCAAAGAACTAGAAGTCAGAACTTAGAAGAGTTCAGAGTCTGAATTCAGAGAACTCGAAGTCAGAACTCAGAAGATTTTGGAGTCTGAATTTAGAGAAATTGGAGTCTGAATTCATAAGATTTTTTAGTATAAATTCATAGAACTCGGAGTCAGAACTCAGAAGAGTTCAGAGTCTGAATTCATATAACTCAAAGACTGAATTCAGAGTCTGAAAACAGAATGCTCTATATCTAAGTATTATATGATTCTGAGGTTTTAGACATGAAACCGACTTTTACACTTAGACAAGATAATGAACAATGAAAAACATGGTAAGGATAAATTTCCTTAGGGATGGAAAATTTTCCTTATAGAAGTAAAACACAGGGTAAAATGATATTTTCATAGAGATAAGGTGTTTGAAATTTTCTAAATAAGAAGGAATGGTAAAGTAATAAGAAATCCTTATTGACTCAACAATCTCCCCCAAGTATGAAGGAATGGAAAATTCATAAGGAAAACCATATTGAATCAACAAATTCATCGTTCCAGATGCAAAAATGCCCTTATTTTTCTAATCTGGGCACCCGTTTAAAAGTTTCCAAAATTGCTCACGTGCAGTATTTTAGATAAGATTGAAAAAGTTAAAACACTTGTTCGTGGATCACCTGCCCTTAGAATCAAGTACCGTCTGAGTTATTGGTATTAAAATAATCCCATATAATTAAAAAATTACATGGAATTTCTAGGACATTAAATTACCCCCACCTTTAGGTATTTACTTCCTTATAATCCCAAAAAAGGACTAAACAAACAAATGCGGGTACTAAGCTTATATATGAGCCTCCCACACCCAAGTGCTCTCCTAGATATTCCCATCCCGCCACCAAATGTGCACCAAAGGAATCATCCATCCCCTAAGGACCCACTCATTTTTATCTTCAATCTCTACAAGTAATTCTGCAAATATCACTCCATCATCAATATTCAACTCTCCCCAGTTGATGAGGTGTGGTAGATCATGCACATATCTCCTCAGTTGGGATATGTGTAAGACATTATGCAATCGGTGTGTCTAAATTTTTAGATCTAGGCGGTATGCCACCTCGCCAACTCTGCTCAAAATCTGAAATGGTTCGATGAACCTCAGAGATAGCTTGCCACCCCAAACAAATCTCCACAATCATTGTCAAGGTGAGACCTGAAGGAACACATGGTCTACCTCCTCCAGCTCCAAGGGCCTCTGTCTCCAGTCATCATAAGATTTTTGTCTTCTCTTTGGAGTCCTCATCTTCTCCTGGATGACCTACACCTTATCAGTGGTAGCCTGTACCATCTCTAGACCCACAAGTGCTAACTCCTCCAGGTCTGTCCAGCATAACGATGACCTACATGGTTTCCCATCCAATACCTCAAATGGTGCCATACCATTGGTGGAGTAGTAACTATTTTAGTACACAAACTTCACTAATGGTATGTGATCCTACAAATTGTGCCCAAAGTCCAAGATACAACCATGGATCATGTCTTCTAAAACCAGGATAGTCATCTCCATCTGAACATCTGTCTGGGGGTGGAAATCTGTGCTCAATAATAGTTGAGTCTCGAATGCCTCCTGCAATCCATTCCAAAACTGGGATTTTAAGAGTGTGTATCGACCCGAGACTATCATCTATGGGACTCCGTGGAGTCAAACTATCTTTTGCACGTAGTGAAGGACCCCGGGACACCCTGAGAGGGGAGGGGTGAATCAGGGTACAAACTTTTTCTTTAAATGTGATGGATCTTGTCCCCACGTTGGTAAGAAATTGTTGAACCTGTATGATGAATATGATCAGAAAGCAAAAATTCACATGCACAGAGAAGACACAACACTTTTTACTTGGTTCACCACTAAGGGATACGTCCAAGGATCATACACTGACAAATTGTCGGTCGTACCAAATTCCACTAATCATTACTAGCTATGGATTACAAAGGTTCGGGCACATTCACTCTGTCCCAGGCTCAATTCCTTTAAAAAGGTTTAGGGATAGCTCACTGCTTCCCTCGGGTCACTCCCGTTGACTCCCCCTAGCTCACTGCCCTTAGTGAAGACACACTCAGTTTATAGATGTGAAGGTCTCTTCATCATTGCATAAGAATGCATCCTCCGTTTTATGTAGATGACCTATTGAAGTCCAATTATCACCAGAAGATCAATCTCACTTTATTCTGAGGGTACTAGGCGATCTTCCAGCTTTCATGCAGCTTCAAGAGGATATATGTACTTTAACAACCCTGGCGCGCTTCTCCAAGCCCGGCGCGCAAGTTTCAATCCCGGCGCACAAGTCACTTGCGCAGTACAAATTAAGCGCACAGGTGAAACCAACCCACTTGCGTGACACTGCCTCTTTCAACTCTGAACTTGCGTGAAGTTGCGCCTTTAACACCCCAACCGCCTTGGTCGCGCAACCAAAAAATGGCGCGTAGCCTCTACATGCGTGACCCAACAACCACTTGCGTGACTCAACCACTTGTGCGATGAGAGATAGAAAAATCTCTAAGTCTTTAACTCCTTTAAAAATGAGGGGGGGGGGGGGGTCCTCTATTAATATGAAAACTAGACCCCCTACGCAGTGGCACACAAGTCTTCCCTCGGTGCGCAGGTTCTAGCGTGCATCTCATCCTCCCTAGCTTCTGTCACGCTACTCACTTGCGCGACCACACAAATACTTGCGCAGCCTTCTTTCCTTTGCCATATTTTGAAGAAATGATCTTGAAAAAAAGGCATGCAAGTTTCCAGTCCTCCTAGGCTTTGGCGCGCAAGTCCCTTGACGGCACATAGGTCACTTGCGTGACCAGCCCAAAACTTGCGCGGCCCTTATTCCTTTGCCATTTTCCCATGTTCTGATCTTGAAAAACATATGGCACACAAGTTTCCTCTTCATAAAGTACACGGCGTGAAAGTATCTTTTCCAAAAACACTTTTCTCCATTTGTCGATTTTTAGGACAAAAAATTTGGCAAACACTGGGAAACGACACCACCTTCAATACTATTGGCTGCTTGAACTGTATGATCTTTTTGTTGGTACACATTCTGAACATCCACTGAGGATTGAAAACAAACACAAATAATACTCCAAATCATGCATATAAGGCCATGGTTCCAACACGTAGAGGCGTCCCAAGATCTCTACTGAACCCTACTTCTGGATGGGTAGGATATAGGCTGACTTGGTGAGTCATTCAACAACCACCCAGATGGTATTGTGCCCCTAGATGTGCGGGGTAAATCCATCATGAAGTCCATCGAGATACTATCCAAATTAAACTCTAGCACCTAAAGTAGCTGAGTCAATTCTACTGGAACATGATGCTCTACCTTCACTTACTGATAAGTGGAGCACTGTTAAATGGAATCCACTACTGCCTTCTTTATCCTCGACCACCAATATTGACGTTGAAGGTCTTGGTATATGTTTGAAACTCCTGTATTTACCGCCAAAGGAAGGTGTGGAACTCCCTTAGAAACACCTCACGCGATTCCACTGACACAATGATGTTCCCTCTAAAAAGGATGATGTGACCCCCACCTATCGAATATTCATCTAGATCTTCTCTTGAAGATAACTAAGCATGTCCGTCCTCATAGTCAACATCAAAAATATATGCCCACCTAACTCACTATAAGAGTGGGGGAGTGACAACCATTAATTAAAGATGAGCTTATCCATCCCCATCCACAAAGGATATTTTCATCATGGCTAACTGCTCAGATGCCTCACTCAGCAACTTCAAAACTGGATCACCTATTGATCACGTCTACTATAAAATTCCTCTTCCCAAGAGTATAGAATATCTTGAATTCATCGTCTTGGAGGAACTCTAGCCACCGTCTATTCCTCAAGTTCATGTTCTTCTAAGAGAATATATACCTGAGACTTTTGTGGTCAGAGTAGATAGTAAACCGCACACCCATCAGGTAGTTCCGCCACATCTTCAAACAAATAACCACTGCTGCTAGATCCAGGTCATGGGTTGCGTAATTATGCTCATGCTTCCTAAAATACCATGAACCATAGACCATCACTAATTTCCCCTACTCCTAGTACGGTCCCTGATGCGTCGTAGAAAATTACATACCCAACGCACTTCTCTAGTAGTCTCAAGATTTTGGCACTCCTCAGTCTCTACCTCAGCACTTGGAAACTCTTTTGGTACTTATTCATCCACACGAAGGGATATTCCTTCCATGTAAAAGATGACAAGGGTGTTTCTACCATGGAAAAGTCAGTCACGAACCTCTGGTAGTACCCAACCAAACCCAAAAAACATTGTACCTCATTCATGCTATTGGGTGGCTCCCAAGAAAGCATTACCTCTATCTTTCCTAGATCCACTACAACTCCAGCCTTTGAAATTATGTGTACTAGAAAGTGGACCTCCCGAATCCAGAATTGAAACTTTGAGAGATTTCCATAAAACTAGTGCTCTTGAAGTGTATCTAGGACAATCCGTAGGTATGTAGCATGTTCCTCCTCGGATGCCGAGTACATCAGGATTTCATCAATGAAGACCATGAAGAACCGATCAAGGTAAGGCTGAAAAATTATGTTCATGAGTCCCATGATCACTGCTGGGGAATTGGTTACACTGAAATGCATCAACAAGAACTCATAGTGGCCATACCAACATATGAAGTCTATCTTCGGTACATCCTCATCTCGTACACGAAGCTGATGATAACCTGATACGAGGTCTATCTTCGAGAAACATCTCTCTCCCTTTAGCTAATTGAAGAGGTCATCAATACTTGGTAGTGGATACTTATTTTTCTTGGTCACCTAATTCAGGTACTAGAATTCTACACACAACATAAAACTCTCATCTACCTTCCTAGTAATAAATATTGAGGCTTCCCATGGTGAAACAATAGGTCTCACAAATCCCTTCTTCTGAAAATCCTATAATTGTACTCTCAACTCACAAAGCTCTGTGGGAGCCATATGATATGCTGGTGTGGATATCGGTTCCATCCTGGGGTATAGATCAATGTAGAATTCAACTTCCCTATGAGGGGGTAATCCGGGAACATTCTCTGGAAATATTTTTTCTCGTACTCGTACACCACTATAGGAAAACAAGGACTCTTATTATCCCCCACACTGAGGGTGATATCCCACTAGTGAGTGATCAATTGTACCCTTATTTGAGAAAGTCCATCATGTGCTGCAAGAGATCCATTTTCTCCCATGAAGGAAAACCTGGTCCCATATTCATGGACCCACCATACTCTGTGCCTAAAATAGTTAATATGATCATGGAATATAGATAACTAGTCCATACCCATAATGACATTAGAAGGCCTCGACAATGCTACCAGAACATCCCAGATGAAGCTCTCAACTCCCAGAGTAATATCCCACTGATGGCACCAGTGTGTAATCATCAAATCCCCTCTTGTAAGAGTATCTAATCATAAGGATCGATCCAATGGATCCAACATAATCTTTGATCTCTAAACAAGGTCTGTGGAAAGGAAAGAGTTATTGGAAACTATGTATATAAGAATTGTAGCTAAGGTGGAGAAGATTTAGATCATACCTCTAATCATCTCTAGATCACCGTGGTCATAGGACTCCATCACCTGTAGCTGGCCTCTCCCCTATCCACTAGCTCTTGGATCCTGTGGTGGACCACCTAGGGGTGGTGGTGGTAGCACATCGAACCTCCACCCACTGACTACTAATATTCTAGCTCCCCTACAACATCCACTGCCCTAGGTACCACCATGCTCGAACCTCTGACTATGCCTCAGTGGTCCCTCAATTGTCTCCTGTTCTTCTGTGAGACATGTTGGGAATTCATGAGCCATGTTCCCTTGCCCACCACATGAGTAACACAACCTTCCCCTATGAAGAATTCCTCTACCATGGGGGTCTTGTACCAACAATCCTACATCCTGGGGTTATCCCCCAAAATTTCTGGACCACTTGGGCCCCTGGGTATGCTTTCTACTACCCACAACTAAAGACTCCTCTACCTGGGGTCTATTGGTAGGTCCTCCTACTGGCGCCTTCTCCACCAGTAAGCTCTCAATGAGTAGGGATCACTCTAGAACCCCATACTGAGTAAGGATTCTATGTGATACCATGGATTCTTTGATCTCCTGGCGTAGTCCCTACTCAAAAGCTCGAGCCATGAACAATGGGTCTCGCACCGTTTCGTTAGAGTAGCGATAAAGCTTAGTGAATCTCATTGAGTACTCCGCTACTGTAATTACACCATACTATAGGTGTAGTAGATCCTGTATACACACTAAGAATAATGTCCCTGAAAATAAGTACACTCTAAAGAGGTGATCAAAGTCTCTCTAGGTGAGTGTCACCTCATCGTGTGTTTGGATCATCAAGCTCCACCATATCCCCATCGAGCTCTGAAGAAGGCTCACGGCTAAGATCTCCATCTGGTTGAGAGGCATCCTCACTAGATAGAAGACTCATATAACTACATCGAGCCAATACTCTGATACTTGGGGGTCAGTATCACCCATAAACCTAGGAGGAAACTGCCTCTGGAACTTGTGTAAGGCACTGAGCCTATGTGCATCATCTAACGGTAGCACCGGTAGAAACTGATGATCAATTGGGTGGTGGAAATTTCAGTGCACCTACCAGTGGGGACATCTCCAGTACCGGTCCATTAACTGATGCCTCATCACTGGGTGTACCATCCTCATGGTCAAGCACTAAAATCCTCTCTGGTTGTCTGTATAGCGGCATTCTGAAATAGATCAAGATTAACCATGGTCAATAGTTTATACATGGGGAGATGAGTCTAGAAGGATATGAGGAAACACTCAAAATACTATATGATTCACACAACTAGTGGTTTCATGTACCAAGATTCAAAGAAGAATTTAGGGTCTTAGTGTATGGATACATCGACTGCCACACCAACACTAGACTCCCCAATCCTGAAAGTCAAACTCAAAACATTCAACAATGTTTCCCCAAAACAAAACCAAAGACTGTCAGTATTTAAGGTAGAACAGAAAACCCTCTGATACCAATTTTTCATGACCTATAACCTGGGGCCCATACCACGACTACCCCAATCCCGCCTCCCAAAGGACATGGGCTGATGACTTGCACTAAAGGAATTATACTGTAAGTGGGAGGCACTTTTTGAACACCTGTACACACACACACACACACACTCACAACCCCATTTCAAAATACCGAAAAATAAAACATTTGTACCACTAAAACAACCACTGAGAGTAGAGGTACAATATATAAGTAAAATGGGCCAGAATACAAACCAAAAAAAGAACAAAACTATAAACATGTGAGTATAAGATCTCTAGTAGTCCATCTACAAAAAAAACTACCTAAAGGGTAGGTGTAGAGTAGCTGCTGGAAGCTGTTGAAGTATGCCTTTCCTGTCCAATCTCACTTGGAAATGCCAGGTCCTAGACCAACAAAGTCTTTATTAAAGTTTCAGTCGTCTGCACAAGACACGACACGTGTGGAAAAAGCCCATATAGGGGTGTGTAACTCAATACTCACTAGGGATCCCAAACCAAAATGAAATACCATAAAGGAAAAGTAAACAATAAGAATATTTAGCTCACATAGGTATAACCTAAAGTATAGAAAGAAAGATTATTAGTTGTAAAGAAGAAAATATTGTACTATTAAGGGAATCATCCCTATTGTGTCACTGAGGTATGTTGGGCCATTGAGGTCTACTTGTCTACCGAGGCACTAAGGTTTTCTCGGTTACTTGGCTACTGAGGTCCGATCATCTACCAGGCCACTGAGGTTAGCTTGGATACTGGGCCACTGAGGTCCACTTGTCTATTGGGCCACTGAGGACCACTTGACTACTGGGCCACTAAGGTATACTCATCTGCCGGGCCACTAAGATCTACTCGGCTACTAGGCCATTGATATCTACCCATTACTTCCTTAATTTATCAGCTAGATATAGGATTCCCACTCGTAGCACACTTGATTATGAGAGAATATATTTTTTAAGTCATTGGTTATGTCCTAACATCCACTAAAACTCACTTGGAGTATGTAAAAAGGATCATCTAGTCGTGAGGGTCCCAATGACGTAAAAGGATCATGAATAAGACACACGATTTGGAAGTTATGGTCGTTTTAGTAAAAAGGGTCCAGTGGGGTCCGGGTCCCAGTCTGACCTGACCCAATCCGGTCTAGTGTCCACTGACCCAACCTAGATCTGACCCTGACTGGCTAGGCCCACCCTGGGCTGGATGGGCCGTAGGTCCAGCCCGTTGGGTGGGTTGGTCTGATTTGTCCAGGATGTGGAGGGCACTGCGTCCCACCCACGACAGTTACCACAGGTTGCCGCTACGGTTTTGCTGGATCGTAGCCTCCAGCCACCCAGCATGAAACAGTTGATGCATCCATGTGCACCGTGGTCGACCATTGCTGGCTACATGACCCACTGCCCACGGTGGGATGCCGTGTGCCTTGCCTTGTGCGCCACCACCACCAACTACTGCTGTCGACTCTTCAATCACCGTCTGCAGCTAGATGCCATGGGCCTTGTTTGCTAATGCGTGCTACCTCCCACAGGCAGCTGCCTCTATGTGCTGTTGGAATTGACGCACCAGTGGTGTCTTTCGAGGGCCACCAGGTTTGCTCCGGTGGTCTGATTTATAAACTATATGTGTATTCTAGATCCTCTAATCATCACCATCACGACCATGAGTTCAACGATGTCTTGTCATTGTCCTGGGGGATCAGTCATGAAGAAAACAATAATTCCCACAATGGATGGATTCAACCTTGTTCGTGTCGGCCAGATTCCTCTGGGTTAGAATAAAAAGGGAGATGATTAACAATAAGTTTCTATCCATCCGAGAATGAGATAAAAAAATCCATCCCAAAAGAACAAACATCCCATGTATCTACCTATTAGTGGGTTGATCCACGTTCTTTGTTTAGAATGTAAGAACGGGGAAATAATTTCATCAGGAAAAAACCCCTCCCTCAAAGTCGGATCGTTCGTTGGTGAGGATCGCACCAATGCATTTTTCACTCCACAATCTCTCATTGGTGGACATTCGTCAATCATCCCTCGCAAATGCCAAATCTCCAAGGGTTCAGAGCAATTTTCCAATGTGCCAACGATTGGTCTTTGGTCAATCAATTAAAGGTAGAAAAGGTGTTTCATCATTTCTATTACAGTACTTCATTTATGAAACAAAATTTCTACTACACTACAATGAAATTAAAAATTTAAATAAAATGAACTAAAAGTTCATTTTATTTTTGCTTAAGAAAATTTCATTTATTAAATTTCATTAAAAGTACAAAAGTTAACTTTTTTTCCCTTGACCCACACCGGTCGAGGTTAAGTCAATTATTAGGTAAATTCATTGTTCCGAACACAATGATGTCCTATGATTTTTAATCTGGGCACCCATTTAGAAGTTTCCAAAATCGCTCACGTGCGCTATTTTAAATAAAATTGAAAAAGGTCAAACAATTATTCTAGGATCATTGGGCCTCAATATCAAGTGTCGTTAGAGCATCTAGTCTCAAAATAATCCCATATAATAAAAAAAATTTACATGGAATTTCCAAGAAATTACACTAATGATTTATGATATATTTACCACTTTTTATAAATTACATCTATTTTATAGATTTAATTACATGAAATTATGAGTTAGCTTGTGTTTCACGCAATAATGTCTTTTTTTGATGGCTTACATTACATGTAAGACCACTTTTTTACTGAATAATATTAATATTATTATTTAAAATGAAAATTATATCATATTTGTTAAATTGAAGGTTATGAATATGATTTACCAACTTATAAAAATATATGTTTTAATTAATTAATTACCAATTAATTATAAATGAAAATAAAAACTGGTTAAATATAAAGGAAATATTTTTAGAAAAAAACTATTTTTATGCTCTCAAAGGTTTTTTATCCTAATAAATTAAATTAATTACCATTAGTGAATGATCTTAATTAATTTTAAATATTATATATTAAATATTTTTTTTTTAAATTCATCTAATGTATTTGATTTTCATAAGTGAATAATAAATCCAATTTTATATATTAAAAGATATATTTTTCTAAAGGTAGTTTTTCCTCCTTTTAATGGTAAAATTGTATTAAATCCAAATTTTGACACTTTAATAAATTTTATATTAAAAAATAAAATTAAATTTTGAATGAGGAATGTCAAAATTATCTTAGGGTGATTTTTTGGTATTTTTTCTAAGAAATTTTATTTTTTGATGAATAGTGAAGAATATTAAATTTTAATTCAAAAATGACTTTACATATAAATAATTTATAATTTTGAATTGTATTTTTAATTGGTTTTAAAGTAAAAATAGATCAATTATACATATATTAATCCAATTTAGGCCATTTTAATCATTTTTATATTGAATTTAGATATATAAACTTTGTAAACTTTTGACCATTTTCACTTTAAAAACCAGTTATCTCATCCCATATCTGGGATTAATTTTAAATTAATTTCTACCACTTCTAGGATTTTAATTTAAAAAAATGGATTCAAAAATTTGAATAATAATAATTTATAATATATATTATTTTCAACTTTATTTTTTACCAAAATTATTAGAGAAAGAAGTTAAATTTAATTACCATTATTAAGAGGAAAATGGGTTTACTAAGGGACTATACTTTATTCTTAAGCGGCCAAATGAAAAAGAAAATTGACCAAAAACCATTTTATGGAAATATTTAAAACTTATCCGTTATATTATCTTGTTTTTTCCATTATTGCATCCACTTTAAATGGAATAAACCTGGGTGGAATTCTCTCTTTTAAAATGTTACATATTTTCCACCCACCCCACTTTTAAACGGCCTCCCTCTTTCCCCCTTATTCACACATCTAAAACCACTTCAGTTCATATAATAACTTCCCAAATAAATCCAAAATTTATATAAACTCATAATAGAATCCATATATTTTTAATAAATCTAAATTAGGACAATATCAGTGTAAACATAAGAGAATACCCAAAGAACAAGTAATGCTTTTCTAATACCAGTTTTTATACTATTTCCTTTTATGCTTCCATAAATTATATTTATATCATGATTATATAATAAAATCAGTATCATAAATATAATAATATTTTGTTATATCAAGTGTACAACTGACAACTTCACACACTTCCATCAAATGAGTTATGAAATCATCATTAATGTGTACGACAGACTATAACCTCGCGAGCTGATGTCGTTCATTTTTCCATTACCACCATTCATGGTTGGAAATAATGATGGAAATACTATTTATATATTATATTTATAATATTTATTATATATTAATGGCTATTTAATTATTATATAACATATACATTCATAATTCTCATTTTTTGGTAATACTATAACCTTGTTTGTGTGTATGATAGACTACCGCCTCACTAAACAATGTGACCCATTCACGATTTACATGATATATATTAAGGATGGGTTTAATAAACATATGTGATATATATGAAATAAAATGGTTCTAATAAGATAATATATATGTATATATATTATTTAATTTTCTTTCTTTTAATACAATAAAAAAGGGAATTAACATTCATGCGTACGTACGACCCACTGTCTCTGTGAATAGTGTATTTCATTTACTATTACTAAATTTTATGAATTAATATAAATAAATATATAATGAATATTTATGATATTTAAATCATTATTTAAATCCTAGATATGAAACAATAATGATCTAAGTAATAGGAGAAAAAAAAAGTCAAAACATACTTGAAAAATAAGGCAATGAACACCCAAAACAATGAAAATAAAGAAAGATTATTAAAAAATGGGTGATAAGATGTTATAAAAGGATCATATATGAAATTATATATATTAATATGGGTCTTATATAGGTTAATAACATTTTTATAACCATTATACATGTGTTTAAAGATCATTCAAACAAAAGGAAGCGTAAGGTAAGGGATTTCATCTCAATTTACATTCCATTGAGACTTATATGATATTATGAACTATTTCACTTTTATGTAGTGTATAAACATACCCTATTACATGTAATATCATGAATAATTTATTGTTAATGGTATTTTAAGTTTAAATTTGAATTATTCATCCAAGGGGATTTGACTTGAAAATTACCATGTGGTAAAAGTTATTATACAATCTCACATTATTTTGTGATTGTTAACTTTATCATAAAACAATCACTTTATTGTAATCATTTTCATAGGACAGTAAATTTATCTTAAATATCTATATTCTTGTGTAATGTATATGATTATTTCTTAAAATGTTTACCATTTTTTACATAAGATATTTAATTTGAAAGTTATTTGATTAACTGAGAAAATATTGATAAATCCTTATCCTTTACTCAATATGGATATTTGATAAAGAATATTGTTTATGAGTTAGATCAATTTATTTTAAATATGATTAATTCCTTGGACTACTATGAAATGGGTTAGGGACTGTTTAAAGTAAACCCCTTGATTGATCTGTAGTCTCATGAGATGAATCTATTGGCCAAATCGGATGGGTTTCACCCAATATGTTTTAAACCATATTGTGAAAGGTCTTGATGGTAAATGTTCCATGTGATTAGGAAACATAGAATCCAATATTTAAGAATTTAATTTATTGATGACTCAGTTATTATTATTATTATCCATCAGTTTTTTTGAATGAAATTATCTATGGATTCATTTCATTCTTAGATTATTGATTAAATAGAATATGTTTTCAGTTACTTACCTTTCCATATTGATTTTTACTTATCTCAATATGATAATATAGTTATTGAAATGGATTTAATGTTCAGTTATCTATATTTCCATTTTTATTTTTCTTATTGATTAATGTTTTCTTCCCCCTTACTTAACCCTCAAGGAGAATTTGATCTCACCCTTATTTTGTTTCCTTTCCCCAGGCGATGAAGAAGAGATCTTTGAATGAGTTTTCAAGGTTTCATTTTGTTAGATTTTGTTACGTATTATAGTTTATTTTCTATTTCCAATGTAAAATGGGTATCATGTATGTATGTTGTTATACACAACTACTAAACTGAATGGCCCTTTAGGATTTTATTCCTTATAATCATGTCAATGTAATAAATTATGGTACCGACTCTATGATTTTGGGGTCAGGTTCATTACATTTTGTCGTATAAATAACAATGGGACTAATGATTTATTTGGTGTGATTAATGTTATTTTTTAAGAATTAAAAAATATTGGGAAAATTATATGATTAAGATAAATATAATTTTATGAATGTAATTTGAGTTATTTTATGGAAACATATATGATTTTACTGTGGTTTTATAGAGATTCATAATATTTCTATAAAGAATTATCATGATTTAAGAGAATATATGATTATGGTATTAATGTTCTTGACATGTGAAATTATGAGCTATTTTATTATGCTTTGGAATAATTGTTAAAGATGACATGAGAAAAATATGTGATAAAATCATTCAGATTTTTAGGTTTTGAATTTGGTTTGGAAAATTTTAGAGGAGTCTTAAAGATAACTATTTATGGAATGGTTTATGTAGAAATTTGGGTGTTATTATTTATGTTTTAGGGATTAATGTATTATTTCATAATTTTAATATTTATACATATTATATAACTTTTTCTCACCATTTTTCTTTTGGTAAATATCTAGAAATAGAAGTAATGATGTAATAACCCCAAATATAGTAACCCAAATCTGGTGGTTACTTTATTATAATTAAATTTATATAAGGGATATAATCTTGAAGTACCAATCAGTTTTTTAGGCTTAAAGAACCAAATACATTCATGATTCCCATATTACATTGGAAATATAAAACACATAACAAGAATACATTCTTTGATCATTAATACTATTCATAGTATCTTCCTTCTTATCTCGGGAAAAAGAAAATGTATAAGGGTGAGATCAGATGCTCAGTAAGAGTTACATACAGTAGAACCTATCATGAATCAATAAAAAATAATCATTATTTAAAAGTATATAACATAAAACACATGACATCTAATAAATAATTTGGGAAAAAAATGCATCCATGGATAAAATCAATTCAATAATCTTTGGGATAATAAAAAAAAGAATTCTAAATAAAAGAAAATTTTAATATAAGAGGTCACAATTTAGACATCATGATATCTATACCATTAAATCCTTATTCTAAGATTGTTTAATAGATGGGTGGGTATAAACGAGACATCAATTTAATGCTAGATCATTGTTTTTTTTCTCATGAGACTTATCAATGTATGGAGGGGCTATATAATTACGATCCCACCAATCAGTGCATGTATAATAAATTCATCATATAATTAATGATCAATTCAATTTATAAACAAAATTCCTTATCAAAAAATGTTCGTATTGAGTAAAGAATATAGATTAATCAATTTTTTCCTAGTCAATCAAATACCTTTATAATATAAAATAGTATGTAGAAATGGTATACAATTTAGAAAATAATCCAATCCATGACAAAAAAATGGATATTAATGATAAATTTAATTTCCAATGTATAATGATCTTAATAAATTTAATGACCATAAAATTGATGAAAAATGGATTTCAATTTAACAAAAATATAATCTGTGTAATAAAACTAGATATTTTGAAAAAATGGAAGAACAATATTAAAATACTCTTTTATTTATGATTTTACTTTGAAAAAAAATAATTTTTTTAGATAAGCTAAATATCATAAAATTTTTATAGTGGTAGAAAAACCTGTTAACGTCGTATATGTTAAAAAAATTCCTTTAGATTTTTTGTAAAGAAAGTCAGAAATGAAAATTTTAATTTTTTTGAAAGATTGATTTAAAATGTTTAAAAAATTTAAGGATAACATAAAATTTCCTTGATAAAACATTTATTAAATAAAAGAACCTTATTAAATAATTTTAACAAATATAGACATTGAAGAACAAAATACTCGATAAAAAGGGAAATAAGATCAAAATTTCATTTAAACATTCTTCTTCAAATAGTAATTTTAATGGAATAGTTAATCATCATGAATAAATATATATTCATGTTTAACACCTCAAAAGGTTAGTATATAGACCTCATAAAAGTAAATAGGTGCATAATACCAAATATGTCTCAATGATAAAGAAATTGAGGTGAAATACCTTACACTAGGTTTGATTTCTCACAAACATTCTTTATCATCTTGAATAAAAATATTATATTATTTATTTAATTTATTAATAACCTCTTTAATTTTTATTATTATTTTATTTATCACTATGTTATATTTAGTTACTCAATTCATTAAGTTCATGTCAGATGTTTTGACGATAGTCGGTTCATATATCCAAAATTACTCTGGAAGATTAACTTTAGTAAAAGTGGTCTTTGTTCCATAATCTATAGAATAATAATAATGAAATAATTATCATTTTTACACTTCAATTTTACTTTTAAAACCATTCATGAAATATGTTTATGAAAAATGAACTAAGTTACAATTATTGAGACGACAAGCTATATGTACACATAAGTAACATTTCCATTTTTCAATGTTCATAGTGGAAAACATAAGTATTATTTTATCTTTACATAGTGAATATTATATTATAAATACCATATTATTTATTTATATAAATTTATATATATCATCCATGTGATTTGGTGGTTAAAAATGAATCACGTCACTTCGTGGAGGTGATAGTCCAGACATACACTCGAATGACATTATCATTTTTCAATGAATGGAAAGGTAGAAAAATATTTGATATATTAAATTTAAAAAATAATAAATATGACATGAATATAATATACATTACATCCATGATTATTAAAAACCATGAGATATAGTCATGGAAAATGAATTACATTGGTTCGTGAGGTAGTAGTCCGTTGTACACACGAACAAAAGTTTCATTTTCCATTTGATGGAAGATGAGATGGATGTAGGTTATCAAATTAACATAATAAAATATAATTAGATGGTATATATTTATGTTATTATATTTTTATAGTTGAAAAATATTTTAAGTAGGTGGAATAAGAAATAAAAAAACAATCGGTTAAGAACAATACATCTTCTTTAGACAATCCCTTTAGGATTATACCTAAAGCCTTCCTACATTGGATTTATGATAAAAAAATACCTCTATGATGTAGAGATATATTAAAGGAATATATTTTATTAGTTATTATATAAAAACAGGTTTTTAAGTGTTAATAAAAGATGAGATAAGGTACCCTTTTATAAGTTTGGGGAGAAACACTTTTGGAATTACCTAAAGTATTAAACTAATATAAATAATTTTCATATTAAAATGTATAAAAATTGATATAATTATAATATAAGATGAGTATGGGTTGAAATATTACAGTAAAATAAAACTTGGACAAGTTTAATTTTTTTTACATTTATCTTTTAGTTTTAACCCCTCACTAACCATTTTTGACAATTACCATAGTATTAATATTTTTTTCACTTTAAGGGAAAATAATGTAACTATAAAATGATAAATGAACCATGTTTGATGGTTTAAACCATATAAAATAAATTATAACTAATATAATATTTTCATTAAGTTTAAATCAAATAATAAAATATTATTTATTATAAAATACCATTAATATCATTTTTGACACTATTTATTTAATTTGACTTTAAATACATCAATACAAAGAGGTATTACAAATATAATCATTTAAAAAAAACTAAATAATTATATTTATATATAAAATTCTTTTAAAACAATAATTATTTCAAATTACATAATTTTTGTATTTTGAAAATTATTTCTTATATTTTTATACTAATTAAATAAATATCGTGTCAAAATTGCTAAAGCATTTAAAGTAATTATCTAACAACTAAAAATTAGAAATAAATTAACATGATAAAAAATTATTTATCTTTTAAATGAATACTTATAACCTAAAATAAGTCATATTTATCCCTATCATAAAATATTATATATATTAAAAAAAGAAAAGTGATATTTTTATCTTTGTCTCTTACTTAAATATTATAAAGGTAAAAAACATTGTCAAATTAAAAAAATGTCATATTTTTAAATTTTTTATGATTATGGACAACATATATTCATCCAATGAATTTAAGGCAAGTTTTGGGTTGATTTTTAATGCTATATTAAATTAATTTTAACCGTAATTACCAAATTTACCCATACCGTGGTGATAATTATTTACTATTATTACTATCCTTAAAGACCAGAAATAAAAGGGTCCTATTTAACAAATTAGGACCTATTGATTCTAAATATATAATCCATTTCTCAAGATTTAATTTTAATAATTATCATAATTTATGATTAAAATGCATAATGCAAAGAACAATAGTTTTTTAGGAAAAAAGAGTTTTTCATATAACATGTTTTTATAATAAATTAAATCATAAAATTGATTCAAATGAAATTAATTATATTATTAATTATTTTAATGAGCTAATTTCAATTTTAAACTATTTTAATATAAAATTATGCATTGAAAATTCTAGAAAAATATATATATATTTCAATAAAAATCCCCAAAATAATAACCCAAAAAATAAAAATCCCTAAAATAACCAAAAAAAGAAAACTAAGTTAATTTTGATATATTGATTTAAAAAATAATATTGTTTTTACTCAAAAAAATTTATAAAATTTTGAAAAATTAATTGTAATATTTTCTCACAAAAAATGATGAAACCTAGTTTTGAAGAAAATATGTTTTTGATGAATAAAGTTACTTTACATAGCATTGAGTTCTTATTTCCTAATAATTAATCAATAATTTTTTTAGTATGATCTTAATATATATTTCATAATTTGGTTAATCCTATTTCTACCTACAAATTAAATAACTAGGTTATAGCAGTCATATTCCAATAATAATATTTCATGGTTTGCTTAAGCTCAATGTTGCGTGTTGTATACACTATCGAACATAATGTTATTCTTTTAAAATATTAGGGTGTTAAATTTTACTCAAATTCAATAAATTTTATCCTCAAAATTTGAACTTGAACTTGGAAGTCAAGGGTTTGACTTTTGAAAATTATTTTGTGGAAAACCCACATAATAAGAAGGGTTAATGAAACTTCCTCTTAAAAGAGGGAAAGGAAAATACAATGGTCATCACAAAACTAGGTTTCCAAATAAGATAAACTTAATGGCAAGTAAAAAATATGGCAATGAAAGAGACAAATAATCACCCAAGGATTAATAGAGAGTGATAGAGAACATGGTCATGACAATGTTAACCACTATAAAACTCTAAAAATGTGATGAGTGAAAAGACTATTGAATAATTAGAAATTATGGTAAAAGGACAAAATTTTTATTTCATGATTGATTTTATAGAGTTGGGTAATTCCTTTACCATATAAACAAAAACATAAGAAAATAAAATTACCAAATAATATTTCATAATTTAATAAATTTTCACTATAATCTCATATTTTTCTCCAGATAGTGATAATCCAAGATGAGTTTTTCATTCCTAAAGAGCTAAAATCAAATTTTAATAAATCATAAGATCTATAAGTCCTTAATCACGCCTATAAATATTTAATAAAACCAAAATGGTGAGAAGAATTTATCCAATAACACCTAAATTTCATCTTAATCCATTCCATAAATAGTTATCCATAATTCTCCTCTAAAATATGTCTAGCCAAATTAAAAATTCAAAAATATGGTCACTAAAATTACAAAATCAACTCAACATTTGTTTCCTAAATAACATAAAGTATCCATTAATGTCATATACCAAATATCTGAATACCATGATCATATATTCTCTTAAAACATGGTGATAATAAACATAAATTATTAATGGAAACAAGTGTGATTCCATAAAATAACATTATTATTATTATTCCTTAAATAATATCTCAGATTATTGAATATATAATATAAGTACCAAAAATTTAGTAAACTTCATCATAAATTACTTTTTCATCAAATCACTAACCTTTTTTAAGTTCACCAATACTATCCAATTTACTTTATCAATGTCAATAATCAATTTATCCAAACTAAACATTATTAACTCAACATCAAGAACATATTGAGGGTTATATTTAATTTAATCATGTGTTCCCAAAAAACATCACCTTACCATTAAATCACTTTTATATGTCATCAATACCATTAAACATATGATTTCAGGCCCTTAAATAAAAACTAATGTAGTACAATACTTATATGTTTAATAATTCTTGTAACCAAAATATCATTGGTAAACATAATTGTTGAATCCAAATATAAAATCACTTTAATCATTCCACTTCGGCTGTATTAATAACTAAAGCTTGTCTTTGTCTCTTAGCCTTTTCTAAAGTAAATTATCATGATTGTTAGGGAATTAGTTTGAGTAGTTACCTAACTCCTTACAATTGAAACACTGGACATTGGTGGTTCTATTCTCATAATTACACTCACAATCTTGATGGCCTTTGTTTCCAAACTTTAAGAAAACTCCATTCCACTTAAAGCATGAACCAGAGTGTTTCTTTCCACAATTATCACCTGTGGTAAATTTTACCCTTCTATTTTTTCCCCTAATTTCATTTTTCTTTGTGCTCAGTCATCCTCTTATTCTCTTGATTTTCATTGAAAAAATATGACTTGGAGAATTCTTTCACTATCCTGATGGAATATTTTACCATATCATCATATGATGAAAATGTTTGAGAGACTAGTTCCCTTTGGGGGATTATCTTAAACCCATAAAGGAAATTATCAATATTACTTTCTAGATTATGTATGTAGTCTATAGCATACCTTTATAATAATATAAAGTTTTCCTCATACTCATCAACAATTTTGTTTTCCATCTATCTTATATTGAGGAATTTCCTTTTCATATTAGCTCATTTCTCATGAGGATAATATTTTTCAACGAATATATCTTTAAAAGTTTTCCATTCCATACTATATATTCCATAAAACACTTTAGTATTCTAGATCAATTAACACCATTTATTGGAATATCATTTTAAAAAATAAACTTTCAGAATAACCTTTTCACTTTCATTATATCCAAAATCTAGGAATGTCTTTTCAAGATATTTAATCCATTTCTCAGCTACCAATGGATTAGTAATTCCACTAAAATATGAAATCTTTTGTCATATGAAGTGATCCAACATAGTAAAATCACACTATAGAACAACGTTTTGTTCCATATGGGAAAGATTATTTTTCATAACCTGAGTTAGCTACCCTAATATGGCCATGATCTACTTAGTTCCAATACTATATGTATTTCCTTACTCAGTAGAGCAATATCTTTATCATTTAAAATATTTTCTTTTGTTAGTTTCCATCACTGAATAATATAACATTCTAAATTAGGTCATCATCATCATGAATATTGATCCATAAAATAAAATCCCTATAGTGGTAAAATTTCTCAAATATTATAAGGAATTATCATAATTCTCATGTTAAATATGTTCATTTAAAATATATTTCTTGAGGTTTATACTAAAAATTATATAATACCAATAGTAACATACCTAAATCTAGTAACCTAGATATAATTTTTAATTTATTAAAATGGTAGAGATACACGCAATCTAATCATGAAGGATTTATTTGTTAAATAGTCTTAAAGAACTTGATACATTCATGAATCCCATATTACATTGAAAGTATAAAATATAGAGCATGAAAATATTATTTCATCATTGATATTATTCATGATATCCTTCTTCATAACTTGGGGAAAATAAAACAAATAAATGGTGATATTAGACACTTGGTAAGAGTTACATAAATAAAATATATCATGAATCAATAAGGCATTACTAATATGGAAAAGTAAATTACTGAAAAAAATTCCATTTAATTAATAACTTGTAAATGAAATGGATCTATAGATAATATCAATGTAGTAATATCATGGATAATAAAAAATAAATTCTCAATAAAGTAAATGTTTAATACTAGACATCATGATATCTATACCATCAAAGCCTTGTGCTAAGATAGTTTAATCAATGGGTATGTATAAAATAAAAACCCATTTAATAATAGCTTACTGATTTATCTCATGAGACATGTCAATGAATCAAGGGGATATATAATTCTAGGCCCCACCCATCACTTAATGTCCAATTCATTCTTTATTTATTTAATAACCAATTTATTTTATAACTAATATACCTTATCAAAAAATGATTCTATCGAGTAAAGAATACAGATTGATCAAGTTTTTCCCAATTAATTAAAAACATTTCAGAGTAAAACATCATATGTAGAAATGGTATATAGTTTCAGTAATAAGAATATCCATGATAAAAAGAATATGGATATTTAATAAAAATTTAATTTCCAATGAAAATTGATCTAAAGAAATTTAAAAATAACAAAATTAATGAAAAATGACTTTTAATTCATTAGAAATATAAGAGTTTTAATAAAACTAGGTATTTTAAAAAAATGGAAGAGAAATATTAAAAATAAAATTTGATTAAAAAATTTTCTTTGAAAAACTAGAGAAAACTTTTAAGAGAATATAAATATCATAAAACAGTTATAGTGGTGAGAAAATCTGTTAAAACTGTATACATTAAAAAACCATTCTTTTTGAATTTTTGTGAATAAATTCAAAAATGAACTCTTTAGAAAACATGAAAAGATTATTCTCAAACCTTATAAAAATTCCAGGATAACATAAAAAGTCCTTGATAAATAATTTTATTAAATAAAATTACTTTTGAAAAATATATTTGAAATATATGAATATGGAAGAAAAATATACCCAATCAAAAAGAGAAATAAGCTTGAATTTTATTTTACAGATTTATATTAAAATGGTAACTTTAATTGAATCATTAATCATCATGAATAAATATATATAGATGTTAAATACCTCAAAATGGAAGTATATAATCTTTATAAAATTAAATAGGCACATAATACCAAATATATCCCAATGAAGTGAAAATTAAGGTGAAATCTATTACCTCAGGCCTAACTTATCACGTACATTCTTTATCTTCTAGAATAATAATATTAAGTTTATTATTTACCTAATTAATAACTTTTTAAATGTTTATTATTACTTTTATTTTATTTATCAGCTTTTTATATTCATTTACATTATTAATTATGTTCCCATCATATATTTTGATGATAATTGGTTTATATGACCAAAATGACTTCGATAGATTGAATATGGTAGAAGAGGTATTTTTAAATCATATATAGAATAATAATAATGAAATATTTATAATTTTTAAACTAAAATTATACTTTTAAAACCAACCATGAAGGGTAGTTATGAAAAATGAACTATGTTACAATCAGGGAGACGGTATTCCGTATGTACGCATGAGTAACATTTCCATTTTTCAATGATCGTGATGGAAATAATGTAAGTATCATTTTGCCTTTAAATAATGATAATTATATTTTAAATAACATATAATTTATTTAAATAAAATTATATATATATATATATCATCCATGTGATGTGGTAGTGAAAAAGGAATCACATCTCTCCAGGGAGGGGGTGGTCCACACATATAGAAGAACAAAATTATCATTTTTAAAGGAATAAAATAGCAAGTAAATATGTAATATATTTATTTTTAATAATGATAAATATATCATGAATATCACACACACACACACACATATATTAAATCCATCATTATTACCAACCATGAGTGGTAGTGATGGAAAATGAATTACATCAGTTCATGAGGCGGTAGCCTATCATACACAAGAACTATGGTTTCATTTCCTATTTGATGAAATAAGTGACGAATGTAGGTTTTTAAATTAAAATAATAACATATAATTATATGGTGTATTATAATGTTATTATATTTTCATGGTTGAATAATATTTTAAAGAGGTGGAAGAAGAAATAAAAAAAATCTCGATTAAGAATGATACCTCTTCTTTTGAAAATCTCTTTAGGATTATACCTAAAGCCTTCGTAGATTTCCTTTATGATAAAAATGACCTTTAGGATGTTAGGAGGGATGTAAAGAATTTATTTTAGACGGTATTGTATTTAATGACCCATAAATTTCAAAGAATTTTTTTTTCTTAAATTCTTGGGAATTTTACGAGTCCACAGTTTCTAACGGCGCCTGATTCCGAGGTCCAGTGTGCCTGGAATCAATTTCTAAAGTTTTGTTATGCTTAAATTAACGCACGTAAGAAGTTTTCCTAAAAAAGTTGAGTAACTCTTAAATAGTTACTCAGATCAAAAATCCAAGGGCCTCATTGCGCTCAGGATGGCAGGTTTACCCTAGGTGCGACTTATGTTTAGTCGACGTGGGCCTCTTGTGAAAAATCCAAAAAATAGCATAACTGTAAATAAAATAATTAAATAAAGTTTTTTTTTATTTTTCAAATGCTTATAACTCACAAACGGTAGCTCGGATTAAATATTCGAGACCACTGCTGAACTCGTGAGGGCTTTCTTTATTTAAGAAGATACTAACTTTGGTCAGCACTGGCCACCAGAAAAAGTTAGTTTTTGGCCACAAATAAACTAATTAAGTGACAATTATTTTATTGTAAAACTCATAACATCTAAATGGTGAGTTGGATTAAAAATCCGAGAGTACTGTTGGGTTCTTTGGGGCGTTCTTCACCTAGGAAAAGCCTAACCTCGACCGGCGCGAGTCGAGGGTGACTGATAATAATTTTCCAAACCTTTTTTCAGGTACGTTCAGTAAACGTACGTTCAAGATTTTATATCTTTTGGACCGGTTCTAGGAATTGAAATCTGAGAGAACCTTTGAACTCATAGAATTTATATTCTCTTAAAAAGACCTTCACCTCGACGATAGATGGTCGAGAATAAAAGTTAGTTTTTGGCCTTTAAAAAAAATATGATAAAATAAAGTGTAGCCACACTTTATTTTATTCCATCCATCATGTGAGTGCGGGTAGTTGGAACCTCCAATTGGGAGTTTGTGGTGGGACCACCACACCCTAACCTCCCAGGAGAGGTTATGGTGGTGGGGCCCACCCGAACCCAATCTCTCATGTGAGGTTAAATGTGGTGGGGACCACACGAGCCCACCCGACCCCTATTAATGGGAGGAGACCATAACCTCTTAACTCCCCTATTAATGGTGCCACCACCACCCCTTTTAATGGCCAAAACCTCCTCTTTGAATTTGTGGCATACCATTATGTTTTAACCAGAACCTCTCAGTATCAACCATACAAAAGTAGAAAAACAAACATCACATGGACATGTGTCTTTTATTACAGCAGCTCAAAGTACAAAGACACAAAGTAACCACAAACAACGATATCAACAAAGCTAGAAGCATCATGAACAAAAGTCTCCATGTCTGGAGCTAGTCGCGCTCCTATCCACCTGCTCCCGGAGCGCTATGGTCATTGGTCTCAGCTACCTGAAGCTAATCTCTCCCCTGTCCACCGATACCCTACAGTCTGTGTGGACCTCCTGATGGTGGTAGGGCCTCGAAACGTCATCCACCACCTACTACTCGGTCAGCTTCTTTGCCACGTCCACCTACTCCTGACGGACCACCATGGTTGAACTTCTGCCTCTGTCTGGGAGGTCCCTCTACTGCCTACTGCTCATCTGTAGGGCGGGTCTAGCAGTCTTGAGCCATGTGACCCTGCCCGACGCATGCATAGCACTACCTGCTCCTAGTATGGCTGGATCTGTTTTTTGTGCCCGCACAACCAAACCATTATCCTGAGGTCGCCCACCTGATGTCCTGGTCCGCTAGGACCTCTGCGTCAACTGTCTACTACCGGCTGCTGAAGACTCCGCTACGTGTCTTCCTACAGAGGGTATCACCGCTAGTGACTGCTCTGCAAGAAAACTCTCCACTAGAAGGGCTCTCTACATCACCCCTTCATGTGTCGGGATTGTAGGGGAGATCATCAAAGCCCTGATCTCATGCTTGAGTCCCTGCTCAAAGGTCCGAGCCCTGGAGAATGGGTTTCGTACCATATCCGTAGAGTAGCGTGAGAGGTCAGTGAACCTTGTTGATTACTGAGCTACTGTCATGCTGCCCTACTGCATATGAAGTAACTCCTGAATCCGAACCGCACGAAGGGTGGCTGGGTTTGAAAAAGGTGGTAGCAAAGTTTGTCTCATGGTGCCTCACTTGTCAGAAAGTGAAGGCAAAGCACAAGTACCAGCAGGCTTGGTTCAGCCTTTAGAGGTCCTAGAGTGGAAGTGGAATGGGATTTCCATGGACTTCGTGATGGGTTTTCCACATACATCCAAGAGTCACGACTTGATTTGGGTGATTGTTGACTGACTCACGAAGTCGTCCCACTTCCAATCATTTAGATAGCAGGGTTTAGTAGAGAGCTTGGGATGCCTCTATGTGCAAGAGATAGTGCATTTACATGGAGTACCTTCTTCTATTTTCTCCGACCCTGACACACGGTTTACTTCCCAGCTATAGAAGGGGTTGCAGGAGGCTTTCAGGACAAAAATTCGCTTGAACACCGCCTTCCATCCACAAAATGATGGTCAGAATGATAGGGCCATCCAGACACTCAAGGACAAGCTCGGTGCATGTGTCCTTGACTTTGGTCGCAATTGGGAGGATCACTTACCCTTGGTGGAGTTTTCGTACAAAAACAACTACCACTCCACCATCGGGATGACACCTTACGAGGAACTGTACTACCGACATTGCAGATCACCTCTGTGCTAGACTAACCCAGGGGAGTCAGCACTTGTAGGACCAAAGATGGTGCTGGCTACGATGGAGAAGGTGCATATCATCCAGGAGCGGATGAAGACTGCACAAAGCAGACATAATTCCTATGAGGATAGCAGACGGAGACCACTGGAGTTTGAGGATGGCGACCACGTCTTCTTACGGGTCTCACCTCGACGAGGTCTCTAGAGGTTTGGCTGGTGTGACAAGTTATCTCCACGCTTCATCGGATCTTTCATGGTCCTTAGCAGAGTAAGCGAGGTGGATTACCACCTGTACCTTCCACCTCAGTTGCATCGGGTGCACGAAATCTTCCACGTATCTCAGCTGAGGAGATACGTGCACGACCCGACCCACATCATCGACCAGGGGGAGCTGGACATCGATGACGGGACGACATTCACGGAGGTCCTGGTGGAGATCGAGGATCAACAAGAGCGGGTCCTACGTGGATGGTCTATTCTTCTGGTGCACATTCGTTGGCAGCATGAGAACCTCCAGAAGAGCACATGGGAGTGGCAGGCTTATATGCATGCTCAATACCCCCATTTGTTTCCCTAGTACGTGTTATAGATTTATGGGGATGTAAAACCCTGAGGGGGGGTAATTTAAAGACCCAAAAATTTCAAGGATTTTTTGTCTTAAATTCTTGGGAATTTTACGAGTCCACAGTTTCAGACGGTGCCTGATTCCGAGTCTCGGTGCGCCCGAAATCATTTTCTGATGTTTTTTTAAGATTAAATTAACACATATAAGTAGTTTTCCTTAAAAAGTGGAATAACTCTTAAAAAGTTTCTTGGATCAGAAATACGAGGGCACCATTGCACTCAGGATGGCAGGTTTACCCTAGGTGCGACTTATGTTTAGTCAGTGCAGGCCTCTTGTGAAAAATCCCAAAAATGGAATAACTGTAAATAAAATAATTAAATAAAGTTTTTTTATTTTTCAAATGCTTATAACTCACAAACGGTATCTTGGATTAAAAATCTGAGACCACCGCTGAACTCATGATGGATTTATTTATTTATGAAGATACTAACATTGGCCGACACGAGCCACCAGAAAATGTGAGTTTTTGGCCACAAATAAAATAATTAAGTGATAATTGTTTTATTGTAAAATTCATAACATATAAACGGTAAGTCAGATTAAAAATATGAGAGTATTGTTGGGTTCGTTGGGGCGTGTTTCACCAAGGCAGAGCCTAACCTCGATCGACGAGAGTCGAGGGTAACTGATAATAATTTTCCAAACTTTTTTTTGGGTACGTTCAGTAAACGTACATTCGGGATTTTATATCTTTCGGACTGGTGCTCAGAATTGAAATCTGAGGGAACCGTTGAACTCGCAACGTCAATATTCTCTTAAGAAGACCTTCACCTCGAAGGCATATGGTCGGAAATAAAAGTTAGTTTTTGGCCTTTTTAGAAAAAATGATAAAATAAAGTGTAGCCAGACTTTATTTTACTCCAGACATCATGTAAGTGCGAGTAGTTGGAACCTCCACTTAGGAGTTGGGGGTGGGACCGCCACAACCTAACCTCCCAGGAGAGGTTACGGCGGTGGGGACCACCCGAACCCAATCTCCCATGTGAAGTTAAATGTGTTGGGGACCACACGAGGCCACCCGACCCCTATTAATGGGATGAGACCATAACCTCTCAACTCCCCCTATTAATGGTGCCACCACCACCCCTTTTAATGGAAAAAAACTCCTCTTTGAATTTGTGGCATACTTGTGTGAGCTGATACATGTCTTTCAACCATTATCAACATGGTGATTGACTTTACATCCTTTATGGAATTGGTTAGTGCTTGGGCTCGTGAGTTGGAGCCAGATTGAGTTTGGTAACTTAGGTATATGTATGGGCATATACCTAAGTAGGGTTGGTTGTATCTTTCTTCTTTGGTTTATCCTATATGGATTCTAGGAGACCTTTGGGGGTCTTGGGTCCCTATTGAGTATCATTATACTCACCCCTGCACGGTCTATGCCTGCACCTCGTTGTGTTGGATGCAGATGTCAGATAACATTGACAGAGGCAGAGAGCGAGCTAGGACCGGACGGTACCCAGAGGTGGACCACATGGCGAGATGGTACAGGGAGTGGACCGATAGAAATGGTGTGGTGAGGTTGACATCTGTACCTACCCTTCAGGTAGGATACTCAGCGAATGTTCTAGGAGCTGCCCTTTTTAGCTGCTGTCCCTTTTTCCAGTTGTAATTGCTTTCTGTTGTACCTGTACTTTACTGTTGGGCTTGTATTTCCAACCCCTTTACTTTCAGCACTACTTTTTGTGTACAGTTTTCACTTAGTGTTTACTTTCTATTGCGTACTCTATTATGTTTTTTTACTTTCAAAAAGGCAATGCCTTCCCAGCTTAGGGATTTACGCCTTTGGTACTAGTCGGCAACCCCTGGCCTATGGAAGGCGAGCTTGGTTTAGTCATGGTACGGGCTCCAAGGACGGACTGTGACATTGTATGAACCAGAAGATTTTATAAGTGTTTTTAAAATAGAATAGGATGTGCCCTTTTATAAGTGAGGGGAGAGGAACTTTTGAAATTTCATAAAGTATTAAATTAATATAAAATAATTTTAAAATTAAAATGTGTATAAAATTATATAATTAATATATAGGATAAGGGTGTTTTGAAATAATACTGTCCAATTCTTTGTAATAATTTTTAAATATTTTTTTACCCTTATCTTTTAGTTTTAACTCCTTGTTAACCCTTTTGACAATTACCGCAATATTAAAAGTTTCTACACTTTAAGGATGAATAATGTTACTATAAAATGGAAAAATTCCCATAAATGGTCTATGATTGATGTTTTAAATCATATAATATTCATATAGATGAATATAAGTTTTTTATGAATTTTTAATCATTTAATGAAATATTATTATTATAAAATATCATTAATATCATTTTGACACTATTCATTTAATTCGACTTTAAATACAACAAGAAAAAGAGGGAATTCAATTATAATAATTTAATTAATCACCAAAATTTTATATTTATCTTAAAAATTCATGTAACATAATAATTATTTCAAAATATATTACTTTTAGTATTTTTAATATCATTTATTATATTTCTCTATTAATTTAATAAAAGTTGTGTCGGTGCTGCACAAGTATTTAAGGTAATTATTTCTTCACTAAAAATTATAAATAAATTCTTATGATAAAAATAATTTATTTATATTTATAATTAATATATATAAAAAAAATAATTCGTATTTTTCCCTATCACAAAATATTATAGATGTTAAAAGTAGAAAAGTGACATTTTTGTTTTCATCTATTACTTAATATTATAAATGTAAAAAGTATGGATAAATGATAAAATACCATAATTTAGATTTTTTGATGATTATGAATAAAATAAACTCATAAAATAAAATTAATACATGTTTTGGGTTGATTTTTAATGCCTTATCATATTATTTTTAACATTAATTACCCAATTTACCCTTACCATGATGATAATTATTTACAATGGTTACTATTAATGATGACCATAAAAAGGGTCCTATTTACCAAATATCAACCTAATGATTCCAAATATTTAATCCATTTTTCATGATTAAATTTCAATAATTTTCATAATTTAATATTAAAACCCAAAATGCAATGAAAACCAGTTTTTTCAGAAAAAATACATTTTTAAGTATAAAATGTTCTGTAATAAATTAAATCCTAAAATTGATTCCAATTAATTTAATTGAATTATTAATAATATTTAAGAACTAATTTCACATTTAAAACATTTAAAGAAATGGGAAACTGAAAATTCTTGGAAAAAATATTGTTTTCAATAAAAAGTAATGTTTTTCACTTTTCTTTGTAAAATCACTATTTTCAAAAAAAATCCCTAAAATTCACCCTAAAATAATTTTGATGCACTGATTTAAAAAATAATTTTATTTTATTAAATAAAATTTATAAATGTTCCAAAAAATAAATATAATATTTCCTCACAAATATAAATTTGTTTTGATGAAAATGTGTTTTGCGTTAATAATATGACTATTAAAAATTGAGTGCTTATTTCTTAATCATTAATCAATACATTTTTATTGAGTATGAACTTCATATATATTTAATAATTTATTTAATCCTATTTATACCTTATAGTTCAATAGATAGGTTATAATGGTCATATTTAAATAATTATATTTCATGGTTTGTTTAAGCTCAGTGTTATAGGTTGTATATGCTATAGAATATAGTGTTCTTATTTTAAAATCCTGTTGTGTTAAAAATGAACTGTCATTATTGTATGGATTTTACGATCTATTAACATTTAATTTTATTTCTTAGATCATAAAAAAGTCTTCTTTAATATTCATTTCCTGGAGTAAGATATGTGATAGAAGTGTAAACTGATCTAAGCACAACTAAAGGATGAAATTGTTCTTATGAAATGAAAATAAATCAAGTGTGAATATTTTCTCATATTCTCTATATTGATAGAAAAATAATCCCTAAACTCTAGTAAAAGAATCTTGAAATAAAAATGTTATCCTTTTACATTCATTTATAATGAATTGATAGTCTTTTTTAGCCCTTATTGATTTATGGGTTTGTGGTCGTAAACATTTTAATAACCATGTTCTCTATCACTCTTTATTATTCCAAAAAACATTATTTTATCCTTTATGTCAATATTTTAACTTCCTATTAATGTTATATTTATCTAATAACCTGGTTATGTGTTGTTTTAGGTAACATTTATATTTCCTATATTCTATTTTTAAAGGATGTTTTGTTTTACCTTTGTATACTGTTGGTTTTTTAAAAAAAGATTGTTTAAATATTGAACCCTTGATTACCAAGATAAAAATTGTGATGAAGAAATTTATTTGTGTTTGGTGGGGAATGTAACACCTTAAAATTTAGTTTAAAATAATACTATTCTTGATATATTTCTTAACATGCAACACCAAACTTTAAGCGAACTGTAATATATTATAAAAATATTATTATTTAAATGTGACCATAATAACTCAGCTGTTAAATTGACCATATGAATAGGAATAATAAAATTATATAAAATATTTATAAAGTTTTTATATAATTCATATTTATTTACTAATTAATAATAAAAATGTACTCAATTTTTACTAAAGTAATTTTAGGCTATAAAAACATTTTTTCTTCAAAAAATGGGCTTTATTTCATTTTGTGCACAGTAATTATAATTAATTTTTTCCATTTTTAGAAATTAAATTTTAGAAAATTAATATCAATCTTTATATAATAATATAAATATTAACTTAGGGTAATTTGTTTTTTCTAAAATAGTATATTTCCATGAATAGTGAAATAATACCGATATTTGTAAAAGGGTCATTTATTTTATTTAAATAAAGTAATTTAAAATCCCCATTATATTTTGTAGTTGGTTCTAAATTAAAATAAGATCTATTTTGTCAAACATAATCTAAATAATTCCATAATAATCAACATTATATTTTATTTTGGTATAAGTTCATTTTTATTCTTAAAACCATAATTTTCTAAAAAAAAAATTTTATTACGTTTTACACATTTATATTAAAATTTATTTATTCCACTTATATAAATTGAATTCAAGAAAATGTATTCCATATTTTTAATAATTAGGTTTATAATTAGTAAATAGGTCTTTTTTTGTTATTTTGAATAGTTATTATGGAGAATATTTTTCAACATAATATGGTAAAATGATGTTAAAACTATGATATAAGTCATAAAAAAGTCCATAACACATGAGTTTATCCTATTTTCTGAGTAGTTATCATCAAAATAAATCCTAGTTTTGAAAATATGGAAATTTATACCCACTTCACTTTTATTATAATATTTTAATTATTTTAGGAAAATGATAAATATAAAATGTCACTTTCTTGATTTTAATTTATCTTATATGTTTTAATAGGGATAAAAATAAATTATGATTGAATATAAATGTTTATTTTGAACATAAATCAATTATTTTTATGATATATGTTTTTTGATTTTTATTTATGATATGATTACCTTAAACGCTTATGAAATGTCAATATAGTGCTTGTGCATGCAGTAGAAAAATAAAGTTAAATGATTTAAAAAATAATAAAAATAATATGTTTTGGATGAATTTTGGTATTCAACTAATTTAAAAGGTAATTAAAAATTAAAAATTAAAAATTATGGTAAATGTGTTTATATTCTAATTACATTGTTGCATTTATGTCTTTAAACTCAAATTAAACAAATAATCAAAAAAATGATTAATAATATTTTATGATAATAAATATTTTATGAAAGGATTTAAAAATAAAAAAATATATTTATATAGGAAAAGTGGTATGTTAAATGGAATAAAACTTCATACATGGACCATTTTTAAGCCACTTTTCACCTTATAAGTAAATGTATAACCTGAAGTCTAAAAATGTGTTACTATAGTCAGGGTTAAAAAGGGTTAACAAGGGGGTTAAACCAAAATATAAGGTTTAAAATATAACATAAACATGCATAAATTTTATTGGTTTAAGGTATTTTTACCTTATAATTTACTAAATTTTAAATTATTTCCATTTGTTTCTACATGACATGATTACGATATATATTATTTTTAAATCATTTAACTAATTCCCAAGTGTGACCTTTCCCTCACTTATAAAAGGTAACATCTTCTTATCATATATTCACAATGTTTGAGTTCACTAGATTGAACAATACCTAACCTAATAACCTTATAGATTTATTCCCTTCAACCTGGAGCTTTTGGTATTCCCCTAATACCATCCTAATAAGTCTTAAGGTTTAAACTAAAGGTGGTCTCTCAAATAATAGGTAATCATCTTACCTGAGTCTTTCAATGTTTATTTATTATTTTTTTTCCTATTAATCTGTTATATCGATGATAACATGATAAATAAAGTATCATAGATAAACTTAAATGTTATTATGATTAAGGGAAACCCATATTTCACATATTTTCCATCAAATGTGAAAGTAAAGTATCACTTGTGCGTATGTGTGGACTACCTCCTCCACGCGGAGATATCTATAATTTTCTATAACCATATTTCATGATTGGTTATCATGATTAATTTAATTTTTATATATGATATTTATTAAATAATTATTCTTTTGTAATTATAATATATTTTCTACCTTATTACCTTCCGAACTATTGTAAAATGATAATTTCGCTCGTGCATATGTGTGGAGTACCATCTCCATGAAATGATATTTTTTTTTCATTTACACTTTATTGGGATGGTAGTAAGGATAGATTTAAATAATATATACTATATTTATGATAGAATAATTATTATATAAAGGTGAATTATTATTAACCTTTGTTTCATTTTATCCATCGAAAAGGGGAAACATCACTCGTGTGTACGTATGGATTACCATCTCTACAATGTGATGTAATTAATTTCCCTTCAAAACTTTATATTAATAGTTATATAAGTGTATATAATTATTACATATGATACTTATGACATGATTAAAATTCTAAAAATTATGGAACAATAATCAATATATAAAAAATGAAACTGGTAAACCAAAATATGTATAAAAAACAAAAAAATTGTCACTCAAAACAATGATTTTAATAAAGAATTGTTAATAAACTAGGGTTGAAATATTATAAGAAAATAATTCATGGTATGATATGTATGAATATTGTTCTATAATAAATATATAATATATTTATATTTATTATACATGAGGTTTGAACCTATACAAATCAAGACCAGACTTGAGGTAAAGGTTTCTTATTTTACTATTATTTTTATTGAGACATATGCGATATTGAACACTTCTTTATTTTTTGTGGTTTATATAATTTAACATGAATATATTTTATTATGAATCTCATGAAAAT
This sequence comes from Viscum album, assembly GCA_963277665.1. Classification (NCBI taxonomy): domain Eukaryota; kingdom Viridiplantae; phylum Streptophyta; class Magnoliopsida; order Santalales; family Viscaceae; genus Viscum; species Viscum album. Next base: position 1,471,139,210 of record OY728132.1, on the reverse strand, counting down.
TATGTGGATTTAAAAATACATATAATTTTTTATCTTTCATGAGGTTTGATTCAATGATTATGAAGGTGGTAAGAGTTTATGTTAGAATCTCTTTTTTTTCATATTTTTTTGTACCAAATTTACATTAAGGAAAATTATATAGATCTTTTAATTTAAACCCAATATACATTCATATATATTTTTTATTTCATAATTTTTATATATTATCAATATTTTCTCTCCCTTTATTACTAAAAATGATCTAAAAAATGTTTTAAAAGAAATTCGACCTTATTTTTTAATTAGTCGATGAACTTTCTATTCCATACCCATGATATTTAAAATTGATTTATAGAAGTTTTTAACTATACGTAAAATTTTATATAACTGAAAATTTAATTATATTTTAATTTATTTAATTTTTTTTAAAATGAATCATTTTAATGAATCATTTTCTAAAAAATTCATTTTTTGAATTTTTATAAAAATGTGAGAAGAATTTTTTATTTTAACTTATATGGTGTTAATGGATTACACGTCATATTGTATGTTTTTTTCTTTTAAGTATAGTTTAGAAGTTTCTATGTTTATTTTCAAATAATTTTTTTTCTTAAAATTTTAGAAATTTTTACATTTTACATAAGTGATTTCACAATAAAAACGGTATTTTCCACAAGAAATAGTAGTGTTATTTTAATGGAATTTTTCATCTATGATAACATACTTTAATTTCACTTATGATTTATTGGGGATATGATCCAATTATATAGTCTTTATTCATTTTCTGGATGTTTTATGATTATAATGATGACATGTTTATGAAAACTTTTATTTTCTAAGGGTAGTGCTATGAAGATAATTTTTTATGGTGTCATGGCACACATACTTATGGTTTTTATTACACTATAGGTGGTTATGTTATCAACCAAGGATGTATGGTTACATTTTAAACCAAGTATGATTATTTCTCTTATAAAACACGGATGGGTGGTTACATTATAAACCAATGACGAGTGGGTCTATTATATCCCCCCAATGCAGTAGATAAAAATTAATATCTCATGAGATAATAAAGATTGGAATAGGGTGTGAAACTAGTTTAGTAAGGAACTATTTACATTATGATAGTCTTGATAATGAACCTTATCTAAGTAAATTATGGAATGTGGAGTTATACCAATCGACTATGAAAATTTTGGTAGTGAGCCTAGACTAAGAAAATGATTTTCTATGTTTATGTGTATTCCAAAAACATAGGTCTTATGCTTATGATATGTTATCATGGAAAATGATTGATTATTTGAGATCTAAAAATAGTTTTTATTATGTATTTTATAATAAAAAGTTATAAAATTATTTATGATTAATGATCATTGAATTATTTGGTATAAATTTATTAAATTATGCTCATGTTCTCATTCAATTATGCTTATGTTCACTTATGATCATTAATTTATATCTCCAACATTTACCATTATTGAGCATTTTAACTTACCATTTATTATGTTTTAATTTCACTAGGATACCAAGAATTGATATATTAATGACTATAGGGATATACTTGAAGAAATAATAAAGTATTCACTATATTTTTAAGTTGTATTTCATGTTTTCAATTATAATTTGAGAATCATATATGTATCTAGACTCACCAGACTATAAAACTATTCAATACCTTTGGATTTAGTCTATTGTATCTTGTTCCAATATAGTAAGATAACCAAAAGATATGGGTTACTATATTTAGGATGTTATAATAAATATATCTTCTAAAGGATTTAAGTTCAATCAATAAGAGGATATAAAAAAAGTGGTAATCATCTTAACTAAGTTCATTCAGAATTATTTCTTTTTAAACCTCCCCCAAATCTTCCATAAACATATTATCATAATAGAATCAGTATAATTGGTTTAATTTAAAGTTATTATATATATAGAACAAACATTATATATCTTCATTCCATTAATTGTAAAATGAAAATGTTGCTTATGCGTACATGTATACTACCACCTCTAGGAAGGATATATTTCATTTTTCATCACCAGCTCACATTTTTAGTTATTAAAGATGTATTTAATAACTAAATATGATATTTATAAAATTATTAAAGTTATATAATAATTATTAATTTATTTTTTTACTAATAATATCAAATTTCTTATAGAATCAAATTTTATAAAAAAGGTGATATTTTTAAGGTTTCTATACGAATCATCCCAATGAGTTCCTTAAAGTAACTATGGCACTACATAAATGTTATAGAAATATAATATAAAACTTAATGAAAATTAGGGATATAATTAAACTATTTCATAACACTTATAACCTGGGTCAACATACTAAATAAATTTTGAAAAAAATGACTAAACAACCTCAAGTGGTCAACTTAATCTAAAGTTATACAATAAATAAATAAAATAAAATAATAAATGAACCTTAAAAAATAAAATATTGACGAAAATAGTTCTAAATAAAGTATAAAGTTAACTTAATTTGGTTATTTTGGATATTATACACACACACTAAGAAAATTAGGTGTTGAGGTAAGGGGATTCTTAACTCAATTTAATTTCTTTAGGTTATATCAATTCCTCATTGACAATGTTATTCCCTGATTATGTGTATTATGAAATCTGATTATATATTTTTTATTTAAATATATTTTATTCAAATATAAAATTATTTATCATAATATATTAATTTATATATTCTATCTTCATTTGTTATTCTTTTGGTAAGGTTTTCTCATCTTGAACTTCCTTATTTAAAACATGTTTTGAATTATGCACTTATTTCCATTATATGGTGTATATGATAACTTTTTGAAATAATACATCAAGATACAATGTTTATTCATAGAGATTAAAGTTATATTTCAATTTCTCTAGTTTAATATGTTTTTATTCATGTTTTATAATATCTATAAGGTTTCTTTGTCTCAATTTTTATTTCTTGTGACATGTTTCATATTATGCACTATGATTTAATTTATAGAGTATTATTACCAATACATGAATATATTATGACATATTATTTCATGAAATTAGTGGAATTTCTAGAAAAATATAATGTTTTAACATTTTATGGATATTTATTTGAAAATTATTAAATCTATACAGTTTATTTTACAATCCTATTTTTTATTGATATTGTTTAAGTTTCAATTTCCATTAAGTGAAATTATATGTTATTCCTCTTATAAACCCAATATATTTTCTTATAATTTGGTTATATTTGAGTTTTTTAAACAATTTTTTTCATTTTCTACCTCTTTCATACTCAAAACCACTGATGTAATGTTTATAAAAAAATCCAGCATTGTTTCTCCCTTTTGTCCAAGAATCATCTTCTTCCATATCCATTTTATTCATTTTTTTTCAAGAACGTTATTTTTTATAGGTAAAATATATATAAATCTAATTTTATATTTTATTTTATTTTCTATTATTTTTTGTTAAAATTAATCTTTCTAGTGATTTCCTTACATGTATTATTTAACCTTTTTATAAAAGTTTGAAAAAAATATTTTTTTAAACATTTTACACATAAACAAATTTTCCCATCATCATGGGAATTCTTCATGATTTAGTTTCATTTCCATCTCTGTATGGTCTTAGAAATTAATATATTTTCAATATATTCTATGAATGTTTCAAAATATAAAGAAATTATTTTATTAAAAATTTTTAAAAGGGAATTCATTCCACTTAAGTATATTTTTATCTTTAAAACTAATTTTTTACTTAATTATAGTTTATTTATAATATCCCATTATTGGAAATTATTTTAATAATTATTTGTTAAAATTATTCTTGACATCTCATGAAAAGTGTTTTGAATGTAACTTTTAAATTCATTTTTGAAACAAAGTTATAAAAGTATGAAGGAAAATTCTTTTAAAATATTCACTTCCATTTTCCTCTCTATTTTATAAAGAAAATATATTAACTTGAATGAAATAATTTATAATAAATTTATTTTCTCATTCATGTCCACATTATTTATTATCATAGATGCATTCTACACCATTTCTAGTATTAATTAGTTATATACCTATTAATATCTATATTGTAAACAAATAATTTTACATAAATCCTATTGAGGATGCTTACTAATAGAGATATATCATTTATTAATTGAGTAAACATTGAAAATATGTATATTTTTTAGTTCTATATGGGTAATTATTGACTACTAATGAATATTTATTACGTACTAGGTAAATATTTACATTTTTTATGCTAGTTTTCAAATAAAAATATTTATTTAAAGGATTTTTATTATGTTTCATGTTTCTTACTCATTGATTTTATATGATAAATGAATTGGACTTATTTAGTGATGGGTGGGGACCAAAATTAGATAACCCCATTATTAATTGGTATGACATATGAGAAAAACTATATGGTGTGTTCACTGTATACCCACCTAATTATTTATGATGACTAGGATGAGTCCCTGATGGTGTTTATGATGTATTAGTTGATTCTTTGATAGTAAGATTATGATATACATAATTATGAATTATATCACCATGAAATTAGTTATTTTGTTTCAATGTTATTTTTTATATAATTATATATGGATATATTTCATGCTCAAGTGATTAGTTATATGAAATTATTTGATTATAATTTATTTTTTCCATATTATTCACGCCTTGTTTATTTCATGAAAAATATCTATGTACAATACCCCTTACCAAGCATTTGAACTCACTCTTCTTATATTTCTATTTTTCCAGGTCACAAAGAAGAGTATTATATATGGTTTGTATAGAAGAGAATACCATGTGGAATTTGTTTTGGTGATATTGAAGACATTATTATGAAATAAGAAATTTTTGGTATAACAGGAAAACTTTTCATTGGGTGAGAAATATATAGATTTTTTAAATAATATTTTTCCCAATTATATAAATATATAAATCTAAAAATGGTTAAAATATATTTGTTTCAGTCGATATCAAATCTCATAGGTAAAGAATATGTTTTTATTTTAGCTCTGTATTAGGGAGTGTATGTCAAGGATATTTCAAGTTATATCATCGAATACTTTAGATATTTCTAGATTTTATGATGTTATCAAATGAGGATATTTTAAGATTTTTTAATAATATGATGGGTTAATAAGTTTAAGGTTGACAATAAGTTCAAAGGTATATATACCCTTTTTAGGTATTATGTGATGGGATTTTAAAATCATTGATGATATTTTAAGAGTTTTTTATTGGGGTTTAGTAGATGATTGAGGTATTTTTGAATCTTAGTTTTAACATATGATTTAGTGTGAATGTTTTTTGGTAGAATGATATTAATTGTTTTTGTACATAAGCTGAAAGGTATAGATAAACTTTAGGGTTAATATGTTATTTTATGTTTAAGTAATTATGGTTGATTAGGATAAAGGGTTTTCTTATTTTTATAAACATTATTGGATTAAGGTGAAGGAGAAATTATTGACTTTTATGGGATTTTATGTCAAAAACGTTGATAATATATTAGGGGTAAATATTGAGTTAACTTTTAGAAGAATATATGTTCTTTTAGAGAGTCAAGTTATTTTGAGAAATATTTTTTTTATCTTATAGAATATATCATTTTGGATATATACATTTTTATGTGACTTTATGAGTGATTAATGTTGTTTAGAGATAAATTTTAAGTTGATTTTGGATGATTCTCTAATCGAATCTATTTTATTTTTTTATTTTTTAAAATTTGGTCAGACATATTTTAAAGAGTTATTGGTCTAATTATTTATGGAGTGATTTAATTTTAACTTTGGGTTTGATTTGTGAGGTTTTGGATATTGTTGTAAGGTTTATCTATATTACATATTATCTTTATTTATTATAACCAATTTAGTTGTAGTGAATTGACAAAGATAAGAGGAATAAAATATCATTATCGAATGTATGATTCATTAAATGTTTATTTTCATGATTTAGGCATAAAAAAATCATCATGTATATTTATTATTAAGAATATGAGACAAAGCATAGGTGGAAAACTGATTGAAACAAAACCAAATCATGAAATTACTTAACTAATTAATTATATTTTATCATATTATCTATATAAAGGGTAAAATAATTAATCAAACTAATGTAAGATGAATATTAATGTATCTATTCTTTTATGGAGAGTATCACTCACCTATCAACGTATAATTTTCAAAACTCAATATGAGTCTTATAATGGTAAATACATTTTTTTAAATATTTAATTAATAAATAATATGTTTCTTAGAAGTAGAATAGAAATTATTTATCTATATTTGAGATTATACCTATGTTAGGATACCTTCATTTTGGTAATCTCAAATTAAAAATGTTAGGATGCAATTTATTTAGGGTGAAGAATGCAATACCACGAGATTTAAATATGTAATTATCCTTTAAAAAAATAATACACTGAATAGATTGATTTACGTGCAACAATGGACTAAAATGAACAATGAAATATTAGATAAGAATTATTAGGAAAATTATAATAAGAATAAAACATATAGTAAATAAAAATATAACAATCAATTAAAAATTATTATATTAATATGACTTAATGTTGAAAATCATTAGTTTTTGAAAGAACTACATTTCATAAAAAGTGTTGTGTATTTAATCATAATAAATTAAATTGATCACTTCTAAATGATAATTATGATATATGTAATATTTCAATATATAAAAATTTATTTAAAAATTAATTAATATGAAATAATATTAAGAACATTTAATGTTTAAAAAGGCCATTCTCTATAGAATCATATTTTCTTAATATTTTATATTTTCCTTTTTAAAATAAATTTTTTAAAATTTAAAATTTAATTTAATGAAATAAAATTATTTTTTTAATTCATCATGAAAAAATTATCTTAAGGTGACTTTTTGGGTTTTTTTTCTAAAATGTTTGATTTTTTAGTGAATAGTGAAAAATACATTTTTCACAAATAATGTCACTTTTATAACTTCAAAATTATATAATTTTGAATTAAAAGTTTGTAAAACATTTCTTATAGACAAAATATGAATTTAATGATTAAAATAAAACATTTTAGAAAATATTATGTTGAATTTAGAAGCCCATATTTGACATTTAAAAATCAAAGTGATGTTTTATTATACTAAAAGAACTATTTTTGATCCTTTTCTCCAATTAAGTATTTACAAGGATATATTCGATTTTGGATTTTAATTAAAGTCATATAAATATTTTTTTTGTTAATAAACTAATAAAAATCACATGGATCAATTTTATATATGATTTTTGTGTAAATTCATTTTTTATGCTTTAAAAGACATTTTTTCTAAAAACTATTTCCATTACTTTTTGTGTATTTATATTTAAAGTAATTTTTTAAAAATATAGATATTTTAAATATTAAATTTTATTCTATTTTTTTAACAATCATATTAAATTTAGGTAATAATCTCAATATTATTTTTATTCACAAAAATAAGTCACAAAAGTAAAAATTTAGTCACTGTGGTTATAGTTAAATGTTATAAGTGGTTAAACATAGATATAAGGACCCAAATGTCGCTATGTTTTTTATAAACTTGATTATATGAGTTTAATTAGACCCTATTTATCATATCTTTGAAAATTTTTCTTTTTGGTTCAACTATTCTTTGATAATGATATTTATATTATTTTAAGTTAAGAGTATTTAAAAAAATGTCACTCTCTCCCACTTAATATTTTAAACATGTTGTTATGATAATGATAAGGATAAAATAAATTATGAATGAATATATATGAATATAATTATCAGTATGAAATTATATTTATGTTATTAATTAAATTTAAATTTTAAATGATAATATAATTGTCTAAAATGCTTACGCAATGTCGACACAACACCTGTATAATCTAAACAAATGTCAAAGTAAAGGGTTTTCAAAATTTTAAATTAAATAATATTTGGATTAAATATAGACTTAAATGAATATTATGAATAAAAAATAGTTAATAGTTAATTTTAATGAATAAAATAAAATTACATGGTTATTTAGATTAAATTGAAAACAAATTATGTGAGTAGTCCTGAAAACAACTTTGAAGAGTATTTCATGTTAAACATTATTTTATTTATTGATTTAAAAATTTAAAAAATATTATCATGATTAAATTTGATTTTTAATGTTTTATAATAACATACACGTCCCATTTATGATCCACTTATCATTTTTAAAATTACATTATTTTCCATTAATGATTGAATATTTTCAAAAAAACCGTTGATTTTTTGTATAGAATTAGACTAAATATAATATTTAAAAAGACACATATGAATTATATTTTATCTAAAATGTATAATATAGACCCTATTAAGACATAACATACAAATTATTGATCATGTGTTGTGACCGAAAACCTCTCTTTAAAAGGCCTTAAGTTTAATCCAAAGAAGGATTTTAAAAAAAGAGGTAATCATCTTAATTGAGTTCATTCATGTTTATTTCTACTTAAACCTCATATAAATATTATATAACGATGTTAAAATATTAAAATAAGTCCCATTATTTTACTTAAATTTTATTATATTTATGGAACAATTATATTCTATTTATTTTCTATCTATTGGAAAATGAGAATACTGCTCATGCGTACGTGCAGACTGCCACCTCCATGAACTTCGTATTTCAATTTTCATCACCAACAGACATTTAAAGTTATAAAAGGTTTATTTAATATCTTTATATGATATTAATAACATTATTAATGTTATTTTATGGTTATATACATGTTTTTATTCACTAATAAAAACAATTCATTTTATGGAATCAAAACTTCATAAACTATATATTTTTATGATTTCCCTGAAAATGTTCACCATGAGTTTTTTAAATTAACCATGTAACTCCATAAATAAATTAAAATCATACTATAAACGTTAATGAATTTTTTTTATGTGATCAAACAATTTCTTAACACCTTTAACCAGTGTTAATATACCAAAACAGTTTTGAAAAAATTAACTAAAGAACCACAACCGGTCAACATAAGAAAAAATATCCAATAAATATATTCCATATGATAATAAATGAACCTTAAAAAAATTAAAATATAGTTAAAAAAGTTATTAAAAAAGTATTTAATAATTTTTGTTTATTTAGGATGTTAGATGCTCGCACCATGCGAGTTAGGACTTGAGGTAATGGGATTCTTAACTCAATTTCCTTTTGTGGGATTATATCACTTCTTCATTGACTATGTCATGAAAATATTATGTGTGTTTTGGTCACTGATTTTTATATATTATATTTCCACTTATTTTATTTGGATATTAAATTATTTAACTTAATATCTCTATTTATTTATTCCTACTTCACTTGTTATGCTCTTAGTAATAATTTCTCATCTCAAACTTTCTTCTTTGAGATATGTTTTGAAATATGAAGATATTTCCATTATATAGTTTATATGATATCAATTTGAAATATTATATCATGATATTGTATTTAATAATTGAAATTAAAGTTCCAATTAAATTTATAACTTTCAATATGTTTGGATTCAAGCGTTATATGATTCATAATGTTTCTTTGTCTCAATTTTAATTTATTGGGACATGTTTCATGTTGTGCCCTACCCCCTACATTATCTTTTTTATATTTTCAAAGAAGCCACTTTATGGGTCAGTGGTAACCAAAACATAAAGGGCAAGATACATATTTCAAGCAGCCAAGTACATAATTCAAAAATTCACATTATCCAAGGAGACCTCAAGCCATGTGTACCCACAACTGCCCAAGTCACTTTATGTCTCTTGTCATCATCTTCACAAGACCGACTTCGTCACCCGTCCCGTAACTACTGTTGTCGCTATCACCACACCAGTCACCGGAGAGCATCTCCACCGTAAACACAGATGCTCAGAGCACCGTCAATCTTCCACCGCTGTAAAACACCATTGTAGAGAAAGCTCGCCACATTGAAACAAAAGCACCAATGATGCAAAACCGTTGGAAACCGCCAGAGATGCCGTAAACATTCCACCAAGACATCGTCAATCCCCGTCCAAAATCGCATTGCTGCCTCGTTGGAAGATCCACCTCGCGTCGTGCACTATGAACCACATAGAACAAATCAGCCTCACCATTGAGGGTGAGAACCACCCGCCATAATTCCTTTCCAATGCCAAAAAACACCAGATGTTTGTAAAAAAACTGAAGATCTTCAGAACCATCACCAACAGAGTCATTGAATAAAAAGACATCGCCGAAGCAGAACATTGCACAGACCATAAAAACAAAAAAAACCACCAGAAAAACTCGACACCACCAGCCCACTGAAACCGAAGCAACCCCGTCACTTCCAAAACCACCGCACACATACCCAAACCTTCTTGTATCACCAACGTGTTGACCAAAGTGGATTCTTGTGAGTTGGGATAGGCCAGCAGAGATTGGTAGAAGAGGGAGAGGCAAGGCAACTCTAGGGAACCAGAACTAGAGATCCATACCAGAGAAAGCCTGAAGGGACATAGCCACATAGGAAGAGCCGCGTGGAACCCATATTTATTTGAAGATCACATCTAAAAGCATCTTACAAACAATCGCAATAGACAGACTAGGAGAGGGGTAATGGGAGCTAAAGCCAGAGCATATCTGTAATTGTCCAGGTGCAATACGACTTCCCAGGAAATGCCTTCCATCATTCACCTCTAAGAGAACCAATGTTGAAAACCTACGAAAAGCACTTAAAAACACCAAAATCAATGAAATTAGAGCCACATATCCACAATCTTCCGTCACCATCCCAATCCGACTTAGGAGCCATCATGCTAGAACAGAATGGGGCCTAACGCGATGGGAAAACTGGAAAGAGCAGAGGAGGAAGGGGAAAAGGGAATCGACCACAAGAGAACCAGAAGTGGAGGAATGCCTGGAGAAATGAACAAGAAAGTCACCGAACTGAAGGGGAAGAGACCAAACATCAAGAGGGAGAACTGTTGTTGAGGGAGGAGAAACCCTAGAAAGGGTTAGGGATATGCGAGAGCACCAAAAATTCCAACTCTATAAGGGTTTATTTTTATAATCTCATTTTTTATCAGGATTGTTTAAATTTCAATTTTTATCCATGGAAATTATATGTTCTTATTATCCTAAAAACTGGAGATTTTACTATACTATGGTTATTTGTTATTTTTTCATGTATTCTTTACATTTTCCCTCTATTTTGTACTCAAAACAACCAAAGGAATATTTATAAGAAAATATAACCTTAATTTTATTTTTTGGTACGAAATTCTCATCTTACATACTCATAATATATTTTTTTGTTTAAAACTGCTATTTTATATTAATTAATGATATCTAAATTTAAATTTATGTTAAATTTTTTTTATTCAAAATTTTAAAATGAATATTTTTAATTATTTAAGTGCATGTGTTTTTTGGATTTCATTACAAAAGTGTAAAAAAATATATTTTTATCATTTTTTGTAAGAGAGGATTTTCCTGCTGTCATGACCATTATTCATGATTTAGTTTCCATTAAAAGTTTTCATAGTTTTATAAAATAAGATCTTTTCCCAATATTCTATGATTTTTTTCCAATTAAAAGGATATTATTTTCTAAATAGTTTAGAAAATTGAATTCATTCCAGTTATGTATATGTTTATCTTTCACTCCATATTTTTATACTTATATATAATTTATTTTGAGTATTCATATATTTTGAATTATTTTAAAAATAATTTTTAGAACTTTTTCTTTACATATCATGAATATATTTTTCTAAGTGAATTTTAAATTCTTTTTTTCAATTAAGTTACAAAATTTTTAATGATTTTTTTTAAAATAGTCACTTCAAATTTCCTCTCTTTTTTCTAAAGGAGTTTTCTTTACTTAAATGCCTTAATTTATAATTGAATGATTTTCCAATTAATTACCATGTTAATTATTATTATAGATTTATTATAAAACATTTATTGTATTGACTTATCCATATACCCAATACTCTATATTGTTTAAATACCTTATTTTACATAAATTAGATCTAGGGTGTTTACTAAGAAAGAAATGTCATTTATTAAATGAGGAAGCATTGAAAATCCATATACTTTTCAGTTCTCTATGTATTATTAGACTCCTAATGTAGGTGGATTATGTACTAAGGAATTATTGACATTTCTTTTGTCAGTTTTCCAATATGAGTGTCTATTACTAAGGAATATTGATTATATATTATGTCGCTTACTCAGTATTTTCATATAATGAATACTATGGACTTACTTAGTGATGGTTTGGGATTAAAATTAGATATCCCCTAAATACAACTTTAGGTATCATGAGAAAAACTATCCCAGGTATCGATTGTATGATTTCCAAATTATTGATGCTGTCTTATTTGAGACATTTATTGAAATATTATGATGTTTTTCATTATTAATTACATCACCATAAAATTAATTTATTTCTCCATGTGATTTTTTATATTATTATCCATTGATATATTTAAATTACATGTGATTAGTTATATGTAACTATTTAATTATTATTTTTTCTTTCCATATTATCCTCATCTTTTTTATACCCCAATAGATCTCAATGTATGCTACCCCTTACCATGTGTTTGATCTAACCATTCTTATATTTTGATTTCTATAGGTTATAAAAAACACTATTAAATTTGGTGTATATAGATGAAAATCTAGTGTAGATATTTTTGTGGGAGTTTTTGAATACATTTTTATGATAGAATAAATTCTTGGTATAATGGAAAAAATTTCCTTTGGGTGAGAAAGAAATTAGTTTTTTTAAATATTTGTTTTCCAAATTTTCTAAATCTCTAAACCTAAAACGGTCTTGGTTATGTATGTAAATCAATAATTTATTTTGATCTTGAAATTTTTGATGGTTAAAATTGTATCTCTCCAGCTGGTACCAAAGCTAGCTTGTAAGGAATACGTTTTTATATCCTAATGAAAAAGTATAAGTCTAAGATATTAAAATTATATTTATTATTCTTGAGAAACACTATTAAAGAGATGATCTATCTAGCTTACTACCAAAAATTAAATGAAAATGGTATGAAAAAAGAGTACTGTAATTGAGATAAATAATTTTTTTGTGATATTTATTTCATCTTTTTTTCTAAAAAAAATCATAGTATAACTATAGTATATTCAATACAATATTATAATTATTTATTTATCCTTTATCCAATTTAAATATTTATATAATTTTATGATATTCCCAATTTATTAAATAATTCAGAAATCTAATATCAATATATCAATAATTCAAATATAGTAGTAAAAAGTATATAAAAACTGTAGATTTTTTTAGAAAATAATAAGTGAATTTAATAGAAATTTCAAGTAAATAAATTATCAATTCAAAATTTCATCCAATTAAGTAATATTTAGATATTTTCTATATTTTTATAACTATAATAATCACCTATTTAAGAGGTTTTATCTCATGTTATGATACAATAATAGTATGTGCATAAAATATAAAAGTCACTTTTTTGGGTAGTGAATGAAAAATATTAATAAAAAATTGGATTGTTAGGAAACATTGTGATGACATTGTATAACATTTTGAAATCCCAAAACATATATAAATTATATTTTAAAGAAGTAAATTTTAAAAATATCTTGGTTAAACTTCATAAAACTTATATACGGTAAAATAGAGACATGATTAATAAATTTTTACTAATAAAAAAATTTAGATATAATTAACATACTTTATTTAAGAAGAACCTATAAATAAAAAATAATAATACTTTAATAAATAAAATTTTATCAACAATTTTTAATCAATAAAACATAACAATGAATTTTTTAATTATTAAAAAAATAACATAAAAGGTTAAGGATCCATCATTATCTCCCTTTTTGATAATTACAATGTACAATAAAACTTCTCCTATCTTGAATTTATAAAAAAAACTAAAAACACAAAGTAAATAAAATGAAATCATATTGAAAAAATAGGAAAGAGGAAAAGATAAAATTAATTTTTAGAGAAAAACTTTTAAAATATAAAACAAGTAACTAATTGATATATAAATTCTTATAATAATAAACAAACCCCCACCCATTTGAGGAATAATGATAAAATAATAAGAAAATTATCCCATATTTGTAATTAAATAAAAAAAATTTAAACAACAAAAAATAAAGAGTTTATCACAACTAAAAAAATAAAATAGAGCTGAAATAGATAACATAATGAAGACATATCTCAACTTATATGAAGAATTTAACCATCCTTTTTAAAATTTTATACAATTATTAAGGAATAAGAGTAGAATGATAAAAAAATTTTCCATAAGGAATAATATTATGAATATAAAAAATCAACTTTAGCTAAATAAATTGTATAACCCCCACAATTAGTAATCTCACTTTTAATTAAAATAATGTAACAATAAAATAATTTTTGAAAAAAATTAAAAAATATGGTAGTGAATTATAATATATAAAGTAAAAACTAATAGTCTAGGAAACCAAAATTAATAAAAAATTATATTCTATGAATTTGAAGTGATTTACAATGAATTATAAAAAAATTAACAAAGCGTAATATTCCATGTACATAAGTGATAAATAAAAATTTTATGTATGTGACTATAAGTAATAAATCAAGTGAAAAAATATATTAAATGATCATGAATATGCTCATTGGTTATATAGTAAATAACATGCCAATTTACTATAATAAAAAAAATTAATGTATAAATTTTTGATAAATTATAAAAATATTTTTTAGGTATAAAGGTATGCTTTGGTCTTATTGAATTAATAATGGAAACTTTAGTAATCCAAATAAAACGAGTCTTGTGTATTTTAACATTTGTAAAAAATTTAGTTATAAAATCCTTCATAAATCCCAGAGGCTGAGTATTCTCATAGAATAATTAGTTTCATAATAACCATAAATAAAATAGTAAAGTAATTAATAGTGGATATTCAAAATCTATTTCTATATAAATATTTGATATTAAAAAACTATTTCTCATTTTTTTTGGAATTATATTTAATGATGTTATTGAAGTAAATTCCTAAAGAAATTTAGTACACAGTGAAAAAATAAAATAATTAAATTTATAAATTTTGGACTAAATCCTCCCTAAAATAGTATATTTATCATAATAGTATATGAATTCCAATATAAAATACCTAAAATTAATTTTAAGCATGAATAATGAAATAAAAATGATATCTCCATTGATTCAAAGATTCAGATATCTTCTACTCATTGTCAGTGTTTTGAGCTTGAATTATCCAATCAAAGAGGCCTATAGATCATCTAGGAATTATTTTTAATCATTGTTTTTATCATTATATAATAATTATGTTCTCGAAGGGAAAATTAAATCACTTTATGATGCATGTTTGACTGCTCAAAGAACACTCAAATGAATAAATAAAGAAAATAAATTCAATATTATTCTTCCTATCAAATTTTCTCTCTATAATTGATATATAATATATAATAATAGAGTAATTCATGAAATGGGATACCTTTAAGGTTTTTGGGTCAAAAATAAACTTATTTCTCTAGGTTAAAATTTTAAAAATTATATTCATATCCTTAAAAAAATTAAACATCATAAACCAACCCAATATGTTATAAAAGTTGTAATTAACTTGTTATATGTGACATGTAAACCCCATTACTCAATTATAACATTCCAAAATTTTATTTGATAAATTAAGAGCCATTAACTTAGCCCTCTCACCTCATATATGTTTAATGATACTTGTATATTAAATATACGTTTGAAAAAACTTTTTTACTCAGATTTACTTAATTTAACTCTAATAATATGAATTACATTGAGTAATAAATTCAGTTATTATTAGTATAAAATTTAAAATTATATAATTGAATTTATTTATTTATTTACTTGTGATCATTCACACTTGTATTCTCATCAACCCTTGAACGTGGAGCACACTCCATCATTAACTATAATTTATGCGAATTAGTGGAACTTATTGATGCACATTATGTGTGACCTTATAAGACCTTATCCAAATAAAAATGATTCTTATTAATAGGATAATAGTGACGTCTAATGATACATCATGAACCCTAAAGAGATTAGGATAAGTCATATTTAGAAAAACCTCATATAAACACTAATTGTGTAATATAATTTTTTATCAGGTAACATATTATAAATAAAATTCATTCTTTTGGTTACCATCAATACATGTTTTATTTATTCGTTATTTCATCACATTGGATTGACATTCCTTATTCTACTATGGCCATATATTTGATCAAGGTACTACTATTTGAGAAAACGACCCTTAAATATTTCTTTTTATATTTCAGAGTGAAAATTTCTATCTTAATAATTCAATCAATGTCATACCATTAATGATGAACATTACACAAGCTACCCCATCAAAAATATAAATGGTTATAGATGTCATCATAATAAAAATTATTTTATCAATTATATACAATGAAAATGATTTCAAGTCTAGAGACTATTACATATTTTTATTGGTATAAACCACAAACGACACCCAAAATATATGGTGTCCCTATTGGGATGGTTTTATTCACAATCTATTATACTTGAGATCCCCAATTTCAAACTTAATAAGAATAAGTATCCGTTATTATGACCCCCAAACCCCAAATAGTTATATAATGTTTGTGTCCCACCAGATTGATGTTTCTGTGTTGTATGACCTGTTTTAAAGATTACTATTATAGTATCAAGTTGATTTCATTATCTATGGGAACTGTTATAAACTTTTTATATGACACATAATGGAATGAAATTAATATATTGTGTATTAAATAAAATTACTATTATGGTATGTGAAATACATGAATATATAAAATTTTATATATAATACGGTAATCAAAGAATAATATTTTTGAGTCGAGTCTAGGGAACCTAATATCAAAACACTCCCAATTTAACCAGAACAAATGAATAACCACTATTAATCTACTAGATCTAATATGATAATCATGATTTGTATAATGTTTTGATTTACTTAGTGTGACTATAATGTTGCCCTCTATATATACTCTATTAACTATTACTTCACCTCTTTGAGTAAAATAACACAAGATATGATACTTTAAAAGTATAATATTTGTCATCAAGTTTAAATTGGTATCCTATGAAAGTACCATAGATAGATTATTATCATAGTATAATATAAATAAGTCTACACTACAAGGAACAATACTAAGATCTAAAAAAATCTCGGTATACAGACAAATTCATTAGCTTCATTGAAAGACATTATATACATGGAGTCTACTGTAGAATCAATGACATTGGGTTTCCGTGAGATTCTATAAATTACTGAAACACTATTCAAGAAAGTGATATAACCTGATTGTGAATTAAGATCTTTATAATATATCTATAATATAGCATATATGTATCCCCTCACTACTAACTACTCATCTCATTTATAAATTAGAAACATATCAGTTATATGACTTAAATAATTTAGGATAGTTTTAACCACTACCCAGTATAAATATACTAGATTTTCATAATATATTCCAACCACACTCAAGGAATTGAAAAAATTAATACTATTTTATATCAAATAATAAAGAATAAATTCCACAACTAAATCCTAAGGAATTATACACATTCTATTTATCTGTTTATATACTTATGGGAGCATTTTCTTAGAGGGATTAATGCCATGCGAAATTATAAAAAATTAATTTCTTGAGTTATTTATATTATACCTTTTGAGTACCATATAAATGTATATACTTTGACAGTCTTAGAATCTATTTAGATCTATCTCGATATGTCTTGATTGCAATAATATAGGCTTATTCACCTAAGTGTTTCATGGATAATAATTTATTTAACTCTGTCTTAACTGATTTTAATACTTGATTTTTTTTATTATTAACAATATTTCAAAAAATATAATAATAATAATTAAATTATGGTACCCTATTTAAATTTTATACACACTAGGCTTACTTACACTTTGAATGAAACAAAAAATACCTCATTGATTCATCAAAATTAACATTCCATGATCTTGATATCTACTTTACTCCATAAATTCATCTCTATATCTTTAAAAATTTATTGGAACTATTGAATGTCCTAAATCCTTCTAGTTGATCCATATAGGAATTCAAACTAATTTACTATCCAATAAAGTAATTTGGAAATCCATTTTATAAATCTAAAAACCATAAAATCCTACTATTTCAAGTAAAATTCTAATTGATTTTAGCATTGAGAATGGTGAAATGGTTCTTTTATATTCAATTACTTGTCATTTTATGATACCCTTTTCAATAATATATTATTTAAAGGTATTTAATTTGACATATATATCTAAATTTTTATTGAATAACCATTTTTACCCAATATATTTTATATCAAAAAGTGGTTCTACCAAATTCTAAACTTTATTTTTTATATGGAATCCATTTCATAATTAATGTCCACTTTACACTTAAAATATTACTTTACATCCACTAATTCCATGTAGGTTAGAGGTTTATTATCCTAAAGGAATGACATGTTAGATGAATTGGTGAAAAGAAAACTATATCTCCCTGGTTCATTAACCTCTATTATTGACCTATAAAATACTTAATTCAGGAAAAATATTATTCTTTTTTCCCAATTTTTTATGGAGTTTATTCTCACAAAAAAATATTGTCCTCTTAGAGATTTAACATCAAAAAGATAATCTTATCACACTAATTATATTAAAAATATTCTAACTCTATAGAAGTATGGAATGAATTTCACCAATTAAATTTATATTCTAAGGGTTATATAGGTGAAATCATTTTGTTTTATTAGGAATCCTATAAATATACACTTTATACCTTATGATGAGAGTTTTTCATTTTATATTTTCCTAAAAACACTTTCAATATCCATACGCATATATTTGAAATTGAAGGTTTCCTTTGATACCATAACTCATATACGATCCCATTTATCACTTTAGATGGTAATCAGTTTAGTGTATATGTTTTGTTTAAAATATATATACATAATAAAATAATATAAGAGTTCTATGAATCATAATTGATCATACCATTTCAAGAAAGTTTAGATTCCTCATTTCACTAACACCATTCCCCTAAGGTATATACTAAGGAGTGACTTGGGAGACTATTCCATACTCCTTAAAATAACCAATGAATTTTTTGTTAAGATATTATTCACCATGGTTTGGGTGAAGTTTCTTAATATTCTTTACAAGATGATTATCCTTTTCAATATGATATTCCTTAAACATCATAAATAAATCTAACTTATACCTCAATAAGTATACATGACCATATATATTAAATTCATTAATAAATATAATGAAGTAAGAATACACTCCCCTTTTTTCTCTTCAAAATGGACTACATATATCAATATAGATCAATTTTAGAAGCTTTATAGATCCTTATACTTTACGACTAAATATTTTTCAGTCATTTTACCTTGTAGAAAAGCATGGAATACATGTAAGGGTTTTAGCTCAAAAGATTCTAAATATCCTACTTTATGTAGTTTATTAATAGTTTTAATTTACATGACCAAAATTGAAGTTCCATAAATGGGTGGGAAATGATCCATGTTCACATTATTTGTATTTTATTTCTAATAAAATATTGTTAATTTCATGTATATATAATATATTATTGGAAAATTATATACCATAATATAAGACAATATTATAAAAGATTTGATGGGTTAGTGTATAGTATTAGATCACTGATAGGGGGGTGAATCAATGGACAATAATCCATTTTAGTTTTATATTATTTCTTCTAAAATAAACATCCATCAATTATTAGATTAAACTATAAAAAATAAGTTATCACACACTAATGAAAGAAAAAAATAAAGATCATTTGATGTGTAAGGTTTACTACTAAATATGGGAAGTAATATCCATAGCACGATCTAGAAAATCAGAGACCAAAAAATAAACTAGACTCTTAAAAATTGATACAATGAGTAGGGTTAATATTTTAACTCATGTTAGAAGAAATAGAATATAACAGTCTCCTAACACAAGAAAAAGTATTCCACCTCGATCAACCTTAATTATAGTATTGCATTGCCTTCATAAAAACATGGATAATCCTTATCATTTGACTGATTTTATCCCAAAAATGTATAGTCATCCCACACTTTCTTAATGTCTATCAAGGGTTGGAACTTTATTCTCCCTCAGCACACAACAAATGTGTGAAAATCATGCACAAACCAAGTTAGTAATCTTCTTATTTTTATTCTTATATTCTTTTTTGTGCAATTTTTTCTATACACACCTATTCTTCTTATATTCATATCAATATTTATCTCTTTTTAATTAAAAACACCAATTCAAATAGTCTTAGACACCTATAAATATTTATTTATGTTTCAATTTTCATTTTAATTTAAATTTAAAAATCACAATTTCCTTTAAAATCTCCCACTTGTTTTTGGGCCTTTGGATCATTCAAGAAAAATTAGTCACCACTAATATATCTAGAGGCTTTAGAGATTGATTATGAGTATCCCATGGGTTATCTAATGAGACACATCATTTAATTCACTCAAAATATAAAACTCTTTACAAAATATGACCTATTTAACTTCAAAAAAATGTATTGGATATTATTTCAGTTAAAATTATCTAAATTAAAATGAAAAAAAAATTAAATTTTTTTATACCATGTAATTTTATCAATTTTCAATTTAGATAGTGAACTCCTTTTTACACCACAACATGTTCCATGAAATATGAATCCCTTTTTTGAACTACATACAATTAATATCAAACATCATATCTATTTTCAATTCTCTAGGTAAAATTATCCTTGAATTTTTTAAATTCTTCAAGAATACAAATATAGGTGGACCAAAAAATGGCCTCCATTATTTATATTCATATACAACCACTTTATCATTTTCCTATGTTATTGAACTATCCATTCCATTTACTCTTCCGCCATGATAGTCTCATAGAAGTCACTTTTCCTCTAGGTTAATCACACATGGGTGAATCATATGGGACATACTCTATACAATCCACCATATTATTCTATTACTATAAATTAATTTTATAAGAGACACCATAGATTTTAAAATTGTGTGTACAAGCCTTTATGTTTCTCATAGGGAATCTTCTTAATTTAAATACATTTAAAAACCACATTTTGTAGATGATTTACCTATTTTCTAACTATCATGTGTACTTAATTACACCATGAAATAGTCGGTTCATCTTCTAAAGACTATGGATAATAAAAATTATTTCTCATAGGAATATATTCCATTTTACATCCTAGACCATAAACACACCCATTTTATGTATGAGAAAGGTGTATTGTGGTTACCTTCACTTAAAATAGATTCAAACATCACTCATCAACAACAAAACATTTTCCATGTTCTTTCAATCACTACATAACCTTGTAATGAACTTTGCCTAAAATGAAAAATCTAAAAAAAATTTAGTTTGAACATGATTTACGTGTTGAAAATAATCAAACACACAAGAATAATATCCAATTTATCTATTATACATCTTCAACTCCTAATCTCAAAATATTCTTCATTCTTGGGCTCATTAATATACCCCATTGAATTTTTTTCCTACTATTAGACATAAATCACTTTTCATACTCAACATAATTATGGATGAATAATAATTCAATATTTCTAAGCATGTGTGAGTGAAATCAATGTTGGAAGAAGAATATTTAAAATTAATTTCTTTTTATCCATAACAGTGAATTAAATACACATATTCACTACTAATTTTCATCACTTATCTTATTAAATTTCACAAAAATATTCTTTGAACCTATGCATAACATGTTCTTATACATAATATCTCAAAACATGTAATAATACTTCACAACATAGATACACACACACAAACACACTTTTTGACTTCACAATTAACCACTTTGAAAAAATCCACTAAAATATATGATGCAACTAATTATGTGATCTCTACCATGTTAGGTTAAATTAATATCTTTGTATTATTTTAACACCTTAAGATTTTGGAATATATTTCTTTAAATTAATATTGTGTTTGATGACTTGTTCCCCACGTAACACTGAACTACAATGAGACTTGATATATTAGGTGAATATTATTAAGAAAATTTAAGAATAATAAAACCTATAATAGATCAAAATATTTTAATCAATTATAAACTCATACAAAATATAATTAAGAACACTTAATTTTTTAAAAGGGAATTTATCAACAAAAAACGTTTTCCTTATATATTATATTTTCATATAAAATCAAAATTTATATATTTTATAATTTTAAATATGAAAAAATTAATTTATTTTTTTAATTCCCCATATCAATTTCATCCAAATGTAATTTTTTTTATTTTTATGAAATAATTGATTTTAAGTGAATAGTGTAAATTATAGTTTTTAACAAAATTTGAAATTTTATAACTTTATAAATATATGAGAAATACCTATAACTATATAATTTTTTTAATTATTTAAATATTTATTTAATGAGTAAATATATCTAATTTAAAATATAAATTTTAATTTATAAATCTTATGTTTAATATTTTATAACAAAAGTAACATTTTAACCTAATACAAAAACTATTTTTAGTATTTTCTTATAATTAATTTTTGTTTGGTAATATTAGGTTTTGGATTTTCTTATAAGACAAGACAATATGGTATTATTTATAATAAAACAATTTTTTATCATAAAATTAAATTAAATAGATAAATTTATACTACATAAATTTTAAGCTTAAAAAAAATATTTTTCTAAAATTTGTTTTTATGAATTATGTGTGTTAATACAAAAATTAACATTACGAGCCCTTAGAAATTTTATTTTATAAAATTATTTTAATATTTTATATTGTAATTTTCATTATATGTAGTAAGTTAAATTTTTAAGAATGAATTTAATTTAATAAGGAAAATATTATTTATCGCGATAAAAATGTTATTTTTCAAAGAACGGTACTTTTTTAAAATATTGTGTATTTTTAAAATAAAATGGATATATTTACATAAATACTATAAAATTATGTCTACAAATATATTAAAATAAATTAATACTCATTTATTTTTTAATCAATGTTAATAAATATTAAGAACACATAATGATTAAATTGATTTTTTTCTACAAAAATAGTATTTCAACATATTATATGTTTTAATTTAAAAGTTAATTCTCTCATATTTAGAAATTTAATTAGATTAAATTGATTAATAATTCCTATTTATCACAATTAAATTTGTTTAAAATTTCTAGCTAATATTTTTAATGGTAAAATTATTAATATGGTTAAATTTTAATCAGGATTAATAAGTGTTGAAAAGGATAAATTCAAATTTTACTCAATCAATATAACACCTAGAAATTATAGAATAATTTTGCAAGGTTATAAATTAATATTTAAAACTATCACCAATATTTACCCATCTAACTCACCTAAATATCATGAAATTCCATTCTTCCCCCTTACCTAGAATTCTTTTCCAAATATTTGTCCCACTTTTTCACTTATAAAAGGAGTTCACTTCCAACCGTTTCAAGCCACAATCCCAGTTCCAAGTTCCCATGAAACTCTAAAAAATTTACTTATTATAAATCCCATATGAAAATTTATCAACATCTACCCTCCATAAAGTGTCATAAGACCTTCATTTCAAAAAGATACTTCACAAGAAGATCCAAACTCTCAACATAGGTATTACTTACCCTTTTACTTTCTTTCTTTATCCTTCCCACAAAACCTGCTCCAAAACATTTTAAAAATATGTATATAATTAAATAATTATAAATAGTAGGTTGATATGTTGTTATATTTATGGTTTAAATATTACTTATTCCTCTCCAATTTAATCGAATAAATGAAAACATTACTCATGAACATGGGTTGACTACCACCTCCACGAATAACACATTTGATTTTTCATCACAAAATTTAATGGATGGTTCTTTAAATAGTTTTAGGGAATATATATGTTATTTATATCATTATTTTTATTTTCCAAATATAATTTTGTAATTTTATAAGTAATATTAGTAATGATCGATTATTGTAAAATTAACCACCTAAAATGAACATACCAAGAGGAAAAACAATTTATTTATAAGTGAAAAATTCTTTTTCATTTACACCATTAATATAACTATTAAAAATTATGATTAATCACATTAATAAAATCTAAATATTTTCATTATAAGTTTTTTATAATGATATCATAACAAAATAATATCTTCCATAGCCTTACTCACACATACATTGTAGCATATTGTTATTGGGTCAGTTTAACCACCTACCTGAAAAATGATCTAAATCTATATCATGTATGGAATTGAAAACTTAATATTGGATATTATTAATTAAATACTTATTTTTTATTGTTATAGTTATGTAATATAAATATTTAACTTATTAATTAATTTAAAACTAGTTATTTATAAAAATCACTAAAACATGATCCTCACCAATTTTATCTATAAAAACCATAAATAAAAATATTATTGAATGAAATTATAAGTTTATAATATATCCTAAAATATAAATTCAAGTTTCTTTTATGATCTTTTTATGATGAAACTTGGGGTAAAAATGAATAATATCATCATTGTTATGAAACTAGTTCAAAACAATCAAGATCATTCACACCCAATATTATAAAATAGATAAAAATAACTAATATACATACAAAGAATAATTTAAAATTAATTCTATTAAATGTTCTATACATGAATAAGGTTCTAAAATAGTTTATTAATGTGGTTATGTTTGTAATACATGATGCTATAGTGTGGTCAACTAAGCAAGAATTCAAGGTAAGGGTTTTGTGTCTTCAATTTAATTTCTTGAGTAAAATTTCTTATTATACACTATATCATATTTGATATTGTGTGATTAATTTATAATGAATATATTTTACCATATTAATTTAATATATTTTGTTTTTTGATCCACTCTATTTTATTTATTTAAATTGATTTTTATTAAAAGGACACCAAAATCACAAGGTTCTTTGTTAACCCAATTCCCTTCATTGAGTTAAAATGATACTTTTTAAACTTAATTATTACAAGATTGATTTCTTATACCTGAAGATACTATTTCATAATAATTTACCTTTCTAAATATTGGAATATGAATTTTAAATACACAGTTTTTACCTTGATAAAATTCTTCCTAAAATGTATTTCATTGCTAAGAATAATTTCCATCCTATTTAATTAAAATTTCCCCTCATTTTTTTATAATTTTACTTCCCACCAATGTTTTAATTTATAATTGGAAAAATTGTTATTTGGTAAATAATGTTACATTCATACTTTCCTTCTCATATTTTTAAGAAGATATTTTTGTTATAATTTTTAAAATATAGGTTTTTAACTAGTTAGAATTGTTAAAAATGTTTTCTCTTCTTTAAAAATAATATATTTTATCTTATCCTTCGTATTTATGTTTATAAAATTTAAGTATTTTAAATGATCTATTATTGAAGTTTATTTTTAAAATTAATTTTTTTTGAAATTGTATTCACCTTACCTTTTTGAAACATTTATGTCTTTTTCAAGTCTACATTATTAAATATTATTTTTGAACATAAATGTTTTAAAAGTGTTTTCACTTCAAATTTTTGAAAACATTATGTATTTTTCAAGAATCTATTATGAAATATTATTTTTAAATTTAAAAGTTTTAAATGTTTTTTCACTTCACCTTTTTGAAACCTTTATAACCTTTTAATGCTTTGTTATCAAAGAATATTTTTAAAAATGAAATATTTTAATGTATTTTCACTTTATATTTGTAAAACCTTTATGAATTTTTCAAGGATACATTATGGAAGATTATTTTTAAAGGTAAAAGTTCTCAAAGTGATGTCACTTAGCCTTTTTGAAATCTTTATTCCATTTAAATAAAATCATTGTTTTTATTTCTTTCCAAAAATTATTTTTGAATTTTCCTTTTTTTAATTTCTAAAATGTAACCTTTTAGAAAATTACTTTTCTAAAATAATATATAACTTCTCCTTTTATGTAAATGTTAATTTTTTTCTAAAAACTATTTTATGGTTTTCCTTATATTTTTATATTTATAGATAAAAGCCTTATTTCCATGGATGTTATTTTTTATGAACCACTATCTAAATGTTCTTATGAAGTACTATTTTTGGGTGATTGAATTTTGGGTATCCATATTTTACAAGCCTAAGGTAAAATTTTGTGATACTAGCTTGAATTGTTGTGAAACCAATTCTCTTTTATGTGGGTTATTTATGATATAATGAATGATTGAATTAAAGTGATACTCATATATATGGATATTTGATTGGTGGGGTATTATATAACCTTACAACACATTGGTTAAGGTATTATACATTATGAGGTAAAGATATTGAGTGTGAATATGATTCATCTTAGCTATGTTCACAAGATTAAGTGTGAACACCATGATTATTAGTTACATTCACAAGATTGAGAATAAACAAAATATATATTATCTACGTTCATAAGTTCTACCATAAACATAATGTAAATTAGATGAATTAAAGATATTGAGTGTGAAAATTATTTAGATTAGCAACATTCAAGAACATTGAGTGAAAAAAATGTGGATTAGCTATATTCATAAGAATGAGTGTGAAATTGGCCTAATTATCCATGTTCATAATGCCATGAATAACTATTATTATTCTTATTCCATAATTATTTGATTATGTGATTATGTTATTCTCTACAATAAAAAATTTATTATATCATTTTTTACACACTTATTTCTTGGTATATGTTGTTATTTGGATATTAAATTCCACTCCATGATGACTTATAGAAAACTCTTATTGTTCCATGATCTATTTAATAAGATATTTCTCCCTTGTTTATATTTCTCTCATTCTTATAATCTAGCCCTAGATGACATGTTAATTAGTTTTTCCCTTACCGAGTGTTTGAGAACACATATTTCTTGTGTTTTCCAATCCTAATGTTATAAAGATAAGTATATCTTATGGGAAGTATAGAAGGGAATCTAGTGGATTTTGATTATGGATAAATGTTCACATGTGTTTATTATATATCTAGCCCTCAAAGACAATAAACCCTTTCGTCCTTAGGTTGTGTGACTGTGTGTGAGATGTATTATCTAAATAATGAAATTAATGAATTATTTATGTTATGTTTAGTTTGGGTCACTATAGTTGGTATTATAGGAGGGTTTAGTTATTTTTGAGGATTAGTGTAGTTATTTTGGGGAATAGGATAAGAGAAATTTATAGAAAACCCTAGGTATAAGCCTAAGGGATAAGTCTATGTATGCAATAACATCGAAATGTTTTGGTAAAGTAGAGATAATATAGATCTATTAGAAAATTCATCACTATATAGATACTATCAAGTGGATACAGTTTTGGAACATATATAACTAGGTGTAATCACACTGAAAATGGCTGGCTGAACATTGAATTGATATTTACTATAGTGCATGGTGAGTGGACTTAAGACTGTACTCCTAGTTTGACACTCCAGGAGGATATGATTTTATTAATCATATTATCTTTACAATCCATTATGAAGTATTTATTATGTAAAGTAATTTAGTTAAGGAATATGGGAGAACCCAATATAAAGAAACTTTGGTTTAACTGAGAGTGCTTTAGATATAACAAAAAAGATAATGTATTAATTTCAAAGAGTAAGATGTTTCGAGGTTAAATTTTTCATGTAATTATCCTATAATAATTCTCTTATTTTTTTTTGTTTTATATCACTCTAAATTAATGCCTTTTGATTTTATAAATTTCTGGAGCTAGTAATAACAATGTTACTAATGGACATGATTGAAAATGAAACAATTTTCCTAATGGGAAAAAATGGTATATAAGCTAGTGTTGAAAATATTGTGGTTATACTGATCCAACTATCTCAAATCATGATTAAAAACTAAGTTCTTTACAAACATAAAAAAAAATAAAATATGAGTATAATAAATTTTCATAAAAAGATAATGTGATGAAGATAATGAAGGAAATAATATTCAACTTGCTACATTCCAAAAATGTAAGAAGAAGCACCCAAGGGAATGCCTCAAAGGAACAAGAAAATGTTTCATGTGTGGGAGGATTAGACATCAATCTAATGGTTATCAAAGATAGATGGATATGTCATCCAATAAAAGGGAAGGCATTGGAGACCTAACTAATACACCATCCAGAATTCAACACTTTAAATACAAGGATCCTAGGCATTATGAAAATCGATGCACCAATCTAAGGTTTATAAAAGATTATAGGTATAAAAAACCTCATAAAACATGGTAACAAGATAAAGACTATCAAATAACTACCACTAAAGTGGATCATGATAATTAAGGCACAATTATCTTATACTCTATGTTGTTAATGTCTTGTTGGTTTTTGATTTTAATCACCATAGTATATCTAAAACATTTTACAAGAGCATTTAATCACTACCTAAATGATTGGAACATAGAATAAAAATTCCTTTTATATAATTATTACATTCAAAGTTAGTGTTTATGAGAACATTTATTATTAAAATAATGTTATTCTTCCTTTATATGAATTTAATGTGATTTTGGAAATGGATTGATCCCATTTACTAAGATAAAAAATTATTTGGAATAAAGAAATCACATGTCATATCCACCTATGTTAATATATCAGTGAAGTAATGAATATGAACACACATTAGGAGAAAAATATATAATTTGGGTCATGATTCTAAATAAAAATAGACTCTTGGATCAAATGTCTGAAGAAAAACTCAAATATTGGGATAAGCCTATAATAAAGAAAAATACTTGTTTCCTTTATTTGTAAAGTTCATATCCCTCTAAAAATTGTATCTGGAATCACATATATATTTTAAATACCCAATGATATTTTCATTTTATATTATAATTAAATTTTTTAATAATTTAATTTATTTAGGGTGGGGGTAACGTAACACCATGAGATATTTCTTTAAATAAATACTATGTTCGATAGTTTATTCCACACACATAACTGAACTAAAATGAGATGAGACATATTAGATGAATATTATTAATAAAATTTAAGAATTACAAAAACTTTAGTAGATAAAGATATTTTAAGGAATTATAAATTCATAAAAAATATGATTAAGAACACTAAATGTTTTTAAATCGAATTTATCAATAAAAGTAGCTTTTATTTAAATATTGTATTTTCATTTAAAAGTTAAATTTATAAATTTTTGAATTTTAAATATTTAAAATGAATTTAATTTTTAAATAAAACATATCAATATTTTTTGATGATTAATTTTTAGTATCTTCATGAAATAATTGATTTTTAAGTGAATAAAAAAATTATAGTTTTTACCAAAATTTTATATTTTAGGATTTTAAAAATATATGAAAAAGACCTAGATGTTTATGAATAATTTTAATTTATTAAATATTTATTTAAGGAGTAAATATTTATATTTTAGAATATAATTTTGAACATATAAAACCCATGTTCAACATTGTAAAAAAAATTAACTTTTACCTAAATATAAACAAAATTTTCAGTATTTTCTTTAAATTGAACATTTTAATGGTAATATTATGTTTTGTATTTATTTGGAAGAAACATAAATATTAATATTTTTATAATAGGATATTTCTTATCATGGAATTCATTTATGTTGATAAATTTATAATACGCAAATTTTATGCTTAAAAAAAACTTTTTCTAAATTTTTTTTATGGGTTATGCCTACTAATATTGAAATTAACATTTCTAACATTTAGAAATTATATTTGTTATTTTTTTATATTTTAAATCAAAATCTTCATACAGTTATTTAATTTTAATTTTATATTTAGACATAAAATTAATTTATTAAGGTATATATTAGTTACTGTGATAAAAAGTTTATTTTTCAAAGATTGATATTTATTAAAATACTGTATATTTTTTAAATAAATCGATCTATTTTGAATAATGAATATAATATAATGTTTAAAAATATATAAAAATAAATTAAAACTCATTTATTTGGTAATTAATGTTAAATATTATAGCGACCCAAGCCTTTTAAAAATATTATTACATAAATTCCCATCAAATACAACAAATGGATTGAGAATCCTATTTTCTTTGGAAGACTACGTTTATAAAACAGAAACATGTAACTAAAATAAAAAATATTTAATTTTATATAATGTGTTCCTAAATCTTATTTATCTTGAAAAAATACATATGATAACTTGGGAAAAAAATAAAAGAAATAGGGGATCTTAAAATCCTAGTAAGGGATTATACATGATAAGGAAACATAACATGTGAGTCAAAGGTATAACAAGATATCATAAAATAGATGGCTCATGAGTAATCACATGGAATCATAGAATAAATAATATGTCATTATAATATCATGTAAATATAATAAATGTGTGAGAAACAGAAAACATGAAATAAGCATCAGTCAAGGATAACTACCAAGACAACAACACATGGTGGACAGAGTCCCATAGTGGATTTGGTTTACTCTGTAATCCCATACATTTCATCTCACGAGAAAAAAACATTACATAATATATTATAGATCTATCTAATTACACACATTATAACATTTTCATGACTATTTATTTTACAAAAGGAAATTGATCATAAGTCATAATCGTAATAAATACCAATGGAAAGAAACATGCGACATAATCTTTACTCATATAATAATCAAAGGAAATTTAATAAAGAAGGACTTTTAGAAATGAAAATAGTAAATATATTACCTCATCAAGGAAGAATTAAAGAGCTAGGTATATATTCAAGAGTCAAATATATATAATTTATAAGAAATCCATACAACAAAGAGAGAAAATATGAGTTATAGATAGAATGGTTATAACCTAAAGAAAAAGGGTAGTTTAGAGAGATCCCTTACATAAAAATATAAAACTTTCCAAAATATTAAATAAAAATTTTCATTGAAAATAACCATAAAATGTTTTATGTAATATTTAAATCAATGAGATTTCATGATGGTGAGAAATTTTTTTCATGCCAAATAATTTAAAAGAGAAATTCCATTTTCATTTTTAGTAAACAGTCAAAAAAGTACCTCATTTGGAAAACGACAAGAAGATTAATTTGAATTTTTTTCATATAAATTCAAAATCGGGTAAAAATATCTTTAATAAATCATAGGATAACATTATATTTTTAATAACACTTTATAGAAAACATGGACATGAAAGAAAAATGATTTTTAAAAAAATAGTAAAATATTGCCAATTTTCTTTTAAAAACATTATTTCAATCTGTTGAGTACTTAAGTTAAGAAAAATTAATGGAAAGAATGAATTATTAAAAAATAACCACATTAGAATAAATTTAAAGGAATTTATCATACAATTATCATATAATTTTATCATGATAAATTAAATCATAAACAATCCCGATTAATATAAGATTTACACATAAATCCATTACAACTTTTTGTGACTTTTGAGTTATAAACCCCATAAAATTATAACATAAAATTATACTTTAAATATCATTAAAATAATTATATTCCTGATATAACATATCAATGGGGTAGTATATTAGTGGTGAAAATAGCATATATCTCCCCGAAATAAAAGTGAGTTTAGAAATCCCTTACAAATATCTTATCATTGAAATTAGGATTAATCAATGAAGTTATTATGCATAAAAATGTAAATAAAAAAGTTTTAATATAACAAAATACAATCAGTATTCATTTCATTTTTAATCATGGAATAACATAGTCCATGAAGTATAAGTTTAACACAATGAATGGAAATTGAGTTAAGAAACCCATTACATTGGGTTCAGATCATGATTTATATTCTCTGTTTTCATAAATAATAAAATTATATCAATTATTTTATTTATTGAGAAAAATTTTCTGGTTTATTATTCCTTTTATTTCCATTTTATAATAAATTACTTAATAAATCAACTTTACATCAGACATTTTGATGATATTCAGCTTATATCTCCAAAACGAATTCAGTAGGTAGAATATGGTCAAATAGGTCATTATTTCTTCATATAAAGAATAATAATCATGAAATAATTATAATTTTTATACATCAATTATATGTTTAAAACCATATATGATTGATGGTTATGAAAAATGAACTACGTTATAATCATGGAGATGGTAGGACATACATACGTTTGAGTAATGTTTCCATCTTTCAACGACCATGATGGAAAGAAGTTATATATTATTTTATCTTTCTAGAGTGATAAATATTCCATGAATATAATATATATACATTAATTAAATAATTATAACTATCCTTTTAAGGTGGTTATTGAAAATTAATTACATCATTGTGCGAGGTGGTAGTCCGCCACACACAAGAACAATGATTTCATTTCCCATTTTATGGAAGAGAAGATGGATGTAAGTGACTAAATTATAATAATAAAGTCTAAGTATATATAAGATAACAATTTTTTTATTTCATATTTTTTTAAGAACATATTAAGTAGGTATCATAATAAATAATAAAAAAACACCTGGTTAATAACTATACCACTTCTTCAGACAACCTCATCTTCTTTACACCTCAAGCCCTGTACAGTTGGAATTCTACCCAAAACAAGACCTCTATATTTTTTGGAGGGCTGTTAGGAAGCGATTTTGTAGTTCTTGGAAAAACCAAATGGTTTTTGAAGTGTGAATAAAAGAGGAAAGGAGGTACCTTTTTATAAGTGAGGGGAGGGGAACTGTTAGAATTATTTTAAATATTAAATTAATTTCATGGAAAAATTTATCCAAACAGAGAGAATTAAAATATAATATGAATATGGGAAGAATTAATATCATAAAATTATAATTTGAACAAATTTTGATTAGTTTTTCACCCTTACCTCTTTTTTTAACTTGCGTTAACCTTTGTTTTGACAATTAACGCGGTTATAAAATTTTTACTTATTAAGGGTGAATATAGTTACTATAAACATAATATTTTTACATTAATATAGCATAGATGATATTTTAAAAAACATACCAATAATTTTTTTATAGATACTTAATAATTTTAAATCATTTTATAAATGTTACTTACTATAAAATTTCAATAATGTTAATTTTTGAACTATTAATCTAATTTGACCTTAAATAACTCAAGAAAAATATGGAATTCAATTATAATATTTTTATATGACCCTAAAATGATATATTAATTTATAAAATTCATGGTACATGATCATGCCTTCAAATTATATTAATTTTAATATTTTTAAAATGATTTATTTTATTTTTCTACTAATTGAGTAAATACTGTTTCAGCATTGTGTAATCATATAAAGTAAATATACCATCACTAAATATTTGAAATAAATTAACACGATAAAAAAATAATTTATATTTAAAATAATTTTTTTTATTTTAACAAACCTTATTTTTTCCTATATTTCAATAAATTTAAAGATAATAAAATAAGGAGAATGGCATTTTTGAATTTTCATTACATGAGATATTATATTTGTCAAATTCATGGAAAAATGGAACAAAGACTATATATTCAATTTTTGGATGATTATGTGTTAAATATACTCATAATATAAAATTATGGAATGTTTTAGGGTTAATTTTTAATCTCTATCATATTACTTTTAACCTTAATTAACCTATTTTACCTTTACTTTGGTAATAAAAATTTACGAATATTACTTTTCATAATGACTAAAAATAAAAGATATCTATTTACAAAATTTGGACATATTAAGTCCAAATATTAAGTAAAATTTTCATGATTAAATTCAAATAAGTAGAAGAATTTAATTTAATATTAAACCACAAGACGCATCAAAAAATATTTTTCAGAAAAATGCATTTTTAAGTATAATAATGTTTTAAAACCAAAATAAATTATAAAAATTAATAAAAATATTATAATTGGATTATTTTTAATCAAAATTAACTAATGAAATTTTATAACTAATCCAAAATATAATTTTATCTTTTGAATAATTGAAAAAATATAAAGTTTTAAATAAAAATTAATATTTTTCATTATTCATTGAAAAATAAATATTTTCAGAAAAATACAAATAATTGAACCAAATATAATTATAATATTATGATTTAATTTATTTTTTCATTTTTATCAAATTAAATTTCTAAAATTTCAATTAATTAAAATATTCTTTCAGAAAAATTAATAAAAATCATTTTTGAAGAAAAGATATTTTGGAAGAAGAAAATAACTTTAATAAATATTGAGTGACTATTTTCTAATAATTTATCAATAAATTTATTTTTAGGGAGAAATTAAAATATATTTTATAAATTATTTAATCATAATCATACCTACCAATTTAATTTCTAGGTTATAATTGTGAAATTTATATAATAATATTTCACGGTTCATTTTGGTTTGATGTTGCGAGTCGTATAACATGTCATTTTTTTTTCTTATTTTAAAAAATATCACGGTGTTAAATTATTGGAACCTTAATAAATTTTACCCTTGAAATTTAATATTCTATACTATGGTGAAAACATTGGAGTGTACTTTTTCTTCATGGATTCCCCCTATTCCCATGTAGCCTCCTCGTAATTGTGTTTTCACCATAACACTTTGACTAGGCAAGTTGTCTTGTTGCATATAAATTTATCTCCTTGTTCCAATATCTTAACTAGATGATCCACATAATAGAGATCATTTTCCATTTATACCACCTTTTTTTTCAATGTATGTGAGTTATTTTGTTATGTACTTCCTCGAGATGGATTATAGGGTCATGGAAACTTCTCCAAGGGAAACAAATACTCCCAAAATTACTTTGCAGAAGGAAGAAATCATTCCAACAAGTTTATTAAAGCGATTTGACTCAAATGGAGTTACAAACATTAGAAGAAACTTGAAGGAATTAAATTTCTCAAATTGTTTTAAGTGATCTATGTACCATGACTTGGAAGGGTTCACAGACCACAGAACTATGAACCCCTAGTACGTGGAACGACCCACGAGGCACTGAACCATGAAGTGATGGCCAGTGAAACCAGGCCCCCGATAACTACATATTTAGCTAACTCAAGAATTTTAAAGACACCCATATACCATCTCGCGAACTCAACAGTTCACGAATGAAGAAAATTGGTATTGTTTCGCAAACCAGGTTCAGGAACCACACCCTCTCCAAACCCCGGTTGATCGAGTCTTACACGGGTCAAAATATCTCTTCATGGGATTTAAAAAATGGTGATTTATTCCCATATATACTAATTCCCCAATGCTCTATAAAAGGAGAACATAAAAAATTAAGAAAGGAAGGATGAAGAAAGCACAGAGGAGACACTTGAGGTTGGAAGTAAGAATTTAGAGAGAATTCAAGCTTCAGCCTCAAATCATCAGTGGATCCCAAATTTCAAAAAAAAATTCCAAAGGTATAACAAGACTCAAACCATAAAACAAAGGAACCTAATAATATTGGTAGAACCACAAACCTAATTGGTGAAATTTCAAACCACATATTCCTCATGGATGAACTCCCTAAGAATGATAGTCCCTAGGACCCTCCTTCAATATGTTGTTTCACATGGTGTATCACAATGCAGAATTAACCCGATACCGAATATTGAATCAGTATATAGATGAACCCCAAAGTAGCATGATAGACCACATTCAAGACCACACACCACTATGGTGCACAGTGGTCTGTGCCCAAGCCCGTATACTTATTGGGTATGCAGACTACACCTCTACCCACATACCACTATGGTATGTGGAGCTCCCCCATCCCACATAAGAAAATAATACACAGAATGGGGAGTCGTTGATTATTATTTCCACCGGTTCCAATATCGCCCCTCCATTAAAATATAGTCCTCCATATCCCCTCCAAAAACCAGTCCAACAACATTAGGGAATAACCCACTCCAAAGCCACCAGACCCTTATGATCAGATCATTGGGCACATCAGTGCTCCACTTTGAGTCTACATACCCATGGCAAGAGGAGTCACGAATGCTGTCCCCATAATGGTATGGACTCCAGGGATGTCTATAAGTATATATTCCCATGGTAACCTGAAGTCCAACCTTGGGATGCTGACATGAACCTACCTGTTCTAGGGATTAAGGGTGATCACTTTCTTTTCCATTCAACGAGGAATGGTGATCAGTCGAAGGAGTTATGTTCACTTCTACTTTTGAAGATATTTGATATTCCTCCCCTTTCCCTGAATACATTTTGGGGCACTCCCACTGAGGTAAGTCCATAATTTTATAAGGGCCAAGGCACATGACCTCAAATGTCATCCCACATTAAATGGTTCATCACTCCGCTCCCACACCCACAGTCGCCCTAGCCTCTTCCAATCTGCACTCACACTCTCCCATCAGAATGGGAGCAGGTGTGTGGTTAGTTTAATATCTCTCATCCTATTGTTTGTCACACTGATCATGAATCATGTGGTATTTGATATTTTTGACAAATAAAACATCTAAAAATTTATAAACTATGAGAACTCTGATTCCCGATCAAACTAGGATACGTAGGATTCTTGCTTGAAGGGACGATCTTAAAAGGGTGCCCTTCCAAAAGGGTTTACCCAATCATGATCTCTCAAATAGGAAACTCTCATACATAAGTCCCAAGTTTCCAAAACTATGTGGTATCTGATTAATATTCTAAGGATATGTAGGAATCCCATATTATGGTTCCGATCCCAATATCAAGTCACCTTCCATCCCCCGGGATGACGATAAACTCCAGAGTGCCTTATTACATGGCTTAAGTCAGTATTACCACTATAGCGTCAAATTCATGTATGCCTATGATGATATTGCAAACCAGGGGTATCCCATGGACACACTCTTTAGGAGTGAATCAAGGATTCATGAACATATAGACATAACTTAAATCTATAAGAGAGTCCTGAAATAGGTAATACCCCCTTGAAAGGGTGCGGTGAGGTCGACCTCCCATCCTCTCGACCAATGGAGTCCTTAAGTGTTGTTGTCCAAATCATTATCCAACGACCACCTGCCTTTGGAATGCAGGTCCATGAATCATGGATACCAGGGCCTTTGGGTGTTTCTGGCACCATGAATAAACCCGTTGGAGACCATCCAAGGAATTTATATCCTTAGAGAACCGATTGCACAAATACTTGACCCCATGAAATCTCCCATTGGGACCATTTGACAATAGCACCTCCCTTTCAATACAGAAGGGATAAATTTACAATCCTCATGGGGTTAATCATGTCCACCATTAATGGATGATGATGTAGATTGGGTTGAAAAAAATATGGTGATGTGAAAGTTTATATAATAACGGACAAATTCTTGTCACCTGTTAGACCAATTTTCATTTTTCTCAACAATACACTCGCGCCACCCTCATTGGTGAAACAAAAAATGGTGAACCTAAGTAGAATCCTTAACCAAGTTGGAGGTCTTACCTCACTCAATCCCCTTCACCTCAGAACAAAAAAGGTGGAAGGGGGCCAAGTTGAATCATCAAATATGCATATGTTCAAGAGAATGCTACTTTGACAAAGTTTTGTGGACTGTATATGTCATATATGAATCTTTTAGGTTCTCGCAGAGCAAACTTAAATCCAAATTAAATCCCTATGACCAATGAAGACATGCGCCTTAGTGGTCCAACAGGCGATCCGACCCCCGATGAAGAGTAGGACCCCCTCACCTACCCAACATCTTCAACGCTAGGTATCGAACATGCTGATCAAAGTGTACCATTGAAATGGTACTCTCCCCATAGTATAGGATGTGAGATAAGACATCCAGTCTATGAAGGATAACTAACTACCTCCTCATCCATGATCGGTGCCCCAACACAAGGCAGCCCCAGTGTTCGTCTCAAACCATTTCAAGAACCTATACCTAGAATGTGACAATGAGTACCTCCCTTATCTCAGAGAGGCAGATGCCATCAATTATGAAAATTCCATCTCAACTACATGGGGGTCCTAATCATGGGCCCCTGCCAAAGAGCTTCTCCATCGACACCAAGAGATAAAGTTTCCTCACACCAAATAAGACCTTATGCTAAGGGCACCTGATGAAGTCTAGAAAAATTGGGCCCCTCAGGCTTCCCATAAAGGGTGGAAAATATATAATTAGAAACATCCTATCACCCTGGTTCCTGTGGATCAATTTCTCCATAAAAATGCAGTGATATTCAATAAGAATACATACAACTCTGCCCCTCCACTAAAGCGCACCATATAAATTGGGTGGAATAATATGATCATGTACAAATTCTTGCTAGTGCTCGCCGGTCCCACTATGAAGACAGAGCAACAAAATACATACATATGCAGATATCTTCCAATGCACAAGAAGCCTGTCATCCAAATAGGATGCCATCCAACTATAAACAGACACAAATACCTACTGATGCATATCAATCCCATCATCCAAATAGGATGACATCAAGCTATACCTAGGATTAAATAACTTATGATAAACATCAATCCCTTTATCCAAATAGGATGACATCCACCTATACGCATGCACAAATACTTGTTTATTCATACCAAGTCCACCATCCAAATAGGGTGGCAAGCAAATATGATCAGAGTCAAATTCCTACAAATGAATATAAAGAACATGATACAAATACAATTGAAAGCGAGTATTTGAAAATCCCCTATTTTTAATATGAATCTATCTAGTAAAATATGGTGGCAATCAGAGAAGACAACGAATGACAGGCTCATTACTCTGTCCTGACATAGGAGAACAACTAGTATCTACTGGAAACCCATAGGGGACCAGAGCAGGAATAAACTCCTACTGTGACATCAAAATGGGCCTTCATACCTGTTCTATCCATATATAAATCTCAGCACATCCAAGAAATGAAGGAATATTAGACATCAATTCCAAAAAAAATCCTCCAAACATGCCAAGATATCATTAAATTAGCAGAAAAGGTAAGAAACTAGGCGCACAACCCAGTTTCCACAAACGAAATGACTTACTCGAAAAAAAGGTTCAGTCACTCTGAAGTAGTTATGAATCCTTGCTCCAGTCACAAAGGGTCGACAACAATATCATATGATATACAAAAAACCATATTGGGAACAAATACCCATTCCAACTGGGGGATAACGGACCAATGTGGTGGCCGCTCGAGGGCAGGTATACATCCCTACAAAAACTCAAGATGCCCATCGTCATATCCCAATAGTATCATGGGACCCAAAAAGATAGGGAACCATATATGAGGGCCACTACCAACATCAGCTGGCCCCGATTACCTGCAAGAGAGAGCTCAAAAATGAAATGTGCCATATGAAATTAGAAAATGAGGAGCACATACATGACCCTTCTTTGCTAGAAGCTGGAGTTCTTGATGACCTGAAACATATATCAACAAAGGTTCAAGAACCTATCAGTCCAATACCAAATTATGGAAGTGACAGTAGTAGTTGCGAAGGCCCTCCCCACAATATCACTACCAGTAGCTTTGAAGGTCCACCCCAGAGAACCCTTGGGGGTCTTACTCTGTGGTTTAGGAATGATCAATTATGAGAGACCATCTCCTAATACGTATCAGGGTAGCCCTCCCGTTGACCTGAATATCAAATAGTAATAAGGTCCTCCCCTTGCTGTCATCCACCCTAATGGTCCTCCCAAGGGTATATGCTATAGATATGCTTCTCCCTGTAGTCAGACGTCAAGTCATGATGGTAGTCCTCTCCATGATGGTAGTTATTGCAAATGACCTCCCCATAATGCCAGTTGTTGTGAAGGCCCTCCCCTCAGTGACATCAAGTAACGATAAGGTCCTCCCATCATTGTATCACATCATAAAGGCCCTCCCTAGGATGCACACTTTAGAAATTATCCTTAAAAACAGGTATCAATCTGTGATATTATTCCTCACCATCATAGAAGTCATCGAGAAGGTCCTCCCCTTAGTGAAATCGAGCAGTAAGAAGGTCCTCTCCTCATTGTATCCTGCACTGAAGGTCTTCTGCATGGTATACGCCACATCGACACTTCTCAAATTTAGTAATCGATTTATAGTGGTAGACATCACCATTGTGGCACCTATCATGGAGGTCCTCCCCACAATTAGAATTCATTCTAACAGGAAGACCCTCCCTTTTTCAGAATAAATGCGAGAAAGCCCTCCAATGATGGGGCACTCAGAAAGATGGAGTCAGAAATATAAGGAACTCTATCTATGACGAGTGATATCCTTTGTCAACTAGAGGATGGTCCAGGGCCACGCTCCTCTTCTGATCCACCCCCGTGATATTCACATATCAATGAGGCTCCCACTTGCTTGACTGTTTGGAATAGAATTATTAAGAAGCAGTCAAGCTGGGAATATCAACTAGATGAGTCCCTTGAAGAACAATTACAGGATATGTTTCTCGTGAGAATATAAATATCTAAAGATAATATACCAGTGATGTACTGGCCTACGAACACTTCTCACTTTGGCATACCAGGGGAGTTGTCTGGGGAATGTATGCATGACATTGAAATCAATATATGGATGAATCTACACCAGCTAAAAGAAAATTTATTGCTCTAAAAAGGATATGCAGACCATGTAAACATGTTAGGGGAGATTTTCCATCTAATTTACTTGGAAGCACTCTCATACATATGAAAACCATGATAAAAAAGGATAAAGAAAAACCTTAAATGGTCTTGCCTCCATGCACAACAAAAGTTGCGTTGCCTCATTAGAAACACCCTGGTTGGAGGTCATATTTTTGGATGGGGAGAACATAGAGCATTAAACTTCACCCTATGTCTCATATAGCATACCTAATTGG
This sequence comes from Viscum album, assembly GCA_963277665.1. Taxonomy (NCBI): domain Eukaryota; kingdom Viridiplantae; phylum Streptophyta; class Magnoliopsida; order Santalales; family Viscaceae; genus Viscum; species Viscum album. Next base: position 1,471,098,469 of record OY728132.1, on the reverse strand, counting down.
AAATGAAATCTTGAAATTTCATTACCTAGAGGCAGTAGTCAAATGAAATACCTGCTTAGGGAAGATGTAATACTAGACAAAAATTGGCCTAGAGTAAGTCTCAAAAGTGTTAGGTTGAAAGAGATAAATCCATCTAAAATCATCTGAGCCAAGAAACTGAGAACATCCAGCATGCTTCTCACCTAAGGTAAGCCAACCAGAAAGTAGTGGTCATGTCATCAAAAGCCAATACATACAATACAGTCATAATGTAATACTCATATCACACCCACATGGGAGTGCATGAAATAAAAAAGGTAAAAATAGCGGCGACTATCACCGCAATGTTGGAAAAACCCCATCCCATAGGGCTAGGGGAATTTTTAACTCAAAATTCCCTCATAAGACCAACAAATATAGGTCATAGCACATCAAAAGAATAACAAGAATAACCCTAGCCCATCGGGATATGGGAATTGTTACCTTAAGTCACTAAATAGTGGACATATTTCATCTCCCATCTAGGAAGAACGATGTGCAGAGAAGTCACCCTTTCCCCCCGTCTCGTGGTTTTCACCCGTCGAGATGAAGGCACATTACGAGGTCAGATTAGTGCTCACCTCGGGTCATTATTCACTGAGAAACCGAAATAATACCAACAAATAGAAGGAGAGAGTCCAAAAAAGTATGCTGAAAGCATTCCTACCATTCAAAACTAGGTACACCACCCCCCAATACTGTATGTATCAGTGAACGTGGTAAACGTTAACCCCACGAATCTCACAAGAAATGATATAAAGGGAGAAGAAACAAGAGAAGATGGATCCCTCCCATAGGAATCCCACACCGAGCCTGATGGTGTGCATAACTAGAACTAGAGATAGGTTTTAAATTTAGGCACCCCTCAGTTAATCCATCATTACCTCCCTTGAGAAACCTCAATAAGGATAAGAACAAATCCTAGGTCATCTATGACCCACCACCACCTCCCTTTGAGAATGTGTCCCTCACTTTTGAGGAAATATTCACCAAGAAAGAAGAATAAATGGAAGGGTTCAGACGAATTAATGCCAAGATACGTTGAGGGAGACATCTTTTAGAATGTGTTCCCCTTACAGAACATCAACAGGTATTCTCAGAAGAGGTACCCCTGACAAAGGAACTCATCCAGGTGAATGAAGTCATGTTCGGAGGCCCGTCCAACCCAGCATAGGGACCCTCAACCTAATTAAATCCAGCCCCTAAAGGAAATCAACCCCCCCCCCCCCGCTGGGAAGGCAACCATAGTATATTCAGGTGAACCCAGAAAGGATACCCCTGGCTGGGTATCCACACCAAATTCTAGAAGCATCGATACGTCTAACTTTGGCCACTAATGCACCCACCCAAGCTCATTCCCTACATGATATACATCATGGGATCTTGAATAATATCGAACAACTAATATCTCAACTAGAATCCATGGAGGGTGGCGTGCTCCATTACAAACAAATCACAAACACTACCCTGATTGGTTGAGCAACATTCCGCCACCGCTGAACTTCAAAAACCCCATATTCCTAGGGTTAAATAGCTTGGGGGACCCAGAACAACATCTAATGCACTATGACTCTTACTCTAACCCCATTATGGGAACTACGGAGCCCCAAGAAGCAGTAAAACAAAGATTCTTTGTGCGAATCATGTAGGGCTCGACCTTCGTACGATATACTAGCTTTCCATCTAACTCAATCACTGGATGAGAGGAACTCTGATGGCAGTTTCTCTTTTAGTTCAATTCAACATTACCTAAGACAATGGTTAGTGACCTCATAATCTGAAAGCAGCTTGATAATGAAAGATTTGCAAACATTATTGCAAGATTGAAAGGCCTGGATTATTCCTTGAACCGGCTGCTCCCCCAGGATGAAATACTGGATATGTGCATTGATAAAATTCATGATGAATTGAGAACACCGCTCATCCCAATGAAGTAGGAAAGTGGGTTCAAATATTTCTCTACCATTTCCCAAAGGATAGAAGTCTCCTTTCATCAAACCAATCTCAATCCCCAAGTTCCCCCACCAGCTCTAAGAAAAAGAGTGGGAAAAACTGAATCAGATTTTGTCACACTTAAGCCACCCCAACACCAGATCCAATCACAAGGCCTCCACAGAAACGTACAAGACCCTATGTATTCCAAATACTAGCCCACATTGGAAAGATAAGAGAAGTGGTTCTAAAAGAAATCAGTTATAGGAATAGAAAAATAAATTATACTCATTCCCATATGACTAGGTCCACGCCTAATTCATAACCGCCATGAATTGTAAATTTCTATGACTACTAGAGCCAAAGTGATCTGATGAAGTGGGTCTTGAAGACCATCCAAATTATTTTCCCTATCAATGGATACTAGGACACACCATCCGTGAATTATTCATCTTCAAGGATCTCCTATAAAAGATAGTTGATTTTGGGAAAGTAAATTTGGGACCACTGCTATCAAAAGTGGTGTATGTTTCAACCTTAGACTCAAGAGATGAAGAGGAATGGAAAATAGTCACCAGTAAATAGGAGAAAAAATTTGATATTTGTATGACTCAGAAAATAGTCAATCGAGTTCATGGAATTCTCCAGGAAAAGTTAAAACAACCAACCGTGACCCCAATAGCTCATGATACAACACAACCATCATCCACATCCTCATAGTCCTTTAAGGGACAGAAGGGCAGAAAGTAGGAGAATGAAGATGGGATAACATTGAAGCTAAAGAATGTGTTGAATCATTCAGACTTCATACCAGCAGACTTGGTACAATGGGCGCTTCCCTGCGAAATGGTACAACATGAACCTCCCTTCCAAAAAAAACCATTAGGAGAAGACAGTCAGAAAAAAACATTGTCAGATCAAGAATTGATCTTCGACTCCATTAATGTCATTCACTTGATGGACCCCTTCTCTGATGAAGACTATGACCACAAACCTGAATTCCCCGCATCCAACTAGAGATCTGGAAGAAAAGGCCATATTGGCCAAGGGTTTCATGGAAGGCATGATCGTGGTTAGAGTCAAATTCTCAACCATGACTTAACGCAAACCATTAACATCATAGAAAATCATGGAAGGACCCTCTAGCAGACACAACATGAACTAGAATGTTCCTCTTCCCCCTCCAGAAGAAATATGAGCCCAGTTATCTTGGAGTATCTATCCAAGGATGAACAAATATCAAATCGCCCAAGGCATGCAGGGGAACCAGTTCAGCTAAACCCGGAAAGGACCGCAACGTCACCCGCTCCTTTCACAGAGGTTGGACCATTTATATCTAAATATCAAGCCCTTAAAGTGTCTATAAAATAGAAACCCTGATCCAGAATGTGCCAACCTTTAGAGAAGAAATATGATATTCTAAAGAATCTGGCTTCAGTACCAAAAAATCTATCAATCCTAGATGCTTTGAGTATATCCACAAACCTTAGGAAGGTTCTCATCAAATCATTACTATGTCCCAAGGAATTCCTAGAAAAAGTAGTATCAACCAAAGTGTATTAGATGGTGAATAATCCTATAGAATGTCACACCATCATCTCCTTCATATACATGGATGAAGACACCATCATGAAAGGTCACATCGAACCCTTATATGTGTCAGGTAAGATAAATGGCATTGATGTCTAGAGGATTTTAATCCACAATGGCTCTAGAGTCAACCTCCTCCCACTATGAACACAATGTTGGCTGGGCTATGATGAAGACAATTTGACACCCTGCACCACAACTCTACTGGGATATGACAAAAAAAAGTAGAATCCTTTGGGGAAAATCAAGCTTAAAACTTGGCTTAGAGACCTCATGTTGGATTCTGAGTTCCTAGTAATGCAAAATAGTATGGCCTTCAACATATTGTTATGGAGTCCTTGGCTGGATCATCATGCTACAATTCCTTCATCATACCATCAGTGCATTAAATATTTTTCTAATGGAAAATACAGGACACTGCATGATTATAAATCCCCATTCGAATACTATGAGTCACATTACATCGATGCAGGGATCAACAAACCAACATAGAATCATTTTTTGGCCGATGATGTTTTATGAATAACTACCCATTATGGATTAGAAATGTCCCCTTCTAACCCCCTCCAGCATCATGGAGAGGAGTACGTATTACCCATTAACCAAGTTGAATGCCTAATTATAACCACAAATAAAACCTCAATTGTCTGCGTGATTTCCATTATGACCACTAAGTCCAAAGACACAAAAGAACGGACTGACTACTATGATGTCCGGAAAATACCTAACAAAGATACTCATGACTCATCCTTGGGACCCCAAGCCATTCCTGCCTTACACAATAAGGTAGAAAATTATTTCTCTCCCAACACCAAATATTTAATCTCGAAAATTATCTCTCCATCGGAAGAGGAAGAATATGATGAAGAGGATGATAAAGAAGAAGAAGAAGAAGGCCTCAAAGATACCCCACCCACATTTGAAGAAGGTGTATCCACCATAATTGATGAACTTAGGTAGATAAACTTTGGCACTGAAGACAACCTGTGACCCACTATAATTAGCGTGGCTATGCCTATAGAGGAGTAGGATACATATATCTCCTTCTGGAGAAAAAATCGAGATGTGTTTTCATGGAACTACACATAATTTCCAATCCTCGATTCTAAGGTCACCACTAATCATCTGGATCTGCTAGAAGATCACTAGGGCTATAAGTAGGCAACCAGAAGGACCCATCCAACACATGTTACCAAAATAGAGGATGAAGTTGAAAATATGATCAAATCCAACTTCATACAGGAAGTCCAATACCCAATCTGGCTACATATTACTTGTCAAAACGAAGAATAAACAAATTAGAATCTGTATTGACTTCAGGGACCTTAATCGGTAGTACCCAAAAGATGATTTTCTGGTCTCAATCAAAGAATTGTTAATCAATGCGACTTCCGGATATGATGCACTCTCTATAATGGACAACTATTATGGATAAAACAAGATCCGAATCGACCATGGAGATGAACAAGTCACTGCTTTTCAGCCCCCCAGGGAGTGTTTTATTACATGGTGATGCCCTTTGGTCAAAAAAATTCCGGTGTTACATATCAGTGCACCATGAACCACATTTTCAATACTTTACTGGGAAAATTAGTCAAGTGCTATGTCGATGATCTCGTGGTTAAATCACGATATTGCTCAAACTACCTTGATGATATTAAGACTGTTTTTAACAAACTATGATAACATAGTTTAAAGATGAATCCCCTAAAGTGTGCCTTCATTGTTACCTATGGAAAATTCCTCTACTTAATTGTACTCCATCGTAGCATTGAAGTCGACCAAGATAAGACAAAATCCTTCTTTGTAATGTTTCCACCTCACAACCTCACTGAGTTGAAAGGTCTCTAGGGGATCCTAGCCTACATCCCATGATTTATAGACTACCTCATTGGTAAATTTTTACCTTTCACCAGGTTAATAAAGAAAGGTATTATGTATGATTTGGATAATGGTTGTGAGGAATCATTTGACAATATCAAAATATATCTACTAATCCCACCGGTGTTGATGCTTCCATTTAAAGGGAGACCACTCATTTTGTATGTAACCGCCTTGGAACGGTTAGTAAGTGCCTTTATCACACAAAATAATGATGCTGACAATGAGAACAACTTGTATTATCTCATCTAAATAATGATTGATACTAAGAATCAATATTTAAGAATTGAAAAGAACTTCCTAGCCCTAATCTTCGAGGTTCACATATTCAGGAATTACCTGCAACACCATGAGGTCCACCGCTGCAATCCGCTCAAATATATTCTCAACCATCCCATGATAACTAGACACCTATCATGCTGGGAAGTCATCCGACAACAGTTTTACATAGGGCACGTTCCCTATACGTCTATCAAAGACCTGGCGTTAGTAGACTTCCTAGAAGAGAACCCCTCAGAAGAAACAACCCCATTGGATGCTGAACTTCAGGATGAAGAAGTGTTATCCATCCAATAGGAACCCTAGACGTGGTAAATGTTCTTCTATGGTGATTCTAGAAGCCCAATAGGGGAATGGATGGAGGATACCAAGCTCAACAAAGTGGGGCTGGGAGTTATACTCGTATCCCTCGAAAAGGCCATCCTGCTTTACTCCTTCCTACTTTTTAAGGGATGTACAAATAATGAAGCATAATACCAAGACCTAGTTGTGGGACTAGAGCTGACACTTCATGCACAAGACAAAAACATGAAGACATATGGTGATTCAGAGATAGTCATCAATCATGTCGATGGTGATTATGCCATTAATAAAGAAGTATTGGCCCCCTTAATGAAACATGTTTGAGAACTGATGGTAGAATTCATATCAGAACCAATACTAACCTATGTCCCTTGGTCACAAAATTCTCAATCCAATGCATTGGAAAATACAAACACAACCTTGGATGATCTAGATTGGGATGAAATAGTTATCAGCATTTCCTATCACCAGATGGTATTTCCATTTATTTAGAACAATACGGAAGAGATCGACGAGGCTAGCCCCATTTTTTATCTTTATGGTCACACCACCAGCTGGCTGAATCCAATTAAAAATTACCTTCAAAGGGGGGTACCCCCACCATATTGGGCTGGAGGAGAATAGATTCAGATACAGGTAGTCAACTTTGTCTTATACAATAAGGTAAATCAAGAAAAGGTTCTCTATAAACAAGGACTTGAAGGAGTCCTTATCAGGTGCATTCATAGAAAAGTGACTGTTTCCATCATGAAAGAGGTGCATGCCAGAGCTTGTGAAGCACACCAATCAACAATCAAGCTCTCTCATAAAATTATAAGGCTTAGAAATTATTGGCCGACTATGATACATAATTGTGCCATATTCTCCAAGAAGTTCCATTCTAGCAAAGTTCATGCCAATTTTATTCAATGACCCCTAGAGTTACTTCACACAAAAAAGTAAAACTAACCTTTTTCTCCCTAGGGGATAGATGTTGTGGGATTATATCTCCCTACCATAGCCAAAAAATTCATCTTCATACTCACAAAAACTGACTTCATTTACAAATGGGCCGAAGCCATACCCCTTAATTAATCCGAGGTGAAAAGAATAATTATAATTATGAAGGATAACATCATTACTAGATTTGGTTTCCCCCACACAATACTAATAGACAATGACATAAACGTTTTCTCTTTGAAGTTAGACATGTTATACCAGGAGTACGGTATCAGAGCCAACCGTTCATCCTGCTACCATGTAGTGGCCAATGGACATATAGAGGATTTTAATAAGAGTTTGTATAAAATAATATAAAATATGGTAGCTAATGATATGAAATCATGGACAGAAAATATCCTTCATGATTTATGGGATTACCAGACCATGACCCACACCGCCACCCAGGAAAACCCGTACTGACTAGCATATGGATCGGATATGGTTTTGCCTATCAAAATTCAAGTACCGTCACTATGTGTGACCATTTGAGATCTAATTTCCTAGTATGAAAAATCCCAAATATGGGTTGATGATTTAGAGTATCTAGATGAGAAAAGGATAAACACTTTTCACCAATTAGAAGTATACCAAAATCGGATCACACGAGCCTTCAACAAAAAGGATCAATTTTGATCATTCCTTGAAAGAGAGATGGTATTGGTCCTTAGGACCCCGATTATACTTGGGAAGAATCACCCAAAGCTTGAACCAAAGTGGGAGGGACCATATTTTATATATAGGTTCTATTCTAATGGTGTGTATGACTTTATATCAATGGACGAATAGCTCATCATAGCTGCCACAAATGAATGGTTTTTGAAGAAGTACTTCGCATAACGACACCCAATTTTATAGTCCAAAATATATGTCCCTAAAATATGAGTTATCTTCCAAACCACAGAATGATAAACTATATTGTATTAGTCCTAAAATATGATATTAAAATGGGATGCTAAAGTCCTTGCTGCATGACTAAAAACTGTACAGCATAGCATCCCAGCTAAAGCTGTAAGATGTTAAACCACAAAGCATAAATCATTCTAATAAAATGATGATAAACTACATGATCCCTCAGAGAACTACATACAGATTTATTATCATTTAATAGTGGGATACGTAGCTATGCATCGATCCTCAATCTTGGACCAACCCCCACTATATAAAAACAAGAAAAATTCCTCTATCATGTCCTCTATCTCTCTATATTTATGAGGGGAACCCTTGTCACTCCTTGTTTCTCACATAGAGTATAACTGATTTGAGATTAGGACCAGTGGTAAGGATCCCCTTATGTAAGAAAACTAAGAGAAATATGATATACCCTACATTCATAGAGGATGAAACAAAAATACCCAAACTCCTTTGCCTAAGCTATGTAGGTACATGGAATATCTAGAATTATATATAACTAGATTCCTACCCTTGCAGGATACGTAGTGATGCGCAGATTTGGAATCCCAGCCCAACCACCAAAAAAAAAATGCCCTCTTATGTCCCTATGCATAGATTGATCCTTTGTAGGGAATGTTCAGAACTACGTACGACTTGATTCCTTCCCATACAAGATACGTAGTGATACCCGTATCTTGAATCCCATCCCAACCACCACCATAAACAAACAAAAACCATGCCCCTTCCCCTATGTAGTGGTCAAACTCATAAGAGGAGTCCATGAAAGGTCCTAAAAACATGAAAATAAATTGAAATATTCTTCAATAGACATGTGCAACTCAGTTATCAATGTTACGAGATCCCGCACATTCCCCTACTCATAAGAAGTCAAAAGAACATGCTTCCCCCCATACATATGAGTCATATCTATGTGGAAGCTTCATTAGTTCATGACTAATCATGGTATGGATATTTTTCAAACTCCATAATCTGAGAAATATTGGATCCCCAAAAACATTCATGGCCATTGGAGATGGAAGGATAATGTCACAAGGACACCTTTTTTTGACTATACACATCATTCCCTAGTAGATCCGCATATGTCGCCTACAAAACGGTCACCGATCAAAGGAAAATTCATCCTCAGGAGAGTCCTCTCCTACCATGGTATGCCTAATGGCTTCCAAGCCTAATTTCATTCCTCCTAATCCAAGTTTCCATATGAGACTATGCTTTACACCTTCTATCATCATTCTGGTCTAAGGAATGACAGAACATCCCGATCACGATTAACTCAAAGCTATTAATAATCTTTGTGATAGTATAACATCCTCAATAAATGAATCTAAACTACACAACATAATGTCATCACTGCATAATGTTAAACTACCAGGAAAATATCATCCTTGTTGTATGACATTAAACTGTATATCATTGGTTTAAGCTTGAATTTATCCCTTTTGTTGATTTTTATATTCTTAAGTGGTGATCTGGAATCCTTGTAGTCCTTTGTTTCTCACATCGATCATAAATCATGCGAGCATACAAATTTTAGTGATAGATCCACAATGACATCATGGAAAATCATCCCAAGAATTTAGTTATAGAAGCAAGACCCTAAAAGGTATGTCACAGTTCCCTTCCCCATAAGGAACACCATGTCTTGGCTGTACGAAGTTAAACTATAGGGTACTATAAAGATGGTATGAATACCTCACACTGAGTATGAGTTATATCTATGTAGGGTATACCTGATTCCATGAGTGAGTCACAACCCGAATGTCTCTAATGTATCTAGAAACATTCCTGACATACTTCAAACTCTGTGCTCTTAGTGATCTTGAATCCCCAAAATCTTCCATGTCCATTAGAAATGGAAGGTCAGTGTCTTGTGGACACTTTTTTTTGACTATTAACATCATTCCTGTAACACCCTAAGCTTCCACGGTACGCTTCTCTTTGAATAATACAGTAGCGTGTGTTATACGCAACTTCGAGTTCTAACACACACCACAACCAATCAAACTAGCCGTTATGAATAATAGTACCCACTTTTTAAAATTTTATAAATTTTATCTTTCAAAATGGACTTCATTTTTGGATTCAAAATATCGAAATTATCTTAGGGTGAATTTTTGGTATTTTTCTGAATGCTTTCAATTTTTGATGAATAGTGAAAAACACTGAGTTATAGTTTAAAACCGAATTTTTATTTAAATAATTATTTATTTTATTTAAATTTAATTAAGGTCAAAATTGATATATAATACCTATATAAGTTTAATGTAATTCATTGGAGTTAGTTTAGAATAATTTTAGATATATAAAAATTGTATTGAACTTTTCACAGTCTTTTACCAACCTCCTAGGAGAATTTGAAAATTCACATAAAACTTAATTTTACCGCTTCTGTGAGTGGAATTTCAAAAATATGAGAGACATGGTAAATATAAAAGAGTAAAATGTGGTTCAATAAGATAAAAATAATTTTTGGTGAACAGTAACTTTTTACTTTTATTACCACGGTTAAAAGTAAATAGAGTAATTAAGGGTAAAAATGATATTATTATTACCATAAAACATGTACTAATTCCATTGGGTAAGTATAATTTTACAAAAAATACATTGGGAATAAAATATAAACCTCTTTGATCCACATGTATTAGATTATGACATTTATTATTATTTAATTTAAAGAAGAGTTAAAAGAGTTAAAATCAAAGTTTAATAACTAAAATATTTTTAATATAGGGTTATATATAAGATAAATTCGATTATAAACATTCATTAGAAAGATAAAAATATTTCCTACATAATGGTATTTTATTTGTAATTTTAAGACATTAAATAATTTAATTTATTTATGACACAATGGTGATGCAGTAATTACCTAATTAATGAAAATTTACAATAATTGATATTATAAATATTCAAAAAAATATAATTTGACTCTTTTTATGAATTCCACTAATTTAATAGGATAATATGACATATTAGGGTTGGTTATAATAATTTCTTTTGAAGTAATAATGCTGTAATGAATTTAGAAAAACAAAATACCAAATAGTGTCAAAATTGACATAAAAGAGTTTTTGAAACAAATATTATATTATTAATTGATATTCTATTCCTAAAAATATAAGGTTCAGAATAAGGACTTATATAATGATATTTGTATCATTAAAGAACCACTTGGGGTTCGATTGGAAGTATATAGTATGTTTATTAACCATATAATATAAAAATACAAAGATACATGGTAAATGTCAAACTATTTAACTAAGAGTTAAATGTAAATAATAATGTTAATATAGTAAACCGAACCTATATAAAACCTAATGGTTTAGTGGTTTTAGACCCATACTCACCTTATCCTTTAAGTAATCTATTTTTGATCCATTAGAAATCGAAAATTATTTTATTATAAAATAATATTTCTAGCTTTTCCTAAGGTGCCCCTCACCGCTTTTATAAAAGGGCACCCCCTTCTCTTTAATTCACACCTTCAAAGCCATTTGGCTCAGAGAACCTCTGCCCAAATACCCTATCAACTTACCTAAATTTATCCTAGAGGCCTTCCTTTAGTAAGAAATCCAACTTAAGGATCCCTTTTGATCAAATCAAAAGGAAGAACCCGAAGAAGAGGTAATAATTTCACCACCCTTTTTCAAGTTCTTTTCTTATTCCACTTCTTCTTTCTTTGTTATTTACATTCTAAAATAATAACTCCAGTATCTTATATATACTGTTATGTTATTATAAATATGGTACAACCATATTCATTATTCTATCCATCCTTTGAATGACATGTCACTATACGTGCGTACGTACAGATTACCGTCTCCACGTCGTGGTGTAATTGTTATTCAATACATTATTATTTAAATGGGTATAATAATGATGATTAATTCATTTAAATAATAAATATAACATGATAATTATTCTCTATATATGATATACCATCCAATTATATATTATTTTAAAATCAAAATAATGATATTATCGCTCGTGCCTACGTATGGATTACCATCTCCACGAACGCGATCAGATTCATTCCCCATCGTATCCATTCAAGAATAATTTTCATTAGATGATTAAAAATAATGTTTAAAGACTTGATATAATTCTGGATATGAATATGATACATCTCATCCATAAAAATATGACTCACATAACAAATAATATATAGGAAAACAAATCTGTTAACACCCAAAACACCGATAATACGAAGATATTATTAACAAAACAATGTTAAATGATCATATATGTTATCATATTAATGTATATGATTATTTTATAATTTAATTACAATTATTTCACCATTATACAGGAGTTTATCCTACCCTCGACCAAGTAAAAGTACAAGTTAAGGGTTAATTTGACAATCTCTTTATTATCCGAGGTTGTTTTTTACGTAAGTATCTACTGGAACCTCTTTATCATCCACATCCATGTTTCTTAAAAATGGATTTCAAAACATTATTATTATTTTATAGACTATGGTTTAAAGTCCTTTATACCTTTTTTTTGACTTTTTATAAGATGTTTATAAAGGAATTTTTCTGTCGTTTTCCAAATAAGGTCCTTTTAACCTTTTCGACAAAATTAAGGCAAGAATGTATTTTTTTTAACTTATACGGTGGGTGCAACTATTTTACACTATTATAAAATATTTTAAGATTCCATTACAATCTTATAAGAATATTTTCAAATTAAATTCTTTATTTTATAATTATGTGACTTTTAAATGATTTCAAAAAAAGAGACATTTCTCTTAAATAGTTTTGTTTCCATCTATGTCAACATCCTTTGATGGGTTTTAAGCTTATTTTAAGTTGATTTATTATGATACAAAACTTCCATATTGTATGGAAGGTTTTGTGATATGTTTGACTATGGATGTTTTATTTTTATACCATTCATGGTTTATGGATAAAGTATTGACATTTCGAATGCTAGTTTTAACACGAATGTTTATGTTATGTTTAAACCTGTTCATATGAGGAATGCATTGGACTTAATAAGTGAAGGGTGGAGGACGCTATAGCTCCTCGATGCATCGATAGGTCCCATGATACAAACTAGTTTCTTGGCACAAGGCCTTAAAAAAATCTTATTTGTAGTCTTGGCATAAGGCCTTGACTATGTGGTTATGATAGTTTGGAATTATGCATTCCATCATTATGAAAGTGGTTATTGATATTACATGTCATTATTCGACTAGTAGAATATCCATCTGAATAAGTAAATGGAATTATTTTATTTTCTTTTTTCCATATTATGCTTAAGTTCAAGTGTAAAATGATTTTGTTTTATTTATATATTGCCTTAAATGTTTATGATTATTTATGAATGTTTCCGCTATATTGTTATCCTTACTGAGCATCTGAGCTTACCCCTTTCTATGTTTTATTTTTCCTAGGATGTGAAGAAGTATTTTATGACTGACCTAGAGGGATAGTCTGAGGGGATATGAGTGTGTACTATGGAGACTATGTTGTTTTAGTTTTTCACTTTATGATGTAATGTAAGACTTATGAATGTATCTAGTGTATCCAAGGCTACTAAACTAATCGGTCTTTTGAGACATGATATTTTGTGATCATGAAAATGTTATGTAATAATGCACCAACTCTGGGTAACTGGGGTCAGGGTGTTACAGTTAGTATCAGAGGAAGTTTAGTACAGACCTTGGAAGCTATATTTAGATAAAATCTTATTAGAGCACATAGCCCTATGATAGAATTTGAGGATCAGTATAGAATAACTTCCTATAATTTTGGTATTTTAGAGATTTAGTGAGTTTTCCAAAAAATACATCCCTGTCTAGATACAAGTAGGTAGAGGTATCTCGGGCACGGATATACCTAGGGGTAAAACCCAAAAACACCGCTTTGATCTAGACTCGAACGAGAACTAGTGCACGACAACGGGCCTTGCTGCACTCTTGGTTACGAAAATCCTAGGGGATATGCTTAGGATAATTCTCATTTTCTTTACAAACCATTATGAAGGGTTTATGAGTATATTTCCTCAAATATTTTTTTTGATTATGGATTATATCCATAAACTGTTCAATTTTTGTTAAGTGTTTTACAAGTTTTGATTTATGTATTGTGATTCATAAACTAATCTAGTGTATGACATTGTTTAGAAATGACACCTAGTGGAAGGAATGGAAACTGTTTCAATGAATTCACTCCATGTAGATATTTCCCTCCTGCTCAAGATAATTATAGTGGATCTGGTGATGCAACTGGTGCTGATCATCTAATCACCATACTGGGACAACTCACTCAGGTTATGAATAACAACCTTACCTGTATGGAGCACCCTGATCTGCAGCATGGAGGATCAATGTTAGATCTCTTCATGAGGAAATAACCACTAACATTCAATGGGGTTACAAATCCACTAGTAGCTATGAAATGGATAAATTCCTTAGAGAAAATACTCCACACCTTGGGGAGTAGCGAAAGAGAAAAAGTTGTCATGGTAGTTTACCGCCTCACTGGAGAAGCTGATCAATCGTGGTCATTGATTCAAAACACAAAGGAAGATTATGAATTATAAATTATGGAATGGAGGGAGTTTAATGATATTTTCTTAGAAAAATACTTTCCTCATGACCATCGAGCGGATATGGAAAGACAATTTTTGAGTCTGAGGCCAAAGGAGGATGAGAATGTTGCAAGTATGAGTCTAACTTTACAAGGTTAGAAAGGCATGTCGCAGATTATATATGTAACCCAAGAAGTAAGATTGATCATTTCTTTGATGGGTTAAAATAATTTCTTCGTCAATAATTAGTCTCACAATCCTTCTCATCATACGAAGATATTGTCTAATGTGCTATCAAGATAGAAAAAGAAATCTCTAAGTCTTACGACTTTAAAGCAAAGCAAGAGAAGAAGATATCTACTGATCACTCTGGAAATGGACATAAGGGGAATAAGGGAAAAGTTTAATATCCATCCTGCAATAAATGATGGGAGAAACACCCTAGGACTTGCTTGAAGGGAATGAGAGTCTGTTACAAGTGTGGTGAAAAACGACACCAAGCTCATGACTGCAAGGTGAAGAAAGAAGCTTCCAATGTTCAATGCTAAAATTGAAGAGAGATGGGACATTGTGAGAATGAATTTCCTAAGATTCAGGGGAACTTACCTCAGAAAGGGTAAAGGGATCAAGGCCAAGCTTATGCTATCACTACCGCTGAGGTTGAGGCTCCAAAATACATGGTGGTAGATAATTTAGTGGTTTCATCATGTTTAGAAAATTATTTATTTGATTCTGGATCATCACATTGTTTCATATCTTCCCAGTTTACTAAGAAAATTAGATATTTCCAATTTGATTTAACAAGGGAGTTGTTAGTCAAAACTCCTAAGGGAAGTATCATTTCTACAAAGTTCTGTGAATAAGTTCTCATTAGGGAATATAAATGTTCTTTATATACTGATCTCATCGTCATACCCATGATTGAATTTGATATAATCCTCGGTATGGATTGGATTTCAGACCATGATGCAAAAATTTATTGTAAGAAGAAGGAGGTAATGATTTTTGATGATGATGATAAAGAACACCTTATCATTATAGCAGAATTTTCACCACCTAATTCTTATCTAGATTCACCCCCAATAGCTCAACTAAACTCAATTATTAGGGAGGAAGATAATGAAATGATTGTGGGTGAGGAAAGGAGTGTTCTAATATAGGATGTACCTATTTTGAGAGAATATGTTGATGTGTTTCCTGAAAATTTACCTGGAAATCATCCAGAACGAGAAATTGAGTTTTCCATTGATTTAATTCCTAGTTCAAGGCCTATATCGAAGACCCCGTATAGAATGTCCACTGTATAATTAGTGGAACTAAAGAAACAATTAGAGGAATTGAGTAATAAGGGATTTATTCACTCTAGTGTTTCTCCATGGGGAGCCCCTATTCTTTTTTTAAGAAGAAAGATGGATCTATGAGGTTGTGCATTGACTACAGGGAGATCAATTATATAACAATAAAGAAAAAGTATCCCCTACCTCACATTGATGGTTTATTCAACCAACTTCATGGAGCTCAATATTTTTGAAAGATTGACCTTTGATCTGGATATCATCAGTTGTGTGTGAAGAAGGAAGACATTTCAAAAATAGCATTTCGAACCAGGTACGGGCATTACGAGTTTATAGTAATGCCTTTTGGGCTGACTAATGCACCCTCTATTTTCATGGATCTAATGAAAAGATATTTCAAGGATATTTTGATGATTTTGTAGCGGTATTTATTGATGATCTCTTGGTATACTCCAAAAGCTACGAAGATCATGAAAATTGCTTGTGCATTATTCTGAAGAATCTAAGAAGACATGAATTATATGGGAAGTTTAGCAAGTGTGAATTATGGCTTCAGGAGATTTCTTTTCTTGGATATATTGTCTCTACGGATGGAATCTCTGTTAATCCTTCTAAGACAAGAGCAATCTAAGAGTGGCCAGCACCAATGAGTATAACTGAGGTACACGGTCTTATTGGTTTAGCAGGTTATTATCAATGTTTCGTCCAGAATATTTCCAAATTGGCTAACCCATTAACGAAGCTCACATATAAAGGGGTTAAATTCATTTGGAAAAAGGACTGTGAAGAATTTTTTTAAGAACTGAAGATAATACAATCCAATGATCCTATCTTGACTCTACCATTGGGGAATGATGGGTTTGTTATTTATAGTGATGCTTCAAATAAAGGACTTGGCTGTGTACTTATGCGGAATGATTGGGTTATTGCCTATGCATCATGAAAGCTAAAAATTCATGATCAAAACTATCCTACTCATGATCTTGAGTTAGAAACTGTAATCTTTACATTGAAGATTTGGAGACACTATCTCTATGGTGAAAATGTGAGATATATACCAATAACAAGAGTTTGAAGTATATTTTCTCATAGAAAGAAATCAACATGAGGCAAAGGAGATGGCTTGAACTACTCAAGGATTATGATTGTACGATACACTACCACCTAGGGAAGGAAAATAAGGTGGAAGATTATTTGATCAGAAAGGATCATGGAGTTTTTAACAAGATGAGAGTTTAAAGGGATCCTATTTTCATGGATCTAGTAAATATGGATATGGGGATAACCCTGGAAGGTGAAACATCAATGATTTTTCAAATGGTTTCCAAACCATATTTACTAGAAAGGATAAAAATTTCTCAGGCTGATGATGAGGAGTTTCAAAAGAAGATTAAAGCTATGAATGATGGGATATTGAGTGACATTGTGTATGAAGATTGAATTTTGAAATATGGGAAGATACTCTGGGTTCCTAATATACCTGATCTAAAAAGAAAATTGTTGGATGATGCTCATAGTTCCAATTTCTCTATACACCTTGGGAGCACCAAAATGTATAGTGACTTGAAGGAACATTTTTGGTGGGACAACATGAAGAGGGAGATTTCAGATTTTGTGTCAAGATGTATGGTTTCTCAATAAGTTAAAGTAGGAAGGAAACAACCTAGAGGAGTCATGCTACCTCTTCCCATACCAAAGTGGAAATGGGATAATATTACGATGGACATTTTCATGGGACTACCAAATAATCCTAGAAGGAATGATGCAATATAGGTCATTCTTGATCGTCTTACCAAGTTAGCACATTTTATTTCTATAAGAGAAGATTTACAACTTGAACGTCTAGCAATACTATATATTAATGAAGTATTGAGACTTCATGGAGTACCCATATCAATTGTTTTTGATCGTGATCCATGTTTTACATCAAGATTCTAGAAAAGTATTCAGAAAGCCCTGGATACTGAGCTTTGTTTGAGCATTGCATACCACCCCCAAACTGATGGACAATCAGAATGGACTATTCAAACCATATAAGACATGTTGAGATCATGATCACTTGACTTTCATGGTATGTGGTATCAATATTTACCTCTGGTAGAATTTTCCTATAATAATAGCTTCCATTCAAGTATTCAGATGAAACCATATAAAGCATTATATGGAAATAGATGTCGCACAAAAACTTGTTGGGATGATGTTGATGATAGAAAACTCATAGGCCTAGAACTTGTGGAGGAAACTATAGAAAAGGTGATGGTAATCCAAACCCACATCAAAGCAGCTCAAAGTAGGCAGAAGAGCTACGCTGACAACCGAAGGAAGGAATTGTAATTTTAGGTAGGAGATCATGTTTTCTTGAAGGTATCTCCATGGAAGAGAGTTATACGTTTTGGTTAGAAAGGTAAATTGAGTCCCAATTATATAGAACCTTTCGAAATTCTAGAATGAATTGGGGTTATAGCTTATCGTTTGGTAATGCTGCCAAGTCTCTTCAAAGTTCATGATGTGTTCTACATATCACTGTTGAGAAAATAAATGCTTGACCAAATGCAGGTACTCACCTATGAGGAAGTAGAAATGGAACCTGATATGTCTTATTGCGAAGAGTCCTTCAGTATTCTTGATACTAGAGAAAAAGTGTTGAGAAACAAATGACTCTTTTGGTAAAAGTTCTATGGAGAAACCATAGATGGAAAGACAACATGGGAACCAGATGAACTTATAATGAAGAACCACCCGAGTCGTTTTATGTAGTAATATCCTAGAAATTTCTATAATGAAATTATTTGAATTAGGGGATAATATATCACCCCAAGCTTCCACAGTACGCTTCTCTTTGAATAATACAGTAGCGTGTGTTGTACGCAACTTCGAGTTCTAACACACACCACAACCAATCAAACTAGACATTATGAATAGTAATACACACTTTTTAAAATTTTATAAATTTTATCTTTCAAAATGGACTTCATTTTTGAATTCAGAATATCGAAATTAGCTTAGGGAGAATTTTTGGTATTTTTCTGAAAACTTTCAATTTTTGATGAATAGTGAAAAACACTGAGTTATAGTTTAAAACCGAATTTTTATTTAAATAATTATTTAAATTATTTAAATTTAATTAAGGTCAAAATAGACACATAATACCTATATAAGTTCAATGCAATTAATTGGAGTCAGTTTAGAAAAATTTTAGATATATAAAAATTTGATTGAACTTTTCACCGTATTTTACCCACCTCTTAGGAGAATTTGCAAATTCAGATAAAACTTAATTCTACCACTTATGTGAGTCTAATTTTGAAAATATGAGATACACGATTAATATAAATGAGTAAAACGTGGTTCAATAAGATAAAAATAATTTTTGGTGAATATTAACTTTTTAATTTTATTTACCATAGTTAAAAGTAAATAGGGTAATTTATGGTAAAAATGATATTATTATTACCCTAAAACATGTCCTAATTCTACTGGAAAAGTATAATTCGACCAAAAACAACCTTAGTAATAAAATATGAACCTCTATGGTTTACCTGGATTAGATTAGGACATTTTTTATTATTTAATTCAAAGAAGAGTTAAAAGAGTTAAAATCAAAGTTTAATAACTAAAACATTTTTAATATAGGGTTATACATAAGATAAATTTGATTATAAATATTAATTAGAAAGAGAAACATATTTCCTACATAAGGGTATTTTATTTATAATTTTAAGACATTAAATAATTTAATTTATTTATAAAACAATGGTGATGCAGTAATTACCTAATTAATGAAATATTAAAATAATTGATATTATAAATATCCAAACAAATGTAATTTGAGTCTTTTTATGAATTAAAATAATTTTATAGGTTAATATGACATATTATGGTTGGTTAGAGGAATTGTTTTCGAAGTAATAATACTGTTATTAATTTAGAAAAAACAAAATACCAAATAGTGTCAAAATTGACATAAAAGAGTTTTTAAAACAAATATAATATTATTAATTGATATTATATTTATAAAAATCTAATATTTGGAAAAAGGAATTATATAATGATATGTGAATCATTAATTAACCACTTGGGGTTCTCTTTGAATTATATAGTAAGTTTATTAACCATATAATATAAAAATACAAAGAGACATGGTAAATGTCAAACTATTTATCTAAGAGTTAAATCTAAAAGATAAAGTTAATATAGTAACCCAAACCTGTATAAAACCTATTGGTTGATTGGTTTTCGACCCATACCCACCTTATACTTTAAATAATCTATTTTTTATCCATTATAAACTGAAAATTATTTTATTATAAAATAATATTTCTATCTTTTCCTAAGGTGCCCCTCACCCCTCTTATAAAAGGGCACTCCCCCTTCTCTCTAATTCACACATTAAAAGCCATTTGGATCAGAACACCTCTACCCAAATACCATCTAAACTTCCCTAAATTCATCCAAGAGGCCTTCATTTAGTCAGAAATATAACTTAAGGATCCCTTTTGATCAAATCAAAAGGAAGAACCCGAAGAAGAGGTAATAATTTCACCACCCTCTTCCAAGTTCTTTTCTTCTTCCACTTCTTCTTTATTTATTAATTCCATTATAAAATAATAACTAAAGTATCTTCTATATACTGTGATGTTATTATAAATATGGTACACCCATATTCATTATTATATCCATCCTTTTAATGACATGTCTCCATACGTGCATACGTACGGATTACCGTCTCCACGTCGTGGTGTAATTGTTATTCAATACATTATTATTTGGATGGGTATAATAATGATGTGTAATTCATTTAAATAATAAATATAACATGATAATGATTTAGTATATATGATATAACATCAAATTATATATTATTTTAATATCAAAAGAATGATATTGTCGCTCGTGCGTACGTACGGATTACCGTCTCCACGAACGCGATGAGATCCATTCCTCATCGTATCCATTTAAGAATAATTTTTATTAGATGATTAAAAATAATGTTTAAAGACTTGATATCATTCTCGATATGAATATGATACATACCATCCATAACAAATATGACTCACATAACAAATAATATAAAGGAAAACAAATCCGTTAACACCAGAAACAACGATAATACTAAGATATTATTAACAAAACAATGTTAAAAGATCGTATATGACATCATATTAATGTATATGATTCTTTTATAACTTAATAAAAAATATTTTACCATTATACAGAAGTTTAAACTACCCTCAACCAAGGAAAAGTACAAGGTAATGGTTAACTTTACAATCTCTTTATTATCCGAGTTTGTTTTTACGTAAGTATCTACTGAGACCTCTTTATCATCCACATAAATGTTTTTTAAAAATGTATTTCAAAACATTATTACAATTTTATGGACTATGGGTTAAATTCATTTATACCCTTGTTTTAATTTTTATAATATGTTTATAATGGAATCTTTCTGTCATTTTCCAAACAAGGTCCTTTTAACCTTTTCAACAAAATTAAGGTAAGAATGTATTTTTTTAACTTATACGGAGGGTGCATCTATTTTTCGCCATTATAAAATAGTCAAAGCTTCCCTTACAAGATTATTATAATATTTTCAAAGTAAATGTTTTCATTTATAATTATGTGAATTTTAAATGATTTCAAAAAAAGAGATATTTCTCTCAAATAGTTTTCTTTTATCTATGTCAACATCCTTTGATGGATTTTAATCTTATTTAAGTTTATTTATTATGATACAAAACTTCCAAATTGTATTTAAGGTTTTGTGATATGTTTGACTATGGATGTGTTATTTTGATACTATTCATGGTGTATGGGGAAAGTATTGAGATTTCGTATGCTAGTTTTAATACGAATGTTTATGTTATGTTTAAACCTGTTCATATGAGGAATGCATTGGACTTAGTATATGATGGGTGGAGCCCACTATATCTCCTCGATGCATCAGTAGGTCTCATGAGACGAACTAGTGTCTTGGAACAAGGCCTTGAAAAAATCATATTTGTAGTCTTGGCACAAGGCCTTGACTATGTGGTTATGATAGTTTGTCATTATTCATTCCATCATTATTAAAGTGGTTATTGATATTGAATGTGATTATTCGACTAGTATAATATCCATATGAATAAGTAAATGACATTATTTCATTTTATTTTTTCCATATTATGGTGAAGATCAAGTTTAAAATTAGTTTGTTTTAGTTATACATTTCTTTAAATGTTTATTCTTATTTATGAAATTTTCCTCTATATTGTTATACTTACTGAGCATCTGAGCTCACCTCTTTCTATGTGTTATTTTTCCCAGGATGTGAAGAAGTATTTTATGACTGACCTGCAGGGATAGTCTGAGGGGATATGAGTGTTGAATATAGATACTATTTTGTTTTATTTTTCACTTTATGATGTAATGCAAGAGTTATAAATTAATGTAGTGTTTCCAAGGCTACTAAACTATCTGGTCTTTCGAGACTTGATCTTTTGTGATCATGCCAATGTTATGTAATAATACACCGACTCTGGGTAACTGGGGTTGGGGTGTTACAATGCCCTGGTGAATCTACATACAATACCTATAAGATGGTCTTCACTCAGAGGGAAATTCATCCCTAATAGAATTCTCTCCTACCACAGTATGCCCAATGGATTCCAAGCCTTGTGACATACCTGCTTATTCAAGGGCCCTCTAAGTCATAGTTTACATTCATTTTCCTACCCACATTCTATAAATATCAGAAAATGCTGGCCTAATTCACCTCTGGTTTCACTTGAGGATTCTATAAAATAAATATACCCCATCCATATGTGTGAAGTTGATTCACATATAAGAAATAAATGTCCCCACTTATTTCCTGATTTTCCCAGAGAAGTTCAAAGAAATGATCCTTTTCATGATCAGGTGCACCCCTTGTCAAAGGTCTTATGTCATGTTAAGAAAGGTCCCAATCTCCACAAACCTTCATAGCCATCAGAGAGGGAAGTCCAGTGTCCTACTGACACCTTTGTTTAACTATGAACATCATGCCATATTGTCTCTTCATATGATGCTTATAAGACGACCACGAATCTAAAGGAAATTCATCTTATGGAGATTCCTTTCTGGTTTTCATAAACTCATATGACATTCATGTCCCATATCACCTCATGGATTTGGAAAAACCCTCTAGATAACAACTAACATATCCTCACTATTTTAAATTACCTGATATGAAAAAGATTTCAAATTGAACTGATCATTCAATGGATCTCCCTTAAACGAGTAAGAATCATCTGGGAGTGTTTTCCCACTGAAAGCTGATAAAAAATCCCATAATACTTTCAAACATAATCACCCAAACATGACATCCACTGTGGCTCCCAACATCAAAACAAATTCAAAGTGTTGTAAATCCTCCCAGGCCATCAGAGATAGAAGGCCAATGTACCGAAAACTCCTTTATTTGACTATGCACATCATGCTCTGGTGGCTCTATATTTGTCGACTAGGAAACAAACATTAATCAAAGGAAAATTTGTCATTAGGAGATTCCTCTACTACCTCCGTATGCCTGAAAAGGCTCCCAAGCCTCATACATGTCCAAAACTCACCAATTTAGGGTCAAGAAAAATCTATCATTCATGTATGAAAGTTATTAGTACATTTTTGGATGATAAATCCAAAAATGGGGAACCTGCCCTATTAAGTTTGGTCAAATCTATTTGACCTATAACATTAGAAATAAGTTTGATTGGAAGGACTATGAACCGCTAATGAAAAAGACACCATACTCGTTGGAGTTAAAATCTGCAAAGGGAACCTTTGAAAAAATGTTGAGTATCAGTTCCTTAAATCTATACCATATATGGTTTAGAAAAAAAGTGTCGAGATCTCAAAATAGATGTAAATATTTTTGGGGCAAAATCCCTCAAAGGCCAGCCTAAGAAAAATCCAAGTTATACCTTCTAAGCCTGTATAAAATAGGATTATGAAAAAATAAGGGTAATAGTTGGAAAAGGCACAAAAGTTCTTGACGTTTTCCATAAAACATCAGTAATAGTCAAACTACGCTTGCTGAGTCCTACGACTCAAGAAACAATTAGAGAACGATTTGATCATTTCACTTTACTGGTTTCAAATCACGGTTTAAAATTAATACCTCATTAAAATAATGTGTATATGATTGATTGTGATCAATTGAAATGACATGAAAATGAAAATAAGAAGAATTTGAAGGAAAATTAGTTTCATTGAGTTCAAAAAAAAATGGAGGAACATCCCCAGTTCAGAGTCTCACCAAAGTTTCCAAAAGAAGATGAGTACAAATCTTGATTTAGGGAAAGTTACAATATGGACTGGATCACCCATTCCATAAAAATAGAAAGGGACTATCATAGGCCGTCAAGAGTTTTTTCTAATGAATCTCTCTCATGTATGTCATCCTTGACCGTTGGGTGCATGCATTCCATAATGGCTATAAGGTCCCACACTTTCTTCTAGATAACTTTGTAATTGGAACACAAAGTGGCTAGTTGAGCCTTCAACCTTGCTACATGGGCTTCACAATCCCGCATATATTTCTTTTAGGTGATCACAAAATCATGAGCCACCACCACTTCTGTCATTAGGTGATTGAGTTCCTCCAAAACATCTCAGAAGGTCATCACTTGATTATGGGAATAATTGAACTTGGAAAGCTTATCCCCACATGATGAGAGGTCTTCCTAGGATATGATGATTTGGTATATAAGGAGAAGTAAGTTCTGATAATAAAAGCCATAAAAACCCAAATCAGTGAATAACCACTGGATGTTTTTAGTCTCATTAGTAAAGCTATCAATAAGTGTTTCCATGGAAATGACACATAAACTGAATCCATGTTTGTTTTCATACTTCCTCGTGCCTCCCTGCAGCACCAGTACCTTGATAATCCCCTTCTGCAATGGGTCTATAGGCAAGAAGTTTCATTATGGGAGTGGGAAGGGACCTAAGATAGGTTACCCAAGATGGGGGATCTCCTTACCCTCATATGGTTTGACTACTGGAGTCCGACGTGGAGGACTAGCTGTGACTTCTGGGGTGTTTAGTGATACTCTACCGGGGCCAGCCTCATTAGGATCGTGGGAAGTATCCATAAGAGAGGATCAGTCTGCATCACTCCCCACTGAGATAATCCATACCGATGAAGCCCCTTCCAAAGGCTTCTGATGGAGAATTGAGCATCTTGTTACCACATGAGAGAGAATAGACGACGTATACATCATGGTTGTTACAAGGACATGAATATAAGACATAGCCATCACACTCAACATAGAAGAAGGAATGTATGAAATTATTTTTAGGGTCATATTGAAGTGAAGAATGGTTAAAGGCCTCAAGACCCGCCAAACTAGTTTTCTCAGCACCCTATTAGGGTAACAACCCACCAAAAATTGGGCATATTCTAGTTATATTAAAGTTGACCCTGTCGTATTGGGGATGATAACTTCCATAGTGACACCCTACCACATCATCATAAGCCATAAATGGAGAATACTTATGATATGAGATTCTCCATTAAACTGAATAGCAGGAAGAATCATATTTTTTTTGAAGTAACCCAAATTTCCTAGATAACTGGTAAGGGAGGTATGACTCAAAAACGACCACTCAGTATATACGAGCAGTGAGCATCCCATGCCGAATCCTGATAATGTATGATCTTTCCTCTAAAGAAATTCCCTTGTCATTTATTAATGACCCATGAGGGGTTAGGATGCAATTAAAATGGGAAGAAAGAAGTTTTATTCAGTATCACAACTGCATTTCTAAC
Source organism: Viscum album (assembly GCA_963277665.1). Taxonomy (NCBI): domain Eukaryota; kingdom Viridiplantae; phylum Streptophyta; class Magnoliopsida; order Santalales; family Viscaceae; genus Viscum; species Viscum album. Next base: position 1,471,072,954 of record OY728132.1, on the reverse strand, counting down.
TCTTGAAGTCCTGTGATGAACAATAGAGATGTTGAGAAGGGAAGATTAAAAGTTGGAGCGGGGAACCCTCACAGTGTGTCAATATTCATAATAAGGGAATTGTTATGCCATCCACCCATACAGGAATTGAAATGGTCCGCTGAGATGATGGGGAGCCCTACCTTCTTGTATCCATCCCAACAAATCCTAATGTTAGGCTAGAGTAGGAGTGGATAGATTGATTGGTTGACCATCTTCCAGTACAACCACCATCATCAAAGTGTAGGCCCGAACCCTGGTATATACATCATGGGATGGGAAGATCCATCCACTCAAAAAAATGGCAATGAAACTTTATAATATACGCGTAGGTGGCACATATGGTTGAATCTCATATCCCTAGGTGGTATATCGCCCTACTTCAAGGGTAGCTCAATATAACCCAAGAATCTATCGAGACTAGAAGGATGAATTAGTTCAACTATGGAGATCTCTCACCTTAGGCCCATTCAACTACATAAATGAACCTATCCATGCCTTGAATGGGATAAGAGAGAAAGCCTCTAGGGGATGATCAATTAATCCCTCTACCATAACTAGTAGGTTCTTTTTCAATGGGGATACATGGTTGGTATTATCCCAAGTAATGAATGCTAGGAGAAACTTGTCATACATATCTCCAAGGATGAGGAGTCATCCATGTTTGTAGATATCCCATAAGCTAATTACTACCTCCCCATGCGATAAATGAATGGTGTTGGTGCTTGAACACCAGTGGCTCAACAACTCAGGAAGGATTTCTCCTGGGGATAAGGATGTAAACTGAGAAACCTAGGCAGCCTCATATAATTTCACCCCCTCCAATTGGTCAGGGGACACTAAACAAGTTTGATGTACCTAAAATGCCCAGGCCCATTCATCAGAGAAGCATCCTTCGACACGTAGGTCCCACTTGGTGCTCCACCCTCCATTAGGGTTTTCTCAAGAAATGTTGATAATATATGGGTACTCTTGGTTGACTAGTCTCAAGGAAATGTTTTTCCACCTGTGATCACCCTGAGTTCACACCGATCATTCTAATATGAACAATGTTTTCTGAATCATAATGGATACGACTTATTTTACTAAGGAAATATTGTCCCGATCATGTCCTTGTGGTGCTTCTAAGATAATGAAAGTAGTATTGGGGTCATACAATGACAAAGGAAAGTCATCAGGAAGACCAAATCCATAAATTGGAAACTGTATGGACAAAGGAAAATATTGGAGATATGGTGTGAGGAGATATTTTAAGAATCTTTCACAAGGAACAATGCAGGATTTAAGATATTCCTCACTGTCCACCACCATAGTTTCCCTCATCTTGGTCTATTTTTTCAAAGCCTATGAAAAATCCATTGCAGCCTACCCAAAAAGATCGAAAAGCACATAAAAAGTCCGTCCAATAAAAATTGTCGGATAAAGGCCACAAAAAATGGCTATAGGCCTTAAAAAATGTTTCATGGGGTTCTATGTACTGTTCCTAGAAACTATACATGGTATCCATTTTCCTCATGATATATGATACACGGATATAATCCCTACATACTACTGTGGTAGATGGAAACATTATAATGTAGACATCCATGATATGTGAAAGTCCCATGCGGTGCTGGTCCATGAAGCATTGGCTAGTGAACAGAAGGGTTCATGGAAGGAAGATACCAAAAAACAAGTCCTATCCAAGTACTTATTCAAATTTTATATTTAAAATTTTAAAGTTCGGATTATTAAGGATTAATGTTTAGTTTTCCAGTTCAAGTTCGGTGTGCGGGACACCCAAACTCGATTGCGTTCTTCTATGCAGATGATTGAATTTTAGTTTTATATTTTACAATGAAGTTCACAAAACCCAAAATCTAGTTCTTTTACAGATCAAATGGTGAGAATTTTGGTTCGTAGTATGTATGAAGTTGTTCGCAAATAGGGATTTTGTAAAAGAGATGGTACACAAAGTCAGAGAAATCCTAGGGATAATTAAGAGCACTTTTCACCCTTAGAAATGATAAAAGAAAAATGATATGGCCCTCTATATATAGGTTCGGTCCCCTCCTACCATAACTATCTATTCTTCTGCAAATCAAATCAGTTTCGAACCGCTTCTACATCGGGATAGTCTCCACTTTGTTTTGAATGGACACCATTCCGATGGGGGGAATTTGTAGGGTCTTGAAAACATCACCAAGGGAAGAAAATAATACCACAATCACATTGAATAAGGAATAAAGAATTCCTACAATTTTAGTAAAGTGAGTGGATTAAAATTGAGTTGAAAACTTCAGAATAAAATTTTCAGAATTAAATTTCTCATATAGTTTTATGTGACCCGCGTACCATCAACGTGAAGGGTTCACAGACCGCATGAACTGTAAACCAACAGTACGCAGAAAGAACTGTGAGGCGTTGGCATGTGAAGTGATGGATAACGAACCCAATCACCCGCGAACCACATCATTGGATGAATCAAGGATGAAAAAGATATCTAAATACAATCTCATGAACTCAGGAGTTCGCAGATGAAGAAAATTGGAAAGGATCTATGAAACATGACTTGCAAACCACAACCTCTGCAAACCCTGGTTGATCGAGTCTTATGTGGGTCAAGATATCTCTTCCCGGGATTTCAAAAATGGGTCTGCATGCCCATAAGTATGATTACCCCAATGATCTATAAAAGGAGAACATAAAAAATTAAGAATGGATTGATAATGAAAGCAAGAAGGAGACCCCCGAGGTTGGAAGTAATAATTTGGAGAGGATTCTGATTTCAGTCTCGAATCATCAGCGGATCCAAAATTACAAACCAAATTTCCATATGTATAACCAGTCATGAACTATAAAATGAAGGAACTTAATTATAATTGGATAAACACAAACCTAATTAGTGAATTCTTGAACCAAATATTCCTCACAGATGAACTCCCTGTGAATGATAGTCCCCAGGACCCTCCTTCGATATTGTGTTTTTCATAGTGTACCGCTATGCGGTTTTTACCCGACGCTACGTACTACATCAGTATGTGGATAGAACCCAAACCATCATGACAGACCAGATTTAGGACTACGCACCACTATGGTGCCTGGTGGTCTATGCCCAAGCCCACGTACTGATTTGGTACACAAACAACCCCTCTGCCCACATACCACTATGGTATTCAGAGCTCCCCACATCCCACATAAGAAAATAGTACGCGGAATGGGGATCCTTTGCGTATTCTTTACCCCTTCTCCAATATTTCCCCTCTATTACCATATAGTCCTCTATATCCCCTCTATGAACCAGTCCCTCAACATTAGGCCAAAGACTCCTCCAAATCCACCAGACCCGTATGATCAGATCATCAGGTGCATCAATGCGACCCTTTGAGTCTACATATCCATGTTAAGTGGAGTTACGAAGGTTCTCCCACAATGGTTTGGACTCCATAGATGTCTATATGCCTATATTCCCATGGTAACCTGGAGTTCAACCTTTAGATGCTGCCATGGACCTCCCCATTCTAGGGATTAAGGGTGATCACTTGATTTTCCATTCAATGGGGAATGGTGATTAGTCGAAGGAGTTATGTTCACTTCTCCTTTTGAAGAGATTCTACATTCATCTGCTTTCCCAACATGTGTAAGCCCCGAGTTTCCCAAACTACATGGGATCTGATTCCTCTCTTGAGGATACATAGGAAGCCCATCTTATGGGTCCGATACCAACATCAAGTCACCTTCTCTTATAGGGTATGTAATTTTAGAATAATATAGATATTAAAATTAACATGAGGTGTGTTTTGGAAAGGGTAGAAGAGAGCCCTTTTATAGGTAAGATTTGTGTTGCATTATTTAAACTATTCATTCCATAATGGTTAGGGAATGTAATTTTTAAGGAAAAAGTGGATCATAAATGAATAATGAAACATATGGTCATTCATTAAAAATAATCATATTTCTTATGATAAGGTTTATTTCTTTTATTTTTATAAATTTATAAACTAAATTTAACATAAAATCCTAGTAATATATATATTTTCAATGCTAATATCATGATTTGAGTTTAAAATATCTAGAAAATATATGAAAATAAAATTTCAAAATTAAAATAATTTATTAACTATGATAATTATACACTAAAACTATGAAACAATCGAATTCATATAAACCACATCACTTTATATATTTGAAATCCATTATTTCAGACCTTAATTTCATTCACAATTACTACATCAAAAATGAATAAGTGTTTTGGATAATTATCCTATTAAATAACATCCAATGTAAAGTATTGATACTAAAATAATTCATTATTCATCATAATTATTATTTTAAACTATTAAAAAAATAATTTATTCACATTTTTCATTATGGAATATTTAAGATAACATTTTTGACTTTTTACACATTGTGCAAGCACTAGATAAGAATTTAGATAAAAATATCAATCTATATAATTTTATAATTCATGAAAATACATCATAATAGTTTATTAATAATCATATTGATCTCTAAAAGTTAGGAATCTAATTATATATTCTCAATATTATCTCAAAGGAACAATTTGTTTACTTTACTTACACTATGTATGCACTGTATTAGCAATGCATAAATATATGGATGATTATCTCCATTTATGATTTAATTTACATTCATCAGATAATATTTATATAATATTTCCATTATATTATCATTTAAAAAAAATTATATTGTTTTATATCATTTTTGATAAAAATATAATAATAAGTAATAAAATTACATTTGAACTCAAACTCTAATTTTAAAAAGGAATTCAAGTGTTTTAATCTATCTATAACCAATTTAAATTCAAATAATGAATTTGGAATTTTTTTATATTTAGTATTGTAACAAGTTATATATCATTCTCTAGTGATCTATAAGTTTCTAAACACATATTTCATAAGGGGTTGCAAACTTCAATTTTCACATGAATATTAATTTATAAAAGGATTTAAACTTCATTACCAAACTTATAAAAATAAAATTTAGATATTGAAATTTTGAATAAATATTTTTTATATCTCAAATAACTTAATGTATTACAAATATTTATCAATTTTTTATATCATTCAAGATAATATAAAAATAATGAGTAGAAAAATTCAATTTGAATTCAAAATCTAAGTTATTAAAGGAATTAAAATTTATATGCACCAATTGAATTATAACCACAATGAATTTGAATGTTGACTTTGGAAATAAATTATTTAAAACTTTAAAAACCTAAAAAAAATAAAAATACTATTTATTTCCCTTTTACTTAATTTTTATTAAAACTGTGATTATAAATCATATTCACTATTTACTGTCATATCATTTTTTTTAATAAATTTTTAACAAAATATTTTTAATATATCTTTTACCTGATGATTCAAAATTGGTTTTTTAATTTTTAGTAAAAGAAATATTGAATTATTAATGAATAATGTTTTCTGAAAAAGTATAATATAAAAAATTTAATTTTTTATAGCAATTATTTCTATTCAAAAGAAAACCCTTATTATTTTTTTCATAACATATCATAATTATTTATAAAAATATCATAATAGAAAATATAAATATAAATTTATTTAATCAACTTAAATCTCTATTTATAAAATATTTAATAAATAAGTCATTATTTAAAAAGGTAAAAAAATAAATCATGCTTAATAAATATCTTTAACCCATAAATAATACATCTCCTATGTCATGAGTTAAATACTGTTGTAGGGGCAAGGGTTTTTTTAAAATCGTTATTTTTTTTCATGATTATTAGAGGAATTTAGTGAATATTTTTCGAGTTTGGGAAGGTTTTTATCAAAAAAAAAATTTTATTTTTAAAATATTTTCTAAAATTATGAATTAAACATGATATTTTTGTGGTAATTTTGAACATTTATATTTTTGGTCTATTTTTGGCTAAGTCCAGGTTATTACATATGAGTTTTAAAATATTGATCATTATTTTTTATTAATATATTTAATATAGTTTTCATTTTCATTTTTATTATTTATTTAATGAGGGTTTAAAAAAATATTACATATCAATGTTTGAAAAATTATAAAAACCTATGTACTGAATAATATACCTTATATATTTCCTTTAACTCTAAAAATTTATTATATATTATAATTTTTGAAATAAAAAAATCATTATGTATTGGGAATATATTAAGTATTACTTAGAAAAATATTATGTATTAATAAAATATATTATGAATGTATTTTTCATAATGTATAATATTTTTTGTATCGATTACCATCTCGAGAAAATATATTAAGTATCATAGTTATATTACATAATGATAATTTCATAAAGTAAAAAAACATAAATATTACTTATGGATTTATTTCAATAGAAAAAATATAACATATTCTGTGATAACCCATATAATCATATGAATGACTAAATATTATTATTTATAAGTATTAATTTTATGGATTCTTATTCTTCATTGTTTTATAAATAATTTTATACAATTTTTCAATTGAAAAAGTAATAGTTCTATTTAACAAAAATGTTCTCTATGTATTACATGGTATCATTTAAAAGTTCAATGTATTGATTTTATATACTATATTTGATAAATCAAATTAATTTTTATATCCAAATATCATATATATCTTAGAGTTATTTTTTTTATTTTTCTAAAAATATTATTTTTTGTGTGAATAGTAAAAAATATAGTTTTTTTTATTAAAAATATCATTTATTTTCAAGAATTTTAAAGGTTCTATTATATTCTATATTTTCAAAGTGAAATTAGTGCCCTTTTACTAAAAAATTCTGAAAAATTATATAGTAATCATAAGTATAATTTATTTTGGTTTAAAATAAATTTTATTCTTAAAAAAGATTTTTTTTCTTAAAACCATTATCATATTTATATTAAAATTAATTTTTACCACTTTTTGAAATTGAATGTGGTAAAAATGATTTATTATTTGGATCCAATAGGTTTAAATTTGGTAGTATGTTCAATTTATTTATTTTTCATTATTAATAGTATCCTTGGAAAACCTTTTCCACCTCGATAAAAGTTAAAATGGTTGATGAGGGTGGGTGGGGGAGGGTAAACTAAGTGATAAGTTATTAAATATCTCTAAAACATAGACAAATATGATTGGTTGAGTGAATTTTTACCTTAACTGATAATTTATTCTAAATATTTATATTTGGTTCCACCCTCATATGAGAAAAAATATAATATATTTAAAAGTTGTATGTATTTACAAGTGTTCCACTACCCTCACTTATAAAAGCACAAATCCTCCCTTCAATTATTCACATATTCTGTGACATTTATCTTGAAAAATACCTATATAAATAGCATCCCAACACCCATTACCATGTTTTATCAGTTTTGGTCTTACCAAAAGACCTTCCTATGAGTGTTTATGGAGTATTTAAAAATTGGTTTTCCAAAGAATATGTATACTTTTTAACCGAGTGTTTCATGTTTATTTATTATTATAACTAATTAAAATATTATATAAAAATTAAAAAATAATAACATAATTTTATTAAATATACTGAAATATTTTTAGTATTATGGTATAACTCTTTTTCATCCCCTTTTCCATCCCATGGGATATGAAAACTTCACTTGGGTGTATGCGTGAACTACTAACTCTACAAAGCGATGTGTTTTGTTTTTCATCACTAGTCATTTGGGTAGTTAAAATAATAGATAAAATTAATATATATGATATTTAAGTAATAATTGTTATTCTTAAAATATAAGATATTATTTATCTTCTTACCCTACCATCTGTTGGGAAATGACAACATTACTCATATGTACGTGTGGACTACCACCTCCACAAAGCGCTGTGATTCATTTTTCTTCATCAGATCATAAGGTTAGTTAAAATGATCGATCAAATGAATATATGTTGTATTTATAATATAATTATTATTCTTAAATTATATATATTACTTAAATTTTTATCCTACAATCCATAATAAAATTATAACATTGCTCGTGTGTACTTCTGGACTACCACCTCTATGAAGCGATGTGATTTTCTATTCATTTCTACCTTATAAAGATGGTCATAAGTATATAAATAATGAATAAATATTAAATTTTAAAATATTTAGGATTTTAAAAATGTAAAATATTTTCTACATTATTTCTTTTCAACCAATTAGGAAAATGGAAATGTTTTTCATGCGTACGTACAAACTACTGTTTCCATGAAAAGACGTGGTTCATTTTTCATGATCACATTACATGTTTGGTTTTAAAAGTTTATATAATGTTTAAATAAGATAATTATAATATTTTTATGATTTTTAATTCAATTTAACCATAATTTTTTTTACCATAGTCAATGGACTGATGTTATTTCAAGGTTATAAACTGAACGTCCTCAAAACATCCAATCTAAAAAAAACATTTTAGAAACTAAATAAAACATGGTAAAAAATGAAGTAAAGGAAATAATGATAATATAATTAACATGAAAAGTTCTTAAGAAATTATAAAATAAATATAATTTTATTAATTAAGAGGGTATACATACGAACAAAATGAGTCAGGACTATATTAAATGATCTTCCTTTAAAATGTTGTTTTAAATGTTTTAAACTATTTCTACTATATATCTATGTTCTCTTAAATGATATTAGAATATTCTTATTTATGATTCAAAGGTTTATAAATTTCATTTTTATCTGTATTTTACTTCCTTTTAAATGTTTTATGAAGGAATATTTTCAATCTTTTTTATGAAATTTATTTTTGGATATCTTTACCCAAGTGAAAAAATTTATTTTTAACATATATAGACTTAATAATTTCCCACACCATAATATACATTATTCATTATCAACATTACTATATAATTGTAAATGGTTTTTAAAAGTATATAATATTCCCAAATTTAGATAATTTTTCATTTTTAAAGAATATTTAAACAAAAAAAATATTTATCCTTATGATTATTTGAAAATATTAAGTGTTTTTATGGGTTCAATTGAGGTTTTTTGATGAAAAGTGAAATATTATAAATTTATTTTTCATGAAATGGTACTTGATAATTATATATGGTGATGAATGAGTTCAATATATATCATGACGATGGGTGAGCCATATATATCTCTTCAATGCATTGCATAATGATTTCATATTTACTAGTGAAAAATGAGAGATATAACCAAGTAAGTTGATCATATTGAATTAATTGGGATTTAGTTATTATAAAATAGTTTAAACATAAGTGAATATGTGTTATGAATATGATTATACAATATACCTATATTATTATCGTAAAAATGGGTTTTTATAGGAATTATTGAAGTTCATGAGGTATGGAAAATTTATGTACTTTTAAATGGAAAATGTTTATATTTATCAATGGAATGTTTTCAGGAGTTACAAAATTTCTGATGATGGGTTCTTGATTTTCATTTGATTAATAATGGGTTCTCAAATTTTTTATTTGAGGATAGGTCTATTTTCCCATGTATAAATATTTTATTATTGTTCTCAAAGTTTTATTTAGAAAATGGTAAATTTCTTCATGGGTTTTCATGTTTTTCATTTGACTAATGAAATTACATTATTTTCAAATCCCTTACTAAGATATTTTTTTATTATCCCACATTTAAATATTATTTTCAGAAGATATTAGGATGGGTATAAATTTTAGTAAGGTTAATATTTTTTCTATGGTGACTCTTATTAAATAAAGAAAAAGTGTCTCGAATAATAAAGAAAAAGCTTCTTGAATGAAATAGGGGAATAAAGATAAAGCCCATATTTTGTGGGAAAAAATGTACAATGTATATAATTTTTCACTTTATTATGTAATTTTTCATAATTATTTAAAAATCCAAACTAAAAATAAATTTTAAATGTATGAAATTGAAACCCTTGTTGTAAATCATGTAATTATAGATTAATTATGTTATGGGGTGTTATTTTTGGTATTATTGAAAATGTTAAGATACCATTAGAGGTTATAATAATGTAAAAATACACTTTAATGTGACATTAATTTATGATTATATTATTATAATTTACCTTTCAAATATTTTCATGTTTCTTAATATAATCCATGTTAGTTCATAAATTTTTTCCATGGACGAAACTAAGAAACTAAAGTATGAGAGAATAACATGTATAATAAAATTTTAAATTAGAAACTTTTAATTGTTATAATAGAGAAATTTTTAGTAATGTTAACTGAGTTTATGTATGATATTTATAGTGGAACCCTTGAATGGGAGAAACAAGATTCCCCACAGAAGAATATTTCTACAGCAGAGAATTTTATAAAATTGAACTTTTTTTACTTTTAGTGGATCTTCAAACCCGATGAATGCCAAAGGATGGATAAATGAAATTGAGAAGATATTCTATGTTTTGGGATGTACAACATGGAAAAAGTTAATGCTTTCTATTTATCATTTTTAAGGTGAAAATGATCGATAGTGGTCTCTAATTAATAATAATGAGGAAACGTACGAGATTGATAAAATCGATTTGGTGGTGTTTAAATATAATTTTTCTTGATATGTATTTTGATTAACTTTATTAACATAGAATGGAATAAAATTTATTCGATTTGAAGTAGGTGGATGATGACTCAGTGACCACATATGGGGACAATTTTACCAGTCTGGCCATGTATACATAGAATTTTGTTTTGTACTATGATAGTAAAATTAGTATATTTTACATTGGTATAAATCCAAGTGTATTAAAAGTATTATCCTCTTTTTAATTTAATATTTATTAGGTGGTTGTTCATTGTGATGGGAATGTTGAGATATCATGTTCCAACACTTGATTACTTTGTGACAATAAGGGTATGAAATACTTTAGGTGGAATGAAATAGAGAATAAATAAACTAATAAATATGGATTCAATCCCCCCCAAATGTTTCAAATGTGGTAAAATAAATTTTAAATAACTTTTAATAGGATTAGGAATGTGTTAACACAGTGGTAAGATGGTAATTTTTCCCATGACTACAAGGAAATGAATTCTGATTAGAAAAGTAATGAGAAAAAAATAGCCATATAACATTAAGATGTTTTAATTATAATGAGTTCGTTCATTACACTAATTAGGTTTTAAAGTTTTTTACTCAACATGGGAACCATAAAGATAAAAAGTAGAAATGTTCTACGAAGTATTATGCTATTATGATGGTAGATACAAGACCATCAAATGAAGCGGTGGCAGATATATTAATTGGTTATTAAGATTATTATACTATCTTGTTTGATTTGGTATCTACATGTTCTTTTATATCTATGAAATTTTCATGTAAAATAGAAATATCATCTCAATAAAGGAATCAATAAATTTTTTTAAAAACTCTTATGTGAAATATAAAGGAAAATTGTTTTTATAGAAATATTCTTATTATCATCTATGGAATGGTTTTCACTTCAAACAATTTTTTTCTTTCCCATTATAAATTTTGATTGTATTTTATATACAGTTTGGATTTTAGTTTATCATGATTAGAGAGATTATGGAGTTAAAGCAGTTATTTTTTAGAATTATTTTTAGTTTTTATATAAGAATGAATTCATACATATGAAAACATATCAAGAAGCCAAGAAATAATAAAATATAGAATTAAAAGTTATCTTCTATATGTTATTGAAATGAAAATATCTATTAAAACTAGTAATGTTCCAATAGTTAATGAATATATAGAGGATATAATTCATAGTGATTTTCCTAGTGTTATTTTAAATGGGGAGGTTTAATTTACTATTAACTTAGTGTCTGATGTTATTCCAATTTTAAAACTTCCACATCGAATTGATATAATAGAAAATTTTTAATTAAAAAGTAGTTAAAATAGTTACTTAATAAATATTTTATCCTAAAAATTACGTTATCATGGGGTGCGCATATTTTGATAAAAGAGTGGTTCTATGATACTTTTCATTGACTACAGAAAACTCAATAACATCACCATTAAGAACAAGTATTAATTTTTTTATATCAACAATTTTTCTGATTATTACCATGGTGCTTATTATTTTTTGAAGATTTATCTTAGGTTATGGTATCACTAGTTTAAGGTGAATGAGGAAGAAATTCTTAGGATATAATTCCCAAAAAGATATGGGAATGATGATTTACTGGTTCTGCATTTCATGTGATGAATGAATCTACTATATTTATTGATCTTATTAATAGAGTTTTCCCTATGTATTTGGATAAATTATGGTGGTTTTCATTAAGGAAATTCTATTTTATTAAAAAATTTATGAGGAACATGAGAAACATCTGGCGATTTGTTTAAAATCTTCAAATGAAAACAAGTTATATGAAATTTTTTGTAAATTTGAATTTTGGTTACAACATATTTCATTCCTTGGGTATATTTTTTCTAAATATGGTATAATTATTGATCCTTCTAAAACTAAAGTAATGTAAGAGTGGACAATACCTATAAATTTCCCAAAGATACAATATTTTATTACATTAGAGGGTTACTATCAATGATGTTTTGAAATTTTTTTCAGTTATCTATCCCACTAAGTGAACTCTAAAATGAGATAAATTCATCTAGAAAAAGAAACATGATAAATGTTTCTAAGAATTAAAAATAATATTAGTTAACAATAAAGTGTTAACCATTATAACCATAAATGGTGAATTTTTACTTACAATGATGCTTCATTGAAGGAACTTGGTTGTGTCTTGGTAAAAATTATTAGCTAATTGTATATAATTTATGTCAATTAAAAATACACAAATAGAATTACACTACACTTGATATTATGAAAACAATGATGATTTTTTTTTTAAAAATTCTGATTCATATTTTATATTGGGTAAAATTTAAAAATATATACCAACTATAAAATTTTAAATTATATATTTACTAAAAAAGAGTTTAACATGAGTTAGAGAAGATGGTTGGAAATGATAAAGAATTAGGATTTCCTGATTCACTATCATCCACAAAAATAAAACAAGGTAGTTTATACATTGATTAAAAAATATAATGTATCATTAACCATGATACATTTAGAAAATTATCATTTGGTTAATGATTTAATTAATGTTGTACTAGAAATTATGCATTTAGGAACTCCATATATTTTGGTTCATGTGCTAATATAACCCTCCTTGGTAGAAATAATTAAGAATGCTCAGATGGAAGGTCTTGGATTGAAATAAAATATATACTTGGTAAAGGTAAATTATATGACTTTAATTTTGAAAAAGAAGGTGTTGTAATGATTTCGAAGAGGTTGTGTGTTCCAAGTGATTTTTGGTTAAAGAAGGAATTATAATGTTCAGATCACAACTCTGTATTTTCTGTTCATATAGTCTGTAATAAGATACACAAAGACCTTCCAGAATATTATTGATTAGGGTGGAATGAATATATATATTTTTCATTTAAATATGAAATATTTGACTTTTAAATAGGCTAAACATGAGTAAAAACTACTGAAGGGTATGATTCATCAATTAATAGTACTGGAATGTAAATGAGATAATATATACATTGGATTTTTTGTGTAATTACTAAATAAATATTGACTCAACAATGTGACATGGGTTATTTTTGAATGATCGACTAAATATGTGCATTTTATTCCTATTCATGATATTATGTATTTAGATAAAATTTATAGACATTATCATAAAGAGATAGTCAAATTACATAGAGTACCTATAACTATTATATTTGATCCTGATCCCATATATACATTAAATTTTTAGAAATGGGTTTAAAATTCATAGGATACTAAATTAAATTTTAGTTTATGTTTTCATACTTATTTTGATGGATAGTCAAAGATTATGATTTTAAGTTTGGATGATATGCTTTATGATATCTTTTGTATTATCAAGGGAGTTGGGATCACTATATTCTATTAGTTTAATTTTTCTATAATAACAGTTTTTAGTCTACTATTTAGATGGCACCTTTTGAGGCATTAGATGGAAAGTGGTATCAAAATCCTTCATATTAGGGAAAATCTAGTGAAAATATGTTTCTGGGACCATATATTGGTGACAAGAAAGAAATGATTCTCCCCCATATGAGGGTATCTCAGATCCTGAAGAAAAAATATATGGAAAACTAGAGGAAAGATCTTAAATTTGATGTAGGAGATCACATTTTTATTTAATTATATCCTTGGAAAAGTGCTGTGTGTTTTTGGAAAGAAAGAAAAATTAACCCCACATTATATTTTTCCATATAAAATTTTAGAAAAAATTAGACTATTTTAATATTTAATGGAATTACCTTTGATTTTATCTTTTTCACATTAAATATATAATTTTTTGTTGTTAAAGAAATTTTTACCTGATGATTCTCATGTTTTGATCCCTAAAATGCTATAGTTAGAGGAGAATATATATCATGAAGAAAAAAAGTTTATATTTTGGATCATAGAGAACAAGTACTAAGGAATAAGGCGATTCACTAGGTTAATGTAACATCCCAAGTAAGTAAATAATTATGGATTTTCATATCTATGTCTACTTATTAATTAGATAGTGTTTTAGAGGCTTAAAATGAGAATAAATCCAATCTTAAGCATTGGATTCTCTAATATTTTTAAAAGATTGTTTTACCGCCTTTTGATGAAAAACCATTTTTAAATCTATATTTTGAAAATTTTATAAGCTCTATTTGTCAAAATAAACTTATTCTTTAGGATTGGGACATTTAAATTTACTTTGGATAAATTTTTGGTATTTTTCTGACAATGTTCATTTTTTAATGAATAGTGAAAAATACTGCATTTTACTTCAAAACTTATTTTTCATCTAATTTAATTATATAGATAGATTATCTTTTTAATTTGTTTTAAAGTGTAAATAGAATATATTTTTATAATTTAATACAATAGTGGTCATTGGGATTAATTTCACTCTGAAATTGGACATAAACAATTGTCAATCTTTTGATAGATATTGTTTCTAAAAAACCCGCTATTTGTTTTGACAACAGGAATTATTTTAAATTAAAATAATACAATTTCTGTGTTTGTAATTTGGTAAAATGGATTCCATATTTGAAATCATAAGGGCCAAATTATTTAATTAAGACTCTTTTGTTTTTGGACATTATGAATAGTAATGACGGTAATTATCTTTAATTATCGTGATTAATTAGTAATCGGGTAGTTAAGGGTAATAAAATAATATCATAATATTAAAAAATGACCCCAAAATGTGTTCCAATGCTACTGGTTTTGCCTTGGATGACCATGGGATGACTTGTTCCAAACTTTGGGACCCCATGGAATCACTTTTGGGTGATAGTGACATTTTATTATATTATTATTATTATTTTTTTTTTTAAAAGGTTGGGGCCGAAGCCTCATTTTTATTAATAAACCAAAGCAAAGACCTCTTTTAACTGGGTAGAGGGAGACCCATTACATAACCCAAAGGCCCAGTGGACTTGTAGCCCATTACATAACCCAAAGGCCCAGTGGACTTGTAGCCCATTACATAGCCCGTAGGCCCAAATTTTTGGCCATATTCCTATTCTATGAATAGTAATCCAGCTGCTACAGTACCCGCACAGTACCTCCGCCGCTACAGTACCGCTACAGTGCTACTACAGTACCTATTCCCAATGGGTTTTGAACCCCCATTTTTCATGTAGTATTATGGGGTGCTTACCACTAAGACAAACCCCAACTACCATTTTATTATATTATTTTATTAAAGGGAAAGTATAACCAAAGTATGTATCACCCAAGTAAAACAATTTTAGTTTTGTCTGTGTAAAATATATCTTAGACTATAAATAGTAATTGTAAATCTAAAATTATTTCCTACATCAAGATATTTTTTTTATAATTTTTAGACATTAAATAAATTAATATTTTTATGACACCATGATGATGCAACGATTACCTCATTAATTAATGATTTAAATAAAATTAGAAGATAATGTAAACTATAAGACTTAAACTTGTCAAAAACCCATTGGATGGGTGTATTTAGAACTATTATCACCTTATCCTCAAAATATATATTATTGTGGGTCCTTTAAAATCCAAAACTCATTATATAATAAAGTAACATTTCTTGACTTTCCAAGAGTTCCCCTCCTCCCTCTTATAAAAATCCCCCACCTCTACCACCTTATGCACACATCTCAAGCCATTGGCCTGGCCAAGATCTACTAATTTTATCTCTCCACATCCCTATCCTTATGCCAGAAGCCTTAACTTATGCAGAGTTTTCTTCAAAAAACCCTTTTGGTTCAAACCAAGAGGATTTACCCGATTTAAAGGTAATGTCTTTACTTGTGTTCTTTTGTTTTATTTTGCTTTTCCAAACTGCTAAACTCTTTTTATTCCTTTATTTTGTAAAAAAAAAATAGTATCTTCAATATACTAGTATGTTTTTATGAGAAGTATTCGAGCTACACTTACACACACCTCCATCTAATGGTTAAAGAACATACTGTTTCTGTGGATGACGAATTTCTGCCTCACGAAACGATGATTGTTCATTCTTCTTTTAACACCTTTCATGGTGTCCATTAAGATGTAACTCTATTTATATATGATATATTTTATGTTTATGTTTTTTTTATGATTCTTTATTTTTTCATTTATGGCATACATTATGGTTTCCATTATGGGTAAACGCGATATCTTCATTTTAGGAAGTGCGGACTACCTTCCCCTTAAAGTGATTTGATTCGTTAATGCCATACGTGGGACATATAAAGGATGGAGTTAATGGTATTAAATATGATATCATACTAGAATTATAATATACCTTTATATCATTATGATTTAACTCCATTAAATATGAAATAGAAATGAAAGTAGCGTTCTTGCGTACGTATGACTTACCGTCTCCATGAACAGCGAATTTCATTTCTTACCTCTAAATGTTATGTAATATATTAAATTTGTGTATATACTGGATATATATGATATATATTATATCTACATCATTAATATAATTATGGATATAATGGATATTTCACCATATGGAAAACTTGTAATTATAAGATGGTTATTTTTGGCTCAAGTACCAAAGATCAACAAAATGACCGTTTTAACTTAAATAATTACACAATGTACATAACATGGTAATAAGTGATATTAAAGGAATAATTAACTTTCAAAAGGTTCATAATCAAGTATAAATTAACTATAGTTTATTATTCAAGAGATTAAAGAACGATCGAGGCAAGTCGGACACGAGGTATGGGATTTTGTCTCAATATCCTTTCATTGAGGTATATTTTGTTTTATACACAACTTTATTTTATACGGTGTATAAAACCCTTTGACTTTTACTTCTATTAAAATGGAATATTTTCATATGAAGCGTTTTACTAAATGGAAAAAGGGAATGTTTTTGTCTTACGTATGCGGCGACAACGACTTCTCCGCCGCCGTGACCATTATTTGAGTTTTGGCTTCCTCTACAAGCCATAACATTTTTTTAAATGAAAAATAAATACCATGTTTTACTTTTATTTTATTTTGGTATTGAAAATGGTTTTGATAATGATTTTATATCAATGTGTTGTATTGATATCTTGTTATTGAAATGTGGAAATGTTATGTTTTCTTTTATGCATGTTTTATGCGATACGATTATGTTATGGTTCTTTGGCATTGTTTATGAAGATGGGTGGTTCTGTGTAAACTAAGGGCAGGTGAGCCTGTGATAGCTCTTTAATTAATTGGGTAACATGAAGGAGTTAAACACTAAGGTTTCTACGAAGATATTTAGGGAATATACTGTGATGGGTATTCCAAACGTAACCATGAGGGCTACTCCCTACGTAAGAATGTTATAAATGCCTCAAGTTACCTTTATGTCTTATGTTTTCTATGATTTATTCATAATCCTTATGATTTCATGAGTTATGTTTAAGTGCTTATGTTTATGAGTAAAGTATGTTTTCAATGATTCTTATGTATACACGGACTAAGGTTTTCTTTCCGTATTTCTATATCCCTTAATGAGATTTTTATGCTCATCCCAAGCTTTTGAAATTATTTTCATAGGTCATGGGAAAGGTATATGATGTGATCATAGTGTCGAGGAAGTGTCAATAAAAAATCCATGTTTTGTTTTAAATATGTTTCCTTTGATGGGAAAAATGAATACTATCTTTTATGTATCCACCGTGTTGAAATGTGGTATGTAATGCATGATTTATGATCTAATTCTCTAAAACTCTAAACCTGAAAAGATCCTCAATGCGTATTCTTGTAATAACTCAAGATTAAGTAATGTTTAAGGCTGGGGCATTATAGTTGGTATCAATGGTCTGTTTAGATAACTTTAGGAGTTATAATTCTATTAAATGATTATTCAAAAATATTTTTTTATGGTCAAATTGAAATGATATAGCATTTAAATATTACCATGTTTCTTCATCTGAGACATGTTTGTTCAGAATGGTTTTCCGCAGAGGAAACATGGAAGCAGTTCTAGGAAGGCATACAGAAGAAAATGACCTTCTGAATCAGCATCCTGAGATGGTCGGAATTGGAACTGAATAGTTTGTTGTAGTAATGGCATAGTTGACTCAAGCGATAAATGGTGGTGGTATCCATGCACGAGATCAACTAGATCAACCACAGAGGAACATGTCAGTGGTGGAACATTTCAGGAGGAAGCATCCCCCATCATTCAAAGGATCATCTGAACCTGTGATAGCTGAAGGGTGGACGAAAGCACTGGAGAATATTTTCGATGTCATGGGGTGTTTAGAAAATAAAATGGTTATTCTTTCTGTTTACCGTTTGGAGGGTGAAGCAGATCAGTGGTGGTCGATGGTTAAAAATATCAGGGACGCTGATGAGATTGATTCTCATGAATGGGATGATTTCAAAGGTATGTTTCTTGAGAAATATTTTCCTAATTATGTTCGACTAAGGATGGAAAACAATTCATGGAATTGAGGCAAGAGGACGGCTCGGTGGATGCTTATGAAGAAAAGTTCACTCGATTGGAAAGGTATGCTCCAAATTTTATCCAAGACCTTGATAGTAAAATAAATTGTTTTTACTCAAGATTAAATCCAAAATATTGAAGGGATTTAGCTTCTCATGAGTTCAAAAGTTCTGAAAACCTTTTTCAATGTGCTAAGAAGGTGGAAATGATGTTTTCCGATGATCAGGTGTTCTATAACAACCAACAGAAGAAGTGACCGAGGTGGCGAGAGAAAGGTAATAATCCTTCAAAAAGGTCTGATGGTAAGAAAACTAAGTTTTCAGTTTGTGATAAATTTGGCAAAATGCATGCTGGGGAATGTCTTCTGAATTCTGGAAAGTGCTACCGATGTGGTAAGATGGGACATAAGGCTCTTGATTTCACTGAAAAAGATCAGGGTGATGGTAAGACCAAATTTGATTTACATTTAGTGAAATGGTTTAAGTGCAATGAGATGGGTCATTATGCAAATGACTGTTCGAAAAAGAGCTCAAATGATGGGAAGCATTCGGACTACAAGCAGAAAGGTGAAGTAAAATCCTATGGAACTACTTCATCAGATGTTGGGCCTTCAAATGAAGTAGTTTCAAGTACTTTTTTTCTTTTTTCAGATTATACCAATGTCTTTTTTGATTCAGGGTCTACACATTATTTCATCTCTGAAATTTTTTCTAGTAAATTGCGAATCCCATCTCATGAAATGACTCCTGAACTTATGGTAAAAACACCTGGGGAAATGTTGTGGCAAAAAGAATTTATAAGAATCTTTTTATCCTTATCTGTGGAAAGAACCTACTTTCAAACCTTATTGTTTTACCTCTAGTAGAGTTCGATGTTATCCTGGGTATGGATTGAATATCTGTTTACCATGCTAAGATTTATTTTAGAGCTAAAAAAGTTTCTTTTTAAAAAGACTTTCCGTTTGTGTACAAGAATGAACCCTTACTATTGATAACATATCAAGAGGCTGAGAAACTTGTAAAAGATAGAAATTAGTGTTACCTTGCACATATTGTTGAAAAAAAAAGGAATCGTTCAGATTATTGATGTTCCAGTGGTAAATGACTATCCTGATGTTTTTCCTGATGAGTTTCCAGGAATAATACCAGATCATGAAGTTGAATTTACTATTGACTTAGTTATTGATGCTAAGCCAATTTCAAAACCCCCTTATCGAATGTCTCAAATTGAACTTTTAGAGTTGAAGGAGAAATTGCAAGATTTATTAGAGAAAGGTTTCATTCAACTGATCACATGACCATGGGGTGATCCTGTCTTATTTATTAAAAATAAAGGTGGTTCAATGAGACTTTTAATTGATTATAGATCTTTGAATAACATCACTGTTAAGAATAAATATCCTTTTCCTCATATAGATGATTTGTTTGATCAGCTCTAGGGAGATCAGTATTTTTCAAAGATTGACCTGAGACTGGGGTACCATCAGTTGAAGGTAAAGGAAGAAGATGTTCCAAAGACTGCGTCTCATACAAGATATGTCCATTATGAATTGTAGTAATTCCTTTTGGGTTGACCAATACACCTACTGTATTCATGGACCTTATGAATAGAATTTCCCCTGAGTTCTTGGATAAGTTTTTGGTTGTTTTCATTGATGATATTTTGGTGTTTTCTAAAATTAAAGGGGAGCATGAAAGTCATTTAAGGGTTATTTTTCAAACCTTAAATGAAAAGAAATTGTATGGGAAATTCAGAAAGTGTGAGTTTTGGTTGAAAAAAATTTATTTCCTTGGTCACATTGTTTCTAAAGATGAAATAACTGTTGATCCTGCAAAAACAATGGTTGTTGAAGAATGGCCAAGACCCACAAATGTAACTGAGATTCATAGTTTTCTTGGTTCGCCAGGCTATTACTAAAGGTTTGTTAAAAAAATTTCATGGTTATCTATTCCAATGACAAAGCTAACCCGGAAGGGTGTTAAGTTTATCTGGACAAAAGAATGTGATGATTGTTTTCAGGAGTTGAAAAGAAGATTGGTGAATGCTCCAGTTTTGGCACTACCTTCCAGGAATGGTGAGTTTGTTATCTACATTGATACTTAATTGAAAGGACTTGGTTCCATACTAATGTATAATGATCAGGTAATTGCTTATCCTTCACATCAGTTGAAAACTCATGAGGTAAATTACCCTACACATGATTTGGAATTAGATTCTGTTGTTTTTGCTTTAAAAATTTAGAGGCATCATTTGTATGGTGTAAAGTGTGAAATATATAATGATCTCAAAATTTTAATGTATATATTCACTCAGAAAGAATTGAACATGAGACAGAGGATATGGGTAGAATTAATCAAGGATTATGATTGTACAATTCATTACCATCCAAGAAAAGAAAATAAAGTGGATGATGCTTTGAGTCGAAAAATTAATGCTTCATTAACCATGTTACGTTTGGAATGTGATCCTTTAGTTAAGGATTTGATGAACCTTGGCATATAATTTATTGGTGCAGGATGCTATTCTGTTTTGTTTCAGGTATCCGAGAAATCTTCTCTATCAGACAGAATTAAGCAAGCATAGAAGCAAGACAGTGAGTTGTAGAAAAAGGTAGAGCTAGTTCAGAAGGGTAAGTTACCTGATTTCAAAATTGATAATGATTGTGTCTTGAGATATGGGAAGAGATTTTGTGTGTTGAATGATTCAAAATCGAAGAGAGAGTAGTTATGTGAAGTTCATAGTTCTCCATTTTTAGTTTATCCAGGTAGTACTAAGATGTATAGAGTTCTTCAGGAGTAATACTGGTGGGATGGAATGAAAGGAGATATTTCTGATTTTAATGTAAAGTGTTTGACGTGTAAATAGGTTAAAGAAGAGCGGCAGTTACCAAAAGGGATGCTTAAACCTTTACCAATGCCAGGGTGGAAATGAGAGAATATATCCATGGACTTCGTTGTGGGATTGCCAAAGACACCTCGAGGTAATAATGCAATCTGAGTTATTATTGATTTCTTGACTAAATCTTCTCATTTACTTGCTATACAAGATAATGTTTCCCTAGATCAACTTTCTCGTTTGTATATTAAAGAGATAGTCAGGTTACATGGAGTTCCCCTCTCCATTGTATCCGATCGTGATCCTAGGTTTACTTCTAACTTTTGGATAGGCCTTCAGAAGTCGTTGGGTACTAAATTAAATTTTAGTACAGCTTTTCATCCTCAATCAGATGAGCAGTCAGAATGAATATTTCAGACATTAGAGGATATGATAAGTACATGGTTGATGGATTATCAAGGAAGTTGGGACCAACATATTTCTTTGGTTGAGTTTTCTTATAATAATAGTTTTCATTCCAGTATACAGATGACACCATTTGAGTCATTATATGGTAAGCAGTGTCAAACTCTAGCTTTTTGGGATGAATTGGGTGAAAGGAAGCTGATGGGACTAGAACTGGTAGAAGAGTTGGCAGAAAAAGTTCAGCTGATTCAGAAGCACATGAGAACATCTCAGAGCAGGCAAAAAAGTTATGCGGACAACAGGAGGAAGGATCTCTCTTTTGAGGTAGGTGATCATGTCTTCCTCAAAGTTTCACCATGGAAAAGTGTGATGCGATTTGGTAACAAAGAAAAGATGAGTCCAAGGTTCATTAGACCATATGAAATTCCGGAGAGAGTTGGATTAGTTTCATACTGAGTGGCTTTACCTATGAGTTTATCTCAGGTACACAATGTTTTTCATGTTTCAATTTTAAGTAAGTACATGCCAGATCCATCTCATGTTTTGAGTCCATAGGTAGTTCATCTAGAAGAGAACCTATCTTATGAGGAACAACTGGTCCAGATTCTTGACCACAGGGAGCAAGTATTGTGGAATAAGGTGATTTATCAAGTAAAGGTTTTGTGGAAAAAACCACATGATTGAAGAGACAACATGAGAATCTGAAAATGCAATGAGGGATAAATACCCCCACTAATTCGATAAGTAAATAAATTATGGGGATGTAATTTTCTAAAGGGGGGAAGGATGTAACATCCCAAGTAAGTAAAGAATTATGGATTTTTATATCTATGTCTATGTATGAATTATATAGTGTTTTAGAGGCTTAAAATGAGAATAAATCCAATCTTAAGCATTGGATTCTCTAATATTTTTGAAAGATTGTTTTACTGCCTTTTGATGGAAAACCATTTTTAAATCTATATTTTGAAAATTTTGTAAGATCTATTTGTCAAAATAAACTTATTCTTTATGATTGGGACATTGAAATTTACTTTGGATAAATTTTTGGTATTTTTCTATCAATGTTCATTTTTTAATGAATAGTGAAAAATACTGCATTTTACTTCAAAACTGCTTTTTCATCTAATTTAATTATTTGGATAGATTATCTTTTTAATTGGTATTAAAGTGAAAATATAATATATTGTTACCATTTAATCCAATGGTGTTCATTGAGATTAACTTCACTTTGAAATTGGACATAAACAATTGTCAAACATTTGATAAATATTGTTTCTAAAAAACCCGCTATTTGTTTTGACAACGAGAATTATTTTTAAATTAATTAATACAATTTCTATGTTTGGAATTTGGTAAAATGGATTCCATATTTGGAATCGGAAGTTCTAAATTATTTAATTAAGACACTTTTGTTTTTGGACATTATGAATAGTAACGACGATAATTATCTTTAATTATCGTGATTAATTAGTAATCGGGTAGTTAAGGTAATAAAATAATATCATAATAATAAAAAATGACCCCAAAATGTGTCTTAATGCTACTGGTTGTGTCATTAACGACCATGGTATGCCTTTTGCAAAACTTTGGAACCCCATGGAATCACTTTTGGGTGATAGTGACATTTTATTATATTATTTTTTTAAAGGGAAAGTATAACAAATGTATGTATCACACAAGTAAAACAATTTTAGTTTTGTATGTGTAAATGATATATTATATTATAAATAGTCATTGTCAAGATAAAAAGATTTCCTACATAATGATAATTTTTTTTATAATTTTTAGATATTAAATAAATTCAATTTTTCATGACACCATGATGATGCACCGATTACCTCATTAATTAACGATTTAAATAAAGAGAAAATATAATGTAAAATCTAATACTTAAACTTGTCAAAAACCTATTAGATGGGTGTATTTAGAACTCTTATCACCTAATCCTCGAAATATATAATTTTGGGACATTTAAAATATGAAACTCAATATATAATAAAGTAACATTTCTTGACTTTCCAAGAGTGCCCCTCCTCCCTCTTATAAAAGGCCCCACCTCTACCACCTTACCCACACCTCTCAAGCCATTGGCTCAGCCAAGATCTTCTAATTTAATCTCTCCACATCCCTCTGTTTGTTCTATAAGCCTTACCTTAGGCAGAAATATTTTCAAGAAACCCTTTTTGTTCAAACCAAGAGGAGTTACCTGATTTAAAGGTAATGTCTTCACTTGTGTTCATTTGTTTTATTTTGCTTCTCCAACCCCCCAAACTATTTTTATTCC
Source organism: Viscum album (assembly GCA_963277665.1). Lineage (NCBI taxonomy): Eukaryota > Viridiplantae > Streptophyta > Magnoliopsida > Santalales > Viscaceae > Viscum > Viscum album. The sequence continues at coordinate 1,471,048,530 of OY728132.1, read as the reverse complement.
TTTATTTTGAAACAAAAATAGTATATTATATATATGAGGATGTTGTTCTTAGAAGTATTCAAGCTACACTTTCACAAACCTCCGTCTAATGGTTAAACAACATACTGTTAATGTGGATGGCGAATTTCTGTCTCACGAAACGATGATTGTTCAATATTATTTTAATACCTTTCATGGTGGCCATTAAGATGTCAATATATTTATATATGATATATTTTATGTTTATGTTTTCCTTATTCTTCTGTATTTTTTCATTTATGGCATTCCTTATGGTTTCTATTATGGGTAAATGCTATATATATTTATTTTAGGAAGTGTGAACTACCGCCCCCTCAAAGTTATTTGATTCCTTAATGCCATATATGGGACATATAAAGGATGGAGTTAATGGTATTACATATGATATCATATTGGAATTATAATATACCTTTATATCATTATGATTTCACTCCATTAAATATGAAATAGAAATGAAAGTAGCGTTCATGCGTACGTAGGGCTTACCGTCTCCATGAACTGTGCATTTCATTTCTTACCTCTAAATGTTATGTAATATTAAAAATGCAAGTATATACTGGATATATATGATATATATGATATCTACATCATGAATATAATTCTGAATATAATGGATATTTTACCACATGGATAGCTTGTAATTATAAGAAGTTTATTTTTGGCTGAAGTACCAAAGATCGACAAAATGACCGTTTTAACTTAAATAATTACATAATGTTCATAACATGGGAATAAGTGATATAAAAGGAATAATGAACTTGAAAAAGGTTCTTAATAAAGTAGAAATTAACTCTAGTTTATTATTCAGGAGATTAAAGACCGATCGAGTTAAGTCAGACACGAGGTATGAGACTTCGTCTCAATCTCCTTTCATTGAGGCATATTTTGTTTTATACAAAACTTTCTTTTATACGGTGTATAAAACCCTTTGTAATTTACTTTTATTGAAAAGGAATATTTTTATATGAAGAATTTTACTAAGCAACAAAAGGGAATGTTTTTGTCTAGTTATGCGGCGACAACAACTTCTCCACCACTGCGACCATTATTTGGGTTTCGGCTTCCTCTACAAGCCATAACTTTTTTTAAATGAAAAATAAATACCATGTTTTACTTTTATTTTTTTCTAGTATTGAAAATGATTTTGTTAATGTTTTTATATCAATGTTATGTATTGATATCTTGTGATTGAAATGTGGAAATGTTATGTTTCCTTTATGCATGTTTTATGTGATACGACTATGTTATCGTTCTTGGGCATTGTTTATGAAGACGAGTGGTTCCGTGATAAAATAAGGGCGGGTGAGCCCGTGATAGATCTCTAATTCATTGGGTAACACGAAGGAGTTAAACGCTATGGTTTTTCCGAAGATATTTAGGGAATATACTGTGATGGGTATTCCAAACGTAACCATGAGGGTTACTCCCTACATAAGAATGTTATGAATGCCTCAAGTTACCTTTATGTCTTATGTTTTCTACGAGTTCTTCATAGACCTTATTATTTCATGAGGAATGTTTTAGTGCTTATTTTTATGAGTAAATTATTTTTTCAATGATTCTTATGTATACATGGACTAAGGTTTTCTTTCCGTATTTTTATATCCCTTACTGAGCTTTTTATGCTCATCCCATGTTTTTGAAATGTTTTTTCACAGGTCAAGGGAAAGGTACATGATGTGATTATAGTGTCAAGGAAGTGTCAAGAAAGAATCCATGTTTTGTTTTAAATATGTTTCCTTTTTTGAGAAAAATGAATACTATCTTGTATGTAACCACTATGTTGAAATGTGGAATGTAATGCATGATTTATGATCTAATTTTCTAAAACTCTAAACCTAAAAACATCCTCAATGTGTATTATTATAATAACTCAAGATTAATTAATGTTTAAGGATGGGTCCTTATAGTATATGTTTTATAGAATAATCAAATTATTGAGGAAGGAAGATTAGAATAAGAAGAAGATTGGAGAGAAAAATACCCTCACTTATTTATGCAATGAATAAATTTATGAGGATGGAATTTATTAAAGGGGGAAGTTTGTGAAAACCTGGGTAATCATTGAATTAAATAATTTTTATGATTTATAAGTATTCATTTTATAGATTCATATTATTCATATTTTTATAATAATGTTTTATATAATTTTTATTTTAAAAAGGAATAAATTTATTTAACAAAATTGTTTTCCCATGTATTACATGGTTTTATTTAAAAGTTAAGTGTATTTATTTTAGAAATTTAATCTTAAAAAATTTAATTAGTTTTTGATATCTTCATATAATATATATCATACGATGATTTTTTGGAATTTTTATTAAAAGATTGATTTTTGGGTGAATAGTGAAAAAATACAGCTTTTTATTAAAACTATTATTTATTTTCAAGTATTAAAAGGCCCAATTATATTTTGGATTAGTTTTAAATTTAAATTATTCCCATTAAACATAATATAATTAATTTTATAGAAATAATAATTATATAAGATTTTGGTATAAATTTATTTTTATGCTTAAAAAGCAATTTTTTTAAAAACTGTTTTCATTAATGTTTGAGTATTTATATAAAAACTATTTTATAACAATTATAGAAACTGAATATGTATTTTTTTTCATATTTGGAATCACAAGGTATAATTTTTGTAATAAGTTGAATTTATTTTTTTGGTTCATTATTAATAGTCACCTTGTTAAAGCCTTGTAACCCCCATAAAGGTTAAAAGGGTTAATAGGGGGGGGGGGGTTAAACTAAGATATAAGTTATAAAATATATCAAAAAATTGAATAAATTTGATTATTTTAGTGGATTTAAGCCTTAAACTACATTTTATTTTAAAATCATGAATTTGGTGCCACTTTCCATTGATAAAGACATATAAAATATTAAAAAATTTAAAGTATTTACAATTGTACCACTCCCCTAACTTATAAAAAGGAACATCCAATCCTTATTTATTTACTCAAACTTATCTTGACCATCACCATGCCAGATACCTATTGAGTATAATTTTTTATTTTCTATACTTTTTAACATTCTTTTTGAAAATCACAACACACTTTCCTAAATACCATGTTTTACTAAAATTATATTTAACAAGGTTTTAGAAAGTTTTTATTGAAAAAATATATTTATATTAGATGTAGAAAACATTATTAACCAGATGATATTTGTTAATCAGATGATCTTTGTTAATCAATAAATCTTTGTTAATCAAATTATTTTCTTTAATTGGACAATATTTATAATTAGATGAAAATTTATAATTAGATGAACTTGTGATTTTTACATCTGATTAATGATTTCATATTTCATCAAAATAGGTATTTATAATTTTTGAATTACAAATTATAACCAATCCTCACCAGATGAAGTTACACTTTGTTAAGTACACAAACATTTATTAGATGGAGGTATAAATACTCTCTAGGTTAATCTTCATAAAAACTATCATATTATGATTTTCATTACACTAGATGAATAATTTTTATCTTATAATACTAAATGAACAAAACATTTTACAAATTTTTTGATGGAAACTAATGTTTTTATTTGGTTACTTAAACTTGGGTACAACTAGGGTGGCAAGGGGTGGGGTTTTAAACATAAATATTACATGATTCTCAACACAAATATTTATTAAAAGGAAACCCAATGACCATGAGGCCTAGTGTATTTGGAAGGTATCTAAATAATAAAATAAAAGCAACTAAAAGATTACATCATTATTTTATTCTCTATAATTACCACTTAAAATCCTTTCGAGCTCTTAAAATTGCAATGGATAACCTGGGGAATACATAAAAAAAAGTGTGAGAGATAAATCCCAGTTAGGGAATAATATAGAAATAAAGAATATCATTTGAGTGATAAATAATTACAAGGTGTAATAAATGGAATGAATCATAAATAATCACATTGAGGCAAAAAATAAAGTGCATGGAGTCATAATTTCATGCAAACATAGGGAATTGGCAGTAACATAAAATATGACATAAACATGAGTCAAGGAAAACTACCAAGACAAAATCCCATAGTGGAAAAAGTATTATAATAGATTAGGTTTACACCATAATCACATAAACGATTTATCATGAGACTAAAACATAACCCAATTAATTGGACCTTTATATGGGAACACCCATGATAACATTTTCATACTTCGTGTGTCATAAAAAAATAATCTTTCATAAGGCATAAAAAATGCATTTTAATAATTAAAACTATAGATTATATTAACCAATAAAAGGAAGGTATAAGGATTAGTATATATTTAAGAAAAATATATAAAATTTTTAGAATCATTCCATAATATAAATGTGAGATAAAAGTGAGTTATGTAGAGAAAGAGTTTGTAACCCAAAAAAAGGGTGGTTCGAAGAGATCCCTTACCATATGTTTGAATCTGTTATACACATAAACTTAAAATCCTAGATAATAAAATTATATTCATTAATTACATAATTTATAACCTTTAACATATATATATATCATTTATTACAATTTTTTTTGTTCATTTATAATCATTTAAATAGGTATAAAGTTTAATTTCGTTGTTCCGAGTGCATTTGTTTCATGGTTCCATGGTTGGGTCATTTGTGGATAATTATAGACGTTCTAGTAAAATGGGAATAAAACCCTAGAATTGAAATGAAATAGTATTCATGACCTTCCAAAAATTTTAGGTTTCCCAAATTCCATTGAGTGTTTAGATCTTGGGATGATTCTTTCAATAAAAATGTTAACGTTATTTTGTTAATTCATTTTGATGGTTTTACAAAACATCACAAAGTAGTTTTGTTTTATCTAATATTAAAGCCATATATTAATTAAATAATGTGAAATAATATAAATTATAAATATTTAGGTCATTTTAAACAGTTTTATGTGAATTTAAACCTTCCATGAAAGCAGTAATGTGAAATGAAAACTCATTGTCCACGAAGGTGGTGAACCGACATATTATGGATGACGTTTTTTAGAATAAAAAGAGGGGGAAGAGAATTGATTATGGATATTATAGTAAAAATATAATATTATTTTTTATATATCATATTGGAGGTACTATTACATGTTGTATTTTTTGGGTGAGGATAAAAAAAGAAAATAAATAAAAAGAGGTAGTTTGAAAGAGTTACCTATTGAATTTCGAATCTTTGAAAAACCCCTTAAGGAACATAGAATTGGTATTTTGGTAATAAAATAATAACTTAGAAATTATGGAGAGGTTTTTAAAGGAAAAATATAATAATATTTGAAATATATGAGGCTTATAATGTGTGAGTAGTACAGGAGGTGAGGTGTGGTATTTATAAGGGGCAGAGAGGGTTGTTTTTGAATATTATATTCATTAGTTAATTATTTTGGCTCAATATTATAAATATAACTTATTATTGTGACTATATATATTTAATAGATCATGTCATTTCTAGATAATGGGATCTTACAACATCTATTACTCAAAAATTCATTCATTTAACTTATAATGTTAAATACTATAATTTATCGTATTTCATTATTCACAAAAAATTCAACTATTTTAGAAAATTACCAAAAAATTTCCCAAACCAATTTTCGGTCTGTAGATTCCAATAATTTATTTCCATTTTATGAAACTAATTTTATAGGTATGATAAATATAATTATGATATAAAATCTTCATTTCTTAAAAAAACACCAATTTTAATATTATGATTGATTTTTAACCCTTAAAAAAATTAATTATGGTCTAATAAAATTTTCTTTACATTATAATAAAAATAAATATTAATTTATAAACCAATTTTATGTAAATTAAATTTATTTTTAATTGTTATAATATTTGTTAAAATGAGTATAAAATAAATAAGTAATATAAGAATATGAACACTTATTTAAATTTTTTTGAAACATTTATTTATATTATCATGATATAAATGTTTCATATTTTTATTTTATAAGATTCCAAAATATTATTTTACACTTACATAGCTGATTTTACTATTCTATTAGTCCATCTACAATTCCAAATGGTTAGATTACTATTCTAATGGTCACATTACTATTCCAGTGGTTAGATTTGTAATGATCATTTGGGTTCCCTGTGTCCTATAAATACCTCATATTACATTCTTTAATCACTAAATTATATTGTTTTTAAAGCTTATATATACTTTCAAAGGGGCCAATTTACATGGGACTTATCTTACATTTCTTTAGGAATCTCATGTCTCTCTTCCAATGAGATATGAAGAGGAATACCTTTTTTCTGACCGCAAGTTCAAGGCCTCATCGATGATTGTTAGTATATCTATTCTATCAACTTTGAGATAATCTGATGTGATACTGTATAATATCAATTTCCACTATTTCCTCAACCATTTGAGGTCCTATCAGCTTATGTTCACAAACTTCATCCCAACATGAAGGTGTTCCACATAGTTTACCATAAAGGGATTCATATGGATCCATTTGGATGCTTTAGTGGAAAATATTATTGTATGAGAACTCAATAATAGGAAGATATTGATCCCCTCATCCTTATAATCTCTTTGATAATGATCTTAACATGTATTCTATTGTCTAAAAAGTTTTCTCATATTGGACATTCATTTCTGGGTGATAGGACTTACTAAATTTTAATTCAGTTTTTAGATCATGTTGGAGAATCTTACAAAACAGGGAGGAAAATGTCATATATCAATAAAATACAATTAATAATGGTGTTCCATATAGCTGAACAACTTCTATGATGCATATCCTTGCAAGTGTATTGAGTGAAAAGTCACCATAAATTACAATAGAGTGATATGTCATTGTTATATGATCTACCACAACCCATATAACATTATTTACTCTTGATATTTTTGGAAGACCAGTAAAAACGTCCATGATGACGTTTTACCATTTCATTGTAGGTATAGGTAATTCTTGAATTATCCCTTTATACTTTTTCATTTCATCCTTCTCTATCCAACATACCAGAAATTTTGATATATATTTCATATTCTTTTTCTTCATACCGTCACACAAATAGTGATATTGTATATCTTGATATATCTTTGTGCACCTTGGGTGAGTGGTGAAGGTCAAGATATGTGAATCATTCAAAATATCATTATTTATTTATGGATTTAATGGTATAAAAAGTTATGACCCAAATCTTAAAACACATTCTCTAATTTTTTACTCTGAGGATTTCCCTTTTCTAAATATCTTTCACCATCTTCTAAATTACACATAAACTCTTTTGTCATGCTTTTCATTCTCTAGAAGGGATGATGGATTAATAATTTGAGAAAGTAAATACAGTGTTCCTAAATTAATGATTCCCACATCCATCATTTTCAAGTATAATAATATTTGATCCTTCTCAATTCTCAACATTGACAGGGTCACAAGATCATTTCTACTTATAGAATATGATAATTTATTTTATTTCCCTATATGATATTTAATTGAGAAGTAATAGTCATTGATCAACTCTAAATATCTATTTTGGTTCTTATTAGGCTCCTTCTATGTGAATATATACTCAAGGAACATATGATCTATATATATTTAACACTTCTCCCCATATAGACAATTACACTATATTTTTAACTCAAAGATCACCACAAAAAACTCTAGATAATTAATTGGGTAGTTCTACTCATGAACCTTGAAGTTCCTTAAATCATAGGCTATCACTTTATCATTCTACATTAGTAAACAATAAAAACCCTACTTTGAAGCACCACTATATACTACAAAAAGTTCACCACTTTATGGTAGTGTGAGGACTGGTGTAGTGATAAGCCTCCTTTTCAACTTGTTGAAGATTTATTCACACTAATTGGTCTATATAATTCAACCCATTTTGATTCAGTTTGGTTATTGAGTTTGAAAATTGCAAGATGTTTCTCAAAAATCATCGATAATACCCAACTACTCTAAGGATGCTATAGATATCAATTACAAATACTGGTACAAGGAACTAATTAATTGACTCTATCTTATAAGGGTATATAAATATCACTTTTCTGGTGATGAAATGCCCTAGTAATGATACATCCTCCAAACCAAACTCACATTTACTATAATTTTCATATAGATTCTTTTTTCAACATGTTTTTAGCACAGTATTCAAATGATACTCATGATCCTCTTTACTTTTATAGTATATCATAATATCCTCTACAATAACTATAAACATTTTTTGAGGTAATATCTAACAACTGTATTCATAATGTTTATAAATATTTCTATATAATTTTTGAGTTTTAAGGGAATCACTATGAACTCATAGCATCGATACCTTGTTTGAAAGACAGTCTTGGGAATATCTTCAATATTTTCATTTAACTGGTGATATACAGATTGAAGGTCCACTTTAGAGAAATAATGGGGCCAACATAATTGATATAATAAGAAATATATCTATGGAAGGGGATAAGTTTTATTTATCTTGATTTTTTTATGTTCACGATAGTCAATGTATTGGCGCATTGAACCATGATTTTTATGGACCAATAGGACTGGTGCACCCCATAGTGAAGCACTTGGGCATATAAAACCCTTTTCAAGATTCTATTTTAATCACTTATTTGGTTCTTCCAAATCAAAAATGTCCATTCTATATGGAGTCTTTTATTAACTAGAGATCTAGGTGCAATTTCAATTGATAACTCTACCTCTTAGCTAGGAGGAAGACCAAAAAACTCTTTAGGGAATCCATCAGTATAATCCATCACAATGGGCATGTATTCAGTCCAAACCCTTTCATTTTTCTTAATAATTTGGGATAAATATACTTCATCATAATTAAATAATATCCACACTTGTAAATAATATTCCCAAGGATATTAATCCCCCTCTTTAAACTTTTACAAAATTAAATGATAGCTTGATATGTAAAGAGTGATATCAATTTTCCCAACTTTTGCTGTTGTATTTATATAAGGATAGCCACTACATGTTTAATATATAATCAAAATACACTAATGGAAATAAGAAATTATTTTATTGAAGGTTCAATACACAAATATTGACATGGGATGAGTTATATACTTGGGATGAAATAATTTCTCCATTTTCCATTCTCATAGATAATAGAACCCCGCTTGTTTTGAGGTGGTGTTTGGATAGTTATACTAAACTTACAAGATATGAAATAATTTATAGAACCAAAATAAAAAAAATACATTATCTATTCTTGAGTAAATAAACCAGAAATCCTATCACCACATAATTATTGAGATCCACCTCAACAGTAGTGATAATATATTCCCTTACTTTCTCTCTAGGAATTTGAGGTTGTTTTCATTGATTGTCCCAGACAACACTTGGCTTAGGGAATTGGATCAAATAATTTTTATGTTCGTTGTAGTTGAAATACTATAATATACGATGAGTATTCATCTAAACCTTCCTTTCATCCATCACATTAGTTGGATTCTTCATCTGTCCTTGACATTGATCGTCTTGATTCCCCTATTTTCGACATTTGATTCATATATCGTTCCCCTTTAGATTGTTTTTGGGATTCTTCTTCCCACATTTTTTACATGGGGTATTTGGGTTTTCTTTCCCCCATAATATTTATACTTTGATCCTTTAAAATTAAAATCCATTTTACTCTTCTTATCCCGATCCCCATGAGACAACTGAGAGTCACCAATATCCATCTCAAATTTAAGTGAAAAACATAAATTATTTTTATAGGTATCAATGTTTTGAATTTCTAATTACATTTATATACAGAAATTTATCTTACTAAATAAGTGTTCCACCTTCCTTTCAATGTTCAAGATTAATCCATAGGTGTACCACGCAAGCCTTTTTAGGTTTTCCTCAGATGCACTGATAGGCTCATATTCTTTTTTTCTTTTGTTTGAGGAACTCCATATCCATATTAAGATATAGAGTTTATAGAAAATATTTATAAAAAAAATATTTTCTTTAATTTTTTCCACTCCATGGAATCAATATCCTCTTTGGACTTCATATTCTTGATCAATTTCCGCCACTGATCAGTTTCCCTCTCTATAAGATAAATAGCCGACACAACTTTCTATTGTTCTGAGAATTAAATGACATATAATATCTTATCAATAGAGTTAATTAATTTTTTTTGATGATTATATCATAATATTCATTGAACATAGGAGTCCTTCATCACATAAAATACTCGAATGCAACTTGGTCTTTCTTAGCTGAAATAGGGAATTCCACATTATTCAAGTTATTATTTATAACTTGAGCTAGTTGATCTAGAAATAACATGAAGTTTTTAACTCCCATTCCCATTTGGTTAGTCACATCATTTGAAAAAATAATCACATTGCATATTACATTGGTTTTTTGAATGAGTTATTTTATTTCCTTCCATTAACTATGAATGAAAGGAAAATGGGATTAGAATAATTTAACTAGTAAACATATAAAAGGTAAACTAATAAATTAGAATTAATAAATCATAAATTAAAATTACATCCTAATTTATGAGTATATATTTTTCAATCAAGGTTATCCATGATAATTTCCTTATTAGTTTTTCTAAACTATCCATTTTTCAGGTCCTTCATAATGGTTTGTAAAGAGATTTTTTTTAATTTCCAAAGCATATCCCTTGGGAGTGTCAAACTAAGTGTACAACAATGCCCCATTTCATGCACATATTCCCAATTGATTATATCTTAATATGGGTTTTTAGGTCTATCACCCCTATTTACCTCTATGTGAGATCCAAATCTACTTTTAGTATCCTGACATGGATGTATTTTATTGGAAACCACTCCCTCTAAACTTCACCAAAATTCCAGGACATTTTCCAATAATTAGACATATCCTTAGAAATATACCTAGGGTTATCTATAAGTAATCAAGTTATAATCCCTAGAAATAACTATACCATTATCTGATACAAATTATAATGACCTAAACCTTTTATACAAATTATTACATGAGTTTTAACATAAATATCCATTAAAATACAACCTAAAGATCACTAGGGCTTATATATATGGAAGACTAGGTACATAATAATAAAAAAGGAAATAAAACATAACCTAATTATTTTATTATCCATAATGACATATTAAAATACCTTTGAGATCCTAAAACTTAATGGAAAACCTAGGGAATACATAAAAAAGGGCCACCTGTCAAGCCCAATAAGACAATAAATAAGGAAATAATGCATATAATTTGAGTGGTAAGTAATAAAATTCTAACATGAATGTAATTTATAATGAATAATAACATGGAGGAATAATATAATAATAATATAATCATAATATCAATGAAAAAAGGAACTGGAAGCAACATAAAACATGACATAAAAATGAGTGAACACTAATTTCCATGATAATATCACATGGTGGAAAAAGTCCAATAATGGATTTGGTTTCATAAATAATCTTGTAAATTATGTATCATGAGACTAAAACATTATACAATGTATTAGCATGCTATATGGGCACACCCATCATATCATGTTCATGCTTATGCACACAAAAAAATGGAATCATTCCTAAGGAAAAAACAAAAAGAAATTTGAATAACTGAACCTACGAATTGTATTACCCCATAAAATGAAGGTATAAGGATTTTTTTATTATTAAGAGACATATATACATAACTAAAAATGATTCCATAATAAAAATGGGATAAAAAGTGAGTTAGATATAGAATGAGTTTGTAAATGAAAGAGGGTAGTTTGGAGAGATCCTATAGCTTATGTCTAAATCTATTCTAAACTTGGCCTTGACATCCTATATAATAAAATTATATTCATTAATTACATAATTAAAAAACTTTTCCATATATATAAAATTTATTATAATTTTATTATTCTCATTTATAATCATTTTAATTGGTATAATGTTTAATTTTATTTTTGTTTCGGGTGAATTTGATTCATGGTTCCATGATTGGATCATTTGTGGGTAATTATAGATTTTATTTTAAAAATGGAATAAAACTATAGAAGTGAAATTAAATATTATTAATTACCTTAAATAAAATTTCATGGTCCCAAATATCATTTTTGGTTCAGATCTAGGGGTGATTTTTTTATTAAAAAATATAACATTATTTGGTTTGTTTATTTTGGTGGTTTTAGAGACCATCAAGAACTAGTTTTGTTTTTCTAATATTATGTCCACATATTAATTTCATAATGTAGAAAAATAAAAAATATACATATTGATGTCATTTTAAACATTTATAAGTTAATTTAAACTTTCCATAATACTGTAATTGAAAATTAAAACTCATCATCCATGAAGGCATCGAACTGAAATAGTACATATGATTTTTTCATTAATATAATAACATGAGATGGAAAGAGATTTGATGATGGATATTCAATTAAGAAAACAACATTAAAGTATACATATCAAAATTGTTTTACTATTACATGTTTGATATGGGAGGTGAGGATAGGATAAGAAAAGAAATTAAAAGAGGTAGTTTGAAAGTGTTACCTCTTGAATCTCACATCTTCAAAGAATCCCTTAAGGAACATAGAATCGGTATTTAGGTGAGACCAAAAGAACTTTTATATAGGGTAGAGTTTTGGTAAGGTAAATGGGTATAATATTGGAAGATCTAAGTATTATAAGTTTTGAGAAGAACAGGTGGTGAGGGGTTGTATATATAAAGGGAGGATAGGGGTGTTTTTGAATATTATTTTCATTAGTTTATTATTTTTACTCAATACTATGAATAGTATTGATTCATGATACTATATATAGTAACTATAAAATGTGAGTTTGAGATAATGGGTTATTACATTATGCATGAGTCAAAAATTCAATTATTTAACTTATATTGTAAAATATAGTAATTTTCTATATTTAATTATTCACCAATAATAAATTATTTTAGAATATTAAAAAACCACCCTAACCATTTTTTTATGTGTATATTCAAAAAATAAAAAAAGTATATAAAAATATTTATATATTCTTGTGAAATTTAATTTTTAATTAAAATCATCATTTATTTAAAAATAACAATTCTAATGTTATGATCGATTTCCTGACCCTTTGAATGGTCTCATAAAATCAAATTATCATTATAATGACACATAATATTAATTTATGAACCCATTTTATATAAATAAATTTATTTTGATTATTTTATTTTTTATTTAAATGCATATAAAACATAAATGTTATATAAAAATACCAACACTTATTTTATAAATTTTAAAACATTTTTATTATTTTATCATGATATAAATTTTCCATGTTTTAATTTTATAAGATAAGTAAATATTATTTTACACTTAAATAGTTGAGGTTACTATTCTATCACTTTTTCTACTATTCTTAACATTTAGATTACTATTCCATCGTCATGTTACTCCTCCAATGGTCAAATTACTATTGTAATGGCCAGATTTGTAATGGTCATATGGGTTCCCTAGTTCCTATAAATATATCATATTTCACTCATTCATCATTCATTTAAGTTGTTTCTAATGTTTATATATATTTTCATTTTCAAAATTTATTTTATTTTTCTAAGATTCTGCTTTTTGTTTCTATAGTTTTGTTTATGAGTGTGCTTAATTTAGTGGATTGAGCAGGACTACATTTTTATATTTTGGTTACATTATTTTATATTTTTATCCCAATGTAATAATTTCAATTCTTATGTCCATTTTTATTCAATAAATGTATGGATAAAAATTTTCTAAGAAAATATAGTTACTTTTATCATGTGGTGTGTGCGTATTATATTATTTTACTAAATTTGATACAATTATAGGAAGAGAAATTCTATTTATAAAATTATGGGTTGGTACAAAAAAAAACTAAGTTTACTCTACCATATGGAATATGTTACATCATTGCGATGATTCTACCAAAATGACTATTAGATGATCTTTATAAAAAACATTCCACATAAATGAAGAGTTCATTGGAAGTCATTGTAACCAACTCTGTGAATCATGGAATATAACCATTGTAGATTTACCTATAAATATAGGTGTATTTGTAGAAGAGAAAGTGAATACTATTGTAACTCAATCTATGAGATTTTTACCTAGTTTCAATTTAACATCCTGTTAATAGTTTTCACTTTGTAATATTTGGAGACTTTTTTATTTAAGGTATCCATGTGAGGATTATAAATACCTCAAAATAATTTTAATTTGTGATGTTTGTATCTAATCAGGTTTTGTTGATGTATTTTTAGTATATGAAGATAGATATGTGTCTAATATTTCTGATCAAGGGGTTCCTATAATAGGAAGAAATAACTATATCTAATCTTATTTATCGAGGGTTTTGTTTATCATTGAAAATAGGATTTATGGTTAGGTTAAAACATGGATACCTTAAGTCATGGGTTTTTAATTATTTTATAATAAATGTTAAAGTGATGATATTATTTTTTAAATTTTTTGTTTGTTTTTATTTAGAATAATTTTCTTCTTTTTACAAGTTTTATCTATGTTATGCATATATATAAGGAAAGTAATACTTTGTAATAAACCATTCTTCTAACTATGAATATATAAAAATGATCAGAATGAGGTTCATCCAATTACATATTTTTAAATATCAAAAGTAGTGTTCTTTATATAAATTTAAATATAGGTAAAAGGTTTTTGTTAGTTTTAATTTTTGGAAAAAATAATTAAACCCCTATTGTAGCCATTGTATTACTCTTAGGTCCTATATTTGGTATCAAATATGGTTTTACTTCAGTAACGTTAAATACATTAATTTTTTATAAATTACTATTTTTTATATCAAGTATGTTTCTATGTTTACAATTTTTTTGATTACAAATTTTTATATAAACTATTTTACAAAAATGTGTATTTTTAGAAAATGTATTTTTTAAATAAGATTGATGGTTTGAAAGTTAGATATCTTGAGAATCTAAATCCTAGAATAACACCAATTTTTGATGATTATGACTTTTAATATTGTAGAGACCATATAAAAACCTATTTTACTAATACAGGGATAGAATATATTATTATGATGATCGAAAGTTATCAGATTCCTAGAAAAGAAGTGTCTACTTTTACTAAACAATATAATTTAAAAATATTATCTAAATTACATAGATAGAAATACATTGTTGTGTTCTATGACTAGAAATTTATATAGTCATAGATCTTCATGTGAATATGTTAATAGTATCTAGAAAATTCTTGAGATTACACGCTTTGTAACATCCAAAGTTATTAAGACCAAAAGATTTATTTAAAAATCATACAATCAAGATTTTTATTTCATTACTATAGAATCTGTTGTAAAGATGAATGCAATAGTAATGATGATTGTTAATTGTTTATAATATTTGGGAGATAAATATCTTATTATTGAAATTTTTATTGAGGATATCATTGATTTTAAGACTCGATAATTGGAATATAATAGAACAACTCTAGATTATTCTATGAAAATTAAAATGTTGAGATTATGTGACGTAATTTGAATATCATATAGTATGAAGGAATATTAAAAATAGATAATTAAAATATGAAAAATAAAAATGGTTCATTATATTTTTCTTCTAAATTTAATGTTTTCAAGTAAATCAGATCTTTAGAGAAATTACAAGATCTTCTAAAAAGAATAAAGTTAGAGTTGAGACTAAAAGTAGTTGTTTTGAATAAATTCAGAATGAACTTTCCAAACTAGCTTAGATAATTTATAATATTATTAGAAATAATAATTATATATATATAATAATAATTTAAAAGATAGAAATGTGAAGAAGGATTGTTTTTATATGATTTGTTATGAGTGTAAGAAAACTAGTCACATAAGGATGGATTGTCGAAGACTAAAAACAAAAATTAAGAAGGATGAAAATTAAAATAGAAATTTAAATACGTAATAAATAAATAAATTAAATAAAATTATAAAATATTATGATAGTTGGTGTGAATGAATAGGAAATAGATCTTTAGATAAGTGTTCTGACAGTGAAGTTGATAGTCAAAAGAATATTGGTTTTCTAGTGAAAGTTATTAAGAACCAAAATTTCTTCATAACTATGGTATATGCTAAGACCTTAAATATCCTTATTTTAAATAAAAATTATGATTATTTTAAAAAGAGAAAATAATTATCCATATTTATATGAAGAATACACTTCATTAGAAAAGGTTAAAACTTTACTATTTTTTGATAAAGTCTCTCATTTTGGAAATTCATTAGAGAAACAAAATTGTAAAGTTTCTAAAAAACAAAAATATGTTAACGTAGATCTTACCAAAGTAAATTTGATAAATTTTAAACAGACTACTAAAATTTAGAATATGTATAAATAATTATAGAAATATAATATTGAAAAATAAAATCTTTTAAAAGACTTAGAAACGTCCAATGAAAATAAATATTCAGTTGTTCAATTATACTGTAACATTTTAATTCTAAAAAATTACTATCAAAATTCACTTTTGGTAGGGAAATTTTTGATAATATGTATATAAAAATTAATCCTCATAAAAATATTTCTATAGTAGGTTTTATTAATTCCAAAACATATTTTTAAAGTAACTGTTTTTTTATAAAAGGTTTTCATTTTAGTACTAAGTGAAAACGTGGTGGACATTGGAAAAATATTTTTTTTAAATAGAGAAAAATATTTAGGATTTCATAAAGCCTATTTTTATAAATAACTATAAGTTATTGAACATAAATAAGTTTTACTGATGTGGATTCCTAAAATAATTTTCCCTAATAATAGTGAACCCAAGAAAGTTTGGGATCCAAAATTCTAAGTTTCATAATTTTAGGGAATAATAAGTGTACCAAGATCAATAAAATTTGGTAAATGGATAGTGGATGTTATTAGAACTTGAATAGATATAACAAGTTATTTCATAATATTATTAAGTTAAAATGTGTAAAATTCACTTTTGGTGATAAATATCAAGGAAAAATTTATGATATAGGTAATATTGTTCTTGGAATTTCTGAAATTTCAAATATTTTTTATATTTTAGGTTCTTAACATAACCTTATTGTGATAATATAATTATGTCGTGAGGGTTATATTCTAAGAGTAAATAATTATGAATGATTTTTCAATGTTTTGAAGGTAATTTTATAGTTTTTGTTGACAGTAATGAGAACATATACACACTTAACTCAGAATAAGTTTAGGGCCAATATCTACATTTCCTTAGTGCAATGGAAGATCAATCCTGGTTATGACATAAAAGGTTAGGAAAATATAATTTGAAATTTTTATCTAAAATCTCTAAAAAAGTACTAGTTAGAGATATACTAGAGCACAGGTTTAATTATTTTAAATTTTGTGATCCCTGTCAATTTTGAAAGAAACATAAGTCATATTTTAAATCTATTAGTGATGTTTAAACTTTTGATGATTTATAGTTAGTACACGTATATTTTTTTGTTCCTACAACAACTGGAAATTTTGGTGGGAAATACCATGTATATGTTTTAGTTAATGAATACAGTAGATATACATGGGTAAATTTTCTATAAAAAAGATGAAATCCTTTTTTTGTTATAAATGTTTTGTAGCCCATGTTGAAAATGATAAAAATATACTTTGGATAACTATTCCTGGTGATCATTGTGTAAAATTTTTTAATTCTAAATTTGAAAATTTTTTAATAAAAAAGGTATAATACATAACTTTTAAGCACCTAAAACTCCACAACATAATGGTTTAGTTGAAAGAGGAAATATAATTCTTCGGGAGATTACTTAAACCATGTTGAGTAAATACCCAATTTATAAACATTTTTTGAGGAATCCCTCAGTGCTAACTGATATACCATAAATCAAATTTTATTAAGACATTTTTTTAATAAAACACATTATGAGTTACGAACTAGAAGGAAACCAAAGATTTCATAATTTAGATATTTTGGATTCAATGTATTCATTATGAATACTAAATATAGTTTAGATAAATTCACACCAAAATATAATGAAAGAACATATTTAGGTCATTCTATAACTAGTATAGTTAATAAATCTTTTAACAGAAATAATAGTACTATTGAGAAAATTTTTCATGTTAAATTTGATGAAGATGATCCTTTTGTTTTCAAACAACCTCAATCAATAACTTTAGATATGATTTATAAAAATGGTTTTCATGAAACATTGGAAAATTATTCCTATGAGAGAAAAACTAAAGAAATTATATATTAAGTATTACCATAAGAGTAAATTAAATATATTTTTGAAAAAAAATATTTTTATAAACCTATAAAATTATATAATTCTTAGGAATCATCTTATATATAATATCATCGGGGATGTTGACCAAACTATCAGAACTAAAAGTTCCTTAAAAATGAAATTGTAAATTGTGAATTTTTATCTAAATTTGAACCTAAGACTCCTAACAAGGATTTAGGTGACTAATATTTTATAAAATCTATGTAATACGAACTCAATGAATTTGAGAGGAATAAAGTTTGTAATTTAGTTTAATGTCCAAATTATTATCCTATTATTGGTGTAAAACGGTTCGTCTGTAAAAAATGTGATGAAAATGGAATCATAGTTGGAAATAAAGGTAGACTTGTTATAAAGGTTTATAATCAACATGAAGTAATAGATTGAATAAACTTATAATATAGTAGATATACATGAATCTATTTATATATTTCTATCATATACAAAATATCTAAATTTTTAATTTTTTCAAATGGGTGTGATGTGTACATTTTTTAATAGATATGTGTAGGAGGATGTTTATGTAAAACAAGTACTGGGTTTTGAAATTTAAAAAATATTTGGATAATGTATTTGAACTTACTAGGTCACTATATGATCCTAAAAAAGATCATAGATCCTGGTATGATATTTTAACATGATTTTTGTTAGAAAGTAATTTCGTTAAGATACCTATAATTCCAATTCTATTTAATAATTTTTTTGATGATAACTTCCTTTTTCAAATTTATGTTTATGAAATTATTTTTGGATCAACTAAAAAATATTTAATATATGCTTTTTCATATCATTTTAAATATTAGTTTGAGACAACAATTATAAGTGAACGTACATACTTTATCGGTTATTAAATTTCACAAAAACCAAAACGAAATTTTATACCACAACATAAATATATAAAATTTATTCCTAAGAAATTTTTATATGAAAATAATAAAATTATAATTACTATTATATAAAATTAAAATACTTTAGATCTTTTTGAATCTAGAAAACTAGTTACCTGAATATTTTTAAAGTAATGATTGGTAGTTTTCTATAATTATCAACTAGTAATCCAAATATAATGTTTTCGGTAATCTTATGTTCAAGATATCAAAAAAATATTAAATAATACAATATTAAAATAGTAAAATGAGTTTTTATTTATTTTAAGGGATCTATGGATCTGGCCATATTTTATTCTTATAGAAATGATTTTGATCAAAAAAAAATTTAGATGCTAACTTTGGTGGATATAAAACTAAAAAAAATGTACATTCAGAGCTTTTCATTTCTTAGGGGATTATTTAATTTATTGTCCTTATAAGATACAATATTTTTAGCACTTTACAATACTGAAGTATAATATATAAAAGCTATAAGTTGACATGATCATGTGTTTTGGATATAACCGAAACTCACAAATTTTGGTTTGAGTTTTAGTAAAACTCTGATTTTTTGTGATAACACAAGTTCTATATCATTAGGTAAAAATCCATCACATAATTCATGATATAATCACATAGATATATGTAACATCCATGACCTGGATTCCACTCAACAGTTCCCTAAGACCAATGGTTCATAAGGACTTAAGCACATATCCCCAAATACCATAGGCTGTCCACTAGCAGGAGGTCCTAGGTGTGTCTATGGGGAGACTACACCCTAATTAAAATAGTGTAGAAAATCAGATAACATTAAGATATAATTATTAGGAGTAGTAAAACATATATATGATAATAGTGAACAAAATAATACCGATAATATAAGAAAATCTAGAAGTCATCTCATATAAAACTGATGGTATATGTCATATGTCTCTAAGAAAGTATCCAAAATAGGTACACTGAAGTCATATATAATACATGAAACAAAATGTCAAAAAGTACAAAAGTATCCCAATAGAAATATATTCCTTGGCCTGGTCCCATTCTATACTAATCCTAAGAATCCAATCAAGAACCTGTAGCAGAGTGCTTTCTCTTATCAACACCTGCAATCATATAATCTTTTTGGGTCCCAAAAAGTGTCCAAAATAGGGTGTGAGACTAATCGTAGTAAGCAAACACCCAAGCTCTATTCCAATCTATAAGTGAATATATATAACACGTGTGCAGGTAGTATAAAAAACAAGCAAAGTAAGTACTCAAAATTAAACATACTATAAGTTCAAGTTATCATTTAATGTCCAAACAATTTAATCCATTTCATTTAATTTATAATCCTCAAGACTTTTCTCAAATCCCAAAGTCCCCCATGTAAGCTCGTGTAACTAAGGATTTCTAAATAGTCCATCCAGTAATTATAAAGTAAAGGGTGAATCAATGCTTGTGCATTGGCTTGGAAGACACATCATAAAGTCATTTCCATTAAATATTTAATTTATAACCTGGGTCCATCCTTGACATTCTTAGGTTTGAATTCAAGTATCACTCTAGGTATAAGGAACCAACACCCTACAAACCCATCCCTGGTGAACCTCTCAAGAACCCAACATCTCTCTAGGTGTGGTATAACATCCATTCCATATGATTCCATCCTTGGATTTCCTTTAAGGAAGCCCCAAGTATTACTCATGACATATAATCTATTCCATTTGAGTCTATCTTTGGAAATACATTTGAATTCCAATTATCACTAGACATATAAGTCATGCCTCAGTGAGTTTGTCAATGGAATCCTTCGTTTCAATACATGCATCACACATGAGATAATATCAACGTTCAATCAATTAATACCATCTTTGTAATTCTAATGTGAATCCATGTATCACCCAAGAAATATGGGTCAATAAAAAATGATTATATCCAAGGAATTATAATGTGAATCCATGTATCACCCATTATTATTAAGAATTTAACCAATTACATTACTTTTAATCAAATTGATTTGTCATCCCTAGGTCACAACCATGATCATCCATTTAAATATCACCTCAAGAAGTACTCTAAGTCATTTACCAACCTCATAAGGCATGGGATTTTCATTACTCTTAAGGAAAGTTTCAATATTACAAGAATCACATGCATAATAATATAATAGATGGATTAGATATCATTTCACCCATAAGGTAAAATAATTGTAAGTAACACTTAAGCTAAAACAATCAATACATGTAATAGCCTCTATTCAACTCATAAGGGAAATTAACTAAAGAGGCATTTTAAGATCTATCAAGAAATTAAATAACTAGGGTTAAGGGTTAATTCATCTATCCTTTAAATTTAATCCATTTAATTTACAATCCAAACCACAATTAATTTACAAGTTTGACATCCCATGACATGGGGTAAAAAGAACACCCCAAGGGGGATCTAAACCAAAATCCATTATAATGGCCATTAAAACAAAAAAACCCAAAGGAAAGGGTTTCATATAACTCAAGGTTATAAAATTATAAATAGAAAATAAAATACCTCATTAAATTTATAGGTCATGCATAACAATTCTAGGTTTGAATTTCAATTTAAGGCAACACCCAAAAATTAGGAACATGACAAAAACATATATATAAACATATCAACATTAAGATAAAGGAACGATATCACATACCTTTGGTTCATACATGATATCTCAACTAGTATCAGTCACCGATTTGACTCCATTTGGGAGAAATATAATGAACATATGAACAACCTAATAATAGGAAAAATTAGCTTGCCACTAAATAGTGAAATTGAAATCCATAAGAACAAAGAAAGGATAAAATGGGATTAAGGTCTTTCCTTTACAAATCCAACAAGATGAATGACCATTTAATTGGATCTTAGAGAGAGGATTTATCTCAAATCCAAGAATAGCCAATGTTAAGAGCTTTTCCAAAGTCTCTTATTCTGTGTGGGAGAAGATGAACTCATTTTATGGTTTTAATAAAATTTTTATTTAAATTGAAATTATTAGAATTCCAAAAATATGGGGTCAAAGAGTTTATCTGCATGATTTTCCAATCCATGTGCCATCCATGCATTGGTACCTATAGGAAAGGTGCATAGTTCACAGTTTTTCACACAGTTTCCTAACTGTGTGCAACCAATGAAAAAGTCATTTTCAAGATTTAAAGTTTAAAAAATGGCCGTATAACCCAAAGAACACAATTTTTATGAAATTGTGTAACCTATCCCTACTCTCTTCCCATAACTTTCATGGTTTTTTAAACTATGTGGCTTGATCTACATGTTTTACTCTAACCATGTTCCAAGACAAAATTACACAAAAGATAAGGATCTGGGCTCCAAACCATCCCCAGACACCCCATACACCTCCATGAACTCAAAGGGAATTGACATTAGTACAAATTAAAAATTTAAGTAGATAATTTATAGAAAACATTGAATCTGTACCTTATAAAATAACTAAGTTATTACAAAATCCCCACTTAATTAATTCTTCCCTAAATTTCCTTATCAAGGGTGATCAATAATGTCTGAGAAAATCTCTGGATACTGTGATTGTACATCAGCCTCCCTATCCAAGGTCTAGTCCTATACCCATCCATGATGCGATGTCACCCATAATAATAGAACTAATTTGTATCTTAGAACATCCATTATATGATCCACAATACAAATAGGATGCTCCTCAAAGGACACATCTACATGTAAGCCAACCTACTCAAGTTGAAATGTATAAGAAGATTTTGAATAATAGAGTCACATTTAAGAAAAATAGAATACATCATGCATGGCCCATTACCTATAAGGCAACTACAACTATTAGGCTACTAACTCAAATCTCTCTAGAATCTCGAATGACCTGACATATCAAAGTGAAAGCTTAGCCTCTCATCTGATCCTCTTGTGTCCCAACCTCTGTGAAACACGTAGGAAAAACCAATCCCCCACCTCAAAATCTTGAGGTCATCTACTAAAATCATCATATGTTTTCTGGTGAGACTATGCAATATCCAATTGTTTCCAAATCCACTGAAACTGCTCTATGATCTCCTATAAAATATGAGGTCCCAATATAGCTACCTCTCCTTCCCCTAACCAACACATAGTTGATTAGAATTGACTACGATGAAAATCCTCATAGAGAACCATATAAATAGTAAACTGAAAGATGTTACTATATGAAAATTAAACCATAGTTATATGCCTCTCTAAATATCCCCAAATATTCAGGATGCATGATCATAGCATGTATGCAAGTACGTGAGTCATGCACTTTGACATGCCATTTTTCTGTGGGTGGTATTCCCTACTCAGAAGCAACTGGGTACCTACTACCCTCTATAGCCCTTTACAGAACCAAGAAGTAAAATGGTCATCCCTATTTGAAATGATAGAATGTGGAGCCCCATGCAATCGTACTATCTCACATATATAGAACCTGTAAATATCTTCCACACTAAAGGTTTCCTTAATCGGGATAAAATTTTCACCCTTCATGATCCTATCAACAAAAACCCATACAACATCATTACCGTGAGGCGACCTTGGTAAACCTACCCGAAAAAACATTGTGATTTCATTCCATTTCCACTCGAGAATGGGTAGCTACTGAAAAAGTCTATCTGGTCACCGGTGTTCCACTTACACATGCTGACATGTGGGATATCTCAAGAAAAAACTAGTTACATCTCTTTTCATACCTAGCCACCAGTACTGATAATGTAAATTCTGATACATCTTGGTGACCTTGTAGTGAACTTCCCAATATGAATCGTGAAAATATTGCATCATCTCCACATATATGTCTGCTAAAACCAATAAAAGACCATGGATATGTATAATCTAACCCTCTCATACCATCTAACTAGGAAGAGGGTCCTCACCATCCACTCTCTTCGATAGAATGAGGCCATCAGAATATAATAGCTGCCTCATTCTTAATCTATTCATAAGGGTAGAGGTAATACATAATTATAAAAGCAATGTTTTCCCCTAACTATCATGAACCTCAACGTTCATCTCATAGAAAAAGGACATAAGCTTCTACTCACTACTAGCTTATTACACCGCCTATATCCATGTCCTCCTACTCTGCACATTGATCAGTTCATTTCATTTACTAGGTTTGTGAGAAAGCTCAATATCAAAAAACTGAAGGTACTCAACCATCCTTCGCTACCTCATATTCAGATCAAGATTATTATATATATAATTGAGGATTTTTTTGTTCGTAAACACCACAAAATGCTCTCATAATAAATAGTGTCTCCAACAGTGCTTTGTGTGAACAAACACAACTAACCCATGTTTGTGCATTGGGTAATTCCTCTCATGTGGTCTTAGCTTCCAATACATATATCCCAAGACTATATCATCATATATAAGAACCACTCCTAGCCTGATTCCTGATGTATCACAGTAGATAGTGTAACACCTTCATGTCTTTGGTAAAAGTAGTATTGACACTAATGTCAATTTCCCTTTCATATCCTGAAAGGTTGTCTCACAGGAATTTGACCTTAAAAACTTCACACCCTTCTTAGTCAGTCCCATTAGTGGTGATGATAAGTTTGATAACTCCTCTATTAAATTTCTATTCTAACCATCCAACCATAAGAAACATCGTACCTCAAATAAATTCTTGGGATTATACAAGGAGACTATAGATCTCACCTTCTCTGGGAATAATTATACTATTTTCTCTGAAGTGATGTGACCCATGAAGTGAATTCCATAAATCCCAAATTTTCCCTTGGAAATCATAGAATATAACTAATGTTACATCAATGTATTAAAAAAATATCAATATGTTTGGCATGGTGATGTCTATTGTGAGAATACACCAAGATATCATATATGAAAGTCACCGTAAAAGAATCCAGATAAGGATGGATCAATTAGATGATCTGTTCTATTAAGAATCATTGATCATTAATGATACCTAATGGCATATCCAAATACTCATATAGGCCATACCAACAATGAAAGGTTGTGCGAGGTACGTCTAATGGTCTAACATGCAGCTGATGAGAACTAGGTCTTAAATTAATATTTGATAAGAACTAAGCTCCTAAAAGACAGGCAGATAGATCATCAATCCATGACAGAAATTACTAGTTCTTAACTATCAGTTGGTTCAATTTCTGATAATCCACACATAGACTGAGAGTTCTGTCCTCCTTTTTTAAGAAGGACCCACAAACCCCATGGGGATGTATTGGGTCAGATGAAACCCTTTGCATATAAATCCTCATGATTCTTATTGAAATCTATCATCTTAGTAGTTTTCATCATGCATGGAGGAATGGATATAGGTGCAGCTCTAGAAACTAGATTGGTGGAGAACTAAACCTCTCTCATAGGAAGTAATCCAGAAAATTGATCTTGGAAAATGTCCCTAAAACAATCAACAACTGAAAGGAAGTCTCCCTGACATGTTCCTTGATCATCCAGATATAAACTTGTAATATGGTATATCCTCCCACCCAAACCATGATGTTGTGGTCCAGCTCGGCTCGTATGGAAATCCCATTAACCATTATGAATGAACACACAACCCTATGGTAATGTAAAGGTCACACTTAGGTGATAGAAATAAACAAAATTAGGAAAGGTAACAAACCAACCCATCTTGATAATGACATCAAATCCTATCATCTCTAGGACAAGGAGGTCCTATAAGAAGTGGAAACTAATGATCTCAAGGGGAAACCCTATACATTGACTTACACTCTCCATTCTAATCCACAATTGAGTGTCAAGTGTCAAAACACCATTAGAGGTCTGAACACTGAGCTTGAGGCTCTCCAAAATGAGCATATATATAAATCTCCGATAATCCCTCATATCCAAAAGTGTAGAAGCTAAATTAGAGGCTACTAAAATTATACCTATGATAGTAGAAGGTCTAGTATCCCACCCCTCACGAGTCTATTGCACTACATATATATAGCTTGAACTAAAAAACTATGTTACTTCCTGGAAACCCTGAGCAGATCCACCATACTACCATTGTGAAACTAGGGTTTGTCCACCATGACCACGACCACCACCTTAGCCTGATTGGACAACAATATTCCAACTCCCTTCCTAATGAGAATCTTCTGACCCTTATATTGAATTTGGAGTCAATTCAGAGCCTCTCTCACAGGATTTTGGACGAAAAATCTTGGAATAAGAGTTATAGATGGCCTATCTTACTGCAGGATCGACACTCAACTAGGTCCCTCATACACAGTGGCCTCATATATCCCAATCTACAACATTGGTTACACCTCACCTGAATAGTCGAGTGTATGATCTAGATATTGGTATCACTATGTGGAAGCTCTATATAATTTTTCCTACTAAATATTGATGTATTATAAGATATTAGTGCCAAACCACCCTAGATCACACCTCCAACATATCTCAGATTATGCTCTATGATAAGAACATGATTCACTATTGCAGAAATGATAGTAATCTAGAAGAAATTTACCTATGATCAAATGTTGTACCAAAGACCATACTCAAATATCTTAGCTTTTAAAAAATATTCATCCATATGAATATATGAAAGAACTAAAGATCATTAAAATGGTTCAATTAATACATAACTGATATTTCACCCTACTCCAAATGCATGAAATCATAGGATTTATTGGACCTCAATGTCTCAGAATAGAAGTAATCATATATGGCTATCTGAAAACGCCACCAGGCCATCGCCTGATGATGTTCCATTTGAGTGATAACATCAAACCATCTCTTGGTGGAATCACACATCATATACGTAGCGAGCTTGAAACTCCTCTCAAAAGGTGTCATAAGATTATTGAAGACAGATAGAATGGAATCTAACCATGACTCTATATCCTATGGTCCTCCATCCCATGAAAACATGGGCATATGCTGCTGCTAGAACACATGTGTCAGCTCATCCATAGATGTGGCATGCTATGGTTCTCTTATTCATGATGTTTGTAAAACCTTCACAGAACTGTGCATCATCCCCTGCATCTGGTATAGTAGATGGTCCCAAAGATGGCACTACTGGAGGATCCTCTGGTATCCCATGGCTTACCACCTTCAGAGTGTGTTCATTGCCACTTTTCTAATGTACGACCTAAGGTCTTCATTATGTCATGCCTCTACAATACAAAATACATAAATCAGTTTGAGATTATAAATAAGGTTCATAGCTCAAAAGTGAGAAAAAGGTTAGGTAAAAGACTTCCCATATAAGAACACACCCCTCTTCTTACCCCATGGGTTAGGTCTGGGTGTTTTATAGACCAGGTAAAAACCAAAGACACTAACAATTTCTCACTAATAAGGAAAAGTCTATTTATGTTCTCTGCTATATAACAATTCAGTTTCCATTTTATTCAAGATTCATTTCATATTTCACTTTCACATGAATTCATTTATTTCCAGGGTTTAACTAATGGTTCACCAAGTTTCAATCCCTAGGGGACCATACTCATTAGTGACCAAAGGGTGGTTTCCACCTATTTCACACCATAAAAAATTTAAATACCTATCATAATAGCATGTATATATATATATATATATATATATATCACAACACCTATCACAACATCATGAAACAGTAATGGTTCTTAAATGGAAAGGCATGATGAGTGGAATAAGAAATCTTTAGGTGCCTATATGATAAACAAAATGGAATAACCTCATCTTAATGGGTTACAACATAAAAAAACTAAAATAATATCAATTATAACATAAAAATACAAGCGAATAATACAATGGGGAAATCAAATCATCTTTAATATTCATAATAAAAAAATAATAGTTTCATTCGAGGTAGTTTGGATTTTTCCTGTATGTGGGTTAGCTACCCCTAGGCAGAACTTAGTAACAAATTTTTTTTCCTTAATATCCATTTAAAGTGTCACCAAATATTAAAGAAAACCATAAAATACCTTCTTTGATACAACTTTGTAACACCTGATACCCAAATTCCACTCAAAAATTCCCTAAGCTTAGTGGGTTATAAGGCCCCATGGACATCTCACCAAATGCTAGAGGCTGCCGACTGGCAGTGAGGGCCCAGGTGTGTCCATGGGGAGACTATGCCCTCATTACCAGAGTGTAGCATAACAGGAATCAATAAGATACAAGTAGTAGAATAAGTAATACATACAAGTGACAATAGTAAAAAAATTAAGAGAGATAATATAAAAAAAAATCCAAAATTCAACTCATATACAAATGATGGTACATGTCATATGTCTCTAATAATAAACCCAAAATAGGTACACAACAGTCATATACAATACATGTACCAAATAAAAAATTACAAAAGTATCCTAGTAGCATCGCAAGCCTTGGTTTGGTCCTATGATATCATTCTCCTAAGTAGCCAATCAAGTACTAGTAGTTAGAATTTCACTTATCAACACCTATAATAATATAATCTATTTGGGTCACAAAAAGTGTCACAAACATTGTGTTAAACTAAATCCATGTAGGAAACCACCCAAGATCTATGGAAATCAATCTATGAATATATATAACATGTGTGTAGGAAATATAAAAAATAACAAAATGACGTACTCAAAAGTAAATTTCATATAAGTTCAAGTTATCATTTAATATCCAAAATATTTAATCCATTTCATTTTTTTATAAGCCTAAATACTTGGATCAAAGCCTAAAGTCCCTTTTGTAATCTTATCTAACCAAGGATTCCCAAACAGTCCATCCATTAATTATAAAGTAAAAGTTGAATCCATGATTTTTCTTTATCTTGGAAGATGTGTCATAAAGTCATTTCATTTAAATATTAAATTTGGAACCTGAGTCCATCCTTGAAATTCCAATTTTGTAATTCAAGTATCACCCTACATATAAAACACCAACACCTTACAAGACTATCCCTATAAAACCCTTCAGAAACCCGATATCAATCTTGGTGTGTTATAACATCCATTCCATGTGATTATGTCTATGGCGATCCTATGAGGAATCACTAAGTATCACTCATGAAATATAATCGATTCCCTTTGAATATATCTTTAGAAATCCATTTTGATTCCATATATCACTCAACATATGATCCAAGCCTCAATGAGTCCATTCATGGCATAATTCATTGGGATCCATGTATCACCCATGGCATAATATCAAGGTTCAATCCATTGAGTATGTTTGTAGCATTCTAATGTGAATCCACGTTTCAACCAAGGCATAAGGACAATAGAAAATGATTCCATCCAAGGAATTCAAATTTTAATCCATGTATCACTCATTTTTATTAATCATTTAATGAATTCTATAACTTTTAATCAAATTCACTTATCATTCCAAGGTAAAAAACAAGAGCTTCCATTTTAATATCACCTAAAAAGGTGTTCCAAGTCATTTTCCAACCTCATAAGAATTGGTATTTCCATTACACACATGTGTAGTTTCAATATAACAAGAATCAAATTCATAATAAACTAAAACATGAATTATATATCATTTAACTCTCATGAGAAAATTAATTTAAGGAGAACATAATCTAAAACAACCAATACATGACATAACCTTCATTCAAGTCATGTGGGAAATTCACTGAAGATGCATTTTTGGCTCAATCAAGCAATTTCATGACATGGTTTAAGGGCCAATTCATCCATTCCTTACCTTTAATTGATTTAATCTATAATCCAAACAAAAATTCATTTAAAAGTTTGATATCCCATGACATGAGGTAAAAGGCCCACCTCAAGGGGGTCCATTGCATAAGCCACCATATTGGACAATAAAATTATCACACCCAAAGGGGTGGTTTCCATATAACTCAAGGTTATGAACCTATAAACATATAATAAAAATATTATTAAATTATATTGGTCATTCAAAACAATTATATGCTTGAATTTCAGTTTAATGAGATTCACAAAAATTGGGTGCACAAAAAAATGACATATATAAACATCTTGATTTTAAGATAAAGCCATGAGACCACCTACCTTAGGTCCGTAAAGGATTGGCTATCCAGTATGATCCTTTGATTCGACTCTATTTAGGAGAAATATGATGAACAGTTAAAAAACCTAATACTATGGAAAACTAGCTTGCTGCTAAATAGATTAACCAATATTCATAAGAACATATAATTGATATAATAGTGTTGAGGTCTTACCAGTATGAATCCGAAGAGCTGAACAACCATTGAATTTAAGATCAAATGGAATATTTATCTCAAATACAAGAATAGACAAAGTTGAGAGGTTTTAAAAAGTCTGATTTTTTGTGCGAGAGAAGATGAACTCAATTTTAAGTTTTAATAATATTTTTAATTAAATTTAAATTATTAAAATTACAAAATATTTGGGTTTACATGGTTTGAAAAACTGTGCACCAACCATGCATGTGTACTTATAGGAAAGGGGTATAGCACACAATTTTTTATCATAGTTTATTACCTATGTGTGAATCGTGTAAAAAGACACTTTCAAGATTGTAGAGTTAGTCTCATGTCCATGTGACAAGAAGTGAATGATTTTTCTAAAATCATGCATCCTATTCAAGCTTCATACCCATGCATCGTATAGTTTTTTAAATTATGAAGCCTAACCAACATGGCATAATCTAAATGTGTTCTTGGCCAAAATTACCCAATAGCTCGGGTTCCAGGCTTCAGACCATCCCCAGAAACAACTGACCCTTCTATGCCCTTGAATGGAATTCACATTAGGCCGCATTTAAACATTTAAACATAGAATTGATGTAAAAAATAATCCACACCTCAAGTAAGAACCGAGTTCATACAAAATAAGAAACCATTTCTTTTGAGACTATAAAAAAGATATATCATCTTATAATTCATTGGAACATAAGAAAAAAATACTAATATATTTACAAAATCACTAAATTCTAATATATTTGAATATATTAATCATTATTTATGAATTTTTAATATTAATTGATCATTCATATCTTTTTCTTGTTTATAAATCTTATTACAGTAATGAAATCCTTTACAAAGTGGGAGTATATGTTTCCTTTTGTTTTTTTATAATATCATTATTTTTCAATTTATTAGATTTCAGATGACCAAAATTTCATAGAAAATTTTGGGGAAAAAATTATTTTAGGAACATTTCAAGAAAAAAAATTATTCAAAAAAATAATAACATATTAGTGATTTGTTTTTCAAAAAGATTAAATTTTACTCTAAAATTTTATTACTTAATCTTTGATCATTACTATATTTTTTTAAATTCTATTTTATATATTTTTACATCGTATAATGTTTTATGGATTTTATTTTTTTTAAACATTGAATTTTCAATTTTTTATAAAAATATAACTATTAATATTCTTAATAAAATTAAGAGTTCCAAAAATTTATTAAATATTATAAGTAAAAATATTATCCATAGAATATAAAAAGTGTTTCTATATGATAAATTGGATCAAAAAAATTAAAGGATCACTCCTTCGAGACCTATATATAAGAGTTTGAGTCACCACTATTACTTCACATTGACTCTTATAATACTAACTCTTGCCACCCGTTTTCTTATCTGTTCAATTATTTCATCTTTATCCATTCACAAACCTTCTTTCTATTTAAGAAAAATTGCATCTTTTGAGAGATTTAACAAACTAAGAAGTTGAAAAGGATATGTTTATAGAAAATTCTAGGATTGATAAGACTGATTATTTGATCAATAATATGATTATCTTCCAAGTATAGGAATATATTAATGTTGAAAAGGAATATTTTGATCCTCATTATCTATCTATTGATATGGATTTTTATTTGTCATTAGTTTTCAGTGACTATATTTGGATAAATGTTATTAATTTCAACTTATTTAAAGACTAATACAAGTTAAATATCCAAAAAGTTTCATACTTGGTGGGAGTTATTTTAGAAGGGGAGGAAAATATTATTACCCAAAAGTTCACAGATAAGATGGAATGTTTAGATAAGTAAAAGGAGAAAATTTCAATATTTCATTTTTATGAAAAATTAAGGAAACTTAATCAAATTTAACCCGATGAAGGAGTATTTTCATTGTGGATGAAAAATTATATTATTCTAAGGAAGGGGGAAAAGATACTTTGAAGGTTCAGGATATTTAAATTATAGACTATCTCTACAACATGTAAAATTTCAATTTGGTGATGTTTATATTTTTATCCATTAAGGCTATAAATAAAGGAACTATCAAGTTTTAGATTCTTGTGCTTACATGTTTCATAAATAGAATGTTGGTGAATTTAATGAAATTATAAAAGATCAAGAATACAAAAACAACTATAAGGGGGAATGTTTTATTAATTAGTGAATAAAAAATAAATAAGATTAATATTTTCTATGTTACTAAGATAAATATATTTGTGGATAAATTATATAAGGTTTCATTTGAAGTTTAAGTTAAATAGTTCAAAGAAATTTTTTAATAAAATCGGAATCCAATCGTGATTTCTTCTCTTCATCCAAAAAATAAAGTAAAAACGATGAATGGTGAAGATTTCTGAGAACTTATGAAGAAAAATGAGCAAAATAAATCATGATATTTGAGTTTTAGTATTGATAAGAGGGTTTTATTAGCATTAAAAGAGAAAATCTATAAAAATATTAGATAATATGAGAAGAAGAAAGTGTAGAATAAAAGGTTTTAAGAAGAAAATTTTACAAAAAGTCTATTGGTTGTTGTAGAGAAAACCCATGAATATGTTTAATAACAACCTAATTAAATTTCTCAATTACTGGTTATTCATATGATATCACCTATTTATGTTACCGAGGTATTTCCTTAGATAGGTTCTCAATTAATTCCACCAGAATTAGTGAAATTTTGAACCTATAAAGATTATAAATCATTTGAAAAATTCAATGGAAAAAAGTAATTAAAGAAAAGTATTCTTATCAACATGTTGAAGATGAATTAGTTTTCAAAATTTATAAGAAATTTTGAAAATAATATTTGAGGACTAATAAATAGTTATCAATAGATCATGAGGAATATCTAGAAAAATAAAAATTAAGAAGAATGTCCATATTCCTCCACCTCTATACCTTCTCAATATCATAAGGATTTAGTTTTTTTCTTTGAATAGAGGTAAAAGTTAAAAATAATAATAAGATCAATATTCACACACAAATCAATTAGAGAAACCTAGGTCTAATAAAAAATTTATAGTTATAGAACTTTTAGACGTAGAAGTAGATAAGAGAAAGAAGAAAAAACATGAAACATCTAAGACTAAATTTCATTATTCTTCATTTGATTCAACTCATTTAGATCCAAGAAATCATAATAAATGTTCTAATATGAGGCTCACTTATTTTAATAAATCTTTAAACTAAATTCAAATGAAACTTCATTATTTTAAAAAAATTAAATCAAAATTTTAATAAATGAAAGGAAGGTCATATATTTAAAAATTCAATTGCCCTAAAACAACTAGTAGATACAATCATTCAAAATAAAGTATATTTAAAATATTTCCGATATAGTTGAAATGTAGAGACAAGAATAATAAAACAAGTGGTCAGATGAATAAAAAATAGACGGAGATATCAAGATTCTTGATGAATATATTAAAGGTTTTAAGAAATATACTATGGTTATTATGAAGTCTTTTAGAGAGTTGTATTCAAATGTTTCTAAAAAAATAAAGATTTATATAATATAAAGAGTCTTTCAATGATTCAAGGAGAAGAAATATCATATCAGAATAATAAAATTCTATATTTGGAAGAATAAGTGTTAAAGTTATAATTTGGGAACAAAAAAATTTAGTTTCTTGATGAAGAAGTTCTATGGTTGAAGATAGAGAATATAAATTATAAATTGTTGGAGGAAAAGGTTTCTAAGTTGAAATCATTTATGTATGATTCAAATAAATTCTTGGATAACATCAAGAAGATGAAATTTATTTTGAGGATTTTTTCGAATAGAAAATGATTTTAAATTTCCTCTAAACTATTGATGTTATTATAATAATCAAACAATATTTTTGAATGATTTTTAAATGAATATTTTCCCATATTTTTAGATTGAATATTTTCTAATTTTTGAATCAATTATGTTACTATATTTTTTGGATGAATGTTAATTTATTATAATGTGTTTCATATAATTGTTTTTATCTAAATTTTAAGGTACAGTTTCTGCCTTCTATTTTTTTTTTGAAAATCACATAATGGGTTCAATTGAGAAAGTAATCTATCTTAATAAAGTTGATAAAGCCTAATATTATATAAAATTCATTTATATATAAAATTATAAATAAATGGGGAGAAATAATGTTAGTGGGAGAAAAAAAAATGAATAAAAATTATTTATAGAAAAATAAAAGAATAAAGTAGTTCTTAAATATGTAATTAAAAATTAAATTTTAGTATTTCAATGTTATTTTTCAACATTAGTTTTCTCTTTAATTTAAATGTGTTTTTCTTTTAAAAATAGTGATATTGTTGAGTCTAAATTTATACTTTCAAGACTTTCTAACCTTTTTTTTGAAATTAACAAAAAACTTTCTTAAATACCATGTTTTACTAACATTTTATTTCCCATGGTTTTATAATATTTTTTTAAAAATATATATTTATAGAAGGTGTATATTTATTTTAATCAGATGATATTTTTTAATCATATGATATTTTTTATGATAAGCTCTTTTTAAATTAGTGAATTTTTGTTTATAAGAGAATATTTATAATGGAATATAACTTTATAATCATATGGACATGTATTTTTCACATAGAATGAATGGTTTCATATTTCATCAAATGAAGTTTTTATAATATCTAACTTACAAAGTATAACTATGTCTCACTGGATAAAAATCATATTTTTTAATTGGATATACATTCATCGAATGGAGGTAGACATACTCTGCAAATAATAATTTTTAAAAAATATAGAATGATGATTTTCATTCCACTAGACATATAAATTATATCCTATCTGACACACAAAGTTTACTCTATCAGATGGAAGATTACACAAAATTTGATGATGCTTCCAAAACCACCATTGGATAAAGTCTATACCAATATTTAAAATTAAATGAGTTGTTCATAATAATCCACAATAAAAAATATAAATAATAACATAATATGACCATTGGAGATTTTTTTATAAATAGAGTTGAATTTGAGGAGAAAGAAGATTCTTTTAAAACTCAATCTATCAAAAATTTACTTTTCTATAGTGTGAAATCTTATTACTAGTTTTCAATTTGTAGTATTTGGAGAGTTTTTGGTTTTTAGGTAATAGTGTGAGGATTTTAAATATCTTAAACAATCTTGTTTTTTAATCACTGTGTTTTATCAAGTTTGATCGATGGATTTTGAGAATATGAAAATAGATTTTATTTTTCCAATCATGATGATCGAGGGATTGTGATAATATAAAAAGAACAATATTTTATCATCTTAATTGAGGGTTTCCTTAATTTAGTATAATGGAATTTATGGTTTGGTTAAACCTTGGGTACCTTAATTTAATGTTTTTGACTTCCATTACACAGATGGTTAACTTGTTGATATTATTTTATAATGTTTTTATAAGTTTTTCTTGAAAACATTATAATGTTTTAGTTTTATTATTTTTACAAGTTTTATTTCTTCTATGTATATATAAGGTAATTTTAACTTTGTAATAATTTTTTATAACTATAATTATATAAAATTATTGGAATAGTTTTTTTTCGATTATATATATTTAAATATCATACATAGTATTAATCTGATTAATCAAAAAGAGGTAAAATGTTTTTTGTTATATTTTTTAGTAAATACAATTAAAACCCAATATTTCAGCCATTTTATTAGTTTTTGATCCTATAATAACTTAAAAAAACCATATATACATTATAGAGGTTTTGGTGTCACCAAAAGACCAACCTAATAAGGCTTAAGGGGTAAGCTAATGAAGGTTTTCCAAAGGAGTGGTAAAATTATTAATCGAGTGTTTTATGTATATCTATTCTTATAAGCCATTAAAATTTTATTTAACCATTTTTAAATAATAAAATCAATATATTAAAAATGATATTATGACTTTTTAAAACCCTTTCATCATATTTTCTATCATATGAGAAATGAAAACATTGCTCACATTTACGTGTAAACTACAAGTAGCATAGAGTGGTGTGTTCAGTTTTTTATAACTAGATTACATAAAAGGTAAAGATGATGAAACAAAAAAATATATATGAAATATATGACATAATTATGATTCTAAAAAGTTAATATATTACTTACCTTCTTATCCGTCATTTTTTTTGGAAAATAATAACATCGTTCAAGCATATTTATGGACAACCACCTCTACGAAGCGATCTGGTTCATTTTTCATTTATATTTTACATGGATGGTAATAAGGATAATACTAATAAATATAAATTGATTCTATAATATATTTATGAATATTTAAATATAAAATAGTATCTACATTATTTCTTTTCCACACAGTAGAAAAATGAAAATGTCATTCATGTATACTTTCAGACTCCTGTCTCCATGAAACGACGTAGTTAATTTTTTACGACCACCAAAAAATGTTGGTTTTTAAATTTTATATTACATATAAATATGATAATTATATAATTTTTAATACTTTGGATCTAATTAATCCATAACCTATTTGACTACAGTCAATGCACCGATGCTATTTTGAGGTTATAAATTTGAATGCCCTCAAAACCTTCAACATAAACGTAACCATTTTAGTAACTAAAGAAAACATGAAAAAAATTAATAATGATAATATAATTAACATGAAAATTTTCTCAATAAATTATAAATCTTGTATTATTTTTTTTACTCAGGAGGGTAGACATACAAACAAAATAGGTTGGGACTTGAGGTAAGGGATTGACCATTAAAACACCAGTTTTAAATGTTTTAAAATATTTCTCCTCCATATCTACGTTCTTTTAAATTGTTAAAGAATGTTATTATTTATTATTAAATGGTTGATAAATATAATTTTAGAATAATATTTAAATTTATTTGTAAATTTTTAAAAATTTATGGTCACCATTTTCAATATGAGTTTTTTTTATTTTATTTACCCAAATACAAAAAAATATTTTGTAATGTATAAATAACGAATGAATTTCACACTATCATAACCATTATTAATTATCATGATAAATATTAAAGTTTACATGGTTTTAAAAGTATATCATATTCCTTCTTAAATGTTATTTTTTCGTTTTTAATCATTTTCAATGAAAATGATATTTTGCTTTAGGATTTATTGAAAATAGAAAATGTTTTTCATATCTCTTCAAATGAGTTTTTTAAATGGATAACCAAAAAAATAAAAAATATTTATTCACTATAAATTAATTTATCATTATATATGTTGATGGGTGAGCTTCATATAGCTCATGAGGATAGGTGAGCCCAATATAGCACTCCAATGCATTGAGTTATGATTTAGTATTTTAGGGTGAAAAATGAGGGATATAACTGGGTAGATTACTCCCACAGAATATACTGGGATTCAGTTATTATAATGTGGGTTAGACATGAGTGAACACTAGTTAGAATATGATTCTTAGATATACATATATTATTTTTAAAAAGTTATTTTATGGAAATTTTTTTATTTCAAATGGTAAGAAAAGATAATGAACTTTTAATGGTGAAAGGTTTGTTTTTTAAATTATTTTTTTAATGATTCCCCACATTCCTTATGATAACTTCATGGTTATAATATGATTAATGGGATCTAAAATTTTTTATTTGGGAAAATATTATTTTTCACAATTGGAAATTTTTTATTTATGTTCTCTATGTTTTATTGCTAAAAAGGTAATGGATTTCATGGGTTTTATTGTTTTTTTTGTTTGGGTGATGAGATGCATTAAATATTAAATCCCTTAATTAGATTTTTTACTCATAACAAACTTTCAAATGTTTTTTCATAGTATCTAAGGACGAGTAGAAATTTTAAAAGGGGCAATATTTCTACTATGTCTACTCATCATAAACAAAGAAAAAGTATTTTTAAAGAATGAGGGTGGTAAAATTAAAGCCATGTTTTTTTGAAGAAAATGTATAGTATGTGAAAGTTTCTACTTTATCATGTATTTTTTTATTAATTCTATTGAACTATAAACCAAAAATATCATTTAAAATTAATAATGTTAAAACCTTGCTATAAATAATTTAATTATGTTTTGATAATGTTACACAACGTTATATATTTTATTTTTTAAGAAAAATGTCTTATATATTATGTAATGAATATAATATATATGAACAAAGAACTTTTATTTTTCAATTTATTTAATTTTATTCTAAAATATTATTTATTATATGTAATATATATTCCTTTTCATAAATTTCATCTTCTTCACTTAAGATATAATAATATTTCTATGATTATAAATAGAATTTTAAATGTTAAAAACTATAAATAACATGATTTTGAGAAGTAAATAAAATTATTTCATATATATAATATTAAAAAATTATTTTATAGTATTTAAGTGATCTTAAATAACAATAAATATTTATGACAATTTTTAATTGAAAAAAAGGTTGTTTGATTTAATTTTTAGAATAAAATGGCGGCGATATCACAATACTATGTGGATTATATTATTTTAAATTTTAAAGACCCAACCCATATAATTCCACTTTTTTTGTCTAGCCTAGATGATCATACCACACCACTTTTATTCCAATGATGATCCATTAATTTGTCCAAGTTTTTTGTTCCCAAAAGTTCCAATCTTATGATCATCTATCTTCCATGTATGTATATGTGTAACAAGTTGTTAAAGCATCTATCAAGGTAAGGTATTGAATATTTTTTTATACTTTTTTAAATAATTGGATTATCATGTTGTTTTTAAATTTACATGAATAGTATTAATTAACATAAATAATGATAATAAATAGAATAATTAATATTAAGGTCAAGAGAGAATCACCTGGAGCTCCTATTATCTTGGGGATATTTTTGAATTTTTTTGTTTGAAGCTATTATTATGCATTTTAAATTTATAATATAAATTATTTTTTATAGTTTTTCATTTATTCCAATAATCATGTTTTATATATGATTAATTTCCAAAAACAAATCTCGTAAGTTGTTAACAATTTAACGGAGGAAACGAATGGATTGCTTTGTTAATTAGAAAACTGTGATTGATGCTTAAGATGGACATAAATAATATACATGAAAAAATGATAAAATTTTATTTCTTAATGTATTTGTTTCCTATTTTTGGTTGTTCTTATCCACGATTTATTTTTTGGGTTTGTTATATAAGGGAGTACTAGGATGGGTGTCGATGTGGTGATGGTGTTTGAAGTATTATGTGGAGAGAGATTATTTTTTTTGGTATTTTGGTGGCCGCTAGCATAGGATTTTCATGGAGGTTGGTGTGATGGTTGTTTAATTTTTTAGCTATATGTTACTTGAGTCATATTGGTAATGAATAAAATTTAATTGAAAACTTTAAACTAGAAAGAGGGATATAAATGAATAATGTTGAGATTCTATAAAGATAGTAATAAATGAAATGATTGGTTAGTGGATGAGATTAATGTGGGTGTTGGATTATAAATGGATTTTCATTAAATATGATCAATGAATATAATCATGTATATAATTTATATAGTAAATAGTGAATATATAATTGATTGAATAAATAATTAAAATTGGAATCTATAGTTTTTTTATTGGATTCATTATGTGGAATTAATGGGTTAGTTGAAGTTTTAAGTCACAACTAATATTTGTGGAGGTCCAGTAATGGTTATGAATGGTGGTAGTTCTATTTAAGTGAGAAATATATATTTTGGACTTTTTTGAGATTGTATTATCAGATATATTTTATTATTATTTCATAAATGTCCCACCAATTTAATATAACCTTATTGATGTAATAATATTTTGGGTTCTGGGTGTCTTCTCCAAAACTCTAGGCTAGTGATGGTAAAAAGGAATGACTATTACCTCTTCCTACCTTTGTCTTCTAGACATGTTGTGACTTTTATGGCCAAATGTATATTTTCATGAGAATCTATGGCAATAATTGAAAAGTTTAGATGATGTTTTGAGGATGGGATGATGATACTGTATATAGTGGGGGTCATGAATTTTTGGTGAAGGGCACAAGTTTAATGTCCTCTATATTAAAAGTACACAATTATAATGGATAGTTAATGTACATTTGAGATATGTAAATGTTATATATTTATTTTTATATATGGAAATTTTTTTTCTTAAAAACTGGGACCTATAGAGTATGGTGACCCAAGATACAAATATATCTCTTACATCATTTCTGTAACTTAAACATTACTTCACACAATAATCTTATGGCATCCCACCTTTTTATTATATAACATTTCATTACATTTTACATACAATCTTTAAAGTCCAGTGTCTTGGAAATCAGGAACATAATACATGAAAACAACATAAAAAATTCTTCTAAAACACTTTTAAAGCTTCATCATAAGTTCATCCTATGTTGAATAACTGCATCTCATAACCTGGAGACATTCATTCAATGGAAAGGGTGAGCAGAAGGCCCAGTAAGGGTAAACAAGGGAATCAATGTACTTATGATATCAATAAGAACTTGAATAAAGACTTGAGAAATGAAAGAATAAGAATATAATAATGAAAATAACATGAATCATAACTTGAATATGTGGCTACAAAATTTCATTTTGAAATTCATGAACATATCACCAATGTCCATCCCCAAGGTGTCATAAAAATTACCAAGGTTATTCACCAAGGTATCGTAAAACTTGTCATCTCTAGATATTAATTCCTTAACCAATGTATTGGAGTGATATTAGGGAGAAACATTAATATGTCTTTAATTACATGTGAGACACATAAATCATAATCAAACATTTCATAAATAACTCATATAGAATAAAAGAAATGGGTTTCATTTCAAAATCGTGACGTTTGAAAAGCTCTTAAAAATAAGATCATTATATCATTTATAACCCATGTAAAGGGAGTGAGGGTTATATTTATATCAATTCTAGAATCAAATATCTCATATTTATATATTTATGAACACCCATAGAAATAAAATAGGCCTGGGTATTCACATAAATAAACAAGGGGTTTTTTTTGAGAGAAAGGGATAGAAATTTTGAGACGAAATTTCTGCAGCCTAACAGCTATATAACATGGTTTTAGAAAACATTGAAAAGAGATGGGAAAAGGGTTACCCACTCATAAATAATTCATAATAAATTATGGATACTTAATGAGATCATGGTATGGATATTTTAACGACATACCACATGAAAATGACAAATGAAAGAAAAGAGAAGATGCGATTTATTTTATGAGAAATTCGGCAGCCTAAGGATGCCACATAAAAATTCAGAAAACCAATTGATGAGAGAATAAAGGGTATCTAATAAATTGGAAATGAAATGGCCAGTAATAATAACATATAAGAACAAACCCTCAACATAAAGAGA
Source organism: Viscum album (assembly GCA_963277665.1). Lineage (NCBI taxonomy): Eukaryota > Viridiplantae > Streptophyta > Magnoliopsida > Santalales > Viscaceae > Viscum > Viscum album. The sequence goes on along the minus strand of OY728132.1, from coordinate 1,471,007,026 downwards.
TGGAAAATATATGGCACAACATAAAGGAAGTCATGACTTAAAAGAGGAGGGTGAAAGGATCCCTTAGCTTGAAGAGTAACTTCGAAAGATTGAAGGTCGGGACCTTGAAAGGCTTGAGGGAGAATTCGGAGGACTCTTTGGGTGGAAAAGATACCAGAACATCGTTGGGGAGGATTTGGAAATGAAATGAACGAGGGAAAGGCTTGGTAGTTATAAGAGAAGTGAGGGGATAAAGCATTAATTGCCAAGGGACACCTCATCAGTGGTATTGGAAAAACCATTCGGCCTTCCCATGGTATTTGCCATGGTATTGGCCACTTGGGACACCTCATACCTTATATTACTATTCATATGTTTATCAGAATTATTTCATAACTATTACACCCTTAATGTTGTCATTAAATACTCGAAACTCAAAAACTGTATTTTCACTTTTCACCGAAAATTCAACTTTCTCAGAAAAATACCAAAAATTCACCTTAACCAAAAATCGATGCTCTGATTTCAAAAATGACCCCCATTTTATGAAAATAATTTTGTAAATATTTTTTATTTAATTTTTAAATAAAAACACTATTCACTAAAAATTCAACTGTTTTAGAAAAATCCCTAAAAATCTCCTTAACCAAATATCGATGATCGGATTTCAAAAATGATCTCCATTTAACGAAAATAATTTTATAAATATTTTTAATTTATTTTTTAAATAAAAAAACTATTCCCCTGAAAAAACTACTACTTAACCAATAATTTCTGAAATAGTTATTTACCTCTTTTATAGAATCACATTACTTAATCAAGGTGCCTAAATTATATTAGTACTTTCTTAAGTGAGGTTACTTAATCCATTTGATCAAATTACTAATCATAAGTGTAAAATCACTATTCATAATTTACTATTCATCAAAAATTATGTTGATCTTATTAGACTCTAAATTACTTACTAAACATAACTTTAGAAGACCATTTTTTGAAAATCATTACACATTATTAATTATTTTAGGTTTACATAAATATTTTTAAAATATATTTTTTCTAAAATTCATCAATAGTATGCATACTATATTTACCCGAACATTTGAAAATTCACAAAATTTACCATAAAAAGAAATCACAATTATTATTTAAATCAAAGGATTACACAAGGCAGTTATGGTATCATTACATAGCCCCTTAGAACACTAGCATAGAAACTAAGTGTAAGGTTTTACTAGGTGATTGAATATTGGGGAAACTTGGCCAACATTGCCCGAGTAGTGATTTCTATCATCTTGAACTTCTCATGAAGTTGATTTCGTTCCAGCTTCACATGATGAATTTCAGCTAGGGTTTGGTCCAGAGTAAATCCCAAAGGTGCTACATCCTTCCTGAGTTCCATCATATGGGCTTCGATTAGCCCGAGACTACTAGATGGGGCCATCAAATCTTCTTTCTATATCAATTAATCAAGAACACTTGTATTTATATACAATAATCACAACATTTAGCTTCTAATGGTCATATTGGCCAATGGTCATATAACAGTCGAAACCCAACAGTCTTATTTTAATTATACTCATCTTGTTAAATGAAATAGTTTTGTTGAGTATAAAATAAAAAAACACACAAAGTTAGGAAACAAAATTTATTCAAAATTTTGGGTCGTTATAATCTTCCCCCCTTAAGAAATTGCATCCTCGCAATTTTAAAAGTAGGCTTGGAAAGTTCGTTGAATGTCCCAAATCAGAAAAACAAGTAGTAAAACTATTACTTTAAAAGAACAAAAGGGAAGTACAAAGGTCACCTGAGTTAACCCATACTAAGATTTCATGTAGGAAAAAATTGATATGGAAGAGAAAACACAGGGTCATGTTTTGATGGAGAGTGATAGAAAACATGATTAGGAGAAAATTAACCACAAGAAGATCACAAACTTAAGATGTGTTAAATGGTCTTTGATTACCAAGTAGGAAATGTAAACCAACAACGTTTTTGTTTTATGTTCCTTTTTATAATTTTGAGGAATTCATTTACTACATTTAATAAAAACATAAGGAAATATACTTACCTTCAAGTAGAATTTCATCCCTTAATAAGTTTCCACCAAGACTAATATATTCTCCAAAAAATGAGAATTCAAAGAGACTTTGTCTCATTAATAGCACAAGATTCATCTTCTAGACACTAACATAATCCACAAAAGAATAACTATATTTTTCTCTTGTCTTTAGTCATCTACTAAAACTAAAATGGTTTGTACGAGATCATATAATCCAAAAAAAGGATAATCCTTTATAAAATGAAATATGATTATTAATTTTCAAAATTCAACAAAAGTACCCAAAGTTCCAGAAAGAGCATTCAATACACAACCATCCTTAAAATTCTTTAAAATAATCCAAACTAAGATTGGAACCCAAAAATCATAAGGATTTAACCACATAGTCTTCCCCAAAAAATCTTAACATTTATCTCCAGATAACATCAACTACTATTAAAGTCTCACACTAAAGTGTATTTAATCTATTCACATATTATCTATGCTAGGTTCATCATTTTCCAAAAATAACCCAAATCACCATATATCCACAATAAATACAGAAATTCCTAAAAAAAGAAATTCAACCATTCCTCCTCAATTTAAATCCTATAGTATTTTATTTCCCTCAGGTATATAATACTCTAAAAGAGAAAATATCGTCCAAAATAACCATTATCATTTAATCACCAAATAATTTTCCTATACAAAGGATATCCATTTGATAAAACATAAGTTTCCAAAATCAACTTATTCTTGATCCATAAAAATAGCAGGTGCATTAGTCAGTCCAAAGGGCATAACAACAAACTCATAATGCCCATATCTTGATTGGAAGTCATTTTTTGGAATATCATCATTCTTCACCATAAATAGATGATAACCAGAATTAAGATCAATCTTAGAGAAGAATTGCGTCTCACAAAGTTGGTCAAATAAGTCATCAATTATTGGAAGAGAGTGTTTGTTATTCACTATGATCCCATTCAGTTTTCTATAATTAATGCATAGCTACGTCAATCCATCCTTCTTCTTCACAAAGAGATTTGGTGCTCCCCAGGGAGACACACTTTGTCAGATAAACCCATTCTCCAAAATAACTTGGAGTTGTTTCTTTAATTCCTATAGCTCCACATTTTCCATCCTATAGGGGGTCTTTGACATCAAATGAGATCCATGTACGAGTTCAATGGAGAACTCTACCTATCTTTCTAGGGGAGGTCCTGCTAACTCCTCAGGAAATACGTCAACGTATTTCTAGATGATGGGGAAATTTTCTAAAATAATAAATCCTTCAGGAGAAACTTATTTCATTTACAAATCTTTTAACTAAAAAGGAATTTATGTCTTAAAACTTCATGCTTAGACAATTATATGTTTTCTATAATGCAGTCATAATGATTCATAAAAAGCATGAGATTAACCAAGCATATCCCCTGGGAGTGTCGTAACCAAGAGTGTAGCATGCCCTGTTGTCATGTACTAGTTCTCGTTCGAGTCTAGCTCAAAGTGGTGTTTTTGGGTTTTACCCCTATGTACATCTGTGCCAGATCCACCTCTACCTACTCGTATCCAAACAGGTATGTATTTGCTTGATAAACCACTTACTTTATACTCACTAAAATACCAAGAATATTTCCTATATTTAAATTTTTTTGTAGGGTTAGTCCTAAAGTTTTCATATCCGAATTTCCATAAATAACTAAACTATCCTTTAATACCAACTATGGCATCCTACCTTTTCATTACATAACATTTCATTACATTTTACATATAAGGGATCTTTAAAGTATAGTGTCTTGGAAATAAGGATCATAATACATGAAAAAAACATAAAAAAATCTTCTAAACCACTTGTAAAGCTTCACCATAAGTTCATCCTATGTATAATTACTTCATCTCATAACCTAGAGACATACATTCAAAGGAAAGGGTGACCAGAAGGCTTAGTAAGGGTAAACAAGGGAATCAATGTACTTGTGATATCAATAAGAACTTGAATAAAGACATGAGAAATGAAAGAATAGGAATAGAATAATTAAAATAACTTGAATCATAACCTGAATATGTGGCTAAAACATTTCATTTAGACATTCATGAACATATCACCAAGGTCCATCCCCATGGTGTCATAAAAATTACCAAGGTTATTCACCAAGGTATCGTAAAAATTTTCATCTCTTTAGATAAATTATTTAGCCAATGCATTGGAGAGATATCAGGCTGAAACCTTAATATGTATTTACTTACATGTGATCTACATAGATCATAATCAAAAATTTCATTAATAACCTATAGAGAATAAAATAAATGGGTTTCATTCCAAAATCGTGACATTTTAAGAGCTCTTACAAAATAAGATCATTATATCATTTATAACCCATGGAAAGGGAGTGAGGGTTATATGTATGTAAATTACAGAATAAAATATCTCATATCTATATATTTATGAACACCCATAGAAATGAAATAGGTATGGGTATTCACATAAATAAACATGGGGATTTTTTGAGAGAAAGAGATAGAAATTTTGAGATGAAATTTCTGCAGCCTAACGGCTATATAACATGGTTTTAGAAAACATTGGAAAGATAGATGAAAAGGGTCACACACTCATAAAAAATACATAATAATGCATGGGTAATTAATAATATCATGGTATAGATATTTTAATGACATACCACATGAAAAGGAAAAATGAAAGAAAACAGAAGATGCGATTTCTTTTACGAGAAATTGAGCAGCCTAACGGCGTCACATAAAAATTTAGAAAACAAATTTATGAGAGAAGAAAGGGTATCTTACCATTTAGACATGAAATTTAAAGTAATAAGAACATATAAAAACATACCCTCAACATAAATATATGGAAAATACAAGACACAACATAAAAGAAGTCATGACTTAAAAGAGGAGGGTGAAAGGATCCCTTACATTGAAGAGTACCTTCAAAAGCTTAATGGTCGGGACCATGGAAGGCTTGAGGGAACCTTGGGAGGACTCCATGGTGGGTAAAGAGAGAAGAACTATTTTGGGGAGGATTTGGAAAATAAATGAATGATGGAAAGACTGGGTATTTATAAGAGAAGTGAGGGGACAAAGTATTAATTACCAAGGGACACCTGATCAGGGGTATTGGAAAAACCATGGGCTTGACCATGGTATTTTCCCATGGTATTGGCCTCTTGGGATACCTAATACCTTATATTACTATACATAAGTCTACTAGAATTATTTCATAACTATTACATCCTTAATGATGTCATTAAACACCCAAAACTCAAAAACTGTATTTTCACTATTCACTGAAAATTCAACTTTCTTAGAAAATTCCCAAAAATTCACCTTAACCAAAAATCGTTGCTCTGATTTCAAAAATGAAATCCATTTTATGAAAATAATTTTTTTAAATATTTTTAATTTAATTTTTAAATAAAAACACTATTCATGGAAAATTCAATTGTTTCAGAAAAATCCCAAAAATTCACCTTAACCAAATATCGATGCTCTGATTTCAAATATTAACACCATTTTATGACAATAATTTTATAAATATTTTTAATTTAATTTTTAAATAAAAAAACATTCACCTGAAAAAACTATTACTCAAACAATAATTTCTAAAACAGTTATTTATTTATCTTATTGAATCACATTACTGAATCAAGTTACCTAATTTATATTAATAATTTCTTAAGTGAGGTTACTTAATCCATTTGATCACATTACTAATCACAAGTGAAAAATTACTATTCATAATTTACTATTAATCAATAATTAAGCTGATCTTATTAGACTATAAATTTCAAACTGAACATAACTATAGAAGACTATTTTTTGAAAATCATTACACATTATTAATTATTTTAGGTTTACAGAAATATTTTTAAAATACATTTTTTCTAAAATTCATCAATAATATGCATACTATATTTATCCATACATTTAAAAATTCACAAACTTCACCATAAAATGAAATCACATTTTTTATTTATATCAAAGGATTACACAAGGCGGTTACAGTCTTGTTACATTGTGACTTATAACACCAACATAGGACCTATGATTAAGGTGTGCTAGGGTGATAGAATCTTGGGGCCGCTCGACCAACATTTCCTGAGTAGTGATTTCTATCAGCTTTAACTTCTCGCGACAGTGATTCCATTCCATCTTTACATGATGAAGTTTGGCTTGGGTTTGGTTCAGATTAAAGCCCAAAGGTGCTACCTCCTTCCCGAGTTCCGTCAGATGGGCTTCGATTGGCCCAAGACTACTCGATGGGGCTATTGAATCTCTTTTCTATATTAATTAATCAAGATCACTTGTATTTATAGACAATAATCTCAACATTTAGTTTCCAACGGTCATATAGACCAACGGTCATATAACAGTCGAAACCCAATGGTCTTATTTTAATTATATTCATCTTATTAAATGAAATATTTTTGTTGAGAATAAAATAAAACAACACACAAAGTTAGTAAACCAAATTTCATCAAAATTTCGGGTTGTTAAAAATATCATCTAGCTTGTTGAACTTTTTTTTTGGTTTCATTTAGGCCCAATTACACAGACATGTTATCTAAAAAACATGTGAATATTTCTCCATAATGAAACTCTTCTAGACTCCCTTCTAAACATCTCATAAGTTATACATATCTACATAAACTAGGGAAGAGAAACATAAGAAATGAGTGAGATAAAATTATAAGTAAGGGAAACTTTATCAACATTTCATCAAGGGTTGGATAAAATCATATTATAAAACAATATCATAATAAAATTTATTATTTAAATAAGATAAAAAAATAATATTTCCATATAAATCATCATGGAAGGATATATAATCTCAAATGAAAAAGCACGTATCATGCCATAAGAGTGTGATATAAGCATAGAATTATGGTAAAAAGAAATGATATCATAGGATCACAGAATCATAAATATGTGGTAACACCATAAAACATGAAATCTTAAGAATAAGTCAAGGCTAATGTCCATAACTATCATAGTGGACATAGTCCAATGGTGGAATGGTTTTACTCTCCATTTGCATAAACATATTGGATAAAGTTCCATACAGATTTGGTTCACTCTCAACTCTCATAAACAGAGTTTAATAATTCCCATGGTGTGTTGGGTTCAATTTATACTCCCATTAACATATTGAAAAAATTCACATGGTGTATTATATTTTCTCCCCATTCCCATAAACATAGTCTAAGAAGTCCCATAGTGGATTAGGTTTACTCCCTAATCACATACAAAACATCTCATGAGATATAAAGCATTACCCAATTCATTAGAGGGATATATAATTATAGTTCCACCCATCACATAATGAAAATCATACATATGTGTTCCAAATTTGGATAATAAATCATACAAAAATCATAAGCAAGATCAAAACCATGAGAAAGAAACAAGTTTCATAATTTAGTTTCAATGAAAAAATAAAGTCCAAATCATAAGTATTCCCAAGACAAGAAGGAATTAAATTATTTTGGACGTTCATAATTGAAAAAATTAAATAAGTCTTGAAAATGGTATTATAATATAGAAAATTTATTCTAAGGATCTAGGCTAAAAGAATAAAAACGAACTACATGGGTGATTCTTTATGAAATATGTAAATGATATTTTAATGAAGGAAAGAGAATATTATCTTCCATAAAAAAATTATTCAATGATGTTTTTAAATTAAATAATTATTTTTTTCAATAACTGTTATTATTGGAAACTATTTTATGGAGGTAAAACTTATCATGAGATAAGGAATCAGAAATTTCCATTAAGCTGGGTATACATAAAAGTGGGAATTTTAAAGGGAACTTAAAACTTGTATTAACCATAAAAAATAATGTATAGTAAACTATTTTTATATATATAAAAAATATATGCATCATATATAATAAATAAATACAAATAAGGGAGAGGAAAAGGATAAAATGAAAGAGAATGTGCAGCCCAAAAGTAATGTACATATTTTAAAAATATTATTTTTATGATTTAAAAAATATTTTTTGAAATAAAACATTATAGAAAGGATAATAAAACAATATTTTGAAATGATTCAATGGAAAATATTAAATTCACATGAGATAAAACATAATAATTTTCCAATTGTAAAGAAGAATAGTGGTGGGAAGGGAAGTTATTAACAAAGAAGGAAAACCATAATTTAAGAGGATTGGAATTATTATTAACATAGTTTCATTTTAAAGAAGGAATATAATTCATAAATGAGGATTGTTTGAATCAAAAGTGACCACCCGAGATATATTTAATATATACTTGATTAAATGAAAGAAAAAACTCAAGGAGAAACATTATAACTCAAGAAAGCATATTGAATTATGAAATTCCTTTATAGTTTAGGTAATACATCAATAATATCCCACAATAAATAAGAAAATTAATTGAAGTGAAGTCTCAAAGTTCTAAAATACATTATTATATTATAATTCAAGGGTATAGTTATTAAACCATAAAAATGAAATTTACGAAAAATATCAATGCATGCCTCCTTGAAGGTGTGATTTATATGGGAACCCTTACATTGTTCATGAATCATTTTTCACATGCACTAAAATTCAAAAATAATCAAATTAATTTTTTTAGAAAAATTCTTAGGAACCTTGTTGTTATATATTCAATTTAATGTGGAATATTTATTTACATATTCTATTTATTTATTTATTTATTTTTTTTCATAAACATTGAATTAGTGTCGGCTTATTTGGATAGTTTTACCGATTAAAGATAATATTTTAACAATAAGTTATATACATAATATAACCAATATAGAACACAAACAATCATTAATTTCTTATTAACTTATAATAATTTTAGTATTTAATTTACCAAAGTCATCCATGTTGGAGTTTCATATCATTATTCATGTAGGTTGTTAAACCAACCCAAACATGAACTACCTATATCTCAATTGGTGAGAATGATTAAGGAATTTTATAATGTCACTATAAAATAATTATACTAATATTATTTATATATTTTTAATTTGTTTAATCATATTTTATGTTTTTTTAATAAATCTTGAAAAACATGGTGAAAAATAAAAAAAATTCTACTTCTTGGAGGTGTTAGTCCGCAGAACATATGATTAATATTTTAAGTTTTTGAATAATGAGAAGAAATGAAGGTATTTTATATCATCATAGTTAAAAATATATGGCCTTATTTTCATTTTAAATAATTATCCATGAGTTTATAAGGTATCTGGGACCTTTTTGGGTTTTTTAAGGTGCTGGATCTGGTTACTACTTACTGAACTAGTTCAAATTGTAAAGTTGACTCACAATATATGACTTTTTTGGCAGAGGCCATGGAACTGAATTAAGGTATGAGAAAATTTCAAGGCATGAATTTTATTCACATCATAAATCTATCTATCATGTTTATTTTAATATAAGTTGATACATTTTTGGCATATAATAAACCACATGAGTTCATGTCGTGAATATGTAATTGGCAATGTGAATCGTCTGTGACTGGTGTGGTTTTATACACATCAATCCTAAATCATATCATTTTCCTCACAAGATTTTCTATCATAACATAGGACACTCTCTGGTTATTTTGGGTAATACATCCTCTCTAGATCACTTTGTTTAGTGTCCTAATCTCTTGTGTGGTTGGTTATCTCCCTACAGGTGAATACGATCTTTCTACTTCTTCAATACTCTTCATTTCAACAACATCATTGGGATAAATTTATACAATATATTTATAATATGATGATGATAATTGTCTCATCCCTTATATATCCATCAAGATATTATCTTATAGAGGTCAACCCGTCATTTTGGTTGTAATACAATTACTATTTTTCTTGAGGTATGTTTGGATCAATCCTATTCACCAACTTTTTTTACAATTAATTTAGAGATATCAAAATTTATTCTAGGGCTTCTGTTCAATCTCGTGTTTATTCTAGGGTGTGGATCATATTATGTGTGGTGCACAACCTAAGTTTGAGTGAGGTGGTTCTATATCTAGCTTGTATTGGTTGAGCCTTGAATTTCTGGGTATTATAAATGAATTAACATGATCTTATGTCGGTTTATTTGTGTATATAAACATGTTTTTGAGAAAATATGTCTTCCTTATTGTTTTGGTAAAAGAAAGAGGCATTTTTAAAGAATGTTTTTATGAAAATGGATGTTTTGAATTGATTATGTAGTGTGAATCCCTTTTTGAAATGATTTTTAAATGTATCACATGGTAATCCTTGAGTACTGAGTTTGAATGTGTAGTGATATGCCACGTCCGTTGATTTCCACAGGGGGCAGTCTTGGGGTGTTCCTATTGTCCTTAGTCCGGTGATCTAGAAACTTGTTAGACTTTGTAATGGGGTTCACCCTTGGCGTGTTCTTTTATTCCCCTTTCCCAGTGATCTAGGGACTTAAGTGTGAACTATTCTATTTATATTGGGGTATGAGTGATCTATCTAGCATAAACTAATGTGATCCTTGGGGTGTTTACCTTTGTTCTTGGTATTATTATTTGATATGTATACACTATTTTTTTACTGGGATTTTTTTTATTTTGATAAATGAAGGTTCTTATTTGAAACTATATTACCTAGAAATTCTTTAGAATGGTGGAAAAGGGTATCTGTTTACTGTGATTTTGATAAAAAAACACTTTAACTAATTATGATTCCATTTCTCTCTTAAAATTGATCATATTGTTAAGTTTTATAGATAATTGATATGGAAAACTTGGGTGGGGTCTTACTGATCCTTTTATCTAACATCCTGAATGCCCCTTTGGTGGTGTTTATACCTCGTGTTGTCTTTTGATGTAGGAAAATTCCAAGCAACATTGGGAGGTGGTGAGGTTTATGTCATCTGGGTATGGGTAGTTGGTGGTGAGATGGTGGGATGTTTCCTAACTATCACATGAAGTAGTATTTTTTAGCTTTACTTATATTTTTAGGTTGTTGGAATTAGATCTTAGTTTTTTGTGCCTTTATATTTTTTTGGGGGGAGTATCAATGCCATTGGTTATATGGAATATGAAATATATTATTCTAGTTGTTTCCTCCTCATTGTGCATATGTTCCATGTATCTTATTTTAAGTTGGGAGAAATCATTCCTTATATTTTTTGTCAGATGCTCGTGGGTAGTTGTTAGACCACAGGGATCAAGAATTATCTTTAGGTCTATACTACATCAGTTTGAGTGCCATTTGTGGGTATCTCAATTTGGTGCATTACAAATTGGGATTAGAGTAGGCTATGTTCAGTCTTGGGAAGTTGGTAGATTGAAGATAAAATTTTAAGTACTTTAGAGGTAGGTTTTATTGAGTTCTTGACCATATATTTCCTAAAAAATCCTCAAGTTTCCATGGGATGTTGGGAGGTGTGTCTTCTATGTTATGTTTTAAACATGACCTCATTTTTTTCTTATAGTTTTATAGATTAAACTCATATTATATTGTGACATAATCATTTATTTTGTTTCTGGTTTGTAGAAACATTCCTTTAAGAGGTCATCCATGGGTTCTATAGGAAGGTGAAGTAGCATATTATCCTCAAGGGAATCAACATTTTGATCAAAATTATATAGAGGCTATTATTCAGGTAGTTTATTCAATGGATTAGAATAATCCACAGGTTTAAGATCCAGTTATTGAGTAACAACCAAGAGATATACGAAATATAGATTGACCAAAAAAGTTTCTACAAGAGAAGACCCCTTACTTTAATGTTATGAATGAACCCCAATATATGGATGAATTGATAGGAAAAATTGATTAGATCTTTGAATTCTTAGTTACACGTAAGGCTATCATGGTGAAGTACATGATGTTCCGACTCGAGGTCCTAACAACTAATGGTGGAATTATATGGTACAAGAAGATAGACACATGGGATTGTATTGGAAGGGTTTTAAGATACACTTATTTTAAAAGTTCTACCCAAAGTATTTGATGATGACCAAGTCTCTAGAGTTCCCCTACTAATATCAGGGAGAATGTTTGATGTTGAAGTACACCAATCATTTTATGGAACTAGTTTGGTTTTCTCTGGAGGATTTAAAGAATGATTATTTGAGATCTCATAGTACCTATAGGGTTTGTGACTAGATATCCTATTATAGGTATATATAACGCATCTTAACACCTATTCTAGCATGGTAGAAAACCTATGATGGTAGAAATAGATGTGATGGAAAATATTGGATCCTTAGAAACTTATCTTTCTCCTAGTATTAGTTTCATTAGAACAAAAGAAAATAAGAGAAAGTGTCTTGATAATATTATTGGTGTTGGTGGTAGTTCTCCAAAGCAGGCCTCCTCAGCACTACCAACAACATCCAGTAGTGTCCCCTAACTTACTACCCAAATGGAAAGGTAGAGCACAGTTGATGTTCTTGTTCTATGAACCTGAAATGTTCAATGTATATGGCAGCTAGGACTATATTTAATGGTTCTTATAGTATATATCTATACATTTTTATGGTTAGGGATATTTAAATCCAAATGTCACTACAATGTAGTATGAAGCTTTAGAGTCCATAGGGATCCATCCACACACCTCAAGAGTGAATTTCCTTCACTTAGTGGATGAATTTCTAACAGTATTTGATGCAGGTCCAGTAATAGTTAGAGGTACCATTTTTATTTCATATTCTATAGTAACTTCTCTATTTGAAACATTTTCCTCCCAATCATTTATATCTTCCCATTTTTATGTGATAAAACTTCTAACATAGGTCATGTCCTTTTTTTATAGATCTAGAGATGCCTCTTCGAAAAATAAATAAGCATGGGTTTCAATGTCCTACGTGTTCCCTATAAATATATGATGTTGAGTTGGTTTTATATTTCTTGGTTCTTGATCTGGATATATTCTATATCAATATTGAGATGGATTAATTTATTTATTTCCATGCCAATATCAATTATTTTCTTCGATGTGTTTCATTATTTTTTTCTATAAGAGTTATTAGTTTTTTTGGGAGAGTGGGATATGAGTTATGGTCATACAAGGCCTTATTTCTAAGAGTTAAAGAGTTTATTGGTGACTATTTCAGTTTATCATAATTATATTCCTTATTTTATTGATCGTTCAATGATTTTTTGAAATTTACCTGATGTATTCATATATGGATTTCCTCAATGTATTACCTATTTATGGACATGATTTATCTACCACTATGTACTCATTCTATCTTGATACATTTTTATCATTTGAAACCCACTGAGATTAAAGAGCTCAAGATCTATTTGGATGATCTAACAGAGAAAGGTTTTTTTCACCCTAGTGATTTTCTGTTGGAAACCCCCATGCTCTTTTCAAGAATTCTGATAGATCACATTGATTATGTGTGGATTATCAGAAGTTACACTATGTAATGGTTAAGAAAAACTATCCTTTTCTCTATATAAATTAATTTTTTGAACAATTAAATGGGGGAGAGGTGGTTTTTGAAAATTGGTCTTTGGTTAGGTTATCATCATCTTAGGGTTCAATAGGTTGATATTCCAAACACCACTTTGAAGAATTATTATGGACATTATGAGTATATTATAATTCATTTTGTTCTAACGAACACTCATTCATTTTTTTAGATTTTATGAATAGAATATTCCATTAGTATCTCAACACCATTTTTGTTGTGTTTGTGGATGATATCTTGGTTTATTAAAAATATAATCATGAACATGAGTTCTATTTGAAAATGGTTTTAGATACACGAGGAATTACCAATTATATGAGAATATATCAAAATAAAATTTCTAGATATGAGAATTGAAGTTCTTGGGGCACAATATTTATGAATGTGGAATTTATGTCAAACCTAAGAAGGTAAAGGCTATCTTATCATGGGAAGAACCACATAATGTATTCAATATAAAAATATTTTTAGGTCGTCCTAGAAATTATCTATGGTTCTTTAAGGATTTATCAATTTTGGAATCAAATTTGATGGCTCTTACCTGGAATGTGTGTAAATTAACATGGGATTCTAAATGTCAAACTTCTTTCGATGAGTTGAAATCACTTTTTACATTAACAATTATTCAGATCTTTCCTGATCCTAGTAAGGGGTATGTTGTTTATTTTGATGTTTTTCATACTGTTTTGGGCTATGTGATTATAAAAATTGATCATATTTCGTATAAAAACTCTCTTCATCTTCAACCATATGAGAGGAATTACCCCACTCATGATTTAGAGCTTTAAATGTTTATGAAAACACTTAAGTGTTGGTGGAAATATATATTTGGGGAGAGATTCAAAGTCTTTTATAACCATAAGAGTATGAGTTATATATTTTCTTAGAAGGAATTGAATCTTAAACACCCATAGTGAGTAGAATATATCATGAAAGTTGAATTCGATATTTCCTCCACCCCAGGGATGGGGACTTACATAGATGACACTCTTAGTTGAGGAGTTCCACTACAAGCTATATTGGAATCGAAATAGAAATGTATCCCTATGGGGATCTTTGATTAGTTACATCTAGATACACATAATTATTATTCAAGTATGGTTCTAACTAGTGACTAGTTATCATCATATCTCATTGAGTCTATTTTGTAGGGATAACATCATGATGTTGAGTTTAGGGGAATCTGGAGAACCCTATACTATGAGGATACCATTTCTAGTTCGTGTCTCCTTTCTAATGGTACTCTTATCACTAATAATCTATTTTTTATTTCATCTTTTGTGAGAAATTTAGTTTTTTGTATGTTTTATAGTTCTTTAAGGTCCATTCATCCTAGTGCGACAAAGATTTATTATGTTATGTGATGGTGATTCCAATGACTGAGTATAAAGTAGGATATTACATATAATGTGTGCCACTACTACATCTACCAATAGGTAAATGCAAAGAACCTGAAGGCTTATGATTTTTGTAGACTCTTATAGTACTAATTTGGTAATGGAATGATGTGTCTATAATATTCATTGTGGGATTACCATGAAATCTTTAAGGAAATAATTCTAATTCCGTTGTTATTGATCAGTTGATGAAATAATCTCATATTATTCTGATTAGGGACACAAGAAAACATTAAAATCTATGTAAGTTTAATGTGAAGGAGACCAGGAGGTTATATGGTTTTCACTATACCATTACATTTCATAGGGATACTAAGTTTACTTCCAGGTTCTGGATGTGTTACTAGGAGGTGATGAGGACCCATGTAAGGTTGAGAACAACTTTCCATCCATAAAAGGATAGTAAAATAGGGCATTCTATTCAGATCCTAGAGGATATTATCCATGCTTGTGTCATGTATTTTTCAAGATCCTGGTATAAACACCCAGAAATATTGAAGTATTAATATTATAAAAACTACAAGTTTTCAATCAAAATGTATCCCTTTGATGATTTATATTGTCACCCATACATATCACCCATTTTTTGGGAAGAGGTGGGTGAGGCCTCTCTAGTAGGATGGAGTCACATTCACGATATTTTAGTGTGGAATCAGGATATATTTCAGGGATTGGTTTCAAGAAAAATCTATAAAAAAAATATGTAGATCATCGATTCCATCCTTTGGAGTTTTCTATTGGGGATCAAGCCATCTTGAAGGTTTCTTCATGATTAGGTCACTATTGTCTTGGGAAATAGGAAAAGTTGGCTCTGAGATATATTGGATCATTTGAGTCCACTGTGAGGCTCAAGAAGGTTACATATTAGTTGGAATTATTATCTCAAATGATGGGTATTAATGATGTTTTCCACATATCTTAGCTAAGGAAGTACCGTCCTGACCCTTCCCATAATCCGAGTGAGGAGGAGATAGAGTTGGATCCAGATGTTTCTGTTGTAGAGTAACTAGTGGAGATCGTTGATTCTTAGATGATTTTTTTTATTAAATGTATAATTAATTGGTCAAACTATTTTAGTGGCATAGATCGTACTCTCATGAGACATGGGAGAATGAAAAATCAGTGAGGTAGTAGTGGCCTCAGCAATTTTTGGAGAACCCATATTTCCTTTGACTTCCTAGGGATGTAAACTATTATAGTGGGGAGATAATAATATATTGGATAAAAATATATGCTATATTTTTTATTTTAGAAAGATTTTATTGAGTTAAGAGGGATTCAGGGTCCTTCTATGGGATTTCTATAGGTGATGGATCTCGTTTCAACCTGTTGGACAAGCTCATATTGTCAACTAGACTCCGGACATGAGTGTTTTTTGGCGGAGATCATGAAATTGGTTTAAAGTGTGAAAAATTTCAAGGAGTGATTTTTTTTTAAAATTATGAGTATGTTTATTGGGAATTTTTAACCTGAGATGGTTCATTCCTCCACATATAAGAAACTATGAGAATTTTCATCATGAATAAGTATTTCAAAACATGAATCATTTACGATTAATAGGTTTTTATGCACTAAAATCCTGAATCCTAATTCATTTATTATGATGGATTTTCTCTCAAACAGTTGTATTGTACCTAAATTTTTTTGGAAGTCCATCCTTTTTAGATCACTTCATTTGGACACTTGATATTTGATGTGGTTAGTTTCCTCCCTTATAGTAAGTGTGATTTTTAGGCCTCTTCATTGTTATTGTTTATGGTAGTCACATTGGTTTGCATTTATCAGATTTTTTGATCATATGATGTTTATTTTTTCATCACTTCTAGATATTTCATGCACTTGCATTCTGAAGGCTGATCTAAAATTTTTTGTAGTGTGGTAGGTGTGTTTCTTGAGTTATATTGTGACATATCATCTTATCCAACCATTTTTTTGTTGGAATCGATTCTAATATGTGGAAATCTATACTAGGGTCTACATTTATTGATATTGCGATCTTTCTAGTGTGTGGATCCTATTGCAGGTGGTGCCAAACCTGAGTTTGAGGTAGGTGTTTTCATCTCTATCATATGTTTGATGAACCTTGAATGATTTGGTTATATTTATATTTTTATAAATGAGTTGGCATGATCTTGTATTGGATGATTTGATTGTGTAAATTGGTTTTTCAGAAAATATGGGGTTCCCTTTATTTTGGTACAATAAAAAGGTATTTTCAAATCTTGTTTTCATGTAAAGGGGTTTTTTGAATTAATTATGTTTTGTGAAATACCATTTTTAATTGATTTAAATGTAGCACACGAGAATCCTTGGGTACTTAGGTGGAAGGTGTAGCGACATGCCATATCTATTGATAACCATGAGGGGTTTACTCAATGGATGTTCCTCCACTCCATAGGATAGTGTTCTAGGGACCTATTAGACTTTATAAGCAGGTTCACCCATGGGGTATTCTCTATTCCCCGATCCCAGTGATCTAGGGAGTTGAGTTCACACTATTATATTTGTATTGTGGTATGAGTGATCTAGCTAGATTAACCTGATATGATCCTTGAAATGTTTACCTTTGTTCTTGGTACTATTATTATATACATATATATATATATATAAATACATGATTTTTTTACTTGTATTTTCATGTTTTTTTTATATATTCATGATTTTTTGAACATTTTTCTACCTATATTTCCTTCAAAACTATGGAAAACGGGGATTCATTTGCCATGATTTTGTTAAAAAAATGGTTAACTTCTTTTTATGAATTATTTTTCTTAAAATTGAGTATATTATAATTTTTATACATATAAATGATATTAAAAACCTAGGTGGGATCCTACTGAGCCTGCCGAGACCACACCCTGCACACCCTTTTGGCGGTGTGTAGACCATATCTTGTCTTTTGATATAGGAAAAGTCAAGGCACTATAGTGAGAAGATGAGGTTTAGGTTAGATGGGAATGGGTAGATAGTGGTGTGATGGTGGTATTTTTTCTACTTATCATGTAGAGTAGTTATTTAAAATTTTTTATTTTTCTTTTGGGTTATTGGAACAAGAGATTGGTTTGTTCTACATTACTATTTTCATTCAAGTTATATCACTACCATTGGTTATTTGGTTTAATGTATATATTATTTTGGTTGTTTAATTTATATTTTTATATATTCCATGTTTCTTGTTTTAGTTTGGTAGAAATCATTCCCTCTATTTTTTTTCTTCAGATTCTTGGGTATTAGTCACCAGCTTCTGGGGATTGGTAATGCCCTTCGGGTTTTTAGTGCTTTGATTCGGGGGCTAGTGGGCGGTACCCTGGTTCATTTCATTACATATATGATAATTTTGAATTTAAAAATCATATTTATATTATATATAACATATTTATTCATCAATTACTTAATTAAAACAACCATGAGATATAGTATAAGAAATATAAGACATTGTTTGGTGGATGTGAAAGTCCACACACACACCCTAAGAACACTTTTTTTCCTTAGTGGATAGATAAGAGTAAATAATTGTTATCACATTAATATAATAACATATAAGTTTGTTAATGATACTGAATTTCTTATATTTTTATGGATATGATATTTTTGGAAGAGGAGTATTAACAAGAAAAGATTAAAAGTAAGTAGTACTTAAGGTGAGGACTCGATCGTTTCTTTGAGATATCCTTGTAAATGAAGGACTTAAGATAACATCTAGAGATAAGGGTCTTAATTATGAGTAAAGGAATTATACTAGAGTTATTTTATGTTGAGTTTTAGGAGAATTTTTTTTGGTAAGCATAACCATGGAGGGGTGGATGCGATCCCCCTTTATAAGTGATGAAAATTGGACTTTTGGGAATACCCTTTACCCTTCTATGAGATTGTAATGATATCTCATAGTAAATGACACAAAAATAGTGTAATAATTGATTTTGGGATGATATTGGGTTGATAAAGCCTCAACCAAGACTTTTCACAGCTGTTTTAAACATTTTTCAAGTGTTTTACTATAAGTTTTTACATTAATACATTTTTTTATATAAGTGACTAGTTTTAACTATGTAATATATATTTTATCGAAAAATAAATTGCATTTTTTTGGACAAAAATTTGATATTTTTAATCTAAATTTAATATATATTTAATACAATTCAATTTATCAATAATTGAAAATTTTCATTTAACATAAAACATTTAATATATTCAAAAACTATTTTACCATAATCACAGAAATTAACATATATCCTAGTAATTTTATTTTTATGCATAAAAATGAAATTGACCTTATATTATAATATAGAAATAATTTTTTTAAATATTTAATTAATCTTCTTATATTATATTCATAGAAGTGACAAGAATTATTTTTTAATATAAACTCATGAAAAGTAATTTTTTTAGTAAACTACATTTCACATTATAAAAACAT
This sequence comes from Viscum album, assembly GCA_963277665.1. NCBI lineage: Eukaryota > Viridiplantae > Streptophyta > Magnoliopsida > Santalales > Viscaceae > Viscum > Viscum album. The sequence continues at coordinate 1,470,987,765 of OY728132.1, read as the reverse complement.
TAAACATTGGTTTTATAAATTAAACTTGGTTTTTAAAAATGCATTATTTTTTTATAATTTTATATTTCATATTTCAGAAATGTTTCATAAAAAATAGTCATAATAATAATATTTTTTGAAAAAATAGTGTTTTCCCTATTCACTTAAAAATAATTTATTTTAAAAAAAACCAAAAATGTAATATTAAACTAATTATATTTTGTTTAATTAAAAAACATAGTTTTTTTATCAAATAAAAATTATGATGTTATATAAATTAATTTTGATATAAGAACATGAAATAGTAAACACTATTTATTCAAACTAGTTTAAGGACTATAATGGTTGTCTTTAATATATATTTTTTAATTTTTTTTATAATTTTTGGTTTATCCTATTATTCCATTTAACAAAATATACTCAACACAATATTTATTAAGTGAAAATAATTACTAATATCTTTATTTACAACATTTTCCCCACTTATGGTATTCCTCCATTAAAATTTTATTTCATACACTACGGTGAAAAAATGAGGGTATTTTTGTTTCATGGACCCTTTAGGTTCCCATACTACCTCTTCATACATATAGTTTCCCCAATGTACTTTGATAAGGTAAATTTTATTATTTCTTATAACTTTTTCTTAATGGTCCAAGATCTTTACCGGATTCTACTCATAAGAGAGATCACTCTTCAGTCACAATAGCTCTAAATTCAGTACTTGTGGGGGATCTAGTATGTACTTACTTAAGATGGATATGTGGAAAACATCATCTACTTTGGATAGGTTTAGCGGGTGTGATAGTTGATACTCCTAAACATATAAGTGATCAATAATCTCAAAGGATAAAATATATCTCTAAATTGTCCCCCCTCCTTCCCAAATCACATGACTCTATTCAGAAAATACATACAAGGAAACACTTTATAATCATCCTTAAACTATAGGTATCATTAAAGGTTATCATCTTAACTCTTCTATTAAATTTTCACTTGTTTGATGTGATGTTGAATGTTCTTGACCTTTTCTACCATTTCTTCAAATGTCTTAGGCCCTGTAATTTTTTCCACCCACTTCATTCCAACACATAGGTTTTTTATATCTCTTATTATAGAGGGATTCATATGGGTACATTTGGATTCTTTTGTGGAAATTTTTGTTGTAAGAGAACTCAAGATGAAATGATGATGGTATCAACCACCATTTATGTCCATAGAGAAATCTCTCAACATATCCTCAAGTGTTTGGATATTTCATTCATATTTTCCCTAAATATTTAGGTTATAAGTCATACTAAAGTTCAACTCAATGTTAATACTATGCTGAAGGCTCTTCCAAAACATTGAGGTAAACCTCAGATCTAGATAATATACAACTGATAATGGTGTTCCATTCAACTTTACCACTTCTATAATGTATATCATTACAAGTTGATCATGTTATAATTCATGTGTAATAACAATGAAGTGAGTGGTATTTGAATGATGTCCCACCACAGCCCATATAGAATTATTACCTTTGGATGTATTTGTATGACCTATGATAAAATCTATAGTGGTGTTATCAAACTTCTATATAGGTATGGGAAATGGTTTAATCCCCCCTTTATAATTTTACCTTTCTTCCTCCACTTACTAACACAATATGTACCTTTATGTACAATGCACAATCTCTTTCTTCATATTGTTCCAAAAATAGTGCTCTTAGAGATCTCTAAACATAATCATGTTCCCTATGTGAATAGAGAATGTTAAGATATGATCATCATTAAGAATATTGTTCTTTATATCCATATACGAGGGAACAAATATTCATTTACCAAATCTCACAACTCCTTTATCAACAATATAAAACTCATAAGATTTTGGATTCCTCTTAGAATACATGTTCTTCTATATCTCCAAATTATCCCATTGATATTTCTTAATCTTATCTCGTGGTGATGGCTAAGTAATCATTTTAGAAATGTTGTTTATAGATCAATTTTTCATGATTACCATGTATATCTTAAATATTTCCAATAAGATTATATCCTTATCAATCATTATCATAGATAATGTTACATGATTTTTTCTACTTAGATCATCTTTCACTTTTTTACCTTTCCCTAGATGGTAGTGTATTGAGTAATCATAATCCTTGGTCAGCTCAAAACTTATTTGTTGGAATATAGTGGGTTCTTTTTCTATGAATATAAATTTCAAGATATTGTAGTCTGTATATAATTACACTATTCTCCATATAGATATCACATATAAAATTTCTATGGAAATATTACTACAGCCAAATCAAGATCAAGAATTGGATATTTCTATTCGTGAACCTACAACTCTCAAATGGAATAGGATATCACATTACATTTCTATATGAGTAAACAACCCAATCCATTTTCTGATGAATCAATTTAGATCAAAAATCCTTCCGCACTTGTGGGTATGGTGAGTAAAAGTGAGGCAGTTAGCCTATTATTCATCTCCATGAAGCTATCTTCATACTCATCTATCAATAAATACTACACTCCCTTTGGAGTAAGTTTTTTTATTAGGCCTATAAATCAAAACTACCAATAATACCTATCTAATCTAAGGAAACTATGGATCTCCATCATAGATTGTGGTATAGGACAATACTAAATCACCTTAGTCTTTAAATTGTTCATATATACCCCCATACATGTGATAAAATGCCCCAAGAATACTACTTGTTTCAACCAATGATCATTTTCATATAAATTATCCTTCAAAAATGTCTTCAGTAAAATATTAAAATTCTCTTCATGTTCTTCTTTTCTTTTGGAGGATATAATAATATCATCTATAAATACTATAAGAAATTTGTCGAGGTAGTCTCAAAATATACTATTGATTATGTCCTTGAAGATCACTAAAGTATTAATGTTTTCAAATGGTATTAAAATGAACTCATAGTGACCATACTAGGTAAAAAAGATATTTTAGGTAATATCCACTTTCTTCACCTTTATCTAATGATATCCTAACCAAAGGTCCACATTTTAGAATTATTAAGCTCCATGAAAATGAATGAACATGCAGTTAATCTGTGTTATGGAAACTTGTTCTCTATAATCATCTCTTTGAGTTCATGATAATAAATACAGATATTAATAGAACAATATTTTTTCTTATAAAATGGGATTGGTGCACACCTTTGGCATATGAAATCTGTATCAATATGTTCTTATAAATGATTATTTAGTTCTTTCAGTTCAATGAGGGTTATTTTATATGGAGTATTGGATACCAGAAAAAATTCATGTATAAGTTCAATTGAGAACACAAACTCTTGTTCCAAATGAATACCATAAAATTATTTATGTAATATAGTAGTATATTACCTTATAATGGGAATCTGATTGAGAGTGGTCCTCTATTAATCATTTCAACTAGATATGATTTCTTATATGGAAACAATATTAATTATTCTAAAGAATATTCCAAATTAGATTCATCCTCCTCCATACACATGTATATAATCAAAAGGGAATTTGGGATATAGAAGGTGATTTATTTCTCTTTATAGTTGATGTTGGATCTATATAAAGACAACTAGTCCATTCCCAATATATAATCAAATTCCACAAAATGTATTATGAAAAGGATCACTGGGATATTTATCATACATATATAAATAGAGGAATATTTTTTTACTGGAGATAAAAAAACCACTCCTTTATTAGTTTTTGCCAATAATATAACCTCCATGTTTTGAAGTGGTTCTTTAATATCTATAGTAAACATGAAAGGTATGAAAGATTTTATAGATCTAGAATAAAATAGTACATTTGATATTCTGGAATGAATAACTAGTGTACTTGTCACCAAATATTTTTCTTGTTCTACCTCATCTTTAGTAATAGCATAAGCTCATCCTTTCCGTCTTGGACTTGGTCAAGGTTTTCATTAGTTATCCTTGACAACCTTTGGATTATTTCATTAGTTTACATAGGTTCTCATTCCAGGTAGTTGAAACATTGGACAATTTGGTAAGGATGGATCTTGAAATTGTTATCTTTAATCAAATTACTGGGACTCTTCATTCATTTAACTTATACATATGTAGGATTGATGTATCTCTATCCCACACATAAAAATCTTTCTAGTATCCTTGAGATAGATCCCAGGATGAATATTTCTATACTTTTTACATGTGAGGTGTTGGATTTTCATACCACCATGAGTTTTATAAAGAGATCCCTTATAATTGAACTCTATTATTAGTTTCTTCTCTTTAGTCCCATGTGACCATTGAGAATCAATCATTTCTATCTACACATTGAGGGAATATCAGAAAAATTATTAATAGTTATCAAAGGACTGACCTTTCAAATATTTTTACAAACTCATCTTTTCCCACTATAGAAGCCATTGATTTTACATTCCATGTTAATGATAAAAATCAAGGTGTATTATGAAATCCCCATAAAGTTTATCTCATAATATCTACAAGATTCACCTTTTTTTCTTGATTAATGTAAATTCATCTTGATATTAATATGTAGAGTGTGAGGGAATTATTTAATGATAAATAACCACATGAATTCATCCCACTCCATATATTATATATCTTCCATGGGCTTTGTATTCTTGATCATTTTCTACCATTGATCTTATTATCCCTCAAGGTGGGAAATGGACAAAATGAACTTCTCTTGATCAAATAAATGAGGGATAGAGAATATCTTCTCAATTTAGTTAATCCATTGTACAATTATTATGGTATAAAAATATCCACTAAAACAAGGAGAACTCAGATTCTTAAAGAACTCAAATGTAAAATGATCTCTATCAAAGGCTGTCAAATAGATTCAAGTTATTATTCATAATGTGATTAAGTTATTCCAGTACATCAATGATGTTCTCATCTTCTTCAACAATTATGTTATGAATTTCATTAGGGAATTAATCACATTTCTAAGTGCACATGTTGTTAACATTATTTCTTCTATATCCATCCATTTTCTTAAATAAAGGATTGTTATGGATGATAATAGTTTTATCAATACATTTTAAATGGTAAAACATTAACTTATAATAAATAAATTAAACAAGATATGGAGAACCTAAATTATGAATCTATAAGTTACAATAGACATTATCTATGTTCATCTTTCTATTTTGTTCTATAACCAAATTAATTTCCATAAAAAACCACTTCAAATCATTCATAATGGTTTGTAAAGAGGATGTGAATTAACCAATTCATATACCCTAGGAGTGTCTATCCAAGTCTATAGTATTAGTCTCACTATTCATGTATCTAAGTAATTGTTCATTCAAGGATCAAACAACCTTTTTTGGGGTGATTGCCCCAAGGTGCATCTATTCCATAGCTGCATCAAATTTCCAATTTCCAGACTGGGATTTATTTCAAGGAAAACCACATAATATATACTTTATCAAAATGTTAGGATGTTATTTTTTTCTTAGTATTATCTATAGGGTTTTCAAAAAAATTATTACATACCATTATCTATAAATAACTAGACGTTCCTTTGATACCAACTATGACAACCCTAGTTAAACATATCTTTCTTTTAATTAATTTTTATAATTTAAACATTACATCCCACAATAATACCACAAATCTGGGAGAACCTTATTTTATTATGTCTTATAGGTATATTTATATAAGAATATTATTTTATAATAGTTGTAATCATTTCTCTATAATATAACTCTTCTATTCCCCCCTTATAGACTAATCATAAGTTATACTTATCGTCATAAACTAGGGAAGAAAAGCATATGAAAGGAGTTATCTCAATAAATTATTAAGGGAAACCTATTAATATGTAAAAAAGGGTTAGATGATAAGAATATGACAAAATAAGAGCTTAGAGAAATTTAATATCAAAAGAACATATAAAAAATGAGAGTTATCCATAAATCATGAAGCAATGATATGTAACATCAAAATAAAAAACATGTACCATGACATAAGAGTTTAAGATAAGAAATAAAAAAAAGCAAAAAGAAATGGTATCATAAGATCACTGAATCATAAATATATGTAAACAATATAGAACATGACATTAGAATCATAATTCAAGGCTCAATTCTAGGACTATCATAGTAGATAGAGTCCAATAGTGGATTGGGTTCACTCCCCATTCCCCTAAACATGGTAGATAAAGTCTATGTAGATTGGGTTCATTTCCTATTCCCGTAAAATAATGTAAAAATACATATGGTGGATTAGTTTCACTCCCCACTCCCATAAACATTGTGGAAAATTTCCCATGGTGGATTTGGTTTTCTCCCCATTATCATAAACATAGTGGACAAAATGCTATGGTGATTTAGGTTCACTCTATAAAATCTCATACATAACTTTTCTTGAGATATAAACCTTTAACGAATGCATTAGCGTGATATATAATTATGAAACCACCCATCACATAATGAAAATCATATATATTCATTCAACTTGAAGAAAATAAATCACATATAAATCATAAGCATGATCAAACCCATGAGAATGAATTTGGTTTCATAATTATGATTCAAGGCACAACCTAAAGATAAAAAAAAATTATTCCTAAGATAATAATGAAATAAATTGTATTAGACTTTTATAATTGAAAAAGGGAAATAGATAATGAACATGGTATTCTATATAGAAAACTCATGAAAAGGATCTAGACTAGAAAGAATAATATTGAACTAATTGGAAGATGGTTCCTGTAATAAGAAAAAGGATATTTTTAAATAAGAAAATATAATATTATTTTCCGTAAATACATAATTGGAATACGATAGTTTTATATAAAATAATGAAGTTTTTCAATAGATATTCATGGTGATTAATTTATGGAAGTGACACTTGTAATGAGATAATAAATCAAAAAGTTACATTAATTCAGGTTAACTTAAATTTTGCCATTTTTCAGGGAACATAAAACAAGTATTAACCCCAAAGAAAGGTATAATAAACATGGTATATTTATAACGAATTGAAAATTAATACTCTTTATATTAAAATATTATTTTATTAATATTTCATTATATTTCTCAATTTAAGTATGTATAAATACTATTAAAAATAAATAAATATTACATGTCAAGTAATGATACCAATTACTATAGCTATGACTAGTACATGAATATAAAAACAAAATTATATCGAGCATGTAATAATATAAATCATAGAATCTAACTCTTCCAAGAAGTTTAAACTTTCCGAGAAACTATTAAAATAAAAAGAAATGTTATAAATATAAATGAAATTATCAAAGTAATTATAGAAACCTTTGGGAATGAAGTAGTAAACATTTATGAATGGTAGAGTATATAAAGGGTATAAATGAAAAAGTGACAATTTGGATCTAAACATATGCTAAAAATTGTTTAATATGACCATTAGTTAATATAAATGTTGGTCAATATAACTATTTGTTAATATTACCATTGGACACTATGACCAATGATAATACCATTACAATTATAATTAGTGCTTATAAATGGAAATGATAAAAGATCTTTCACACATAATGGAGAAATGATGACCATAGGCAGTAAAGTCATGCCTTTTGAATCCCATTTGTTAGAAATCTGGAGGGAGGTAGCGTCATTGGAATTTTCCCAGGACCAAGCCCAAGAATATCTTCAACAAGTGAGGCTTGAATGAAATCACCTACCAGAGAAGTTCAACTTATTGGAGAGTATCACTAAGCCATTGTTAGCAGAGCCACCCCATGAAATTAACCCTATCGCACACCTTAACCTTATATTGTATTCCACATTAATTAGGGGTTATGTATATATACCATTTTGTTATAAAAGTAAAATTTCGTTTTTAATGGAAATAGTCATTTTTTCAATCCCATTTTTAGCATTATGTTATTTAATAAAATACACTTGAATATAAAACGAATTTGATAAAGATTTTTTTGGATACAAGTAAAAAAATGTATTTTCAAAAAATATATACACATTTATAATAATATAAAGTATTATAAATAAAATATATTTTCATTAAATATTATTTTAAAACACTAATTATTTAATCATAAATTAAAATACAATTTTATATTTTCATAAAATTTATATAAGTGTTAAAATTTAACAATGTCATAAAATTGTTATTTTTTCAATAAATATGTATTTTTATTATTTAAAAGTTAAAATTAGAATATTTAAAGAACTAATTTGATAAAATAAAAAATTATAATATAAATAATAAAGTTGAAACCTATTCAGGGTGAAATTTTGAGAATTTTATAAAATAATTTATTTTTTAGTTAATAGTAAAAATATTGTTTTATGTTTTTGATATGTTTTATGACATTAAATATATGTAATAATGATTTAATAGTTAATTAAACATAATCTATGACCAAAAATATTTTATTTTATTAAAAGTATTTAATTTTATAGATTTAAATCAATTTCTAAACCTAAAAATAATTTTTCAAAGTCTAAAATGGAAATTATCTTTAAAAAAATAATATATTGTGTAAAATTTACTTTTCCATATCCACGACCTATATTTGGAAATAATTGAAAAATTCCTCCTCTTTTACTATAAATACACACCAATTCTTCTTTCCTCTCCCCTCAAAATCCATTATACATGATTTTATGGTCATTTTCCCTCCCAAATGACAATTCAGGGCATCTTTATGGTCTCAAGGTGCTATCCTCAGGTTTTAGGAAGTAACTCGTGAAGTTAAGGGAATTATTTTATTCTTATTTTCTATCTAATTACATATTTGTGTATATCCTATAAATGTTGAATTAATTACTTATGATGAACATTTTATTATCCCATTACTTAAAAAATAGTTTTCTATCAATGGGAGACCTATATTACCTCTCATTATACCATATCCTTAATCCATGTTTTATACCCGTCATGTTACCGAATTCATTTCTTGAATTTATCTACTTTACATGAGAAATTATCATATTGTGGCTACCCAACCATATTTCATTTCCATGGGTATTAATCAATATGTAACAAGGATTTATTGATCAGGGATTATAAATATTAATCCCACATTCCCATCCCATTGATTAAAATTGATAAAATGTTCATGTGTTTAAAAAATTATATACTAAATTATTCTATGTGAAACTGATTATTTATTCTTGATTAGTTATTGATGAAATTATTTATTATGATCAATTTGGATCACATTAATTAATGCATACAATGGGTGAACCTTTATAGTACTACAATTCATTGGGTAAATAATTAATCTCTAGGGATGACATGTTTTATAATACCTTAGTGATTGAACATAGTAATTTTGATTTATGAAATCTTATAGATAATCCTTGGTGATATTATTATTAATTTGAATTTTTTTATTCAATAGAAACATTTTATTGTTATGATTCATGATCTTTCGGTTGTAACATGTCTCATGTTCTTATGATCATTATTTATTAATGCGCCTCATGGTCACATTCTAAATATCTTTTTTGTTTATTACCTTACTGGGATTTATACTCACCTATTTCTTTTGATGTATTCCCCCAAGATATGATATTTTGAAAAAATTATATAATATTAACTTATGAATAATCCTTTCAAGTGGATTACAATAATGTTTATTTTTTTTTCATGTTTTATCTTACTAATTTCTAAGAAACCAAACCTCAAAAGATCTTTTATGTGATTAAATGTTGTACTATGTAATGAAAGGTTTATGTATTTAAAATAAAGGACTTAAAAGTTGTTATAAGAGGTAGGATTGGTTATTTTTATAAATTAATATTATAAAAAATTATTAATAACCCTAGGGATAATTCAAAATATAGTAAAACATATTGGAATTTTGGTGAAGAGGGAGAATAAAATGAATGTGTAAAGACAGAAAATGTCTTTTTTGTTTAGGAATACATTGTTCTATTTTATGAAAATTTACCTAGATATACCCTAGAAATAGAGGTAGAGATATCAATTTTACTAATACCTTGTTCCAAAACAATATCAAAGACCCCATTAAAATATAATATCAAAAGTTAGAGGAATTAAAGAACAAACTTCAAGATATTTTGGATAAGTGTTTTATTTAACCACATGTGTCTCCTTGTGGAGCCCTGTTATCTTTATAAAGAATAAGGATAGATAAATGAGGATATATATTAACTATATATAACTTAATGGGATCAAAACTAATAAAAAAACCCTCTTACAAGGATTTATGACTTGTTTGAATAGCCTTGTGGGGCTCAATTATTATCAAATATCGATCTTCGATCTGGGTATCATTGGATGATGGTGAAGAAAGAAGATATACCAATGTTTTACTTCATAAAAATATATGTTCACAGTGAGTTTTTTATTATGACTTTCATCTTGACTAATGATCCTTCTATATTTATGGATTTGATGAATATTGTCTTTATGGACAACCTTGATAAATTTATGGCTGACTTTATTGAAGTTATTATGATATATTCTAATATTCATGAGGATAATGATGATCATATAAGGATCATATTAAAATATAAAATGAAGAATAATTTTTTAAGAAAAATTCTAAAAATGAAAATTCTGGTTATAACATGTATCATTCTTAGGGAACATTATAACTAGTGAATGAATCTCAGTTGATCCTACCAAGAAAAAGGTTTTATAAGAGCATCCTCATCTTACAACAGTAACTGAGATTCATAGTTTCCTTGGTTTAAAATATAATATAAAAGGATTATTAAAATATGGTCATGAATTTCTAATCCACTAACTAGGATAACGTGAAAATAAGTTAAGTTTATTTGGTTAATGTAATGTGAATAATGTTTCCAAGAACTAAAGAAGTGGTTGGTAAGTGTACCTATTATAAATCTACTCCCTCTCAAAGAAGGGTTTTTATCAGTAGTAACGCATATTTGAAAGGTATTTGTGGTGTCATAATAAAAATTGACAAGGTGATCGCTTGTGAATCTTGACTGTTAATGTCCCATGAGAGAAATTATCATACTTATGACCCAAAGTTTGCTGTAGTGAGTTTTTACATCGAATATATGGATACACTATATTTATAGGGGAAATGTGATATATATATATATATATATATATATAAAGACCACAAAATTTCTAAGTATATATTTAAAAAAATGAATTAAACACGAGACAAAAGATAATTTGGGAGTTTCTTAAATACCATGAATATTCAATTCAATATAACCCCATAAGATAAAATAATTTCATAGATGCATTTAATAAAAATGATCCATGTAGTCTAGATATGATGAGGATTTAAGGAGGTACATTCATCAAGGACCTAGTAATGTTGAAAATTGGAATCATAATGGGATGGAAATCATCAATCCTATCCCAAATGATTTTTCAACCATCATTACTAACGAATATCAATGGATATCAAAGAGATGATCCTTTGATGAAAATTTAATTAGAGGTTGTAAAAAATTAAGATGTTTTTTGAATTAAATATTGGTCAACAAGGTATAATGAAGTTTGGTCAAAGGATATTTATCTCATCTATTCTGTAGATAAATTAAGAGAATATGGATAAAGAATATAACTGTACATTATTTATAAATTATGGAAGTAATAAAATTTATATGGATCTTCATGATCATTATTGTTGGTATAATATGAAAAGGGACATTTCTGACTACACTACAATTTAATTGATGTGTCAAAAAGAAAAGAGAATAACCAAAAATTACTAATGGGGGTTTTCAACCACTACCCATAACTATATGGATGTGGGAAAATATCACAATGGACTTTTTCACTAGTCTCTAAAATACATTTAAAGGAAACATTGTGATATGGGGTGTAGTAGATAAACTCACCAATACTGCCCACATTATTGATATTTAAAAAGATTTCTATCTTAACCAATATTAAATGATATACATTAAGGATGTGATGAGGTTGTATGGGGAATTAATTTCAATCATTTCTGATCATAATTAAATGTTCACTTCAAAATTATTTAGATGTCTCTAACATGTTCATAATAATGAATTGAATTTTAGTATGACCTATCACCCCCAAACTGATGGAAAATATAAAAGTTCCCTTTCAGACTCTTGAGAAAATGATGATAAAATTTCAATGGAATTTAAGGGTGGATAGGATGAAAATATCCCATTATTTGAGTTCTCATATAATAATAAATTCCACTCTAGTATTAAAATTGATCTCTAAGAATCTCTATATGGTAAGCGATATAGAAATCATACTTGTTTGGATGAAGTTGGTAAAAAATTTAATTAGACCTGATCATGTGAAATTGAAGAAAAAAATTTCCAATCCATCCAATAAATTATAAAATATAAACATAGTTAGTAAAATAACAATTCTAATAACTATCAAAGATACTTGGAGTTTGATCTTGGAGACAAAGTTTAACATAAAATATCACAATGTAAGAGAGTCATGTAGTTATGAAAGAATGGAAATCTTATACCTAGGTACATTGGACCATTTGATAACCTTGATCACATATGAGTTATGACATATGACCTTTAATTTCCACCAAACATGGCTCAAGTTCATGATGAATTCCCCCTATCACTTTTAAGGAAGTTCATATCAGATCCATTACATGTACTGAATCTAGAGGTGGTAGAACTAGAAGATGACCTCTATTATGAGTAGAATTCGGTGAAGATCTTAGAACATAGAGATAGATTTTTATGATAAAAGACAACTCACCTTGTAAAATGTCTATGGTGGAACCCCAAATATAAAGAGTAATCATGGGAACCAAAAAAAATAATGAAACAAAAGTACCCTTATCTATTATCAATCGGGAATATGACTTAAAATTTTGAGGATAGAAATTCTTAAGGGGAGAATGTAACAACCTAAAGATTCCTTATATTATTATTAAATAAAATATTATTTTCATAATTATTTAATTAAATTTCATAATGTAATTACAAATAAATACTATTACAAAATAAATATTATATTCCAAGTAATGATACAAATTATTACAACTTAGACTAGTACATGGATATAAAAATCAATGAATATCAACCACCCAACAGTATACTCCATAGGATTAAACTCTGCAATGAAGATCAGAAATTCCATGAAAATTTCTAAAAGGAAAATAAATTTTGGTAATATAACCAACATTATCAAAGTAGATGTAAAAAACATTGGGAATGAATTCCTAAATGTTTATCAATAATCAAGAATATATAGGGTATAAAGGGAAAAGTGACCATTGGGATTTGAACATCACATGACCATTGGTCTATATGATTGTTGGAAAATATGAGTATTGGCCAAATATGAATGTTGTTCTCTATAACCATTGGTAATAATGTTACCATTAGAATTATTCTCTATAAATGGAAATTATAAATGATAATTGATGTATAAAAGAGAAACTATGGTCTCAACCAGTAGAGTCATCCCTTTTGAAACCCATATTTTAGAACATGGGTGGGATGTAATAGCACTGGGGTTTCCCTTGACCACGACCAAAATTATTTTCAAATAGTGAGGTGGTAATGAAATAATGTATATAAGAATTTCACTTTACTAGAATTCACTGCTAGGTCAATGCTAGCTATGTCACCCCTTGAAACTACTATAATCACACACCTTACCCTGAAGACATACACCAGCGTAATAAGGGGTTATGTATCTAGAAATTAGTATTATAAAAGTTTAATTTTATCTCTATGAATTAAGTATTTATTTTTTTAATCTTATTCTTGTTATTATCTTATTTAATAAAATATATTTTAATGTAAGATGAATTTTATAAGGAGATTTTTAGATAGAAATAAAACAAAATTGTATTTTCAGAAAATATACACTTTTATAGTAAAATTTGGTATTATAAATAAAATATATTTTCATGAAATATTATATTAAAAAAAATATTTATTTAATTATAAAATATAATATGATTTTAAATTGTCATAGTAAATTTATTTAAGTGTTAAAAATTTGAATGTGTCGTAAAAATAGTTATTTTTCAATAAATAAGTATTTTGTATATAAAATATATAAATATCATATTTAGAGAATTATTTTGATAAAATAAACATTATATTTGAAATTATAATTTCAAAACTAGGATAGGGTGAAATTTTTAGAATTTGATAAAATACATTAATATTTAGGGAATTGTAAAAATAAAGGTTTGTGTTTTTGCTATGTTTTATGAAATAAAATATACATAAAAATGATGTAATAATTAATTAAATAGAATCTATGAGAAAAAATATTTTTGATTAATATTATTCATTTTAATGCATTTAAATAAATTTCCAAAATTATAGATGACTTTCCAAAGTATATAATGGAAATTATGATTTTAAAAACATTATTTAGTGGAAAATTTATTTTTCCACGCCGAAAGTAATATTAAAAATGAGTTTCAGTTATAATAGATTAAAATATTATAAAACATTACTAAAATTCTTAAAACCTAGAGTACAAACCATGGGTAATCCAATGGATTTTCATTTTAAGAAACCCAGAATTCTAAGGTGTATATTTGTAAATTATTAAACAATTCATCCTCTTTTACTATAAATACCCACAAATCCTCCTTTCCTATCGATTCCAAATCCATTATCCACCATGTTATAGTCATTTTACCTCCCAATGTGTCCCTGCTAGGTGTCCTCTAATTCTTAAAGTTCCATCCTAAAGTTTTAGGAAGCATAATTTCAATGTAAGGGGACTTTTATCTTCTTATTTTCCATTCAAGTACCTTCTTTTGTGGAATGTATTCTAAATGTTGGTTAAATATATTTTTATACAAATTTTATTATCGCATTAGCTCAAAAATAGTGTTTTATCAGTGGTATACCGTCATTATTTTTCTCATTATACACTTTCCTTAATCCAAATTATATACCCATTATGATACCGAATTCATTTCATGAATTTATCTATTTTACATAAGAAATTATGATATTGTGAATACCAAAAAACTCTTCCTTTTCTATGGTTAGTGACCGAGTAGTAAAAAAATATTATTTATTGAGGATTTACGTGTATTAAACCAACATTCCATTCTCAAGGGTTTAAATTTATGAAATATTCAAGTCTTTAAGAAGTTATGTATTAAATGATTTTATATAAAACCATTCTTAATTCAACATGAGTTATTGATGAAATGATTTATTATGATCAATGTGTCTCACCTAATTTAAAACATATTAATGGTTCACCTTGATAACTCTCTAATGTTTTGGGTAAATAATTAATCTATAGAGATGACATGTTTTACGATACCTTGGTGATTAACCTTGGTAATTATGATTTATGACACCTTGGTTAGAAAATGTGATGATATGCTTATAAATTTCACATTTTTATGTTTTAGACACATTTCAATGTTATGATTCGTTATCTATATATTATGATATTCCTCATGTTAGTTTTTTAATTCTATATTAATATGCCTCATGGTCACATGCTAAATATATCTTTTTTTATTCCCTTAATGGACTTTATACTCACCCATTTCTTTTGATGCATGTCCCTATGATATGAGATGTTGTAAAAGTAACTTAGTATCAATATGTAAAAACTCATTTGAAGTTTATTATAAGAAATTTAATTTTTTAAATGTATCATGTTTTTAATTTATAAGAAACTAAAACCCAAAATATACACTATGTTATTAAATGTTTTACCATTTAATGAAATATTTATACATTAAAAATGCGGGATTCCATAATATATGTAAGGAAATTATATTCACCATATAGTACAAATTCATGAGAAAAAGATAGAGAAAAAGGGAGAAAATGAACGATGATGTGTAACCTGAAAGTAACAAGGTTGTTTTCAGAGGATCCCTTTTTATTTTATAAAACAATTTTATTGAAATATTAAATCATAAAAATGGTAATGAAACATTATTTTAAAAATATTATAAGGGAAATATGAAATTAAAAGTACATAACATATAATTTGGATTCTAGTTAAAAATAAGAACATTTGCGGGAAGGGAAAGTATGAACAAAGAGGAGAAACCATCATTTAGGGGGATACAAATTATTCTTAACATAATTGCATTTTCAAGATGGAATAAAATTAATAAATAATGAATATTGGAATCAAAATTGATATTCCATGATATATATTGGGTATAACTTATGAAATTAAGGATGGAACTCAATGAGAAACATTATAAATTAAGAAAATAAATTGAGTTATGAAAGACCCGTATATTTTAGATAAGAAATTAATCATACCTCATAGAAAGAAAGAGCATGAATGGGAGTTAGTTGTACACGTTAAATGAAAATTTATAATATTATAAGTCATGATTTCATTAGTTTCACTATACAAATGAATATTTGTAAATAATAAAATCATGCCTCAGTGAAGGGAGATTGAAACAGAAACACTTACCTGGTTCTTGATTTATTCGAAACATACACCTAACATCTTCAATAATCAAATTAGGTTTATTATATTAATTATTAGTAACATTATTCTTATATTTTTAATTTAATATGGTAAATATATTTTCATATGATATTTATTTATTGTATATGTTTTTATAATGTTTGTGTAAAAATTGAATCTGTGTCAGCTTATTTTGGTAGTTTTAGCGATTAAGGATAATATTTTAACAATTTGTTAAATAAATAATATTACTATTCCATAAAAAACTAATCATTGACTATTTATTAACTTATAATAATAGAATTATTTAAATTCCAATATTTATTCAGGATACTGTTTTATAGACTTATTCAAGTAGGGGTTAAATCAACTCAAATATGAACATGCTATATATCGATAGGTGAGTAAGGTTAAGGATTTTTTTTAATTTGACAATAATATATGGATATTAATAATATTTATCTGTTTTTAATTTTTGGAATCATATTTGAAGTGGTTTTTATACATTATTAAAATCATTATGAAAAAAAGAAAATTTTACTTTGTCGATGCGGTGGTCCTAAAAACATATAATTAACATTTTCATTCCTTAAAGAATTAGAGGGAATTAAATTATATGATAAATTGGAACTTCATAATTGAATTTTTATTATATATATCTTATTTTTTCATAAATAACTTCATTAAAATCAACCATGGGATATGGTAAAAAAATAGAAGACCTTATTCGTGGTGGTGGTTGTCTACACACACACACACTAATGACATTATTGTTCTACTTAGTGGACAGAGAGGAATAATTAATGGTTGTTACATTTATATAATAGAATATAAGTATAATTATGAAACATATTTTATTATATTGGTATTTATATAATACGTCTATGAAGAGTAATATTAATAAGAAAATATTAAAAGTATGTTATACTTATATTGGAGACCTGGTCTTCTCTTAGAGATCTCCTTGAGAATGAAGGCCTTAAGATAAATTCTAGAGATCAGGGGGATTATGAATGAGAAAAGAACTTATAGGGGAGGTAATTTGGGCATATTTTCATGGTAAATTTTAATGTTAACTTTAACCTTTTGTGGTTTTATTTTACCCCCTTTTAAAAGTGAAGAAAATTGGAGTTTTTGGAATACTCTTTATCCTTCCTTGATATCATTACACATTCCTTGGACAATGAGTCTAAAATTTCTTAATAATAAAGTGTGGGGTTATATTTAATAAATAAATCTCCAACCAAGGCATTAAAAAAATGTTTCAAACATGTTTCAATTCTTTTACCATAGGTTTTTACATTTCAATATTTTAATTTTTTACATTGGTAACTTGCTTCTAAACATGTAATTTATATTTTAGTTAAAAATATAAGGTTGACCCTATAACCAAATGTTAATATTATAAACCAAAATTTAATATCCACTAAATATAATAAAATTTAAAAAAAACAAAATAATCCTTTATCTTAAATCATTTTATATATACAAAAAATGATTTTACCATAATTGCAACAATTAACAATAATCATATTATTATTATTTTTATGCCTATAAATAAAACTAAAATTACCATATAATATTTAAATTATTATCTAAAATAATTAATTTGTTATATTATATTATATTCATACAAGTGAAAAAAATTAATTTTTAATATATGCATATAAACATATTGTTATAATATTGATAATATCAGAAAAATCAGTATTTTTCCCTATTCAACTAAAATCAATTTTTTTAAAAATCCAAAAAATCACATTAAGATAATTTTGAAGTATTTAATTCAAGGAATAATCTAATTTATCAAAATCGAAATTCAAATTTTATAGAAAATAATTATTATATATGAATAAAAAATAGAGTAAATATAATTCATTCCTGCTAGTTTAATAACTATAACTATCATTTTTAACAATTTAATTTATTAAAGTTTCACAGTTTCTGGTCTAGTTTGGGGTTTAATATTATATAATAAAGAAATAATAATAATAATTATTAATGGTAAATAATCACTAATACATAGGTTTGTTACATAGTCAACATATCCACCCCTCCTTTTTTATATTTTCATTTGGTCCTGACTCAGCAGGTGCCACCAGGTGCCCCATAGACACATGTTATCCCCTACTTTGGGACCACCCACATGCCAGAATGGGTCATCATACTAATTAATAAACCCATATTAAAACAAATTTTAGTTTAATCTATTTTTTCCTAACTCACACACACCACAAGAAGATTCTTAAGAGGTCACCCATCCTGGCACAACTCCAAGCCAAACCCCACTTAACTGTAGAGTTCTAATCTTGTCGTCTTATAAAAATAATGGTAAATCATATTAAAATGGGTATTAAAATTTATTATAATAATACTTTCTTTTCCATGTGTGTTAAACTCTCCACCACTTTAAGGAAATGCATGTTCATTGTAGACCCCACACCTTAAATCTAGGTTGTGCCTCCACAATTTCAGCCAAATATTGGATCTGTTACCACTTTAAAAACTGTCCCCCAGTAAAAATATAGCCACAAAATTTTTTAATATGACATTCATGTATTGGATAACTAGGCACCACCAATTTCCTTACAGACACTTGTTGTCGCCCCCTAGGTCCCAACAACATGCATGAACATGTCATTAGACTAATTACTATCCCCACAAGCCAACACATTCTTTTTGTGTGTTTTATCCTTACTCAAAAACACCATGATAAAATTACTAGGCGGTTAAGAATATCAACGCTAATCCATACCATTTCTCTCCTAACTGTGGATTTCTTACTAGGTAGGCCCCTAAAAAGAATGACCAACCTTAATGACAAAAAGAGTAACATTTATTCTATTACGTTTCACATTTCTAGGGGTGTTACAAACTCAATTAATTAAATATTTATCTTAGGAAAAATTTAAAGTTTATCATTTCAGTAGTTATGAGTTTATTATTACATAAAATCAGGTTACATTTACACTGATTCAAGTTATTTTTATAGATTTTCAAATTTATTATTACACAATATCTTCTTTATTTTTTTCAATTCTTATATAATTAGGAATTTACTCTAAAGTGGATCTTTTGTAAGCATGTGGATTTAATTTCTTATCCATGTTTGTTATTAATATTTCTTAGTTCTCCTTGATTATTTTTAATAATCAGAAAGGGGAAGAAATTATAGTAAATAACAAATCAGGAGATGTTTTGTAAGCTGTAAATAAGGAAAAGTGTTTTATACTTTTCGGAGAAATTTTTCTTGGGGTATGTTGTTTTAGTAAGAGGGTGATGGATTTTAAAAATACATCCATGCATATTTTTTGGTTGGGGGGGTTGATTTTCATTCAAAATAATATAAATTTTACTCTTGTTTTATTTTAACATTACTTTTGATCATGTTTTGTGATTTTCAAAAAGTGGGATACTATTGAGTCATTTTACTATATGAAATCATTTTGTTAATTGTTGTAAAGGATTAAAATAAACTCTATATTTCCCTTGAATGTAATTGATGCATTTTTTTTAGTTTTTTGGGTTACATTTTACATTTTGAATTATCAAATATTACTATTTTCTTATACATCATGTTAGAGACTAACTAATTCTAACCCAAACATTTTATAACTTAATGAATAATCAAATATAATTTTATTCATATAGAATAAAATTTTAAGGATTCCTAATTTTTTAGAAGTGATAGTTGTTCCCCAAAAAACACTGAATGTTCATTACATGTTTTTTATACTCATTACTTATAAATAAGTGATCAAAGACACTAACATTAAAAGATGATTATGATAAATTTTGAAATTGAGTGAATTTTTAGAGTAGTTTAGATTATTAGTGATTAATTAAATAAATTATTTTTAGTTTTTTGTTAACTTTACTTTATCTAAAAAGTTTTAACTTTTGAATTGTTATCTTTTTACCATGTTTATTTTTTATTAATATGATAGTTCATAACTTCTATCTTCTATATTTTATGTAGGTATAATATACGTTCTAAAATATATTAGATCATAATTTGAATAATTTTTGACATATTATATAACTAATCCTTTAAAAATAATGTTACTTCATGATCCTATTAGTAGATACTTTCTAGAAGGAACTATATTAATTAAATATTTATCTTATAGAATTGTTCAAGTTGAGGATTTCATTATGTATTACTTTAATCTTAAATAAACTTGGTTTACTCTAATGTGCTTTTAAGTCATTCCTTCATGGCATATAAAGTTATTCCAATGTTATATATTAATTATTTGGTTCAATTGTTACATAAAAATTCTTTTACTCTAAATGGATCTTATACATTCTTATGGTTTCAATATCTTAAGAATGATTGTTACTACTATTTTTTAATAAGCATAGATTATTTTTTTAAACCAAAAGGTGGATAAATTATAGTAAATTAAAAGGGGGATTTATCAAATTGAAAAAAGGTTAAGCAATGGGGGATATTTAAGAAAAGGGGGATATATTTAGTTAGCTTTAAAAAGTGAGAGGAATTTTATACTTTAGGGATAATGTTTACTAATAGTAATTTATTTCAGTAATAGGGATAATATTTTCATAAATATATACTTATATATATTAAGGGGTAGGGGAAGCTGGTTTTCTTTTAGAATAAAATTAAATTTACTTTTTTTAATTTCATTTTCTGTTATATTTTTATCATTATTAGTTATTATCAAAACAATGAGGCTGTTGATTCATTTTCCTAAATGATATATTTTGGGTCCCTGTTTTTATGAATCATAATACTCTATATATTTTACCTATATTTACTTGAATAATGTTTTTAGGTTTATTTGTAAAGATTTATAAATATATGATTATAGATGATATCTATGTTTTAATTCATCATGTCATTGACTAGTTGATTTTGAAATTGAACTCTTACAACATAATGATGAATCACTAGAACTTTTATGCAAGTAAAAAAATCATATTAGTGACTATAAATTCTTTATAATTGATACTTTTTTCCAAATGTAATTAATGTTTTCATTGCAACTTTATTAATCTCATAACCTATAAACACGATATTGTGGAATTGTGAAAAAAAAAACAAAATTATTATGATTTTACTAATTTAATTATTTTAAATATATATTCACTATGTTATTGATTCATATATTATATTAGTTTTATTTTTTAGTGTGATATATATGATTTTGTTCATTAGATGTTTTATTTTAAAATCACTTAGCTTATTCATTATAATCATTTGTTCTAACCTTTATTGAATATTTTCCAAGGATATAATATTGTACTTCTGATCCTAGATTAATGAAGTGTGGAGATAAGATTTTCTATTCAACTTTTTAAAATAAACATTAATTATAATAGCATTATGTTATTATTTTTTATAAAATATTTCCAAGGATAATTCTTTATTGCATCTGATCTCAGTGATCCAAGAAGATTTAACTTGGAACTGGATGCCAAATCAGGAATATATCTTCTTACCCCTTTGGGTTAAAAGAGAAGATGGTCTAAGGACAAAAACTTGGTTACATCCATTAATAAACCCATTTAAGGTTTTTCTAATTTTAATCCTATGCCTTGTTAATTTTTTAATTTATTTTTATTTTTTATTCTTATTATTCTATTCAAATTACTTAATATAGATAGTGTTATTTTTTGAAATGTAAATTTTTATCTGAATTTAGTTTTTGTTGTCACTCAATGTTTTTATAAAATCTACCTTCCAAACATCACATTTATTATAAATAAATAATTATTATGTTTATAAAAACATTAATTAACCCAACCCTTTTAAATCTTCTATACATGGATAATAATAAACACATACAAATAATCACTAAATTTAAAAACACTTCAACCAACCATTTCATAAAGGTTAAACACTATAATAGAATATATAAGATATTAATAAATTGAAAAATACCGATCATAATAATCAAGTCAATGAAAAAAATATAGAACCAAAATAAAAATAACAAAGCAGTTAATGTTATTAATGTAATCTCATTTCATGATAAACTATAGTATAATGATTAAAGTAGTTTCATTAAAATTTTCTAAAGAATCATTCAACATTCTCTATTGTGTAATTATATTTATAAAATTATCTTGATTATATAATGTATCTATGAACACATAAATATCATATCTATAACCAAAAAAATCATCCCAATAGAGTGGAAAATTTAATATGAAAACTGAAAATTTATAGTAAAAAAATTCACGAATTCTATGGAATTTTCAAATCCCCAAATGATTAATTCATCTTTGTATCCAATTGATGAGTATTTATATAATTTTATTAAATTTACTAATCCTTAATAATCACCCAATTTCAGGTTTGATTTCTTATGTTGTAATCAAAACAATGTAGATTTATAATATTTATAATCTTGTTTTTTTGAGCAGTGATCAGAAAACACTATTCACATCATGGCATGTTAGAATGTAAATTTTTGATGATTTATAATGTTTTGAAGTCCTAAAAACACATACAATTGATATTTTAATCTTTTAAATTAATTTAATATATTGGGTTCACTTAATATAACACGATGATATTAAAATAAGAACTATAGGCATGATGAATAATGTTAAACCAAGAAACAATTTTATGATATAATAATTTATTCAAGAAAAAAATTTACTAAAAAAATAATAACACTTCAATAAAAAAAATTATATATAAAATTATCTAACCATGAAACATAACTAAGTGTTTTGAAATTATTTGACCAGTATTATATAGGGTATAACATTTTAGTTTTTATATATAATTTTATTGTATATTTCTAGTGATGTTTACCTTGTTTTTGAGTTTTGGGGGTTCAGTGAACCATGAAAAGTTAGTCTTCATATTTCTTCTGATCATGTAGCAACCCAAATAAAGTTAACTTGGGAGGAAGAGGCAAGTGAATGGTCTATTAGTGATCTCATGTGACTATGTTGGATGGACTTGTGAATCAGAGTTTTTGGGAAGAGGCACCAACATGGTTAGCATATAGCCCCAATTAGACATTCATCATTACCATGAAATCATGTATGAATTTCCCAATTTGACTTTTAAAAATATTTTTATCCTTCTATAAGCATCACCAGAAAACCTAAATTTACTAGGAATAGTTCTAGGTTTACTTGAGGGTAAAATTGGGGGTTCTTCATCATTAAATTTTCCCCCTCTCTAGGATTTATAAATCTATACTTAATTTTAGGTTTTATATTGATGATCTCATATATTCATTAGTTTCTCTCTTTCTATCGCTATTATATTAAATTTTTGCTTGTATAGATGTATCTTTTTAAACTTTATCTTTGTTTTTGAATAATTGTTTTATTCATGAATGGAAGGATCATAATCACCCATTTTTATTACTTACGATTGGTGGATTGGATCAAAATTACTAATATTCAATATAATGTTCTATCATTTTCACTTGCAGTAATATAAGGTTGAGGGATCTTTTTCACTCCTTATGATATTATGATTCCATATTATATGACCGGTGTAATTTTTTGAAATTTTCTTATGTATATAACTATTTAATAATTGTTTTAATTTTTTATCATTATTTGTGTGTTCTGAAGTTCCATTATTTAGGAATTTTTTTTTGTTTTAAGGTATACCATAGGAGTTGGGTTGAATAGTGTTTGAACTTCAACCATGGGTTTGGGGTTTTAATGGGGTTTTCTAAATGTATTTTAGACTATCTTAGAATAATTGAATTTAATATTGGATATAATTTCTTTTCTTGATGAAATATTTTTCAAGAAGTGCTATGGTTTTTTGAAATTAAATGTGTTAGAAATGAGTAACAACTAGTATGTGTTGAGTATGGATATAAGGAAAAGTTATTTGTGATAAATAGGAAATTCTATAATTGTGTGTGATATTAATGGGATAAGACATTAAATTTAGGAACCACTAGGGTTGATGGTGATCTGAAATGGGTGTTTTCTAATTTCAAAAGAAATAATTAAGGATATATGGTTATTTATTACTTGTATATCCTTTAGTTATATTGGGTTTGAGTTAAATATTTTATTGGAACTTAGAAGGGCTACCTTCTAACGAAAACAATAAATCATATTATTTTATTGGCTTCTTTGGTTTTATTTGGACTTGTAATAAACTTTTTTGTTTTAAATGAGATAAATTATTTTAAATGGTATTAGTTACGTGGCTTGGAATAGGTATACATGAGATTTAAGGTGATTAATTTAGGGAAATCATTATCTGTATTTGTAACACCTTAACCCAAATTTCCAGGTATGGGTTAGAGTGCCATATGATGCCAAGTATGACTCCTCCTACACCAGAGGTTGATGAATAGTTTCAAGGGTCTGTAGTAATTTGAGGGGATAAAATAACCTCTTATTATATAAAACAACAAAATAAATAACCACATAATATAACAAATACATGAACATCAGATTATAAAAAATAACAGTTAACATAATTCTATAAAAATTATGCTATCAAATAGGTCATACCACCATTCTTCCAATGGGATGATCATATACCCAAGATATACTAAAATTAAAACATAATGGAGAGTCGAAAATAACCTCGATTATAAACCATTACCATTCTCTACAACCACACTGAGCCACATCAACTCGAACCATTACACACCCTGATGATCAAACTAAAAGTAAATCTAAGGTCAACACTTGAATTTAGGTACCCATGTAGGGTTTTTTCATATAAGATCATTAGGGTCTCAAGAACCCATAATCAATGTTGTCTTATAATTAACGATGCATAGAAATTGAAAGCACAAGTAAACATACAACCACAAAAATACTGAGTAAACATGCACCGACTAATATTCCAAAAACCCAGACCCCACATTATTTGGAAAAATGTTCTTAAATAAGTCAATTTCTGTCACTATACATCATTAGATGTTCCACACATCACAGTTTTGGTTGGTACCCTATTCTTTTCAGTATTGTAACCATGTTCTTCTTTTATGGAACATCACATGTCTCACTTTGAATATGGGCATCAATAGAATCACTAAACACCTGACCACGATAGTTATAATTATTAGGAACACCGCACACCCCACCCTGATGGTGGTCAATATCCTTGGATGATAGTATGTACCACAAAAAATTTATGATTTATTTGGATTAGAACTTTATAACTATATATAAGTATCATCTATTAGCCTATAAATAATGGATACTCATCACCCCTTTTTGGTATAATATCACATCAGCTGACATGTCTATGATCCAACCAACACCATAAATGATCCATATTCTATAATTTCTGTCACATCATCACACTCCCCCTATGAGGGGTGTTTTTTCCAAAACAGAGAAACTAGTTCATCCTGAAACATGAAGTGTAGTTCCAAAGAATATAAAATACCATAAATAATATATATCATAGCAAGTAAAAATAATATATATCATGAATAATACTCAAGAGTCCACACACACATACACAATTTCATAAAACACACACCATTCATGGGTCTTCAAGCATATAACCCCAACACATCAATTGAGTATATGTCACATGACCACACACATACACATATGAACAACCCAATACACATAGTCCCCTCAAATCACGCACACATGAGGAAACCCATATCAAACAATGTAACTCACAGTTACTCAAATCTATTACCCTTATGTATAACATGAGTAGGGTAACATGGTAAAATAATTAGTGTTGATGCATGTCACATCCACCTATAGTCTCAAAGAAAACACTTGCATACAACTCAAATCACTTCTATCATGTTCTAAGGGAAAATACATGAACAGCAGTCCATGTCATATCCACTAAGGTCTATGGGTAATGTCCCCAACCTTAAAACTACCCATCATCGGATGATATCAGGATGAAACATAACATGGTAACAACTCGATGAACCACTCACATGCTCACTTATTCCATTTTATCCCATACCAATGAATGATGTCACAACACCAAACAAGTTTCCCAATGATATCCTACCAGACCTCTCTAACAATACTCAATCCATGCCAACTGATACTCACTATCAAAATCACTAAAAAGTGATTCTATAACATATAATCTCATCTCAACCATTGAACCCCAATAGGAAGAGTCAACTCCCAACCAAGACCCACTTGGTTCTGAAGGACAATATCTAACGAATTGTTTAATACCTATTCCAAGTTATCATCCCATGTCTCTAAGGAAGTTTGATCAATTCTCTACTATAATACCATCATGATAGCATAGAAAATAATTGTATTTACTTTACAATACCATAACTAAAAACCCAATATTGGACACCACACACATATCCTAAGGACGACCACTTAAACAACACAAGGGGTTACTCCTCTTCATCCTAGGAAACATGTCTGGATGAACCAATTTTTATTTAAGAAAAAACATCTAGGATATTAGAATCTCATTACTCACTCAAGAAACTACCAAGGACTCTCTCCATGTAAACTGACATCATTACCTCATGGAGACCGAGTTTCCAATGATACTCACATACGAGACATGCATAAGTTCACTCATAATGGGTTTATAGCCTCATGGTCACCCCATTTCTTAATCTAAGTTTCTCTCAATCTATCCTTATTTTACATGAACCCAAGAATACACAAAGGAAAAAAAAGAGAAACATAGAGGTATAAAAGAAATATGAAAACATACCTATAATAAATAATCATACATGAAATTCCATCTACATACACTTATAATATTGAGTATCAAAGGGGACACCAACCTTGAAGAAGGAAACCGCGATCTTTGGTCCTGAAACAGCATTAATTAAGCATTTATAAGCCTCTTAAAATCCACACACATCCTAAACCTTGCCCGCTCACACCAAAAATTCCTCAAAATATTCACCATTGGTCTTAGACATATAATTTAATGAAAGGATGAACCCCCAACATGAAATATCCGAGCTGATATATCAATAAACCAAGAATAAATAATTATATAAATAACTAGACTCTATATTCGACCATCGAAGAATGAATATAAGGGTCTAATCCAAGGAAGAGGAGAGGATATAACAAGAATACGAAGAACAAAATATAAATAAGTACATACCTTGAATTTTCATAATCCGATATCAATAGATCTTACATAAATACACTAATAAAGGGGTGAAATTCACTTGGTATGAATTCACCTTCCATAATTTTGAGAGACATAGAGAATAGTAAAATGAACCATTGAATTTAGAGGGTTAGTGTCCAAATAAAGGAGTTTTGGATCATTAAAAACATGCACACACTTTTTGGTCACACATTTTGTCAAACGATTAACCAACTATGCAAGGCATTCTTACTATCTTGTTAACTAACACCATTTTATCACATGGGTTGATTATCTATTCAAAAACCATGTTTTTGGTAACTATAACATGTTTCATGGTTTTCAGGTGGGACCATACAGTTTGAAAAACCACGCACCACCCCAATATTCTCTTCCATTAGCCGCACAGTATCCTCGAGGATTAGAAAAGTTTGAAAAAATCATGATCTCACTATGAACTATAGAAATTGACTCTAAATTTTTTTATAAAACTATGAATCAACCCAAAAATCCTTCTATACATCCATGTATCCCAAAAAATAAGAAAATATTAAATTTCTTAGGGAATTTTCACTTGTAGAAACATGGGTCACTACAATCTTCCCACTAGAATTCTTATCAGACTCAAGAAGGCTTTACGTTCATCCATCAAAAACTAACATCAACCTTCAAATTTCATGTTCCATAATCGAATGACCAACAAAATTGTTTTTTCATAATTACAACTATATGCCTGTTCAAACTAGATTATATAAAAAAACTCAGCATAAAAGATGAGATTATACTGAAAAACCTAGGCATGATGTTGTAACACATGGAGGTATTGTCACATTATCCAACCACCACCTCCAGAACCCAATCCTAATTCACAGATAAGATTCCTATGTGGGATCACTAACCAAAAACACCAATACTCATGCTCTAATTCTTATCATTTATTATAACCAAAATGATATGCTGTCAAATTTGGGACACCTCATCCCAATTTTGTTGTTTATATCTAAAATTTGTATAAAAACACATTCAAAACGGAAAATCTAATATTCATTATAGAACCACATCCACATGGATCCACCAATACACCAGCTTTCTGATGCTATAATTAAAATTTAAGATCCAACTTAAACATCTATATAAACCTATTGAATGGATTTTTTCACCCAAAACCATTATAACTATACCCATAAAAGAGCATCCTTATCACCATCCCCATCAGTTGTATAAAATTCATCACTAGATGTAATGAAAATATTAGAGCACCTTCTCACAACTGAGTGTTAAACAGACATCAATAACCATCACCTCTAGACCACACATGAATGAAATGAATGATGCTAATCAAACAAGAGATGTTGATTATATCCTCCAACCACTATGGCTTACTCCCTACCATAGGGCTTTCTTAAGACTACACCTTAATATCAAACTCCAAACAGACTAGAAATACATACACATCACTCTCTTGTGCCATGATCTTCATGCCCATCATCAACTGACTCCCATGACAAGGCTTTCACCCAGTCTAACCAGATAATGATACTAAAAACCAAAACATTGTAACCTTACACTTTAATAATATTCATATTTCCCATGAATCTTTCCAAATACGTAGATCACATTCCTAAAGGTTTGTCTCATACCCAAAAATACCATCACTTAACTACTTCTGCATAATTCAGATTCACCTAAAACACCTTAACCATCACTACCATATTTCTAGTATTTTTCAAACCATCTCACACATGCACAAGCCTTCATGCCTCATGGAATTACAAGTAATCTATCACAACACAACTACTCCAATTAATATAGATTCTTCCTTAGAAAAGCTTCCACATATCATTTTTCACAAAAACCCACTTAGTCTCACAACCTCATAAAACTTGATCAAGATACCAAGATAAAATTCTCACCTAGAATAAGATTTACCCTCAAAACCTATATACCAAGGTCATAAGGGTGTTGGTCTTGTATGAATAGTGTAACACCCCAAGATTTTATGGTATCTCTTTTAAATTAAACATCTTCATTAACTTATATTGCTTGAAACATCGAGCTTAAATGAACTATGAAATACTATTAAATATTAATATTAATGTTATAATAATGATGTTACCATTAAGAATAATAATATGGATATTAGAATAATAACTTGACAAATAAAATTTTAAATAAAATTTAGGTATCTCATAAATTTAAATATGATATATTTATATCATGGAATTAGTAAATAAATGTTTTAAAAATGATAAATTAAGTTTTGGTATTTTTGTGGAACCTAAATGTTTATTTACAATTTTATAATTAATATAATGATTTAAAAGATAATTTATTTTCATAAAATAGGTTCATAAATTATTATTTTATTTCATTATAATTATAATATAACTTTATGAGACAATAATTAATATTTCAATGTGTCATAAAGTCAGCTATAATATTAAAATCACTACTTTTTGAATAAATGATGTTTTTATTTAAAAATTAAATTTCTCATATTTGAAAAATTATTTTCATAAATTCATTCCATTATTTAAAATCTACACATTGGTAAATGGTTAGGGTAATTTTTTTTTTGATTTTTTTAAATTTTTTAAATTTTCGTTGAATAGTAAAATACGATAATTTAAGGTATTTAAAGTTATAGGTAAATAATTGAATTATTGAGTCATGGTTGATTTAGTGATGAGGTAAGAACCCATTAGGTAAATCTCAAATTCTTTATTTACTATAATTAGTCCCATGAATCAACACTATTGATAGTCTTGAGCCAAAATAATAAACAAAAGAATAAAATAATCAAAAAATGCCCCTCTCCTCCACTATAAATACCACCCCTTGTCCTCACACCTTAAAAGATTTGGATCATGCTTATATTCTTCCCAATTACTCTCCCAAACATCTTCTATATGTTTTTTTTTTACTTTTCTTACAAAAAGTCCTAATTCAAGTGTCTTATGGGGTTCCCAAGGAAAGGATATTGAAGAGGTAAAATCCACCTTCTTTCTCTTTGAGTTTTGTTCCTTTTCATATTATATCCTAAACTGGACTATCAAATGTGTAATAGTTACTCCATTATCATATACATAATATAATTTTATTTTTCTAATAGAATATCCATCATTAAATTTCTTAACTTCTCCTTTTATTTAAAAAATGAAAACATCATTCGTGACGTGTTGATTCACCACCTTCATGGATGAAGAGTTTTTATTTTCCATTATCACCATCAAGTCTAGTGATAAAACTATTATTATGATTAAATAATATTTAAATATACATATTATAAGTTATACCATGTTATGGAAATAATATATAAATATAATATTAAATTAAATGACCCAGGTTCTTAATGGTAGTAAAAACTGCCAAAATAAATGAACACATTTTCATTAATATTTTTTCCAATGAATCATACTCATACCATATAAAAAAATTATATATGAGGCTATTTAAAATTTTTCATGTTCATTAATACTAAATAATTTCACTTATTGAGTTTTTGTTTCATTTGACAAGAAATCCCATATTTATAATCAAGGGAACCGACTGTAAAACCATGAAACCAATTCTTATAGAACAACGAAATTAAACATTATAACCCATAAAAGTGGAAATAAATATACATAATAAAATTATAATAAATAATATACATTCATAATAGTTTCTTAATTAAGTAATTAATTAATCTAGTTTTATTGTTCAGTATACTAAGTACAAGTGCAGAATTCTTCCACACATAAGGTATGGGTTTCTCCTCTCACATTTTATTTTTGTGAGAAATATTTCTTGTTCACCACTAATTTATTTAATGTGGTATATATAATATATTTTAATATATGATATCATAAATATACCTGTCTTCATGTTATTCAATGCTTAATTTGAAAATAATTTCTTTTATGGGGCACATGATTCAACTGATTACAAGTGGTAAGATAATTCTTAACCCAATTTTCTATTCTTTGGGATGAACTTGTACTACATATATTATGTCCTTATAAAATTATGTGTGAACCAATTTTTTTATTATCATATATTTTATTTCCATGTTTTATGCGTATTTATAACTAATAAACATAATATATCCAACTGATTAATTATAACATCAATGATATCATATTTTTAAAGGTCTTTATTTTAAAAATACTCTTTTAAATGTTTCTTTTCCAAAATTTAGAAGGATTGTTTTTAAAACATATAAAATTATTATATAATTTCCCAAATTTAAAATTACATAGTTTTTTAAGATAATTTTACATGATTAAAAGGTTATTTTTGAAGAAAAAATACTCTTTTATAATTGAATTGTTATTTATGAATAAGTAATTTTAATATTAAAAAGGGGTTTTCCTCAAGAATTTTTCTGTGATCTTATTAAATTTTCTAGATCAGTATCTTCCATTTAATCCAATTCTTTAATGAGGTTAATCTATTATGATACAATTTATCATCTTTTATTAAATGATTTACATTCCATCCCTTTAATATGAGGAATGTATTTGACTTAGTACGTGATGGGTGTGTCCTACTATAACCCCTTGATGAATTGGTAGGTTTCATGAGACAAACTAGATATGGTTTTAGTCGAGGCCTTACCCAGTTATTAAATTCTTTGCATGAATCCTTGAAAATGTTATATTCTTGGAATTAATCCTTGAAATTTATATATATTCTTGGCATGAATCCTTGATGGTATATTTTTGATATCCATAATTATGCATTACATCATTATGAATTCAGTTATTGATATTCCCCATGATTATTATACTTGTAGAATATTAATAGTTAAGTATAATTATCATGTGAAAATTTATATGAAGTTATTTTATTATATTACATTACTTACATTTTATGATCAAGATTATTTTTTAATGACATGTGTTTTTAGTTTTTCACCTTACATTATTTATTATGTTTTATTATAATAGATTCCTTTACATGATTACCCTTACATATAATCTAAGACCACCCCTTTAATATGTTTAATTATTTCCTTAATATATGACAATGTATTTTTTGGTTTTTATGTAATGATATACTAAGGGGATGAAATGGGATTCTTGAATAAAATTCACTATGTTTTGATATTTTTAAATGTAATGTGAATTTCAATTATGTATCTAGTTTAACAAGACTAAAAATCTATTCAGCCCTTCAGGATGTGATTCCGTAGAATCATTATAATGTAAGAAAGTAAGTCAATAGCTCTAGGATACTGAGGAAGAGGTATTTATTGTATCTATGAGAGTACATTCAGTAGAAACATTGGAAACTATATTTATAAAAACACAGATTTGGGATATATAACTCTATAACAAACTCTGAGAATATTCCCAAAGTAACAAAGCTTATGATTTAGAGAGTAGTTATAACTAAATTTTTAGTTTAGTTTATGTGCTTCATGAGCTTTATATTTTACATTATGTCTCATAATGTTATGATCTAATCTAGTCTATTCCATTTTTTATTAATGGTTCATAGTAGAAGGAATGGAAATAGTATCAACACACACGATCCATGTAGGGATTTCTCTCATATGAAAGATAATGATGCTGGAGCTAAAAGTGTGGGTAGAGATGAAAACAATATAATTATACTAGGAAAACTAAATCAGGTTATGAGAAATAACCTTACCTATATGTTGGAGCCTGATCCATAACATGGTGTAACAATGTTAGACCGCTTCATGCAATAAAAACTATATTATTCAATAGGACTACAAACACATTTGTAGATGAGTAATGGATAAGTTTCTTAGGGTAGATATTTCTCTTTCTGGGAAGTAATGAATGGTATAAGGTTATCATGGAATTTTATTATCTCTCAGGAGATTCAGATAAATGATTGTTTTTAATTCAAAACACACAGGAGGAGAAAGAAATTGAAAAATGGAAAGGATGAATTTTAAGGATTGTTTTTGGAAAATTAATTCCCTTATGAAGAGCTAGTGGATATGGAGAGAACATTATTGAGTCTAATACATAAATATGTATAAAATATTTTTATGTATGAATCCCACATTACAAGGTAATAAAGGCATCTCATGGACTACATATGTAATCCAAAGAGAAGTATTGTCGATTTCTTTGATGGATTTAATTCAATTATTTGAAGGAAACTAGTCCCCCAAACATTATCATCCTATGAGGATATAATATCATGTGATATCAATATAGAGAAGTAATTATCCTTTTTTAATAACTTTTTAAGGAAGAAAAATAAGAATAGGAAGAAAAATAAAATCATGGATAAAGAAAATAAGGGAAATAATGATTTTCCGACATGTGATAATTGTCGAAGGAAATTCCATGGTACATTATTAAAAGTAAAAGTATTTTTATTCAAGTGTGAATAAAATAGCCACCATGATCAGGATTGAAAAGTAGGAAGGACGTTTCTGATATTAAATGCTTCAACTATGTAGATATGAGGCACTATACAAATTAATGTCCTATGTGACAAGGAAATATACCCCAGAAGAAGATAAGATATCAAATTCAAGCTTATGTTATTACTACTAATTATATATAATGATTAATTTTATTATGCTTGTAGTAAATAATCATGTTATAATAGTATATTAATCAATTATATTATTATTTAAATAATTACTAAATATATATGGATTGTATTATAGTAATTTTTTCTTAAGGATTTGAAAGTGTGTGTTGAATAGTACCAAAAAAGTGATTTAGTGAGAAGTTGAACTTTTGTACCACACATGCTTGAGGTAAGATAACCCTTAATATGTTATTTAGGTTTATATAATAATGATATCGATGTGTTTATTAGATAGTATTAGTGAACATGAAAGTGGTTAGTAAGTTGATGGTATATGTTATCTTTTATGGGTTTAATACATGTTTGGATTTAAGAAATTTACCTGATATTTTATTGTTATTAGCATCCTTGTTTTCATTAATATTTTAATGGAGATTAATGTATTCATATTTTTTTTATGTGAAAATAGGAGCTAAATAATTTGGGTAAATATTATTCCAAGTTGATTTTTAAATATAGTGAACTTCCTTCTATTTTTTTGTCTTTTAATTTAGATAGAAATATTTTGGATGAGTCTTAAGGTTAACTACTTATGGAATAGATTAAGTATATAATTAATTAAGATAAATGTATGATATATCAATTTGGATAACTGATGCTAACATTTTTGGTTTCAATAAAACTTTAAAGGATGAAATATTGAATTGTGGATCTTATGAATTATAAAAGCGATTTAATCCTAAAAATTTATCTTCAATATCCATCTCTTGATTAAAAAATAAATTAGTGATAGATCTAATAACAAAAAAATGTTGAAATTATTCTTATGAAATGAAAAAAAATCATGTAAGTGTTTTTTATCTAATGTGATTTATATATATAGTAAAAAAATCCTCAACTCTAGGAAAAGGATTTTAGAATAGAAACATTATACAATAACTTTTCTTATTGAAAAATCAATGGTATTTTAACTGATCATAATATTTATGGTTTTGTGTTGGTTAACTTTATAAGTACCATGTTTTCTATTACTCTCCATCATAAATTGATAGTTATATTTAACTTCCAAGTTTATGTTTTTGATTTACACTAATTATTTCCTATCAGGAATACTAATTTTTTGGTGACCTTCACATTTCCCTTTCCCTCTTATAAATAGGATTCTTTATTAACACAATTTATGATGTTGGTTTACCAAAAAAAAATTTAAGGCATCAAAGTTTGATTTTCGATGTACAATTTTAAATTGAGAGCCTAAAATTTATTTATGGAGGGTACAATGTAACACCTTAATATTTTATGGTATGTTTATTTAAAATTTAACTTCTTTAAAATCTTCTTTTTCATTAAACACTAAGCTTAAACAAACCGTGATATACTATTAAATATTAACATTACCATTGGAACAATAATTTTACCATTAGGAATAATAATATGGATATTAGAATAATAACCTCACTAATGAAATTATAATTTGAATTTTTGTACCCATAAATGAAAATTATGAAATATTTATATCATGAAATTTGTAAATAAATGTCTTAAAAATGATAAATTAGGTGTTATTTTTTTGAAACATAAATATATATTTATAATTTTATAATTAGTATAATGATTTATAGGAATTTTTTTCATAAATTTGATTCATAAATTACTATTTTTTTCATTATAATTACAAGGTAATTTTATGATACCATAAATAATCATTCAATGTCTCATAAAATTAGTAATAATAATAAAATAAATATTTTTTTAATAAATGACGATTTGATTTAAAAAATAAACTTATCATATATTGAAATATATTTTCAAAAAATGAACTCCATTTTTTAAATCTATACTTTTAAGAATATTTAGGGTGAATTTTAGGGATTTTCCTAAAATAATTCATTTTTTGGTGAATAATGAAATGTAATAATTGGAGGAATATAACATTATAAGTAAATAAATGAATTACTGAGTCATTGATGATGTAGGGTTGAGTTAAGAACCCATTAGTTAGAAATAAAATTATCTAGTAACTCAACTTAGTCTCAAGAATCTACACTATTTATATTCTTGAACCAAAATAATACACAAATGAATAAAATAATCAAAAAAACACCTCGCCCCTCTACTACAAATTCCACACATTCTCCTCACAAATTGTCAGATTTTTATCCAAATTATATTCTTCCCAATTCTTCTCCTAAATCTCTCCCCCACATTATAGTCTTTATAGTCCAACCAAAATACCAAATTAGAGTGTCATAAGTTTGTTCCAAAGTAAACGATATTCAAGAGGTAGAATCCTCCTTTATTTTTTAAGTTCTTTTATTTTATTATTATATCCAAAAATCCACTATCCTAAGTGGAATATTAACCCCAGTATCATATATATACTATAATTTTATTTTGATAATATAATATCCATAACTAGATCTTTTATCTTCTCCTTTTATTTTAAAAACAAAAACATCATCCATGACGTGTCAATTCACGACCTTTGTGGATGATGATATTTTATTTTTCATTAACGCCATCAATGTTGGACAGAAAACCATTATCATGGTTAAATATAATTTTAATATACATATTATAAATTATATCATGTTCTATAACCAATATGTAAACATAATATGAAATTAAATGACACAAGTTCATGATGGTTATAAAAATGGACCAAATTAATTAAGATATTTTCATCAAAATTTTATCTAGCAAATCATCCTCATAACATATAACTAAATTACACATGAGACAATTTAAAATTATATAAGTTAATTAATAATAAATAATTTCACTTCTAGATTTTTTCTTCCATTTTAAAAGAACTCTCATATTTATACTTAGGGGAACCAACCATAAAACCAAGAATCTAATTCTCATAGAATGATGAAATTAAACATTATAACCCATAGAAATTGCCATAAATAAAATTAATAAAATTATAATATATCAAATATATGTTTACTAAGTTATGAAATAATTAATTAATGAACCTCATTTTATTATCCAAGACATTAATTACAAGTATAGAATGCTTTTATACATATAGTAAGGGTTTCTCCTCTCACTTTTTATTTGTAGGAGAAATATTTATTATTCACCATTAATTACTTTTTTTGGTTTATATACTTTACTTTGATATATGATATAATGAATCTTATTATTTTTATTATATTCAATGATTCATTTGACAATTATTTTTTTCTATGAGGCATACGATTCGACTGATTACATGTTGTAAGGGAATTCTTAACCCAATTTTCCATTCTTTAGGTCAAACTTATACGCCATTGATTATGTCATTCAATGATTATGTAGGAAACGAATTTTTATTATATCATGTTTTATATATACATGATTTATTTGTATTTATAGATGATATACATAATAAATTCATTCGATTAACACTCACATAAATGATATGATAGTTGTAAAGGACTTTCTTTTAAAAATACCATTTTAAATGTTTTTTTTCAAAATTTAAAAGTATTTATTTTTTAAAAAACATATAAATTCATGAGATTATTTTCCTAATATTATTATTATATAATTTTTTGATTATTACTCTACAATATTACAAGTTTATTTTCATATGAAATTAATTTTTTATAATCGCATTGTTTTATAAAAACAAGTAATTTCAATGTTAAAAATGGTATTTTACTCAATAATTTTAAGTTATGTTATTAATATTTCTATGTAAATATACTTTTTAATCCTAATATTTATTTAGGTTAATATATTATGATAGAATTTATAATATTTTATTAAATTATGTATGATTATTTTGATTAGGAATGTAATATTTTGATACTAATCATCATGTCACTCTGGATAGTTTATAATTTTGTTTACTGATTTGGGGAATTATTTACATTTCCTATACTAGTTTCAATAAGAATGAATATTTTGATTGTGATTCACTCTTTTCATATTAGGACTTAATTGGACATATTAAATTATGGTTATAGCATGCTCTAGCCCCTCGATGCATCGGTAGGGTTCAAAAGAAAAACTACATATGGTTTTGGATGAGGCCTTATCCATTTATTAAATTATTGGCATAAATGATTTACAATTTTAGATTATAGGAAGGAAACCGTGATGGTAATAAATTCATTGTAGGAATACTTAATGGTATGTTTTAGATATCCATCATTATGCATTCCATTATTATGAATTCATTTTTGATATTTCATGTGATTATTGGACTGGTAGAATATATGTGGTTAAGTATAATTCTCATTTGATTATTTATATAGAATTATTTTGTTTGATTTTATTCATTTCATGTGATTCTTGAGATTATATTTTAATGTAATGTGTTTTTAGTCATACACCTTGACTTATTGTTAATGTTTATTTATGATAGATTACAATTTATGATTACCCTTACTGATCATCTGAACTCACCCATTTTAGAAGTTTTATTTTTCCCCAAGATATGAGGGTGTATTTTGTTGTTTTTATGTAGGGATATAATAAGGGGAATAAATGGAATTATTGATGGAAATTCCTTATGATTTTATATTTTTAAATGTAATGTGAATTTAAATTATGTATCTAGTTTACCAAGGCTAGTAAAATATTTAATCCTTTGGGATTTTATTCCTTATAATCATGCCAATTTAATAAAGGATTTACTCTGGGATAGTAGGGATGAGGTCTTTACAAAGAGAGAATTATTTTAGCTATTATTATTAATGAGAATATTTATTTAGATAAAACCACTAAATCCACATGGTAGAAACAATATAAACTGACAAAAATATAATCTTTATTACTCACCAAACTCCAATGCCCTGGCATGTAACATGCTATGTAGCCTAAGATAAAGGCATAACTCTTAGTCAACTACAAAACCCTCAAATGATTGCTCATCTGTAGAGATACTCATGATTATCCCCAGATCACCTCTCAGGCATTTCTACTCTCACTGAGTTCTAACCAGGGCATTGAGTTCCGAGGATGGTCAGAGAGAATTTCTTTACATGTCCCCTGATGAATATATCATTGTAATTATTGAAGCGATCCACCGCCGTATAATCCATATAAAATTACAATAAAAAAAGTGATCAAGAAAAAAAACACAATGAATTACATGTGATGTGAGTCTAATGTTCCACATATGATGTATGATAAGAAGACACATACTCGTGGTATAAGAACTGAACCACATAAATCACAACTCTGATAACATATCATTTTAGAAAACCTCTCAAAAATAACATCACACCATAAGAATAATAATCTCGGACCTTGGTAGTCAAGAATTCTTACTGGAAAAGTGTTCATGACTCAATAGTCCATGGTTCATCAAAATATTCAACACATTCCTAAACTGGCAGTCTACTATATCCCAAATAATTAACAAGGAAAAAATTATTTTTTTTCATTTTGTAACTCCTTAATCAGAATCACCGAGGCCAGGATGGAGTGTCGCATGGCCTCAAGTATGCCACCCCATATGCTTTATGTTTTCAAATAGAAATGAGGGTATATATTATATAAAGGGATACTATACATTCCTAATACAGTAATCCACAGTGGAAACAAACAAATCATATAACAAATAGATGAACATTAAATTATACAAAATAACAGTAAACATGACACTTCTTCAATGGATTCTATCAAAAATGATATACCACTGATCATCCAATGGGTCAATCATATACACAAGAAATAATTTAAAGTAAAAAATTATTGTGAATTTATAATAACCTGAATTCCCAAAAAATATTATTATCTATAACAACACTAATCAACCTCATATTGAACCACTGCATTTCCATGTTCTCAACCTAAAACAAATCATAAAGTTTCAACATGTACAAAGTTTCCATTGAAGGGGGTGATAATATAAACTCATTAGGTTATCACATAGAACCCCAAATAAAAACATATACTTCTGTATACACATAATGTAAAATCACAAGAAAACTTAAAACCAGAAAACACCAATTTTTCATGCACTAACCAAGCTTCCAAAAACACCGACCCCACAAGCTTCGGTGCGATGCCATTAAGGAAGTCATTGTCTATTACTACATGTAACAAAAAATTCCACAAGTCCCAATGTGAGTTGGAAACCTACACTTTTTAGTCTTTTATATAGGTTTTGTAACACCCCAAAATTTCATAGTACATTATCTCTACAAAGTAATTCAATAACTTGTGTTACACGCAATATTGAGTTCGAGCACACCACGAATTACCAAACTAGCCATAAAAAAAGAGGTTAAAAATAGTATTAACATAATTTTGAATTATATATACTCCATATAATTTTAGAATCCATATTATGTGTTTCTTAGACATAATACCAGAACAAATTCATTTTTTAGACAAAAGAAGTATTTTTTTAAAAATTAAATTTCACCGCCTTTTAATGGAGAACCCTTTTTAAAACCACTATTTGACACTTTTATATATTCAATTAAATGAAATTAAATTATTATTTATAAGAGGGACATAAAAATCTATTTTGGAGAATTTTTTGTACTTTTTTGATAACTTTCATAATTTGATGAATAGTAAAAAATAATAAATTTTATTTGAAAACAACTTTTTAATCGAAATAATTTATAGTGTTAAATTATTCATTTTAATGGTTTGGAAGTATAATTAGATTATATATTTATCATTTAATACAATTTAGGTCATTATAAGTAATTTCACATTTAAATTTGATATAAACGTATATCAATCTTCTGATAGTTTTTACTTTTAAAAAACCCGCCTTTTGGTTTTGACAATGGGAATTAATTTTAATTTAATTAATGCATCTTATATTTTTTTAATTTAGTAAAATATAATTAATTTTTGAATTTGGAATATCAATATTAGCTTAGGGTTATTTTTTGGTATTTTTCTGAAAGCTTTTAATTTTTGATGGATAGTGAAAAACAATGTGATATTATTTAAAACTGACTTTTTATTTATAATATTATTTATTTTATTTAAATTTATTTTAAGTCAAAATATATATATATATATATAATACCTATATAAGTTTAATATAATTTATTTTAGACATTTTATAATAAAATTAGATGTATAAAATGTCATTGAACTTTTAAACGTTTTTACCCACCTTCTAAGCATGTTAACAAATTTGAAAGAAACATAATTTTACCATTTCAGTGAAATGAATTTAAAAAATCCAAGAGACACGATTGATATTAAAAATTAAAATTTGGTTCAATAAGATGAAAATAATGTTTGAATAATAGTAACTTTTGACTCTTATTTACCACCGTGAAAAGTAAATAGGGAAATTAAAGGTAAATATTATATTATTATTACCATAACACATGTCCTAATTCTATTGGATAAGTGTATTTAGGCTAAAAAAAATTCTTAGTAATAAAATATTATCCTTTTGGTCCACTTGGATTAGA
Source organism: Viscum album (assembly GCA_963277665.1). Classification (NCBI taxonomy): domain Eukaryota; kingdom Viridiplantae; phylum Streptophyta; class Magnoliopsida; order Santalales; family Viscaceae; genus Viscum; species Viscum album. The sequence goes on along the minus strand of OY728132.1, from coordinate 1,470,946,514 downwards.
TTAGTACATTTATTATTATTTTATTTAAACAAGAGTTAGAAGTGTTAAATTCAAAGTTTCATAACTAAAACATTTTTAATATATGGTTACACAAATGATAAATTAACCTATAAATATTAATTATAAATATAAAAACATTTAATACATAATGGTATATTATATATAATTTTTAGTCATTAAATTATTAAATTTATTTATGACACAATGATGATGCAGTAATTACTTTATTAATGAAAGATTAAAATAATTGATATTATAAATATCCAAATAAAACTAAATTGAAACTTTTGATAAATTAATTTTTTTATAGATTAGTATGACATGATAGGGTCGAATAAATGCATTTTTTATGAAGTAATCAAGTTGTTAGTACTCTAACAAAAATTATATACTAAATAGTGTCAAAATTGACATAAATGGGTTTTTAATGAAAATACTATATTATTAAATTATATATTAGTCCTAAAAATTTACAGTTTGTCCAAAGGACTTATATAGTAATATATATTTCATTAATTAACCACTATAGGTTCTCTTATCATTTTATAGTATGTTTATTAACCATATAATATAAAAATATGAGGAGACATGGTAAATGTTAAACTATTTAACCAAGAGTTAAATCTAAAAGATATGGTAAATATGGTGACCTAAACCTATCTAAAACCAATTTTTGAGAGGTTTTAGATCCTTACCCACCTTATCCTTGGAATAAATATTTTTGGAGCCATTATAAATAGAATATTATTGTGTAATAAAATAATATTTCAAGGTTTTCCTAAAGTGACCCTCACCTCTCTTATAAATGGGTACTTCCCCTTCTCTTAATTTCACAACTCCGAAGCCAATTTCCATGGCCAGAACCAACTCAAATATCCTACCAAATACCATAATTATGACCTATAGGACTTAATTTCATCATAAAGCCAACCTATGGATCCCTTTTGATCAACTAAAATGGAAACACTCGAAGAAGTCGTAATAATTTCACCACCTCTTTCAAAGTTCTTTTCTTCTTCCACTTCTTCTTTCTTTGTTTTTTCCATTAAAAAATAATAAATCTAGTATATTATACATAATATGATGTTATTAGAAATATGTTACAACAGTATTCATTATTCTATCCATCCTATGAATGAGAAGTCACCATACATGCGTACATACGACTTACCATCTCCACGTCATGGTGTAGTTTGTTATTCAAACACTTCATTATTTGAATGGGTATAATAATGAGTATAATAGATTTAAATTATAAATAAAACATGTTAATGATTATTTATATATGATATACCATCCAATTATACACCTTTTAATCATTAAGGAAATGATATCGTCGCTCATGTGTACGTATGACTTACCGTCTCCACGAAGCGACGAGATTCATTTCCAGGTTCACCATTCAACGATTATAATAAAAATATATATTATTAATAAGTATTTAATATATTACATAATAATTATACTTTATATATAGATATATATTTGTATGTATGTACTTACATATATCTTATTCACTTATTTCTGTTCAATACGATATGAAAACGGAAACAACGTTTATCCGTACGTACAGCCTACCGTCTCCATAAACACCGTTTTACGTTTCATATATCTATCTAGTATACATATTTATATTATAAATATATATTATATATAAATCATGTTTTATATTATGGAAGTATTTAAATCATGATCTAAATGATATGATCAAGACTAACAAGTTAAAACACGTATGATAAAGAAAGTGATTATTACCCAAAATGTTAATTTAACACAGAAATCATTATTAAATGGGTAGAATAAAGTCATAATTGAATCCTGTATGATATAATAAATATGAATATAGTTCTGGTATAATTTAATAACATACTATGGTCATTATACAGGATGTTAAACATACCCTCGACCAAAAGAAAGTGCACGGTAAGGGTTAATTCCTCAATATCATTATTATCTGAGATTGTTTATGTGTAGTTATTTTATGGGAAATATTTATTATCCATGTACATATTTCATAAAATAAATTTCAAAATGATTCTTTAGAGTTACTCTTTAACTAAAACATCATTTTAAATGTTTTAAATATGTATTCTTCTAAATCTTTCTTATTAATGTCCATATTTTAAGAATACTTCTAAGGATTTATTTATATGGACATGATTGTTTTAAAATGTTAATTGCTTTAAAAAGTTTTAAAGTGGTATGTGAAAATTTGATTCAAAAATATCTTTTAAATTAATTCTTTTATAAATGTGTGACTTGTAAAGGATTTCACAAAAAAGGATATTTCTCTAAAAAAGTTTACTGACCATTTTCAACTATATCAACATCCTTTTCAAGATATTGTTCTTGATTGGGGTTGATTTATTGTAATAAACTCTTCCATATTGTATTGAATGAGTTATGATATGTTTTACTGTGGATGTTATATTTTTATAACATTCATGGTTTATGGCAAAAAAGTTTACATTTCACATGCAATTTTTAATATGAATGTTTATGTTATGTTTCAAAAGTTTCATTTGAGGATTGCAATGGACTTAGTAAGTGATGGGTGGGGGCCGCTATAGCCCCTCGATGGATAGGTATGTCTCACGAGACAAACTAGTGTCTTGCCACAAATCCTTGAAGAAAATTTTATTTGTAGTCTTGGCACAAGGCCTTGACTATGTGGTAATGATGTCTGACATTAGGCATTAACTCATTATAAAATTAATTATTACATGTGATTATTAGGATAATAGAATATAAATTTTTATGTTTATATGGTAATGTTTGATTTATTTTCTCCATATTATTTTCATTTTTATGTTTCGAAGGGTTTTGTTTTTATTACATATCTTGCCTTATAAGTTTATAGCTTCCACTAAATTATTTACCCTTACTGAGCATATAAGCTCACCCCTTTCTTATGTTTTGTTTTCCTAGGATTCCAAGAAGTGTATTATGTTTGATATAAATGGTTAAGCTAGGGGAATAATGACATTATCAATGGATTATTTATGTTGTGTTTTATGTTTTAATGTATAATGTAATGTTCATGTATGTAATCTATTTTCCAAGACTACTAAACTGATCAGTCCTTCAAGAGTTGATTCCTTGTAATCATTCTAATGTATTAAAATAATACACAAGCTCAGGGATTCTGGGATTAGGGTGTTATATTTGGTATCATAGGATGTTTATTATAATCCTTGGAATCTAGATTTAGAAAAACTCTTATTACATAACTTTACCCTAAGATAGACTTTGAATATTAGTATATAAGAACTTCCTATAATTTTGGTAAGGTATAGATTTTATGTATTTTCCAAGAAATACATCTCTGTCTGGATATGATCAGGTAGAGTAGGCTCTAGCACAGATGTACCTAGGAGTGAAAACTCTGACAAGGAGTTTTGGGCTTGACTGGGGGTATCCTGGTACATGAAAATGGGCCCTGATGAACTCTTGGTTACTACACTCTCAAGGGATATGCTTATGATAATTCACATTTTCTTTATAAGAAATTATGAAGGATTTAGGAGTAAATAATTCCTGAAATAATTTTTTTATGATTATAGATTATATTCATAATCTTTTCAATTTATGTAATGTATTTTACAAGTTTGTAATTATTCATTACAATTCATAAACTAGCCTAGTGTATTCCATTCTTTAGAAATGATGTCTAGTAGAAGGAATGAGAACTCCAGCAATACACATGATCCAAAGAGTAAGAAGGATCATATCTTTCATGGTATTAAACCAAAAGTGAGAAGGGAAACTGTCTCCCATGTATTTTAATCATATAAATAAATAGTATCATGTGTTAATAAGATAATTAAATAATTATATGTATCCTATGGCTTTGAAGGGAAGAAAGAGAAGAAAATGATGGTAAAGAGAAATATGGATGAAGGGAAGAGGGTAAGGAAGGGTTTTCCCATATGTGATAACTGTGGAAGGAATCACCTCAGAAAATGATTAATGGGAATGGGAGTTTGTTATATGTTTTGAGAAAAAGGACACCAAGTGTGTGATTTCAAGGGTAAGAAAAATGTTTCAAATGTAGAATGCTTCATCTACAAGGAGTTATGACACTACGCGAATCAATTTCCAAATCATCAGAGTATAAACCAAATGATGATATTGGATGATAATTAGTTTATGATACTACCATGGATGAAGAGGAATGACTAGTTTTATTATGTTTTTATTAAATAATTATTTCATTTAAGTGTTTTATCAATGATGTACTGGTTATATGAATTATGGAAATAATGAAATATTGTACTTCAGTACTATTTCATTTTGGATTTGTGATTATATGGTTCTATGAAAAGTGACTCAATATGAAGTTAATTTTTTTGGAAAATACATGGTCGAAGGAAAGATAAACCTTAATATGGTTTTGATACTAAGGCATGGATTTTGGAATAAGATATGATTGATTTAGAAAAATTATATTCTATATTATTGACTACTTTGAAACTAATTAATTGTTTGTTTATTCCATTATTGTTGGAGTTTAAAACATTTTTGGATATAAGGAGTATATCTAGTATACTATAAATAATAAGAGAGCATGAAGGTAATTAATAAGGTTTTATAGTAATTTAGGATGTTACTATGTTTTAAAAGAATACATGATGATGGTATTCCCAAGTTATTACGTGGAAAAAAAGATCTTCATTGTGTTTACCTACCTTATAAATTTTGGAATGTGAGTTTGGACAGAAGTAATTTGGATAATTATAATGTTTAGAATGTATTAATTTTTACATTTGATACTATTTTTATGGTTAAATCATTTCTTAAGATTAATTTTGGATTGTTATAAAAAGTACAACAAAGAGGTCGGGCGACAACCCATCACGTTAGGCAAGGTCGCGAGACTAGAACCCGCAACCGAAGGGCGACAAGGGTACATCACCTTACACTAGCATACATTATGTCCTGGTTTGTATAATGTTCTTTTTTTAATATTCTGAAAAATGAATTATAAATTCATTATTTTTTGAACCCTATACGATTAAGATAAATAGAATATTTTTGAATTCTATTATATTTTGGAGTGAAAGATGAGTTTGTGGTAGGAGTTAGTTGAAGGATAAAACTCTACTTGTAAAGTATATTTTTTCCTCTTATTATATGACTAAATAAAATCTTAAAATTTGGGGAAGGGTTTTTAAAACCAAAAATGTGTTATCATAATACCTTATGTTTTTTTTGACAATATGATATTTTAAATAATCAAAGATTTATGGTTTTTGAGGACCTCAATTTTACACTTGTTTGCGATTGATGAACTTAATAAATCCCTATAAATATTTACAATTTTCTCCAATTATGTGTCTTTAATTTCCACCAATTTTCTTCTAATTGAGATCACAAATTTTTTGTGACGTTTTCATTTCCCTTTCCCTCTTAATAAGACTATATTTTATTATCCTTATTTCTGATGTGTGTTTTCCACAAAGGTATTTTTTATTTTTAACCATTTATTTTCAAAGAAAAATTTCAAATTGAGAGGATGAAATTTTTTTAAAGAGGGGAGAATGTAACACCCCAATATTTTATAGTACGTTATACCTTCAAAGTAATTCAATAACTTGCGCTACACGCAATACCGAGTTCGAGCACACCACGACTTAGCAAACTAACCGTTCAAAAAGAACTTATAAATAGTGTTAACTTAATCTTAAATTTTATATACTCTATATAATTTTAGAATCCATATTATGTGTTTCTTAGACATAATATAAGAACAAATTTATTTTTTTAGATAAAAGAATTATTTTTGAAAAAATTCTATTTTACCGCCTTTTAATGGTGAACCATTTTTGAAAAAAATATTTTAAACTTTTATTTATTAAATTTAATGAAATTAAATTATTCTTTAGAATTGGTACATAAAAATTAGTTTTGATAAATTTTTGGTACTTTTATGATAACTTTTATATTTTGATGAATAGTGAAAATACTAAATTTTAATTGAAAAAAACTCTTTAAATCAAAATTATTTATAGTGTTAAATTAAGAATTTTAATTATTTGGAAGTACAATTGGATTATATTTTTATCATTTTATACAATTTAGGTCATTATAAGTAGTTTCAATTTTAAAGCTGACATAAACACATGTCAATCTTTTGACAGTTTTAACTTTTTTAAAACCCACTTTTTGGTTTTGACAACAGGAATTAATTTTAAATTATTTAATGAAACTTCAATGATTTTAATTTGGTAAACTAGAATTCATTTTTGAATTTTTAATTTCAAAATAATCTTAGGGTGAATTTCTGGTATTTTTCTGAAAACTTTCAATTTTTGATGAATAGTGAAAAACACTACGTTACTTCATAAAATCGACTATTTATTTAAATAATTATTTATTTTATTTAAATTTTTTAAAGTAAAAATTGATATATAATACCTATATAAGTTCAATGTAATTAATTGGATTCATTTTATAATAAATTTAGATGTATGAAATTTTAATGAACTTTTTAACGTCTTTTACCCACCTTTTAGGCACATTAACAAATTCACTTAAAACATAATTTTACCACTACTGTGAATTGTATTTCAAAAATCTAGAGACACAATTGATTTCAGTAAGTAAATTTTTTTCAATAAGATGAAAATAATTATTGGTGAATAGTAAATTTTGACTTTTATTTACATACATTAAAAGTAAATAGGGAAATTAAAGGTAAAAATGATATTATTATTACACTATCAGATGTCCTAATTTATTAGATAAGTTTATTTAGATAAAAAAACCTTAGGAATAAAATATTATTCTTTTGGCCAACATGTATTAGATTAGGACATTTATTATTATTTTATTTAAAGAAGAGTTCAAAGTGTTAAATACAAAGTTGCATAACTAAGTCATTTTTAATATTGGGTTAGACACAAGATAAATTCTAATATAAGTATTAAATATAAATCTAAAATTTTTTCATAAATAATGGTATTTTATTTATAAATTTTATAAATTAAATGATTAAATTTATTTATGACACAATGATGACGCAATAATTACCTTATTAATGAAAGATTAAAATAATTGATATTATAAATATCCAAATAAATGTACATTGAAAATTTTGATAAATTAAAAGAATTTTATTGATTAATATGATATGATAGGATTTATTAAATGAATTTTTAAGAAGTAATCATGTTTTTAGGACTTTAATAAAAATTAGATACTAAATAGTGTCAAAATTGACATAAATGAATTTTTAAATAAAATACTATATTATTAAATTATATAATAGTACTAAAAATCAAAGGTTATACCAAAGGACATATATAATAATAGATATGTAATTAAAGAACCACTTGGGGTTCTCTTGTAATTTTATAGTATGTTTATTAACCATATAATATAAAAATACAAGGAGAGATGGTAAATGTTAAACAATTTAACGAAGAGTTAAATCTAAAAGATAAGATTAATATGGTGACCTAACCTGTCTAAAACCTATTTTTTGAGGGGGTTTTGGACCCATACCCACATTATCCTTGAAATAAATCTTTTTGGAGCCATTATAAACCGAATATGATTGTGTCATAAAATAACATTTCATGGTTTTCTTAAAGTGACCGTCATCTCTCTTATAAAAGGGTACTTCCCGTTCTCTTAATTTCACACCTACAATGCCAATTGGCTTGGCCAAACCCGGATCAAATATCCTCCCAACTACCCTCACTTAGACCTAGAGGCCTTACTTTGATCATAAATCCATTTTAAGGAGCATTTTGATCAGCTCAAAAGAAAACACCCAAAAAAGAGGTAATAATTTCACCACCTCTTTTAAAGTTCTTTTCTTCTTCCCCTTCCTATTTGTTTGTTGTTTCCATACAAAAATAATATCTATAGTACGTTATACCAGATGTTATGTTATTATAAATATGGTACATCCATATTCATTATTCTATCCATCCTAGGAATGAGAATTCACCATACATGTGTACATACGATTTACCGTCTCCATGTCGTGGTTTAGTTTGTTATTCAAACACATAAATATTTGGATGGGTATAATAATTGGTATAATTTCTTTAAATAATAAATATAACATGTTAATGATTCTGTATATATTATATACCATCAAATTCCATACATTTTAATCATTAAAGAGATAATATCGTCGCCTGTGTGTATATACGGCTTACCGTTTCCACGACGCGATGAGATTCTTTTCTAGGTTGACCATTCAACGATGATTATAAAAATATATATTAGTAATAAGTATTTAAAATATGAAATAATAATTATACTTTATATATATATATATATATATCTGTGTGTGTGTCTGTGTGTAATTACACATATCTTATCCACTTCATTCTGTTCCATACGATATGAAAATGGAAACACTGTTTATGCGTAGGTACAACCTAGCATCTCCATAAACTGTGTTTTAAATTTAATATATTTATATTCTAAATATATATTATATATAAATAATGTTTTATATTCTTGAATTATTTAAATCATGATCTAAATGATATGATCAAGGATAAAAATTTAAAACACGTATGATAAAGAAAGAAATTATTACTCAAAATGTTAATTTAACATGGAAATCATTAGTTAATGGGTAATATAAAGTCATAAATGAGTTATGTATGAAATAATAAATATGAATATGGTTATTTTATAATTTAATAACATTCTATGATAATTATACATGAGATTAAACGTACCCTCGATCAAAGGAATGTGCAAGGTAAGGGTTAATTCCACAATCTCATTATTATTCGAGATTGTTTATGTGTAAGTATTTTCTGGGAAATATTTATTATCCATGTCCATGTTTCATAAAATTCATTTCAAATTGATTATTTTAAGATAATATTTAACTAAAACATCATTTTAAATGTTTTAAATATTTATTCATGAAAATATTTCTCATTAATGTCCATGTTTTAAAAATGGGTTTAAGGATTTATTTATATGGACATGATTGTTTTGAAATGTTAATTCCTTACAAAATTTTCAAAGTGGGATGGGAAACATTGATTAAAAAATCACTTTTAAATTAATTATTTTATAAATGTGTGAGTTTTAAATGATTTCACAAAAGGGATAATTCTCTCAAAAAATTTTACTGATAGTTTTCTACTATATCAACATCCTTTACTGGATATTGTTCTTGATTGAGGTTGATTTATTATAATAAAATATTCCATATTGTATTTAATGAGTTATGATCTGTTTTAATATGGATGTGATAGTTTTATACCACTCATGGTTTATGCCTAATGTATTGACATTTCATATTCTAGTTAGAATACGAATTTTTATGTTTTGCTTAAACATTTTCCTATGTGGAATTCAGTGGAATTAGTCAGTAACGGGTGGGGACTGCTATAGCCCCTCGATGCATCGGAAGGTCTCATGAGTCTAACTAGTGTCTTTGAACAAGTCATTGACAAAAAATTTATTTTTGGTCTTGGCATGAGGCCTTGACTATGTGGCAATGATGTCCGAAGTTAGGCATTCATTTATTATGAAAGTAATTGATACATGTGATTATTCGACTAGTAGAATATCCATGTTTTTCTTATATGGTAATGTTTGATTTATTTTATCTATATTATGTTCATGTTTATGTTTAAATGGATGTTTTTTTATTACACATTTTTCCTTAAAATTTTATAGCTTCCACTAAATTATTTACCCTTACCGAGCATCTGAGTTCACCCATTTATTATGTTTTGTTTTCCAAAGATTCCAAGAACTGTATTATGTTTGATATGTAGGGTTAAGCTAGGGGAATAATGGTGTTCTCAACAGATTATTTATGTTGTGTTTTATGATTTAATTTGTAATGTAACATTCATCTTTTTAATCTATTTTCCATGGCTATTAAATTGATTGGTCCTTCGAGACTTGATTCTTTGTAATCATGCCATTGTATTAAAATAATGCATCGGGTCTAAGCTTCTGTGGTTGGGGAGTTACAAGTTCCTCCTTTAAGAAACATCACACACCCTACCACGGATATAGTTGTTAACTAGATCAACTCACACCGCACTACAATGTTTTTCGTTATTAGGAACAACACACTCCCCAACCCAATGGTGGTCATTATCCTCAAATTATGGTAAGTATTACCTGACGTGTTGGTTATATTTGGATATGAATATAAACCCTACATTGAAATATCATATAATAACCTATATTTAAAGTATTTTCATCAATTATACTTAGTATAATCTCATTTTAGTTGACATGACTGTGATCAACACGTACCATCAACAAGACATAGTTCATAACCTCTGTCTTATCATCACAAAACCCCTTTGAGATGTTGTCTAACCAAAAATTATAAATCTATCCATATTGAAATGGGAATCATGGTTCCAAAGGCTATATAATACAAAAAAAGCTGAATAAAAGAAAATACAAAAAGGCATGTCAAGAATAGTCTTCAAGAGGCTACACACACACAAACACAGATAAATAAAACACACAGAAAGTATTTGTCTCAAAGAATATAATCACAACAAATCAAACAAGTATAGGACACATATACACACACACCCATATGCATATACCAAGGAACATATGTCATATAAGAAGCACGCATATAAGGAAAACAATATATAACAGTGCACCTCTTATTCGCTAACACAGATTCCCCCGATTCATAACATGACCATGGTCTAGTGGAAAATACACATAAGTTGATCCATATCACATCCACCCAATGTATCAAAAAAACACTTGGATACAATTAACTACATACCTATTAATGTCTAAGGGAAAATACATGAAAAATAGTGCATGTCACATCAACTAAGGTATATGGTTAATGTTCGATTCCACACAGGTACCCATTATTGGACACTAGCATCATTTAATGAAATGTGGAATAGTCTGACGAAAAACTCACCAGCTCACTTATACTGGTCTACTCTAGCTGATGATTAATATCACAATAGCACACAAGTCAACTGATGAAATTATAACAGATCTATCTAAAATAACATAGTCCATGATCACTGATACTAACTCTTAACATCACCACATGGTTACATTACAACCTGTAAGATCATCTCAACCCTTGTCCCCTAACAGGTATAGTTAACTCCAAACCAAGATCCACTTGATTATCGAGGATAAGTTCTATGACATCACTAAAGACTTATAGGAGGTCACATCCCATGTATTTGAGGAAGAATGATCAGCACTCAACTGAAAAACCCACATGATAGTCTAAAAACTCTAGGTATTTCTTATCAAAGAATATAACCCACAACCCACAATTGGAACCTCACACATATCCTAAGGAAGACCACCTAAAAAATAAGGGGTTAATCCTCTTCATCCTAAACACCAGGTCCCAAATAATTTATGCTTATTCAAGGCTTGCTATCTAGGATATCTAAATCTAATTACTCACTCAAGGACTAACCAAAATTTATCTCTAGGTAAAAATAAATTATTTATTTATGAAGACTTAGTTTCCGATGATACTAACACACCCTACATGAACAAGTGCACTCATCAAGGGTCTAGAGCCTCAAAATCACCACATTGCATAATATAAGGATCTCTTAGACTATCGCTATACTACTCAAACATAATAAAGTAATAACTAAACCAATATAGACACAAAATAAGACAATAAATAAGAAAACCTACTGAAAATATATTAGCATACAAAAAATTTCTTCCATAGAAACATATAAAATTGAGTATTGATGGGGAAACTAATTCAAAGAAGGAGACCAAAATCATAAATACCACTAAATAATTATCCAAGAAGTGAAAATATTCATCCATGAAAAGAACATTTTTGTCTAATATAATTAATAAAAACTACTCCCCATGAGATCTATCATCAATGCTAGATCTGTAATTTGATAAATGGAAGAACCTCCAATGTGTTATATCCAATCCGATCTATCACCAAACATAGAAGAACACATTTTATAAAGACAATGAATCTTTATCTATCCATCATACCATTGATAATAGGATCTAATCCAACAAATAATAGAGTATCTAATAAGAACATGAAGAATGAATGGAAAATGGAAACCTACCTTGAATTCACATGATTCGATCTCACTGGATCTGATAAAAACTATAGTAAAGGGGAGGAGTTTACCTGGGAAGCCTTTAGATTCTATAATTATTAGAGGGATATATAATAAAAAAATAACAATTGAATTAAAAGAGATAATTAATAATTAAATGATTTTTGGATCATTAAAAACAGACACACACATTTTGGTTATATGGTTTTTAAACTTTGTGCCAACCATGTATGTAATTCTACCACCCTTGGACATACACATAGTTTGTCAAACAGTTTTCCAACAATGTTTTTCTAATATGACAAATTAAATAGTTTTTTAGTTGAGACCACATAGTTGGATAAACCATTCCCAACACACAGTTTCCTCGAGGATCCATATGGTTTTGAAAAACCATTTTATAACAATGAATAATTAAAAAGATTATAAAACACTCCAAAACACCTTGAATCATCATGAAACATATTTCATACAACCAAGGCTCAAAATAAATAATAAAATATAAAATATATTTAGTAAGTTCCATGCTTAATGTCACAGGTCGTTAGAGTATTCTTATTAACCACCAGTTACACATATCATTGTGCACATATATGTATCATGTCGTGATATAGACAAGGTAAAGGTTTTGATATTATCGGGGGATGGAATATTCGAACACAGTTTGTGTTGGATATAGTGATGTTTATTCATGTTTTATAAGAGGATTCATACAATCTATATGGATTGGAATCATCAATTGGCCATTGTTTCGTGTAATAATTTGAGATGTGTGTCATTTTTTCTACTACAACCTAATTGGGGTTTAGTTTATATTAATAGGAATTTTAAAGTTGGTTGTGGTTTTGGAATGAAATTTTATTCTTCTCTTTTAATACTAGTTATTTATTTATTATAAATTCATCACAAATGATCATCACTATTTTCCATCCTCTAGTGATCATGGAACATTCCTTAGGGAATATTGATTCCATGATTAAAGAGTGTATATTTTAAAGAAGTCTGAAGTGGTTATGATTTTTTTTCTATTTTTTGTCAATAAATAAATCATTTTTAATGGTATGTGTGATAATTATGGAACTATTTTAAAAGTAAAAATTTTTAATTTATTTGTGGATATAGAGGGAATGTCTCAAATATAATATAATGGGTTTTGAGTTGACTTGGGAATACTAAATATTTATTTATAAAGGCCCTTGTTTTAGTTAAAGAATGTCCAATTTTTTCTAATTTAGATAAATATTTGGTCACATGAACCCCACTTGTTTGATCCATATAGTCAATATTTTGTTCATGTGGTTGATCTAATATAGTCAATTTTCTACTTCACATGATTAATCATCACCATTTATATGTTTTATATATAGTATATTCATACTAAGACATGTTATAAATACATTAATGCAGTTAACCTCTATTCTTATCGTAGTTGATCTTCATGGTTGAAAGGTTGTACATGAATTTGATCCTTTTAATTATAAATTCATTCAATCAATACTAAGACATATGGCCGATCTTTGTAGGAAATTTTATTCCTTACATTTGATCATGTACTTATTGATTATTTAGGGTAAATATTCTAGGAGAAAATTAAATTTTCCAGATTCTATAAATTCTAAATAAATTAAAATGTGATGATATAATGGAGATGTTTTTCATAAAAAAAATATCACAATCAATAAGAAATATTATTACTCAAGATGAGATCAAATGTGGTTCCCCCACAATATGAAAATAGAGTTGTTCTTATTTAAGGTTGAAGGAGAAGTGAACCACCCCAAGGAAATAAGGAGGCGTTCATAGTTCTAGGAATTTCATGTAATTTTATTATCAGTGATAAGTGAGGTGACTTCCAAGTTATATAAGTAATTTCCATATAGAAAAATATTCTTGATTCCATTCATATGGATATGTTTTAAAATAATTATATCTGTGTGGTTTATGGAGAACATATGTTTATAGATTTTAAAATATCATTTGGGAATTAAAATCTCAAGTATTAAGGGTATTTAAAAGGAATACCTAACTTCATTTAAATAAATTTGAATAAGTTCATAGAGTATCATTTCGCACTATCTTTAATCACAGGGTTAACATATAAATTATGGAAATATTATTCTTGATATTAATATATAAATATATATTTATTGGAGAAGGAAATGGGAGTTCCTTTTGAAAATGTTAAATCCCTATTGAATATTCAATATGTGCTAATTAATAAATAAAAGTTATAAGGAATAAAAAAAGTAGTTTATACTCATTGTTTTTTAAGAGATTGAAGAAAAATAAAAGATTTTCTCCAATACGATTTTAAAAGAAGAAATAAATACATCTACAACATGATCAAAGTTTGAAAATATGAGATTATTTATTATTTTTTCATAATTAACTAAACTATAATTATTGTATGAGATTAATTTACAACATTGGAAGACTATGATATATCATAATATCATGATTATCCAATTCTTGTTTTAATACATAATATTTGTTATCTGGTGGACTATATAATCTTAGGTGTTTCGAGATAATTCCAATGATTAAACACTCTTATTGTGTAGTAAACATCATAATATATGTTATTACATGTATATGTGTTCTTGTGTGTGTTTTTTATATCGATTTTATTTTACTATAACTTTTAATTATGTTTGTTTCGAAAGAAAAAAATAAAAGAAATTATTAATCACTAATTCACCTCTATTAGTGATTTCATCAGCCTTGCTAGTGTATTTTTATTTTTTATCATAGAACATGTTACTTCATTGAATAAAATATATTTAATTTTTTGGGAACAAGTATTTATAATACTGATTTTCTGCTGTGAAAGATGTAAAATATGAACACTGTATTATCAATTTTTGTTGATAATATCATATAGATTCTTCCTGAAAATTTTGATATAAATTTTTTAAATTTGAAAGATTGAGATTTATGTTAAATACCTCATTATAACTTACATAGTATTATTAAAGATTATGAAATGATGTAGTATAATATCAAAGAAAAAGTAAAAACTAAGAGATATTTTTTTCTAAATATTATAAGTAGAAATATAAGAATAAGGTAAAAGTTGATCGATCTAGTTATTCTAACATAGAAGAATAGGAAAGTGAGATGTTTAATGATATTATGTAATTTTTAATATAAATTTGTGGATTATAATATTAAAGTATAAAGGTATTGTTTCATTTAAAATGATTCAAGTGTAAATCTATTGAAAACTTTATAACAAACTGGCCAACATTGAAGGAATAAGAAATGAGTGATGAAAAAATGAGAGACCTAGAAGATATTTTAAAAATAATACTAAAATATAATATCCTAGTATTAAAATAAAGTGTGTTAATTTCTCTAAATATAAAAATAGAATCATATTTTCAAATCATGAGGGATATGATAGTAAAGATAAAGGTAATGTTGAGACTTTTGGGGATTATTATGAGAAGATAATTATTTCCAAGTAAAATGATGGAAATTCACTTTTGATACAAGTAGTGGGTTTAAAAGTGGTTAATGATAAACAAATATGTTTTTCAGGATAAAATCAGAGTTTAAATAATTTGTATCAGAAATTTAAAATCTGTAAATGGAGAATAGGAAGCTGACAAAGGATGATAAACTTTTTGGTAGCCAAGAATATAAACATATTAAAGAAAATTACCAGTTTATAATAGAATTTGATGATATAAATAAATTTCTTGATAATTAAAGTAATTTTAAAATAAA
The DNA here is from genome assembly GCA_963277665.1 of Viscum album. Lineage (NCBI taxonomy): Eukaryota > Viridiplantae > Streptophyta > Magnoliopsida > Santalales > Viscaceae > Viscum > Viscum album. Next base: position 1,470,930,735 of record OY728132.1, on the reverse strand, counting down.
TAAGTAATAGAAAATTAAATTTAAATAGAAGGAACTAGTAATTTTTTATAAATAGTTTTCAATGATAAATAAGAGATGATCAAATATTTATCAAATTTCAAAGACTTCATCCAATAAGATGGGGAATACTCAAAGAAGGAAGAAGTTTTAAATGATCATAAAGAAACCACCCTTAATGTGAGAAAATATTCCTAAAATATTAGTGATAATTATGAGAACAAGAAGAAATTTTTGTATAAAAAATTTCAAGCTAAATCAGAGAATCACATAAATCTGAAAATTTTAGAAACTTGAACACAAAATGAAAAACTACTACAATTGGTGGCATTGAAGATGATGTAAAATGGAATAAGTTGTAAAAGAATATGTTTGGGAATAAAAATAATTTTTATTAAGAAAAATAATCCAATATTAGTGGTCAAAAGAATAAATAAAGGCATGTTATAGATTATAGATAAAAAATAGATTATAGATGGATGTGTTCCTTTTATGGGTATTACTGGAACTGAGAAGGAATTTGACCTAAAAAAATAATTTGTATATCCAAAAAACAAAATTAATATAAATATTTAAGTCCTTGAAATCAATTCATTAAGATAAACTACCTCACTTAAATGATACATGTTCTGAGGAAATCATTGGATTCTAGATAAAAGTCAGAGAAAATGTTTCATGTTCTCAAGGAAGTCGATAGTAAATTTGACTAAGATTGTCATCATGAAAATAAATGCATCATCCTTATACCATCACAGTAGATTAAAAATTTTAAAAATCAATGGCCTCAGAATATAAAGAGTAGGGATAAAGAAATTACTCTTGTTGTTGATGTTCCACTCAAGGCTTCCAAAGGGATATTTACTTAGATATTGGATAGTGGTTTTTCTTTACATATAACAGGATATAAATGACTATTGAAGGATGTTGTTGTTTTTAATAAAGGCTGATTTCTATTTGTGAATATGGGTTATTTTTACTGTTATTGGGAAGGAAAATATGGAGTCAAATAATACATTGTTTGTTGATGGGTTAAAAAAACATTATATGTGTTTCTATGTCTTATGATGAAGGGAATGTGGTAATTTTTTGGAAAGATAGATTTTTAGTCAAAATACTTGAATACAGTAGGATTATCAAAAGATTAAAAGGAACTAAGGGTGTCTTATTTAAATTGAGAGATGCTCAAAATTCTTGCTACTTAAGTATAAAATATGAAAATGAACTTTGGTATAGAATTATTGGATATATGTTCAAAAGGAATTTGAGAAAGATTACATAAAAATAAGGTTTATGTGATATTAAGATTATGTGTCAATAAAGGGATTAAATATTATCTATATGCTAGAATAGTAATATTACTAATATTTCACAAAATAAATTATAAATTCACTCATATAATCCCTTGGTGCTTATTCCTTTTTAAATATGTAGACCCATGAGAAACAAATCAATGATTTGAGATAAGTAATTTATTTCCATAATTGAAGAATTTACATGCATTACATACCTATTTTTTATGAAATATAAATTATAATCCTTTAATATTTTTATGAGTTTTAAGAGAAGTACTAAAAAAGTGTGTGGACACCCCTTTAATAATATTTGGTTTGAAAATGGTGATGAGTAAAAAAAATTAATATTTGAAGTTTACCATAAGTAACATGGTATTCATCATATTATTAGTTCACCAAGTACCCCACAAAAAAATGATTTGGAGGAATGGAATAACTGAACCTTAGTAAATATCTGTGAAATATCGTCGATAGAGAATGATACTTCTTGTAATTTATAGAGACTCACAATTACAAATATAGATCATATTCAAAATCATTTCATATATAGAACAAATTATGATATGTTATCACTATTTTTTATTACAATAATTACTTATGTTTTAAGTATTTAATAGTATTTGGTATCTCTTTCATTATCAAAGTCACAGGTGAAAATCATGGGAAGTTTTGTAGGAGGGGTGGATATTGATGATATAATAAGATGACAAGTAATGTCATGGATATAACTTGTGATAATGTGAAATAACATGAAAATAAATAATAAACACATGAAATAGTATGTATTAAAAGTGATGAAGATGAATATGAAAATGTTAAATAGTTTGATGAAGTAGAAAAAAAGGTTTAGAGTTATGAATAAGTTTAGTTTGAAGATGATGATTCAACTAACACAAGTGAAGTAGATAAAATAAACTCATCTCATCCAAGTATGAGAAGACATGTATAGGTATAAATGATTATTTTTGATCAAGGATTACAAGTTAAAACCAGTATGACCATATGGAAAACATCACATACGTCAATATTTTCATAGGTTGAACCAATAGATGTTTAATAATATATGGAGCTTCAAGACTGGGTTAATTCAATAAATGATGAATTGGACAAGATAAATAAGGATGAAACACAATAGATGGTACCCAAACCAAAATATAAGGGCATCAATGGAACAAAATGGTTCTTTTAGAACAATTTTAATGTAAAAGGTGATGCTATTATAAATAAAGAAAGACTTGTGTGTAAGGGTTATTCCAAAATTGAAGGACTAAATTTTAATGAGACATTTTCACATATTTATAGTCTAAAAAATATAGGAATATTTATTTTTATTTATTCCTAGAGGAAATAAAATATTTTTCAAATGAATTACAAGTCTTCCTTCCTCAATTTTTTTAGAGATGTAGGTTTTTATTGGGAAACTTCTTATTGGGAGACGGTGAAAATCATGTTTCCAAGTCAAAGAAGGATTTATATGGGTTGAAAAAAAACACCAAAAGATTGGTATTATAAGCTAGAAACCTGGTTGAAGAAGATGAAATTCATAAAGGGTAGAGTGGACAATAAAATTTATATAAAAAATAAAAACAAGGTGTCTATAATTTTTATTATATATCCAGAAGATATCATTTTTTATGGAAATTTTGAAAAATGTATTTGTAGAGTTTACAAAGGAGATGGATGATTTTTTTTTGAAATTTCCAAGATTTTTGAGATGATATATTATTGTAAATTATAGTTTTCTCAAGAGAAATATTTAATTCTTCTCTTATAAGAAATAAATTCTATGAAAACTTTTTAAATGGTTTTTCTTGAAGGTTTAAAGACTGGTTAATTCTCATATCATTGAAGAAATGAAAATATTTGAAGATGATAAATTAATGGAAGGGTGTTAAAGGTAATTTAAAAGGATTACTAGAAGTATAATATACATAACTAATTAAAGGTTTAATATAGTCTATATTATCACACATTATTCCAGATTCTAATGTTTTATAAAAGTTTCACATATTATGGATGGTAAAAGAGTCCTTAGATATATAAATGGAATAACAGATTTTGGGGTAAAATATGACTATAAAGGATAGTTGAATCTGTATGGATTTTCAAATATTGACTGAGTGAGGTGTGTTGATGACATACAATTCACATCTTATGGAGTGTTCTTTTTGGTGAGATGTGTGTTTATTAGCATAAAAAGAATAAAACTTCTATGACCCTGAGAACTAGTGAGGTAGAGTATGTTGCTAAAATTTTGAGAACTGCCCAATTTATATGGATGAAAACTTAGTTGGATAGAATCAAATTGAAATTATAGTGTCCACTTTTATTTGGTTTTGAAAATCAAACTGTTATAAACTTAATAAATAATCACATTCATTATTCATTGAGAAAGTACATCAATAGAAAACATCACTTCAAAATGGATATTTTTTTAAAAAATGAGCTAAAAATGGAATTTGTTCCTATTTTAGAGAAAATAGCTGATGTGTTCACCAATCCATTTTAAAGGATGAAATTGAAATATTGAGTTTAGAAATTTATGTTTAATCTAAACACTCATGAGGTTAAAACCTAGAGTTCTATCCCATCTCCAACATTAATCTATTGAATTTCTATCAAAGGGTGAAAATACAAAATAGTCATGTTGTTCTTAATTACATATGTATTTATTAGTTGTATTTACAAAGGGGGAGAAAATCGCTTAGGCAGTAATTCTAGATATATATAACTCAAATTTTTAGGTGGAGGATTAAAAGTGGTAAACAATGAATTTATCCTTTATATGTGTGGATTGTTTTAATAGTTTTTTTGAAGTACATTTAATAATTTTATTACATGTTTTGATGAAAATTAATAAAGAGAATTAATGTTTGACGAGGTTGAATAAAAAACACTATTTTATGGATAACATGATATTGTTATTAAATATTCATGTTTTTTGTATCGATTTCACTCATATAGGCTGAGAATTATTTTATTGTGATTCATTGGAAAATATTTATGAGTTTGAAGGTGATTTATATTCATTTGTTGTCAAAAAAATCCCAAGGGGTATATTTTTGTTATTATTATTTAAGATTGTATGTTTTAAAGAAGGATAAAGTGAATATGGACTATTGTGTTGGGTTTTCAAATAAATACATAAATAATTTTCAATGGTAAATGTGATTATGTAAGATTCATTATTAAAGGAAATTAATGTGAAATATCAGTGGATGTAGAGACACTATCTATATAATCTTGCAAGAGGGTTTGAATCTATGGAGGAATATTAAAGATGATTTAAGGATCCCTTGGTTTGAGTTGAATTAAGTAAGGAATTTATAGAAGATGGAAGACACATAGTATCTTGAATACTTCACAATCAATCAAAATAGTTTTTATTTATTTTATATAGTCGATCAAATACGGTCACTTGTATACTTCACATGATCGATCTCCACGGTCGATGGGTTGTACCTGAAATAGATCTAAACTAAGACATGTGATCGATCCATTGATATAATCAATATTTATGCATCTCATAGTTGATATTCTTTGACAATATGTTGTACATTCAGTCGATTATTGCAGTTATACATGTAGTCAATCTAGCCTGAGAACTGGTGAGGTAGAGTATGTCGCTACAAGTATGAAAATTGCTAAATTTACATAGACAAAAACATATATTGATGGAATCAAATTGGAATTACAGTGTCCACTTTTATTTGGTTGATAAAATAAAACTGTTATAATCTTATCAAAGAATCCCATTCATTATTAATTGAGAAAGTAAATCAATAGAAAACATCACTTCACTATGGAGATGTTTTAGAAAAATAAGCTAAAGATGGAATTTGGTCCTATTTTTGAGAAAATAGCTGATGTGTTCACCAAACCATTTTGAGGGATGAAATTTAAATATTGATTTTAGAAATTTAAGTTTAATCTAATCTCTCATGACGTTAATACATGGAGTTTTATCCCATCTCCAACCTTAATCTTTTTAATTTCTATGAAAGGGTGAAAATAAAAAAATAGTCATCTTGTGCTTAATTCTTTATGTATTTATCAATTGTATTAACACAGGGGGAGAAAAACACTTAGTCCATAATTCCAAATATACATGACTCACATTTTTAGGTGGAGCACGTATTTAGGAGGATAAAAAGTGGTAAACTATGAATTTACCCTTTATATGTGTGGATTGTTTTAATAATTTTTTTGAAGTACATTTAATAATATTTTTACATGTTTTGGAGAAAATTAATAAAGAGAATTAAAGATTGACAAGGTTGAATAAAATACACTATTTTATGGATAAAATGATATTGTTATTAAATATTCATGTTTTTTTGGATCGATTTCAGTCATATAGGATTATAATTTTTTTATTTTGATTCATTGGATAATATTTATGAGTTTGAAGGTGATTTATATTCATTTGTTACCGAAAAAATCCCAAGCGGTATATTTTTGTGACCATTATTTAAAATTGTATGTTTTGAAGAAGGATAAAGTGAATATGGACTATTGTGTTGGATTTATAATAAATACATAAATCATTTTCAATGGTAAATGTGATTATGGAAGATTCATTCTTAAAGTAAATTAATGTAAAATATCAGTCGATGTAGAGACACTATCTACATAATCTTGTAAGTGGGATTGAGATTATTGAGTAATATTGAAGACAGTTTAAGGAGCCCTTGGTTTGAGTTGAATTATGTAGGGAATTTATAGATGATGAAAGACATATAGTATCTTGAATACTTCATGATCAATAAAAATAGTTTTTATTTATTTCATATAGTCGATCAAATATGGTCACTTTTATACTTCACATGATCGATCTCCACAGTCGATGGGTTGTGCCCGAAATAGATCTAAAGTGAGACATGTGGTCTATCCATTGATATAATCAATCATTATGCTTCTCGTAGTTTATCTTCTTTGAAAAAAAGTTTTACATTCAGTCGATCATTGCAGTTATACATGCAGTCAATCTAGACTGAGTCATATAAATGATCTTCATGGTTTTTTTTCACCAACATGGTTGATCATATAGGTAAATATGTTTTTTCATTGAGTCTACTGGGAGAAAATATGAGTTTCCAGAATCTGGATATTTTTAATAAATTAAAAGCATATGATCTAATAGAATCTAAATACTTGGAAATTATATCAAAATAAATAATAATTATTTTCATTCAAGTTGAGATCAAATGAGGTTCTCTAAAATAATGAAAATGGAGGGATTGTTGTGTAAGGATGTAGGAAAATATAACCACACCAAATAAATAAATATATTTTCATAGTGTTAGGTGTTTCATACAAGATGATTATCATGAATGAGTGAGGTGATTTCCACACCATACAAGGAAGTTATAAATGGAAAATATTCTTAAATACATTTATGTGGAGATATTTTAAAATAATTAAATCTTTTTAGTTTGTAGAGAATATGAATCCACATATTTTCAAATATCACAAGATATTTTTATACTAATTATTAATTATTTTTAAATTTATTTCATGAATCAATTTAAATAAGGTTGAATAATTTCAAAAAGGTAGATTTCTCATTTACTACAATCACATAGTTTCTATATAAACAATGTAAATAATATTCTGGATATTATTCTATGAATACATATTTACAAGATTTGAAATATAGAGTTAATTTTGATATTGATAAAACCCTAGAGAGTATTAATTGTGTATTAATAAATAAATTAGAGAGAGAAGGAAGAAGAAGAAGTTATTCTTGATAGTTATTGTGAAATAAATTTAAGTACTAAAAAGATAACTTACTATAATGTGAGTTGGGAAGAATGAGAAAACACAACAACAACAAACTCAAATGTCTAATCCTATGACAAACATTCATATTTATATTAGACTCTATGCACTATTATTATTATGTAGGATGTATTTTCACCATCAAAAGACTATATTGTACCATAAGTTCATTATTATCCCTTGAGATTTATAATCAAAAAGATTTTTTCTTGAGGGATATGTGATCCATGGTGTTTTCAAATCATTATAAGGATTAGATACTATTATTGATTAGTTAACCTTGTAAACTATGATGTTCCTTGTCTGTGTGTTCATGTTGGTGTGTTTAACAGTGAATTCATTTCAATAAAATCAATAATGAAGTTCACTCCAAAGTTAAAACATAAAATAAATTAATAATCACTGATTTAATCCCCCTTAGTGATTTAAATGATTTCATGGGTTTGTTTTCAGTTTCCAACCTCTAGAAATTAGAGAATGTTCTTATGTTCATGTGTTGGTCCTGTAATAAAATTAGGATTTAAGATCCTTGGAAAAGGTTCAAAAAAATGGTATCATAGTTTAGTTTTGGTTTTTTATACTTGTTATGTATTTAATTATAGAAAATTTTGTGGTAAATCCTCAAAAGGTTCCCATAAAAAGGCATAGATAGGGAATTTTTAGTGAGACATTAGTTTCCTCAGAGTACAAGTAGGATAATTAATTAGAATGACCTTTTATATGATATTTATTTATTATAACCTTTATCTATATGAACTAAAATAGTTTAGGGTGTGCATTGTGTTCATATATCAGGATAGACATATATAAGGATGATATTCATGTAGATTGAATTTTTCTAAATTGTTTCCTATATTGATAGTGGTTTTAATATTGATTCCAAATGGGGTTTGAATGAATTTTTATTTTAAATTAATTTGTTTGAAATTATTTATTGAATCTTTTGTAAAATATTCCTATGAAGGAATCACTTTTGGGTGAATAGAGCTACATAGACATATAATTTAGTTCATGTGTTTTTTTATTTTATGATTTTAGTGTAGGGAATTTCTATTTGGTGCCTTATGTGATCTTATTAGTTAGATCTTTGTTTTATAGAGATTTATTTCCATAGTGATAATATTCAAATGGAAAAGTTATATAATGTGGGAGGTGATATTTTGTGTTTGGAAGGAGCTAAAAAGTAGATGGTGTTCCTGATATCTGGAACAAAAATTCTTAAGTTATTCAAGTTCTTATGAAGGGGTTAGATTTAAAGAAACCTAATAAGTGGACCTTTTATTAAAGTTCCAAAAGTTGAATCCCATTATTATTATTGGTGATAGTAGAGTAAATTAAGCTAAAGATAGTTTGAATAAAATCAAACATATATTATAGTTTCATAGTACAACTTATAAATAAAATATAGAGTTCAATACTTACATTCTCAAGGGAGATGCCTATAAATGGTGGGTAACATCTGTGGACGAAAAGATACAAGAGTATCAGACATGGGGTCGCTCTAAAAGATGCTCATTTAGTAGTTTGGCCCATAAATATTTAAAACTCAGTTGATGTTGAGAGTCTCTAGAGCTAAAATAAGATAATATAATGATTCTCTAAGATGTTGATTACTTTACAGAGTTGGTTTTTTTCACCAAAGTTAATCATGTATGAAATTATGAAGGAAAAAAGGATCAAGATGACTATTTTAAATGAGATACAGTTAAGGGTTACCCTACTTAAATTACCTTTTTATGAGGTTGTGGTAAATAATATAGTTATTATGGATGCAAACTTGATGGATATAAAAAGAAAAAAAAAAATCATTTCTTCCCTATAAATGGAGATAAAAGCTTTTTAAGAGGGAAGAAGATGAAGCATGATGATTATCACTTGAGTGGTAATAATAAGAGAACTATGATATCAAAGTATTCCTCATATAGGGGGTAGAATCAATGTTAATAGTGTAATATCATGACACACTAGAGGTGGGACTGAACTAATTATCCTAGAACATTCCATTAGTGTGGGAATCTTTGGAATCTAAATAAGTTTTATAATTTTATCTCCGTAGGTTCTATAATTACAGGTTCCAAATAGATACATGGATTAAATATCCCAATGTATAAACCCATTAAGGCTATAACTAAGTCATAGTTGAGGGATGGAGGTAATCCTTATCAAGGTAAGCCTAATAAGGATAGAGATAAATTTTTATAGCAGATCACATTCTAGAGGATTCTAAGGAATGACTTGCGATAATGAGATATACTATTCTTATTACTCATACTATAGTCTTTACAATATTTGATATAGGTGAATCTCGTTATTTTATATTATCATTAGTAGTAAAGATGATGAATTTTTATAGAGAGTTAATTTCTTATTCCTTACTGATTGGGATACCTCTTGGAGAAAGGGTATTATAGGGGTTTACATGTACAAAATATTATATTGTGATTAGTGATGTAGAAATACTACAAGGATTCTTGGTTTTAAAGATGAACATTTTTTGATGCCATAATCAGGATATATAAGATGATGAAGTTCAAATCCCATATTAACTACTATGAGAATAGGGCTTCCTTTTATTCACACGATGAGGGTATTATCATTTTCCAAGAGAATTGGGATTTCCATGCCAGTAAGGTGGGATAAATTGTTAAAGACCTTGAGAATTTGACATATCATCTAACTGGGTTGGTTCTTAGATTATTATAATCTTCGAAGTTGTTTCAGCTTCTCCTGGTGGTATAATATTTCTTAGATATGTTTACAAAAAAATTTCTTTGGGATTCATGTAAAGAGAGACATGGATATTTCCATTGATTTCTTGCCTGGAATGAGTTTGCACATGTTTAATTCATATCAAACGGATCATGTGAAGCTAAAATAACAAAATATTCAGTTTTAGTATTTAAAAGAAATGGATTTATTTTAAAAATCATTTCACCTTGGGCAGAAATTCTTATATTTCCTAATAATGATGATGGTATACTATATTTGTGAATTAAATATTAAAAGTTTAATCATGTAATTATGAAGAATAAAGTCCTTTTACCAAAAATAAATGATCTATTAAATTAGTTGCAGTGAGCTATGTGTTTCTTAAATATTTATTTTTGACTTTGATATCACCAACTGAGTGTGAAGGTGTCAGACATTCTAAAGATAAAATTTAGTGGTGGGTATAAAAATTATGATATTTTGGTATTGTTTTTTTGGGTTACTAATATATCTACTATTTTTTCCTTGATGAATCATGTCTTGTATAAATACCTTATCCCATTTATCAAAGTGTTTGTCGATGGAATTTTTATTTATTATGGAAATGAAGTGGATCATGGGTATCATTTGAAGACTATATTAGATATATTTTTAGAGAAAATATCATGTTAAAATCTATCTAAATACTAGCTTTGGATACAAAAGGTGAAGTTTATGAGAAATTTTAATTCTAAGAAAATTGTCTTAGTAGTCATAGATAATGTTTATGTAGTGATGTTTTTATAGTGTCTTAGGAATGTATTTGAGAATTGAGATTTCCTTGTACTGGTGGGATATTATTGACACTTTATTCAAGAATTCTTGACGTTATCTTCTTTGATGATGATGTTGAATCATAAGGTTTTAAATTCTAGAAGGGATAAAAAGTGTTAAGGTTATTTTGATGAGGAAAATAATAGGATGACTAAAATGAAAATATTGATTTTTCTAGAGTTTGATAAAGGGTTTTCCATGTATTATGATGCATCTAGATCTAGACAAGGGTGTGTTCTTATTAAAGGGGATAACATTTTTATGTGTGGATCAATACATTTAAGACCACATTAAAATTATTATCACATGTGTGATAAAGATTTAACAACGGTTTCTCATGACATAAATTGTTATATACATTACTTATTCAGTGAGAGGTTTTCATTGTATTCATATCATGAATGTTTATGATATATCTTTTCTAAATGGTATTTTAACCTATGTTAGTGGATATGGGTGGAATATCCATAAACATTTGAATTTATTTTAACATATATAAATGTTAAGTAAATTCTTTTGGTAGAATATTGAGTAAAAAAATTCAAACCATGAAGAAATAAATGGAGTAGTGGAAGCTAATAAGATTGACCATAAGTTTTCATCTAGAAGATCACTAATGGGGTAGTCACATTATGTTACATTAGATCACTGAATATTCTATACACATGGACCAAGTAAATAGGAAAACAAGAGTTATGTCGAATGTATAATGTCTATTAACAATGTAAATTATGGGGAGAACATATAAGGGAGGTTGGTAGTGGTGGATATGACACTCTACCTTTAGGATAGGGTGGTGGTTCCCTTGACTCGATGAAGGGATGTTATGGGTGAGTTCCATAACTCATGCTATTAATTATATCCTATAGTGGAGAATATGTGCCATGAAATTAGATGAATGTTTTGGATGGAAGGTATAAAAGGGATATAGTTTATTATATTTTTTAATATATGAACTATCCCTCAATAAAAGAAAAGAATCTATTATTTGGAAGACAATTTTCAGCCTTTCTATATTCTGATGTGAGATGTTGGAAGGCGTCTTAATGGAATTCACGACTGGCTTCCTAAAATCATTGTGGAATCATGATGTAATATGTGTGATTTTATACTGACTCACTAATTCATCCCACTTCATTCGTATTCAGAAGATTTTTATATCTGACGATCTAGGTAAGATATATTTGTATTTACTGGTTATAATTCATAGATTTCTTTCATTTATCATGTTATAAATAGATTCTTCATTTTATTTGAGATTTTGGAGTATATTATAGAAGGATATGGGTACTCATTTGAAGATGAGTATGTTGTATCACCCTCAGATAGATGGGTATATGAAATGAATAATATAAACATTGGGTGAAAAAATTTAAACATGTATGCTAGATTTTGGGAGAAAAAGGGAGAATCTTATTTATTTTATAGAATTATTTTACAACAGTATCTAGTAAGAATTTATTAAGAAGAATTTATTCAAATTTTTTCATAGAAACCATATCTATCACCATTGTGTTGGTTAGAATTGATTTAGAGACCACTTTCGGGGCCTATCTTGGTAAAAGTGATGAAATATTATGTTAACATAAAACAATAGTGGTTACTGTTAGATTAGACATGGAAGAAGTTTTATATTTTTCATCGACTCCATCTGTTTCAGTTTGTTGTTGGAGATCAAGTCTTCTTGTGAGTTTTTTCAAGGTTAGGACATAAATGACTTGGGATATAAGGGAAGTTGGAACCTCAGTGTCTCAATCCATTTGATATTGTGGAGTAGATCAAAGATGTGTCTTATCACATGGAGTAACTATCAAGGTATATTATTTTTCTATGTGTATTCCACGTCTCTTTTCTATGGAAATAATAATTAGACCCATCATTTGATATTTTATATGATATGGTGTATTTTGTGTCAAATATGACCTTTTTTTAAGGTCCAATAATATTTTTTGATAGGCATTATAAGAGAATAAGAAGATGTATTAATATTCAAGTGATGGGTTTATGGAATCATAGTATGATTAAATAATAGAAATTAAATAAAGAGGTTTATATTCATCAACAATAACCATTTTTTTAGGAGAGTGAGTCCTAGTTACTTTTTAGCGACTAAAATTCATTAGGTGTGGAGAATTGTGATATCCTGTGTTTTACAGACATTAAACCTGTTTAGTTTTTGTGATTTTTGGACTTATTTCTTATTCTTTAGGGGTGTATTAAACTAGTCATGTTAAGGGTACATGGGTTCGAAGATAATATAGTATGACCATATAGGTCACCTTGGGTAGAATAAGTGAGTTCATAGTTGGCGCATAGTCCGTTATGGAAATTCATTGAAACAACAAAGCACAAGGTTTTTGGGTATAGGTTCTTACATGGTTGGTGAATAATCATTCATGGTAATTTAGTGTAATAATAAAATTAGGATTTCATTAAATGATTTGAATTTTAAAAACCTGATTATCCTACCATAAATCTCATTAGACACCCTAACTCAACTTGTTACAAATATATGGTTCTCAACGAATGAAATTATGGATACACTATTGTCAAAAAATTCTTTCTCTCTAGGATAAATCAAATAAACACCCAATTTGAGGTTAGATCTCAAAAATATTATGTTATTTTTCAATTTATCACTTTGTTTATCTTTTTATTTCTTCTTATTTTGATAGACATATCTATTGGGATTATATTTAAGTCTTTAGATTGTGGTTTTGAATCATTAATTGATATGTCATTATCTATTTGTCTTAATGGTATGTATTAGAATATTAGATTATGATTATATAGGGTTACATTATTGTCATGTTTCATCATCTAAGGTAGGATGATATTTTTCAATCTTTATGATATTATGATTTCACATTTTTTGATTTGTGGGATTTGAGCTTGTTGTATGTGTTTATAATTATGAAATATTTTTTTGAAATATTTTTGATAATTTTTAGTGTTTTCTAGATTGACAAGATTTAAGAATTGGGCTATTTTATTTAACCATTAGAATTGGTTTGGAATAGAATTTTTATTTAAACCATGGGTTTTTGATTTTCAATTTTATTATGTGAATGTATTTAAAGGAAGAATAAATTCGTTGTATTTAAGGTTAGAATTGTTTCCTTACTAGGTGAATCATACTTGAAAAGTAAAATGGTTTTCATAAACTAAAGTTTTAGGGTATGAACAATAATCATGAAGTGTCAAGTACTGATGGAAGGACACAATATTTGGGATGGATGGAATCTCCATAATCTTGTATAATATAAACCAAATGGGTCATGAAATTCCAGAACAACTAGTGTGGGTGATGATCTATAGCGAGTGTCTGTTGTGATCAAAGAGGGAAATTTATTCTCTGTAATTATTTATTAATATTATTATAGATATTTATTTGGGGAATAATAATAATGGGTTACCTTTTTTTGGGATAAAAAATATTCTATTATTCAATTTATAACTTTAGTTTTGTCCATTTCTATGAAAATTTTTCTATTTTCAAAATGGTTACCTATTTTCAATAGAATTGGATACATGGTTGGGAATACAATTCTATAAGATTACATGAGATTAATTTTTGAAAAATCATACCAAGAATTTATACCTACCTCTACCCACACCTATCAGTTTCCTGTAATTGTATTATGTTGTGATACAATTAGTTAAATGATTCAATATTTTTATGTAACAAATCTTATTAACTGAGTTCATGGTGGATGAAAAAGAAATACATCATTCATTGAAGAAATATCTAGACTGATAACATTAGATATTGAATCATTAGTTGGCCATCATGTCATTCAAAAATTGGGAGATGTGTCTGTTTGTTTTCCCCTACAATCTATTTTAGGATTTAGCCTAACTTAAATAGCATTTTAGAGTTAGTTATGGGTTTCAATGAAATTAAATTATTATCTAAACTAGTTGATTTTTTATTTGAGAGAAAATCAATGTTCAAATATTATGTTTATCCCCAAAACTAGTTTCCTTCTACAAATGATTGGGGAACACACTTGAGGCCATGCAGTAGTCCTATCATGACCTAATGATTTGGATTTAAGTTTAAGGACACCAAAAAACAATGAGTAAATTAGATATTATTATTTATTTATGTTTAAATATGTACTTTTGTAATGTTTTATTTTATTTAACTTAATTAATATAAGTTTTACTTGTTTTTGTTCAATGCATTTTGGTTTATTTTTCTTTATTTGATTCTGTTTAGTTCACATCATTTCATTTATTTCCATTGTGTAATGATAAATTTTTATCTATTTAGTTTGGCTATATTAGATTTATTTTAACTAATTAAAATTTTGTTATGTTTTATTTTAATATGGTTTAAAATGGTATAAGTTTGTGTCGGGTTAATTTTGCTGTATTTTGGTGCAGTATAGTTTGATTCATGTAACATTGGTTTGAGTTAAATTTTTCATATTTTGGTCAGTTCACATTGATTCATACCGGTTTTTTTAGTTCAAAAAACTTCAATCTATTTCAAGTAAACTTTATATAGTTAGTTTGAGACTATTAATTTTAAATCCATTCAGTATGGTTTGGATCATTTGTAGTTAACTTTTGTTTTTTTAGTTTGGTTTGGTTTGTTTCAACCCAACTCAATTTAGTTTAGATTTTTTTTCTCTATACGGTTTAATTCAACTCATTTAGGTTAAAATATATTTAGTTTAAGTTATTTTCAATTTATTTGGTTCCATTTCGTCATGATCTTTCTAATTCTAATCTATTAATTTTATTTTAGTTATGTTCAATTTAGTTTTATTTGGACCATTTTAATTATATTTTAAATGTTTCAATTTGTTTGTTTTGATTCAAATTATTATAGTTAAGGATTGATCTGTTATTTTGTTAGGTGTTTTGTTCTATATTATATTATTCATGTTTGGTTCAGTCACTTCAGTTTGGTTTAATTTAGTCATAGTTATGTTGGGTTGGTTATTTCAACTTCTTTTTGGAGAAACTCACTTTTAGTTGGTTTAGTTTATTTTATTTTAGTTCAATTTGTTGTTTTATGATGTAAGTTAGGTCAAGTGATGGAAATTATATTTGTTTTGATCTAGTTTGTCTTGGTTTTTTCAGTCAAATGTGGCATAGTTTTAATTATATTTGTTCGATTTGGTTCACCTTAGTTTAGTTTAGTTTAGATCAGGTACGATTTGTTCAATTTAGATTAGGAATACTCGGTTAATTAATATTTTTTAAGATTAGGTATAAGGTATATTTCCATTATGTTTGGTTTGTTTTAGTTTAATTATTTTTTGTTATGTTTTGTTTTGATTATTTAAATTTTTTGGTTTCATTTTATTTGGGTTGATTTGGTTTTTTTGGTTTGGTTTGATTAAATAATGATTGGTTTAGTTTTGATTGGTTTGATTCGACTTTTCTTGATTCATTTAATATTTTTGGTTGGGTGGGATATGATAGTTAAATAATATTTTTATTTAATTTATGTCTATTCAACTTCGATATCAAGTTTGTTTTAGGTCAATTTTTGTCAATTCAGTTGTTTTTGGTATAGTTTTGTTCAATATGGTGATACTAGTTAAAATTAATACAATTTTATTTGATACAAATTAGTTTTTTTACTTAGTTTCATTTAATTTGTTTTAATTTAGGGGGATTTAGTTAGGGGTTTTTATTACTATTTCATATTTGGTTGGTTCATTTTAATTCATTTTACCATGGTTCATTTTAGTTCTGTTCTATTTGGATCAGATTAACTTAGTTCATTTTTGTTCAGTGTGGTTTAGTTTTATTATATTATATTCATTTAAATTTGGATCAATTTAGTTTAGTATAGTTAAATTTATTTTATATCAGTATCATTCCATTAATTTTAGTTTAGTTTTGCTTTGTTTTATAGGTTTAGGTTAGGTTTAATTGTGTAATTTACAGTTAATTGAATTATGTTATGGTTTATAAAGCCTAGTTTAGTTTGATTTAACTCTATTATATTTGGGTTGGCAATATTTGATTTGACATAGGTTCCTTAAATTCATTTTATTTTGGTTTGGGTTGTTTTGGTTTATTCTAGGTCAATTTCATTTAAATGCATTTATTTAAATGCTTTTCGGTTTGGATCTACTTGATTTGATTAAATTCCATTCTATGTTATTCAGTGAGGTTCATATTGAATCAACTCAATTTTAAAAAAATCAAACCAATTAAAAAAGAATTAAATCAAATAATATCAAATTTAATCACACAAAATCGAATCATACCAACCTAAACTGAGTTATACCACCCACTAATAGAGGTATTATTTGTAAAATGTGAAAAAATCATTCACTATTTCTAAAGGTGGTCACTAATTCTTAGGTTGTTTTTATATATTTATGCATAATTATAGCCACTATAAATAAATGCTTGATTACTAAAAAACTAAATTTTTTATTTTCTTGATATAACATTATTTTTAGATCTCTAGACCAAACCAAGAAGAACTAGGTCATACAAAACAAATGAGATTGAACTAAACTAAAATAAACTGAATCTAATCAACTAATAAAAATCAAACAAAATTGAATCAAACAAAACCAAAGTAATCTAGTAAAGTATCATTTGGTTTGTTTTTAATTTTCCAATTTTGATTGGATAGATTTTGTTTGGTTCGAGCTAGTTTAGTTTGAATTGGTTCATACTAGTTTTGTCTACATCAAGTAAAAACCCTACATATCTAAATAAAACTAAATATAACCTAATTTAAATTTAACCCAACCAAAGCATATGTAACACCCTGAGCTTCCATTATACGCTTCTCATTCAATAATGCAATAGCTTGCATTGTACGCAACTTCGAGTTCTAAAACACAACGATTAATCAAAGTAGCCGTTATGAATAGTAATAACCACTTTTTAAAATTATAGAAATTTTATATTTCAAAATGGACTTCATTTTTGGATTCGGAATATCGAAATTAGCCTATGTTGAATTTTTGGTATTTTTCTGAGAACTTCTAAATTTTTATGAATAGTGAAAAATAATTAAAAACAAATTTTTTAATCAAAATAATTTATAGTGATAAATTATACTATTTAGTGATTTTAAAGTATAATTAGAATATATTTTTACCATTTTATCCAATGGTGGTCATTAGAATTAATTTAACATTGAAATTGGACATAAACAATTGCCAATCTTTTGATATAAATTGTTTCTTAAAAACACGTTATTTGTTGTGACAGCGGGAATTAATTATAAAATTAATTAATGCAACTTATATGTTAGGAATTTTTGAAAATAGACATCATTTTTGAATTCGGAATATCAATTATAGCTTAGGGTGAAATTTTGGCATTGTTCTGAAAAACTTCAATTTTTGATGAATAGTGAAACCACTAAGTGGTAGTTAAATAACTGATTTTTCATTTAAATGAAATATTACCACTTCTCTGATTTTATTTTCAAAAATCCGACATACATGGTGGTCATTAAGAAGTAAAATGTGGTTCAATGAGATTAAAATAATTTTTGGTGAATAGTAACTTTTAAGTTCTTAATCGCGATTAGAGGTAATTAGTGTAGTTTAAGGTAAAAATAATGTTTTAATAATATGAGATGAGCTTGAAACTTGTCTTACTCCTATTGGATGAGTAATTACCGACCAAGACAACCCATGGGTCAACTTGGGGACCCCATGGAGCCACTTTAGTTGGAAAATGACATTAATATATATTTATTTAATGTTAAAATTAAATTGAGACAAACATGAGTTGTTTTACTAAAACAGTTTTTAAGTGGGGTTACACAAGTCCAAATTTTGATTATAAAAATTCATTAGAAAAATAAAAAGATTTCCTACATCATAGTATTTTTTTTATAATTTTTAGACATTAAATAAATTAAATTATTTATGACATCATGATGATGCAGCGATGACCTCATTATTTAACGATTTAAATAAAATGGAAAGATAATGTAAAATCCAAAGCGTACACTTGTCAAAAACCTATTGTATGAGTATATTTCGAACCCTTATCATCTTATCCACGAATTATATAAGTTTGGGACCTCTAAAATCCGAAACTCATTTTATAATAAAGTGACTTTTCTTTACTTTCCAAGAGTGCCCCTCCTCTCCACTTATAAAAGGCCCCCACCTCTACCACCTCATACACACTTTCAAGACATTTGGCTCGGCCAAACTCTGCCCAAATACTCTCCCAACTTCCCCCTCTTACTCCTAGAAGCCTCACTTTGGGCAGAACTCTTCCCAAGGAAGCCTTTGGCTCAAATCAAAAAGAGTTACCCGATTTTGAGGTAATGTCTTCTCTAATGTTGTTTTGTTTTATTTTTCTTCTCCAACCCCATAACCTCTTTTTATTCATTTCTTTTGTAACAACACCAGTATCCTCAATATACTAGGATGTTTTTATAAGAAGTATTCGAGCTACACTTACACACACCTACATCTAATGTTTAAAGAACATACGGTTTCTGTGGATGGCGAATTTCTGCCTCACGAAACGATGATTGTTCAACACTCATATATCACCTTCAAAGGTGGCCATTAAGATGTCACTATTTTTATATATGATATATAAAATGTTTATGTTTTACTTATTCTTCTGTATTTCTCATTTATGGCATACTTTATGATTTCCATTATGGGTAAAACGCGATAATTTCATTTTAGGAAGTGCGGACTACCGCCCCCTCAAAGTGATTTGAATCGTTAATACCATATGTGGGATGTATAAAGGATGGAGTAAATGGTATTATACACTATATTATACTGGAATTATATTATAAATTTATATCATTATGATTTCGTACCATTAAATATGAAATTGAAATGAATGTAGCGTTCATGCGTACGTACGGCTTACCGTCTCCATGAATGGTGCATTTCATTTATTACCTCTTAATGTTACGTAATATTATAAATGAATGTATATACTGGATATATAAGATATATATGACATCTAAATCATGAATATAATTCTGGAGATAATGGATATTCTACCACATAAACAACTTGTAATTATAAGAAGTTTGTTGTTGACTCAAGTACCAAAGATCGACAAAACGACCGTTATTAACTTAAATAATTACATAATGTTCATATCATTGTAATAAGTGATATAATAAGGATAATGAAATTGAAAATGGTTCTTAATAAGGTATATATTAACTCTAGTTTGTTATTCAGGAGGTTAAAGAACGGTTGAGTCAAGTCAGACATGAGGTAAGGGAACTTCTTAACCCAATTTCTATTCTTTGTGTTAATCTTCTACTTTCAAATTATGTCATGATATTATTATGTCATATCTTATATTTTTACATTATTTATGTGTACTTATAGTGAATACACATAATAGACCTACTTTATAAAAAAATGATCTTTTTAAGGACTTCGTCTCAATCCCCTTTCATTGAGGCATATTTGGTTTTATACACAACTTTCTTTTATACGGTGTATAAACCCCTTTGACTTTTACGTTTATTCAAAAGGAATATTTTTTTATACGAAGCGTTTTACTAAAAGACAAAAGGGAATTTTTTTTCTTTCTGTACTTATGCGGCGACAACGACTTCTCCGCCGCTGTGACCATTATTTGAGTTTCAGCTTCCTCTACAAGCCATCATTTTTTTTAATGAAAAATAAATACAAAGTTTTAACTTTCTTTTATTTTGGTATTGAAAATGGTTTTGAAAGAGTTTTTATTATATCAATGTGTTGTATTGATATCTTGTGATTGAAATGTGGAAATGTTATGTTTCCTTTATGCATGTTTTATGTGATACAATTATGTTATGGTTTATGATATGTTTAAACCTATTCATATGAGGAATGTATTGGACTTAATAAGTGACGGGTGGAGCCCGCTATAGCTCCTCGATGCATCGGTAGGTCTCATGAGACAACTAGACATGGAATTGGCCGAGGCCCTTTCCCAATTTGATTTATGGTTTTGGCCGAGGCCTTAATCATTTTAGACGTCTTGGCCGAGGCCTTGACAAAATGTTTCAGAATGTCCGGCATTATACATTCCCTCATTATGAAAGTGGTTATTGATATTTCATGTGATTATTCGACCAGTAGAATATCCATGTGATGAAGTGAATGGAATTATCTCATTTTACTTTTGCCATATTATGTTGATGTTCAAGTTCAAAAGGATTTTGTTTTAGTTATACATTGCCTTAAATTTTTATGTTTATTTATGAAAGCTTCTGCAATATTGTTATCCTTACTGAGCATCTGAGCTCACCCCTTTCAATGTTTTAATATTTTCCAGGATGTGAAGAAGTATTTTATGATTTACCTGCAGGGATTGTGATAAGAGGATATGAGTGTGGACTATGGAGACTTTGTTATTGTAGTTTTTCACTTTATGATGTAATATAACATTTATGAATGTGTCTAGTGTTTCCAAGGCTACTAAACTAATCGGTCTTTCGAGACTTGATCTTTTGTGATCATGCCAATGTTACGAAGTAACACACCGGCTCTGGGTAGCTGGGGTCGGGGTGTTACAGTTGGTATTAGAGGCAGTTTAGTACTAACCTTGGAAGCTAGATTTAGATAAACTCTGATTAGAGCACATAGCCCAAAGATAGACTTTGAGGATTAGTATAGAAGAACATCCTAGAATTTTGGTATTATAGAGATGTTATGAGTTTTCTGAGCAATACATCCCTGTCTGGATATGAGCAGGTAGAGGCGGCTCTGGCACAGATGTACCTAGGGGTAAAACCCAAAAACACTGCTTTGATCTAGACTCGAACGGGAACTGGTGCACGACAACGGGCCTTACTGCATTCTTGGTTACGACACTCCCGGGGGATATGCTTAGGATAATTCTCATTTTATTTACAAACCACTATGAACAGTTATGAGTATATAATTCCTCAATGAAAACCTTTTTATGATTATGGATTATATCCATAAATAGTTCAATTTATGTTAAGTATTTTATAAGTATGGAATTATGTATTTTGATTCATAAACTAATCTAGTTTATGCCATTGTATAGAAATGGCGCCTAGTGGAAGGAATGGAAACCGTATCAATGCACAAACTCCGTGTAGGGATTTCCCTCCTACTCAAGATAATTATTGTGGATCTAGAGATAAAACTGGTGCTGATCAACTTATTACCATACTGGGACAACTCACTCAGGTTATGAATAATAACCTTACTCGTATGGAGCACCCTGATCCGCAACATGGAGGATCAATGCTAGACCGTTTCATGAGGCAACAACCACCAACCTTCAATGGGAGTACAAATCCTATAGTAGCTGAGCAATGGATAAATTCCTTAGAGAAAATATTTCATGCCTTGGGGAGTAGTGAAAGGGAGAAGGTTGTCATGGCAGTTTACCGCCTCACTGGAGATGCCGATCAGTGGTGGTCGCTGATTCAAAACACAAAGGAAGATGATGACATATCGAATATGGAATGGAGGGAGTTCAAAGAGATTTTCTTAGAAAAATACTTTCCTCGTGACCATCGAGCAGATATGGAAAGGCAATTTCTGAGTTTGAGGCAGAAGGATGATGAGAATGTCGCAAAGTATGAGGCTAACTTTACAAGGATAGAGAGGCATGCTGCCGATTATATACGTAACCCAAGGAGTAAGATTGATCGTTTCTTTGATGGGTTAAAACCATTTCTCCGTCGAGCTTTAGTATCACAATCCTTCTCATCATACGAAGATATTGTCTCGTGTGCTATCAAGACAGAAAAGGAATTCTCTAAGTCTTATGACAACAAAGTAAAACAAGAGAAGAAGAGAACAAGGGAACAAGAGACAGATAAAGGGAAAAAGGGAAAGAAGGATTTTCCATTATGTGATAATTTTGGGAAGAATCACCCTGGTACGTGCCTAAAAGGAATGGGAGTTTGTTATAAATGTGGAGAAAAGGGTCACCAGGATCGTGATTGCAAGGGAAAGAAAGAGGCTGTCAAAGTTGAATGCTACAATTGTAGGGAAATGGGGCATTATGCAAATGAATGTCCTAAGCGTCAAGGAAACTTACCTCAGAAAAGGCCAAGGGATCAAGGCCAATCTTATGCTGTGACTACAGTTGAAGCAGAATAATTAATGTATTGGTGCTTTTGGACTCAAGGATTATATTCTGGTTATAAGAATAATGTGTTATATATAAAGATTGTACTGCAGTACTTTTTGATTAAGGTAATATGATTAAGGTAATCATAATTTTAGTATGTGACAATAAGATAATCTTTCCTTTGTTTCGGGAATCTGATGTTACAATTGATTTTGGAATTGAGAGACCTTTTATAGAAAGTCTGGACGGAGGTATTTTGGATAACTATTAAGGTTGGAATGGATTAAGTTGAACCACGAATAGTATTTTTTAAGGTTAAAGCATTTATGAAGATTATTTTTGGACTATTATGATACTATAGTTTTAGGAAAAGGACAACCTGCAGGGTGGGGCATAACCCGTCGCGTCGGACAAAGCTGCAGGAATCGAACCCACAACCATAGTGCGACATGCCTTTATTTCCTACCACTAGCCTACAAGAAGTCCCTGGTTATTACAAAATAATTTTACTAATCTAAATGGTATGTGTTAATATTTGTAACCTTATACAATTAGGATAAGTATAATATTTTTGAGTTCTATTATCATTTTGAGTGAAAGATGATTTGAAGGTTGAAACTCTAATTGTCAAGCATAAATATATATATACCTATCTCTTATTCAATGAATAAATTAATTCTTAAACTTTAGTAAAGGGATAATAAAACAAAAAAAATGTGTTATCCTAATACCTTATGTTTTGTTCAACTGAAGATATTTTAAATCAACATAGATTGAAGGCTTTGAGGCCCTCAATTTGACAGTTGATTGTGATTGATGACCTCAATCACTCCCTACAAATATTTACGTTTTTCCTCCAATTATATGTCTCTAATTTCCACCAATGTCCTCCTTATCGAGATCATAATTTGGTGGTGACTTTCTTATTTCCATTTCCCTCTTATTAAGGCTAAATTTTGTTAATCTTATTTCCGATGTGGGTTTTCCACAAAGGTATTTTCTCTTTTCAACCTTTTATTTTCAAAGAAAAAAATTTCAAATTGCGAGGACGCAATTTATTGAAGGAGGGGTGAATGTAACACCCCGGGCTTCCATTATACGCTTCTCATTCAATAATGCAATAGCTTGCATTGTACGCAACTTCGAGTTCTAAAACACAACGATTAATCAAAGTAGCCGTTATGAATAGTAATAACAACTTTTTAAAATTATAGAAATTCTATATTTCAAAATGGACTTCATTTTTGGATTCGGAATATCGAAATTAGCCTATGTTGAATTTTTGGTTTTTTTCTGAGAACTTCTAAATTTTTATGAATAGTGAAAAATACTTAAAAACAACTTTTTTAATAAAAATAATTTATAGTGATAAATTATAATATTTAGTGATTTTAAAGTATAATTAGAATATATTTTTACCATTTTATCCAATGGTGGTCATTAGAATTAATTTAACATTGAAATTGGACAAAAACAATTGCCAATCTTTTGATATAAATTGTTTCTTAAAAACACGTTATTTGTTGTGACAGCGGGAATTAATTATAAAATTAATTAATGCAACTTATATTTTAGGAATTTTGTAAAATATACATCATTTTTGAATTTGGAATATCAATTATAGCTTAGGGTGAAATTTTGTCATTGTTCTGAAAAACTTCAATTTTTAATGAATAGTGAAACCACTAAGTGGTAGTTAAATAACTGATTTTTCGTTTAAATGAAATATTACCACTTATGTGATTTGATTTTCAAAAATCCGACATACATGGTGGTCATTAAGAAGTAAAATGTGGTTCAATGAGATTAAAATAATTTTTGGTGAATAGTAACTTTTAAGTTCTTAATCGCGATTAGAGGTAATTAGTGTAGTTTAAGGTAAAAATAATGTTTTAATAATATGAGATGAGCTTGAAACTTGTCCTACTCCTATTGGATGAGTCATGGCCGACCAATAAAACTCATGGGTCAACTTGGGGACCCCATGGAGCCACTTTAGTTGGAAAATGACATTAATATATATTTATTTAATGTTAAAATTAAATTGAGACAAACATGAGTTGTTTTACTAAAACAGTTTTTAAGTGGGGTTACACAATTCCAAATTTTTATTATAAATATTCATTAGAAATATAAAAAGATTTCCTACATCATAGTGTTTTTTTTATAATTTTTAGACACTAAATAAATTAAATTAATTATGACATCATGATGATGCAGCGATGACCTCATTATTTAACGATTTAAATAAAATGGAAAGATAATGTAAAATCCAAAGCGTACACGTGTCAAAAACCTATTGGATGAGTAGCTTTCGAACCCTTATCATCTTATCCTCGAATTATATAAGTGTGGGACTTCTAAAATCCGAAACTCATTTGATAATAAAGTGACTTTTCTTTACTTTCCAAGAGTTCCCCTCCTCTCCACTTATAAAAGGCCCCCACCTCTACCACCTCATTCACACTTTAAAGCCATTTGGCTCGGCCAAAATCTGCCCAAATACTCTCCCAACTTCCCCCTCTTACTCCTAGTAGCCTCACTTTGGGCAGAACCCTTCCCAAGGAAGCCTTCGGCTCAAATCAAAAATAGTTACCCGATTTTGAGGTAATGTCTTCTCTAATGTTGTTTTGTTTTATTTTTCTTCTCCAACCCCCTAAACTCTTTTTATTCATTTCTTTTGTAACAACACCAGTATATTAAATATACTAGGATTTTTTTATAATAAGTATTAGAGCTACACTTACACACACCTACATCTAATGGTTAAAGAACATACGGTTTCTGTGGATGGCGAATTTCTGCCTCACGAAACGATGATTGTTCAACACTCATATAACACCTTCAAAGGTGGCCATTAAGATGTCACTATTTTTATATATGATATATAAAATGTTTATGTTTTACTTATGCTTCTGTATTTTTCATTTATGGAATACTTTATGATTTCCATTATGGGTAAAACGCGATAATTTCATTTTAGGAAGTGCGGACTACCGCCCCCTCAAAGTGATTTGAATCGTTAATACCATATGTGGGATGTATAAAGGATGGAGTAAATGGTATTATACACTATATTATAATGGAATTATATTATACATTTATATCATTATGATTTCGTTCCATTAAATATGAAATTGAAATGAAAGTAGCGTTCATGCGTACGTACGGATTACCGTCTCCATGAACGGTGCATTTCATTTCTTACCTCTAAATGTTACGTAATATTATAAATGAATGTATATACTGGATATATAAGATATATATGACATCTAAATCATGAATATAATTCTGGAGATAATGGATATTCTACCACATAAACAACTTGTAATTATAAGAAGTTTATTGTTGACTCAAGTACCAATGATCGACAAAACGACCGTTATTAACTTAAATAATTACATAATGTTCATATCATTGTAATAAGTGATATAATAAGGATAATGAAATTGAAAATGGTTCTTAATAAGGTATATATTAACTCTAGTTTATTATTCATGAGTTTAAAGAACGGTTGAGTCAAGTCAGACACGAGGTAAGGGAACTTCTTAACCCAATTTCTATTCTTTGGGTTAATCTCCTACTTTCAAATTATGTCATGATATTATTATGTCCTATCTTGTATTTTTACATTATTTATGTGTACTTATAGTGAATACACATAATAGACCTACTTTATAAAAAAAATGATCTTTTTAAGGACTTCGTCTCAATCCCCTTTCATTGAGGCATATTTGGTTTTATACACAACTTTCTTTTATACGGTGTATAAACCCATTTGACTTTTACGTTTATTCAAAAGGAATATTTTTTTATACGAAGCGTTTTACTAAAAGACAAAAGGGAATTTTTTTTCTTTCTGTAATTATGCGGCGACAACGACTTCTCCGCCGCTGTGACCATTATTTGAGTTTCGGCTTCCTCTACAAGCCATCATTTTTTTAATGAAAAATAAATACAAAGTTTTATCTTTCTTTTATTTTGGTATTGAAAATGGTTTTGAAAGTGTTTTTATTATATCAATGTGTTGTATTGATATCTTGTGATTGAAATGTGGAAATGTTATGTTTCCTTTATGCATTTTTTATGTGATACGATTATGTTATGGTTTATGATATGTTTAAACCTATTCATATGAGGAATGTATTGGACTTAATAAGTGACGGGTGGAGCCCGCTATAGCTCCTCGATGCATCGGTAGGTCTCATGAGACAACTAGATGTGGAATTGGCCGAGGCCCTTTCCCAATTTGATTTATGGTTTTGGCCAAGGCCTTAATCATTTTAGACGTCTTGGCCGAGGCCTTGACAAAATGTTTCAGAATGTCCGGCATTATACATTCCCTCATTATGAAAGTGGTTATTGATATTTCATGTGATTATTCGACCAGTAGAATATCCATGTGAAGAAGTGAATGGAATTATCTCATTTTACTTTTTCCATATTATGTTGATGTTCAAGTTCAAAAGGCTTTTGTTTTAGTTATACATTGCCTTAAATTTTTATGTTTATTTATGAAAGCTTCCGCAATATTGTTATCCTTACTGAGCATCTGAGCTCACCCCTTTCAATGTTTTAATATTTTCCAGGATGTGAAGAAGTATTTTATGAATGACCTGCAGGGATTGTGAGAAGAGGATATGAGTGTGGACTATGGAGACTTTGTTATTGTAGTTTTTCACTTTATGATGTAATGTAACATTTATGAATGTG
Source organism: Viscum album (assembly GCA_963277665.1). NCBI lineage: Eukaryota > Viridiplantae > Streptophyta > Magnoliopsida > Santalales > Viscaceae > Viscum > Viscum album. Next base: position 1,470,903,391 of record OY728132.1, on the reverse strand, counting down.
TCTAGTGCTTCCAAGGCTACTAAACTAATCGGTCTTTTGAGACTTGATCTTTTGTGATCATGCCAATGTTACGAAGTAACACACCAGCTCTGGGTAGCTGGGGTCGGTGCGTTACAACATATGAATATTATTTTTCAATTTTTTAAAAAATTATTCTTTCACTAAAAAGATAAAAACAAGCCTGACAAGTTATATTTAAAAAAAAATAAAATTATCATTTATTTCTATTTTTCTTTGAGTAATTATGAAAAGTATCCTTTTCATGAAGAATATATTTTTCATTATTTTTTTAAAAAATATATCCATTTTCCTTTCAAAAAATTACCAACTTCATATTTTAGGATGTTTTTTATAGATAAATTTATTTAAATTGTTGATATTTGTTCATATTTATAAAGTGAATAATTATTTATTTAAATTTTTTAAAATAAAAGTTGATTTATTTTCAAAAATCTTAACGGTTAAAGGATATTTTTATTAATTTTTTTACAGAAAGTACATAATTTATATATTATTAAAAAATAAAAATGTCCAATATTTATTAAGAATAATTGTAATTCTATATGTATTTAATGAAATTTTAATTTATATAACTAATGAATAAAGATGTATTATTTATATATTTGAAATAAAAAAATTATTAAATATTTTTTATGGGAAAATTATTATTTTTATTTTTTCTAAAAAATATAATTTTTCATTCTCTAATATTAAATAATACTTATAGTTTTATTAATATATATATATATTAATTTTTTTTAAAAAGTTTATTTAAAAAAAATTGAATATTTGTATAATTTTTGAAAACAGAATTAGAAGAAAAATAATTTTTTATATTTTCTTAATATAAAAAATTTATATTTTTTGAATTTTTTAAATATTTGATTCTTTTAATCAAAATTGAGTTTTTTTTGTTTTTTAAAATGAATTGGGAGATTCATCCAAATACCATTAAGTGGGATAATTCTATTAATTATTCTTTTTAAATGAGAATTATTTTATTATATAAAATGGTTTTCAGTTTTATTTTAAGAAAAAATAATAAATTTTTTAAAACATCAACTGTTATCATATTTTTTTGAAATAAAATTGTAATATTTATATATAAAAAACTAGTTTTTTATTTTATTTTAAAAAAAATATATTTTTTATTTTTTATAATATGATTCTTTTTTATTTTCGAAAACTATTTGAATAAAAATGGGGTTTTTATTTTATGAAAATAGAAATGGAAATTTATTTTGTAAGAATATGTTTTTTAATTTTACAGAAAATGAGTTTTCTGGTTTTATTAATGGTAAATATTTATTTTTATATTTTAAATAAAAGATATTTTATTTTATTTTTTAAAAAAATATTTTTTTTATTTTTCAAGAAAATAAATATTGTATATTATTCAATCTAGGATTATTAATTATTTTAGAAAAATAAAAGATAAAAGTGAATTTTTTGTATTTATTTATTAAATTTAAAATTTAGATATTAAATGAATAAAATTAGTGAAATATGTAATATGTGTCTGTGTTATTGAAAAGTGTTCTATTTTAAATAATTCAATGTAAGATGAGGGATTTTTTTTAAAATGGAAAAAATTAAGAAAAAAAAGAGGATATTTTTTAAATTTTTATAATAAAAATGATATTTTTTAAGAAAAAAATGAATTTTTTAATATTTATTTAAAATATATATTTTTATTTTGTTTCTAATATAAAATTTATTTCTTTTTTTAAAATATAATATCGGATTATTTTTCTAATGAAAATGGGAAATATTTCAATCTATAAATGGATAAGTGTTATGTAATCAGTGTATTTTTCAAATTAATATAGGTTGTTTATTTCTTTGACACATAAAATTGATTTTTAGAAACATAATTCTATTTTTCATTAAGTAAAAATATTTTTATTATTTTTAAATGAAAATGGGATTTAATTAAATAAAAAATATGAGATTTTGTTTTGATTTGTTTAATTTATTAAAAAACCCTGAATATAGTTATTCTAATTTTTTAAAATAAAAGTTAATTAAAAAAAATAAAAAACACACATATGCATATATATATATATATATATTATTTTTTAATTAATCTATTCTATTGTCATATAAAATTATCAATTTTTGAGATATATAAAAATAAAATTTTAAAAATATATATTTTTCAAAATTAATAGAAAATATTTTTTAAACCCATAGAATTTATTTTTTTATTGTGCATACTTATGTTAAAAACATATAATCATATTCTTATTTTTTTTTTGAAAATTAAAAAATATTATTTTCTTATAATAAAGAAAACATATTTTTTTGAAATAAATAAAAATTATTTTTTATTATTTGAAAAATAAATTTTTACATAGATAAAACAATTACATTTAAAAAATTATTTTTTGATAAAAACAATTTCATTTTAAAATAACTAAAAAAATATCTCATTAAAAAAATCCAACAATTAATTAAAATTTTAATGAAAAATAATAAATTCCTCAATTTATTCCAAAAAATTCAATAATTTGTTTATTAAGAACTAACATATTATAGTTTTTTGTTTTAATTTAATAAAAATTAATTTGTTTTTTATTTTTTTAAACATAAAACTTCATAAAATCTCGGGCATATTAATATTTTCCAGGAAATTTTGGTTTTTAAAAATAATAAATCACTTTTTTTAATTGAAATTTAATGTTTTGACGAACTTTTTAATAATTGTAGAAATTTATTTTTTTGAAAAACAAATAATTTTGAAAATTAAATGGATATTTTTTAAATTTATTATATTTATTAAATAATAAAAGGTATATTTTTCTTTGATTCCGTATGAAATAAAAATAAGTGTTTGATTAATGAAAAAATGGTTTTTGTATTGCTGTTAAAAAATTTTCTTCAAAAAATAAAAAATTAAAATTTTTTGATTAGGGAAATAAGATTATTTGAAGGGAAAAATATATTTTTTATTTTTTATTTTTTAAATGGAAAATTCATATTTTTAAATGAAAAGTCTATTTTGTTTATCATTTCTATAAAATATGAAAATAATTTAATCACTTTTAAATTAAATTGTTTATTTTTTATATAGTAATATTTTTTAACTTTTAGAGGAAACAAGATTTTTTTTGTAGTTTCTTTTAAATTAAAATATTATTTTATTTTTTGAAAGAAATATGGTTTTTCATATTTTTTTGGGTAAAATGTCAATATTGATGATTTCAGTACTCATTTCATTGTTTATGTATTCGTTTACGATTACAAAAGGAAAATGAAGATGAGGAGTTGAATTAGAGAGGAAATTAAACCTTAAATGAAAATTATGTCATAATATTTTCTTATTACACCATGATTTGTTTTTCCAGTGGTTAATCTGCTAAAGTATTAGAGTTGAAGGTTAGTAGAAATATTGGTTATAATGTGATACGTAATACACCATAGCATTATAGGTTAAAAAATAAGTATTTGGTACATTATATGTACCAACTTGATATTTTATTATATATTTCTCTTAAAAGAAATTTAATTTCTTTGATAGATTATGGTACATGCTACCCCTAGTCTAATTGAATTGCAATATAGTATATCATTATAACCTAGTAGTTTAATTGGAGGAGTGAATAAGATTAACAACATTTTAAAAAATATATACAATGGTTTTTTATAAATAAAATGTATTGAATAATAAATAATAATTTTTTATTAAAGTCACTATATTCTATAAAAATACATTTTTCCTAAAAAATGGATTTTATTGATTTATGTGATCAATTAATAGAATTAATTTTTTCAAATTTTAGAAAATGTATTTGTCAAAATGAACATTATTTTTATAATCATCATATTAATTAGATTTGGGTTAAATTTTGAGAATTTTTTTTAAATATAATTTTTTTCATTTGATATTGAAAAATATTATTTTTGATTGAATTCTATATTTTCATTTAAAGAATTCACAATGATCCATTTTTTTAAGAACACATTTTTTCTGAAAAAGGGTGTTCATTGCGTTTTGTGGTATTAATTTTAAATTTAATTATACCATTTATATGAATTTAATTTGATAAAATGGATTCCATAGTTGGAATCAACATGTCAAAATTTGATAATGATGCCACTTTAATTTTTTTCATAAATAAAAGTAAAAAAAGAAAACAAAAATCACCACAGTTAAGGATAAAATGAGTTTACAATGGATTTAATCCAAGATATAAGGGTATGTTTGCCAATAAAACTTGTTTAAATACAATTTTATTACTATATTTCAGAATCATCCTATCCCAAATTTGAATATTTTTCCATTGGGAATCATTTTAATTGAGTAATAAATTGTCATATTTTAATATTTTAATAAATTCCCAGGGTGTCCTCTCCCTTACTTATAAAAGGACACTCATCCTTTATTTTATTTATACTACATTGAGAAATCTAAGTTATCCAAAACCTCCCCAATTATCTTCTAAACTTCCCTATACAGGATTTATATGTTTCTATTCTCCTAAAATACCATTCCAAGGGTCCTTATGACTGAATCTAAAGGAGGCCAACCAAATAAGAGGTAATTATCTTACCTAACCTATTTCAAATTATTTCTTCTTATAGCTCCTATAAATATATGATATTTTTTCAAAAATAATAACATAAATATAATCAATATAATTAAATTTTATTATAATTATGGAACCACAATTAATCACCCTCTTTTCTATCAAATGATATGTGAAGGCATCGATCGTCCGTACATGTGGAAAACTACCTCCACACACATAGCGATACAATTAAATTTCCACCACCATATTTCATTGAGGGTAATTATAATGGGGTGAAAGTTTATATTTTATATTTATAACACAATTATGCTTCTATAATTATAATATCATATCAACATTTTCACATTCACATCCGTTGTAAAATGATAACGTTACTCGTTTTCATGTAAGGAGTACCACCTTCACGAGGTCATATGATTAAATTTTCATTTCCACATTACATGGATGGTAAAAAAGGTATATTTAATGAATATATATAATATATATTTTATAATAATATTTTTTTAAAGTTTAATTATTATTTAATTTTTTCCCATCTGTTAAAAAGTGAAAATAGTGTCTATTCGTACGTATGAACTACCATCTCCATGAACAGTGTAATTCATTTTTCATTCTCGACCTATTATGTATGAATAAATATATAAATATATAACGAATATATATGATATTTATATCATGATTGAAATTATGTATATTATGGAACCATTATAAATTATATGGACCATAACTACCGAATTGAAATTCTCATCAAAAATGAAATAGTTAACACCTGGAAAACAATGATTTCAATAAGGAATTATTAATAAATGGATGTTGAAATGTTATAAGTGGATAATATATGATATTGTGAGTATGTAAATTTATTAGTTATAAAATTATAATAATTAAAAATGTATTATTCATGGGTTTAGATCACTTTTTATGAAATTCAAACTTGAGCTAAAATATTTATGTTATAATATCATTGTTTTTTGGGATTGTTCAAGGTTAAGTTTCCAATAATAATAATTTATCACTTATCTCTCAAGAATACCATGAATTTTATAACACATAGTTTTTTTCTATATATTAATTTTATTTCATTCATTTTTCTATCTTTAATAACCCATGAAATTGAATGATTTTATAAGGAAAACTGTCTTTTGTTCTCTCTTTGATTGAAAATATTTTTTCTTCTATATCCATGTTTTCCAAAAAAGTTTTTAAGTTTTTTTATCTTATACTATGACTGTTTAAAGTATTTTTTAATGATGATTAAGTTTTTTTTAATTTTTTTTAAATGAATCTAATATTCTTTTTTTGAATAAAGTAATTTTGTCTTTTTACTGAAAATATAACAGGAATCCTTATTTTAAGATACACAAAATGAATGAAATATACTACAATCATAACCGATCAATGATTTGAATATTCCTTTACAATTTTCTTAATTTATTTCTAATGAAAATCCATTACTTAATATTTTCAAAAATTTTATATTTTAAATAAATGACTTAAAATTTAAATGAGTATTTTTTATATGAAAAGTTCAAGTGATTTTTTAAAGGAATTTTCCATCAATGATAACATACTTTGATATAAATTATTCTATTCTAGGTAGATGATCAAATGATACCATCAAATTTAATTATTTGGATATATTACGAAGATGATGATTTAAGGATGATTTTATGAAACCCATTTCTTTTCCACTGGTTAATTATGTTATGGTGTAACCTTTAGGAAACATGTTTCTTTTCCATGAGTTATGCTATGATAAAATGATGAAATGTTTATAAAATTGATTTCAATTCCATGGACTATTCTATGATTAATGTTCTATGATCTTAGGGAATAAATATTAATGAATTTAATTATATAATGGGTGTCTTATAATTATATATCCCTTCAATGAATTGGGTAAAAAAAATATCTCATGAAATAATAAGGACTAGAATGGGGAGTGTAATGAGTTTAGTAAGGAACACTTTCAACTATCAAAGTATTTGGAGTGAACCTTAACAAAGGATATAGTGGAATGGGGAGTGAAAAAAATCAACTATGATAGTCTTTGAAGTGATAATTTACTAAGGAAATGATTCCCCATGTTTATGTGTATTCCACAAACTATTGTCTTATGCCAATGTTATGATCTCATGGCTCATTTTCTTTGTTTACTTTATGATTAATTTCATATGAACTGCAATGATTTTTTTCGTTACTCATGATTATGATCTCTGACAAGATTTTTATGGTTTTTGAATGTAATTATCATACTCTCATACCCTTATAATCATTTTATGTTTAAGTGATCATTGATATCACCATTGTTTACCCTTATCGAGCATATGAACTCACCCTTTATTAGGTTTTCTTTCCCTAGGTGATGAATAAATGTTTTAAGTATGATATATCTATGAAGGGTGATAGTTATGTGGAACTTAGTATAATGACCATAATTCTCATAAAGGTACAGATCACTTTGTTTTGATTTAAATCCCTTTTAAACGACTCTAATTATGTTACCTAATAAAGTCCAGGAGGTCCCAAGTGAGTTTGGGGATCATTCGATGAATGGACCCCCGAAATGGAAAAAAGTTATTGGACTGCATGGTTTGATGAAACCATGCATCTCAGCCCACATGGTTTCTCTGAAAACATTCCATTATAGACAATGTAGACTTGTAGGACTCACTTTTTATCTTAAATCATATAACCCAAGGTGCATGACCATATGATACATCATGGTTTTGGGATAGATCCTTTTTCATGGTTTTTACATAGTCATATAAAACATGCACATAATAGTGTGGGGTTACCCTCTATTGTAGTGAATTATGCATGATTAGATCATAGTTTAGATAACCTTGTATCCAAAATGCGCACCAATATATTGAGATAAAATTACAAATTTTCCTTCTATTAATCTAATAACTCTTTTTCTTTTCTATCTTCTTCCTCAAACGACTGAAATAGTTTCTTCTTCTCCTATAGCTTCCCAAACTCCTCATGCTAGGCATTGAGGTATCACTCATGTTCAGAATCTAATTCAAAATCTATCAAAGGCATTGAATTCTTCAAGGTGAGGTCATAAATCCTCTCTCTTCGTATTTCATTTTACCTTTAAATCCATTGAATTATTTAGGTGTAAGATCATTTACCTATTTTCAGGGAGTTGGAACTTTTCTTAGATCCCATCCAAACTACTCTAAATATGAGTCTGATATCGAGTGATAAGTCATCTATGACATTTAATAAGGTTGTATCATCATTTTTCTTATGATTTTTTATGTCACGTAGCTACGTCGTTGTGTCGTACGTCAAATTTTATTGAGATTCCCCTTTTTAATTTAGTTATTCATATAAAAATTATCACCGCACCATGATATGTGTTCTTTGATCCCTTTTTAGTAGTTTAGAGGATGATTAACTCTTTTTTGGACACCCCTTGGGTGTCCCAAGTTGAATTGACCCTATGGTTAATTGTTTCAATGCTCAAAAATCCTACATATCAATTGTAATAGAAATTAAATGGAATTACCCTAAAAAATAATGTTTATAGAACCCGAGGCACCTCCTAGGTGTTTATATCAATGTATAATTAAAATCTACCATAATGAAAATTACCTTATTTGACCATGCGACCTCTTAAATGGATCTTGATCCTTATAAATTAGATTTCATTGTTATGAGAAATTGAATGGTTTTGATTAAGTAGAATAGAAAATCCAGGATTTTTTCCTTCTTTAAAAGTATTATATGTTTTAAATGGAACGAATTATAAGGTTGACATGGAAATTTTTAATAATGTTTAAAAAAATGTAATCAATTTTATTGTGAATCCTCAGTTACATAGAGCTTAATAAATGTGATGCAGGGGAGGTAATGCATCATGCTTATATTGATAAGTATTATGATGATTTATTCATCTATATGGACTTGGTGAACATGAAACATGAGAATATTTTCATCATTATGAATATTATTAATATGATTATGCCTTTATAGAGGTTGTGGTATACATGTAAGGTTTCAGTTGAGCATGTAGGTATGATACTCTCTTACATCAGTTATTGAGCATAAAATCTCACACAATTGAAACTATTTATATGTTCAGCTTCACGCACCATATCCTATGATCAAGTGTTGACATGATGACACCTTCAAAATCTAGGGTTATTATTATTAAATCTCCCACTCATTATGAGATGTTGAGAATGTACCATATTTCTTGATTTTATAGGCTTGTTAGACTGGTAATAGAAGTCTGAGTTAGGCCTCGATCCATCCATCAACTAGTATTCCAATTTTATGGCCACTTACTTCTGTATGTACTTGGTTCATATTGGTGGATGGAATATATAGAATCAGTAGATATATATATATTATTATTACTATATATATAGTGACTGATTAGACATTCCTCCTGGCCATGAGATGAAGTAGGTAGAGCCTCTAGGTTTCTTTTTAGAACCTGAGTTTGCGATTATTTATTTATTTAGCATTGTTAATTAATTATTTATACTAGAACACCGTTAAGTTATTAGAACTTCTTAGATCATGAATAGACACCATTGGTGGTGTCCTACTGAGATTCTTATCTCAAACCCTTCTTGGGCTTCCTTTGGTACATGAGAAAACTATCTATGTGTAGGAACGAATAAGGGAAAATGCCCAATTAAAGGTTGTTGATATTATTTACCTATAGATGAAGTTTAAGAGAATAGTACCGAACATTCTCTTGATATTATTATGGATTAGTGTTTGAAATTTTTTTATACCATGTTGGTATCCGGTTGTCCCATGTTCCCATTTTGTATTTAAACAATCCATGCATCCATGTAAATGACAATGTGTAGTGGATTTTATTATATTTCTATTATTCAGTTATTCAGTTTTCTACTGTTTTATTTATTATTCCTATTTATACATGCTTCTATTGTTGTATGTTTATGATTTTATCAATTTTTTCACTCTAATATGATGGTATACTCTCCCCCATACTACATTTACACCTCATACTATTAGTCACTGGCCTCTGGCATATGGGGAGGCACCCTTGAGGCTATGTGATCCATCATCTTAGGGAATGGGTTAAGTGGATCTTGGTTTTGGATGTTACAAAGTGGTATCCGTGAAAAACAATTTCCTTTGTATTACTGTTGGGGTATTAGGTAGGAGACTAGAAGTAAAAAGGGATTTGGAATTGACCCTGTTCTTAGATCTAGCTAACCCATGAACAAGGAAAACTCAAATTACATGGGATGGGAAATTGTTATTTTTTATTATTCCTTTTATAGTTGATATGACATCACCATGAGTTGACACATGCGTCTTATAATGTTATTTATATTCGTATTATTGAAATAATGATTTATTTACCACGACCTAATGAAATAAGGATTTTCCTTAAAAAATTAATCATTATTTAGCACATTAGGATTAATATGTCACACAATCTTCCATTCCGTGTTTATTTTTAGTATGAATTTTCTTGCTCCATACTGATAATTCCATGAATATGTGTTGAATTATGCTAAAACTTCTTACAAGGATTAGAAAATGTATTTGGTACTTAAATTTCTTTCATTTTATTAATAGTGTTTTCCTTAATAAGTTAAAGTAGACACCTTAAGAAGTCAATTATTTCATGTTGAGATATTGACCATTGGTCGCACTATTTGGAATGTGTTATATTGTAGGTTAAGTAGATTCTATATTTTGGTTTATATGGAGTATGAAACCTTATGGATCAGAAATGGTAATTTATCTAATTCAACCATTTCAAAGTGATTTAATTAATTTAATAAGCACAAATCTAAACTGAGTATGAATTTTAACGTTAAATAAGTTATCCTATATATGTGAAATAGAGATGTAGAACTGAACTCGGCCTTAGTAGTGGATAGTTGGGGAGTTACTTTTTTTTTCTAATGTCCTATTATGGACTCTTCTATCTCCTAAGCATTGATTTATGAGAAGTTAGAGAGGCGTGCTTGTTCTTATAGGCAGAATTTATATGAGTCCTACTTTTCTATTTTCAATCTTCTCATTTGTTAAATCTATTATGAGGAAAGAATATGGAATTTTAGTATCATGTCTCCATGATATCTTTCAATAACATACCTATAAGGTTGTGATGACTATGATCCTGAGGTGGCGAGCCTTGAGAAGTTAGTGATTCCTCATATAGTACCACTTACGACACATTTTCCTATAATTGCTATGGGATCTGACACCAAATTCTGAGAGATATTTTTATATATGCTTCAAAACATGCAATGGTTCATTCAACCTACCTCGAGTATGGTAGAGTTGACGGGGAATTCAAGAAGAATCATCCTCACACCTTATTGGGGGATAGAAGACCACATGCTGCTGAGTTGTGGGTCAAAGCTATACTTTCAATATTCATGCATCTTGAGACACCTCCACAGTGGAGGGTCAATCTTTAAATGTATATACTATGAGATTTTTCTAAGAAATTGTGGGATGTTATCACATTAAAATATTTAAATCACAATATAGTCTAGAAAATTTTAATGATGATCCTCTATAACTATTTATTTTCCCAACTCAAAGGGCTGGAAAAGACAGAGAATTTATGAACCTATAGTAGAGAAGTATGTCTGTTATGGAATAGTCTAATTATTTCACTAAGATTTAGTGGTTCACTCCCAATATGGTGAGTGATGAAATTATAACCACTAGGAGATTAAAAGACGGTATAGTATACACCATTCAGATTTTGGTCAGTGTTTTTTGGTTGACCACCTTTTTAGAAATCATAAAACCTGCCTTTATTATTGAGGGAAATTTTTAGGGAAGATGATGGTATGTGTCAGGGTTTTTCAACACAAAGATCTTTTAGTGCTTCTTCTTATGGGTGAAACAGATTTTTTGAGGCTACTCATGGAGGTAGTAGTAGTCAAACCCAACATACATATAGCTTCTTGACTTTTTATCAGTACGGGATGTCAGGGAATATAAAAACACAATACCTACATGATACAGTGGATTAAATAGGCTTCGATAAGATGGGAAACATCCTAAATTTATACAGAATTTTTCCATCAGTTCATAGAAAGTAGGGATCTACTCCTACTCCATGATTAAGAGCAAGACTAGTAGTATCATGATAGGTAGGTAACTGGAATACCACCAGCTGATCAGGACAAGGTGGCAGTTGAGGAAGAGGCAATCAGACTTGTTATTCTTAGTGCCCACAGAGCGGTCTTTCTCAGAGGTGTCAAGAAGTGACTCAGGGACATGGTACACGCCAGTTGCATACAGTCCATCCAATTTAAATGGAGTAGTGTGCCAGACCTTATACTATATAAGAAACTATTCTAATATCATCCACTTTAGTGTCTTATGTATTTGAAAGTGGCATGTATTATTCTTTTATATCTAAGACTAATATAAGAATTATGGGCATTAAGATCAATCAGTTCTATGTAATTGGGAAACTAGATACCCTTTTAGGTCTCCCGTTAGATAGATTTATCCATTTTAGGAATTGTACTCTTGAGATTGGTGGGTTCCTTTTCATTTGGAATATGTCTATGATCAAAATGATGGGATTTTATTTAATCATTGGGATTAACTATTAGCTCCCTATCGATCCCATATTGGATTCTATCATTAGATGGTGCATTACCAGAGGGAATTAGGCAAGTGTATATGGGAGAATGGGAATTCAATGTGGCTAGAGCTGGGATTTAACAAAAGATGATTGGAAATGTGATAGATCAAAAGAACAGTGTTTTCTTAGATGATCAGGGGTTACGAACTACTATTTTTTCTCCTGTAGTGGTGCATTTTAGGGATGTATTTCGTGATTACTTCTCTTATATTCCCCCATTTAAGGAGGTAGAATTCATTATTGATATAGTTCTAGGAGTATAACTAGTGACCATTCTTCTTCACAAGATGATGCTGAAGGAGCTTATAAATCTATAGAAATAATTGGAGGATTTAGAGGATAAAGGATTAATACACCTTAGAACTTCTCCTTGGAGTTCAGTAGTACTTTTCTCTAAGAAGGCATATGATAAACTTCGGGTTTTGGTGAATTATCGTTGTTTTAACCAGAACCTAGTAAATAATAGGTATCAACCGCCTCAGATATAAAACATCTTTGATTAAATCCAAGGAGAGAGAGTGTTTTCCTAAATAGATCAAAGATCTAGCTATCACTACATGTATGTAAGGAAATCAGACATACCTCACACAGCTTTGAGGATCATGTATGGTCTTTAGAAGAACCTTTTCATGATATTTGGATTCATGAATGCACCTACAATATTTACGTCTCTTATGAATTGAGTTTCCAACTTGTATCTAGATTAATTCATGGTAGTCCTTTTTTATGATAGTTTTCTGTAATCATGATCTTGAAATTACTAGGAAACCCATCTTCAGGTCATTCTAAATATATCAAAAGTGAACCAGATCTATTCTAATTTAAGTAAATGCCACTTCTAGATCAACAAAGTTCAGTTCTTGGTTTAGATCATCTTAGTGTTAGGAGTCTCATTATACCCAAAGAATGTTAGAGCTATAGTTTTTTTGGGAGAATACCATGAAATTATTTGAAATTAAAAGATTCTCGGGGTTTGATGGATATTATATATGCTTCATCAAAGATTTATCATTCCTTATATTAACACTTAAGGGATTTAAAAAGAGTGTGAAATTCAAATGGTTAGATGTTTATGAAGCATCCTTTCAAGAGTTGAAGGGTCATTTGACTTCAGCATCGATACTAATCTTTTCAGATCCGGGTTTGAGCTATAATATATACTATGATTTATCAGGTATTTCTCTTAGAGGTTTTCTCATATAGGAATAGTGAGTCATTTTTTCTGGGTCTCATATGTTGAAGTCTCATTAATGGAATTACTCGATGCATGACTTCGAACTAGTTGGTGTAGTTCATTCTCTACATTATTGGAGACACTATCTATTGGGAGAGATTTTTGTTGTATTCAATGATAAAAAAATACTCAAATAAATCATCTCAAAGTGGGGTATTAATCTCATGAAACACTGGTGGGTTGAGTACCTATAGTTAATTTATTTCTAGATTTCCTATATATCCAGTAAAGGAAACACAATGGACAAAACTTTAAGATAGAAGAATCAGACTTAGGCATTTTATGAATCTAGTGGCGAGTGGAAACATATGTCCTTATTCTCATAGATTCACATTTAGGTTTTGGAGGATCATGGTTAGACTATCCTCTCAGCCTTAGTGGTGAATTCTAATCTTATGGAATGGGTAAAAATGAGGCAATTATCAGATCCCGAAGGCCTTGTACTACGGGAGTTTTTTTAGATAAAGATATATATTCTGGATGGTCCATAGATGGGGAAGATACATCACTATACAATGGGTGTGTATGGGTCCCAAAATACATCATATAGGAGATTATGTAGTAATTCCATGACTCATCATGGGTAGCTCACCCTAGTGTCACCCAAAGTTATAGAGATATTTGATGACAGTATTTGTGGTTTGGTATGAAATGTGAGATTTGTAGCCTCATCACCCAGTTTTACACTTGTTAGTAGGTGGAGGCAAAGAATTAGTGTTTTGTAGGGCCTTACAACCATTATACATTCCAAATAAGAAATGGGAAAATATTTTGATGGACTTCATGACTGGTTTACCCATATCACCTCATAGAAATGATATAGTGTGGGTTTTCATTGATCATTTTAAAAAGTCAACACAATTCTTACCTACATGAGATACCTTTTTGGTAGATGAGATAGGATGTTTTTACATAATATAGGTTATATATCACCATAGATATCCTCATTATATCATTTCTAATAGGGATGCTCGCTCCACATCATAGTTTTGACATGGGGTACAAAAATCCTTGGGTACCTAGGTACTTTTGATCATGACCTATCACCCATAGATCAATGGACGAATGGAGTGCACGATTCAAGTGCTATAGGAAATTATTAATGCGTGTGTCCTTGAATTTTGGGGTTATTGAGAGAAACACATTCATATCAGTGATTTTTCTTATAATAATATATTTAAGGATTCCATCCAAATAAATCCTTATGAATCCTATTATGGTAGTCCTTACCACTCACCTCTGAACTGGATAGAGGTACGGGAGGAACCTATGATTGGACTATGTCTCATGCATGAGACTATAGTGAAGTTTCAGCTGATCAAAAAGCACATGATGATAGTTTAGTCTAGATAGTATTCATATTCCAATAGAATCCAATGACCTCTCGAGTTTGAGGCCAGAGACGATGGTTTCTTGTGAGTCTCACCCATGATGGGCCATTTAAGTATTCAGATTTAGGGTAAGTTCTCACTCAGGTTTATTAGAACCTTATTTAAATGTATTGGATGTTTTAAATGGTATGACTTATAAGGGTGGCACAACCATACATAATCATGTTTAATAAAATTTAATTAATTGAAATGTGAAGTGTTTGTAACATTGATCTTGACAAATGTGATGCATGAGAGGTAATTCCTCACACTTATATTTATAAATTAGATGATGCCTTATTTATATATATATATACGGTGAACGTGAGACATGAGAAGTTTTGACTCATGATGAATATTATTAATATTATTATTCCTTGATAGATGTTGTGGTATGATGTTAATGGTTCAATTGTGCATGATGGTATCACAATCCCATACATCGGGTGTTGGACATGATGTCTCACACCATTGACACTAGTTAAATGTTGGGCTTGATGTTCCAATTCACTTGATAGATTTTTGACATGATGACATTATCACCATCTTGAGTAATGAGAATGAAGTCTCCAACTAATTATGAGATATAAGTAATGTACCCTATTTTTTAAGCTTATAATATCATTAGACTAGTCATGGACACATGAGTTATGCTAGGGTTCGGCAAGAAACTAGTATTCTAGGTATATGACAACTTATTTTTGCACGTACTTGGTTTATGTAGATGGATTAAATATATAAATTCACTACATATATGTATATATATATTATTACTATATATATAGCTACTGATCATACATTCCATCCATCTATGATCCGAAGCACATAGAGCCTCTAGATGTCTTTTTAGAACATGGGCATGTGATTATTTATTTATTTAGAATTAATAATTATTTATCTATACCAACACACTGTTTAGTTATGAACACTTCTTTGATTACATGTAGACACTATTGGTAGTGGTTTATTGAGATTTTCACCTCACACCATACTCAGGCTGCCTTTGGTACCTGAGAAAATTATCTGTCTTCTTGTAAAAATAAGGGAAAATTCCATATTACAGGTTTCTGATATTCTTAACATATAGATGGTGCTTGGGAGAAGAAGAAAATAGATTCACTTGAGTTATCTATGGAGAAATTTTTGTTATTTCTTCATCATTTTATATCATGATTTTATTTTCTTGTTCCTAATTACCCTTTTGTATTTCATCATTCCATGAATAAATGTATATGACACTTCCTAGTGGATTTTATTATTGTTCTGTTCTGTAGTTATTTAGTATTCTATGATTTTATTTATCAATTTTTTATATATGCTTCATCCGTTGTATGTTTAAAATTATATTCATTGTACCAATCAGATATGAGGGTATAATATCCCCATTATACAACCTTTTCACTCTTGCTTCTAGTCGGTAACCTCAAGCGTATGGGGAGGCATGCTTGAGGCCATGCGAACTACCAACTCGGGGCATGGGTTAATTAGATCCCAAGTTAGGATCCTATACTTAGTGTGAGATAATGTAGAACTTCTATGTAACAGTTTTTTATATCAATGATTCTAAATACTCTAAACCTTTATGATTCTAACATGGATCATATTGTTATATATTGAATATTCATCTAATAAGATGTAATATTCATGTTGGAAAATATGGGTTATTATAGTTGGTATCAAAAAACGTATAATTTACATTAGAAACTAGGATGATAAAATTTCAATGATATCCCTGAGGATAATCATATATATAAGAGAACATCCTAGGCTATTATAAAGAAATGGGTGTGGTTTTCCTAGAAAAACCTTCCAATCCTGATACTACAAGTATAAAAAACTTAAAAAGGATTTATTTTCACACAAATATTTCAAATATTTATTAAAACCGTTGTAATTTATTATTTAAAAACATAATTTCAAAAAACCATGGAAATTAATTCCTTCTATATCAACCCTCCGTAGTGATCCCTTCCACAACCCTTCCATCTTCATGATTTATATTACCTACAAAACACTTACTTATTCATAATTGATCTCCCCTCTACGACACCTCAATCTTACTAATCGATGTCCCCTCTAAAATTATTACCTCTTTATGATCAATCCCCATTATAAAACTGACATTTTTCAATTGATTCACTCCACAATGTCTCCCTCTTCTTGATTGAGTACCTCATCAATTATTCCTTCTTCATGATCAAGCCCAACCAATGATTCACATTCTATAACCTCTTCTTGATCAAGCCTGACCTTTGAAAATTTTCTCCCAGACGACACTTACCCTATTTAAGATTGAGACATGCCTTCATAGAAATACTCATGTCTTGTGATTTCCCTTATCATGAATGACCCTTAGGCTCTGAAAATCTATTCCAAGGCCAAGGCTTCCCCTCTTCATGAAACTAAAAAACTAGGTGACTCTATAAGAGGTATTTTATAGTTATTCCCCTCAATTGTGATGTTCAAAACTATATTGTGAGAGTAGATCATGGTATGTAATATGATTTCATAATTAATCCTTTATATTATTTTAGTTTTACTATAAAAAATCTTAAATCAATTATACATCCACATGTAAAGAGGCATTAATAGTGTTCTTTTCCACGGATTAGTTTATATTTTATCTTACGATAACTGATGTAGTTATTTATATAAATACTACATGTTTATGAAATTGTATAAAAAAAAGAATAATATGTAATGAATGATCTAATATATCTTACTACTATAGGATTTTAAAATTTTCATCAAATATAAAAATTATTAAAAGAATATGGTGACCAATCATTCTTCAAGGATGGAATATAAGAATATGGAGGTAGATAAAGATAATGATATTGATAATGAGTTCTCAAATGATTAACACTTTTATGATAATTTAAAATATCATGCATGTTTTTCTGACATAATGAATTTTTTTTCAAATGGAACCATTTATCCTCTCTTTATATACTAATAAATTAAAAAATATAGTTTAAAAAAATCATTATTTAAGGGATGGAATTTTAATGTTTATTAAATAAAGAGATGTAATTATTCCGTGATGTGTACCCAAACCTCATTTGAAGAGTTTTACAGAAATGTTTCATTCATTTCAAACTAAAGGAAAACATGGTCCTCATATACCTGTGGAAAAGATAATGTGATGCTTTTTTTCTCACTCTCTAAAATGATTGAAGATAATTTTAATGATATTGTGATTGATGCAAAATAATGAGAAAAAAATTAAAATAGATGATATGCCTCAAAACTCCAATTGTGAAGTCTAAATGTTTGATGTAAGGGGAATATATTTTAGTAGACCCCTTATATAATACATCGACAGTATAAAATTTCCTATTTGTCTAGATATTTTTAAATTAGTATAAGTGAAGGTTGATATCAATGAATATAATAAGAAGCAAGATAAATGTTTTGATGAAGGATGTTTTTTCCTTGTTTATAATTCCCTGATTAATAATTAGTAATTGATAAAATATTTCTAAAATACACATTAAATGGGAATTTATAAAATTACAAAAATATAATATAACTAACAATTATCAGTATAAAATAAGTAAGAAAATTAAATTATATAATTGAATTATAAATAATATTTTAGAGAAAAGTATTTATAAATAAGAATTAAATTTAACTTTGTGTTTTAATTAATCTTTGTACCGAATATTAGTCTCTATTTTGGTTATTATAATTATTAATTAGTAATGACTATTACCAAACAAAATCATTTCAAATATTAATTTATTTAACTCTAGTTATTATCCCTATGATTTGTAAAGACTAGTTTTCCTAGATATTGCTGAACCAAGTATATTTATCTAGACAATAAACAATTAATGGTATAGCAAGCCACTAGAATGTCTTATGGTGGATTAACCCCCATTTTTCAATATAGAAATTTTTAATCCACATTATAGGTTGTGTGTTTGTTTTAATGTGTTTTATTTTAGAAAGTATTATTAAAAATATTTTTAAAAGAATGTTTTTTAGATTCTTTTCCATATTTTTTTAAAAGAAAAATATAAGTGTGTTTGGATTGAATTTATTTTATTAATTGTTTAATATAAGTGAAATATTTTAAATATATGAATTTAAGTATTTTACTTTAAAGTTATTTATTTTACAAAGGAAAATATAATATTGATGGTATTAATAAAACCCATGAGATTGATTCCATTTTTTTGAGATGATTTAAAAGGGTTATTAAAGAAAAAGAGTATAAATGTTTTCCAATTGTTGAACATATAGAGTTTTTTATAAGTGATATTATAAAATTTTTATGAATTAAAAGTATTATAATTTTATTAAAGAAGGAAATGAAAGTAAATTTTTCTATTCTATAATGAACATGTTGTACTTCTGAATTCATTAATAATGAGAATAATAAATTAATGAGTCTATAAGTATATGCCTTAATAATTAATGACTTTAAATTTTGTTATTCCCAATAAATAAAATTTAATAACATTTTATTCTTTCATATTTGAATCGATAGAAGTTGGATGTACAATGTTGATTATATAACCGATGATTTTCAGAAGGAGTTGGAATATTTTTTGAATTTTTCATTCGATAATGGTTTTGATGGAATAATGAGTCAATGTCTTTTTTTTATTGCATTGAAAAACAGGGATTAAAATTTGAGGAAGTGAGTTACCATATCACTAAAAGAGAATTACAAAAGAATATCATTTTTGGTATAACAATTAAGAAAAGGTCCAAGAAGAGAATGCAATTTTTTATTTGAAGGTATCCTAATGGGAAATTTGAGTTTCAATCCATTCCTATTTGTTTCTCAATACAACACTACATGTAGAGAAGTAGAATAGGGAATTAATAAGGGAATTTAATTTTCATCTATTGATCATGATGGAAATATTGACAATGTTATAATGTTTTTTGAAGATACAAATGCCCCAATATACTAGTATTATATAAAAATGACAAAACAAGAGTTTTTTATGTGATTTTATCATGGTAAAATAATATATGGATCTAGTAATACTATGATTGAATATAAAATTAAATTTTTTTAAGGAGATAATATCTTATGATGCATGTATTCAGAAAAATGATTATATGGCATCAATGTTTCTTAAAAATATTGGATTTTCAAGTATTAAATTCAATGTGTTCCATAAATACTATTGTTTATTATATAATTTAAATGCTAAGATAAATGATTGAAAACAATGTGGTATATAAATATAGAAGACTAATAATGATTGAGCTCAATCTGGTGTACCATAGAAAGTGATTTTTGGCTTTTTGTTGATCCCTAAACATCAGAGACTTCTAATGTCATAAAAAATAGTAAATAATATGATATAGAATGAAAATTAAATAAATAAGGATAATTATGATATTTTTCATCTTATTGAAGGGTTAACATGGTATAAATTTTATTGGTTATATCCAAATGTTTCATATGAACCCTATAATTTTAGATTGGGATTGTCATGTGATGGTTTCTATCAATTTTAAAAGATGTATACTGAATATAGTAATTCGCATGTTTTCATTCATATTTATAATTTTCCATCATATATTTGTGTAAATAATCCAGTTATTATCATAATTATATTGATTTTTTGACCCAATGATCATGGAAATGATATTGAAATATAATTGAAACAATTAATTGATGAGTTGAAGGAGCTTTGGAACAGTGGTGTGCCAAAATATGGTGAATTTAGAAAAGACTACTTTTGTTGTCATGGAAAATTATTATGGACAATAAATTATTTCCATACTTGGGGAATAATTTCTCGTTCTATTACCAAGGGGATATTATCTTACCCTATTTGTATGAAAAATACATGTTCTAGGTGATTAATGTTTCAAAAAAAGTTTAGTTTTAAAGGGAATCTATGCTTTCTATAAATGGATCATCCAATCAAAAAAATAGACCTTTTTAGAAATTCCATATATATAGATGAAGTAACTCAATAAATTTTAGGGTATGATATCCTTAAAGAACATGATTGTTTGAATTTTTTTCCTTGTAAATGGTCATTCAAATTCTAGAAATTAGATGGATGTCCTATCAAATTCAAACAATAAATGTAGTAAGAAAAGTACATTCTTGCATTATAGTACTGGTCATCAAATTATCTATGCCACTGCTTTGACATAATACATATTGATAAAAATGTTCATGAAATATTAATTTCAGTTTTTTTAAATATAAAGTAAAAAAAGATGATTTTAGTTCATGTCATGATTTAATGGACTATGGTATAAAACCAAGACTTCATCCTAAGTAAATTAATTTGAATCAGTAAAAGTGCATTTTTATTATTTTTTGATGAAAAAAGCAATGAAATTTTGTTAAAGGCTTGGAAACATTAATGGTTCCAAATGGTTATTCAAGTAACATTTCAAAATGGGTGAATAGACCAGATTCAAAATTAAAATACCTTAAAACCCATTACTAACATGTCATGTTGCATGAATTTATTCCTACTACCATTCAATATTTATTATCACATAGTTTCATGGTCATTTTGATAAGATTTTGTAACTTTTATTGAGATAATTATGATAAAATATTGAACAAAAGTGTTGTGAAAAAAATACAATAGAAAGATGCACCGATCATTCTTTATGACATAGAGAAAATTTTCCCTCCATTGTTTTTCACATATAGGTTACATCTGACCATGAATATTGAATTAGAAGTTGCTTTTCATTTCCATGTTTCTATATTCTAGATATATCCAATAGAAAAAATGATTCTTACATTGAAATGTTATGCGATAAATAACTTTTTTTGGAAATATCTATTGTAAAATGTTATTTTATGAATAAATTTATGGATTTTTGTTGAATGTAATTGGATAATGTCTCTGTAAGATCTAATTGAACAAAGATAACTTCAGATGAGTAGTATGATCTCATTGATCCAATATTTCCATCTCTTTCGAAACAGAGGGATAGATCTAGATCATACAGACTGTGTACCTTGAACATGTATGAGCGGTGAATGGATCATCGTACAATATTACTAAATTTTGGAATAGTTGATGATTACATCAATTAAGTAAAATTATACACATATAAATTTTTATTATGTATTTTTCTCATAGTTTATTACATCATTAATTTGTCATATTTATAGAGAACATAGTGAAATTATAAAAATAACTCACTATTTATTATGTATTAAAAGGATGGATAAATTACATAGCAAATATTTTCCTTATTGATTAAAGTTAAAGTTAAAAAAAATAATTTTTCATCACATAATCATTGGTATTTGTTTAATATTCAACATTGATATTTTTTAGTTCCAGTTTTTACCAATGGTTTATGTACCTATTGAAATAAGTGTGTTGCTGTTTGGTCGAAATTTTTTTTCCTCTAATTATAAATAAATGAATTTTTATGGATTTAAATTATTTATAAAGATTTTTTTAGAACATGGAAACATATTATGATGTTGTAATGATAAGAACAATAACATATTTTTATGCTAGTGAATCAAATAGATAACATCGATAAAAAATATATATCATATTTTGGGGGTTTTTAGTGAATATTTTTATTAGATTACTACACGCATTGTCATGTCACACTAATGAAGTGAATTTGATTTGATTCAATGACATGAAAAGTATATATTAAAGATAATATTTGATTTAGAGTGATAAATGATCCTAACATTCTTCCACCACATGCTATACAAGTGTTTTATATAAATTACCCTTTAAAACCATTATTTGATTTTATTAATGATGTTATTACAAGATGTAATTTTTATGAAGGAATTTATGTTACTGATGTCTTTAGAGATCTATTTAGTATTCCATTAAATGTATCATTCAATGATAGAGATTACTCAATTGTTATAATGGATTGTGAACCAAAAATTATAATAGATAATGTGTAACATTTATATAGTTGGAAGTATTTATTTTAAATTATTATGTTATGGTACAGGTTTTTTAAGCTTTAAAAAATGGTAAATAATTAATTTTGTTACATATATTATAATATTTGTCGTTTTTCATATTATTTTTATGATTTATAGACTATTAGGAAATATTTTAATTCCTAAACAATTTATTAGCAAATATTTATTATAGTATCAAATCCTGAAAATTTATTATACAAAGTGAAAAATATTTAGTCATTTTTACTTGAATATAGTTAATATAGTTGAAATTTATATAATAATTGACAGGAAAAATAAGATAAAATGGATAGGACATTATCTTTATTAATATAAGGAACTATTTTAGAATGGTTTTTTATTGTCACATGCATGATATATATTCAAAATGTGTAATGAATATTCAGTTGTAGTCGATAAATAGAAATTTAATATCAATTTTTTATCTTAAACTGAGAATAAAATCCACAATGACAACTGAAAATAATTATTTAGCTCAGTTTGAAATTTAATATCATCTTTTTTGCTGTGTAATTTTTTAATTTAATGAGTAAAAAAATTAATGAAAATAATCTTAATGGAATATTTAATGTTTTGAAAAATTATATAATTTTTTTGGAATATTTAAAGTTACTTATTTTTCTGTTATATTTTTAAAATATTCACATCACTTATGGAATTTTGAGGTTATTATGTTCTCTAATAAGGTTCATTGAGAAAAATGGAGGAAAACAATAGTCAAATTAGAGAAGTTAGACTAACAATTATGATTTTATCAGTGAGTACCTTATTTACTTATCGACCATATATGAAATTTTTAGAATATAATATTTAATATTAAGTAGAATCATCAAGGAGGAAACTTGCATTCATTGGGGATAGATAACAAAGTCTAGATTTTATGACCACCCTTATATGTATTATCCCTATATGAGGTACCACACAACCCATTTCTTTGATGTCACAAGGAAACATTCCTCCCATAATTCCCCCTTATATTCCTTGACCATACATGGAAATCCTTCCTTTTTATCCATTTTCTATTACTACATTTCATGGTAGTCCCCCTCCTTCAATCCCCTAGACTTTTCACCTTATCCACCTTCTCCCCTATATGGAATACCTCCATTGATTATGCCCTATTTATGCTCATATTCTCTAACCCAAATTCAACATTCACATTCTAATATAGAGAATAATACACCAGTTTTTAGTCCCCAATGTAGTGTACATGATTCAGTGGAAACATGTAGTGCTTTTAGTAAATGTTTCAAAATTAATGAATTAAATAATTTTTTATTAAATTTTAGTTATATATGTGTATGAAATATTTGTTTCTTTTTTCAAGACCATATTCTTATAAAATATGTGGTTATAAAAAGATTTCTTCCATGTAAAATATATATACACAAATCATGGATCAATATAACAAGGGCATTAAGATAATTGTGAAAAATAGTATTAAATTTCAGAATTTCAAGGGGACACTTATTAAACATAAAAATATTATTCTTGTTCAAGAAATCTAGTGGAGAAAAAAAGATAAAAAACAAAACAAAATACTTAGGCTTAAATTTTGGTAATATATTTTTTGAAATTAATTTTCAATTTCTTACTAAAGTATTATTGATAATTTTGTTTTAATATTAAAATATTATATAACTTCCTAGGTGGTCTGTAAGAAATGAAAGATAGGTTAATGGAACTAGGTGAGATGAGAAAGGCCTACAAGAATGACTTTTATGTTGGATGTAAAAATAGAATAGGTACTGATCTTGAAAATATACCAATATTAATTGAATGTCCTCTTTCAAAAAACAAAGACCTAATTTCATACTATAGTAGTTACTCTATCAATTTAATTCACTAGATTCTAAATTTAATTTAGTTTTTTTTCAATTTGGATTCATTAACTATTTAACATACCAAAAAAATTAAGTTTGGAATTAAAGAATGATATATAGGTTTTTTCCTTTAATGTCTTTATTAGGATATTTTTATCAATAGCCAACTTCAAATTTTGATTCTATAATGAGATATTTTGATATGAGTAAATTATAAGTTATTATAATACTTTTAACTTTTTTTCATTTAAAACAGATATATTCAAGTTCATATTTACATATTTTAACATCCCCAAATTATCAAACCACCCGTATTCCAACCCTTTGAATAGAAATAATTATATATATAAGTACTTTGTTTTTTCATTATATAACTAACTAAAAAAACATGGTGATATCAACATCTTATTATTTTACTGTAACACACAACCATTATGGAATAATCCTAAAAAATGTTAATGGTTGTTATTCTTAAACATAAAACTGAATAACCTAAGCTTTTCAATGAAATACCAAACTAAACAATATCATGGTTTATTATTATAGTGGATAATTTTTTAAAACCCTTAAATTTATTTCAACAAAATCCATGTCATGGGATATAATCCATGTTTTTTATTTCTTTACTCTATAAATTGTTTTTGAGGGAGAGGTTCACACCTATTTTAACCTTATCCCTTCACTAACCCATCATCCTCCATGAGATAAAAAACCACAATCAAACTCCATTGATACCAATTTGCCATAATTTTCTAATTATTAACCATAATTCAACAATTTTATCATGTCCACATCCTTATTCACTAACCTAATATTAATCTCATCCAAATGTCTCTAGTAGAATGCTTCTTAGGCAGTGCTGGATTAATGCTTGGCCAATTTTTTGGTCTTATCCTTATAGTTTCCTTCATCAAAAAATCTGGTTGTTTGTAGTAGAATGAAATAACAGACCTATATCACTATAATCAACCTTCATCCCCCCAATTCCTTTTTTAAATAACATTATCTTCGACCAGACATTATCTCACGATGTTTTCTATTCATAAATCTTATAACGATAAGGATTAGACTTCACATATTATTCTAATAAGTCTAAAATATCTTTTATGATTAACAATTATAATCCAGAATATCATAGAATGAAATATATATTGGTATAAAAGGAGGTGAACAAATCTTTTCAAATATAAATCTAGAAATAAATGTAATTTTATGTGTAAATATCATTAACTTATATTTTCTCAGTGTCATGGATTTAGATATATATTATCATAATACCCAAAAAAAGAACTATAATTATTTTAGGTGATAAAGACCTTGTTTGAACATTTTTAATTGAAGATTAAATTCCATTACTTGATTAGTTTTCAAATTTTTAAATGAATATCCCTGCATATAGATAAGATCTTTTATTTCATTAAAATATCATATTGAAACTATATTAGAATAAATTATTTAAAATTATCCTAATAAATATAATTCTCCATCTATATTTTTAGTTTATTATTTTCTTAATTTAATCCAAATTTTAAATCATGAATATTGTATGATAATTATTCAATTAAAGATAATTTACTAGTATCAAGTTGATGTAGGTTGTCATAAAAAACAATATCATTATCTTCTACACAAGATATAGTTTCTTCATCAATAACCCTAATATTTTAATATAACATTCTCCCATTTCAGTTTATATATAATAATATTCTAATTATTAATACCCAACCAATAATTTTTTACTCCAACTCTTACATTTACATTTATATTCTCAATTAAAATAATACCATTTTCAGGTTAATTTGAAATTAAAACATTGAATTATGTTTTAATATCTAAAACCTACAATTATTTTTCCATAAAACATTTATCAGTAATCATCAAAATACCTTCAATAACCTTCCCTAAATCTCTAACATACACTAACTATATATTAGATTTATTTATTATAATATCTATTATACCAACACTAATTTAAATCCATTCATACTCAACATCAATATTTATATAAGTTAAATCTAAAATAGAAGTCTGATCTTGAGTATTTTCAAGATAAGTACTTCCATTTGAAGGTATAATTTTCATATTCAAGTTAATGTTGTCTATGTTTTTATTTCAATCATAAAAAAACTCATTACTTACTAACAACAAATATAAGATCTATATCAAGAGACATATTCTTTAGTTTATCATTTGAAATTTCAATCTTTTTTTAAATGATTACTCCAAGAGAGATGGTATGAAACACTTAGAAGGGACAGGGTTGAATAAGTGTTACCACTTTTAAAAATACTTTTTAAAGTTAAAATTTATAACCAATTATAATTTGGATCCTTTGAATCATTTATCTATTCTTCTACTATATACAATAATCAAATTACAATATAGAACAAATTTTTTACAAGTACCACCCATATGGTGGGTAAAAATATTCCTATTGTGTTTGGTGATATTTTAGGAAAACATAATCTAGTAACTTCAAATATTTAATACAATATAAGAATTTATCACACTTAAAATTGAATTATTTCTCAATAGCTATGTCTCCCTATAGATATTATAGGATCCATATTGACTATAATAATTTTATAAAAGAAAATGAAAGTTATCTTTAAATATTCTATAGATTAATTCAACATTAGTATGAAAATATTCTTCATACACAAAGAGTTAAATCATAGAATTGAATAAATTAATCTCTTACACATGATATTAACTTATAAGGGGTTCCTGTGTATTCATGAGATAAATTTAATGTTTTATTGGTATTTTATGTTTAAAGTGTGGCTGTATAATGAAATAGAATATGATAGTAGCAAAAATAAAAATTGGAGTTCGATTAAATGAATTTTTAGTGGGGGATTTAGTGTTTTGATAAACCTTATATTTCATGAAAAATTAATTACAAAAAAAACTATTAGAAAAAAAACCATTTCAATAGACATCACTACACACAACTTTTACAAAAATTTATGTTTTTCATTTATTTGAGAAAAAATATTTTGAGGATAAATTTTTTTTAAATAAGTTATGTAAATAGAATTAAACATCAATTCACATAATACTAAACATAATTGAAAATTTTAAATACATAAAACATAGAATGATTTTTCAAATTAAAACAACAAATAAGACATACATATGATGTGTGAAACTAAAAACTACATAATCATGTAAAATAGGTAATTAAAAAAATTTAATAGAACTATATTGAACTTAATTTAAATATATCACATATAGCAAGATATAGTTCACATGTTTTGTTGTCATTTTAAAATATATTTCTTATATTTTTTAAATTAATGTTTAATGATGGTAAAAAAATAGAATTTTCTTTTTCTTTTTTCCATTGGTTGGTGATGATTTTTTGGTTGATTAGAATATAAGGTGTTAATTTCATAATATATTATAATTAATTAGTTATTTTGATTATTTAATTAAATTTTTTTTCTTATGATTGTATTTAGTTTTATTAAACTTGATAAACCTAGTTATTTGAGTTACGTCTCTATGTATTTGAATTTCTAAGTTCAAATAGTGATGTTTTATCCATTTTGACTTATTAAAATGACATTATATTTTTGTTTACTAATAAAAATAAAATAAGAGGAACACCATAAATAAGATCACCATGAAATATATCTATACTTTGGGTTGTAATTAAATTATAGATCATGAACTACCATAGATAATATAATATGTAACATTGATATACATATATTTTTTTCATTGATTTATATTTAATATTTATGAATAAACAAGAATAGAATATTTATAGATGCATTATTCAGTCATCATTATTTTATACTAGTCAAAAAAAAAATTGGAAGCACTTTAAATCAGGAAACAAATGAAAAAATTGTAAGAATACTTTTAAACTCTAAATTTTTTTATATTTCATATGGTTTAAATACTAATTTGGTTTCATTTACATATATTTATTTTATTTTCAAAAATATTAACTTTAAAAAATAATTTATACATTACATAACTATTTAAAAAACTCTTTACATCAACATAAAATAATTATATGTATATATGAGAAGTATACACCAAAAGTAATTGGATAGTTCATATATTATTTTACTCATATAAATCCTACTTAATATTGAAACATCCTTTAACTCTATATATTTCCAAATGAATTTTCACTTTTACATAATTATTATTACATATAACACTTTTTATATTTTATAATATAATCACATGGTGGTATAATAAGAAATTAACTTTTTATAGTTTCCCTTTCATTATAAGATAATATTACATTTCTTAGTTCATCCAATAATAATTATCTCGAAGTCTATTTTATATAATTTCCATGTGAGAAATTCCATTTAGTTAGTTTCATTTATATAAAAATGATTCATAACTATATTTTATTTTATTTTATTTCAATTTTGGATATTTTTTATAGTTTATGGACTCTATAAATTTTACGGTACCTTCCCTATTGTTATGGTATGTCTTAAAATATTTCTATAGTTAAATTCATACATGTTTTTAGTTTATATTGTCAAAAACCAATTCTATACCATGTGTAAAATATAAACCATTTTCTTGATTTTATTGTATCTCATTATCTAATAAAATAAAAAAAATTAGAAAATTTAAATATAATCTATGTGTTTTATGAAAATTATAAAATTATCCCTTAAAATATAGCAGTTGAATTTTCTTTCAATAAAACTGTATTGACAAAACATGAACTAGATATTTATTTTATTTAAGGAAAATTTGGTTTCTGAATTTGAAATCCACTAAGATATAAAATACCAAGATACAATTTATGTTTTTAATTTATTTATTTGTGAAATTATTGTATTTTAGTTTCTGGTGTATATTCATTTTAGGGGTTTCAATGGCCTAATTTTACTGGTAATTCATTATACATGGTGTCATATAATATTTTGAAACTCTATTGATTTTATTTTATTTTATATTATTCATGTTCTATTGCATAAGGTCATGTATTTCATTCCAAAAACATGGTATATAATGTTGAATTTTTGGGTCATATCCTATGAAATATACAATTATTGGATTATATATTTAAATTACATTCACTATAATATACATTGAATTATATTTTTTTGTGTATGTAATGCTTGTGGAAACCCTTTTACATAGTTGAAATTGATGTTGGTTTTTATTTTCTACAAGAATTGGTTGTAATCAATTTAAATTTTTCTTTGTTTATATTCAATATGTTACATTCATGTTTTATATTATTTGTTTTTTGATTATATTCTAAAATTTTAACATTATTATTTAGGATTCTCTACAAGCTATATTAGTGAAGGAACTAAATACATTTGGACTAAACAAACATTTACATCATGTCCTAGGTTATGAGAATAGTTGTATAGTTTATTATACAACTAGAAAAAAATTGTTCCATCTAAATATTAGTATTGAGGTATTGAATATTAAAGAAACATTACAATAATGGTTTACCATGAATAATTAAATGCCTCTATTGATATAGTAAATAAATTAGTTCAACAAGACTCTTAAAAAATAAAAAAAATAAAAAATGAAAAAAATTTCAATATGATATCTCTTATATGATAATAACTTCCCCCAGAGGGTTTAGCTAAATTAAATTGATATTTATTGAGTCTCCACTCAATTTATGTAGAGGTAGATGATTATGTAGTTGTTTCTGATGATGGTAGTGGAGAGGCCTATGAATATGGAGAGGATGCTAGTGGTGATAATGGTGATGCAGGTGTTAATGATGGTGGTGTTGGTGGAACATATTTCAACACTATTGATATTGGTTCCAATGATTATGAGGATTGGAATAAAATTTTTGAGTGATATTATTCATAATTTTTGAATTTAAATATCAATAAAATTTATTTTATTATTTATAAAAAGAAAAGTTTAAATGTTTTTTATTAATTTTTTTTGTATACGTGTTTAGATTTTGCTGAAAATGGGATGTAGCAGGTGGTGTATTTGGTATGATGTAGGTGGGGTGCATAGCCTATAATTTAGGGAAGTTTATTTTCATGATTTATAGAGTGGATGTTGTAGAAAACTTCCATAGTTATAACCACAGTTTTAGGGATCAATTTCCATTGTTTAACCTTGGTTATAGACAAAAATTTACTATATTTAATCTATGGTTATACCAGGGAATTTCTATAGTTTTAATTGTGGTATTAGGATTTAATTTACATGGTTAAACTATGGATGTATCTATAAATTATCCAGGTTTAAACCATGGAAGCAGGCCATTACCATAGTTTTTATCCAACGACTATTGTTCCAAACTACAGTCGTTCGTAAATTTTCTAATTGTGGGATAAGTTTTTAGAATATATTCATCTAGAGGTGAAAACCTCAAAAAGTGTTTTTTATGCACATCTTGATATTTACTCTGGAGAATGGGGATCATTACCTTAATATGTACCTAGTTTTACACTGTTTATTGCATATTCTTGGGTTAACTAACACTTTTCATTATGAAAAATTACTAATGATTTAAATAGATGAACATCATGGATGACCAAGTTTAAACCTAAGGTTTCATGGATTGAAAATAATGTGTCATTATTCAAAAATCCTATTTTTGATTTTTCATGATTATTTGGTTTCCTATTATGATATATATTTGTCACACTATTATTTTTGGTTTTATTTAATAGTTTGAACCAAAAGAAAGGATGTTAATGCTAAATATGACCAATAATTGAATGATTCTCTGTATAAGAAACCAAATATTATAGGATAAGGA
Source organism: Viscum album (assembly GCA_963277665.1). Taxonomy (NCBI): domain Eukaryota; kingdom Viridiplantae; phylum Streptophyta; class Magnoliopsida; order Santalales; family Viscaceae; genus Viscum; species Viscum album. The sequence continues at coordinate 1,470,872,151 of OY728132.1, read as the reverse complement.
ATGAAAAATCTCATTTTTATTCTTATAAAACTTTCTAAATCCATGAGTCATGCTGAGATTCCAAATGGGTAACTGAGAGAACAACATTCTGTTGAGTCCTCCATGAGACATCATCCACATTCTTTTAGTTGTTCAAATAATCCACTAGTTACTAAACAAAGGACCAATACCAATGAAAAGATATTTTTAATTCTCTATTTTCTGGAAAAATACAAATTTATTTTGGATGTTAATCATTTGTAAATCTAATTATATCAATTGTGGGATCCTTTTGAGAGTATGATGTAATGAGAAGAAATTGGATTCCTGAATTTTTATAATGAGAGCTTAATTTTTTAAAAAAAATCATCATAATAATCATATAAAAATCGAGAAGGAATTCCATGAGCTAAAATAGAAGGATCATGTATACATTAATTCCTATAATGAAAATTTTACAAGATTTTTGATATACGCTTATGGTATTATCATCCAACCTGAATGTAATGTTGATCGATTATTTAGTGGCCTAAAACCAAATATCTGATGGGATTTATATATAAGGAACTTCAATAGCTATGAATAAATAATTTTATATTCTATCAAGATGAAGATTTTAGTTACTCTTCAATCTCATACTTTTGATAAGAAACTAAATATGGAATTCAAATTAAATTATAATAATAGAAACCATGGATAGAAGAAAATGATATTTCTTTTATAATTGATGTGTGGAAGGAAATATGTATCAAATTTTCACAAGAGAACAGGTAAACTATTTAAGTGTGGAATGAAAGGTAATTAATAGATCAAATAATGAAGTATTAGAAAGAATAATTCAGTGAATTATAGAGAGAAAGTACCACAGAATGCACTACCCACACACTAGTGTTTCAAATTAAAGGAGTTTGAGAATTATGCTATCCAGTGATCAAATACAAAGGTTAATTATGATAATAAATATAAATAACCTCTTAATAAAAGAGGCAAAGGGAAATATAATGTGATCACTATTCTAGATGTGGAGTATGATAATAAAGTGGGGAAAGGTACACTTTCCATCCAATTTAGAACAACTAATATCTTATTTTATTATGGATCTACCCACTCTTTTATATCTAAAGAATTTGATATGGGTATAAAAATACCATCCCAATGATTCAATATTGATTTTTTATGGAAAATTTATAAATTTATAATGGTCACATATAATGTATATGATTCCTCTTCGATTGAAACTTGTGATAATGTTCTTCTGAGAAATATCATTATTCTTCCTCTTATGGAATTTTATATTATTTTGGACATGAATCTACATTACATGTATAAATACAATATCAACTATTAAGGAAGTGGACTCAAGTTTGGTATTCCAAACCAATATATGATATTATATTAGTGTGATGATAAATATACAACTATAATAGAAATTTTATCCATTTAATGGGTCTTAATAACTTTTGAAATGGGGTGTTTATATCAAATGGTTGAGGATAAACTCAACACTAAATATATTCCTATTGTATTGGAGTTTTTGTTGTCTTTCCAAAATAATTTACTTATCTTCCATTGAATAATGAATAAAATTTTTCAATAGATTTTATACCCGGAACTATGCGTATTTCAGAAAATCCTAATATAATATCCTTGATTGAGATAAATGAATTAATGAAGAAACTTTGGGAGATTCTTGATAACGCATTCATTCGAAAAAGTGTGTCACCTTCAGGTGATCTTTTTCACTATTTTAAGGAGAAGGATGGATCGATTTGAATCTATAATGAATATCTCAAACTGAACTAGATCAAAATCAAGAATAAGTATCATCTACCCTGTATTGATGATTTGTTCAATCATCCATGAGGAGCTCAATATTTTTCCATGATTTATCATTCATCTGGATACTATCAATTTAGGTTAAAAAGAGAAGACATTCCCAAATCAACCTTACATATGAGGTATAAAAACTTTAAATTTATGGTGATTCCATTTGATCCGAATAATAAACCTATTATTTTCATGGATTTAATTAATTTATTCTTTATATATTACCTTGATCAGTTTGTGATAGGATTTATAGATGAAATTATTTTATATTCCAAAATAAATAAATAGCATGAAAATCACTTTTTAATTTTACTAAAGACCCTAAGAAGTGAAATGTTGTATGAAAAATTTTCCAAGTGTAAATTTTAGATATAAAAAGTTACATTTTTAGGCTATATAATCTCTAGATAGGGTATATCAATAGATCTATCAACGTTGAAAGTTATTGAATTTAACGAACCAAACTATTATGATGAAAATTAATCTTGATCTAATTAAATTCCCTATTATGTAAAATGGTTATATAAAATATATGAACTTCCTTGGTTTTATGTTTTTGGATTTTAAATTACCGTTAAGAATTGTTACCATTGCAAATATAGCTGTTGAATAATGATCACATGATTAGTATAAATATAGGGCTTTAACTAATCCAATTTACTTAGATAAAAGAATTTATGGGCTCATCTAGTATAATTTCTCCATACGAAGTCCATTTGTCTGAGCTCGGAAAGGAGGTAGCATCATTGGGCTTCGCTCTTGACCAATCCCAAGCAAAGCTTCAACACGTTAAGCTTGAACGAAACAACATATAGGAGAAGTAGATTTTAATAGAGATTACCACCCAAACGATGTTATCCGAGCCACCCCAAGAGTCTGTCACCCTCTCACACCTAACCCTTAGGTCTTATATACATGTTATAGTGGGATATGTAACAGTAACTTAGTACCGTGATTGTGTGCTTTATTTTGTTATAAAGAAGGAACATTTATTTTGTAAATGGGTTTTAAATAAACAAATAGTATTTTTAGTTAATATTCAATTAAGAAATATATTTTGATGAATTAATGGATTTTTGACATAAAAAATATTTTAATAAAATATTATTACTAAATTAATTTTTATTAAATATAATTGATTTGATAATTTTTATGAATACAATTTTAATGTTTATTATGGTTTGAAAGCTGTTTTTGTCAAAACCCATGAATTTTGGATAAATGTCGGTTTTTATTTTAAAATTAAAAATTCACATATTTATAAAATTATTTAGATAAAATGAACATTATTTTTGTAATCAGGACATCAAAATTATCCAAGGATTAATTTTTCATAATTTTCTGAGACAACTGATTTTTTGGGTAAAAATTAAATACCATTTAAATATATAATGTGTTTTATGATATCATAATGGTCCAATAGTGATATAATAAAATACTATAAAAGTAATGTTCAGACAATATATTTTTTACCATAAGAAAAATGTGATTTTATGTTTTTCAGGTTAATTTTATGGTGCCTTAGTGGACCCTCCAAGACTTATAAAAAATTTTAACTTTTTAAAATGATTTCTTTGAGAGTGTGACTCACCTCCACAAACTCAAGACTAATATTTTAATAACTTAGGCAATTGTAATTATAAAGTTATGTTTTCCACTCCCCTTTAGAAAAAACCATGTGAAAAACCATGGTTTTTTGTGGTTTTGATTAGTTTAATGAGTAGTGCACAAAACCTAAATAATAAAGAATTCCCTCTCCTTTCCTATATAAACCCACACAAACTACCACTTCTCTTCACTAAAAAACCTTGTAACACGTCCCTACACTTCCCTAATCTCTCTAAAAACCTATCAGGTTACCCATGATCCCACAAATCCTCCCTTAAGCTCTTCCCAATCCTTTGGGATCACACTTCCATGTATGAGATTTCTTCCTTTCTCATTTTCTCCAATTTTATTTATGCTTTTATACCCTTTTATTTTCAATTAAAAATTTTGGGGTATTATTTATCACCTATCCCATACTTCTATCCTTATTTTTTAATGATGATAGACCTATTTATCTCTCATTAATCCCTCTAATTGACTCTTGTTAACGCACTGATATTAATAAGAGTTATTCCATTTATCCTCTTTCTATAAGTTTCTTTAATATTTTACGCCTTCTATTCCAAATTCTATGTGACCCCCTTACTATCCATTTATTTTTCATGTTATGAGATATATATTTATCTCTCATCAACCATTTTTATGAATGATTATGACACATCGTTGTGCTACTGAAATTCCACCGAGTTTTTCTAATCCAAATCATCGTGTAGTGAATACCATACCCATTTCTCTATCAAGGGTATGGACCATTATAAACATATAATTATTTATTATATAATTTCATTTATTTATTCCACATTCCTTTATCATGAAATAAATGATTATTTTGAATTATTCTAGGCTATATGATCTATGTGGCACACTTATGCATGAAATGAAATGTTTTTAAAGGGTACGCCCAGATAGCACTCCAATGCATTGGGTAAAGATTAGTATCATGATTCATCACGTTTAATGCGTTATTTCCCATTATAATTCATGTTAAATCAGTATTTGATCATTCTTCATGTGCAATTATCCTTTTATTCTTTTAATATCATGTTAAATGTTGATATCACATTTCCATGTTATGATAACCATGCTCTATAATGACTTTATGTTCATGTTTCTCTTGTGCTCCATTGATATGCCTATTTCCTATCATGTAATATATTATTCATGTTATGACTTTTTTACTCCCTTACTAGGCTTTATATATCACCATTTTCTTATTCATTTCCTCAGGTCATCGCATGCAATGTTATGTACAAAGGAATGTTATGGTCATGTAAAATGAGTTTTCAATAAAGCTGTTGATTTTTATGTTCTAAGTTAGATATCCATATCTAGTTCCTAAAATCAATTTGTTATGATTTTTAGCATTATTGGATCCACCTTTAAAAGAAAAAATGTGGGTGGAATCCCCTTTTCAAAAAGTAACAAGAATGTTATTTCTCCTCTACTATAAAAAGGCACTCACCCCTTCCCATTATTCACACCTCTCAATCCCTTTGGCTCTCCCAAACTCTACTGAAAGAATATCCCAAAATATTTATATTCATCATTGAATTCTATATTTGGGAATAACTCTTTTAAAGGAATATCTTTGGTCTATGCCAACTGGAGATACCCAAAGAAGAGGTAACATCCATCTTCAAGATCCTTGGTTATATTTTCATTATCCACACCATAAAATATTCTTATTCCATGATTATATAATAAACTCTGTATCCTAAAAATACTGTGATTTATAATTATAAGGGTTTTACCTACACTTCCACATACTTCCAACTAATGGAGAACAAACTTACAATTCTTGTGTGTGGTGAACTACCGTCTCATGAAATGATTTTGTACATTTTTTCCTTTACCACCTCTCATGGTTTGGAATTATGATACCCACACTATTTATATATGACATATATTATATTTATAATTTATTTATGATCCTATAATTTTTATATGACAAAAACCTTTATGCTGTCCATTTTTTGGCAATATGATAACATCATTTGTTAATGTGTGGACTACCGCCTCCTCAAAGCGATGTGATTCGTTCACACTATACAGGGAATGTATAAAGGATAATTTTAATAAAACCTTAGGACATATATTAAATGAATATTATAATATAATGATAATATAAATATACATATATATCATTTACTTTTCATTCTTTTAACACGACAATGTAATGAATGTGGCGTTCATGCGTACATATGGCATACCATCTCCATTAATGGTTCTTTTGATTTATTATCTAAAAATATAATGGATTATTCAAAATAAATATATACTGCATATATATGATATTTAATTCATTTTTTCTTCCTATATATGGTAAAATAATGATCTAATTAATAGGAATTACAAGAAATAATTCAAAACATACTCAACAAACTAGAAAAATAACATCGAAAGTAGTGTAAATAATGAATGATTGTTAAAAAACAGGTAATAAGATATCATAATAAGTTAATATATGATATTATAAATATAATTATGGTTCTATTACAAGATACTATCATGTTTCAAACCCTTATATAAGATTTTAATGTAATTTCACCAAAAAAATGAGACATATGGTAAGGGATTCTTGTATCACTATAATTTCCATGAGGCATACATCTTTTTCACCACTTAATGATTTTGTGTTGTGTTTATACATACCATATTGATATATTATATCATTAATTATTTTATATTTATAGTATTTTAAGTTTCTCTATGAATTACCTCACCTAATGGGTTTATCTTGGAAATTTCCATGTGGTAAAATTAATCTTTGCAATCTCACTTTCTTTTAGGATTGTTAACATTATCTTGAAAAAATAAATTTATTGTAATCATTATTAATTGGGTGTTACCTTAAATATCATAAATATTGGGTTATTTATATTATTATTTCTTAAATAGTATTCCATTTTTACATACAGTTTCAACTTTGACAATTATTTTATTATCTGGGAAATATTGATAAATTTTTATTCTTGATTCAATAAAGATATTTTATAAGGCTTGTTATTTATTTAAATTTTTAGAGATGAGTAATTATTTGGATTGGAAATGACAAGTGGGGCCCAGAATTTATATATCCCCTTGATGCATCAATGGGTTCTCATGAGCTGAATCGTTTAGCCAAATTAAATATGTTTCTACCTAGAGTTTTAAACCATCTTACGAAATGTCTTGAAGATATATATTTTCACGTGACTCAAAAATTAAATCCAATAATTAAGAATTTAATTTATAGATATTTTAGTTATTATTATTATTCATGTTATTTTGATATGATAAAATCTATGGATGCATTTCATTCTTTTTTTATTGATTAAATTCCATGAATTTCAATTTCTTACCTTGCCATATTGATTATTCTACATCTAGTTACTTAAATAGCATGTGTTATAAATTATTTACCTTTAATAGTTGATATGTTCTCATATATTTATTATTTATAATACTTTACCTAACCTTACTGAGCATTTGAGCTCATCCTTATTTTTTTCTTTCCCCAGGTTATGAAGAGGAATTCATTAAATGAGTTTCAAGGATTCTATGATTTTTTATATTTTATGTTACATTTTATTTTTCCTAGTGCATTATAGATATCTTGTATGTAATATGTATTTACAAAACTGCTAAAATTTTCTGTCATTTATGATTCGATTCCTTGTAATCATTCCAATGTAATAAAATAATGCACCAACTTAAGGCTTCTAGGTTTAGGGCATTATAGTTGGAATCAAATGAAGTTTCATAGAAATGTAATAAACTAGATTTAGAAAACATAAATTAGGGAACATAACCCTAAGATATAATATGAGGATATGTATATAATAACATAATCAAATTTTAGTATGGTATATATTATTTGTGTATTCCTAGAAATAAATCCATTTCTAGATACTAAAAGTGGAAGTGGTTCTGGATTAGATGTACCTAGGGGTAACAAATTTGAAAAGGTGTATCGAGCATAAATCAGTGTGACCTGGTACATGAGAAAATGATTCAAATCATGCTTGGTTTGACACTCATGGGGGATACACTTAAGATAATTCATATTTTCATTTTAAACCACTATAATGGATTTAAAAGTAAAGACGTACCAAATGAAACCATAGTTTATGATTCTATGATTTTCGATGCATACATTTATGTTATGTCCTATATATAATTCTATATTATGATTTTATGAGTTAACCCAGTATATTATATTGTATATAAATAGTTACTAGAAGTAATAATGGTATCAATAATAATGGAAAATGTAGATATTTCACTTTTGAGTAAACCAATACAATTGTTATTGAAATGGATCAAATTATGGAAGTACAAGGGAAATATAATCTGGTGATGAAAAATAACAATTCTAAAATGAGAAACCTATTCTATAGTGAGAATCCCATATTCTATATCTCTTTAAGCAATACAAACACCCATCATTTAGTGGAACCTCTAATCTAATTGTATTTGGAAAATTGATTATGTCTTTGGAGAAGATATTTACATCCTTTAGATGCATTGAAATGGAAAAGGTTACAATTGCAGTTTATTATATCATAGGTGATGTTGATCAATAGTGGACCATGATACCTAATATGAGGTATTAAAAATAAATATAACTCATGGAATTAAATCTTTTGATACATTGTTTGATAAATACTTCCCTTATGATCAATAGATTAAGATGAATATAAACCTCCATAGCTTAATGAAAAATGAAGAAGAATGTGTTGTGGACTATGAATATCCCTTTAAAAGATAATCTAAGTATTCTATGAATTACATAGGAAACATGGAGTGAAATTTTGATCACTTTTTGAAGGGATTAAATGAATTCCCCAAATTTAATTTTCCTCCCAAAACATTTCAACATATGATGAAACTGTTTTATATACCATCAATATAGAGAAGGAATTATGTAGAATAAATATATTCAAGGGAATCCAAGACTAGAAGAGGCCAACTGAGCACTAATAAAAAGGTAACGAATCAAAGAAAAATAAGAAAATTGAATTATTTTCATCTTATAAAAACAATGGGAAAAAGAACCCTAGTAAAAGTTTCAAAGGGATATGAGTTTGTTATAAGTGCATAGATAGGGGTCACTAGGCTCAAAAATGGAAGTGGAAGAGTCAAATAAATCATATTCAATTATAAAATAGAAAATATATGGTAAACTATGAAATTTAATTCCCCAAGTATCAAGGTAATATTCCAGATAAATGTTCGAGTGGAGGTGACCAAGCTTAGTGGTCACTATAACATAGGTAGTAGTACCAAATGACATGGTGGTTGGTACACTAATCCTATATTCCAATTTATCCAATGAATTATATGAATCTGGATCATTTAAATCTTTTATATCCACCTAGTTTTCATTGAAAATTATACATTTACATTTTTATTTAATGAGGGAGTTTTCAGTCAAAACTCTTAAGGTATGTAACATTTCAAAAAAAAGGATGTTTTGTGTAGTCCCCATTATGACAGATATACCTGATTTATGTTCCGATCTTATAACAATACCAATGGTTTAATTTGATATAATCCCCAATATATAATGACTCTCAAAATATGATACAAAAATTTACTGCAAAAGGAAGAAAATTGGGATTTTTGTGGAAGATGTAGAATCTCTTATCTTTAGAGAAAAACTTCCACAATTGATTCTAATCTAGATCCACCCGATTTAGCTCTAATGAATGAAATTATTAGGAAATAATATAAAACAAAAAATAGTGATTAAGAAGTTAATATTCAAATTGAGGATGTACCTATTATATAGGAATCCGCTAATATATTTCTTGAGGAATTACCTGTACATTCCCGAGAGCATGAAGTTTGATTTTCTATTAATTTACTGATTCAAGGATAATATAAAATACTCTATATAGAATGCTCATTTTATAATTATTGGAGTTTAATAAACAAATAAAGGATTTGGGTAATAAGTGATGTATCAAACCTAGTGTTTCACGATGGGGATACCATATCATATCAATTAAGAAGAAATATAGATCCATGAGGTTGTATTTATTATACTGAAATAAATATTATTACAATAAAGAAAAAGTACCATTTTCCTTGTATTGATAACTTTTATGACCAACTTAATAGAGATAAATTTGTTCATATACTACTATTCATTCAAGGTATCACAAATATCATGTGAAGAAGGAAGACATTCCGAATATAGCTTTTTTCAGATGTGGTGTGGACATTACAAATTTACATTTATTTTATTTGGATTGAATAACCCTCAATTTTATGGATAAAATTAACATTGTATTCAAGGAGTATATTGATGATTTTTTGTGGTATTCATTAATAATGTTATAGTTTATTCTAAAATCTACGAGGACCATGAGAATTAATATTTAATCATTCTTAAGTCTCTTATAATGGATGATTTATTTGATAAATTTATTAAGTGAATTTTCTAGCTTTAAGAATATATTTTTCTTGGCCATATTTTCTCAAAGGATAGAGTATCATTGATCTTACAAAGACAAATTCTATCAGTGATTAGACTACACCAAAAAACATAACTGAGGTATATAGATTCATTGGTTTAGTAGGTTATAATCGGAAATTCATTCATAATTTTGCTCGATTGGATAACCCGTTACTCAATCTTACATGTAATGGGGTTATGTTTATTTTGAAAAAGTAATTAGAAGAATTCTTTGATTAACTAATGATATTATTAGTCAATGATCCAATTTTGACTCTACTATATATAAGTAATGGGTTTTTCATATATAGTGATTCATCAAAGAGGGGAAATTGTTGTTTCTTAATGAAAAATTATAAAGTCATCGCATATGTATCAAGGTAATTATAGAATTGTGAAAAGAACTATCCAGCCAAAGATCTTGAGTTAGTGGATGTAATCTTCACAAGGAAAATATGGAGACATTATCTCTGTGGTGAAATTTGTGAGATATTAATGATCATACAATCATAAAATATACCTTCTCATAGAAAGGGCTCAAAATGATACAAAGGATATGGTTTAAGATACTCAAGGATTATGATTTATCAATAAATTATCACCAAGGGAATGAAAATAAGGTAGAAGATGCATTGATTTGGAAGGATCATAGAGTTCTAACCTAAATTATTATTGAGAAGGATCGTATATTAATGGATCTTTTAAATTCGGATATTGGAATTTGTATGGAAGGGGAAACATTAATCATTTTTCTAATGGTTGAAAACCCATCTTTATTAGATAAGATACAGAATTCTCAATATGATGATGAGGAATTTCATAAAAAAATTAAAGGTGTGAATGGAGATAAATTATATGTCTTTATTTGTGAACATGGGGTTATAATGTTTGGTTAGAGGATATGTGTTCCATATATAACTATGATAAAAATGGATTTTTGGAGGATGATTATAGATTAAATTTCTCTATACACTTTGGTAACACACATATTTATAGGGACTTGATGGAAATGTTTTGGGAGGATAACATAAAGTGATATATTTCTGATTATGTGTGCATATGTTTAGTTTTTAAATGCGTAAAACCTATAAGGAAACATCCTAAAGGAGTTATAGACCCTCTCTATATTCCTTCATGGAAATGGGATGAAATTACAATGGACATTTTCATGGAACTACTATAAAATAAGGTTATACCCACGGTTCAAAACTGTGGGTATAGCCCATAAAATTATCGGTATATATTATACCCACAGTTTTATGAACCATAGAACCTCAAGGCATTGACATATACCTATACCCATGGTTTTACCAAACTGTGGTTATAGTCCACCAATACCCAAGGTTCATAAACCAATGGTTCATGAAATTTTAATGGAAAAACCTATACCCACAGTTTGACTAAACAATGGGTATCGGTCTATACCGAGAGTTTTTTCAAACCATTGGTATATATCCTTGTTAAAAAAATTAATCATCACCTAGGATCTTATCCCAAGACCTTTTACTTATAGAATTATAACTTTACCACTACCCTAAAACATTTTTTATGTTATTATATTCATATATATATATATTTATATATGTATATGTATATGTATATTTATATGTATAAAAAAATTATATGTAAATATTTATTATTATTATGGAAAAATAAGGGGCCAACCTATACCCACGGTTCAGTAAAACTATAGGTATAGGTTTTTCAATAGTGTTTTCTCACGCAATTTATTTCCACGATTTATAAAAACTATGTCAATAGGGGTGACCTATACCCATGGAGTTTTATGGAATTGTGGGTATAAGTCCTTTATGTGAATTTTTTTCGCCTAGAAACATTTCCCATGGTTTAAGAAAATCATGGTAATTGGGGTGTCCTATGCCCACGGTTTTTGGAGAACCATGGGTATATGTCATTCCTCCAAATCCCCCCTATGAAACATATTTCCACAGTTCTCGAAAAACCATTTGTATAGCAACCCCTATACCCAAACTTTTTGGAGAACTATGGGTAAAGGTCATTCTTACAAATTTTTCCTTTGTGGAAATAGGGGTTACCAAAATACAAGGTTTTTCCAAAACTATGGCAATAGCCTTATTTTCCTGTAGTGTAGAACTACTAAATACTCCTAGAAATAATGACTCAATATGTGTTATTTTTTATCACCTAACCAAATATTTACATTTTCTTACTATAAGAGAATACCTTCCTCTTGATAACCATACCAGGATATATAATAATGAAGCAGTAAGAATTTAAGGTGCACCTCTGTAATTTTTTTTGATAGAGATCCCCTATTTACCTCGAAATTATGGATGATTATTTATAATGATCTTAATAAAGAGATTTATTTGAGAACTTCAAACCATCCTAAAACTGATGGATAGTCTGAAAGAACTATTAAATTAATGGAAGACATATTGAGGTTATCCTCACTTTACTTTAAAGGTATGTGGGATCAATACTTATCATTGGATGTGTTTTCCTATAATAATAGTTTTCAATCAAGTATTCCAATGGGGTCGTATGAATAATTATATCGAAAGATGTGTCATACTCTAAGTAATTAGTATGAATTTCGAGAACGGAAACTCATAGGTCAGAAATTTTTGAATAAATTTTGAAAAATTTAAAGTCTATTGAGTCTCATATCAAATCATATCAAAGAAGGAAATAGAGTTATTCTAATAACCAGAGCAATTATTTTGAGTTCCAAGTGAGAGATCATGATTTATTGAAAGTATCACCAAGGAAGGAAGTTATAAGTTTTATTAAGACAGGGAAAATGAGTCCCAAGTATATAAGACCCTTTTATATTCTTCAAATGGTTGGAGTTATTGTTTATCATTTAAAAATTATTTCAAATATATCAAAGGCACATGATATGTTCCATATATCTATGCTAAGGAATTACATGCCAGACCCAACATATGTGCTCATCTCTGATAAGATAGAGTTGGAACCTAAAATTTCATACTATGAAGAACCCATATATATTATTGATACTAAAGATATGGTATTGAGTAATCATATGAATCAAATAGTAATTTTACTTAGGACAAATCAAAAAATCGAAGAAGCAACATGGGAACCAAAGGATCCTATGAAGGAGAACTACCCACATCTTTTTAGAAGGTAATACCCTTAAAATCTTAGGGATAAAGTTTTTGTATGAGGGATTAATGTTCCACCACAATAATTTAAGATATTTTCTTCTTATAATAAATTTAATTTTATTGATATCCTTTAAAACATGTAATAATATGTCACTTTTCAATCCACACAACACCCAATTTAAAAAACACTATTTAGTCATGTTTTACACAATTGATTAAATTATAACACTCTTGGATAATTTATATAGTAAATTTATATGTTATATATCAAATAAAAATATCTTTACATCCATTTAATATTTTATATGCATAAGATAAGAACAAACTGAACACTATACATAAAACCCTACATTTTTATAAAAGTAATTTTACAACGTTTTAACAAAGAACCTATTTTAAATATAGATTTTTAAACTTATATAAATTAAATATAGAAAAATAAATTTAAATATTTAAATAAAAACTTTATAATTATGTTTGGGTGAATTGTTGGAAATTTTTGGAGAAGTTTTATTTTATGATGAATAGTGGAAAATAATGAATTTTAATTCAAAAATACATTTTTGTATAATTTTTTTATAAGTTTAAATAATATTTTAAATTGTTTTTAAAGCTATATTATATAAATTATACATATATTAATCCAATTTTTGTCATTTAAATCAACTTCAATATTAAAATTGAAAAAAAAACATATCGAACTTTTGAACATATTTACTTCAAAAACCCATTTGGTCACACCTTATATGGGATTAATTGTAAATTAATTTCCACCACTTACGTGATGGTAATTTGAAAGAATGGATTTAATATTTTTAATAAGAAAAATTTCTAATTTATAATAACATAAACCTATATTTTTACCAAAAGAATTTGTGAAGGTTATAAAAATTAACTACAATAATTAAGAGAAAAATTAACTTAACAAAGAACAAAACATATAACATAATATCCAAAATGACATATAAAAATTTTAAAAAGAAAATGGATGGAAATATTTTTACTCTATACTCCATGTTATTATAATTTTACCATTATTTTATCCAACTTTCAAAGTAAAAACGTGGGTGAAATTCCCTTTTTCTAAATTTACAAGAATTCCACACCTCGTCCACTATAAAAAAAACTCAACCCTCCCACATATTCTCACATCCCAAGCACTGTAAATCACCAAAAATATTCTTTATAATCTTCCAAAATTCCAAACATCATACAAGAAGACACAAATTTGGAATAATTCAATATAAGGAATCCTTTGTGTACAAACTAACAGGAGTTACCCAAAAAAAGGTAAAATGATTCCTCAAGCTCCATTGTATTATTTTCATTATCCACCCCTAAACAATTATTATAACATTATTATATAATAAAATAATATTATAAATAAAATTATATGTTGTTATTTACGTTTTATACCTACACTTACACATAGCTCCATTTAATGGGTAACAAACTTACTTTTCTTGTGTACAGTGAACTGTCTCCTCACGAAACGATGTTGTTCGTTTTACCTTTTCCACATCTCATGGTTGGGAATTATGATAGAAAATGTAACACCCTGACCTAAGTTACCCAGATTTGATTCATTATTACATATCATTTTCATGATCAAAAGTGATAAAGTCTAGAAAGACTGATTAGTTTAGTAGCCTTGGAAGTACTAGATACATACATAAGTTTTACATTACATCATGAAATAAAGAAAAAACATTGTTTCCCCATTGAACACACTCATATCCTTTGGCATATCCCTGCAGGTTAGTCATATAATACTTCTTCACATCCTAGGAAATAAAAATATAATAAAGGGGTGAGCTCAGATGCTTTGTTGGTATAACAATATAGTGGAAACTATCATAAATAACAATCAAAATTTATGGCAATGTATAAGACTAAAACACAAGCCTTTTAAACATAAACTTCAACATAATATGGAAAAGACAAATCAAATAATTTCATTTAATTATTTACATGGATATTATACTAGTATAATATTCACATGTAATATCAATAACTAAGTTCATAATGATAGAATACATAATGTCGGACATCATAACGACATAGTAAAGTCCTTGTGAGAATACTGTAAATAAGATTTTGCCAAGGCCTTGTGACGAGACCCTAGTCTGTCTCATGAGACCTACCGATGCATCGAGGAGCTATAACAGGATCCACCCATCACTTAATATGTCCAGTTCATTCTTCATATGAAAATGATAAAACATAATCTAAACATTCATATTAAAACTAGCATACAAAATTTAAATACATTAACCACAAACCATAAATGTTATAAAAGTAGCACATCCACAGTAAAAAATAACTCATTCAATACAATATGGAAGATTGTAATATATTAATTAAACCTCAATCAAGAATAAAATACAATGAAGGATACTGACATAGATGAAAATAATCAGTACAACTATTTGGGAGAAATATCCCCCTTTTCTTGGAAACATTTAAATGTCTCACTATTTATCCAGAAGCCATTTAAAAGATATTTCTAAATCAAAGTGTCTCGTACCACTTTGAAACTTTTAAAAGGAATTTTAATTTTAAAACATTCATGCCCAAATAAATAAATCAAAAAACCCATTTTTAAAACATGTACCTTAAAGAGAAATATTTAGAAGAATAAATATTTAAAAAATTTAAAACAATAATTTATTTAAAGAGTTCGAAACCAAATGAAAGACGCTTGAATGAAAATAATAGAATTAACTAATTTTATTATTATTATGAGAATAAAGTTATTCATTATATAATATGTCAAAGGATAGTATATACACCATATAAAGGTGAATTGGTTCATAACAACAAAAAAAGTCTCAATAGAATGTAAATTGAGATGATATCCCTTATAAAGACCATATAATTTGATTAAGGATTAATAAATGACATAATTATTTGTGAAAAATATAAATACAATCAATATGATTTGATATTCAGTGTAAATCAATCATAGGACATTCACACATATTCATATAAAAACAAAACCAATGACTTGGATGTTTAACTCAATGAATGGAAATTTAGTTAAGATTACCCATATCAAGTTCATATAAATGAATTGAGAATTTATAAATGGATTGATTATGTGTATAAAAATAATATCCACACAAAGGGGAGTGGAAATTACTATATAAATAAATAAATAGTGATTTCACACGTAATCTTTGAGTAAAATATTCAATGAAGTGTGCGTAAAACCCAATGAGTGGAAATTGAAATTAAAAATTCCATTAATGATTTGCTAAATTACGAAACATACACAACATGAAAAAAGTATCATACTATGAAGATATAAATACCCATAAATTAAGGTATAATACGAAAATAATACAACAATGGGAAGTACATACACCACACACAATGCAATAGTAGAAAATATAGCATAAATGTAACGAGAATAAAAGAGAGATGAAAACCACTAAACTTGTACTTTACCTTAGTATATGGTAGGTTAAACTCCTATGTAATGTTGAAATAAATTTTATTAAATTATACAAGAACCACATACATAAATATGATATCATATATTATCTTCTAGTGTCACTTTGTTAATGATATTTCAGTAGTATCATTCTTTTGGGTGTTAACTAATTCATTTTCCTTTATATGTTTTGTTGTGTAAGTCATCTTTGTTCTGGATAGAATTTATTTGATTCATATATAGATTTAAATTATGTTCTTAAAAAATATTTTTAATCATCAAATGAAAATATTTCTTGAATGGTTACGATGGGGAATGTAATCTCATCGTGTCCTGGAGACGGTAAGTCGTACGTACGCATGAGCGAAAATATCATTTTATTAGTGGTGAAATATTATATAATTAGATTGTGTATTATATATAAATAATCATTAACTTGTTATATTTTTTATGTACGTCAGTTATACTCATTATTATACCCATCCAAATAATGAAGTGTTGAATAACAATCTACACCATGACGTGGAGACAGTAAGTCGTACGCACGTATGGTGACTTTGTCATTCATAGGATGGATATAATAATGAATATGGTTATTCCATATTTATAATGGTATAAAAATATATAGAATTTACTGTATTTATTATTTCGTTATGGAAACACCAATGGAAGAAGAATTGGAAGAAGAAAAGAACTTTGAAAGAGGTGATGAAATTATTTCCACTTCTTCGGGTGCTTCCTTTTGATTTGATCAAGAGGGCTCCTTAGGTTAGATTTAAGATCAAATTAAAGCCTATAGTTTAAGTGAGGGTAGTTGGGAGGATACTTGTGTAGGGTTTGGCTGAGCCAAATGGATTTTGAGGTGTGATTTTGAGAGAAGGGGAAGTACCCTTTTATAAGAGATGTGAGGGTCACTTTAAGAAAATATGAAAATATTATTTTATTCTAAAATCATTTTCGGTTTATAATGGCTCTAAGTGGATTTATTTCTAGGAGAAGGTGGGGAGGGTTATAAATCCTCTCAACCAATAGGTTTTATACAAGTTTATGTCACCATATTAACCTTATCTTTTAGATTAAAATCTTTTTTAAATAGTTTATCTTTTAGTTGTCTTCCTGTATTTTTATATTATGTGGTTAATAAAATTACTATAAAATTACAAGAGAACATAAAGTGGTTAATTAAAGGAATATATATCATTATATAAGTCCTTTGGCCAAACCTTATATTTTTAGGAATATTAAATCATTTAATAATAAAGTATTTGTTTTAAATACTCATTTATGCCAACTTTGACACTATTTAGTATTTTGTTTTTTGAAAGTCAAAAAAACATGATTACATCAAAGAAATACACTAAATCGACCCTAAAATTTCATATTAACCTCGAAAATTCGTGGAAGGCATCAAAAGATTCAATTTAAATTTATCTTGATATTTATAATATCAATTATTTTAATCTTTCATTAAAAAGGTAATTACTTCATCATCATTGCGTCATAAATAAATTTAATTATTTAATGTCTAAAAATTATAAATAAAATACCACAATATTGGAAATATATTTATCTTTTTAATGAATATTTATAGTTACATTTAACTTATGTATAAACCTATATTAAAAATGGTTAGTTATTAAACTTTGGAGTTAACACTTTTAAGTCTTCTTTAAATAAAATAATAATAAATGTCCTAATCTTATCCAAGTTTAAAAAAGTATCATATTTTATTACTAATGTATATTTTGGTCTAAATAAACATATCCAATTGAATTATTACATGCATTATTGTAATTATAATATCATTTTTACCTTTAATTACCTTATTTTCTTTTAACCATGGTAAATAAAATTCAAAAGTTACTATTCACCAAAAATTATTTTCATCATATTATACCACATTTTACTTATTGATGTCAACCCTATCTCTTGGATTTTTTAAATTCAATTCATAGAAGTGGTAAAATTATGTTTTATTTAACTCTGCAAATGTGCATAGTAGGTGAGTAAAAGACGGTAAAAAGTTCAAGAAAAATTTATATATCTAATATTATTATAAAATGAATTAAATTAGTTAAATTTGATTAATATAGGTATTATTTATATATTTTGACTTTAAAATAAATTTAAATAAAAAATAAATATTTAATTAAAAAGTCGGCTTTAAACAATAACTCAGTGGTTTTCACTATTCATCAAAAATTGAATATTTTTTAGAAAAATAAAAAAAACTCACCCAAATTTAATTTTGATATTCCAAATTAAAAAATGATGTCTATTTTATGAAATTAAAAACATAAAATTTTTATTAATTAACTTAAAAAAATATTCCCATTGTCAGAACAAGAAAGAGGGTTTTTTAGATGTAAAAACTATCAAAAGATTGATATGTTTTTATGTCCAATTTAAATGCAAAATTTATTCTAATGACTAAAATTGGATTAAATTATAAAAATATAATCTAATTATACTTAAAAATCATTCTAATTTATAATTTAACACTATAAAGTTTTTTTATTAAAAAAATATGTTTCAATTAAAATTTAGTATTTTTCACTATTAATCAAATTTATGAAAGTTAATAGAAAAGCACTGATATTTTTTCCAAACTAACTTTTTTATGTCCCACTTTTAAAGAAGAAGTTTTTTTGTCATATTGAATATATAAAAGTGTCAAATATTGTATTTAAAAATGGTTCACCATTAAAAGATGATAAAATTTAACTTTTAGAAAAATACTTCTTTTATTTGAAAAATTGAATTTGATCTTATATTATGTCTAAGAAACACATAATATGGATTTTCAAATTATACAGAGTATATAAAATTCAAAATTCAGTTAATACTATTCATAACCATATTTTGGATGACTAGTTTGGTAAGTCATGGGACACTCGAACTCGGTGTGGCGTGTAGGGAAAGTTATTGAATTATTTTAAAAAATATAAATTACTATGAAATCTTGGGGTGTTAAATTATTCCCCCATTTTGGAAATTGCATCCTCTAAATTTTAAAATTGGTCTTTGGAACTTCATTGAAAGCTTCACGTCGAAAAGAGTCAATAAAAATATCACTTTAAAATGAATTAAAGAGAAGTAAAAAGGTCACCTGAGATAACCCATAATAGGATTCCATGTAAGAAAACATGGATTTGGAAGATAAACTAAGTTTCAAGTTATGATGGGGAGTGATAGAAAAATTGATCAAGAGAATGTTATCAACAAGAAAACCACAAACTTGTGATGGGTTAAATGGACTTTAGTTTCATAGTAGGAAAAGTAAACGGAAAAAGATTTTTGATTGAAGATACATTTCATAAAGTTGAGGAATTTATTTACGAGATTTAATAAGAACACAATGACATACACTTACTTTTTAAGTAGAGTTTCATCCTTTAATAAATTTCTTCCAGTAACTCATCTTTCCTCCGAACGATGAGTATTCAAGTTGACTTGGTCACACCTGAAGTGCTAAAATCAACTTTTAGAGAATCACATAATCCACAAAGCATGAACTATATATTTCATTTATCTTTAAAGATTAACCAAAACCAAATGGTTAGTACAAGATAAAATGATCCCCAAAATAGATAATCCATTATAGAAAGAAATACTAATGTTAATTTCCAAAATTAAAAAAACAATACCCAAAGTCCAATAAAGGCCATTAAATAAACAATTGTCCTTAAAATAATTCAATATAACACAAACTAAGATTGAAACCCAAAACTCAGAATAATTTAATCACATAGTCTTTCATAGAAAATCTTAACATTTATCTCCAAATAACATCAACTACTCCTAATGTCTCATACAAAAGTTTAATTAACCAAATCAAATATTTTCTATGATAGGTTAATCATTTCCACTAATAACCTAAATCACTATAAAAACATATATACTTACAAAATAAAAAAATCCACCATTAATACTCAAATGAAATACAATAGTATTCTATTTTTCTTAAGCATATACTGTTCCCAACAGAGAGAATGTCTTCCAAAATAACATTTATCACTTAATCACCAAATCATTTTCTTATACTAAGGAAATCTATTTTGTAAAACATAAGAACCAAAATGAAATTTTTATTGATCAATAAAATCATTTAACTAAAAATAATTAGTCACACTAACAAGGTACTTCACGTAGTCCATTAGTAGGTGATAAATCTCAGCCTCACTTTTGTTGTGGGTTCGATTCCTACAGCTTTTTCCAATGAGATGGGTTTTCACATGGTCTGCGTGTTCTCCTTTTTCAAAAACTATATTTAATAAAATTCCAAAAATGAGATAAATTCCACAAAATAACCATAACATAATTTAACCACAAATGTTATCTCAAACCTCTCATTTTTATACCAAAAATTAATAACCTGTAACTGATTCAAATTCAAGGATCATATAAACCCTAATGGTTTTTTATAAATATATCCAAAAAAGAAAAGACAATTCTTCCTCAAATATCATTTTCACACCACAAATTACAGGGTTACACATAAAAGTGAAAAGTCTTCCAAATTAATCCAATAAAAAAGAGCAATAATACTTTTAAACATTTCTCCATCAATTTATTTCCACATAGGTTCTTCCTTGACCTAGTGGTTATCTTATAGAATAGTTCATTGACTCAGGTAATGTCCTAGTCCCCTATATTTATGTAAAATGACAGTAAATGGATTCATAGGATCATTTTTATTTTCATCCATAGTACTCTTCATTTTTCCTACACAATTCTTTACTTTATTTCCTTATTTCTAACATATAAAGGATTTATTTGTTCTATTAATACAATTTCTAGGTGACTCCTTCAACATTTTTGGAATGATATAAATTGATATTTCTTTTCTCCATGGTCTCCACTATTAGAGCTCTTATCATTATCTGCCTTTCTCTTCTTTGTTGAGTTTGGGAGTTGGTTATTGTATATGTTTTTATCATATTTTTTGAAACCTGCTTCGACATGAACACAATATCTTTTATGCCTATCAACATTCCATCTAGTTTCTCATTTCCACTATATTTACCACATTTTACATCATGTTAAATTTTACCATGACTTCCTTGGAATCCATCCATTGACTAAAATCAGAAAGCATAATGGGAGTAATAATTGTCATAAATTCATTTAGAGAATATCATGACACCTTATTTTTAATCTAAAACACCTTAAGATTTACCAAGCTTATTTATTCTCAACATATATTAAAAAATTTCAAATCAGTTTGTAAACAAAATGTCAATTATCCTAAGAATATCACCTAGGAGTTTCATATCCAAAGGTTCAACAAAGCCCGTTGTCATGTACCATTTCCCGTTTGAGTCTAGTTCAAAGAGGTGTTTTTGGGATTTACCCCTAGGTACTTCTATGCCAGAGCTGTCTCTACCTGCTCATATCTAGATAGGGATGTATTTCTTGGAAAACCCACATAATATTTACATTACCAATTTTTTGGTTGTTATTCTATAATAATCCTCAAAGTCTATCTTAGGGTAGTGTTTTCTAATCAGAGTTCTCATAAATCTAGCTTCCAAGGTTTGTAATAAACTTTCTGTGATACCAACTGTAAAACCCAAAACCTAGTTACCCAAAGTCAGTGCCTTATTACATAACATTGGAATGATCACAAAATATCAAGTCACAAAAGTCTGATTAGTTTAATAGCCTTGGATGTACTAGATACATACAGAAGTTTTACATTACATCATGAAATAAATAAAAACAACATTTTTTCCCTTTGAATACACTCATATCCTTTGGCCTATCCTTTTATGTTAACCATAATATACTTCGTCATATACTGGGAAAAGAAAACATAAGAAAGGGGTGAGATCAGATGCTCATTAGGGATAACAATATAAAGAAAACTATCATAAATAATCATAAACATTTAAGGTAATGTATAAGACTAACACACAAGCCTTTTAAACTTAAAATTCAGAATACTATAGAAAAGATAAATCAAATAATTCCATTTACTTATTCAAAAGGATAGTATACTAGTTGAATAATAAGATTTAATATCAATGGCTATGTTCATAATGATTGAATGCATAATGTAAGACATCATAACCACATAGTCAAGGCCTCACGACAAGACTACAAATAATATTTTGTCAATGCCTTATGACAACACACTAGTTTGTCTCCTGAGACCTACCGATGCATCGAGGAGTTATAACTGGCTCCACCATTCACTTACTAAGTCCAATGCATTACTCATATGAAAATGGTGAAACATAATCTAAACATTCATATCAAAACTAGAATACGAAATTTCAATACTTTAACAATAAACCATGAATGGTATAAAACTAACACATCCACAGTCAGACATAACTCCTTTAATAAAATATAGAAGACTGTATTATAAAAAATCAACATCAATCAAGATTCAAATACAAGGAAGGATATTTACATAGATGAAAGTAATCAGTAAAACTATTTGAGGGAAATATCCTTATTTTTCTAGGAAACATTTAAAATATCAATATTTATCAAGAATCCATTTAAAAGAAATTTTTGAATCAAAGTGTCTCATACCACTTTGAAAATTGTAAAATTAATTTCAATTTTAAAACATTCTGTCCAAATAAATAAATCCATAAAACCATTTTTAAAACATGGACATTAACGAGAAAGATTTAGAAGAATCAATATTTAAAACATTTAAAACAATATTTCAGTTAAAGAGTTCCTAACCAAATGAAAGAAGCTTGAATAAAAATAATATCATTAATAATTTTTTTAATATCATTAGAATAAATGGATTAATGATATAATATTTAAAACGATAATATATAAACCATATAAAAGTTAATTGGTGCATAATAAAAAATAAGTCTCAATGGAATGTAAAATGAGATGAAATACCTTATAAAGACCATATCCTTAGATTAAGGATAAATAAATGACATAATTACGTGTTAAAAATATAAATACACTCATTATGATTAGATATTCAGTGTAATGATATCATAGTACATTCACACATATTCTTATAAAAACAAATCCAATGACTTTGATTTTTAACTCAGTGAATGGAAATTCAGTTAAGATTACCCTTATCAAGTTCATATCAATGACTTGAGAATTTATCAATGGATTTATTATGTGTATCAAATGTATATCCACATTAATGGGAGTGGAAATTACTATATAAATAAATTAATAGTTATTTCACACATAATCTTGGAGTAAAATAATCAATGAAGTGTGTGTAAAACCCAATGAGTGGAAAATAAAATTAGAAATTCCCTTACTATTTTGGTAACTTAAAAAACATACACCCCATTAAAGAAGGATTATAAAATGAAGATGTAAATACCCATAAATTAAGGTATATTTCAAAAAAAAATGCAATCATGGGCAGTAAATACACCACACAAAAGGAAATAATGGCAAATATTTCATGAGTCTCACAGAAATAAAAGTGAGATGAAAACACCTTATCTTGTACTTTTCTTTAGTTTGGGGTAGTTTAACCTCCTATATAATGGTTAACTAAATGTTATTAAATTATACAAGAACCACATACATAAATTTGATATCATATATGATCTGTTAATATTGCTTTGTTAATGATATTTCAGAAGTATCATTGTTTTGGGAGTTAACTGATTCATTTTCCTTTATATGTTTTGTTACGTAAGTCATGTTTTTTATAGATAGGATGTATTTTATTCATATACATAATGAAATTAGGTTATTAAACATTATTTTTAATCATCAAATGAAAATTATTCTTGAATGGTAACGATGGTGAACAAAATCTCATCACGTTGTGGAGATGGTAAGTCGTATGTATGCACGAGTGACAATATCATACTATTAGTGGTGAAATCATATGTAATTGGATGATATATTATATATAACAAATCATTAACATGTTATATTTATTATTCACATCATTTATACTAATTATTATACCCATCCAAATAATGAAGTGTTGAATAACAAACTACCCCATGACATGGAGATGGTAAGCCGTACGTATGCATGTATGGTGACATTGTCATTAATAGGATGGACTGAATAATGAATGTGGTTGTAATATATTTATAATAACATCATATTATGTTTATGGTACTGGAGTTATTATTTTTCTATGGTAACAACAATGAAAGAGGAAGTGGAAGAAGAAAAAACTTTGAAATTGGTGATGAAATTATTACATCTTCTTCAGGTCCTTCCTTTTGAATTGATCAAAATTGCTCCTTAGGATGGATTTATAATCAAATCAAGGCCTCTGGGTTTAATTTAGGTTATTTGGAAGTATATTTTAGGAGGGGTTGACCGATCCAAATGGATTTGTAGGTGTGATTTTGAGAGAAGAGGAAGTGCCATTTTATAAGAGAGGTGTGGGTCACTTTAGGAAAAGCTTGAAATTTTATATTATTATAAAATATTTTTCGTTTTATAATAAATAAAAATGGATTTATTTCGAGGCTAAGGTGGGGATGGGTCGATATCCTCTCAACCAATAGGTTTTAGAAGGTTCAGGTCACCATATTAACCTTATCTTTGAGATTAAATTCTTAGTTAAATAGTTTAACTTTTACAATGTCTTCTTGTATTTTTATATTCCATGGTTAATAAAAATATAATGAAATTCCAAGATAACCTCAAGTAGTTCATTAATGACATATATATCATTATATAAATCTCTTTACAAAATCTTATATTTTTAAAAACATTATATCATTTAATAATATAGTATTTGTTTTAAATACTCATTTATGTCAATTTTGACACTATTTTGGATTCAGTTTTGGTGAAAGTCAAAAAAACTTGATTACTTCGAAGAAAAATCCTTAAATCAACTCTAATACGTCATATTAACTTTGAAAATTCCTTTAATTAATCAAAAGTCTAAATTTAAAATTATTTGGATATTTATAATATCAATTATTTTAATCAATCATTAATAAGGTAATTACTACATCTTCATTGTGTCATAAATAAATTTAATTATTTAATGTATAAAAATTATAAATGAAATAACATGATTTAGGAAATATTTTTATATTTATAATAAATATTTATATTAGTATTTATCTTATGCATAACCATATATTAAAAATGGTTTAGTGATTAAACTATGAATTAAACAATTTTAACTATTCCTTAAATAAAATAATAATAAATGTCCTAATCTAATCCAAGTGTATAAAAAGGAACATATTTTATTTCTAAGGATTATTTTGGTTCAAATACACTTATCCAATATAATTAGGACATGTGTTAGGATAATTATATTATCATTTTTACCTTTAATTTCCATATTTTGTTTTAACCTTGGTAAATAAAATTCCAATGTTACTATTTGCTAAAAAATTATTTTCATCCCATTGAACCAAATTTTACTTACTGATGTCAACTTTGTTTCTTGGATTTTTGAAATTAAATTCACAAAAGCGGTAAAATTATGTTTTATGCAAATTTTTAAATATGCCTAGAAGGTGAGTAAAAGACGGTAAAAAGATCAATAAAATTTTATATATCTAATATTATTATTAAATGACTTCAATGAATTACATTGGACTAATATAGGTATTATGTATCTATTCTGACTTTAAAATATATTTAGATAAAAAATAATTATTTAAATAAAAATTTGGGTTTGAACAATAACAGATTGTTTTTTACTATTCATCAAAAATTGAAAGTTTTCAGAAAAATACCAAAAAATAACCCAAACCTAATTTTGATATTCCAAATTAAAAAATGATGTTTATTTTACCAAATTAAAAACATTGAAGTTATATTAATCAATTTTAAAAAAATATTCCCATTGTCAATACTAGAAAGTGGGTTTTTGATAAGTAAAAAATATCAAAAGATTGATATGTTTTTATGTCCAATTTAAATGTAAAATTACTTTCAATGACAAAAATTAGATTAAATGATAAAAATATAATCTAAATATACTTAAAAATCATTCAAATGTATAATTTAAAACTATAAATTATTTTGATTAATTTTTTTTTCAATTAATATTTAGTATTTTTCACTATTCATCAAAATATGAAAGTTATCAGAAAAACACCAAAAATTTATCCAAACTAAATTTTTATGTACTGATTCTAAATAAAAAGTTTATTTTTTCAAATTTAATATATAAAAGTGTCAAATATTGTATTTAAAAAGGTTTCTCCATTAAAAAGTTGCAAAATTTCATTTTTTGAAAAATACTTATTTTATCTAAAAAAATAAAATTTTTCTTATATTATGGTTAAGAAACACATAATATGGATGTTAAAATTATATGGAGTTTATAAAATTCAAAATTCAGTTAATACTATTCGTAAATTTTTTTGAACGGATAGTTTTGTAAGTCATGGTGCGCTCAAACTCGGTGTAGTGTGTATCACAAGCTATTGAATTACTTTAAAGAAAATAACATAATATGAAATCTTGGGGTGTTAGTAAAAAACTATTTAAATATGAAATATAAGTTATTTATAATGTATTTATGCTCTTATAAATTTTTTATAGCACATACATTTATGATTTCCATTTTGTGGGAATACGATAACATCATTTGTGGATGTGTGGACTACTACCTCCTCAATACGATGTGATGTGTTCACGCTATACATGAAATGTATTAAATATTGTTTTAATAAAACTCTATAAAATATATGAAATTATTATTACACTATAATTATAATATTCATATAAATATATATTATATACTTTCCATTATTTTAATATGAAAAAAAGTAACGAAAGTAGTGTTCATTTGTAGGTACGATCTACCATCTCTAAAAAACGATGCATTTAATTTATTATCTCAAAATATTTGGGATTATTCAAAATAAATAAATAATGGATATTTATGATATAAAAATCATGATTTTTATTCTTTATTTGATGAAATAATGATCTAACTAATTGGAACAACAAGTAACAAGTCAAAGCATATTAAAAAAACTAGGCAATTAACACCCAAAATTGTGAAAATAATGAATGATTATTAACAAGTGGGTAATAAGATATTATAAGAAGGTAATATATGATATTATAAATATAATTATTGTTTGAGTACAAGGTATTAACATGTTTAAATCCCTTTAAAATGTTTTTAAAGGACATTTACCAAAAAGGAGACGCAAGGTAAGTGATTCTTATCTCACTTTTCTTTCTGTGAGGAATATATCATTTTAACCACTTAATTATTTTGTATAGTGTATATACTTCCAATATTGATATATTATATAATTAATTCAATTATATTCATGGTATTTTATGGTTCATAGTTAATTAACTCACCTAATGGGTTTATCATGAAAATTGCCAAGCAGTAAAAGCCATCTTTGCAATCTGATTTTCTTTTGTGATTGATAACTTTACCTTGAAACAATATTTTATTGTAATAACTTTTTACTTCATATTATAATAAATATAATTGTTCTTGTGTTATTTATATTATTATAACCTAAAACATATACCATTTTTAGACATATAGTTTACTTTTATAGTTATTTGTTTATCTGGGGAAATATTGATAAATCTGTATTCATTATTCAATATGGATATTTAATAAGGAATATTATATATTTTAATTATTATATATGTGTAATAATTTAGACTAGAAATTATAGGTGGTTCCCAGAAATTATATATCCTCTTGATGTATTGAATGGTTTTCAAGAGATGAATAAGTTGGCCAAAGTAAACAAATTTCTACATGTAGTTTTAAACCGTCGTATGAAAGGTCTTGATGGTATATGTATTCATGTGCCTCATAAATTACTTCAAATAATTTTTCATTTATTTCATATGTAATTCAGTTATTATTTTTATTATCCATGGTTTTTTATATGATAAATCAATGGATGAATTTCTTTCTCATTTTATTAATTAAATGTCACGTGTTTTAGTTTCTTACCTTTCCATATTGACTATTCCTTATTTAGTTATTTGAATAACATGTGTTATTAGTTACATACCTTTCATGTTTATTTATTCTCATTAATTCATCATTTATTCCACTTTACTTATCTTTATTGAGTATTTGAGCTCACCCATATTATATTTCTTTTCCCTAGTTTATGAAGAGGAATCCTTCGAATGAATTTCCAGGATTCCGATATTTTACATATATTATGTTTTATTTTATTTTTCCTAATTTATTAAGGGTATCATGTATGTAATTTGGATTTCAAAAACTCCTGAAGAGTTTGGTCCTTCTGGATTTAATTCTTTGTAATAATTCCAATATAATATAATAATGCATTGTCTTTGGGTTTCAGGGGTTGGGGAGTTACATCATTTTTATTTTAAATCTTTTGAAACCCCATTTAAAAACATGTAAATAAATATTTTTTAGTAAGAAGGATCATAACATTGAAATAAACCATAAAATATCTTTTTCAAATGTTATGATGATGTTATAGGCCACATTCAAAAGTAATTTTTAAAAAGGTGAATTGAAATTTTATTGAAAATTTATTGTATAAAAGGATATTCAATAATTTATCCTTGAAATGTATATAAATATTTTTAGATTAAATATGGATTAGAAAATAAAACATTTCATTTTGAAATGATTGAAAATATTATTAATATTTTGAAATACCTTTTTAGAAAATTTACATGCTAAAAAGACTAACAAAACATCATTTTGAAAATTAGATAAGGGAATCATGATGGTCATATGATATAACACATAAATATTTTTCCAAATATAAAGGAGAAAATTGGAAGGAAAAAATATGGACAAGGAGGGGAAACTATCATTCTATGGGATAATAATTATTCCTAACAATGATATACTCTTTTGAAAGAAATTCAATAAGTTATAATATTTGAATTAAAAAATAATTCTCCCACATAGGAATCAAAATTTACATGAAATTTAATCGTAGGGAGAAACAAATAAAACCCGTAAGAATGAAGTTCAAGACAAATAATTCTAACTTAATAAAGGGAGTTGAGTTAATAAATTCCCTTACAACCTTAGTATCCATTGAATTAAAATCCATTCTATAAATAACATGATATAACTCTTAAAATTCCATGAATTAAATTATTATGGTAAAATAAATTCATTATGTAGTAATCACACCATATCAACTATTTGATGGGGAATTATAAGAAATTTTTTTAAAGTAATAAAAATTGAGACAAAGAACCCCTTATTGTGTAATCTTGCTTACCTGAACGCACTCTCAAAGACTATATAATAAACAAAATTTTATTAAATGAAAAATTCAGAACCTTTTTCATATATATAACAATTTATACAATTATTTTATAACTATCTGTTACCAATATATTACCCATTTATAGTTTATTTCCACCATCTGATCTTATGAAATTTTCATTTATTGTTTCATACAAGTACCATCGTGATAAGGTCAATTCATAATTATTGGCTCAAATTTCATCATTCCTAGATAATACAATTTACTAAAATCATTTTTTAATTATTAATCATATTTCATTATCATTTGGTGAATGACAATGGTATGGTTTGTGAAAAGTGAAATTGTGAAGAACAAGTTTATATGTTTTTAATGATCGAAAGGTGATATATAAATTAATATATTAAACATATATGACACCTTTAAAAAATAACTAAAACATATTAACAAATAAATTATTATTATGTGATATAATAATTATATAATTTTTATTGATCATCCATTCAATAAATACTATATCAAAATTCTCATAGGTAATAAAACTTACCCAAACAAGGTCATGTTATAATGATTTGTTGAGTAAGGAATATTTTAATATGATGTCAATCAAAAATTTTAAATAACATAAAAAATTTCAAAAAAATCCTTTGAATTCATTAAATTTATTTGTATAACCATCCAATAAGGGTGGTGATGAAAAATTAAATTCACTGTTCAGGGAGACGGTAGTCCGTATGAACACACGATTAACGATTCCATTTCTCAAAAAATGGGGTGGAATGAAGATATATAATAAATAATAATTTAATAATTATGGTTGCGACATAGTTAGATTATAAATTAACAAAATCCACCATTATTACCAATTGTGAGGGTAAGTGATAAAAAATGAACCACATCCCTCCGTGGATTCATTAGTCTTCATGTTAGCACAATTAATGTGGTTTTATTTTTATTATTGTATGTAAATGAGTTAATAATACTTTATTAATTATTATAATGAAATTAATTTTTATTAATAATACTTATTTCAGTTTATTATGGTGGATAGAGTAATTTTTGAAGAGAAATATTTAGAAGAAAATGCTAAGGAGTAATAAATACTCATGTTGAGAACATAAGGATTCTCTTGGAAATCCCCTTGGAAATGGAGGCCTTAACCTATCTAATTGAGAAAATAAGCTTATTAAAAAGATTGATCCTAGTAGAAGAGGAAAAAAATAATATTTTCAAGATGAAATTCTATGTCATAAGTTTTTCATGAAGGGGTGGATGTGTTCCACCTTTATAAGTGAAGAGAGGGGTAATTTTAGGAATAACCATTATTTATCAAAAGTGGAATGTTACTATTCAAGGGTCAAGAGTTTCAAAATTATAAAATATTTATATTCAATATGTATTTTTCCAAATATAATTTGAATTATTCGATTTTTAGACAACTTGGACTAAATTAAATATTTTTTACATTTTTAAGTTTTACCGTAATATACTTTTACAATGTAAATGAATTTTTACCCTTGATAATTAATTTTTAAAAAAAAATTAAAATTGACCAGATTAAATAATATAAAATAATAATTTAAAATTTGGAAATCATTTTTTATGTCAAATTGATTAGGTTGAGATATGTTAATTCTAGAATAAATATATATAATGTGTAGCAACTATTTTTATAAAAAATGTGTTTTTTGCATAAAATTTATGTATACTTTAAAATTTTCAATGTTATTAAGTTAAATGACATAATTTTTTTATAATAAAACAAAAAAAATCGTTAAAATAAATCCAAAACCAAATTTTACCATAATTTTTTTAATTAAAATTAATGATAGAAAACAATTTTTAAATTAGAATAAAATGTTAAATATGTTCTTAAATTACACATAGGTTTTATAAGTTCAAAATAATATCTTAAAATAAATATATTTATTCCATAATTAAATATTTAATTAACCAATTTTTTTATAAACATCTAATTCAATCTCATATATCAATAATGTCATAAAATTTATGATTTTTGTAAAGAAGTGTATTATCACTATTCATATAAAATTTAATTAATTCAAAGAAACCCTAAAAATTCACCCTAAATTAATTTTAATATGATGAATTAAAAAATAATTTCATTTTAGAAAATTTAAATTAATATATATTTTAATTTATCTTTTAAATGAAATTATAATATATAAAGGAAAACAACTTTTATTAAAAAATGACTTGTGAAACATTAAATGTTCTTAATACTTTTTTGTATGAATTTATATTTCATTATAATATTTTTAATTACAATAAGTTTTATTATTCTTATATTTTCATTATAATATTCATCAAATATGTAACAAGTCATTTGATCTTTGTGTTTTATGTTAAATAAGTTATCAAAAACAATATTAATTTAGAATATATATTCCCAAATCTCAGGGTGTAACAGTCTCACCGAACACAATCCTCCATAAATAATCAATATTAAGAAAATATTTATGGGTTAATCATCAATATCCATTTCTTGAATTAAATTATCAAGTATTTCTTGAAAATAAATTCGACTACTGTAACACCCCAAGAATTCATAATGTGTTATTTCTTCAAAATAATTCAATAACTTGCACTACACGCAACACCGAGTTCACTTGCACAATGACTTACCAAAAAGCTATTAAAAAGAGGTTATGAATAGTATTAAATAAATTTTAAACTTTATATAATCCTTATAATTTTTCCATATTATGAGTATCTTAGACATAATGCAAGAACAAATTCATTTTCAGTATTGCACTTTTATCAACTTTTAATAGTGAACCCTTTTTAAATACAATATTTTAAACTTTTTGACTAAATGGGGAAATAAAAAATTTAAAATGAAACATCCCAAGCTTCCACGGTACGTTTTCTTTGAATAATACAGTAGCGTGTGTTGTACGCAACCTCGAGTTCTAAAACACACCACAACTAATTAAACTAGCCGTTGTGAATAGTAATACCTACTTTTTGAAATCATATATATTTTATATTTAAAAATGGACTTCATTTTTGGATTCGGAATATTGAAATTAGCCTAGGGTGAAATTTTGGTACTTTTCGGATAACTTTTATATTTTGATGAATAGTGAAAATTACTAAATTTTAATTAAAATCAACTTTTTTAATCAAAATAATTAATATTGATAAATTATGAATTTGAGTGGTTTTAAAGTATATTTAGAATATATTTTTACCATTTAATTTAATGTTTGTCATTGGACATAATTTCACAATTAAACCAGACATAAACAAGTGTCAATCTTTTGATAGTTATTATCTCTTAAAAACACGCTTTTTATTTTAACAACGGGAATTAATTTTAAATTAATTTCTGCCACTTCTGTGTTTTGAATTTGGAAAAATGGATTACATATTTGGAATCAGGATGTCCAAAATATGTAAATAGGTAACTTTTATTTTTACACATTTTGAATAATTACTGCGGTAAATATTTTATTTACCATGGTTAAAGGGTAAATCCGGTAAATAAGGGTTAAAAATAATATTATAATAATACAAAATTACCCTAAAACGTGTCCTAACCTTATTGGTGGACACATAACCGACCATGGGCATCCTTGGGTCGATTTGGGGACACCTTAGAGCCACTTGTATGTGGTAGGGACACATTATATTAATAAAGTTAAAATAAAAATAAAAATGGCATATGCTTACATCGTTTAGAAGAAAAATTTTTACATAGGGTTATACATGTTGGATTTTCGATTATAAATATTCATTAGAAACCGAAAACTATTTCCTACATAATTATAGTTTATTTATAATTTTTAGACATCAAATAATTTAAATTATTAATGACACAATAATGATGCAATGTTTACCTCATTAATAAATCATTTAAATAAATAAGATTGTAATGATTAAAATATTATCTAAAACCTGTCCAATTCTTATTGGTTGATGCTATTTAGAATATTAGTCATCTTATCTTCGACCTCAATGATTTTTGGACCATTATAAACCGAATATAATTATATTATAAAGTAATAATTTCACTCTTTCCTAAAGAGCCCCTCCTCTCCCTTATAAAAGGAGACCACTCCTTCTCATTTCTTCACACCTTCAAAGCCTTTTGGTTCGGCCAAACTCTGCCCAAATACTCTCCCAACCTCGTTCAATACAACCTAGAGGCCTTAGTTTGATCAGAAATCCAACCTAAGGAGCCCTTTTGATCAAATCAAAAGGAAGACCCGAAGAAGAGGTAATGATTTCACCACCCTTTTCCAAGTTCATTTCTTCTTCCACTTCTTCTTCCTTTGTTGTTACCATTCTAAAATAATAACTCCAGTATCTCACATATACTGTGATGTTATTATAAATATGGTACAACCATATTCAGTATTCTATCCACCCTTTGAATAACATGTCACCATACGTGCGTACATACGGCTTACCGTCTCCACGTCGTGGTGTAATTGTTATTCAATATATTATTATTTGGATGGGTATAATAATGATGTGAAACTCATGTAAATAATAAATATAACATGTTAATTATTCTTTATATATGATATAACATCCATTTATATATTATTTTAATATCAAAAGAATGATATTGTCGCTCGTGCGTACGTACGGACTACCGTCTCCACGAATGCGATGAGATTCATTCTCCATCATATCCATTCAAGTATAATTATCATTTGATGATTTAGAAATGATGTTTAAAGACTTGATATCATTCTGGATATGAATAATATACAACCTATCCTTTACAAACATGTCTTACGTAACAAAACATACAAAAGAAAACAAGTAAATTCACACCCGAAACAACGATAATACTAAGATATTATTATCAAATCAATATTAAAAGATCATATATGATATCATAATAATGTATATGATTATTTTATAATTTAATAACAATTATTTCACCATTATACAGGAGGTTAACCTACCCCAACCAAGGAAAAGTACAAGGTAAGGGTTTATTTCGCAATCTCTTCATTATCCGAGGTTGTTTATACATAATTATCTACTGGGACCTCGTTATCATCCACGTCCATGTTTCTTCAAAATGTATTTCAAAGAAAATTTAATATTTAAAAGAATATGGGTTAAAGTCTTTTATACCCTTGTTTGACCTTTTATAAGAGGTTTATAAGGGAATCTTTTCGTCGTTTTCCAAACAAGGTGCTTTTTAACCTTTTCGACAGAATTAATATAAGAATGTTTTTTTTAAAATTTATACGGCGGGTGCGGTTATTTTCCGCCGTTATAAAATATTCAAATCTTTCCTTACAATCTTATAAGAATATTTTCAAAGAAAATGTTTTATTTTATATGGATCTTAAATGATTTCAAAATAAAAGGAGATATTTCCTTAAAAAGAATTTTGATTTCATCTATGTCAACATCCTTTGATGGATTTTAAGATTATTTGAAGTTGATTTTTTATGATACAAAACTTCTATATTGTATTGAAGGTTTTGTGATATGTTTGACTGTGGATGTGCTATTTTTATACCATTCATAGTTTATGGTGAATGTATTGACATTTCGTATGCTAGTTTTAATACGAATGTTTATGTTATGTTTAAACCTTTTCATATGGGAATGCATTGGACTTAATATGTGACGGGTGGATCCCGCTATAGCTCCTCAATGCATCGGTAGGTATCATGAGACAAACTAGTGTCTTGGCACAAGGCCTTGACAAAATCTTATTTGTAGTCTTGGCACGAGGCCTTGACTATGTGGTTATGATAGTCTGGCATTATGCATTCCAACATTATGAAAGTGGTTATTGATTTTTTCATGTGATTATTCGATTAGTAGAATATCCATGTGAATAAGTAAATGTCATTATTTCATTTTATTTATGCCATACCATGTTGAAAGTTAATGTTTGAATGGATTTTGTTTTAGTTATACATTGCCTTAAATGTTTATTCTTATTTATGAAAGTTTTTGCTATATTGTTATCCTTACTGGGCATTTGAGCTCACCCCTTTTCTATGTTTTATTTTTCTCAGGAAGTGAAGAAGTAAATTATGAATGACCTGCAGGGATATTATGTGGGGATATGAGTGTGAATTATGGAGACAATATGTTGTTGTAGTATTTTTTCATTTTATGATGTAATGTAAGACTTATGAATATATCTAGTGTTTCCAAGACTACTAAACCAATCGGTCTTTCGAGATTTGATCTTTCTTGTGATCATGCCAATGTTATGTAATAATGCACCGACTCTGGGTAACTAGGGTCGGGGCGTTACAGTTGGTATTAGAGGATGTTTAGTACAAACCTTGGAAGATAGATTTAGATAAACTCTGATTAGAGCACTTAGACCGAAGATGAACTTTGAGGATTAGTGTAGAAGAACTTCCTAGAATTTTGGCATTGTAGTGATTTTGTGAGTTTTACGAGCAATACATCCCTATCTGGATACGAGCAGGTAGAGGCGGCTCTGGCACAGATGTACCTAGGGGTAAAACCCGAAAACACCGCTTTGAGCTAGACTCGAACGGGAACTGGTGCACGACAACGGGCCTTGCTGCACTCTTGGTTACGACACTTTCGGGGGATATGCTTAGGATAATTCTCATTTTCTTTACAAACCATTATGAAGGGTTTATGATTATATACATCCTCAAAGGAGACATTTTTATGATTATGGATTATATCCATAAATAGTTCAATTTATGTGAAGTGTTTTGTAAGTATGGGATTATGTATTTTGATTCATAAACTGATCTAGTGTATGCCATTGTTTAGAAATGGCGCCCAGTAGAAGGAATGAGAACTCCAGAAATGCACATGATCCAAAGAGAAGGAAGGATCATATCTTTCATGGTCTTAAGCTAGAATTTATAAGAGAAATAGTCTCCCATGTATTATCATCATATGAAGAAATAATATCATGTGTTGATAAGATAAGTAAAGAGTTTACTGAGTCCTATGGCTTTGAAGGGAAGCAAGAGAAGAAAAGAATGGAAGAGAGAATGATGGATAAAGGGAAGAGGGAAAATAAGAATTTTCCCATATGTGGTAACTGTGGAAAGAAACACCCTGGAACTTGCCTGAAAGGAATGGGCGTTTGTTATAAGTGTGGAGGAAAAGGGCACAAAGTACGTGACTGCAAGGGTAAGAAAATGGTTTCAAATGTACAATGCTTCATTTGTAAGGAGTTTGGACACTACGCGAACCTATGTCCCAGTCATCAGACTATGCTACAAATGATGTTATTGGATAATAATCAAGTTATGATACTACCACAGATGAAGAGGAATGATTAGAGTTCTTATGTTGATTATGTCAATTGAGTGTTGTATCAACAATGTACTTGTTATAATAATTATGGAGTATATACGGATTGTACTGCAGTACTATTTCATTAAGGACTTGAGATTGTGTGGAACAAAGAAAAGTGACTCAATAGCAGGATAAATTTTTGGAAAATATATGTTTGAGAGAATGATAAATCATAATATAGTTCTGATACTGAGGTAGTGATTTTGGAATAATATGTGATTGTTTTGGATAAATTATATTGGATATTCTTGAATACCTTGGAACTGATTAATGATTTGTATATTCCATCATTGTTGGGGTTTAAAACATTTTTGGATTAATGAAGTATATCCAACATTCTATATGGAATAAGGGAGCATGAATGTAATCAATAAGGAATATGGTAATACATGATGAAGGTATTCGTATGCTATTACGGGGTAAAAAGGATCTATATTATGTTTACCTTCTTTATAAATGTAAGACTATGAGTTTGGACAGAAGTATTTTGGATAGTTCTAGTTTGGATTATTTTGGATTTCCATAAAAGGACAACCCGGAGGTCGGGCGGCATCCCGTCGCGTCCAGCAAGGCTGCGAGACTTGAACCCGCAACCGAAGGGCGACAAGGGTGTATCACCTACCACTGGCCCATGAGATGTCCTGGATTAAATAATGTAGTTTTTATTAAAATATCATGTAGATGAATTATAAATTCGTTTATTTTGGAACCCTTTATGAATAGTGTAAATAGATTTTTTTACATTCTATTATCTTTTAGAGTGAAAGATGAGTTTGTGGTAGAAAATTATTAATGGATAAAACTCTAATTATAAAGTAATTATATCTCCTTATGATCTTAGCCAATCTCATAAATAAATTCCTCAACATTAAGAAAAGAATCTTAGAACAAAAATGTTTTCCTAGATGGTACCTTAAATCATCACTAATTTATGGCTTTGGGATTGTTGGCCTTTTCATAGCCATGTTCTCTACCACTCTCCATAAGATAATTGATGGTTAGATTTTTCTTCCATATCCATATTTTCCTACATAGAACCCTAGTATGTGTTATTTTCGGTAATCCTCATACTTTCGACTCTTTATTTTAAATAGAGGCCTCATTAATTCATTTTTCGATGTGGGATTTCAACTAAGATATTTTGAAACGTCAAAAATGTGTTATCCTAATACCCTATGTTTTGTTGAACCGATGGTATTTCAAATCATCATAGATTGATGAATTTAAGGACCTCAATTTTACACTTGTTTGTGATTGATGACCTCAATCACTACCTATAAATATTTACGTTTTTCCTCCAATTATATGTCTCTAATTTCCACCAATGTTCTCCTAATCGAGATCATAATTTGGTGGTGACCTTTTGATTTCTCTTTTCCTCATATTAAGACTAAATTTTAGTAACCCAATTTCCAATGTGGGTTTTCCCACAAATATATTTTCTACTTTCAACCTTTTATTTTCGAAGAACAATTTCAAATTGCGAGGACGCAATTTATTGAAGGAGGGGAGAATGTAACACCCCAAGAATTCATAATGTGTTATTTCTTCAAAATAATTCAATAACTTGCACTACATGCAACACCGAGTTCACTTGCATAATGACTTACCAAAAAGCCATTAAAAAGAGGTTATGAATAGTATTAAATAAATTTTAAACTTTATATAATCCTTATAATTTTTCCATATTATGAGTATCTTAGACATAATATAAGAACAAATTCATTTTCAGTATTGCACTTTTATCAACTTTTAATAGTGAACCATTTTTAAATACAATATTTTAAACATTTTGACTAAATGGTGACATCAAAAATTTAAAATGAAACATCCCAAGCTTCCACGGTACGTTTTCTTTGAATAATACAGTAGCGTGTGTTGTACGCAACCTCGAGTTCTAACACACACCACAACTAATTAAACTAGCCGTTGTGAATAGTAATACCTACTTTTTGAAATCATATATATTTTATATTTCAAAATGGACTTCATTTTTGGATTCGGAATATTGAAATTAGCCTAGGGTGAAATTTTGGTACTTTTCGGATAACTTTTATATTTTGATGAATAGTGAAAATTACTAAATTTTAATTAAAATCAACTTTTTTAATCAAAATAATTAATATTGATAAATTATGAATTTGAGTGGTTTTAAAGTATATTTAGAATATATTTTTTCCATTTAATTTAATGTTTGTCATTGGGCATAATTTCACAATTAAACCAGACATAAACAAGTGTCAATATTTTGATAGTTATTATCTCTTAAAAACACGTTTTTTATTTTAACAACGGGAATTAATTTTAAATTAATTTCTGACACTTCTGTGTTTTGAATTTGGAAAAATGGATTACATATTTGGAATCAGGATGTCCAAATTATGTAAATAGGTAACTTTTATTTTTACACATTTTGAATAATTACTGCGGTAAATATTTTATTTACCATGGTTAAAGTGTAAATCCGGTAAATAAGGGTTAAAAAATAATATTATAATAATACAAAATTACCCTAAAACGTGTACTAACCTTATTGGTGGACACATACCCGACCATGGGTATCCTTGGGTCGATTTGGGGACCCCTTAGAGCCACTTGTATGTGGTAGGGACACATTATATTAATAAAGTTAAAATAAAAATAAAAATGGCACAAGCTTACATCTTTTAGAAGAACAATTTTTACATAGGGTTATACATGTTGGATTTTCTATTATAAATATTCATTAGAAATCTAAAACGATTTCCTACATAATGATATTTTATTTATAATTTTTAGACATCAAATAATTTAAATTATTAATGACACAATAATGATGGAATGTTTACCTCATTAATAAATCATTTAAATAAATAAGATTATAATGATTAAAATATTATCTAAAACCTGTCCAATTATTATTGGTTGATGTTATTTAGAATATGAGTCATCTTATCTTCGACCTCAATGATTTTTGGACCATTATAAACTGAATATAATTATATTATAAAGTAATACTTTCACTCTTTCCTAAAGAGCCCCTCCTCTCCCTTATAAAAGGAGACCACTCCTTCTCATTTCTTCACACCTTCAAAGCCTTTTGGTTCGGCCAAACTCTGCCCAAATTCTCTCCCAACTTCCCTCACTACAACCTAGAGGAATTAGTTTGATCATAAAGCGAACCTAAGGAGCCCTTTTGATCAAATCAAAAGGAAGAGCCCGAAGAAGAGGTAATGATTTCACCACCCTTTTCCAAGTTCATGTCTTCTTCCACTTCTTCTTCCTTTGTTGTTACCATTATAAAATAATAACTCCAGTATCTCACATATATTGTGATGTTTTTATAAATATGTTACAACCATATTCAGTATTCTATCCACCCTTTGAATAACATGTCACCATACGTGCGTACATACGGCTTACCGTCTCCACGTCGTGGTATAATTGTTATTCAATATATTATTATTTGGATGGGTATAATAATGATGTGAAACTCATGTAAATAATAAATATAACATGTTAATTATTTTTTGTATATGATATAACATCCATTTATATATTATTTTAATATCAAAAGAATGATATTGTCGCTCGTGCGTACGTACGGACTACCGTCTCCACGAATGCGATGAGATTCATTCTCCATCATATCCATTCAAGTATAATTATCATTTGATGATTTAAAAATGATGTTTAAAGACTTGATATCATTCTGGATATGAATAATATACAACCTATCCTTTACAAACATGTCTTACGTAACAAAACATACAAAAGAAAACAAGTAAATTCACACCCGAAACAACGATAATACTAAGATATTATTATCAAATCAATATTAAAAGATCATATATGATATCATAATAACGTATATGATTATTTTATAATTTAATAACAATTATTTCACCATTATACAGGAGGTTAACCTACCCCAACCAAGGAAAAGTACAAGGTAAGGGTTTATTTCGCAATCTCTTCATTATCCGAGGTTGTTTATACATAATTATCTACTGGGACCTCGTTATCATCCACGTCCATGTTTCTTCAAAATGTATTTCAAAACATTTTTAATATTTAAAAGAATATGGGTTAAAGTCATTTATACCCTTGTTTTACCTTTTATAAGAGGTTTATATGGGAATCTTTCCGTTGTTTTCCAAACAAGGTGCTTTTTAACCTTTTTGAGAGAATTAAGATAATAATGTTTTTTTAAATTTATACGGCGGGTGCGGTTATTTTCCGCCGTTATAAAATATTCAAAGCTTTCCTTACAAGCTTATAAGAATATTTTCAAAGAAAATGTTTTATTTTATATGGATCTTAAATGATTTCAAAATAAAAGGAGATATTTCATTAAAAAGAATTTTGATTTCATCTATGTCAACATCCTTTGATGGATTTTAAGATTATTTGAAGTTGATTTATTATGATACAAAACTTCTATATTGTATTGAAGGTTTTGTGATATGTTTGACTGTGTATGTGCTATTTTTATACCATTCATAGTTTATGGTGAAAGTATTGACATTTCGTATGCTAGTTTTAATACGAATGTTTATGTTATGTTTAAACCTTTTCATATGGGAATGCATTGGACTTAATATGTGACGGGTGGAGCCCGCTATAGCTCCTCGATGCATCGATAGGTCTCATGAGACAAACTAGTGTCTTGGCACAAGGCCTTGACAAAATCTTATTTGTAGTCTTGGCACGAGGCCTTGACTATGTGGTTATGATAGTCTGGCATTATGCATTCCAACATTATGAAAGTGGTTATTGATTTTTGCATGTGATTATTCGATTAGTAGAATATCCATGTGAATAAGTAAATGGAATTATTTCATTTTATTTATGTCATACCATGTTGAAAGTTCATGTTTGAAAGGCTTTTGTTTTAGTTATACATTTCCTTAAATATTTATTCTTATTTATGAAAGTTTCCGCTATATTATTATCCTTACTGGGCATTTGAGCTCACCCCTTTTCTATGTTTTATTTTTCCCAGGAAGTGAAGAAGTAAATTATGAATGACCTGCAGGGATATTATGTGGGGATATGAGTTTGAATTATGGAGACAATATGTTGTTGTAGTAGTTTTTCATTTTATGATGTAATGTAAGACTTATGAATATACCTAGTGTTTCCAAGACTACTAAACCAATCGGTCTTTCGAGATTTGATCTTTCTTGTGATCATGCCAATGTTATGTAATAATGCACCGACTCTGGGTAACTAGGGTCGGGGCATTACAGTTGGTATAAGAGGAAGTTTAGTACAAACCTTGGAAGCTAGATTTAGATAAACTCTGATTAGAGCACGTAGACCTAAGATGAACTTTGAGGATTAGTGTAGAAGAACTTCTTAGAATTTTGGTATTGTAGAGATTTTGTGAGTTTTCCGAGCAATACATCCCTGTCTGGATACGAGCAGGTAGAGGCGGCTCTGGCACATATGTACCTAGGGGTAAAACCCGAAAACACCGCTTTGAGCTAGACTCGAACGGGAACTGGTGCACGACAACGGGCCTTGCTGCACTCTTGGTTACGACACTTTCGGGGGATATGCTTAGGATAATTCTCATTTTCTTTACAAACCATTATGAAGGGTTTATGAGTATATAAATCCTCAAAGGGGACATTTTTATGATTATGGATTATATCCATAAATAGTTCAATTTATGTTAAGTGTTTTATAAGTATGGGATTATGTATTTTGATTCATAAACTGATCTAGTGTATGCCATTGTTTAGAAATGGCGCCCAGTAGAAGGAATGACAACTCCAGAAATGCACATGATCCAAAGAGAAGGAAGGATCATATCTTTCATGGTCTTAAGCTAGAATTTATAAGAGAAATAGTCTCCCTTGTATTATCATCATATGAAGAAATAATATCATGTGTTGATAAGATAAGTAAAGAGTTTACTGAGTCCTATGGCTTTGAAGGGAAGCAAGAGAAGAAAAGGATGGAAGAGAGAAAGATGGATAAAGGGAAGAGGGAAAATAAGAATTTTCCCATATGTGGTAACTGTGGAAAGAAACACCCTGGAACTTGCCTGAAAGGAATGGGAGTTTGTTATAAGTGTGGAGGAAAAGGGCATAAAGTACGTGACTTCAAGGGTAAGAAAATGGTTTCAAATGTACAATGCTTCATTTGCAAGGAGTTTGGACACTATGAGAACCTATGTCCCAGTCATCAGACTATGCTACAAATGATGTTATTGGATAATAATCAAGTTATGATACTACCACAGATGAAGAGGAATGATTAGAGTTCTTATGTTGATTATGTCAATTGAGTGTTGTATCAACAATGTACTTGTTATAATAATTATGGAGTATATAAGGATTGTATTGCAGTACTATTTCATTAAGGACTTGAGAGTGTGTGGTACAAAGAAAAGTGACTCAATAGAAGGATAAATTTTTGGAAAATATATGTTTGAGAGAATGATAAATCATAATATAGTTCTGATACTGAGGTAGTTATTTTGGAATAATATGTGATTGTTTTGGATAAATTATATTGGATATTCTTGAATACCTTGGAACTGATTAATGATTTGTATATTCCATCATTGTTGGAGTTTAAAACATTTTTGGATTAATGAAGTATATCCAGCATTCTATATGGAATAAGGGAGCATGAATGTAATCAATAAGGAATATGGTAATACATGATGAAGGTATTCATATGCTATTACAGGGTAAAAAGGATCTATATTATGTTTACCTTCCTTATAAATGTAAGACTATGAGTTTGGATAGAAGTATTTTGGATAGTTCTAGTTTGGATTATTTTGGATTTCCATAAAAGGACAACCCGGAGGTCGGGCGGCAACCCGTTGCGTCCGGCAAGGCTGCGAGACTTGAACCCGCAACCGAAGGGCGACAAGGGTGTATCACCTACCACTGGCCCATGAGATGTCCTGGATTAAATAATGTAGTTTTTATTAAAATATCATGTAGATGAATTATAAATTCGTTTATTTTGGAACCCTTTACGAATAGTGTAAATAGATTTTTTTTACATTCTATTATCTTTTAGAGTGAAAGATGAGTTTGTGGTAGAAAATTATTAATTGATAAAACTCTAATTATAAAGTAATTATATCTCTTTATGATCTTATCCAATCTCATAAATAAATTCCTCAACATTAAGAAAAGCATCTTAGAACAAAAATGTTTTCCTAGATGGTACCTTAAATCATCACTAATTTATGGCTTTGGGATTGTTGGCCTTTTCATAGCCATGTTCTCTACCACTCTCCATCAGATAATTGATGGTTAGATTTTTCTTCCATATCCATATTTTCCTACATGGAACCCTAGTATGTGTTATTTTCGGTAATCCTCATACTTTCGACTCTTTATTTTAAATAGAGGCCTCATTAATTCGTTTTTCGATGTGGGATTTCAACTAAGATATTTTAAAACGTCAAAAATGTGTTATCCTAATACCCTATGTTTTGTTGAACCGATGGTATTTCAAATCATCATAGATTGATGAATTTAAGGACCTCAATTTTGCACTTGTTTGTGATTGATGACCTCAATCACTACCTATAAATATTTACGTTTTTCCTCCAATTATATGTCTCTAATTGCCACCAATGTTCTCCTAATCGAGATCATAATTTTGTGGTGACCCTTTGATTTCTCTTTTCCTCATATTAAGACTAAATTTTAGTAACCCAATTTCCAATGTGGGTTTTCCCACAAATATATTTTCTACTTTCAACCTTTTATTTTCGAAGAACAATTTCAAATTGCGAGGACGCAATTTATTGAAGGAGGGGAGAATGTAACACCCCAAGAATTCATAATGTGTTATTTCTTCAAAATAATTCAATAACTTGCACTACATGCAACACCGAGTTCACTTGCACAATGACTTACCAAAAATCCATTCAAAAGAGGTTATGAATAGTATTAAATAAATTTTAAACTTTATATAATCCTTATAATTTTTCCATATTATGAGTATCTTAGACATAATGCAAGAACAAATTCATTTTCAGTATTGCACTTTTATCAACTTTTAATAGTGAACCCTTTTTAAATACAATATTTTAAACTTTTTGACTAAATGG
This sequence comes from Viscum album, assembly GCA_963277665.1. Classification (NCBI taxonomy): domain Eukaryota; kingdom Viridiplantae; phylum Streptophyta; class Magnoliopsida; order Santalales; family Viscaceae; genus Viscum; species Viscum album. The sequence goes on along the minus strand of OY728132.1, from coordinate 1,470,827,219 downwards.
GGACATCAAAAATTTAAAATGAAACATCCCAAGCTTCCACGGTACGTTTTCTTTGAATAATACAGTAGCGTGTGTTGTACGCAACCTCGAGTTCTAACACACACCACAACTAATTAAACTAGCCGTTGTGAATAGTAATACCTATTTTGAAATCATATATATTTTATATTTCAAAATGGACTTCATTTTTGGATTCGGAATATTGAAATTAGCCTAGGGTGAAATTTTGGTACTTTTTGGATAACTTTTATATTTTGATGAATAGTGAAAATTACTAAATTTTAATTAAAATCAACTTTTTTAATCAAAATAATTAATATTGATAAATTATGAATTTGAGTGGTTTTAAAGTATATTTAGAATATATTTTTACCATTTAATTTAATGTTTGTCATTGGACATAATTTCACAATTAAACCAGACATAAACAAGTGTCAATCTTTTGATAGTTATTATCTCTTAAAAACACGCTTTTTATTTTAACAACTGGAATTAATTTTAAATTAATTTCTGCCACTTCTATGTTTTGAATTTTGAAAAATGGATTACATATTTGCAATCAGGATGTCCAAAATATGTAAATAGGTAACTTTTATTTTTACACATTTTGAATAATTACTGCGGTAAATATTTTATTTACCATGGTTAAAGGGTAAATCCGGTAAATAAGGGTTAAAAAATAATATTATAATAATACAAAATTACCCTAAAACGTGTCCTAACCTTATTGGTGGACACATACCCGACCATGGGAATCCTTGGGTCTATTTGGGGACCACTTAGAGCCACTTGTATGTGGTAGGGACACATTATATTAATAAAGTTAAAATAAAAATAAAAATGGCATAAGCTTACATCTTTTAGTAGAAAAATTTTTACATAGGGTTATACATGTTGGATTTTCGATTATAAATATTCATTAGAAAGCTAAAACGATTTCCTACATAATTATATTTTATTTATAATTTTTAGACATCAAATAATTTAAATTATTAATGACACAATAATGATACAATGTTTACCTCATTAATAAATCATTTAAATAAATAAGATTATAATGATTAAAATATTATCTAAAACCTGTCCAATTCTTATTGGTTGATGTTATTTAGAATATGAGTCATCTTATATTCTACCTCAATGATTTTTGGACCATTATAAACCGAATATAATTATATTATAAAGTAATACTTTCACTCTTTCCTAAAGAGCCCCTCCTCTCCCTTATAAAAGGAGACCACTCCTTCTCATTTCTTCACACCTTAAAAGCCTTTTGGTTGGCCAAACTCTGCCCAAATACTCTTCCAACTTCCCTCACTACAACCTAGAGGCCATAGTTTGATCAGAAAGCCAACCTAAAGAGCCCTTTTGATCAAATCAAAAGGAAGAGCCCGAAGAAGAGGTAATGATTTCACCACCCTTTTCCAAGTTCATTTCTTCTTCCACTTCTTCTTCCTTTATTGTTACCATTCTAAAATAATAACTCCAGTATCTCACATATACTGTGATGTTATTATAAATATGGTACAACCATATTCAGTATTCTATCCACCCTTTGAATAACATGTCACCATACGTGCGTACGTACGGCTTACCGTCTCCACGTCGTGGTGTAATTGTTATTCAATATATTATTATTTGGATGGGTATAATAATGATGTGAAACTCATGTAAATAATAAATATAACATGTTAATTATTCTGTATATATGATATAACATCCATTTATATATTATTTTAATATCAAAATAATGATATTGTCGCTCGTGCGTACGTACGGACTACCGTCTCCACGAATGCGATGAGATTCATTCTCCATCTTATCCATTCAAGTATAATTATCATTTGATGATTTAAAAATGATTTTTAATGACTTGATATCATTCTGGATATGAATAATATTCAACCTATCCTTTACAAACATGTCTTACGTAACAAAACATCCAAAAGAAAACAAGTAAATTCACACCCGAAACAACGATAATACTAAGATATTATTATCAAATCAATATTAAAAGATCATATATGATATAATAATAATGTATATGATTATTTTATAATTTAATAACAATTATTTCACCATTATACAAGAGGTTAACCTACCCCAACCAAGGAAAAGTACAAGGTAAGGGTTTATTTCGCAATCTCTTCATTATCTGAGGTTGTTTATACATAATTATCTACTGGGACCTCGTTATCATCCACGTCCATGTTTCTTCAAAATGTATTTCAAAACATTTTTAATATTTAAGAGAATATAGGTTAAAGTCATTTATACCGTTGTTTGACCTTTTATAAGAGGTTTATAAGGGAATCTTTCCATCGGTTTCCAAACAAGGTGCTTTTTAACCTTTTCGACAGAATTAAGATAAGAATGTTTTTTTTAAAACTTATACGGCGGGTGCGGTTATTTTCCGCCGTTATAAAATATTCAAAGCTTTCCTTACAAGATTATAAGAATATTTTCAAATAAAATGTTTTATTTTATATGGATCTTAAATGATATCAAAATAAAAGGAGATATTTCCTTAAAAAGAATTTTGATTTCATCTATGTCAGCATCCTTTGATGGATTTTAAGATTATTTGAAGTTGATTTATTATGATACAAAACTTTTATATTGTATTGAAGGTTTTGTGATATGTTTGACTGTGGATGTGCTATTTTTATACCATTCATAGTTTATGGTGAAAGTATTGACATTTCGTATGCTAGTTTTAATACGAATGTTTATGTTATGTTTAAACCTTTTCATATGGGAATGCATTGGACTTAATATGTGATGGGTGGAGCCCGCTATAGCTCCTCGATGCATCGGTAGGTCTCATGAGACAAACTAGTGTCTTGGCACAAGGCCTTGACAAAATCTTATTTGTAGTCTTGGCACGAGGCCTTGACTATGTGGTTATGATAGTCTGGCATTATGCATTCCAACATTATGAAAGTGGTTATTGATTTTTGCATGTGATTATTCGATTAGTAGAATATCCATGTGAATAAGTAAATGGAATTATTTCATTTTATTTATGCCATACCATGTTGAAAGTTCATGTTTGAAAGGCTTTTGTTTTAGTTATACATTGCCTTAAATGTTTATTCTTATTTATGAAAGTTTCCGCTATATTGTTATCCTTACTGGGCATTTGAGCTCACCCCTTTTCTATGTTTTATTTTTCCCAGGAAGTGAAGAAGTAAATTATGAATGATCTACAGGGATATTATGTGGGGATATGAGTGTGAATTATGGAGACAATATGTTGTTGTAGTAGTTTTTCATTTTATGATGTAATGTAAGACTTATGAATATATCTAGTGTTTCCAAGACTACTAAACCAGTCGGTCTTTCGAGATTTGATCTTTCTTGTGATCATGCCAATGTTATTAATAATGCACTGACTCTGGCTAACTAGGGTCGGGGCATTACAGTTGGTATCAGAGGAAGTTTAGTACAAACCTTGGAAGCTAGTTTTAGATAAACTCTGATTAGAGCACGTAGACCTAAGATTAACTTTGAGGATTAGTGTAGAAGAACTTCCTAGAATTTTGGTATTGTAGAGATTTTGTGAGTTTTCCGAGCAATACATCCCTGTCTAGATACGAGCAGGTAGAGGCGGCTCTGGCACAGATGTACCTAGGGGTAAAACCCGAAAACACCGCTTTGAGCTAGACTCGAACGGGAACTGGTGCACGACAACGGGCCTTGCTGCACTCTTGGTTACGACACTTTCGGGTGATATGCTTAGGATAATTCTCATTTTCTTTACAAACCATTATGAAGGGTTTATGAGTATATACATCCTCAAAGGAGACATTTTTATGATTATGGATTATATCCATAAATAGCTCAATTTATGTTAAGTGTTTTTTAAGTATGGGATTATGTATTTTGATTCATAAACTGATCTAGTGTATGCCATTGTTTAGAAATGGCACCCAGTAGAAGGAATGAGCACTCCAGAAATGCACATGATCCAAAGAGAAGGAAGGATCATATCTTTCATGATCTTAAGCTAGAATTTATAAGAGAAATAGTCTCCCATGTATTATCATCATATGAAGAAATAATATCATGTGTTGATAAGATAAGTAAAGAGTTTACTGAGTCATATGGCTTTGAAGGGAAGCAAGAGAAGAAAAGGATGGAAGAGAGAAAGATGGATAAAGGGAAGAGGGAAAATAAGAATTTTCCCATATGTGGTAACTGTGGAAAGAAACACCCTGGAACTTGCCTGAAAGGAATGGGAGTTTGTTATAAGTGTGGAGGAAAAGGGCACAAAGTACGTGACTGCAAGGGTAAGAAAATGGTTTCAAATGTACAATGCTTCATTTGCAAGGAGTTTGGACACTACGCGAACCTATGTCCTAGTCATCAGAATATGCTACAAATGATGTTATTGGATAATAATCAAGTTATGATACTACCACAGATGAAGAGGAATGATTAGAGTTCTTATGTTGATTATGTCAATTGAGTGTTGTATCAACAATGTACTTGTTATAATAATTATGGAGTATATAAGGATTGTAATGCAGTACTATTTCATTAAGGACTTGAGATTGTGTGGAACAAAGAAAAGTGACTCAATAGCAGGATAAATTTTTGGAAAATATATGTTTGAGAGAATGATAAATCATAATATAGTTCTGATACTGAGGTAGTGATTTTGGAATAATATGTGATTGTTTTGGATAAATTATATTGGATATTCTTGACTACCTTGGAGCTGATTAATGATTTGTATATTCCATCATTGTTGGGGTTTAAAACATTTTTGGATTAATGAAGTATATCCAGCATTCTATATGGAATAAGGGAGCATGAATGTAATCAATAAGGAATATGGTAATACATGATGAAGGTATTCATATGCTATTACGGGGTAAAAAGGATCTATATTATGTTTACCTTCCTTATAAATGTAAGACTATGAGTTTGGACAGAAGTATTTTGGATAGTTCTAGTTTGTATTATTTTGGATTTCCATAAAAGGACAACCCGGAGGTCGGGCGGCAACCCGTCGCGTCCGGCAAGGCTGCGAGACTTGAACCCGCAACCGAAGGGCGACAAGGGTGTATCACCTACCACTGGCCCATGAGATGTCCTGGATTAAATAATGTAGTTCTATTAAAATATCATGTAGATGAATTATAAATTCGTTTATTTTGGAACCCTTTACGAATAGTGTAAATATAATTTTTTTTACATTCTATTATCTTTTAGAGTGAAAGATGAGTTTGTGGTAGAAAATTATTAATGGATAAAACTCTAATTATAAAGTAATTATATCTCCTTATGATCTTAGCCAATCTCATAAATAAATTCCTCAACATTAATAAAAGCATCTTAGAACAAAAATGTTTTCCTAGATGGTACCTTAAATCATCACTAATTTATGGCTTTGGGATTGTTGGCCTTTTCATAGCCATGTTCTCTACCACTCTCCATCAGATAATTGATGGTTATATTTTTCTTCCATATCCATATTTTCCTACATGGAACCCTAGTATGTGTTATTTTCGGTAATCCTCATACTTTCGACTCTTTATTTTAAATAGAGGCCTCATTAATTCATTTTTTGATGTGGGATTTCAACTAAGATATTTTGAAACGTCAAAAATGTGTTATCCTAATACCCTATGTTTTGTTGAACCGATGGTATTTCAAATCATCGTAGATTGATGAATTTAAGGACCTCAATTTTACACTTGTTTGTGATTGATGACCTCAATCACTACCTATAAATATTTACGTTTTTCCTCCAATTATGTGTCTCTAATTGCCACCAATGTTCTCCTAATCGAGATCATAATTTGGTGGTGACCCTTTGATTTCTCTTTTCCTCATATAAAGACTAAATTTTAGTAACCCAATTTCCAATGTGGGTTTTCCCACAAATATATTTTCTACTTTCAACCTTTTATTTTCGAAGAACAATTTCAAATTGCGAGGACGCAATTTATTGAAGGAGGGGAGAATGTAACACCCCAAGAATTCATAATGTGTTATTTCTTCAAAATAATTCAATAACTTGCACAACACGCAACACCGAGTTCACTTGCACAATGACTTACCAAAAATCCATTCAAAAGAGGTTATGAATAGTATTAAATAAATTTTAAACTTTATATAATCCTTATAATTTTTCCATATTATGAGTATCTTAGACATAATGCAAGAACAAATTCATTTTCAGTATTGCACTTTTATCAACTTTTAATAGTGAACCCTTTTTAAATACAATATTTTAAACTTTTTGACTAAATGGGGACATCAAAAATTTAAAATGAAACATCCCAAGCTTCCACAGTACGTTTTCTTTGAATAATACAGTAGCGTGTGTTGTACGCAACCTCGAGTTCTAACACACACCACAACTAATTAAACTAGCCGTTGTGAATAGTAATACCTACTTTTTGAAATCATATATATTTTATATTTAAAAATGGACTTCATTTTTGGATTCGGAATATTGAAATTATCCTAGGGTGAAATTTTGGTACTTTTCGGATAACTTTTATATTTTGATGAATAGTGAAAATTACTAAATTTTAATTAAAATCAACTTTTTTAATCAAAATAATTAATATTGATAAATTATGAATTTGAGTGGTTTTAAAGTATATTTAGAATATATTTTTACCATTTAATTTAATGTTTGTCATTGAACATAATTTCACAATTAAACCAGACATAAACAAGTTTCAATCTTTTGATAGTTATTATCTTTTAAAAACACACTTTTTATTTTAACAACGGGAATTAATTTTAAATTAATTTCTGCCACTTCTGTATTTTGAATTTGGAAAAATGGATTACATATTTGGAATCAGGATTTCCAAATTATGTAAATAGGTAACTTTTATTTTTACACATTTTGAATAATTACTGCGGTAAATATTTTATTTACCATGGTTAAAGGGTAAATCCGGTAAATAAGGGTTAAAAAATAATATTATAATAATACAAAATTACCCTAAAACGTGTCCTAACCTTATTGTTGGACACATACCCGACCATGGTCATCCTTGGGTCGATTTGGGGACCCCTTAGAGCCACTTGTATGTGGTAGGGACACATTATATTAATAAAGTTAAAATAAAAATAAAAATGGCATAAGCTTACATCTTTTAGAAGAACAATTTTTACATAGGGTTATACATGTTGGATTTTCGATTATAAATATTAATTAGAAATATAAAACGATTTTCTACATAATGATATTTTATTTATAATTTTTAGACATCATATAATTTAAATTATTAATGACACAATAATGATGCAATGTTTACCTCATTAATAAATCATTTAAATAAATAAGATTATAATGATTAAAATATTATCTAAAACCTGTCCAATTCTTATTGGTTGATGTTATTTAGAATATGAGTCATCTTATCTTCGACCTCAATGATTTTTGGACCATTATAAACCGAATATAATTATATTATAAAGTAATACTTTCACTCTTTCCTAAAGATCCCCTCCTCTCCCTTATAAAAAGAGACCACTCATTCTCATTTCTTCACACCTTCAAAGCCTTTTGGTTCGTCCAAACTCTGCCCAAATACTCTCCCAACTTCCCTAACTACAACCTAGAGGCCTTAGTTTGATCAGAAAGCCAACCTAAGGAGCCCTTTTGATCAAATCAAAAGGAAGAGCCCGAAGAAGAGGTAATGATTTCACCACCCTTTTCCAAGTTCATTTCTTCTTCCACTTCTTCTTCCTTTGTTGTTACCATTCTAAAATAATAACTTCAGTATCTCACATATACTGTGATGTTATTATAAATATGGTACAACCATATTTAGTATTCTATCCACCCTTTGAATAACATGTCACCATACGTGCGTACGTACGGCTTACCGTCTCCACGTCGTGGTATAATTGTTATTCAATATATTATTATTTGGATGGGTATAATAATGATGTGAAACTCATGTAAATAATAAATATAACATGTTAATTATTCTGTATATATGATATAACATCCATTTATATATTATTTTAATATCAAAAGAATGATATTGTCGCTCGTGCGTACGTACAGACTACCGTCTCCACGAATGCGATGAGATTCATTCTCCATCATATCCATTCAAGTATAATTATCATATGATGATTTAAAAATGATGTTTAAAGACTTGATATCATTCTGGATATGAATAATATACAACCTATCCTTTACAAACATGTCTTACGTAACAAAACATACAAAAGAAAACAAGTAAGTTCACACCCGAAACAACAATAATACTAAGATATTATTATCAAATCAAAATTAAAAGATCATATATGATATCATAATAATGTATATGATTATTTTATAATTTAATAACAATTATTTCACCATTATACAGGAGGTTAACCTACCCCAACCAAGGAAAAGTACAAGGTAAGGGTTTATTTCGCAATCTCTTCATTATCTGAGGTTGTTTATACATAATTATCTACTGGGACCTCGTTATCATCCACGTCCATGTTTCTTCAAAATGTATTTCAAAACATTTTTAATATTTAAAAGAATATGGGTTAAAGTCATTTATACCCTTGTTTGACCTTTTATAAGAGGTTTATAAGGGAATCATTCCGTCGTTTTCCAAACAAGGTTCTTTTTAACCTTTTCGACAGAATTAAGATAAGAATGTTTTTTTTTAAACTTATATGGCGGGTTCGGTTATTTTACGCCATTATAAAATATTCAAAGATTTCCTTACAAGCTTATAAGAATATTTTCAAAGAAAATGTTTTATTTTATATGGATCTTAAATGATTTCAAAATAAAAGGAGATATTTCCTTAAAAAGAATTTTGATTTCATCTATGTCAACATCCTTTGATGGATTTTAAGATTATTTGAAGTTGATTTATTATGATACAAAACTTCTATATTGTATTGAAGTTTTTGTGATATGTTTGACTGTGGATGTGCTATTTTTATACCATTCATAGTTTATGGTGAAAGTATTGACATTTTTTATGCTAGTTTTAATACGAATGTTTATGTTATGTTTAAACCTTTTCATATGGGAATGCATTGGACTTAATATGTGATGGGTGGAGCCCGCTATAGCTCCTTGATGCATCGGTAGGTCTCATGAGACAAACTAGTGTCTTGGCACAAGGCCTTGACAAAATCTTATTTGTAGTCATGGCACGAGGCCTTGACTATGTGGTTATGATAGTCTGGCATTATGCATTCCAACATTATGAAAGTGGTTATTGATTTTTTCATGTGATTATTCGATTAGTAGAATATCCATGTGAATAAGTAAATGGAATTATTTCATTTTATTTATGCCATACCATGTTGAAAGTTCATGTTTGAAAGTCTTTTGTTTTAGTTATACATTGCCTTAAATGTTTATTCTTATTTATGAAAGTTTCCGCTATATTGTTATCCTTACTGGGCATTTGAGCTCACCCCTTTTCTATGTTTTATTTTTCCCAGGAAGTGAAGAAGTAAATTATGAATGAACTGCAGGGATATTATGTGGGGATATGAGTGTGAATTATGGAGACAATACGTTGTTGTAGTAGTTTTTCATTTTATGATGTAATGTAAGACTTATGAATATATCTAGTGTTTCTAAGACTACTAAACCAATCGGTCTTTTGAGATTTGATCTTTCTTGTGATCATGCCAATGTTATGTAATAATGCACCGGCTCTGGGTAACTAGGGTTGGGGCGTTACAACTACAGCTAAATCTCAAATTAAACAATACGCATTAGGTAACACTAATCTCAAGGATTATGTATACTCAGTGATGATAGAATCAGTATAACAACATAATCTCCAACTAAACAAGGGTCTTAGTTCATTTAATAACAAAAAAAACTATTCATACATCATTGTAAACGTTTACATGTAACTGAAATTTTACATGATCTTGACAACAAGTCAACACTATCTTAGGTAACCCTTAAAACAATACTTGAAACACTAATACTATTTCAAAAAACCAACACCAATGGTTTCCCCAAAATCCTTTGAAGTACACTCAAAGAAGAAAGCTAGGGTAATACACACCCTACAATGAAACCAATAATAATTTTTCCAAAAAAGAAATATAATATCTCAATTACATCACATAAAAATGTATTCTCAACACTCTCCCATATCTATGAGGCATCACCAAACTAAATCAAATATATCATAACTCTATGATTCAATCAAATCATCCAAAACCACTTCTATAAACAGATAACCAAAAATTATCATAACATGCATCCACCACAAGGAAAGTTAATCAAACACACCATTGTATTTCCATCAAGTAGAAAAAAACTATTAGGACCATGCTGATAATGAAAATTATATTTTTTAGGTATTGTCTATTTTTTTCAAAGAATTTTTAGAAGAAAGGAAATCACATCACCTTGTATAAGTGGATGAGGGAATATATAAGTTACAATACCATACATGGTAAATCTAAAAATGATTTTAAGGTCTGTATTTCACAAATATCTTAAGTAGTTTGGAGAACATTTGATGCAAAATTTATGAAGGAAAGGGTTATAAATTTTTAGCATGGTTGGTTTTGCAGAAGCAAATGTCTAACGTGGCACAATTTTCCAATGCTTGCCAGATTTTTAAGGTCCAAAATTTAGAAGTTGGGATAACATTGTGAAAAGTTAATTTCTTTGAATATCTCATCAAAATATGGAAAATATATGAATTTTGGGAATATTGTCTTCAGGAAGTAGATTTCATGAAGACATAAAGAATGATGATTGGGTTCTCTATGACAACGACGAGCTTCACAGATGGTATAGGTGAAAGGAATTATAAGAAAGTATTGCGATGGTGAAGAGAATTGCGAGTGGAGAATTTTTGTGTCCCAAAGGATTTAAAAAAATGCTCTACAATTAATATGATATTTGAGATACTAGTAAATTTCCATGTAGATTCGCGAAATATAGAGAAACATAGCAGAAATTTCATAGATCTACGATTTGGTTCTCATGGAAAATTGTGGTGGCAGGAAGGTTCTAGAGCCCATGAGAAATTCCTATAAATAGGCCTCCACCCCTGATATAAGATAAGAGAGTCTCAAGAAAAATCCTATAACTCACCAATCACGAAGAAGGTTCATAGAGGAAGTAAGCTCTGTGAGGGGAAGGACCATTGAGGTGGGACATTAAGCTTTGTGAAAGAATTGAAATTTTCAAAGAAAAAATTGGGCTCTGTGAAATAGTGAGCTCTATGAACTGGTGAGTACAATGAACTAGTGAGATCTGTGAACTAGAGTTCTCTATGAATTTGGGAGCATCATGAAGGAGCTCTGCGAGTTGAAGATTTGAGTACCCTATTTAATTGGGAAGCGATTTTTATGTACATAAAGATATGGCTAGGTTATAGTAATAATTATCATTATGATGTCTGAAAAGTTCTTACTAGATTCTGGGTAGGAAAGGAAAGAATGTTTTTAATTGATCTGATTTTTTAACGTTTTTCAAGAAGCACAGAAACATTGAACTGTCCTATTTGTGATAAAAGGGTGTGCATGCACTGTGGGATTGTTTTAAAAGTTCTATAACTGTGAATGGAGATATACTAATCGTTTTATTTCATATTAAAGGATTTTATTCTGCTGTATTGTGTGGTACTGGATTGTTTATATACCATAACAAGGACGTAGCTACTCTTATTGAGTAGTGAACCCTGTAAATCTTGTGTTCCGGGGTATGTATGTTTTTATTGTGTTCATTAGGTAAAGAAATCTTTAATAGGAGGAAGTGGTTGTTTTAAAAAAGGGAAAAAAACAGAAAGATATCACTAATTCACCCCTCCCCCTCTCAGTGATACTTGGATCCTAACTAGGCAACTTCAATTTGTATCAAAGTAATAGGTTCCCTTTGTTTCTTCTTTACTAATGTTTTTACGATAAGGTTTGATTGAGAATCTAAATTACATGAATTGTACTGGGATTCCAAAATTTTATGGGAAGAATTTTCATATCTAGAAAGATAGAATGATGCCTTATCTTATGACTCTTGTATATGAAGTTCTTGTAGCTACAACAGGAAGATTTCTTACTATTGATAACAAGGTTCCTCTTATACCTTCTAATAAAAAGAATCTTGAGAATGAGGGAAGAGCAAAAAATGCATTAATCTCATCTCTTTCTAAGAATTAGTTTTTATGAGTGAAATTTGACACTATAGATAGAGAAATCAGGGATAAACAGATGAACATCTATGAAGGAAATACAAAAGTGGAGAAGAAAAAAAGTCAAATTTAGAGGTTGAATTATGAAGAATTGAAAATTGGTGAGTTTGAATCTATTGAGGAATTCTTTACTAGGGTAAACAAAATTTTTAGTACAATTAGATGTCTTGGTGAAAAGTTGGAGGATTCTACAGTTGATGAAAATATATTGAGAATTTTTACTGATAAATTTGATGCTAAGTTTCATCATTGAAAGACAGAGATCCTAGAATATTATCTCTGGATGATTTTCATAGCACTCTCATCCCTTATAAAATGAAAATGGAGAAGACTAAGAACAGAAAACAAAATATGATTGATAAATTTCATTCAAGGCTGCAAAGAAAGAGAATTTGAAGAAAAATCTTATTGAAGATAAAGATGGTGAATATGATTCGTAAGATGAGGTACATCAAAATTTTGTTGAAATTTTATCCTTATTTTCTTGGAATGTGAAAAGGGGTAAAAGGAAATACAAGGGGAAAATCCCCTTCAAATGTTTTGAATGTGGAGCCATTGGGAACTTTGCAGCTAACTGTCCTCAATAAAAGAAATAAGAAGATAGTGATGAAGATAAAAGAAGGACCAGAAGGTCATTTGATAAATAGGTTGATAAAGATAAATATTTTGGAAGAGGGATGGATAAAAAGTACTTCAAATAAAAAGAAGAATCTTTTTGACTAAAGATGATAAAGAAGATGATAGAAAATATTAATCTAAAAAATATTTTACTGATAATACTATAGATAATACCTTTATTGTAGTAGTTAATAATGAAGATTACATATGCAACAGTTCTAAAGAAGAAGAAACTCAACTTGAATATTATGAGAAATAAGAGTCCAAAGAATGTTTGAGAAAGATCAGAAGGCTTGATAAGGAAAAAAAGAAGTTAATAAAAGAAAATTCCTCATTAAAAATTCAAGAAGGTTTCCGTAATGATAAATTAAATATGGTAAAATATATTGATAATATTAATAATTCTATTTAGAGTGAAAAGAATCGCAATGAACATATGAAAGAAAAGTTGAAGGAAAAGGAAGAAGAGTTCGATCATGTCCAACTGAAACATTCTAAAGTTGAATAAAGGAATATAAGTTTCAAAAACCCTATATCTGAAGATGGTGAATGTTCTATCAAGAATTATCCATATAATAATCAACAAAAGATACCTACAAAGGTAGAGAAGAAATATGGAATTGGTTTGGATAAAAAATATATATAAAGGTTATGTATGTGGCCAAAGTTAGAAATGCAAAAAAAACTAAAAGTATCCAAAGATCATGCATCCAGAAAGATTCCTACAATTTCTGGTTTTGATAAGTCTGAAAAAAAATCTATGTTGGGGAAGAAAGTTATGATTGAAACAGGAAGGATGATGGTCAGGAGAGTTCTATTAAGAAGAGTGCTAAGAAGCATGTTCACAACTCCAATCAGTATGGTAATTTCAGAGGGAAATATTATGTCTATGGATACTGATGGTACTGTGGTGGATTTGGAAACATGGAAAATATGTGTTGGTTCAACTAGAAACATTACTATTATTCCATAAGTTATGGAAGATAAGTTTTGAGGGGGATTAAATTCTCTCAAAAGAATAAGTATTACAAGAATGTTCAGAAGAAATACGATCAGGCTGGTGTGAATGTTGTAAATAGGTTCCAACCATTGGATAATATTATTTAAATATGTGAACAACATAAGCATATTCCTATAATATGTATTGTTTTGTTTCCAATAAAACAAAATGTTCCTAAAAAATCTCAGAAGATAGAGGTGAATAATTAAATTTAATAATAGAAATATCTTGTTTTAGAAACCATTTTAAAAGCTACAAAATGAGAACATCCATGGATTTATGATAGTGGGTGTTCTTCTCATATGATAAGAAATTTAATGTTTCTGAATAATGTGAAAGACTTCAAAGAAGGAACAATGACATTTTGCAATGATGAATCTATGAGGATCAAAGGTGTTGGATTAGCCAACATCAAGAATGAAAAGATAAAATCCCAAAAAAAATAATATGCTAGTTGGATAAAACAAAATATAATGATTGTTTCAAAACAATGTGATTAGGGAAAAAAATTTATATTCAGAAAAGATGTGTTTGTTGTGAACAGTAAATATGATGGAAAGGTATTTGCAAGAGGACAACGAACAGAAGGGAACTTATTCCATGTTTATAAATTAAAAAAACTCTTGTTACATGGGTATGGTGGATGAAAATAAGTTACAAAATAAATTTCTGGTGTATATGTGTTAGAGAAACATGTTCAATTTATCAATGAGAGACAATGTCGTAGATATTAATGATTTATCCAGAAGAATAGATTGGTGTTGCACTATTAGTGATAAAGGGAATATTACAAACTCTATGCATAAGATAGATTATATTTGTTCAAAAATTCCCTTGTAACTTATACATTCTAATATCTGTGGACCAATGAGAATGAAATCAACAAATGAAGATAAGTATGTCATTACTTTCATCTAAGAAATTTATCGCATTACTTGCGTTATGTACATGTGACATAAGTCAGAAGATCTCAAAATGTTTTAGAGTTTATGGAGGAATGCATATAAAGAATGGGAGTATTCAGTGATGAAGTTGAGAATTAATAATGGTGGAAAGTATAATAATGAAGAGTTTGAAAACTATCAATAGAATCATAGAATTCGACATGAGTTCAATTCACCATTTACACCAAAACAAAATGGCATTTCTGAAAGAAAGAATATAAGTTTGGTTGAAATGGGAAGAACTATTATTCTTGAACATAGTCTCTCTCATTACTATTAGAGGCAATTCATGAGTACTACTATTTATATTAAAAACCAATTTTTCCATAGACCATGTTCATATATGACTCCATAAGAAAGTTTTTATTGAAAAACTAAAAATTTGAAACACTTATGAGTTTTTTGGAGCCCATGCATTATAAAGAAGATAGGTGGAAACACTGTGAAGTTTGATCAAAGATAAGATGATGAAAAATTTCATGGTTATGCTACATAAGGAAGAGGATATATATGTTTCCATAGTGAAATAGGGAGAATCGTCGATTCTACTGATGTGAATGTTGTTGAAAATTTTGATAAAGAAAAGAAATTTTTTGATGATATAGATGTTGAGCAGTATAAGGAATGTCTGGTAAATAATTTTGATAACATTGTCAACAATGGTAATCATAATCAATAATAAGAATCATATTTTACAATTTCAAGCAATGAGGATGAAATTCAAATAGCTCATCCTAGGCTAAGGAAGAAAGTGGAGGCTCAGAACATTATTAGTAATAAACATCAGAGAGTTCAAACAAGGAGAATAACAAATATTGTTACAAATACTTCTTCGTATTCAAATGTGGATCCAAATGATGTGAATGAATCTTTTGATCATCCATAATTGGTTTAGGTGATAAACAAGGAGCTTGATCAGATATAAATGAATGATATTTGAGAACTCGTACCCAAATCGAATGAAAAAATATTATTTGTACAAAAAGTTTTTTTTTTGAAAAAGATGAATGAAGAATGAGAAGTGATAAGGAACAACGTATGATTAGTGTGAAAAGGTTACTCATAGATATAAGGTGTTGAATTTTATGAGACTTCTTCTTGAGTGGCTAGATTGGAAACAATCAGAATATTTCTTATGATTGTTGCACAACGAGGCTACAAATTTTTTCAAATGGAAGTCATGTACACATTTCTGAATGGGAATCTTGATGAAGAAGTTTACAATGAACAAATTTGTGGCTTTTTTGTTGGAAAAGAATTAGGTTTTGTGTGTAACCTGAATAAATCCTTGTATGGGATAAAACAAGCACCAAGTCCATAGTATTCTAAGCTGAATACTTGCTTAATGAAGATGAGTTTTAAGAAAGGAATAGTTTACAATACTCTTTACATCAAGGAATGTCAAGAGTTATCTCTGTTCATAATTGATTATGTTGATGAAATTCTATTTACTGGGAATGGTGAAAGATCATGTGAAATATTTTCTAAGGAAATGAAGAAGTAGTTTAAGATGTCCATTCTAGGTGAAATGAAATACCTTCTTGGGTTCAAAATTTTATAGAAGAAGAACCGAATTATTATTTCTCTAGAAAATTATTTGAAGGAATTTCTAAAAAATATTTCCATGGAAAACTAAAATCCATTTTCCACACCGATTCTAGTGGGAATGAAGTTGTCTAAATATGGATAAGGTAATTATGATGATTAGAAAGTCTTTGTAAAAAAGACTGGAAGTCATTTGTATTCGACTGCCGTAAGTCCCTACATTGTCTATGTTGTTTAATTATGTACAATATTTAAAAGAACTCTTAAAGAATCACATTTTATTGCTAGAAAAAATTATTATCAAATATATAAAAGGAAGAGAAAAATATGGAATCAGGTACGATGGATTAAAAATTATTGATCTGTTTGGGTATTGAGATACTGATTGGGTAGGAAACATTGATGATAGAATATCCACATATAGTAGAGTTTTATTTCAAGGGAAAATTGTGTTAGTTAGAATAGAAGGAAACAAAATTCAGTGAAACTTATCATGGATTAAGAGGTGTATTTTTTTCCACTTAAGATGCCACCCAACTCATGTGGATGAAGACTCAGTTAGAAAATATACTTGTTGAAGTTATGTTACCCTTGCTCTTGGGTTGTGACAATAAAAGTGAAATCAATCATACACAGAATCTGGTAAAACATTATTGTTCTAAACATATTGACATGAAGTACCAGTTCATTAAACAACATATGTAGAATAATGAATTGAATCTAGAGTACGTTCCTAAATCAGAAAAAGTTTCTGACATATTCAAAAAACCTTTACTGAAGGAAACATTTTCTAAATTGAGGTTGAACATTGTTGTCCAAACTACATTTCATCAATGTTTAGGTTCATGTTTTTATCCCGTATCTCATCTTACATTTGGATACTGTATTCAATGGGGATAATTATGTCATAAATATATAATAATGAGCATGCATAGAGGGGGAGTTGTGGGTAAATTGTGAGTCTAACATGTAAGTGAGTGAAATTTTCTAACTTTTTGATGGAGTGGTTATAGGAATAATTTTTTTTTTGTTTTCTACGAATGTTGAATAAGTGGTGAAAGCTGAGGAATAGTTGATGATGACATTTTATAGTCACTTCTTTTGGATAACATGGTGTTATATTTCAATAATTATTATTTTCTACAATGAGTTAACTCAAGTAGGGTTAGAATAGCTGATAAGTAATCTGTTTTATGTGTTCTCAAAGTTAATTTATTTATGAGTCATGGTTGAAAAAAATCCAAAGTGTGAAATTGTTAGGACAAAGATGATACTAGAGAGTATATTTTTCAGGTATGGTGTTCTGTTGTCAAATATGTTTGAGAAGAATGGAAATCACTTCACTTTGTATAAGTGGATGACAAAACACATGGACGAAAAAATATATTCCATGGTAAATCTGATGATGCTTCGCTGGTCTGTATTTCACAAAAATAATAAGTTTTTTGGAGAAATTATGATGCAATATTTATAAATGAAATGTGAAGAAATGTTGATGTAAACCATCTTGGTTGGTTTTGCAGAAGTTGGCCTCTAAGGTGGCACATTTTTTCAGTGTTTTCCAAATTTTTGGGGTTTAAAATATGGAAGTGGGGATGACATTTTGAAAAGTATATTTCCTTGATGATATCACCAAAACATGGAAAATTATTAATTTCACGAAGATAAGCTGCATGAAGTAGATTTCACAAAGACACGAATAATGTTGAAGATGTTCTATACGACTACGGTGAGATTCACAAATGGTAGAGGTGAAGAGAATTGCAAGCGAGAATTGTAGTGATGAAGAGCATTACGAGTGGATCATTATGGCAGTTCGATGGATTTGATGGAATGATATGTGATTACAATGAGATTTTCAATATGGGGAAATTTCCATGGATATTCGTGAAATAGGGAGAATTTTGTCATAAATTCTATTACTTTGTGATTGAGTATTGATGGGGTGTTGAGGTGGCTGTAAGTTCTAGAGTCAGTGGAAAACACTTATAAATATGCATCTACCCTCAAGAGATGATAATAGAGACTCAAAAAAATCATAGAACTCTCAAATAATGAGGAAGATTTGCGAAGGCAATGAGGTCTATAAAGGCAGTAAGCTCTGTGAAGGGAAGGAGCTTCACAGTGGGTCGTTGAGCTTTGCGAAAGTAGAGAAACTAGAAAAGACCAACATGGGATCTATAAAGTAGTTTTCATTGTGAACTAGTGAGATCTCTGAACTAGTGAGATCCATTAACTAGAGTGCTCTATGAAGTTGAGAGGTTCACGAAGGAGCTCTGTGAAATAAATATTTAAGTACCCCATTTAATTGGGATGTTCATTCTAACTATATCAATATATGGCTGGGGTATAAGAATATGTATCATTACAATGTCCAGGAAGTTCCTTCCAGATTATGGGTAAGAAAGAGAATAATTTTTTTAAGAGATCATATATGTTAAAGTTTGTCAAGAAGCATAGAAACATTTAACTAACCTATTTTTGCTAAGTGGGTGCACAAGTGCTTGTGGATTATTTTATAAGTGCTACATTGTAACACCCGAGACTTTTATGTTATATAAATCATCAAAGGAATCTTTTTCTACACAACACTTGCTTGGCTTGCTTTACACGCAATCACGACCTTCCTCGATAGCTTGCGTTGTACGCAATACCGAGTTTCACTAAACAACAATATGCTATTAAAACTAGCCGTTATGAATAGTAATAACCACTTTTTGAAATTTTATAAATTTTATTTTTCAAAATGGACTTCATTTTCGAACTCAGAATATCGAAATTAGCCTAGGGTGAAATTTTGGTATTTTTCTGAAAACTTTCAATTTTTGATGAATAGTGAAACCACTAAGTGGTAGGTTAAAAACTGAATTTTGCATAAAACTTAATTTTACCGCTTCTGTGAATGGAATTTCAAAAATCCGACAGACACGGTTGATATCATTAAGTATAATGTGGTTCAATGAGATAAAAATAATTTTTTTGGTGAATAGTAACTTTTTACTTTTTTTTACCGCGGTTAATAGTAAATAGGGTAACTAAGGGTAAATATGATATTACTATTTCCCTAACACATGTCCTAATTCTATTGGATAAGTGTAATTCGACCAAAAACAACCTTATGAATAAAATATGACCATTTAGGCCCACTTGAGTTAGATTATGACATTTATTATTAATTTATTTAAAGAAGGGTTAAAATAGTTAAAATCAAAGTTTAATAAGTAAATCATTTTTAATATGGGGTTATACATAAGATAAATTCGACTATAAATTTTCATTAGAAAGATAAAAAGATTTCATAAATAATGGTATTTTAATTATAATTTTTAGACATTAAATAATTTAATTTATTTATGACACAATTATGATGCAGTAATTATCTTATTTATGAAATATTGACATAATTGATGTTATAAACAACAAAATAAATGTAATTTGAGACTTTTTATGAATTCCACTAATTTTCTAGGTTACTATGATATATTAGTGTTGATTTAATCAACTTGGTTAGAACATATAATTCTGTTATGACTTTCACAAAAATCATATGTCAAATAGTGTCAAAATTGACACAAAATAGTTTTTAAATAAAATATTATATTATTAATTGTTATTTTATTCCTAAAAATCTAAGGTTCGGAAAAATGACTTAGATAAGGATATATATATTAATAATAAACAATTTGGGGTTCTTTTGGCATGTTATGGTAAGTGTATTAACCATATAGTGTAAGAAAACAAAAAGACACGGTAAAAGTTAAATTATTTAACTTAGAGTTAAATCTAATTTATAAGGTTAAAATAATACCCTAAACTTGTCTAAATCCTATTGGTTGATAGGATTTCGACCCATCCCCACTTTAGCTTCGAAATAAGACCCTTTGTAACCATTATAAACCGATTTTGACTTTAATATAAAATAATATTTTGAGATATTCCTAAGGTGCCCCTCTCCTCCCTTATAAAAGGGCACCTCCTCCCCCTCCTCCTCACACCAATTTGAGCACTCAAGATCGGCCAACCCCTGATATTTTCTCCTCTCCACTTCCCTAGAATAATCCTAGAGGTCTTGGTTTTCTTCAAAGACCAATCTTAGTTCCCTAATTGGAGGATTCAAAGAGGCGTTCCAAAGAAGAGGTAATATCCATTACCGATCTTTTCAATTTCTTTCTTCTTCAACTTCTTCTTCTTTAGTTGTTTCATGATAAAGTAATAACATCAGTATTACTTACATACTTATATGTTATTATAAATATGAAACAACCCTAATTCACCTTCTATCCATCCCACGGAAAAATGAAATCACCGCGTGTGCGTACGTACAGAATACCTCTCCACGCCGTGGTGTAATCTATTTTTCCACCATCACTTTACAAGGATGGGTATAATGGTGTAATGAGTAACTATTTATGATTATTATAAAGTAATATTGATACTGAAATAATATATATATACTCCAATATAGTTCCACGATCATAGGAACGATATCATCACTCGTGCGTACGTACGGAATACCGTCTCCACGATGTGATGCGACTCGTTCTACATGATCATCATTACATAGTAATTATATAAATGAATTGAATGAATAAATATGATATATGTTACACTAATACCATTCTGGATATAAGGTATCTATAACCTTACAAGAATAATAATAATTTATTCGGCAAAACATGCATAAGAACAAAAGGCAATAAAGACTCGAGTAACAAGTAACAATGAAATATTACTAACAAGAAGCTAAGAATATGACCATATATGATATCATATCAATATATATTATTATGGAATAAGTCAATAACATTATTTAAACCATTATACAGGAGCTTCAGACACATACAAAGAAAATCGGACCTAAGGTAAGGGAAATATCACAATCTCATTTTTATCCGAGATTGTTTATACTTTGGTATTTACTGGGGTGTATTTTATCATCCACATCCATGTTTACTCAATATGTAATATTATTTCCATCCACATACAATTTTTTAATTCCAATTTTACCCTCCGGTGAGTTTTTAGTAAAGGATATGAAAGGAATATTTTGTCGTTTTTCGTACGAGGTACTTTTTGACTTTTCTGACAAAAGTACGAAGAATGTTTTTTTAACTTATACAGCATGGATGGATTTATAAAACATTATTTCCAAGAAGATTCCGTTACAAGTATTCAAGTTTATTTTTAATCAACCTCTTTTAGTTTAAAATTGTATGACATGTTAAGAAAGGAAAAGTGTTTTTGAAGTAGAAAGGATATTTTTCTCAAGAATGAAGTTCAAGTATTTTATCAAAATTATTTTCCATCTAACATAATAAAAGGGTTCTGTTTTTATCCCTATTATTACATGGATTTGATTATGTTGTGATGGAAATATTTTTATGAATCTTATATGAATTGTTTTATGATGTCATGTTGTTTAAGAATCCCATTTTTATTACATGGGTTATGCGATGATGTATGATTTATGATTATGTGGCACACATAAGAAAGGATTCATTATAAGATGGGTGGGACCTATATCTCCCTCCAATGCATTGGGTAAAGATTTATATCTCATGAGATAGACATGTCTGGAATGGAAGGTTATTTCGGTTCAGTGAAACAGGACTGAAACGAGGAGTGAACTCGGTTCAGAAATGGACTTTTTCCGCTAAGATAGTCTTGGCA
The DNA here is from genome assembly GCA_963277665.1 of Viscum album. Taxonomy (NCBI): domain Eukaryota; kingdom Viridiplantae; phylum Streptophyta; class Magnoliopsida; order Santalales; family Viscaceae; genus Viscum; species Viscum album. The sequence continues at coordinate 1,470,805,272 of OY728132.1, read as the reverse complement.
ATGAGTCATGACTAAAAAGAAATGATTTTCCATGATTATGTGTGCATGCCACAAAGTTTCAAGTTTCATGTTATGATTATGGGGATCTCATTTTTACTTCTATGATTTATTCCATCTTAAGATATTATGATCTCTTTTGCAGGTTATGATTTTCAAAAAGATATGATATGATTTTTATTTCCTTTATTTGCTCTTGCTGAGCATTTGAGCTCACCCTTTTATGTTTTCTTTTCCCCAGGTCAGGACGATGGATATTAAGTATAATATGCTAAAAGGGACCCTAGATATGATGAAATAAATGGGAGAAACTGTAGAAGATTTATGAACCAGTTGTTTATGTTTCCCAGTTTCTAAAGACACTATACCTATACGGTCCTTTGTGGTTTTGTCATATGTTGTAATAAGTGTGCTTCAATTTTCAAGTATTAACAATGTATGTAAAGTATGGGTAGTTATATACATGAGTTAAAGGGAATATCATAATCATTTTATTCCACATCAATGTATTTTTTTTCTATTGTATTGTGTGGTACTAGATTTTTTAGGTACTATACCAAGGACGTAGCTACTATTATTGAGTAGTAATGCTTGTAAATATTGTTTTCATGTGGATCTATGTTTTTATTATTTTCACCAGGTAAAGAAATCATTAATATGAGGTGAATTTTATTTAAAAAAAGGAACATAAAAGAAAAATATATCACTAATTCACCCCCTCCCCCTCTTGGGGATACTCGGATCCTGACTGGGCAACTTCAATTGGTATCAGAGTGATAGGTTCCCTTTATTTTTCTTTATTGGAGTTTTGAGGAGAAGTTTTTATAGAGAATCTAAATTGCAAGAACAATAAGGGGATTCTGATATTTGATGGGAAGAATTATCATATCTCGAAAGATTGAATGATGCCTTATATTTTGTCTCTTGGGTATAAAGTTATTGAATCTACAATAGTAGGATCTCTTACTATTGAAGACAATGTTCTACTTATACATATTGATAAGAAGAATATAGAGAATGAAAGAAGAGAAACAAATGTGTTAGTCTCATATCATTCTGAGAGTGAGTTTGTAATAGAAAAAGGTATCACTATAGCTAAATGATTCTAAGATAAGCTGACAAACATCTATGAAGGAAATACAAATGTAATGAAAGAAAAAAGTTCAAATCTGGAGGCAGAAGTATGAAGACGTTAAAATAGGCGAGCTTGAATATATTGGGGATTTATTTATGAGGGTAAATGAAATTTTTAGTACAATCATATGTCTTGGTGAAAAGTTATAGGATTTTACAGTTGTTGGAGAGATCTTGATAATTCTGCCTAACATATTTAATGCTAATGTTTCATCATTAGAAGACAATGAACCTAAAACATTATATATGGATGATTTTCATATCACTCTCATCACTTATGAAATGAGAAGGGAGAAGAATATATAGAGAAAAAAAATTGATAGAGAATTTTCATTCAAGGCATCCAAGAAAGAGAAGTCAAAGAAAATTATTATTGAAGATAATGCTGGTGAATTCGATTCTGAAGATGAGTTATGTCAAAATTTTGATGAAATTTTTTCTTTGTTCTCTAAGAATTTTAAGATAGGTATAAGGAAATAAATGGGAAAACCCCATTGAAATGTTTGGAATGTAGATCCATTGTGCTTTTTTCACTAACTTTCCTCACGGAAAGAAAGAAAGAAGAACATAGTGATGAAAATGAATGATGGCAAAGAAATTCATGGAATAAAGAGTGTGACGAAGATAAATATTCTAGAAGAGAGAAGGATAAAAATTTATTCAAATTGAAATAAAGATGCTTTTTACTAAATATGAGGAAGAAGATGATATATAGGCTATATCTGAAAAATATTTTGATTAGAAAGCCAGAGAGAGTAACTTTATTTCATTAGTAAATAATAAAGATTATATAAGCATAAATTTTGATAAAGAAGAAACTCAACCAGAATATCATCTGAAAGAAGAGTTGAAAGAATGTTTGAGAATGATTAGAAGGCTTGAGATGGAAAACAAGAAGTTGATAATTGAAAATTACATGTCAAACAATCAAAAAAAATCTTGATGAGAAACATAATATGGTAAAAGAGATTGATGATCTGAAGAAGTATCTTGAGAGTGAAAAGAATCATAATGACCATATTAAACAAAAGGTGAAGGCATTAGAATAAGAGTTGGAACTTACCTAACTAAAATATTCTTACGATGAAGAAAAGAATATATGTTTCAAAAAATATATCTCGAAAGATGGTGAATGTTCTAGCAAGAGTTAACCAAATAATGATCAACAAAAGTTACCTTCAAATGTTGAGAAGAAAGATGCAATTGGTTCTGATAAAAACAATGCTAAAAAGGCTATGTATGTGGCCAAAGTAAGAAATGCTGAAAAATCAGAATTATCTAAAAATACTATGTCCAAAAATATTTATACTACATCTGGTTCATATAAGTCTGAGCATATGTATGTACTAAAGGAGAAAATTATGATTGGAAATATGAAGGATGATGGTCAACAAAGTTCTGATAAGAAGAGTGTTGTGAAGCATGTTTACAAATCCAATCGGTATGGAAGTTTCAGAGGGAAATATTCATTCAATGGCTTCTGATGGTACTGTGGTGTATTTGGACACATGGAAAATATGTGTTGGTTTAACCATAAATATTACTAAAATTCCACAAGTTATGGATGAAAAGGGTTGATGGGGATTTATTAATCTCAAAAGAATAAGTATGAGAATAAATTTCAGAACAAATCTGAGCAGGCTGGTGTGAATTTTGTAAATAGGTTCCAACCATTTAAAGCTATTTTTAAAGATGTGAACAACATAGACATATTCTTAAGGGATGTATTGTTGTGTTTCAATCATAATAAAAGGTTCTTAAAAAATCTCAGAAGTTGTAGGTGAATAATGAAATAGAAGAACATAAAGATTTTGTTATTGAACCCTCTTTAAAAAATACAAAAGGATAATGTCAAAGGATTCTTGATAGTCAGTGTTTGTCACGACCCATCCCTCGGGGCCCATGGAATGACTCCCCCATGCCCGCCTCATGATGTCTAGGTGTTGGAAACTAGAGCCTAAGGTGTCAACCTGAAAGTGGGAGGCATTTTCTAGAGTACATATATGGTAACAGACACACACCCACATCCCAATAAAACAAGAAAAGATAACATGCATGATACTAAACAACCCATGAGTGTAAAAGTAAAAACCGAATGAAAATTTTATAGAATACAATCCCAAAAAAAATATTACTATAACAAGATAAAGTATGAGATCGAAGACAAGTCGGGTGATGGAAACCCCACCTGATGGGTAAGTATAGAGCAGCTGCTAGAATCCATAGAAGAACGTCCTTCCTACCATATATTTCTAGGCACCACCCTGGCCTAGAGCAACAAGTCCCCCATCAAGTCTTCAGTCATCTTCACCAGACACAACATGTGCGGGAAAAGCTCATGTAGGGGTGAGTAAAAAAATACTCCTTAGGGACCCCAACCAGAAGGAAATACCACAAAGAAATCCACAAATAAAACCATGAGGCATGATAATTAAACAAGAAAGATGACACATGTATAATATAAGCTTTGAAAATAATGACTATTTGTCATAACACTAAACACATCGGACTATTGAGTTACTCATCCTAGATTAGTATTGTGGGTCTGCTGGGTCACATAGAGCCACTTGTAGCTGATCCACATAGGGTTTCTAGAAGATGATATACATAGGCTCTCTATGAGATAATCCATATAGGGTCTCTAAGAGCTGATCCACATAGGTAATTTTGGACCTGATTTATAGAGGGTCACTAGAATCTGATCCACAGAGGGTCTCTAGGAGCTGATCCACACAAGTGAGCTAGTAGATGATCCACATAGGGCCTCAGCCAGCGGTATGATTCCCACATGTAACACACTTGACATAGATAGTGTCTACTCCTTGATATATTAGTCATATCTTTACTACCACAAATATTTACATAGATCATTCCAAAAGAACCGCCACATTGAGAGGGTTCCAACACTGTAAATAGATCATGAATCAGACACATGATTTTAAAATTATAGCAGTTTTTCCAAAAAGTGGTTGGTTGGGTCCGGGTCTAGCCTGCCCCAGTCAGACCAAACCGACCTGCGTCCAACCCTTCTCAGCCCGTTGGGCCGTGAGTCCATCCCACCTCTGGCCCGAACCTCTATTACAGGACGGTTATATACCTAGGCTGGATGTACGGTGCATTCGGGGAACGATGCTATGTGAACTATCAACGCCGGCCGCCAGGAAAACCCGCATGTGGTACCTCGACTGTATGTGGTCCCTCGCCCGCATGTCATCCCCTCCATGGTCCACATTCATTGGACGCTCCCCTGATGCGGCCACACGGCTGTGTTCTCCTCCACCAGCCGCCGAAATGTCAGGAGGCTTCTGCTACTCCGTTGTAGCCGAGCTAGCCATGAACCACTTCTAGGTGAAATGTCATGGTGCACCATCACCCACCTGTGGATGCCTTCGCAATCCACCACTGACAGATCATTCCTCATACCACGGAGTCTACTTCAATGGTCCATTCATCGCGCCATCTACGCCTTTGGCCTCCATGGCATGTCCCCTTCCCTACTATGGCCTAAAAAACTTTTTCTCTCCATTTTGAAAATGCATCCATGAAGAATGAAAAAAATGCACATGAAAAAGGGGCTCAGGCCTTATTTGTGTCGTCCCACACCCTCCATGTTAGTAGTTTAGAAACATGTCAAAAAAGGACTGATGTTCTATCACAAATTAACACCGATGTAATATTGAGAAAAGTGTACCATCCTGCAAGAAAAAGTGATCCATCAATCAACCAGTTCATGGTTGGATCCGCATTTATTGTTTTAGAATGAATAACGGGGAAAATCAAGAATAAAAAAACCCCTAAATGAGTAACTCATTCATTGGTGATGATCCATTTGAAGGGTGGAAGAAGAACGTGTCCGCCCTTCGTCGACCCATGATCCGTTGTTTGGTGGTCATTGGCATTCATTGTTTTCACCAACCAGAGCTTCAAATATGAACCAGGATTATACCAACAATCATGTATTGTCTTATCGAACATTAAATGATGAAATATAAAACATCATTTTAGTTACATTCTATTACAAGGCCGTTATATTGTTTCATTTATGAAATAGAGTTTTCAGTTTCTTTCTTTTATACGTCGTTTTGCTACAACATTTTGAAAATTCAAGAAAATAAAATAAAACAAGTTTATTTTATTTTTTTAACTTTTTCTTTATAAAGTCCTAAAAATAAATTTTTCCCTATACCCACTCTGGTCAAGGTTAGGTACATTCTAGGAAAATCCTTCCATTTTCAGTTCAATGGTGCCCTCATATTTTTTTCTGAGCAACAATTTAAAAGTTAGAAAACTATGGGCGCATGTTTATTTAAATTAACTGAAAAAGTCCAATATTCTATTTTGATCTCATTGTGCCTTGGAATTAGGTTCCTTTAGATCATATGGTCTCTAAATAATTCCCTATAATTAATTAAATTAAACCAAATTTTTGGTACATTACATTCTCCCCGACTTAGTGCTTTACGTCCCTGAAATTCAAATCAAAGAATAAACAAAAAAAAATGAGGGTATTGAGCATGAATTGTAGCCTCCCTCTCCCAAGTGATCTTCAAGAGATTATCATGCTTCCACCGAACATGCACTAGAGGAATCGATGGTCCATGAAGGACCCACTCCTGTGAATCAACTATCTCTATAGTGAACTCTTCAAACGTCTCTCCATTACCAATGTCTATCTCACCTAAGTCGATGACGTGCGATATATCATGCACATACCTTCTCAGCTGTGACATGGGAAAAACATTATACACCTGGTGTATCTTTGGGTGTAGATCTAGGTTTTATGCTACCTCACCAACTCTGCTCAGAATCTGAAAAGGCCTGATGAAAATCAGAGATAACTTTCCACACTAGATAAATATCCACAATCCCCGTTGTGGTGAGACCCTAAGGAACCCATTGTTCTCCACCTATTACACTACTTTTTCATGACCCTTCCTGAGGGCCTGTACCTTGGCTCCCCCAAGACCGCATCCTGAATGTCAGGGGCTAGTGACTAGTGCCTATGGATTCAACCTGCAAGTGGGGGGAATTTTATTGAGAACCTGTACGCACATACACACGACCACATCCCAAGAAAATTTGAAATGAGAACATTCTTCTACTAAACAACCATTGTGTGTAAAAGTAAAGGCTGAAGGTAAATGTGACATAATAAAAACCCAAAAAAGACAACTACAACAAGAGAAAGTATGAAATCGAAGACAAGCCATCCAATAGAAACCCCACCTTATAGGTAAATATAGAGTAGCTGCTAGAAGCTGTAGAAGCATGCCCTGACTACCTGATTTCACTGGGCACCACCTGGTAATGGGCCACCATGTCCTCCGTCAAATCATTGGTATCTGACACAATACACAACAGATGCAGGAAAAGCTTATGCAGGGTTGAGTAACAAAATATTCAGTAGGGACCCCAACCAAAAAGAAAGACCACAAATCAATACACAAATAAAACCATGAAGCAAGATCACTTAACAACACACCTAACACATGTATAATATGTAGTATGACAAAGGCCTTCGGGCCACAGGGCCTTTGGGTCACGTAGACCATGGAGTAGCCCAGTTCACGCAGAATAGACCCCAGAAGAGGATCAGACCAATAGGAGTAGCAGCCACCAGATGCAGAGCTAACCGGATTGGAAGAATGAGAGGGCATGGCAGCCGCCAACAGGACCAGGCACTGTGCTGCTTTATACGGGGCAATGATAGCCGATCATCAATGAGAGGTGGGGAGATAGGTGATCAATGACGCAGAAAGCTGGGGAGGGGCAGTTCAAGTGGGCTGGGCCTACGGGTCATGTATTGTCCATGGTTGCATCAGGGCCTTCGGGTCATGTATTGCGAGTTTGTCAGGCCTTGTGCCTTGGGCCTATGGGTCATGTTCGGGTTCCCCTTAAACCCTTAAAAGGGGGATTATCCATAATAAATAAAATAAGGCCTTTGGGCCATTCGGGGGGTATAATCTAGAGTACAAAAAGAATGATTATCCTTCGTAACACTAAACACCATGGAATTTTGAGGTACCCATCCCAAAAAAGTATCCTGGGTTTGTGGGGTCACACAGAGCCACTTGTAGATGATTCACATAGGGTCTCTTGGAGTTAATCTACATAGGGTCACTAAAATCTGATCTACAATGGGTCATTAGTCTTCGGGTCTCAACCAGTTGTTGGATTCCCACACCTAAAACTCTTGATGCTAGGATAGTATACTCCCCATGCCATATGTAATATATTTACTATTATTAAAACTCATTTAGATCATTCCAAAAGAACTATCTCATTGCGAGGGTTATAACTCCTCAAACCTCTCTTCAATCGGATGCCCAGTTTGAAAGTTATTGTCATTTTTCCAAAAAGGGGTCGGTCAGGTGTAGTCAAACCTAACCTGGGTCTGCCGACCAGACATGGATCTAGCCCATCCCAGGTCTGATCATTTGGGCCGCTATTTCAGCCCACCGGGGTGGCCTTCCCCTGCATGACCCACCATGGGAGGGCTGGCTCTTGTCTGGCCAAGATGCGGCCGGATACCGCTTATACCCTACGACCCCACGAGTTGCCGCGGTCCAAAGGACCATGGTCTTCTGGCCACGTGAAATGTGGTTTTTGCTGCATCTGCAATGCCTCCGATGTGGACGACTGGCCATGTTCGCCCACCACTGGCTGGAAACTAGCTTCTTCTGCTATACCACCATGAAACGGGCCACTGTTCCCTTTCCAAGGTGACGTCAAGGTGTGCCGCCACCCACCAACGACTACCACCTGCCCATGTATACCACCTTCCTGCGACTGCTGTTGTGGGCCACCACCGCTGGTAGAGCATTCTGTGGACAACCTATTCCACTTCGGTGGTCAGTTCTTCAAACCGTCTATACCTCCGATCTCCACAGGATGTCACAGACCCTGTTATGGCCTCAAAATCTAGTTTTCCCCATTTCAAATATGCATTTACAAAGAATTCGCAAAAATGCACATGGTAGAGGGGAATGAGCCTTGTTTGTGTCAACCCACACCCTCCTTGTTAGAGGCATAGAAACATGGGGAAAATAGGATAAAAGTTCTATCACCAAGTAACCCTGATGAAATCCCGAGAAAAGATTCCCCCACCCCCAGTAAGAACAAGAGATTCATGGATCAACCTGTTCATGGGTTGATCCACATTCATTGTTTAAGAATGAAGAACATGGAAAATCAAGCACAAAGAGAACCCATAACTATGTAACTCTTTTGTTGTCAATGATCCATTTGAATGGTTGAAGAAGAACATGTCCACCATTCATTTCTCCACAATATATTGTTTGTTGGTCATTGGAATTCGGCATCGTCACCCACCAGAGATTCAAATAAGAACTAGGATTGTGCCAACAATCCAGCGTGATTTTTCATAACAATTAATGGATGAAATGAATAACTGTTTTTAAGTTACATTATATTCCGAAGTCGTTACACTATTTCATTTTTGAAACAACATTTTCGGTGTCATTCTATTATACGTCTTTTCGCAAAAATGGTTTGAAAATCCATAGAAATAAAATAAAAAGGTTTATTTTACTTTTACTATTGACATAAAAAATTCTGAAATATAACTTTTTCCCTTGACCCACGCCGGTCAAGGGTAGGTCCATTCTATGCGAATCCCACAGTTTTGAGTGAAATGGTGCATTCAGATTTTGGATCTGTGAACCGGTTTAATAGTTAGAAAAAATCACTCACATGTTTAATTAAAGGAACTAAAAAAAGTTCAATGATACATTTCAAGCCCATTTGGCCTCTGAATGAGGTTCCATCAAAGCATCTGGTCTCAAAATAATTCCATATAATTAAAGAAATTACACGGAAATTCTAGGACAATAAATTCCCCCCACCTTAGGGATTTATGTCCCCAAAATCCAAATAAAATACTAAAAAATCAAATGGGGTTCTAAGCATGAATCTGAGCACCCTCCTCCCAAGTTCTCTCCAACTGATTCTCGTGCTACCACCAAATGTGTACCTGAGGAATCAACTGCCCATGAAGGACCCACTCCTATCGACTCTCTATCTCTTCTAGGAAATCCGCAAACGTCACCCCGTCATCAATGTCTAGCTCACCTAGTTGATGATTTGTGATGGATCATGTTGTAGCTCCTCATCTGTGACACATGAAAAACATAGTGCACCCAGTGCATCTATAGGGGGAGAGATAACTCCTATGTCGTTAACCTACAAGTGGGAGACATTTTCCTTGGTACCTATATGCACATACACACAACCACATCCCAAGAAAGCTGTGAAAGAGAACTGACATGCTACTAAACAACCACTGAATTTGAAAGTAAAAAAATAAAGGTAAATGGGCTAGAATACAAACCCAAAATAGAAAACTACAAAAATAGAAAGTGAGATATCAAAGACAAGTCGTCCACTGTAAACCCCACCTGATGGGTAATTATAGTGTAGCTACCAGAAGTCATAGAAGCACACCTTGACTACCTGATCTCACTTGGGACCACCAATTCCTAGGACACCAAGCCCTCCATCAAGTCTACTATCATCTTCCCCAGACACAACAAGTGCTAGAAAATCCCCTGTTGAGATAAGTAACAAAATACTTAGTCATGACCCCAACCACAAGGAAATACCACAAAGAAAACCACCAAGCATGTTCATGAAACAAGATAGCTCACACATGTATAATCATGAGTATAGAGAGTAATACAATCAGTCGTAACACTAAACACCTTGTACTATTGAGTTACAAATCCCAGATGAGTACTCTGTGTCTACTGGGTCACATTGAGTCACTTGTAGTTCTTCCACACAAGGTAACATGGAGATGATCCACATTGGGTCGCTAGGTACTAATCCAGATATGGTCACTAGAAGCTGATCCACATAGGGTCCCTAGGAGATTATCCATACAGGGTCTCTAGGAGCTCATCCACATAGGTCTCTAGAATCTGATCCAGATAGGGTCTCTAGTCTTCGTGTCTCAACAAGCCACAAGATTCCTGGACATAACACACATGATTTTAGGAGAATCTACTCCTCAATCCATAAATTGTATATTGACTACCAGAGAAACTCAATTACTGTATACGAAAAGAATAGTCTTATCATGAGTGTTCCAAATCCACAAACGTAACATCAATCAGATGCCCTATTTGAAAGTTGTCATCATTTTTTCCAAAAGGGTTCGGTCGGGTCTGGGCTGACCTGACCCAAAACTGACTTAGCCTCGCTCAACCCACTAGTTTTACGATCCAAAACGCCCCCTTCCCAATGCGCTATAGGCATAATAGGTCTTGTATGGCTGGGACATGGCAGGATTCTACATTAGCCCTCTTACCCCTTGGGTCACTACAGTATAAAGGACCACAACCTTCCCGTTGTGTGATGGGGCAACGTTTCTGCATTCGTGGTGCCTCTAATGTAGGGTGTCCGCGTCTACCCACCTCCAGCATGGAGGACAGCAGACTCTTCCACACCACCATGGCTCAGGCCACGACGCTCATTCCGGCATGCCGTCGTAGCCCCCCTGCTGGTGGACACCACCATTTGTGAAGCATTCCGCGGACCACCGGGTCCGCTCTGGTGGTCTGTTCTTCACACTATCTGTTCCTCCAGCCTCAAAGGGATGTCACCTTCCCTACTATGGAATCAAAATATCCTTTCCACCATTTCAAATATGCAGCCAAAAAGAACATTCAAAACATGTACACGTTGGAGGGGATGAGGACTTTTTTGTGTGGGTCCGCACCCTCTGCGTTAGAGGTTTAGATTTCTATGGGAAAAGGATTGATGTTCTATCAAAAATTAACCTCGATGAAATCCTCAGAAAAGAGTACCCTCTCATAAGAACAGGTGATCCACGGATCAACCTATTTATGGGTCGATCTAGGTTTATTATTTTTAAATGAAGAATGTGGAAACTGAAGCACAAAGAAATTCCATACCTGGGTAAGTCGATCATTAGTAATGATATGTTTGAAGGGATGAAGAAGAACGTATCTGTCATTCATCGATCCACGATCCTTTGTTTGGAGGTAGTTGGTGTTTATTGTTGTTACCACTAGAGCTTCATACCAGAACCAGGATTGTGACAACAATCATGCATTGTTTGCTCGACCATTAAAGGATGAAATGTTAAACAACATTTCAGTTGCATTCTATTATAAAGTAATTATGCAGTTTCATTTATAAAACAACATTTTTGGATTCAATATATTATACGTTGTTTCACTAAAATGGTTTGAAAATTACGAAAATTAAAATAAAAAAGATCAATTTATTTTTATGTTTTTCATTTAAAAGTCTGAAAAATAACTTTTTCTCTCAACCTGCATCGGTCTATGGTAGGTCCATTCTAGGATAATCATACCATTATGAGTTCAATGACACCCCTTGATTTTTTTATCTGAGAACCAATTAAAAATTTATAAAAAGATGTACTCAAATTTAATTAAATGAACTAAAAAAGTTCAAAATTCTATTTCGGGATCACAGGGCCATGGAATCTGGTTCCATAAGAGCATATGGTCTCGAAATAATTCCTTATAATTTTAAAAAAAATTACACAAAAATTCCAGGATATTATATTTCTGTAACCTTAGGGATTTATGTCCCAGAAATCCAAAAAAACTAAACAACAAAATGGGGGTACTAAGCTAGAATCTGAGCCTCCTGCTCCAATGTTCATTGTTGGAGATTCCCGTTCTACCCTCGAACATGAAATAGAGGAATTAAATATCCATGAAGTACCTACTCATGTTAATCATTTATCTCTACCGAGAACTAGGTGAATATCGCCCCGTCCAAGGGTGAAAATTACGACAAATGTCCAAGGTCCAGGATTGAATCTAGGTAATCGTTGACTGAATCACCAAGTCGTCCCACATCCTACCCATTAAAGTGTATGGATCGGTATAATGAATGAGCCACATTTTCATTTAGAAGATAGTGCAGCTCCACAGGGTTCCTTTGATTATCATCCCAGATCGTGGTGCTCGCTTCACATCCCGGTTGTGGAAGGGATTGAAGGATGCGTTCAAGACTCAATTGCACTTTAGCACAGCCTTTCACCCATACAATAATAGTCAAATAGGGTAGACCATACATACCATGGATGGAATTCTCCATACATTCATTCTTTATTTTGGTCGTAGTTAGGAGGACCATCTGCCATTGGTGGAGTTTTCATACAACAACAGTTATCACTCCACCATTGGCATGGCACTGTTAGAGGATTTTTAAGGGTAGATTTCTAGATCAACTTTATGATGGATAAACCAAGGAGAATACACACTCATGGGTCCATAGTTGGTACGGCCTACCACTAAGAAGGTGAAGATCATCCAAGAATAGATGAGGACTACACAGAGTAGGCCTACATCTTATGTTGATAGGAGAAGGAGGTCCTTGGAGTTCGAGGAGGGGGACCATGTGTTCCTTAGTGTCTCACCGTGATGGGGATTGCAGAGATTTGGTCGGGCAGAAAGTTATCTCTAAGGTTCATCAGACCTTTTCCGATTTTGAGCAAAGTTGGTGAGGTGGCGTACCACTTAACTCTTCCCCCAAAGATGCACCGAGTGCATGATGTTTTTCATATTTCTCAGTTGAGGAGGTACGTGCATGATCCATTGCACATCATCAGTTTGGGAGATCTAGATATTGGTGAGGGGGTGACGTTTTCAGTGTTCTCGAGAGAGATAGAGGATCGACAGGAGTGGGTCCCACATGGGTGGTTGATTCCTCAAGTGTTCATTTGGTGGAAGCATGAGAATCCCTAGGAGGCCACTTCGGAGCGGGATGCTTAGATTTGTGCTCAATACCCCTATTTCATTGTTTAGTATTTGTTTTGGATTTTGGGGATGTAAATCCCTAAGGTGGGTAGAATGTAATTTCTTGAAAATTCCATGTAGTTTTTTTAAAAGTATATGGAATTATTTCAAGACCAGATGATATGAAGGCACCAGATTCCAAGGCCTGGTGGGCCTGGAATAGAATTTTGATCTTTCTTAGTTCAATTAATTAAACATTTCAGTAGGTTTTACAAACATTTAAACTGGTTCTCAGATAAAAAATATGAGGGCATCATTGAACTCAAAACACAGGGATTCACATAGAATGGACCTACCCTCAACCGGCGCAGATTGAGGGAAAAAGTTATTTTTTGGACTTTTTAATGAAAAAGTTGATAAAAAACATTTTTATTGAATATTTTATTAATATTAAATGATATAATTTCCTCACATTGTGTTAAATATGTTTATTTATAAAATATTTGGGGTTAGATCAATAATTTGAGAATACGATGAAAATTCCAGTTTTACCATTTTAAAATTCACAGTAGTATTTGAATAATAAATATTTCAATATGAATTATTTGAATATACAGTTTTTTAACATTGTTCCTAAGTTAATTTTCTAGAACTTTTATTCAAGATACCAGAGCTAAATAGTGTATTGAGATGGAGTAAATTGGACAATAAGTCAATGGTGGGCTGGGCACACGAGATTGGACATTTCTTTAGTGCTTGGGCCATATCTTCTACATTCGAGTATAGATTGATCCCACATATTTTGAAGAGATCTAAAAAAAAATTTATCAAATATTATCCTTATGAAAGGATAGATAAGTCTCACGTTTTGTTGGTCAATAAGGTGATGCATGCGAGATTAATATATTTGATAGAATCTCCTCATTCACACTTGAAACCACTTTTAACCTAACCTCCCCTTCACTCTATAAATTTATATTTTTATCATTTGGAAGGGTAGGGACGTGAATTGGGAAGATTAGGGAAGAGGATAATTGGATCCACTCTAATTAAACAACCATTTCAATAAGGGTATCTTTTGAAGGAAGGATCCCTTCAGTGAATCCTTCTTCTTCTCCTTCTCCTTCTTCTTCTCCTCCTTCTTCTTCTTGGTGTTGTAGTACTTTTTTTGTGTAATAAAATTATTTATTATTATTTTATTTATTCTATTTAATTATATTTTGTTCAAATTTATTCTTCTCTGAATCTTTCTGATTGGGCTGGAGTCAAGAGTGGAGATGAGATTGGGTTCCACCCTTTCAATCCATTGTTCTTGCAAAACGTCTCCAGGATGACCATACCGCCCATAGACGAGTAGTTTTCTTAGTGATCGATCCATCTAATAACATATTAATTTAATTATTTTAAATCATTTAGATACTGTAATTCAAACAATATTATCCATGAATTGTGTTTTTAGATTATAATAAACTAATCAAGCAATTGAACAATTAACATAAAAACACGTGAGGTCGATTATTTTGTGAATTGTGAAAGCACGATCTTAATCAGTAATAAAAGGCCACATGGGATAAATTTTTAGAGTTCAAATATAATTCCTAAACACAATTTATCCTCATTTTCTAGAATAGACATGTTACCTAATTTACCACTGACCATAAGCTATCCTTAGAACATCAATAAAAGCAAGGTGTTGGGATTTCATGTTTCGAATATAGCCTAGTGTTTAATACACTTCATTTTTGTGGTAAAGTTAATTCTTGTAGGGTTCAGAGGTTAAATATTTAGGGTATAATAATTAAGTGGATGTTAATTTACATGATAATGATAAATAATTTATGTAATAGTTAGAGTTAGATCGATTACACCTTTTAAACATTTTCTAAAAACAACTTCTTGTTGTGTCTATTTAATCAAACTTTATTTTAAAAATAAAAACAAAAATATTAAACAATCTTCTTCCAGCAAACTTATTAACGTTTTATGAATGGTATCCCACCCCCCCCCACATCCTTTAAAGTAGTGTTATTATTACCTTTTATGTTATTTTTGAAATACATTTAATAATATTTCCAATTTACATCTTTCTTTGAGAGACGACCTTGGTCAGCCACTTTGCTGCACATAAATACCCAAAAAAATCACTAATCATTTGAGGGTGCCTATAAAAACATCTTTAAAATTGGCACCATTTTTGGGGAGTTAGTAATTATTTCAGCCAATTATAGGTATTTATTTTATTCTATTATTCTCTTCTTTCTTCATTCTTTACCCATTATGAATTTTTTCCCTTCTTCTTTTATTTTCTTTTTATTCTTTTTGGACCATCAACTCAAACTTTTTATCTTTTATTTTATTATGGTCTAGTTTTCTTCATTTAATTTTTATTTGATTCATGAAACAAACTAATCATGAAGATCTCTTAGATCTTGATCTGGATATTTAATGTAGCATTTGTGATTGAATTAGACATTCTCAGCCTACGAGAAGTTTCAACATTCAACCAGTTGGAGAATTCCTCCACTCTCAGAGCATTGAAATTGGAAGCAATTACAATTTAACCATAGAAAAAGAGCCAATAGATAAAAATAATGGAAATTAATTTAATACAACAATTCTATAATTGGAAGCACTTGATATTAATTATCAACCAAATTGTATTGAATACCCAAATCTCTTATCGAACTTTGAACTAAAATCTGGGTTAATCCACCTTCTTCCAAAGTTTCATGGCTTATCTGGTGAGGACCCAAACAAACACCTTTAAGAATTTAATGTGGTTTTCTCAACCATGAAACCAAGAAATGTATATGAATACCTAATAAAACTAATAGCATCCCAATTCTCACTTTATGTACCTGCGAAAGATTTGATGTATTATTTACAACCCGAATATGTAACTTGTTGGAATGATTTGAAACATATTTTCATATAGAGATTTGTTCCTACATCAAGGAACATATTTATTATAAAAGTGATCTTTGGGATCAAGAAACCATAAAGAGAGTTGATGTATGTGTACTAGGAGTGATTCAAGAAGTTCTGTGCAAGCTGTCCACATCACCAAATCAGTGAGCAACTATTTATCCAGTACTTCAATGAAGGACTCACACAAATAGAGAGGATCATGGTGGATGTCATGGTTGGAAGAGCATTGGTAGAAAAGACACCAATATATAAACGTGCATCTATTGAAAAAATGGCCCAAAACTCTCAATAATTTGGTGACCAAGGTACACAACATGTCCAAGGAGTACATCAGGTAAGTCCTTCTTCTCTTGAAAGTCATTTGATTGATACTATGTTAGAATAATTGAACACTATGGTGACACAAATTTATTTGGATAAAAATACATATCAAACCAATCCTTAAGGCCTTATGGAATTTGCATCGAGACAATACACCCAACTGATTGTTTCCCCCAACTACAAGAAATTGAATATTGTGCAGTAGTGTTTCCTGGGAGACCATATCCACAACAAGAAAAACCATATCCCCAAATGAAGCTTGATTCCTTTTCTCCAACATACAACCAATGGTGAAAGGATCTATCAGACATGAGGTATGTATCTATACAACAATAAAGGTCCCCTTTTCAATAAAATTTCTAGCATACTACACCCTAGCGACAAGGTTTCCAATAACCCCAAAGGATATTTTAAGCTCAAGCATCAACAAGTGAATAAAAAGGGAATTCCCAAAAAATGGTAGATTATAAAACCGATGACCTTTTGAAACAAATTGTTCTTAATCAAGAGAATGATATGAAGAGTCAATGTTTGGAGCTGAGGGAGTTGAAGACATAGATGAGCCTGATTTACCCTACCCTCCATGAATTGGTATGTAAGAATTCTGAAAATCAACCTTCCCAACCTACTCCAAATCGCAAGGGGAATGTTAGTGCCATCGCATTGAGAAGTGGGAAGCAAACAACTGATGCTTCTTCACCTACCATTCCATAGGGATTCACCTCAACTTCATAGAAGCCTCATTCCATATGAACTAAAGAGAAACCAATTGAGAACGACAAAGGTACGAAAAATATTAACGACGTTCCTCCTAAACACCTTCCCTTTATAAACAAGGTTGTACAAACCATGATGATAACTTATGAGGCAATGAAAAAGTGGTTTTGGACACATTCAAGGGTGTGGAGATGAAGATCCCTCTACATGAATCCATTAAGAGAAACCCAAGGTATGAAATTTTTTTAAAGTAACTTTGTACCAATCAAAGAGGGATCAAGGGAAATAAGAGGATAAATATTGGAAAGAATGTGTCATCACTCATTAAACCTACTCTAGCAATTCCAATAAAGTGCAAGGATCCAAGGAAGTTCACCATCCCATGCACCATATGGGAGTTACACTTTTTTTATGCTCTTTGTGATTTAGGAGCTTTTATAAATGTAATGCCTCGCTCTATATTTTCTTCTTTACTAATTGGTGAGTTGATTCCAATGAAAGTAGTGGTGGATTTGGAAAATAGAGATACAACTTATCCAGTGGGAGTCCTTGAGGATGTAGTTGTTCGGTTAAGAGACACGATCTTTCTAGTGAATTTCTATATGTTTAACATGGAGAATGATCATGTATGTTTTAATGATCCTATTATCTTTGGTAGACCCTTCCTCAAAACTACAAAAACAATCATAAATGTCAATTAGGGTACACTTTCCATGGAGTTTGGAGATAATGTTGTAATATTTATTATTATGGACACCATAATGTACCCCTCAGAGGACCCTTCTACTTTTGTTATCTCTCATTTTGAACCACCAAGTAAAAACTCCCTAGGATTTGATTGTACTATGATTAGGGAGATTATGATCATTAGTTCTAGTTTGATGTATAATAGTACTTCCACACCTATTTTTAATGCACAAGACTCTCTTAGATTTGATTTTGAAATAGATTCATATTCATATTTTGATCATAAAAACATTGATTATGATATGGCTGTTGAGTATGCTGATGGATTTGATGCATTGTTCTCTAGTATTGATGATGTATACCATGATACCGATGTTCATTGTGCACATATTTCAGTTCCTTCAATTTCTCCATCCATAAATTACCCCCCTTCATTTGAACTCAAGCCATTGCCACCTAATCTCAAATACTTTTACATATTAAGTGGCGAGAGATTACCTGTTATAATTGCTAACAATTTCCCTTTTGAACATGAAGAAAAACTTTTGAATCTTTTGAGGGAGAAAATCAGGGAAATCAGGTGAACCTTGGATAACATATCGGGTATTAGCCCATCCATTTTCATTCATAGGATTAATTTTGAGGATGGAGATATATTGATTAGGTAGAAACAAAGGATAGTCAATCCAAACCTTATGGAAGTTGTTAAAAAAGAGGTTAAAAAATTTCTCGAGGCATGTATAATCTTTACTATTTTAGATTCCTAGTGTGTGAGTCATATTCAAGTTGTGCCTAAGAAAAGTGGTGTTACAGTTATTAAAAAAGAGAAAGATGAGTTAATCCAAGGAGGGTACAAAATAGTTGGTGTGTGTGTATTGATTATAGGAAACTAAATCAATCTACTCGCAAGGACCTTATCCACATTCCATTTATTGATTAGATGCTTGAGAGACTAGCTGGGAAGACACACTATTCTTTCTTGGATGGATTTTCTCGATATTTTCAGGTTCTTATTGCTCCTAAGGGTTTGGAGAAGACAAATTTCAATTGTCCATTCTATATGTTTTCCTACCAGAAGATGCCATTTGGACTCTGCAATTCCCTCGGTACCTTCTAAAGATACATGGTGAGTATTTTTTATAATTTTATTGAGACCTTTATTGAGGTATTTATGGATGATTTTACAGTGCATCGTTCTTCATTTTATGATTTTATATCTATTTTGGGAAGGGTTTTGAATCATTTTATTGAGAAGAATCTGGTCTTGAACTTTAAAAAGTGTCATTTTATTGTAGAGCATGGCATTGTCTTAGGGCATGTAATTTCAAAACATGGGATAGAGGTTGACAGGTCTAAGGTAGATATTATTTCATCCCTACCCTATCCTTCATGTGTGCATGATGTTAGATATTTCCTATAGAATACAAGATTTTATCAGTGGTTCATCAAGTATTTTATTAAGATTGCTCTTCATGTGTCATGATTACATCAAAAGGATTCTGATTTTGTGTTTGATAATTCTTACAGGACTTCCTGAAAATGTGTATGACCACTCCACCAATCATACAACCCCCACAATGGGACATTACATTTGAAATTATGTGTGACACCTCTAACTTCATGGTTATAACTGTCTTATCTCTGAGGTTTGAGGGACGTTCACATGTGATTTCCTATGCATTGATGACACTGGATTCTGCCCAATCAAACAATAAAACCATCAAAAATGAGTTTATTTTCATTATATTTTCTTTAGATAAATTCTATTTTATATTTATTGGGCTCTAAATTAGTTGTTTTTTTTACCATGAAGCTCTGAGGTACCAATTGCAGAAGACAGATGCAAAGCCCATGCTAATCCAATGGATGCTCCTTCTTCAAGAATTTGATACTGAGATAAAGGAAAAGAGGGGGTCAAAAAACC
Source organism: Viscum album (assembly GCA_963277665.1). Classification (NCBI taxonomy): domain Eukaryota; kingdom Viridiplantae; phylum Streptophyta; class Magnoliopsida; order Santalales; family Viscaceae; genus Viscum; species Viscum album. Next base: position 1,470,785,805 of record OY728132.1, on the reverse strand, counting down.
TAGTGTAGGACCACATGATTAGGCTCAATCACACATTATAGGATGACACCTTGGACCAGGTACCACTTAAGAACACTTTACCTGATGACCGTCTTTATTCCATCTCAGGTACCCATCCTTGGTATGTCGATTTAGTGAACTACCTTGGGGCCTCTAAAATTCCTAAAAATTTAAAGAAACATCAAGTCCATAAATTAAAGAGTGAGTCAAGATTTTATGTTTGGGATTATCCATACCAATGGAACATGTGTAGTGACCATGTTATTTGTAGGTGTGTTCTTGATCATGAGTTGGAGTCTGTTTTACATTTTTGTCCTACACTTTCTTTTGGTGGACACTTTGAACCCCAACGAACAGTTATGAAATTCTTAGACTCTGGATTATATTATCCTAGCTTATTTCATGATTCCCATGTGTTTTGTAAATCATCCTTTCATTTACAACACACAAGAAACATTTCTAAGAGACATGAGATGCCCCAACAACCCTTACTATTCTGTGAGATTTTTGATGTATGGGGCATCGATTTTTTGGGAGCTTTTCCTAGTTCATTTGGTTTTTTTATATTTTAGTTTCTGTTGATTATATGAGTAAATGGGTGGAGGATAAGGCCACCGGGACTGATGATTCTCATGGTGTACTGGACTTTGTCAAGACACATATTTTTTTGTAGGTTTGGAGTACCAAGGGCCATCATCAATGACCAAGCGAAAAACTTATGCAATCGGAATTTGGCTTCCCTTATTTGGATGTATGGTGTAACATGAAAAACATCAACACCATACAATCCCAAAACAAATTTCCTTGCTGAGGTTTAAAATCATGTGTTGAAACAAATTTTGGGGAAAACTGTGTAACTGAATAGGAAGGATTGGAGCAAGCACATAGATGATGCATTATGGGATTATAGGACAGAATACAAGACACCCATTGGTATTTCTCCATTTAGGTTTGTTTTTGGGAAAGTGTGTCATCTCTCCGTGGAAGTGGAGCATCGATATTATTGAGCTATAAAGAAATGTAACATGGATGCAGCCAATGATGGAATCCAAAGGAAGTTGCAAAATCAAGAGCTTGAAGAGATTAGATTGTCTTCATATGAGAACTCCAACCTCTATAAGGAAAGATAAAAATAAGATCATGAAAAAATGACCCAGAATAAAGAATTTCAAGTTGGAGAGAAAGTCTTTCTCTATAGTTCAGGACTGAAGTTGATTCCTGGTAAGTTGCATTCTAGGTGGTTAGGTCCTTATGTTTCGACTATTTTTTTCCTTATGGTACAGTGGAGATCACACAAAAGGACAAAAGAAGGATCTTTACGGTCAATGGGAAATTTTTTAAAAAATACATTGAGGGAATTCCTACTGATGCAGTGGATTTCATCACACTGCATGACCCCATCATCACTTGAGCATATTAGGTTGTTCCTAAACCTTTCAATTTTATATTCTTTGTCTTAATTAAAATTTAAGGTTCATATATCATCTCATAGGTTCTCATTGTGTACAATGCAATATTTTAAGTGTGGAGGAGGGGAAAAATTTTGGGGAAGATATTTTGGATTTTCATTTGTTTGTTTTATTTGTATTTTCTATTAATTTTTTGGTTAAAATTTTCAAAAAAAAAACAAAACAAAAGGGAAAAGATAAAAAAAAGAAACCAATATATCATGTAAGATACTCATGTAGAACATATGGAAAATGCATGTTTTCAAAATACATTGGTAGAAATATAATCATGAGTAATATTTCATCATCAAGGGTTTACTTTTATAAAACATGAAGTCTTCAATTATATGAATGGTTGTGTCATTATAAAACCTTTAAGATTTTGACATCACTATTTGTGATATTTTTTCATGGTAAATTATGTCATTGATTTGTCCAAACAATTTTTCACACAATCATGACTTTTGAGTTTTACTTAACAAATTTAATGTATATTTAGAGTATGTAATTCTTTTCAGCTTACAACATTGTCTTTCCATACGTTTGTTTCTATTCTGATCAATTCCATCACTGTACATGATTGACCAATGTGTGTGCACCTAACATCTAACTATTTTACCCCATCTAAAAAAATTCCAAGAAATAAAAAAAACAATCCATAAATATGGGAGTGAAGAAATTTCCAAACATGTGGGGATATTTAGGTTGGGAGCTCGTGGTTTGACTTTTGGGAATGCTTAAACGAGTGAGTTTTAGAATTTGATTGAAAATGATGTTCAGTAGGTTCAGTGGAATAGAATAAGTTAAGAAGAAAACTTTTTACTTGACCAAGATATACTGAATAATGGGTGGAATCATGATCTTTGAATGGTTGGCACACACACACGTGGAGAATTAGTGGATTGGTAGACCCATGCCTTTTTTCACTTTGATTAGTGTTATGAATCTCACTAGATTTTGTTTTGACACAATTTATTAGACAATGAATTTAAATTTTTTTGATATTAACTCTTGATGAGATTCTTACTTTTCCTATATTTTCACTATGGATTGAGGAATTTGAATATTCATATCTTGTCTAAATTTTTTCGAATACATGATATAAGGTTTTTCCCCGGAGTGCAAAAGGTTAAGTGTGGGGGAGTTGATAAAACACATTTTTATTGAATATTTTATTGATAATAAATGATATAATTTCCTCAAATTTTGTTAAATATGTTTATTTATAAAATATTTGGGATTAGATCATTCATTAGAAAATATGGTGAAAATTACAATTTTACCCTTTTAAAATTCACTGTAGTATTTTGAACATAAATATTTTAATATGACTTATTTGAACTTACAAGTTTGTAAAATTGTTTCTCACTTAATATTCTACAACTTTTATTCCAGTCCCTAGAGATAAAGAGTGCATTGATATGGAGTAAATGGGCTATTAATTCAAATGTGGGATGGACAAACGAGAATGGACATTACTTTAGTGTTTGGGCCATATATTTTACATCCATGCGTGGATTGAGCCCACATTTTGAGAGGGGATCAGAAACCAATTTCTCACATATTATCCTTTTGTAAGAACAACTAATTCATGTGTTTTGGTGGTCAATAAGATGGTTTCGGTAGGATTCAAATATTTTGTAGAATCTCCCCATTCATCCTTGAAACCACTTTTAACCTAACCTCACCTCCACTCTATAAATATGTATTTTTCTCATTTGTAAGGGTGGATATGTGCATTTGGAATTTGAGGGAAGAGTAGAAATTGATCCAATCAAATTATCCAAACATTTCAACAAGGGTAGCTCTTGAAGCAAGGATCCTTCCGACGAATCCTTCTTCTTCTAATTCTTCTTCATCTCCGTATTGTAATACTTTTGTTTGTGTACAAACACTCATAGTACTTCTCTTATTTATCATACATTCTCCAATTTGGTTCAAATTTCTTCTTCTCTTAGTCTTCGTTGTAGGTATGGAATCAAGAGCGGAGATGAGATTGGGTTCTACCATTTCAATCATTCGCTCATGCAGAACATCTCAACGATGACCACACCACCCATGGAAGAGTAGTTTTTTTAGTGATAAATCTATCTTCTACCATATTAATTTAATTATTTTGAAAAATTGAGATACATTAATTCACTTAATATGATCCAGGAATTGAGTTTTTAAATTATAAGAATCTAAGAAAGCAATTGAATAATTAACACAAAAAAGTATTGTGTGAATTGTGAGAGCGCGATCTTAATCAGTAATACAATGCCACATGGGATACATTTTTAGAGTTAAAATATAATACCTAAACACAATTCATCCTCATTATCTAGAATGGATATTTTACCTAATTTACCTCTGACCATAAGCTATCCTTATAACATCCATCAAATTAGGGTGTTGCGATTTCTTGTTTCGAAGATAGAATAGGGTTTGATTCACTTCATCTTTGTGGTAAAGTTAATTCTTATAGGGTTAAGGGGTTAACATGTTAAGGGATCATAATTAAGTGGATGTTAATTTATATAATAAAGATAAATAATTTAGTGAAGTGGTAGAGTTATATTGACTGCGCCTTTTAAATATTTTCAAAAAAACATTTTTTTGTTGTGTCTTTTTAATCGAACATCATTCCAAAAATAAATAAAAAAATATTATATAGTCTTCTTCTAGAAAACTTCTCCTAGTTTTAGGAATGGTAATAAAACCCACATCCTTTCATGTATTGTTATTATTCCCTTTTATTTTATTTTTAAAATACCTTTAATAAGTTGTCAAATTTTCTTCCTCCTTTGAGATATGAACTTAGTTAGCTACTCTGCTGCACCTAAGTACCCACAAAATCAAAAATCATTTGAGGGAACCCACGACAGTTCCTTTCAAATGATAAAAATAAAATAAAGTAGTTTTATTTTATTTTTATGAAATTTCAAACCATTGTAGCAAAATTATGTATAACAGAATGAAACCGAAAATGCTATTTCATAAATTATACATCATAATGACTTTGTATCATAACGTAACTGAAAATGACTTTTCAAGTTTCATGTTTTAATGGTCAAGAAAACAATGCAGGATTGTTGACACAATCCTGGTTCTGCTCTGAAGCCCTGGTGGGTGATGATGATGAATGCCAATGAACACAAAACAATAGATCATGGAGTGACAAACAGAGGATGATTTCTTTTTCCACCCTTATAATAGATCATAACAAACGAACGAGTTACTCATGTAGGGGTTTACTTTGTGCATTAGTTTCCCCGTTCTTCATTCTAAAACAATGAACATAGATTATCCCACAAACAGGTTAACCCAAAGATCACTTGTTCTTGTGAGAGGATATTCTTTTCTCGGGATAACATTAGGGTTAATTTGTGATAGAACTTCAGTCCTTTTCCCCATGTTTATTAACTTTTAATGCATAGGGTGTGGGCAGACATGAACAAGACCAGGGCCCCTCCACCATGTGTGTTTTTGTGCATTCATTGTGGCCACATATTCAAAATGGTTATAAGGATATTTTGAGGCCATATTAGGGAAGGTGACATCCCGGGGAGGCTGTAGGCATAGAATTTGTGAAGAACAAACCACTGGAGCAGACCCAGTGGTCTAAAAAATGCTCTACCGGTGCATCGGCGTAGGCAGTGGCCCATGGCGGCGGCCACAGGTGGGTGGAAACATGCCAAAATGATGCCCGAAGAGGAGGGATGTGGATGGGTGGTAGCGTTGGTGGAGTATCCCATGGCTGCAGGCCCTGGAAGGACTGGAACGCAGTGGGGGGACTGGGTGCTATTTTTCCCAGTGGTTTCCTTGACCATCTCCATAGAGGCCCTCCCTAGACGCACCACGCATATGGGATGGGTAAAGAACCAACCATCACTAGCATACTGGGCATGATGTGGGCCAAACCCACGGCCCAACGGTTCAGACCTATGACCCGGATCTATGGCCTAACGGGATAGGCCGGGTCAGAACCGGGTCTGGTTGGCGGACCATGGCATGATCGACCCCTTTTTAGAAAACTGTTATAACATACAAATATCACTTCCAGTGATGAGACATTTTTGGTATTGGAAAGATCGTGATGAGGCAGTTCTTTTGTCATGTTTTAAGGATACTTTCATGGAATTTTAAATACGATGATTGGCTTGAGGATTAGATTCTCCCAAAATCAAGCACACTTCGTGCGGGAATCCTGTGGCTTGATGAGACCCAAAGACTAGTTACCTTGTGTAGATGAGCTCTTAGGGACCCTATGTGGCTCATATCTTAATGTACCTGTGTGAATCAGATTCATGTGACCCTATGTGCATCAACTCCTAGCGAACCTGTGTGGATCAGATCCAAGTGACACTCTGTGGATCAGCTACGAGCGACATTGTGTAGATCAGAATCTAGTGGCTCTGTGTGACCCAGAAGACCCACGTTACTCATCTAGGATGAGTACCTCAACAGTCCAAAGTGTTTAGTGTTACAACTGATTATCTTGATTTATGTACTTTAGGTTATACCTGTGTGATTTGTCTTGTTTTGTGATCATTCTTCATTGTTTTCTTTGGGTATTTCTTTGTGGTTTTTCCTTGTGGTTGGGGTCCCAACTAAGTATTTTTTTACTCACCCCAGAATGGGCTTTTCACACACCTGTTATGTCTGGTGTAGATGACCGATGACCTGATGGAGGACTGGGTGGCCCATGACCAGATGGTGCTTAGTGAGATTAGGCAGGTAGGGCATGCTTCTACAAATTCTGGTAGCTTCTCTATACTTACCCATCAGGTGGGGTTTTTAGTGGTAGGCTTGTCTTCAATATCGTACTTGCTTTATGATTATGCTTTGTGGTTTTCCTTGTGGATTTTTTATGTTCTTTTCTTGTGGTTGAGTTCCCTACAATGTAATGTGTTACCCACCCAAACATGGGCTTCGCCATGTGTCGTGTTCATGCAGGTGATCAATGCTTTGATGAAGACCTTGGTGGGCCTGGACCAGGTGGTGCTCAATGAGATAGGATGGACATACGCTTCGATGAAGACCTTGGTTGTCTGGGACCAGGTGGTGCTCAGTGAGACATGACAGATGAGTGTACTTCAATGTATACAAGATTCTACCCTTCACTTACCCTCAGGTGGGGTCTCGAGGAGACATACCATGGTAGTTTCACATCCCATGTGGTTTGTGGATTTTATTCTGGCCCCATTGTACATTCAGTTTGTAGTGTACTCTTAGTAGTTGTGTTTTCCAAGGAGAGGAAAGAGTGACTATCACCTATGTCTATAATAACTATAGCCAAGGTCTAGAATACATAGATCACACATCTAATCATCTCTAATGTTTTTTGGTTGTAGGCCTCCATCACCTACTGTTGGCCTCACCCCTATCTGTTGGGTCCCTAAGCCCGTGGTGGACCACCTAGGGGTGGTGGTGGTAGCACCTTGAACTATCTTCCACTACCTACCTCTTGGAAAGATCCCCTTCCACATCGTCCTCCCTATGGACCACCCCGTTTGAACCATTATCTCTACCTCAATGGCACTTCGATCACCTGCTGATCGTCTATGCTGCATGTTGAGCAGTCATAGACCATGTCTCCCTGCCCGCCACATCAGTAGCATGCCCTACTCCTCAGCTAACCCTACCACCTTGGTGGCCTCCCACCACCGATCCTATGACCTAGGGTCACCCTCCAGATGGTCTGGCCTGCTTGGACCTTTACGTCATCTGTTGGCTACCCCGCAACAAATGACTTTTCCACATGTTTCCTAATGGTAGCTCCCACCACAAATGCCTGTTGTGTGACAAATATCTCTACTAGTAGAACTCACTCTAGCACTCTAGCCTGAGTGGGGATGTTGAGGGAAATCATTGATGCCTGGATACCATATTGGAGTCCCTGATCAAAGGTCTGGGCCCTAAAAAAAGGCTATTTTACCACATTCATAGAGTAGAAGGATAGATCTGTAAACCTCACAGAGTACTCATTCACTAACATAATGCTCTTCTGTAGGTGAAGCAACTCATGTACGCACACCAAGCGCAAGGTAGCAGGGAAAAACTCCTCCCATAAAAGACAATTGAAGTCATTCACGGAGAGGGTCACCTCTTCATGTGTATGGATGGTCACACTCCCCCATCTCTCCACCGAGACCTGTAGAAGGATCAGAACACAAAACCATCATTTGGGTAGGTATAGTTTACACTATGAAGAAGACTCGGTTTGAAATTTATATATATTTTTTTTCAAAAAGGGTAAGTCGAGTTCAGGTCTGTTCTGGCCCGACACGGCTCAGGGTCCACCAACCCAACCAAACATGGGTTGACTACCCTGACTCGGGTCCATCCTTACCCATTGGGCCATGAGCCTATCCCACCTTCTTCTTGGCCCGCTAGTGTGGTTCGGTTCATTCCCCAACCCAGATGTGTGGTGTGCCCGAGGTGCACCGCTACACGGTTGGTAAAAGTTACATGCCTGAAAAAGACACATGTTCTCCCCTGATTGCATGCCAGCCCCTCTGTGGCTCACAGCTGGAGGCTACTCCACCGACATGACCACCTAGATGCATACACCTCTACCAGCCGCTGCGACAACCAGCAGCTCCTGAGACATCGTCGAGGCCCAATCAAGCCACGAACCACCTCTCAACGTGTCTTCAGGGTGCGCCACCACCCGTCATGGCCATGGGCCACCAACGGTGCCGGCACGCCGATAGATCATTCCACAGAGCACCAGTTCTTCTCCGTTGGTCCGTTCTTCCTGACGTCTATGCCTCCATCTTCCACTGGATGTCACATTTCCTTCCATGGCCTTAAAAACTAACTGCTTCCATATCAAAAATGAATCCATAAAGAGCACAAGAAATATGAACATGGTGGAGGGGCTTGGGCCTTGTTCATGTTGGCCCACAGCCTCCGTGTTAGAGGTTTAGAAACATGGGGAAAATAGAATTATGTTCTATCAAAAATTAACCTTGATGTAATCCCAAGAAAAGAGTACCCTCCCACATGAACAGCTGATCTGTGGATCAACCTATTCGTTGGTTGATCCATGTTCGTTGTATTAAAATGAAGAATGAGGAAACTCAAGAACAAGAACACCCCTTACTGATTATCTCATTCGTTGGTGATGATTTGTTTGAAGAGTAAAAAGAAGAACACATCCTCCATTCTTTGATCCATGATCCATTGTTTAGAAGTCGTTGGTGTTCTTCACCATCACCCAACAAAGCTTCATAGCAGAACCAGGATTGTGCCAACAATCATGTCTTGTTTTCATGACCATTATAGGATGAAATGAGAAACATCATTTCAGTTATGTTATGTTATGAAGTTGTTACTTAGTTTTATTTTTGAAATACCATTTTTGTTTCATTTCGTTATACATCATTTTTTTACAATAGTTTGAAAATTCAGAAAATAAAATAAAACATGTTTATTTTTTTAACTTTTTCTTTAAAAAAATCTGTAAAATAACTTTTTCCCTCAGCATATGCCGGTTGAGGATAGGTCCATTCTAGGGGAATCCTTCCATTCTGAGTTCAACAGTTCCCATAGATTTTTGATCCAAGAACTAGTTTAAAAGATATAAAAACCATATCACACATTTATTTAAATGATCTAAAAAACCTTAAAAATCTATTCCAGGCTTACCAAGCCTCAAAATCAGGTGGATTCAAAGCTTCTGGTCATGAAATAATTTTATATAAATTTTTTAAAAAATACATGTAATTTTAAGGACGTTAAATTATTCTTATCATAGAATATGAGACTTAATGTTTCTAAAGAATGTGAATGAATTCAAGGAAAGAAAAAATGCATTTGGAAATGATGAATGCTTGAGGATCAAAGGTGTTGGATCACCCATCATCAGGAAAGAAAAGATTAAATCCAGGAAAAAATTATATGTTGACGGGTTGAAACATGATATTTTGAGTGTTTCACAAATCATGGGTAAGGGAAACACTATTATCATTTGAAAATATTGGTTTTTTGAATGGTGAAGATGATGGAAAGGTAGTTATAAGAGGACAACGTACAAAAGGGAACTTGTTCCATGTTTTTGTAGTATAGAACTCATATTAGGTGGGTATGGTGGATGAAAATCAGTTATGGAATTAATTTCTGGGACATATGTGTTAGAGAAACATGTTCTAGTTATCAATATAAGATAGTGTCTGAGATGTGCCTAATTTATCAAGAATAAGATATTGGTGTTGCAGTAGTTTTGAGAAAAAGAAAATTAGAAAATCTATCCATAATAGTGTTGAAATTCATTAAAAATGACCCTTGGAACTTATACATTCTGATATTTGTGGACCAATGAGAAAGAAATAAACTAATGGATATTAGTAATTCATTACTTTAATTGATGACTTTAATCACATTACTTGTGTTATATACATGAGACATAAGCCAGATGATCTTAAAATGTTTATGATTTTTAGGAGGAAAGAAGAGATATAATGTGAGTATTTAGTGATGATGTTGATAACTAATAATGATAGAGAGTATAAGAATTAATAGTTTGAAAACTATCTTGAGAAGCATGGAATTATACAAGAGTTCCGTTCACTATATACATCCCAACAAAATGAGGTTTTTGAAAGGAATAATGAATGTCTCGTTGAAATGGGATGAACTATGTTGCTTGAATATGGCCTCTCTCATTATTATTATAGGCATACCATGAGTACTACTGTGTACATTCAAAACTAGTTTTTCTATAGACCAAGTTCAGATATGACTCTATATGATTTTTTTGGAAAAACTCCATGTTTAAAACACTTAAGAGTTTTTGGGAGTCCGTGCATTATAAAGGTCAAATTTGGAAACCTTGGAAGGTTTTAGAAAAGGGGATATGATGGAATTTTTTTAGGAAATTCTTTATAAGTAAGAGGATATAGATGTTTTAATAGAGAAATAGAGAGAATATTCAATTCTGTTGATGTGATTGTTGTTGAAAATGTTGAGAAAGAAAATCAAGATTTTGATGATATAGAAGTTGAGAAGCATAAGAAAAGATTGGTTATTGATTCTGAAAATGACATCAATAGTGGTGATCATAATCAAGAAGAATAATCAGACTCGGTAATTTCAAGTGATGAGGATGAAATTCAAAATGCTCATCTGAGGATGAGGAAACAAGTGGATGCTCAGAACATTATTGGTGATCAATATTAGAGGGTTCAAACAATAACAACAACAAATGATGTTACACATACATATTTGTATTCAAAAGTGGAGAAAAATGATGTGAATGAAGATTTTGAGCATCTAGAATGAGTTCAGGAGATGAATGAAGAGATTGATCAGATTAAAAAAAATGATACTTGGAAAATCATACCCTAGCGGACTAAAAAGAATGTTGTTGGTACAAAATGGGTTCTTCAGAAAAAAAATTAATGAAGGCGGAAAATCTATAAGGAATAAGGTTTGATTAGTGTGCATAGGTTACTCACATATTGAAGGTGTTAATTTTGATGAGTGTTTTTTTCCAATGGATAGATTGGAAACAATTGGAATATTTCTTGAGATTTCTACAGAATGAGGCTATTTCTTTCAAATGGATATGAAGTCCACATTTCAAAATGGGAATCCTGATGAAGAAGTTTACATTGAACAAACTTGTGACTTTTTTTGTTGGGAAATACTAAAGTAATATGTGTAAGCTGAAGAAATCCTTTTCTTAGATAAAAAATCTCCAATCGCATGGTATTATATGTTAGATACTTACTTAAGGAATATGCGTTTCAATAAAGGATAAGCTAACAAAAATCTATTCATAAAAGAATGTTAGGAGTTATCTCTGATCATAATTGTTTATGTTCTTGAAATTATATTTTCTTGGAATGATGCAATATCATGTGAAAGATTTTATATGGAAATGATGAAGTTTCTGGAGATGTCCATGATGTGAGAAATGAAATACATTATTGTAATTCAAATTTTGTATAATTAGAACCCCATTTTTCATTCACAAAAAAAATTATGCGAAGGAACTTCTCAAAAACTTTGGCATGGAATATTCAAAACCAGTTTCTACACTGATTTCAGTGGGAACCATGTTTTATAAATATGGATAAGGTAATGATGTTGATCAGAATGAGTTTCAAAAGTTGATTGGAAATATTTTATATTTTACTAACTCTAGTCCCAATATTTTCTCTGTTGTTACCTTATGTACAAGATTTCATAATGATCTTAAAAAATCACTCATGATTGATGGAAATAGAATTCACAGATATATAAAAGGCACACCAATATTTGGAATTAGGTATGATGGAGGAGAAAATACTGATCTGTTCATGTATTTTGATACTGATTGGGTAAGAAATTTTGATGATAGAAGATCAACATCTGGAGGAGTTTTCATTTTGGGGGAATGTTTTATTAGTGGGAATAAAATGAAACAAAATTTAGTGACTCTTAGGATAGATGTAACTGAGTATGTTGATTCCACTCAAGATGCTACCTAACTCATGTGGATGAATACTCAGTTGGAAGATATACTTGTGGAAGTAAAGATACCCTTTCTCTTGGGTTGTGATAATCATAGTTCAACCAATCTATCATGGAATCCAGAAAGACATTATTTTTCCAAAAATATTGACATAAAGTACCACTTCATCAAAGATCATGTGGAGAATAATGAATTGAATCTAGATTATGTTCCTACATTGGAACAAGATTCTGATATCTTCAAATTGCCTTTACGGATTGATCCATTTTCTAAATTGAGGTTGAACATGGGTGTCCAACCTTCTTCTCATCAAGGTTGAGGTACATGTTTCTATCCCCTCTCTCATCTTAACTTTGGATAGTGTTGTCAAGGGGGAGAATTATTTCATAAATCTATCCTAATGGGAATGAATTAAAGGAAGAGTTGTGGGTATGCTATGAATCGAGCATGTAAGTGAGTGATATTTTTTAACTATTTGTTGGAGTGGTTTTAGAAAAGAATTTTTTTTTGTTTTCTAAGAAAGAAGAATATTTTGAGAAAGATGATGAAAGAATTGTGATGAAATTTCATCATCAATAGTTTTGTAAAGCATAGTATTGGATACCAATAATTCTTGTTTCCTATAATGATTTTTCTCACGTCAGCTTAGAATTTAGTGATAAGAAATCCATAGCTTGATGTTTTAAAGTTCAGTGATTTATGATTCTTGGTTGAAAAAAAAATCAAAAGGGGGATATTGTTAGGACCAAGTTGATAATAAAGAGTATCTTTTTAGGTATTGTCTTTTGTTGTCAAGTATGTTTAAAAATAAAGGAAATAACATCACTTTGTATAATTGGATGAGGGAAGACAAGAAAGTTAAAATACTTTCTATGGTAAATCTGACATGTTTTGCTTGTCTATATTTCACAAATATCATAATTCATTTGGATAACATGTGATGAAAGATTTATGAAGTAAAGGAAGAGAAAAGTTTCTTTCAATAAAAATGGTGGGTTTCGCAGAAGAAGGTGTTCAAGGTGGCACAAATTTCCTCTATTTTCCATATTTTTGGGGTCCAAAATTTGGAAGTTGGAATAGGATTGTGAAAAGTGGATTTTCTTGCAGATATCGTCAAAATATTTCAATGGCATAAATTTTTAAAATATGGGTTTCATAAAGTAGATTTAAAAAAGACATGAAGGACGTTGAAGATGTTCCTTACAACTACGATGAGCTTTTTGAATGGAAGAGGTGAAGAGAATTGCAAGTGAGAATTGTGGTGGTGAATGGAATTATGAATGTAGCATTGCATCAGTGTAAAGGATTTGATGGAATTCTCTATGATTACGATGATCTTTGAAATATGGGAAAATTTCTATAGAGCTTTCCAAAATAGAGAGAATTTTAGCAGAAATTTTGGTGCTCTATGATTTGGTAATGACGAATCAATGAGGCGGTTGGAAGGTTCTACAGTTAGTGGAAAATTCCAATAAATAGTCCTTAACCCCTAAAAGAAGACAAGAGGGACTCAACGAAAATCCATGTACTCTTGAATCGAGAAGAAGGTTTGAGAAAGAAGTGAGCTTTATAAAGGTAGTAATCTTTGTGAATGGAAGAAGCTTTGCGGTGGGTCATCGAGCTTTGTAAAAGAAGTGAACTTCACAAAGACCAAATTGTGCTCTGTGAAATAGTGTGCTCTATGAAATAGTGTTATCTGTGAACTAGAGTGCTCTGCGATGTTGGGAGCTCCGTGAAGGAGCTCTACTAGTTGAAGTTTTGAGTTCCCAATTATGGTGGGAAGCATTTTCTATGTACATCAAGATATTGCTGGGGTATAGTAATAAGTATCATTAATAATTCTAGGAAATTCCTACCATCTTTTGGTTAGGAAAGAGAAGAACTTTTTTAGGAGATTAGATTTGTTAATGTTTGTTAAGAAGCACAAAAACATTGAACTTCCCTATTTGTGCTAAGATGGTGCACACATAATTATGGATTGTTTTCCAAGTGCTACACGGGTGAGTGGGTATATCCTAATCATTGTAATCCACATAAAATGATTTTTTCGAGCGGATTGTGTGGTACTATATTTTTTCTATACCATACCAGGGATGTAGATATTCTTGTTGATTAGTGAACCTTGTAAATCTTGTGTTCCTATGGATGTGTGTTTTGATTGTGTTCATCAGGGAAATAAGTCTTTAATGGGTGGTGAAGGTTGTTTTAAAAAAAGCAACATAAAAGAATAAGATATCACTAATTCACCCCCTCCTAGAGATACTAGGATCTTGATTGTGAAACTTAAACAACAACCAAACGATAACTTTAGTATCATCACACAAACACAGGATGAGTAAAATCTTTATATTATATCATAAATTCTAGATCTATAAAAATTATATACCACTTTAGTTGATTAGGTAGGATTTCCTCAAAACAAATAAAATGTTTGATCAAAGATCCCTAATAAAATTTGACTAGAGGATAATTTATTTGATGAACCCAAAAAAACACAATGCATCAATCCTTTTTATATCCTGACATCAATCACTATCACACATTCCAAACATATAAGTAGAACCCTAATAATAAAACATCCTATACTTATGTGAGATACATGAAAACACATTCCCATGTGTGGTCACATAGTCTAGAAACATAGAATAAATTCACTATTATCTTCCCTTCTTAGGATTTACAAGTCAGTTATGTATAGAATTCTCATTATAGAAATAATTATCTATAAGTGAATCTATCCATGTGGGAAATCTTCCAGCTTATACTACGATTTCATTTCAAATAACTGATCATAAGGATCCCATATATTGGAACACCCACTAGTGGAACTCTAATTAGTGGAAACATGGATATATATCTCTAAGATTCATGAAGAATCCCATGGTGTCTCAAATATCACTAATGAAGGAATCCAAAATCTCAATCAATTCAAAACAGAATAGAGGTAAATTATGAAAATTTCAATGAATTTATATCCCATTCCACATAGAATCGATACTAACATAAAGAAAGAGCACTACATTAGTCTACCTGTGCAACACCCAATGTTTTTAGAATTTATTCTCTTCAATTAATATATTTGATAGTTTGTGTTATATGAAACACCGAGATTAAAAAACTATGATATACAAGATAAATATTATTATTTAAATATGATAGTTATGACCTAGCCATTATTTTGATGGCTATAAATAGAAATAACCATATTATAAAATAAATGTATAATTTTTTTCCTTAATAGTTGGAAAAATAAAACATACATTTATTATAAATTGGTTGTAAATGGAGATAAAATATTTTGATGGTAAAATAGATATTTTTCATGAAATTATTTTTATGCGAACAATGTATTTTTATATTAATAGATTAAATGAATACCAATTAATAAATTATTATAATGAAAAATTATATTATATATCAAATTTAATTAATGAATATTCATTTAATTATGTTTATAAATAAATTAATGAAAATAAAGTTATTTTATGCTTCTAAAATATATTTTCATTAAGAATGATTTTATTGCATTTTGTTAGTGGATATTATAATTATTATTATTTTAAATATTTTATAAATTATCTTTTCAAAAATGGAAATAATATTTTAAATCATCACCTCATAACAATTTTATGATGAGTTTTTGATATTTTTTCTCAAAATATAGATTTTAAATTGAATAGTGAAAAATGATGCTTTTGAAAAACTATAATTTAATTTCATTAAATCAAGTTATTTAAAAGAATAATTCTGTTTTATATTTTTTAAAGTAAAATAATATCCTTTTTGTTAAAAATAAACAAATAAATCTATTAGGAATCACCATTATATTCAATTCTAGTATAAGTTCATTATTATGCTTTAAATGAGAATTTTTCAAAAAATGGGATTTCATTTCCTTTTAAGAAATTATATTAAATATAATTTTTACCACTTCTATAAATTTATTATTTTTATAATTGTTTTTCAAATTTTAAATTATAAATTATAAATTTATTTATAAGTTTAATTTTTTGTTGGTCACAGAAATTGTTATGGGGTTTAAAAATTGAGTTATCTCGGTAAAAGATAAATTGTAGTAGAATTTGAAATTATATAGAAAGAGGAAAACAATACCTATAAAATTATCACTTAGTAAGGTGAAAGATAGTTTTATAAACCTATCACCTTTATTTTACTCTTTGGGGTGGCTTCCTTTGAAATCATGGTTGGCTTCCAAGAGAATGAAGTGTTATTTTTAATAAAATTTAATTTTATCTCATGCTACATCTTAAATATGTTGTATTGATTTTGATCAGAGTAAATATAAATTATGAAAGAACCAATATGACCATAATGATTTAATATAATTTAACTTTAAGTTAATGATTTATTTTTCTTTTTAATAACATAGTATAATTATTGAAAATTCTTATGCAGTATCAATAGAATGCTTATGAAAGCTTATGAAAAGTAATATAAAAGTGATAATATTTATATTATTTATTTTATTATATTAAATTTACAATTAATTATAAAGGACATGTGAGGATTTAAGTTTTTTAATTCTAATTACAATGTTATATTGATTCCTTTTAAGGCCATATTTTGTGAATAGTTCTGAAAATAACTTTAGATTGTATTAAAATCATTATAAAAACATAAATATCATACAATGACTCAATTATATTGGAATAATTCAAGGATATAATATATTTTACATATATCTTCCACTTATAATTTTTAAATTTACTTTCATAACCCTTAAGGATTGAAAAATGTGTTACAATGGTTAAGGTTAAACATGGTTAATGAGGGGGTTAAACCAAAATATATGGTCTAAAATGCAACATAAACATATCTAAATTTTATTGGTTTAATTTATTTCATCCTTTTATTCCTTATGTTTGACTATATGACACTTTATAGGCATTTTACATGAGTTAGACACAAATTATATAGTAATATTTCATGTATTTATAATATTTATACCCAGCTAAATTATAAATGGGAACCTTCTATAATTTATTCCTAACACCTATTGAGTCAGATAGATTGACCAAGCTATAACATTTTGTTACACATTTCATGTACTACCTTATTCATGTTTTGTTTTATCATTTTGTTTGAGCGTGTTTACAAGATTCTTGGGAATACAGATCCTTTTCTAGGGAAAATACCCCAAATTTTGGTGATATATATTTGTTTTAATTAATGGATTTTGGTAATAATTGTGTTAATATATTTTCATGGTTTTGTCCATTTCCAGAGAATACCAAAAATGGTTTTGGGGTTTTTGTAGAATCTTCACTATTCACTATCTTCTAGATGTTTACCTAATGTAAATGTGTTACACATTGTCTATTGGTTGTGATGAATATGTTGTGAATTAGTTTGAGACATAAAAGTTTTATAACTTATGAAACAAGTTCATATCATGAAATGGTCAAAGTTGTGTTTTTTAATATGAGGCAACTCATTTTTTAATATAACTCTAATATTGAGAAATTAAAATCGTGAAATGATTACAAACCATGAATTGATCAAGATTAGTCCTTTTTAGGGAACTGTTTGGGTGATTAATCCTTCATTTAATGTGAAAACTCCCCTCTCTCAACCTATGAGACCTTAAAGTATATTTTTGGGATTTCTACTACTTCTAAATAATTTGTTTATTAATTTATCATCATAGTTGTTTTGGCACATCTCTCCAGGTATGTGATCTTCATTCTTCTTCATTTCCTTCAGTTGTTGAAACTATATTGGTAGAATTTGTGATTCAGATTCATGTTTGATCGGTATTTTCTATCTATCCCTTTTCATTACATTTTGTTTGAATGTTGTTCTTTTGGTTTCCAATCTCCATTTTTGAAGGTGCCTAGGTTTCTATAGTTATTGATGTAGCTTGATCTTTTCGAGTGGTTCTAATTTTTCAATTTATATATGTTGTTGTCAATTCCTTTGTTATAATGAATGAAAATATATATGTTGAAATTGGAAATGAGTTTTTGGAATGGATTTTTTTTAATGATTTTTGGATTTAAAAATAGATTAAATTTAATTTAGAAATGAGTTTTTCAAACATCAAAAAATGTTTTCTTGGATTTAAAAATGTTTTATAAATTGGGAACATGGATTTTAAAAATGGATTGAAAATTTTTGTTCATTAGGATCCTTGGGTGCATTAAGAGATGGACATGTGTAACCTTATTGAGTGTGACACCACTATTTGTTAACTTGTTGATATCAATAGAATATAGTAGGAATAGACATCAGTTGTAACCAACCTAGGACTTATTTAGGATTATTTTTTTCTATCATATATTCCTATAGGCTAGGTCATAATTTGGTGTCATTTTTCATTAATTCATGTTTTATTACATGATGGAGTATTTCATGTCTGGTATTTCTCACATACATATCCAATGATGTGTCCATGGATGGATTGGTTTATGCTTACATACTTTACATTACCACCTGATATATTATTTTATTTTGGGAATATGGTATGAATTTATTGGAAACAAAAGAATGATTACAAATTGTTTTATATATGAAAATAATTTATAAACTGTATTTTTTTTAATCCAAAGCATTTTCATTCAGGATATTATAAATTTTAAATATTATTTTGAAGTATACTATTGTACAAATTTCTAAGACCTTAATTTTGTATTTGGTTGGTTGTAGACATTTTTTTTAGGAATAAATGAATGTTAATGGAATTATATAGCATTCTAGCTTCACTTTTCATATGTCACCTTTATAGTGGGGTAGATTAGTGGTGACAGATAGTCACATGGAGACTCTTTTGTTCTAGCCTACTTTATTTTTCTAGTTTGATTGGTGTGGCTAGTTTTGTATGTATTAAAGATATATATTCTTTTTTTTCATTGTACTCTAATGATTCTTTATTTTTTAGGAGAATTTTGTTAATTTTCTATATAAATCTATGTGGTGGAACCTTTATGGAGACTTGTTTAGTTGACTCAGGTTGGTTCATTAGAAATTTGTATCAGAGACATAATAAGCTTGTAGTTTACTGACCATCCATGATATTAGTTTAGTATCATGGTATATTTGAGTTAGGATTATTGGAATTCAGATAGTAAGTGTGGAAATAGGGCCTTGTTATCTAACATCCATAACTAAACTCGAGTTACCATGGGTGGTCAGGGATTTTTTCTTTTTTTACTTAGTATTTAATGTAATTTGAATAAATTGTATGTGAGGATTATTTAAGCTGACATGTTCTTTTTTAAGTAAAGTATTTTTGTTTGTATAATTCATATTTATATTAATTTTTTTTTGTTTTAATTCATTTATTTGTATTCTAAAAATGTTCATAGAATTTTGCAATCTTCCTACAAGCTAATTGGTTATTCCCTTGTTTTTATTTGACAATTACTATAAGAAGATAGATTCTAAATCACAGATGGGAATAAAAGAGACATGTACTGTAGGGAAATCCTCTGGTTGACCCTTATTTGGTGGAACTAGTGATCATAACAACTCAGACTCTAGGTCAAGAGGGTGTTGATAACACAACATGAATAGTAGATCAAGGATTAGAATTTACTAAGAATAATTCACCTGTATTTCACGGTGATTGAGGAACCTAGGAATCTAAAGTGTTTCTTGAGTGTATTGATAGTATATTAAACATTCTAAATTCTCCTGAGCACTATAAGGTGGGGTTTTAAACATTTATAATCGAGGGACTAAGAAGGAGATGGTGAGACTCTATTCTGTATGATAAGTTCCACATATATCTTACCTAGGAATCTTTTATGAAAATATTCAACCGGTAGTTTTATTATTAGATTTTATAGGTGAAAAATAACTAGAAGATTCTAACCTTGTAGAAGGGGAAACATACCATGTTGAAGTATTCCACTCACTTTTCTGAGTTGGTTCACTTAGCATTAGTGCTTTTCACCCATGATGATCTAAAATCTTAAAGATTTGGAAGGGGATTGAGTGATGATATTCGGCTGATGTTTTTTCTCATGTGTCTTTATAATTTTGTTGAGGTGGTTGATAAAGAATCTATAGTAGAGACAGAAATATATGGGAGAATAGGTTTGTGTAGATTTTCTGTTTGTACCATTGATATCCAAGGTATTTATTTTCTAGAAAATGAAATATAAATGTGGATAGTTTTTATGAGGACCAGTTTCTAGAGCTTCATCAATACATAATTATGTTTTTTACTATGGATGTGAGATATTTGGCCATAATAATCATAATTTTATGGCTTATCCCAAGAATTTTCATGATTGTGGAAAATATAGTCATTTGAATCATTTTTGTGAATGTATATCTCAGGGTAGTACGGCTGGATCCACACTCACAAAGGGTTCATAGGTTTATAAAAATGATTCCATGGGTGTTGGTTCTTATTCATATGACAAGGGGGTTTTTCTTGTGGCTATTATAGATCAAGGGGGAGATAATAATGAGCATATTTATGAAGTAGACTGTGCAACCAATGAGTCTATAGTAGGGACATCTACTATTAGAGGTGAAATGTTTATATCATATATTGTGGTGATGTATTTGTTTTATTTAGGTGATAATCATTCCTTTAAATCGTCCAATTTGGTTAAAATGTTGGGTTTTTATTTTATTTTTATGTTGTTCTTGTTTGATCTTTCCACCCCTTTGGGAAAAAGGTCGGAAAAAAGTTTCAAATTTAACACATTTTGGGTGATGATTACTGTCTCTGAAATGGTTTGGGACTTCTTAGTACTTGAACTTGACATCTTCAACATGATTATTGGAATGGATTGGATGATAATTGTTAAGTCCTAGATATACTGTAATTTTCATTGAGTTCTATTTTTATCTTTTGGTGGAGTCACTCATGTTTTTCAGGGTGATCGAGACATTAGATTGAAAAGGGTTGGGAATGCCATTCTGTGTGTTGGGGTAATATTATGTTAGTTTCCATAGATGTTCCATGATTCATTTGACCCTTTTATAGATAGTACACTTCATCCAATTAGGTGTGCATATTCTAAGGTATTTCTTGATGATTTTTCTATTTTACCTACATAGATAGAGACTGATTTTACTATTTATCTTCTACTTATTATAATGCTCATCTCTAGGTAATTTTATTGAATGAAACTTACTAAGTTGGTTGAACTTATATATCTTCTTGTGGACCTTGATGCTAATGTATTTATTTATCATAATGTGTCTCCATTGGATTTTCCAATCCTATTTTCTAAAAATGCAAATGGGCTTCGTAGACTTTTTATTTATTATTGGAAGTTAAACATGGTGGTTGTTAAGAACATGTATCCCTTTCCTAGGATTGATAACCTCTTTGAATAACATAGAGGGGTTCATTGTTTTTTATATATTTACCTCCAGTTAGGGTACCACCAATTTATTATTTCATAAGAGGATATACCTAAGATGAAATTTCAGATCAGATATAGGCATTTTGATTTTCTTGTAATTCCATTCAATCTTACTATAATCCAAAAATATTTATGGATTTGATGAACCAAATAGTTAATAAGTTGTTGTAGTCTTTTTTTGTCATGTTGGTGGATGATATTTTCATGTACATCATGTAAATGGAGGGGAACATAGACCATTTTCATATCATTATTGGAACCTTTAAAGAAAATTGTCTATTTGAGAAGCTTTCTAAATCTGTGTTTTGGATGTGGGAAGTGGAATTTTTTGGGCCTCTGATATTTGAGAGGAGAGTATAATTGGATCCTAAAAAGATAAAGTACTTCTGTCATCTGAGAATCCTAGAAATGTGTTCAAGATTCTATGATTCTTGGGTTTGGCTTATTATTACAGATGATTCATTTACGACTTCTCCGAACTTGAGTATTTAATGATAGGTTTCCCCCATTAGAGACTAAATTTTTAGTGGAATGAAATCTGTTAGAGATATTTTTAGGAATTGAAAGCAAGATTAAATTTAGCTCCAGTTTGGATTCTTCCAGAATTGGATTCAGGCTATGATGTTTTTTTCAATTCATATGGTATGGTTTTTGGGAGCGTCTTGATGTAGGGGAGATTGGTGGTGGCATATGACGTTCTCCAATTACTCCCTAATGAGTGGAATTACCCTACCCATGATCTTGATTTTGTATAGGTTATGAACACACACAAAATGTTGTCTTGATATCTCATTGGGGATCATTTTATGGTATATTCTTATAATAAAATCCTATAGGAAATTATCACTCAGCATGATAAGAATCTACAATAGAGGCTATGGGTTGAGTATCTTTATAATTTTTGATTTGGACATTGCATACACTCCTAAGAAATAAAATTTAGTCACTGATGCTTAGAGTTGAAAGATACCAATCTAGTATGTGAAGGAATTAGCTAAGGAGTGATGTTCGATGATTTTTTTTGCTGATATGAGCTTAGGATTAGAAGATATTGGTGGAAAAGTGTTATTGTATTCAATGAAATAAGACTTGTATTTTGATAAGAAACATCAACTCAAGTTGGTAGTAGAAACAATGTTTCAATGCTTTATAGAAATATTAGATTGTGGGGAGACCTTGGTTGGGTGGTCTTAGTCACCTATTGAAGATTTGTGACATCATATTAGGTTGGTAGTTCCATTTTTTCTAAAGTAGGAGTTGATGGAAAGTGGATTCTAGTATTTTTAATCAGTACACCATGGGGATAAAAATATGTATCTTAGATTGATATTTCAGTATTGGTGGTCAAGGATGAGGCGATCAATTGAATATTTTTTATCATGATGTCTTACATGTTAGAAAATTATGGTGGAAAACCAGATACCTAAATGGTTTATTAAATCACTTACTAATTCCAAAATTAAGGTGGGAAGAAATTTACTTGGACTCCATTATTGGTTTACCATGGAATCCAAGTGAGATGAATGTGATTTTTATGATCATTGATTGAATTTGGAAATTGGTGCATCTCCTCCCTATCTAAGAGATGATGAAAGTGGTACAACTTAAGGATTTTTATATCTAAGAGATTGTGATACTTAATAGGGATCTATCTATGGTTATTTATAGTTGGTAGACAAGGTTTGAATCTAGGTTTTGGAATGTTTTTATAGAGTTTATGGGTTTCTAGTTGAAATTGAGAATAGAATACCATCCGTTGATGGATGGACAGATAGAGAGGGATATCCAGGTTCTTGAAAAAATACTCTAAGCATGCATCCTTGATTTCAATAAATTTTGGAAAAATAATTTTCAATTGGTCTAGTTTACCTATAAAAATATTTATTAAGAATCAATTAAGATGGATCCCTTTGGGGATTTATTTGGATATCCATGTAGATCTCCATTGTGTTGTGAATAGTAAGGAGTGTAGACCTTAGTTGAGCCATGTCTTGTTCAGGAGATGATGGAAAGGGTTTTTTTGATCTGGAAGAGATTGGTGACAACAAAGAGTCATCAAAAATATTATGGGGAATATATTAATCATCTCCTACAGTATGAGGTGGGATATCAAGATTTTTTAGAGTTTATCCTTTCTTAGGAAATATTATATTGGATAATTACTGTAACTTGATACTGAGATTTTTGGGACCCTTTGGGATCATTGGATTATTGGGAAAGGTGGCATATAATTTGGACATACCACATCATTTTACTTACATCCAAAATATGTTTCATGTGTTCTAGCTAATGAGTTATATACCATACCCCTTCCACTTTATTGGATGGGAGGTTGTTGATCTTGAGAACAACACCACTGTGGTTGAGCATCTAGTCCAGATTATGGATCACCGAGATAAGGTACTCTATGGTAAAAAAAATCCATTAGAACGGGTACTATGGAAGAATGGATGAGATGAACATGATATGTGGGATTAGGAATTATTGATGAGGCATTAGTGGAATTCACTTTTTTATGGATCTATAATCTTGGGGAATTTCTAGGGACAAAAATCCTATATGGTGGGGACATTGTAACATTCTGTTATGATTTTTAGGTACACCCTTGTTTCTATTCTGTTCTATCATCTTTTTTTGGGTTTGTTTGTAGGATTCTCAATGATGGAGAGACCTTTCTAAGGAAAATGATATAATGTTCATAAATGCATGTTTTTTAATTAATGGAGTCTGGATATAAATGTTTCAATGGGTTTTCAGGGCTCTTCTTGAGTTTAGAGAACACAAAAATGGTTTGGGGGTTTTCTAAAGAGTACATAATGTTTTCTATCTCTTGGATGTTTATATATAATGATAAGTTTACACATATTGTATTTTTTAGTAGAGATATTTCATGGATTGGTTCAGGGTGTGAAAGGTTTACACACCATGAAACATGGTCACAACACGAAATGGTTGATGTTGGGATTTGTAATATGAGCCGACACATTTTTTACAATAACTCTTAAATTGAAAAAATTCATGTTGTGAAATGATTACATGTTTTGGATTGAGCGATATTATTTTATTTTAGGTAACTGTATAGGTGAATAATCCTTCATTGCATGTACATCCTATAATATCTCAACCTAGGAGTACTCCTAAATGATTTTGGGGATCTCCTCTCCTTTTGGATTGTTCATTCAGTGATTGATTATTGTTATTATTGTGGTGAATCACTCTGGGTATGTTATATTTCTTATTATTTATTGATTTTGGTCATGATAGTGGCATTTCCATCATTTTTTATTCACATTCATGATCAATTGGTGTCTTATTTAAGTACTTTGTAGTTTCTTTCATTCCATATCATTCGATGGAAGATCTTTTGGCTTCTAATATCCATTTTTGAAGGAAGATAGGTTTCCATCATTCTTGAGGTTGGAATATCTATATATGTGCTTTTAATTCATGAATTGATTTATGTTCTTATAAATTTCTTGGGGTTATTGAATGAAAATTCATGTATTGTTATTTTAAATACTTTATTTGTAAATGATTTATCTTTTAAAATGGATTTTTATTTAAAAATATATTTTATTTAATTTAGAAATGAGTTTTCAATAATCTAAGTGGATTGAATTGGATTTGAAAATGGTTTATAAATAGTGAGAGTGGATTCTACAAATGTTTTGAAAAACATGGAACATTGGAAACCTTGGGTGTTTCGAGAAATGGACATGGCAACTGTCGGCACATCCTTATTTGGAGTGTGTTTGAAACTTTCTTATTTTAATGATCAAAAACCAGGATTATTTTTTTAATAATGTTTCACATGTTTTATGATATCATTTTATATTATAATACTACTTCTCTAATATTTTTTTAAGTATTATGGAAAGTCACCTTTGGCAATGAGACATTGTTACTAATAGACGGGAGTCACTGTCACCACTAGTATAAGGTACCACCAGGATGAACTACTATCAGAGGTGAGTCGCTGTGGCCTCCAATAAGAGGTACCACCAGGAAGAGATACCACCAGATGTGAGTCATCGTCACTGCCAACTGGATCTACCAGTAGGATGAGCTATAACCAATGCCGATTCACTATTACTGCCGAAGGAGTCACCTATAGTGGAGTCACCACCATATGCTGAGTCACCACCAACATCTAGTTACCGTTTTTTTTCAATGATATCATTATCAATGGATCAATGACTAATTTGTTATGAATATTATTTTTGACAGAGTCTTAAAGACATTTTCAAAGTCGAATCCAAGTATTGTGGATCTGATGAGTCTATTTAAATGAGAAGGATATATCTCTATCAACACCTAATGAAACTGAACGCAACCCAACCAATTGTAATTATACACTAAAACATTATTTACTAAAAATACTACATAAGTGAACAACAAAATCTATGTACGTTTTGATTCATATTCTATAAATATCAACGACATAGAAGCACAAAATCCATTACTGTGTTTGAATGAGACATCATATAGAGATCCACTAAAACATACTTTTATATTTATATGATACTTTATTATGCTTCAATTTTACTGAACAAATAATATACTCCTCACCAATGCTGGTCTTAGGACTAGGAACATAAATTAAAAATCAATCTGATCTTTTTCTTTCCTTATTTGTTCAGTATGTTTTACATTAGAGTAGTGTGTTGTTTTCCTATTATCAAAAAACACACTATCGCATATACATTCCTAGAGAATACTTTTTATTCTTTTCATCCTTAATCAGTTTCCCACTATGTATGTGGAATAGGTCCTTGTGTGACATCTTCTATTCTTACACCCCATGAATAAATATGGTAGAGGATTTACATTAGAAAGCTTATTAGTGTTGATTGTATAACTAATCATGCCTGCAAATCATTTTTTTTCATTTTCATAAGCCGGTTTAGGGGAAATGGTACCCCAAACTGGTTTAAGGAAAACTAGAAACCGTACAAGCACTTCCCACCACATACAACATTCAAGAAAGTTCAAATTTCAAATTTCAAACTTCACATTTCAAAATTCAAATATCAAACCTAGCAGATCCACCGAACACCATGTGTTCCGCCTCGTTCCGCGCGCCAATCATCGCGTTTCGAAAAACACGAGCCACACCTCGATCAACGGACCCAACAACACGTAGCACCAGCCACGTGCCCCACCTCGAGTAGTGGACCCATCATCACAAGTCATCGCCGGTGAGACAATCTAGCCGGCCACCAAACAGATGACCGATAAGCAACAACGGCGACCGTCGTTGCCATCATCAACCTACAAAATGCCGGCAAGCAATATTGACGTCCTTCATCACCATCACCATCAGAGGAAACCCGACACCGCATCATCACCAGTCCAAACCAAAATCCATGAGCAAACACAAGCTCATCTGCTCAACAAACATTCACAGTTCCAAAAAATCAAACTCAATAGGTACACATCACAAACCAGAGAAACCAGAAAATAAGAACATAATAGCGAATCACCAACATCGTAGAAAAAATCACGAACAAAACCAAGCCGAACTCAGCAACAACATCCAACCGTGCAAGAAACGCCCTATTTCTGAAGCACCCGCCGCCACCACCAAATCGACCGCTTCAGACACAACGAAACCCCACCACACTCACCTGAGAAAATCTTGGACCCCACGCATCACCGTCGCAAGAGTGTGACCATCAGACGCTGAGAAGCTCACCACAGGACACCAGCGAGCTACCAAGAATGGACCCAAGAGCGCTCCGTAGAGTATGTCGTCGACGGGGACCGGTCTTACACCCGTAGGTCTTAACCAGCAACTACCGAAGCCCAAAGAGAAACTCCACATCAAGGGAAGACCACGAAACCACGCGATTCTACAGAGATCTTGAACTACTCCCCGAGCTCGAGGTGAACGCCGCACCGTCCGCAGCGAAGGGGCGGCGACGGCGAGAGGAGAACCCAAGAACGGGAGCCCTTTACGGGCGCATGTATAACTAATCCAGGTTATTTATTTATTTGATTATATTTATAATATTCTTAGAAATAGATTATTTCCAAGTGGAAGGGATTAAGACTCACCTTGAGACCAAACCACTTGTCCATTTCATTATGTCAATAATTGTTTTTACTACAATATCCTATATTATTGTAATATCTATAAACAATTATATTAATTTGATAATTACTCTTTACTAGTGTTGATATTTTTTATCTAAGTAAATTGATTTCAAAAGTTATGGTATTTATAAATAATATTTTAACTAAGACATAATCATTATTTAAGAAATATTTTAAAAGGATATATCTTATATTGATCTTATGTTTTGGTAAATTGGATAGTTTATTTTTCTTAAAATGGTTTTTACTTTAACCTAATCTTGAACATAAATTTTTATTTTGAACAAAATTCAACCTATCTTGAGTTACTCACTCAGAACAACACTTGGTATTGTAGACCTGTCCTTTTTAATATATAAAAACCACTTTAACTATTATTTTAGTTATATTCTAAAGATATCTTATTTCTGTTAATTATAAAAAAATCTTTATAGATAATAGGCAAGAAGGATCTTCTACCAATAGACCTTCTTATTTTAATGGTAATAATTATTCTCAACAAAATATCAAGAAGAATATGAATTTGGATTGTATAGGTTTTGATATATGGACTCTAATAGAAGATAAATATGAAATACCACAAACTAATTGAATTGAATTGAGTAATTCTATAAAAAATTCATACAATAATAATTATAAATGTATGAATGATTTATTTTTTTCTTTTGGAGATGATGAATTTAATATAATATATACTTACAAATAAGATTTGAAACATGGGATACCTTATCTATATCACATGAAGGAATGTAAAATTTCAATGAAATGAGATTAAATACATACAAAATGAAGTATGATAATTTTAATATGAAACCTAATGATCCCATTTCGGATATATATCTCAAGTTCAATGAGATAGTCAATACTATGAACCCAATTGGAAATAAAGTGATAGAAAAGGGGAAAGTAATGAGACTACTCATATTCTTACCATAAATATAGAGAGAAACATAAGTGTTAATCATAGAATCATGCGATGTAAGTAAACTACCTAGAAAGGAACTGATAGGAAAGATGATGATGTATGAAGAAGAGATTAATGTTGAGAAAGATAATGATTAAAATGAACCAAAAAGAAAATAAGTAGCCCTTAAATCAACTACCTCCAGACCAAGAGAAAAAGTTAAAAAAATATTATAGTGAAGTTGGATTTCTTAATGATTATGATGAATAAATGGAACACATGGATAGAATATTCAATACATTCTATAAGAGAAATAATGTCATAAAAAATTAAAAATATAGAGGAGACTATGATAACAATGGAAATTGGAAAATTGACTGCAGAAAAGATTACACTCAAAATGAAGTCACCTGTTATGAATTCAAGAGGAAATGTCACATTAAAGATGACTTTCCAAAATTAAAATATAAAAATTAGTATGTAGATAAGTACATAAGATAAAAAATCCAATAAAGCAACATTGAGTGACTCTGAAGATAGCTCAAGTGCGTCAAACAATAATCATGAATATAAGTCTGATATAGCAGATATTTTATTTACATAATGAATGTTAGAGGTACATAATGTTCTTCCTATTTCTCTTAAAAATGTTTCATACACTTTTTAATGTAAATAAAATAATTATGATGACAAAAAAATTGACCAGAAAAGATCTATATTATTATTGTAACATGTTGGAAGAAACTTTTCATGAGTTTAAAGATAAATGTAAGTCAATCAAGAAACATCATGACTTAACTGTAAACAACTAGAATTAGTTAAAACCATCTTAGGTTATATAGAAATATTTATCAATGTTATGAAAACATTAACTCAAATATTGGGAAAGAAATTTTCTTCCAAGTATAAAACTGGCATAGGATACCATATAGGAGAAATAAAAATTAAAAAAACCAAATTTACATCAAATTCCATATCTAAAAGTTTATATTCTTCCAATACCTACTTTACTGGACCTAATAATGATTTTATCTCAATATGTATTCAAGCTATATAAAATAATCCTTTATGTAAAATATTGTTGTAAAAATATTTTATTACTAACATAACTGGACCAAAGAGGATTTGGGTACCAAAAATCATTTTTGGATTAAACTTTGTGTTGTAGGAAACCTGTATGAAAACCACATGAAAAATCCAATGGTATCTAGATGGTGGATGTTACAGATACATGTATGGTGAGTATTCAAAGTACAATAATTTGGTCAAAGTTGATGAAGTAAATGTCACTTTTTGTAACAATACAAAAGGTAAAATCATCTTCCTTGGACAAATTGGTAATTCTAATTCAATATTAATTTCCAATGTTATATATGTATATTGTGTAAAATAAAACCTTCTTAGAATATCCCAATTATGTTATGATGGATTTTATGTAAAATTTAAAAACAATTCCTATCTTGTTCTTAATGATAAATATGATTTAATTTTTTCTACTTTGAGAAATGATAATATTTATTTTATTGATTTAAATACTTTATATTTTAAAAATATTTCTTTCTCAAGTGACTTTCACAAAGAATCTTGGATTTGGAATAGGAGACTAGGGTATTGTAATAATCACTCACTAAGAAATATAACTAAGAAAGGGTTAGTTTGAGACCTACCAAATATTTATTTCTAAAATGATAGAGTTCGTAATCAATTCAAAAAATGGAAACATCAAAATATTTATTTTAAATCTCAGAAAAAATTTTCAACCTATCAACCAATAGAGTTAATTCATATGGACTTATTTAGGCCTTCTACAGTCTCTGTTCTAAATAGAAAAATTATGTCTATGTCTTTGTAGATGACTTATCTAGACACACTAGCACATACTTTGTAGCTCACAAAAGTGAAGCTTGTTATTACATTATTATGTATTCCAAATCTACAAAAAACTATAATGGAATTAGGATTAATACCTTAAGGGGGGATCATGGTTAAGAATTTGGAAATCAAGTCATTGAGTCATTCCATTCTCAAAAGGGCTATAATCACAAATTTTCAACCCTTGGACACCGCATAAAAATTGTGTGGACAAAATAATAAAAAGGGATCATCAAGAGATAACCCAAACCATGTTAAATAAGTATGAACTGCCTAAATACTCTTGCGGTGAATCCATAAATACATCATATATGATTATAAAAAGTTTATTAATTAAAACTCTCTTAAATAGAAAACCATTTGAGTTATAGAATAACATAAATCAAAAGGTTAATTCCTTTTGAGTTTATGGTTGAAAAGTTTTTATTCTTAATATAAAGGATAATTTGGAAAAAATTCATCCAAGAGTGATGAAGGAATTTTTCATGGATATTAATCATCATGTAAAGCTTATTGAGTGTTTAATAAGAGAACCAAAACAATGAAAGAATCTATTCCCATTAATTGTGATGAAACTATGCCCAATGAAGCTAGGACTATATTAGAAGACCTTGAGGATGATATGTAAACTATGAATATCAATTATAAACCTTCTAAATTTTCTATCAAAAAAAAATAGTTCATCCAATAAACTACTAGAACCTGAATAGGAAGAAGACCTTGAGTATACCAGACCCTCTTCTCAATGACCCATGAGGACTCATAGACACCACCCTTTAGATGTTGTAATAGGAATCATAGATTGAGGTAAAGATACCAGATACTCACATAGAAATCAAATTGAACACCAATATTTATTGTCACATATTGGACCTAACAACATTAATGACTCTATAAATAATTAATTTTGGGTAATATCTATACAATAAGAGATTTACCAGTTTAAAATAAACAATGTTTTTGAACTTGTTGGCCGAATTAAACACACCATAACTATTGGCACTAAGTTGGTGTTTAGAAATAAGGTTTATGATTTTGGAACTATATTAAGAAATAATGATAGAATAGCTACACAAGGTTATAATCAAGAATAAGTTATTGATTTTGAAAAAAAAATCACTTGTATAAAGACATGAATCCATTAGGATAATTCTTTCTTATTCATCACAGTTAGACATCATAATATATCAAATTGATGTTAAAAGTGATTTTTTAAATGGATTTATAATTGAGGATTTTGTTTCTTGAACCACCCCCCAAATTTCAACATCTACATTTTCCAAATCAGGAATTTAAATTAAAAAAAGATTCATATAGTTTAAAATAGGCTCCTAGAGAATGGTTTGATAATATTACCTCTTTACATATTTTAAAAAAATTCAAAAGGTATTGATCATCCAAACCTCTTTATAAATATAATTTCAAAATTTGTTTTTATAATAAAAATATTTGTAGATGATATTATTTTTGGATCTACTAAAGATTCCATATGTAATGATTTTTCTAAACTGATGAAAAATGAATTTGAAATTAGATTAATGGATGAACTCAAATTCTTTATTCAATTTCTGATTTTTGAAAATAAATATGGAATTATCTTAAATCAAAGTAAATACACTATATATATTTTAAATCGTTTTTGAAAATACATTACCAAAATAAGTGATACTTTCATGAGTACCACCTATATACTAGATGTTGATGATGTTTGGAAATGAGTATACCAAACAAGTTATAGAGGTATGATTATCAATTTTCAATAGTTAATAGCTAGTCGACCTGATATTATGTTTAGTGTGTGTATGTGTGCTTGCTTTCCAGAAAATCCAATTCTCACATTTTCTATCTGTCAAAATAATTTTTAAATACCTCTTGTATACAACCAATTTAGGATTGTTCTATCCAAGAGGATATGATTTTTATTTTGTTAGTTATTCAAATGCCAATTTTCATGGCTGCAAGTCAGATAGAAAGAAAAACATCACGAACATATCATATTATAGGAAAACCTCTAGTATCATGGTGTAGTAAAAATAAGAAAAATCACGATCTACTGTTAAAGATGAATACATAGCTACATGAAGTTGTTGTGAAAAAATCTTGTTGATGAAACATAATTTAATAGAATTTAGATACCAATTTAGACATGTCACAATAAATTCTGATAACAAAAGTGCAATAAAATTTTCCAAAAAAACTAGCATATCACTATAAAAAAACACACTGATGTGAGACATCACTTTTTGTGAGAACATTATCCAAAGGGTAATATAACTTTAGAATTTATTGAAACTGAACATCATCTAACTAATATCTTCCCAAAGCCATTTAATTTTGATAGATTAAACTACATCAAACATGAATTAGGGATGATAAACTTTGGTTGATGAGTCATTGTTGATGAATTCACCACTAATGAGTCATCATTTATGAATTCACTATTGATAATTCACTGTTTATTTTTTACCTTTGATGATTGACCATTGACAAAGTCACCATTGATAAGTCACCATTGATGAGTCATCATTGATGAGTCATCATTTATGAGTCATCATTGACGAGTCACTGTTGATGAGTCACCATTGACGAGTCACTGTTGATGAGTTACCATGGATGAGTCAACATTGATGTGTTTCCATTGATGAGTCACTATTTGGGAGTTACCATTGAAGAGTCACCATTGACTAGTCACTGTTGACGAGTCACCATTGTGGAGTCACCGTTGATGAGTCACCTTTGAGGAGTCATAGATTATGAGTCACCATCAGAGAGTCATTGTTGAGATTCACCATTGATGGGTCACCATTTATGAGTCACAATTGATGAGTCACAATTGTTGAATCACCGTTGATGACTCACCTTTGATAAGAAATCATGTAGTCAAATAGGAAAAATAAATTGATACATAGTGTATTTTAAAAAGAAATATGCTAGTACTAAAAGTAATCGAAAAATAGAATTGGGTGAATTGGTTTACCTCGAATCATAGTATGTATTATCTAAGGGTAGTCTTTGAATTTTATTAGAATGTGAGATTTATTTTTTGGAAGAAAGTTGATAGAATTCAAAGTATCATAGATGGAAAATAGATTTCTTTCTCTTTAATAGAATGGAAAAAATGTTTAATGGTTCCTCATGAAATAGTATATGAGGATTTACAAGGAAGAATACCGATTCATAGGGAAAATTTCAATTATAAAAGGGTAATCTTATGGTTAACTAGATTTGGAGCACTAAGAAGACCTATTGATGCTGAGCATTGTGTTGAATGCATGTTTCTTTTCAAAATTTTACATCATTTTTTATGTCTATGGAAGTGGGACTTCAATACAATGGGGTATTATGATATTTATATTAAGTATATAATTAAGAAAAGGTAGAGAATAAATTTGTATAGATTTTTGATGACCCATATGCATGAGATGTTCAAGAAGAGATTTAGATCGAATCCCCATATTTATCCCAAAATTATTTCATCCATTTTCTATTAAGAGGGATATGATAAAGATAGATTATAAAATGGGGACAAATATTTTGGTTTTTTTAACAAAAACATTTTTTTTCTAAGAGTTAAAGTGAGATAGAAACCTTGAAAGGGATGTTCGGTCAGAGATAATTACAAAGTGTATGAATATTTTAACCCTATTGATCACCCAACAGGGCCTAATGACATGGTGGATCCAGGACTTGAATATAATGAGATAGATGAGTACTCTGATGTTGATTTTGTTGCTGAAATAGATGAACCTGTAGTGAAAGATACAGAAGAAGAAGAAGAAGAAGAGGAATAAGAAGAAAAAGAATAAGACAATGATTCATTTGAAGAAAGTAGTGATATAGAGATCATTAAATCTCTACCTAAAGTATCATGTGGACATGTCTGCTCATTAGGGTCTCTAAATACCAGAGAAACTCACTTACCTAAAAATGATGATGGAGAAGATACTGAATTTTCTAGAGAATCTCGTTTTATGTTTTCTACCTATAAGGCTTCATGTTATATTAATGGTAATGGAGGTAATGATATTGTTTCCAAAGAAGATGATAAAGTGATTTTAGAACTAGAAAATTCTTTCAGTCATGATAATGATGATCAAAATAATGAATCTCTGGTTTATAAGGATTTGGATGATGGGAACAACACTGATATCCCTGATTAAAGAGATGATAAAAAAGGTGGTAATGATCATGATGGTAGTTATGAGAAAGGAAATTATCCTAATCCTAAACAAGAGATAGTTCAATATCAATACTCCTCGCCTATGGAATCTATTTCTCATAGAGATGAAAATAAACCAAAGGATGCCATAATGCCTGATGTTCCAACAATTCATATAGAAGGTATGAAAACTGCAAATTAGGGGGAGAAAAATCTAATTCCTCATGATCAAATGGATCAATCAGAACCAATAGAAAACATGTAAACCAATAAGATAAATGCTCTACTAAATCTATGTGACGGGTATTTTACTTCTATTCTAGTTAATCAGGGAGTTTTAGTGGATCAGTCTCTATTTACAACCAACCTGCAACTGTAATAGACAACAATTGAACCCTCTATAACTAAAATTTTTCAATGTCCTAAAGTGCCTATATACTCATACACACATACATATATATGATCATTACTTTTCTTCTTTTATGAACAGAAAAATTAACTAGATTTTTTAGACTTTGACATACTTATACTGACTCAGATGATGAGCCGGGAAATTTTTTCAGAAGGAAAGTATCCCAAGTGGATCAGGTCAATTAAGAAAGAGAGTTAAAACCTTTTACCTTGATGTAAAACAATAGAAAAACTATTCAACCTATTTTATACCATGATTTAGTGACACAAGATTATTTTAATTCTCTTCAGAAGACTACAAATTCTGATTTGGAAAAATTGAGGAAGAATTAGGTTTCAAACCTAACTCATGTCTTGAAATCTCAACCATCACAAACTACTCTCAATGATAAAAGTGTTGTATATCTGGTTGAATTGGTGATATCACATATCCAACTTCAAATAAGGATTCATATGTGGGAAATGGATGTTGGAAATAAGACCTTGTATTTTTTTTGAATGTTTGATAAATACAGTAGAGGGTTTAATATCGTGTCATTCATAGTTTATGATTTCACTATCTCAATAATTAGACAACATGACTGCAAATTCCTTTAATTTATCTAAACTTTCTCCAACTCTGTTAAAAATTGATAGAGATATACTGTAATTAATAATAAGAGATTAAATTATAAATGGTATGGGTTATGTGATCACTCATGAAGGGAAAATTCGGAAGATACATATTCATGTAGAATATATTCTTGATTCCATATGAGGATATGATAGAGATCTTAGATAAGATAAGGAATTCATAAATAAAGCTAGAGAATACTAATTGATAAGGATCTATACCAAGCATGAAATGTATGATAATTTCAAATTTCATAATGAGAACTTGAGAATACCATCAGTAAAAAGAGACTTTAAAGAATAGGTGAGTCAAATAAAGGTTCTCGCATCAGCTCTTCAATGATTTAAAGATAATAAAGGAGACTTATTTAATGTGATGGAAAGTGGAGGTTCAACAATTATAGACTTCATCAATATCCTAAAACCCTACCTTCATGTCCATAAAACCACTATCAATGATATCGAAAGAATCCATATTTTAAAATTTATTTCAACCACATCAATAGACTCAGTTTAGTACTAGCCAACTCTAATCACTCAGTCAGACAGTCTTATCCCTCCACCATATCAGCCTTTGGGTTTGTCTCAGGTTTAAGAAATCAGCCAACTCAGACCAGTTATTTTTTGAGATCCACTTCCTGTTGCTACAACTCCACTATCCACTTCAACATTTCCTCCGATATAGACTTCTACAGTCTCATCACATCACAATTACATAGATAGAGCAATAGAAAAAGGAAAGGAGAATGTTGATTTTCCCCCGTCTTCTACACAGTGAATCTCTTTTGATGTTATTTTTTGATAGGGATCATTTTTATTTTCCCTTTAATGCCAATATTTTTTTGTACTATTACCTTTTTAGAACCTATATAATGAAAAATCCATGTGTTATTCTATTTTCTATCTATTATTAACAACTATTTTTAATTTATTGACAATCTCAAAGAGAGAGATAAATTGGGAATTAATTTTTATATTAGAAATAACATTTATTTTTAAACTCAAATACATATCTAATTACTTATAATTACTCATTAAGTACATGATTAATAAAATTCCATGTTTTGTGATCATCAATAGGGGGGATAATATTGTCCCTTCATTGTATAGAATATGTTTGAAACTCTATTATTTTAATGATCACAGATGATAATTCTTTTTGTACTAATGTTTCACATGTTGTATGATAGAATTTTATATGATAAGAATACTTCTATAATATTTTTTCAATGTATCATGGAAAGTCATTGTTTTCTTGGAGACACAGTTACCACTAGATGGGAGTCACCCTCTCCCCTAACATGAGCTGCATCTTGGAGGAACTGTTGCTAGAGGAGAGTCACATTCACC
This sequence comes from Viscum album, assembly GCA_963277665.1. Taxonomy (NCBI): domain Eukaryota; kingdom Viridiplantae; phylum Streptophyta; class Magnoliopsida; order Santalales; family Viscaceae; genus Viscum; species Viscum album. The sequence continues at coordinate 1,470,749,162 of OY728132.1, read as the reverse complement.
ACCAACAAGAGCTAACATTAAGACAAGCTACTTCCAGAGGTGATTCACCATCACCTCCAATAGGATCTACCTCTAAGATGAGCTACGGAAAGGGCCGAGTCACTATTATTTCCAAATGATTCAACGCTAAGAGAGTCACCTTTAGATATAGAGTCGTCACCTGCATCTTGTTACCATTGTGGTTCTATGATCTTTACAGGAATGGATAAATGGATCTATTGTTATAAGGATATTTTTTTTCAAGTGAGTCATCATGACTTTGTAAAAGGGTAATCTGAGTACGGTGGATCTGATGCACCTATTTAAATGTGAAGGATCCCTCCCACTATCAACACATAATGCAACTGAATAAAACCCAAACAATCAGAGTTATATTCTACAACATTGATTAATGAAAACACTATTGAAGTGAACAAAAAAATCTGTATAAATTATGATTCACATTTTGTGACAATCAATGAAAAAGAATCACACAACCCATTACTGAGATTGATTGAGACATCAGATAGAGATCAATTGAAATATACTAAAATATTTCTTCAATCCCCTATTATGCTTCAATTTTCAGAACAAAGAATATAATCCATACCAATGATTATATGAGGACTATGAACATAAAAAACACATCATAATGATATTTGTATATTATTATTTGTTCTATTTATTTTACTTTTGAGTAGTGTGTTGTTTTCTTATTATCCAACACATAATGTCTCTTATACATTCCTAGATAACACTTTTTATTCTCTTCTTCCTCAATCTATTTCCCACTATATTTGTGGAAGAGGTCCACATATGACCTGTTCTATTCATACATCCCATTAATAACTATGAAAGAGGCTCTTTATCCTGAATAGTTTGCTGATATTGACTGTATACTTGATCCGGGTTGTGGATTAACTTGACCATATTTATAATATTCTTGGTAGTAGGTGATTTTTAAGTGGATGGGAATAAGTCTCACCATGATACAGAACCTATTTTTTGTTCTACTATTTCATTATGTCTTGTTTTAAAACTATATCTTATATTACTTTTATATCTATAAACAATTATTTTATTATGATAATTAATATTAACTAGGGTTGATATTTTTTTATCTAAATAAATTGATTTCAAAAGTTGAGGAATTTCTAAAAAATAATTTAACTGGGACATTATCATTATTTAAGAAATATTTTAAAAGGATAGATCATATATTGATCAATTATTTTGGTTAATAGGCTTGTTTATTTTTGTTAAGGTGATTTTTTTACTTTAACATAATCTTGAACAGAAAGTTTTATTTAGAACTCATTTCACCCCTTCTTGAGTTACTCACTTCGACCAACAAAAACCTCAGTTAGTATGGAACTATTATGGGTTGTTTTATTGATATTGATAGACTGTTGTAGGACATGATATAATTTGAAACAAATTAATGTCTAGTTTATGATTCTTTTATGTATATAATTCATTCCCATTTTCTATGTCCTAACATGGGTTTCTTCTTCAATCATTCTTGGTTTATTACATGATGGATTATTTCATGGATGGTTTTTCTCACATGAATATTCTATAGTCTATCCATGGATGGATTGGTTTAATATTACATTATTTATTTTCCTATGTCTCATATTCTAGGTTTTTTTTGAGTATGGTATGAATTTATGGAATAGAAATGAATTTTTCAAATTGTTGTATCTAAAAAAAGGCTTTTTAAATTGTATTTTTTTTAAAGATAGAACCTATGAATTCTTGATATTATAAATTTAATATATTCTTTAGTGTACTCCCTATAGGCCCCTATCCCACACCCTTATTTTTTCTTTGGGAAGTTGTTGAACTAGTTTATATGACATAGGGAAAAGAGAGTGAATTATGTACAATACCGCTTTCTCTTATCATTTGTCGCATTTGTAGTTGGGTGGATGGGTGGTGACAAATGGTAACACGGATAATAATTTATTATAGTCTTCTTAATATTTATATTTTTGTTTGTGAGGCCATTGTTTTATGTATCATGTATTTTTATTCCTTTATTCTACATTGTTCTCTTATTTTTCTTTAGTTTTCATAACAGTTGTGGTACTTTTATGTATAAATCTATGTGGTGGAGCCTCTTGGGGGAATTATCTAGTCAAATCTGGTTGTTTCTTTACTAAATATCTACAAAAATCAATTCTAAACATTAATACCCATGTCTTATTGATTTTTGCCTCACCAAAATTGCAACCTAGAAGGATTAGGGTATAACCAAATGAGGTATCGTAGAGAATAGGTATAACTTTTAATTGACTATTTTATGGTTTATTTATGCTAAAAAATACTCTTAATATTTTATAAAACTGATTATATAATAAAATAATTATCCTAAATATAGTTAAATGTTATTATGTTTATGAAACAACATTTTTTCAGGACAGTTTTCATACTATGGGAAATGAAAACATCACTCCAGCAAACAAGTTGACTACCACCTCTATAAATGTTTTTTTCATCACCAAAACACAAGGATGGTTATTACGATATATTTAATGAATATATATATTCAGGAAATAATTATTAATATATAAATATAATTTATTACTTATGTTCTTACCCTTCTATTCGTCGAAAAATAATAATGTGGCTCGGGTATACATATTGACTACCACCTCCATGAAGTGAAGTGATTTGTTTTTCATATACACCTTTAATGGTTGGATATAAAAATATTTAATGTGTAAAAACATTAATGTTTTCATGATTAGGAATCTTGATATTTTTGAATCACTATACCTTTGACCATAGTAAACCTACCGATTCCATTTTTGAATTACAAACCAAACATCCTCAAAATGTCAAACATGAAATTAACCGATTTATTAGCTTTAAAATAAATGGTATTAAATGAAATGAATAGTATTATAATTAGATAAAAAATATGAAAATGGTTCTAAATAAATTTAATAATTAATATAATTTTATTATACATGAATTAATGAATATATGTGTTGAGTTGGAATTGAGGTAAAGGATTTTTCATCTTAATTTTATTCCATTGAGGCTCAGGCCATGTTCACCACATTTTTTCTTTTTTTTTGGTGTATATAATTACATATGGTTCTTATTTATCGATAAATTATTTAAAATTATTTTGTTTACAATTCCTTTTCACATTCTATCCTCTAATGTTATTTTTATTAAAAAGTTACCAGTGTTTTGAGGTATTTTTCTTTAAAATATTTGTTTTAATATTTTATACATTTTTACAACATGTGTTTTTAAATTATTAAAGAATTTTCATTCTTATAATTAAAATTATGTTAAATTTAATTTCAATCTAATTTTTATTTTATTTTCAAATATTTTAAAAATAATCTCTTTAATGTTTTCTGAAAATTTTCATTTTACCATTCTTTATAAGAGGTGTAAAATGTAATTTATTTAATGTATGAAATTGATAGATTTTCCCACCATCATAAATGTTCTTCATTATAAATTTTTCACTTTAAGTTTACAAGGATTTTAAAATAAGATAATTTTACCATTTTTTTGTTATTTGTTTTCAAATTTTCAAAATAAAATCGATATTTATTCTCATTTGTTTAGATAATTGAAAATGGTTTTGTTTATGGGTAGAAATTAAAATTTCAAGGTTTTTATAATGAAAAATGAAATTTATTAAATGTTTTGATTTAAATACATGACACATGGGAATAATTGGTGAATGTGTGAATGGGAAATGAACCCAAACCCTTATGGGAACATATCTATTATAAGATGAGTGGGTCCTTTAAAGCCTTCCAATGTACTGGGTAAAGCAATAAGGTAAACCGATGTAAGTTACTTCTAATAGATTGCTGATGGAGTTGATTAGTCCAATGAAGTAAAGAAGTTAACTATTTTATGTTACACATAAGATAATATAGACAACGTAAATTACTCATAAGAAGTAATAGATTTAAATGATATAAGTTACTCATAAGAGAATGTTATAATTTTTATTGTATGTGATTTAATGATGAAAGTATAATTCCCCATGTTTCTCACATGTTTTTTATATTATTGAAAATTTATTTTCTGGAAAATATTTATATTTCAAAAAGTAAATACTGATTTTATGATTTAAAGTATATTTTATGATCTTCTAATGGTTAAAGGTTTGTTTTCAAGGTAACTATTTCATGAATTATTATTTTTTCATTATGTTTTATTTCCATAAATTTTTGTGAAAAACTATTATAAAATATGTTTATTTTATGAAATATTTATTATTTTGAGATCAAAGATTATTATAAATAAAATGAATTCTTTCATATGAGTTAAGGACTAGTTATTTTCTATTATCTTTATATCCCTTAGTTATATTTTTGTTCCCATCCCATGTTTTTAAATGTTTTTCATAGTGCTTAAGGATGAGTAAGAATTATAGAAAGGTCAATATTTTTTATATGAATATTCATCTTAAAATAAATGAACATGTACTAAATAAAAATGTGTTTTAATTTAAGTACCATGTTTTTTTGGAACAAAATTGAGATTGAGTAAAATTTTCATGTTTTTATTATTAGGGTTTTACATGTAAGAGGTTTTTGTAACTCTCTTTAAAGTTAACAAAAAATACCCCTAAAATGTAATAATGTGAATCCCTTATCATAAATCATGTAATTATGGGGTTTTAAAGGAATAATTACTTATATTTTGTATCAAAAGAAACTTTAAGATAAATTTAGAGTTTAGGATGTTTTCAAGGAAAATTTATGTTTTAGAAACCATCACACATTAATAAGATTATGGTCAATAAAACGTTTGAAGAAATAAAAACCCCTTTTTATGTGATGATAGCACTTTGGGAGACATTTATTATGTTTTAATATAAGTTTGACTCATATGTAACCCTATTGTGTATCTTTTTTTATGATGAAAATATTATTTTAGGTTGAATTATTTTATATTGTAGACCTAAGATGAATGGTATTGATAACCATTATATTTAAGATGATCATTGATATTGAGGTAATTACAGTTAATTTGGATAAAATGGTTATTACATTTTTGGAAAATATGATTTATCATATAGTCAACCATGGGATAGGAAAGTGATTTACTGACTATGTGATTAATGCTATTTTTTAAATATTTTCAATATATTTAGAACTTTATATGATTAAATAAAATATAAATACTATTGTTTATGATGGGATTTTATTTAATAGATAGTTTTTTCATTATCTTTTAGAAACATATATAATTTTACTATATATTTATGATTATTTATGGAAAATATTAACATATTTTTTGAGATTATATGATCAGAGTATATACATTTTTGGAATGTGACATTAGGAGAAATTGATGTTGTTTATAGATAAATTTTATGTTTATCTTTGAAAAACATATGATCAAATCATTCTAATATTTTATATTTAGTTTTGGTCAGACATATTTTCAAGATCTACAAGATTAGTTATTTATGGAATGTTATAAGTTGAAAATTGGGTATTATTATTGATTCATTAAAATTAATATAGTATTTATTCATATCATATATTCTCTTAACATGTCTTAACCATGTTTTGGTTAATTGATAAAAACAATAGGAATAACTTTCCACTATTTTATGAATCTTATGACCCATTTAAACATAATGACATTGATTTAGTAATGAAACATTAAACTTGAATATTAATTTCTTGTAATGAGAGTTTTACTAAAGTAGAAACTCATCCAAGATAAAATTATTGATGAAATTCTAATTATGATGGGGAAAAGAATTCAAGAGTGTTTATTTTCTTCGAAAATCTATCTTTATGGTTAAATAATTTCTAAAACATATTATGTACTACGTGGAAAGTAACACAAAACAATCCTAATAATCATTTAGTAAATCATATGCAAGTACAATTCATATAAAGTTACATTATTTTATCAAATAATATTTTTTATGGTCTCGAATAAGAAATTAAACCTCATAATAAAATCTATATTTTATTCTATTACTATATTATGATGAAATAATTATGAGAAAATTAAATTAAAAATTGGGAGGACCGAATTATTTAAAGGAGTATAATGTAACAACCCATGATTTTATAATTTTTTCTTTATGTAATATATTTGATAGCATGTTGTGTACAGAACAATGGGAATAAACGAATCACGATATATTATAGAAATACCATTATTTTAAATATAATTGTGATGAAATAGTTATTAGTTTGGTGGGTATTAATATGAATAAACATATTATGAAATATATTTAGAATTGTTATCTTTAATAAAATTAATAATCCATTATACATTGACTATCAATTGGATGGCGATGAAGATAAAACCTTTTGAAGGTAAAAGAAATATTTTTCAAAAAACGTTTTTATATGTGCAATGGGTTTTTATCTTAATAGAGATAATATATCACTATTGATAAATTACTATAATGAAGTAATTATTATATATATCTTATTCATGTGTTAACATTAATTTAATTATTATTATTATGAATGTAATGAGAATAAAGTTATTTTATGCTTCAAAAATACATTTTCATTAAAATTGGTTTTACTACAACTTATGCATGGATATTATAATTAATTTATTCCAATTTATATAATGTATATTTTAAAAAAATTAATAAATTTTTAAATAATCATTTAGTAATATACATATGATGAATTTTTAATATTATTCTAAAAGGATTGAATTTTTAGTGAATAATGAAAGATGATGTTTTTTACAAAACATACATTTATTTTGTTTTAATGAAGTAATTTAAATGTATCATTCTATTTTTACATGGGTATAAAGAAAAAACATATTCAATTGGTTAAATATAATATAATAAATTCCTTAATAACAAACAGTACATTTTATTTTTTTTATAGGATAATTTTAATGCTTAAAATAAGTAATTTTCTAAAAACATATTTTTATTATGTTCTGCGGACTTATATTTAGATTAAATTTTACCAATTTTTGAAATTGAATATTTTAGAATGGATTTAAAAATTTGAATCATAATTTCAGGATTTTTTATAAGGTAAATTTTATTTTTGTTTATAATAATAGTTATAATGTTTAAAATATGATTTATTGCAATAAATGTATAATATGGTAAATAATGAAAATAATTACAAAAAGAAGAAAACACCTCAAAACATATCTGTTATCTATGTTTATGGTGTGTGAATCAACATATCATCCTTCTTAGGATATTTATAGTGGATTCATTGGAAATCTTGGTTGGATTCCAAGAGATGGAAGTGTTATATTTAATAAAATATTATTTTCTCTCATATTGTACCTTAAATATATTTTCTTGACTAGGAGAAGAGTAAATATACAGAGTGAAAGAAAAATATAACCATTATGATTTATAATCATATAATTTTATGTTAATAACTTTTTTAAATTTTTTTTAAATACTGTATAATTATTTAAAATGTTTATGTAGTGTTGATATAATTATTGTGAAAGACTAAGAAATATCAAATAAATTTTTTTTAAAAATATTAAAGGTGATAATATTTGTATTATTTATGGTTTTAAATGAATTTTCAAACAACTAAAAAAGGTAATTAATTTTGTAACTATTTTAATTCTAATTACATAGTTATCTTGGTGCCTTTTAAAGTCTACTTTTGAGAAAAATCCAAAAAAATGACTTAAAATGGTATTTAAACCATTATAAAATAATAAAAATATTATCATAACTCATTTTTATGGGTAAATATTTAGCATATAATTAATTATCTATATATTTTCCACTTTAAATTTTTAAAATTACATTCATGACCCTTAATGATTGAAAAATGTTTTACAATAGTTAATGTTAAATGTGGTTAATGAGTGGGTTAAAACAAAATATAATTTTAATAAAGAAACATAAAAATGTATATATTTTATTAGTTAAATTTATTTTGATATTTTCTTCTTCGTATTAGAATATATTAAACTTTTAATCCATTTAACTTTATTTATAAACATATTATATATATATATTAATATTTCATGTATTTACATGATTTATACCCACATCATTTATAAGTAGGCACCTCATCTCCTATCTTACTCACTCAACTTGATTCATTTAGCTCAACAAAGATCAACCCAAATACCTTTCCAACCTTCCTAACAATTTCATAGTAGTTTTTTTCAAATAAAAATACTAACCTTGAAGGCTTAACATTTAATTCAAATGAGGATTTCCAAAGAATAGGTTTAACTCTTAATTAAGTGTTTTCATGTTTGTTTCTTATTCAAAATCCTATTAATATTATATAACCATGATTATATAATACCGTTAGTATATTACATATACTAAAATGTTATTATATTTATGACACTACACTATTCATCTTCTTTTCTATCTTATGGGAAATGAAAACTTCTCTCATGAATACGTGTGGACTACTGCCTCCATGAAGCAATGTGTTTTTTCATAACCAACTCACAACGAAGGTTATTATATGGATTTATTGAATATATATGATATTAATGAAATAATTAATATTTTATAATTAAAATATATTAATTACCTTCATCCCTGTATATCCACTGAAAAATAATAATGTCGCTCATGTATATGTGTAGACCACCACCAACATGAAGCGAAGTGATTCTTTCGTCATACCCTCCGCCTATGGTTTATTATAAAAAATATTAAATGTATAAAAATAATAATTTTATCATTATTAATATTTTGGATATGATGTAACTATGATCCCTTTGACTATTGTTACCCTATAACAGTCTGTTTTAACTTATTAAATAAAAATCCTCAGAACACCCTACATGAACTGAAATGATTTCATAACTATATAAGACATGGTAATAAATTAAATAAAAGTGATTATGATAAGTTAATAAAGATAAAAATGGTTATTTATAAATTAAATATTTAATATAAGTTTATTATATAGGATTTAATGAATGTACACAGAATATCATACTTGAAGTAAGGGATTTCTCATTTCAATTTTACTTCATTAAGACTCATTCCATGTTTCATGCATGTTTTATTTTATATGGTGTATATACTACCATAAATCTATTTTTAATCATTCATTTATTGTAATTTAAACTTTTTTAAAAATATTATCCATATTCTCTCCTTCATTGATATTTTGATTCACAAGTTACCAAAATGGTAAGAGATTTTTATTTAAAATGTTGTTTTAAATGTATTAAAATATTTTTCTTCAATATTATTTGAAATATTAGAAAACAATATTCTTAGGTATAATTAAAAGATTATTAAATTTAAATTTCAACTAATATTTAATTTGTTTTCAAAGGTTTTTAAAAATAACATCTTCAACATTTTTTGAACAAGTTATTTTAGACATTCGTTATAAGATGTGTGAAAAGAATAATTTTTAACATATACAATATGAAACAATTTTCCCACAATAATTTCCTTACATTGTTATCATGATAATTATACAAGATTATATGGTTTTTCAAATAAGGTACTTTTCCTATTGTTTTTGGAATTTTTAATTTTTAATTTTTTCCAAATTAAAATGATAATTATTATCATTTTCATGAGATAACAGATTTTTTAGGGGCTGAAATTCCTATTTCATGTTTTTCATGGAGAAAAGTTAAAAGTTTTAATTTTTTTTATTTTATAAATTTAACGGTTTGAATTAATAATTAATGTAATAATTGAGAATGATCTAAAAAACTTATGTGACTATATCTATTTTATAACAGGTAGGTATTTTAAAGCCGTCCATTGTATTGGGTGAAGAGATAGAGTTGACTGTAGTAAGTTAATCCTAAAATAATGTTTATGGAGTCTATTTATCATATCATGTAATAAAGTTAACTAATATAATATACTCCTAAAAGAACATTGAAAGAGTTAAGAAATCTTATACAGTGATAGAGTGAACTCATATAAATTACTCTTAATAGATTTTTGGAATTATCTTTTTAGGAGGTTCCATGATGAAAGTATGATAACAAATGTTTCTTAATTGGTTTCTCTATTCTTCTAAATGGGGTTTTAGGGAAATATTTTTATTTCAAAAGGTAAAGAATGATTTTATGATATAAATGAAATTTTATGATCTTCTAAAAGGATTGTTTTAATGGTATAACTTTCATGAATTATTATTTTTCCTTTTTACTCGCATCCAAAACATTTTATAAAAACATTTATGAAAATATGTTTACTTCAACAATATGTGTGAGAATATTTTCAACAAAAATATTATTATGAGAAATGGAAAATTTTTGTATGGGTTTTCAAGTTTTTCAAAGGACTAATGAATTTCTATTATTTTTATATCCCTTACTAATATTTTTATAATATTCCAATATTTTAAATTATTTTTCATAGGGAGTAATATAGATTAATAACTATTGAAAGGTATATCTTTTGTATGTGCGGATATATGATTAAAAAATAAACTATATTTCTAATGAAATGAGAGTTTAAATTTAATAATCTTTTACATTTTGTAATGAAATAGGAATTGAGTAGAATTTTACACATTTTAATGATTTGGTTTGGTATGTAAGAGTTTTTAATAACTCTATAAAACTCTAAAACAATCCACTACTATAAATTTAAGCTATAGCCAAGGACCTATAGCCATGGTTTTATAGGTCTATGGCTATATCTTGTTTATAGACACGATTTAATTTTTAATATGTGGCTACACAATTCCATCCCCCTTCTTTTTTAGATTCCCATCGGGCTCCGCCTCCATCCCAGATATGCATCCCCCTTTTTTCAATTCCAGTTGGGCTCCTCCTACATCTCCAATATGTGACCCTCTCACCGCAGAACCCTCCTCCCCCAAAGGCCTCTCCTCCTCCCCGATGGCCTCTCTCACCATGCCCTCCTCTCTTCCCTCATGGGTTTCCTCTCTCTCCCTCACTGTTGTCCCCTATTGCTCGTCCTCGATGGATTATGTTCCTCCATCCCTCACCGTGGTTCCTTCATTCACGGCGCAGATTCTCCAATCGTGGCTCGACTTCTCCATTCAGGGTTTCTCCATCCCTCGAGCGGTACTCCATTCCTCCATTCCATTCTTTGGGCGTTCCTCCTCCATTCAGTGTTTCGGTAGAAGGGTTCCTCCAAACCCTTCTTTGGGCCTTCCTCCTCCATACAGTTTGTTGGCCCAACTCATTTATATTGTTGAAGAATTGGGGGTTCCACATAGGTCATTGGACTCACCCAAACTCATATACACGACCTGGGTTTCAATATAAATGATGAGACCTTCTTGTTTTCTCTTAGGGTAAAAGTATTTATTAGATATGTAAATGTAGTAAATGTCTAGTAAGTTGTAGTGGAGAATGATTTATTTGGATGTATTATATTAGTTGGTCCATATTCTAATTTTATTTTAGTTATCATTTATCTTGTATTGATGACCATTCCATTTTATTTATATATGATTCTATGTTTTTCTACTATTTCTTCTGAGATATTTTTATCTTCTTCAATATATAGATTTATTTATTTCTAGTCTAGTATGTGGGGGATTAATTGGCTCTCTATTTTGTTTCTACAAGTTTTTGTGATGTTTGTTATATTGACGGGTGATGAAAAATTTTCAATAGATTTGTCTATGACCCTCAGGCCTTATATTAGAGGGAAAAATGTCCCGATGAATATTCTAGGACCTCACCACTATTTAAAAGAATATGGTGTATAGTTAGGTGAACTTGAGGTCATTTAGAATCCAAGTGTGGGTTCATTTTGGGTGGTCCATATTAGGGTGTAACACACACACACTAACATAGGAATCCCATAGATATCATCCACATATCCTTAATAATAAAATAACGATATGTACTTTACATACTGAATAATCCCAAAGAATACTAAAAACCTTTATTAACCCAAATATTGTTTTTAAATAGATAAGGGTATCCCATGCCTCTCCCAAACCATATCTTATAAGTAATGACTAATGTTGTTATGGGCTGTGAAATCCTGATAAATTTGAATTTTTATTCTAGAAGTAGGGGATTCCCCATGAATTGGGATTAAAATTGGAAATATTAGAATTGGGATTGAAATTGGAAATATCAGAATTGGCATGGACCTTCCCTGAGTGGTTGGTCACCATAATATTTTGAATAGGTTATATGCTGATATTATAGATAATTCTGCCATTATTTGTCTTATTTGAGGAGCATAAGAGGATTATTCCCCCCTAGAATTTTAACTGTGACTAAACATATGCGATGAGCATAAGGGGACTAGTCCCCACTAGACCTAAAATCATGACTATAATTTCATGATAAGCATAATATGACCCTACCTTTCCATATATGAAAAGTATAAGATTTATTATGTGATAAGGATATAATGATTGACCTTTCCTAATGCATCATAATCCCATCCTTCCTCATGCGAGGAGCATGGAATTACTTAGGTGATGAGTATGGAATTCCATACGTGATGAGCTAAGAGTTCATTAGGTGATGAGCCTAAAATACCACAGGTGACTAGCCTATGATGACTTTGGTGATAAAGCTAGAGTTATATAGGTGGTGAATATTGTATTCCTTAGATTATGAGACTAAGATGTCTATATGGGTTGACATTAGAAGATATAACAACCTTCCTACCGAGATCATAACTGATGATCCATCCTTTACTTATATGTGGAAAGCATAAGATCCCCTCACTTCCAAAAATGAGAAATATATTTATGGGATTGTCTAAATATACAATGTAATTGGAATTCTAGTCAACATTGATATTTAGGTTGTCACCTTGATAAGGAAGCAAGTGACATTATTAACTGATGACCACATGGAGATGGAATCAAGAAAAAGATTCTTTGGAATTTTTTAATTATATAAGAGAAATATGGACTGAGAGGGGGGGACCAACAGGGGGGTGTCCTGGAGGGGCTGTGGGGGGGGGGGGGGGGGGGTGGTAGGGGGGACTTACAACACTTCCCTCTTTTGTTCTTTAATTTGTGACATAATCTGTGGTGGACGTTTACATCACTTCCAAGATTCAGGATAATTCTTCAAGCCTCATATAAGATTCTCATAATAACACCTTTGCTTGGGAACTTCATATTCATTCTCAACAAGCTTGGGAACTTACAACTCCCTTCTAAGCTGTCCAGCTCCCAATTGTTTCATCAATATTCTTGGGTACTCCAACTAACTTGAAAGCCATTTTTCATCTGCATATTGGAATGAAAAAAAATCTCTTCCTCATTGAAAAAAACTATGACACAAAAAAATGTGGATTTAACAATCATTCACTTTGTGTTTATTGTAAATACCAATATTGAAATTGGTATGTCAAGAAGTTCTTTAATTTTCTTCTCTCCTCTTTTTCTCATTGACTTCATTCATTTTATTTTATCCCCTTATTGACAATAAATACAAAGTTCATGAAAGAGGATGGTATCACTTCATTCTTAAACAACGTTCCATCATTCATTCTATTCAAATTCTGTGTTATCCATGTTTAGTGTAGAAAATATGAGGGTTTGATTTAGAAAAAAAGTTGTCCCATTAACAAACCGAACATGATACCAACTGATTTTAATTCCCATGACTCATTTAAGGGATTTTTAGATATACTCAAGTTGAAACAAAATGATGCCAATTGATATCTTCATTCCTTTTGGAAATTCAACCAGAGATCTTGCACTAATCTCAATACACATGTAGAAAACATTCAAGTACAAGTAGCAGGTTTTAGAAATCATCCATGAGATCTCAAATTTCTCCAATTTATTGTCATTTATTAATTTAATTTCCCCCTTAATATCATTATTTATTCGGTCATTAACAGGGATTAGAGAAATGCATAGCTCATCAATGAATTTTTCAAGAACTGTCCAGAAATTCTATATTTCCATAGAATAAATAAGTCTGCAAGCTTCTCAAGGGACTTCTCCACTCATCTCCCCATCGAAGAGACACAATATCTTCACTTCATCAAGGAATATATTTCCTTATGATGTTCTTTGGAATACCATTTGATAAATCATACCAAGATGGTGACTTTTTTCAGATCCAGAATAGTTATTCCAACTTACTTCCCCTCACTTGCTCTCCTCATGAGAACTAGTTTCACCTTCAATTCCCTGCATTCTATGGAACACTAATAACAAAAAAATAATCAGGGAATAAAGTGGAGTTCCTTTCTTATCAATGTGAGATGTTCGGTTGAAAAAATTTTCTCAACCAGTTTTGCCTTTCCAATATAGCTCCAAGTTTGGATGGACTCTTCATGCATGCATTTTTGGATTTTCAAGCAGTCTTGGGCAGCATGGATTTCATTCTTCCCTCGTGTGATATTTTCTTTTTAACATGATGATAGCGCACAGGCTACCCTAGGACCATGGAAGGTTTATTCCTGGATTGGGAAGTGGGCAGGGGGTAGGGGTCAGGGGAGAGTGCAAGGGGGATGTGGGGACTGGGGGGGGGGTGCAAGGGGGTAGGGGCCGTGCAGACACCATTTGTATTGAAAGTGATTTCAAATATGTTAATATTTTAAGTGAATTTTAATGATTATCATTGTTTCCATTCATTATCGCATGCATGAACTAGAATCTATTTGTGTTTTAAAATTTTATGGGTTTTATAAGGCCAGGTTTCAGCTAAATCAATGATTGGGGTGAGCAAGGCCAGTAAATGTGCACAAATTGTAAAGGTTTAAAATCAGCTAGGTTTCCATTTTTTTATGTTTATTAAATTTGAAACTTTTATACTAAATACTTTTAGTCATTTTTTTTCATCTATTTTTTTCAAGTATTTTAGGATACCTATAGGACAAAATTATGCATCATAATCCTTGATGACATTGAGAGGTAATTACAATCAATTTCAATGCAATACTACTTTTGTTCCTTTCGTTCGATAACCACTGTGCTGTCCTTTTTAGTACAGGCTATTGGAGTACATTTCAATTGGACCTCGTTTTTACAATATTATTTTTCAAATGCTGATGGTCCTTTTGAAATGGATTCCTTCCCTGGCCTTCTTATCATCCCTTTTATTAGTATAACTCATTCTGAATATATCTTTATGAGGTTTTATTTGTCTCAATGTCATCACAAGAACTGGATTTCTTGTGAGTATGATTTCGCATGATAGGTTGTGTCTCTAGATAGGGATTAATACTATGAAGAGAACCAAAAAAAAACATAGCCCATGCTTATGCATGTGAGAATATATATAAGGATCCTCTTGTGCGTGGCTTGACACCTTTGAGGTAGAGACCCTCTCCCAGCCTCTTTAATTCAAGAATTTTTTAAATTTTATTTATATGCCTTCTTGATTCCTTCTTGTTTATATTAAATTGATATTATTGATCATGTGTTAGTTAAAATAATTGTTTCATTTTATAAATAAGTCATGGCTCTGAAATAAAACCCCACAAATGTAGGCGCGCTGTCTTCAAAAACTCACAGCGGTATTATATGTATATATAGCTTGTTTAACATTATTGAATTTATGATTTCCATTTTAATCATTAGTCATCTCATTTGAGACACCACGAGAATCTCCAAATATTTTTTTGACTCACAGGGGGTGTGCAGGCTAGGGGCTGGGGGTGTAGGGGGGTGGAGGGGGGCTATGCAGGACAGGGGGATGGGTGGAGGGGGGCAGGGGGAAGGGGGAAGGGGGCAGGGGAAAGGGGGCAAGGGGTAGGGATAAGGGGGACAGGGGGCAGGGGGAAGGGGTCAGGGGGCAGGGTGGCGGGGGGCAGGGGTCAGGGGTCAGGGGGTAGGGTGGAGGTAGGCTACACAAATCCAATATTAGTTTTAAGATTTTGAGATTTGGGGTTTAATCTCTAGCCTTATTGATTTTTGGATTCTATGATTTATATTCTAGAATTTTTAGTTTTAGAAGTTATGGTTGTGAGTTTAGGGTTTTATGTTTTAGAATTTTAGGGTTTGGGGTTTTAAGATTTATGGTTTTAGGGTTTATAAGAATTTTGAATCCATGAAATTCATTTCTATCAAAATAGGTTTATCTCACTTGCATCCTATTAAATTGGTGCAGGAGTGACATTAAATGACCAAACAACCTTTTTCATTATCATTCCCACCTGTCTTTTTTAATAGTTTGGTTATTTTGTTTTATTTTCCATCCTATTTTTTTATATACCAATATAATTTTTTAATCCTCACTTATTTTCCATTTTGATTTCCACTTTTCCATGCCACACATGTTTTCCTTCCATTGAAAGCACTTCCAATATTCTAAATGGGGCATTGGTTTTGATATCTTAATATCTAATGTTCTAAAAAACAGTACAGTATGTTTTTTGGTATTTTACTTATCGAACACCCAGATCAATTCTTGATCCTTGTGAAACCTCAGTTGTTTGGAACTTCAAGTATGAAGGTACAACTCAAAATGGTTTCAGATGCTCATTTAAACATGAAGCTTGACTCATCACCCCCCACATTTTGCATCTGTTTTTTCATTTTTCAAGTAGATTATGAATTTGGAAGGATTCATGCAAGGGATGTTTTGAAACATCTCTAGACAAGCCCAATCTCAAATGCATCAATTGACATTGTCTAGGGCAACCAATGTATTGTGGTGTGTCCATTGAGTGTTACGACGGTAATTGGACTTAATCAAACATGTCATTTAGTTGTTTAATGGTTTATTTTAACTGCCTGCATTGGTGAGACACCACTTAAAGTTAAACCTATAATTTTTTTTAACTAATTATGATAAATTTAAATAAAAAACATTGTTGTTTTTCATGACTAAATGGGCCTTAGTATTTCACTTTTCAATATTCATTGTTTTTTCTTTTGAATATATATTAAGTAGGGTGAAGCGATTGATCGCATATTGAGAGAAATATTTCACATAAACTCAATAAACTCACTGATTTACTACGTCTTGTGCATTGGGAATGTCATTGAGAAGGTATAAATTTCCATTTATCACAGCTATAATTAGTTATGAACCTGAAAATAAAGTCAATAATAATTAGTCATGGTAGTGATTATACACAGAAGGGGATATGTGTGCCCATATATATATATATATATAAATGCTTACATAGGTGAGTAGATACTTGTATATTCATATAAGCATATGTTCAAGGATCCCCTTGCACATGCTCATGGCCATGAGGGTGTGTTCATAGGGGCTAGGTGTCCTTGCAAGTGTGTGAAGGTGCGTATACCTAGTGGGGGAGAAGAAAAATTTAGTTAGAATGCTCCAAGAGTAGAAGTGGATGGTTTGGTTCTACCTTGAGGTAGGATCCCTCTTCTAGACTCTTTAATTAAAGAATGCTTTAAATTGAATTTAGCTTCTTTCTTAATCTTGCTTAATTATATTGAATTGCATTTCTTGAACAAGTTTTCTTTAATATAATTGTTTCATTTGATAAATAAAGTCATGTTTTTATAAATAAAGTCATGTTTTTATAATAAGAAAATTTCATGAATTTATCATAAATACCCTCTAATGGAGGTGCACTATCTTCTATACCAAAGAGTAGTGATAGTTATTTGTATCATGTTTAGATTTGGTTTGAGTCTTTCATAAGCCTCTTGTTGGTATTTGTTTTGTAGCTAGTTAGTTTTTGTTTTCCTTGAATAATATAAATTTCCTTATCATACTCGTTTAACTCAAATGACATTTCCCTAGTAGGCATATGTGTTGACCATGACACTTTCCTTTTCACGCTTTGAATATTATAAATATAATTTCCATGTTTAGGAAAAGTGAATGAATTTTTAAATGGTTTGTGTACGGTGTACGGTTCTTTTCCATCGTTTTGTTTCCCTTTAGACATTACGTCATTGTGGCGCTCGTTGCAACCTTCTTTTGCAATACCTTGTTATAAAATAGTAAATAGTTTATCTGTCCTATCATATGTTGACAGGGCGACGGTCAGATTGTTCCCCCCTCCTCCCACTCCCTTCGCTCCTTGTCGGAAGATGTTGCCCCGCGAATGTCGCTGGACCAGGCCAACGCACCACAGTCAGGCCAGAGTCACGCCGCGATCACACCGCGGTCACACTGCGGTCATGATGCATTAATGCCGTGATTTTTACCTACTCTAGGATGACACCCCGCGGTGGTTCGTAGTGATAGAATTCTATGAGTCTTGTGATCAATGTTTAGACTGAATAATCACAATTTCTTCCAGTGGGCCGATGACTTGAATGTTACCCCGCCTACTCCCACTCCCTTCGCTCCTGGCCAAAAGGTGTTGCCCCTTAGATGTCACTAGACTGAGCCAACATGCCGCAGTAATGCCGCGGTCATGCCGTGGTCATGCCACAGTCACGCCACAGTCATGCTGCTGTCATGACTCGGTCACATCGTGACCTGGCCCTGCTCCATGACGAAACCTCGCGATAGTTCATAGTGATAGTATTCTATGAGTTTTGTGATCAATGTTGAGACTGACTAATCAAAATTTTTGTCGGTAGGGAGATGGATGGAATGTTTCCCCACATCCTCTCACTCCCTTCGCTCCTGGCTGGAAGATGATGCCCCGCAGATGTCGCTGGACTAGGCCAACATGCCGAGGT
The DNA here is from genome assembly GCA_963277665.1 of Viscum album. Lineage (NCBI taxonomy): Eukaryota > Viridiplantae > Streptophyta > Magnoliopsida > Santalales > Viscaceae > Viscum > Viscum album. Next base: position 1,470,730,686 of record OY728132.1, on the reverse strand, counting down.
CATGCCGCGGTCACGCCGAGGTCACGCTGAGGTCATGTCATGGTCGGGACGCGGTCATTCCGCCGTAACCCCATGGTCACGCGGTGATAATTTCATGATTTTTACATTCTCCAGGATGACTCCCCACTCCGGTTCGCAGTGATAGTATTCCATTAGTCTTGTGATCAATGTTGAGACTGACTAATCAGAATTTCTGTTAGCGTGGTCACGACCGGAATGTTGCCCCACCTCCTCCCGCTCCCTTCACTCCTGGACAGAAGATTCTACCCTATGGATGTCGCTAGACTAGGCCAACACACCGCGGCCACACAACGATCATGCCACAATAATGCCGTGATTTGGCCCTGCTCCAGGATGACACCCCGCGGTAGTTCACAGTGAAAGTATTTCATGTGTCTTGTGATCAATGTTGAGACTAACTAATCACAATTTCTGTTGGCAGGGCGACGACCAGAATGTTTCCCCGTCTCCTCCCCCTCCCTTCACTCCTGGCCAAAAGATGATGCCCCATAGATGTTGCTGGACCGGGACAACATCCCATGGTCACGCCACGGTCATGCCGCAGTTACGCCGCAGTAATGCCACGATTTGGACCTGATCCAGCCACATCCATCCAACACTAGCCCCCCGTCCACCTTCATTTCATCCCACTACCACCAGCATTCCGGCCCTCAACAGCCTCCCCTGCCACCTTCGAATCAGCACGCACCATCCCCCCAGCACCTGAAACCATCCCCCTTCCACCAGCATTCCAGTCCCTTTCAACCTGCATTTGAGCCCGCACTAGCCCTCAGCCACCTGAATTCCTGCCCGCACGAGACACCACACCAGCCACCACCCCCAGCGGCCTAAATTCTAGGATGCGTGAGAAAAACTCCATGAAACTCACACAAAGGAAAGGTGAAAGATGATCCCCTTGCATGAGCTGTCTTTTCCCCAAAAATTAGCCATGTAAACTTCAATTAATGTTCTCCGAGAATATTGTGGTAGAGATGCATCTATTAACCCAAGACGAGAACCTAGCAGGAATGCCTAGAAGATCCAAAGAATCCCATAAGAAGTCCCACCTGACCGAATCAAAAGCCTTGAATAAATCGATCTTGAAGGCACACCAAGGAACCGCATAATCAAGATGGTAGACCCCACAATAATTCCCAAGTAACAAGATTATTTGGATGAATTGGTTTTCATACTGATGGTTAATGATATTTTTATCCAGCTTTAATTATATGAGTCTCTTGAGGTTATTTTTGTAACCATCCTAATAGAGGGTCCGAGTTATAAGTGGTGGAAGTCTATTATTTAGACAAAGCCAGAAAAAGACTATTCTTGGAAATGTTTCAAGGCATTGTTCATTTATCATTATTTCATAATGATGTGATGGTAATGATGGCTATAAAATTTTCTAGGAGGGGCTGTCCAGGTGGGGTGTCCAAGGGCTATCCGGGGGGGGGGGGGTGACGGGGGGGTCTGCAGGGTAGGGGAGGGTGCAGGTGTGGTGTCTAGGAGGGGCTATCCAGGGGGTGTCTAAGGGATATTCGGGGGGGGGGGGTCTGCTTGGAATGGTGCAGGTGGGGTGTCCAAGGGCTGTCCAGGGGGGGTGTCAGGGGGTCTGCAGGGTAGGGGGGAGGGTGCAGGTGGGGTGTCTAGTAGGGGCTATCCGGGGGTGTGTCCAAGGGCTGTCCAGGGTGGGGGGGGGGGGTCGGGGGGTTGGGGGGGGGGGGTGGTCTGTTGGGCAAGGGGTAGGGTGTAGGTGGGGTGTCTAGGGGGATGTCCAGGGGGGTCCAAGGGCTGTCTGAGTGGATGATTTGAAGAGATAAACCCATGAAAAATGGGACCTAACCTCATATAAATAATTTTTCTAATGATTTTTGGAAAGGTATTCCAAATAGCAATAGGTCTGAAATCCTTTACATTCACATCATTTTCCTTCTTTGTGATCAGGGTAATAAAATTGGCGTTAATTCCATAGGGCATTGAGGCATGGTTAAATAACTCCCTCATAGCGTTAAGCAGCTCATCAAAAACTATGTCCCAGTAGTACATAAAGAATGAATTTGTGAACCCATTAGGACAAGCCACACTCTCAAGATTTAGAGAAAAGGGGCACTCTTGACCTCCTTCTCATCAAGGGATGCAACAAGGGAGATTGTTGGATTGGTGTAGTCTGATTTGGTTGGAACATGTAACATTGAGATACAACCATAACACCAAGATCATTGAACTCATACTTGGTAGTATAACAATCCTTCTAATATCTAACTAGACCATTCACATCCTTAAGCTTTTTGAAATTTACTTCAAAAAAAAAACTTTTTGAATAGGAGGGAATGATTTGAGATTCCTAATCAACTTTGTTTGGGTAGTCGTTAACCCATCCAACTTGTCAAAATCAACCATGGGAATAGAGGACTTCTTAAGTTCTCTAATCTCACCATTAGTATATTTTAACTTCTGTTTTAGCTCATTATAATCTCGTCAAATATTATCAAACTCATTTAGAATATCAGAGGAAAACTATTACATTTTATAACTTTATGATATATTACTAATAGAGGGTGATTCCTCATGCACAATAGGAGGTGGTGATGGTATAGTATAGAACCTTGGAGCTGGGATAGGTGAGAGAAATCATATCCCTATAGAAATGGGGAGGGTAGATATGGGGTGCAGGGGGGAGGGTGCAGGGGGGTTTGTAGGGGAAGGGGAAGGGGGTGCAGGGGAAGGGGGGGGGGTTCAGGGGGGTCTATAGGGGCAGGGGGAGGGTTCAAGAAGAAGGGGGAGGGTACAAGGGGCCGGGGGAGGGTGCATGGGGTGTAGGGGGGGGGGGAGGGGGTAGTGTTAATCCCACATATTAGACTATATTTTCACATCTTCTTTGATAACATATTCAAACAAAGTCATAATTTAGATATTTGAAAACTTTTAGGAATGTATTATGCACAACATTTTCATATGACATTACAAGTCATATGATTATCAATGTTGTACAACATAACCACTATTTCCATATCATTTCAAGTGCTTCTGAAGACTTCACTCACAATGAAATACCCTTCTTCTTAACACCGTAGCATGGATTAGTTAGTCATCAAGAAAAAAAACCATCTCTATGCCCACATCATTATTTACTCGTCCACCTCCTAAACATATATTGTCATCTTTCACAACTCTAATATGTCCACCAAAACACCAATAGAGGACTTCCTATTTCTCAAAATTTTGGTATAGTGTTTTCTCCGAATGTTTGATGGTGTTTATATAAAGATCATATCCAAAAGACTTGGTATCATTTCACAATGATTTTCAATGATTTGAATAAAACTTATGATGCATATGTGAAAGTTATAGATTACTGTAAATATGAACCAAAGTATATGACATGATGTAGTAAAATCCATCATCTTGTGGTTTGTGTTATCAGGTGATTCATGATACCACACCTAGGTTTGATTCATGATACCACACTTAGGCCACTATGAATCCCTACACATGAGGTCTCCAAGTGGTAACCATGATACCATCATTCCTGCTTTAGTACCATTCCAAAATTCCACCTGTAAGTGGTGCTGCAAGGGGTATTGGGGGGGGGGGGGGGGCTGTGCAGTGGGGATGTGCAGGTGTGCACGGGGGGGGGGGGGGGGGGGGTGAAGGGTGGGGTGCAAGGGGGGTTGTGCAGCGCGGTGGGGGGTGTTCATCAAGGGTGGTGCTAGGGGTGTCCAACAGGGTGGGTATGTCCGGGGGGGGGGGGGGGTATCCAGGAGGGATTCTATGAGGGAGGGGTGTCCAAGAGGGTGGGGGTATCCAGTAGGGGTGGGGAAAGGGTTTTCCAGTTGGGGGAGGGGGTGTTGTCTTGTCTTGGGGGGGGGGGGGGGTCTGGCCATGGGGTTTCCAAGAGGGGGGGGGGGGGGGGTTGTTGTCTAGGTGGGGTTGTCCAGGGGGGTTTCCAGGAGGGAGGGGGTTTCCAAGAGGGGGGTGGTCTGTCTAGGGGGTGGAGGGGGGGCTTCTGTCCGGGGGGTGGGGATGCTGTCTGAGTGGGGGTTTCCAAGGGGGTTTCCAGAAGGGAGGGGGTGTCTAGGAGTGTGTGTGTGTGGGGGGGGGGGGGGGGGGTGTCCAACAGGGGTGGTGCAAGGGTTTTCCATCATGGGGGGGGGGGGGGGGTGTTGTCCGGGTGGGGTTATCCTGGGGGGGTCTGTCCATGGGGGTGGAGGGGGTGCTGTCTGGGTGGGGTTCTCCAGGGGGTTTCTAGGAGGGAGGGGGTGTCCAGGGGGGGTGTCTATCTGTGGAGGTCCAGTGAGGGATGCTCTCCAGGGGGGGGGGGGGGTACTATTCGGGTGGGGTTGCCTAGGGGGGTCTATCTAAGAGGGAGTGGGTGTCCAGGAGGGGGGGTCTGTCCAGGGGGTGTCCAAAAGGGGTGGTTCAAGGGGTGTCTAGCGGGGGGGGGGGGGGGGGGGTTCTGGGTGGGCTTCTCTTGGGGGTGGGGGTTTGTCCAAGAGGGTTTCCAGGAGGAAGGGTGGTGTCTAGAAGAGGGGGGGGGGGGGTCTGTCCAGGGGGTGAGTGGGGTCTGTCCAGGGTGGGAAGGGGGTCTGTAGGGGGAGGGGTGCATGGGGGGATTTAAGGTGTAGGTGGGGTGCAAGGGGGAGAGTGGGGGGGGGGGATTTGCCGGGGGTGGTAGGGAGGATGCAAGGGGCCAACACCGACTGAATGGTGTTGGGTTTTTAACGAAATGTGTAGGCCTATAGCCAGGGTTTTAAACTGTAGCTATAGGTCTATAACTAAGGTTCCTAACCATGGCAATATGTCTATAGCCATAGTTGCAACTGTGGATATAGGAGATGAGTGATTTTAGCCTATTCCACGGGTTGAAAACAGTGTTATTAGGGTTGTTTCCATGGTTGGAACTGTGGATATAAGGCTATAGCCACGGTTCGAACCATGACTATAGGGCTATAGCTAGGGTTGGGAACTGTGGATATAGGTTTTACCCTATAGCCACACCAATACTAGCCACTGCTATGGGAACTGTGGCTATAACCTATATCCATGTTTTTCAGGACAATATCCATGGTTTAAAACCATGGATATAGCCTGATTTTGTAGTAGTGTAGGGTAATTAGTAAGACTAAATGAAATATCTAAAAATATATAGTGTCTATACCTCATAAAAAATGGGGTATTGGGTATTTCTTCACTATTAACCGACTACTAATTTTATGCATACTGAAGATCAAACATTAAAAATATTCTTCTTATAATTGATTGAAAAAATCATAAATATTGGGCATCCAATACTTATCATGATTGTGATCTTGTTAGGTTCCTGATAATCAATTCCAAGATACATTGATCTAACATTAATTCTATAAAAAATATGTTCACCACAAGGTCACATACTTGGATGAATTATTCACTTTTTAATATTCACATGGAGTATCTTCTTTAATTCATGTTACTAAATTGGGTTCATTATAGATTGATTATTTTAAATAGGAATATCACCATGTATCAGTTATATTGGAAACTCAACTTGATTATTTGGAGAAAGAGTAAGTATTATTTTATAAAAACATAAAAAAACTCTCATAAAATAGGCATAAATTTTATATTGAGTTTCTACCCAACCATATGTTTGAAAGACCCCTTTTGAATAGGAATCAGGACCGATATAATGTATGTAATTTCCATAAAAAATCATACTTGTTGTTACATCAATAGAAGATCATAGTTTGGTTTGGAATATCAAACATGACTTCCTTTCCATAGTAATTGATATTGTATTTATATAAATAGATTCAATACATTCCCAAAATAACACCAAAGTAAAATATAGGGAGAATAACAAGATTTGAAAGAAGTACATTCCCAAAAAAAAAGTAATTGGTGATGAATCATAAACTTGAAAAGTGATCATTGTACAATTTAAAGTTTTCAGTATCAATTAAACATGTTATCATTGAGGATATAAATGAACATACATTGATACTTTTCATCATATAATGTAATTAATATGACTAATCTCAAATAATATACTTAATTATTTGAGAATGCCTATCTCAATCCTAAATTAAACATTATATCATTAATACTTTACTAAAATTGAATTTTTTTTTGTGACTATATAGAATCATTAATAAGAGTTATTAATCGTGAAAAATAATTTAAATTATGCCTAAATCATAAAAATTTATTTTCAATCAATGAAACCTTACTATTAACTTATGTTATCCATGATTATAATAATTTAATATACATTATAATGAAAATGTGTATTAACCCAAGAATTTACCCCAAGAGTGTCAAACTAGGTACACAAAAAGGGAACACTTACCATGCACTAGAATGATGGTCGGTAAATACCCAAATGACTCTTTTTAGGTTTATCAACCCTAAAAGTTTCTATTCCAAAATCACATACACTTATAGTATTTAGATAGTTATGTTTTTATTGGAGTTCCTAAATCCTTTCTTTACCATGAGATATGACGTTCTCTAATGCATATGATTATCCTAAGGGTTCTAAAGAAAGTGTTTTTATCCTAGTTTCAAAAGGTAAATAAGAATTTCTTTCATACCAAATATACTGACCTATACATTTCATAAATAGATTTTATAAAATATGGTACAAATATTCATTATAAAAATTTATTATCCTAGACAGAATCATATAGGTTTAGTGCCTTTGGAAACATTGATTCATAAACAAATTGTTAAAAAGATATGTAAATCATCTACAAATATTATCTTAATTAATATTTCCCTTCTTAAAATATCATACATAATCGTTTCATCATAAACTGGGGAAGGGAAACAAAATAAAGGGTGAGATCATATGATTATTATAGGTAAACAATATTATATCGAGGATAACTCATGCATGAAATGCACATAAGGGTATGATAATAAGAGATTTATATTTGAAAACCAAAACCAAAACCTAAATATCAAAATATTGATTCATGGAATAAATATTAAAAGTTCATAAAACATGAATCATAAAGGTTCAAAAAAACATGATCCATGATATTATTACATTTTCAATAAACCTTAGTTTCGTTCAAAAAAATCATATAAAACCATTTCATTAGTCAAGGTTCACTACCAAGAATATCATAGTGTATTGAGTTCACTCTCTATTCTATCACATCCTTAGTCAATATTCACTCAAAATATTATCATGGTTGAAAAGTATCATACCGAACTAGTTTCACTCCCACATTTTAGTCTTTATTATTTCATGAGATATAAATCTTTACCAAATTCAATGGAGTTATACATAATTATGAGATCACACATAAAAAAATTAAGATCATATATATATATCACATGATCGTAAAAAATTAACATAGAATAACTCATTTAAATGAAATTGGTTTAAAAAACATTTCATCATTTAATCATAGAATAACCCATGGAAAAGAACGAAGTTTAATATAGGTTTAATCATTAACTAAACAACCCATGGGAAAGAAAACAGTTTTATAGGATCATCTCAAAATAATCATCATTATAACCCATAAAAATGAATGAAAGGGCATGAAATCATTGAATTGTATCCATAATAAATCATAAGTAATATCAAATGGTGTTATCGTAGATGAAAGGTTCTTTTAAAAAACCACTGGAACATTTCTTTATGAAATCACCCTTTTCATATTGAAATCAATTATTTAAAATATAAACATTCTCAAAATATTATGGAAGAATATCAGTATACAAAAGTTCATTTTGAACATATTTATAACATGAAATTAAATTACACCATAATGTATTAAAATTACCTTTATTTGGGTATAAAAAATTTCATTTTTCCAACTTGGAGGCATATGTCACCAATCATCATAAGAAATATGAAGGAAAATGGGCTCCACTACCAACTGTCCTAGAATTTGGCAATGTAACCCCACAACGTCATCCGTAGGGACCCTATATGAATCAAATGGGACAACAATCTTCTCTTCATTCACATTCCACACATCTAAACATATTATATTTTTCTCTACATTTGAATTATTTTCATCTTTAATGAACTAAAAATTAGTATAAAAAAGTGAAATAAATTTATTTATATTAAAATTTATACTTATAACATCGACCCTCTAGTATGCATGTGATGAACAAGAAGTGGCGCGCCGCCACCCCATTGCTGAAGCTACTGAAAGGGTAGTTGATGATATATTGGTCTAGAATTACTTCCAGTGGACTATAATTGATACCTATTAGGGTACTCCATGGGTGGCTACACCCCCTGGGCAAGACACACCACCATCACCAGTGGCAGCCATTTCCTCATGAAGCCCTTGGGCGGAGAGCCATGCTTCTTCCAATGCTTACATGTGAGAGTTTCCAAGGATAGGATACATTCCTACCTCCTTTACCTCTGATACCAACTGTAGAGACCCAATCTTGACATACATAGACATTACATTACTTTTGTGAGATACTTAATACATAAAAAAAGACACCAAAGGACCGTAATAGTTTAGTGTCTTTAGAAACGTGGAATATAATCTTCTAATCATGGTGAAAGATTTTCAACATCTCCAAAAAAGATCTTCCCCATTTGTTTTCCTACCTAAAACCTTTATTTAAATCCTAGAGAAAATAAAACATATAAAGGGTGAGATCAAATTCTTAGTAAGTGTATGCATGGAGAAAATAAAACAAATCATATTCATTTGAACAAAAAAACATGATCATAATGTTTAAACATCAAAATCTTGAGAAATGACATAAAACATGGAAGTACGTAAGGCATAGATCATAATGGAACATCAATCATGATAAAATAGCTTGAAAAAAAAATTTAATTGTGGAAAAACATTAAACACATGATATGATATCCATAGTAGCCAAGGCATTACTGCCAAGACCATCTTAGTGGACAATGTCCCTTACTGAACCGAGTTCACTCCTCGTTCCAGCCCTGTATCACTGAACCAGATTAACATGTCCTTCTAGCCATGTCTATCTAATGAGATATAAATCTTTACCCAATTCACTGTAGGGAGATATAGGTCCCACCCATCTCATAATTAAATCATTCTTACTTGTTCCAGAAAATAAATATAAATCATTCATCATAACCAAAAGAGTAAAATGGGTTTCATAAACATCATGCCATCATAACATATAAAACAAATGGATATAATTTCATCATAATAAAAGTGAAACCATTTAAATCATAGAGAACTTATGCTTGAAACATACACATATGAAATAATGTCATCTTATATGGAAACTGGTTTTGATAAAACACTTGAAATGAATTCTTGAGGAAAATATCCTTTCTTCTTCAAAATCATTTTCCTTTCACAAAATGCCATGCATTTTAAAAATAAATTTTTTTGTTCAAAATATCCATTGAATCTTGTAGAGTAAGCTTCATGAAAATAAGGCATTATGAAACCGTAAAAATCATATCATGCCGTATAAGTTAAAAAAACATTCACCTCATACTTTTAACGGAAAAGTCAAAAAGTACCACATATGGTAAACAAAATAAATATTCCTTCCATAACACAAAGTAAATGCCAAAGAGGGGTAAAAATTAATTTAAAAATACATGGGATAATATTAAACACTTTATGAAAAACATATTTTATTGACATGGATGAAAAATATAACCCCAGCAAATACTTACGAATAAACAATCTCGGATAAGAACGAGATTGGAATAGTTATCCCTTACCTTAGGTTCGATATGCTTCGTACATATCTAATCCTCCTGTATAATGACTTATATAATTTCATTGAATTATTATAGAATCATATTCATTGTTATGATATCATATATGGTTCACTTATGACTTTATATTACCCGTTCTTTTGTAGATTCGATGTTAAAGCAGCATTTTGTGTAAAATTGTTTTATTTATCCTACGTGTTTGGACTTGTTGTTATTGATGTTATTATTACATATATCATGATTTACATACTTCAAGAATTTAGATAATGATTTATATATCATATATATTCAGCATATATATATAAAATAGATAGATAAATGAAATGAAATACACCGTTCATGGAGACGGTAGGCCGTACGTACGCATGAACGCTGTTTTCCTTTCTTTATTGACTTGAACGGAAGTAAGTAGATGATATATATATATATATATTTACAAACATATATCAATTTTCTTTATCATGTAATATATTTAATTTTTATTCATTATATGTACTTTATAATCATTCTTGAACGGTTAACATGGAGAATGAATCTTATCGTGTCGTGGAGACGGTAATCCGTACGTACGCATGAGCGATGATATCATTCCAAAAATTATTCAATTGAATTGTAGTGGATGATATAATATCTCATAATCATTATTATGTTATAATAACCATATATAGTTATTCTTTACACCATTATATCCATCCAAGTAAGGTGGTGGTGGAAAAACTGATTACACCACGGCGTGGAGACGGTATTCTGTATGTATGCACGCACGGTGATTTTGTTGTCCGTAGGATGGATAGAAGGTTAAATAAGGCTGTTTAATATTTATAATAACATATATTTATATAAGTAATACTGATGTTATTACTTTATAATGAAAAAACTAAAGAATAGGAAGTATAAGGAGAAAGAAACTTGAAAGAGTCGGTAGATGAGATTACCTCTTCCGCGACGCACCTCCTTTAAATTTTTTCATAGGGCACCAGAGTTGGTCTTTTGAGAATACCATAACCTATATGATATAACTATAGAGGTTGAGAAGAAGAATTGGCAGGGTTTGACCGAGATTCAAGGCTCAAAAGGGTGTGAAGAAAAGAGGGAATGGGTGCCCTTTTCCTAAGGGAGGAGAGGGGAACCTTTGGAAAAACATAAATTATTATTTTATAATAAAGTCATATTTAGTTTATAATAGCTCCAAATTGATTTATTTCGAAGCTAAAGTGGGTATGAGTCTAAATAATCTCAACCAATTGGTTTTATACAAGTTTATGTTACTATTTTAACCTTATCATTTAGATTTAACTCTAAGTTAAATAATTTAACTTTTACCGTGTCTTCTTGTTTTCTTACACTATATGGTTAATAATCATACTATAAAAGCCCAAAGAACCCCAAGTGGTTCATTATTAATATATATAACCTTATATATGTTATTTTTCAGAACCTTATATTTTTAGGAATATAATAAAATTAATAATATAATATTTGTTTTAAAAACTATTTTATGCCAATTTTGACACTATTTGGTAATTGATTTTTGAGAAATTCATAACAGAATGATTAGTTCAAAAAAGTAAATTAAATAAATACTATAATTTCATATTAACCTATAAAATTAGTAGAATTCATTAAATGTCTCAAATTACATTTATTTGGGTATTTATAACATCAATTAATTTAATATTTCATTATTTTGGTAATTACTGCATCACCAGTGTGTCATAAATAAATTAAATTATCTAATGTCTAAAAATTATAAATAAAATACCATTAAGTATAAAATATTTTTATCTTTCTAATGAATATTTATATTTGAATTTATCTTATGTATACTTCTATATTAAGAATGTTTTAGCTAGTAAACTTTGCTTTTGACTATTTTAACTCTTTTTAAAATAAAATAATAATAAATGTCCTAATATAATCCAAGTGGACCTAAATGATAATATTATATTCCTAAGGTTGTTTTTGGTCGAATAAAACTTATCAAATAGAACTAGGACATGTGTTAGGGTAGTAATAATATCATTTTTATCCTTAAGTACCCTATTTACTTTTAACCATGAAAAATAAAAGTAGAATGTTACTATTCACCAAAAAGTATTATTATCTTATTGATCCAAATTTTACTCCTTGATATTAACCACATCTCTTGGATTTTCTAAATTCCACTCACGGAAGCGGTAAAATTATGTTTTAAGTAAATTTTCAAATTCTCCTAGGAGGTGGGTAGAGGACGGTGAAAAGATCAATAAAATTTTTGTATATCTAAAATTATTATAAATTGACTCCAATGAATTACATTGAACTTATATAGTTATTATGTATCAATTTTGACCTAAAATAAATTTACATAAAATAAATAATTATTTAAATAAAAAGTCAATTTTTAAATAGTTCCCCAGTATTTTCACTATTAATCAAAAATTGAAAGTTTTCATAAAAATACCAAAAATTCACCCTAGGATAAATTCGATATTCCAAATCAAAAAATGAAGTCCATTTTGAATGATAAAATTTATAAAATTTCAAAAATTTGGTATTACTATTCATAACGGCTAGTTTATATAATATGTTAATAACATATCGTTGTTTAGTGAAACTCGGTATTGCGTACAACACATGCTATTGAGGAAGGTATTGATTGCGTGTAATGCAAGCCAATTCAGGGATGCATGTAGTGAAATCTTCTTTTGGTGTTGCGTATAACATAATCAAAACTTATTTCATTTATACATTAAACGAAATCTATACTTAAAGTTGTGTAGAGTAATTTCAACAAAACAAACATGAAATTGCGTGTAACACGAGCCAAGAATAGTGTTGCGTATACTGTAATCTAATACGGTGTTGCATATAGTACAACCTAATCTTGGTGTAGTGTATAATAGAAGACATCAATGGTATTAAAAATAATATATCTCATAAAATCTCAGGGTGTTACATTTAACCCCCCTTAAAATGAATTTTTCCCTCAAAATTCTTCGGGGTTATAAATTGTTTACTACATGAAAGTTTCTTTGATAGAAACCCACATTGTAAAAATGAATACTAAATATTATATTTAAAAACTAATGTGTTAAACATAACGGTTACACAAATTAACTTATCCCTGTGTTTCCACATAGGAGAACATAGGTGAAAATATGTATATGTAAGAGAAATCTAACCGTTATGTTCTGATGGAGAGTGATAGAGGACATGGCTATGAAAAATCCAACAATCACAAAGCCATAAATTTGTGATGATCTAAGGTACCATCTGATTCATTATATATCAGGGCACTGGGAAACCATTTTTGGTTTTCAAGATCATTTCCCAAATGTTGAATAATTTTTGAATTAAAAGAAATACTTACTTGATTTTGGTACAATCTTATCATTGCTCGTGCCTTGAATAATTTCCACTTCACCTCTTAAATAAATGAAGTTGAATTTGTCTTTTGCAAAGTGTTAGCAGATTATGTGATAGAATGATAGGTCATTCCACTTATCTCTAACATATGGTTAGCAAAAGTTATATACATAAGTCCATGTATGGTGAGATTAATCGTATATGGTTCAAAAAATGGACTTATACATTATCTATCATACTGCTTAATAAAATAATACTAGTTTAGACTAACCAGGGTCGTCTTGTAGGCCAGAGGTAGGTGATAAAGGATTGTCGCACTTCGGTTGTGGGTTCGATTCTCAAAACCTTGTCTGATGCGATGGGTTTTCGCCCGTCCTATGGGTTGTCCTTTTCCTAAAACTATACTATTATAACATTCGAAAAATAATATCAAAAAGTTCTAGCCTTAAACAATACTATCTGATGTCTAACTTAATCTATTCCAATATTTAGGCATACCCAAACTCAGAGTATAAGGAAAAATATTGATAGAGAGGTCATCTACCAAGCATGTAAATACCGTCATTTATCCCCATATATCATAAGATATGTCTTGTTGGTCACATTCCAAACATTCAAATGCCTTAATCATGTGTTCTCTTAAAAAATGAATACACCTAGAACCTTAGTGAACACATGAATGCAGTTAAAAGTTAACTCTTTCCACATACCAAAATCCCAAAAATTCTATATACTCAAACCATGATATCACTTAGTCCTTATATCAATCATGAGCTCATGAATAATATCAAACATTTCATTTTCTCATAATCCCTTCATTATGTTTATATCATCTACTTTCCAAAAATATTTCAATCACTTTTCATGGTTACTTGTTCCATATAATTATCGAAAACCACAATAAACCATTACATAGATATTCCATCATTCCACAATACTATAAATGAGATCCCTTTACATAAACACATAATCATTCCACCACATCGTTGTCATACTCAACATTGCTAATAGTGATCACATGTGACTTCCCTTTATCCTTTACCTTAAGATGTTGTTGATGTCGATCATCATTAACCCATGGATTAGGGCATTGATTAAAATAATGCCACATTTCCTTGAACTTGAATCATTGATGTGTTGGTGGAGCGTTCTCTATAGTCTTTTCTATATTCACGTCATTAGAAACCTTTTTCCCATTAATTCGGCACTCAACTACTTGATGGCCTTCTTTTCCAAACTTGAAACATTTTCTAGTGCCTTTTAGACAATCTCCACCATGATTCTTTCCACACTTTGAGCATAAAGAAACATTCACCATATTTTCACCATTATTCTAAGGTTTTTCCTTGAACTCCATCTTTCGTTTCTTTTCAAAACCATGAGATGGATATGTTACACCAACTTTCAGTTCTACCTTGATAGCAAAACACACAATTTCTTCATAGCTACTGAAGTCTCTTATAGATAATTACCTTCGAAGACTTGGTTTTAATCCACCGAAGAATCGATCAACTTTACTTTCAGGTTGGATGATAAAACCAGATGCTTACCTTGCGAGTCTTGTAAAATTTTCTTCTTATAAACCAAAAGATTCATCATCATTTTTCTTAAGATCAAGGAACTCCATTTCCATCTTTGTTCGAAGAATATGAGGGATGTACTTATTGAAAAATAAGTTCTTGAACTCATCCCATTCCATGGAATAAATTTCATCTTGGGGCCTCTTATTCTTAATTAGAGTCCACCACTAGTCTGCTTCACCTTCTAACGGGTAAATAGCCAAAATGTATTTTTCATGTTATGAATAGTGAAGTATGGAAAACATATTTTCAATTGTACAAATCAATTGTTCAGCAACATGTGGATCAGAAGACCCATTGAAAGAAGGTGGACATTGCCTCATGAAGGACTCAATAGAATATTGTTCCCTTCTCTGCTCATTTGGAAGTCCAGAATGATTCATAGATTGTGTAAGTATATCAATAAGATTTTTCACTCCATATCCCATCACATTTGGTTACTCAGGAGTACAATCATTGTATTTTCCATTACATAGATCAACACCGTTCCTTCGAGTTCCCACCATCGTCTAAAACCCAAAAAGAACAATGTGAGAGGCAAAAATCATGCTAGGAAAACAACATAATAAAGGGGAGTACCTTCAATATCTAACATCTTAGCTTTAATTCTAATATAGTTACCATAATTCTAAGTATATAAACTATACTTATACTTATCCTTAGGGACATACCTAGACATACCTTAGAAATATCTCTAGGGATCTCACTAAAGTTCTCACATCCTTGTTTCCAAAGGTTGACTAAATCTTTCCTCTGATACCAACTGTAGCGGTCTAGAATTACTTCTAGTGGAATATAATTGATACCTATCAGGGTACTCCATGGGCGACTACACCCCCTGGGCGGGACACACCACCATCCCCAGTGGCAGCCATTTTCTCATGAAGCCCTTGGGAGGAGAACCATGCTTCGTCCAATTCTCACATGTGAGAGTTCCCAAGGATCAGATACATTCCTACCTCATTTTCCTCGGATACCAACTATAGAGACCCAATGCTGACATACATAGACATTACATTACTTTTTTGGAATACATAGTACATAACAAAAACATACACCAAAAGACCGTAACAGTTTAGTGTCTTTGGAAACTCAGAATATAATCTTTTAATTGTCGTGAAAGATCTTCAACATCTCCCATAAAGATCTTCCCCTTTTGTTTTCCTACCTAAAACCTTTATTTAAATCATGGGGAAAAGAAAACATATAATGTGTGATCTCAAATGCTCAGTAAGGGTAAGCATGGAGAAAATAAAACAAATCATTTACATTTGAACAAAAAACATTATCATAATGTTTAACCATCAAAATCTGGAGCAATAACATAAAACATGGAAGTATGTAAGGAATAGATCATAATGGAACATCAATAATGATAAAATATATTGGAAATAAAACATTTAATTGTGGAAAAACATTAAGCACATGATATGATTTCCATAGTAGCCAAGTCATTGCTGCTAAGACCATGTTAGTGGACAAAGTACCTAAATTAACTGAGTTCACTCCTCATTCCAGCCCTGTATCACTGAACCGGATTAACTTCTCATTCCAGCCATGTCTATCTCATGAGATAAAAATCATTACCAAATTAATTGGAGGGAGATATTGGTCCCACCCATCTCATAATGAAATCATTCTTACTTGTGCCACAAAATAAACATAAATCATTCATCATAACCCAAAGAGTAAAATGGGTTTCATAAACATCATCCCATCATAACATATAAAACAAATGGATATAATTTCATCATAAGAAAATTGAAACCATTTCAATCATAGATAACTTATACTTGAAACATACACATATGAAATAATGTCATCTTAGATGGAAAATGGTTTTGGTAAAACACTTGAAATGGATTCTTGAGAAAAATATCATTTCTTCTTCAAAATCATTTTCTTTTCACAAAATGCCATGCAATTTTAAAAGAAAGGGATTTTGTTGATAATAGTCATGAAATCTTGTAGATTAAGCTTCATGAAAATAAGGCGTTATGAAACTGTAAAAATCTGTTCATGCCGTATAAGTTAAAAAAACATTCTCCTCATACTTTTAACAGAAAAGTCAAAAAGTACCACATATGGTAAACAAAAGAAAGATTCCATCCATAACACATAGTAAAAGTTAATGAGGGGTAAACATGACTTTAAAAATACATGGAATAATATTAAACACTTTATAAAAAACATATTTTATGGACATGGATGAAAAATATAACCCCAGTAAATACTTACGAATAAACAATCTCGGATAAGAACGACATTGGAATAGTTATCCCTTACCTTCGGTTCGATATACTTTGTACGTATCCGAAACTCCTGTATAATGATTAAAATAATGTCACTAACTTATTATAGAATCATATTCATTGTTATGATATCATATATGGTTCACTTATGACTTCATATTACTCGTTCTTTTGTAAATTTCATGTTAAAGCAGCATTTTGGGTAAAATCGTTTTATTTATCATACATGTTTGGACTTGTTGTTCTTGATATTATTATTACATATATCATGGTTTAATTACTTAAAAAATTTAATTAATGATTTATATATAATATATTTTCAGTATATATATATATATATAATAGATAGATAAATGAAGTTGAAAACACCATTCATGGAGACAGTAGGCTGTACGTACGCATGAACGCTGTTTTCCTTTACTTATTGACATGAATGGAAGTAAGTAGATGAAATATATATATACATAAATCCAGTGTATTTATCATGTCATATATTTAATTTTTATTCATTATATATACTTTATAATCATTCTGGAATGGTTAACATGGAGAATGAATCTCATCGCGTCGTGGAGACTGTAATCCGTACGTACGCACGAGCAATGATATCATTCCCATAATTAATGAATTGAATTGGAGTGGATGATATAATATCTCGGAATCTGTATGATTCTATAATAACCATATATAGTTATTTATTACACCATTATACCTATCCAAGTAAGGTAGTGGTGGAAAAAACTGATTACACCACGGCGTAGAGACGGTATTCCGTACGTACGCACGTGCGATGATTTTGTTTTCCGTAGGATGGATAGAATGTGAAATAGGGTTGTTTCATATTTATAATAACATATCAGTTTATAAATAATACTGATTTTATTTCTTTATAATGAAACAACTAATGAATAGGAAGTAGAAGAAGAAAGAAACTTGAATGAGTCGGTAGAAAAGATTACCTCTTCCTCGACGCACCTCCTTTATACTTCTTCTTAGGGCACTAGTGTTGTTCTTTTGGGAAGACCAGAACCTCTATGATATAACTAGAGAGGTTTATTAGAGTAATCAGTAGGGGTTGTCTAAGCTTTAAGGCTCAAAGGGGTGTGAAGATAAGAGGGAAGGGGTGCCCTTTTTATAAGGGAGGAGAGGGGCACCTTTGGAAAAACATAAAATATTTTTTTATAATAAAGTTATATTCGGTTTATAATAGCTCCAAATTTATTTATTTAGAAGATAAAGTTGTATGGGTAGAAATACTCTCAAAAATTAGGTTTTAAGAATGTTTATATTACTATTTTAACCTTATCATTTATATTTAACTCTAAGTTAAATAATTTAACTTTTTCCATGTCTTCTTGTTTTCTTACATTATATGGCTAATAAACTTACCATAATAATCCAAAAAACCCCCAAGTGGTTCATTATTAATATATATAACCTTATCTAAGTTATTTGGCCGAACCTTAGATTTTTAGGAATATAATAACAATTAATAATATAATATTGGTTTTACATACTATTTTATGTCAATTTTGACACTATTTGGTAATTGATTTATGTGAAAATCATAATAGCATGATTAGTTCAAAAAAGATTAATTAAATCAATACTAATAAGTCATATTATCCTATAAAATTAGTGTAATTCATAAAAAGTATCAAATTACATTTATTTGGGTATTTATAATTTCATTATTTAGGTAATTACTGCATCACCATTGTGTCATAATAAATAAAATTATTTAATGTCAAAAAATTATAAATAAAATACCATTAGGTAGGAAATATTTTTATATTTATAATGAATATTTATAGTCGAATTTATCTTATGTATAATATTATATTAAAAATGTTTTAGGTATTAAACATTGATTTTAACTATTTTAACTCTTTTTTAAATAAAATAATAATAAATTTCATAATCTAATACAAGTGGACCTAAATGATAATATTATATTCCAAAGGTTGATTTTGTTCGAATTACACTTACCCAATAGAATTAGGACATGTGTTAGGGTAATAATAATATCATTTTTACCCTTATTTACCCTATTTAATTTTAACCGTGGAAAATAGAAGTAAAAACTTACTATTCACCGAAAATTATTTTTATCTTATTGAACCACATTTGACTCCTTGATATTAACCGTGTCTCTCGGATTTTCAAAATTCCACTCACATAAATGGTAAAAATAGGTTTTATGTAAATTTTCAAATTCTCCTAGGAGGTGGGTAAAAGACGATGAAAAGTTCAATAAAATTTTTATATATCTAAAATTATTATAAAATGACTCCGATGAATGAAATTGAACTTATATAGGTATTATGTATCAATTTTTACATAAAATAAATTTAAATAAAATAAATAATTATTTGAATAAAAAGTCGGTTTTTAAATAGTATCCCAATGTTTTCACTATTCATTAAAATTTGAATGTTTTCAGGAAAATACCAAAAATTCACCCTAGGCTAATTTTGATATTCCGTATCCAAAAATGAATTCCATTTTAAAAAATAAAATTTATAAAATTTCAAAAAGTGGTTATTACAATTCATAACCGCTAGTTTTATAATATTTTAATAACATATTGTTGTTTAGTGAAACTCAGTATTGCGTACAATACACACTATCGAGGAAGGTCTTGATTGCGTGTAATGCAAGCCAAGTTAGGGATGCATTTAGAGAAAGCTCAGTTTGGTGTTGCATATAACATAATCAAAGCTTATTTCATTTATACATTAAACAAAATCTGTACTTAAAGTATTGTAGAGTAATTTCCACAAAACAAACATGAAATTGTGTGTAACACGAGCCAAAAATAGTGTTGATTATACTGCAAGATAACACGGTGTTGTGTATAGTACAAGATAGTCTTGGTGTAGTGTATAATATAAGATATCAATGAAATTAAAAATAATATATCTCATAAAATCTCGGGGTGTTACAGATGACTCATCTTCTAACGCGTTGCTCTCAGAGGGTGTGAGTGATGGTGCAAGGGAGATGTTAACTGGTGGCTCAGATGTCATAGGGAGGGAGAGAGATGGATCGTTATCTTTCACAGAAGTGGATGAAATAGTGTATCAATTCATCCGTAGAATTCCTACCATTTAATCATGTAAAATTAAGTTCAGAGCATATATTTCAAAACAATTATGCAGAAAAAAATTAAAAATGATAATAGATGCCCAATACCAACTAAAAAAATATATATAACAATGATATTGAATGAATGCAGTAATGAAATAAGTGGTTGATGATTGAATAAATAACTATACATACAATCATTTCCCCTTAAATCATGTCTGTTTTCTACTTTATTACTTCATCCACTTCATTCATCCTTTCTAGACTAATATTTTCAATATCACGATGAACAAATAATTCTTCTTGTTGTTGTTGATGATATTCAATTTCAAAGGTCAAATCTTCCACTTTATCACCCATATCATAAAAATCTCGTTGTATTAAATGAGCATCTACACTCCAACCTTCATCCACAATATCATTCACATAATATAACATTTTTACTTTTGACGATAAAGTATATGGATCATGCAGTTCATGATCACCAACATCCATCAAGCGAGAGAAGTTCCAGAAGTAAATTGCAAGGAATCTCTTTTAACACCTCTAATAATATCGACCCAATTTCATTTAAATAAAACAAATGAAAAATGCATGTGGTAGTTTAATTCAATAATACCAATCATATTTCCTTAGTATCCCACTTTAGAAAATGTAAATATACCACTATTCTGGGTTTTCAAACCCTCTTCTCGATCGACTGTACGAAATCTAAAGCCATTCATGTTATAAGATTCAAACTTTCAAACTTGTTTTAGAGGAATGCGAGTAAGATACTTCAAATATTCTAACAAATCTTCTCAAGTATTAGTATTTGTGATCTAAAAAAGAAATATAAATTATTAGATTTACAAAATATATGAGTTAAACTAATATTTGTATTCATTGCAATATTTATGAACTTACATGTCATGAAAACCATTCTACAAGCTCTTTATTAAAAACTTTATTTATATCTTTCCCATTTCATGTTTGGCCTCTCATTTTTCTCTTTTTTTTGTATCCAAAACACTTTAATAAATGGATCTACAATTTCACTATTCAGTAGCACATATTTATGTGCCTGTAATAATTCCAATTCTGTCAATGTCACATTTGTGGTCCTCCCAACTGATCGGCCAATAGTAGAAAATATTTTTGATTTCTGATGTATTTGAGATTGAGTCCCTGTATCTTTAACATGTCCATCATGATTAAATCTTATCTCAATATCATCAATGTATCTATAACAAAAGGTAAGACACTCCTAAGCCAAATATCCTTCAACAATAGAGCCTTTTGGTTGAGCTTTATTTCTCACGTATGATTTCAAATGCCCAAGATATCTATGAAATAAAATAAACATAATTATGCATTAAATTAAGGGCCAAAAATTGTTCACTTAAATGGAAAACATATAAATAAAGTACCTCTCAATTGGATACATCCATTAATAATGAATGGGGCCTCCTAATTTAGCTTCCACAACCAAATACACAGTTAAATGCATCATGACATTTAAAAACAATGGAGGAAATATAATCTACATTTCACAAAGGGTCCTTACAAACCCCTCTTAGAGGATTTCAAGTAGAAATGAATGTAGATATTTATCACATTGTTGTATCAAAAATATGCAGAATTGGAGTACAACAGTAGTAATTTTTTTAGGAAATAATGAATGCAATGCCAATGGTAGAAATTGTTGTAACAAAATATGTAAATTGTGACTTTTCAATCCATGTAACATACTATTCTTCAAGTCAACACACCTGAAGATGTTACTTGAATACCCATCAGATACCTTCACATTCATTAAAATTCAAAGAAATGTATCTTTATTACTAATTTTCATTGAAAAATTTGTCAGAGCATACTTTTCACTCTCATCTGGCCAAAGATCATGTTTTATGTTCATTACTTATAAGTCATTGCGAGCATTGAGATGATCCTTTGACATTTCATGCTCATAAGCAATGTGAAAATTGGATTTTAAAAAAAATTCTTCTCAATATGCATCACATCATGATTTTTCCACAACAAATAAAATTCCCAATACGGATGTTTGAAGAATATAATTTTTTTCTTCCATTATTGCGTTTCAATTTCCCTTGACAATGCACTTCGAACCAATTTCCCGCTATCATTCAAATGAAAAACCATACAAAATTATGATTCAACATTTCCATGTTGTGTCAATATTTCTAAACCAGTTAACAACTTTGGAGGTGGTCTATAATCAATGAAACCGTTAAAATTTGATTTGTTTAGCCGAAAATCTATGAGATTAATCGATAAATCTTCAATGGCACATGAAGCACCATTTTCTATTGTGTAGTAGCCTTTTGGGCTCAAAATCAATTTTACAAATAGGACAAGCCAAACCTGTGTAATTGTTCCAAACAGATATATTCCCAAGACCAGGGAAGTCACTAATGGTCCTTATTTAAGTAGAATTCAATTTGAACATTGTTTTAGAAGAAGCATCAAATGTCTCAACATTTTTGCTCCACAACTCATGTAATTCTTCAATTAAAGGCTGCAAGTATACATCATTATCATTTCTAGGTATTTTTTTCTAGTAATAATCAAAAAAATTATAAAATAAGTTTGTGGCGTACACATCTATGGAGGCAGATTTTAAGGGATCAAAACAATTGTCCAAACGATATAACTGGCACTCAAAGTTCCAAATGGGTTGAATCCATCGGTAGCTAATCCCAATCGAACATTTTTAGTATCAGCTGAGAAATAAGGATATAATGAATCAAATTTCTTCCATAACTGTTAATATCATGGATTTCTCATTAACCCATCATAGTTATTATCTACAGAAAGCCTCTTCATGGGTTCATTAGTTTTTGATGACATGAATACTCTTTTCAATCGAGCTTTTAAAGGAAAGTAACACAAAAACTTTTCAGGTGTATTCCTTTCTTCTTCTTTATGAAATTATATTGATTTATACTTCCAAAATCTCCCATTGACATTCATCTTAAAGAAGAACCTTTTTTACAATCCTGTCTACTTGAATCCTCTCACCAATAAAGCATACAATCATAGGGACCGACATGTATTTTTGTATAATTCTGACCAATCCTATTAACAAATTTCTTCATATCATAAAAAGATGGGGAGTTTTTCTTCTGGAAATGCATCATGAAACAATTCCAATATCATGTACATTTCTTTATTTGTAATTCCATATAGACATTTGATATGGTACAAATTCATTATAAATGATAGTATTGAATATTTCAAAGATCCACTATACAACTCTTGATTTCAATCATTAACTAAATCGTGAAACGTATTTTCCATAGTGAATATTTCTCTTACATAAGTATCCAAAAAATCAAGAGTACGGTCCACTGATATGTTACAATCTTGATATGGTTGTCCTACAATCTCAAAAACATCAGTTGCCACGTTGTAATTTTTTGCACTATCATCTTGTTGTCATGATATGTTTTGATGTTGATGGTGGTCTCTTGCACAGACGAAAGCATCATTTATAACGTTTTTCATTTCATTCTCCATTTTCGACAAAGATGGGTGGCCATTATTTGGATTGACATCAGTTCTCAACATTTCTGTAACGTTCGATTATCCATGCCAAATACACCAAAAATATTTACCACGGAATTGCTTCAATATTAAATGTTTATAAACATTATCTCTCTTTAATCATCTTCTAAATTTACATTTAGAATATGGACATCGTATTCTCCCTTTAATGAATCAATTATAAATTGAAAAATCTAAAAACTCATCCAAACCCTTAACATACTAAGGTGTGTTCTAGGGTAATGTGATCCAACTATTATCCATGTATATCACAATGTGCCAAAACAATATTAAAAAAATTAAAACACATGACTATTACCAAATAAGGAAAGATATTCGTATATACTATTTGAAAAAAATGTTAAATAATGTTTTCCTATATAAAGACTTATGGTACATAATAAACCCACCCTCTAGAAAACCAAATAATTCAAATTAAAAACTTCCATAAAAGAATTTGAGAACAAGGATCTCATCCCTATAGTTTTATGTATGTCACGCTACACCAAAATAGATGGCCAAACTGATGATTTCATAACTTGGATATCAATAAGGTAAGGGCTGGATGAATTGTATAATAATTGAATAGAAGTTAGGAATATGAAATGGAAACAAACACTAACCTTAAACATGAATCACTCTATTAAAAAATACATGGGCAACCATGATGTAAAACATGCCAGGAATCATAAGGTGAAAGTTTTCATGGCTAGGGTAGATGAATCCATGTCTTATAAGTAAGGTATCTATTTTTACAAACTCAAAGGAAACGTGAAATTTTGAAGATAAATTAAATCCTTTATATTAAATTTCCTAAAATGGTTCCTAAAATAACACTAAAATGTATTGATTTCAATATACCTTTTCAATTTATATTTAATTTTGTTTCAATTATAGAATGTGGGAAAAACTATTAAGTCCATCTTCTAATGGAATTCATATAAAATATTCAATCCCCCCAAAAAAATACAATAGGTGTAGTATTAAATATTGTGTATATTAATAAATTTTTCGTACATTGTATGTTATTGGTGGCCTTGAATTAGGATTCAAAGAGTTTGGTATGGTCTGGGGTTGAATATTTTAGAACATGTGGGGTATCATGGAGAAGTGTTATGGGTAGAAACATGTTGTTACCATGTGTGTGATTACATTTCTCAGATATAGGGTGGATCATGGAACATCCTTGTTGATCCACTATAGTCTAGGAGGGGGTCCACTTTCTCCAACCACCACATTCATGCGTGGTCATTTTTTATATTTTACTTTGTATTTTTAAAAATACATGTCTTTTTCCACTTAGATGACTATGAAATAATAGAGGTGAGTCATTTCAGAATGTTTCTTTAGACCCATTCTTTATATGTCTAAAATCTTGTTCAATGTCATATTGATTAGTCATTAATTCATTTGTACTCCTAGATTGGAGGATAACCTCATTAAAATCTCAATCCTTGTTATCTTATTTTTGTTTAATGGAATATCACTCCAAATCTATAACATTAGTATTTTGATAGTTTTCTAAATATCTTGTTGATTTAGGATTAATAAAACGACTATATTTTAGTGGTTATCTTCTAATGATAATAAGTAGGTTATAGTTAATTTTTTTCATACATTATTTGTTTTTTGTGGTATATAGATGTTGGTCATATTGAAGATACCGAAGTAGTCTATTTATGGTTTGAGAAAGTAGTTGTTGATGAAGAGATGAAAAAACACTACATAGAATAAAATGAATCAATTATCCTATGAAAAACTTTTTCATCTTTGGTTCCTTAAGAAGGAATGAATATAATAATGATTTACTAGAAGTCCAAAATATAATTTTAATATCAATTAAATTTTCATTGAATAAATATTAAACAATAAATATAGAATTTCTTTTTATTTATATGTTTTTTATTCTAATATGATATATGAATGAGGGATTATAAATCACCATGTCGTTAGGGAATATAGTATTTGGATGTCAGAGGCTACTAACTAGCCCAGAGGGTAGGAAAGTATTATGCTTGGAGTGGTTTCCCCTTTAATAATCCACTACAATAAAATATTAATGTAAATAACTCAATAATATTAAGTAGTATATATAAAAGATAAAAATATAAATTGATTTATGATACTAAATCTATTTTTTTCCATTTAAGAATTAATATATGGAATATATAAAATACATCCCAATTAAAACTTTTATATACAATAAAACAAAAATAGCTAGAAAGTAATATAATAAAACCCCTAAACATGACATTAAAATCATATAAAATCAACTTCATGATGTCTCCTAAAACCATCTCATGGCTATTTATATTTTTTACCCTTTCCTGCATCACCATGCATTTAATATGTATTAACTCAAGTTGTGTATATAAAGGGTGTCAGAAATAATTCCAATAAACCCTTAAATAACCAAATAATGACAAATTTTTATTTTATCATATATTTTAGGGGAGGCTATTAAATTATTTAATGAAATCATAAAAAGATGATCTTCAAGAATTTTTAACAAACCAAGTCACCCATATAACTTGTATACCAATATTAGATAATTCTGGTGGATGCTATAAAAACCCACCAAGGAGTATGCTATAAAAAAACATGGCTCATGTAAGTTTTATACAAAACACATGGAAGATAGTATATCCCAATCAAACACATGAAATATAAAAAAAAACAGGGCACCAAACACAAGGGCTAGCCAAAATCATGGATCAAATCATGTCTTATAATGTCAATTCTAAAAGTAGTGCCTCTAGTTATACTTCTTAACCGACGACATTTACATAATAAAATGATTAATTCCATAATATCAAAAATACATGTTTCTGATTCAATACATGAATCTTATAATTATTCCATTTATATTATACTGAAATAGGTAGTTTATTTTTGAAAACAATTAATGATAATAATAATTTTATTTAAACTATTACTACTTAAAAATTTACTGGAGGCATATTTATAAAAAAACAACTTCATTTTATCTCTTATCTTTAGATATTCCATTTTAATTAATAAAAACCCTATGTCATCCAATATATTTTTACATTATATTCATTAAATTATAACTTACAGAAAAAAATATTTCCATAGTTTATAAACGTCATTATAGAATCACAATAACCCCTGACTAAATATATTAAATCAATATCATGAGTTTTACACCAAATAAAATATATTTTTTTTATGTAGAAAATAACTATAATAAAAATCATTTAACAGAAAAACATGTATTTTCAGAAATTTTATTCCTTATAAATAACCTATGTTCTCACAAAAATATTTTGAAATTATATAAAAATAAACTACTATTTATAAAAAACACAAATAAGATCTATTTCATGTTCAAATAACACCCAACCCAATCACTAACTCCCCCTTACAGACCTATAAAAATTAGATATATATAATGGGTAATAATACAATTAGAATCAGTAGGATCCTACCAAAAACCTCACATAAAAAATGTTTAAAAAGAATAATAATATCTTAGAAAATAAATAAGAAAAAAACACATTACCAATAGGGGAGTCGAGGTGCAGAGAGGGCCGACGAGGTTCACTAAGGGGCGGTGAGAAAGAGTCAAGAACGGTGAAGGCGCGACGAGCTAGGTTGGGGGCAGTGATGGGGTGAAGCAATCAAGAAACTTTGGGGGTCATGAGGGTCAGGGGGACAAGGGGGGATGGTGGGCTAGGTAGGGGCTACGAGGGGGGGGGGTGAGCATGGGTCTTTGGGGGTCGCGAGGGTCAGGGGGTGAAGGGGTGACAAGCTAGGTCACGGGGTCATGGCTGTCTGGGGAGGGGGGAAGGGGGGGGGGGGTCTCATGGTGGTTGGGGGTAGGGGTGGGGTATGGGTTTTCACTTTAAAAAAACATGGTTTAGCGGTGGTTTGTTAAAAACTACGGCTAAACCATTCTTAAAAAAATTAGTGGCGGTTTAGTAAACTATCACTAATAGACCACCGCTAAGGACTATTTTTATTATATCAGGGCATTTACTATTTTTTTCCTAATAATTTCAGTTTGGTAGTTATGGCCTTCATGTAGGTTCCGGGCGTAGCGGAAGCACGTTGGTGGGTGTACCCAACTTTAATTTTAGTGTTAACAATGATCAATCTAAGATCCATCATGATAATAAAACGTCAGATCTTCAAAATAGAACGAAGAACAAAAAATGAAGAGGGGAGTCCCAGAACCATATATAGGATCATCATATGTTGGTTATAATTAACTTAATTAATTGACAATAATTACCTTGATGGAATTCTTACTCTGTTGATGTTTCCAGTCATGACCCAATGTGATCCATCGTTGCGTCATTGAATCCAAGTGTAGGATTCCTCTAGAGGTGATCCACATATGCTCCACGTATATCTGGATGTCACCAAAGAGATCTATGGGGGCTAGCACGGAAGAGTCTTCACTTGCGATATCCACCTCTGATCACATTGATCCAATGAAAGTGGATCTCTCTCTTATAGATTAAGAGCGTTCTTGGTGGAAAAGGAATTCTCTCTTGGCATGATATCTTTTCCAAATCTGTTGTGCACAACCACACAAAACAATGGCTAGGATAATGAGAAATATATAATTGGGATTTTTAATTACATATAATGATAAAATGAATTAATTACCCGAAAGAATTTATTCATTTCAATTAATTCTTAGTAATACACCATGTCTAATAATAACAGTTGACTATTATTATCATTTGACATCTGTCCGGTGAATGACACCTAATATTTTTTAAATTAAATAAATAATATTATTTCTCATAAATTCCTATAAAAAATCACGGTGTGTATATTTAATATACACAACATGTACTTTTATTTTTCAATTTTCGTTATTTCCACCACCAAATTTATTAGACCATAAATAATGGCTATTTATTTCTATAATAAATATCACTGTATTACGTGCTAATAAATATATTATCTATCCCACAATATATTCTCTTGATAACTAGTGTTTAAATAAACATGATCAGCCATCCTTAAATAATTATTAAACCAAAATCATGAATAATATTTATTTAACTTGTTAAATTAATATTTAATAGATATTCTAGGACACACTTAGTTTGTGACCCTCTGGGCCTCTTTATCAGTGGAATTATATGGAGCCTACCGAAAGTCCAAGGTTAGTGTCTAGAAACACGCAAAGGCACCCATAGAGAAATAAGTTAACACCGCATTGACGTGTCACCTCCTACGAATGCTTATAGAGTAATATAATTCCTTTGTCTTGATATCTCGAATCAAGTGGTTTGCATTCTAGTGCCATCAACCCATGTGCTTGATTATTATATCTTTGACATTCCAAAATTGAACTTTCCCATTCCTCACCATGGCCATGGATTTATTTAGGCTATATCAATTCCATCAAAGGGCTTGAGATATCTACTTCTATCATGGAACAGAAGGGACACATCCATCTTGCATTATCTATTAATGTAGTATCACTCGTGATTCACCCAAAGTATCCTACCTCACTGTGAACAGTGTGTCGTCACAATTTTCTTCAACACATCTAAGTGTGCGAGTTGTAATACCCATTAATAATAATATTAATGATTAAGGACAACTACACATGTCCGCAGATAGGAACATCCAATGACAGTATGAAATGTGGATTTCCTACTGGTGGGTCTCATTCTAATAATATCCTCATAGATATTACCAAGTGTGCACACCATGAGAAGGTGCCTCAATGTTTTATGAGTCCTCACCCCTAATGGCCTGTATTATTTTTGTCCCTAAAATAACATCATCTGAACATAGAACATTTATTCAAGAACTGTGTTATGGCACTTTCGAGTTCTCATCATAGTAGGGATTTGCTATGACCCTTTAATGAAACAACTATCCTTATGACATTATCACTTGCATTGTCATGTATAAGAATAATCATGATGTGATAAGGTATTTATTAATGAATAAATTAAAAATTATTTGGTTCTAGGCCACCAACTCTAATAGAATCCCACTTGGACTAGGTACAACTGATAAAAACCTTTAATCCACTAGCTCTCACATGATATTTATGCTTCTGCTGAGATAGGCCTTTAGTCATGGGGTCTACCACATTCTCTTCTGTGGACACTCTTCTCACTGCAACTTCATCCCTTTGATAGAAATACCTCAATAGTTGATACTTCCAAAGTATGTGCTTTGTCTGTTTATGTGACCATGATTATTTTGCAAAAGACACCGCTATAGTATTATCATAATACAATGTGATATGATCTTTACTACTAGGCACCACATCAATCTCTTGGACAATTTTTGTAATCCATACGGCTTCCTTGGCTACATCAGAATCTGCTATATATTTGGACTCTACTGTAGAATCGGTGATAACTGGTTTATTTGAACTCTTCCAGCCCAAAGCTCCTCCATTGAGACAAGAAACATATCTAGATTGCAATTGCAGATCGTTATGATCTATTTGAAAACCAGCATCAACATAACCTTTGATGAAAGGATCCTCATCTCCTATATACCACAGGAACATATCCTTAGTTCTTCTAAGATACTTAAGGATAGTCTTAACAGCAGTCCAATGGTATTCTCTTGGATATTCTTGATATCTACCTACCATGCTCAGTGCATAGGAACCATCAAGCCTGATACATAACATGGCATACATGATGGATCCTATAGTCGAAGCGTATGAGATATTACTCATTCTATCTTTATCTTTTTGTGTCTGGGGACACATTTTCATAGAAAGTTATAGGCCAAGTGACACTGGAACCAATCCCTTCTTGGATTGTTCCTTACTAAATCTCTTTAGTATCTGGTCAATGTATGTACCCTGACATAGACCAAGCTACCTCTTGGATGTATCACGAATAATCATGATCCCTAGAATGTAGGTTGCTTCACCTAAGCCCTTCATGGAGAAACACTTATTCAGCCAGTCCTTAACTTTCTATGAGACTGATAAATCATTTCCAATAAGCAATATGTCCTCAATATATACTACTAAGATAACGATCGAATTCCCATTAAACTGCTTATAAACACCTATCACACATTCATTCTTAATGAAACCAAATTATTTATGGCATTATCAAATCAAATGTTCCATTAACATGATGTGTGCTTTAATCCATAAATAGATTTTTGAAACTTGAAAGCCAGTTTGGCTTTAACTACTATCACAAACCCTTCTGGTTGTGTCATATAGACATTTTCCTGAAGGTTCCCAATAAGGAATGCTGTTTTGGAATCCATTTTCCAATTCTCATTATCATTGTAAGCTTCTATGGAAAGTATGATTCTTATAGATTTAAACATGGAAACTGGTCAGAAGGTTTAATCATAGTCAATTCCTTGACGTTTTTTGAATCCTTTAGCCACTATCCTTGCTTTATAGGTGATAACTTGAGCTTCAATGTCCTGTTTTTTCTTGAATACCCATTTGCATCCAATAGGATTTACATCAACTGGCTCATCAACTAGAACAAATACTTGGTTATGATACATGGAATCCATCTCAAAATTCATAGCTTCTATCCATCTTGCAACTTATGAGATTTATAGTGCTTCTATGTAAGAGAAAGGTTTATAATTGTCCAACAATAATGATTCACACTCCTTGGTGACTAGGAAACCAAATCCCTCTGGTTCCCTTACCACTATTGAGCTCCTACATAGTACTTGTGTGTCTAGAACCTCTTCCATGGGGACCTGTGGAACTTATTCCTGTACCAAATCCTGTGTATCTTGAGAATCATCTTTGTTGAGGTCAATATTACTCCCATTATCATTTTTGAGGATGTGCTCCCTCTCAAGAAAGATGAGTTGTTTTATGATAGTCACATTCATGTATGAAGGGTTATATATGTAATATTTTTTAGTTTCCTTGGGATATCCTATAAAGATACACTTCGTGCTCTGATGTGCTAGTTTGTTGCCTAATAAAGCCTTAACAAATGCCATGCATCTCCATAAACATGTGTGTGACAAAATGGGTTTCTTTATATTCTATAACTCAAAGGGAATTCCATTTTCCACCCTAGTTAGTACTCGGTTTAATTGTATGTTGCATTCTGTAATTCATATCCCCAAAAGGATAATGGAAGATCTGCATGACTCATCATCGAACTCACCATGTTCAATAATGTGTGGTTCTTCCTTTCACTAACAAAATTCCACTGTAGTTTATAAGGAGGATTGAGTTGAGATAGAATTTGAGACCCCCTTAAAACATTGATGAACTCTAGGTTTAGATATTCTCTATCTTGATCCAATCGAAGCTTCTTTATATTCTTACCAAGACAATTCTCTACTTCATTCTTGAATTCTTTAAATTTCTCTAAGGCTTTTGACTTATTCCTCATTAACTATACATAGCCATATCTACTCAAATTATCAGTAAAAGTAATGAAGTAAGAATATCCACCTCTATCTTCTACTAGAAATGGTCCACACAAATCCATGTGTACCAATCCTAGAAGCTATGTGGCCCTTTCACCCTGTCTACTGAATGGAAGCTTGGTCATTTTTCCTTGTAAAAAAATAATTACATATATGAAGTAGTTTCCTGCTCAGTAGAGTCTAAATATCCAACTACGCAGATCTTTGTCAAGCACTTATCATTTACATGAGTAACAATCTGATGCCATAACTGGGTGATGTATGAGTCATGTGAGTTTGTTTTGTTATCAATTGCCAAAACTTGGTTTTTCTAATTTAAGACATACAAACCATTATTTAAATGCTTCTTTCTATTACATAAAATGTTCTTATGAAATAGACAACCCTTATTTCCAAACTTGAAAATAAATCCATCCATATCTAAACAAGATACATAAATTATGTTCTTGGTAACACTAGGAACATAATAACAACTATGTAAAACCAAAATCATCCCAGTTGGCAATGAGTGGTGGTAATCACCGATGGATAACATAGCTAGACTCGCGCAATTGGAATCTTGAAGATCCACCTCTCCGTTTGAAATCTTTTTAAATATACTTGGTTCTTCACTTGAATATAGAGGTGATCCCCACAACCTGTATCTAATAGCCAATGTGTAGAAAAGGAAAGATTACACTCGATAACGAATGCACCTTTAGCATCTCCATGCTTCTGGGTATAGTTCCTATTCATGTGGCCTTGCTTGCCACATTAATAACATATTGCCTCTCATTATTTTCCTTGCCTATAGATCTTCCACTTCTAAGAGGGAAAACGCTCTGGGGCTTCAAACCGTTTATAAGTCTTTGACCGCTTTTACTTGTCCTTCTTTTTCATATTCACTATTATGACTGTGGGTTTTTCAGGCCCCATGTCCTTATCTACCTGGAGAATTAAGGGTAGAAGTTCTGATAAAATCTTCCCATTGTTTCTCATGTTGAAGTTGACAATAATGCTAGATAAGGTCTTAGGCAGTGATGATAGAATGAGATCTGTATGCAACTCATCCGGGAACATAATCCCAAAGATGTCTAGGTATTCAATGTAGCCAATGAGCTTGACTACATGAGGCCAAGCTGGAGCAGTCTCTCCATGCTTATTTTTAAATAAAGCATTTGATATCTCATTTCTCTCCAATCTCACCTTCTCTTGATAGTGATCCTTAAGGCGCGATATCATGCTATATGCGTCCAAATTTTCATGTTGCATCAAGAGATCATTAGACATGGACGACAGCTTGAAATACTTGAAATCAGTGGCATCATCTACGTGTTTCATATATAGAGATATTTTATCATCACTGGACTCTTTTCTGGGTGCAATTGGAATAGGTTCTTCTAGCACATTCAATTTCCTCTCATGGTGAAGGATGACGTGTAAACGCCTCTGCAACTCTTGGAAATTGATGCTGGTGAGAAGGTTTTCCTTCTCAAGTATTGTTCGCAATGATATGTTTGATGTCATTTTTCTTACCATTTCTACAAATTAATATTTTCAAAGGTTTAGTACTTTATTATGATAGAACTGAGACAAAGAAATTAATTAATACTTAATAGTCTCCCACAATTTTATTGAAATCCAATAGCCCTCACCATTGACATCAGAATATTCTGTTGCCTGAATATTATAGTGGAAAGGATCCATATTCCCCATCTCATTACCCCAAATAGGGTTGTTCAAGAAACTTGAAGGGTTTTAGGTAGTCATTTTAAATTTCAACTGCATTAAATCACAGATCCTTGATCCACTGAGTGGACTCCCCAATCCTGAAATCCTTTTATTTATGGATTTCCTCAACCATTGTTTCCTTGTTAAACCATGTCCTATTTTGGAAGTCAACACTTGAAGTGAACCAATTCTAGTCAACCCAAAACCATTAATTAGAATTACTCGATAATTGAAAGCACCCCAACTAGGGTTGTTCAAGCACTTTGAACTATTGTTTGATTCA
Organism: Viscum album; assembly: GCA_963277665.1. Lineage (NCBI taxonomy): Eukaryota > Viridiplantae > Streptophyta > Magnoliopsida > Santalales > Viscaceae > Viscum > Viscum album. Next base: position 1,470,696,807 of record OY728132.1, on the reverse strand, counting down.
AAACAGGATTATGGAAGGCTATACCAATTTAATATTTCTTTGAGGGGTTTTATCCTTTATATGTAAATTTCCATTTTATTATATTTTATTACATGATTTCTAATATTAACTGGGATATACTTAAGTGATTTACCATGTATAAGATAATATTTTACGTATAAGTCGGTCTTATTTTAGTTCCATCTTGCATGTTTGTTTAATTCATTAATTATGTGATCATGACAACACAACCACAATAAATATTCCATGGAAATGGGAGAAATAAAATTAATTTTATGATCATGAGCTTGCTCTATTGGTTAGTTTATCTAGTGATTGATAAACTAACCCAAGAAAAAGGGGAGAATCAACTTGAAACTTTTTTGTTCATGTTTATATCTTTCCATATGTCCACCTATATATCTCCTTGGAGTGGTTTCACCTTGGCTCATAACTTGTGCCGCCTCCACCATCTTGGGAGCTCTATCCATTAAATATGATTTTATCTCACTCACAGGTGAGGGGTAATATAGGGTTTTACATAAATGAAACCTTGGGCATGCAGGCCCTACATATTAATGAGGAGAAGGCTCGCAGGACCATAAATATAATTAAAATAAATAAATTAAATGAAACTATTCACATAAAAAGGTCTTGGTCTAACTCATGATCATCTGTACATGAAACAATATTTATGCCTAAATAAAACTAGCATTCAATTTTTTAATCATTTTTGTTTAAGATAAATCATGCTCAAATCAATTAATTATCATTAATTAATAAATTGTTTTATCTTAAACACTTTCTGAATTTCCTTCCGAACATCATCCATCATAATTTTAAAAAAATTAATTCATTTAAAATTATCTTTGTATGTACCTTGTACCTTTGAGGCTACCTAGTGAATTCCTGTTCATAACTAACCAATGAGTAGATATGAACATTACACAGATGTTAAATAAAACACACATATATAAAACACCTATCATGTGTTGTGACTCAGATTAATGCCAGCACTATGGTACACATCTCAAGGGTTTGTATAATATAATAATAAATTTTAACAAATCTGTATAATTTGGATGAGTATACAGTGTGTAGTTATGACTACATGACGTGCACTTTTGTTCACCATCTATCCGATGTACACGCCCGGGGACATGGGACATAGATGTACTTTATAAATTTTCTAATTACACGACTTGTTAAATGGGACACATGCCATATAGTATCCATGTTACACAGTTTCTGGCCAGGCAAGTCACGTACGGGGTACACGGTCAAACCCTATCCCGAAGGGACTACACGCGATGTTCATTGGACCACACAGTGTGTAATTTAGAAACCATGTTCCACCTATTCCTGGTCAACAAATGGTGTGCTTTATGACTTAGGAATACTCCAACACATGGCCTGATTTGGTGGACTAGTCCAATGCATTGAACCTAAACTGCATGGCGTGTACTTCTAAATACAAGGGGTGTATTCTGGTGTTATAGGACGAGGAATGCTTGGCACTTCAGATGAGATCCTCTATTTTATTTTAATCAAAATAAAACAAAAAATTTATTTCTGTAAGGTGAACGTGAAACGTGAGAGGATGAACAGATCTCAAGATTCAAATTTTAAATAGTGATTAACTTGAATTTAAACCACTAAATTATTAAATTCATAAATCACCAATGAATAACTTAAATAATTATAACCAACGATATGACCCATTTGATACCACTTATAGGTTCTGTGTGTAGCCGAAGGGTGTTGGAGGGTGTACCCAACTTTGATATTAGCATTAACAACTATCAGTCCAAGACCTATCACAATAATAAAATGCCAAATCTTCCGAATAGAGAAAAGAATGAAAAATAAAAAGGGGAGTCCTAGAACCATAGTTATGATCATCATATGTTGGTTATAATTAATTTAATTAATTGAAAAGAATTATTTTGATGGAATTCTTTCTTCCTTGATGTTTCCAGTCATGATTAGATGTGATCGATTGTTGCGTCGAAAAATCCATGTGTTGGATTCCTCTAGTGGTGATCCACACATGCTCCACATATTTCTGGACATCACCAAAGGGATCTCTGTGTGATATAATGGAAGAGTTTTCTCTTGCGATGTCCAACTTTGATCGCCTTGATCTAGTTGAGGTGGATCTCTCTCTCTCTCTCTCTCTCTCTCTCTCGTATCTTGAGGGTTTTCTTGGTTGGAAAGTAAATCTCTCTTGGCTTGAGAAATTTTCAAAATCTGTTGTGCACAACCACACAAAAAATGTCTTCGCTAATGAGAAATATATAATTGGGATTTTTAATTACATAGAATAATAAAATCAATTAATTACCTGAAATCATTTATTCATTTCATTTAATTATTAGTAATACCCCATGTCTAATAAAAATAGTTTTCTATTATTATTACTTGACATGGAACCAGCGAATTAAAAATAATATTATTTAGTTAAATAAACAATATTAGTTCTAAAAAATTCCTAAAACAATACACAACGTCTATATTTAATATACACAACGTTTAGTCTTATTTTTCCATTTTCTTTATTTCCTCCACCAAATTTATTAGACAGTGAATAATGGCTACTTATTTCTAAAATAAATGTCACTGCATCACTCGCTAATAAATATATGTTTTTGACCATAATATATTATCTTGAATAACTAATGTTGAAATACATGTGATCAACCATCCTTAAATAATTATTAAACAACAATCGAGAATAATCTTTATTTAACTTGTCAAATTGATATTTAACTGAGATATTTGGACACATATATTATGTGACCCTCTAGGCCTCTTTCTCAGTGGCATTAGATAGAGAATGCCTATAGTCCAAGGTTAGCGTCTAGCAACACGCCAAGGCACCCATAGGGAATGAAGTTAACTTCGCCATGATGTGTCGCCTCCTACAAATGCTTATCGTGTAATATAATCCCTTTGTCTTGATATCTCGAATCAAGCGGGTGGCATGCTAGTTCCATCAACCCATGTGCTCGATTATTATTTCCTTGACTTTCTAGAATTGAACTTTCTTATTCCTCACCATGGCCAATGATTTATTTAGGCTATATCAATTCCATCAAATGGCCCGAGATATCTACTTCTGTTATGGAACAGAAGGGACACATCCTTTCTCACATTATCTATTAATGTAGTATCACTCAGGATGCACCCAATGTATCCTACCTCGCTGCGAACAGTGTGTCGTCAAAGTTTACATCAATAAATCTAAGTGTATGAGTTGTAATACCCATTAAAAATAATATTAATGTTTAAGGACCAATACACACGTTTGCAGATAGGAACATCCAATGGCACTATGAAATATGTATTTTCTACTGGAGGTTTCCATTCTCATAATTTCCTCCTAGAAAATAGGAAGGGAACACTCCATGAAAAGGTGCCTCCAGGTTTTATGAGTCCTCACCCCTAATGACCTGTATTATTTGTGTCCCTCAAATAACATCATCTGACCATAGAACATATATTCCATAACAATGTTAAGGCACTTCTGGGTTCTCATCATTGTAGGGATCCGCTATGACCCTTTAATGCAATAGTTACCCTTAGGACATTATCACGTGCATTTTCATGCAGAAGAACAATCATGATGTGGTAAGGTATTTATTAATGAATAAAGTACAAAGTAGTTGGTTTTAGGGAACCAACTTTAACACTTTGTACATTGATAATGGTTCCATAATATACATAATTTTAATCCTGATATATATATTATATATATTATTGTATATAAATTTATAGTCAACCATGAAATGTACATATTGAAAAATTAATTACACCATTCTTGGAGATGGTAGGACGTACGTATGGATGATTATTGTATTCAATTTCGCCAAGACGGTATGAATGAATGAAAAATGTTAATTCACACTTATAAAAACATTATTATATCATATATATCATATATGTCATTATATTTATTAAATCTATCCTTATTACCATCCACACAATTTGGATATTAAATTGAATCACATTTCTTCATGGGGGCGATAGTCCACACCTAAGAAGGTAGATAGGATATTAACTTATTTCTAACAGATGAGAATGTAAGAAGGTAGATAGGATATTACAACAAAAAAGTAATAAATTTATCCCAAATATCATATATAAATAGTAAAATAATCATAATAACCATCTATGATATATGTTTATGGAAAATTAATTGTCTCGTCGTGTGGATGCGGTAGTCCACACGTACACGCGAATGACACTTTCGCTTCCCAGTTGATGAAAAAGATGATGAATAATGTTTTTCGTATAATCGTATTAAATTTTAATTACATTAAGTATACTTAATTTATTATTTTATGAATAATAAAATAGATTTATTGGAGTTATAAGAAGAAAATATTTAAAATCATCTAGGTATGATGATTACATATCCTTTAGTTGGCCTTCTTTATATCGTTTCTTAAGGACTCCCGGTATGGAATTTTAAGGATACCATTGACTCTAAATTATGGATAGGTAATTTTAAATTAAAATTTGACAATTTTTGGATGATATATAAAGCTCACTATGGTGTATGTAAGAGAAAAGAGGGGTTCCCTTTTATAAGTGGGAATAGCACACACTTGAAATTTCTTCAAAACAAAAAATATAATAGTAGAATAATGAATAAAATTGATTAAAAATGGATATATATTTAACTATGTTATATTATAAGCTTTAAAAATGGATAGAAAAATGTATTTATTCACATTTAATTAGAAAACATACCCTTATCTCATTGTTTAACCCCCCAAATAAACCCTTTTTAACCGTAATCATGGTGAGAATGTTTAGCAGTTTTTACTATTTATCATTCAAAATAATGTTTCATCATTAAGAATTTTTTACATGATGAGTAATTATATTTAATCCATTTTTTGAAATTCAATTCATTTATGTTTCATAATTTAATTTAAAATTAAATCTCAAAAATTCTGTAAAAATTAGTTTTCCAAAAAAATGTTTTCTTAAGTATATAATGTTTTTATACAAAAATAACAAATAAAATTAATTATAATGACATTTATTGGATTTTTTATAATATAAATTAACTAATATTACTTTCAACACAATTTAAGAACATATTTTAACTTTTTAAATCCTTTAAATGAACATACTGATTTTCAAAAAAAGATGTATTTTTCAATATTCATGAAAAATTAATATTTTTAGAGAATTCTCGAAAATCATCTCCATGATAATTTTTACATGATTACTTAAAAACGGAAGATAATTTTTTAAAATAAATGTTTAAATGTGGTAAAATATAATTATTTTAGTTTTTCCATAAAAAAAATAAACTTGTTTTGAGGGAAAATGTATTTTTGAAGAATATGACAATTTTAATAAAAATTAACCACATATTTATTGATTTATTTATTTCCTATTAAACATTAATAATATTAGAAAAATTATTCTTAATCATTCTGAATATTTAAATAATATATTATTATATTTTATTAAGTCTTATAGTTGTGTATATCAGAAGTTCTCAATGAAATGAAATTTATTTGGAACAAAATATATCATAAAATCGTAAATTGTTTCAAAAATAGAATATAGTAGTAGAATTATTATTTATAAATTTAATTTTTTTGAGATTGTAATGGAGGTAGCTTCTATTGGGTTAGTTCTAGACTAATACAAAGCTGAACTCTTATAATATTGGATTGAGAAAAATCATTTTTGAGAGAATTTAAAGCTCACTGAAATTGCCTTGAGATCCATACATATTAAACCTAATCATGGTTCTTCAACCATAGGTTATCTTATACTTAGTTGTTACATGGAGATATTTAAGGGTTATATAAGAAGAAATTAGAATTGTATAATCATATAATTATTAATAAAATAGATTTTATATTGCATATATTTTATACATTGGGTTATTATAGAATATTTAATAAAACATAATGGTTGTGTTTAATAAAATTAAGTCTATTAATTAATATTAAATAACCAGGTATTATGTATAAATTAAGAATAAAATAATTTATGATCTAATTTAAAAGAATTTTGTATTTATATATATTATGTTTGTTTGCCTTATGGGAAAATATCTTTCACTTTTAAAGGATCATTTTAAAAGTTAAAATTCCAATAAAATATAAATATAAACACTAATTTCTAATTAAGAATAAATATTAAATTATATTAATAACACATAATGTTTTTTTAAAGGTATCTTCTCTATAATAACTATTTGTTTAACATATAAATTATGTCTTTTAAGTTTAATTTGAAATATTTAGAGAAATGTTTTGATAAAATGGTTGCTGTTTTTGGATTCATCATAACAAAAATATATTTTTTAATATTTTTTAATATTATATTAAAATGATTGATTTTTGGGTAAATAATGAAAAATACAAATTTTACCAATGTGGTTGTGCTTATATCTTCATCAGGATGTATGATAGACTTAAAAATTGTAAAAACAAAACTTTTCACCAAAAAATTATTTATTCAGTAATGGGATTAATTTAAATATACTATATAGAATTTATAAAACCCATGTATAACATTTTGGAACTTATTTAATATATCATTTTCATAAAAAATTATTTTTATATTTTATTTTAATCAATTTTTCAAATTGTGGGATTTGGTTTTGGATTGATTTTAATACCAAAAAAATATTATTTGGTTAATAGTACAAGAATTATTTTATTCAAATCAACAAGAATAAAAAATTTATATTAAGCACATTTTTATGCTTACAAATAATTTTAAAAAAAACTCATTTTTTAATTCATAATTCATTTTTTTACTGTTGAATAAATGTTTATAACTTTTAGAAAATTTATTATTTTAAATTAATTGTAGTTTTGTTTCAAAATCTAATAGATATATATTAACATAAATTTTATTTTTTTATATAAAAATTAATTACTTTGTTTAAAATTAGTTACCACAGTAAAATCCAAAATTCAAAAATTGTAAAATAAATTAGACAAAATACCTATGACATGTTAAACAGATGTCTCAATTTTATTTTTATGGTATTAATTGATATTTCATAATTCTCTTTTTTTATTGTAGACTTTTGGATCCATGTTCCATGAGTAGTATGTGTCTTATTAAAAAAAATTCCACTCCTCTCACTCAAATAGGGTTCCCTTCACTACCCCACTTATTCACACACCACATGTCCTTTAGTTTGACCAAAACCGACCAAAATACATCCCAAACCCTCAAATAAACATAAAATATGTTCTTTTATCCTCAGAATACAACCCCTAAATTTTTTAATAAAACGTTGCAAAGGAGTTTCTCAAAAGATTAAGAAAAAAATTCCTAAATCACACATTTTTATTTGTGTTTCTCAAGGTATTATTATTCTAAATAAAAGATTATTAGAACTTCATAAAATAATAACATATGTATCATTAGTATACTTAATATTTATTATATATATTTAATATTAACTATTCACCAACCTACCTTCTCTTCAAAAATGAATACACTTCCAATTCGTGTGTGTAGACTGCCACCTTGATGAATCATGTATTTAATTCTTCATCACCACCATAATAACTTGATTATAAGAGTTAATAAAATCAATTAAAATGATTTTAATTACACAGTTAACAATATTTAATGTTTATATTAATATTTAAATATTTATTAATATATGAACTTTTGTTCATAAAAAATTATTGAAATATGCCCATTACTGATTCTATATTCATTTATCATGAATAAATATCTCATGGAAATCAATTAAAACAATAAAAATCATAATAAATAATGAAATATATTATAGTGGATAATATAATAATTATTATTAGGGTATAAATGATAGATAATCAAAATCAATATTTTAAATAATCCAAAATAAAATGAAAATTGCTAACATCTGGTGATGAAAATAAAAATTAATTAACCAGTAAATATATAATTATTGATTATAATTAAATAGTTTATATGTTAGTAAATTTGAATAATGTTTTATATAGTTCATTTATGTATTTATGTTTATTATAATGGAATTTAAAATTCTTTCTTGGATTCAGAGTGTCAAGGTAAGGGATTTTCATAACTGAAATTTTCACTGTTGAGTTATAATTCTTATCATTAAGATACATCCATCTATGTTTGGTTTATTTCACCCAATGATTACGTTATATTGTATTTACTTTTTTATTTATAGTGACTTACAATTATTTCTCATAAAATATTTTATGATGGATTTTTACATGAATGATTATGAAATTATTACGAGGTTTTTCTTCAATCAACATACTTTCTTGAGTCATAATTATTTATCTTTGAATATGGTTTTATAAGATTATTTTATTCTAACCTATGTGATATTATATTTCCTTCACACATTATTTTATATAGAATGAAATTTTCACATCATATACATCTTTATTGATGGATTCATTTCATCTAAGAGTTTTATTATGATAATAATAATACCCATCCTCTACAAATAGACACTTTCTCTTATAATTCCATATTAACTATTCTTTAAAATTATATACTTTGTTACATTGGAATTAAAATCACTACTATTTCAGATGATCTTAAAATTTCTCCTTAAGTTTTTTAAAATGAAATTTTTATCATTTTTTATGATTCTAGTATACATAAATATATTTTTAATATTAATTTTTTTCATGATCATATATTTTATCTTTCACCACATATATTCTTTTTAAAAAAAATATTTATGTTTTAGATTATTTATCTATATTTATTATTAAATAATATTTGAAAAATTATTCATGTCAACATCTGAAAAATTTAAATTTTGAATATAACTCATAACTTCATCTCTTTTAGATGATTCTAAGAAATATTTTATAAATAACATTTTCTGGTTAGCTTCAATTTTTCTCTTTATTTCTAAATTTACAATCTCAGATTTAGTCATTTATTATTAATCACCCTATAAATTTTATTATAATATACTCATTTTAGGTCAATGAATTTTTGGTATTAGCTGAACATAATCCTGATGTCATTTTATGCCATACCGTTTGGAAATGATATGAATCTAATTTTTTTCTATTGGTTCCTTATGATATGATAAATGATTGATTTCATATAGAACACATATGCATGTAATTTGATGGGTGGGGTACTATATTTCATAGTAATTCATTAGTTAATGTTTTATATTAAATGAGATAATGATGTTGAGTGTGTACGTGATACAATTAGGCATGTTCTCATGACCGAGTGTGCATACAATGCAATTTACTATATTCCAGAACTTGTCATAGACACAACGCAATTAGTTGTGTTCACAGGACTAATCATGGACATGATGTGACAAGCTATGTTTAAAATTTTATTGTTAATTATGTTTATTCTTATTCATCATCTATATATTTTATTAATATGTTATGATTCATAAATTATGATTATTATCTTGTGATTTCACACTTTTAGTAATTGATATATGTCTGACTATTTGTGATTACGTGTCCTTATATTATTCCTTCTAGATAACTTTTATTGTACCATGTTTCTTTTACTAATATATTTCTCTTATGATCATGTTTTTCACATGAATATGATATGACCCTTGATGTCCTATTGATATTTTTTCCCTTACTGAGCATTTGAGGCCCCCCATTCATATATTTACCCTATCCCCATGTTATGAAGATGAGTATAAAAATGATTTGATTATGAGAAATTTCATTATAATGATATTATATAGAAATATTCACTTGTATTGTAAAATAAGATTCTATTATTTTTGATCCTCAAAGACACTAAACCATATATTTCTCAAGTTCTATAAGTATTTCAGGATTTTTATCTTAAAATAAGGGAATTATTATAAATTATATTCACCTATATATTTTCTATTCTCACAATCATCGTCCATATCAATATTCCAATAATAATCTATATTATATGGTTCATGATCATACTTCCTAATTTATAACTATTGTAACACTTCAAGAATCAGAATAAACAATAATGGAATCACCACTTAACAAAAAACATCAAAAATATAATCATGTTCTATAAAAATAAAAATAAACATTAGTAAAATTTAACTATATTTAAATAATATATGATTATTGTGAATATTATATACTAAAAAAATACATTATCCATAATAATTAATACTAATGTAATCCTTTTATAATCTACATATAACTTTTATCAACTCCGATAAGTTCTCATATGGCATCAAATAACCTAAATATTCTATGTTATATCATATGATAGTTCTTGTTCAATATTAGATTACTCGTTTATGTTAAACTAACATCATGATGATTGAAAGGGCCAACCATATAGTGCCTCATAGAGTGTTTTTTAATTGGATGAATGAAGACTACTATTGTATAAAATCACTATAAAAGGAAAATAATCCACTCAAGATTTAGCTATGTCAAAAATTTATTGAATAAACATATACATAACCATTTAAATCATCAAAATGGTTTAAACATCTATGTAAAGATGAAATTTTTTTCTAATACACAACTAAGTACCAAAATAACTTTAAAATACTCTCCAAAATTGAGAAGTAAATTCAGTCGTATGGTTAGATACCATCATCTATGGAATCTGATAAAACGTTATCTCTTTATCAAAAAAAGTATTGTAAAAATCTAAACCAAAATATATGTAGATCCAATTTTCATATTGACCACTTATGGGGGGAGGATTAATTATTTCTTTAATTTTTAGAATTATTTTACTTTGAGTTCATATTATTGAACTTGTTATGTTTCTATATCACCTATATATTATTTGTCAATCTCACATCATGTGAAATTGTAATAATGTAGAGATAAAAAAAATAATATTTAAAATGTCCATAAAAATATTTTCCCTTGATGAAAAAAATTCTTCTCACCATTTATAGATTATTAATTATCAAACAAGTTATTACAATACTCCCAGTACCAAATAAGAGACTTATCCCACTCCAAACACCAACTAAGAGATTTATATTACTCCCAAAACCAACTTGTAGACTTATTCTAATCCTAAAAACAATTAAAAAAATTCTCATGCTCCAAGATCCAACATAGATACTTCACATACCCCCAACACAAACTAAGAGACTTCTCTTACTCATATGACCAATTGAGAGACTTTTCCTACTCCAAGAACCAATTGAGAGACTTCTTATACTCCTAGAACTGACTAGGACACTTTTAATATTCCAAAAACTAATTAAGATACCTAAAATACTCCCTGGCCCAATTGAGATAATTATTTACATTTCCCATGATTTATATAATGTCGGATCATCTCTTGATGTTCCTCCACGAGCTTGTAGGACATGACTTTCTCATGTACAACATCATGTACCATTCTATCTTGCTATTATTTTCAAATTATTCTAATCACCTATGTATGATCTGTTTTCATAGTTAAACACTGATTCAGAATATCTTTCTTCTTTGGATTAAAGACCCAACCTCGCCTAATGTGTGCAAGATATTCACACAATTTCATCATGTATATTTTTATACAAGAATAATCCTTTACAACATAAATTATTCTCTTATTGAATCCGGATTTTAAATTACCCATGTATGAAATAATTAATAGAGCATAAAGATTTCACACAACCATTTTCCATTATTTTATATGGATTATCATGTTTTTATTAAGAACTTGGGTATCAAATAATTCATGTGACCATGATAAAATTTATTGTATTCACCCTCACATAAACCATATTCAATATATTGTTCAATTGTTTCATTTATATGTTTATCATAATATGAATTAATATACTTAATGAAAACATGTATTCACTATAATATTCTTCACAGACACCAGAACAGCTAGACAATATATCTTCTGTTCACACACTTTTTTATAAACAAACTTTTATGGGGAAGTGATAATATTAAGGGAGTGATGGTTCTTCTCCCTCACGAAGATATGTTACTATATTTGATATCACATAATTTATTTTTTTATCTGTAGAGAATCATGAAAAATAGTATGGCTTCATAGAACTAGTAATCTATGACACCCTTGAGTGTGAGAGTTACAATTAAAGATGATTAAAGATCTCTCATTATTTATGAATGAAAGTTTCTATACATAACATTTTCCCCTTCATATAGTGAAATAGAATAAGGATGATCCTTTTCAGTATATCTCTAAAAGTTGAATGAAATATATATACTATGTAATGGTACTTATCCTTTTATAGGTGATAATTAAAACCTATTCATTACCATTGAATAATAATAAATTAGCTACATAAATGTTGTTAATATGTTTCAATTATGACACTTTTTTAGGTTATTTAAAAACCAAGGATTTTGTTGTTTCTGAAAAATATTACACATAAAAACATCGAATATTCATGATATTTTCCTCACATGAATGATATATGGAGAAAATTATCGTATTTTAAAAAGATTTTACTTGTCCCATTATCATGGATGAATGAACAACCTCTTGTAAATATATTTTTAATTGGAATGTATCATGTTAATTGAACTCCTAAATTCAAAAAAATCATAAAAATAATTCCTGAAGGATTATTGACTCATTGCTAGGAAATATTCTCCTTTCAATAACATTTTAATCCTATGGTTAGGCCATAAAATGTGATCTCAATAAACCTATAGAGCATATAGAGGTTAAAGATGAACCCTTGGAAATGATGAGATCATCTAGATACACCTGATCATATTGATTCATTTTATCCATATCTTTTTAAGATGGATGAACAATGTATCATGTTTAGGAGTCCCACATCAAACAAATCTATGGTAGAGAAATTATTAATAAATTATTTCATTCCCACTGACTCTAGAGCTAGAAATGAGGTATGTTATGGATATAATTCACACACACACAAACACACACACCACATGCCATCACTCCTCCCCACACGGTGTCTCAACACCTCTATGCACACACCCATACACACACACCTACCTGAAAATGTAGTATCTTACCCATGGACTCCCTATGGGAATTAAACATCATAACTTCTTGCTTATTTATTACCATTCAAGATGGCTCCTTCATAGACATCCTGGAACCTATAATTTTAGTTGAGCTGGCATGCTAGCTTTCATGGGGTAGTCTAATTTTTTGAATAATGTACCATATAAGTACTTAGTAAAAACCAATTATGATCACCATTATATTCATAGAATTATATTTTCTTTTCCTTATAATTCATCATGATATATTATATTTTTCATGGTCTCTATTAAATTCTAAATCTGCATGTTTTAAAAATCATGTCACATATTCAACACCTCTGAAAAATGTTTTTGAACTTCAATACTGGTTTAAAAATAATCATAATACCTATGTTAAATATTCAAAAATGAAATCTAATTCCATTACCTGAATACATAACAATTCATCAAGCATCGTCACTAAATATATTGACCAATTGACAACAAATGAAACACTTCAGAACAATAATCTCCTAATAATTTTTTTAAATATAACCTTACATCCTAAAAGTTAGTATATAGTTCAAATTATTTTCCAACCATTATTGAAAAATATGAAAAGGATAAATGGGATATTTTAATCAGATCAATTTTCCCAAAACTTGGTATCCTCCCTCATATGATTGTTTCTTTGACCCTTATGAGAGAGGGATGATATCACATTGTTCTATTAGAAAATAACCTTTTGTTTTTCAAATCAACATATATGTGGGATAAACTGATGTAGAAAAAAGTGACATATAATTATGTTTTTCATTTATGTATATAAACCACCACCCATGGTAAATCATTCTTATAAATTCTCAATTATCATTTAAGGTATTGAAAGTAATTAAATTTTACGATGAAATGGAAAATCTTGCACACAATCCAAAAACACATTAGAAAGATCAAGTGAAAATGATATGGCTCCCCCTTATCATCTCAATACCAAATCCACCTTGATAAAAATTATAAATTCACTAAGATTAGTGTTTTGATAGTGATTTCCATGCCTCATTTTCCAATTTAACAAAGTTTCTCATATGTTCAAAATTAACAATATTGTTAAATTTTATCACCTATAAATCATCAATTATACAACTCAATATATGAATCAATATCCTTTAATTATATTTATGACATTAAAAATAAACACACACATAAATATAATGGAATAAAGAGACACCTTCTTATTCTATAAGAGTTGCATTTTGGCTGAGAACAACCTCTCCACCTGGGTAGTTATTTTCTACCAATCGTACTTGAATTATCATAACATTTTTGTGGATTACATTTTTTCACCTTAGTTTTCCTCTCTACTTTTTCTTATTTATCTCTATATTTTATATTAGAATCCCCCAATTTCTTATACAACTTCTGTTTGTTTGGCCAAACAATTATTCACTCTTACTTAACATTATCTTTTTTCTCTAAATGTTCACATGACTTACCACTATTTGTTCAAGTATATTCCATTTCAAAATAATATTAATATCTAATGGAATTAATTTAATGCATTTATAATCTTAGACTCTTTCACTAATATCTACCAAAAATGTTTTCAAATCATCCTTATCTTTTAGGAATTAGGATCCTGGGTGGATTTCTTGTAATAAATTTCTTTATATGAGAATTTTTCCACAAATTTTCACTTTGAATCCCCCTTGATTCATTAATATTTACTATAAATGAAATTCTATAAAATCAAGAGTAATATTTTTTTCCTTACATTTCACATCACCAAAAAAACCTATGAGTTCATAAATTTCATCTTATTATTAATTCCTTATAGGCAATTATTTTTTATGAAATTATTAAAAATAATCATTCTTTTTATTAGGGGTAGTCATATTATTAAAATATTTATATTTCCTTTTGATGGAGGAAATGAACTCTTAGTGATATTCTTAGTAGAAATTTGTCTAATAGTCTTGTTTTTTGTCCATATCCCACAAATATATTATCACCTTTCTATACCTATAGTTTTCTATTCTCTGGTGCAAGTATTCTATTTTATTTATCATTTCTCCCATTATATTCACTCAATTTTTTATTTTCATGATATTTCATGTTATGAAAATATTTAAATGCCTTGTGTCCAAACATAATAAACCACAAAATATCCTTTCAAAATCATTCCCCACTTTTTTAGTGTAGTCTTTACATGTTTTATAGATCATGATACATTTTATTTTTTACTAGAACCTTGTGGATCATAATTTATATGGAGATGGATAAATACAAGAGGGGGTGGATTGTAAGTTAAAACCCATTCATATTAAACCTGAAAGAAAATGTAGTATAACACATTTAAATAGAATTAAATTCATAAAACATCTTAGGTATTTAAATGGTGATCAGACATAGTCCTTGGGCTCAATAATCAAAGTATTTTAATCATGTATATTTTAATATGTATTGAAAAGATTGTAATAACATCTTAAAAATTAATATAATTATAATAAATTAAGCAGTGATAACATAATTAGATATTAATTTTATTCATGAATATAGAATAGTATCATAATCACAGTGGTTACGATATATCAGAGTAACACAGAAAGAATCATAATAAAAATTTTTATGAAAAATATGTGTGTTATAAAAGTAGTGATTCTATCTTGAAGAAATTACAATTGATATCAGAGAAATAATGTATTCCCAAAGTAATACTTGTTAAAACAATTGAATCCTCATAAAAGAAATTATGATAAATGAGATAAAAATAGAAAGATTAATAGAGATGGATTCTATTTCTATTTCATTTTCAATAATAATTAAATACTTTGGATAAAACAAGTAAAAAAAATAAGTACAGTTATTTAAACCCAAAGAGAGAGGTATCCAATAACCTAGGATAAAGGTCCCTTATTTTTTTACTTATATGAAAGTTCGTCTTTTCCTTAATTGGGAAATCCATTAATATAATGATCTATCTATCTCACTGTCTCTATGAGTCCTCAATAGGATGATCGGATTCTCTATCTCATTATCCCCATGAGACCTCGATATGCAGATCAACTTCTCTATCATACTACCCCCACGATCTCTCGATATGATTATCAGAATTTATGTCTCACTATCCTCACAATCCATTGAAATGATGACTGAATTATCTCTTTAGGTATCCTTGTAAGCCCTCAATTGTATTCACTTAATCGGTCGTTATGATTACATAATAAAAAATAATTCAATTATGAGAAACAAGTAGTTCACTCTTGTAATCTCAAGCTCTCTCGCACAATGATATCATTGCAAATGAAAATGATCAACACATTCTATTAGTGTCCCTACACATGTCTACCACCACTTTAGAACTCTTCAAATGACCAGGTATTTATAATCATGGTTTCAATGATCACCTTGATTCCTTAATGGTCATATTTTAACTGAGTTTTTTTCAAGGACATGGACACATGGCACTTCAACGGTCATATTGTAAAATAACACTTCACTTCGTTTTGATATTAACCATTTTTAGAGTAAAAAATATTCAGATATATGATTTTATGAGTACAAAAAGGTTATTAAAATACATTCTGTTGAGTCTGAGTTCAAATATAGTGAAAAAATTATTTATCTTAATATTGAGATTTTGTTAGTATGAAAGACAAAATAGGATATCTTATATTTGGTAAAAAAAGATGAGTTTGATAAAGCTGAGTATGATAATTATCGTATCTAGTCTCATTATAATAAATATATCATATCCAGTATCATTATGATATTTATAATGAATATATGTATTTTTCATAAATATTAAAATCTTATTCAATGTTTGATAAAAATATTATGAAACATTTCAATCAAGAAATATAAAAAATAAATAGGATGTTTGGGATTTCTAAAAAAAATTATGGAAATGTCATAAGAGAAACTTTTGACTCAACATTCTCCCCCTTTTTGAAAGATAAAACCACAAAACTTAAATGAATATGAATCATTTAATTATATTCATAAATGAAAATTTTAATTATCTACCCTTGAGTTTATAAATCATTTGAATATAACGGTGAATATGATTAACTCCCTCTTAGGATAACGAATCCTCCTAAGGATCTCATTCACACATTAAATAAAATTTCTGCCCTATAATTAAAACATATCCCCTTTATATAAATCCCACCTTTTTATAAATTTCTCCCCGTTTTTATTTTCTAAAAGAAGTAGGGATTACCGTTTGAGGTACCGGAAAAAGTTTTAGAGAAATAGATATGAAGAAAATATAATAAAGTACTTGATCATCAAAAAATGAAATAACATCTAACTAATTATAATTTAGAGAAATTAAATCAATTCTTAATGAGATGAATAAATTTCTTCATTAATTAAAATGATAAAAAATAGTAGTCACAATATGTGTTCAGGGAAACAAAAAATAATCCTTTTTTAGTGTGAAGGATGTCACTATTAACTTCAATTTGAGGAATTATTTCCTATAATTTTCAATGTTTGCAATAAATTTTTATTGAGGCTATTTTTTCATTTCCAGATCCATTAACCTATATTCTTAGCTTTCAATCATTTCATCTAGAGAACAAATTTTCTTCTTGAGATAGATGTTTTTGAGAAACCTCATTTTTTAGTGGACTAACTTCCCCATTAAGATTTTTTATTCTACTTTTATGATCCTATAAATAACTATTCATTCCACTTAGATTATTTAACATATTGGTGAAATTATATGTTTTATATTTTAAAGGCTTAACAATGTTTACTCCTTTTTCTATATATTTTGTTTAAAAAAGGACATTGTCTGTTAAATTCACAAATTCATTCCATATCTCTTAAAAATTCTGACAATACACCTTGAGATTGTATTCACATTTAGAAGCTACTTATCCCATTGAATAAAAAAATTTATATGATCTTAAAAAAATATGGGTGGGATTTGAATTCAGCTTGTAACATGATCACTTTTTCAATCATCTTTCTTGTCAAATCCGATTTTTGATGATTTTTTTTTGAAGAATATGACACCAACCCTAAAAATTTAGGAAATAGTGAATTTTTTGATTGATCTATTTCAATGTCTAAAATGTAAAATATATTCTTTTTGAAGAGGCAGTTATTGCAAAATCAGATTTATTTTCTTCTAGATCCTATGAAGGTAAGAAACGACTGCTTCCAATTTCATCTAGAACTATTTTCTGTTTATATTTATTAATCATTTCAATTCTATATTCAACATACATTGCATAATAAATATCAATCGAATAAATATTAATACATTTAGTACCTTTAGATTTTTGGGTTTGATTTGTTTAATCCTTCTTGGATAAATATTAGACTATATGAATTGATGGTGACTTTTATTTCTATGGAGATAAAAATTTATCTATTTGAATGACCATAGAAGACAATTTAATCAAGGAGTATTGAAAATTCCCTAATGAAATATTATTAAATAGAATATATTCTTTATTAGAAATTTGGTTTTCATCATCACTGTTTTCTTCTCCTCTTAATTCTTCTCTTTATTTTTCTTCTTCTCTTTTTCCATATTCTTCTTTCTCTTATTCTTCTTGTTCAAAGTATTATTCATCTTCATACTACTCTATTTCTTTGAAAACACTATTTAGTCAACACGTTCACTATTTTGAATAGTGTATCAATTCATGTAAGTCCTTTCTCCAATTATTTAATAAAATATTCATGAAGCTGTTATGGATTTCTTAAATCATCCTTACCAGTATGAGCCAATTATTTAGCTACCATATCATTCTTTCTATTCACTCGAATAGAAATAAAATTGTTATGGATAACAGTTGTTTCTTGAAAAGTCAAGCTAGCATCTGAATTTAGTAAAAACATAAAAAAAAAGTTAATTATACTTATTTCATCAAAGAATCAATTAATCTTTAACTTTTAAGTTTATTCATTTTTTTCCTTATTATTATTTCACTAAAACTATTGAACAATTTATTTTAACATCTAAGTATTTAGTAGGGTTGATTCAATATTTTGGATCTTATTCTTTTCTTTCAGATTGTTTCCTCCTACACTCATTAACTACTTCTTTTGAGTATTTCTTTTGATTCTTTTATTTTTTGGAGGAATGGATTCAGACTTTCACTTTTAAAAAACCCATTCTGCTTTCATAGACATTGAATAAGGTTATTCTTATGATGCAGACACTTGTATATTCTTATTGAATTTTTTTTATTCTGAATCAAAACCATGCCCCACAATTTTTATTATGGAATCACTTATATACAAAATATTTTTATAATAGACTTGAAAATTATAGAAATGTTTAAATGTTTCATACATTATTCAATAATCTTACTAATAAAAAATGGAAACATTATAATCTATTACTTGATTGAACTAGATTTTATATTCTCAATTTTGAAAATAATAAAACCTTCCAAATTGATTTTCCTCATGTACACTAGATAATCTAAAATAAATATTTAAGTTACTTTTAAAGTATCTTTATCACATATTCTTAGAAATAGAAAACTTTTCATTTTAGGGGATAAAACTCTATGGTACATAATGATATATATGACCTTCCTTTTTTCAACATCTGATACATTCTTAAACAATTATTTTTAGCTCTTTATTTGATAAACATACCCCTTTAATCAGATATTTTATGAAAAAAATGTGTCTCCTTAATCTGAAATACCTTGGAGACCTATTTCTTCCCTTAGTTTCATCTTGTAACACTTTTTTTATATTCAAAAATAATACACCTATTTTCCATCTTCATTAATAAACATTATAGAGTCATAAAAACCTATAAAAAATCAAAATAAAACAAATCATAATCAGGATCTAATTGTTCTACACATAACAATCTCCAACCTTCAAAATCTATTACCCTTACAAGAGATTAAACAAACATTTTCTAAAAATCTTTTGTTACTTAGCTTTCCTAGAAACAAACCACTCATTATAATCCCTTACAGGAA
Organism: Viscum album; assembly: GCA_963277665.1. NCBI lineage: Eukaryota > Viridiplantae > Streptophyta > Magnoliopsida > Santalales > Viscaceae > Viscum > Viscum album. The sequence goes on along the minus strand of OY728132.1, from coordinate 1,470,676,976 downwards.
CCATCGTATTTTCACTTGATATATAATTTTCTTACAAGAATTAATATATTAAGAATGTAGATCTTAAACAATGCAGTACATCGAGGAAAAAAATGAGATAGTCATTGTGGGACACACTTGGGGGATCCCCTTTATATAGGCTAACAAAGAAATGATTGATGTCCCAAAAAGATATGATATATGATATTCAGTCTGACTAATCTGATGGTTGAAAAATATATTTGGATAAATATATATTTTTATATTTTAACTACTATGGTTTTATAAAATGTTTTATCATATTTTTTTTATACAATTGGGAAAAAATAAAATATTTTTTATAGTAATAAAAAACAAGAATAAAACTAATTAAAATGAAACAATGTTAAAAATATAAAATAAATAAGAATACCTTTTGGAGTAAAATCATTTATATTATAAATTTATCTTTCTTATTTTATAATAGATTACGAATGATTTTTTTTGGACATGATAGTCTTATAAGAAAACTCGAATACTATAATTTTTAAACAAAAACTCGAATGAGATGAAATGTAAATAAAAAATTAAATTAAATTAATTTATTTATAAACTCAGATATGATAAAATTTAAATTAAAATTGAAATATGATAAATTTAATTTAAGACTCTAATACAATAAATTTGAAATAAAAACATATATATAATAAGTTAATATGAAAACTAGAATACCATAAATTTATATAAAAACCTGAATATGATAAATTTATTTGATAACATGAATATGATAAATTTTTATGGAAACTAAAAAAATAAAAATGAAAATAATATAAGAAAAATTATTTGTATTTCTCTTATTGAAATGAGTAATTTAATGTTAGGAGGTTGGTAAATATTAATTGTATATGAATGATCACTTTTAATTTATAATTACTAGATTTTATTTAATGTACTCAAATCTTTCAGAAGGACATGGTTTTTAAAAAATATCATCATGATTTTCTTGTGTTTTGATGAATTATAAAATTATATCTCTTTTCTGTGTGTTATCTATTAGAAATTTATGTCTAAAATCTATTTGTTTTTTATGAGAGTGATTTGCAAGGTTTCAACTTAAATCAATTCCACTAATGTTATCACATAGTATTGGAGTTTTAGTAAAAATCATTCCATAATTAGTGAGTGTGTTTTTCATCAATCTCACATGAGCACGACAAATTTTGGATTCAACATATTCGGCTTTAGTAGTGGAAAATGCTACTGAGTGTTGTTGCTTACAAGACTAATAAACGAATGAATCTCATAAGAAATAAAATATTCCAGAAGTAATTTTCTTATCCAATCTATAACCACCAAATTTAGTATCCAAAGAACTTTTTAATTAAAAATCATTTTCAGAAGAATAATAAAGTCTTAAATCCATAGTTCACTTTAGAAAAAAAAAATCCATTTTTCTTAATTTACATGTGATTCCATTGTTTTCTATTGATACCTTTTACAAAATCATATTGAAGGAATTTTTTTTGGATGAATAGGTATTATGTATAGTAAAATTCCTATCATACCTCAAATTTTTTTGATCAACTAGTTTTCCAGCCTCATCAAGATCAAGTGTATTTGACATACAAATTGGGGTACTAATACATTTTTTATTTTATTTACCAAACATTTTAAGAATATATTTTTTATAATTAAATTGATATATATAACTTCGTTTTTCTTTATGAAAAGTTTGAAAAAAAAGAAAGTTAACAACCCCATTGTACTCATCTCACACATAGATTTGATAATATTTAAAAAGTAATATATTAAAGATGGTATATTTAAACCAAATATACTGCCATTAAAATAAATTTGGCCAATAATATTTTTTTTATATTATTTATAAAAATATTTTGATTAGGAGTTCCATTAACATAATTGTTTTGTAAAAAAAGATATTAATCTATTATAAAATGATCCAGGGTCTTATCTATGTCTATATAAAGCAGTGTATTGCTTAAAAACATATTCAATATGTTCTATATCTTCAAACCCCATGGATGTTTCCACATAAAATTTTTCATATACATATCCATTATGAAAATCACACTTTATATCCATTTTAAAATGTTTGAAAACAATGAATTCTAAAAGGGCTAATAGAATATGAATAAATGCTAGTATGGATACTAGTGCACATGTTTCTTCATATTATATGCATTTTTGTTGATTATATCCTCAAGAAAAATGACTTACTTTATTTCTAATGATTATTCCATTTTCATCATAGTTGTTTCTATAAACCCATTTTACATCAATTATAACAGTTTCTTTAGGTCACTCTACTAGGGTCCTAACTTTGTTCCTTTGGAATTCCTTTTTTTCATCCTGTATTGATTTTATCTAATACTCATTACCTAAATCCTCATCATGATTTATGGGTTCAAATTGGGAAATAAAATCATAATATTTTTCTACATATCTTATGTAACTTCTCATATTAATAGGTTGATCAATATATCTAATGATACTATCAATAGGATGATTCCTATGGAAAAATGATTTCTTGGGTTTTGTAAAACCTTTTCATCACCCTATGGTATAATTTCTGAATGAGTAAATACTATAGAAGTAATATATTTATTATTTTTCTCATTAGTATAATCTTTCATCAATGGTTGAAAATCAGTTTTAGAAAACCCAAAAGAGGAGTTGGTAGAGTTTGTTTTAAAAAAAAGAACCTATTTATTCAAATTTTACATGTACTATTTCCTCATTAATATTATAATTTTTGTTAAAAACACAATATGATTTAGAAGTAGTTGAATAACCTAAAAATATTCCAACATTGTATATGGGTTCAAATTTTTGTAAGTTATTTTTTGTATTCTATATGAATACTTATCATTAAAATACCCTGATGTAAGAAACTTTTGCTTTTCCACCCATCCATAAATCATAATGATTTTTATTAACTAAAGGTTTAATTAATACTCAATTTGTATTATAACACATTGTACTAACTACTTCATCCCAAAAAATAGCCATTTATTATTCACTCAAGGTGGTTTATATTATTTATTGAGCTATAAAATTTCTTTATTCAATAACAACAATTTTATGAGATGTTCTAGGAGATGAACAGTTATGTGTAATGCCTTTTTTACTACAAAAATTTTCAAAATGAAAATTTAAATTTCTTCATTATAATGACTATAAATTATTATAAATGGATGTTTTTTTATCATTTTTAGCTATGTCTATAAATTTTTTGAAAAAAAGTATTCATATTTCTTTGATAGAAAATTGACCAATGTGTATCTAGTGAAATCATCAACTAAAACAAATACATTGTACTTGCCTTTTTTACACCCAGTTTTTTTAGGACCAAATAAATTCTTGTGCACTAATTGAAATTAATCAGAATATAATACATCACTAATAGATTTAAATCCAGACTTATGTTTCTTACTGTACTGATAAGGGTCACCATCTTTTGAATTATCAAATCTATGACTCGGTAGCTCCTTACTAAGATTTTTCTTAGTTAACTTAGATAATTTTCTAAGGTCACAATCTTCTAACCTTATATTACATAACCACGATTGATCCTAAATTTCAATAAGGAAAGGTAATTCATGGTTTCTAAAGTATTCTAAGGTAATATTTTAGACATTCTCATGATGATAGAATTAAGGAATAAATTATTCCTTGGAATTGTGTACTTTGTGTTTATCTGTCCAAAAATTCACAAGGTTACCTTCATCACATAACCATATTATGCATTTAAGTTGTTCTTAATACCTTTAACAAATAAAATATTTGGAATAAATTATTTTTCAAGATTAACGATATTACCTATAATGATAATCTCTCCTTGAGAATTATATCTAAAGGCAACTTTTCCACCTTCTATCTTTAATTTTTTTTTAAAAAAAACTATGAGTCCAGTAACATGTATGGAACAACGATTATCCATCTACCATGTATTCTAGTTTTTGGTACTACCATTTTTTCCAGAAAACAAAAAAATCACACCTTTCGAACCCAAATCTTCTTGGGTCCGAAAATGTTAGAAATCAAACATTTTGGAATCGACATATGATTTGAAAAATTATATCGATGAAATCATATAGATTTAATTTTATTTAAATAAATTTTATGTTCCCAATGAACCCCACTATGAAAATTAGTTCAAATGGGGAATTTTATGAACAACGAATTTGTTACTAAAAACATGTTTTTATAGGTATATCTAATTCCAATTCTAGTACCATGTGGATAGATTTGTTTATATATTCCTTAAAAACAGTCTTTACCAGATGAAAAGTTAAATAAAAGATTCTTCAGTGAAGAAATTTCATACTTTATATTTACAACTAAATTCTTATTCATGTTTGTATTAGTTTTGGAATAGAGCTTCTCAAAATTGGGTTGGAAACTATCATTTTCAGAAATTACATTTTCTAAATGATTTGAAAAAGTATCTTTTTCAAAATTGGATGTATAATGATATTTTGACAGATCTGATATTTCATTTTTTAAAATATCATTTCGTGACATACCTTTTACATATTTTTCATTATCTTTATCATGTTTTTTACAAATATTATAATTTTAAATTTAAAAATGTTTTGAAAATATAGAGACTTTTTCATAATAAGGTAAAGTATTATCTTCTCTAGATGAGGTGGAATCTTCATCTAAAATGTATAATTATGCTCATATGGGTAATTTTTATTCTAGGACATATTAGTAAAAGAATCATCTATGTGTACCTCTTCCATAAAACATTTATTTTCCATTCGTATTCTATAAAGAAGACCAATATTCGACTATTATATACTTCCATTATTTGAGGAATTATCTAAAGAACCACCTCCACTAAAAATACAAGTGCCATATGTTTTAATAACATTCTTTCGTTTAGAATTATAAAATTTAATCTGATTCTTATCGTAATGTTTAAACTTCCTTTTTTCGTTTTAACATGGAAAAGTTAGGTTGAATATGTCCATCATATTTTCACTCATAACATGTAAATTATGATTCTTTTTATCCATTCATTTCCCTATTACATTTCTTGTAATGATGATGGCAATTATTTTTCCAACTATATTTTTCATTATTCAATAAAGATTATCTAGTTTATTATTAGAGTGTTTTGAATAACTTTCTTTGGATTGAGAAATTACATTTTTTTCATGTTTACTTAAAATAATTATCAAGAGTATGGGATTTAATCGAGTTTGATGTAGTAGTAAAAGAAACTCCGCCATTTTTTTCTATACTTTCTCTACATCACTTTTCAACTTACCTTAATATTGAAAATGGGTTCTAAATAAATCATCAAGAGTGAGATTTTTTATCTTTCTTGACTAATCAATCGATATTCTCTTAGATTAACACTAATTATGGATCATGAAAATTATCTTTTCAATAAGTATTTCAACTTATAATCATTTCTCTTTAATAGATTTTATAATATTGAATATTTTCATAAAACGTTGTTGTACCTTTTCAATAGGTTCACTAAAATGGAATTTAAATGCTTGATAGTTTTCTCTAAGCATTGCTCTGTTAGTTTCAAAAACCTTTGAAGTTCAAAAATAAAAATTCTCTACCTCTTTCAAAATATTATTGGCCTATTCAAAAGTTTAAATTTGAATCTAAATGCTTATAGTCATAAAATGTAATAAAGTGTTTCTAAATCTATAATTCAAATTATTTTATTGTTTTTAATGATTTGTAAAAGCTGTCACATCCTTGTTAGGGATCTTGTAATCAATTGTAAACATGATGAAATTGTAAACTCCAGTATTTATAAAGAATACTATCATTTTATCACTTCCATACTCATAATCAGTTCCATAAAAAATAGGGGGTCTATTTGGACTGAGGTTATCTATGGAGCCGGAATTGAGTCATGCTTTCATTAAACTAATTAAAACAATTATACTATACAGTACACGTTAGTTTATAAAATATTGATAAACAAAAATATTACATTAAAATTCAAACAAACTTGATAAATTCAATAAAATAATGGTGGAATGTATGATCGATGGAATCCTCCTCTCATACCAAATGTAGGTATTATTATAGAAGAGAATTTGACTGGATACCAATTGTTAGATAATAATGTATATGAAAATGGAAAAAAACAAGAGTGTTGAGGTGAATTGTTGGTTTAAAAACATAAGTTTTTAACCTTAAAAGTAACATAGTTTACCAAGGTTAAACAAAATTGAATTCATAAAACCGATTATGTATTTAAATAGTAATAAAAAATTTCCATTGGTTCTGATAATAATTGTATCGTAATCAAGTATATTCTGATATGTATTCAAAAAGTCATAAAATGAATATATCTTAAGAATGTATATAATCTTAATCATTTAAGTAGTTGTTAAATAATTACAATATAATAATATTATAGAAAACAAAATAAAATCATAATCACAATGTTTATGATATATCAGAGTAACATAGAATGAATTATAATCCCAAGATCTATGATAAATGAAAGTGTTACAAAAGTGGTGATTCAATATTAAAGAGTATATAATTGTAATATTTTTAATAACTTATTAAAAAATTAATACAAGGTAGAACAGTAGTATTATAAATAAAGATATTAAGAAAAAATATACAAATATGAAGATGAATATAATATGATTCACTTTCTATTAAAATTGTATAGAAAATAAAATACGTGTAATAAAAAAAGTAATACAAATGAATATTATTATTTTAACCCAAATAGTAGTGTTTCTAATGATCTAGTTTAATGGTCCCTTGATTTATACTCATAAGAAAGTCTATCATTCCCTTAATTGAGAAATCCACTAACATAATTATCAATCCATCTCACTATTCCCATGATCCCTTGATGTGATGATTGGTTTCTCTATCTCACTATCCCTATGAGCCCTCAATACGATGATCCGATTCTCTATCTCACCATCCATACCAGACCTCTATATGATGATCATTTTTTATCTTTCTATTCCCATGATACCTCAATATGATGATTGGATTATTTATCTTTATATCACTATGATCCCTCGATCATATTAATGTGATCAATCATTAAGATTACAAACTGAAAAAGATTACAAGTACCAAGAAAAGGTAGTTAACTCTTGTAAGCTTCAGAGAACTCATTCACTAATATTTAGTAAAGTGAAAATGATCATAACCTTTTCTTAGTCTCCCTAAATTTGTCTACCATAACTTAAAAATTCTTTAGTTTATAATTTATTTAATGGAAAGTTATCAACATTCATCTTGATCCTCTAACGTTCATATTTTCTTCGAGTTTTTTGTAAGGAATTAGACACCACCGACTTTAATAGTCATATTATAATAGAATGTCCATCATCATTTTGATATACACCTTTTTTAGTGAAAATATAATTAGAGATAAGATTTTTTTAGTATGAAAAGGACATTACAAAATATTATTTTGATTCTAAGTAAAAATATAGTGGAAACCATTATCAATTTGAATATTGAGATTTTGTTAGTACGAATGAAAAAATAGGGGAGCTTATATTCGATCTGATAATGCTGAGTACGATAATGCTAAGTACAATTAGTATCATATCCAGTATCATTACGATGAGCATATCATATCCAGACTCATTACGATAGTCATATTGAAAAAAATTATATTTCCATAACTCTTTAAATCCTATTCTAATTAATATAAATAGATTTCATTTACTTATAAAAACATTATAAAAAAATTTTAACGAGTAAGATATTAAATAAATAGGATTCTTGTAATTTTGAAAAAAATATATGAAAAAGGTCCTAAGAGAATATTTTGACTCAAAAGAACGACCACTATTTTGGAGAAATTTGGAGGAAATAAATTTCATTCTTATTCTCACATCCACCCTTGATATTGTTGGTTTATCTTTATTTTTCACTATCTACACATCACTAGAATTTAGTTTAAAACCTATATCCCCAATTGAAGCAATGTTAGTATATAAAAAAACTATTGGGTAATGGGATACCTTATAATTGAAGTATTATTCCATTTGATACGATAATGGTCCCATTATATTATTATAGTCATGAATCTCAATGCATAATTTTGTGAAAAAAATCTCATTATCAAACAATATGGGATATTTTGATAATGAAGATTATAGATTCTTCAATCTCACCTCCATCTCCAAAAAATATCTTTCATAGGGAGTTCCTTTCATCGTTACCCAATAATATATTTTCTTTTTAATCATAAAATATCTTACTCATTTTTTATTTAATAAATTTAATAGATTCATGAAAAAAATCAATCTCCGTGAACTAATTTTACTTAACTTTTAATTGAAAATCTTTAAAATATGTAGTTTTTTTTAATTTTTTCATGTGTATGGAAATTCTCTAAAAAGATAATAATTATGAAATACTTATCAAAATAATTTATTTTTAATTATTAAATAACATAAACATATCATTAATTTCAAAGGGAAAGTTTTCCTTCCTTTTATTTCACTAGTTATGTGATATAATTAGATATTCCAACCTTTGAATTAAATATAACTTCTATTTGATTAGAAACATAATCCAAATATAATTATTCATTTTAATGAACATTAAAACCTCTAAATATACAAATTATAGCATCATTGGGATGTTTATATAGATGTTATTTTAATTAAATGTGAAGATAACTCTTCGATACCTCATCATCAAATCATTATTAGGCTTCATCGGAGGAATCATAATCATGAAAATTATTGAAACATAAAAAACTTTTATTACCTTTAAGAAAAGTTGTCTCCTAATTTATTGTAATATTATTTTTAGCATCATTACTATCATTTTATTTCAATTATTCTATGCTTCTGTAGAAATCTATAGGTTTTATTATCTTTCTTTTCATCATTTTCCTCCATCTGTGGTAGTTCCCTCATTTCCTAAAGTGTTCACTTAATAGATGCTTGCTTCGATCATTATAGGGAACCTTTCCTTTAATACCATTAGTAGAGTCTGATTTTTAATTGACAACTAGGAGGTGGGGGTGAATTAGTTGTTTTATTTTTTGAAGTATTTTACATTGATTCAACCTCTTCAACTTGTTATATTCCTCGATAAACTCATTATTATTTCTCAAAATCATTTTGAGTGTTGTGGTAATAATTGAAGGAGTAGCTGAAAATATTCATTAGGTAATAAAAGATCCCAATCCATGAATACAAAAATTAATACCTTGAGTTATAGATTCTTTATTATTAAAAAAGTGACTATATTACTCACAACAAAACTAAGAGGATTTTTGTTCTCCTAGCACCAAGTGAGAGGCATCACATACTCCTAGCAACATGTCTGGGACTTATTCAACTTCTTTAGGTTATATCCACTACAAGATGGTCTCTTGATATTCCTCCTTGAGCATTCAACATCGAAATTTCTCAGGTATAGCTTCATGTACCTTTGTGTTTCGCTACACTTGCTCAAATTATTTTGATCAACTGTATATGATCAGTTTCCTCAGTGCAACACTACTAAAGAATTTCTCAATTCTTATCCTAAATAACTATCCTCAATTTAATTTTCGTGTCAGATACAGACAATTTTATACAGTATTATTTCATGAAATAATAACCCCACACTACTCAATTTATTCTCTTCTTAAATCAACAATTTAAATCATGCATCCTTGCAATAGTTCATAGGGTATGAATATTGCACATAACCCTTTTTCATCATTTTATATTCCTTATCACGTTTGTCATAATAATTTTGGTTTCAAAATATGCATGGGAGAATGATAAAATGAATTATCATATACTTTGTAAAAACCAAATCCTATATAATTCTTCATTGTTTTTATTATATTCAATCAGTTATATGAATTCATATACTCAATGAAAACATGTATGCACTGTCTTCTTCATCAAGAACAAGAGAATAGGTATAAAATATATCTTCTGGACACAACCTGTTTAAAAATCCAACTTCTTCAAGGATGTTATAATCTTTTTTGGGTTTTGGATATTCTCGTTCATTTATATAGTTCAGTTTATGCAAGATCATAACTTGTCCTTTAATTATCCAGGGGGATTCATGTGAACAATTAAGCTTTCAAAAAACCAATACTATACAAAACCATTGACTCTGAGAGTCTCTAGTCTAGAGGCTATGAGATCTCTTCTCCTTCACATAAGAACATTTATTTACCAAAAATTCTACCCTTAATTCAGTGTAATTCTGTGAATATGCTCTGTTTCAAGGGATCTGTCAAAGATGAATGAAAACAACATTATCATCCATGGTACTTATGCTTTTATAGGTGATAATGACCACTATTTTTACAATTATTGAAGCCCAATAAAGCAGTTAAGTCATGTATTTTTATGTCTTATGATTATTCTTCTGTGTTGACTTTATTTAAACACCAAACATGTCAGTCTATATCAATAACTATAACAACAAAAAATTTCATCTTCATGATGAAATCCACATGAACATACGATATGAATCACATGATCCTATTTTAAAAATATCAAACTCATGCATGTATCTTTATTTCACAAACAAACTTATGTAAATGGGTTTTTTCATTTAGTTGTAGCATGTTCCATGCACTTCATATTTCATGTAAAATAAAGCATAAGATTCATAACCTCTTCACCAAAGAATATCATCCTCAGAATAAAAGTAATGACCTTAGGATCGATCGCTGATGGTTTTGACATGAACTATGGAATACAAGGAATTGTTAATCATCAAGAGATTGAATATGAACCCAAAATGATGATTGGACATTTTGAATTAACCAAATATAATGACTGTGTTTCATCTATATCGTTTTAACATTGAGGAACAACATAACACATTCAGGAGTCCCACATCTAACGCTTCCATAGTCGAGAAACTCTTTTTAAATGATTCTATCCCCACTGCCTCCCAAGATAAAATTAGGGTTGGAACCTAAATTCACTCCACACACACAACACATGCTAATACTCCACCCATAAAGTGGCTTGACACTTTTATATGCAAGCACATTCATGCTCACCGGCCATACCATATAGGTTCTCATCCATGTTCTCTCTATGAGAGCTATGTATCCTCCCTTCCGCTTCATATCTAGCCATGTGGGATTGATCCTATATAGTTAGAATAGATCGAATAAGTTAAGATTAAATAGAATGATGGAAAGGTTGAAACTGGCATATGTTTTTAATGAAGAACCATATAGATACTTAGTATAAAAGATGTATAAGCACTACGCCATTCTCAAAATTATATTCTCTCTTTTCCAAAAATCATCATGAAACATAATATTTTTCAGGGTCTCTATTCAATTATTCTTTAGTATGCTGTAAACATTTCTTCATTTTTAACACCTTTGAAACATGTATTTAACTATTAATACCATTTCAAGGACCATAAAACTAACTAGAAGAATTTTCTTAGAATGAGATCCAATATCATTAAATAAATCCTTAACAATTTTCCATGCGTCATCATTTCACATGTTAATACATTTAAAATAGTTGAAAAACTTTAGATTAACATTATACACTATAATGGGTAATAAATGAGCCATATTTTTCAAAATTTCATCAGAACCACTATGATCATGATGTTATTGAGCCAAATATTCCATAAAAATATCTCATCATTTACACTCTGTTATACATAGTGGTTTCCATGAACTATTTAATTCCTAATTATCAATCATATCCATATTAAATGTATGCTACCACAACCTAAACTCATGTACCATTTTATTTATTTTGGAAACCAAAATAATTTATTCAATGCATAATACATGTTATCAATACTGTGATGAACCATATAATATGATTTATCAACTTCTTGTAAAATCTTATCATACATGATCTAAGGAATTAACAAGAGATCATGAAAAATGATCTATTTCATACCAAATTTCAACCAAATATCAAGAGAATCATTGTAAAAAATAAAATTCCAACAAGATTCAGAATTAGGATCTCTAATTTGAGACTCCATCAATTACAACACCAAATAATAATACATCATTATATAACATAAATTTACAACATCATCTAATTATTTCTTAATGAGATTCATAACCCCCAATAGTTCTATCATACACTATTAATCACTCACCACTAATGTTAAATTATGATATTATATCTTAATTAACGAATCATTAACCATATTTTATTCCTCTAGAGTATAGATTATCTTAAAATTTTAAATATGTAAAATCTCCATGCATCCCCACTACCTCGTTAATAAAACATTTTGGGAAAATATATCCATAATACTGTAATGATCATTATAGAATATAAAACAGTATCAAATAATGTAATAAAACAAGGGAATAAGTGAATATACTACCCAATTCAAGAGTAGTATAACTTAATTCATGTGGAAAATACTATTTTGATGAATATGGAATAAATAAACATTCATTCAATCCTAAAAAACATGCCGATCTATTTATTCAAGATTGATTGTTAATATCTGGAATTAAGGGACTCTAATTCTCAAAAAACCTCCATAATTATTTATTATTTTCATATATAGTGTTTTCAACCTTTTTTATGAAACTTCTGATCATGTTTTAAGATAATGTCTCTAGTACAATCATTCCTCATTTTATATGGGGAACTGCTTATGGTTCTTGGTGGGGAGTTTAACACTATCATTAAATATTTTAGGAATGATAATGGATTATAATATTCTATAAAATATAACAAATATTTTATATACATCATAATATAGAATTGTTTTATGAACCTTATATTCCCATGAAATCCATACACTAGGTGGAATAATAAATAATGGAACAATTGGATTCTAATTTTTCTTTCACAGATGCCTTAAAAATCATCCAATATAAACCATTTTAATAAATGGTTGTTTTTCATACAACAAGATCATTTTCTTATCATTATTCCATCTTGATTATAATTTCATATTTTACTACTATATACTCACTATATTATTTCCCAAAAATTTTGATCCTATAATGTAACTTCTAAAAATCTGTTAATGATTCATTGAATATTTGTATGAAAGTGGATTTATTAGATATACTCTAATATAAGATTAAATATCTAAGGAATGATCAAATTGAATGGTCTAGAGACCTTCAAAATATTAATAGTAGTATGAAACTATTATACAGGATATTAAATAGATTGAAACTATCCTCCAAGATGGATGGTATGATGATATATTTGTATCTCCCATGGAAAAAAAATTATTTGTTATAAAAATGTATAGATAAATATATAGTATACTGTGAAATTTCAAGATGAATTTAGATAAAATATTTTGTTAAAAACGTATATTTATTTCATGAATATATGAAATAAATAAAAGTTTATGACGAATATTCGCAAGAAACTAAAAGATGGAAAATTTTCCAATGATTTAAATATCACTGACCTGATCATGGTTAATCATACCTATGTTGTTCTTACATGGTCCCATTATCATGATGGATACTCCAAATATTGTGACCAAGATAATTTCTTCAGTGACATACCACAATAATTAAATTAGAAAAAAAATAATGTTTTATAATCTCTACCTAGTATGTAAGTAATTTCTTCCCACAAAAATACTAAGCCATAAAACAGCCGAAGGGCTTGCTGGATTCCCTAAATAATTGTTGTTTACAGTACCATTTCAAGACTAATTACATCACTATATATTATTTTTTTTATTTGGAGAACACCCTTAATCTATGTGTGAAAAATATATGGTCTTTATCCCTAATGTGAAACCCAAAAACCCATTCAACAATTACAAGGAATTTTTTTAAGTAACTTATATCGCAAAAAATAAAAAATTAATTAATAATTGACTTTCTATTTATCTTTATGAGTGGGTGTTTGGAATGAATTTTTTTTATCTTAGATTGGAATACTCATGAAAGCATTGTTCTTTCTTGAGAGATTATTTCTTATCTTGATTGGAATGTGATCATAAAAAAATTAATTATTATAGTGTATTTGGATGTGTATTATAACAAACATTAACAGAGCTACATTATCTATATATTGAGAAATTTTAGGTTTGTAATGGTTTTGTGAAATTATCTTTAGGTGTTACTCTTCCTCGTTATTTTAAATCTCTCTGAAGGGAAGGAACATTAGATTTTTTAAATGTACTAGTGGCGTGTATCAAAGTTACCCACTTTCACTAATAAATTTAATTCTTTCATATAGTTATATTATTTAAAATCTTAATAATAACTTTTTTAGATAAGTTAGTCTATCAAAGGAAAGTGTGGGTATGCTTGTATCTATCACTTTTTTTAAAAGATGACCAGCTTCTCTTTGTCAGTGTCAGACTATAATCCATAAAAAAAATTCAATATCATTTTGTTGAAATATGACAGGTAGAGGGATAATAAATATAAAACACTGAAAATAAAAAATTACTCAATTTGTATATTCTTAAATAGGTTTTTTAATTATATATAGTGTTGTAATTTGTTTTCCAAGAAACAATTCCACAGGACGCACCTTGGAACTCCCATTTCAACCAGATATATTAGAATTCAATACTTTAATGAATTATTTCAATGATATAGGGGATTCATCCTTAGCTGTAAAATCCTAAAAAAAATTGAAGGTAATATTTATATCATCAATAATGTCGAAAAATTTATCCCAATGATTATTATGGAGGTAATTAGAGACCCTAATACATTTTTCCACAATCTGTAGGATGTATTTTCTAAGTTCCTTTAGGATGCTCGTTCTGAAGGTAATAACCAGTGGATTAGTTGATACATTCTTTAAAAAATACATGAATAAGGATGAATAAACATGTGGAATCTAGATAAATAAATTCATTTTAAACATATATAAAGTATTATCGTAGGAAAAACTAATTATATTATTATATTATGAGAATATGTGGTAATAAAGTTTATGTTAGTTTCATCTTAGACATGGAATTGTTTCATCTATGGGGTATCCTTTAAGAACCCCTCTACACTCTCAATTATAGTTCACATAGAATCGTTATAAGATGATACATATAATTTTGGATTTATTATAGGTGTGATATTTTACCTTTTTATTGGTTATCATACTCATAATTTGTATTTTATGTTGCTAATAAATTTTTACATTCTTCATAAATTGTTTCCTTGATAAAAACCAAAAGTTAACAACTAATAATATCCATATAGTTAAAAAATAATACTAATGTATTTTAACCCTTGAATGTTTTGGTGGGTAAGTAAAAAAATATTTTCATAGGCTAGTAAATATGAAACAAGGTATAAGAATTTCTATTCAGGCTCTTTGGATTTTGTGTTATCCCTATGAACATCATCATTCTCATTCAAAGAATTCAATATAGATCTCTACATACAGATAACAATTTCAAGTTTAAGCGTGTTTTTATTGTCTCTAAATGTATATGTTTCACTTTATCATGGAAAAAATTGCCAATTCACCTCTATTTTGAAGTTCATTTAGTTATATTTATCTAGTATCCTCCTGAATGCTTCATGGGTATTAATACCAAATTTGAATCCTTCAATAATTTTATCAGAAAATGGTTCTATGAAAGAAATATTTCATAAATTAATTTACATGTTTATGTTTCATTTTTTTATATAGATTATTGGTGATTTTAGAAGCCTATAGAAACTCCAAGAATCATAAATTGTTAATCTATATGTTTCACTTATAGCTGGGAACCCTCTCTGTATTTCTAATAATTACACACATGATTTAGGGATGGGTGAATATTCCTTCTTGAATACCCATATGATGATTCTTATTCTAACATTTATCATCCCAATGATATAAAATATATCATGTTGTATCCATTGGAGACCTCCATTGAATTAATAGTAATCAAACACAGATTGATCATGTATAAATGCTATCGTTAAAGGTAAAGATAATTTTCACAATATAAGGGCTATATTAGTTATTTATTTTAAAGATTTATATAAATATGGGAACCATGTAATTATGGAATCCAATTTAATTCTACATGGGAATGATATTTATAAGAACCAAAATATCACATTGGAATGTGTAAAAAAATAGGCCATGTTTGTTCACTTATAATCTAATCATTATCAGACTTATTTTTTAGTTGTATACACAATGGAGGAATGAAAAAAACTTCTCAATCATGATTTAATCATCCATTAATTTTAGAGTTGATATGGAAAGGTTTCAAACTATCATACCTCAAAGGGGGGTCCATATTTTAAATGAAAATTAATTCATTCTCTTAGTACCATATCCTTGTATTTTATTGAAATTGTTTATGGATACTCCCATAATCTTAATCACTTCAATTAAACTTGAAGGTAACTTTGGTAGCTGAATTTATTTATACATAAAAATTTAATTTGAGATAGATGTATCATTATATATGTGATAGGGAATCCCTTCTTTATGTTATGGTCATTTTATGTTCAGGTCATATTTTCATCTTATTTAACATTGTTCATTAGTTTATTTAATTTTTATTTCATCCAATTGGTATTAAATTATTATTTATCAATAATATATACAAATTATTAAATACAATGTTTAAAAAATATTTTATAATCCAATTTTCAATAAATAACTTAAATATAATGTCAAAATGTCTATTTAACCTTATATAAATAATATTTAATATAATATATTCTATTTATATTAATATAAATATATTTATGAATTAATAAAATATTTTAATGACATATTTTTTTAAAATATATGCTTTATTAACGATAAATTAAATTAACTAGTAAAGAGGGGCCTTTCTCTATGTGAATAAAAACTCAGATTTGGAGGTCTTCTAGGCCCTTTTAACCTTAAGAAAATAGTAACTACCCCCACCCCTAGGTCAACATGACATAGGTCTCTTCAAATTTTTCATATGATATGTGGTAGAGCCTATGAGGATACCTAAATCAAATGACATGACCATTTGAAGTTATATTCATGCTTTAATTTATCTTAGATAGTTCATCAATTTATTAATTTTTATGTCAAACAATTGTTTTCTATATGACTCTTACACGATAATTATAGGAAAATTATTTACTAATATTTTTTAAAATTATTTAATAATCCATTTTTCAGTAAATATATTATATTATAATTGAAAATGCATATTTACCATTATATATATCATATTTAATAAAATAAAATATATTTATATAAACAAAAATATAATTAAATATTAATATATTATATTTAATGACATATAATTTTTTTATGAAATATACCCAATATCATCAACATAAAAAAAGTGACGAAGGGGGTCCTTTACCACCATTAATAAAAATTCAGTTTTGGAGGACTTTTCATGCTTTTTACCTTGAGAAAATAGTGACCCCCTGTCAACATGATGTAGATCTCTTCAAAGGAGTCAATATTATTTATAACAGAGCCCAAATTTACACCCATATTAATTGTTATATTATTTTAAATCTCAATTCATGTTTCTCACTTATCTAAGATAATTCAATAGTTTATTGAATTTTAAATCATCAAATTTGTATTAAATGACTCTTAGTGGATAATTATTAAAATATTATTAGTGATATTATCTAAAATTATTTTATAATATATTTTTACTTAATATCTTATATACTTTGTATAAATGAATGTTTTCCTTCATAAATATCAAATTTAATAAACTATTATATATATATATCAATACATATATATTAATAAACTTTATTTATTGAAATATTTTTTGTATGAAATATACCATTTTTTAGAACAGGAAAAAATGCACTGATAAAGGGTGTCCTTTATCAGATCTAATAAAAATTCATTTTTGTAGGCCATTAGGCCTTTTTTACCTTAAGAAAACTATTATCAGAGCCTTCACAAGTCAACATGGAATAAATTTGGTCCCACACATTGATTCGATATGTGTTATAGCACAAACGAACCCTCAAATAAAAATTTATTGTAGTTTAATGTTTAGGTCATATTTTCAACTAATATTATATCGCTCATTTGTTTACTAAGTTTTTATATCATCCAATTTTTATTAAATTACAATTATCCAATAATGTTTCTCAAATTATTAATTAATATTTGTTAAAATTATTTTATAATCCAAGTTTCACTAAATATTTTATATATTAAGTGTAAATGCATATTTACTCCCATATATATATATCATATTTTAAAATATACATTATATTAATGTAAATATACATATATTTATACATTAATATAATATTTTTATTGATATATATATTTTTAATAACATGCACCATCTATCATCACTTGAAAAAAAGGATAGATAAAAGGGTCATTTAATTGTCAAAATAAAAACACATTTTAGGTGGACATTTAAGGCTCTTTTGACCTATATAAAATAGGGACCACGGCCCCCTGGGTACACAAAAACATAGATCTCTTTTTCGAATTCAATTTGTTATGTGGTAGAGTCCATACATATTCCCAAATCAATATGTATCGTCGGTTGAAGTTCAAGTCATGTTTTCAACTTATCATAAATTATTCATTAGTTTATTGAATTATTATCTCTCCAATTGTTATCGAATTACTATTACTCGATAATAATTAGAAAATTATTAATTAATATTTTTTATGTTATTTTATAATCAATTTTCCCTAAATATCTTATATTTTACGATTAAATGCATATATACCCTAATATAAATCATATTTAATAAAATATATTATATTTATAATAATATAAATATATTTATATATTAATATATTATATTTATAATAATATAAATATATTAATATATTAATATATTATATTTAAGGACATATATTTTTATGAAATATATACTTTATCAGCATTAGAAAAAATAACTAATAATCGGGGGCCTTTATGAGTACTAAAAAAAATTAGTTTTAGTTGCTTTTTGGGAATATTTTGAACTTCAGAAAATAATTGCCTCGACCAATTAGATCATCATGGTGTACATCTCTTTGCGTTCTTCAATTTGATATGTGGTAGAGAGAAAATGAACACCAGGATCAAATGTCATGGCCATTTGAATTTGAAGTCGTGTTTTTAACTTATCTTAGACCGTTCATTAGTATATAAAATTTTTATGTTATCCAATTTTCATTAAATTAATTTTACTCAATAATAATTATAAATTTATTAATTAAAAATTTATAAAAATATGTTATTATAATTTTTTACCAAATATCTTATATATTAACTGTAAGTTTGTATTAACCCTTATATAAATATTATTTATTAAAATATATTATATTTATATCAATATAAATATGTAAATATATGTATATATTTATATAATATTTTTAATAAAAAAAATTGTTTTTAAAATATAAAATTTAGTAGAGCTAGAAAAAAACACTGATAAGGAGAGACAATCATCAACGCTAATATAAAATCTAGTTTTGAGGACTTTTAAGGATTTTTTAACCTTGAAAAAAAATTGATTCCCCATGGTAAAAAATGGAATTGATGTCTTCACATGATTCAACTTGATATATGGTACATCCCAAATGGAATTTCAAATCAAAACTTATGACTGTTTGATATTAATGTCATTGTTTCCCATATCGTAGATCATTCATTAGTTTTCGGAATTATTATGTCATCCAATTTTTATTAAATGATTGTTAGTTGATAATAATTTTAAAATTATTAATTAATTTTTTTTAAAAATAGTTTTACAATATATTTTTGACTTAATATCTTATATATTAAGTTTAAATTTTTATTTACCCTTACTGAAATCTGAAATAATGAAATATATTATATTTACTACAATATTAATATATTAATATATTAATATACTATTTTTAGCGACAAATGTTTTTTTATAAACAAAAACCATTATCAATGATAAAAAATACTGATAAAGTAGATCCTTTATCATCGGTAATAAAAACTCAACATTAGAGGACGTCTATGAATTTTTTAATAAGATAAAATAATGACTTTATCCCCCATGATCAAAATAGAGTAGGTCTCTTCATGGGAATAAAATTCATGTTTTCAAATTATCATTGTTCATTCATTAGTTTATCAAATTTGTATATCTTTTAATTTTTATTAAATGGATGTTACTCGATAATAATTAGCAAATTGATAATTAATATTTTTTAAATTTATTTTATAATCCATTTTTCACTAACTATTTCATATGGGAAATTTAAAGTCATATTTAACCATAAATAATTCATTTTTAATAAGTTATATTTTATTTATATCAATATCAGTATATTTATATATTAATATATTGTTTTCAATGAAATTTTACATTTTATAGGAAATATACCCTTTACCAATGATATCAAAAATATTGATAAAGGGGGGACATTATCAGTACTAATAAAAATTCATTTTAGAGGACTTTAAGGCCTTCTTGACTTTCATAAACCATTGATCGGTCCCCCACCCAATCAACTCGGTGTAGATATCATTGAAGGCATTGATTATATATGTTGTAGACCCCAAATGGAAATCCAGAGAAAAAAATATGTCCCTAAAAAGTCCAATTCATTTTTTTAACTTATAGTAGACCGTTCCTTAGTATGCTGAATTTTTAGGTCATTAAATTGATATTAAATTACAGTTACATGATAATAATTAGAAAAACATTATTAATATTTTTTTTCAAAATTGATTTATAATTCCTTTTTAACTAAAATTCTAATAAATTAAATTTTAATACATACTTACCCTTCTATAAATAATATTTATTAAAATTAATTTTAATTATAATAATATATTTATATTTATATACAAATATATTATTTTAATGAAATATTGTTTTATGTAATATAACCATTATCAATGTTTTTAAAAAGGGATTGATTAAGTGTGGTCTTTATCAGTGCTAATAAAAACTCAAATTTTGAGGCGTTATGTGCCTTTTTCAGACTTGAGAATATATTGACCCCATGAGTCCAAACAATGTCAATATCTTCACAAGACTAAATTTGGTATGGGTAAGAACTTAAACGATCACACTGATCAAAAGTTATGGTTTTCTGAAGTTCGAGTCATCTTTTCAACCTACCATAGATCATTATTAGTTTGTGCAATTTTTCTATCATCTAATTTTCAATAAATGATTATTAGTCGATAGTTATTAGCATTGTATTTGTAAAAATTTTAAAAAATTATTTTATTATCCATTTTAACTCAATATCTTTTATATTAAGATCAATTGTGTATTTAACCTTATATAAATCATATATCTTAAAATATACTATATTTTTAGTAATATAAACATATTTATGTAGTAATAAATTATTTTTAATAATAGATATTTTTTATGAAATGTACTTTTTATTAGAACCAGCAAAAAATCACTCATAAAGAGGGGTCATTATTAATGTTAATAAAAAATCATTTTTATATTTTTTATAGAACTTTTTTGACATGGATAAAATAATGACCAGGGCCTCCCCCTGTCAACATTGCTTATATATTTTTGTAGTATTTGATTTTTTATGTGGTAGAGTACAAATAGAGATCCAAATAAAAAATTATGGTCGTTTGAAGTTAGAGTCATGTTTTCGACTTACCATATATTTTTATTTAGTTTATTGAATTTTTATGTAATCTATTATTTAGTACATTACTATTAATAAATAATAACTTGAATATTATTAATTGATATTTTTTAAAAATTATTTAATAACCCATTTTACACCAGATATCTTATATATTTTGTCTAAATGAATATTTATCGACATATAAATCATATTTAACAACACAGGTTATTTTTATATGTTAATATATTAAATTTAATGAAATATAATTTTGTTTGAACTATACCCATTATCAGAACTAGTACAAAATAACTGATAAAGGGGGCCTTTATAAGTGATAAGAAACGGTTTTGGAGGCATACTAGCACCTTTTAACCTCAAGAAAATAGTGGCAACCCCCTGGTTAATACGACATAGATCTATTCATAAGTTTCAATTTCATATGTGGAAGAGCCAAATGGACAGCCATATCAAAATTAATGTCCATTTGATGTTCTAATAATTTTTTCAACTTGTGATAGATCATTCATTAGTTTATTGAATTTTCATGTCATCTAATTGTTTCTGAATGTTTTTAACCGGGTAATAATTATTTAATAATTCATTAATAATTTTTATATAAGTTTATAATCAATTTTTCACTAATTATATTATTTATGTGTAAATGAATATTTTCCCATATATAAATTATATTTAATAAATTATATTAGATTCTCATCAATATAAATATATTCATATATTTATATATTAATTTTGATACCATAATTTTTTTAAAATATAAACTTTATCACTGCTAAAAAGAAAAGTCTCGATAAAGGGGAAGCTTTGTCATCGATGATAAAAACTATATTTTCATGGAAATATAAGCCATTTTTCCTCAAGAAAATAGTGAATGAGACCCCCTAAGTAAAAAATGTGTTGATCTAATCTCATAATTTTATTTGATATGAGGTAGAGCCTAAATGGACCCATAGATCAAATGTTATAGTCGTTTGGTGTTCAAGTCATGTTTTCATCTTATTAATAATCGTTCAACAGATTATTGATTTTTTTCATCCAACTATTATTAAAATATTTCTACACTATAATAATTAGAAAATTTATAATTAATATTTTTAAATTATATTTTGATATTTTTTCACTAAATATATTATATTTTATGTGTAAAGGCGTAGTTATCATTATATAAATCTTAATTAAAAAAATATACTTTATTTAAATATATATAATTATATTTATATATTTATTTATTATTTTAATGAAATAATTTGTTTTATAAAATATAGTTTTTATTATCATTAACATTAAATCGCTGATAAAGGAGATCCTTTATCAGTTCCCATAAAAACTCATTTTTTGGATGCTTTCTGAACCATTTTTGACCTTGAGAAAATATTGAATGGGGCCCCATCAAGACAAAATAGCATAGATCTATTTGTAAGATTATAATTTCTGTGAGGTAGAGCCTAAATGGACACCCAGATCAAAATATACGATCGTTTGAAGTTCTTGTCTTGTTTTTAAATTATCTTATATCGTTCATTAGTTTATTTATTTTTTATGTCATTAAATTATTATTTTCAAAGTGGTTTGCGGATAAGCTTATATGGTCCCCCAAAATTATATTAATAAAATATAGGAAAGGCATTTGAAGGAATTTTTACAGACACAGTTTGGGTCTCACCCCTTATATATGAAGTTACAAAAGTTTCACAAAAATGTGGGGTATCAAATGGCCACATAGAGATCCTTTCCAAAATTTACTTTTTTAGTGAAAATCCCCCTCCTTGTTTATATTCCTACATGCTTGTGTTACCTTCATTGGGATATCCTCAGAGTCTTTCAGGTAATCGAACAACTAAGGTATTATTTCCATGGATTACTTATAGATGTTATCTTCAATTCTTCGACCACCAACATTGAGATGGATTTAATTCATTGTAAATTCTAACCACAATGAACAAAAAATTAATTTTCATCATTATTTATTAATTTTCATCCCCAAGTTCCCAACCATTACCAATTTAGAGAAAAATCACCCTTTAATAAATCCCTGATTTGTGCGAAAAACACCATCACATCTTATAGGACTAGGTGCACCAGAGGTCATGCCATCAACATTTACCATAATCCATGATTCTATTAAGGGAATCCCATAAATATATTATTTTATTGATTTTACATGATAGTAACTAGGAAAATATTACTAAACAATTTATAAAATAATTTCATAATCCATAATTTACAAAATATCTTATATAGTAAGTTTAAATGCATAATTACCGTTACATAAGTCATATTTAATAAAATTTATTATATATATATACATAAATATAGTTATGTATTAATTTATTTTTTTAATGATAGGTACATTCATTATTAAATATACACTTTATCAGTTCTAGTAAAAGATAATCGATAAAGCGTGGCCGTTATCAGCACTAATCAAAACTTGATTTTAGGGGCCTTCTAGGCATTTTTTGACATCGGAAAAATAGTGACCAGGACCCTCGAGTCAACATGACCTAGATCTTATCACTAGTTTCAATTTGATATATTATAGAGCCCAACTCGGAACCGAGATAAAAAATAATCCCCATATAATGTTCCCATCGTGTTTTAAAATTATGTTAGATCGTACATTTGTTTATTACATTTTTATGCCCTCAAATTCTCATCAAATGACATTAAATTGATAGTAATTAGAAATTATTAATTAAAATTTTTGATTTTTACTTTATAATCCATATTTCATTAAATATATTATATAATAATGGTAATTACAAATTTACCCTTACATATATCATATTTAATAAATTATATATTATTAATATAGATATATCTACATTAATATTTGTATATATTATTATTGATGAAATAAAATTTTATTATGAAATATACCTTATATCAGTGTAAGAAAAAATGAACTAATAATATGGTGTCTTTATTAGTAATAATGAAAACACAGTTTTTGAGCCCTGATGTACATTTTTTACATCATTAAAATAGTGAACCCTCACCTAGGTCTACAGAATATAGATCTCATCACATGATTCAATTTGTTATATAGTATATGGATCAAAAGATAAGGTCGTTTAATGTTCTGTAATATTTCAACTTAACATAGATCATTCATTACATTATTGAGTTTTTATGTTATTTTTTTTTTAAATTATAGTTACTTGATTAAAATTTAAAAATTATTAATTACTATTTTTTAAACTATTTTATATTCCCTTTGTCAATAAATATATTATATATTAAGAGTGAAAGTGTAATTCACCTTATATAAATCATATTTTAAAAAAATTATTATATTTATTTCAATATAAATAAAAATATATTATAATATATTTTATTAATCACTTCTAATTTCTTTAATAAAATATACCATTTATCTGTGCTAGCAAAAAAGTGATGATAAAGGGGGATTACTATGATTGATAATAAAAACTAAGTTTTATTGGCATTTTGAGCCTTTTGACCTTGATAAAATAGTTATATCACCCCTTTCTAAGGAAACACTATGTAGATCTCTTTTTATGAATTGATATGATATGTAGTAGAGCCCAAACAGACAGCCAGATAAATAGTTATGGCTGTTTGAAGATCAAGTAAAATTTTCAACAAATTTTTTATCATTCATTAGTTAATTGAATTTTTATGTCAACCAATTATTATTAAATGATTATTACTCAATAAAAATTATGAATTTATTAAATAATATTTAAAAAAAATATTTTATACTACATTTTAAGTAAATATATTATATGTAAGTTTTAAATATGTATTTACCCTTAAAGAAATCATATAAAATAAAATATATTATATTTATATATAAATTAATATATTTATTGGTTAATATAATATTTTTAATGCCATATTATTTTTTTTATCAAATATACCATTTATCAGTGCAATGAAAAAAGAATTGATAAAGGGGGAATTTACCAATGATAATACAAACATAGTTTTGTAGGCATTTATGGCCTTCTTGACCTCCCAAAAATAGTGACACAAGCCCCCTATGACAACACAACATATATCTATTTTCTTTCATCGATTTGATATGTGGTAGAGCTCAAACTAACTCCCATATCAAAATTTTTGACCGTTTAACGATCAACCTATGTTTTCAGATTATCTTTGATTGTTCATTAGTTTACGAAATTTTTATTTCATCCACATATTAATAAATTATTATTACATGATTATAATTATAAATTTATTAATTAATATTTTTTAAAAATATTTTATAATCAAATTTTCTCAAAATATGTTATATATTATTTGTAAATTCATATTTACCCTTATGAATTTCATATTTAGCCAAATATATTATATTTATATCCATATAAATACATATATATATATATATATATTTTAATGAAATATAAATTTTTTCGAAATATACCTTTTATCAATACTCGGATAAAAGCACTTATAAAGGGGTTCCTTTCTCAACGATAATTAAAAAAATCAGTTTTGGAGGCATTCTGAACCTTTTATGACTATGATAAAATTGTGACCATGGACCCCTTGGGTTTACAAAGTGTAGATCTCCTTGAAGAATTTGATTTCATTTGTGGTAGTGCCCAAATAGACACCTGGATAAAAATTTATAGTTGTTTTAAGTTCAAGTCATGTTTTCACCTTTTCTTAGATTATTCATTAGTTTATTTATGTTTTCTTTCATCCAATTATTATTAAATGTTAATTACATGGAAATAATTTGAAAAATATTAATTGATATTTTATTAACCATTTTCCCTAGATATCATATATATTAAGTTTGAATACATATTTACCACTATATAAACCATATTTAATAAAATATATTATATTTATATCAATATAAATATCTTTACATAAATATAAATATATTTATATATTTATTTAATTGTTTTAATGACATATTTTTTTATGAAATATACCCTTTATCAGTGATAAAAAAATTTAATAAAGGGTGGCCATTGTAAATGTTAATAAAAACTCAGGTTTTGATGCTATCTATGCCTTTTTTACATCAATAAAACAATGAATAAGTCCCCCATGTCATCATGGTGTAGATCTATTCACAATCTTCAATTTGATTTTTAGTAGAGCACAAATGGTCACCTAGAATAATATTTATTGTTGTTTAAAGTTCATGTCTTTTTTCACATTATATTAGATCATTTACAAGTTTATGGGAATTTTATGTCATTCAATTATTTTTGAATGACTGTAACTTGATTATAATTAGAAAATTATTAATTACAATTTTGTGAAATTATTTTTTAACCCATTTTCATTAAATATCTTATATATCAACTATAATTTCTTATTTACCTTTATAAAATAAAATTTAAATAAACATGAATAGATTTATATCAACATAAATATATTTATAACTTAATATATTATTTTTAAATGACATATTTTTTAAGAAGTATATGCTTTATTAATGCCAAAAAAATAGTGATAAACTGTGGCCTTTATTAGTTCTAATTAAAATGTAGTTTTGGAAGCCTTTTGAGCCTTTTTTGACCATTATAAAATAGTTTGTCATCCCCCCCCTCAGGTCAAAAAATGATAGATCTCATCACATCCTTTGATTTGATATGTGGTAGATCCAAGATGTACACTAGGATCAAAAGGTAATGTTTTTTGATGTTTAGGACATGTTTTCAACTTATCATAGATTGTTTATTAGTTTATAGATTTTTTATGTTATCCAGACTTTGTTAAATAACAATTACTCTATAATAATTTTCAAATTATTAATTAAAATTTTCAAAAATTAATTGATAATCCATTTTTCATTAAATATCTTACATGATAAGTGTAAATGTATATTTACACTTATATAAATTTCATTTAATGAATCATATTAAATTTTTATGAGTACAAATATATTAATATATTGGTTTTAATAAAATAATTGGTTTATGAAATATACCCTTTATAAACACTAGAAAAAAAGAAATAAAATGGAAGCATTTATTAGTTCTAATAAAAACACAATTTAGGAGGCCTTCTATGATGTTTTTGATCTCGATAAAAAATAGTGAATGAGGCCCCCCAGGACAACATGACATAGATCTCTTCCTAGGATTTGATTTCATATATAGAAGATCCCAAACAGACACTCAGATCAAAGGTTATGATCGTTTGATGTTCATTTCATGTTTTGAACATATCTTAGATAATTGATTAGTTCACTGAATTTCCTGTCATCATGTTGTTATTATAATATTACTAGATTGTAGAAATTTAAAAATTAGTAATTAATATTTTTTAAAATTATTTTATAATCAATTTTCACTATGTATCTTATATATTAAGTATAAATGTGTATTTACCATTCATTAAATCATAGTTAATAAAATATATTATTTTTATATCTATTATAATATATTTACATATTAATAGATAATTTTTAATAAAATATTTTGTTACAAAATATACACTTTATCAATGCTAAAAAGTGTTTATTTGGCGGGGGGGGGGCTCTATGAGTGCTAATAGAAAATTAGTTTTTTAATGTCCTCCTAAGACTTTTTTGAGCTCATCAATATAGTGTCTGCCACACTACGGGTCCAGATGGAATATATATCTTTAAAGGCATTGATTTGATATGTGGTATATCCCAAAAGCACAACAAGATTAAAAGATATGTTTGTTTAATGTTTAAGTCATGTTCTTTACTTAGCGTAGACTGTTCATTAGTTTATTGAATTTTTATGTCATCTAATTGTTACTAAATATATTTTACATGATAATAATTGTTAAATTATTAATTAATATCTTTCTAAAATATTTTAAAATATATTTTCACTAAATATCTTATATATTAAATATTAATGTTTATTTTTTGTTATATAAATAAGATTTAATAAATTACATTATATTTATATCAATATAAATAAAATTACATATTAACTTTTTTTTAACTATAATGTAAAATATTTTTTTCTAAAATATAACCTTTATTAGTGCTAGGAAAATGGGATGATAAAGGGGGTCTTTATCACTGCTATAAAAACTAAATTTTAGTGTAATTCTGGGAATTTCTCAAACTTAATAAAATAGTGACCCCCACCCCTCAAGTAAATGTTGTGTGGATCTCTTCACATGCTTCAATTTAATATGTCATAGGGCCTTAAAGAACACTAGGATCAAAATTTATGGTTTTTGTAATTTAATATCATGTTTTAAACTACTCTTATATCGTTCAATAGTTTATTAATGTTTATGTCATATAATTATTATTAAATCACTCTTACTCGATAATAATTATCAAACTACTAATTTATATTTTATTTTAATTTTTTTATAATCTGTTTTCACTAAATATCTTATATATTAAGTGTAAATGTGTATTTACCCTTATAAGAATCATATTTAAAAAATATACAATATTTATATCAATATAAATATATTTTATAGTAATATATTATTTTTAATGAAATACTAATTCTTTTTTGTGAAGTAAATTTTTTTTCAGCACTAGAAATAATTTTTTAACAAAGAGGTGCCATTATCAATGATAATAAAAACTCAATTTTAGAATTCTTATAGGAAATTTTTGATATTGATAAAATCGTGACTGAGGCCACCCAGGTCAAAAAATATTAGATTTTTTTGAAGGCTTCAGTTTGATATTTGGTAGAGCCCAAATAGATATCCGGATCAAATGTTATTTTCTTTTGAATTTCAATTCATGTTTTTATCTTATCATAGATTCTTCATTACTTTATTGAAATTTTATGTCATCTAATATTTATTAAATGAAAATTACTCAATAATAATTAGTAATTTATTAATTGATATATATATCAAAATTATTTTATAATAAATTTCCACAAAATATCTTATATATTTTGTGTAAATGTGTATTTACAAATATAAAAATGATATTTAATAATATACATTATATTTATATATTAATATATTATTTTTAATCTAATATTTTTTTTGAAATATATCCATGGTCAGTACAACAGAAAAAATTGATGATAAATGGGGGCATGTATGAGCCCTAATGAAAAATAGTTTTGGAGGCCTTCTAAGACTTTTTGACTTCAAGGAAATTATGACACCCCCCAGGCCAATAAAATTTAGATCACTTCATAAGATTTGATTTGATATATAGTAGAGCCTAAAAAGAAACCCATATCTAATGTTAGGGCTATATCATGTTCTAGACATGTTTTCAACTTAGCATAGATAATTCATTAGTTAATTGAATTTCTATGTCATCCAATTGTTATTAAATGTTTGTTGCACGATAATAATTAAAAAAAAATTTAATAAATATTTTTTTAAAAAATGAAATCCATATTTCACTGAATATATTATATATTATGTTTAAATTAATATTTACCATTATAAATATCAAATTTTATTAAATATATTATATTTTTATATATATAAAATATATAAATATATTAGATATTATTGGTAATGACATAATTGTTTTTGAAATATACCCTTTACCAGTGCTACAAAAAAGATTTGAAAAAGAGAGACCTTTATTAGTGCTAATAAAAATAGAGTTTCCAAATCCTTTAGAGCCTTTTTTGACCTCCAAAAAATAGTGATCAGTACCCTCCAATTCAACACGGTGTAGATCTATTCACATACATTGATTTGATATGAGGTAGAGCATAAACAGATAGCTAAATTGAAAGTTATATCAGTTTGAAGTTCAAGAATATTTTAAAATTTTAATAAAATATTCCTTAGTTTATTTATTTTTTTCATCCATTTGTTATTAAAATAATTATACTCAATAAGAATTATAAAATATAAATTAGAATTATTTAAAATTATTTTTTGATCCATTTTTCACTAATTATCTTATATATTAAGTGTAAATGGGTATTTTCTCTTATATGAAACATATTTAATAAAATTTATTGAAAATAAATATATAAATATATTAATATATTATATTCAATGACATAAATTTTTTATAATATACATCCTTTATCAACATTAGCATAAATGAACTCATAAAGGGGGTCCTTTATGAGTGATAATAAAAACACAGTTTTGGAGGAATTTTGAATCTTTTTGACCTCCAAAAAAAGAGATCATGGCATCATCAGGAAAACATGGTGTACATCTCTTTTTAGGAACATATTTTTAATGTGGTAGAGCCCAAACAAACACCCAAATCAAGAGATATGACCTTTATAAGTTGAATTCATTTTTTCAAATCATTTTAGATAATTCATTAGTTTATTAAATTTTTATGTCATCCAATTATTTGTATTAAAAGTTCTAAATCCAAATATTCATTATCCTCCACAATTATATTAAAATAGGGAGAAAAAGTGTTACAAGAAGATTTATAGACACAGGTTGGGATCTCACCCCTCATATCTGAAGTCACTAATTGTGCTCAAAAATGTGGGGTACCAAATGGACACATTGATCTCCTTTCCACAATTTCTTTTTTTTGAGAGCACATCTTCCACCTGGTTTCCCTCCCATTGAGAAATGTGTTAAATAGAACATGATATCCTTAGAGATTTTCAGTGAATAAACCCACTAAGTTACAATTTTCCTTGGAACACTTCTATATTTTTTCATTCATGCTCCCACTACCAACATTGAGCCTCATTTAATCTATAGTAACATCCTCCCAAAATGAACCAAAAAATTCACTACCTTTATCATTGATCAATGGTAAGCCTCAATTTCACATAAACTTAAAATGTTGTGATATACCCACCATTTAAAAATAATTGGTGGGTGCGAAATGCACCACCACATCTCATAGGACTAGGTTCAGCTGAGGATGTGCGGTCAACATTGACCTTAATCCACAATGTTATCGAAGGGATCCAATGAATATATTATTAAATGGTTGTTATGTGATAATAATTATCAAAATAATAGTTAATATTTTATAAAATATGTTTATAATCCATTTTTACTAAATATATTATATATTAAGGGTAAATGTGTATTTACCCTTATATAAATCAAATTTGATAAAATATATTATATTTATATCAACATAAATATATTTATGTATTAATTTATTATTTTTAATGATATATAATTATTTTATGAGATATATACTTTAGAATCTCTAGTAAACAAGTTTTCATAAATGTGGGACATTATCAGCCCTAATAAAAACTCAGTTTTGGAGTTATTCTCGGACCTTTTGACATTGGAAAAATATTAACAAGGGCCCCCAGGTCATCATGGCATAGATATCTTTGTTGGTATTGATCTGATATGTGGTGGAGCCTAAATAGGATCCAGGATCAAAAGTTATGTCTGTTTAAATTTCGGGTCATGTTTCTAAATTATCTTAGATCATTAATTATTTTTTTGAATTTTAATGTAGTCTAATTATCATCAAATGGTTTTCACTTGATAATAATTATAAAACTATTAATTTTTTTCGAAATGTTTTTATATTCTAATTTCACTAGATATATTATATAATTAGTGTAATTTAATATTTACCCTTATAAAAATTATATTTATTAAAATATATTATATTTATACAAATATAAATTAATATATATATATATATGTATACATATTATTCTAGTGACATATATTTTTTATGTAATATACCCTTTATGAACACTAGAAAAACCCACTTATAAAGGGGGACATTATCAGTGCTCTTTAGAACTCAATTTTTGAGCCTTTATTTGATATATGGAAGAGCCCAGATGGACATCCGATTCAAAATTTATGGCCAATTGAAGTTTAAGTCATATTTTTAACCTAAAAGAGATTGTTCATTAGTTTATAAATTTTTTTATCATCTATTTATTATTAAATGACTTCACTATGATAATAACTAGCAAATTATTAGTTAATGTTTTTAAAAATTATTTTATAATCCCTTTTTAATAAATACCTTATATATTAGGTTTAAATGTGTATTTTCCCTCATAAAAATCATATTTAATATAATTTTTCAAATTTATATCAATATATATATATATATATATTAATATATATATTTTTAACCACATATTTTTTTAATGAATTATACCCTTTATCAATGCCAACAAAAAAGTTTTGATAAAGCAGGACCTCTATCATTGCTAATAAAAAAACTCAGTTATAAATCCATTCTTCGATTTTTCCCTTGAGAAAATATTGATAGCCTCCCTCACCAAGAAAAAACTTCTTAGGTCTCTTTGTTGGCATCGATATGATATGTGGTAGAGGTCAAACGGACACTCGAATCCAATGTTATTGTTGTTTGATATTCAAGTCCCATTTTAACTTATCATTGATCATTAATTGGTTTATTAAATTTTTATGTCATTCAATTTTTATTAAATAAATATTACACAATAACAATTAACAATTAATTAATTGATATTTTTTGATTTGATACTCAATTTAACTTAAATATCTAATATATTATGCTTAAATGTGTATTAACCCATATATAAATAATCTATAAAATAATATGTTATATTTGAACCAATATAAATATATTTATATGTTAATATATTCTTTTTAATTATATATAAATATTTTGTGAAATATTCCATTTATCAGTGTAAGAAAAAAATCACAGATAAAGGGTGGCATTTATCTGTGATAATAAAAACTCAGTTTTGGATGCATTTAAAACCATCTTTACCTCAATAAAATTGTGATTTAGGCCCCTAGGGAAACACAACATAAATCTCTTTTAATTAATTGATATGATATGTGGAAGAGCCATGAAGGAAACTTGGATATGATGTTATGATCATTTGAAGTTAAAGTCTCGTTTTCACCTTATCTTAGATCATTCATTAGTTTATTGAATTTATATGTCACCAACCTCTTAATAAAGGAATATTATTTTATAATAATTATAAACTGTTAATTAGTATTTTTTCAAATTATTTTATAATCCATTTTACACTAATTTTGTTATATAACAAGTTAAAATGCATATGTATCCTTATATAAATTATATTTTAAAAAATATTTTATATTTATATTTATATCAATATATTTATATATTTATATGTTATTTTTAATGACATCTATCTTTTTATTAAATATATATTTTATCAGTGCTAATAAAAACTTAATTTTTGAGGCATTATAAACATATTTGACCTCCAAAAAATAGTAATCACGGCCCCCTTAGATCCACATGACATAGGTCTCTTTGAAGAAATTTACTTGATACGTGGTAGAGCCCAAATGGGCACCCATACCAAAATTTATTATTCGTTGAAGTTCATATCATGCTTTTAACTTATCTTCCAACATTTATTAGTTTAGTTATGTTTTATGTCATCCAATTAATATTAAATGGTTATTTCATGAATATAATTATCAAAATATTATTTAATGTTATATAATTTTTTTTATAAAAACATTTCACTAAATATTTATATATTATGTGTAAATATGTTTTTACCCTTATATAACTCATATATAATAAAATATATTATTTTTATGACAATATCAACATTATCAGAAGACTCATGAGCAAGCAAAGCCCACTACCAGAAAAATTTTATTAATAAAAAAGTAAGCAAATCAACAAGAAAGAAACATGGAATCAGAAAAAACGCATGTACACATCACCACATGCATCAGTAGAAACCAAGCCACAATAGAAGGTTGGAGTAACAAACGAACATAAAGAACAAGCCTCCTCAATAGCATGCTTGGAAAAAGCATCAGCAACTTGATTTTCCTCCTTATAAACATGAGTGATAACCAAACAAACCTGTTCCACAATCTGAAGACAATCATCCCAGGCAGAAAGCATCCTCCAAGGGACATTCCTTGAGCGATTTATTAGAATGTCAACCACCAAAAGAGAATCAGACTCCATCCATATATTCATCCATCCATGAAAGAAGTCATACTATATTTTCTTAATCATATCCAATAATTCCACCTCAATCACCAAACCATTCCATAAAATGTAGAAGAAACAACCTTTAAAAAATCCCTTGTAACTACGAAAAACACCCCCACAACCTGAAGGCCCTGGTTCACCTGAAGCCTCTCCATCTACATTAAGTTTTAAGCACGGAGTGGTTAGAGGAATCCACCAGATATGTTTCAGCATAATCGGTTTCTTACATATACCGGGAACACCCAAAGATCATAAAACAACCAGATCTGAAACATCATTCCACATGACTCCAATTTTATCACGCGCAGCAAAAAACACACCAATATGAAGCTCTCAAATACCTATAGAAATTAGTGTAACTCGGTTCTCAAATATAATAGCATTACGTGCCCTCTAGATAAATGAAATCAACGTAGAGATTGCAGTGAAAAGCGGAGGCTTCACCTGAGAACTGTAGTCAGCACGATGGACAGAATCCATAGGCTGTCCAAAACTCCCCAGATTCAGATGACATCCAGAAATCCCCTGAAAATAATCCCATAAACTAGATTAAGAGCAACAGGAAATAAATAAGTGACCAACAGTCTCATCAGCAGCAAGACAATAAAAGCAAATAGGTGCAAGAGAAAATCCAGCGTTCTGTATCATCTGCTGTAAAGGAAGTCGATACTTCAAAATTCTTTACAAAAGAAAATAATGCACCAGTGGAATAAAAGCATAATGAAACACCATCATCTAAGAATGAACCACCAGGGGAACAACACACATGGATCTATAATCTTCCTTAGTGCTAAAATATCTAGTAAGACTGGGTATCCAAACCAAAGTATCCATCGCAGAATAGTGATAGCATCCCAACTCCCTTTTCAGAGGATCAAAAAGTAACCCCTGAGCCATAGTATTATTCTGAAATTTAGCAATAGATAGATCCTTCAATGCAAAAGGAATCATGGTATAATCAGTAATGGCACATGATATCCAACAGTCTTCCAGCAATTCAAAGAGGAACTTCGACAAACAAACTATTTAGAGGATTGTGAAAGACTACAATAAGAATGCATAACTGAGAGCCATATCGAAGAAGGGACATAAAGAGAGTAACCATTAGACATCTTAGATCCCACTCTATTACTCATAAATTCCAAAGAGAAATCACCAGAAGTCAAAAGGGACTAGGTAAAATTTTTAATGAGAGATTCATTAAAGAGCTTAAGGTCCTTAATCCCCATGCCACCCATCTCAACAGGTCGAATGCAATCCCTCCATGAACCCGTAACAAGATTCCTTTTATGAATCAAACCAGCCCAGATAAAAATACACATCTGACATTGTAAATACTTAAGAAAATATATTGGCTATCTGTATAAAGAAAAATTATAGACACACATTGATGTGATCAGAGAATTAACAAGACAAACACGCTCTGACTGAGACATAGATTTACCCTTCCAGGTAGCCATCTGATTAAGCATTTTGAGGTAAATATTTTCTAAATAAAATCATTTTATAGAACCCCAGAAAAGAGGAACCCCCAAGATAATTAAATGTTAAAGTCCCCCTCTTGACCCCAAGATTTCGGGAAACTCTGTTCTGCTTTGAAGCAATAACCCCTTCTACAAAAAACACTGAGGATTTCTCCCAACTGATAACCTAACCAAAAACATCCTCATAGTGATCAATGGATTCCTTGATATAATGGATATTAGACCTATCAGCTTCCCCAAAAATAGTAATATCATCTTCATAAGGGATATTTGAAGGAGAAAAAAGACTTCAGCCAATACTCATTTAGAGATACAATCCATCCTGAAAAATATCTGAAAGGCAAATAATCAAATAATCCTCAGTTTTATAAAAAAGAACGCCAGAAAAAATATCACCTTATCTCAGACCTCTGGAGCATTTAATGAAGCCTCAAGGAGTTCCATTCACAAGGACAAATAGCGTAGAGCTATGAAGAAATCATCTAATCAATGAAATGCAACCATTGGGAAAACCATTCTTTCTTAACACCGAAAAAATGATGCTCTATTTCATCATATCAAAAGCCTTTGAAATGTCAACTTTTAGAGCCATAATCCCAGACGTCACCATTCTCCTCATAACATTAACACATTTAGAAACCGTGTACAAACAATTCTGAATGTTCCTTCCAGGCACAAAAAAAATTGTTTTGTGGAAATAAAATTTCTAGCAATAATTCTCAATCTAATTGCCAGAACTTTGCTGATAACTTTTGGAATAGTATTCCCAATAGCCACAGGCCAGAAATCCTGAATATCAAGGAAATTTTCTTTCTTTGGAATCAATGTAATGAAGAAAGCATTGGCACCAAAAGGAAAATAAGAATGATAAAATAAATCTCGAACAAAATTCACAAACTCAGTGTCGATAATATCCAAGAAATTCATGAAAAACCTATCGGAAAAACCATATGGCCCTGAGACACCATCCGCATTTATAGAGAAAACTGCATTCTTGATTTCCTCCTCTAAGGTTATACTTGGAAACATATCATTCTGAGAATCCCCAACTGAGGGAGAAATATTCCTGGACATTTTATGAGTGTTATCATGACCTGAGTCAGTGTAAAGCTTTTAGAAATAACTACATGCAGCAATAGAGATGTCATTTTCAGAACTGAAAAGAACTCCATCAACCATAAGGTCATTCATACAACATTTCATCTTCTTCTCCTTGTGAAAGAAATGAAAGACTATAGTATTTATATCACACTCCTTCAGCCACCTGACATAATATTGGTTATGAGAAAGACTCTCCTTTAAGGCCAAGAGCTCATTAAATTTAGAAAGGGAAAGTAATTCATCCCCATAGAGCACATCCTGACCCTCATTAAGCCCTTGACAATGCAAAATATTATCCTCAGCAGTTTGAATATAATGATCAATGAATGAGAATTATTTTTTACTCCACTCCTTGATCTTTGACTTCACAGACTTTAGCTTCATAACTATAATATAAAAGGGACTTCCAATAATAGTGGTTTCCCAAGCTTCAATTACAACCTGTCTATAGCCTTGAATAGATAGCCAAGCATTATTAAACCTAAAAGGTAGCGGAGAAGTTCCCAATCTGTGGAGACTTAAATACAATAAAATATGATTGTGATCAGAATTAGCTCTTGGAAGAGTTATACCAGAAAAAGAAAAATCTTGAGTTCCCCCATCCATATGAAAAACTCACCTGTATATCTTGCTGGATTGTAACGCATTTAATGTGTATCATCACCATGTAAACTCAGCTCCCAAAAAAGGAACTTCAATAAGACTAAAAGAATCAATGCAGGTAGAAAACTCACTAGCATCCAACCTATTGAAACAAGTGTCTATCCTGTACTCAAGATGGAGTATCGAATTGAAGTCACCAATAATAACCCAACTTTGCCTCATTTAAAGAGCTGTGCTTTCCAAGGATGACCACAAGGTAAACCTCTCAGTATACTTATTAAAAGAATAAACAAAATAAAAATCCATACCATGACCACTTATGTTAATAGATAGAGTAATAAATTCCTGATCAGAAAAATAAGAAATCAAGGAGACCCTATCAGGTTTAAAACCCCGAGGAGTCCTTGAGTAAGCCTGACCAGCATTATAGGAAACTAGAGAGTACCCAAGTGTTGACCACTTAAAGGCTTTCAATTTGTAGAAAGACATACGAGGCTCAGAAATTCTAAAAAGGATAGGTTTATTTGCCACAATAAAATGCCTAAGGGTTGTGACCGTGGGAGAAATCCCATGCCCCTGGAAATTCCAAAAGAAAATCATCATAGGGAAGAGGACCCTGACCTAGTATTATGCCTTCCATCCTGAAGTAATTGCACTGACTTCACCTACCTCTCAATATTCTTCTTTTTCCCTTTACTATCTGAGGAAGAAACAACTGGGACAACTAATGATCCAATGATAATTTCTAAGCCTTCCAAAGGTAGAGGTTGCCCCTCACTAGAACTATCCTCCTTATCATCAGACCAAAAAACACCACTCAAGGGAGTAAATTTATTCAATGAAGTAACTGGTTCCTGACTTTTCTGCAATAATGGATTCTTTGCAGCCTTGGAAAATGGGACCTACAAGAAGGATCCATGTACTCTTTTTTTGCTACTCCTATAACCCTTAGGAAATAAGTCCTTTACGGATTCTAACCCTCTAGACCCAGACAAGTGATGAACCTGTCCCTATGAAGTTCTAGTATGAAGAAAAACATTATCCTTCCCAGATGTAATACCAGATGCCATATCTAGATTCTTTGACATATCCACATCAGGTGCTTTAACAGGGTCAACAATATTCAGTGGATTCTGCACTGCAATCACAATAGAAGGTTCATATTGCACCTGCATTGAAGACTGAGTATCATTTCCCTTCACTGCAATCTAAACAGAAGGTTCATTCTGAACATGCAAGGGAGCATGATGAGCAGTGACCTGCACTGTATCATTAGAAGGTAATTTATACACCTGCAATTCATGAGAGACAGTAACCTGAACAGAGGCAGAAGGGGTATACAAAGGAACTGTAGGAGTGATAACTGGCTGGACCTGCAATGCAACCCGAGGCCCAGATTCAGAATCACAAATCTGTGCATCAACCTGAGAGATATCCATATGCCCTAAATCAGTGGGTTCAACCTGAGACTGAACTAAAGGTGACACCAACTGAGTCTGAACATCAGCCTGGAAATTCCCAGTTCCCGAGTTGTCTTGTATAGACACTTGTATATAACCATGATAATTAAACTCAGCAAGATAGGAAGGGATCATAGTAGTTTCCTTCACTGGGTCCTTAAGAACAGAATCAATAACAGGAGTAGAACCCTCTCTATCAACCTTCTTAGAGTTAGGATTACATGGCATGACCGTATCAGGGGCCTTCACCTTCACAGTGCCCTTCCTGCAGAAAGCATCGGAGTGACCCTTCATCTTGCACAGGCCGCATACCTTATTCCTATTGCACTCAAAATCCATGTGACCAAAGAAGTCACAATTGGGATAGAACCTCGGCTGCCTCTCATACTGAATCTCAAGATTGAAACTATCATCCCTGGTTGTAAGCACAACCTCCTCCACCAGCGTCAGAGCCATATCATCTTCCACCAGAACCCTCTCAATGTCCCCAAATTTAAGATCCTTGGTGTGCTTGTCCATCCGAATAAGATTTCCAACGGATGAAGCAATATCCCAAATAATTTTGGGATGCCAATATAACCAATTCAGCTTTTGAATTAAAATCTATACTTGAGCATGACTATCCTTGACATTCTCAGGGTCAAAAATTCTATCCCACTCCTGAATGCGATGAACTCCAGGGTTTAAAGACACAGAGCCAAGACCCATTCTCGGCGCTTTTCTTCCTTATATTGAAACAGAATGTGATAATATATGCGACTGATTGAAATCATCTACCATTCATCAAACCTCCAGATCTTCGAGATACGCTAATAAAGACCGTTAAATTTCCAAAGAGACCCTCCCTTTAGAAGAATAATCCGAGCAATAATTAAGAAGCGACAGAGGCTGACTCGCTCCTCAAGAGAAACCTGATCCAAATCGACATGAGCAATACACCCCTTTTTTATTGAGGTCTTTTGATCCTTTTTTATATCAATAAAATGATGACTGATTCCCCTTATCTCATTATTATGTATATCTCTTCATAGGCTTCGATTTGGTATATTGTAGAGCCCAAACGGTCACCTAGATCAATTGTTTTGACCACTTAATGTTCAATCCTTGTTTTCATATTATATTAGATCACTTATTATTTAATGGTATTTTTATGTCATCTAAGTATTTTTTACTTACTTTAACTTGATAATAATTAGAAAGTAATTAATTAATTTTTTGTAAATTATTTTATATCCCATTTTCCACTAAATATATTATATATTAAGTTTAATTTTGTATTTACCCTAATATAAATATTAATTAATAAAATATATTATATTTATATCAATATCAATATATTTATATATTTTAATATTATTTTTAAATGACATTAAATATTTTAATGAAACATACGCATTATTTTCACTAGGAAAAATGAATTGATAAAGGTGGGGCCTTTATCAGTGATAATTAAAACATAGTGTTGGACGACTTTGTGTCTTTTTTGACCATGGTAAAATAGTTAGTTCCCTCACCCTAGGTGAAAATATCATATATCTCATCACAAGGTTTGAATTGATACGTTGTAGAGACTAAACCGACACATGGATCAAAAGATATGGTTCTTTGAATATCAAGTTAGCTTTTTAACTTATCTTTGACTATTATTTTGTTTATTGAATTTATATGTCATCAAATTGTTATTGCAGAATTGTTACTCAAAAATTATTAGCAAATTATTAGTTAGTATTTTTTAAAAAATCTATAGTCCTCTTTTTAATAAATATCATATATATTAAGCGTAAATGCATATTTTTCTTATAAATATTATATTTAATAAAATTTATTATATTTGTATCAATAAAATATATTTATATATTAATATATTATTTTTAATCACATATATTTTTTTATGAAATATACAATATTTTACTACTATCAAAAAAGAAATGATAAAGGGGGACCTTATGGGTGCTAATAAAAACATAATTTTTGAGGCCTTCTAGACATTTTTGACCTTGAGACAATAGTGACCCCCCAGGGTCAACATGGTGTATATCAATCCACATTCTCTACTATTATATGTCATAGATCCCAAACAAACACCCAAATCAAATGTTACAACCATTTTAAGTTCATGACATTTTTTCAAATTCTATTTCATCGTTAATTTGTTTATAAATTTTTTTATTTCATACAATTTTAACTAAATGAATGCAACTCGATAATAATAATAAAAACTATTAATTTTTATTTATTAGAATAATTTTATAATACATTTAACTAAATATCATATATATTAAGTTTAAATGCATATTTACCCTTATATAAATAATACTTCAAAAGATATATTATATTTTATTTCAACATAAATATATTTATATATTTATATATTATTATTAATTATGTATAATTTTTTTTAAAATATTCCCTATATGATCATTAGTGAGAAATGAAGTTCTAATAAGGGGGTGGGGAATTTATCAACAATAATAAAAAATAAACTTTAGTGGCATTCAGGGACTTTTTCACTTTAAGAGAATAGTGACTTGGGTGCCCTCAGAGAACAAGCCTTAGATCTCTTAACAGACTTCAAATTGATATGTGGTTGTGCACAAATGGATACCTAGATCAAAAGTTATGGCCATTTGAAGTGAACATCATTTTTTAAACTTATCACAAAATTTTCAATAGTTTATTAAAATTTTAATATCATTCAATTGTTATAAAATGACTATTAACCAAAATTATTAGCATATTATTCATAATTATTTTTCAAAATTATTTTATAATAAAATTTTAACAAAATATTTGATATATTAAGTGTAAATGGGCATTTAAACATATATAAATAATTTTTAATAAAAATGTATTTTTTTATAACAATATAATTATATTTATATATTAAAATAATATTTTTAATGACATATAACTTTTTTATAAAATATACCCATTATATACCCTAGGAAAAAAAGTGTTGATGAAGGGTGTCCTTTATCAAGAGTAATAAGAACTGAGTTTTGGTGGTATTCTTAGTCTGTTTAACCTTATGAAAATAGAATCCCACTAGGTCAATATGACATAGATCACATCATAAATTATGAATTGATATTTTGTAGATCCAAAACAGAAGTTTTGATTAACAGTTATAGCCGTTTTATATTGAAATCACTATTCGACTTATCTTAAAATGTTCATTAGTTTATTGATTTTAATGTCACCTTATTGTAATTAAATTATAGTTATTCGATAATAATTATCATAGTATCATTTAAAATTATTTTATACTCCATTTTTAATTAAATATCTTTAATATTATATTTAAATGTATATTTACCTTTATATAAATCTTATTTAATAAAATATATTATATTTGTATCAATATTTATATATTTATATATTATTTTTTTAGTTTTTAATGACATATATTATTTTTATGAAATATACCCATCATCATCAGTAGTAAAAAAACACTTAAAAAGGGGCTTCTACTAACACTAATAAAGACACATATTTTGAGGCCTTCTCTGTTTTGTTTTACCCCAAGAGAACTTTGAATGGGGCATCAAAAGTAAACATGATGTAGATATTTTCAAAGGATTCAATTTGATATGTGGTAGACTGAAAATGAACAACAGATCTAAATTTGTGGAAGTTTATTGTTTATGTCATGTTTTGAATATATCTTAAATCATTTATTAGGTTATTAAATCTTTATGTCATCAAACTGTTATTAGGGTAATGTTACTCCCTAAAAATAAGAAATTAATTAATAAGTATTTCTTCTAAATTATTTTATAAATAATATTCAATAAATATATTATAATGGTCAACTTGGCCTTTACCCTGTTGGAAAGGTTATTGGTCTCCCTCTACCCCGATAGAAAAAGATCTTGGAATTCATTATAAAAAAAGGCTTTGGCCTCAACATCTTTTATGTGTAAATGAATTTTTAACTTTATAAAAATTATATTTAATTAAATATTGTTAATTATATATCAATATTAATATATTCATATATTAAAATTTTATTTTTAATGACATATAATTGTATTTATGAAAATACCCTTCAACTGCGCTAGTAAAAAAGGATGATAAAAGAGGTCCTTTATCAGTGCTATTAAAAACTTATTTTGGGGCCCTTTTAGGAAATTTGTGAACTCATGATAATAGTAACCCCCGGTCAACACAATGAATATCTCTTTGTAGTGTTTGATTTGATATTAGTTAGATCCCAAACAGACACCCAGATCAAAGTTTATAGTCATTTAATGTTTAAGTAGTGTTTCAACTTATGATAGATATTTCAATAGTTTATTCAATTCTTATTTCATCCAATTATTATTAATTAAATATTACTCAAAAATAATTTTTAAACTATTAATTAATATATTTTTAACCAATTATATAATCCATTTTTTACTAAAAATCATTTATATTAAGTGTAAATGTGTATTTATCCTTATATAAATAATATTTTGTAAAATATATTATATTTATATCTATGTAAATATATAAATATATTAATATCTTAGTAATAATGAAAAATACACTTTCTGTAAAATAATCCCTTTATAATCACATAAAGAAATCAAAGACAAAATGGGGAATTTATCTGCGCTTATAAAAACTCAATTTTAGAGTCCTTAGAGACCTTTTTTGACATCTAGAAAATAGTGATATGCTCCCCCACCAATCCAAGTCAACACAGTACATATAGATATGAGTTTTATACTTGATAAATTGTGGGTCCCAAATAGAAAAAAGGAAAAAAGTTATGACTGTTTGAAGTTCATGTTATGTTATCAACTTATGTTAGATCGTTCAATAGTATATTTTATTTTTATGTCTTTCAAAATTTATTAAGTGGCTCTTACTCTAAAATAATTTACTAATTATGAACTAATATTTATAAATATTATTTTTTAATTAATTTATCAATAAATACATTATATATGAAATGTAACTGCTTATTTACCTTTATATAAATCTTATTTAATAAAATATATAATATTTATATCAATATAATTAAATTTATATATTAATATTTTTTTAATTCGCTGTATTTTATGAAATATACATCTATTAGTTCAATAAAAAAACACAGATAAAGGGATTCATTTATTATTTCTAATAGAAAGTCAGTTGGAGAGGATTTATTGGACTTGTTGACCTCTACAAAATAGTAACTGCCAAGAAAACATGGTGTAGATCACTTCACAGGATTCTATCTGTATCTGGTAGAGACCGAAAGGTCACTCGGATAAGAATATAATGGTTGTTTAATGTTCCTGACATGTTTTCAACTTATGTCAGATCCTTCTATAATTTATTAAATGTTTATTTCGTGAAATTATTATTAAATGACCACTACATTATAATAACAAGGAATTATGAATTATAATCTTTTACAATTATTTTATAATCCATTTTTTCAATAAATAGCTTATACATTAAGTGTAATTTTATATTTTCTCATATATAAATATTATTTAATAAATATATTATATTTATATCAATATTGATATATTTTTATATTAATATATTTTTTTAATGATATATTTTTTTATGAAATATACACTTTATTAGGGATAGAAAAAGAGCTGATAAAGTTGAAAATTTTACATCACAAAAAATATTCATTTTTGATGGCCTTCTTGGAATTTTTTTAACTCAGGAAAATAGCGACCCCTCCCCATTTTAAAACAATATAAATCTCATCACAGAAATTGATTTGATATGTAGGAGAGCCAAAAAAGTCATCCAAAACAAAAGTTATTTCTATTAAATGTTCAAGACATGTTTTCAACTTATCATATTTCATTCAT
Organism: Viscum album; assembly: GCA_963277665.1. Lineage (NCBI taxonomy): Eukaryota > Viridiplantae > Streptophyta > Magnoliopsida > Santalales > Viscaceae > Viscum > Viscum album. Next base: position 1,470,632,261 of record OY728132.1, on the reverse strand, counting down.
TAGGTTTCTGAATTTTTATGTCAACCAATTTCTATTAAGTGACTGTTAGTTGATAATAATTTTCATATAATTAATTTATATTACTTAAACTATTTTATAATATATTTTTCACTAAATATCTTATATATTAATTATGACGTCTTATTTACCCTTATATAAATAATATCTGATAAAATATATTTATTTTATATCAATATAAAAATATTTATATATTTATATATTATTTTTAATTTTATTTAATGTTTTCATGAAATATACCCTTTATTAGTTTGTCCAAAAAAACCCTGATAAAGGGGGGCCTTTTTTGCACTAAAAAAAATTACGTTTTGGATGAATTTTTAGACTTTTTTATATCAAAAATGTAATTGTCGAGGCCCCCATGGTTAAAATAGAGAATATATCCTTACATTTTTCAATTTTAAATGTCGTAGAACCCAAATAGAAACTAGGATCAAAGGATTTAGATGTTTGAAGTTTAAGTCATTTTTTTCAACTTATCATAGATCGTTCATTAGTTTATATAATTTTCACATCATCCAATTTCTATTTTTTTATGTTGGGGCTGATGCAACTTTTTATTATTAAATAAATTCCTCCTATCTATCTAGGTAGAGGGACACCCATTACATAGTATGTAGGACAAAAGCAAAGTGTCCCATGAACATGACCCGAAGGACCTGTGCAGCATAATACTGACATCATCCGGAATGTGTCACTAGTTTCCTAATTCATGATTGTGTCACCTCCAACATCGTAAATCCCTGAAGGGTATTTCCAGGATTCAAACCCTAGTATGTTTTATGATGGACATCCAATTATTTTAATCAATCAAACTTGATAATAATTAGCAAATTATTAATTAATATAATTAAATAATTATTTATAATATATTTTCTGGGAGTATTTTATATATTAAGTGTAAATGCATATATACCATTATATATATAATATTTAGTAAAATATAATAAATTTATAAATAAAAATATAAAAATATATTATTATTAATGGCATATATTTTTCATGAAATAAATCCTTTATTCATACTTGTAAAAAACACTGATAAATGGTAGAGTTTATCAACACCAATAAAAAATATATTTTGGAGGCCTTTTTATCCTTTTGTACCATTAGTAAATTTGTGACACCCTCGGCCAATATGGTGTAGATCTCTTCATTTGATTCAATTATTTATTTTGTAGAGCCCCAAATGAAAACCGAGATCAAAATTTAGGGTCTTATTAAGTTAAGGTAATGTATTAAACGTATCTTATATCATTCATTAGTTTAGTATATTTTTTTCGTCTAATTTTTATTAAACAATTGTTATGAGATAATAATAAGAAAATTATGAATTAATCATTTTTAAATATATTTGACAATTTATTTTTCACTAAATAACATATATATTTAGTGTAAAAGCCTATTTACCATTATGTAAATCATACTTAAAAACATAAATTATATTTATATTAATATTAATATATTTTTATATTAATTTATTATTTTTGATGATATATAATTATTTTATGAAATATAACATTTATTAGAGAATGGAAAAAATTACTGATAAAGGCATACCTTTATAAGTTCTAATAAAAACTATGTTTTGATGGGATTTTGGGCCCTTTTAACATATATAAAATAGTTAATGGGACACCCTTGATCAACATTGCTTATATCTCTTCACAGGATTTGATTTGATATATGGTAGATACCAAATTGACACTTGAATCCCATGTTATTTCCTTTTGATGTTCAAGTCACATTTTTAACTTATCTTAGATCATTCATTAGTTTGTTGAATTTTTATTCCATCTAATTGTTATTAAATGACAGTTACTCAATATAAATAAGAAAATTGATATTTCATATTTAATAAAATAATTTTATAATCCATTTTTTACTAAATAACCTATATATTAATTGTAAAAGTGTATTTAACCTAATATAAACCACATTTACTAAAATATTTTATATTTATATCGACATAAATATATTTATTTATTAATATATTAATTTTAATGATATATTTCTTTATGAAATAGACCTTGAATTAGTGCTAGGGAAAAAACTAAAAATGGGGGGCCATTATCATCACTAATAAAATATTGGTTATAGAAAAGGCCCCCCTTTATCAGAAGTTTTTTACTAGCACTGATAAAGGCCTCCTTAATCAGTGCTGATAATGTTCCACCCTTTATTATTGATTTTTATTATCATTGATAAAGGGGGACTTTATAAGTCCTTTTAGCTATTATTGATAAATTCTAGTAATGGATAAACCAAAATTTGTAGTAGTGTGAATATAAATTCCCTAAATATACCATTAAATAATTTGTTGGGAAAATAACCATCCCACTTTGAAAATCACCTTTTAAAAACTAAGATTTCAAAAAATACATAGAAATACAATTTCTATGAAAATAACCATTAAAAATTGAAAAGTAATATTTAAATCATCGAGTGTCCATGACCTTGTATTTTTATATCTCTACTGAGTATGTTAAAAAAAATTCTTTTATATTTTTTGTAAAGAAATTAGAAACAATTGGTTTATAAAATGATAATAAGATTCATTTAAAACCATTTTGTAAGATTTCAAACATAGGTAAATTTTTTTAATAAATCATTTTTAAAATTTAGAAATCATTTTTAATGTATTTTTAAATTACATTCATATTAAAGAAAAAGAATTTCCGTCTATAGAGATAAATAATTCCATCTTTTCTTAAAAAACATTTCTCAATAATTATAACTACCAAGATGTAAAAAATTGTTACTACTATATTAAAATTACAATTTTAACTTGAGGAGAAGATAATATATTTTTTTAAGGTAGAAATATCTCACAATCTCCCATGGGAGACTTAAACATAAACAATCCTCATTAATGATGAGATTTTAAAATAAACCCATAAAATGTTGGTAGCATCTAAATCATTAGACCCATGAAATAAAAACATTAAATTAAAGATTAAATACCTAGAATAAAAATAAACTAATTATATAACATATCAATATTTAATATTATACACTAAAAAATAAATAAGTGGTGATTACGGTATATTTACCATGGAAGTAAAAGTGAGACAAGAAACCCTTAAAAATCAAATAATTGTAGTGAGGATAAATAAATGAAGTAAATTTGTGGGAAAATAATAAGTCCACATAATATAAGAATATGTAAAACTTAATACAACCAGTTTTCATTTCACACATATTCAAGGAATAACATAATCAAGGGTGTAGAAGTATAACCCAATGAATGGAAATTGCATTAAGAAAACCCTTACATCATGCTTCCCTTTAGTTGAGAACTATTTAAACTCAGGTATTGTGGTTTTAAATTTTTTATTAAATGGAATTAGAACCATATTTATATTTATAATACTATTTTATGAATCTTTTATGACATATGTTTCACTTTTCTTTAACAATATTTCATCATCACAATAGTTTTAGTGATTAATTGTCTTCATTTATCAAGCATGTTCTTTCATGAAAGTTCTAAATCATGAAGATAGGATATAATTATATCATTCCCAGAATGATTATATTGGTCAAATATAATTTTTTCAATATATAAATTTTTAGAATCATTATTTAACTTTTTAATAGTGATAATGAATCACATCGCATTTTAGAGACTATAGACCGTATATATACACGATAAATGTTATCATTTCCTTAATGGGTAAAAGTGTAAGGATGTGAATTGTATATTAATTTGAATGAATAAATATAATTTCATATATATCAAATATAATTATTAAATTTATCCTTTATTACATTCATTGTGAAGCATTAGGGATAATGAATGGCATCGCTTCTCCAGACGGTAGTCTTTCGTACACACGCGTGAATATATCGTATCCAAATAGAATGGAAAGTAAGAATTTACACATGATATAATGACTAAAAATGAATAATTATGTTAAAAATGTCATATATATATATATATAAATATTCAATCCATCATTATTTCCATCAATTAGAGGTGGTGATGGAGAAGGAGTTAAATCGGTTTTTTAGGTGGTAGTCTTCCATAGACACGATCAACAATTCTGTTTCCCATTAGATGGAAAAGGAGACAGATAAAAACTATTCCCTAATAATAATAACATCTCGGAATATTTTATATATTAGTGTAATTATATTTTATATTTTAATATGTTTTCCATTTCTGTAAAATAATTAAAAAAATAAAGATCTCAGTTAATACAATTTCTCGAACTTAAGAACTAACGTTAGATATCTTCATAAGGACCTAAGGGATAGTATTTTTTAAGGGAAAAAATATAAATGGTAGATAAGTATTATTTGGAGGCATTTTTTGGGATTCGATTACAAAAAATTACTTTGCGGGGTTAATAGTGGAGGAGAGGTGGTGACCTTTTATATGTGGAGGAGAGGACACACTTATAATTTTGAAAATAAAAAGGTCTACTAACATTTTTCACAAGTAAATATTAACCGAAATTGATTATTATAAAACCTAATAAGATAAATTATCTACATATGTCTAGAAATAAATATTTGGAAAAGTTTCTATATCATTTTACCAATTATCTTTTAAGTTTACCCCTGATAAAACCACTTTCACCTTAACCACAATAAATATTTTTTTCTATATTTAAAATTCATAATAGTAGAAACAATAGTTGACTATATTGGATAATATTAATTATGATGATTCCGGAAATTCAAACCATTTTTCAAAATTCAATATAAATAATTTCCTTAATTTCTTTTAGAATTAATCCCTTGGACTAGGTGAAAAAGTTGTTTTCGAACGATATAATTTTCACAGGTTTATAAAAATTTTACCCCAAAATCATTATGAAATTTATTATAATTTCATAAATTGGATTAATAAGTATATTATTATAATAATTTTAATTGATAACCATATTAAAAAAATATTAATTATTTTATGTTCTTTACATGAAATAAAAATTCCTAATAAAAACAACTATTTTTACTATACATCAACAAATTTATCTTCTATGAAAATTATAAAAAATTCACCCTACGAGAATTTTTACATGATGATTTTAAATATAAAAATTTTTCTTCATTATTTTTAAAGTTATTAAAAATTCATTTTTATAATAATTCCATAAATGTCCACAAAACCGTCTTTTAGTAAAACTGCATATTTTCATAAAAACATTTATTTTTAATTTAAATTATTTTTTGTTTAAAAATAATTTATAACAAATTAGAATGTGAAAAAATATTTTTATAACATATTTATTCATATTAAAACCCTCCAACATATCGTATAGGTCATAATGGTCACTACTAAATAATAATATTCGAATTAAGTATAGTTTTTTATTTCAAATTGGTGTTCTATGTATCAAATTACATCAAAGGGATTAAATTAATATTAAGAAGATTATAAAATAAATTCACTTGGGGTTATATTATTTTCTATGCTCAATATTTCATGTCATATATTCTATCTAACCTAATTTTCTACTTTTAAAATATTATGGTGTCACATTTATGGCTTAATCTCTTAGTTAAACCCTTTTACATAATTGGATTTTACTACAATGAGTATATTTTTACCTCGGTAACTTATTTTTGTGACCAAAAATGAAATTGTAGCAATATAAATTTTTATTCATTAAGATTGAAAATAAGGAAACCGTTTTATAAGATTTAATTTATATTGGTGGGAGAAATTCATTCTCATATCTTCTCACAAAATGAATAATTTTTTAAAAAATATATATATTTAAGTATTAAAATTATTTTATTCTCATTAATTAACAAATGAAACCCATTATATGACTATTAATTTTTTAATTCAATATACTATCCAAAAATTTCATTAAAATCACTCATAAATTGTGATTACTATATTTTTTTAAGGTTATGAATCATTAAAAATGAAAAAAATTTTAAAAAAAAAATCTATTTTTGGCCTTCAAATTATTTTCAATTTAATTTTAAAAAATTTATAATCAATGTATGAATGAAAATTAATTTTCTAATATTTATAAAAAATAATATTCTATATTTTTAGTACATAAAATAAGATATATATTCTTTTAAAATAAAACATAATAAAATTAAATAATGTTTTGAAACATAACATTTTTGTTTATCCCATAATTATTAGGATATAATTTCCTATCATCACTTATCCATTCCATGGATATGATTAATTTATTTTATTATTTCATAAATGAATTTAATAGATATCATTTCTTAAAAGTATAAAGTTTTCCAGAAAATCATAATTCAGTAAAACAATCCAACCGTTTTATAAGGAATAATTTTTTTTCTCAAGTGAATTAGCCCGATTTTTATTTTATAAAATAATTATTATTATCATTTTTATATCATATTTAATCAATTAGTAAATATTATTGTTGTGTAAATAACATGATGTTGAAAAAATTGAATTTATTTAGGAGTACTATATTTTTTCAAATCTTGTTGTGTTACATTATTCCCCTATTAAGAATTTCTCCCTCAAAATTCCATTAATCAGATTAAAAAATAATATTACATATATCTCATTATATATTCATGTTCCCATATATCCTTCTAAAACATATTATTCCTCCATACACCTTTGAATAAGTGGGTGAATCTATTTAACATAACATTATCTCTTTGATCTAGATTCTCCACCACCTGTTCCACACAAAGTAGATCATCTTTCAATTGTAGAATTATTTAGATAAGTACATATATTGGAGAAGGTATGTGCTTCTTCAAAATAGTTACTTGAAAAAATCCTAAACCTGAGAGAGGTTTGATGTAACTAAAAATGATATGATATCATATAGATATGATCAATAATCATGAAGGGACCAATATATATGGGGATAAACATCTACATAATTCAAAATATCATTGTCACCACCTGTCCCCCAGGGCCCGTGTCGGGACTACCCCAATCCCACCTCCTGAAGGCCATGGGATGGTAGCTAGCACTGAAGGAGTCAACCTATAAGTGGGAGGGATTGGATTGGATACCTATATGAAGGAACACTCCCAACCATGTCCCAACTCACAAAAGTGAAACTACATACCAGAGAATAAACTGAGCGTAAGTACACCTGAAAGAAAGTGGGCCAGAATACAAACCTAAGAAAAAGTACTGAAAACTGTAAAGTCTGAAAAGTGCTCTGATGGCCATCTGTAGTAAACCAGACCAGATCAAGAGTGTAGAAAAGCTACTGTAAGCCAAAGTATTATTTCATATTTTCTCTGTTCTACATGGCCCTTCAAGGTCCTAGGCCACAAATTCCACTGCTGTAGCTTTCGTATATCCCGTCTCCCTAAACAACCATGTAGAAACGTTGGTCGTCTACACCATACACAACACATGTGGGTGAAGCCCGTGTAGAGGTGAGTAACACAGTACTCAGTGGGGACCCTAGAAAAAGAAGTAACACACAAAAATTCTTGAAATTAAAGCATGAAACACAAGGAATATCTCAAAATGTTTATTATAGGGTAGTAATAGTAACATCATCAGTCACAAACATCGAACATCTTGGATGCTGGAAAACTCCTCCTCTAATGAGTACAATGGGCCTCCCAGGTCTCACAGATCCACTTCCCACCAACCTTGAACTTTTGTGGTACTCATCACTGATGAGTACCATGGGTATGCTTGGTCTTATAGAGCAGCTCCCCACCGTGGGCCTGCCAGGTCACATAGAGCCTCTTCCCAGCTGGCCGAACTGAGGTACACCTCCATTCGAGTACCATGGGTCATCCAGGTCCCATAGAAATGCTCCCCACTATGGGCCTGTTGAGTCACACAAAGCTGCTCCCCACTGGTCCATCATCGACCAGTCTTCAGGTCTATGCCAACCATAGAATTCCTTACATAGAACACTTGGGAGAACAGCACCTCAAATCATTCTTCGCTTCTCAGCATCCATTAAATTCACAAAAAATCATTCAGAATGATCCACCTCCTTTAAGGGGTCCCAAATCTACCAATGGTCTATCAATTGGATTCACAGTTTTCATGATAAAGACGTTTTAGTAACCAGGGGTCCGGTTGTGATGGGGCATGGCCTTACCTGGTCGAACCGACCCAACCAGCCCAGCTCGGGGGGTTCCACTTACCCCGGTTCATTTTGGTGGACTTGACCCTACTTGGAATTGGATGAGGTCGGTGTGGTTTAACCTCGCAAATGGGCCAGGTCGAATAAGAATTGCTGGACCCATCCCAATTTTCCCCAGGCACCTACCCCCCGAGTCGCCGAGTGACCCGGTTTAGTCTGGCCCGGCTAGCCAGTGAGTGTTCGGCCTGCCGGCTTGGGCATCCGGCCAGCTGGAATGGGGGTCCGACCCTTCTGGCAGTGGGACCGATCCAGCCCACTTAGGGGGAGGGTGGGGGGGGGGGGGTGATCCGATGGTCTGAATACCGGATACATTAGCAGCTGATGGGGTTCACCTGGGATGCGGGGGACCCTCGCGCCCACCTTATTCAAGTGCGACCTGCATAGAGAAGGCCGCTTCTTCACATGAGCGTGGTCGTGACTACCGGCTGACCTCCACCTCACCCATAGACGTAGTCTGCGGGTTGACCCTGATCAACGCAGTGCCAGGCTGGCACCGTGTATCTACAGCATCGGGGCCCAATCGGCCGCAGCTTTCGCCGCACCGGTGCACCACTCCAACTGGCTGCCGTCATAGACTGTGAGCTCCTCCTACTATCCAGCATGCAGTTGGCGCATGCCTCTACTTCCACCGTGTCTTGCTTCTGTCGGCACTAGTGCGATGGCAGATCCTTTGGTGCACCATCAGATGCACTCCAGTGGTCCTTTCCTCATTCCACCTACGTCCATGGCCTCCAGGGAGAATCCTCTTTACCGGGAAGCCTTCAAAGCTTCTTGGCCATCACATCAGACAAATAGTTCACCTGGTGCGTACAAAAAGAGGGGTTTATACCTTTTTTGTGTTGACATGCACACTCCGTTATCGAAGTTTTGAAGATGCTGTAGTTTTGGGGAGACTATGTTCAATCATTACATGCCCTGATTTGAACCCCAAAAATAAATCCCTGAGAATGAAACACCCTCCCGTATAAATTCAAGAATCACGGGTCATCCTATTAGGGGGTTGACCTGGTTTTATCATTTCTAGAAAAGGACTGGGAAGAAAAAAAATTCAAAAAAACCTACCTATTTGATGTTCATTATCGCATGTGTCATCCTCGCAGTGTTAATATGTCAGCATCACTTCTTGGATCCTATATTCAAATGGCATGATAAAGAATATGAAGTTATTCCGACTTTCATTGTACTTTTCTAGGGTGGAAGTCCTTCAATGTTTCTCTAGAGAATACCCCAATTTCATTAATTCAAAATTTTCCATCCTGTAGAAATATAAATAAGATCACATCGAATCATTCCCATTACGATGTGACATCACGTCATTACAATGTTTTATTTAAGAAATAATGTCGTTGTTACATGTCTTTAAGGAATCGTTATTCTGTGAGTTTAATGAGCCATTAATGAGCCTCATTAATGTAGATTGTAACTTCCCTGTCGCTATCCCACTGCATATCCATCCGCCACTCCAAATTGAGAAAAAAAATAAAATAATTCATTTAAATTATTTAATTAATTTTATCAAAATGTCTAAAAAATAAAATTTCTACTCTGCCCTTGCTAGCCGAGGTTAAGTCATTTATAGGTGAATCCTAGTGTTCTGAATTCATTGGTGCCCTCATATTTTTTATTTGAGTGATGGTTCAAAATATAGAAAATCTCATTCTAATTTTTATTGAACATACCTTAAAAAGGTTCAAAATTCCATTTTAGGCTATCCAGACCTCGGAATTACGTGATGTTGATGTTCACAATCTCAAAATAATTTCATATAATAAAAAAATACACATAAATTATGATACATTACATTCTCCAAACATTATGGCTTTACATCCCTGGAATCCAAAATAACAACTAAATAAAAAATGGGGGTACTGAGCATGAATCTGAGCCTCTCGATCCCATGTGCTCTGATAGAGTTTCTCGTGCATCCCTTATACACACATGAGAGGAATCGACAATCCTTCAAAGATCCTCTCCCATTACTCCTCTATCTCTATGGGGAACTCTGCAAAAGTATACCCATCATCAATTTCCAGCTCTCCCCAGTCGATGATGTGCGATGAATCATGCACATACCACCTCAGCTGTGACACATGGATAACATAATTCACTTGGTTCATCTTTGCAGGAAGATCTTGGAAGTATTCCCCCTTTACAAATCTTCTTAGGATCGGAAAAGTACCGATTAACCTTGGAGATAGCATATCACCCTAGCCAAATCTCTACAATCATCCTCATGGTGAGACCCAAAGGAACACATGATCTCCCTCCTATAACTCCAAGGGTTTATGTCTCCTGTCGACATAAAACTTCTGCCTGCACTATGCAGTCCTCATCTACTCCAAGATTATCGTCACCGTCTTGGTGGTGGCATGTACTAACTTTGGACCCATGTGTTTCGACTCCCCTTGGTCTGTTCAACATATGGGTGATTTTCAAGGCCACTCATACAAGACCTCAAACGGTGCCATCCCAATGGTGGAGTGATTGTTTTTTGTTGTATGAAAACTCCACCAGTGGTAGGTGGACCTCCAAAATACAACCAAATTCATGGAATCAAGCACAAAACATGTTTTCCAAGGTTATTATAATCCGCTCCATCGGACCATCCATCTATGGATGAAAATTTGTGCACAGACGTAGATGCATCCCAAATGCCTCCTATAATCTCTTCCAAAACCGGGATGTAAAGTGGGTGTCTCTATCTGAGAGGATTGTCAAAGGACCCCAGTGAAGCAGCACTATCTCTTGGACGTAGAGGCATCCCAATCCCTCTATCATTCCCTACTCCCAGATGTATAGGAAGTGAGCTGACTTGGTGAGTCGGTCAATGATCACCCAAATACAGTCATGAAATCTACACATATGTGGTAACCCTGTCACGAATTCCATTGAGATACCATCCCATTTCCACTCTATTACCTCGAGTGGCTGAGTCAATCAAGTAGGATCATGGTGCTCAGCCATCACTTGCTGACAGGTGCGGTATCTTGAAATGAATTCGTTCACTACTTTATTCATCTCAGGCCACTAGTACTGATACTGGAGGTCCTGGTATATCATTGCCACTCTAGGATGTACATCCAAAGGGGAATTATTTAACTCCATCTACACCTCCTCCCATAATGCCACTAGTACTATGGTGAACCCTATAAAAATGATGATGTTCTCCCCACCTACTGAAAATCCATCAAGAGACCATCCTAAGGATATTTGAGCATGTTGGGCCTCGTAGTCAACACCCCCCAGTTGTGCCTCCCTGAATTTCTATATGACTGGGGGAGTATTATCCATTGACTGGAGGTAAACTTCTTCACCATTATCCATGTGGGATACCTGTATCGCAGCTAAATGCTCTGCCACCTCCCTCAGCAACTACAACCCAATCCTTCTGCTGAGCGCATCTACCACCATGTTCCTATTTCTAGGAGTATATACTATCTCAAAATCATAGTACTAGATGAACTATATCCATCACCATTGTCTCCGAATTAGGCCATTCTGGGAGAAAATATAACTAAGACTCTTTTGGTCGGAGTAAATTTTAAACTGCTCGCCCACCAAGTAGTGTCTCCAGATCATTAACACAAAAAACACTACCTCCAACTCTAGGACGTGGGTGGCATTGTTTTGATCATGATAACTCAACTCTCGGGATCCATTGATGATCACAACTTTCTCTTGAATTCAGACATAACCAAGCCCGGTCTCTGATGCATTGTAGTAAACTATATTCCAAATTCCCTCATCTAGTAGTCTCAAGATCGGGGCACTAGTCACTCTCTTCCTCTTCTCTTATAAAATATGTTGGCATTTCTCTATCAACACAAAGGGTTTCACCTTTTGTTTCAATGACGATAAGGGTGCTGCTACTCTAGAGATGTTGGGCATGAACCTCCGGTTGTAACTAGCCATCCCCATGAAACTCCTCACTTTAGTCATGTTCCTGGGTGGATCTGAAGAAAGCACCACCTCTATCTTTTCCAAATATACTATAACTCCATCCTCCAATATTATTTGTCCCAAAAAGTATAACTTATGTATCCAGAACCAACACGTTGAGAGATTACCAAAATTCTTGTGCTCGTGAAGTGTATCTAGGACTATCTGTAGGTTAGTAGTGTTCTTCTCTTCCGATGTTGAATACACAAATATTTCATCGATGAAGACCATGTCAGACTGGTCTAAGTAGGTATGTAAGATCTTGTTCGTGATGCCCATGAACACTTCTAGGGCATTGGTCATGGCGAAAGGCATCACCAGGAACTCCTAGTGGCCATACCAGCACCTGAAGGCTTTTTTTGGTACATCCTCTTCTCGTACCTGATTCTGGAGATAGCCTAATATGAAGTTTATATTTGAGAACAACTTAGCTCCATTATGCTAGTCGAATAGGTCATAAATTCATGGAAATTGGTACTTTTTCTTCACAGTCACCTAGTTCTGGATCCAGAAGTCCATGCACATCCTCAAACTCTCATCTGCCTTCTTGGAAAAAAGCACCAGGGCTACCCATGGTGAAACACTGGGCCTTATGAACCTCTTATCCTATAAGTCCTACAGTTGTACCCTTAGCTTGCGAAGCTTTGAAGGAGCCATTCAATATGCCAATGTGGATATCGGTTTCATCCCATGGTACAGGTTTTTACAAATTTCTACCTCTCTATGAGGAGGTAGCCCTGAAACCACAATAAGAAAAACATCCTCGTACTCATCCACCATTATAGGGAATCTTGGACTCCTCTACTCCAATACACTAAGGGAGAAGGTATCTAAATGGTTAGTGATCACCTGCACCCACCTCTAAGAGATTTCATCCAGCGCTATAAAGGTTTCCTTCTCATCGGTGAAGGAATACATGGTCCCATATTCCCAGACACACCACAATGTATGCGTAAAATAGTAAATCCAAGTATGGATTGTGGATAAACAGTCCATACCAAATATCGAATCATAAGGACTCGAAAGTGCTACAGGGAGATCCCAGCCAAAGGTCTCTTCTCCTAAAGTAATCTCACACTTCTAGCACCAGTGTGTAATCATCAAATTTTCCTTCGTTGGAGTCTCTAGCTGCAAGGATTAATCCAAAAGCTCCACTATAATCTCCGAGCATTGAACGAGAGCCATGTAAAACAAAGGGTGACTAGAACCTGTGTCTATAAGTAATGCATCTAGGGTAGATAAGACATAGATCATACCTCAGATCATCTATGGAGAACCGTGGTCTTATACCTCTCTGGCCGGAAGCTAATCTCGCCCCTGTCCTCCTACTCCCTAAGGTAGGTGTGAACCTCCTGGGGTGGTGTTGGTAATATATCAAACCATCTACCACCTCTTGCCTCTAGACCAACTCCCCTACCACATTCGCTGCCCTGTGGACCACCTCTTTCGAACTGTTTTCGCTACATTGGTGGCCCCTTGACCGCCTACCGGGCATCTATGCAGCGGGTTGGGCAATCACGTGCCATATGTCTCTACCCATCAAGTATGTAGCATTTTCTGGATCCCTACTGACTCCCTCTAAACTGGGAGCCCCACACCACTGACCCTGAGTCTTTAGGTAATCCTCTGAAAGACCAGTCCCACATGGGCCCATGCATCTGTTATCTGCTTCCTGCTGAAGACTCCGCTGCCTAGGGTCTGTTAGTAGCTCTAGCTTCGAGCGCTTGCTCTGCCAAGAAACTCTCCATAATAAGGGCTATCTCTAGCACCCCATCCTTAGTAGGGATGCTAAAAGACACCAATGAAGCCTGAATCTCCAGCCTGAGTCCCTGATCAAAGGCTCAATCCCTAAAGAAAGGTTCTCGCACCATATCTATGGAGTATCAGGAAAGCATCATGAACCTCACTGAGTACTCAGCCACCGTCATACTATCCTGTTGTAGGTGAAGAAACTCCATGATGTAGACAAAGAAAAATTTCATGGGGAAAAGATCCTCCAAAAAATCCCCTCAATTTTAATCCAAATGAGGGTCACCTCATCATGAGTCTGGATGGTAAAACTCCACCACCTCTCTATAGAGCCATGTAGAAGGCTCAATTACAAGATATCCATTTGGTTGGGAAGTGTCCTCACTAAGCGGAAGACCCATGTCACAGCCTCCAGCCAGTACTTAGTGACCTGAGGATCTATCCCTCCCATGAACCAGGGAGGTCTCTATCTCAGAACTGCATGTAGGTCACTAAGCCAGCGAACATCTTCTTCCAGAACCACCAACATTTGATGCTAACAATCGGTTGTTGGTAGCACTAGTGCACCACCTTGTGGGGATATACCTATAACCGGTCCCTGAACCGATGCCTCTTTTCTAGGTGGGCTATACCCACGACCTCGTATCGGGATCCTAGATGGTCATCCATGTGGAGGCATCATGAGATAGATCAAGATGTTCCACAGATAGATGTTTATATGTGGTGAGATGACTCTTATTCAAAAAATGAGACACTCATACAACCAGTGTTTTCATGTATTGAGATGAAAACAGAATTCAAGGTCATGGTGTGTCGATACATTGGACACCGTACCAACATTGGACTCCCAGAATCTGAAAGTTGAACTCACAACACCTAACACTACTTCCCAAACACAAAACATAAGACTCATGGTATTTGAGGGGGAACCAACCACTATCTGATAAAACTTTCTCACGACCCTTCCCCTGGGGCATGTGCCATGACTACCCCATGCCGGCCTCCTGATGGCTTGGGGTAGGCGACTAGTGCAGATGGAATCAACCTAAAAGTGGGAGGCATTATACTGGATACTTGTACGCATGAACATTCCCAACCAAGTCCCAACTCATATAAGGAATACAACATACCATTGAATAATCTATGTGTAGGTACAACTGAAATAAAGTGGTCCAGAATACAAACCCAAGAAAAACTACTGAAAAATGTAATGTATGAAATGTTTTTTGATGGCCATCTATTGTAAACCCCACCTTATCATGAGAGTAGGGAAACTACTAGAAGACAATGTAGTACGTCTTATCTGCCAGGTTCTATTGGGCCCCTCCTTGTCCTAGGCCACTATGTCCACCGTCGTAGAGTCCATCCATCCCGTCTCCCTAAGCACCCCTACCGAAACGTCGGTCATCTACACCAGACACAACATGTGTGGGAAATGTCCGTGTAGGGGTGAGTAACACAATACTCAGTAGGGATCCCAAAACAAAAATAAAGAACACACAAAAATTCATCAAATTACAGCACAAAACAAAAGTCATCTCACACATGGTATATTATAGGGTATAAATAGAAACATCGAACTTCTCAACCCCTGGAGAACTACTCCTCTATTGAGTACAGTGGGCATGTTGGGTCACAAAAAGATGCTTCCCACTAACCTTGAATAGCAGTGGTACTCATCCCTTATTAGTAAATTGGGTATGCTGGGTCACACAGAGTTTCTCTCCACCGTGGGACTGTCGAGACATATAGAGCCTCCTTCCACCATGTCTGAAATGAGATACTCCTCCTATCGAGTACCCTAGATCTTCCCAGTCACACAAAACCACTCCCCACCATGGGTCTGCTAGGTCACACATATCCTCCTTCCACCGAGAAATCATCGATTAGTTTGCAGGTCTCAGCCAAACATAGGGTTCCGTACGTAGTGTTCTGTGGAGAACTACTCCTCAATAAATTATTTTCTTCTTAGCATCCATGAATGTCAACACAAAGCATGATAAAAGATCCACCTCCTTGAGAATTGCCCATCTTTTCAAACAGCCGGACTATCGGACCCGCGATTAAGAAGATACTAGTGTTTTAGTAACCAGGGGGATAGTTGCAATGGGCACCGATCCGACCTGGTCGGACCGAACCGACCAACCCATCAAGGGGGTTCCACATACGCCAGTTCATTCTGATGGAATCGACCTGAACTGGTATGGGTTGAGGTCGGTTTGGTTCAGCCTGGCTAGTGGGCCAATCCCAAAAGGACTTGGTAGACCTGGCCTGATTTGGCTGAGGGTCTAGCCTGCCGGGTCACTGAGCAACCCATTCTAGTCTAGCCCAGCCCGAAGGGGGGTGGGTTTGGCCTGCCGGTGTGGGTCCGACCCACCAGTGTGGGGGTTTGTCCCATTAGCATGGTTGTAAAGTCTATAGGGTAGTGGGATCATCCCATCCCGATGGGGGTGTGGCCTACTGTGGGGTGAGGGGGTGCAATGACCCTCTAGTCTAAAGATCAGCCGGGTGAGCGGCTGACGGGGTACGCCTGTGACGAGATAGAATTACGCGTCCTTCCATGTCTGAGTGTGGTCTGCAAGGAGTGGGTTGCTCTTTCACACCTTAGTGTCCATTGATGACTATCCGCCCTCCACATCACCCATTGACTCAGTTCGTAGGTTGACCCTAGTTAATGTAGTGTCATGCTTGTGTTGTGTGTCTCTAACACCACAACCCGATCATTTGCGGCTTCTCTCGCATTAGCGTGCCGTCGAGGACGCGCCACTCCAACTGGCCGATGGCATGGTTGGAGGCCTGCTCCTACCATATGGCATGCGGTTGGTGCGTGCCACTTCCACCGCTGTGTACGATCGCTGCCGACACTGGTGCACTGGCAGATCCTTAGGTTGACCACTAGACACACTCCAGTGGTCTGTTCTTCATGCCGCCTACATCCATGACATGCAGGGAGCATCCTCATTACCACAAGGCCTTTAATGCCAGCAAGACTCTACTTTAGAGAAATCGTTCACCTGGTTTTCACAAATGGATAGTTCTGGGCCATTGTTCATGTCGGCCCACACCCTCCACATAAGATGTTTTGAAGATGGAAGAGGTTTGGGGAGTCTCCAATCAATAAATATATTCCA
Organism: Viscum album; assembly: GCA_963277665.1. Classification (NCBI taxonomy): domain Eukaryota; kingdom Viridiplantae; phylum Streptophyta; class Magnoliopsida; order Santalales; family Viscaceae; genus Viscum; species Viscum album. The sequence goes on along the minus strand of OY728132.1, from coordinate 1,470,615,337 downwards.
TGATTTGAACCCTTAAATAAATCACTGAGAATGAAATATCCTTTTTCATAAACAGAAAAATTGTCGGTCAACCTGTTTGTGGGTTGACCCATGTTCATCTTTTCAAGAAAAGGATGTAGAAAAACATCAATTCAAAAACCCATACCTCTTTGAATTTCATTATCACACGTTATTACTCTAGGGATTAATACATCAGTGTCACTTCTCATCTTCGATCATCAAAAGGCATGGAAAAGAAGATTATGTTCTTCCAATGCTCATTATTCTCGGCTGGGGGGGGGGAGTCCCACAAAGGATCACAAGAGAATCCTTCAAATTCATTAATCTATATTTTACCAGAACATCAAAATATAAATAAGAGCACCTAAAAACATTCCTATTATGATGGGACATCAGGTCGTTACACTGTTTTATTTAAGATACAATTTTACTATTACACATCATTAAATCATCATTACTCTGTGAGTTTAATGATCCATTAATGAGCCTCATTGATGAGCATCGTCTTCTCCTAGTCTTTTCCCCGCAACCTCTCTATCTGCCACTCCATAATGAGAAAGAAAATAAAATAATTCATTTATATTATTTTATATTTTTTCTCGGAATGTCTCAAAAATAACATTTCCACTCAGACCTTCCTTGCTGAAGTTAATTAAATTTTAAGAGAATCTTGTAATTCTGAATTCAACGGTTCGCTATGATTGTTTTTCGAGAGATAGTTGAAATGATAGAAAATCCCACTCGCACAGTTACAGAATGTACCTTAAATAAAGTTCCAAATTCTGTTCTAGGCTCTTTGAATCTCAGAATTATGTGCCGTCAAAATTCACAGTCTCGAAATAATTCCTTATAAACAAAAAAATAACAAGGAAATTATGAGATGTAACACTCCTAAATCTCGTTCATGGAGATATTTATAGGAATATATTTTCACTAATCTAAAACTATAGATCTAATCAATGATTATCAATATAACATTTCTATTAAATCTGAGATATTCAGTTGTACTTCTAAATGGATTTAACTTTATATTATTTTTAAAAATCTATATCAAGTCCCAATATCATTCATTCTCTAATTTAATCTCAATATATTGGAGTTATACAGTTATTATCAATGTGGGAATTATTTTTATCCATCTAAATGGTCATGTGAAAGTTATTTTTTGAAATAAAATTTGACTATTGGAAGGTGCTGATTCCAACCCACTTTAAAATCCCTAGATAATTCTCTCATCATATATTCTAGTGTTGTAATGGTTCTCTCATACAAACCATATATATGAAGATGAAATACCTTGTTAAAATTCAAATCTATATTCAATAATTTCCAAATAAATCTACAAAGCATTGAGGAATCCTTAGATATCAATTAGATACAACTGAGAGTGGTACTCTATAAAACCTTACCACTTAAATAATGCTCACCCTGGAAAAAAGATCAATAAAAATATCTTATCTGACAAAAATAAAATTAACTAATTTCATAAGGCTAACTATGATAACAAAAATGAAATCTTCTTTTTCCAATATCATGGGGACTACTATGATTAAATACATTGAGGTGTTTTCCATTTACATAAATTCATTGGTAAGGGTTTCATCATCCCCTTAAAATTCTAACATTCATCCACAATATTCTAAAATATCAGTTATCTTACAAACTACACAATCTCCCTCTTCTTGTTGTCCACCAGAAATTATATTTTATATGTCTATACATAATATTTCTTAAATGATAAAAAAATAATAGTGAGCCATGTTCTCCATATAATATCTATTTATTTAATTCAAGAATATAATGGCCTAATATTCAAGTCCTTAATATTATCATTCCATCATGGTCATGGTTGAACTATGGAATGTTTCATACCTTGTTTTACAGTTAAAAATCCTCTTATGGAACCTATTTAATATTCTACTTTATCTATGGTTTAATATTCATTTCATAAATATATTATATCTCCCCATTCATCATGAATTCAATGTAAATCCTTTACAAATCAATATGTATGGGATATCATTAAATCCTCACTATGTATAAGATAACATTATGCTTCCGACTAAGATAATGAACCACTTTGTTAAACATCTCATGGTGGTAATGTATCGAGCAAATGTAATCATTAATCAACTCCAACAATAGACTTTTTTTCATAATTAACTCCTTTGGTGTTAATATATAATTTTAAGATATTATGGTTATTATATATCACACCATTAATTATAATGATAATACATAAGTAAAAATTACCACTACAAAATCCAAATCAAATGTTGGGTAATTTTCCTCATAAAACCTCAATTAGTGTGAGTTATACACTAAAACCAAGTCATTTTTCATGATAAAATATTCCAATTCTTTTTTTCATGTTCTAATTTATATCAGAAACCCTTATCTAGGGCAAGGTATTGTAATCACATGTTCACTAACCAACCTTATCATTCTTGATATTTTCATCAAATTCCTCTATTAAAATTGAAAATTTTCCTATATTGACTCGGGGTTTTCTCTGTAAGACTTAGGAATATTCATAAAAATATTTTAGAAGCCAAAAATTGAGTTGGTGTGAGAACCCATGGTCCGGAGAGCCTCATAGGGGTGATTTTAAAAATATTAAATATATTTTATCACCCATGTCCAGGGTCATCTAAAAACATGAAAAAATCCTGAATGGTGTCATGGATCAAATTAATGAGACGACAGATAAGTTCATCTTTACCCTAGGAATGATATAACATTTTTGTGTGTTAGGTATCAGGTCAGAGGTAGTTGGCAGTGGGGTATTAAGTGGGGGATATGTTTTATTAATAATTAATAAAATATTCATCCCCATTGGTGTGCATGATGATAGGAGTCCCCCTCGCTCACCCTTTTTAGTGAACAATGACTCAAAAGATGAATTGAGAAACAAAGAACCATTGTTCTCATATCTTAATAGAGGATTCTCCTAGATCGAGCATCTACCGCATCCGAGCATGGATTCAACCTCGAATATTTGGTGTTTCACTAAGGGGTAGGTAGTTTGTGTTTTATAACTATATCCCATTGGTTATGCATTTTTCATTGGTTTTCGAGCCCTTAGATTCATTCTACAGATCCCTCATGGATCGATATAAGTGTTACGAGGTGAACTGAGGGATACAAAATGTTTTTAGGGAATTTCCAATGGATTTTCAAATCTATACGGTGTGTAAACTAGTCGCACATTCCATGTGTTCTTCCTATTTGGTGATGAAAGACTATTCTGAAGTACATACCATGTACTCATAGTACACACTGTGTAATAGCAAAGAACTGTGTGTTCGGCCTTGTGAAAAGAACATAGAAAGTGGATTTTTAGATAGTATATGTCATGTACATTAATGTAAACACTATGTAATTTTACATTGTTATACCCCATGTTTCTCAATCCATGTAAAACTACATGTCTAGTTGGAGAGATTAGATTATACCCCATTTACTCTAATGTACATTCCCTATACTTTTTCCATCTTAGAGGTTTGGTTATTTTGTGCCCCAGAAGACATGTTTGGGAAAAGGAGGTGTCTATTCAGATTGTGTTTTCACATATATTAAAATATTGGGATCATTTTGGCTTATAAAGGTCACCTAAAAGGTGTTTTAGGATATTTTTTCATTAAGGATGTTTTCCATGAGGAACTTCTTGAACCCTTTTGTCTCCTGTATCTCCTACTTTTTATCTCATATTCAGGCCTACAAGCAGGGTTGAGTGGGTCCCCCTGGTCCTTTGGTAGTGATGCTTAGATCAAAAGTGTTGAGTGGGTCCCTTGTTCACTATAAATGTGAGGTTTTTGGTATCATGTACTCAAAAAAGGATTATGAGGACTCTTAGGCTGCTTTACCTACATGCATAATGGGTGTGTTCCCACAATTTGGAGTGAGTCATCTCTGTGGGCTTCGATTACAGAGTTAGTGGACATGGAGAAAATATCACCTTGAGCGGATCAGTGTGATCCTCACATCCCTTGGTGTTTCCCTAGTTGGGATATTTGTATCAGTTTGACCAATATTAACCTAGGAATGTATCCTATACCTATGATGTTCTAGAAGGGTATATAGCCCTAGTGATCCCTGGGTGAAAACCCTTTAGCTATGTATCAATATATCTTTTTAGGGCATTCTTCCATGAAACATTCCATGGGTTGGTTTTGTGGAATCATTGTTGATATGATCCCATACTTCACGAGTTATTCCAATTGGGGTTTGTGGTATCATCGTGACAAACAATAAACTTGTGAAGATCCTCTAACTAAGTGATATGATCTATAGGAAATCATATTGGGTTGTGGTTTCCAAAAGTGGACCATGTGTGTAAACCCCTCTTTGGGTGAGATATTTATGGTACCTATTTTTGTTTGTTGTATCCCCAAGAAGATTCTATGAGGGATCCCATAACAGAGGAGTTGTGGGTTTTTGTTTTCTCATAGGTTTCATTGCATCCCCCAGTGGATCCTTAGAGGGAACCCCTTTAAAGATTCTAGATCCGATGAGTTCCAACATGATTTGATTAGTAGCAATATTCGACAAGCGTGTTCTCTCAGATATATTCACATGAAATGGTGGTGTTTCCATAAAATTTTGATACCTGATATAGTAATATATATTGGATTTTCCATCAGAGATGGTTGTGTTGTTCTTGATGCAGTGTATCTCTTTGAAAATCTCATCTAGGATGTCATGATTCATTGATTAAGTGATTCTGATGGTGTCCCTATAGAGCCTTGAGCGGAAACTAATCACTTAAAATGAGGTAATAACACCAACAGACTTAGTTCCTAAGATGAGTATATCTTGGTGTTGTTTCGGGGATTCCTTGCGGTGTTTTCATGTTTGGGTTGACACACCATGTTGTATGAGCTGAATAGTTGTGTTGTGCTAAGGATGGTCTTGAGAGGGAGTTTTTCTCTCATTTGGGTTCCTTCTGGCTGGGTTGAGTTGGTTGTTTTCTATCAGTTTCTCCCTTTCCATTTAGAATTTTTGGGGTGCATACTAAGTATCTTTATACTCACCCATGCATGGGATTTCCCACACTTATTGTTTTTTTTGTAGACCATGTGCCTTCTAACGGATCCCTAAGAGGAATCAGAGAAGAAGGTTCTTAATGAGACAGTCCAATCGAGGTGTATACAAGAGCATGATCGGGGAGCTTCTTGTAGGTTCTTTTGAAATAAATCCCCTATTTTGGAGAAGTTTGGATTATTTTATTATTTCTTTTGGTTCCCCCTATATATGAACATTTGGAAATTTTATTTTACTCTTGTTGGGATATATTTATTCATGAATATATTTTAAATTTTAAATATCCTTGAACTATTGGATGAAGGGGAATGTGGTTGTGTGTGTACAGGTATGATTGGATAAGGCCTCTCATGTCTGTGATATCCCACTCAATAAAAATCTGCGTCCCCTAGCATATTTGATGAAGGCATGGGGAGTCTAGTTTAATGACCTGAATTCGGAGCCCCTCCACTGGTGCCCCGTGCCCGGTACGCCACATGACCTCAAGCGCATTTCCCCAAATGCCAGAGGTTGCCGACTAGCAACGAGGGCCTTGGTAAGTTATTGGGGAAACTATTCCCTCATTTGGTAAGGTATACAAGGTAAGGAAAATAATAGTCAATAGTGGAAGCAGAACAACATATATAACTGGAACCATACAGTAGAAGAATTAATATATAGTAATGATGATAATGATGCAGTAGGTACAGGTATCTAAGGAACGCAGAAAAAAAACAACGTGCTGAAATACAAGTAAAAACAAAGTACTAAAATAACATTAACTCCTGCAGCATCAGAAGCCTAAGCTTGGTCCCTTTATTTCTAGCTCCAAGCAATCAAGTGTCGGACGTAGAAGGGAGATTTCCCTTATGTATACCTGCGACAACAAAGTCTTCTTGGGCCAAAACGCATGGCCTAAACAGGGTGTGAGATAAAATCCCAGTAGGAAATCACCCAATGATCTGTGCCTAATAGTCAACGAATACAAGGAAAGTAAAAGTGATGGAAGCAGTAAACAGAAAAGCACACAATAGCTACAATCCACAGTTCGAGCATATGAAATACACAAAGAGTAGCCACTCAAGCAAGCAAAAAAAGGTAACCACTAGGTAGTTCTCATAGCCTAACCCCTAAGGTTCAACCTATAAGTACTAGCAACCCTCTGGAAAGCACACATAGTCTCACCCCTTTACTTCAAATAAAGAAATAATATACTCTCTGGGGAAGCACTCACTGTCAATTCCTCATATAGTCTCGTATTGTACTACAAGCTCTTTGGGGAAGCAGTCAACATCTATTCCCCATGTGGCCCACGTCGAGGAACTATAGACTCTCTAAGGAAGCACTCAACATCAATTTCGCATGTGGCCTTGCATCATAATTTAAGACACTCTAGAAAATCCCTTCTATCCATTCTCTCTATGCTACACTACACTAGGTTCTCACAGCCCTGTGCAAAAATAAACATGCATAGTGTGCGTGTATCGTCCAAGTAAACCTCAAGAACTACATGGCTATCATTCTAAGGCTCAACAACATTACAAAGCAATAGTTCCACTATCCTAAAACTAGGCATGGAAACTGAAAAAATGACAAACAATAAAAACAAGCATGGAAAACATCCAAGGTACAGTAAAAACTACACTATCCACAAGCTATGACCACTACACATGCATATCAGCAAGGCAAGCAAACAATGAGGAAAAAATAGGGAAGACGCAATACCCCATTCATGGGTACTGGTGGAAATTGCACATAATATTCAACGAATTCCTACAGAAAGGCACAAACCACATACCTCGATCCTAGGAGATCGATATACATGAACAACGATGATAGATTATCCTTATAACGTCCTAGATCTGAGAAAACGTCTAAAAAGCATAAACCACGATAACTTGAGAAAGAGGAGGAATTGGAAAACATGGCTCAAGCAGAAGGAAGAACTCATTGCTGTGATTCAAACACAATTGACCATGCTCGTATCAGAGAATAGATGAGGAGGTGGGGGATCATTGAAGATTCATGGATCCTCGGCACTCTCGAACGAACGGAACCTAGAAGAAGACGTTTTTGTGCGTATGGCGCGACCCCGGTCTGTTTAATGAAAAAAAGTACACAACGTGTACTTTTAGAGTACACGACGTGTACTAGGTCTTTCTATACTCCGCCAAAATCGGCCTTCACGTCACCCCTACACACTGTGTGTGTGGACCAGGCACAGCTAGCACACGGCTTCGAGCGGGAAAAGTGTACATGGAGTGTACTCAAAAATTACATGGTGTGTACTTTAAAAATTACCAAAAACATAATTTTTCTCAAAAACTGTAGAAAAAGGAAGGACATACCTCAAACAAAGATCAGGGTTCTTAGAAACTTCCCCCCTTAATGAAATTCGTCCCTGAATTTCCCTAACGAGGTGTGGAAGATGAAACCCCGAACAGCTCTGGCCACTGCGATCGTACAACGGCCTCCCTTTCCCAGGTCTCGTCCTGCACTCGTCTGTGATACCAAAGCACTCGTACTAGAGGAACCGACTACCCATAGAGAACCTTCAGACTACGATCGAAAATTTGGATGAGATGTTCCTCAAACAATGCATCTGCTTCGAGCTCAACATCCTTAGGCTGGAAGATATGATACTGGTCTAAAAAGTAATGTCGGAGCTGAGAGACGTGGAAGACATCATTCATGGCTCGGTACCTCTGAGGTAACTGCAACCGATAGGCCACTGGACCAACACTCTCCAATAACTCAAATGGCCCGACATACCACGGTGAAATCTTACCATGTCTGCAAATCCTTTTCTATCCCATCCTTGGTGCGACACGTAGGAAAACATGATCCCTGACCTCTAACTCTTGAGGTTTTCTCCACTGATCAGCATAAGAATTCTGCCGAGACTTTTCTGTGGCCATCCTTTTCTGAACCAGCTCTATCTGCTCTAAAGTCTCCTGAGGAAGAAGATGTCCCAGCAAAGATGCCTCTCCTGCCTCCATCCAGCATAAGGGTGATCGACATGGCCTACCTTACAAAGCTTCGTAAGGTGACATCTGAATAGTCACCTAAAAAATATTGTTGTAGGAAAACTTCACCAGAGGAATATACTTCTCCCAAGAACCTACAAAGTCTAGAATGTAAGATCTAAGCATATCCTAAAGCTCCTTGATCTTACGCTCGGACTGGCCATTTGTGTGAGGATGGTATGGCATACTCAGAAGTACCTGGGTACCCAAAGCCTTCTGATGTACCTGATAGAACCAAGAAGTAAAGCACGCATCCCAGTTCGAAACAATGGAGTGTGGAACTCTATGCAGACGCACAATCTCCCAGATGTAAAGTCATCCTAGACCATCGACACTAAAGGTCTCCATGATCGAAAAGAAGTGAGAAACCTTCGTAAGTCTGTTGATGACAACCCAAACAACATCGTTCCCTCAAGGAGACCTCGGCAATCCGGTCATGAAGTCCATCGCGACATTATTATAATTCCACTCCGGAATGGGTAATTGCTGTAAAAGGCATGCTGGTCGTTGATTCTCCACCTTCACTTGCTGACAAGTAGAACAACTCATGATGAATCTGGTGACATCCCTCTTCATACCTAGCCACCAGTATTGGAAATGAATATCCTGGTACATCTTGGTGATGCCAGGATGAACTACCCAGACTGAGGAATGAAAGTCCTTCATCAGCTCCCCACATATGTCTTCTAGTACCCATACACGTCCTTGGAAACAAAAGATCTCATCCTCACTCACTGTCCATCCGGGAAGATGGTCCTCCCCTAACACACTCTCCCACAGGACTAAGCCTTCTAAGTCTAATAGCTACCTCATCCATACCCGATCAAGTAGTGTAGAGGTAACAACTACAGAAGATAGGAAAGTATATCCCTGTCTGTCATGCACCTCTAGATGCATCTCGGAGAACAGAGCCATGAGTCGCCACTCGCTGCTGGCCTCTTGAACTGCCTGAATCTGAGTTCTCTTGCTCAACACATCTGCCACTGTGTTGCCCTTTCATGGTGTGTAGGCAAGATTGAAATCAAAAAACTGAAGATACTCGAACCACCTGTGCTGCCTCAGATCCATATCATTCTGAGTGAAGATGTACTTGAGACTCTTGTAGTCGGTGTAAACCATAAAGTACTCTCCCAAAAGGTAATGTCTCCAACTACATAAGTAATGAACAACAACTGTCAACTCCAGATCGTGCGTCGGGTAGTTTCTATCATGTGGCTTCAACTGATGAGACCCATACGCAATGACCCCATCTCCCTGCATAAGCACAATGCCCAACCCGATACCTAAAGCATCACCAAAAATAGTGTAACTCTTACCTGTCTCTGGAAAGACTAGTATCGGTGCTGACATCAGCTTTACCTTCAGCTCTTGAAAGGCTGACTCACAAAAATCTGACCATAAGAACTTCACCCCCTTCTTGGTCAGACCTATCGAAGGTACAGCTAGGTGTGAAAAGTCTTGAATGAAGGATCTGTAGTATCCAGCCAGCCCTAGGAAACACTCCACCTCAAAAATGTTCTTCGGCTGCTCCCAGTAAACTACAGCTCTCACTTTCTCTGTGTCCACAGATACTCCTTCCCCTGAGATGATGTGACCCAAAAAGTGAATTTTTTCCATCCAAAAGTGGCACTTCGAGAGTTTAGCATAAAACCGATGCTCTCTCAGTGTACTCAGAACGATCTCAATAAGGGTAGCATGGCCGTATCGAGTGTGAGAGTACACCAAGATATCATCCACGAAGACCACAACAAAGGATTCCAAGTAAGGATGGAACACTTGGTTCATCAGTGCCGTGAATACTGCAGGTGCGTTCGTGAGACCGAACGACATGACTGTATACTCGTATAGACCATACCTACTCCTGAAGGCTGTCAGAGGTATATCTGATGGTATGACACACAAATGATGATAACCGGACCTCAAGTTGATCTTTGAGAACACCCGGGATCCTTGAAGATGATCAAAGAGGTCATAGATCCTTGGAAAGGGATATCAGTTCTTGAACATCAACTGGTTCAGCTTCTGATAATCCACACAAAGCCTAAGGGTACCGTCTGCCTTCTTCACTAATAGGACAGGTGAACCCCAAGGAGATGTATTAGGTCGGATGAAACCCTTTTCCTGCAACTCATCCAACTACTTCTTGAGCTCCTGCAACTCTGGTGTAGCCATCATATAAAAAGTAATGGTCACCAGTTCCGCTCCTGGGATGATCTCAATAGAAAAGTCTACCTCACGCTTCGGAGGAAAACTCGAAAAGTCCTCGGGGAAGACGTCCCTGAAATGATCCACCAAAAGAGGAAATTCTAGCTGTGAAGCTCCCTGATCATCTAGATAAAGACTAGCAATCTGGACCGTCACCCTTCCTAGCCCATTATGCTCGAGTCCTCCTCGATTCGCTCAGACATCCAATTCACCTCTATGAAGAAAAGACTCAGCCTCTTGGTAGACAGAACTCACCCTGCAGTGATAAAAATCGACGACTGCCTGGAAGGGAACCAGCCAGTCCATCCCAAGAATGACATCATAGCTCATCTTCTCTAGGACATAGTGATCCTGTAAGAAACAATACCCTACAACCTCGAGTGGGCACTGTCTACACTGGCGCACACTAGATCTCCTCGTCCCCAAAGGTGTGTCTAGTGTTAAAGAGTTGGTAGAAGAAATGATATAGAGCCCAAGGCTCTCCAAAATGGAAATAGAGATAAATCTATGTGTAGCACCAGTATCGAAAAGAGTTGAAGATAAAACTGAGGCTATTAAAATCGTACCTCGAACTGTATAAGGCTCTCAATCCTACTCCTGATAGGTCTGATCTATTGCAAAATTCTAGCCTACCCCGTGGCCCTGTGACCCTGCGTGACCACTCTGAGCTGAACCTATCTATTGGTGCTAAGGGACTGGTGACTGACTGCCACATCCTCGACCTCCACCTCAGACCGAACTGCCGAAAGAACTCTAATTCCCCAACTGGTGTGAATCTGGTGGTGTTGATCCTGAACGAGGACTCATGGAAGAACCCCCGTCACCAGCAACTGGTGAGAAAACCTGGCAGAAATGCTGAAGGTGACCCATCTTGCAGCAAGATTGGCACTCCACTGGGTCTCTCTGGCATTGCAGCCTCGTATACCCACTCCCACCGCACGGGTATCATACAACCTGGCTTCCAAAAGATGTGTCTTGCCTCCTCAGATCACCTCCTGTATGCTCCCTATGGTGCTTCCTGCTGTCAATCAGAGGAACACTAGCTCTAGAAGCAGAACAACCCTGGCTCATAGCTTCGGAGTCTCTTAGATTGCACTCCGCAAACAGTACCTTGTTGACGATGGAAGTGATGCAAGTCAACTGGAAGAGATTCACCTACGAGGGGATCTCCCGCCTGATACCATCCTCAAACATCCTTGGTAAGTACACCCCACTTCCATCTCAGAGGGGTGTGAAATGATGCAGCTCGGTAAAATGAGAGAAATACTCCATTACAGATAGAGTACCCTACTCTAGACTCATGAACTCCCAGGCTCGATCGGCCCTCAGGGTCTCCGGGTAGAATTAGTCGTATAACATGCGCTGGAAATCCTCCCTAGCCATAACCTGCTGATGACCCGCCTGTGAGATCACATCCCACCACCTCTTGGCAGATTCTCAGAGCATGTATGTAGCTAGCTTGACCCGTCTCTTTGGAGGCATCTCCAGATGCTCGAAGATAGTCAGCATGGCTTTCAGCCATGATTCTGCAGCCTGTGGTCCTCCTTCCCCCAAGAGAGTAGGAGAATGTTGCTGCTGGAAAACCTGTGTCAAGTCTTCCATAGACGTGGAAGGAGGCGGTGCTCCTTAAAAGTTTTGCATCATCCTCATAATGCCTTCTCTGAACTGTGCATCCGCACCTCCAACAGGTATGACAACTAGTGCCATGGCTGGCCTGATTGGAGGATCGGCCGGAAGTCCCTGATTAGCCATATTTGGCGTCTGATCACTACCTGTCAACTGATATACAACCAGATGAAGTCTTACAGGCATAGCTCTGAATGATCAAAAGCACACCTTAGATCAGAATCAAAAAAGGTAGAGAACAAAAGAGTACAAAACAGGAACAGGGGACGGAAAACACACATGTTTACAAAAAACGACTACACGACATTTATAAAAACAGCATGGAGTGTCTTCTTAAGCCACTAACATGGGCATGTACCCCTTCCCTACAGGTCGTGTAACACCTCAAACTACACGGCGTGTTGACCCCACACACAGTGTGTACATGAAAACTATTCCCCTGGCCGAGTCTCTTTACATTGCTAACCCACACGGTCCGACTTAACATAAGACTACATAGTGTGTTCTGAACAAACACAACGTGTACTAGACAAGGCTTAGACAGTCTCTGTTATTAAATACAAGGCCTTCTACACGGCTGGACCTTACATGACCTGTTCCGAACAAACACGGCGTGTATAGGTGAAGGTGACATCGTCCCGTGTTGTTCGTGATACAGTTGGGTACATCAACAAGACTAAAATGACATCTTCCGAAAACAACATGGCGTGTCTAAGAGAAGGTAATGCCGACCCATGTTGTTCGTGACACAGTCGGGTACCTGAACAGGACTACACGACGTGTTCCTTTATAACACGGCATGTTCTACTCAAGTTTCCCCCGACCATTATTGGTAGTGACACGGTCAGGTACACAGCTCCAAACTACATGGCGTGCACCTACCGGACATGGCATGTTCCTGAAGTTATTTCTACAACAGTGTGTCCCTGCTCACACGGTCAGTGACACGGTCTAAAAACCACACGTCATGTAGTAAACAAGTACATGCCATGTATTCTGGGTTTTTCTGGGAAGTAGCTCAGAAACTACATAGGATCCCATTAAACATAGAAAACATGGAAAGGAGGTTCCAAATTCTGATTCGTGAGGGCCCATTACACCACAAGAATCACAATTTTGCATTCATTTAAGCAATGAAGAATACAAACAATCCCCTAACAAGGCAGTAGAGATTCTATCAAGCATCTATCACAACAATATGCATAATCCACACAAAGTCTATCACAACAGTATGCAATCGCTAATGCACCCTATATGGGATTGAAAAAATGCATGGCATGTGATTTCTACAAGTGCCTGTATGATTCATGAGATGGAATAACATCATATCATTGGGTTGCTATAGAAATAGGACTACAATAGTCAAGACAATAATAACACAAAGCATGTGAATCACTCTAGGTTAAATCATATCGACCGTAAATCTCAAAACCAGAAAATTACAATTAATTAGGTAGTATGGCTTCTCCTTGTACACGTGTTAGCTAATCTCGAGCACAGCTTAATACCATGTACCGAATCCGTCCTACCCCTGGATAAAGGCTCCAAATAGTAAGTCAAGAGAAAAGAAACTCCTTTTATACCACTTTGTAACGACCCGAATCCGGAGCCCCTCCACAAGTGCCCCGTGCCCGGTTCGCAACATGACCTCAAGCGCATTTTCCCAAACACCATAGGCTACCGACTAGCATCAAGGGCCTTGGTATGTTATTGGGGAAACTATGCCCTCATTTGGTATGGTATACAAGGTAAGGAAAACAACAGTCAATAGCGGAATCAGAACAACATACATAACTAGAACCATACAGTGGAAGAATAAATATATAGTAATGATGATAATGATGTAGCAGGTACAAGTATCTAAGGAACGCAGCAAACACAAAAATGTGCTGAAATAAAAGTAAAAACAAAGTACTAAAATAATAGCAACTCCCGCAGCATCGCAAGCCTAAGCTTGGTCCCTTTCTCTCCAGCTCCAAGCAATCAAGTACCGGACGTAGAAGGGCGCTTGCCCGTATCTATACCTGCAACAATAAAGTCTTCTTGGGCCCAAAATCATGGCCCAAATAGGTTGTGAGATTCAATCCCTGTAGGAAATCACCCAAAGATCTCTGCCTAACAGTCAATGAATACAAAGCAAGTAAAAGGGAAGGAAGCAGTAAACAGAAAAGCACATAGCAACTACAATCAATAGTTCTAGCATATGATGTACACAAGAAGCATCCACTAAAGCAAGAAAAATAAAAAGGTAACCACGGGGTAGTTCTCATAGCCTAACCCCTAAGGTTCAACCTATAAGTACTAGCAACCCTCTGGAAAGCACACACAGTCTCACCCCTCTAGTTCAGCTAAAGAAATAATAAACTCTCTGGGGAAGCACTCACTATCAATTCCCCCTATAGTATCATATTGTAATAAAGGCTATCTGGGGAATCACTCAACGTCTATTACCACTGTGGCCCACGTCGAGGAACTACAGACTCTCTGAGGAATCACTCAATGTCAATTACCCTTGTGGCCTCGCATCATAATTTAATACAATCTGGAGAAGCGCTTCCGTCCATTCTCCCTATGGTCCACTAAACTAGGTTCTCGCAGCCCTGTGTAAAAATAAACATGCATAGAGCACGTGTATCGTCCAGGTAAACCTCAAGAACTACTTGGCTATCATTCTAAGGCCCAACAACATAACAAAGCAATAGTTCCACTATCCTACAACTAGGCATGGAAACTGGAAAAATGTCAAACAAGAAAAACAAGCATGTAAAAAATACAAGGTATAGTAAAAATTACCCTATCCACAAGCTATGACCACTACACAGGCATATCAGTAAGGCAAGAAAACAACAAGGAAAAAACAGGGAACACGCAATACCCCGTTCATGGGTATTGGTGGAAATTGCACATAATATTCAACCACTTCTTATAGAAAGGAACAAACCACCTACCTCAATCCTAGGAGATCAATATACATGAACAACGATGACAGATTCTCCTTAGAATGTCATAGATCTGAGAAAACGTACGAAAAACAAAACCATGATAACTTGAGAAAGATGGGGAATTAGAAAACAAGGCTCAAGCAGAAGGAAGAACTCACCACTGCGATTGCAATGCAATCGACTGTGCTCAAATTAGAGAACGGACAAAGAGGCGGGGGCTCGTCAAAGATTTAAGGATCCTTGGTGCTCTCGGATGAACAGAACCTAGAAGAAGACGTTTCTGTGCGTCAGGCACGACCCCAGTCCATTTAATAAAAACAAGAATTTACACGGCGTGTACTTTTAGAGTACATGGTGTATACTTGGTCTTTCCGTACTCTGCCAAAATCGGCCTACACATCACCCCTACACACCGTGTGTGTGGTCCAGGCATGGCCAACACACGACTTCGTGCGGGAAAAGAGTACACGACGTGTACTCAGAACGCAAACAGCTCGTACTTTAAAAATTTCCAGAAACATAATTTTTCTCAAAAACACAAGAAAAAGGAAGGATATGCCTCAAATGAAGATCCATGTTCTTACAACAGGTCTTGAGACCCATTGGGTAGAATTATGAAATTGTGGTATCAGAGCGGGTTCTAATTTGGGACTATAGTAGTGAACATGGATAGTGTTTCAAAGAGATAGTGTTATGATGTTTTGAGGTTGGAATTTAGACTAGGGACTCTGTTGTTGGTGTTGGGGACGATGTATCCATTCACCGTGACTCTAATAACCTACCTTTTAACTTGGTATATTAGTACAGTGGTATTATGTAAATAATGGTACATGTATTTTATATGATTGAGTTTTTGGTTTTTCTTATCCTTTATTAGTTAGGTACCTATATATAATTTTTTAACCTATAGTGTCTTTATTTTTTTATTAGGATGAATCCATGATAATAGATATGTAGGGTTACATAGTGGCATAATGTTGATGATCCGCCCCGAGATGAGGAATCTGGGAATGACACTAGTTGTGAGGCTAGACATCTGAGTGTTCCTCATGTTGTGCCACCACCCGTCGAGAAGATGGTTGTTCTAATGGTTCAAGACGATGGTGGGAGTAAGATGAATACATTACATGAGTTCTTGAGTTAGTTACCCTAATGTTTCTTAGGTGACCCAGACCCCCAAGAAGATGATGATAATTTCATGTAAGTCACACGTGTTTTCCACCTTGTGTGGAGATATCCTGATCTGATGGTGGTCCTAGCAGTGATCCATTTTCATGCTTCATTCGGGTGAAGTTAGAGCCTTGTGGTGTATTACCACTACGAGGAGATGGTTTCTTTGCTGAAGTATGAGTGGATATTTAGGGAGGAGTGCTACCCAGCCATGATGAGGTCGTTGGGTATCCAAGATCCTCTATAGCTTCAGTAGGATAACAGAACTGTGTAGGTATACTCTGGAAGGTTCCCAAACCTATCGCGTTAATCCATGGATATATTGCAACATTGTTTCTTTATATCATTGATATTCGATTAGGGATTACATTGGGATATCAGGGTGTTATTGGTTCCTCTTTGAATTTCCACCTTTGCTGGAGTGCTAGAGCGGGCCCTGGTGGTGGAGATATTTTTGGCCAATCAGAGTCTGATCATTTGTGCAAAACATGCAGGATCTAAGACTTCAGAAGCCCATTCAGTAGTTGGTAGCCAATAATATACTCAAGGATTGCTGAATTTAGTTCATTTCAGGAGGTGATCCCAGGTTGGGAGATATGAGGCTAAGGGCTCTAAAGATGGTTCTGGTCAGCCGTAGGAGAGGCGGTCTTACACTTTCATTGTAAGAGGACATGTTTCTAATGATTTGATGACCTGACATGATACTTAGAGAGATATGGTTGATATACCTCCTTGATAGAGGAATTTTTTAGATAACCTAGGTCTGTCGGGTGGGAAATGTGGAGGAGGAGTGGGTGTAGTAGTAGATTGTGTAAAATGATATGAGTTTCCACCATCACCATCCACAAGTGGTTAATGCTAGGATTAAGGAGATGGAGGATGTGGGGGGGGGGGTGAGGAAATTTTTATGTTTTGGATCTCATGGAACCTAATACCCAAAGGATGGATAGAGGTATGATTTGTGCCCTTTATAGTTTTTTCAGTAGTTTGACTGATACTATTATGAGGTACTCTCCTCCCTCCTCTTCTTACTCTACTTTTTAGGGCATCAGTAAGACCTTGTATTGTTGTTTCAAGACATGCTTTGAATGCATGATGAAGAGGAATCCTTGCATCACTGTGACACGTTTTTGTGATTAAATCGGAAATACGTGGGTGAATTATTTCCACCCAATGGAGATAGTGTCTAGGTGTGGTAGACAAGTCACTCCTACTTGTGTGTTCAGGGTATGGTTGTTTATTGGATGGTTTGCACGAAGGGGCTCGTATGACCTAGTGTGTGTGCTTGGGAAGCCCTATTTGTTCATTGGTACCCCCACATTTTCAGTTTTTACATTGAATTAATGTTTGTCGAGGAGGTCTTTGTTTGGTTGGATGTGATTTCAGACTCATGAAGATGGTGGCCTCTTTCCCCACTAAGACATGTTCTTGAGATGTGATTATAATACATGAGTGTGATTGAATGATGCACAAAGTATATAATGTTTAGGGGTTTTGGGTGGGAACCTTTGACATGTATGTTTGGATTTAGATTGCGTTGTTATCTATATCAAGATAACTGGTGGTGTTTACCGCAAGATCCTATGACTGCAGGTGGACAAAGATCTTTGTGTTGTACACCTATCATCATTGAGGATTCATGTGATGCAATTAGCAAAATGCCAAACTGGTTGATATGGACTTTTCTGTGTCGATACATGAGGTTTCCTCAGAGATCATGCTTGTAATAATAAGGAGAACCATTGGTGGCCTTTTTGGTGGTTGCGGTGAGATCGTTGGTGTGGGAGTCTGAGATGAGAGCATAGTTTTGTTCAAATATTCCTAGTCTTTCTCTTTTCAAGGAAGAAAATAATTATGGTGGGGATAGTGTAGTGAATAATATTTTACCCTTTAGGACTATGGAATATTCTAAAAAAATATTCCTAAATCCATGTGCTGAGTTGGCATAGGAACCTGTGGTCTGGAGACCCTCAGTGGGGTGATTTAAAAAATATTAAAAATATTATATCACATGCATGTAGATTGTTCTCAAAACATGGATAACTCCATAATAGAATCCCAAATCAAATTTATTATACCGTGATTGATTTCATAACATCATTTTTACCCAAGGTGTGACATAAACATTGGTGGCGTCAGGGGTTAAGCCATAGGTGAGATGGCGGTGGGGTGATATGTGGAGGTTATTATTTTAAAAAAAAGTTAAAAAAATATCCCTCCAATTTAGTGTGAAAACTAAAAGGAGGCCCCCTAACTCACCCTCTTTGGAAATAAAATCCCAAAAGGTCGAATCAAGAAAATTAATTATCACACATCTCATATGTTGATGGTGGACGCTCCCAGATCAAGAATCAGTAACTTCTGAGTGTCGATTTGACCCTGAAGCTTCAACATTTCACTGTGAGGTTAGTGGTTTGAGTTTTAATTCATGATCCCCTTGTATATGAATCATTGAAAGGTTTTAGATACCATATAATCATTTTATAGACCCCTTGTCAGTCTATCTTAGTGGTTCGAGGTGAATGGAGCGATTTAGGCTATTTCTAGGGAATTTTCAATGGATTTTCCCATCCACATGGTGTGTAAATAAGTCAAACAAGCCCTGTGTTCTACCCATTCAGGGAAAAAGTACTATTATAATGTACAATCCACATGATCAGAGTATACTCCATGTAGTAACACATGTCCATGTGTCCAGTCTTGTGAGAAAATAGAGAAATATGGGTTTTGGAAAGTACACACCATGTACATTAAAGTACACATTTTGTAGTTTTACACAGCTAGACCCCGTGTTACTCTAGACCAATTAATGTATATGTCAAGGTGTATAGATTAGAGTAAATTCCATGTAATATAAAGTATATTCCCTACACATTTTGTAGCATAGGGGTTTTGGGTACTTTGTTCCCTAGAAGGCAGATTTGGGCATGTGTGTAGTCTATTCTGAGCGTTTTTTCATTTAGAATGCAATGGTGGGGAATTTTTTACTTTCAGAGGCCATTTAAAAGGTGTTAAAGAAAATTGGTTCTAAATGATGTTTTCCATGAGGATATTCTTGAGCTATTTTTCTTCTTTTGTCTCCTATTTTGTAGCCTAGATTTAGGCATGCAAGTATCTTATGTTGAATAGTTTTCCTGGTAGAACATTATGGTGACCACAGTTTGGGCCGAGGAGGTGTAGTGTGTTAGTGTTTTTTTGTGGGTTTTTGGGGTTAGTGATGAATATAACAATAGGTTTGAGTGTCCCCTAGTCTTTTTGTTAGCGATGTCTAAACCAGTATAGATTGGTTCCCCCATGTCCTTTTGTTCTGAGGGTTTTGGTATCACATTCTCATTAAAGGATTGTTACCCCTATTTATCTAATTTTCTTATGTGCAGTGTGGGTGTATTCCCAATCTCTAGAGTGAGTTGTCTCAGTCTAATTCAATTAAAAATACAATGAACTGGGAGTACGTATCACCCTGAGAGGGTTGACCCAATCCTCACATCCCTTGATGTTTTCTGGTAGGGTTCTTGGTATCAGTGTGACCAATATTTACCCATGCATCGATCCTCTACACATGATGTTCCCGTAAGGGATGGAATCCCAAGGATCCCTAGGTTATAACCCTATAGCTATGTATAAAGATATATAATTACTTGATTATTTCATGAGGCATTCCCTAGGTAGGATTTGAGGAATCATCTCTGATATGATCCCATACATCGAGACTGATACAAGATGGGGTTTGTGGTATCATCCTAACTAATACTGCACTGGAGAAGATCATCTATATAATCAATATGATCTACAAGACATTATATTGGGTTTTGGTTTCCACCAGTAGAACCTATGTGAGAACCCATCTCTAAGTGAGATCATTGTGGTACCAGTTTTTATTTGTGGTGTCCCGTAGATGATCCATGGAGGGATACCATTAATAATGATTTCTTGGTTTTTGTGTTCTCATAGGGTTTGTAGAGTCCCTGATGGATCCTAGTAGGGATCCTCTTCTTATATTTTTGTTCTTATGAGTTTTAGTGTGACATTATTAGTGTAAATATTATATTAGAGTGTCCTCTTTGATATATTCCCTTAGAATGGTAGTGTTTCCATTGATTTGTGATACCCTATTAAGTGGTATATCTCAGATAGTCCATCTATGATGGTTTTGTTGTTCCTAATGGAGTGTATCTCATAGATGAATTTCATGTAGGATGATGTGGATCATGTAGTGAGTTCTTCTGGTGGTTTCTCTTTATAGCCTTAAGTACAAACATCTCACTAGTAATGAGGTCTAAACCTCCTATGTCTTAGTACCTAAGATGAGTATAGAAGAATTTTGTTTCTATGATTCTATGTGGTGTTTCCATGTTTGGGCCAACACACCATGTGGTATGAGCCGACGAGTTGTGTTGTACTAAGGATGGTCTCGAGATGGATTTTTGATATTGTATTTCCCTTTGGCTGGGTCGAGTTGACTATTTCCTTTCAGTTTCTCCATTTCCTTTGGGTATTTTTGAGGTGGATACAAGGTATCTTTACAATCACCCATGAATGGAATTTTCCCAAACTTCATGTTTCTTATGTAGACCAAAGGATTTTCAATGAAGTCCTAGGATGACCATGAGCATGCAGAGATTAGTGAGATACACTGACAGGGGTGTATACCAGAGCTTGTTTGAGGATCTTTCAAGTGGGTTCTTTTGACAATGATCCCCTACTTCTAAATAGGTTAGTTTCTTTTACAGTTTCTTTTAGGGGGAAATATATATTTCCTTTTTGTTATTTTGTTGTACTTTTTTAGGGATAAATGTATTGATGAATATCTTTTTAGTTTTTATATATCCCCACACTATTGGATTGAGGTTTATGTGGGTGCTTGTGTACAAGTACGATTGGTTAAGGCCTCCAATGTGTGTGTTAGAATACTCAGCAATAGTCACCAGCCCAAGCCTATTATATGTTGTCATGGGGAGTCATATATCAAGCCCTATTGGGTTGGTTTATGAAGATTACATTAAATATAAACATGTTAAAGGAATTTAAATACATGATAAATTTATCAAAAAGTGTCGATAGTATCCTACCTATCCAAGAAAAGTAAAGATCTAAATCACAGTGGTTAGTACATTCCATTTCTTAATAACCATCATATTTGAATAATATACATATATAAGAACACATATGTTAATATGACCTAGGTATAAGTCTTTATATATCTTGATTTCAAGAATTATAAATTTATCATACGGTTCCTCCTTATTTAAGGCATTTAATAGAATCCTCAGATGATCTTCAAAATCATTTTTTCTCTTCGATTATATAAGAATATGATCCATAAAAACAATAAAAAATTTGTTAGGGAAAAATTTAAATACAATATTTATTATTTCAATGAATATAGTTTTGGAATTGGTAAGTATAAATAGAATCACTATAATTAGATAGTGTTCATACATTGTACAGAAGACTATCTTGGGTATATACCCCCATTTGACCCTTAACTTATGATTTTGAGAAAAAATATCAATATTAAAAAATGATTTACCTCTATATATTTGATGAAAAAATTCATCAATATGTGGTTGTCGATACAATATCATAATAGTGACCTTGTTAAGTTTCTAATAATCAATGAAAAGATGCATTAACCCATAATTTATTAACAAAAGAACAAGTTTACCCCATGGTGATGCCCTTGGGAATATGAATAACTTTTCTTAATTAGCTTGTACTTGCTTCTTTAATTCCTATAACTCAATTGGGTCCATTATATAAGGAGTATTTCAAACAAGTATAGCACCAGGTATGTTTTTTATTTAGAAATACATTATGATTTGAGGAATGACTAGAAAACAATTTTGGAAATACATCAACATATTCCCACACAACATGTGCATCTTGACTTTTCGGTTTCCCCCAAATCATTTATGTTTGATTCCATGTAATGAATAGTTATTTTGACACATATAATAGATGTAATTTACATAATAAGTTTCTATCCATCCTTGCACTGATAAATTATCATAGTTAGATTCATGATATCAAATGTGACATCCCTTCCTTATGTCATGATATGGTTTCTATATAGAGAGAGAGCCCATCCAAGCCAAAAGTCACAAAAATATAACTATAGGGAGAATAATAGGACTTTTAAGAAGAAAATTACAATAAAATTATATCACAATGGAGTTATAAAATTTATATAAAATCATCACACCATTAAGAGTTTCCTTCAATAGTTTAGTATATAATCATTGGTGTTTTAATGTGATTATATTATAAAATTTTCCAAATATAAAAGACTAGGTAGTGCATAAATCAAACAATATATTTTCATATAGAATAGATTATAAGTGTAAATTTAACCATTTAGTTTTTATAACCCACTTTAATAGTTGATATCACATTGTCCTTCATCTTATATTTTGGCCCAAGAGGTTTTGAAAATCGATTTTCATCATTATCCCTTGTTTTTGTGTAGTTTTTGTTGTTATGATCATACTTATTACAATATGACCACTAGAGTGTGGGTGTTGTATTTAGATGAGATTTAATTTCAACCAAATTTACATGTCCATTGAAGAAAATTTCCATTATTAATATTTCAAAAAATTTAGAACAAATATAGATAAATTTACATTCCTCCTTTGGCTTTATTATACGAATCCCCTCAAAAAATTTATTTCTCTCTTACTATCCCCAAAAACAATTGAAAATGATATAATATACTCTATATTTATAACTTGAGATCATATTGAACAATATATTAATTTGAAAGTCCTCATATGGGTAGTATATACTATATATAATAGTAAATATGAGTGTAATACCAAATTTGTACCAATGAAGTGGGAATTGAGATGAAATCACTAACCTTATGCTCCTATAGAGTTAAACATGATTTAAACTCTTGTATAATGGTTTTAAACATGTTAATAACTTATATAATTGTCTTATTAATAATTATTATATTATATATGATCCTCTTATATCTTATTATCACCCATTTTTTAACAATATTTCATCATTATCCATATTCCATGTGATAACTTCTTCATTTTCTCATCCATGTTTTCTCATGTAAGTTATGGTTTTTGAGAAGGGAAAATAATTACACGATATATATTATGATATTATGGTCATATATATATTTTCATTCACTTGGTAAATTTATATAATCATTTTTAATGAGAATATATAAAAAATTAATTGCATTGCTTCATGCAGACTGTAAGTCGTGCGTACGCACGAGCGATAATATCATTTCTAAATGGTTGAAAGTGTTATGAAGTTAATGGTATATTACTTCTATAAAGAAAATATAATTTCATAGTTAATTTTTATATTCACTTTTTCCATCATTATAAACATCCAAATAAATTGGTTGTGAAAGGAAAATTACACTGCTACATATAAATGTAAAGTCATACTTTTTCCCACACAATGCATTTATTTTTAATAGTATAGAAAAAGGTGAGATATAGTTAGACTGTAAAAAAATAACATATAGTTATATATATTATACTTTATTTATTGATTTATTATTAAAAACACATGAATAAGACTAAGAATATGAATAAATATACTTAAACGAGTCAACAAAGATGATTTCCCCTCCTTTTGTGGAGTTCTATTAGATATCTTTTTAAGGGATCTTGGGTAGGTCTTTTGGAATGACTAGAACCTATATAACTTGGGTAAGGATGTTTATAAGATATATTTTTAGGGGTTGGTCAATATATATGTCTCAACTTGGTGTAAATACGCGACGGAGGAGGTTTCCTTTTATAATTTAGGTGGGGGAACTTTTGGAATTTCTTAAAAAATAAAGTAAATATAAGTAAATATTATTTTTAAAAAGGATAAAAATTTATTTCATTATATGATATTTTGAATATATGTTGAAAATATTTCATCTAATAAAATTTGGACAGGATTAGATGATTTATATCCTTATAATTTTGCTTTAACCTCTGGTTAACCCTTTCGACAATTATCGTAATATTAATATTTTCCACACTTTAAGGCTCATGAATGTAACCATTAGAAGAAAAAAGACCCATAAGTTGAATATAGTTGATTTTTAACCCAATATAATATAAATTTATTTATTTCAATGTTTTTTAAAATTATAAATCATTTAATATAATATTATTTATTATAAATTTATATTAATGTCAATTTTCAAACTATTCATATAATTTGACTTTTAAAACTGCAATGAAAAAAATAAATTCAAAATAAATGAATCAAAATATTTTTAATAACTTATTTGTATATATAAATTTATTTTTTCACATTAATTATATCAAATTATTCAAATTTTAATATTTTTAATGTTATTCATTTTATTTTTTCCTTATTTATATAATTATCTTATCAGCGTTGTGTATGCATTTCAGGTAATATTTCATTAACTAAAAATTAATAGTAAATTAAAATATTTAATATAATCATATACATATAAAAATTGTGTTTATTAAATAGAATAAGATAAATTTAACCCTATAATATATTACAATTGAAATTTTAATAAGAAAAGTGATTTTTTTGTCTTCATCTCTCACATAAATATTATACTGCTCAAAATCAAGGAACTATGGAATAGATTTTACATATATTCAATACATTGATGATTACGACTAAAATAAAATCATAAAATAGAACAAAGGAATTATTTACGGTCAATTTTTAGACCTTATCATAATATTTTTCACTTTAATTACCTGATTTACCCATTATCGTGGAAAAAAGAATTATTATGGATACTTTTTATAATTTATAAAAATAAAAGTGAAATAATTAATAAATTTTAACCTCATAAATAAATGTATGTAATTCATTCCTCAATATTCAATTTGTATAAGTGGAATAATTTAATTTAATATTAAAAAAACTTAACGAAAATATTTTTTTGGAAAAATACATTTTTATGTAGAAATTTTTTTAATACCAAATTCAAAAATGAAATTATTTACAATTAAATAAATTGTAATATTAATAATATAATATAACTAATTTTAATCTAATTTTTTTTTAAAAAATAACACTTTTTATATGATTGAAATAAAAATACAATTTTTAATAAAAAGCAGTAATTTTCAACTTTCACTGGAAATTCAATGTTTTCAGAAATACATTGAAAATTTAACTTTATATAATTTTTCTATTCTTATTTATAAAATGAAGATTATTTTATTAAATTGTAAAGAAATTATTTATATTTGTTTTCATGGAATGAAACAAAAATCATTTTTGATGAATACATATTTATGAAGAATAAAATAAATTCACTCAAAATTGAGTGTTTATTTCACTAAAATTATGAAATGAATTTTTATTGGATATAACCTTCACAAAAATTTCATAATATGGTAATTCATATTTATACCTTATACTTCAATAACGAAGTGTAATGTTTATATTTAAACTATAATATTTCATGATTTGTTTAAGCTCGGTGTTGTGTATTGTATATGCTATCAATCATAGAGTCCTTTTTAAACCTCAAGAATGATTTAACCATTACCTATTGAATAAATTAAATTTATTTAAAAATAAGTATACCTTAAAATCTATAGGTGTTACACTCTTACCTCCTTCAAAAATATCATCCTCGAAATTATTCGAATATCACCTCCTAAATTGATTTTGTTAGTTCTTCATCAAAATTTCTCCTGATTCCCACATTACATCATCCATTTTATAAATTATCAAAACTATATTTACCATTGATTTAATCTAGTTCCTCAAAAATTTCTCTCTATTGTTAACTGTGTTTATAGTCTCTTCATAGTATGATAAATCTAGTTCTTACTCTATCTCTTCAGAGGTGAGAACATGCATTAGGTCTACCATGAAATTCATTAATTAGTATATATGAAACAAATATAGTAATTTAGAGAGGCTAAGTTGAATTAAAAAATGGAAACATAGATCTCCATTTATTTCAAAAATTTCAAATGTTTTGATGTATATGGGGCTCATTTTTTCCTTCTAACCTATCCTTATAAGAGCCTTTTATGTGGATTCTTTCATGAAAGCATTATATCCCACTTGAAACTCCACATATTTTAATTATACATTAGAATAAATCATTTCCTACTTTTATATGATTTAATATGAGTATATATAGCCTTTTACTTTTCTATTATCACATCAACAAGATCTAGACACCATGTTTTCATTCACAAACATTATTCTAGGAATTTGGAGTATGAAGTCTCTTTCAATATATTGCTTCATATGGTACATTTTGAATTATTGAATGTAAGTTACTATTATAGAAAGATTATGAAAAAGTTAAATATTGATCCCACATTCCTTGAATGTAATTTGAGAATTACATAAACTATTATTTCAAGGCTTAACTCGTCCTTTCAGAATATCTGTCAGTGTGAGGTTGAAAACCAATGCATTAATGAAGCTCGATGTTCAATACCATCTAAATAATTTTCTAGAAATTGTATGTAAATACGGGTTTGTGAAAAGTCAAAATTTAAAATATTAAATCATTATATCCTAAAAAATCATTAACATAGATCCATTTAATGTGCTACATTGGTTAATATTCTTTTATAGCTAAGAAATGCATAGAATTCATAAGGAGATTGATTATAATATATATCTTATCATTAATTATTTTTGTATTTGGTAATCTAGTGAAAAAATCTATATTAATGTCATCCCACTTCCATATAGGAATAGGTGTAGGTTTCATGTCTCCCCTAGAATAATTTATATTTACCACTACTTATTGAAAAACCAAACATCTTGATACATAGTCTCTAATTTCACACTTCATGTTATCCCATAAAAAATGTTCCTTCAAATCACTAAACATTTTCATTTTATCATGATGTATAATGAACATTGAGATATGAATATAAAAATTCACTATTCCTAATTGGTATAGATATTAAAATTTGTCTCTTTCTAAATTTCAGAAATATGTCTTCTCAAATGATGTATTCCAATTTCCATCATTCACAACTATAGTTATACTTTGAAAATTTTCATCATAAGATTGAGAGGTCATTAAATCTATCAATTAATTTCATTTGAAGATCATTTAAGAAAGAAAATTTTCCCCTTATTTAACTATTCAAATAATTATCTTCACTAACTCCATGAACATTAGATCTTTATTGATCCTCATTTTTGTTAGGACTCTTTTATAATTTCATATCAATGAATCGAATAATTATTTTCTTTCCTAGGGAGATAGTGTATTAATAAACCACAATCCTTGATTAGTTGTATCCATCTAATTTTCCCCATATTGAATTATCTCTATGAAAATACATATTTTAGGATCTTATAAACATTTTATATCTCACATCATTCACCATAAATATAATGTCTTTATATCTTTAAATAAAGGATTATCACTGCCAACAAAATGTCATGGGTTGGATAGTTTTGTTCATGAATCATTAACATCTATATTGTATATGAAATAAATTTATAAATATTTATAAAAAAACCAATTATCTTATTTGAAGCATCACTATATAAAAAAAATCAATCATTTATTGATGGTATATTCAAAATTAGAGCATTTGACAATCTAATTATTAGTTCCAAAAAACGTTCTACAAATTCCTCTATCCATAAGTACATAACTCCTTTATCTGTAAACTTGGTTAAGGAGTTATCCAATAAATATTATTTTTTAAAAATTATTGTTAGTAACCTACCAATCCAATGAAAATATATACTTATATTCTATTCATTGGTGGAGGCCATTCCCTGATATCATTTTTCATCACATGATCATCTAAGATTCAATTATTGACGAGCATATGGCTATGAAAAGAAACATTAATAATCCAAAATTGAAACTTGTAAAATTTCCCATATAATTCATTTATTTTAAGAGCCTCAAGAATTGTTTTCAAGTGATTATCACTATCCTTATAGCTTTTAGAATACACCAAAAATTACAACAATGAATACCAAAAAAATATTATGAAGATAATCCTTGAATAATCCATTCAGTGGATCTATAAATATCAAGGGTGAATTTATCAATGCTGGTTGAATTATTGTAAACACAAAATTTCTATACCTTGTATAAAATACTATCTTTGGAATATATTCCTTCTTAACTTTCAATTGATGATTTCCAAAATGAAGATCAATCTTTGAAAAATATAGAGTACCATGAAGTTGATAAAATAATCCATAAATTTGTGGTAGATGATACATGTTATTTTCTATAAAACCATTGACTATCCTATAATTAGTGTTGAGCCAAATATATCCATATTCATTAGATGAAAAGAATAGGTGTACCCAAATTTAAACACATACACAATCCATATTTTTATATTTTCTAATGACACTTTTAAAGGTTAGTGTAAACCCAACACAAATCCAAGAAGAAAAAAAAGTCATAACCCGCCATTGTAAAAACCAATGAACCGCACCCATTTTTTTCAGATTTTGAATTGCAAAGTTCAAACCGAAACAACACTGCAACGTGACATTCATCTTCACGTTCCCCGTCACTTCCTACCGCCATCCATCATCATCACTGTCACTTCCTATCGCCATCCATCATCGCCGCTATTGAAAATACACCACAGTAGAACAAGAACACAATCAACCAGTCGAAGAAGGTCTAAAATTACACCAAAACCACAAGGATCAACCATAGTAGAAATAAAAAGTTAGAGATGAAGCCACCACTACAGACGATTTTTGAAACACAAACAATCGCTCGAACTCCACATCCCAAAACACTATGAAAACCACCACTCAAATCTGACTGGGAGAGGAATGTTGGGATCTTGATTCTAGATCAGAGTAAAAGCATCAGCACCCAGAAGCAATCGTCATTGTAACTAGAAAACTCTTCCATCAGAACCACCACAGGCACCACTGTTAGTGACTTCATCTCAACATTGGAGTGAAGGAGTGGGAAACCATTATGAATTAAAGAACCATATATCCCAATACCACCACAACCATTAGAAATCCTTTATACTCTAAGATAAACCATTGTGAGAGTCAAAACCTCCACAATTTACCACTAAACAGCCACTGAAATCACAAAGAAAAACCACCAGCATCCTAATTAACAAAACCCATAAGCACTCGCACAAACATTTCCTTCTCAAAGCCACGATCACAACAAAGCATCTGATCAATGCACATTCCAGGAGACCATACCAATGCCTCTATGGGATAGAAGGACCAGCACCCAGTCATGAGAGGACCACCGAAAACGTCACCTGAAATACCTAGAAACGAGGCCACCACCAAGAGATTTACTTCAGATCTGGAACATGATAGGGAGATAATGAAGTTATAAAATAGAGAAAATTTATGTTTCAAAATGGTATCTTCCCGAGAAAAACTTATTGCAGTGGTATGTATTAAAGGAGTTTTGACTAACAACTATCTCATTAATGTAGTAGGGAAATAACTAATTTTATTTGGAAGAAATACAATATATAAAATAGGGAATGGTTATAAAATCAAATTAATCCTTAAACAAATTTAAGCTTATGATTAACTAACTTATAACTAAATAATTATAAAATTCAACTTCTATAATAGTGATTATATTAAATTTGTCCTTCTTCCACTGACCTCTTCTGTGTTGGGATCCCTTGATTCTTGGGAAAATTGTTTAAATAATTCCCCATTTTATTACAGTTGAAGAAATAGATATTAATGTTTTCATTCTTCCACATTAACTCATTATCTAGATGAACCTTATATTCAAAAATATAACAAACTCAAATTCCATTCAATCATTTTCTAGTATGATTAATTCTATAGTTTTCACATCATGAAAATTTCATCATTCTCCTCTTATTATGAGATATAATTTCTTTTTCATTTCTATTAATGCAAACTATTCAATTATTGATTTCCCTTGGACATATTGAACATAGAAAAATCTTTATCCATTTTGATGTCACTTAATAATATTTCATCATATATTGATAAATATTTAGAATATAATTCCCTTTAAATACTCATTTAAAGACCTTCAAATAGAGGATCAATATTTCCTTTTCAAATTATGTATGTAATTTATAAAATACAAGATAGTCTTTTAAATGTGTCATCATACTCTAAAACTATCTCTTATTCATTTTTCTAAATCTATGTAACGTTATCTTCATTTCCATTTTTTTCTCACGAGGGAAATATTCATTGAAGAATTTTTGAAAGATCTACATTCCATGTGTTCTATTTCATATTTCTCCCTAGTATTCTAGATCGGTGAACACCATTGATTTGATTCTTCCTTGAGAAAATATGCATATAAGAAAACCTTTTCCATTTAATTACATCCCAAATACAGAATCATATTTTTAAGGGACTTGACCAATTACTCAATAACAATAAGATTTGTAGCCCCACTAAAAGATGGGGTCTCTTTCCACATGAAATTATCCAACATAGGTGTATCATGACATTAGGTGTCATGTTTATCTATTATATCATGGTTATTCATTTAAACATGAGTAATATAACCTCATATGGTTATGATCTAGTCATATCCAACACTAAATATGTTTGATTTATTAATGAGACAATCCTAACATAAAATAGAAGTATCGATTCTATTTCTTCAGTCAGGAACTATCACAAAATAATGACACTGTTTGAGTTCAAAATTATAACTAATATTGGGCCACATAATAATGTTTTTATATATAATATATGATATTATCATAATTATAATGTTAGCTATGTATATATTAAATCTAGTCCCCAAATTTTTTACTGAATATTCTCTAAAACCAATTGTAACAAGAAAAAATCCAAAATCCCATAATCAGTAGTTATTTTATTACATTTTAGTAAGATACAAGGGATAAAATCACCAAGGATTGATATGTTTATTAGTTTTGAATAATGAGATACATACATAATTTCCTTTATTATATTGGTAATAAAAGATAAAACTTTTCAAAGGAAAGTAATCTGTATCCTTAAAACTCATTCAAAGATTTCATCTTCATATCCCAGGGAAATAGAAAAAAATAAGTTTGATATAAAATGATCAGTAAGGGCTACATATATTGGAATATTTCTTGATTAAATAAAGAATAATTAATATGGAAATTTATATTATATAAATTGTATTACATTAAATCAATAACATTAGAATGAAATACATTTATGGATAATATAAATTAAAAAAATTCATAGATAATAATCATAACTAAAATCACCATGAATAAAATGATTAGTATCGGAATTCATGATCTCAGACATCGTGATACCTCTAATATTTATACATATAAAATTATAGTTCAAATCTATGGTTTAATACATGTTTAATTTGTTCAAAGGATTTTTCTTTTGATACATATTGAGGCATCAAAGGGCTATATATAACTTGGAACCATATGTAACTTCATGTAATAATAATTCCAAATATATGAATTGGTGGATTAAAATTATATACAATATTCATTATGAATGAATATGTGTATTGAGTAAGGTATATGGACTCTCAATAGATTCTCAGTCAATAAAATACCAACCAAAGTGAAACAAAATATATAAAAATGGAATACAGCTTCTGAAATAATCATATCCATCATTAAAAGAATATATATATTTAAGATAAATGTTATTTATCATGAAAAAGTAAATAAATAAAGTAAATGTATCATGATAAAAAAACAACCAAAAAATAAATTAAAGATGACATTAGTTTTTTTAAAATATATATTATGTGGTAAAATTAATTGAAAAATTGAGGTGAGATACTAAAATATGCATTTATAAAAATTATCTATATAAAAATATGGAAATATTATATAATAACCTAAATATAATAAAAATGATATGTTAGTGAGATAAACCTTTGACAACGTTTATATCAAAATAAAACATTCATTTTGACATTTTTTGTTACAATCGTT
The DNA here is from genome assembly GCA_963277665.1 of Viscum album. Classification (NCBI taxonomy): domain Eukaryota; kingdom Viridiplantae; phylum Streptophyta; class Magnoliopsida; order Santalales; family Viscaceae; genus Viscum; species Viscum album. The sequence continues at coordinate 1,470,583,462 of OY728132.1, read as the reverse complement.
CGGAATGACCTTTCATAAAACATGAGATTAATTAAATTAATAACATGTGAAAAAGTCAAGGATATGATAAAATTTCCTTATTTGGAAATTTTAGTAAATTAAACATACAATTTTAAAATTATTTTGAAAAATATGGATATGGGGGAAAATTGAACTCATCAAAAGAGAAATTAGATTGACTTTTATTTTAAATATAAATCTTTAAAAAGTAATGTAAATTGAATAAATAATCATAATTACTAAATATTTATTCTTGTTAAATACATAATAACTTCATTATATACACCACATGAATGAAAATAGGTTCATAATACCAAATAGGTCTCATTAAAGTGGAAATTGAGAAAAATATCTTACCCAATGCTTTCCTTTAGATGAACGCGATTTACCTCTTATATAATGTATTTTAACATGTTATGAATTTATATAAATAATATCCATATTTATAATATCATATAAGATCCTATTATGCAATCTAATCACCCATTTGTTAATAATATTTCATTATTATGCTTGTTTTAGGTATTAACCACTTTATTGTTCTATGTATGTTTTTTCATGTATGTTCAAGTCCTTGGGTGTAGGATATAGTTAAAAATATCTAAGAAGATATTACAATTATAGATATAATATTTTTTGTTTATGTACACTTTTATACGCATTCTTGAATGGTGGAAATAAAAAGTGAATCACATCACATTGTGGTGATGGTAAGTCATATGTACACATGAGCGATGATATCATTTTTAAATAGATTAAAGTGTTAAGAAGGGAATTATATATTATTTTTAAATTTTTAATCTAATTTTATAATTAACATATATATCCATTATTTCCATCACTATTACCATCCATGTAAAGTGGTGATGAAAAGAATTTTACACATGTATATGGAGACGGTAAGTCGTATGTACGCACGCATAATGCTTTAATATTTAATAGGATGGATAAAATGTTAAAAATATTAGTAAAATAATCATAATACCATATCATTATATATTTGATACTTAATTTATTAATTCAGAATGGAAAAAATCACATTAAGAGGAAGTAGAAGAAGATATAAACCTCAAAGGTTTGGAAAATACAATCACCTATTATTTTGATGACTTCCTTTAAATATATTATTTAGGGATATATGGTATTTATTTTTGGTGGGGAAGAACCTATAGAAATTTAAATAGATGATTATTAGATTAATTTTTAGGGTTTTTTATATATATAATCAATGTGGTGTAAATAAGTGGTCGAGGTGGCACCCCATTATAATTGAGGTGAGGGGAACCATTGTAATTTAACAAAATATTATATTAATATATATATTTTCTCATGTATAAATCGATCCAAATTGATATAATTAAAATATAGTGTTAATATAAATGGAAAAAATTTCATCAAAAAAAATGTGCAAAATTTTAGGTGATGGTTTTACTCGTAATTGTTTTTTATTTCTTATAAAGCCTTTTGACAAATACTATAATATTAATGTTTTATGCAATTTACGAATCATTAATTATAAAATAAGAAGAGACATGTAACCTAAAGGAAATATGGTTTATTATTAAAACCATATCTCCTTAATTTGGATAAATCTAACATTTTTATTACTTTTAAATCATTTAATAACATATTATTTATTACAAAATAGAATTAATGTCAATTTTGAAACTATAGATGTAATTTTACATTTTAAACATCAAGAAAATAATGGAATTAAAATAAAATTCATCAAAAATATATAATATACAAATTTATTTATTAAATTCATGGTTCACATAAATTATTTCATAATATACAACTTTTCAGATTTTAATATCGATTATTCAACATTCTATTAATTAAAAAATTTATACATTAGTGTTGTGTGTGGATTTAATGTAATTATTCATTCACTAAAAATTTATAATATATTACGTTGATTATGTTAAATAATTTATTTTTAGATATATATTTTTTAATGGAATATAAGGTGAATTTATCTCTATCATAAAATATCGTAGCTATTAAAAAAAGAAGGGTGGAATATTTGTCTTTATCTCTCACTTAAATATTATAAGGGTAAAAAAAGGAAATATGGATCCATGTTTTTGTAAATTCTAAAATTGGATGGTTATATACAACCTAAAATAATAAAATATTATAAAGTAATTTTTTAGAGTAATTTTTTGGCCTTATCATATAATTTGTATCTTTAATTATTAGATTAACCTTTTACTACGGTAACAATAATTTCAATTATTAATTTTATTAATTGAAAAAGTTTAATATTTATTAAATTTGGAATATATAATTAAAAATACTGAAACCATTCATCGGTAATAAATTTCAATAAGTGAAATAATTTAATTTAATATTATTTCCCAAAATGGAACGAAAATTAGATTTTCTGAAAAATGCCTTTTATTTATAAATTTTTTTTAATACCGAATCCAATAATTAAATTAATTATAAGGAAATTATTATAATTATTAATAATATCATTCAAAAAAATATCCATGAAACTCTTTTTAGAAAATATTTAAATGTAAATTCTGGAAACTAAAATACAATTTTTAATTACAAGTAAATATTTTCACTATTCATTGGAAAATCTACCTTTTTAGAAAAATAAAACTTATAACCTTAAGATAATTTTCATCTAATTATTTAAAAAATGAATTTGATTTTATAAAATTAATTTTCTAAAATGTGTAATTAAATTAGTTTTTTTATTTACAAATTGAAAGGAATAATTTTTTTTGAAGAAAAAATATTATCGAAGAATAAAATGAAATTACTATGAATGGGTTGTTTATTTACAAATAATTATTAAATAAATTTTCATTGAATATTAAGTTTATATATATTTCATAATGTGGTTTTTCTTATCTAAACACACAAATTCAACAACTATGTTCTCATGGTCATATTTAAATAATAATTTTTTGTGGTTTGTTTATGCTTAGTGTTAAATGTTTTATTGGGTATTGAATATAAAATTATTTTATTACCTTAAGGTTTAGTTAATTAAATTCTACAGATTAAGGTAAATTTATTTAAAAATAAACATACCATAAAATCATTGGGTGTTACAATAAACTAAATATATGTTCCTATATTTCTAAATAATTTTTCATTTGTTTTGAAGCATAAAAGGTTGTTTTATGGACTGATTGTTTGTGTGTTTGGTTGAATAAAAAATATATTCCTTTTTTATTAATGTTGAAATGGTTTTGAAATTGGAATTTTCTATTTAATTCATGAATAACATGTGGATTTTTTATTTTATGTTAATTAAATAACACATGAGAACCATGGGTACCTAGATGACGTAAATAGGATAGTTACTGATAAGTATATTCCATAGTCCCTAGCCCTTGGACTTTACGTAAACACTAATTAAAAACATGAATTTGGTTGTGATTCCATTTTCAGGTGTTAACATGATATTAGGCATATAATAATTTTGTCCCAGGTCGATGCATATGTAAGGATGGTGTTTATTCAATCAATAAGTGTTTTATGATACATGGATGAGGCTTAAACATAGTTATCTAATGTTTCTCACATGATTAAATGCTTTTCTCATATAATTTTCTTTATCTATTTATTTAAAATGTTAAAATAATGCCACTATTTAATCTATTTTCAAACTGGAATGTTTATTTTTGTGTAACAATGATTATTCATAATATACTAGTTGGAACCCTACTGACCTTGATGTTATCATACCCTAAATACAAACAATGGGTGTATATGTGTTTTGTTTATTAATATTTATTTAAAATCAAGGTTTCGTTTGGAGGATATATGTACTCTTGTTAGAGGATCTTGGTTTGTTGATTGAGGTGACATGGCAGGATACCTACTCTTGTGTTACATGATTATGGGTAGTTTCTTGTTGATTTTATTTCTAGACTTAGTTGTATCAATTTAAACCCTTTTTATTTAGTATGTAACTCCCCATACCATTATTTTTTGTTTAGATATTGAAATTATTTTTTATATATCTAGAATTATATTTTATATACTTATTTTTCTTATTTATTTTAGGGATAACTCTTTTATTATATTGACGAAACTATTAGTAAAATTATTCCCCAAATGAGTCCCTCAATGGGAAAAACTATTGTTCAACATGTGCGGATTAGGAAAACCATTCAAGACTTTTAATTTATTGAATCATGTTCTTGGGTCCAGGGTAATTGAGGTTAGTTCAGGATATGCCTCTCTATTTTAATTTTACAAGGAAGTATACCCCCCTTCATGCCTACTTATATTGTGTTAAATTTCAGTGTTTTTCCAAAATTGATTTAAATATTATGAAAAATTATGAACCCACCCTCATATTAACATATTGAGATTTGTCATTACTTATACATAAGAGGAATTAAAATATTACGATATTCCATTCAAATAAAAAAAAACATATCCAATCCATTTTTACAAGGTTGTCACCCCGCTAAATAGGATAATGAGTTAAAGAAAACATGTATTATTGCCAAGAATGATTTCATAAACATTTATTAAATCCATAAGAGAGTCAGAAACTAGATATTTAACTCTTTCATGAAATTAATGAAAACTTATATTCTGAATTTATAAATATATACCACATATTACCATATCAAAAGATAGGCACTAAAAAATCATCAATGTAGAAATTTATAAATGTATGATGTTTATGATCAATTATAATTTCAATGATCATATATTATTTATCAATCCCGAAATGAATAATCATTATGACTTATAACCAATGTTAACCCATTTATGAAAATTTATAACACTTTATTTAACATTATATAATGTAATATATTCTATGATTATATCATTTTCTATGATATAGGAATATCCATCATATCAAATCATATAATCTAATATCATATGGATTCCATTGATACACATAACATTAATATCATAGGATATGATATAAATAAATCATATCATTCTATTCATCTTAATTTATCATATGATTAATAATATCCCACTTATTTGAAAATATAAGGAATTTATACAGTACTTTAAAAATCCTTATAAATCCATCCAATATCCTTTTAAAAATATTTATCAAAATATATTCATTTTGAATGAACACATTGAATAAAATTTAATCTTTTTTTGAGGCCTCACCATGTTACCCAATGATCATTTATAACATTGAAATCAAATATGAATTTTCTAATTCATAAATGCAAATAATGAGATGCCTTTAGTATGAATCCATTAATACTGAAGCTATGAAGGGTTCTAGTGTGACATTGATCAAATATACTCATATCCTCCATATGAAAATGACTAAAATATTATATATTTTATACATTATATGTAAACTCATATAATCAAATTTTTCATGATATAATATATCTAAAATACATGGTACATGTTAATATAATTTAAGATAACTCATATATTTATTATTATTTAGAATATAATGACAAGTTATAATGAATAAATAAAATTTCATTTATTTACGTAGTCAAGAACATCACATGTCGCTGAACTAAGATGGGGCATCTGTGACAGCCCAGAACCTGCACTGCCAGATCCGATGCTGAAAACATAATATCTACATTTATATCTTTGATAGAAATAGACATTACCCAATTTTAACTATCAAAAACACACAAGGTGAAATTAAATATTTGATCACTTATATATTTACGGACCTATTGGGTTTAGAGTTTTAGAAAATTCTGACAACCTCATACATAACATTCATAGATAAATAACTGGTTCATAAACATCTATATTATCTCCCAAAATTTCTATAAATCAAGTAACCTTATTAATTATAACATACATAAAACCTTTATTTGTAACATAGGGAAATAAAAAATAATAAAGGGTGATCTAAAATTTATATTAATGGTAAATAATTGAAATTTAAATGATCACTTAATCCTAACATATGCATAAGTGTATATGAATATGATATTATCTTTTTAAAACCATACCCTAATTATCATAGATCATGTTATTGAGTCATGTAATAAATATTTTTTATTGATAAGACATAAATCATAAAGGATGAAAAGATATTTGGTAATTGGATCATAACATTGGAATATGTGATAAATTATGATAAACACGTAAGTACAATAAATAATTTCCTTAGTAGTTATGGTTTTTTTCACAGCTATAATAGATGAATGGGTTCACTCACCAAACCAACTTAGTATTCATGTTTCAATCCCATGACTATCATAGTAGAAAAGTCCCTTAATAAAGTAGATTAACTACTAATTACAATCCTATTTATCTAATGAGATATCAACATCTACGGAAATCATTTGAGGAAGATATATGTCCCACCCATCAATAATTTAAAATCAACCATATGTGTTCTACAGGATCATAAAAAATTCATCCCATAAGAACCCATTTAATGAAATGTGTTCTAGAAATATTTCATTATATCATAACCTAGGGAATATAAATAAGGTTTCAGAAGTATTGATTTATTTCATCATAGAATTACCCATAGAAAAAGTAATTGGTTTCATTGATATATTTTAATCTTATTCATAATCATAAACCATCCATAGAAAGAATAAGGATGGTATCATTGGATAATATCCCTAGTAACGATTATGTAACATCGAAATATTTCATCATAGATGGGAAATAACATTGAATGATCAGTTAGATAATTTCATGAGGGAAATATTCTTTCCACTTCAAAAATGATTTTTTTAAACAAAAAAATTTAAAATAATCAAAATAATTTTCTATAAAAATAACAATGGAAAAACGTAAAGAAATATTTAAGGATGATTTAATACATTTATTGTGGAAAATATCATTTTCGTATTTTCAATAACATATCCAATTTTTTATAAAATATTAAATAAATAATTTTCTTTAAAAAAATGAATACATGTAATGTAATCATTATTTCATTTAGTGGTCATGAATGTAAGAAATTACCTTGAAGCCATGTATCTTAAAAAATATTCCTTTCACATTTTTTTTAAGAATTAAAATAGATACCTGTTAGTAAAATGAGAAGAATGTTTCTTTTAAAACGTTTTTTTTAAGTTAAAAAATGGTTAAATTTTTTAAAAAATAATTAAATTATGGTAAATTATTTATATAAAACATTTTTAGAAAATGTAGACATGGATGGAAAATTATTTTTGATCGAATAGAGAAATAAATTTCATATATCCTTAAAAAATATTTTTGATTTATTTTGTACTTAATGAGAGTAAAATTATAGGAAAATATTTATTCATAATATATAACTATAGGATAAGAAAATTAGTGAATTTCTTGTTAGATTTATCATAGGATGTCATTTTCCAAAACATTATCATAAATAATTCTAATAAACAGTGATATTGTAACATAGAATCCTTACTACTTTGGTAACATCTGAAACATATGCAACATGAAATAATAACTTTAAAAACAACATTAAATATAATAAAAAAACTAAAATAATCATATAACATGTCAAAGGGGCAGTATATACACATCATAAAATAATATTGGTGCATAATATAGCTTATGTACAAAATCATACAATTTGAGACCAAAGTACCTTAACACTTTGGTAATATTCAAATAAAAAACACCTGAAATAGTGATCCTAAAATGAATATATAAATTATCATAATTTTTATGAGTGGAACCATAAAATAAAATCATTGGTAGTATATACACCACACAAAATGTTCATGTGGTGAATATGACATGTATCTCCAAAATATAAAAGTGTGATGAAAGTCCTTTACATTTGGTAACAATTGATTAAAATTCACATGGATGAATTAATTAATGTATCAAATGTTAATATCATGAAGTATAAAGTATTCATTATATAACATGTAAAATTTATGTATATACCCCATTTGATATAAATGTGACAGATAACATTAATGCATGCTTTAATGAAAGGAAATTGAGATGAAATCCATTAAAAAGATCATAACACTAAAGTGAGAATTGATTAATTGATTAATTATGTGTTACAAAATTAAATGAGAAAAATAAAAGTGGAAATAAAACATAATTCAATCAATTTTAATTTAATATATAATTATGGAATAACATAATCAATTATGCAGTAGTATAACCCAGTGAATAACAATTGAGTTGATAAAACCCTTACCTCAATTCCATCAATCCAATGTCAATAAATTTTTATTAAATTAAGAGAGTAATGAGGCATAATAAATTCAAGTAGGTCTAAAACAATCCATACCCAATGAATCATCTAATAATAGACTGATACATCATGGGGGAATGGATCAAAGAGTAATAAAGATGATATATAATTGTGATAGGAGGCCCATAAAGACCAAATATATGCAACCTTATTTCCCTCCGTTCACTATATAAATATCATTTTTATACATCAATTATAAAATCAAAACCAACTAGTAAATATGTTTAAGAAAAATGAACTATGATACAATCATGGAGATGGTAGACTGTATGTATGACTGAGTGACATTTTTATTTTTCAATGATCATTTCAAAAAAAGGTAAGTATAATTTTATCTCTATATATTAATCATAATATAAACAATATCATATTTTTTTTCATAAATTATACTTATATTTATCATCCATGTTTATGGGGTGATGAAAAATGAATCACATCACTTTGTGGTGGTAGTAGTTCACACGTACAGACAAATGATATTATCAGTTTTCAGTGAATGGAAATGTGAGAAGGTAAATGATACATTAACTTTTATAATTATAAATATATCATGAAAATAATATATATAAATTAATTCCCCCATTATAAATAGTATTTAGATATGGTGATGGAAAATGAATTACATCTGTTTGTGGGGTGGTAGTACACCGTACACACGAATGAGGAATTCATCTCCCATTTGATTAAGTTTGGAGATAGATATAGGTTATTCGATTAATATAATAAAATTTAATTTTATGTATTATAATATTTTTGTTAATTTAACATGTTTTTATAATACTTTAAGATTTTAGAATAATAAAATAACATAAAGGTGTGGTTAAAAAATATACCTCTCCTTTTGAAAACCTCTATTTATCAACACCATAATACCTATAAGATTGGTATTATGCCCAAAATAAGGCCTCTAAAACATGGGGATGTATTTGGGAAGGTATTGGGTATTATATTTACTAAAAAAATTAATTTTTTTATTTGTTTATAACGATTATAATAGATTATATTTTATAATATAGGGGAGGGGCACTCTTGAAATTTCTCAAAATATTAAATTAATAAAAATTAATTTTTAATTAAAAATTTATCAAAAGATATTTATTTTTATGATTGGATGAGTATGGGTATAAATTATATTACAAAGTAAAAAAATATACAATTTTTTATCATGTTTTTACACTTATAGTTTGGTTTTAACCCCTCATTAAACCCTTTCAGACTTACTCTGACAACAAGGAGTTTTAACATTTGAGGGTCATGATAACAAACATAAATGAAAAAAAACACATAAATGGACCATGTTTGATATTATAAACCATATAATAATAATTAATATGAATATATTCTTTTTTAGTAATTTAATATAATTTAATTATATATTATTAAATATAAAATATAAGTAATTTAAAAATTTCAAACTATTCATTACATTAAATTTAATAACCTGAAGAAGAAAATATTTTATTAAAAACATAACATTTTATATTAATATAAAATATTCATGTATCACATTTATCTTCAATAATAATAATAATTTTTTTTAATATTATTATAACTTATTATCTTTTCATTTCATTAAATAATTATTGTTCTAGGGTTATATTAGTATTAAAGATACTTTTGTATTCACCAAAAATTTAAAATAAATTTCCATGATTAATATAAATACATTAAATTATTAATTAATATTTAAAATAAAACATATCCTCTGTTTAATCTCATATTAAAAACATTATATATATTAAAAAAAATTGTGTGACATTTTTTACTTTTATTTAAATAAAATATCAGAAAGGTTATAATAACATCCAAATGAAAAAAAGGCCCAGTAATAGAATGTTTTATTTTTATCAATTACATTAAATCATCTAATAAAATAAATTTTTGTGTTAGGATCATTTTTTAGCATGTATCATTTTATTTTTTACAGTAATTTCCAGATATACCATTTAACGCGGTAACAAAAATTACTAATGTTACTCTTTATATTGAGAATACATAAAAGGTTTCCATTTACCAAAATTTGATTTCATGATTCCAAATATGGAATAAAATTTTCAAAATTCAAAACATAAAACTATAATAATTTAATTTAATGAAAAACTGTTAAAACGCAACGAGAACAATTTTTTCAGAAAAACAAAATTTTTAAGTATAAAATGATTTTATATTAAATTCAGGTATAAAATTAATTTAATAATTAACAATTATATTATTTTAATAGAAAATAAAATAATTAAATTTTAATACTTTTCAAAAATATAATATTACATTATAAATATTTTTAAAAAATAAAACATTCAACCATATTTAATATTTTTCACTATTTAGGGAAAAAATCAATCTTTTTAGAAAAATACCAAAATATAACTATCAGATAATTTTAATAAATTGTTTTCAATAATAATATTTATTTTATCAAATATATTTTCTAAATGATCCAATTATTAATTATATTATTATATCACAAAAATAAATGAATACCATTATTGAAGAAAATGTATTTTTGAAGTCTAAAATGAATTTATTGAAAATTGAGTATATAGTTTTTTTATGAATTAATAAATAAAAATTTGTTGATTAGAACCCTCATATATATATATATATATTAAAAATTAGTTAATTTTATTTTTACCCACCAATTTAATGGCTTTGTTATAATCTGTATATTTGAATAATAATATTTAATATTTTGCTAAAGGTTAGTGCTGCATATTTTATTTTCTACAGAACATAATAATCTTTTTTAAAAATATTAGGATATTTCACCATAAATTTCCTAAATTTAATTAAATCTTGGAAATGGATTACATTTATTTATGTACTATTGTTCAAATACCATTTAAAAAAAAGTCAATTGAATACTTGATCAACAACATACACAACAACCCTTGATTAACCTAGCCTCAAAGTTGGTCTATGAAAGGTATCAAAGAATGAAGGTTCATAATCTATGTATTTTATCAAACAAAATTAATAGGGATTTAATATTAGGTATACAACCTTAATTATAACAATTCCTATATGACATTTAATATGATTGATTTTCACATTCTAGTCGGGATAATAAGTGTTAAGATTATTACACCATGAGTCTAATCCCTGTCATATATAATAATTTTTTCACACTAATATTAACATATCGTCATAATTATCCACACCATGAATATTTTCCCACAAAAATAACTCATGATTTTTCATTAGAAAAAAAGATAAGTCCATTACCACATCATCAATAATTCCTTCTTCTACATCTCACAACTATCCCTTCCACAATTACATAGTACTAAGACCAATGGATACATTTTTACATGAAACACCTTATCCAAGATATCAATAATAAGATGTGTTTTATCAAAAAGTAAGGTATTAGTATCAAGACCAGCATCGTCTAATCCAATAACTTGCAAAGGATCTAGTTAATACATTCTCAATTTGGATACATAGATCACACCATGAATTGATGCTGAATGAGATGAAAAGACCAATTGATAAATGACCATTCCAAATCACTTGACAATATTGAAATAGAAAAAAAATGGTACCAACATAATGTTTTTTTGAATTGTTTATTTACCCAACTGGGAAAAATGTTGAGAGAAACCTGATCACTTACCATAACCTCTAAAAACAATCATGATGGCCTAGTTCACATTTCTAGTCACCCATAACTACATCCAACCATTTTTAAGAAAAATAAATAATACACTTGACCCATAAAAAAGACTAAATATTTCCAGATATCATTCACCAACCCCTTTAAGATATCAAGGAGAACAATAAGGCCAACGATATAAAACATCAATATGAATCCCATTTATGGAATAAACTAAGAAGATGAAAAACCCAAAATCCATGGAAAATAAAAACGCACACAAGAAATACAAACTCAATAATAGAATGAATTATATATTCTAAAAATCAATCATAATATTGTATTTCATGCCTAACATCCCACTAGAACCCATCATATTTAGAAATCCCTTCCAACATTTGTAATGAAATTCATGGGTGACATCCATAGATAGTAATAATAGGAAAATAAATTAGCATTATAACCACTAAAATATACTAAAATTCAGGATACTCTACTATAGTCACCTCCTATGTTGGAGGGACATGAGATTATTTTTTGAATCAAGAAAATTTCACCCAAAATCAAATATTATTCTTCACTAGAAGTCTATAGAGGATCAATTTTAAGATTCATGGTCTTTTCATCCATCTTCTAATATAGAATAGATAAAGATGAAAAAATTGATAGTTCAATGGTGTTCAAATTATCCTTTCTTGCTGTAAGTGAATCGTGAAATAAATTTTTCAATCAACCATCTCATTTTGGGACACTACCATCAATTTATCAATTAACGACACATCCTTGTAACCATAGAGTTCATATAAAAAGTATAACTATGTTAATTATTATTCAATACATGACTTAGAACAACTAGAACAACCATCAACATCTTAATACACAAGTCACCATCAAATATCAAAACTAGAAACCCAAGGTCTCCCTACCATTCACTTTTATAGTAAGAAACTGCCAACTACCTTGATATTCTTTCCAATTCTAAATCATAATATACAAGAAAGGACCATATTTCTCAAATATAAGAATGAAAGAACATTATGGCCTCTTTCTAAACTATGTTAATTTATGAAAAAAGGTCAAGAAGTATCTCTCCTATATTTATTACTTCACATACCTCATTGGTAATTCATTAATCAACATGTTTGTGTCCACACCACCTTTTCTAAGAGTTTAAAAAATATCAAGACCATAGGTCTAATGTTATTTAACCAAGAAATTATATTATAGGATCAAATTCCTCTAGAAATGTCATGATTATATGATCAAAATATATCATATTCTACTCTTCATGAGAATAGTTTATCAATTTACTTATAGCATGAAAAACTATTATTAACTCAAGGTAAAGGTGAGATAAATATATTTTGTGAATATATAATTTGTAAAAACCATAAGCTATCACCCATTTTCCAACATTAATACATATATGAAATACATGGTTAAGGAAAAATAGTAACATTATCAAGACCCAACTAAGATTATCATTAATTAATGAAAGAGATTAATTTAATCCATCTTCTATCCTTTCTAAAAACATTCGGTTTTATATTATCCCACACAAGGATCTAAGGGGAACAAAGACCTAATATTTGTATCTTATCAATTTTTATTCTCTCTAAAATGATTTAAAAATGAAAAAAATACATTAATATAAGAGAAAATATACATTTTAAGAAGGAATTCATATTATATTAAATGGAGACCCTCATGATAACCATCCTTATACATGAAATATAGTATGCTCACATTAGGTACAAACCACCAAGATAGAAATGGATCAACCCTAAAAAAGTATCATTCAAATAAAACATTCAAATGATCATTTAGATGAACGAGACCAATTATTATTATGAAGGCACATTTCAGATCACCAGATCCATTACATCCCACTTAACTAAGAGATGGTTATAATAAAGACATTCCTCAATGAGAAAAAACATGAAACTAGTCATGAGTTATGGGATTTGATTTATAAAACATCAGATTAGATAATAAAACCTAATGGATCTCTCAATCCAACCATGTAATACAGAACTATGATATATTATTTAGTATATCCATCCATCCAACCAAACCAAGTTACCCAAACACATAGCAAAGGATCACTATGTTGAAAATGAGAATCTAAAAATAATGGAATATTTTTTTATAAAGATATCCTAAGTAACATTGTTCATAGATTGAAATAATACAATGATTCATGATGAAACTCTAGATATATAGTGCTATCAATAAATACTCCTAAATACAATATCAAATGTCACACCCAAACAAGGCTATATTAAAAAAATATTCTCTAAAACATTAGATTATGAACCCTAAAGAATTAAAACCCAAACTATGTGATGTTCCCCAGATTCCACTATCTTTGAGAATAACTATGAATATAAGATAAATGGTCCTTATTAAATTGAATACCCAATTAATCCTCTAAGACTCTCTAATTAGGTTTTAAAAGAACATTGTTTGTTAAGATAAGGATCAAAAATCTACTCAGAGACTAGGAAATACTAAAGATAATAAAAAATAACACTATCAAGTGATTATTATCACTTAAACATATGAATTACCCATTAGACATACTCAACACACACTAAATGATAAATTAATCCATTATATTATCTAAAACACCTCAAAAAACCCCTACAAATAATAAATGGCCAGGTTAAACCTAAAAAACAATAGAGAAAGAAAAATCATTTCTATATTTTTCATAAAAACCCACCATTAAGAGACAAAACCACTTTAAAACATTATTGAATCCAATATCCTCCAAAAAAAATTTGTGGAGGAATTTATAAAAACAAACCATTTCAATTCTAAACCTCTTCTATTACACTAGAAAAATAAAAAAGAAGAACATTTCAAAACTATTATATCACAAGATGAAACCACATAGCATTCAAGCTAGATAATTAAATATTATTTATTTTCATCTTGAATTTAATTTTATTCGTTTGAAATTATTTATTAAAAGTATCTCTAATTATAAAAAAATTTCATAAACTAATAAACATATAAAACATAGTTTTCTTAAAAATTTGAATCATCTTTTGATTTGTCATTCCACATTAAAAAAAAATTCTCTTATAAATTACATACTAAATGAATTCATGGGGTTTTTCTTAAAACCATACCCCTATATAATTTTATCTTGAGTAACCATTTATTTTTTAGAAAACATTAATCATTCTTATTGACATTTTTCAAGGGTGTAAAATTAAAACATATAGATCACTAACTAGTTTGAAAACCAAAATATTTTAGATAATTTGAGGACTAAAATTATATTTCAAAATACATGATCTAGAAAAAATACATAATTTTATAATAAAGAATTAAAATTCACCATTTTGACTAAAAAAATTATTTGAAATCCGATTTCCCACATAAACTACTTATAGTAGCCATGTATAATCAAATTCACATAAAAATTGTTAATCAAACTAGTTCATGATATCAAAAAATCCTAGGAATTACCGTAACTTTTTTCCTATAAAGGAGAGTCACTGAAGAATCTAATAATTATGGGTTATAAATAAAAAATACAAGGAATGTATAGTAAAGCTCAACCTAGTTATATATTTAAATTCTATCTACCAACTGTTTCACAACCAGTTTCATTATTCCAAAATCCATTGTTTGATCACTCTATGTTTGTTCAGTCCATCAAAGTGAACCTTTAAACTTTATTTCTCTTTCTTTTTATTTCATAAATCCAAAACAATCTCTTGGGCAGCCAAAACATTCAACTAAGGACCATAATTCTTTATATCAATCAATAACTCATACAAAAAATAAAATGAAGATTAAATCCTAACTACCCATGGTATCTCTGGTGGAACTATACATGGTGGTGATAAAGAACCCACTCATAATATATTACTTGTGCTCAAAAAAGTATTATCCTTATTTTACCTGACCTAAAATACAACCATATAGTGCTATATCACTTTTGTATTGGAAACTTATTTGATAGAATTTTGTAACAAACCAATCTGTGTCGACTTGACATGTGAACCTAAATGGATTGAGGAAATAATTATTGTGTGTTCTTGATTACCATAGGATAGTGAAAAGAACATAGATATTAATATAAAAAAATTGGGAATGATTTTACCATGAAGTATATTGCAACTTCACTACTAGAATTATAAGTATTTGTGACGGGTTATTTTCGAAGGGATCCCGTCGCAAATAATCTTTAGCGACGAGGTCCCATCGAAAATTGCCCGTCGTAGAAAACAGCGTCGCAAGAAATATTATTTGCGGCGGGCCCGTCGCAAATAATAATTGTTGCGACGGGAAGCTTCCTCATCGCAAATATGTTTCTGATTATATACTTTACATATATAAATTTTTTTGTGATGGGCCCATCGAAAATACGTTTTTGCGACAGGCCCGTAATACCGTCACAAATACTTTTTAGAAAGTATTTATTTAGACTATTTGCGACAGGCCCGTTGCAAATACTTTTTGCGACGTGGCCCCTAATCTCGTCACAAATACTTTTTAAAAAAATTATTCAGGCTATTTGGGACGATAACCCATCGCAACAGATCCTCTCGCAAATAATAAATAATTTAAAAAAAAAAAATTTAATAAAATTTTGATTATTGAAAAATTCTTTTTAAAATTACTAAAACAATAAAAAATATTAAAAAATATTAAAATTATCTATATTCACAAAAAAATTATAAAAAAATCATTAAATAATAATAATAATAATAATAATATTATTATTATTATTAGTAAAATAAAAATAAATTAAAAAATATAATACTGAAAAAAATATTTAATACCTTTATTATTATTGAAACAATAATATTAAAATTATGAAAATAATAAAAAAAATAAAATTATTAAAATTCTCAATATTCACAAATATAAATAAATAAATAAATATAAATATTATTATTATTAAAATAAACAATCATTAAACAATATAATACAGAAAAAATATATTTAATAAAATTATGATTAATGAAACAATAATATTAATATTATTAAAATAATTCAAAATTAAAAATTATTAAAAAATTTTATATTCACAATTAATCATAAAATATTAAAAATAAATTATTAATTTTCACACCAATATAAAAGATAAAAATTGTAAATAGTTCATATTACAAAAAATGTTAAATTCAAATGTTTTTAACTAAAAAATCACTAGGGGAGGGGGTTGTCTTCTGGAGAAGGTGGGGGAGCCGAAGGAGATGGTGGAGGAAACTCCATCCCTAAACTACGAGTCAAATGGATCATGTACTACATCTGCTCGTGATGTTGCTGCTACCATCGATGCATCTCCTCCTCGTGCTGCTGCTGCTGCTGCTGCTGACACATCTCTTCTTTCTGCTTCTGGAAACTCTCTATAAGGTCATTATGAGCTCGAAACTACTCATTATACTATGAGGCAGAAGCTGAAGCCTCTCCATGATCTCCTCTCGAGTTGGATGCTGAGATCGCATTAGTACCATAATAAGTACCAGGAGTCACATGAGAGCCGATACCGCCTACTCGGCCCTTCTCGAAGCCATACTTAGTCGCCTGCATCCATACCGCCTCATCGAAATGGTGGACACTGGTCTGATCAGTCACCTCATCCTGACCCTCTGCCTGTGTCTGAGAGGTCGAAGCCTCATATGACTCTTTAAATTATAATTTTAAATTAAAATTTTGAAATGATTATATGAAGTTAATTGTAAAAGTGATAAAATAAGACTAACCACAATCTGACGCTGACGATCACCTCTAATCTCTGTCGTGGCTGGATCACTGTACATCCTCCGATAAATAGCGAACTCCGTAATATCGGGATGCTCAACTTCCTCTATGAATATAAAATAAACTGTTTATATTTGATGTTATATAAAATATTAAAAAAAACACTTACCGGATGCTCTCTATGCATACTGAATGTACGGCTACCAGCTCGATGCGTCACCTCCTGTCTCCCCTGGTTCTGTAGACCCAATGAAGACCTCCTCTGAAATCCACCACCCAACCAGTGTACACATAATCCATCCCAAACCTCAGATGAAACGTACTCTTGTCAATGGGCTCTATACAACTCATCGAATACTATCTCTCCTACCTTTTTAATGTTTGTCTATCTCAAATTGTGTAAAAACTGACGCAAACGCTCACACATAGCCACATCCCATGCTGCATGGATATCATCATGCATTCTGTCGTCGATGGGATACCATGAACCATGCAAATAAATTTTAATATCGAGTTATTAATACAATAAATTTCAAAATAAATATTATTTATTTACGTTCTAGCCAATGATTGTACATGCTGAGCTACACATCAACTGGAATCTTTTCCCATGTGATCCATGGCTGAAAAAAATAATTACACAAGATATCACTCCCCTGTCCAAATGCTACTTGCACAAAACTGTGAAAAAATAATAAATAATAAAATAATTATTATATATTTAAATAAATTAATGAAATCTAACTAAAATATAGAGGTTACCATACCTCTGTGTGCCTGTATTGAAGCCAAGACGTGGAAGTCGCTCGAGGATAGGGTCAGGAATCATCAATTTCACAAGACCACACCCCCTCCGTGTACATTCTGAACCACCAGTAGGCTGAGGGTCAGATGATCCCACATCCCCCTCATCGAAAGGTAGCTCAGCCTCCTCTAGCTCACATAATAGATCAGAGTCCATCTGAAACACAAAATGATAATTGTTATCAGATAGTTGAAAATAGATATTATATATAGATATATATTAGTTATGATCATAACCAGCATTTAATTGTTCCAATGTTCACCTTCATCATCATCTTCATATCTGATGATGTCAATGTCTTCATATTCCTCCTCGGAAGCATCAATATCCATATGAGTTTCACTTTCACCATCCCTTGTCATTTCAAATTCATTTGTAACATCATTAACATCTTCTTCCCCATCGACCCTTAAATGTGGGGTGTCATCATCGATATTCATGTTTATTTGTGAAAAAGATGGATTTTGAGTAGTCTCTTGAAAAATTTCAATTCCTTCCACTTCAATAGAACCACATTCAGTTTGAGTAAATTGATTTTCCCATGATTTCATTTTTATTATGCTCCACCAATTACTCAGGTCTCTTGAAGTAGCATTGTACTTTTCATAATAAATTTTATGTGCATGTTGAGCCAGTAAAAATGGTTCATTTAATGAAAGAAGACTTTTATATTTAATATCGACGATTCCATGAGTCGGATGAACATGTAATCCACTCTCAGTATCCAACCACCGACATTTAAACATCATTATGTAATTCTGTCCAAGATAACATAGCTCAATAATTTCATCCAGAATACTGTAAAACTCAACTTTAGTTTCTCTATGATTCCATCCTCTCAAACAAAATCCACTGTTCATTGTTTTTTTTGATTCCCCATATTCACGTGTATGAAATCGAAAACCATTCACCACATATGTATTATAAGATTTAACCATTTTGGATGGTGGGTTACTCAATATACATAGTCCCTTATCAATTTTATCAGTATGTTGAGACACATGAAAATTTGTAAAAAATTATCAATATAATAAATAGTAAACTAAATTGATATTAAACAATCAATAATTTATGTTACCAGTTTTTGAAACCATTGAGAAATTTTTTTTTTCTGCGTTCTTCAAGAGCAGCTGCTGTAATTTGTGGAAGTAGTTTCTTTATACGATTATCATATAACCTAAAAATAAAATAATTTTACATACAATAACAGAAATTATCGAATAAGTGATAAAAGCACTCATAGTACAAATGCTGTCATTTCTTCACAATTGAGCAGAACATATGTATGAGCTCTTTGATGTTCATCGTCTGAAATCCATCGTTCTTAAACTCCACTGAAGCCATGATTTGGATGATTAAAAATTGATAATTGATTGCCAATTTCATCTTTAACATTTCCCTCGTTCCATCCCATGTGGTTTTTTGAGGGATATTGAGATTCAAAATAGTGAGAGCAGAAAAATGACATTTCCTCTTGTAAATAAGCTTCAACAATTGAGCCTTCAACTGATGCTTTGTTATATACATTTTTATTCAATTTCTGCATGCATATCTTGAATGGATACATCCATAGAAACTGTACCAGACCTACACATTTAGCTTCATGTGGAAAATGTAATATTATATGTTCCATTGAGTCAAAGAAATCATGCGGAAATATTTTTTCCAGTTTACATATAATTACAACAACATATTCTTCCAGTTTTCTTAGCACATCGTTGTCTATTGTCGTTGCACAAATGTTCTGAAAAAAATATTATATGTCTGTTATCAAATCCCAAATCATAGAATTCAACAAACTTCTAAATCAAATCGGCATAAGTCTTTCCATTATAACATGAAAATCAGGACTTTTTAATCCGGTAATATGACCATTCTTAAAACATCTTCCCTGTTTGGATGCATAGCCATCTGGAAGTCTCAAATCTGCATTCCACTAACAAAATACAGTAAGGACTTGATTTTGGACCATGTGTACCCCAGTCAGATATTATTACATATGCTGAAAAGTCACTAATCATCCACATCAATGTAGCTTTTAATGTGATATTGTGTTTCGCAGCAACATCATATGTACTAACACCATTACTCCAAAATGCATTTAACTCGTCAATCAATGGTTTCAAATAAACATCAATATATTTTTTGGATGTCCTGGGATTAATAAGTTCAAAAAGATATAGGGATATTTCATCAACATCCATAGAGGTAGATTGTATACAGTTATAAAGATAGGACAACATGAATACTGACTATCATAAGAACCAAACGGACAGAAACCGTTAGTAGAAAGACCCAATCGCACGTTTCGGTCTTCTAAAGTAAAAGATGAATGCAGATGATCAAAATGTTTCCATGAATCACAATCAGATAGATGATTCAAGCTTTTATCGGTTGAAATATTTCTTTTGTGCCATGATATCATTGTTTCTTTTTTATGAGACATAAATAAACGTTGCAGCCTGGGTGTAAGGGGGAAATATCTCAACTGTTTTATAGGAATCAATCCATACTTCCTTAGTTGAGCTTCTTTATACCTCGATTGTCCACATGTTTGAAAACTATCAAATGACTCATTATCACTAGAATATAAGATGCAATCATTTTCACATGCATAAATCCTACGATAAATAAGGCCTAAATTTTGAACCAACCTCTTTCTCTCAAAGCAATTTGCAGGCAACACATTTCCATCAGGTAACAATGTTTTAACCAATGAAAATATCTAATCAAAACAGTTGTTTGACAATGCATTATTGGATTTTATATCCCTAAATTTTCAACTGATTCTAATTTTCTTATCTTGCATCCAGGATATAACGCATCCTTAGAAGACCTCAACAACTCATAAAATTCAGATGGTGCTAACTCATGAGTTGAATCAATATCATCGTGAGTTTCAGTTTGTTGAACAGATTGACCAAAACATCATGTACTAAATTTTGGAACCGTGATGGATCTAGAATCAAGTTATTAGTATCTTCTATGGAACTGTGTTCACTGTGTTGATAGCCAAAAACATAATCTTGTTGAAAACCAAAATGTAAGAGATTTCCCCCACCCTTGTCAAATGTGTCAAACGGTCTCAGAGAACATTTTTTACATGGACACTTAATTATTCCTTCTGAAACATATTCTAGTTTTGATGATGCAAATTCTAATAATGCTTCAACACCCTTAATATATACAGGATTTAAACCACAACCATTTGGATTCTTGCGCTGATTTATCCAATCGCGATCATCTAATAATGACTGATGTCGACTTCCTTGTTCCATATTTTTCTACAAAATATAAAATAATCACTGTTTTTAAATAATTTGAAATTATAAAAACACTATCTAAAAAAGAAGACAAAAAATTACTACTACTTCTTAATAATTACAATTAATTAAGGGAGAGACAATTTCCAATGGATTGACGGCTACTATTTTGTCTCATGGCTCATTTACTTTCATCTTTCTCATAGTGAAATCAGAATGAATAATCTGGTCGGAGGTACCCATATTCATTCTCTTATGCAGAAGAATGAATATGCGTACCTCCGACCATATTCTTTATTGTGATTTCAGTGTGAGAAAGATGCATGTAAATGAGCCTTCAGACAAAAGATCCCCCTTTTTGTCGATGAATCATCTTCATCTAACTGTCACCACCTGAAAACATTATAAAAAATATGATCCTACGAATGCATATCCAATCTCGTGAATACGATATTGAATACACCTATGTAGCAGCACATTTTTCATACTGTTTTGAGTTAGTGAGAGTTGAAAGGAGAAAAATCATCGAGCAAAAGGAGTGTCGTCAATCCACTGTAAATTGTGCCATGTTCTTAAAATTTATTAAAATTCATTAAAATTTCATTTAACTATTCCTAATGGTTCCAAATTATTCCTAATTATTCCTAACGAATTACTACTAATTATTACAATTTATTACTCATTATTATAATTTATTACTAATTATTACAATTTATTACTAATTATTATAACTTATTACTAATTATTACAATCTATTATTATTTATTATAATTCATTACTAATTATTAGAATTTTTTACAATTTATTACTAATTATTACATTTTATTACTAATTATTACAATTTATTACTAAATATAACAATTTATTACTAAATATTACAATTTAATACGAAATATTACAATTTATTAGTAATTATTACAATTTATTACTAATTATTACAATTTATTACTTATTAGTACAATTTATTAATAATAATTACAATTTATTACTAATTATTACAAATTATTACTAATTATTACAATTTATTACTAATTATTACAATTTATTACTAATTATTACAATTTATTACTAATTATTACAATTTATTACACTTTATTACTAAATATTACATTTCATTATTAAATACTACAATTGATTACTAAATATTACATTTTAATAATAAATATTACAATTTATTACTAAATATATTATTTTATTACTAATTATTCACATTTATTACTAATTATTACAATTTATAAATAATTATTACAATTTATTACTAATTATTACAAATTATTACTGATTATTAAAATTTATTACTAATTACTACAATTTATTACCAATTATGACATTTTATTACTAATTATTAAAATTTATTTCTAAATATTTAAATTTATAACTAAATATTACAATTTATTACTAATTATTACAATTTATTGCTATTTATTACAATTTAATACTAATTATTACAATTTATCACTAATTATTACTAATTATTACTAATTATTAGTAATTATTACAATTTATTAATAATTATTACAATTTATTACTAATTATAACAATTTATTATTAATTATTATAATTTATTACAAATTATTACTAATTATTTCAATTTATTACTAATTATTACAATTTATAACTAATTATTACAATTTATTGCTAATTATTATTAATTATTACAATTTATTACTAATTATTACAATTTATTACAATTTATTTCAATTTTTTACTAATTTTAACAATTTATTACAAATTATTACTATTTATTACAATTTACTTGTAATTATTACAATTTATTAGTAATTATTACAATTTGTTATTAAATATTACAATTTATAACTTATTATTACAATTTATTTACAATTATAACCATTTATTACTAATTCTTACAATTTATTAGTAATTATTACAATTTATTGGTAATTATTACTATTTATTAGTAATTTTTAAAATTATTACTAATTATTACAATTTATTAGTAATTATTACAATTTATTTGTAATTATTACAATTAATTACTAATTATTACAATTTATTATTAATTATTACAATTTATTACTAAATATTAGGAATTTATTACTAAATATTAGCAATTATTACAATTTATAACTAAATATTACAATTTATTACAATTTATTAGTAATTCTTAATAATTATTACTAATTATTACAATTTATTAACAATTATTACAATTTAATTACTAATAATTACAATTTATTACTAATTATTACAATTTCATACTAATAATTACTATTAATTTCTATTTAAGACAATTTAGTACTATTTATTAATAATTATTACTATTTATTACTCCTTATTACTATGTTTTACTCCTTATTAATATTTACTACTATTTATTGATAGTTATTAATATTTATTGGTAACTGTTAGTAATTGTTATTATTTATTACCAATTATTATTAATTACTACAAATTAATTATATACATTACTAATTATCGTTGATAATTATCAATTACTACTAATTATTAAAATTTAGTACTAAAAATTTCAATTTATTAGTACAAATAAATACTCATGACAAAACAATTTAAATTTAATTTAATTACAACTAATCAACAATAATTAAAATTAACATAAAAAATGAAATAAAAAATAAATTAAATAAAACATAAATACCTTTAAGATTGATTTTATATCGATATAGACCTCTTCACAACTTCCTCGTGAATAAAAAACATTACTTAGAAAAATTTTCCCTCTGAAACCAGATTTTAGAGAGAAACAAGATCTAAAATTTCAGGGTAATAAGAGGAAAAACGGATGGGGGTATATACATGATAGATTATTTGCGACGGGACTATTTGCGACGTGTATCCCGTCACAAATAGTGACCTTAATGACAGGACCGGTCACAAATACCAATGCCCGCATTAATTATTGTCAGCAGTTAAAAAGTTATTTGCGATAGGACCCATCGCAAATAGTCCCTACAGACACACCTTTTGCGACGTGACAACATCCTGTCACAAAAAGCTATTAATCGTCGTCGGGTATTTGGGATGGACCCCGTCGCAAATAGGGTACTGTTTGTGACGGTGGGATCTCACCGTCGCAAATAACCCTCATGCGGCTTCACACGGTTTGGCGCGTTATTCGCTCTTAACCTTTTGCGACGGGAGACGAATTCTCGTTGCAAATAATTGGTTATTTGAGACAGGGTTAACCACTCATTGCAAATAAACTCTTGGACAAACCTTTTGCAACGGGTATAAAGCTCATCGTAAAAAGTCCTTTTTCCCGTAGTGCATGTCTCATGTATAAGAAGATAATAAAAAAATTGTGTACAATGAGGTAAAAAAAACATCACCGTGAGACAAAAAAACCAGGACCAAGGCTTATTACAAGATATAACAATATGCTTTGACCAAAACCATGACTCTAACTGAGTATCTCTAACCACCCTCCCAATCCACTATGAAGGCAATGTTATATAAGAGAATATGAAATACCACATAATTCCATTACCATTATATATATCTTGTAAATCCATGACTACAAAGACCCAATGGAAAAAAACTATGGTGTGGGTGGTAAATATCAATGACATACCACTAAGTAATCTATATAATGTACATCTCTATGTATCATTTATTTATATCATTAAAAACAAATTATATTATAAATAAATTTTAAATGAAAAATAATGTTGTACATCGTCATTCGGTTTCCATAAAAACAATTTATAGTTATATAAACCATGAATATGAAATTATATAAATAATTGTAAAGTTAAAATAATTAGAATCTTACCTGAAAATTATATATGATAAACATATGAAAAATCATTCTTGAAACAATACAATACTGTATAAAACCAATCACATGTTTTGACATAGCCTTTGGGAATATGTATTTGAACATGTGAAGAAACATTAAGATAGACATATAATAAATCATATTGATATCTAGTCCTTCCATACTCTATAGATATCATAGGAATAACCCCTTGTAGTTTCATAGTCACAAATATTTTCATACATCCATAACTCAATTCACCTAAGGTTCCAAATGTTCTATTTTTTCTAAAACCTTTTTAAAATCATGCTCATAATTTAAGAAAAAAATTCACAAAAAATCATCTCCTCTACCATGACTACAAATCCATTTATCAAGACAAAATCATCTTTGGGGCATTTCATCGAACACATAAAGTGTATAAATTTTTATTAAAGAAAAAAACCACATTTCATCATGCCACTCAAGATGCATACCAATAAAATAAATCAATTTCAAAAACAAAATTAATGGACTTTGAAAAAATATTAAGTAATTCATGGTTTAACACCATAATATAGAGTCATATACCATACTAGTGGATAAAATATAGTTTTATTTATGAATGAGGATGGGAAATAAAGAGAACATGTACTCGCAATCCTAAATCCAAGACAACCACTATCAATTCCCTATTTAAACCATAGAACATATCATCATTACCATATAAATTTTCACGACATTAATATGGGGAGAGATAAAAAGTATATCTATAAATAGGATATGAAAACAATAGAAACAATACACATAAACTGAATAGATCCATCTATGTATGCAAAGTCCCACCATTATACCATTGAAAGTATGGTTAAAGATAATGAGAAATTAGGAAGGGATTATTGGTTAAACTGACTTTTAGAACAATGGTAATTCTAAATTTTATGTGGTATGAATTAGGATTCATTGTTAGAACCAATTTAATGAAGAACTATTCAATAATCATGTCATAGTTATTTTATCTTGAAAATAAAGTCCCATGTTTTCTTGGGAAGAGACGAACATTTTTACAAACTATGCTTAAGATGTGTAGAAACCATTGAAAAAACCCCACTCAACAGCATGATTTTTATTCTCACTCAGAAGTTTAAAAAATCTATTTTAAACCATTAAATTTTCTTTTGGAACTCAGAAAACCATCCCACATTATTATCAAATGATTACTACAAATAGTGTGCCTAAAATGTGTGCATAGAATGAGTCTACAAAAACTCCAATTTTCCAACCCTCGACTCATTTAATCCTATCGAACCTCGAAGGAGATAAACTAAGATTAAAATTAAACATACCTATGACCTAAATGGTGTAACATATAGTTGATACATCTTACAATCATAATTGCTTATAATAATAAAAAATCTGAATGGACGTTATCATCAAAATTGGAGAAATGTTCTCTTCATAGTCAATGACATGATTTTTTTTAAAAATATCTAGTATCTGTATGAGGTTTAATGGTTGAAAGTTGACCATCCATGTCAATTTTATTGTAAAAACCCCACTTAAAACCTACAGGTATTACCCCATTAGTTGTATCCAATAATTTATATATTTACTTTGAAAACATTGATTTCGTCCCATATTTCATATCATTTAACTATTTCTATAAATCAAAAATCATAATTGACTATTGGTAGGAAGTTAATTCATTGTGTGTGATTCATATTTCGTCATTATTTATGATGATAAATTCATGCATCTTAGTATAACAATAAATCCAAATAGACATTTGTGGTTCTTATGTATCTAAATTTCATTCTTTTTTCACAATTATTTATGGAATAATCTCACTTTCTACCAAGAATAATATTCCATTTAATTGGTTTTAATCTCATATGAGTTCAACTTTACTCTCATTTAAACCACAATTAATACATTCCTTCTCATGGAAATTAAATGTTTAGAAATAAAAACATTCTATTTAATAAGATTATTGAAATAATATCCTATATTTTACTTTGGAAAACCAAGGACTAAGAAGTTTTTTCATTCAAGGAAACAGTATATAAAGCTAATTGATTCATACTAGCTTCTTTGTGGAGCTTACTAACTAGCCATCGATGGAACGAGAGACATTTAAAGAGCTAATTTATTCTTAATAGCGTCTTGGTGGAGCTTACCAGCTAGCCAATGTTGTAATTAATAGATTGGATATCCAAGAATTAGACACTATCTACTTGGTGGGAGTTAAGGGCTCCCTTGTGGTGTCAAGATGATAAATCAAAGATTTCATCGAATGCGGCCCAACATTCCTTGACTTTAAAACTAGTGGATCCTATGACTCATTTACACCCTATGGATCAATAACGTTCTTCTAGAGGCTATAAATATACCCTAATGGAGGCTTGGAAATATACGGTGATGTGAAAATTCAACCGGTAATCAACTGTGATCAATCTCCAAGATCAATTATATCAATGCTTCATACTTCTATAAATACATACCATTGTTATTAATTATAAATGATTATTTTTATCTCACATATTCATATCATTATCAATCTCCTATTTTTTTATTCTATTTTCAGAATTGAGAGTGGGTACTTGAATGGGTTTGTTTCTAACTAACCTTTTTTCTTATCTTTTTTTCACTTATTGGTTAATTATTGAAAAAATGTTCATTCAGTTTCTTTCTTTCTTCTAGTCAAAATAATGTGTCTACCCTTTTTAAATTTCCTTGGATACCACTGTAGTCTAGGTATTTAATTCATAGATACTCAAGTAACTGAGGTGGTAGATATCTGGGAGAATAATTGAGCTATTTTGAAACATCCATACCTAAATTTGTTACTTTTATTTTATTTACATTCTACATATTTTATTTATTAATAAATATCCTTGAGTCGATAAATTAATAATTCAATATATAAATCACTAAATCATTTAATCACTTAAATTATATATATATATATATCACATAATATATATTTTTCCAACTGATATTATTCTTTTTTATTCCATTATGATTTTCAATTTGATAGCACTTACATTTATTATTTTTAATTTATTACTCATTTTTATATTTAAATCACATATTTTTTTTTAATTTATAAATGGAAATTCACCAGTATTGATATATTACTCTTACCAACAATTTCTATTAGAGGGAGGTTTTTTTTAAATTTTATTTTGAACTTTTTTTTAAAAAATTATTTGATTTTAGAGAATGATATTTAAAAAATATCCCAGACCTTTCAAACCCAAGTACCTATAGAAGGAATCTCAATAGTTCATGCCCCTTTCTTTGATAGAATATACTATAATTTTTTGTAAATTACGATGACTAATTTTCAAAGAATCATTGAATTTCTTGTTTATAAATGTTTTATGAATGGTTATACAAATATTAACGAGTCTTAGGAAAAATAAACTCCCATTGATATTACTGATTTTGAACATTATATCAAATATATGAATTTTATTGATTGTTTTTTCAATAAAAATGAAATTAATTACATTTTTACTTGTGAAAATGCTCATAGAATTTGGAATTTTCTTGAAGTTACTAATGATGGAACCAATAAAATAAAAGATACTAGAAATTATATGAATAGAAAATATTTTGATGGTTTTAGTACACATCATAATGAAGAAAGTATTGGGATGTTTCCCCATTTTACTAAAGTATATAATATAATAAATTCTATTGGTGATACTATTACTATATATATTCTTGTGAAGAAAATATTTTGTGTCTTTCCAAGTACATTAGCTCCCAAGGTAATGAAAATACAAGAAACCAAATATATAAAGCATAGTCTGGTTGAAAAAATAAATATCTCATGAATTATGAGGTCATTATGAATTGATAATATAAAAATGAAACTAAGGAGGTCAAAGAATTTATAAAGACAATTGATTTTTAATAAATTAATGATGACTCATCTGGATATGACATTTATAATAAAAATCATTCCATGAAAATAAAAAAAAATAATGAAGAAGAAGAAATCATTCCAATATTCCAAAAAATAGAATGTATGGAATTAGATAAAGGTGATATGTTTTTATTTGAAAAAAGGTCCACATCAAACTAAAGTATCCCATATAAAAAATGAAGATGATAAAAAATAATATAAGAAATAAATATATCAATGTCCCCACTTGTAGTGTATATTTTGATTCCATCTCTTCTTCTGACTCAACTGAGTGAAGAACCAAATCTCTCACTAATAAAATTACAGTAAGTGATGAGGTTATTTCTTCCAATTATAATTATTCCATCTCTTTTTGTTGTTATATCCACTTTCGTAGTGTAGATTATTATTATTAACTAATATCAACTCTTAGATTGTTTTTTGAGTTTACATAATTTTTAAAATATCTAAAAAAGGAATATAAATATGTTTTTTTTGAAAGTACTCATCCTTCAAAAGAAAATTAATATTTTTATTTTTTAAAAAATGGAAACCTAATATATAGAAATTTGAATCATTTATAAAGGATCTAAGGAATTCCCCTACTAAATTTATCCATGGTTAAAAAAATCTAAATAAAATATTGGTTTCTCAAAAAATGTAA
The DNA here is from genome assembly GCA_963277665.1 of Viscum album. NCBI lineage: Eukaryota > Viridiplantae > Streptophyta > Magnoliopsida > Santalales > Viscaceae > Viscum > Viscum album. The sequence continues at coordinate 1,470,553,631 of OY728132.1, read as the reverse complement.
AAAATAAATTTGGGTTTTGTTATTTAAATCATGTTATCACCTCAAAATATACTAGTAATTTTATAGAATTCATTTATGCTAAAACATTCAATTATTATAGGAAAACAAAGCATCATATTTTTAATGTGATTGTCAAAATGTTCATTATGGTAATCCTAAATCCATATACATCTATTCTAATTTATACATTATTAATTATAATAGAAAATATTATTATAAACATATAAAGATTTTAAAATAATTATCTAATATTCATGGACGAAAATTCATATGGGTACCAAATTCAACTTTATTATTTTATATAAAATAAGTCTCAAGTGGAAAACCAAATGAGATACATAGTACATGGATAATGGGTGTTTGAGATACATTTGAAATGGGGTGATGAAGGAGTTTCATCCACATTCATATCTTACAAGATGATATGTCATCTCAAGATTCTATTTCCTTGGCATTCCCCTTACTGGTTGAAGATACTTTTGTTAACTTGTCTTTGGTTTATTTTATACCGTTATTCGCCTCTATCATAGTGGATTCTCTCTTCCAAATAACCTTACTCTACCCAATGGGAAGGGAGTTAGTGCCTCTCTTCTAAGGTGTATTCTTTTTATTAGAGATCCAGACCCCTCTATCTAGAATCCCCTCCTCCCTGGTTCCCCTAAAAATATTTTCTTTAGGTTGAGGATATCCCTACTAAATGAAGCCTCCCCCTATCACTTGTCCCTCATGGGGACCCAATTTTGAAGGAAGACCCCAAACCTCTTCATCTCTCGGCTGTTTGTTCTGAAGAAGCACTATACTATGAAGGGAAAGATATACCCGCATAATCCTTGTCTATCATGATGAATGGGGACTCCTCTTACTCGTAGGACTTCTCTACTCCACTAAATTCAACTCCCCCATCTCCACAAAGTCTATTTTGGATAAGATCTATCCAAATACATTAGGGGGTGCTTCTCCCATCATTTTAAAGTGTACAATTTTCCTGTGGCGAGTCTATGTGCCTACAAATATAATGAAACTAATCTTTTTCTGGAATTCTTATAGCCTGGGTTCTCAAGTAAAAACATATTACCTCACTTCGGAATTGAGAAAACCCAATGACTCTATTATTTCAATTTTTGAACCCAAACAAAGATCCTCTCAAATTTTTGATTTTACCCATAGAATTAAAATTCATTAATATATGAATTCTAGTCCTAAAAAAATGCACATATAGGACTTATGGCACTATAAATTTATAGTGGACCTGATTCAAGTAGATGACTAGTTCATCACTATAAAAGTTAACAAAGGTAATAACCACCTTTTTGTTTTCTTCTTCACTATGGTAGCTGTGATGTCCAAAAAAGAACATCCTTATTGAAATGGCTCAATTCTTTCGATCCAGGAGACTCTCTATGGTTTTTTGGAGGGGACTTGAATTTTATTTTTAAACATAAAAAAATTAATTGAATAGGTAGTATCAATCCAAAGGCTAGTATATATTTTAGTCAATTTATGGATGGAAACGAGTTGATGTACTTGAGATATATGTTTGATCTATTCACTAGGTGATACAATTAAAGATGGGTTCGATGCTTCTAGATTCTCATAGACATATTTCTGGATAATAGTCATCTCATATATTCCTATCCCAATAATAAAGTAACTCATCCTATATTAGGTATTTATAATCATGCACAGCTCTTGGTTTCCTTATCTAGGAGGCATGAGGGACATTATTGCTTCCACTTTTCTCAACAATGGACTATTATTCTTGTATACTAATAGGTTTTCAGTAAATCATGAAACCAAACCATTCAGGAAGATGCATGGATTGGGCTTCACAAAAAACTGAGAAAAATCAAACATGATCTCTAAGTGTGGGTATGGGTATAATAACTCATAAATTACATACATTGATATTACATCAAAATTAATTAATATTTACAACAAAAAATTAAAAATCTAGAATATGAATGTATAGGTATAGTGTCTTTAGAAATTGGGAAACATATATAAATGTTTTATAAGTCATCTTCATTGTGTCCAACATATTTCGTCATAAATAGACCAATTTTTGACATATCTTACTTAATACCCTTTTTCATATCCTTGGAAAAACAAAAATATGAAACAGTGAGAAAAAATACTCATTATGGGTAAACAAGGGAGATATCAATCATATGATAAAAATAATAAGACTAAGAACATTACAATTTAAAGTCTCATCCTATATATGAAAGATCGTAACATCAATTTGCGGAATAAATCATAAATGTTCATAACAATCGATGAATTTAATCACAAAATTAATAACATAAGACATGAAATTTTGTGGCACACACATAATAATAGAAAGTCATTTCATATTTTTCAAGACTCATTACCAAAACTATTAATGCAAAAAATGTCCTTTACTGAACCGAGTTCACTACTCGTTCCAGTCCTGTACTACTGAACCAAGATCATTTCCCATTCCATCCACGTTGATATCCTTAGATAAAAATATTTACCTAATGAATTGGAGGGATATATAGGTCCCAAAAATATTATAATTAAATCATTCTTACATGTTACATAATAAAAAAAATCATTTATTATAACCCAAGGAATAAACTGAGTTTCTTTAAACATCATTAAACAATTACATAATCAATGTAAAATAAATTTATTTCATAAACATCCTTCTGTAATGAACACAATAATCCCAAAATAGAAATAATATTATTATAATTTAAACCCAATCTGATAAATGTATTCCATCTTATATGGAAAATAATTGTGATATAATACTTGAAATTAATTCTTAAGGAAGATATCCTTGTCTATTCAAAATCATTTTCTATTATCAAAATGAGACACAATTTTAAAATAAATTAATTTATTAGAAAAAAAGGTGAAATAATGTATAGTAATATTCAGGAAGATAAGGTGTTATGAAAATGTAAAAATCTGTTCTTTCTGTATAAGTAAAAAACATTCTCCTTGCATTTTTGTCAATAAATTCAAATAGAACCGAATATGAAAAAAGAAAAAATATTTATTTCATACCATTTAATAAAAATTCACTATTAGGTAAAATTTACTGTAAAAAATAATGATTAATAAATAGAATATTTTGGAACACATAATTAAAAAACATGGACATTGATGGTATATATACCTTAGTCAATACATACATATAAATCATATCATATTGAAATGATATTGAGAAAATATCCATTAACTTAGATCCAATTTACATTATATGTATCCAATAATCCTTTAGAATTATTTAAATAACATCATTGAATTATTTTATAATCATATAGAATTTTATGATATCATATATGATCATATTATCATTCGTTTGTTAGTAACATTATTAGTCGTCTATCGGGTGTTAACTTCTTTATTTTCCAACACCTGCTTCGTTGGATTAGTTTTTTATCTTCTTAATAGGTCATAATTTTATCATTTATATAATGATATTATTAAAATATATATCATATTTATTCATTAAATTCATCTATATAATCTATCTTTAATGTAGTTCATGTAGACTGAATTACATCACATCCTGGAGATAGTAGGTCGTACGTTCGCACGAGCGATGATATCATTCCCATAATAGTTAAATGTTATTTAATTGGATGGTGTATAATATTTCATAACAAATATTATTTTATAATAGTGTTATATAGTTATTATTTCCATAATTATACACATCAATGTATGGTGGTGGTGAAAATTGTATTACACCATGACCTAGAGTGGGTAAGTCATACGTATGCACACGCGGTGATTTATATTTTGTAAGATAATGTAAGATGGAATATGGTTGTTTCATAAACATAATAAAATATAAGTTTATAAGTTTTATTGAAGTTATTAATTTATAATGAAACAAATCATGAATATGTTGTTAAAAAAGTATGAAATTTGAAAGAATCGGTAGAAGAGATTACCTCTTCTACAACGTTCTCCCTCTAAATATCCTCATAAATCACTAGAGTTAGTCCATGAAGAGGACCATAAATTCAAGAATATAACTTAGGAAGTTTATAGAGGAAATAGGAAGGGGATGTGTGATATTGAATGATCAATGTGATGTGAATCAGTGAGGGAGGATATTCCCTTTAATAATTAAGGTGAGGGGATCTTTTGGAATCTCCAAATATATTAATTAATAATAAAATAAAACCCCATAAAAATACCAAAAAATGTTCCAATTTATCATATTATATGAGATAGGTTGTAATCTCCTCCACAAATAAATTTTACATATGTTTTTTACTTCAATTAAATCCTTGTCATTTTAATTAACACATAGTTATTTTATTTAATTGTTTATTAGGGTCACACATATCTCAATATTAAAAGGGAAAAATATTTATTTATATGCTTTCAATTAAACCATATATAAATACATTAGATCATTTTAAGACATATAATAAAAATTATTTAATTTTAGAAATGCTTTATGATTTTTAATGAAAAGTAACAAACATTATTTGGATAAACAATCAATAGTGTCAATTTTGACACTATTCAACTCATTGATTTTTAAAAATATTATGATAAAAAGTTATCATCAAAAGTATTACTTTATTATATTAAAAATAGGTCAATTTATTAAATAAAATTCATTTTATATATTTAATATCCCATATTAAAAATATTTTAACATTTTTAATAATATTTATTTGTTATTTCATTTAATAAAATAATTACCACAATAATTTTTTGTAATTATTTAATATGGTTACTTGTTGAATAAAAATAAAAAATAATATAATATAAAATATATAAATCCTCTATTTTTTAGATGAATACTTATAATCAATTATATCTTCTGCAGAATCCATCCTTAAAAATGACTTACTTATTAAAACATGAATGTGACAAGCTTATCATCTTGTTAAAAAATAATATAAGTGTCCTAATCATTTCTATATGAATATTATGGTCAATAGCATGACCCTTGGGTGGTTTTCATCAAGATATTATCATCCAATAATATTTGATCATTTTTTGTGTCATTTAATTGATATTATCATTTTAATAACAATAATATTATTGATTTATGATCAATTAAATAATTTATCCATCATTAATGTATATGTCTTTAAGGTAATTATTTATTACCTAAAAACTATAAAAATAATTATCAGGATAATGAAAAAAAAAGTTAAATTTAGTATTTATAATCAAATATATCTTCTGTATAACCTTATATTAGGAATGGTATAGTTATTAAAATTTGAATAAGACATATTTAACTTTTCATGAAATAAAATTAATTAAATGTACTAACTGCATCCAAGTGGCATCAAAAGGAAACCTTTTCAACCCATGAATCATTTATTTCAAAACAAACTCACCGAATGATATTAGTACAAGTGTTTGGGTAAATTTCAAAACATTATTTTCCCCATAATTACCTAATTTACCATTTTAGTGTATTAATAAAAATTACTTAAGATTATACTAATAATTCCTAAAAATAAAAGTAATACACTTAAATAATATGAAATTAATGATTATGAATATGAAATATATTTTTCAAAATTAAAATCATTGAATTTGTAGTAATTAATTTAAATTCAATCCCATTATCTGAAAGAGAGAACAAGTTTTAGAAGATAAAACATTTTAAGAGGTTGTTATGTTTTTAAATATGAATTGAGGGCTTCCCCATTAAAATGTATAAAATCTATCTTTTAAGAAATATAGTTTTTATATATCAAATAGGGTTTATTCATACCCTATGACATAAATATACATTGGATGAAAAAAATATTTTATTAACTATAATATATATATATTTCATTGATGTAATTTACTAATAGTATTTCACTCTATTTATTAATACAAATAATGAAAATATATAATAGATTTATTTTTAATAAATAATTGTTAGCTAACTGATTCTCCATAAATTTTCATAAGTTAGTTATATTTATTATCAATAACCTAAAAAATACATTTAAATGATCATTATATACTAAGGATATCTTTTGGTTTCTTTAAAATCATATTTATGTGCAATGCAATCAATTGAAAATTAAAATTATTTAAAATAGTTCATAAAATCCTAGAGGTGTTAAATTCTACCCCTTAAACTGAATTTCTCCATCCAAATTCATTATGTGGAATCAAATATATGAGAATACTTCTTCCTCATCACATCCCCAAGTTCCCATGTAACTTCTTGAAATTAGTGGTTCTTCCATAAAACAACAACCAAGAGAGTGGTCCTATTACATATAACTTTTTTCGTTATGATCTAGAATCTCTATAGATATTTCCTCGTAAGAAATATATTTCTCCAGTGGCCCAAATTATGAGTTAGTACATGTCAAGGATCAGGTATTTACTTTCATAGGAGAGATACAAGGAACACCTCCTGAACATGAGAGATATTTGATGGAAGCACCATTTGGTAAGCTGACATACCAACATTATCAATAATTTCAAAAGTACCGATATCCCTCGGGCGCAATATTCCATTATTTCAAAATATCATTACTCTCTTCCTGGTATATATTCAAAGAAACACCTCATCAACACTTCAAGCTCAATGTCTTTTCTTCTATTGTTAGCATATCTTTTTTGTCAACTCTGATCTGATATTAAGTGTTGTTAAATAAATCTAACTTTTTCTTCCATTACTTCAACACGATTTGGTCTTAATAGCTTTATTTCCCCAACTTCATCCCAGAAAGGTGGAGTTTTTCACGTAATTCCATAGAGGGATTCATAATGAGAAATGTGAATAATAGTGTGAAAGACATTATTGTATGAAAAGTCAACCAAAGGTAGGTTTTTATCCCAACCACCTTTGAAATCCATTTAGGATTCTCTCAACATGTCATTTAGAGTTTGAATTGTCATCTCATACTAACTATCTATTTGAGGATGATAAGAAGTGATGAAACATAAATATGTATCTAAATCCTCTTTAAGAATTCTCCATAAAATAAAGGTAAAAATCAAATCCTAATAAGATATAATGCAATGTCTTATCCATTGAATATTACCACTTCAATTATATATATACTATAATTAAGATCTAGATTCAAATCCACTATAATAGTAATGAAATGTGTCAAGTTTGTATGGTGGTGAACTATAGCCCATATAGAATTATAGCCTCTAGATGTTTTGGGAATTGTGATGAAAAATTTCATAGTGATGTTTTCCCATTTCCATTATGGTATGGGTAATGGGTAGAACATCCCCTTAGACTTCTGTCTCTCACACTTTAGTTATTGACAAAACAAGCATTGAGAGACATTTTGAGCAACATATTTTTTCATGGTATCCCATCTAAATCACCATTTCAAGTCTCGATACATCATTTTTATTCTAGGATGAATAGAGAATGAAGTACAATGATCCTAATCCAATAGATCATTCTTTAATTATAGTATGGGAGGAATAAAAACTCTATTCCTAAGCCTTACTATTCCATCACAATGAATGTTGAATTTATGAACAATTTTTTCCCTTTATTTGTATCTCTACGTCTTCCTTCTAAATTTCATTAATCATCACATGATAGATGGTTGAACATTCATTTGATAAAGATAAGATTTATCCCCTTCCTTTAAATTTTCAAGATCCATCCCATGAAAATTCATAAATATTGGATTCTTTGTGAACCCCATCATGGATAGGCTAGAATGGTCCTTTCTACTCAAATAATCTTCCTCCTTGTTCACATTACCATGGTGGTAATGTATTAAGATGTATTAATCATTAATCAACTCGAACCATATAATTTGACAGATATTCATCTTTTTTTAAAATGTACTTTAAAAATTAATTCTCAGTATAAATATCACACCTTTCACCATAATAATAATGCCTCCATATCTTTAGTGAATAGATTACCGTAGCTAACTACGAATCATGGGTTGGGTAAATTTTCTTGTGTATTTTAAATTTTCATGTGGAATAAGCTATCACAAAATCATTTTTCATGAGAATACCAAATATCCCATTCTTGGATGCTTCACTATAGATTACAAACCTTTCTGCACTACAAGGAAGTGTGAGAACAGGTGCATGAGCTAAAATTCTTTTTAGCTATTTGAAATTCTCTTCACATTATTATATCCATACGAACATAACTACTTACAAAGTCATCTTAGTGAGTGGATTATATAATCATGATTTTTTTTCAAAAAACATCGATAATATCCAGCCAATAAAATAAAACATTGAATGTCAGTTACTGTTATTGGCCTCAACTGGCTTTCAATAGATTTTATTTTTGTTGGATCCATAGATATCCCCTCTCTTGAGATTATGTGACACATAAATAAATCTTTTTTAATCCAAAATTTACACTTGGAAAAATTTTCAATAATATTGTCCTTTATCAAGGTCGTTAGTACAATTTTCAAGTGATATTCATGATATAACTTGATATTAGAATATGTAATAATATCACATTGAAATACTTCCCAAAACTAATAAATATAGGCTCTATGGAAAATACTCATTAAATCCATGAATATAGTGGGAGTATTAGTGAGACAAAAGTGAAGGATCATAGGATTTTTAGGAAATAATTTCCCATAAAAATCAACTGAATATGAATTCTTAACTATTTTAGAGACCTTTGTGTCCTTATGATTTTTTAGAACTAAATCAATATATAATTTTAGAACTAATATTTTTATACCCTTATAAAATTATTCATAAATAAAATCATGGGTGGATCTAGGATAAAATAAAACATTTCTTAATTTATTGTGTGTGGTATGTTTACATTTCACCACTTTATTATAATACTCCACATTGTCAATAGTAATCGCATGTCAATTTCTTTTTTCATTTCCCTTAAGAGTTTTTTGATGTTGAATGTCATCAATAACAATTAAATAAGTGAATTGACTGGAATAATTAACCCTTTCCTTATACCTGAAACATTGAACTGTATGAGGTTCATTTTGTGTCATCTTTTCTTCATTTTCATCATTAGAAATCATTTTCCCATCACATCAGTATTCAACTGAGTTATGGCCTTCTCCCCCACACTTAAAATATTTTCTTATCCCTTTACCAAAAAATCCACCATTTTTCTCTCTAATCTTTGATAATAAGGGAAAAATCATATTTGTTTCAGTGTTTCCTTTAGATTTTCTATTGAATTACATTTTTCTTTCCTTATCAAACCCATAGGACTAATGGGTTACTCCAATATGAATTTCAACCTTGAGATCATATTGATCCTTTTCCACATAGCTATAAACGTCCCTTTATGGGTAATTCCATTTGGAGACATGGTTTTAATCCTCTATAGAGTTGATCAATTCCAGTTTTAAGTTGAATAATAATTCTAGAATCATACCATTCATGTATTGTAAAATATTCCTTGTAGGTACCAATGGATTCTTCATAATTTTGATTAAGATAAAGTAACTCCGTATCCATCTTTTTTTGAAGAATATTAGGAAAGTAATTACAAGAAAATAGTTTTTTTGAATTCATTGCATTTCATGGATTCAATATCATCTATTTGCCTAATAGTCTTGATAGTGTTTCCCCATTGATAAACATCACCTTCCAAATGATAGACTGATATGATAAAATTATCCTGTTCTAAACATTAGAGAACTAAAAATATCTTTTTAGTTCTATTGATCCATTGTTTATCCACAAATATATCAAAATACCCCTTAATAGAATATTGTCATTTAGTCGTAAAGTACTCAATATAATGCTTTTGTTTCATTATCTCATTTGGAAGTTCTGTATTATTCGTTTCATGAGAATGTTGTGTGAGCATAACTAAAATCTTTTTCATTCCATCTCAAATAACATTTGGTTTCTCAGAAGGACTATCAATGCATTGTTCATTGCCTTGATAATTAACATGGTTATTATATGTTCTATCCATTGACTAAATCCAAGAACCATTGTTTGAGAAACACTAATCAAATGGGTAAGCCAATGTAATCAAGAATACAAATAAAATTTAAGAAGTGTTAGGTTTTATCCTAGGTTATTCATGATCATTCCTGAAATACTGGGATTTTGACATATAATTCAACATATTATTTGTCTTCTTACTAATGTTTTCTCATCCTATTTTCCAAATGATAAATACCAATTTCCTATGATATCAACTATAATTTCCCATACATAACCTATAGTGATATTACATGAAAATTGAAGAATATTAATTACAAAATATAACAATGTCATGAGAAAACTATATAGGTATAATGTCATTAGAAACATGGAAACATAACTAAATTGAAAATAAGACACCTTCATTATCTCACACTAATTTTGTCATAACTAGAATCCTTTTATCATATAATACATAATACCCTTATTCATGACCTGTGGAAAATAAATATATAAAAGGGTGAGGTCAGATGCACATTATGGATAAAAACGGAGATATCAGTCATATAATAATCATAGTACATTAGAACATAACATTTAAAATTTAATCTTTCATATGAATGATCAAGATATCATGTAATGGGATAAAACATAAAACATCATAAGAATAAATGAATGTAATACAAAAATTCATAGCATAAGACATAATATTTTTTGGAATACACTTTAGCATAGTGAAACATTTGATATTATTCGAGGATCCTTTCCAAGACCATAATAGTGGACAAATTCATTTACTAAACCAAGTTCACTCCTTGTTCCGGCTCTATATTGATAAACTGATGTCATTTCCCATTCCATTCAATTATATCTCAGGAGAGATATAAATTTTTACCCAATTCACTAGAGGGATATATAGGTCCAACCCACCTCATAATGAAATCAATCTTACATGTGCCACAATGACATAAATCATTCATCATACCCTAAGGAATAAAATGGGTTTCGTTAAACACTGTTCCAACATAACATAATCCATGTAAAACAAATGGATTTCATAAAAACCATTTCATCATAAACAGTATCAAAACATAGAACAATGAAGATATTATACTTGAAAGAAAACACTATTAATTAATTACAACTTATATGGGAAAAATTATATAACACATGAACCTAATTTATGAAGAAAATATTATTTCCTCTTAAAAAAATTTCTTTTCTCAAAATGCCACACAATTTTAAAATAAAATATATTTTTTGAAAATAAACATGATATCGTGTAGAGTGAGATTCCTTGAAATAAGTGATTTTAAAAATGTAAAAATCAATTCTTGTTTTATAAGATAAAAAAAATTCCTCATGCTTTTACCAGAAAAGGCAAAGAGTACCTTATATCAAAAGTGAAAAACAATTTCATTCATACCGTTTGATAAAGATTCAATAAACCGTAAAAATTAATCTAAACAATTTTAGAAGAATAAAATGAATATTTTTGAATACATAATTAGAATCATGTACTTGGATGAAAAATACACCATAGTAAATACTTTTGTATAAAAAATATTGGATAATAAAGGGATTACAAAATTATCCCATACCTTAGGTATGGTTTCCTTTGTATGTAGCTCAACCTCATATATAATGAGGTATTAAATTTCATTTTCTTATTTCATAATCATATTCTTTTTTATGATATCATATATGATGATATTATCATCCATCTTTTAGTGTCAGTATTACTCCTCTGCCAGGTGTTAACTTCTTTCTTTTACTATGCATGTTTTGTAAGATAAGTGTTTGTTTCTCTTAGAAGGTCATAGATATATCATTTAAATAATAATAATAATATAATATATATCATATTTATTCGTTCCATTCATTTATATAATCATGATTTAATAAATGTCATGTATAATAAATCTCATCACATCATGGAGATGGTAGGTCGTACGTACACACAAGAGATAATATCTTTTGAATAATTGATGATTTTTATTTTATCAGATGGTGTATAATGTTTAATAATTATTATAATGTTATAATAATAATATATAGTTATTAATTCCATCATTATTCTCATACAAGTAAGGTGGTGATGAAAAATAGTTTACACTGTGACGTGGAGACTCAAAGCCATACATATGCAAGCATGGTGGTTTTTTGTATGATGGATAGAAGATAGAATATGGTTGTTTCTTAATCATAATAAAAAATCAGATTATATGTGATACTATTGTTATAAAATTATAATATAATAACTCATGAAGAGTATGCATAATAAGAAAGAAGCATGTTAGAGTCCGTAGAAGGGATTACATCTTCTTCGATGTTCTCCCTCTAAATATCCTCTTAAAGCACTAGGGTTGGTATTTGAAGAATTAAAAAACATATATAATGTAACTCGATTAGTTTAGAATGGAAATTGGTAGTGCATGGCTGAGTATTAAGGATCAAGGTGAAGTGAAGAGGTGAGGGGGGAGGTTCACTTTTATAATTGAGATGAAGGGCACATTTGGGATCTCTAAAATTATTAATTTATAATAATATAAAACCTCATAAAAAACCTCAAATATTTCCCACTTTAGAATGTAATATGAGATAGGGTGGTATTATCAACAAAAAATAAACTGTAGACAATTGTTTCTAGTAATAAACATCATGATTTTAATTAATAATTAATTATTCTATTTAGTTATTAATTTGGGTAACAAATATTTTAATACGAAAAGGATGAAATATTTCATTATTTTATGTGAATTAGACCATAAATTAGTACCTTAGAAATGCTTAGATGATATCCTAATTTTTAAATAATTTTTAAAAATGTATTGTTATTTTAAAATATTTAATAGAACACTATTTTGATATAAAATGAATATTGTGAAATTTGAAACTATTCAATTCATTGATTTTTAGAAATATAAAGATAACAAGTTAATGTTGAAATAATTATTTTATTATATTTCTATGAGGTAAATATCAATAATAAAGTTAGTTGGACATATTAATTATCCAAAATTATATTTACTTTAACAATTGAATTAATATTTATTTGATATTTCCCTTAATAAAATAAGTACTACAGCAGTTCTGTTTATTTATTTAATAAGCTTATTTATTGAATAAAAATTATAAAAAAGGAAAAAGATAAATATTATAGAGTTTAGAAGAATACTTATATTTAAATATATCATCTATAGAATCCATAATTAAAATTTTTATACAGATTAAAACATGAGTGTGACAAGTTTTCATCACATTAAATAAAATAATATAATGCCATAATTTCTTCTATAAAGCTTTATATCTTCAATAAAATCGACCCTTTAATGGCTATGGTCAATATATACTTAACCAATAATATTTTTTCATGTGGTTAGGTATTTTAATGGTTATTTCACTTTAATAATTATTATTTTTTGGATTTCGCATCAATGAAATAATTTCCACATCATTAATGTTTAAGGCTTTAACGTAATTATTTATTTCCTAAAAATTAAAAAAATTATCATAGTAAGGAAAAAGAATTTATCATTAAAATTATAATAAATAATAAAATTTATAATAATTTCTAACCTTATATTAAATTTTATGTAATTATTTAAATTTTAGTAATTCATATTGAACGTTTCTTTAAATAAAATTAATTAAATGTCATAATCTCATCCATGTGACTTCCAAAAGAAACAATATTAACCCAATTATTATTTAGGATTAGAGAAACCATAAAAATCTATCACTAAAAGTGTTAGGGTAATTTCATAATATTATTTTAATCATTAATTACCTGATTTACCTTTTTACCTTTTTAATAAAAATTACCGATGTTACTATTTTTAATGGAAAAAAATTAAATTAAACTATTTAAAAAAAATTACTTACTAATTTACAATATGAAAACCATTTTTCAAAATTCAATGAAAATAATTTGATTGAATTAATAAAATATTAAACTAATTCTTAGGTAAAGATAATGATTTTTAGATGTTAAAACATTGCAAAATTTTTTAATATTTTTACATCTAAATTCAATGTAAAATTAATTCTAATGATATAAATTATATTTAATGATAAAACTATATTATATCAATACTTTAAAAAATCAATATTATATGTTCACAATAGAAATTATTTTGATGAAAAAATATGTTTTCAATTAAAATGGATTTATTTTTACTATTCATCAAAACATGAATGTGACCAGAAAATAACAAAAATTCAACCAAAGTAAATTTTTATATCCTTAAACAAACTAAAAAGTCTATATTTTCATATAAATATAAATTATTTTTCAAAATATTAATTTAAAAGGGGTTCTCCATTAAAAGGTGGAAAATTACCCTATTGAAAAATATAGGTTTTTTTACATAAAATAGGGTTTATTCATACCCTATGAAAACGATATCTATTTGTTGAATATAAACAAATTATTAAATATATAACATATCTATTTCATTAATTTCATTTACTAATAGTAATTCACTCAATTTATTAATAAAAAGGTACAATTATTTAATTGTTTTTTATAAATAATTTGTAGCCAATGAATTCACCATGAATATTCACGATTTAGTTATATTTATTCAAGTTAACCTAATGTATAGGCTAAAATGGTAATTTTATGCAAATGATGTCTTATGTTTTTTTAAACTCGTGATTTCCTGCAATGCAAGCTATCAGAAAATAAAAATTATTTGAAATATTTCATAAATATATTTTGGTGTTACAAAGGGAGTAGTCACCCAGTTTCCAGGACATCGATATAAATAATGGTGAGATTCATAAGTTGGATTTCATATTAGAAGATACACGGAATGAAACATTGTTCAATTTACTCACTAGTAATAAGAACAATATGGAAGAGATTATCCTTCCTCAAGAACTCATGACATGAGAGAACTCAAGAATCAAATGGTTGTGTATAGGTGACAAGAACACTACCTATTTACATGCATGTAGTAGGGAGAAAATACATCTTCTGAAACCCGATATGTTGAGGGAGGATTGAACATATTCTGAAGACCATGAGTTATTTGGTAATATGTCTTAGTTTAACTTTAAATACATACTTGCATGAGTGAATCTCCTCATGCAAGATGGGTACCCAAGTCAATTTTCCATGCTCCTTGATGTGATACTTTATAAAGTTTCATTCTAGGATAATTCTATCATAGAAGAGGTACACAAAGAATATAAAATTCATTAATCAATAATGGGCCTCAACCCTGAGAGTGTTTGAGGACCCAATAGAATTTAAGGCTCATTCTATAGATATTCCTTGAATATGGTAAAAAATTGCACGATCAGGGATCTATAGGAATTATTTTGAGGTGGAAGCCTATTGCACAAAACCTGTGAAACCACCTTAGATATTATTCCTAAAATGAATGATCTATCATCACCCCAATAATATCGGTCAGTGAGTATGTGTAAATTTCTATGATAATTCTTGGCTTCAGTCATTAACAGGAGGTTATATCAACATCTTCCTCTATTGGTTCATATGGAACAATATAGGTTTATTGGAGGCTGATCTACCCAAAGAGCAATAACATTGTCTCGGGAGGTGGTTAGAGATATAATCCTCAAGGGACACAACTCAAACATGTCCATCAAACACGACACGAATAAGGCCAATGAAATAATTTAATGGAGTCTTATCAATAAGGTATAATCAGGTAGGGATTCCTTTCTTGGTCATTCGATCTCATTTTTAGGTGCTTTAGTTCCTTGTGGATTTATGCCTATTTAATTGGAAATATTTATTTATTTATTTAGTATAATCATTTTTTGGGACAAGGTGACCCCCTCCCCCCTATAATTTTTATCATCTCCCATGATCTCCTTAATATCCTTATTAATAAGAGCATCTTTAAGGGAGATATAGTTCAATATAATTAATGGCTGAAATCAAATTGCATATCTAATATAATGTTTTTAGATGACATTATTATCTTCATGAATTCCAGTAAGTGATCAGTAAGAGGTATCAACAATGTCCTGGAAGATTACTTCAATTATAGTGGTTAAACTATCAATTAGGAATAGAGAAACCAATATACTTATAATAGAATCAATGAAAGGATAATATCTTTCTTATAAAAATACCTAATCATGTGGCATAGATGATTCTTGATAGAGTACCTAGGTTCCCCAATGTCTTATGGAAGACTGTGCGTTCATCACTTTGACCCCATTGGGAGTAGGATCATTGGCCATGTCCTTAATTAAAAAAATAACTTCCTATCCTTTGGATGAATAATAGATTTGGTCAACTATTCCCTCTAGGTCATCCCTATGCATTCTCTTCTATCCAAAAAAGTTCCAAAGGGAGTAATTAATACTATTGATAGGATCCTGGAAGGATTTATCTGGGATTCGGTCGTAGAGGGGAAAAGGAATTGGATATTTTTTGACTAGGATGGCTAGGCCAATTCAGAAAGGTGGAATTATTGTGAGGAACCTATCAGATACTATTCACTACATACATGCCAAATTGGCGTGGGAGTCTATGGGAGAATTAACCCTCTAGGTAAATGTCGTGTCAAGAATATATAGAGGGGATTTGGATATAATAAATGGTTAATTTTTTCTATTATGGTCTGATATTTGTACTCACTTACCAATGCTATAACCTCTTACCTATTGAATAATGGGGAAAGTTGATATCCACTTCTGGAAACACAATTGGGCAGGATCAAGTATTTGTTTCCTATGATGTTTGGTTACTAGAATATCTTTCAGATAGTCTAGTAGCTACCCATCATTCACAAAGGCCATCCTAGACAGGGAGATTCATGGAACATTTGATCTCATAAAAATAATATTAGAACCTGACCAATGTGTCTTAATAGGCATATTCTTAGGGGATTTATCTATATAGGACTATCAAAGGGCGAACCACACTTAGGATCACCCAAATAGGTGGAATGAAATTCTATGGTGCAACATGTTTCCCACAAAGTACAATTTCAAAAACATGGAAAATAAGAAACAACGATATTCTTATAGAATATAACATAAAAAATAAGGGTATCTCCTCAGTTTCCAGGTGATCGGGTTCCCCAAAAAATGGGATGAAAACCTAAATCATCTATTATTTTAAGAAGATTTGGATCATTATTTTTTTAAAAAAATTCGGTTATTTTCTTCTTCTCTTCCCAGGATTTTTTTGGGTTCTATCTTCCTGAAGAGGTGCTTCCACCATGGAAGAGATACAGGTCCATAAAGAGATGCTCATGAAATTATGTAGAATACCAAATACTAGTGCATCTAGAACGAAAGAAACAAGGACCATTATGAGAAGGCTCATACTATAGGGAAAACTCTCATTATCAGAATGTAGAGAATGATCATATTCATAGTTAAATTGTTCATGAAATGATGTGATTCCCTACCCTTATACAACTTTAAATAAATTATCATCTCGTTCAAGCCTTTCACATAGTTACCCAAGTCCACTAGGTCTATTGGTACCCTCAAATCATAGGCCATAAGTTGTATACATAAAAATCTTGTATCTTAGGAAATATTTGGGGAGGGGGTAGTGTGTAATGACAGAGGTGATGTTTTTCTACCTTGCACTGGTCACTTTGGTCACGGGAACTCTCTACCATCGAAGTGTACAACTATACTCATATGATTAATTCTTTTCATTCAAATAAAAAATGATCTTTCAGAAGTGGAAACTGATTCCATCATCTTATATAATTCCCTAAATGAAATATATAATAGTCCATGGTCAATTTCCAATATTAAAATAAAATGTAAAATTATTCTCATTAGCAAAATTTGTTTCCTCCACAATTGGGGGGGGGAATGGAATAAGATTTATGACCATATACCATTGATGTATGTCTAAGGAAATAGAGTCCTTTTTCCCAAACACAATCATCTTGAGGCCCAAGGAGGGAAACTTCATAAGAGGGGATAATCTAGGGATCCACTACTTCAGTTCTCCTAAACTCTTCACCTTATTTGTATTTTTTGTCTCTTTCTATGAACTTTTGTTATAAAAAAAATTAAAATACATATTTAAGTAATGGTTAATATGACTCTTTATTTTCATTCCATAACTCTCTTATTTTGGATCTAGGTTATTCTTTTATTCATTTATATATATATATTTTTTAAATAAAATTATTCTTATAATTAAACAATTATCATCTATTATAAATCATTTTTATGATATTTCATAGATTTAATTATTTATTTTTATGCGTTATGCATGGATCTCGTTATTATATATGCTCTGTCACTAGTTATGAGTTACATAATTTCATAAATCCTTTTAATAGATCTTTTTATTTTTTATATCTAATGTATATTTACCCATTTCAGAAGTTTCCTTTTGATAATTACAAAAGAAAAAATGTTTTTTTCTAAAAGGATGAGAATAGAATAAAATAAAATTTAGATTTCTCTAAAGTGTTTTTTATCTTCTTGTTAAAATTCCTCTTACACTAAAACAGATTTATAGATTTTTTTTATTTTTGAAAAGATTGTAATTTTATCTTTAAATACTATTTATAATTAATTTAAATTTCATTATGAAATACTGAAATTCCTATTGAAATATTATTTGGTTTGTCCTATGTTTTATAAGTTTCTCTTGAAAAATATCATAAATGATAAATATGATTCATAATATAATAAATCTAGAACTAATTTCAAAATATTATAAAATGTGAATTAAATTATAAATATCATATCTCTTTACAGACTGAAAATTATATATTTATTGGATTTTTCAAATAAACAACATTTTGTTTGAGCTGTAACCAACAGACTAAGGGGAAACCCAAATAGAGGAAGATCAAATTTGAAGTTCAAAAATAAGAAACCAATTGATAACATGGAACCCAATGATATATTTATCAACGTTTCACACATGTCAGCTAAATCTCATAACCATAAAATATTAAAATTTATTATTGATTTTAAAGTGTTATTTTAACTCCATTATTGGTTTTCAATTACCTTAGGAATATAGTTTTTAGACCTTATATTTTATTGAAAAATTTGGAAGATCAAAATCTAGTATAAATTCTTGTATGTTCCATAATGAGACACCTATTACGATAAAAAATTGATCATATTGAAAATATTTTTATTCTTAATGATTATAGTTTCTTTTAAAGTTGCAATGAAACCTTTTAAAATGTTCTATGCAATTTTCATATTCATTTTCCATATTATATAATATATCTCTTTATATTAACATATATTTCATTAACCTTGTGCTTGAGTACATTTTTTATAATCATTAAGGGATATAAATTTTTGAGAAATTTATGATATCATTATGATATTTATAACATTAAATATTTTATTTTCATTTAAAGTGGGGTAAATGTTTTTGGTAATGTAATTTGATGATGTTTTTTTTCACAGATTGATTGAAATATGGGTAAAATTGTACATATTGTTTTAATTTCATTAACTTATTTTAGAAAATACATTAGATTCATTCATTTGAAAAAACCATTCACACCTATTCTTGATTGAAGTTTTTTTAATAATAAAAAATTGGGAGAATATCATACCCCACTCCCTTGAACGTTTTTAGTGATAAAAACTACCTTTTAGTGTTATAAAAATTTCATTTCATGATATTTCAGTATTTATGTTTGAAAATGATTATATGATGTTAATGGAAAAAATGATTGTGTCAAAATATGTTTGGAAGTCCATTTGAGAAAGTCACCCAAGATGTAACCAGTATCTAGTTAGAGGAAAAACACTGGCCAACCAGTGGAATTATATAGGATCATCATATAAGTATGAATTCCATTTGAAACCCTATAAAAAACTAAACTCAAAACATTAAACAATCTTATGTTTAAAATCAAGAATTAATTTTCATACATTATGAACATCTTTACAATTTATATTTCTATAAAAGTATCTCATAACTCTTATATAATAAACCCAAACATTAAAAAGATTAAGATTACACTTAGTATCCTTTTTATTCACAATACGATACATTTAAAATGAAACAAATTTTCATTTTATAAACAATATAAAAACAATTCAACATGACTTCATAATTGTTCCAACTCATCCATAAACCCTGTGAAAGAATTTTGAAATTGTGCTATGGGAAAAATTTTATTAAAGGAAAAAGGAATAAATGTAGTTATTTTTTTATTTTGATACCATGAGATCATATAAGATCAATATCCTTTTCAATAAAAAACATTGACCTCAAATTGTTTTTTTCACATATACATGAAATCATTATTGGTGCCTTATGTTTTTTATAAAACATGTTATATGATATTATACTGTAAAAAAACATGAAGGTTTAATAAAAGAATTAGATCCCATGAAATTTTTTTCCTTACAAAAATTCCTTTTACACTTACTGTTCATGACCAATACATTAAACTAAGACCATTTTATTACCATAGGAAATATATATTTTTCTATAAAAACTAATTAGAAATAAGATAAATTTTATATAGATTCATTGGGATATCATCTTCATAGAAGACATAACTAAAAAGATACAATATCCCTTGAAAATTGAAAAAATTTCTCAATTAAATGCAATATAATTTTATGTATAACATACTCATGACCTAATGCACTTGATATTTATATGAGGCTCAACCAACATCACAAAAATTATCCTAGCCCCATCAGTTGCATGAGACATATAGAATCACTTATTTCCATAATATAATCATGAAAAATACTCAATTTTAAAAATATATAGAAACACATTCGAGCTTCATGTAAAAGTATGGATAACAGTTCATTTTATACTAGAAATACATATACCAAAAATCCCATAAGAATGGGTTATGGGATATTAAATTTAAAAACCTTAAAAATTTGAAGAGGAATATTCTTAAATAATAATAGTAAATATGATGGAAAATTCCTATCATGCAAGATATATTAAAAATATATTCCTTTCACACATTAGTAAAAATGTACAACACAACCCATTTTGAAGGCATTTGATTGAATTATTTTAAAACCTACTTAAAATTTCAAAAAACGATTTAAGATGACTTTGAAAATACACATTTTAATATGAATAATATACTGGAAACATTTTCTAGGATAAATATTTTGATAAATAAATTGAATAACACATTTAAAATTATAAAATACATTTTTTAAGAAAAATCCATTACCTCGAGTGCAACATGTGACATATATTATTTATCTTCTTCTACTTTAGTTAACCTCATTAGGATTATACATAAATCCTTACTAAAATGGTATTAGAATCAAACTATAAACTCTAGTAAAATTAGAGAAATGTTAGGATGGTATTCAGGGTTGAATTAGTAGATATAAAAGGATCTATTAGTGTAAAGTAGTTAAAAAGGGTTGTCCTTTATATGTAAGGGAGATGTCACAATTTGAATGTTTTGAAAAAATTAAAATATATTATAATCATATTCAATAAAAATAGATCCAAAATGGGATATTTTTATAAAATGAATTGGATTGGTTCGAAATATCACGGCAAAATATGAACGAGACATGTTTTTAGTCATTTTGTCCCTTATTATTTTATATTTATACATTTTAACCCGTTTTAACTCTTAACATGGTAACTTGAATTTTTTTTCCAAAGTTAATATTAATAATGAATAAATCTAAAAGTGTACTTATTTTCAAATTTTCTCCTAATGATTCTAAATATGAATTCCCAAAAAATGAATTTTTATTTATAAAATGTTTTTATTCCAAAATAAAGAATAATTTCAATTATAAAGAAATTGATTGAATTATGTTTAATAAAAATTAACTAATTAAATTTCATAATAAATTTGAAACAAAATGGAACTCTTAAAATACTTTAAATGAAAAAACATTTTTCTTAAAAATCATTATATCATAATATTTACATAAAAATAATATTTTTAAGAAAATTACCTACAAATCACAATGATGTAATTTTAGATTAGTGATTTAAAAAATGAAGATTATTTTCTAAAATTAAAATTATAGAAATTTGAAAAAAAAACTTTTAAATAAAACAAATAATCTATTTAATCAAATTTTACATGAATAAAACTATTTATTTTTTCATTTAAAAGTTACATAATATTCTTATAGTGAAGGGAAATCTATAAAATCTAATTTAGGTATATTTAAAAATAATTAAATTTATTAATCATAAAAATTACTTGGGTTGTTACATTATTTCCAATATTTTCAAATTTCATTCCCAGAATTTTATTAATTACTTAAACCATTTGGGATATTTTTCCATTATAAAATTTTATGTTTTCCATGATGCTTCTTAAATAATATGGGTTTCGCTTAAAACATTAACCTAGTTAATCACCAAATTCTAAAATTCCTTCTATTTATGATCAATAATATGAACCAGTTGTTATTTATATGAGTTATTATCATCCAAAAGTTCTACATCAGGGCTCAAAAGATGAGTTGAATATAAAACATATTTCTTTTATAAGGAAACATTATAAAAATCATGTACATGGTATAAACACAATGGATATTATAATTAGTATGAAATTAATACAAACATCTCAAGGATATTATTTGGTCCAATGAACCATAGAATTAACTTCCCCTTTTTACTAAAACATATAACACTTTTCCATGGAGATACATTAAAAAAACGTGATCAACGCCTTTAAGAGAAAGATATTTCCTCTAGTTATCTTCATAACGTTTATTCCTTCTCTGATCAATACTCATATATTAATGAACCATGTCCATATTCTCAACAATTTTTTACCAATTCTGGTCCCAAAATAATTGTGTTCCTGACATCAACTCGTAAATCTAGAATTTGAAACATCTTTCCATATATTGTCTCAAATTGTACAAAATGTATACAAGAATAAAAAATATTATTATAATAATATTGAAATTTTGAAATTTGTTGATCACAACTTAACTAATGATTCAATGAATAAGCTTGATGCATATCCTATAATGTCAAATTCATTCTCTCAACTGTCTAATATATTGGGAATGAAAATAAATATTGAAAATTAAATTATTACTCTATGACTTCTGTCGGATCATCCAAAAATTAGAGGAAAATCTTGGATCCAATTATGAAATCTAATTAACTTGTTAACATAAAGTCTACAAATATTTTATAAATGAATATTATCTTGAATAAGAAGAAAATGTGTATATTTATTCAAATGATCCACAATAACAAATATCATATTATTATTTTGATATTTATTTAGAAACCCCTATATTTGATGCGTATATATATTTTACCACTTACACTCAAGCATTGAAAAGTCATGAAGTATCCCCTCCCATAATTATCATTCTCTTCAAACATTTTTCAAGAAAAATATTTTATTGAAAGTCCTCAATATATCTTTTCATCAAATCCCACCAGAAATGTTTTTTAAGGTCTACAAGCCTTATAGTTCTATCATGATGAAAAGGGATTAAAGATTTATGAACTTCAATAAATAATTATTTCATTAAATAGTAATAACAAGCACATATTATATTGTTTTGGTAAATCTCAAAAACACCTTCTTTATTAAAATTAAATTTAAAAAAATTCATATTCCAGACCAATTATACATTTTATTGTAAAATGTGATCCACTTTATGAGTGTACAGAATTATGTATGACAAATAAGACTACACTGACCCCTGAAGTAAAATAGAGGATGTTTCTAAATGCATAATTTCTAGACCAATTTTCATTAAATCATTGTCAAAAGGGCCATGTATTTTTCATATCTTAGTTAATTATAACACCCTAAAATTATAAAAGATTAACATTGTATTCGATAGCATGTATGACATTGAACACCAATATAGGATGATAATATAATATCCCAAGGCTTTACAACATAATTCGTTTATAATAAATCTAAATTAATCTATAGTATAAGATACACACAATAATGGGTTTAAACAAAACATGATACATTATAAAACGATTATTTAAAAATGACCATTACAAACTAGATGTGAAGTTGGAATGTATGAATAGTAGTAACTAAATTATGAGAATATATAGTTTACCTAAATTCATTGTTTAACTATTGATTATAAATAATTATTATAAACCATTGAAAAAAATAAAAATTTTCTAAAAAATTATATTTTCTCTAAAATAAGGTTTAATAGAGATTCTTTTACATAATTTAAAATTATTTTTTACCATATCTGAAAAATTTATTTGAAAAAAATACTTTATTTTTTAAATAATCATATAAAAATTATCTTAGGGTGAAATTATTTATTCTTACGAAATATATTGTTTTTTGAGGAATACGGAAAAATAATGATTTTTTATTAGGAACTAATATATTATTTATATAAATTATAATGTTAAATTATAATTTGAATTTATTTTATCATTAAATTATTTCTATTTTATATAAATTAATATAATTTTGATCATTTGAATAATTTTCATACTAAATTTTGATTTAAAAAAAAATTAAGCTTTTGAATACATTCTCTTTGAAAATAAACATTCTCTTCTCATCTACGGGAATAATTTTAAATTATATTTTTAAACTTCGGTGAATTAAATTTTAAAAAGCTTATTAAATATTTGGAATAAGTGTAATTTATAATTTCTTATATGTCCAAGTTAATTTTTGACCCAAATGAATAGTAAAAATAGTAAAAACAATTTACCGTAGTTAATGAAAAATAGATTTAGCATGGGGTTAAACTAAAAAAATAAGGGTTAAAGATGAAAAAACCAATTGTTTGGAAATATTTCAAACGTATATATTATAGGTTCTATAATGAAGCATTTTGGATCCTTTTTTCTTGATAAAAAGTTGGGTGTAATTGAATATTTTAAAAAATTATAAGTGTTCCACTCTACTCACTTATAAAATGACACCCCTATCCTCTCTTCATCACACGTTTGAAAAATTTTAGATCATCCAATTACTATTGAAATCAATTCCTGAAATTTATCCTACAATAATTGAATCCTTATATTATGAAAAAATAATCAATTTATGGCATTTAGTAAAAACATACGGTGGTACCCAAAGAGGAGATAACCTTCTTCGATGATAATTTTTATATTATTTTATCTTCACTGTAATATAATTCCTGTTAAAACATGATTATATAATAAAATAATTTTATTAAATATTATAATATATTTTTCATTATAATGATATACAACCACCTTAAATTCCGTAAAATGGGATATCAAATCATTGTTCATGTGTACGATGGACTACCGCCACACAGACTGATGTCAATATGTTTTCCATTACCACCTTTCACAGTTGGGTCAAACGATGGATATAAAGTAAATATATGATATTTATAACATAATAATACCATTTGAGAAATTATTTCACATATAAATAATTACATTTCATTCCATTGTGGATACTATTGTGTCCCTCGAGTGTAAGAAAGAGTGCTTCCCCGTTAAACAATGTGATTATTTTATCACTGAATCTTTAAATAGAAGGTGGTAAAGATAATTTTAATTAATATATGATATATAAATTAAATTAGTAAAATATTAATTACATTTTTATCATTCTTATAAGATATTATATAATTTTATTTCATACACTGAATTATGATAAAGTCACTCTTGTACCTACAAATTACCACCTTCACAAAGAAATTTGGATCACTTTTCATCAAAAAACCAGACATATTATATATATATATATATATATATCAAAAAAAATAATTTGGTATTTATTATATATTTACCATTTTATAAAGCTAAAAAATTACTTACATACTGACCATTAAAAACAAAAAATGTTACTCATACGTACGAATGAACTACCATCTCCATGATTATAACATAGATCCTCTTTCATAGCCTTATTTCATGATTGGGTTTTAAATTTTCACTGATGTATAAATATGATAATTATTTCATTATTATTATTTTAGAGTTACTGAAATAATTTCCTCTTAGGCAAATATTTACCTTTTAATTTAATTTTCAACACATAAGTCAAATATCATCCAAACATCCAATGTAAACATAAATTGATTAACTATTCTAAATTAAAATGGAAATGATTGAAAAAATTGTAATAATAAATTTGAAAAAAAGTATTAATAAAATAAATAATTAAAATTAGTTTGTTATTTAGGATGATAAAGAATATATATGATGATTCTGAATCAAGGTAAGACATTTCATCTCTATTTCATTTCATTGGGAAACTTGTATCTTCACTTAATTTATTTTATATGGTGTATGTACTACCACATTGACATGTTATATCATGATTCATTAATAATCAATTTAATTATATGTTTTTATTTGAATTATTTCATGTGATTATAATTTAATGGAAAATTTAGAAATGGTAATGAATTTAAAAAGTCAATTTATTTTCTTTGGGTTATGTTAATTCTTCATTGTCATTGATATTATAATATTATGTGTATAATGAATTTTAATTTTCTTATGTTTATTTCAACTATATTTAGTTTGATTAATATTGATACACATGATTGATTCATAGAAAAATTCTCACTTCAACATTATGGTCATTATATAGGTCATGTTCACAATCACATTATATTCAAGATTGTTTATTCATTTATATCGATTGAAGTAAAAAATTATTCTAGGTAGTTTTCTTTTAATAAGTCAATATTTTTCAGTGGATAAATTAGAGATTCCTGGATAATTTTTATGGATCCATTAATAGGAATTGGATGTCATGCTTGAACGATTTTCATTTTCAAATTTGATTATTGTTTATGCTATTCGTAATTGTCACATTCATGTTCTGAGGACTTTTGACATTACTTCAACAAGTATAATACCATGAAATATTCATTTTAGTTATGATAATAATAATAGAAGACATGGATTATATATTTTAATATCATATAAGGATTCCCTTCAAATTATAATTCTATACTTAGATATTTTTTTAGTATTTTTTTCGAAGGGGCGTACTTTAATAAATAGACCAACCAAAGGGATAGTCTTAGACAGTCTCACCCAAGGTACTTGTGGAACCCAGAGGGGTCAACCACACCCGTAGCATCACCATTAGAGCTAGCGTGCAGGTGGAAGGTGGAATATGGAGCCCACTATAAGTTGGTGAGCCAGTGTATAAGGCCCAGAGTGTGCGTGCCGATATGCATGCCTAGTGTGGTAAAGACTCCCACTAGGCCAATGCCCAGTGGTGGATGTGTAGAGGTGTAATGGGTGTCAAAAATCGTATATTTATTGAGAAAATGGATGTCAACATTTTTTTATAATGTGTAGGGATTCTTCATGTGGAATTTAATGTAGAACACATAGCTCTTTATACTATTCACTAGTCTATTAAAGAGACATAAATGAGGTAGGTCATCTGATCATGCTAATCCACACCACACCCTTTAATCTCTAGCCATACCTATTAAAAATAAGATATCTCTTGATCACCCAGGTAATGATTGTAAAAATAAGCAATGTATAAATCAAAATAGTTTAGTTATGTTCATCCACTTGAGAAGAAACTGTTTATGGGGCATGAAAAAACATGAAACCTTATGATATCAATAATCAACCAAGGATAATCGTTGCTATCGCATGAAGGCTAAGCTTCCACAAAATCCACAATCCTCATATAATTTTTTCCCATGAATGAAATAACAATCCTCAGTAACATATCAGGATGATCATTGGTTTATTTGATAGTAAGGTGACAACCAACCATGATTCTAGGTGGTGTCAAATGAAGGCATGCAAACGGTCATCATGACATCTAAAGAAGCTCACCATGCCATCACATGATGAACAAAGTGCCCATGCCAAATATTCAAACGGATTACATTATCACTAAAATGATACATTAAGAAGCTAAGATGATTGGAATTAAATAAGATCCTACGATCCTGAGGATTTCTTGAACATGTCCTCAATATGGAATGAAATGTGCTGGAACACTCATCTATAGATCCATGGCTTGGACAAGTGATTCTGTACAACAACATTGATATAACAAGAGATATAGAAAGAGATCTATTGAAAAAATAGGCATCATGTTTCATTCATGAGAAGGAGAAGAGTCCATATAATCCTCTCACAAAAATGATATACAATATATTGTCAACTTGTCTTGGAAATGAACTCTCAAACAAACTAATCTCATGGGAAAGATACATCAATGAAAAACAATTGTCACATGACGAAGAATCGTATGAGCCATCTGGCCTCGCAATGAAAAATAGAAGGAACCTATAGACATAACATGTGTCAAGAAAATAATATACGTGAGTATTATGATATTTTCCGGGTGATTTTAGAGGCATAGGTGGACACACCCAATGTCACGTGAAAGACGACCCATGATCCATTCATGTAACACCCCAAGATTTTAGGAATTAATTTTTATTCATAATAAATTAAATTTCTTTGGGGGATTCCATTGAAAACTACACCATGTTATGCTTCTGTTATATAAAACACTAAGTAATGATTTCACTTTATGCAACACATAGATTAGCTTATGGTAAAAACATAACTATGTTTGTCTTATGTTTCAAACAATGATGATCTCATTTTATATCTTGTGTTACACACAAGACTTAATTTTACCAAACTACAATATACTATTAATATTGTTATTAAAATATTATTATAGTTTTCACCAACCTATTCGAATGGAAGATATAAAAAAGTTTATCGAAATTACCAATCTATAGTTTACACGTGTTTATAAAAGGAATTAATTGGGAATTATTAGATTATAAATTTAAATAGAAACAAATTGGATAAAAAGGATGTATTTATACAAAAAACTATTTTTATTCCCACAATAAATTGTATCATAAAAATTCATATTATTCACTATAATTGAGAGATATTATTTAAATGTTTTAGAATAAATAAAAAAAATATTTTGACATCCATCCAATATGTTTTATAGGCATAAAATAACAATGAATCAAATTTTTGGCATAAAAGACATATTTTTCTAAAAGGAACTTTTTCTGCCTTTTAATAAAGCAATTTTATTAGAAATTACATCTAAAAAATTTAAATATTTTAATTTAAAAATTAAAAGTAATTTTTCAATAGGAATATCAAATAAAAATTTGGTTATTATTGGGTGTTTTTTTAGAATATTTCATTCTTTATGAAAAGTGAAAAACAACAAATTTTAATTCAAAAATGCATTTTCTTCAAATTTATTTATATAGTTATATTATATTTTAAATTGGTTTTCAAGTTTTATGGGAACAGAGAAAAATTATTTAATCCAATTTATGTAATTAGAAATAATTTAACAGTGAAATGGTATATAAATATATTTCAAACTTTTGAACTTTTTTACTTTAAAAAACCATTGTTTTTTCCCATATATGGGCATAATTTTAAATTAAATTATGCAAATTTTTATAATATATTTTGGAAGAATCGATTCTATATTAGGAATCAGAATAATTTATAATTTATTTTAAGTTCAAATTAGTTTTTGACAAAACAATATTCATGAATTTAATTAAAATTAATTACAATGATTTGGGTAAAATAGAGTTTACAGAGTGTTTAAAATTTAAGCATAAGGAAAAATGACATAAAAACTTATCCAAAAAAATTTCTAGAAGTATTACTACTATGTACCATATTTTATTGATAATGGTTTATTAATGTAGGAACATTATGTAATGGCGTCCTCCCAATAGTGTTTACATTTTAGTATTTAGAAGAATTCCACTCCTCGTCCCCTATAAAAGGGCACTCACCCCCTCACTTCGTCACAATCAAAAACCCTTAGGATCTTTAAAAACATACCCAAATAAAAAAAATACCTAACATAAGCTTACAATTGTAAATATTTTCATATATCAAACCATGTATGTAATTTGGTTAAATCAAATTGGAGTTACCTAATTGAGAGGTACCATTCTTCAATGATCACTTTTGTTTTTTTAATATCTTCACCACTTAAAATATTTTCATATCATGCTTATAAAATAAAAAAGGTATCCTAAATATACTAATATAGTATTGTGTAAGAGAATAAACCTTCAACTTTAGATATTTATATCAAAATGGGCACACAATCACTATTCAAGTGTACAATGAACTACCACCCTGGAAACTGATGCCATTTTTTATTCCATTACCAACTCTTATAGATGAGAATAATGGTGGATTTATTTTTTATATATGATATTTATGGTATAATGACTCCATTATGAATATGTAGCTACTATATAACACATTCCATTATGATTTACACTTTTTGATGACATGATATCATCATTTGTGGATGCGTGGAATACTATCTCCTCAAAGTAGTGTGATTTGTTCAAATTTTAATTAGAATTAATTAAGGTTTGATTTAATAAAAATATGTTATATATGATGTAAAAATAAAACTTAAATGATAATATATATATATATATATATATATATATTTACATTTTTTACTTTTATTTCTTCTAGTAAGACCAAATAATGGAAGCAATGTTCATGTGTACGTACACCCACCTTTCTATGAACGATGTATTTTATTTTCTACCATTAAATTTTATGAATCACTATAAATACCCATATTCTGAATATATATGATATTTATATCATAATTTCCTGTTTTAGATGTGAAAATTATGATCATAGGAATGGGAAAAAAATAACAAGATAGAACATATATTAAGAACAAAGTGGTTATTACCCAAAACACAACTTTAACATGGAATTGAAAATAAACTCATAATATAAATTCATAATAAACAATTATAGTATTATATATATGAATATAGTTATTTTTAGATGTATAATAAACTTATATATATAATATAAGAGGTTTGAACGTGTTTGATGTAAGCCAATACATAAATATGGGGGATTTCTACTCTCACTTTTAATTCTGCGAGACTTATGCCATATTCACCAGTAATGTATTTTCTATGGTTCATATAGTTCACTTTAACATGTTATATAATGAATTTATTTTCATTCATGATATTAAATGTTTCAATATATGTTATTATTTCCTGGATATCATGATTCAAAAGTTAGGGATTCACATCTCACTCTTTACTTTTGTGAGACAGATGAAATATTCACGACAATTTATTCTATATAATTTATATAATACCCATTACCATTCATTATTATTTTTATTCTATTTTTTTATTATTTAGATATCCATTTTAAGATCTCCCATTGAAGGGTTTTATGGCTTAAATGTTACATAAGCGGTAAGTGACCTTTGTCTCAATCTGCTTTCTTTGAGACAATTGTTTTGTTATACACTTATATTCATTTATGAGGTCATTTATGAGGTGTATATATCCCACCCCTTTGACAAGTTAAATCATGAATAACATTATTTTAATGATATTTTAAACTTCATTTAATGTTATTGTATAATAGTAATTATAATTAATTGTTACCAATGTGGTAAGAGTTTATTCCTAAAATCTCATTGTTTTCCGGATTATTTACAATTATGCTTCAATTTATGAAATATTATGATCCATATCTCAATATATCTCAAGAAGTTTCTCATAATTTTATTATTAATTATATCTTTTTATAAATGTTAATATTTTTCCCCTTTTTTAAAAGTAACACTAATAAAAATCTTTTTAAGAAAAACTAATTCCATCTCTTCCTTCAGCTAGAAATATATGATATTTGATGAAAATGATTTATAAAAATGTTTTAAATGATATTTTATGCCCAATTTAATGGAATATGATATTGAAATTTTTTTATGTTATATAAAGTGTTCAAAATGGTTTACAAATCATACATTATATATTTTTAAGGTTATTTTCAATGAACGATGTTTTCAAACTGTTTTCTATTTTAAAATTTTTTAAAATGATTTTCAAAGAACCCATTATATATTTTAAATGTGGTACTAGAAATAAAGATTTTGAAATTATTTTAAGTTTTAAAATTAGGTTTTTAATAAATGGTTATTTTACTTATAAAATTCTCCAAGTGATATTTTAAAATCCTTATCTATCTAAGATGATATCATTTGATATAGTCTTTATTTTTCTGGAGATATTATCCAAGGAAACCATTCTTATACTTTGTTTTAATGGTTAATTTTTATGATGAAAAGATGTTTATGAAATCCATTTCTCTTCCATTGGGATCTACATCCCCCTCAAATGAATTAGGTAAATATTTATATATCTCATGAGATAGAAATTGATGGAATGAGGTGTTAACATGGTTTAATATTACATAGCTGGAATGAAGAGTAACCTTAGTTTAATAATATATGGAAGGAACACAGAGTGACTTCATTTTAGAAATACATGGTTGGAAGGTAAACTGAAACTGGTTCAATAATAAAGTTTTGGAATGGGTAGTGAACCTAGTTTAGTAAAGGACTTTTTCCACTATGACGGTTTTGGAAGTGTGCCTTCAATAATATGAAATGATTTTATATGATTATGTGTATTCCAAAAATTTAATAACTTATTCAAACACTGTGATCACATGAATCATGTTATTTTATTTTTTTTATGATTTCTATCTTATTAACAACAAATATTTATTCCATGATTCCATATTATGATGTTTGATATGATTGGTATGGTTTTAGAATATTATGATCATGTTATTATACCATTATGTTCATTTTATGCATATATATCTCCTTTTTTCCCAAATTTAGCATCTGTGATAACTCTTTCTTTTATTTCCTTTCCTTATGTTAGGAATAAATTTATTAAGTATTATTACTAATGGGTAAGATCATTACTAGATATGTTTTATATCATTCACCAAATTAGATGAATGTGTACCAAGGATCCAAATACAATAAACTATTATGGCCCTTCTGAATGTGATTTTATAATGTGATGAGTATTTATATGAAATGATGTAATATCCATGTATGCTATGATTATGTCAATAGATTTTCTATAAAATAAAATGTGTTTTAAATATTTGGGAATAAGTAGGATAAAAATATATTTTGTAATCCCTTTGAATATTTATATTGATATGTCTAGTTATGTGTCTATGGATAAGCCTAAGGATGAGTCAATGTTTAGGAAAACATCTTCGAATTTTGTAAAGGGTAAAAATAGTGGTTTCAAAAAATTATTTCCATTTCAAGATACCACATTTGTATTTATTATAGGAACATGAATATGTTTTGACTATGTAAAATTGGGACACAAATAATTTTAGTAAAAAGGTAAAATAAAAAAATCATTTAATGCAATGGATGACAATAATGGACTTCCTAACATATCATCGATATTTAAATGTTTTACATGTGGTATGTATGGGAATTATGAAAATCAATGTTTTATAAGAAAATATAATGAATTAAATCTGTAAGTTTTTACGTGTAATTGTTTTTTATGGATGAATGTAATGTAAAAGGAAATATGTGTTTTGGAATAATATGAAAACTCTTAGTTAATTATTTAACAAATAATTGTTATGATTTAAGTATATTTGTTTTAGGATAAATGAATTATGAAATAAATAAGGTTTATTCAGTAAATTTATTTCATTGAGGATTAGAATGGTATTTTTAATGATTTTGATAGATTGTAAAAGTGAATTAACAGTAGAGTTAATTTTTATGGAAAACACCTGATTAATGGAAGGCAAACCTTAATCTTTTTTGGATGTTGACATTTTTTTTTGGAAAAAGAGATGATTGATTTAGATAATGTAAATTAAATAGCATCTATTACCCTTGAAATGATAATATATTTATTGAAAAAGTATCTTATGATATCATTGATGGAGTATACACAATTATTGGATCTATATAATATTTTCAATATATTGTGGTATTATTTATGGAATGAGGAAGAATGCTTTTTTCATTACGGTTCTATGGTAATTCATGTTATTTATATGTTTGACAAGATTATATGATGAAGGTATTCAAATGTTTTTTATATGACATTCTAGAGGTAATTTATGATATAAATTGGATTAATACTATGTTTATTTTGAGAAATTTATTCCCCTTCTTTCTAATGTTTTTGATTTTAATCTTTTTAAATGGTCATAAGGATAACCATTTATGAAATAGTTTTTAATGAACCTTGAATGTGGTTTTAGAGATTAATGCATTATTTTACCATATGATGATTTATTAATATTAGAAAAACTGTGATGACCTCTTTTTTATGATAACTGAAGATATCAGGAATAAGTTAATGTTCAACCTATGGATCATATGATCATTTAGTGCTTCTTGGACAAGAAATCAAAATTTATTTATCAGAGTAAGTAATGAATTGGAAATAGATCAAGGAACAAAAAGGGTGATATTTTGAGTATGAAATGGAATGAAATAAATTAACTATATATCCTTTTGAATATTATTCATCATTAGGAAATTGGCCTTGAAATAAAATGTTGTCATATTATCATCATTTTTGATGATATCAATTACCCTTTTCAAAAATATTTGGTTTATGGATATTTTTCATTATCATTCTCTTGAACATTTTATATACCACTCTCCATCAATATATATGTGTCATTATTCTCTTCTATATCCATGTTTTCACATCCCCCATATGTTCTCCTATCTGGAAACCTAGTTAAGTGTTACATTGGGTTACTATTTTGTTTCAAACATTCTTTTTTTATAAATTTTTTAGTATTAATACATTTTGATGTGGTTTTATATGAAAGGATAATTAAAGTATTAATAAATTGATGACTCGGAAGAATTTCATGGTGAAATCCATTTTAATGGTGATAAAATATAACACCATGAGTTTTTATGAATTATTTTTATTTCAAAATATTAAATTCTATTATTGGATTTAATTACATGTTATGACAAGTTATGATTGATAAACACCAATTAAATCATGTAGTACTGGAATCAAATTTATTATAATTTGGTATACATGAAACTAATTTTCTCTTATGTTACCCAAAATTTCAAGTTCCTTTTATACCTTGTGATACATGCATGACAGAGTTTAACCAAACTACAAGATACTATAGATAATATTATTAAAATATTGTTTTAGTGATCACCTTGATATTGGAATGGCTAATATGAATAATATTTTGTAAATTATGAAACTACAGTTTTATAATTTTAATAATATTAATTCTCTTTTTATAATTTACATATAAATTAATAAAAAAACTAATTAAATATGAAGGATGTGTTTTTATGAAGAAACTATTTTTATTCCCTCTAATGAATTTTATCATAATAATAAATTAAACTAATCTCAATTTTTGAGAGATATCAATGAAATATATATATTATAAATTAAAAAAAATGTTTTTTTCATTCATCCAATAAGTATGATATTCATAAAATAATAATAAATCCTATTTTATGCATAAAAATAAATAATTTTCTAAAAGGTAGTTTTACTACCTTTAAAAGAAATAGTTATTTAAAAACAAAATTTTGAAACTATTAAAAAAAGCTTATTAAAAAATAATTTTATGTTTTAAAGATGAATATCAAAATTTTCTTTTGGTTATTTTTTGGTATTGTTCGGAGAAGTTTCATTTTTTATGAATAGTGAAAAATAATTAACTTTAATTGAAACCAATATTTTGTTCTCATTTAATTATATATTTATATTATATTTAAAATATTTTTATAGTTAAATTAGTTGAATCATACATATAAAAAAAATTAGGTCATTGGAATCAATTTAACATTGAAATTGTTTATAAAAACATTTCAAATAATTTAACTTTTTTACTTAAAAAACGTGTTGTTACGTCCCATCTGTTGGATTAATTTTAAATTAAATTATTCAGATTATGTGATTTTAATTTCAAAAAATAGAGTATATATTTTTAATAATAATAATTTATAATTTTTAATAACATCCAATTAGTTTTTGACTAAAAATTTTAGTGAATGTAATTAAAATTAATTGCAATGATTAAGGTAAAAACAAGTTTACTTATTGGCCAAACATTATATTTATTAGGAAACATACCTAGAAACTTGTACAAAACCGATTTTCAGAAATTTTTTTAATCATATTGCATATTGTGTAAAAAATGGTTCATTGTTTGGGGCACATGATGTAAGGGATATATCCAAATAGTGTTTACCTTTTGGTATTTATAAGATGCAACTCCCCTACACTATAAAGGGCATTAAATTCCAATCACTTATTCACACCCACAAAGAATCTAGACTCATAGAAATCATGGAATTATAAACTCACAATAGAACTAATCTCATCATATAAGCCTCACTTTTGGTAAAAATCAAACTAGGGATGTATTTTATTGCAAACAAAAAGGAGTTACCTGAAGAAGATGCAAGTTATTCAATAAGAACTTTTGTTTTAATTATTTATCCAACCATTCAATTCATTTACATATTTATTATATAATAACCTCAATAAAATAAATATAATGATATGTTATTATGTTAATTATATTACCTATAATGTTAGACACTTCCATCAAATGGGATATATAATAATTATTCGTGTGTGTGACGAATTTCTACCTCACAAACTAATGTCATTCGATCTTCTATTACCACCTATAATCGATGAAAATAAACATGTATTTATATTTTATATATAATATATATGAAATTTATTATTTATTTATACTCTTATAATTATTAAATAATATAATATTTCATGATTTCCATTTTATGAGAATACAATAATAATATTTGTGGACATGTGGACAACCACATCCTCAAAATGACGTGATTCATCACGCTGAATTTATCATGTATGGGTGTAATAAAAATATTTGATATATATGATGAAACTTTTTTATTAAAATTAATATATATATATATATATATATGTAATTTACTTTTTATTTATTCAATATGCCAAGAAATTGAAAACAACATTCATGCGTACATACAACCGACCATCTCCATGAATAGTGTATTTTATTTTATATCATTGACTATTATGAATCACTATAAATACCTATATAATTAATATATATTATATTTAAATCATTTCAAAAATTATTTAATTTGGTAAATAATAATCAATGTGATAAGACAAATAATAAAAAGGCAGAACATCTATGAAAAACAAAGCAGTTATTACCCGAAACATAAACTTAATATGGAATTGTAAATAAATATATAATATAATGTCATAATCATATAACATATCAAATTATATATATTAATATGGTTATATAGTATCTTTAATATATATAAATATATTTATTATAAATGGGCATTAAATGTGTATGTTGCAATTCAATACTTAAGGTAAGGGGATTTCTAATCTCAGTTTTATTTATGCGAGACTTATGCCATATTAAGAACTCGTTTTTTGTGTGTGGTGTATATACATTACTATGATATGTAATATTCGGAATTTAATTTATTTCATGATATTAAATTTTTCCATTGGTGTTATTTTTCATGGATCTCATGATTCAAAATCTACTCATGCAGTAATGTATTTACCACTCAATTTTTACTTTTGTGAGACACATTCTCTATTAACTACCCATTTATTCTATGTGGGTTATATAATTCCCATGAATATAAATTATTATTATTGCAATTAAATTATTTTTATTTATACATCCTTTTTATTATCTCACTTTCTTGGAGTTTACAGTTAAAACAATACAAAATCAGTATACGAATTTCATTATATATCCCTTCTTTGTTACACATGTTATGTTATGAACCTATATTCTTCAACGAGTTTTATATATCCTACCCCATTGATGTGTTATATCCTAAAAATACTTATTTTAATTATATTTTATGTTTAATTTAGTGTCATTATTTCATGGTCATTATAATTAAAAATTACCAAAGTTTTAATATTTTATTGCTATAATCTCATCAATTATCAAGCTTGTTTACGATTATATTTCCATTAATGAAATTTTATGATCCATATCCAAAGAAAAATAATGAATTTTATACCACTCTGGTAATTCATGATATCTTCATTCAATCGTTCGATTTTTCTATAATTTAGTACTTAATAAGATTAAAAAACATTTTTAAAAAAAATTGACATTATCATTTTCTGTGGTTGAAAATATATGTTATTTCAAAAAAATGTTTTATAAAAATATTTTAATTTTTTTAAAATTATAATCAAGATAATTTTCATGGAATGAGATTTTAATAAAAATTATGTATTAAAAAGAGTTTACCATGGTTTTTAAATATTCTATTATAATTAATAAAGGTTGTTTTCAATGAAAATCTGTTTTGAAATGTTTTTTGTTTTAAAAAGTGTAAAAATTGGATTTAAAGCTTAATTTAAAATTATGGTAAGTGGTTTTAAAATAAAATTATATCAAACATGTTTTATATTTTAAAAATTGATTTTCAAAGAATAGTTATTTTCCATTTGAACTGCACCAAGTGATCTATCAATATCCTTGACCATCATAGATGACATTATCTAATATAGTTTATGCTTTACTAGAGATAGGACTCAAGGGAACCATTACGATCATTAATTTTAATGATTAATTTTAAGACCACATGTTTTTTATGAAACATGTTTTGCTTTAACGAGTTATACTATGATATATCAATTATGAAACCCACATCCTTTCACAGGTTACTCTATAATGAAGTGATTATGAAACCAATATCTTTTCAATAGGTTATGATATGATGACATGTTTATGATACCCATTTTTTTTCATGGGTTATGATATGTTGAAATATTTTTTTTCTTTTGAAACACATATGTACGATTTCATTATGTGATGGTTGGGACCTATATATATCTCCAATTCATTGGGTAAGGACTTATATATCTCATGAGAAATACACGGATAAAATGTGGAGTAAAATCAGTTTAATAATATAAGGCTAGAATGAGGAGTGATCTGAGTACAATAATATTGGGAAAGAAGAAGGAGTGAACTTATTTATTTAATAAATGGCCAAAATGAAGAGTGAAATCAATTAATTAATACAGTACTAAAACAAGAAGTGCACCCAGTTTAACAATACAGGGTTAGAATGGGGAGTGAACCTAGTTTAGTAAGTCACTTTGTCTCCTATGATGGTCCTAGTAGTAAGAATTTACTAATATGAAATTGTTTTATATACTTATGTGTATTACACAAATTCCATGTATTATACCTCTGTTATGACCTGATGACTCATGTTCTATAATAATATTACGATTCAAGTATTATGAAAAACAATTTTTTTCATGATTCCTAATTATCATCTTTCATATGTAGGGTATGATATTGAAATGTTATGATCATGTTCACATAAACTTATGATCATGTTATGTATACATATCTCTATTGTTTACACATACTGAGAATATGAGCTCACAATTTTTATGTTTTCATTCCCCGGGTTATGATTTAAGGATTTTAAGTAAGAGTAATAAAGGGGAGGACCATTATAGTATATGTTGAAGATATTTTTTTTGAATTATAAGAATGTGTTCTATTTTTACAAAGTCACTAGACTATTATGGTCCTCAAGTATGTATTTTTGTATTTTGATGAAAATTTATCTTAAATGATGTAATATCCATGTATGTTATGACTATGTCATTATAATTCATGTCTCATGTATTCTTAGATGAGACACCCTTCAGATCTTATAAATCATTCTTTTTCTTATGAAAATAAACTTGTGGGGAAATCCACAAGAATAATACTTGGTTATACTAAGAAAGTGTCCATCCTGAAAATACATATGATTTTTACCAGGTTCATGAGAAACATTATAATGAAGGACACTTTAAATCGCATGTTAAGTTCATGAGAAAGAAAAAAGATAACCTATATAAAAAACCTATCATGCAAAAATAATAAACATGAATCACCTTGGATCATACTACTACACTAGAGTTGAACACACGGGAAATATATGTCTTGCAAGAGAGATCTTACAAATCAAATGGATAATATAAAGGCATTTAGTATATCACATAAACATGTATAGATCATCTAATTCACATGATATAGTAAAAAAATGATTAATAAATAAGTTATATATAATACATGATACCCACACAATAAATGGAAGAATAATTGAGATATATGAATACATACTTTAAAAAACACATAAATTAATGGAATATATAAACACGGGTTTTAATGTTTGAGATGCCATGAAACCCATGAATGGAGTTTACATGGAAGAATTGAGATGAAAATTCAATAAGTATGTCATGATTATGAAATATAATTCTTTTATATAATATTAATTAAGAATATGTGTGAACCTCTTGGACATATTAATGTGAGGTTATGACTTCATCATAAGAATTTAGCATAGTCTGGGAATTTTTTCACTAAGAAAAATGGTCAAATATAGATAATAATATATTTTTAGAGAAGACTAGAAAGATTTTTAATATTAATTTAATAGACATATATGTATGTGTGATCAGTAAATATCAGGTAGGGAGATCAATAGATCAACCATCAGTGGAAAAATCCTAAAAGAAAAGTGAAAGGTTATCGTCTGGATTTGGGGGATGAAGTCTCTCGCGTTACTACTGAGAAGAATTATCTTGTGTGGATTCTTGTGTAGGCCAGTTTGGATTTTGGTAACACTGTGTGATTTAGTATAAAAAACCTTCTATGTGGATTTATAATAGAAGTAGTGGGACTATATATCGACTATTGTAATTTATTTTAATATTATAATAGAGAATCCATGTTAGGGAGAATAGCCAACACATTAAAGAGTATGTATTTATGCCTAACCCTATAAATTTCATGTTATATTATCTCTCTAATAAATTATACAAAAGCAGTGAGACATTCAGATATAACAGATTGTATTTAGAACCTTACATGATCAAAAGGATGAATTAAAATGATATAATTAATAAATTTAAACCACTAATTCACCACCCTCTCAGTCTGACCCAGGTCACTACATTAAATTATTTTATCATCATAAAATAAATCCATTTAATTTTCATATCCTCTAGTTATTAATGTATTTTCATCTATTATTACCATTTTACCCCTCTTTGGTTCTTGAAATAATTGATAATTATGTTTAAGAAAATATGACTTGATTTTTCTATTTTGTCAGAAATAGATTTTATTCCAAACCTGTGTTTTCTTATAATGTTTTCAAAAAAATTATTAACCATTTCCAAATGATTTATTAATGAAAATTTTACCCAAATTTAATTTTTAAAAAATGTATCAAAATGAATCTTCATTCTATATTTAGAGTGAATAACTTTTCTAAAAATTTTATATTAAAAAATGATTTTTATTGTTATCTTTTATGTCTTGTATAGAATTACTGGCCATCATGGTCATCATTTATTTGAATCTTAGTTTTCATATTAAAATAAATAACTTTAAATAAAAAAATCCATCTAATATTCTGTAAATTCATTATTTATTAACATTTTTTCAATTAAATGGATTGTACAAAATTTTTTGTTTTCAGAAGTGATTTTTAAAATGAAGTGGATATTTTCAAATATAATGTTTTTAGTAATTTATTATTGTATTTATATTCATCAAAGTGAAAATCCTTTATTTTACAAATACAACACTTGGGAGATGTTTTGTGGATTCCATCCTTATAATTCCTCAGGATGGATTATTATTATTTTGACTAAGGGTGGTACTAACATTTACTTACATGATTCATTTTTGTATTCAATAACATTTTATTGAAATTTTTCTTTCTAGTGATCATTGAGAATTAAATTTCCCATAAATATTCCCATTATTTATCCTAGATGTGTTTTTATTAAACAATATATCATTTTTATATATGGTATACTACATTTTTTTCCATGGGTTTATCTGGGGAAATTTATTTAATTTTCTATTCTTTCCTCTGTATATATATTTGATGATAAGGAATAATTTTTATAAATTAAATTGATTATTCAATATAAGAGGAATTATTTAGACAAGAAATATATGAGTGGGGTATAGTTATAGATATCCTGGTGATTCATCTATAGTGTGATTAGACAAATGAGTGTGCAAGCCTTTGTTAAATGGGTTTCAACATATTAGTTTTAAACATTCCAAAGGATACATATTGATGTTAGAGGTACCATGTACCTAGGAAACATAACATAATCTAATGAAGAATTTATTTCATTAAGAATTCAATTATTATTTCCCCTAATATTTTTTCAATGATATTATCTCTAGATAAATTTTATTCAAGAATTTTTAATAAATTAATATTTGTTTTATGTTATTCACATTGCCATATTTATTATGAATTATCCAGTTATTTTGGTCATGTTATAGATTAAATAGAGTTTTTTTTAGTTATTTACCCTTACATAATTTGAATCGAAGTAAAATTATATAAATTTCATATGTGTATAGTTATTTACAGTTCCAAATTGATAATTCTTATTGATTCATGATAGCTTTCTCTACACATAACCCTTATTAAGAATTTTATCTCACTGTTATTTTGTTTCCCTTCCTTGGAATCCTTGAACTATACTTTAAATGATTTTTAAGAATATTCTATTGGGAATAATAATATTATCAAATGAAAATTATTCTATAATCAATGTATTTAAATTTTTTAAGTGAATCATGTATGTATCTTGTTTACTAGGACAAATAAACTATTCTGTCTTTTGGGATGTGATTCCTTGTTTCTTACA
Organism: Viscum album; assembly: GCA_963277665.1. Classification (NCBI taxonomy): domain Eukaryota; kingdom Viridiplantae; phylum Streptophyta; class Magnoliopsida; order Santalales; family Viscaceae; genus Viscum; species Viscum album. The sequence goes on along the minus strand of OY728132.1, from coordinate 1,470,511,295 downwards.
CCAATGAATTCATGTTGGCACTAACATCAGGATACTAGGGTTAGGTTATTCACAATCGGTATCAGAGGTTGTTTAGTAAAAATCATGGGAACTATATTTAGGAAAACATACATTTGGGATTATAACCCTATTAAATACATTAAGTATATGTATAGAATATCATTGTATTGTTTTGATAAAGTAGAGACTATGTTGTTTTTTGGAATTACATCCCTATTTTGATTCTAAAAGTTGACGTTGTTCTAGAACATAGGTACCTAGGGATAATAAATATGAATAGGGTGCATTTTTATTAAACTGATCATCACTTAGTGCTGGACAACAGTCTTTACTATTCACAAGGTTTGACACTCATAGAGGATATTCGTAGGATAATTCCTATTTTCATAACAAAACATTATAAAGGATTTGAATATATGATGAGGATGAATTAACTATGTCAAACATTAGTTTTATTATATTAAAAATAATGTGTTATAATTTAGAAATAATATTAATGATTATATGGTTCTCCAACTATGATTATTGCAGGTCACACTAATTTTTTTTTGTTTTTAGTCAATGGATGGAACCCAAAGTAATAATGTTAAAATTTAAAATGAAGGAAAATATGGTGAATATGAGAACCAAAAGTGATAATATAAGGATGTAAAAGATATCATAATTATGTTCCATCATGTTTCCCAAAATATGATTAACTACCTATACATTAATAAAATCTAAGACTCACCAATGTTCAGAAGGATGGTAGTTTCTAAGAACTCGAGTGGAGGATACCATATAGAAAATAAAGATAGATTTCCATCATGTGAGAAATGGTGAAATAAAAACCCATGAAAGTAACTATATGGAATAGAAAAATGATTTATGTGTGAACAAATGGCAAAGAGGAAACAATTATTGAGAAAAAAAGAAGTGAATGATGGGAGGAAATAAATCTGATATTGAGGATACATTTTGAGTTTGTTATCTTAAATGTGTGGAAACTTGGAATCATCAAAATCGGTTACCTATTATAATGTGTAAACACTTGAATAAGAAGGCATTGTTTTTAACTAAATTGAATTAAGTATTAATGTATCGGGATTCAGAAAATTAAATTTTAGACGTATTTTTAACAACGGTATTTTGGTAATAATAATCATGAAACATCTAAGGATTGCGTTGAATTTTTGAATAATATGTGTGTTAATAAAATTAAGAGTTACAGATACCATCTGGAGTTATTAGTTTTAGGTTGATCAGAAGTTGAATGTATTAATCACCATATTTGGTTTTTATGTGATGGATTCAACCAAGATTACAGTCAAATTTGAGAAATTTCTTGGAATTATTTATTTTAGATGAAAAGTTTTTGGAGGATAATGACATTATATTTTATAGACATAATTTTATAGGTATTTATATCCTTTAGTGTTAATCGGATCATTATGGAAATTTCAAAAATAGTAAAATTGGATTGTTAGAATTTGTGTGAAAAAATATATTTTTTTGTAAAACATATATAAAAGTTTATTTAATTAATAATTTTATTTCAAGGATGTCCATAATATTTTTTTGGGAGCATTATAAGAATTATATTAATATATATTTAGATAAAGGACAACCCACATGCTGAGTGAAAACCTGTTCTGGTCAGAAAGGTTATAGGTCTTAAACCCAAGATCTAAGGAAAATAATGTTTTAACACATACCACTAGACTACATGATGTCTTGGTAAACATATATTTGGTTTTTATTAAATAAATTTATGAATAAATATTAATGAGGAAAATATGGTGTTACTATCATGGTTTATAAAATAATTTATTTTATTGGAAACTTATGCTGACCATATTGTATTTATAAAATAGTTAGAGACAAATAGAAAGACTTGTAACTATTTTATGGATCTTATGATTACATGAATGTTAATTTTAGTGCTTTAGGCATAAAAAATTAATTTTTAGATATTCATTTAATTGGTTAATTTATTAATATAAAATTATCAAAGAAAAACCATGGGATGAAATTATTCTTTTGAAATATAAATGTATCCATTAAATATATATCATTATATTCAAAGATAGTAATATAATTTCTCAAATATAAGAAAAGGGTATTGAATCAAAATTATAAACTAATACCTTCATTTATATTGAACTGACAGTCATTAAAATCATCACAGAATTAATATTTTGTGTCTCTTAACTTCTCATTTATAATTAAACTTCTTGTGTTCAATGACCATTACAATTCACTATAATTATTTATGCTTTTTTTCAATGTAAATATCTTCATCTTACCCCAATTTTCTAGTACATAGAAACCAAGTTATGTGACCCTTGTATTCTCTATTCTACCTTATTAATTAGATATTTTTTAAAACCTCTTATGGATTATATTTTTTTATAAAGGTAGTTTCAATTTCAAAACCCATGATTTTCGAGATCATGTTTATATTACGAAGACACAATTTATTTAATGTGGGGAGAATGAATCACCAAAAAAATTATAAAAGAATAAATTTATATTTGATATAATTAAAAAAAACCATTATTAGAAAATAACTTTACAAATAAATTATTTAAAATATTTTTTAATGTACATTAAATTAAAATTTTTTGATAGCTTATTATGCCCTCAACACCATGTTTAAATGAAACATGATACATTATTAAAATATTATTTAAATATGACCATTATAAACTAGACATAATGTTTAAGGAGATGAATAATACTAAATAAATTATGAAAAATATATATTTTAAACACATTCATTGGTTTTCAATTTATTATATATTATAATAAGACTCATTTGAAAGTAAAATAAATATTTTCTGAAAATAAATATTTTTTTATTCTAAATATATTTTAATCATTCATTGCACAAATAATTTACAATTAAATTTTATTGAAATTAGAAAACTTATTTTAGAAAATAATCTAATGATTTGAATTCTTTATATCATTATTTTTTATGGTTAATTTTCTGAATTATTATGTAATATTTCATTTTTTGATGAATAATAATAAATATTGAATTTTATTTATAAATAATATTTTTATTTAATTAATTTAAAATGATAAATAATATTTTGAATTGGTTGTAATATACAATTAGTTAAATATTATACCAATTAATATAATTTAGGTAATTTTGTTAATTTCTATACTGAATTTTGATTTGAAACATCATAATCATTTGAACATTTTCTCTTTGAAAACCCACTTTCTCATCAAATCAGCGGGATTAATTTAAATAAACATTCCTCTCTTATGTGGAATAAATTTCAAAAAACAAATTGCATATTTTGAGTTATAATAAATTATAATTTATAATAATTTTAATATTATTTTTTATTTAAATGAAAATTGAAAATAGTAAAATTTATTGACAGTGACTAAGGTTAAAAAAGAATTAACTGGGGGTTAAACTAAAATGATAAGGGTTTGAACTGGCCCAAAAACTTTTCAAACACCCATTTTATTTTAATATTTCAATATTATTACTACTAGGTGAGATATTATTCAATTTTGAAGACTTTTTACACCATAAAAACTTGTGTGTAATTGAATATTGAAAAAAAATCAAATGTACCCCTCACCTCACATGTAAAAGGCCACCCCTCTTTTATCTTCCTCACACTATAAAACCAATTTGGTTTAGAAAATTACATGCAAAATCAATTCCAAATTTCCATATTCTTATCCTATAATCCTTGTTTTAGGCATAAATCCACCTAGGAGGGCTTCTGGTGAAACATTTATGAGGATACCCTATGAAGAGGTAACGTTCTTCACAAAGTGTTTTTATTTTATTTCTTCCTCCACCTCCTTCAATTATTATTAAATAAGAGTGATAAAATAACCAAAGTATATTAAATATAATAAGATTTTTTATCGTAATGAAAATATCTATAACCACATACACTTACATAAAATGGGTTAATAAATTATTGTTCATGTGTACGGTGGACTACAACCTCGCAAACTGATATTATTCATTTTTCCATTAACATCACTCACAGTTGGGAATTCTTATGGATATAAGGTATATATATGATAATTATAATATAATTATACCTTTTTAGTCATTATATCATATAAATAATTTTAAATTCCATTCCATAATGAATACAATTACATTTCTCATGTGTACGGTGGACTGCTACCACACAATGTGATGTGATTTGTTTTTAACTAACACTTAACATGGAATGTGGTAAGGATAATGTTAATTAATATATGCGATAGTTATTAGATAATGATGATATTAAATAAATTTTTATCATTATAAAATGATAATATATCATATGTTTTCTTACACTAAAAGATGATAACATCACTCATATACCTATGGACTACCAACTAAACGAAGTGATGTGACTCTCATTTCATCACCACACCAGACAAAATATATATATAATAATATATAAAGAAATAATATTTAAATTATGATATTATTATTATTCTAGAATGTAATAATTTTACATACCTCCCTTCCATGATGATCATTGAAAAATAAAAATGCTACTCATGTGTACATACAACCTACATTTACATGATTGTCAAATAGTCCATTTTTCATGAAAATTTCTCATGATTGGTCTTAAAATTTTAATTCATATATAAATATTATATTTATCTCATTATTATTATTCTGGATATATTTAAATAATAACCTTTTATTCAAATATACACACTTAGAATTCATTTTTTGCTCATAAGTAAAATATATAGAAAAAAAATGACATAAACTCAATTGGCCTAGTAATCATATATAACATGTTAATGATTTAAATAAAAGAAATAATAAATTTTAAAAAATTTAGTACAAAAGTAAATAAATAATTTACATTTTTTATTTTTGAATATAATAAATATACATGACGATTCAGACTCTTGGTAAGAGAGTTTGTCTCAATTTTATTTCATTGAGACATATTATAATGTTATGCCCCTAAATCATTTATATACTATTCATACTACTGGATTCATATTTTTAATCATTATTCATTAATAATTGGTGGTATTTTAAGTTTCAAATTTAATTATTTCATCATAGGGGATTTTACATGAAAGTTTCCAAGTGGAAAACAATTACATAACTCAGTAATCTATTCATCAATTAATTCACACTTAAATTGTTTTTCCATTTATGTGTTTCTTTCACAATATCATTCAAATCGTTTTTGTTTATTATTGAATTTCAGTTGAAGGAAATTATTTAATAATTGTATAATAAAACCATTTAATATTATTATTTTATTTTAATTGATTATATTTTCATGTTATATTACTATTTCACACTATTGTTTTACATAAAATAATTGGGAAAATTCTTTTAACAAAACCCGACTTCATTCCACTCTTCAGTTGAATATCCATTTTCTTCCAAAACCATGTTTTCAAGAAAGTTCCAAAAATGGTTTTAATATTTTAAAAATTATTTAATAAATAAATTATACACATTATTACTTTTTAATAATTGTTTTCAATGTTATATTTTTTTCATTTTCAAAATAAATATATTTTCTATACTTTTTACAGTGAAAAATGAATATTTTTTTTGCCATGTAGGGGAATGTCCACCATCATGAAAAATTATTTATTCAAAGAATCTGTTTCACTATTTCAAGGATCATTTTATTATAAATATTTTACCTAATATTTTATCAATTTATTGTTTTTAAAAAAGATATCTTTAATGAAAATATTTCCATTTTTTGCTTTAAAAAGATATTTTAAAATGGAGAAGGATATTTTCCTCTTGATTGATTTAATGATATAATATGGTATTTTTATTAATACATTACAAAACCCTATATATTATATAAACTAAACTAGGTATATGTTGTATTTATACCATCTGTATTCTCCCTTTGGATGGTTTATGATTTTCTTTAAAAAGGATAGTATTGACATTTATTTCGTTGATTCATTTTTTTAGTAAGTAACATCACCTTGAAATGTTAACTTTTCTATGATAAATGAACATTAAATTTTACATAAATATTCAAATTATTTATCATAGATATTTTTATTTATTAAAACATATATCATTTATACATATGGTCCTCTATATTGAAAGTAATTTGTTTATTTTGTGAAATATTAATAAATCTGTATTCATTACTCAATATATATATTTGACGATCTGGAACATTATTTAGTAATTATATCGATTATTCAATATATGAGGAGTGATTTGGACATACAATAAATGAGTGGGCCCGATTATATATAGACCCTTGATGCATCAGTAGTCTCTTGGGATGAATAAATTGGCTATACTTAGTTGAAAGGGGTTTTAACCATTGGTTTTAAACTATCTGGAAGATAGATCTTCATGGCCGAGTTATCACATGGATTTAAATAAAGACATATAACAATTAATCATTTACTTAATTATAAATTAAGTTATTATTAACCATCATATTTTCTCTGTGACATTATCTCTAGATGCATTTCATTCTGAGTTTTTTTGTAAAAATGACATGTGTTTTCATTTATTTACTATAAAATACTGATTATGCATTATCTAGTTATGATCAAAATGATATTGATTAAATTATACCTGTTTTTTTATTTACCATTCTATATTGATTATGCTGGTCAAATTTTATAAATGTAATTTGTGTTTAGTTATTTACCTTGTCTTGTTTATTAGTCTCATTGATTCATGGTCAATTCCACTTTACATTACCCTTACTGAGAATTTGAACTCACACATATTGACTCCCTTTCCCATGAATCTAGGAATTTTACTATGAAAGATATGCATGAAAATATTATAGGGAATATTGATATTATTAAAAATAAAAATTATACCATAATTTGTGTATTAATATGTATTATAGGAATCATGTATGTAGAAAATTTTAAAAATACTACTAAACTACTCTATCCTTTAGGATGAAATTCCATGTATCTTATGAAAATGCGTTAAACTAGTCACCATATCTAGGCTACAGGGGATGGGGTTTCAATATTAATGATTAAATGTTTTTTTCATAAATAATAATATACTATATTTTTTTCATATGTTTAAATGAATCGAATATTTATAATCCTTAATTAGTTCTATTCATCATCAATACTTGTTGTTCAACCCTTATTGAGTAAATATATACTTAAAAAATTTATGATAATTATATTTTTTACTCTTTACTACATATAAATGATATCTCTATATTTTTAAATAAAGAACCACAATAACTTGTTATAAATCATGGGTAAAATAATTTACTTCATTAGCTTTAAATAGATGTGAAGTGTAAGGAATTAACTAATAATTATGAATCAGAACAAAACAAGGACCCTTTATTGAAGCATTAATATTGATGAAAAACTCACTTTTTATAGAGGAAATGTCCAAAAAAATCCATTATCAATATTATTTTTGTTTCTAAAATAAATCATAATTCTTTTATCTAGATTAATTTAATTCATTTTTAAGTTAACATAGTTTGTATGCTAGATAAATGAGAAAATTATTCGAACAAATATTGGTAGTAATGGACTAATCGATGATACCTATAAATTTCCATTTTAATAGTAGGTCATGGACACTTTTGAAACCACTTTAGTTTAATCTAGATCAATGTTTCTTATAAAATTACTTACAAAATGTATAATGAATGAAATATATCTCAACCCAAATTCCCATTTAATATATTTTCCATAAAACATATTTTAATTCAATTTTTGAAATAATATCCTTAGTTCTTTTTAATGGTCCTCATAAAATTTCAAATATATTAAAATATCATTAGAGAACACAACCAAAAATTTATTGAAAAACTCATAGAAACAAATATTCATAGTATCCACAAAATTATCTAGAAAATTTGGTATGAAAAAAGGAATGAGCATAGGCACATAATGTTCAAACCTAGTACAACGCAATTTCTTAAAAATCTTATCCTCCCAATCCTCTAGAAGATGGTACCTGGACTTCATATCAACAATTGAAAACTAATGGCCTCCCTAGAGCTGATTAATGAAATCATCTATATGAGGCAACACATATTTATACATAATATTTATGTTATTAAATGATTTATAATCAATGTTGAGCCTCATGGAACCATCCTTATTGTCAAAAAATAAAACCAGATATATTTATGGAGAAATGTAATTATGGATAATAAATTTATAAAGTGACTCTTGTAACATATTTTACAATTGAAAATTTTGTAATTGAGATATTCGATAAGGAGGTTTTGAAAATATATTATCCGCAAGAACCACATTACTAGTAATTTTTTTATTCTGAAAAATTCTAATACTATAAAATTAACAATAAAGTTCTTCAAGAAATTCATTTAATATAGTAATATCAATAATTTGAACAATTTGTATATTTTAAAAAATAGATGGAAGAAAATTTTATTTTCATCTTTAATCAATTTCTTAACCACATGATACACTATCAGGTGTGTGAAATCATTCATGTAAAAAAATAAAAACTCTTATAAAAAACATACCCTTATGTAAAATTTATATACCATGGTAAATAGGAATCCTTCCACACATACAATAACTTAAAACTATATAATTTTAAAGATAAGTTTTTCTTCAAGTAAATACCATATATAGATGATAACATGAAGATTATTATTATTTTTAATAATACCCATAATTTTTTTAACCAAAAGTCATGTATTCATTTCCTGAGGTGAAATTTCCAATTTAACAATAAAATTCTTCTAAATGAAAGATTTTTTTCCACAAATCAAACACAAAATTTCAATAATATCAATCCAAATGTGATGTACCTAACACTACCACACTATATGGTCCAATATCCACTGAAGTTGTCACAAAAATTTATGCACACCTTTATGCATGTGATACAGGTAAATTTTACCCTTTTTCTTATTTTAATACAAGTACTCACATAATTACGCATCCCATTATAATTATAGAATCTTATTATTGGGTTTTTAATATTTTTATGAATATTTTCATTATATTCACTATCCAAATTTCCAAACCTTCAACATATAAAATAAATTACATTCTTCAAAATAAATTCTCTAGGATGATTTTTAGTAGACTTATCAGATATTGGATATATGATTTTTTTTACCTTTGGATTTATTTGGAAGGTGATTCCCCATTACCTTCTATATGTACCTCTTTTTATTCATCATTTCATGTAATAAATTATCATAAAAAACTCCATTTCTATTTTCATATAATTTGAAACAAATTTATATAAATATATAAATTAAAAATAATACACTATACATTGATATATTGGATTTAATCTAGAGTTAAATAGATTAATTTAATTATAAATATCCCAAATTAAATTTGGTTTATAGTTTTCAATAATGATAATGTTTATTTATAAACAGAATCTAAAACTTTTTCGTTCAACCTCAATTCCATGGAATGATTTTTCCATTATATATCAAGTATGTTTATGGAAAAGAATCTTAGAATAACTTTTATGAGATTTATCCCATTCCAAGGCATCAATATCTTCTCTTTATCTGATATTCTTAACCATTAACCACCACTAATACATTAACTGATATCTACACTATTATAGGGTTAAACGATCGAATGAATATTGGAGGGTACTATTTTATAAAATTCTATAGTTGAACATTATTCTATCTCACAATGATACCACCAATTTTATATCCTCTATCAACAGAGGAATCAAATAAACAAACTACTATTTTACAATTCCGAACATATCTGTTTACTGATTTTGATATATAGTATCCTATTGGTTCTTTCCCACATCTGCTTCCTTATTTCCATTATGTAAAACCATTTTGAAAAAAATATATTTTATTAAGAAACAGGTTAATCATCAAATTTTCTTTCATTTATACATAACTATAAATTAAAATATATTGACGGTTATAGAGAACTATATCTTTTATATAGAAATATTACATATTAATTTGTTAATATTCATTACAAGACATTATGACCCACATAGAAACCATAAGGATTTAATGCCTTTTAAAAGATTGAGTTATAATCAACATGATCATATAGGATTTACATTATCTCTAACTATGTTATTTATAACTATAACCCTGATTAAATATATAATACTTAAAACATATCATTATAACTTAGGAAATGGTATCAAAAGAATGGGTGTGATCATATAATATGTATGGGTAAAAAAGGGATATATCAAGGATCAGTTAAATATGTTATGAGTATAAGGGCATGAGAACATGCTCCTAACATTTGAGAATCATACCCATCATATCCAATATCATAATATTAAGTTGGGTCATGAAACTTAGTAGTTCATAAGATATGAATCATAAAGAAATCAAATAACATGAGTTATGATATCATAACATTTTCAAAAGACGTTATTTTTTTCTCATAAACATAAACATATAAAATCTTTTATTTAGTCAAGGATTTCTTCCAATACTATCATGGAGGATTAATTTCTCTCCCAATTACATCATATCCTTAGTCAATGTTCACATCAAAGACTATAATACTGGATAATGTGTTTGAATAAACTAGGTTCACTACACATTATACAATCTCTTATCTAATGAGATATATATCTTTACACAATGCATTGGAGGGATATATGATTATCGGTTTACCCATAAAATAAATAAAATCATACAATTTCATGTGAAAAGATCATAAAAATTTACTTATAATATATCCCATAGAAAGAAATTGTATTTATAAATATTTTATCATTTTATCATAGTATAACCCAATGAAAATAAATGGGTTTCATCATGTTTCTTTCAATAAAAAATTAACAAATGAGAAATAAATGGTAATCATAGAATCTTCATTAAATCTCCATCATCATAATCCATCTATATAATGAAAATGGATCATATCATTGGATCATATCCCCAGTAAATAAAAAAATATATAAATGAAAATTATCAAAAATGAAAAATTCCATCAAAATATCAGTATAAAATTTCTTGATGAGAATCCCATTTTTTCATTGAAATAATTTATTTCAAAACTAAAAAAATTCCCAAATACATTGAAAAAATATTCTTTAAAAATAACATGGAAAATTTTAAATTAAGCCTAAAATAATTTAGTGGTCTCGACATTGGGAAATTATAATCATGTTGTGAATTCAAAAACACTTTTTCCTTTCACATTTTCATTAAAAATAATAAAATGATAAATTTAGAAAATGAAAAGGTTATTAATTTTAAATCAATTTATAAAAAATAATATCTTCTATAAATATTAATTTTCAAAATCAAAGGTAATTATTAATAAAATTATTGATTTTCTAGAAAACATTGATTTGGAAGAAAAAAAGGATTTCAACTGAAGAGAGAAATAATGTTAGTTTTCCATTAAAATATTATTTTGGACTCTTAGTATTTAAAGATTGGAAAATGAATGTGGAATATTTAATCTTAAAAAATAACCACATTAGAAGAAATTTTCGGATACTGTTGAGAGTTAGATAATTAATTTTCATCACCATAAACATAATCATAAACAATCTTGATAAATAATGAGATTGTAATACATATCATTATTTTTATTTGTAAATATTAGAATAAAGTCCTTATAAAAGATATAAACTTAGACAGTTGTTTAAATACCAATAATTTTCATGAGAATAATAATAAAATTCATTCATGTGTAGTATGAACACCTCACAAATAAGAATAAGTGGTGAATATAGAATGTTTCTCACCTAAATACTACAGAGATGAGAATCCCTTACCTCATATTTTAATTATATTGATTATAATATAAAATCCGGTATAATATATTTAAATTTATTATAAATCTATACCATAATATTTTTCATAATTATATTCTCATATATGTTCCATTTATAACGTTTTAACACTGATTTATTAATAATTATTTTCTTAATGTCATCATTTTCAGGTGCTAGCTCTTTCATTTTTCATGAGAAGATTGTTTTAGTAGTTACAATCCAGGTATAGTTTTCATGGTTAAATAAACTCAATATTTTTTATAATGATATAAATATATCATATAATATTTATATTTATATTTTGAGACATCCATAAAATATTTAGATAAAAACAAATTATTTCATTCATGGAGATGGTTGGTTGTACGTACGCATGAACAATTTTTCACTTCAAAACATACAGAATAAAATTATGGTAAATAAAAATTCAACAATGATGAATTATTATTATATAATAATTATGATATATTATTATTAAATATATCATTATTGCCATCCATGAAAAAAATAAATGAAAAATGAGTCACATTGCTTCGTGGATGTGGTGGTACACAGATACGCATGAACAATGTTTTCATTTTCTAATGGATGTGAAGGAAATAAAAATTATATGATATTAAAATTAAAAAATAATATATATATATATATATATATATATATTAAATATAATACATAAACATTAAACCCATCATAATAACCATCCATGGCATATGATGATGGAAATTGAATTGTATCATTTCTTGGAGGTGCTAGTCATCAAGTATACATAATCAACATTATTACATACCATTTGATGTAAAAGATGATGAATAATGGTGGTTCATAATCATAATATCATTTAAATATATTTAGGATAATAAATTAATTATTTTAGTAATAATATAATATAATTATAGGCCGTAAAAGAAGAAATAATTTGAAATAGTTTGGGTTAGATGACTAACTGTCCTTTAGATGATCTCTATTATATAATTTCTTAAGGACTCTTGGAATGATATTTTAAGAACAAAATAACCTATAAATAATGAATAAGGATGTATATATGATTATTGGGTGGAGTTTATTTGAGATATATGGCTTAATGTGGTGTTAAGAAGAGGAAGGAGAAGTATTCTTTTATAAGCAGGGGATATGGCACACCTGGAATTTCTTAAAAGAATAAAATATTATGGGTAATTATATCGAAAAAGGATTTCATATGGATACATATTTAAATTTTGGAAGTAATTATGATTAATTATTTCTATATAATATCATTTATATAGGTTATGTTGGCAGTTGTTCCCCTCTATCTTGGTTTTACCCAAGGTAAACCTATTTAAACCATATCCTTGATGAAAAATTGTTACAACTTTTATTATTTATTATGACAAAAAAATAATATGCCCCTATAAAAAATGTTTAAATTAAGATTCAAAATATTTAATCCATTTTATCAAATTCAATCGATAGAAATTTCAGAATTTAATTTATAATCAAAAAAGGAAAATGTGACGAAATGAAGTTTTCTAGAAAAAATGTTTTCTTAATTATAAAATGATTAATACTAAAATCAATTTAAATTTATGTTATAATAAACTCAATATTTTATTTAATAATATAACTACAGTTATTTTGCTTTTAAAATCATTTTATAAAAACGAGTCTTTAAAAATTATTAAAATGAAAAGATAGTTTTCAATAAAAATAATTATTTTGTACAATTCATAAATAATCAATATTTTTAGAAAAGTATCAAAATATAAATCCAAGATAACTTTGACATTATAATTTCCAAAATAAAAATCATTTTTTAAAATAAATTCCCAATAAATTGATTAAATTATCATTTCATTTAAAAAAAATAAATAAAAAATATTTTTGAGGGGAAATATATCTTTAAAGACTATAAAGATTACTATAAAAATTGAAAAAATATGTACTCATATATTTGATTTATTTGAATGATTTATAATTTTTTTTCTCAAGGTGTGTTTATTAAATTTAATTATTACAATTTAAAAGTTTGCTTATTTTGGTATATTTAGACTCAAATTTTCATGTATCACACACTATCAAATAAATTAAATTCATTTGAAAAATTATATCATAAAATATCAATGTGTTACATTCTAACCACAATAAAATTAATGTATCTCAAGATATTATATTACTTTGAGAAAATTAATTGAGTATATATTTGGTTCATCACATATTTGGGTTATAATGTACCTTCATGGAATTTATGATTCCTCTAGACGAATTTAACATTGTTACTAGTCTTATTCTGTATCATGTTATCTCTATGATCAATATTTCTACTAGTTTTGCATCATAGGAAATATCATGAACTTATGGTTCAACCTCTGATTTTAATACATTTTAATGATTATGTATGTACTTATTATTTAGAGATACTTAGAACACATAATAAACTTTAGAGATGTTCATTGGTAGTGCCATGTGATAATATACTATCCCAATGAGATCAAGAATCTCAAATTTAATATGGTACATAGGGATTGACATTCCTAAGTTTATGAATATTATAAACTTATTCTATGGAGATATTCATAGAAATACCCTCTCATAAACTTAAAATTCTAGATAATGTCAATGATTTTGAGAATAACTTTTATAACCACTTTGAGTTTCCTTGATGTGGTAATGAATGGATTTGAATTTGTCTATAATATCATTTACTATCTCAGGTTTGAAAGTATTTACTTCTCAAACATAATCCCATCACTTTAGATATTTATAATAACTTTTATTTAGGGATTCATAAAGAGAAATGTAAATTCTCTCATGAAATCTATAAGAATTCAATATTATAATGTTTTTTATCCCATCAGAAATTTAAAACTATATACCAGGATCTCAACCTATCCACTAGGTTATCAATGTTCCTCTTAGTATAAAAATCATTTAGTGTGTGATAAGTATTATTAAAACTCATCTATGTATCCATATCAAACTAAAGGATTCACAAAAACATGGTGGTAAACTTCGTATCCTGATCAAAAAAATTAGAATATGGTACAACATGATTCCTTATAACTTTTATAATATATATTTTTGGTAGTTGATCAAGAGAAAAATATTTCATGATAGCATTGGAAGTTTCTTAAACTTATAATATTATCTACTACAACCCCAATAACATTTTTTTATTTAGATGTTTTGTGGGAGTCTAATGAAACAAATACAAGGTGATTTTTTTCATTTTTATTCTTGTATGAGTAATGGTTGCAACATCCCCTTAGAAGTATATATCGTAGACTTAACATGCTAACCTACCAAGAACTAAGATACATACTCTACAACATATCAATTTATAATTTCTCAACAAAAAACATTTTCATATATTTATAAATATTTTTACATCCTAGATAAAAAGAGAATGATGATTTATGATATTCATCCAAAAAATCCTACTTCAAGTATGTTATTAATGAAAATTATTCTTGATTCTTAAACCATATCATTCATTTACAATCATGGTTGAAGCCATGAACATTTCTCACAATCTTTTTAATCTCTATGTATTCCTTAAATTCCTTAGTTGTCTTTACTTTGAAGGATGATTGAACAGTCATTAAAGAAATTTAAGACTTCTACCCTTCCATCAAAATTTCCATAACCACCCACTGTAAATACACAAATATCAGATAATTTAATTTTCTAATCATTGATATACTTTCATGATCTATTTGACATAGATCATTTTCCACTTTAATCTATTTAATTGGGTGGTAATATATTGTGTAGTCATTATATTTAATAAACTCCAACCATCTTATTTGGTGCATATTATTATCTTCCTAACTGAATATATAAATTAAATATTTTATCATTAATATATATATCAAATCCTTATCTATAAATATAATTCTACCATATCATTAATGAAAAAATTACCATGTAAAACTCTTTAATCATGATTTGGGTAATTTTTTATCATGAACCACCGTTTTTCATGAGTCATAATACATAACCATACCATTATCTATGAGGGGGAATCAAAATACCTTCTTCCAAGCATTATATAGATTACATACACTTCTCTAGTGTAACGTAGTACAAAATTAGGTGCACTGACTAACCTTCTCTTCAATTACACAAAATTTTAGTCAATTTCATCAATCCAAAGGAACTTGGATCCCTTTTATGTGAACATGGTGATTAGATTAGAAATCCTTGTTATGTTAACAAAAAATGATTGTTAATTTCAAGAAAATCCAAGAAAACATTGGATCTCTATAAGGAGGGCCTTCTTGGGACAATGGTTAATAACCTGAATCCTTGACTAATCCACATATATACCATCACATGAAATTATATGACCCAAAAAATAAACTGTTTTCATCTAAAATTAATAATTTGTAAATATTTAATGTAAAATATTCCTCCTTAAGTTATCCAATATAATAATTAATTTATATTTATCCTCTTACATAATATTGGAATATATATGCATTTTATTTATAAATATTACCACAAACTAATCAATATAATAATCTAAAGATATATTAATTTAATAATAATAAATTGTGGGAGAATTAGTTAGAGGAAATGAAATCACAATTTTTGGGACCAAGTTGGATGGAGAAGTAAGTTTTAAGAGTTAGCTTTGGCAGAGTGTTGTCTTTTTTTGTCAAAGAAGATAAATCAATTCACTTTATAAAGGACTTCAAACCAGAAGATGATTTGCTGATATTTATTTTAGAAATATCATAAGTAAAAAGAACTTGTGATGTAATAATTATGAAGGAAAGGGGGAGAAAGGATGACGCCATTCATATACAGTTTTGATTGGATGGAATAATGCTTCTGGAAGATATGGAAGTTTCTGTACTTTCCATTGTAATTCTGATGATGCCAAATTTAATCTATAAAAGGATATATATCAAGATAGTGGAGTTCATGGTGAAAGATAAATCATGGTTATGGGATGCAGTGAAGATATAAATGATAAAAAATTGGAAAATTTGGAGACGACACCAAAGAACAGTTTAAGGTGGCGTTATTTTTCAGCGTTTGCCAAATTTTAGGGCCTGAAAATCGGGAGATGAAGATATGTTTTTGGCAATGGATGTTGATCTCAAGATTGAAGATGGTTTAGATTTTTTTGTGCAAGTCATGATTCAAGGTCATAACATCGAAAAATGACAAAGGCATGCAGTGTGCGAAAAAATGGGCTGAGTGCACGAAAAAATGAAGGTCGTGTGAAATAGTAGCAGGATGCACAAAAAATCATCAGGATGTGTGAAAAAAATAAAAAGGCTGCACGAAATATTTGCTGGATGGGCGAAATATTGGCATAGTGCATGAAATAGAGGAATGAAGTTTTTCACACAAAATGTGTTTCGAGATTAGATGCTCAAAAATTGGAAAAGGAATGATGTGCGTGATATATTGAAGCATTGCACGAAATATGAAGTAGCGTTAATGAGATTTTACACGCAAAAAGGGGGGGTTTATGCACAGATTAATGTTTTTTTTTCGTGGAGTTAAAAAGGCCTATAAATATGAGGTGAGCCCCTCTAATTGTGTGTTTCTCGACAATTAGAAGAAATTCCATGCTCAGGAATGTGTAAAATTTTATGCTAATTGAGGTGCGTGAAAAGAAAGTGGTTTTCACGAAAAGTGGAAGGGTGCATGAAAAAGTGGAATGCTACGTGAAAAGTGGAAAGTTGCAAGAAAAAGTAAGTTGTGCGAAAAAGGTTTTTTGTGCCAAAAGGAAAGTTTTACACGCAATCCATTTGAATTGCAGGCATGAAACACTAAAGGCTGCGTGAAAAAGTTTGGGTCTTTGCACATATTCAGTTGTGCATATGGGAGTTCTTACCAGATTCTGGGTTGGAAAGTGTATATTTGTACTTCAGATAATACAACTGTTCTATTTTAATAAAGCACTGAAGTTCTAAAATTCCCTATTTATGATAAGAGGTTGCACACACACTTGCGGATTATTCTCCAAGTGCTTCGCGAGTGTAAGGGTATATCCTACTCATTGTATTGCACATCAAATGATTTTTTTCTAGTGTATTTTGTTGTACTTGATTATTTCCATACCATACCAAGGATGTAGCTACTCTTGTCGAGTAGTGAACCTTGTAAATCTTGTGTTCCTATGGTTGTGTGTTTTTAGCAGGGAAAAACTCTTTAATAGGAGGTGAAGATTGTTTCAAAAAGAAGGAAACATAAAAAAGAAAAGATGTCACTAATTCACCCCTCCCCCTCTCAGTGATACATGGATCCTGACTGGGAACTTCAACAATAAGTTTTTATTGTATATAACTAAAATGTAAGGTTCTATTAATTATGTCATATATTTATAACCTTAATTTATTATACCAAGATAATTGATCAGTCGTGGAATAATACTGATCTCCTGGTAATTGATAAAAAAATCATCAATATAGGGAAAATGATGCTTATTCTTGATTGTGATTTTTCTATGTCTTCAGTACTCAATGAAAAGAAAAGTTTATCCATAATTATTTTTTACAAAATGAATAGTTCCACCCAACACTGATACACATGGTTAAATGATTCCCATATCATGATTCTCTTTGAGTTGATTCCCCAATTCATACTACTCAATCAGGTCCATTTTATATATTATATTTTAAATAATTGTAGCATCTTTTCTGAGTTATATTGAAAACATAACAACATTATTTTAGGGAGTACCCAAAAATTCATCCATAAAAACATCAAATAACTCTCATTCAAAAGGAATATTGTAGATGTTGATTTACTCTTTACCCATCTTCAATAAGAACACTTTTTAATAAGAATCCAATCCCATACAATGGATGCAATTTCTATTATAATTTCATATTTATTTTCACATTGAAATGTGGTCATTGGTTGGATTGAAATATTAAATGTGACATCCCATTCATGGAAATTCTTATTGGATATATAAAAATAAATTGAATCCATTTCCAAAATATAACCAAATTTAATTATAGAAAGAGTAATAGGATTTTTAAAAAGTATATTCATAAATATATTAATATGAAAAGAATCATATTCATAAGATGTGCTTATCATACTATTAGGAGTTTTCACTGATAATTCAACATGTAATCATTGATAATGTGAATAAACCTACCTAAGGAACTGTAATGATATAAAATAATTATTATGTCTAATATCAAATTATTTAATTCAATATTTGATCATTCCAATAACCACCTCAACTTCATACTCTATCTTCAATTGCTTACTAAAAATGAAATGGAAATAATGACCACCATGCATCCTTAATAAGAGTTATTGGACATTAAAAATAATTTATATGAGGTATAAATCATGATGAATTATTTTCTTTATACAAAACCTTAGTTTTAACATAGTTAATTCATGATCAACATATTCTCAAATACTTCATAATGGTTTATAAATAAAATGTCAATTAACCCAACAATATCCAATGGGAGAGTCCAAAGAGGTGTGCAATAAGGGGGAACTTATTATTCACCTAAATTATACACTCAATGTTGTGTTAAACATAAGAATATGTGAGATTAGATTCATGGTAAGTATATCCAATAGGGATTAACATTTGAAAACAATACCTAGTATATCAAATCTCTTAATTATAGAGACCCAAATATTTACGTACATGGACATTACATTACTTTTGCGGAATACTTAATATATAACAAAAACAGACACCAAAGAATCGTAATAGTTTAGTGTCTTTGGAAACTCCGAACATAATCTTCTAATCATGGTGAAAGATCTTCAACATCTCCCAGAATGATCTTCCCTTTTTTTTCTTACCTAAAACCATTATTTATATCCTGGGGAAAAGAAAACATATAAAGGGTGAGATCAAATGCTCAGAATGGGAAACCATGGAGAAAATAAAACAACCCATATACATTTGAACATAAAAACATGAACATAATGTTTAAACATCAAAATCTTGAGCAATGACATAAAACATGGAAGTACGTAAGGCATATATCACAATGGAACATCAATCATGATAAAATAGTTTGGAAATAAAACTTGTAATTGTAGCAAAACATTAAGCACATGATATGTTTTCCATAGTAGCCAAGGCATTTTTTCCAAGACCATCTTAGTGGACAAAGTCCCTTACTGAACCGAGTTCACTCCTCGTACCAGTCCTGTATCACTAAACTGGATTAACATTCCATTACAGCCATGACTATCTCATGAGATATAAATCATTACCCAATGCATTGGAGGGAGATATAGGTCCCACCTATCACATAATGAATTAATTCTTACTTGTGCCACAAAATAAACATTAATAATTCATCATATCCCAAAGAATAAAATGGGTTTCATAAATGTCATCCCATCATAACATAATCCATATAAAATAAATGAATATCATTTCATCATAAGAAAAGTGAAAACATGTAAATCATAGAGACATTATACACATATGAAATAATTTTATCTTAGATGTAAAATAGTTATAAAAAACACTTGAAATGAATTCTTGAGGAAAATATCCTTTCTTATTCAAAATCATTTTCTTTTCACAAAATGACATGCAATTTTACCGTGTCTTCTTGTTTTCTTAAAATATATGGTTAATAAACATACTATAACAAGCTAAAATAACTCCAAGTGGATCATTATTAATATATATAACCTTATCTCAGTTATTTTCTTGAACCTTAGTTTCTTAAGAATATAATAATAATTAATAATATAATAGTTTTTTTAAAAACCATTTTATGTCAATTATGACACTATTTGGTAAATGTTTTTTGTGAAAATCATAACAATATGATTAGTTAAAAAAAGTTAATTAAATCAATACTAAAATGTCATATTAACCTATAAAATTAGTGTAATTCATAAAAAGTCTGAAATTAAATTTATTTGGGTATTTATAATATCAATTATTTTAATATTTCATTATTTAGGTAATTACTACATCACCATTGTGTCATAAATAAATTAAATTATTTAATGTATAAAAATTATAAATAAAATACCATTAGGTAGGAAATATTTTTATCTTTCTAATTAATATTTATAGTCTAATTTCTCTTATGTATATCCCTATATTAAAAATGTTTTAGTTGTTAAACATTGATTTTAACTATTTTAACTCTTTTTTAAATAAAATAATAATAAATGTCCTAATCTAATCCAAGTGGACCTAAAGGGTAATATTTTATTCCTAAGATTCCTTTTGGTCGAATTACACTTATCCAATAGAATTAGGACATGTGTTAGGGTAATAATAATATCATTTTTACCCTTAATTACCCTATTTACTTTTAACAGTGGTAGATAAAAGTAAAAAGGTATTATTCACCAAAAATTATTTTTATCTTATTGAACCAAATTTTAATCCATGATATTAACCATGTCTCTCGGATTTTCAAAATTCCACTCACAGAAGCGGTAAAATTAATTTTTATGTAAATTTTCAAATTCTCCTAGGAGGTGGGTAAAAGACGGTGAAAGTTCAATAATTTTTTTTATATATCTAACATTATTATAAAATGAATCCAATGAATTAAATTGAACATATATTGGTATTATGTATCAATTTTTACCTAAAATAAATTTCAAATAAAATAAATATTTATTTAAAGAAAAATTAAATTTTTAAATACTAACCCAGTGTTTTCACTATTCATCAGAAATTGAATGTTTTCAAAAAAATACCAAAAATTCACCCTAGGCTAATTTCAATGTTCCAAATCCATATATGAAGTCCATTTTGAATGATAAAATTTATAAATGTTCAAAATTGGTTATTACTATTCATAACAGCTAGTTTATATAATATTTTAATAAAATATAGTTGTTTAGTGAAACTCGGTATTGCGTAAAACACACGCAATCGTGGAAGGTTGCGATTGTGTGTAATAAAATCCAAGTCAGGGTTGTGTGTAGTGAAAGGTTCATTTGTTGTTTCATATAATAGAATCCAACCATATTTCATTTTTACATTGAATATATATATATATACACTCAATGTTGCGTAAAAAAACTTTTATCAAACAAACTTGAAATTGTGTGTAACACGATCCAGGATTAGTGTAGTGTATACTGCAAGATAATATGGTGTTGTGTATAGCACAAGATAATCTTGGTGTAGCATCAAACAGAAGATATGAAAGAAATTAAAAAGAATATATCTTATAAAATCTCGGGGTGTTACATTCTACTCCCCTTAAAAATGAATTTCACCCTCAAAATTAATCGGGGTTATAAATCATTTACTACTTGAAAGTTTCTTTAATAGAAACCCACATCTTAAAAAGTAATACTAAAGCTTATTTTTAAGAATTAATGGATGAAATTTAATGGTTACCCAAATTAACTTATCCCTAGGTTCCCACATAAAATAACATTGGTGAAAATATGGATATGGAAGTGAAATCTAACTGTCAAGTTCTGATGGAGAGTGGTAGAGGACATGGCTATGAAAAATCCAATAATCACAAAGCCATAAATTTGTGATGATCTAAGGTACCATCTAATAAATCAGATATGAGGGCACTAGGAAAACATTTATGGTTTTCAAGATCGTTTCCCAAATGTTGAATAATTTTTGAATTAAAAGAAATACATACTTGATTTTGGTACAATCTTATCGTCACTCATGCCTTGAACATTTTCCACTTCACCTCTTAAAGAAATGAAGTTGAATTTGTCTTTTGCAAAGTGTTAGCAGATCATGCGATAGAATGATATGTCATTCCATCTATCTCAAACATATGGTTAGCAAGATATATATTCACAAGTCCATCTATGGTGAGATTAATCATATATGGTTCCAAAAATGGACTTATACATCATCTATTATACCGCTTAATATAATAAAACTAATTTAGACTAACCAGAGACTTCTTGTAGGCCATCGGTATGCGATAAAGGCTTGTCGCACTTCGGTTGTGGGTTTGATTCCCACAACCTTGTCCGACGCGACGAGTTGTCACCCGTCCTATGGGTTGTAATTTTTATAAAACTATACTATTATAACATTCAAAAAATAATATCAAAAAGTTCTATCCTTAAACAATATTATCTGATGTCCAACATAATCCATTCTAGTCTTTAGACTTATCCAATATACATCTGTCCAATCTCATAGTATAAAGAAAATGATTACTAGAAATGTCATTAACCAAGCATGTGAATACCATCATTTATCCCCCAAATATCATAAGATATATCTTCTTGATCACATTTTAAACATGTGAATACCTTAATCATGCATTCTCCATAAACATGAATTACCATAGAACCTTAGTGATAACATGAATGCTGTCAAAAGTTAACTCATTCTACATACCAAAATCCCGAAATTTCTATATACTCAAACCATGATATAACATTGTCCATATATCAGTCATGAGATCATTAATATTATTATCTCCTTATCCCTTTATTATACGCATATCATCTGATTTCCAAAAATATTTCAATCACTTTTCATGGTTACCAGTACCATATAATTATTGAAAACCAATACATAGATATTCCAAAATTCCATGATACCCTGAATGAGATTCCATGATACTATTTTAAAATCCCATTACATAAAGACTTATTCATTACACAACATCATTTTCATACTCAACATCAAAAATAGTGATCGCATGTGACTTCCCTTTATCCTTTTCCTTAAGAGGTTTCTCACGTTGATCATAATTAACCCATGGATTAGGGCATTGATTAGCATAATTCCCCATTTCCTTGCACTTGAAGCATTGAAGTGTTGGTGGAGCGTTCTCGGTAGTCTTTTATTTATTCACATCATTAGCAACCTTTTTTCCATTAAATTGATACTCAACTACTCGGTGACCTTTTTTTCCACACTTAAAACATTTTCGAGTCTTTTATGGAAATCTCCACCATGCTTCTTTCCACACATTGAGCATAAAGATACATTCATCTTCTTTTCACCAATATTCTGAAATTTCTCTTTGAACTCCATCTTTCGTTTCATGTCAAAACCATGTGATGGATATGTAATACCAACTTCAATTTCTACCTTGATAGCACAACGTACAATTACTTCATAGCTACTGAAGTCTCTTATAGCGAATTCCCTTCGAAGACTTTTTTTAAGCCACTGAAGAATTGATCAACTTTACATTCAGGTTGGATGATAAAGCTAGATGCATATCTTGCAAGTCTTATAAAATTCGCATCGTATATACCAACAGATTCATCATCCTTTTATTTAAACTCAAGGAACTCCTTTTCCATTATTTTTTTAAGAATACGAGGGAAGTACATATTGAAAAATAAGTTCTTGAACTTATCCCATTCCATGTATTCAATTTCATCTCGGGGCCTCATATTGTTAATTAGAGTCCACCATTGATCTACTTCACCTTATAAACAGTAAATAGCCAGAATGACTTATTCATGTTACGAATAGCGAAGTATGGAAAATATCTTTTCAATGGTACTGATCCATTGTTCAGCAACAAGTGGATTAGAAGACCCACTGAATGAAGGTGGATGTTGCCTCATGAAGGACGCAATAGAATATTGTTCCCTTCTCTGCTCATTTGGAAGTCCAGAATGATTTATAGCCTGTGTAATTATAGGTATAAGATTTTTCTCTCCATCTCCAATAACATTGGTTTGATCATGAGTACAATCATTACATTGCCCATTACATTGATCAACACAGTTCCTTTAGGTTCCAGCCATCGTCTAAAACCCAAAAATAATAGTGTGAGTGGAAAAAATAATGCTAGGGAAAACAACATAATAAATGGGGAGTACATCAGTATATAACATCTTAGGGTTAATTTTAATATTGTTACCATAATTATAGGACTATAACCTATACATATACATAACCTAAGGGACATCCCTAGACATACCTTATAAATATCTCTAGGGATATCACTAACGCTTTCACATCCTAGTTTCCAAAGGTTAACTAAACATTTCCTATGATACCAAATGTAGAGACCCAAAGCTTAACATACATGGACATTAGATTACTTTTGAGGAATACATAATACATAACAAAAATGGAAACCAATGGATCATAATAGTTTAGTGTTGTTGGAAACTCGGAACATAATCTACTAATCATGGTGAAAGATCTTCAACATCTCCCATAAAGATCTTCCCTTTTTTTCTTAACTAAAACATTTTTTATATCCTAGGGAAAAGAAAACATATAAAGGGTGAGCTCAAATGATCAGTATGGGTATGCATGGATAAAATAAAACAAACCATATACATCTGAAAATAAAAACATGAACAAAATGTTTAAACATCAAAATATTGAGCAAAGACATAAAACATGGCAGTACGTAAGGCATAGATCATAATAGAACATCGATCCTGATAAAATAGCTTGGAAATAAAACTTTTAATTTTGGAGAAACATTAATCACATGATATTATTTCCATAGTAGGCAAGGCATTGCTTCCAAGACAATCTTAGAGGAAAAACTACCTTACTGAACCGAGTTCACTTTTCGTTCTAGTCCTGTATCACCGAACCGGATTAACTTGTCGTTCCAGCCATGTTTATCTCATGAGATATAAATCATTACCCTATGAATTGGAGGGAGATATAGGTCCCACCCATCTCATAATGAAATAATTTTTACTTGTTCCATAAAATAAACATAAATCATTCATCATAACCCAAATAATTAAATGGTTTTCATAAACATCATCCCATCAAAACATAATCCATATAAAACAAATGAATAAAATTTCATCAGAAGAATATTGAAACCATGTAAATCATAGATAAATTATACACATATGAAATAATTTCATCTTCGATGTAAAATAGTTTTGACAAAACACTTGAAATGAATTCTTGAGGAAAATATCCTTTCTTCTTCAAAATCATTTTCTTTTAACAAAATGACATGCAATTTTAAATGAAATGATTTTTTTGAAAATAATCATGAAATATTGTATAGGAATCTTCATGTAAATAAGGCGTTATGAAACCGTAATAATCCATTAATTCTGTATAAGTGAAAAAACATTCTCCTCATACTTTTGTTGGAAAAGTCAAAAAGTAACTCGTATGGTAAACAAAAGAAAGATTCCTTCCATAGGATGTGGTAAAAGAAAAAAATGGTAAAAATGACCTTAAATATAAATTTAAGAAAAGTAAACATTTTATGAAAACATTTCGAGAACATATGGACATGGATAATAAACATAACCCCAGTAAATACATATGAATAAACAATCTCATATAAGAATGAGATTGGAATAATTGTCCCTTACCTTATGTCCAATTTCATCCGTATGTGTCTGAGAATCCTATATAGTGGTTTTAAACATATTATTAAATTGAAAAAGAACAATAATAATATTTATTATATCATATATGATTCACTTACGACTTTATATTATCTGTTCATTTCTCAATTCCATGTTAAAGCAGTGTTTTGGGTAAAATCATTTCGTTTATCGTTCGTGTGTTGAATTGTAATTATTAATAGGATTACATATATCATGATTAATTAATTACAGAATATAAAACATGAATTATATATAATATATATTCAGAATATACATATATATAATAGATCGATAAATGGAAATAAATACACTGTTCTTGGAGACGGTAGGCCGTACGTACGCATGAACGCAGTTTTTTGTTTCCTTATTGAATTGAATGGAATTAAGTTGATGACATACATATATATACATAAAACCAGTAGAATTATTATGTCATATATTTCATGATTACTTATTATATATACTTTATAATCATTCTTCAATTGTTAACATGGAAAATGAATCTCATCGCGTCGTGGAGACGGTAATCTGAACGTACGCACGAGCGATGATATCGTTTCCATATTTATTGAATGGAATTGGAGTGGATGATATAATATCTTATAATCATTATGATGTTATTATAATAATATATAGTTATTATTTACACCATTATACCCATCCAAGTATGGTGGTGGTGGAAAAATTGATTACACCACGGCATGGAGACGGTATTCCGTACGTGCATACATGTGATGATTTAATTTTCTATAGGATGGATATAATGTAAAATAGGGTTTTTTAATATTTATAATAACATATAAGTATATAATTAATACTTATGTTATTATTTTATAATGAAACAACTAATGAAGAGGATGTAGAAGAAAGAAAGAAACATTAAAGACTTGGTAAAAGAGATTACCTCTTCCTCGATGCACCTCTTTTAAACTCCTTCTTAGGGAACTAGAATTGGTCTTTTGTGAAGACCATATCCTCTATGATATTACTAGAGAGGTTTAAAATATGAATTTTTAGGTTTTGGATGATCTTCAAGGCTCAAAAGGGTGTGAAGAGAAGAGGGAAGGGGTGCCCTTTTTATAAGGGTAGAGAGGGGCACCTTTGGAAAAACGTAAAATATTATTTTATAATAAAGTCATATTCGGTTTATAATAGTTACAAATTGATTTATTTCGAAGATAAAGTTGGGATGGGACTAAATAATCTCATCCAATAGGTTTTAGACAAGTTTAGGTTACTATTTTAACCTTATAATTTATATTTAACTCTAACTTAAATAATTTATCTTTTACTGTGTCTTCTTGTTTTATTAAACTATATGGTTAATAAACATACTATAACAAGCCAAAATAACCCTAAGTGGATCATTATTAATATATATAACCTTATATAATTCATTTGTCTGAACCTTAGTTTCTTAAGAATATAATAACAATTAATAATATAATATTTGTTTTAAAAACTATTTTATGTCAATTCTGAAACTATTTGATAATTGATTTTTTTGAAAATCATAGCTTTATTATTAGTTCAAAAAAAGATAATTAAATCAATAATAACATGTCATATTAACCACGAAAATTAGTGTAATTCATAAAAAGTCTGAAATTACATTTATTTGGGTATTTATAATATCAATTATTTTAGTATTTCATTATTTTGGTAATTACTATATCACCATTGTGTCATAAATAAATTAACTTATTTAATGTCTAAAAATTATAAATAAAATACAATTAGGTAGGAAATATTATTATCTTTCTAATGAATATTTATAGTCGAATTTATCTTATATATAACCCTATATTAAATTTTTTTTAGTTATTAAACATTGATTTTAACTATTTTAACTCTTTTTTAAATAAAATAATAATAAATGTCCTAATCTAATCCAAGTGGACCTAAAGGGTAATATTTTATTCCTATGATTATTTTTGGTCGAATTAAACTTATCCAATAATATTAGGACATGTGTTAGGGTAATAATAATATCATTTTTACCCTTAATTACTCTATTTACTTTTAACCGTGGTAAATAAAAGTAAAAAGTTATTATTCACTAAAAATTATTTTTATCTCATTGAACCACATTTTACTCCATGATATTAACTATGTCTCTCGGATTTTCAAAATTCTAATCAGAGAAGTGGTAAAATTATGTTTTATGTAAATTTTCAAATTCTCCAAGGAGGTGGGTAACAGACGGTGAAAAGTTCAAATTTTTTTATATATCTAAAATTATTATCAAATGACTCCAATGAATTACATTGAACTTATATATGTATTATGTATCATTTTTGAGCTAAAATAAATTAAAAATAAAATAAATAATTATTTAAACAAAAGTCTGTTTTTAAATAGTAACCCAGTGTTTTCATTATTCATCAAAAATTGATAGTTTTTAGAAATATACCCAAAATTCACCCTTGGATAATATCGATATTCAGAATCCTAAAATGAAGTTTATTTTGGAAGTTAAAATTTATAAAATTTCAAAAAGTGAGTATTACTAATCATAACGACTAGTTTATATAATATTTTAATAAAATATCATTGTTTAATGAAACTCGGTATTGCGTACAACACACGCTATCATGGAAGGTCGTGATTGCGTGTAATGAAAGCCAAGTCCGGGTTGTGTTTAGTGAAAGATTTATTTTATGTTGCGTATAACAGAATCCAACCATATTTCATTTGTACATTGAGTATATATATATATATACACACTCAATGTTGTGTTAAATAACTTCTATCAAACGAACTTGAAATTGTGTGTAAGACGATCCAAGATTAGTGTTGTGTATAATGCAAGCTAATACGGCGTTGTGTAAATCTCAAGATAATATTTTTGTAGCATAAAACAGAAGATATGAAAGAAATTAAAAATAATATATCTTTTAAAATCTCGGGGTGTTACATTCTACCCCCCTTAAAATGAATTTCTCCCTTGAAATTCATTGGGGTTATAAATCGTTTTCTACTTGAATGTTTCTTTAAGAGAAACGCACATCGTAAAAAGGAATACTAAAGCTTAATTTTCAAAAACTAATGTATGAAATATAATGGTTACCCAAATTAACTTATCCCTGGGTTTCCGCATAGGAGAACATAGGTGAAAATATGGATATGGAAGAGAAATCTAACCGTCAAGTTCTGATGGAGAGTGATAGAGGACATGGATATGAAAAATCCAAAAATAACAAATCCATATATTTTTTATGATATAAGGTACCATCTGATTCATCATATATGAGGGAACTAGGAAAACATTTTTCGTTTTCAATATCATTTCCCAAATGTTGAATAATTTTTCAATTAAAAGAAATACTTGATTTTGGTACAATATTACCGTTGCTTGTGCCTTGAACAATTTCCACTTCGCCTCTTAAAGAAATAAAGGTGAATTTGTATTTTTCAAAGTGTTAGTAGATCATGTGATATAATGATAGGCCATTACATCTATCTCAAACATAAGGTTAGCAAAATTTATATACATAAGTCCATCTATGGTGAGATTAATTGTATATGGTTCCAAAAATGAACTTATACATCATCTATCATACCGCTTAATAAAATAAAACTAGATTAGACTAACCAGGGACTTCCTGTAGGCCAGAGGTAGGCGATAAAGGCATGTCGTACTTTGGTTGTGGGTTCGATTCCCGTAACTTTTTCCGACACGATGGGTTGTCACCCATCCTATGGGTTGTACTTTTTCTAAAACTATATTATTACAACCTTCCAAAAATAATATCAAAAAGTTCTAGCCTTAAACAATACTATCTGATGTCCGACATAATCCATTCCAGTCTTAAGACTTATCCAAAATACATCTATTCAATCTCATAGTATAAAGAAAACAATTACTAGAAATGTCATTAACCAAGAATGTGAATACCATCATTTATCTCCCATATATCATAAGATATATCTTGTTGATCACATTCCAAACATGTGAATACCTTAATCTTGTATTCTCATGATACATGAATTACCATAGAACCTTAGTGATAACATGAATTCTATCAAAAGTTAACTCTTTCTACATACCAAAATCCCAAAATTTCTATATACTCAAACCATGATATAACTTTGTCCTTATATCAGTCATGAGCTCATTAATATTATTTTCTCTTTATCCCTTCATTATGCGCATATCAGCTACTTTATAAAAATATTTCAATCACATTCCATGGTTACCGGTACCATATAATTATTGAAAACCAATACATAGATATTCCAAAATTCCACGATACCATAAATGTGATTCCATGATACTATTTTGAAATCCCATTACATAAACACTTAATCATTAAACAACATCATTTTCATACTCAAAATCAAAAATAGTGATTGCATGTGAATTCCATTTATCCTTTTCTTTAAGAGGTTGCTCACATTGATCATCATTAACCCTTGGATTAGGGCATTGATTATAATAATGCCCCATTTACTTGCACTTGAACCATTGAAGTGTTGGTGGTGAGTTATCTGCAGTATTTTCATTATTCACATCATTATAAATCCTTTTTCTATTACATCGACACTCAACTACTCGATGACCTTCTTTTCTACACTTAAAACATTTTCTAGTCCCTTTAAGACAATCTCTACCATGCTTCTTTCCACACAGTGATCATAAAGATACATTCATCTTCTTTTCACCATTATTTTATGATTTTTCTTTGAACTCCATCTTTCATTTCTTATCAAAACCATGGGATGGATATGTAACACCAACTTCTATTTCTTCCATGATAGCACAAAACATGATTTCTTCATAGCTACTCAAGTCTCATATAGCTAATGCCCTTCGAAGACTTTGTTTTAAGCCACTGAAGAATCGATAAACATTAATTTCAGGCTGGATGATAAATCTAGATGAATAGCTAGAAAGTCTTATAAAATTATCTTCATATATACCAACAGATTCATCATCCTTTTGTTTTAGCTCAAGTAACACCTTTTCCATCTTTGTTCGAAGAATACGAGGGAAGTACTTATTGAAAAATAGGTTCTTGAACTTATCCCATTCCATGGATTCAATTTCATCTCAGGGCCTCGTATTCTTAATTAGAGTCCACCATTGATCTGCTTCACCTTCTAAACGGTAAATAGCCTGAATGATTTTTTGATGTTACGAACAGTGAAGTATGTAAAATATCTTTTCAATGGTACTGATCCATTTTTCAGAAACAATGGGATCAGAAGACCCACTTAAAGAAGGTGGACGTTGCCCCATGAAGGACTCAATAGAATATTGTTCCCTTCTCTGCTCATTTGGAAGTCCAGAATGATTCATAGCTTGTGTAAGTGTAGCTATAAGATTTTTCTCTCCATATCCCATAACATTGGTTTGTTCAGAAGGACAATCCTTGCATTTTCCATTACATTGATCAACACGGTTCCTTCGGGTTCCAGCAATCATCTAAAACCCCAAAAATATAGTGTGAGAGGCAAAAATCATGCTAGGGAAAAAACATAATAAAGCGGGATTTCCTGCAATATATAACATCTTAGGGTTAACTATAATATTGATACCTTAATTCTAGGACTATAAGATATACTTATACTTAACCTTAGGGACATCCCTAGATATACCTTAAAAATATCTCTAGGGATATCACAAAAGCTTTTGCATCCTAGTTTCCAAAGGTTAAATAATCCTTTCCTCTGATACCAACTATAGAGACCCAAAGCTTGACGTACATGGACATTACATTAATTTTTTGGAATACATAATACATAACAAAAAGAGACACCAAAGGATCGTAATAGTTTAGTGTCGTTGGAAACTCGGAACATAATCTTCTAATAATGGTGAAAGATCTTCAACATCTCCCATAAAGATCTTCCCTTTTTTCTCTTTCCTAAAACCTTTCTTTATTTCCTGGGGAAAAGAAAAGATATAACAGGTGATCTCAAATGATCAGTATGGGCATGCATGGAGAAAATAAAAAAAACCATATACATTTGAACAAAAAAACATGATCATAATGTTTATACATCAAAATCTTGAGCAATGACATAAATCTTGGTAGTACGTAAGGCATAGATCATAATGGAACATCAATCGTGATAAAATATCTTGGAAATAAAACTTGTAATTGTGGAAAAACATTAAGAACGTGATATTATTTCCATAGTATCCAAGTCATTGTTTCCAAGACCATCTTAGTGGACAAAGTCCCTTACAAAACCGAGTTCACGTCTCGTTCCAGTCCTGTATCACTGAACCAGATTAACTTTCCATTCTAGCCATGTCTATCTCATGAGATATAAATCTTTACTTATGCATTGGAGGGAGATATAGGTCCCACCCATCTCATAATGAAATCGTTCTTACTTGTTCCATAAAATAAATATAAATCATTCATCATAACCCAAAGAATAGAATGGGTTTCATAAATGTCATCCCATCATAACATAATCCATAAAAAAATGAATATCATTTCATCATATGAAAAGTGAAACCATGTAAATCATAGAGACATTATACACATATGAAATAATTTTATCTTAGATGTAAAATAGTTTTGACAAAACACATGAAATAAATTCATGAGGAAAATACCATTTCTTCTTCAAAATCATTTTCAATTCACAAAATGACATGAAATTTTAAATGAAAGGATTTTTCTTGAAAATAATCATGAAATATTTTATAGGAATCATCTTGGAAATAATGCGTTATTGAACTTTAAGAATCTGTTCATGCCGTATAAGTTAAAAAAATTCTACTTGTACTTATGTCGAAAAAGTCAAAAAGTACCTCGTATGGTAAAAAAAAGAAAGATTCCTTCCATACGATGTGGTAAAAGTAAAATAGGTTAAAAATGACTTTAAACATACATAGAGGAAAAGTAAACATTTTATGAAAACATTTTGAGAACATGTGGACATGGATAGTAAACATAACCCCAGTAAATACTTGAGAATAAACAATCTCGAATAAGAATGAGATTGGAATAATTATCCCTTACCTTATGTCCAATTTCATCAGTACGTGTCTGAGGATCCTATATAGTGGGCTTAAACATATTATTAACTTCAAACAGAACCATAATAAAATTTATTATAACATATATGATTCACTTACGACCTTATATTATCCGTTCATTTTTCAATACCATGTTAAAGCAGCGTTTTGGGTAAAATCATTTCATTTATCTTTCATGTTTTGACTTGTAATTATTAATATGATTACATAGATCATGATTACATAATTCCAGAATATAAAACATGATTTATATATAATATATATTTAGAATATACATATATATAATAGATCAAAAAAAGGAAAGAAATACAACGTTCATGGAGACGGTAGGTCGTACGTACGCATGAACGATGTTTTTCATTTCCTTATTGAATTGAATTGGATTATGTAGATGAAATAAATATAAATATAAATAAATCCAATAGAATTATTATGTCATATATTTCATTATTACTTTTTATATATACTTTATAATCATTTTTGAATTGTTAACATGGAAAATGATTCTCATCGCGTCGTGGAGACGGTAATCCGTATGTACGCACGAGCGATGATATCGTTCCAATATTTATTGAATGAAATTTGAGTGGATGATATAATTTTTGAAATCAGTATGATTTTATAATAATCATATATAGTTATTCTTTACACCATTATACCCATCCAATTAAGGTGGTGGTGGAAAAACTGATTACACTACGGCGTGGAGACGGTATTCCGTACGTACGCACGTGCAACAATTTCGTTTTCCGTGGGATGGATAGAAGGTGAAGTAGGGTTGTTTCATATTTATAAAAACATATCAGTATATATTTAATACTGATGTTATTAATTTATAATGAAACAACAAAATAAGAGGAAGTATAAGAATAAAGAAACTTGAAAGGGTCGGTAGAAGAGATTACCTCTTCCTCGACGCACCTCCTATAAACTCCTTCTTAGGGCACTAGATTTGGCCTTTTGAGACCACCAGAACCTATATTATATAAAAAGAGAGGTTTTGAAGAGTAATTTTCAGGGGTTGGCCGAGCTTCAAGGCTCAAAAGGGTGTGAAGAGAAGAGGGAAGGGGTGCCCTTTTTATAAGGGAGGAGAGGGGCACCTTTAGAAAAACTGAAAATATTATTTTATAATAAAGTAATATTCGGTTTATAATAGTTCCTAATTGATTTATTTTGAATCTAAAGAGCGGATGGGTCAAAATCCCATCATCCAATAGGTTTTATAAAATATTAGGCTACTATTTTAACCTTATCATTTAGATTTAACTATAAGTAAAATAATTTAACTTTTACCATGTCTTATTGTTTCTTACACTGTATGGTAAATAAACTTACTATAAAAAGAAAAAAGAACCCCATGTGGATCATTATTAATATATATAATTTTATATAAGTCATTTGGCCGAGCCTTAGATTCTTTGTAATATAATAACAATTAATAATATAATATTTGTTTTAAGAAATATTTCATGTCAATTTTGACACTATTTGGTAATTGATTTTTGTGATAATAACAACAACATGATTAGTTCAAAAAAGATAATTAAATCTATTATAACAAGTCATATTAACCTATAAAATTAGTGGAATTCATAACAGGTCTCAAATTACATTTATTTGGGTATTTATAATATCAATTATTTTAATATTTCATTATTTAGGTAATTATTGCATCACCATTGTGTCAAAAATAAATTAAATTATTCAATGTCGAAAAATTAAAAATAAAATACCATTAGGTAGGAAATAGTTTTATCTTTCTAATGAATATTTATAGTAGAATTTATCTTATTTATAACCCTATATTAAAAATGTTTTAGTTATTACAATTTGATTTTAACTATTTTAACTCTTTTTTAAATAAAATAATAATAAATGACCTAATCTGATCCAAGAGAACCTAAAGTGTAATATTTTATTCCTGAGATTATATTTTGTCAAATTACACTTATCCAATAAAATTAGGACATGTGTTAGGGTAATAATAATATCATTTTTACCCTTAATTACCTTATTTACTTTTAATCGTGGAAAATAAATGTAAAAAGTTACTATTCACAAAAAATTATTTTTATCTTATTGAACCTCATTTTACTACTTGATATTAACCATGTCTCTTGGATTTTCAAAAGTCCACTCAAAGAAGTCGTAAAATTATGTTTTATGTAAATTTCCAAATTCTCCTAGGAGGTGGGTAAAAGACGGTGAAAAAGTTTAACAAAAAATTTTATATATCTAAAATTATTATAAAATGACTACAATGAATTACATTGAACACATATAGGTATTATGTTTCAATTTTTACCTAAAATAAATTTAAATAAAATAAATAATTATTTAAATAAAAATTCAGTTTTTAAATAGTAACCTAGTGTTTTCACTATTCATCAAAAATTGAATGTTTTCAGAAAAATACCAAAAATTCACCCTATACTAATTTCGATATTCCAAATCCAAAAATGAATTCTATTTTGAAATATAAAATTTATAAAATTTCCAAAAGTGGGTATTACTATTCATAACGGCTAGTTTATATAATATTTTAATAAAATATTATTTTTTAGTGAAACTTGGTATTACGTACAACACACGCTATCATGGAATGTTGTGATTGCGTGTAATGAAAGACAATTCAAGGTTGTGTGTAGTGAAAGATTCATTTGTTGTTGCCTATAATAGAATCCAACCATATTTCACTTGTACATTGAATATATATATATACACTCAATGTTGCGTAAAATAACTTCTATCAAACGAACATGAAATTGTGTGTAACACGATCCAATGTTTGTGTTGTGTATATTGCAAGCTAATACAGTGTTGCGTATAGAGAAAGATAATTTTGGTGTATCCTACAACAGTAGAAATGAAATAAATTAAAAAGAATATATCTTATAAAAAATCAGGGTGTTACAGTAATCTTGAGTCATTGAATTAATCATGGTAGTTATTAAGACATGAATCAAAATGTAATCAATGAACATGATCCATGAGAGCTTTTAAGTTTCGTAAAACATTAGTTTATTTCATACACATTAGAATAAAATATCATTTATTTAGTAAAGATTCACTTACAAGAATATTATATTATAATGGGTTCACTCTCCATTCCATCAAATACATTGTCATGATTCACATCAAAGACTATCTTAGTGAAATAATACCCTTACAGAACTAGGTTCACTACTCATCCTAATATCTATTATCTAATGATATATCCATATTAACCCAATGAGTTTTAGGGATATATAATTATATGACTAAACATTATAGAAAAAATCATAAAAAATAAATCACAACATAATCCATGGAATGAAAATGTGAATCATAAATAAATCTTCATTTTATTATAGTATTTCCCACATAAAATAATTGGGCCTTATAAAGGGTTTTTCATAACATATTTAAAATAAGGAAAAGATATGGGTTTCATAGAATCATCCTTAATTCATCATCATCATAATATAGTCAATTAATTATAGAGGATGATATCTTTGGATCATAACCCCAAAAAATAAAAAATTATATCAAATGATGTTATCATAGATGAAAAATTAACATAAAAGATCAATTGAACACTTAATAATGAAAATTACATTTTCTATTTGAAATCACTCCATTAAATTCTATAAATTTCCAAAATTCAAAAGATAAAATTATCATTGAAAGGAACCTTTAAATAATGTAATGTAATAATTAATTCATTGAGTGAATATGAAAGTGGTAAATTTTATTCATTCATTTTTTTGTTAAAATACGTAATCCCTTCACAATTTTAGTAAAAGTAAACAAGTTCTTTATTTGGATAATGAGGAGAATATTACTTTTAAGTTGTTTTGTAAAAATTTAATAGTGGGTAAAAAATTGACTTTAAGAAATCACATGATTATATTAAAATAAAATTCATGAAATCATTTTTGGAAAACATGGATATAGAAGAAAAATTGATTTTTGACCGAAGAGGGAAGTAAAGTTGGGTTTTTACCAATGTCCTATTAGCCTCATGAGAGAATAATGATATGAAAATGAAATGAAAAATAATTAATCTATAGAAATAACTAGTGTAGAATAAAACTCATCTTATTATTGAATTTCAGATTATGAAATTTTATAATTGGAAACTTAAACATAATAAATCTTGATAATCAATGATATTGTAACATAAATATTTTAAAGCTTTTGTAATATTTGAATCAAAATATCATAAACGAAAAGAAACAAAGATTTATTTTTAAATCCCAATAATTTTCAAGATAATCATAATAAAATTAATTCATGGGAATTATATATACCATATAAATAAGAACAAGTTCATAATATGTAATGTGTCTTATAGAAATAAATTGGAGACGAGAATCATATACCTCAAGTTCAAATTTATTTCTATGTTCTCTAACCACCGTTATAATGATATTTAAATTTATTATAATTATATAATTTACTAAATAAAATACTTATTGTATCATATATGTTTATATTATAAAATTTTAACATAACATTATTAATAATTCTACCTTAAAATTATTCTTTTTGGGTGTTAACAACATCGTTTTTCATGAGAATTTTAGTATGGTTATTCCATTAATTTTATATTGTTCATGGTTCAATCATCTCCAAAATGATAATCATGATATAAATATCACATGTATTTATTATATATATTAATATTCATCCATTAAAGGAAGGCATTAAAAAAATAATTACACCATTCATGGAGATGGCAGGTCATACCTACGCATGAATGTTATTTTCACTATCCGAATAATGGAATAAAAGAAAGGTAAATAATGATTTTGTTTTAAACAACATTTTTAATTCATATAAATTTATTAAATCTATCATTCTTACGATCCATGTAAAGAGTAGATGGAAAACAAATACCATCTCTTTATAGAGGTGGTAGTCCAAACACATGCAAGAGTGATGTTATCATTTTCAAATAGATGGGAAGGTAATATTTGGTGATATGATATTATAATTATAGAAGAAAAATTATGTAAAAAATATAATATAAGACTACTAAAATCATCATAATAATTATACATGATACAGGGTGATGTAAAATTAATTGTATCTCTATGTAGAGGTAGTAGTCCACACATATGAATGAGAAACACTTTAAATTCCTTTAGCTTTAGAGGTGGTATAGGAATAAGTAGTTTGAATGATATCGGTTTGGATGATTACATTTCCTTCGACTGAACTCCTTTAGATACTTTCTTAAGTACCCTTGAAATAATATTTTTAGGGGAACTTATACTATAAATCATTTATTGGTAATTATATAATATAATTTTTTAGGGGTTTATTTAAATATATTGTTCAAATTTATGTAATGAAGAGAAAGTATAGATTTTTTTATAATTGTGGGGGATTACCCAAATGGAATTTCTCAAAATAAATATATATAATGACATAATTATCAAGAAAATCCTTCTAAAAGGTGAAAATTAGAATGTAGTATGGGATTATGTTCAAATATATCCATAAAATAGGATTATACAAGTTTAATTGGAAATTTTAACCTTCTCTCTTAGTTTAACTGCCCTTTAAACCTCCTTTAATCTTAATCGGGATGACATGTTGTTACTATTTTTAATATTAATTAAGAAAAAAACGAATTGTTACTCATTAAAAAATTTGGAAAGTATAATTAAGAATACGAAATCTATTTTATAGGATTCAATTCGTATAAGTTCAATAATTTAATTTAAAAATAAACTATCAAATCACGATGAAAACCTGTTTTATAAAAAAATTCTCAAGTATAAAATTTATTACTATTTAAATGAAATATAAAATTAATCATAATTACCATAATTATATTATTCATAATATAATATATGTAATTCAATTTTTAAAACCATCATTAAAAAATAGAACATTTTAAATTTTTAAATTGAAAAGAAAATTTCGAATAAAAACTATTATTTTTAAATATTTATCAAAAAAATAAATATTTAAAGAAAACACAAAAAGATTCAATATAAAATAATTTGGACAATATTACTTAAAAAAATAAAGCTATTATTTTTAAAAAAAGTGAAAAATTCAAAATATAAATTGTATTATTTTTTACTGAAAAAATAAAATTTATTTTTGAGGAAAAACTTATTTTTGTAGCATATACTAATTTTACTAAAAATTAAGAAATTATTAATTTGTATAATTAATTTATATAAAACATTTATAGATTGTTTTCAAAATTTATATATTAATTTTCCATTCTATAATATAGTGGCTATGTTATTATTGCTTATTTAGACTCACTGTTACTTGAATCAAAAGATATTAAAGAAATAAATTTTACTTGAAAACGAAATATATCATATAATCATAGGGTGTTACAATGGTATTCTATTAGTGTCATAATAACTTATAAAATTATCTAATCATTTCCTCCAATACAAACTATAGGGACCTTAACATAAAACATTACATACGCTTGATTTTTTAATCTAGAATTTTTTTTCAGAAATTCTATTGATATTTAGTGTTTAATGTTTTAGAGAATTAAGTCATGAATCATATATAATAAACCTAAAAATTAAAAAGTGTAAATTTAAACATGAAATATATTCTTTCCACAGTATCATACTTTTATTTTGAAACATGTTTATTTGGACAAATCATTATGATTCTCAACATGACTTCCTAAAAATTCATACTCATCCTTAAACACCATAAAAAAATATGAAAACATGGGATGAGACTAGAAATAAACGTAATGAACATAAACCAAGGAAAATACCAATTATTCCACTTCAAACCCATGATATCATATAATAAAGTTATCCTAAAACCAAAAAAAAATATTTTTGCTCAAATAACTATTCACTTACACATGAAATAAGCCTTACTTCCCAAAGATTCCCATTAAAAATTATAAGAATGTTAAAATGAAAAAATATAATCTTGAGGGTTTCATATAAAACATGAAAAACCATTAAAATTATTTTCATAAAACATTCTTTTTTATCATTAAAGGGAATAATCATTTCTTCAAACAAAGATCTTTAACTTACCTTATGAAATTAAAATATTTCCATGAAAATTGATTAACAATAATAAAAAATTCATATAAATTTAATGGGAAATAATCATCAATTAACCCCTATAATAATACTTAAAAATGGAATAACCTTTTATGTTAATTCAAATAAAATTTTCTATTGAACTTTATCATCACTCAATACATTGAAAAGTTATATCATGCTCACATGTCATCTTAAAAATTCTTCAAGTTCCATCACATACATGAAACATATAAAATATTTAACTTCCCTGAAATAATAATATACCATATTATATTTAAGACATATTCATAATCCCTCCAAGGATTCAAATAAAATAATTGTAAATATCTGTTTTCATCAACAATTTTTTTTGAAAATAAATACTAGAAGAACGGGAAATGGGATATTTTTTTGAAAAAATATCAAAACATGAATGATAATATTCTTAAATAATAAATTTAATTATGGTGGAAAATTAGTCTCATTTATTATAGGTTAAGAAAATATTTCATTCACACTTTTTATAAATTTTAAAAAATAATATTTTTGGAAAATGTTTAAATGATTTATTATAATAGAATTTATAAATAAAGTCAAACATGGTTTAAAAATAATTTGAACATTCATTTCAGAATATTAGAAAAATATTAGAAAAATAATAATGAAAATTTATATAGAGGGAAAATAAGATAAATACTTTTAAACATTAATAACAAGGTGTTAGATAAAAACCTCTTACATCGAGTCTAACATGTGACATACGTTCTTCATATTCATCTTCTTCTAATAATCTCTATTTGTTTATACCTAAAGTCTTACTAGGATTGTATTCCAATTTATCTAGGACCTCAATTACATGGGGAGGAATTTAGTGAATGTATTTGGGTATTGTTTGGTTGAACTAACAGTATCTTGATGTACGGAGAAGAGATTAAAGGGGGAAACTATTTACAAGTTATGGAGAGGACACCCATATATTTTTTCAATAGATTAAAATATATTAATGTATAACTGATATATAATAGCTTCAAAATTTACCATTTTAGAATAATGGATATGAAAGGGTCAAAATATGATCATCTAATTATTTTTAAATAGGTTTTAAGTTATTTTAACCATTATTATTTTGGATTAACCCCTTTTTATCTATTTTAAATCTTACCATGTTATGTGAATTTTTTTACTTAAATTATTATTTATAATGGAAAAAAATTATAGTTTCATTATTAAAAAATTTAAAAATGATATTTTAAAATATGGAGTCTATTTTATCAAATTTAATTTTTATAAGTGTCATATTTCTTTTTAGAAATAAACCTAATATCACAATGAGAATAGATTTCCATAAAATTGAAGTTTTCAAAATAAAAATATGTTTATACCAAAATTAGGCACAATGTTGATTCTAATGAAATTTATTGGGTTATATTTAATAAAATATAAACTGATTAAACTTTCAAACCAACTTAAAAAAATGTACTTATTATATATAAGAAATTTAAATATAATACTCTTAAGAATCTATATTTTCTACTATTAAACTATAAATAATATTTTTTAAAAAATTCATAAAATTAACTCTAGGAAAATTTTGGATTTGTGATTTTCAAATGAATTTTATTTTACAAAATTAAAATTATAAAATTTTATAAATTAAACATTTAAATATATATATATAATCAATGTAATGGAATTTAGAATAAATAAAACTATTTCTATTTTGATATGAAGATAATATTATATTCTTATAATTTATATTTCCATAATATTTAATTTGTGGAAATTTATATGAAATGGAATTTATATGTCATAAATGTTACCTATGTTGTTAGATACTCAAGGGAGTGTTACCTACCAGATGGTGGCACTGGAAAAAATTGTAGAGCTACTAGAAAATCTTCATCTAACTGGTGGAGCTCATCAGCTAGCTGATGTGATCTTCAATAGCCAATTGATCTATAGGTATCCTACTGGATACATACTGAGAGATGATGGATACATAGTGGTTTTAAGAGAGTAAGTCAATCCAGCATTAAATGTGGTCCCACATTCCTTGAATCGACCTCAAAAATATCATATGCATCATTTACACCCCATGAACCATGAAAAGACCTATTGAGGACCTAAATATATCCCCATGTAGGCTTAGAAATGTATAGTGATGTGGAAAATGTTTAATAAATCCACTATAATGAATCACCAATCTCAATTATATCAATAAATCATCCTTATCAACAGAAATCTGTTATTTAAACTTCAAAAAACACTTTTTTGTAACGCCCTGACCCCAGAATCTTAGATCCGGTGCATTATTTCAATGCATTGGCATGATTACAAGGAATCATATTTTGAAGGACTGATCATTTTAGTAGTCTTGTAAAATAGATTATATACATGAACATTATATTACATATTCAAACATAAAACAAAACATAAAAAATCCATTGAGAGTGAAATTACTCTCCTAGCATAACCCTGCATATCAAAAGTAGTACACTTCTTGGAATCATGGGAAAACAAAACATAAGAAAGGGGTTAGTTCGGATGCTCTGTAATGGTAAATAATTTAGCAGGAGTTATTATCTTTTAAGGCAACATGTGTAATAAAAACAACATCCTTTTACGCATAAATATGAACATAATATGGAGAAAATAAATCAAACGTTACCATATAAACACGCACATGGATATTATACTATTATAATAATCACACGTAATAATTAATTTCATAATGAGGGAATGTCTAATGCAGGACATCATTACCACATAGTCAAGGCCTCATGCCAAGACTACAAATAATTTTTTTTCAAGGCCTTATGACAGGACACTAATTTATCTCATGAGACCTATAGATGCATCGAGGGGATATAACGGGCCCCACCAATCAAGTACTAAGTACACTGCATTCCTCGTATGAAAATATTGAAACATAACATAATCATTCGTACTAAAACTAGCATACGATATGTCAATACTTAAACCATAAACCATGAGTGGTATAAAAATAGAACATTCATAGTCAAACATATAATAACATATCCAATATAATATTAAAGATTGTATTTGTAATAAATCAACCTCAATCAAGAATAATATCCAAAAAGGAAGTTGTTAAATTTGAAAATAATCAGTAAAACCCTTTGATTGAAATATCTTTTTTTCATGAAATCATTTAAATGTCACACAATTAATAAAGGAAGAAGTTTTAAAGATATTATTTAATAAAATTTTCCCAACCCACATTGAAACTTTTTCTAGGAATTAACATTTTAAAACAATCATTTCCATATAAATAAATCCTTAAAACCAATTTTAAATCATGGAACTTAATGAGAAATATATAGAAGGATAAATATTTAAAACATTTAAAATGATGTTTTAGTTAATGATTAACTTAGAACAATAATTTTGAAAAGTAATTTATGAAAAATTAACTTTGATAATAAATATGTCCCAGAAAATACTTACACATAAACAATCTCAGATAATAATGAGATTGGGGAATTAACCCTTACCTTGCACTTTTGTTTGGTCGAGGGAATATTTAACCTTATATATAATGACCATAGTATGTTATTAAATTATAATAGAAAAATGATAATATTTATTATATCATATATGATTCTTGTATGTCATTATACTACCCATTTAATAATGATTTTCCATGTTAAATTAACATTCAGGTAGTAATCACATTCTTTATCATACGTGTTTCAACTTGTTTTTCATGATTGTACCATTTAGATCAATATTTAAATACTTCCAGAATATAAAACATGATTTAAATATAATATATATTTAGAGTATAAATTTTTATAATAGATATATATATGAAATTGAAAACACCATTTATGGAGACAGTTGGTCGTACATATGCATAAACATAGTTTCTATTTTCATATCGTATAGATCTGAAGTAAGCTAATAAGATAT
The DNA here is from genome assembly GCA_963277665.1 of Viscum album. NCBI lineage: Eukaryota > Viridiplantae > Streptophyta > Magnoliopsida > Santalales > Viscaceae > Viscum > Viscum album. The sequence goes on along the minus strand of OY728132.1, from coordinate 1,470,467,398 downwards.
ATTTAAGACTCATTATTATGTCATATATTACATACTTATTAATAATATATATTTTTATAGTCATCGTTGAATGGTGAACCTGTAAATAAATCTTATCGCATCATGGAGACGGAAAGCCGTACATACACACAAGTGACGATATAAATTCATTAATGATTAAAAGGTGTGGAATTGGAAGGTATATTAATTGTACAGAAAAATTACCAAGTTTTTATTATTATTTATATACATATTGATTATCATTCTATCCATCCAAATAACATAGTGTTGAATAACAAATTATACCACGACGTGGAGACGGTAAGCCGTACGTACGCACACATGTTGACAATATCATTCATAGGATGGATAGAATAATGAGTATGGTTATACCATATTTATGATAACATCAAATTATGTATAAGTTAATATATTTATTATTTTGGTATGTAAATAACAACGAAAGAGAATGTGGAAGAAGAAAATAACCTTGAAAGAGGTGATAAAATAATTACCTCTTATTTGTGTGTATCCTTTTTATTTGAACAAAAGGGACCCATAAGATGGATTTCTAATCACGTTTAGGCCTATAGGTTGAGGTTAGGTAAGTTGGGAAGTTATTTGGGATGGGTTTGAATCAGCCAAATGGATTTTGAGATGTGATTTTGAGATAAGGGGAAATACCCTTTTGTAAGAGAGGTGTGGGTAACTTTAGAAAATGTTTGAAATGTTATTTTATTATAAAACCATTTTCGGTTTCTAATGGCTCCAAATTGATTAATTTCGAATTTGAGGTGGGTATGGGATTAAATACTCTCAACCAATAGGTTTTAGACAAGTTTAGATCACCATAATAACCCTATCTTTCAGATTTAAGTATTAGTTAAATAGTTTATCTTTTACCATGTCCTCTTTTACTATTATAATAAATGGTTACTAAAATTACATTAAAAAGACAATTGAACCCCAAGTGGGTCATTATTGATATATATACTATTATATAAGTCGTTTTTAGGAACCATATATTTTTATAAATATTATATCAATTAATAATATAGTATTTGTTTTAAAAATTCATTTTGGTCAATTTTGACACTACTGGGTATTTTATTTTCATTAAAGTCATAAAAACAGTATTAATTTAAAAAAATTAATTTCATCAACCTTAAATTTTCATATATACCTATAAAATTCATTAAATACTTCAAAAGTCTCAATTTAATTTGTATTAATAATTATAATGAAAATTATTTTAATCTCTCAATAATAATGTAATTACTTCATCATCTTTGTTTCATAAATAAATTTAATTATTTAAGGTCTAAAAATTATAAATAAAATAACATGTGTAGATAATATTTTTATATTTTTAATTAATATTTATATTCAAATTTATCTTATGTATAATCCTATATTAAAAAATGATTATTTATTAACCCTTTAATTTAACACTTTTAACTCTTCGTTAAATAAAACAATAATAAATGTCCTAATTTATTCCTAGTGGTCCAAAAGGATCCTATTTTATTCATAAGGTTGATAATGGTCTAAATACACATATCCAATAGTATTAAGACATGTGTTAGGGTAATTATAATATCATATTTACATTTAATTACTCTATTTACTTTTTATCATGGAAAATAAAATTCAAAAGTTTCAATTCACGTAAAGAAAATTATCTTATTGAACCACATTTTACTTAATGATGTCAAATGTTTCCCTATAATTTTTGATATTTAATTCACAAAATAAGTAAAATTACGTTTTATGAAAATTTGAAAATGTGCCTAGAAGGCGGGTACAAGACGTTAAAAAGTTCAATAAAATTTTATACCCCTAATCCTAATGTAAAATGAATCCAATGAATTACATTAAACTTATATAGGTACTATGTATCTATTTTTAATTAAAATAAATTTAAATAAAAAATAACTATTTAAATAAAAATATGATTGAAACAACAACATAGTGTTTTCACTATTCATTAAAAATTGAGTGTTTTCATAAAAAATACCACAAAATCACCCTAAGATAATTTTGTTTTTCAAAATAAAAAATAATGTCCATTTTACCAAATTCAAAACATAATAGTTTAATTAATTAATTTAAAATTAATTTCCATTGTCAAAACCAAAATCTCGTTTAAAAAAAATTAAAACTATCAAAAGATTGACATGTGCTTATGTCCAATTTAAACTTGAAATTACATATAAATACCTACATTGTATTAAATTAAAATAAATTAATATAATTACACTTCATAAACATTCAAATGTATAATTTAACACTATAAATTATTTTGATTAAAAAATTGTATTCAATTATAATTTAGTATATTTCACTATTCATTAAAATATGAAAGTTATCAGAAAAACACCAAAAATTTATCCAGACTATATTTTTATATCCCAATTATAAATAATATGTTTCTTTTGTAAAATTTAATATATTAAATTTTCAAATATTGGATTTTAAAATGGTTCCCCGTTAATAGGCGGTAAAATTGCATTTTTTAAAATACTTCTTTTATCTCAAAATTTGAATTTGTCCTTATATTAAATCTAAAAAACACAACAGTTGAATATAAAAAATATATATGATATATATAAAATTAAAAACATGGATAATACTATTCATAAACGCAATTTGAACAGCTAGTTTGGTAATTCATGGTGCGCCTGAACCAGGTATTGCGTGTAGCACGAGCTGTTGAATTACTTTAAGAAGATAATGTACTATGAAATCTTTGATGTGTTACATTCTCACTCCTCTAATAAATTGCATCCTCACAATTTGAAATTGATCTTCAAAAATAAAATGTTTAAAATATAAAATACCTTTGTGGAGAACCCACATTTAAAATAGGGTTAATAAAATTTAGTCTTAATAAAAGGTAGAGGAAAATGAAAAAGTCACAACCAAATTATAGGTTTCAATAGGATAACATTGGTGGAAATTATTGACACATAATTGGAGGAAAAAACCTAAATATTTATAGAGAGTGGTTGAGTTTATCAATCATAAATAAGTGAATTGAAAATATAAAATTGAGGGCCCTAAATCCATCAATCTAGGATGATTTAAAATATCATTGGTTCAACCAAACATAAGGTATTAGGATAACACATTTTTTGTTTTAAGATCTCTTCCCTAAAGTTTAAGAATTAATTTTTTCATATGATAATAGGAAAAAATATAATTTACATGTATAATTATATCCTTTAACTAATTTCTACCGAAAACTCATTTATTACTCAAAAAGATAATAGAACTCAAAAATATTCTATTAATCTTAATCGTATAGGGTTCTAAAAAAAACAAATTTATAATTTCATATATCAGACCATTATAAAAAATTATATTATACAATTCATGACATCACATAGGACAGTGGTAGGTGATACACCCTTGCCACCCTTTAGTTGTGGGTTCAAGTCTCACGACCTTTCCATATGCGAGAGGTTGTCGCCCGACCTCTAGGTTATCATTTTTTATAACAATCCAAAAATAATATTAAAAATGATTTAACCTTAAACAAAGTAACTAATGTCAAAATTAATCAATTCCAAACAATATACTTATCCAAGATAATTCTGTCCAAACTCACAGTCCCACATTTATAAAGAAGTTAAACACAAGGAAGATCCTTTTTTGCCACGTAATAACATGTGAATACCTTCATCAGGTATTCTTTTAAAAAATCGTAACACCCTGAATTACCATAAAACCTTATTTTTGACAATCATTCTCCATTATTCCTTATAGAATACTAGTTATAATTATTATATCCAAAAATGTTGTAAAATCCAACAATAATGGAATAAATAAACATTTAAAAAGATTCCAAAAAGTCAAGAATATCAAATATAATTTATACAAATAAATCATATCTTATTCCAAAATCACTACCTCAGTATCAGAACCATATTAAGGTTTATCATTCCTTAAACTATGTATTTTTTAAAATGTTTCACTTGATATCGAGTCAATTTTCTTAGGGACATATATTCTAAAATCCACAATAAAATAGTACTACAGTACAATACTTATTTATTTATATAAATCTTATAACCAGTACATCATTGATTCAACACTAAAAAGAAATAATTCTTGAATAAAAACATTAGACCAATAGTAATTTCTTCTCATATGTGGTAGTATCAAAACTTGATTATTATCTAATAGAATCATTTGGGGTATACTTTGATGATTTGGACATTGATTCGCGTAGAGTCCCAACTCCTTGAATATGAAGCATTGTATATTTGAATCCTTTTTCTTACCCTGGAAATCACGTACATGGTGCCCTTTTTCTCCACATATAGAACGAACTCACATTCCCTTCAAACATTTACCATGGTTATTCTTTCAACAGTTATCACATATGGGAAAATCCTTCTTTCCCCTCTCCCCGTTATATATCTTTCTCTCTACTGTCCTTTTCTTCTCTTTCTTCCCTTCAAATCCATATGACACATATAATTATTTACTTATCTTATTAACACATGATACTATTACATCATATGATGAAAATACATGGGGGAATATTTCCATTCTAAATGATGGATTGATACCAAGAAATATATTATCCTTATTACTCTTTGGATAATACGTATTATTGGAGTTCTCATTCATTCTACTGGGCACCATTTCTAAATAATGGAATTCACAAGGTTAGTTTATGAATCGAAATGCATAATTCACAACATTTAAAATACCAAACATAAATTTAAAAGATTATGTTTATAATTTATAATCATAAAAAAATTTCTTTGAGGAATTATTTAATCCTAAATCATTCATAATGGATTGTAAAGAAAATGAGAATTATCATAAGAATATCTCACGGGAGTGTTGTAACCAATAGTGCAGGAAGGCTTGTTGTCATGTAATAGGATACCTCAGGTCGATCCCAAAACTCCTTGTCAGAGTTTTCACTCTTAGGTACATATGTGGATGAGCCACCTCTACCTGTTCATATCCAGATAGGTATGTACTACTTGAAAAATACACAAAATCTCTACATTACCAAAATTTTAGGAAGTTCTTCTATACTGACCTTCTAATGTCAATCTTCGGTTATTGTTCTCTATTCAGAGTTTTTCTAAATCTACTTTCCAAGGATTGTACTAAACTTTTTCTAATACCAACTATAATTCCCTAACCTATGAATCCTGGGCCGGTGCATTATTTTAATACATTGTCATGATTACAAGGATTCATGTCCTGAAGGACCAATCTGTTTAGTAGTTTTGGAAAATAGATTACATACATATACGTTACATTACACATTCAATCATACTTCAAAACAAAATTTATCCATTGTGAACTCCATTATTACCCTAGATCAAACCTACATATCAAACATAATACACTTCTTAAAATCCTTGGAAAACAAAACATAAGGAAGGGGTGAGCTCATATTCATAGTAAGGGTAAATAATTTAGCAGAAGCAATAAAATTTTAAGGAAAGATGTGTTTTAAAAACAACAAAATTTTGAACATAAACATGAACATAATATGGAGAAAATAAATCAAACATTACAATATAAACATGCACATGGATATTCTACTAGTTGAATAATCACATGTAATAATTAATTTCATAATTATGGAATGCCTAATGTAGGACATCAATACAATATAATCAAAGAATCATGCCAAGTCTACAAATAATTATTTTTTCAAGGCCGTATGCCAATATACTAATTCTTATCATGATACCTACCGAGGTTTTGAAGGGCTATAGTAGGCCCACCTACCACTTACTAAGTCAATTGTATCCTTCATAGGAAAATATTGCAACATAACATAAATATCCGTATTTAAACTAACATACGAAATGTCAATACTTCAACCATACACCATGAATGGTATAAAAATAGAAAATTCATAGCCAAATATATCATAACTTATTAAATACAATATTTTATATTGTTTTTAAAATAAATCAATCTTGAACAATAATAATATCCGAAAAGGTTGTTTTCATAATTTAAAATAATTAGTAAAACCCTTTGAAAGAAATGCGTTTTGATTCATGAAATCATTTTAAAGTATCAAATTTATAAAGGATAATGTTTATAAGATATTTTTGAATAAAATTGTCTCATAAAACATTGAAACTTTTTAATGGAATTAACATTTGAAACCATTCATGTCCATATAAATAAATCCTTAGAAAAAATTGAAAACATAGATATTAATGAGAAAGATTTAGAAGAAAAAATAATTAAAAATTTAAAATGATTTTTTTGTTAAATATTACGTTAAAAGAATCATTTTAAAAATTATTTTATGAAACATGGATATGGATAATAAATATTTTCTAGAAAATACTTACACATAAACAACCTCGGATAATAATGAGATTGAGGAATTAACCCCTTACCTTGCACTTTTATTTGGCCGAGGGTACGTTTAACCTCATGTATAATGACCACAGTATGTTATTAAATTATACAGAACTGTATTAATATTTATTATACCATTAATTATTAATTAATGACTTTATACAACCCATTTAATAATTATGTCCATGTTAAATTAACATTTAGGGTAACAATCACATTCTTTATCTTACGTGATTTAACTTGTTATTCTTGATCATATCGTTCAGATCATGATTTAAATACTTCCAAAATATAAAAAATTATCTATATATAATATATATTTAGAATATAAATATTTATAATAGATAGATATATGAAATGGAAAACACCGATTATGGAGACGGTAGGACGTACGTACGCATAAACGTTGTTTTCGTTTTCATGTCATATTGAACAGAAGTAAGTGAATAAGATATACGTATGTACATATATATATACCTCCAGTTGCATTATTATTTCATATATTACATACATATTAATAATATATATTTTCATAATCATCATGGAATGGTTATCCTAGAAATTAAAATCATCTCGTCATGGAGACGGTAAGACGTATGTACACCACGTATTATTTTGGTGTGGAAATAACAGGGAATGAGAAATTGGAATAAGAAAAGAACTTTGAAAGAGGTGATTAAATAATTTCCTCTTCTTTGGGTGTTTCCCTTTGATTTGAAAAAAAATTCTTAATAAGTTAGATTTCTACTCATGGGAATGCCTCTAGGTTGAAGTGAGGGAATTTGGGATGATATTTGAGAAGTGGTTGGCCGATCTATAAGGCATTAGAGGTGTGATTTTGAGAAAAGGGGAAGTACACTATTATAAGAGAGGTGAGGGTCACTTTTGGAAAATCATGAAATATTATTTTGTTATAAAATATATTTTGGTTTTTGGTGGCTCAAAATTGATTTATTTCAATGCTGAGGTGGGGGTGGATATAAATAAACTCTACCAATGGGTTTTAGACACGTTTTTTACCATATTAACCCTCTATTTTAGATTTAACTCTTAGTTAAATAGTTTAACTATTATAATGTCCCCTCGTATTATTATAATAAATATTTAATAAACTTACTATAAAAATCCAAGAGAAAACCAAGTGGTTAATTATTGATGTATCTGACCTTATTTGAGTCCTTTGGATGAACCTTAGATTTTTAGAAATATTATATCAATTAATAATATAGTATTTGTTTTAAAAACTATTTTATGTTAATTTTGACACTATTTGGTATTTCATTTTTGTTAAAGTCATAAAAACATTATTATTTAGAATAAAATTCTTTTAATCAACCTTAACAGGTCATATTAACCTATAAATTTTTTTTAATACATAAAAAGTCTCAATTTACAATTATATTAATATTTATAAGATCAATTATTTTAATCTTTCAATAAAAAGGTAATCACTTCATCATCATTATGTCATAAATAAATTTAATTATTTAATGTCTAAAAATTATAAAGAAAATACCATGATGTATGGAATATTTTATATTTCTAATGAAAACTTATGGTCTAATTTATCTTATTTATAACCATATATTAAAAATGGTTTAGTTATTAACCATAGAATTTAACACTTTTAACACTTCTTTAAATAAAATAATAATAAATGTTCTTATCAAATATAAGTAGACCAAAAGAATGATATTTTATTCCTGAGGTTGTTTTTGGTTATAATACAATTTTCTAATAGAATTAAGTCATTTTTTAGGGTAATTATAATATCATTTTTACCTTTAATTACCCTATTTACTTTTAATTGTGGTAAATAAAAGTTAAAAGTTACTATTAACCAAAAATTATTTTCATATTATTAAACCACAATTTTCTTACTGGTTTCAACGATGTCCCTAATATTTTTCAAATTCAATTTACATAAGCGGTAAAATTACGTTTTATGCAAATTTAAAAATATGCATAGAAGGTTGGTAAAATACGTTAAAATTTCAATAAAATTTTATACACCTGATCTTATTATTAAATGACTCAAATGAATTAAATTGAACATATATAGATATTATGAATCTATTTTGACTTTAAGTAAATTTAAGTTAAATAAATATTTATTTAAATAATAATCAGTTTTAAACAACAACGCGATGTTTTTCACTATTCGTCAAAAATTGAATGTTTTCAAAAAAAATACCAAAAATTCATCGTATCATTATTTTAAAATTTTGATTTCAAAAATGAATTCTATTTTGCCAAATTGAAAACATAGAAGTTTCATTAATTAATTTAAAAATAATTCTTGTTGCAAAACCAAAAGCGGATTTTTAAAAGGAGTAACAATATTCAAAATATTGACATGTGTTTATGTCAAATTTAAATGTGAAATTACTCATAATAACATAAATTTTATTTAATTATTAAAATATAATATAATTGTACTTAAAAACCTTTCAAATGTATATTTTAACAATATAAATTATTTTGATTAAAAATTTTATTTTCAATGAAAATTTTGTCTCTTTTACTATTCATCAAAATTTGAAAGTTATCAGAAAACATCAAAAATTTATCCAAAATAAATTCTGATGTCACAATTTTAAAGAATACTTTTATTTTGTAAAAATTTAATATATAAAATTTTCAAATGTTGGATTTAAAAATGGTTCACCATTAATAGGCGGTAAAATTGAATTTTTTAAAAAAATACTTCTTTTATCTGAAAAATTGAATTTGTCTTTATATTATGTCTAAGAATCAAAATAGATGAATGTTAAAATTATATATGATATATATAAAATTAAAAATGTGGATAATACTATTCCTAATAATTTTTTGAATAGCTAGTTTGGTCAGTCATGATGTGCTCGAACTAGGTGTTTTGTGTAGCACCAGCTATTGAATTACATTAAAGAGATAATGTACTATGAAATCTTGGGTTGTTAAATTTTTATCATATATTCAACTCATTTTCCATATTTTATAATATAATTATATTTTGAATATTTAGAGTGTATAAATAAATGGTATTTTACCTAAAAAACTTTTCATATTTATTTCTTTTGGGTCCTCAATTAACCACTGAATCCATGATCCTTTTATTTTTGTTATTTCATCCTGTTAATAAAATTGTCCAACTTATTTCATTTTCTTTCTTTATTTCAATCAAAATAAATTGTCTACCCTTTTCCTTGTTTCATAGATATTACTAATATAATGGTATTTAATTCAAAAATTCATAAACAATTGACGTGAGAGATATATCGGCTATTAATTGAGATATTTGTGAACTTCCTTAACAAATTATGTTCCAGATCATTTATTTTCACTCTAAAAATTTTATTTATTAATATATATCATTCAGTAAATAAATTATTATTGCATCACATCAATCACATAATGCTTTAATCTCTTAATATTCATACATATATATATATCAATATGTTTCATTATTTATGTTTTGTTTCTAATACAACAATAATTTTATATACCATTATGCATGTCAATTTTATTTTACTTTCAATAATTATTTTTAATTTACCACAAAATTTTAATTTTCATGAGAAATTTATTTTAAAATTTATAAGTTAGTTCACCCCACTCTTTACATCCTACTATGGTAGAAAAAATCATTAGTAAATTTTTAAGTACACACATATATATAAAATATCCATATGGTTGAATACTCATTGGTCCTCCTGCAAGATTATATATAATATCCCATAATCCATTATCCCTACACCTTCTCCAATTAAAGGATCTTGGGTCATTTATTATAATAAATAAAATTCCAAAATTTCAAATGAATCTTAATCAAATGATTCCCACAATGAATTTCTATATAGTGTTTGGATTTGTTTATTATTTATGTTCTTAAGGAAATAATTATAAATAAATGTGGAATTAAAATAAACATTGATGTTGTTATCTTTAATGACGTAAAGATGAATATTCCGGATAATAATATATAAACCATTAATAATAATACTAATTCCTTAAAACATTTTTGTCATTTGTATAAAAAATATCTTCTTCTTATTAATAAATGAAAATAAATTATTTTTTAAAAATCATTTTGAAATTATATTTTTTGTTATAGTTGAAACATAGTATAATTTTAACAATTCTTGAATTAATCCACTAGTTAGACATAGTTATTAAATATTATCCTCTAATTTAGAAAATCTTTCTCCAATTATAACATAGATATATAATTATACTTTCTTTAATTCTACTATATTTTTTAGTCATTGTTTATCAATTTTAATGTGTAATTCACACCTAGAGTAAAAATAATAAGAGTAAAAACTAGGGACATTTATTTATATAATATTTACCACAATAAACTCAAAATTATTCACTCTAAGAAAACATATCAACAGTGTATATAGACAAAGAATTTTCTCAAAGGTAATCCTTATAAGAGATCTCAAAGTTATAATCATGATATGTTTCATAATCTATAATAAATAATTATTTATAGGTGAGTATCATATTTTAAAACTATTCATAAATACCTCTTGGTGAATTTACTCTCATTAAAGTGATACCCCATACATTGTTACTTTTAGTAGGATAATATCTATATTTTTCTAGGTATGTGTGCTCATTTACAATTCCCCATATTTTTAATGATTTGGGAAGAAACTCATACCAATCATATCACATATAAATAGTTGATAGTTAGGTGGAAATTTCCTCCCCCAATTCATCTTATGAATTATCATAAATCTATTTATTTAAGAATATAATCATATTTGGGTCACCCAACATAATATAACCAATATATTATGATTGAATATGGGAAACTAATACATTTAGTTTCACATATATCCAACACGATATATATAAAATAATTTTTGGGAACCCATCATTGTCATTATCAACTCACTTGGATAATTAAGGATTCAAAATGTTCTTTCATCAAAAGGAATTCCAAATGCCGTATTCAATGGGTTATGATAGCATAACAATATCCATACTCATCCATTTCATATTCAATTTATATATATATATCATCCAGGTAAATATTTAGTAACTCAGGCTTTATTCCTATATAAATACATACATCTTATGAAATATTTTTTGAATTCATATTTATTCAAAATTAATAATAAATTCAAATTATATTAATATTTAACTCTTTACATAACAGATATTCTATGGTACTCATCCCAAAAATGAAAAATATATGTACACATATCCAAGTTCATCTCATGAGTGTGGTATAATAAAATATTTAATTTAATGTCTTATAATGATATGAAACCAAAATTCCCAAAAGGGAAGGCATGATGCAACAATTATCCAACCCAAACATTTATTACAGATAATAATCTATAATTTCAGTGACAAGTCTAAAAAAACAATCCCACTACTCATGGTTCAGTACCAAAGAGAGACATCATGTAACAATCACAACTCAATTACCCAAACAATACAAGGATTGTACCTCTAGTAGACCCCACGTTAACCTCTTAATCAGTTATAGTTTTTTAATTTTAGGAGTTAAATGATATGTATGTGGGAGATGAATTTACCCTTAAGAATACATAATAAAACAAGAAATGATTACCCATGTATTTGGAATGTCATATATAAATACCAGATATGTAAAGGGTATAATAAATTTTTTAATGGGAGTTCATTAATAAAACAACCTAGAAATATAAATTAAATGATATGAACATTCCCCATATAATTTTGATTTACTAAAACATCCATAAGGTTGAAAAAAAATGTGATACAAAAAAAGATTGTATTTACACATAATTATCATGATAAACATTGAATAAATACAAAATGTGATAATTCCAATGTGATACCTCCAATAGAGGATGTTAAGGATATCCCTCGTGTCATCACCAATACCTTCAACAAAAAAACTCAATTAAATAGACCAATGGAACTCCAAACTCCAAGTATTAATAGATCCAATTATTGATGAATTTATCTTATACATATCATATAAAAAATCCTATCAACATATTCCAAAAGTACGTGTACAAGTGGTGAGTATGAAAATACTGAGTAGGTGATCACCTCCCCACCTTTTTACCAACTATCAGAAGCTAATGTGTATGAAATAATAATATAGGGTTTGGGGAATAGATATTATAATAAATAACATGATTTATCAAAACTATTTAACAACGATACCATCTATAATAGATAACTCCCTATGAATATAGGATCTATACCTAACATAACTTTATCATGGAAAACCTGAAATAGTAGATGATTGGTTTACAAGGGTTAGTTCGAAATACCCATCCCATTTTGGGAAAAGGGAATAATTTCTATTATAGTAAAATAAATACTATATCACATCCCCTTTGGAATAAGGTAAATGGTATACAAGTGTTAGGGTGTTGTGAGCCTATCCCATATCATCACCTTTTATATAAACAATGGGAATACCTAAGATAACTTTTTAAACAATCATTTAATAACTCTGTTTTATAAAACATCACATGAAAATAATAAAATTTGTAAAAAAGGTATAATATTTATAAAAATTTAAACATTATAGGAAATAAAATAAGAGGCATCATAGCTCATGTTTCAAAATGATACTCATTTTAAATCATTGATGGAGACAACATGATTAAACGAAAAAATAATTTCATTTATTTATCAACATAAATAACTCATTTAATATTGTATGGGGAAATATAAGATCTAATGAAGTTATTAATGTAATTGTATATAAATTATAATATATTAGACACAAAAAATTGTAAGAAACATAATTTTATATTCAATCCATTTTTTTAAATATTGTTAGTGGATGATATTGTATTTTGATTGATTTCGCTCATCCATAAAATCATCATAGCCCTTTAATTTAATAATATAATAGGAATAATAGGATTAAACTATAAAAATAAATGTTGAATGATCCATTTTATTCAATATGATTATAATATAATTCAATTACATCTAACAATTCAACCTAATAAATGAGTTATTAACGATTTAATCCACTTTCATATGTTATAAAAATAAAACTAAAAGTAAAAACATTGGAATTTACATCATTTCAAAAAAAATAACTTTTATTTTCTATATAATATATTTAATGAAAAGAATTTTATGAATTCTGAAAATCCTATAATATAGAAGTATTATGTCTTAGTAACTTTATATGAGGAAATATGAGGTGAAATATGGTTAAATGTGGACTGTATCGTTACACTTTCAAATATAAGATCCCACAATCAATAAAATAGAATATGGACTATGGAAGAAGGTGGATCCACTCAAAATGAAGGATGTTTGATATAGTTCCCTATAAGGATGATTGAATGGATGAATTATGGGTAAATCCCTATAAATCATTTTTTATGGATTATATTAAAAGGACAAAAAAATAAACCATATGATTAAAAAATAGCCTATAGTTCCCCTAAGAACCCTATCTAGGACCACATTATACATAGTTGTAGTAATGGTACACCTATAACCACTAAAATGGAACTAAGTATCATGTTACTGCCACTTGTTTCTTGGTTTTTACCACCGGGTACTCGGTTCTATCCCATCACCAAGATATATCCAGTTCTCCTTTCCTAATGCCTCCAAACACTCCAAAATAATTATAAAAATACCAAATGTATTTAAAGAGATTAAAATATTAGAAATAGGATAGAATAAAAACTCATAGAGATATTTTTATTTAAAACCTCCCCACCCTAAGGTTTCTAATCCCCTGGAAGCATCAACTAGCTTCACGTAAGAACATGTTCAATTATTAACACTTGATTTCAGATCCCTGATCACAAGTTAAATAAAGAAGTATCCCATATTTTCATATATTTAAATATATAGGTATTATATTTACCCATTACACCATATAAATCATATTTGTATACATATTGGATATTCCATTTAGGAAACATTATCTTCAATACTAATATTATTATATTGAGATACCTGTGTAGAGTTATATATGTGATTTATAAACTATATATTATTTTGGTTTTAATGCATGAAAGATAAAATTGTAGGTATATTTTTCAGAAAAAATCCCTCAAGGTTCAATTTCAGTGCTTTTTGGTAGGTTCTGTTTGTTGAAAAAGTTGGTTGAGAACATTCAAACATTGTTGTTTCGAAATATCAATTCCTAAAAGTGGTACTATTTCTCTATGTTTTCCATATTTTTGGACATGAAAATGAAGAGGTGGTTCACTATGGAAGTTTAGTTCAAATAGGTGTTTATTTTTATAGAGGAAACTCATTTTCTAGATTTTTTAATGTTTGAAAACAGAATCTCGGTTCATAGAGTTATTTACATTCATGAAAGAATCATAGTTTTGTGAAGCATTTTATGTTCACAGAGTAATCTTGGTTCATGAATTAATTTTTCTACATGAAGGAATCTCATTTCATGGAGAATTTAATATTAATGAAGGAATCATTGTTCATGGGGTAGTCTATGTTTGGAATGGAATTTCAGTTCATAGAGAAGCTTATGTTCTTAAATGAAGTACAGTTCACAGAAGAATTTTGGTTCATAAAGGAATATTTTCCCTTAAAGAATAATATGTTCATTATGAAAAATCAATTTAGGAATCAGTTTATTTTTTTAAAGTAAGACCGGTTCATGAAAGATTTCATGTATGCGAAGGAAGCAAAGTTCGTAAAGTATTTTATGTTCTTGAATGAAATTCAGTTCATGGTTTTAGTTTAGAATTAATTATTCATTGAATGATATATTAAAATAGAGTTAAATTTAATTATGTTTAGTTCATTTACTATATTTCATTACCTATATAAAAGATCCATAATCAATTAATTACAATGTGATGGAATCAAATAAAACATGATCATCTCTATAATAATTTGAAAAAGTCTGAATGTAGTTCATAATGAATTTTAGTTCAAGAAGTATGTGTTTTTAGATGGAATCTCAGTTCATAGAGGAGTTTATTTTCTATTTTAATGTATTTTACCAAGTTGTGGTAGTTCTTGAGCCATTAGTTTTATATGAATAAAATTCAATGAGTTTTTCAATTATGAAATGTGTTGAAAGGAATTCCTCAAAAAGATTATAGATGTTAATATAGGAACAAAAACATTTCATGAAAGGAATCTATGAAAATAAATCACTATATGCAGAAATGGATTTCATTTATTAAGTAAAGTTAAAGCTTCATGAAATAATCACATATTTGGGAAATTTTTTGAATGTGATTTAGATCAATAGAAGAATCTTATAGAGGAAAAGTGTATTAACACTTGTTTAGAGAGAAGTTAGATTTCATGTGTAAATTGTTATAAAATATAAGAGATAATAAGTACTCTTTGGACTGTGAAATAATATTTCCATTTAGTGTATTTATTTCATCGACACATTTCATTTGATTAGTCATTGAATGTAGAATAATAAGTGTGAACCAAGTAAAAAATTTCATATAATATACATGTTTCATCTTCTATTTGTTCATTTATTTGAGAATAAGAGAGAGGTTAATTTTATTAATGATAAAAAGTATACACAGTTGAATTTTTTAATCTATCATACCATGATTCACCCCTTAGGGTGTTTAGCCAGGTGTAGATAACAATTGGTATTAGATTATATGCTTGAAGTTATGGTTTATCCCTCAATATAAGTAATATATATTTTTAAAATAAAAAAATTATTTCTGATATTCAATGGAAATAAATATTATCTCTTGAAGTGTTCTATGTAGAACTAATTTTGATCATTTGGTATGTATTTTTTTATAGATGTAACACTTGGTATTTTAGCCAGTATTGTAACACCTCGAGATTTTTATAAGATTGATTATTTTTAATTTCTTTGATTTCTTGTGTTATACACTACACCAAGATATGTTTTCACTACCTGTAATACCATCTTACCTTGAGGTATACACCACACTATGCTTGTCTTGGGTTATACACAATTACAATTTCTTTTTTATAGAATTTATTTCATTCAAACCCAGTTTAAGAGAAAAACTAAATATTATTATGTTATCTTATAACCTAGACATTATAATACCATGTCTGAACAGTATTAACTAAATTATGAAAATATTATTTAAACATATATATATAATTAATTATTTGGTGTGAATATAATTATAAATGAAAATTGAAACTTTTTTAAATAAATAGAAATATTTTTCTTAAAAACACATTCAATGAAAATAAGTGAGTTTGAAAAATAATAAAATCAATATAGATGGATTTCATTAATAAAATATATATTTGAATTATTCAATTTAATGGTTTAAATTCATATTATATGTTTTTTGGACATGATATATGAACAAATTCAATTTTTTTATAAAATAAGTATTTAAAAAATGTAAATATTCCACCTTTGGATGGAACACCAAATTTAAATCTAGTTTTAAATCCTTTTAAAATTATATTTTACAATATAAACTTTCTATTTGGAAGTTGGATACAAGAATTTACTTTGGATGAATTTTTGATATTTTTTTATATGTTTTATGTTTTCATGAATAGTAAAAATATTCTAAATTTTAATTGAAAACAAAAAATAATCAATATGGGTAATTAATATTATATAATGGTTTTAAAATATATGAAAATTATATATTTATTATTAAATATAACATAGGTTTGTGACATTAATTTGACATTGAATTTTGATGTCATAACATTACAATCTTTTGCAATTTTTAACTATTAAAACATGCTTTCTCATTCGTAAACTGGGATTAATTTTAAATTAATTACTAACGAAAATTTATTTTGTAAAAATGTATTCTATATTTATAATTACTTGTTCTAATTCACATAAATAAATTTCTTTAGTTTTTTTGTCATTATGAATAGTAACTTTAGTAATTTTTAATTATTATGATAAAAAGGTAAATCAGGTTATTAAATATAAAAAATATATTATAAAATTACCCTTTAACTTGTCCAAATATCACACGATTAGTGTATTTTGACCTAAATAATCATAGGATCAAAATGGTATCCTTTGGAATCCACTTGGAGGAGTTGAGGTCATGTAAAATATTTTATTTGATGAAAAGTTAAATATATCTTACTCAAATTTTAATAACTATATCATTTTGAATATATGTTTCTATAGAAGAGTTTTTCTAATATAATTACTCATTTTATATATAATTTTTTTTCATTAACAGGGAAATTTATATGTAATTTTTAGGAATAAAATAATGACTATAAAGGCTTATACCTTTATGATGTAAAAAGTATTTAACAGATGAAACATCAAAATATTAATTTTCATGAAAATGATAATAACCCTTAAAAGACAAAACAACATGACGAAATATTATTGGTTGACTATATATCTACCATAATCATCCAATGGTCCATTTATTGATCATTTGGAGCTATAAATAAAACATTAAGACCCTTATAATATTTTATTTACAATGATGTTAATGTTTTCACATTCATGATTAAATCCATAAAAAAATTTAATATTGAATTTTCAAGAGGATATATTAGAATTTAAGTATTATTATAAAATATAGGGGATTCATATTCATCGTAGTATTTTATTTTCAATTTTTATTCCATAAATTTGAATATTAAATAATTACTCAAAAATGATGTGATAATTATTTTATTAGTGTAAATATAAAATTAATGTTATTAAAAATATTAAAATAAATATAATTTTAGATAATTATTATACAAAATTAATTTTAAAGATTATCTTTACCCCATAGGGATATAATAAAATATTTTTTTCCTAGGATAACATCTTCTATTGTTATTTTAAATAATCTATTAATTGAGTAGTGTGAAAATTGACACCATTGATTGTTTATCAAAATAATTTATTATTAAATTATATAAAAATAATAAAATTTTATAAAATATTAAAATATTTATTATATGGTGTAAATTATTATAAATTATTGATTTGTGGTCAGATTGACATCAAATATGTAAATATTAAACCCTTTTATTATTGAAATGCTTGTTACCTTTGTTAAAAATTAAATGCAGTAACTAAGTGATAATTAAAAGGGTAAGGGTTGAATGTTATAAGAGACATGTCTAAAATTTATGTGGAGATAATATTAAAACATTATATCATATCATATTATAAACTAGGACATTTTTTGTCTTTTTATTGTGTTTTTATTTTATTATAAATTAATATTTTTTGAGATTCCAAAAGTGCCCATCACCTCAATTATAAAAGGGCACATCCTTCATCACTCATTTTCATCCCATTGTGACTTAAAAATTGTAAATAAACATATTATAAACATACATTTTTTCATTCTAGTGGTGTTTGTATTCTTTAAAGACCAACTCTATTTACTTTAAGAGGAGATCTATAGGGAGCTTATTGATGAACATGTAATCACATCTATCGATAATTTCAAACTTATTTCATCTTATAATTCTACTTCCTAAGTTTTTCCATTTATATATTAATTAATATAGTATAAAATATTTTTTATCGGATATTATGATTAGGTAACAACAATATTCCACCTTCTATCCATCCTATGAAAAATGAAATCACCACGCGTGTGTACATACGACTTACCATCTCCATGCTGTGATATAATATTTTTTTCACTACCACATTTCTTGGATGGGTATAATGAAGGAAATAATAACTATATTTGATTATTATAACAATATTTTGATACTAGGAAAATATATATAATCCATTCCCATATCATTCCATAATTAATGGAATGATATCATCTATCGTGCATATGTACGTCCCAACCTCTACACGATGTGATGTGATTTATTCAACATGATCTCTATTAAATCATAATTTTTTTAATCTTTATAATGAATAAAAATGATATATATATTATTCTAATATCATCATGTAAATGATATAACTATTACCTAAGAAGATTAATATTAACTTATTTGACAAAACTTGCATAAGAAAATAAAGAAGGTAATACCTTATGAGTGAGTAATAGTGTTATTAACAAACAAGTAAAAATAGGATCACATATGATATCATAAAAATGAATATGATTCTGGAATTTGATAATTATACAATATGAAGTCATATACAATAGTTTTAGACACATACAATGGAACCCAAACCTATGGTAAAGATAATTTTTACAACATGATCAATATCATAGATTGTTTATATGTTTGTATTTAATAGGGTATATTAACCATCGATGTCCATGTTTTATAAATATGTATTCCAAAATATTCTTTTTATTATTATACAATTTTTTAAATTGAATTTTACCCATTGGTGAATTTTTTTAATGGTTTGAAAAGAATATGTTTCCATTTTTGATATGAGGTACTTTTTGACTAATTCAATAAAAGTATGAGAATAATGATTTCATTTAACTTATACACCAGGAATGGATTTTTACGTTTCCATAACAACATATTTCCAGGAATATTCTTTTATAATACTTCATTTTTATTTTAAAATAAATTATTTTTTATTAAAATTGCATGAAATTTTTAGAAAAGAAAAGGTTTTGAAGAAGAAAGGATATTATCCTCAAGAATTAATTATGAGGGATATATAAAACTTATTTTCCATCAAAGATATTGTAGTTTAATAGGTTTATGTTTCAATTAAAATATCACTATTATTCATATGGTTTGATTATTCATATGATATAATTAGATTTATGAAATCCATTTATTTTACATTTATTATTTTATAATTTAATGATGTTTAAGAAACCCATTTTTTCCTTGGTTTATCCTATGTTTAATAATTTATGTTTTTATGAAAAATGTAAGAATGATTTCATTATGAGATGGGTGCGACCTGTATCTCCCTCTGATTAATTGGGTAGGTATTTTCATCTCCTGATATAGACTAAGGGGGAATGAGAAATGGTCTCAGTTTAGTAATATAAGGCTAGAATGAGAGATGATCAAAATTCAGTAATACAGGGCTGGAATGATAAGCAAGCCCACATCAGTAATATAGGGTTGGAATGAAGAGAAAACTCAATTTTGTAAATGAATTTTCCCAAAATAATTTTATTGGAAATGATCCTTGTCAAATATGAAAATGATTTTCTATGATTATAAGATTTCAAAATTCAAAGTTTTATGCCAATGCTATTTTGTCATTGATCATATTCCACTATGATTTATTCCTTATAAACATCCATGATTTATTTCATAACCCAATATTTTGATATATGTTACAAATGGTATGATTTTTATAAGTTATGTTCATTTTTAAAATTATATTGTTCATGTTTTGTGTTTTTACTCTTATTGAGCATCTAAGATCACCCATTTTATGCATATTTTCCAGAAGATATTAAGAAGGGTATTAAGTATGATATATCAAAAAGGGTTTTATCTATGAATGAATT
Source organism: Viscum album (assembly GCA_963277665.1). Taxonomy (NCBI): domain Eukaryota; kingdom Viridiplantae; phylum Streptophyta; class Magnoliopsida; order Santalales; family Viscaceae; genus Viscum; species Viscum album. The sequence goes on along the minus strand of OY728132.1, from coordinate 1,470,446,747 downwards.
AGTAGTATATGATGTAAATATTTATTTGATCCAATTGTTTTTGTTTCCTAGTTTCCAAAGTCACTAAACTAATACATTTGTTGGGCATCATTTTGTGTAATGTATTAAGTATTCCAAAAAAAGTAATTTATTTTACCTATACATCAATCTTTCTTTGATAGAGTTTATATTAGAGAAAATGTGTAGGAATCCAATCTTTGGTAAATATAACATGTGAATGCTTGATGAAGCATGACTCTATACTAAAGGGCTTCATGTGGAAATAGATGCCACTAGGGATGGCAGTTTATCCCGACCAGTTAGTGTAGCTTTATATGAAGTATTTAGATAGGTATTAATTCTAGTCCATAAGAAATACACCCATCCCATTATAGTTAGTATCACAATGATGGTTTAGTTAAATTTTAGAAATCAATATGTAAACACTTTATTGTGATATAGAGACATATTTCTAAGGATATTTCATAGGATGTCTCTAAGGATAGATCTCAGCATAGGTTACAATCATAGAATTATGGTAAAAATCATGAATAACCAAGTATTAAACCTATGATATCATATATTGAAATATTATAAGTAATTTACCGTAATTATGTGGTTTTTCAACTACAATAACTATATCACACACTCCTCTATAGGGTTTTAGTCAATAGCTGGAACTTGATATAACATAGTTACATTGAATGTTTCAAATTTGAAAATCATGGGAATTATATGTCCCAAGTGGAAATTTCATGAAGAAAATATGGAAGGTGGTATGTATATTAATTTTATAGTTGAGGATAAGGATACTGCAAATGACATGTGAAAGGTATGGGTTGATCTAACCATATTTTTTAACTTAAACATAATAATCATGATTAGATTAAGGTTAAGGGACATTAATATCTGATAGTCATTTCATATTTTTATGATGAACAATATAATTAATCACGATTAATGGGTTAGTAATAAATATGGATGATTGATGTGTATATGTTTTTGAATAAAAGGATTATTTATATGTATTTTCAGTATAAAATTTTCTTTATGGATTAAAAAGGATTTGTTTAACGGTGATGAACATGTTGAAAAGTGATTTTAGGAAATGTTAATAATTTGATTAAGGTACAATAACCCTTAATTTTTTCAAGATGTGGAGAAAATTGTGTTTATCATGGATAATTATTTGTTAATTATGAATAAGTAAATTGGAAAATAATTATTTTATTATAACATATTAAGAATTTTTGAAATTTTATTATGCCATCATGGTAGAAGTTTTAAGATTTTTTGACATAAAAATAAGGAAGCATTATTGTTTTCCATAATGATATATGGTAATTTGGGTTATTAACATGACCCAAGAGAATACATGGCGAATCTATTCACATGTTTGGAATGTGACCAACTAGAGATACATTATGATACATAGGGGATAAATGTTAGTATGGTTTAGTGAACCTATTTATAATTTTTTGGATTTCCCAAACTTGGAATCATTGTATGGTTATCAATTTTTTGAAATTTTAAGTTGAACATTTGATTAATATATTTAGAATGAAGTATTATGTCACCATTGGTGGACTTAATCATTTTTGATAACTTGGGCTAACATTTTTGTTGTGATAAAGATAGATAGAATGATCTTTCATTATATTTATTGATCACATAATCTATTAACCCTTTAAGAATTAAAAATTCAACTTCATTTCATTAAATAATAGATTATGTGGAGATTGTTCAAGGCATGACAAATGGTGACATCATAATGACATCATGTTAGTATATCTTCTCATGAAAATTATTAAATATTAGGAAAATGGGTCGTGATATAAAAGAGTGTCCTATTATCATCATTTTTATATTACTGGAATATTTAACCTTATTTATTTTATGGTTTTTTTATTGATAACTTTCTCTATATCACTATGTTTCTTGTGTTCAGTGATCCTTATCAATCTCTACGACTATTTACATTTTCCCTCTATTACCGAATATTTATCTATATTATTCGACATAGAGACCTACTTGTGATTTGTTTGGGTAACAGTTATTTTCCAACTATTCCATTTTGAAATGAATTTTTATAGTACATTTTTATGATGAGGGTTTCTATGAATGAAATATTCATGTATTAATCCTATTATAATTGAGACTAATTTTGAGTAAAAAGTCATTTAAAGGGGGGTAGAATGTAACATGCTGAGATTTTTATGATATAGATTCTTTAAAAATAATTTTATTTATTCTATTGTACACTACACAATGATAATTTTATTCCTTATGAATCACTGAAATATCATTTGGTATATGTAACACAATTCTTGGATAGCATTAAACACAAATTCATTTTCTTTTTACAGAATTCATTTCACGCAACACTGAGTTTATGAGATTAACAAAATATTATTATGTTATCTAATAACATTGAAATTATAATGGTAAATATTATTAGTATTGACTGAATTATGAAAATACTCTTCATTCATGTATATAAAAGTAATTATTTTTATTAAATTATTTGTAAATGAAAAGATAACCCTTTTTAAATAAAAGGAACGGTTTTTCTGAAAAAATATTATATGAAAATAATTGAGTTTGTAAAAAAATAAAACCACTCTTACTAGATTTTATTAGAGAAATATATATATATATATATATAATTTATTCTATCTATTTTTCAAAATTTCAATTTTATTTTTTATGAAATTATATAAGAACAAATTCAATTTTTAAGATAAAAGAATTATATTTCAGAAAATACAGTTTTATTTCCTTTTGATGGTGTACCCATTTTAAATCATGTTTTTAAAATCATTTTATATTATATTTGATAAAATACACTTCTTCTTTTTAATTGGGATGTTAAAATTTACTTTCGATGGATTCATGATATTTTTCTGATAAGATTAATGTTTTGAGGAATATAAAAATATAATACATTTTAATTAAATACAAATTTTTTTATCAAACTAATGTATATGGTTAAGTTATATTTTATAATGGTTTTAAAATATAAATAGATTATATTTTTAACATTGAATATAATTTAAGTCAATGGAATCAATTTTACATTGAATTTGGATGTCAAAATATTTCAATCTTTTGCAATGTCTTATCATTAAAAACCTGTTTTCTTATTCTGAAAACATGATTAATTTTAAATTATTTACTAAAACTTATATATTTTTAATTTTTAAATATCCATTACATATTTAGAATATATGGTTACAAATTAAGGTAATACCTTACTTTTTTTTGCATTATTAAGAGTAACTTCATTATTTATTTATTAATATAGTAAAAAGGTAAATCATGTTATTAATGTTAAAAATAATATTATCAAATTTTCCTCAAACACGGATGAATATCATTGGATGAGTGTGTTTATAATTTATTCATACATGGTTCAAAATTGTGTTCTTTGTAGTCCACTGGGATGATATTAGGACATTTAATATATTTCATATTAAGAAAGTTAAATATGTGTTATTCAATTATTAATAAATATATCATTTTTAATATAAGGTTATACCAAATAAAAGTTAAAATATAAATATTCATTTGAATACTAATTTTTTTAACATGGTAAATTAGTTTTATCTTTTAGAAAAAAATGAAATATATATCTGATACATTGATGATGAAGAAATTATTTAATAGGTGAAAAATAAATAAAATAAGTTTTATTAAAAAGATTTTAACCATTTAAATACATCTACATTTGAAAAAATTAATTTCTAGATTATCTATCAACTATAATCATCCATGTTTTGAGTTATTTACCATTTGGAGCCATATGAAATATATTATGACACTTATAATAATTTATTTAAAGTGGTGTTAAAGTTGTCACATTCATGTTATAAAAAAATATAATCTTCTAGTGTGGGATTTTCCTGAAAATATATTATATTATAAGTATTATTATGGAATATATAGGTTATATATTCCTTTTAGTAATTTTTTTATTTTTTATTCAGAAAATAAGTATATTAAATAATTACACCAAAGTGATGTAACAATTATTTCATTAATGGACATATCAAATTAATGTTGTGAAAAATAATAAAATAAAATTAATTTTTGATAATTAATATATCCAATTATTTTTATAGATAACCTTGACCCATTAGAGATATAATTAATTATTTGTTTAAAGGATGACATATTATATTGATATTTTTAAAAATTTATTAATTAAAGAGTGTCAAAATTGACACTATTGACGGCATTTCAAATTAATGAATTATTAAATTACCTAAAAATCATAAAACATTTTTAGAAATATTTAATACTTATTATATTTTCTAAAATGATCTAAATTAATCATTTATGGTCTAATTTACAACAAATATGTAAATATTTTACCCTTTTAATATTGAAATATTGTTTACCTTAGTTATATTTTTGAATAGAATTAGTAAGTGTTAATTAAAATGATAAGGTTTATATTGATAGAAAAACTTGTCTAAAATTTATTGGTTAATTATATTACAACTTTATCCCATTCGATATTAAAAAATAAGACATTTTTCTATTTTTTTATGAGGTTTTATTTTATTATAAACTTATATATTTGGAGATTTTGAAAGTGCCACTCACCTAAATTATAAATGTGAACGTACCCCTTCACATATTCACTTCACTTTTATCCTTAATGCTCTAACATACCCTACCAATTTACATTATAAACTTCCTTAGTATCATTATATAGGTTTTGGTCTTCTAAAAATACATAATCTACTACCTCTAAAGGAGATATAGTGGAAGATGGTCAATGAAGAGGTAATACCCTCTACATATTCATTCAAAATTATTTAATCTTATAAATAATCTTCTTGTATTTTTCCATTATAATGTAATAAATATAGTATCAAATATATTATGAGATTTTATTATGATTATGTATAAACCATACGAAACATTCTATACATCCTAAAAAAAATTAATGCATTATGTGTGCGTACGTATGACTTTTCGTCTCCACGCAGTGATGCAAACTATTTTTCACCAAAAATTTTAATGGATGGTTATAGTAATGAAAATAACAAGAATATATTATTTTTATAAAAACATGTGGAATATATAAAAATATATATACCATACACTACCATACCATTCCACAATTACGGGAATGATATCCTCGCTCGTGCATACGTATGACTTTCCCTCTCCTTAATGAGATGTGATTCATTATACATGATCATTATTAAATAGTTATTATATAAATCTATAGAATGAATAAATTTGATATATATTACATTAATATCATTATATAAAAATTATAATTATAACCTAAGAAGAGGAACTGAATCTTATCTGACAAAATATGTGTCAAAAAATAAAGCAGTTAATACTCGTTGGACGAGTAATAGTGTTATTTACAAATGTGTAATAACATCATCACTTATGATATCATAAAATTGAATATGATTCTGAAATAAGTTAATAAAATTATTTAAACCCATATATATGAGTTTTATCCATGTATGATGGAACCCAAACCTAAGGTAATGGATTATTTTCGCAGTATCATTAATATTCGAGTTTCTTTGTACATAATTATTTACTTTGGTATATTTATCATCCATTTGAATTTTATTTAAATATGTATTACAAAATATTCATTCTATTACTCTGAAATTTTTTAAATTTAATTTTACACATTAGTTAAATTTTTTAAAATGGTATGAAAGGAATCTTTTTCCATTTTTGGTTGGAGGTAATTTTTGACTTATACATAAAAAGTACGACAGGAATGTTTTATGTTAACTTATAGGCCATAAACAAATGATTATGATTCAATAACACCCTAGTTAAACGAATATAAATTTATAATATTTCATAGTTACTTTAAAATAAATTTTTTTCTTTTAATATTGGGATGTATTTTGATAATAGAAAATGCTTTTGAAGAAGAAAGGATATTCTCCACAAGAATTAATTTTGAGTTCTCTAAAAAAATTATTGTTGTATAATATAGAGTTATTTTATAGGGTTATGTTTCAATTATAATATCCATGTTATTCCAATTATTTTATTTTTTTATTATGTAATGCTATTTATGAAATCCATTTATTTTATGTGGATTATGATATGACGTAATGGTTTTTAAGAAACCCATTTCATTCCTAGGTTTATGAAATGATGATTGATTTATGTTTCTTGTGGTACATGAATTAATAATTTCATTAAGAGATGTTTGGGACCTATATATCACACCAATTCATTTGGTAAAGATTTATATATCTTGATATAGATAGTTCTGGATTGTTAAATGATCATGGTTAAGTAATACATTACTAAAAAGGGAAATGATCTTGGTTCAGTAATACAGGGATAGAATAGTACGAAAACATAATTTGGTAATACAATGATGAAACAATGAGTGAACTCAATTCACTAAATTAATTTTTCCACTATGATGATCATGGAAATTATCCTTGGCAAATATAGAAATTATTTTCTATGCTTATGTGTTTTCCACAATTCCATGTTTTATGTAATTGTTTTTTTCTCATCGATCATGTCCCTTTATGATTTATGCCTTCATAACTTCCATGATATATTTCATTACTGAGGATATTGATATTGGTGATACATTGTATGATTTTCAAAATCTATGTTCATGTTTTTACATTTTTAGGTTCATGTTTTGTCTGTTTACCCTTATAGAGCATCTCAACTCTCCCTTTTGTCATCCTTTTCCCTAGGATATGAAAAAGGTATTGAGTAAGTTATGTTTGAAATGGTTTATAGTCATGAACGAATATATTTGAGATGATGTGGATATTTTATGAACCAATTTTTTATGTTTCCACGATTCCAATGACACTAAACTAATACTATCTTTGGGCGACTTTTTTTCTAATGTATTAAGTATTCCATAAAAGTTACATAATTCCCTTGTACGTCATTCTTGGGCCATTTGGTGTATGTATAGTGGATGATTATCAGAAGTAGAATAATGTTATTGGATACTAATTAAAGAGGTATCAAATACTTAGGGTGATCTTTATCCAACATAATATACACAAAAGTGATGTATGGTAAGTCATCGCATGCCATGTGAAAAAAGGTGCTAAACATATACGATAGAGATAAAAATTCATAGTATATAAATTTTTGTTTATGTGGAAAAAAATATTAAGGCCTAATAATTCACCCTACTAAGACTTTAAATTCATTTGTTAATTGGGTGAATGTAATAGTGGAAGAAATATATGGTTTGACAGAAATTATCAATTATATAAATATTTTTAAATACATCTTGAGAATACATCCACCTTAGTTCAATATGAATGTATCTATATAATAGGATAAATAAACAAATGGTATGACATTTTATAGTTTATATAATAATCTTATCATATACGAGATGAGAAATGATGATAATGATGCTGTGGAGAAATCGAAGACTAAAGAGGTGGAATTCAAGGCCCTGAATAAGCTCAATATAGAAGATGGTTAGGAATAAGATGTAGTTGATGAGCCAATTTAATTTATTTCATCAAATCAAAATAAGGGAAAACAAAATCTTTAAACGAAAACATCTCATACAAGATTTTATTGTAGATTATTTGGAAATATTACATTAATGTGTTTCTAGATGTTTTGATATGATTATGTGTGGGATAATGAAATTACTCGTTTGAAGACTTCAACCAATGTAGAATGAAAGAAAAATACGTAGTGAAATTTCTTCCAAAAAAATAATCTTCTTAGAAAATTATTGTTCAGAATAATATAAGGTATAAGAGATTGAGGATGATAAGGATCATGGAAAAACATCAATGGTTTCGGTTTTCAATAACTTATAGATAATGGAATTAATCAACAATAATGAAGTATAAGTCATATAAATAGTTAACCCTTAAGATTATTGAGAAGATTATATTAAGGATATATATATTTAGAGAACCAAAATGATGAAATCAAATAGAGTGGTTCATGATTACAATCTATATATGTATTAGAAGGAAGAATATAAGTTTGAGTAAAAGGCTAAAAATGGAAATTTTATATCTCAGATACCATAAAACATTGAGAAATTAATTGAGTACAAGATCAATGTTAAATAAAATACCTAGGATATCAATAGATTGATTAAAAAAATTAAATGAGTGTGTTAAACCCATATATGATCTTGAAGAAGAAGTTGGAAGCTTATAAAAAATGGTAAAAGATCAAGATAAGATCTTAACTCACGGAATGACATCAGGAAAGTAGGTCACAAAAGAAATAGAAAAAGTGAAATTTGAGTATTGTGGGAAATAAAAATAGTTAATTTGAAGCTATGGGAATAAAAAGGCACATCATAATGACACAACTAATATGGAAATGACCATGAGTAGAAATAATTAATGATTAGTGTCATACCATACACACCATTTATGATGTTGTAGACTGATTTAGGTTTGAATCGGAATCAGAAGATCCAGAAAACCCAAGGGACAACTATTTCCTTATTAATGAAATAGAGGAATACACCTCCAATTAGGTGTTATTGATTTGGAAGGATCAGACATTCTCAAAATGTCTATTCCATGGAAAATAGTGACTAACAAACATAAGAGCAACTGAATGAGATAAATATAAATCAATATTAGTTGAATGTTTTTATTGTCATTATTGGGACTGGGGGATTTGGACACATGATGAGATATTTCCTATAATAAATGTAGAGGGATGTTATAAATCAGACCCAAATTCATTGTATTTTGTTACTCAAGGTATCATCAAACGAGCTGAGAACAAAAAATAAATTTTAAATTTTTCAAGAAAAATTTGGTCCATCATACTCTAATGATGATAAAAAATAAAAATAAAAACCTATTATGAAGTCAAATACTTGAATATGAAATAAAAGATATGATATAGAATTAGTCATAGAGATTGTCTTCAATGCAATAGATCACCCTGGAATATAGATCATTTGTGGTAGACACACCTCTTATTTAAAAGGAAATGGGGATCGAGTAATAAGAATCTTGTATTTAAATCGATGTTTTATCATATTTCTAAATGATGAGGGATTAAATAAAAAATAAACTTTTTAGTGGGGTTATTTTATTAGTTTAGAGGGGGTTATAACCCCCTCAAAACAGATTAGTAGTGGTTATGGGTAGCTACAAGAAATGTGGCTACCCTATCATGTTATGGGAGGTTTTTATGAAGTGATGGTAAAATAAATCCCATTTATTAGTTGTTAAATTATATGGGGTTATATTCCCTTATAATTCATCCCTAAATTCCCAAAAAAGATAATTTGTGGGTGGCTAGAACTATCCATATTTGACTTTCAAACTATTTTTTTGGGATGGTCTCCAACAACGTCCAATAAATTATATATTTTTTTCTTATTTTATCTCACTAAACTCTTGATCACTAGACCACTCACCAAAACCCTCTTAAGTATCACATATTATTTACTAAACAAACCACCAAGAACCCACCCAAACACCCCTAAAAAACCACCCCTTATCCAGTGGATAGTTACCCAACCACCCACACTAACACCCACTACACCATCGCCTTTTTCCATGGACAACCTCTTAGGAATCTCACTCTTTTTCCATGGTATATCCACCAAGGTCCTCACAAACACCCACTAAGACCCACGTGAAAGTGCAAGACCACCACCTACCCCCAAGGGACTTGTGCCCTCCATATTCTTAACCTTTTTTAGAAAAAATACTTCTCCCACTAGTTCCCAACTGCAGATGGGGTTGTTTAAAGATATGTTCCTGTACTGATTTGATAAATTTGTTTTTATTTATTATATTCACATACTTATTATTTATTTACAAAGATAAATATATTATAATATATATTTCTATGTATAATATTATAAATAATATATTATTTTGTTGTATATATATAAATATATTTTTTTATATATATAATATATATTAATAATTATATTTGCATATATAAATTTAAATATATATATATATATATATTAACATTTCTATATGTGTGTTTGTGTGTAACAATATTAATGTTATTTATTATTATAATTACTCCAATTTTTTAACTACAATTATTATATATTGGTTTTATAAATATTGTATATTAATTTTATGATTTATATTATACATAGATTATATTAAATATATATATATAATATATTTGTTTACACAAATAATTACATTTATATTATATCATATATACTAGCACATATATATATATACAGAAAATTATATACATTTATATAATTATAGATTTATAATAAAATTAAATAATATATATAAATATATATTTACTCGCTCAATTTAAAATTAATATGGTATACTATTATATATATATATATATTATAAATTTACATATAATTAAATATTTATGATATATATATATATAATTTTTCCTATATTATATATATTATAAATAATATAATATAAATGTATTAATACATAAATATACAATACAAATGAATTGAATATAATATACTTATAATAAAAAATTATTTAATGAATATATAGTATTTATAAAATAACATATATATTTTATATATTTCAATAAATTTGTCTATAATTACATTTATATTATGTATACCAATATTTATATATGTATACATTTTTGTCTATAAATATTTATTTACAGTATTTTTGAAATGTCTTTATAAATATGTTTATAAAGTATTTAAATACATTTATATTATATATTTATATATTATGTATATACACACACACAAACACACACACACAGACACATATATTATAAAATTTTAATTTATGTGCGATTTTTTAGGGGGGTTAAATCCCCCTCTAATATTAAAGTATTAGTGGACGTTCATGAACCCCCTCTAATTTTATAATATTTAGGGAGATTAAAACCCTATCTAATGAAAAATAATTGAGGTAGGTAAATATAACCTACAATATAAGGGATTGTTTGGGCATATGAACCCCTTTAATTTCTTAAATTAGAGGGGGTTCAAGACCCCATAAAATATCATCAATAAGAGGGGGTTCAAAACCTCCACTTATTTCATACAATATTGGGGGTTGTAGAACCCCACTATTTACTTTTAAAAAATCCAAACCAATTATATATGTAATATTTGAAATGAAGCAATTATTATATATATTGACCCTCAAAAATCCAACCTAATATATAGATCCAATAATTATTATATTAGCATATATTTTGATATAACAACCTCTAAAATATTATACAATATATAAAATATTATGAAAAAATTAGAGGGAGTTGTGAACCCCCACTAAATTCAATGATTATAGGGGGGATGTGCATAACCCCATATTATTTATATATAAAATGAATTTAGAGGTGGTTGTACATAACACCGTCTAAAAACCAACACTAATATGATATTTTTTATAGTGATTGAAGATTATTGGCTTAGTAAAATCCATGTTTAAGGGAAAACAAATGAGATGCAGAGATATCTTATTTATCAAAGTTCTCAGTCATAACATGTAAAGTGTCATTCAACTGTGTTAGTCATGAAATGTTCTAAGAATTACCAAGAAGGTGTGTATCATCAAGGTAAATGGTATTGCATTTGTTTTGTAGGGAACGTAAACAAATTGGAAATTATACCTTGTGTGTATATAAGAAAATATTTTTTTCTCTCCAAGGAAGAATAAATTAAGTTTTAGAATAAAAATTTTGGTAATATAATATATCTATCTTGGGATGATTCGATGAATTTTGATTATCCATGAGATCTCCCTAGGTTATCATGTGTTCATAATCATATGTGTAATATATTCCAATAATTTAATATCACTCATAAGAAATATAAGGTGAATGAGAATGGGGAAAATGATTATAATAAAGTTTTTCATTTGATGTGTATAAAGCTATTTCACCAATAGATTTTCATAGGAAGAGATATTAACATCTCTTAATGGAGGTTTCTAGAAGTATGTAATTGGTTTTGATGATCTTCCATAAGTATGAGGTGATTAGTTGTACAATAGATTTTCAGGGTATGTTAAAAAGATGGCCAGTCGAAAAATTCTATAATTTCTAATCTGATAATGGAATAGACTTTACAAACAGTGAAATTGAGTATTATGTAGAGAAAAATTGGATAAGGAACTAGGTATTAGAAGTATGAACTAACTAAAAAAATTTTGATCATTGAGGGAAAAATAATATTATCTATAACATGAAAAAATGATTCTTTTTGAGAAAGAATATCTATGTAATTTATGAAATAAGAAGTGTTGACATTGCCCTATATTTTTTACAGATCCTTGTTGTTTCCAAAATAAGCAATGTCTTCACACAAAAAATGGTTTGGAAAGAATACTACATTGAATTACTTATAAGTATTTATAATTATTTGTTTCATTCTTAATAAGTCGAAACATTGAATTTTTCAATCTAGTAGTGGTGAAGGGAATTTATTGGTTACTCAAGAAAATGAAAATAATATAAATGCTTAAATAAAGGGAAGTAAAAATATATATAGAGTAATGATGTTATTGTGATAGAAAATGATCTAAATCTTCATTAATGTAATGAATAGTCTTAGGAGTATAATAATGAAGAGGTGAGTAGCTTAGGGGATGTAAAATAACCTAATGTAGATTCAGAAGAATAATAATATGATCAAAAAAATTAATATTGACATGTATCTGGATTGATACTAAATTGTAGAGCCAAAATTGATAGGAAGAACATAACCAGGGATCAGAAAAACTATTAAAGTAAAATAGGATGAAGATTGTACATAGCGGATTTTTCCTATTGTTGTTAGATCAAATGTTTATTAAATTATATAAAAGTGTTGATAATTAGGTTCATGAGATGAAAATATATCTTTACCAATTAAAAATGAAACAGAGGTGGGAGTTTTTTTTGATGTTGATAGACACAAATATAAAAGAAAAAATGGGGATTCTGTAATAAGATAAATGAATAAAACATTGAAATTCAATACATAAAATGATATATTAGTAAGGGATACTCCCAGATAGAGGGCATAAAAGCTGATGAAACATTAAAACCTATATAATTACAAAGATAATTTGATTATTCATGGATATAACTATGAAAAGGATATTTAATGTTTTCTAGATGATTATAAAGTATGAATTAATGAATGGGGTTTAAGAAGATTATGTTCATATTTAATATATAGATGTATTTATTATTCATGAAGATGAGAAAAATGTTTTCGATTAAATAAGGTGTAATGTGGGTTATAGAAATCAAAAGAACATGGTATTCATGACTTGATCTATGTTTTAATAATCTCAGTTTCATATATAGTGTAGTTGATATTAATATCAATTTCAATAAAGAGACTAATAATAAGATTATGCAGAAATTATATATCAAATCAATAATTTTTTTCCGGTCTAATGAAGAGACATAAAAATATTTATCTGAAATCATGAATTGAGGGTTTGAAATGTCACTGATTAGATAGAATACATTTTTCCACAGTTTAAAGGAAACACAAGGAAGAACTATTAAATTTATTTCTCAATAAAAATATTCTAAAGAGTTTTTCTAAATATTTGGAATAGAAAATTCCAAGGCAATCAAAATTATAGTTACTACATAAATTAACTTTTAAAGGGATGATAAAGTCAAGTCAGATTATATCATATAATACAAATAGATCATTGGAATCCTATTGTAATTAACAGCATCAGGACATGATATTTTGGTTTTCACAAACAAGTTGGAATGGTATTTTAGTTATCCTAATAAAATAAACATAATTTCTTTAAAAAAACATTAGTATATAAAATGAACATTGAATTTTGGTTTGGAGTACAATGTTAAATATTATAAAGATCTATTGGTTTATTCATATACTCATTGGTATGGTTCAACAAATGATAGAAATTAAATGTTATGTGGTGTATTCTATCTCAGAAAATTTTGTATTCCTTTGATAAGAATGAAATGATATTGCATTTATTTAAGAATTGTTAAATCTAAATATATTGAATCTACTAAATCTTGTGTGTAGTTATTGTGGACGGAGTATTAACATGAAGATATAAGAGTTAAATTGAATTGTCTTATAAGAAGACATTGTTAAAAATTAATTTATATAAATATTATAAAAAAATATTTTCCATCACCCATATAAAAAAAATATTGAAATAAAGTATCATTTTATCAAGTATAAGTTGGATATTGTGTTTGTGATGCTGGAGTATGTTCCTAAAAATTTATAGGTTTTAGATATTCTGATAGCAGAATTATCAAAAGTAATGTTTTAATTTCATCAACTAGCTCTTGTAGTTAAATTGACTCCACTTTCTTGAAAAAATTTGGAAGTGGAACACCCACACCCTTAGGTGTGTTTTGTTATTCCCTATCAATCAAATTGTGTTTATTATATTTTTCTCAGAATGAAATTGAGTGACCCTTTGGTTTGTTAAAATATGAGGATAAATTTTCATTAAATTGGGATAATATGATATGGAAGTAGAGAAATTGGGGAATTTTTTATGTTTAATGCTTCAGAAGGTGTTCATTTAATGCTGAAAATCATGAAAGGAGTTTAAAATGTAGGTAGTTTATTATATCTAGATGAATTAAGTGGTATCATTAATAAATTGGATCATTGATTTAATTTTCAGGTTACTTTTGTACCTCAGACTAATAATGACTCAAGTAAAATTAGGGTAAAAGATGATAAAATCTATAATATCTTTTTGAATTCATGAAGTGAAAGTATTGGTTTCAATATATGTTATTTTCATTATTGTCATCATATTTTTCTATTCGTTTTTAAAGTATTTTTATCAAACCCAAAGGGGTAGATTGTTGGGAAACAATAACTCAAGGTTATGTTTCTATTTTTTTGGGTTGGTTGGGTTTATGGAAAATGATTGTTGACAATATTATAGAATGGTTTTTGCGGAAGAAAAGGTCTTGAAGGTTCTGTAGTTTCCTAATGTTTTTCATATTCTCTGACATGAAAATTTTGAGGTGGTTAACTAAGGAAATTCAATTCATGGAAGAGTTTAATTTTTCAAAGGGAGTTTAGTTCATGGTTTAGTTTATTTTTTCAAAGGAAACTCAGTTTACAAATCAGTTTATGTTTGTGATGTACTATCATTTCATGAAGCTATATATGTTAAAAAAAGAACAGGTTTTCATGATGGAAGATAAATTTTCAAATTAATTAAGTCGATGAAAGAAGATCAGGTCGTGGGCCAATTTATATTCACAATAGTGTCATAGTCATAGAACAGTTTATGTTCATGATGGATGCTTATTAAAAATTGTAGTTTAGGTTCAGGACAGATGCATAGTTCAAAGTAGTGATTAAGTTCATTAGGTATTCTCATTTCACGTAGAATTTTATGTTCATTAAGTAATCTTAGTTCAGGGTATAGTTTATATTCCCAATGGAACCTTGGTTCATATAGTAGTTCAAGATATTTAAGGAAGATCTTGTCTAAAAGTATTTTATATTCATGAAGGATGTTTCGTTTGTGGAGTAGTTTAGTTTTAAATACATAGTGAAGGTTGTTTCCCAAAATGAGCAAAAAATTATTGTGCATATTAGGTTTTATATATTTCATTACCTATATAAAATACCCCCCAATCAATTCATTTTTAAGAGAGAAAACTACCTTATAGAGAAACTTTTCTCGAAGAATTTGGAAAAAGAATAATGTAGTTTGTGAAGGAGTAAAGTTTACAAATGAGGTGTTTTGGGATGGATGTTCCATTTGTGGTGGGTTTTAGTATGTCTTTAACTATATCTCACAATTTAGTGGTGGTTTATAAGGTTTTATCCATATATGAATTAAGTTCAGTTCATGGTTTAACCATGTGATGCTATATAAGGAAATTTTCCATGGGATTAATGTTGCTCATAATGGAACAAAAATAGTTTATAAAAGGAATATCTACAATGAAATTTTTATGCAGTGAAGTTTTTTTCCAATATTTGGGGAATATTTAACATCATGGAACACTCACATATGTTTTAATCAATTATGAGGTGATTAAAATAAATAGAGGAATCATTGGGAGGAGCCATGAATTCACTCAAGTTGAGAGAGTAGCGAGCTTTCAGGTGGAGTGGTTATAAACCATGATAGACAATGAGTCTTCTCTAAACCCCATAACAGTATTTCACATTATTTTATATTATTATATCAAAAAACATCCTTTGTATTGTCCTTGGATATAGCCTAGTGAGGGTAAAAGAAGTAAATATTTTTGTGTCGTATGATTATTTTATCTTCCATTTATTATTTTCAATTTGAAATAGAAATAATAGAGTTTTTTTACAATGAATCAAGTTCAAAAGGAGATGTTATTTTAATATTTCATACGCTAAAACCCCATATGCTTTTAATGTAGTTGGGAGAAAATAGATCATGTTGATAATATTTCTTCCAAACACCCCTAATAATTTTTAATGGCCCAAAAAATCTTAGATTCACCTTTCCATTATTGATATTTGATTTAAGAACCAATATTGAAGAAACATAAATAAGTACATTGTGAAAAATTTTAAATTCCCAGGGACCCTTAAATAATATGTATAACATTTGAGCATTACAATCGATTCCTAAATAAATTTCACATGCTCTATTGAATTTATAATGAGTCTAGTCCCAATCATTGATAATTCCCCTATTAATTTATAATAGAGATAAGTATAAAAATTCCATCAATTAAGATCTTTGAAATAATCCAATTTAATTGTTGAATTATATTTGTTATTATATGAGAATTCAAATAAAATGAGGTGATCCACCCACAATACACTAAATATAATAATATACTCAAATAATATCTTTAATTAAATGAATGGTTTCATCATAATACCCATCGATTTTATGATTAAATTTTGTACTCAATTTTAGCTGAGTTCCCAATGATTGTTGTAACCCCTAACAAAACTAAGATATAAAACATGAGTCTAATCAGATGTGATGTTATCAAGTATATCATGAATACTTGAAATCAATCTATTATATAACAAACCAAACTCATGAATATATGAGGAAAATATTATATAAATAGATATCATATAATGTTCTAAAGTGAACCAGAAACGTAAATAGGGGAAACATCCACTCAGTATCCATTTTTTAACAATAATTTCTTTAAAAAATGAATCACATTTTTTGTTCTTGAAAAATCATTATTATTTTCCACATGAATTCTTAATTGATTCTAACCATCCATAAATCCTATTAATAGTACTAGAAAACACATTATGATAAAAAATATATTAGTATGGTACTTATAAAATGGAATAATGAACCATGTTATTCGATTTCAAAAACTATGAGATCATTTATGATACTTTTTCTTTAATATATATAAGAAACATTACGATTAAATAAAAATTAAATTAAACATGAAATCATATCTTCCACCAAATTTTTTTCATAAAATAATTTATAAGATAACATAATGGAAAATTTATAATCATGATGGTTTCTAAAAAGAAAACTGGATATCCCAAGAAAAAAATATTTTAAAAAGCATACAATTTTACCCTAAAAGGGAACAATCATTCCTTTAAAAACATATCATTAGGTTACCTTATGAAATGTAAATATTTCCATGAAAACTGATTAGAGTGCATATAAAAGTAATATAATCTCTATGATACATCATCTTCATATAATCCATACAATAACCCCTATAAGAACCCTTATAAATGGAATAACATACATGCTAAATTCTAACGTAATTTTCTGAAGAACATAATAATTACCCAATTAATTGGAGAGATATATTTGTATTAAACTTCATCATAAAAAATTTCCACGGAATACAAATTCATTCATTTACATCATGATACCCATAAAAAGATACTTTTGACCCATAACAAAAAAATGATATTTCTATTTCTATTTCCTTTAAAAATCAATTTTGGAATATAAAATACCAAAAAAATGGAAGAATGGTTTTTACTTGAGGAAATAATTGATCATGTTAGTTAATCCAAATATAAAATAATGGATATGGTGGAAAGACAATTCTTTGATGTTGAATATGTTAAAGTAGAACATTCATTTTTTTCATTTTTCTTATCTTTTCATATAAAATACACAAAAAATATTCGTTTGAATTAATTTTAATGATTCCAAAAATAGATATAAAATTTACATTATTATTAATTTATTACCATATAAATATATGAATAAAATAATTTTATGATTATGGAAATTGAATAAAGTTTTTAAAATAAATCTTGAAAACATATAAAATTCTATTTTAAGGTAAAGTGTCTCTTAACATGAGTTCGGCGTGTCATGAAAATTATTTACTTATATAATAATAAAAAAATTTCAACTATTTACCTAGTAAATTACCTTTTTCATGTTTATTAATCTTTTTAATTCAATTAAATCAAGGTTATGCTTAACAGATATACTTTTTATGTTCAGTTCAGACGTTTTGAAGAAATTTAACATGTATGTTTGAAATGTCTTCGGTTGGTTAAATATGGTAAAAAGGTTCATGAGTATATCATTTACATAATATTTAGTGTAGAGACCTGGTTTTATCCTTATAACACTTTGAAATTATTCAATATATAATTCTAGAGATAGGCCCTGAGACATCATGTAATTTGGTTGTGCGGTGTACGAAGAATTAATTTTATAAATATATTAAGTATATTTTATATATTCTATGAAAAGTATGTGGTATAACTCTTAAAATGTAACCCAGATCATTAATTTTAAGGGCATTGTTGATTCTAGAACACAATGTTTACCCTAGGAGGAGTATAAATATTTTTGGCACGAGACATTAGTGGAAAAATCATCGGGGCATAGTAGTTTAAAAAATAATTAAAAAATTATTTTATCTCAGATGTCAAAATAAATAAATTTTTAATGGGGTCTTGCATTGAAAAACTCAAGCAGCTGTTGAGTTTGTAATTTAGAGTCTTAGCTATGAGAAACCTAAAATGAGAGGGCGTGGGATGTTTGGATCCAATCACCATTGGTGGGTACAATTAATTTTTTTTCACTAAACCAAGTTAAATCTTAGAAATTATGGTTTGTAGGATTTCATTTGGGTTTCCTCTTCCCCTATCCACCACCGACGACCTTCTTCCTCTCCTTCCTCCTTTGAGGAATCAATGACAAAGTTTATGATGGAGTGTTCATCAACGGTGATCCGAACATAAATTGAGGTAGGATTTATTTTGGTTTATACACTCTGATTCCAAATCCTAAATCATATTGAGATTATTTTCCTTTGCATCATCATTTTTGAACATCATAATCGACGACCATTCTAACAAGGCCCTCAATCTTGGTTTGGAATCAATTTCATTCCCGTTCTTCTTTCGTTCATCATGGAAATTGAAATTCCCCAACCCTAGTTTCCTAGAGTCGGTGCAATATTACATATAATTGACATGATAAAAAGATATCAATTCCCAAAAAACCATTAAGAATAATAGCCTTAGAATTACTAGATACATACATAAGTTTTATATTACATCGTGAAATAATGAAAAACAACATTGTGTACCCTTTGAATAGACTCATATACCTTAGCCTATTCTTACAGGTTAATCATGATATACTTATTTATATCATATAAAAAATAAAACATATAAAATGGTGATCTCAGATGCTCAGTAAGGATTACAACATAGTGGAAACATTCATAAATAATAATAAACATTTAAGGAAATGTATAAGACAAAAACAAAAGCATTTTAAAAAAAATTCTGCATAATATGGAAAATATAAATCAAATAATTCCATTTACATATTCACAAGGATATTCTAATAGTTGAATAATTTCATGTAATATCAATGCTAATTTCATAATGATAGAATGCATTATGTAGAACATCATGACCACATAGTCATGGCCTCATGACAAGACTACAAATACGATTTTTTCAAGGCTTTATGCCAAGACACTAGTTTGTCTCATTAGACCTATCGT
This sequence comes from Viscum album, assembly GCA_963277665.1. NCBI lineage: Eukaryota > Viridiplantae > Streptophyta > Magnoliopsida > Santalales > Viscaceae > Viscum > Viscum album. Next base: position 1,470,426,869 of record OY728132.1, on the reverse strand, counting down.
GCATCAAGGAGCTATAGTAGGCTCCACCCATAACATACTATGTATAAAATATTTTTCATATGAAAAGTTTGAAACATAACTAAAAAATTCATATTAAAACTAGCATATGAAATGTTAATACTTTAACCATAAACCATGAATGGTATTGAAATAGCACATCCATAGTAAAAAATAACATATTCAAAACAATATAGACAATTTTAATATAATGAATCAACCACAATAAAGAATAAAATACAAGGAAGGATATTGAGATTGATGAAAATAATCAGTAAAACTATTTGAAATAAAAATCTCCTTTTCTTGAAAACATTTGAAGGTCGCACTATTTATCGAAGAAGTAATTTAAAAGAGATTTTTGAATCCAAGTGTCCCATACCACATTGAAACTTTTGAGCATAATTTTAATTTCAATACATTCTTGTCTATATAAATAAATCCCTAAAATTATTTTCAAAACATGTACATTAATGGGAAAGAATTAGAAGAATAAATATTTATAACATTTAAAATGATATTTTAGTTAGATTTCCTAACCAAATGAGAGACGCATGAATATAAATAATTGAGGAAATAAAAACATTATAATATCATAAGAATAAATGGATTCATGATATAAAATGTAAACATACCGTATATACCCCATGTTATAGTGAATTGGGGTATAACAACAATGAAGTCTCAATAGAATGTAAATTGACATGAAGTCCCTTATAAAGACGGTATCTTTAGGATAAAGATAAATCAATGAAATAATTATGTGTGAAAAATATAAATACACACAATATAATAGGATATTTAGTGTAAATAAATCATAGGACATTCACACATATTCTTGTAACAACAACACCAATGATTTGGATGTTTGACTCAAGGAATGGAAATTGAGTTAATATTACTTTTACCAAGTTCGTATCGATGACTTGAGAATTAATAAATAGAGTGATTATGTGTATCAAAAGTATATCAACAAAAATGGGAGAGGAAATTACTACAGAAATAAATAAATAGTGATTTCACACATAATCTTGGAGTAAAATAATCAATGATGTTTGCATGAAACCCAAGGAGTGGAAATTGAAATTAGAAATTCCCTTACCGATTTGGTAACATATAAAAAATACACCCCATGAAAGAAGGATCATACAATGTAGTTTTAAATACCCATAAATTAAATTATATTTTACAAGGAATACAATCATGGACATTACATAAACCACACAAAAGGAAATAGTTGCAATATAGCATAAATCTCACAGGAATAAGAAGTGAGATGAAACCACCTTACTTTGTACTTTCCTTTAGTTGAGGGAATGTTAACCACTTGTATAATATTTAAATCATTCTTTTTAAATTATACAAGAACCACATACATAAATATGATATCATATATGATGTTATAATATTTCATTGTTAATAATATTTTTGTACTATCATTGTTTCGAGTGTTAACTGATTCATTTTCCTTTATATGTATTATTACGTAAGGCAAGTTTATTATGGATATGATGTATTTGATTAATATCCTGAATTATATTTATTTCTTTAAAAATTATTTGAAATCATAAAATGAAAATTATTCATGAATGGTTACGATGGGGAATGAATCTCACCGTGTTAGCGGAGACGGTAATCCATACGTATGCACGAGCGACAAATTACTTCAATTGAAGGTGAAATCATATATAATTAGAAGTTATATAATATTAAAATAATAATTAACATGTTATATTTATTATTTAACTTAATTATACATCATTATTTTATCCATACAAATAATGAAGTGTTGAATAACAACTACATCATGATGTGGAGACAGTAAGTCATACAAATGCACATAAGGTGGCCTTTTCATTCATAAGATGGATAGAATAATGAATATAGTTTTATCATATTTATTATAACATCACAATATGTAGATGTCACTAGAGTTATTATTTTGGTATGGAAACAACATTGAAATAGGAAGTGGAAGAAGAATATAACTTCAAAAGAGGTGATGAAATTATTACCACTTCCTTCAGTGCTTCCTTTTGATTTCTTCAAAAGGGCTTTTTAGGTTGGATTTTAGATCAATGGAAGGGATTTAAAATATATTTATATCATTTGGGAGTATATTTGGGAAGGGTTTGTCTAATCCAAATGGCTTTGTTGGTGTGAAATTAAGAGAAGGGGAAGTGCCCTTTTATAAGAGAGGTGAGGGTCACTTTAGGAAAAGAATGAAATAGTATTTTATTATAAATTAATTTTCGATTTATAATTGATCTAAATGGATTCATTTGAGTATATGGTGGTGATGGGTCAAAAACCTCTCAAAAAATAGCTTTTATATAGTCTTAGGTCACTATATTAACCTTAACCTTTAGATTTACCAATTAGTTAAATAGTTTGACATTTACCATGTCTCCTTGTGTTTTTATATTACATGATTAATAAACTAACTGTAAACTAATAAGAGAACCTCAATTAGTTCATTAATAAAATATAAATCATTATATAAGTCCTTTGTTCGATCCATAGATTTTTAGTACTATTATATAATTTAATAAAATATTATTTTTTAAAAAACTCAATTAGTTCAATTTTGAAACTTTTAAAAATTGAGTTTTTTTAAATCCATATCAACTTGATTACTTAGAAAAAATTAATTAAATAAACTCTAAAATATCTTATTAACCTATAAAATTCGTGGAATTCATCAAAAGTATCAATTTACACTAATTTTGATATTTATAATATCAATTATCTTAATCGTTCATTAATAAGGTAAATACTGCATCATCATTGTGTCAGAAATAAATTTAATTATCTAATGTATAAAAATTATAAATAAAATGTCAATATTTGGGAAATCATTTCATATTTCTAATTAATATTTATAATCTAATTTATGTTATGTATAGCCTCATATTAAAAATGTTTTAGTTATGAAAAAATGAATTTAACACTTTAAACTCTTATTTAAATAAAATAATAATAAATGTCCTAATCTAATCCAAGTTGTCCAAAGAGGATAATATTTTAATCCTAAGGTTTATTTTGGATGAAAACCACTTATCCAATATAATTAGGACATGTTATAGGTAAATTATAATATCATTCTTACCTTTAATTATCCTATTTACTTTTAAACGTGTTAAATAAAAGTCAACAGTTACTATTCCCCAAAAAAGTATTTACATCTTATTGAACAACATTTAACATACTTTTGTCAACTATTTCTCTCATAGTTTTGGAAATTTAATCCACAAAAGCGGTAAAATTATGTTTTATGCAAATTTGAAAATGTGCCTTGAAGATGGGTAAAAGACGGTAAAGAGTTCAATAAAATTGTATACATATAATCTTATTATAAAAAGAATCCAATGAATTAAATTTAATTTATATAAGTATTATTTATCTATTTTGAATTAAAGTAAATTTAAAAAAATAAATAATTAGTTAAATAAAAAGATGATTTTAAACTATAACGTAGTGTTTTTCACTATTCATCAAAAATCGAATGTTTTTAGAACAATACCAAAAATATTCTCTAAGATAATTTTGATATTTAAAATTTAAAAATGACATATATTTCACCTAATTAATAACATATAATTTTTATTAATTAATTTAAAAAATATTTCCATTGTCAAAACAAGAAAGTAGATTTTTGAGAAGTAAAAACCATCAAAAGCTTGATATGTGTTTATGTCTAATTTAAATAATAAATTACATCCAACGAACAACATTGGATTAAAAGATAAAAATATATTATAATTTACCTCCAAACCATTCAAATATAAAATTTAACACGATAAATTATTTTGATTACAAACTGTTTTTAATTATGATTTGGTATTCTTCACTATTCATCAAAATATAAATGTTCTCAAAAAAGCACCGAAAATTTATCCAAAATAATTTTTTATTTCCTGATTATAAATAACAAGTTTATTTAGTAAAATTTATTATATAAACGTGTCAAATTCTGGATTTAAAAATGGTTCTCCATTAAAAGGCTGTAAAATTTCATTTTTTGAAAAATACTACTTTTATCTAAAGAATTGAATTTATTATTTTATTATGTCTATGAAACAAATAATATCAATGATAAAATTATATGGAGTATATAAAATATAAAATTTAGTTAATATTATTCATAAACTTTTTTAATGGCTAGTTTGGTAAGTCGTGGTGTGCTCAAACTCGTTGTTGCGTGTAGCGCAAGCAATTGAATTACTTTAAAGAAAATAACTTACTAGGAAATATTGGGGTGTTGCATTATTCCCCCCTTTTGGAAACTGAATCCTCGCAATTTGAAAATTGGTTATGGGAACTTCATTGAAAGTCCCATATCAGCAAACGAGTCAATAAAACAATCACATTAAAAGAAATAAAGAGAAGTACATAGGTCACCTAAGATAACCCATACTAGGATTACATATTAAAAAACATAGATATGGATGAAAAAATATGCGTCATGTTTTGATGGAGAGTGATAAAAAACAATAGCATGATAAATTTTATAGCATGAAAACCACAAACTTTTGATGGGTTAAATAGTCATTAGTTTCCTTGTAGGAAAAGTAAACGAACAACATTTTCTGTTTTAAGTTCTATTTCATAAAGATGAGAAATTTATTTATGAGACTGACTATGAACATAAATATATATACATAATTATTAAGTAAATATTTATCCTCTAATAAATTTCTACCACTAACTCATATTTTCTCCAAACAATGAGTATTCAAGATGATTTGGTCACACCTGAAGCGCTAGAATCAACTTTTAGAGAATAAAATAATACAAAAAGGATTAACTATATATTTCACTTGTCTTGAGAGATCAACCAAAACCAAATGGTTAGTACATGATCTGATGATCCCAAATTTGATAATCCTTCATAGAAAAAGATACTAATCTTAACTTCCAAAATTGAACAAACAATACCCAAAATACAATAAAGACCATTCAATAAAAATTTGTCCTTAAAATCCTTCGATATAATTAAAACTAAAATTGAAACCCAAAACCCAGAAAAATTTAATCCCATAGTATTTCATAATAAATCTTAATATTTTTCTCCAAATAACATCAACTACTCATAATGTGTCATACAAAATTGTAATTAACCAAATAAAATATTCTTTATGATAGGTTAATCATTTCTATTAATAACATAAATCACTATAAAAAACCATGGATTCTTGAAAAATAAAAAATACCTCATTATTTTTCAAATAAAATTCCATAGTACTCTATTTTCCATAGGTATAATGTGTTTTAACAGAGCGTACATCTTTTAATATAATATTAATCACTTAATCACTCAATCATTTTTCTATACTAAGGGTATCCATTTGATAAAAGATAAGATCCCAAATGAACTTATTATTGATCAATAAAACCGTTTAACTAAAAATAATTAGTCAGAATAACCAGTGACTTCATGTAGTATAGTGGTAGGTGATAAATCCCAATCATATTCTGGTTGTGGTTTCGATTACCGTAGCTTTTTATGATACGACGGGTTGTCACACGATCTGCAAGTTGTCCATTTTCAAAAAAATATATTTTATAAAATTTACAAAATGAGACAAATTCCTCAAAATAACCATAACTTAATTTCCCAAAACTGTTATCTCATACCTCACATTTTCATCCCAAAAATTAACAACATTTAACTCCCTCAAATTCAAGGATCATATAATCCCAAATGGTTCTTTATAACTATATCCACAAAAGAAAAGATGATTCTTCCTCAAATAGCATTTTCACATAACAAACTGCATTGTTACATATATAAGAGAATAGTCTTCAGATGTAATCCCATAAACTAACATCATTAATAAGTTTAAACATTTTACCATCCATTTGTTTCCACGTAGGGTCATCCTTGACAAAATGGTTATACTATAGAATAGGGCATTCACTCAGGTAATGACCAGGTCCTCTACATTTACAAAAATTACTATAAATAGATTATTGGGGTCTTTTTTATTTTCATCTAAAGTACTCTTCATTTTTCATTAGAAAAGCTTTAAATTATGTCCTTTCCCACACAGAAATCATTTCTTTGTTCCACTGAGACAATTTTCTAGGTGTCTCCTTCCAGATGTCCTGGATTATGGAAATTGTGCTTTATATTCTCCATGGACTCCCCTACTGGAGATCTTATCATCCAAATCGTTTCTCTTATTTGTTGAGTCTGGGTGTTGGTTAATATATATGTTGTTGATCATAGTTTTGGAAAACTGATTCTGTATGAACAATATATCTTTCATGCCTATTAACATTCCATTTCATTGCTCATTTCGACCACCATTCCCACCTTGTACATCATGTTCAATGTTACAATAACTTCCTTGAAATCCATCCATTGGCTAAAACCATGAAGCATAGTGTGGGTAACAAAATTTATAAAATAATTTATAGAATATCATGAAAACTTATTTTCAATCAAAAACACCTTTGGATTCACCATGGTTATTTATTGTAATATTATATTAATATCTTTCAAATTGGTCTGTAAAGAAAATTTGAATTATCCTAAGTATATCCCATAGGATTTTCATAACAAAGAGTGCATTAAGGCCCATTGTTATGCACCCGTTCTTGTTTGAGTCTAGCTCAAAGCGGTATTTTTAGGTTTTACCCCTAGGTACATTTGTGTCCGATCCACCTCTACATGCTTGTATCCAGACAGGGATGTATTTCTTGGAAAACCCAGATAATATATACATTACCAAAAAAATTCGATTTTCTTCTATAATAATCCCAATATTCTATCTTAGGGTGATGTTCTCTAATCACAGTTTTTCAAAATCTAGTTTCCATGTTTTGTACTAAACTTTCTCTGATACCAATTGTAATGCCTCGAACCAAGTTACCTAGAGTCAGTGCATTATTACATATCATTGGCATGATCACAAGAGATCATGTCCTGAAAGAATTATTAGTTTAGTATCCTTATAGGTACTAGATACATACATAAGATTTATATTATATCATGAAATAATGAAAAACAACTTTGTGTCCCTCTTTGAACACACTCACACAACTAGAAAAATGGGTTATTTCCATGGTTCAAAACCATGGCAATAGAGCCCAAAATCGTGGCCATAGCCTATAGACACAGTTTTTCCCAACTGTGGGAACTATCTCTCTTGCAGTAGGGTATGAACTATGGCCATGGTTTTAATCGTGGCTATAGGTGGTCTAGTGCCACAATTTTGAAAACTATGGCCATAGGTATCTCTATTGTCAGCCGTGGAAGTTGACCGTTGGCCATAGTTTTAACCATGGAAATAGGTTTCCTATTTCCATGCAATTACCCATGTCTATATCTCTATAAAACCATGACTATAGGTGGCCTATTTCAATGGTTAAAACATAGGCTATAGCCCTAGAAAACTGTGGCAATAGCCTAAAAATAATGTGTGTCCTGCCAGATTTAATCCCATCACCTTCCTTTCACATTCCAGTGACCTAACCACTACACCACCAAGCCTTTTGTATATATACATATATAATATGTTATATATATTGTTAAAAAGTGTGTAGGTATCCTAAAAACGGTGTCAATAGTTCTTCAAAAAAAAATTTGGCGGGTAATTTTTTCTCTCGAGCAAGGGTGGGAGACCTATATCCATGGTATTCAAAATCGGGGCTATAGGACACATAACCATGGCTATAGGTTTGGCCTATAGCCATGGTTTTCAAAACCTTGGGTATAGGAAATGAAAAAAAGTCTTATACCCAAAGTTTCAAAACCATGACTATAGGCTACATAATCGTTGTCCTAGCCACCTATAGCCACAGTTTTAAAACTGTGGCTATAGGTCTGTGGTCGTAGCCTGTTTTTTTAGTAATTTCATATCCCTTAGCCTATTCCTTCTAGTTAATCATGATATACTTCTTCACATCCTGAAAAAAATAAACATATAAAGGGGTGCGCTCCTATTCTCAGTAAGGATAACGATATAGTAGAAACTTTCAAAAAAAAGAAAAAAATATAAGGAAATGCATAAGACAAAAAAAAGGCCTTTTAAACTATAATTTCATCATAACATGGAAAATATAAATCAAATAATTCTATTTACTAATTCACATGGATATTATACTAGTCTAATAATATATTGTAATATCAATAGATAATTTCGAAATGATGGAATACATCATGTTGGACATCAATACCACATACTCAAGGCCTCGTGCCAAGAATACAAACACGATTCCGTCAAGGCCTTGTGCCAAGAAACTAGTTTCTCTCATTAGACCTACTGATGCATCGAGGATATATATCAAGATCCACCAATCACTTACTAAGTCCAATTCATTCCTCATATGAAAATGTTAAAACAAAACATAAACATTCGTTTTAAAACTAGAATACGAAATGTTAAAACAATCACCATAAACCATGAATCATATAAAAATAGAACATCCATAGTCCAACATAAATTATTCAATTCAATATGGACAATTGGATTATAATAAATCAACCTAAATCAAGAATAAAATACATTTAAGGATATTTACATTGAGGAAAATAATCAGTAAAACTATTTGAAAGGAATATCCCCTTTTTCTTGAAAACATTTAAAAGTCAAACTATGCATCAAAGAAGTTGTTTAAAATAGATTTTTGAATCAAAGTGTCCCATAACACTTTGAAACTTTTTAAAGTAATTTTAATTTCAAAACATTCATGTCTATATAAATAAATTATCAAATTCATTTTTAAAACATTAACATTAAAGAGAAAGATTATGAATAATAAATCATTAAAACATTTAAAATGACATTTTAGTTAGAGTTCCTAACCAAATGAGAGATGATTAAATAAAAATAATTGAGGTAATAAAAACATTATAATATCATTAAAATAAAGGGATTCATAATATAATATTTCAAATTCAGTATATACACCATATAAAAGTGAATTGGTGCATAACAACTATGAAGTATCAATAGAATGTAAATTGAGATGAAATCCATTATAAAGACCATATCCTTAGGTTAAAGATAAATCAGTGACATAATTATGTGTGAAAAATATAAATACGATCAATATTATTGGATATTCAGTGTAAATAAATCAAAGGACATTCAAACATATTCTTGTAAAAACATAACTAATGACTTGGATGTTTAACTCAATGAATGTAAATTGAGATAAGATTACTCTTATAATGTTCATATCGATGACTTTTGAATTTATAAATGGAGTGATTATGTGTATCAAAAGTATATCCACACAAAGGGGAGAGGAAATTAATACATAAATAAATAAATGGTGATTTCACACATAATATTGGATTAAAATAATCAATTAAGTTTGCGTGAAACCCAATGAGTGGAAATCAAAATTAGAAATTCCCTTACCGATTTGGTTACATACAAAAAATACACCCCATAAAAAATGATCATACAATGAAGTTTTAAATACCGATAAAATAAAGTATATTACCTAAATAATACAATCATGGGTAGTATATACACCACACAAAATGAAATATTAACAATATTGCATGAATCTCACTAGAATAAGAAGTGAGATAAATACCCCTCACCTTGTACTTTTCATTAGTCAAGGGTATGTTAGACTTTTGTATACTATATAAATCATTGTTTTTAAATTTTACAAGAACCACATATATAAATATGATATCATATATGATGTTCTAATTTTTCTTGTTTAGTAATATTTTAGTAGTATCAATGTTTTAGGTGTGAACTGATTTGTATTCCTTTATATGGTTCGTTACATAAGTCATTTTTGTTATGGATAAGATTTATTTGATTTATATCCTGAATTATATTAAGTTCTTAAACAATATTTTTACTCATAAAATGAAAATTATTCTTGAATGGTTACGATAGGGAATGAATCACATCGCATTCGTGGAGACGGTAATCCGTATGTACGCACGAGCGACAATATCATTAAATTGAAGGTGAAATCATATATAATTGTATGTTATATAATATATACAGATAATTAACATGTTATATTTTTTTATTTAAATAAATTATACATCATTATTATACACATCCAAATAATGAAGTGTTGGATATCAACTACACCATGATGTGGAGATGGTAAGTCGTACGTACGAATGTATGGTGACATTATCATTCATAGGATGGATATAATGACCAATATAGTTTTGACATATTTATAATAACATCACAATATTTATAAGTTAATGGAGTTATTGTTTTGTGTATGGAAACAACAAATAAAGGGGAAGTGGAAGAAAAAAGATAACTTTGAAAAAGGTGACAAAATTATTACCTCTTCTTCTAGTGATTCATTTTGATTTGATCAAAAGGGTTCCTTAGGATGAATTTATGACAATATAATGGTCTATAGGATGTAGTTACAGTATTTGGGAAGATATTTGGCAGTGGTGGGCTGAGAAAATGACTTTGGAGGTGTGAAATTAAGATCCAAAAAAGTGCTCTTTTATAAGAGAGGTGAGGGTAAGTTTAGGAAAAGTTTGAAATATTATTTTATAATAAATTAATTTTTTATGGATAATGGCATAAAATGGTTTTAATTAGAAGATAAAGTGGGGATGTGTCTAAAACCTCTCAACCAATAGGTTTTTGAAATGTTTAGGTCACCATATTAAATTTAACTTTTAGATTTAACTCTTAGATAAATAGTTTGACATTTACCATGTCTCCTTGAATTTTTATATTATATGGTTAACAAATATACTATAAACGGACAAGAGAACCATAATTGGTTCATTAAAAACATATATATAATTATATAAGTCCTTTGTTGGAACCATATATTTTCAAGACTGTTATATAATTTAATAAAATATTATTTGTTTTAAAAACTCAATTATTTCAATTTTGACGCTATTTAGTATTTGGTTTTTGTTAAAGTAATATAAACTTGATTACTTCTACAAAATCCATTAAATATACCTTAACATGTCACAATAACAAATAAAATTCTTGTAATTCATCAAAAGTATGAATTTAAATTTATTTTGTTATTTATTATATTAATTATTTTAATCTTTCATTAATAGGGTAATTACTCCATCATCAGTGTGTCATAAATAAAATTTATTATTTAATGTCTAGAAATTATAAATAAAATACTATGATGTGGGAAATATTTTTATCTTTCTAATAAATATTTATAGTCTAATTTATCTTATGTATAACCCTATATTAAAAATGTTTTAGTTATGAATATTTGAATTTAACACTTTTAACTCTACATTAAATAAAATAATAATATATGTATAATCTAATCCAAGTGGAACCAATATGGTTATATTATATTCATAAGGTTTAATTTGGATTAAAAACACTTATCCAATATAAATAGGATATATTTAGGGTAGTTATAATATCTTTTTAAACGTTAATTACCATATTTACTATTAACCGTGGTAAATAAAAGTCAAAAGTTTTTATTCACCGAAAAAATATTTTCATCTTATTGAACCACATTTTACATACTTTTTTCAACCATTTCTCTCGAATTGTTTTAAATTTAATCCACATAAGTGGTAAAATTATGTTTTATGCAAATTTGAAAACGTTTCTAGAAGGTGGGTAAAAGACAGTAAAAAGTTCAATAAAAAATTATATGTGTAATATTATAATAAAATGAATTCACTAAATTACATTGAATTAATATTTTTATAATGTATATATTTTTAATTAAAATAAAATAAAAAATTATTTAAATAAAATGTTGATTTTAAACAATAACAAAATGTTTTTCATTATTCATCAAAAATCGAAAGTTTTCAAGAAAATTTCTAAAACTCACTCGAAGAAAAATTTGATATTTAAAATCAAAAAATGATGCCTATTTCATTGATTTAAACAAATAGAATTTTTATTAATTAATTAAAAAATATTCCCATTGTGAAATCCTAAAATCGGGTTTTTGAGAAGTAAAAACTATCGAAAGATTGATATGTGTTTATGTCCAATTTAAATATAAAATTACATCCAATGATCAACATTGGATTAAATGACAAAAATATAGTCTAATTATACCTCAAAACCAATCATATATATAATTTATCACTATAAAATATTTTGAATAAAAAAATTGTTTTTAATAGAAATTTAGTATTTTAACTATTCATCAAAATATGAAAGTTATCAAAAAAGCATAGAAAATTTATCCAAAATAAATTTTTATTTTATTATTTCTATATAATAAGTTAATTTCATCAAATTGAATATATAAAAGTGATAAATATTTGATTTAAAAATAGTTCGCCATTAAAAGTTTGTAAAATTGATTTTTTTAAAAAATATTTCTTTTATCTAAAAATTTTAATTTATTCTTATATTATGTCTAATAAACACATAATATGGATGTTAAAATTATATAGAGTATATAAAATTCAAAATGAAATTAATAAAATTCATAACCACTTTTTGAATGTCTAGTTTAGTAAGTCGTGGTGCGCTCGAACTCGGTGTTGTGTGTAGCGCAAGCTATTGGATTTATTTTTAAATAATAACATTCTATGAAATCTTGGGGAATTACATAAATCATTATCGGATCTTGGAGAAGATTTTAGTTCATTGAAGATCTCAAACCAAGGTTTCTTAAAATGTTGTTTTAAAATGTTTTGGGTGACGAGAGGAGCCCCATTGGCCCACATAAGGGACCACCAGAGAGACACTGGTGGCGAAAGTGACTATGTAGACTAGGGGTGCTGGATGAGGTCACTGGCAGCGGGCCGCATGGATCAACTGGAATAGTGGTATAGTTCATAAAAGGTATAGTTGGCATACATTTGGGGTGGTGAGTAGGAAAAAGGGGACACAGATGAACAGTGGAATGTGGAGCTGGGGGAGTGGTATACTGCTGATGGAGCATGAAAGATGGTGATGAGGTGAGGTGGAGGAGCTGAGGCATGAGGTGACAAGAAGATGGTTTTTGACGGAGGCGATCAGCTGCATTGACCCATGATGGAGGAATTGAGGAAGACAATAGATTGGTCGAGGCCAATCCCAGGTGGCAGTGGGCCACACCAAATGTTAGTGGGTTATCCAAGGCCAGAGCAGGTCGAACGGTCTAGGTGGGCTGAGCGGGCCCAAAAGTCTTTGGGTCACAGATTCAGACCTCCATATCTCATAAACAGAGCATCTATTTAAAATTATTTCTACATCAACACAATCTTCTCATCAAGACAAACCTTTTGAGGATAGTTTGGGAATTTTTGTATTTGGTTTTGTCACTCAGTTACATGAAACACCCAATCTTAACAATAAAAATTTAATGTTTGTTATTGTAATTTATTCAAACATATCTTCTAAATAAAACATAAAAATGATGCACTATCATTGGATCCATTAAAATAAAATTTACGCATACATTTCATTAAAAAATTCATGTCTTTGACAAGAAATCAAGGAATGGGGCCCATAAAACCCAGTTCAAGCATGTTGCAAAGAAATGAAAAATTTTCATGGGACGACCTTTTTAGATGAATGAATAGTCAATGTTGAGCATTTTTTTTCATGGATAGAAATTGTGTGATCCTTTTGAATATGAGGAAATATAATTATGATATAATTAAATGTGGAAAAATTAAAGGAATACAAGTGGTTGATCCTTTTGATGGGATAGAAGAAAATTGATGGCAGTGGTCAAACAGTTTTCAGGCGTCATTCAGGAAGATTATCATAGGACTCTTTTTAGTGTGTTGATACCAATGACATACTAGGGTAAAGATCCCTGATGAATAGAGTTTAATTCACCTCGCACACTAGCACATGGGTCCTCTAAACCTACTCGTCATGTTGTACCCTTTAGCATATTACCCTTTAGTAGGGCTCGATAGTGGGTCCCCATCGACTCTCGAGTGTTGATCCCCCAGACGTATTGGGGAACAGATCCCCAATGAATAGATCCTAATTCCCCTGATGCACTAGGGATTGTGTCTTCTAGATATACTATTAATGTGGGACACCCGGATTTACTAGGGAACATGTCCTCTTATTGAGTTTGCATCATCCGACTATTCAAATCAATGGTGACACGTGGTTTGACATTCTTTTGGACTCAGGAGAAGGAGGGATGGTTTCCCCATTGAGATATTTATTTGTGAAGAAACTGAAAACCATGAGGAAAGTCAATTCTACCCAAATAAGATAGTATCATGGTGTGGTGATTGAACCACTTTGACTTTCCTGTTTAGGGTAGACACGTGAGGTATGAAACATGCTTTCAATGTCTATATTATCATGGTTAGATGATAATACTATCCTATATATAGGTATAAAAGACACTTCCATAAGATCATATTCTTACCATTTCTATCTCCTTTTGTTTGGATGAGTTTATGTTACTCTATTATTGGTTTGAACTACACTCTTTTACTGTACTTTGTTCCACCTACAGTTTTTTCCTATGGTATCTCTTATGACTCCACCATTTTTTTGAGATGTCCTACTGGGAATGTTTATACTCACCAATTCATAGAATTTTCTCTCAAATGTCTTTCCTTATATAGATTATTGATAGGTTTGATCATTAAATCAATGATCTTAGGGTTACAAGTTCTTAATCTACATATAGTGGTTGTATCTTTGATTTCAGAACTAGGGCTCTCTCAAATGAATTCCTTTTTCCATTTTCTGTCAGGTTGGGAAATGTTTCTTCTATTGCATGTCCCCCCCCCCCCCCCGTTCCTTTTTATTTACATTAATGTACCCATTATGTTTATTGGTCCATGAATTTATTGTTTACTTATAGTAGTGAATTATATTTTACTAATTTACCTATGTACCTTTTCAATTAGTTGGTTTTTTCATGTGTACAAGTATTTAGGAAATGACCTCCCAAGGATTTTTATGTTGTTAGCACTAATCGACACCCTTTGGCATGTGGAGGTAGGCTTGGGGTTGTTTTGCCTCAAGCCCCAACATAGTTCAGGTTGTGACAAATTGGTATCATAGGTGGTTCGACTCGTGGCATGTTTTTTGAAAGTATCCCTAAAAAGGAATTAGTTGGGTTTAGGGAAACCATTTTGAATTATTATCAGAGTGTATCTTAGGCTAGAGAGTCCTTTCATGGTGTGGTTGGATGACTTATCCATTCACGATTACCCGGATTACACACTAGTCAACATGGTATGATGAGACAGTTGTTGTAGGGAACAATGGTACATCCATTATATAGAATTGATTCTTGGATTGTCCTTCCTAAGTCATATCCCAAGGTTGTTATCAGATATATATATATATATCTGTGTGTGTGTGTGTGTGTGTGTTTGTGTGTTATCATCTAGATGTAGTACTCCTTGGTAACTATATGGATGCCTCTATAATGATAGCCATCCTAGATACCAACTTCAGTTCTTCACAATGTCCTTATGAGAATAGAGGCCTTAGTTCAGGGTCCATTATGTAATCAAATTCATCCTGGTGGGTAGGTAATATCACCTCCACCCATTGAGATGCATATTTTTCTAGAAGAGTATGCTGGGGGAATGCGTAGGATGAGCACACTCTGTGATTTCCAACTCCACATACTGATGAGGTCATACGGTGAGCCAGATCCTCAAGAAACATATGATTGGATGGAGTCAATAATCCCTATTTTTATACTTATCCGAACACAGATAGATAATATGTCATATTTGGGAGACATTAGTTTCCATGGGGATGCTAGAAATTGGTGGAGATTTGTTACACAGATACAAAAAAGGTCCGCACTCTCATGGAATAAGTTTCAATAACTGTTTAGTGAGATGTATTTCCCCTTTAATTTATTCTCCATTCAGATCTATGAGCTTCTAGAGATTTAGCAGGGAGGCATTTTAGTGGAAGATTACTCAGATAGGTTTATAGACCTGACTAGCTAATCCCTAGACATGTTCCATGATGGCTACATCTAGGTACAAAAGTATGACCGAGGAGTCTGTAGAGAGATATGCGCCATCATAGTCCCTTATACACCCCCACCAACATCGCAGTCCTAGAGTGGGTGCTAGTGAAAGAGATATTTCTATCTGAGGTGTTCCAGTTAGCCAATTCAAGCTTTAGAGCTGAGACATATTTAGAAGTTGGTAGATGGTAGTTGGTATGAACTTTACATAGAAGGCCTCCCCAGGATTAGACTCGAGCACATGGTTAGGCTGCACCATGGTAGTGCAAAGCACCAGGTCAGCTCAGAGGGGGCTAGTGCTATGCTTGTGATGGGTGAGGTCACATAGCATGAGACATTACAACTGTACATTCTGAGGATCCCTGGAAGATAGTAGGTGGACCACCATGGTAGTGGAAATGTCATGATCAGGGTTCCCCCGAAAACGGGACATGGTGGTCCTAGGTAGTTCTGGCAGAGGAGCACGAGGATCAATAAGTGGAGGGAAATGTTATGATATTCTCCCACTACCACGACTAGGTGCCCCACATCAGGATTAGGGAACTAGTGGCTCAGGCTAAAATCAACTACAGGCTACGAGTGTTTGTGATCCTACAATGCATGAGATGATCCAAGGTACACTGTGTTTATTATTCTCTTGAATCAGTATTAGTTGACACATGTTATAAATACTCTTTTATCATATTACTAATGGTACGAATGTTGGAGATCCTAGTTGAGATACTAGCGAAACACTTGTGTCTGGTCCCTAAAGGGATCATTTCTTCTCTATCATTCCTTTTTCGATAGTGCAAGTTATCCGTTGGAGGATAGAGGTTCAAGTGGTACATACTATTCATCATGATGGAACCCTAAGACGTCTTATTGGGCATGGATTTACATTACATGGTTTGATCCTATATCAATTGTCCATGTATTCTATTTAAGTTCCTACACATGGATGGGATGAGGTTCTCCTTTCTCTATGAAGGAGACCTCATAATAGGGTAGATAGGTGTTGTGAGCAAGAAGATACAACGTTTCACTTAATAGTTAGCAATAATAACCCTCAGTGTAGTAGAATCTTCTAGAATATTGGTTCATTCAGTTTTGGATGAATATATAGATGTATTCCTTAATGACATTCCAGGACTACCTCTAATGTGGGGGTTGTATTTTTCATTGAATTACAATGAGAGACTACCCTGATATCTACTTTGGTATATCAGATGGAACCCACCGAGATCCAAGAGCTATGTTTATAATTGGTGGTCCATCATGAGAAAAGTTTCATCATACCTAGTACATCTTCCTTGGGGATCTTGAGTTCAGTTTTTAAAAAGGAGAGATGGGATTTTATGGATTTTCATGGATTATCGTTTCCTAAACCAGACCCCGAAATAGAACAAGTTCCATTTTCAATGGATTGATGACCACTTCGACCCATTCCAATGTGTGATATGGTTCTTTAAGAATGATATCATGTCTGACAACCACCAAATATGGGTCTGTGAGGATGACATCTAGAAGATGGATTTTCTATGTTGCTATGGGCGCTACAAGTTCATAGTGATTCCCTTTGGTGTAAAAAACACCACCACGGTCTTTATATATTTTATCAACCAAATATTCCATCCTCACTTGGTCAAATATTTGGTGGAATACTCATCTACACTACATCATAGGTGGATAAAATGAATCACTTGAGTATGGTTCTTAATTTACTGAGAGGGAAATAGATTTATGGGAAGCTCTCTATGTTCTAGTTCTAGATATAGGAGGTTTCTTTTCTAGGGAATGCCATTTTTTACCAAGGTTTATTTTTTGATCCAAAAAATATTAATGATGTAAATGCATGGGAACCACTCAATAATGGGTTAGAGGAACATATATCTCTAAGTTTTGATGTGTACGAATAGATATTTTTGGCATACTTATCCAAGATTATTGCACCCATGACAACTCTAGAGTGGAAGTGATACTTGTATACCTTGTATGAGTAGTGCCGGGAGGTCTTCCATGAGTCTCGGTAGAGGCTGGAGAGTTCTCCAGTTTTCAGGATAATAGTGGATAACATAGATTTCATGGTGTATTTTGATTCCATGATAGCTGGGCTCAGTTGTGTGCTAAGGAAACAACTTGAAATGCATACGGGTTGAGGAAGTTGATACCCCATGAGCTGAACTATGTGACTGAAGACCTATAGCTAGTTTTGGTAGTCATCTCCTTGAGAATGTGCAGGAAATACCTTCTGAGAGAGTGCTTTATGGTTTTCTTAGACCATAAAAGGCTTAGGTACATCCCCCCCTAGAGAGACATGATCCTATGGTCGTGATGTTTGTTGGAGTTCATACCGGGCTATGGCTATGAGATAGTATATACTCTAGGAAAGGGATATATTATAGTAGATTCCCTTAGCAAGATGTCCCAGGATCACATAGTATAGGATGATTCTACGTAGTTAGCTTCCTAGTAGCTGACCATGGTGGGGCATGTGCGTATAGTTTTCTTATATTCAATGGTGATAAATCATATAGTCCTAGATCTTGTGAATAAGTCCCTACAATGTGACATCAACTGAAAGGTTTTTCATTATCTGATATCAATACATGATGTAACGCCCTAAAATTTTGAAAATAGATTTAATACTAAATTCTTATAACACTGAGTCTCTAAAAAACACTAATTTTTTTATAACTGATCCAGTAAAAAAAAATTTTCCACCTCTGTGATTTGAATTTCAAAGAACTAATATAAAAGGATGTGTCTAGTAAGATATTTAGATTCTGATAAGACAAACATAATTTCTGGTGAATAGTGAAATACATTTTTGAATAGTAACTTAACCTAATGAATAGAAATGAATTATAATGAATATTAAATCAAAAAAAATTATATATATCACCCATGAATCTATAAATATAATTTATATATCATAAAAGTGGAAAAACAATCATAGTATAAGTTCTGGTATTTTTGTATGTCATAAATATTTTAATTAAAATTTTATGATTAATTTTATATTTTAAAATGGAAATTTATTTTCATAAAATGTTATAAAAAATTGTTACATTATTTTTCTATTTTTATACAATAATTCTATGGGACCTTGATTACTTTCTCAAGGTGTTACAAAACATGTTATTTTTATAGAGTTATTTTTGAATAAATGATGATATTATTTAAAAATTAAATTAAAAATATTTAGAAAATTATTTTCATAAAATAGTGTTCATTTTTGAATTCAGAGCATTGATATTAGGTTAGGGTGAATTTATGAGATTTTTATAAAATGTTTGGTAATTCAATGAATAGTAAAAATAGAGTTTTGAGATTCGGTGTGATTAATGACATTATTAATGACGAATAATTATGTAATAGTTCTAGTAGAATTTTGAATATTAAGATATATTATGAGGTGTCCCAAGTGGATAATACAATTTTTAAATACCATGGGAAATCCCATGGTTTTTCAAATACCACCGATGAGGCGTCCCTTGGAAGTTAATAAACTATTCCCTCACTTTTGCTATAAATACCAACACATTCCTTCATTAATTTCATTAAAAATTGCTCTGCAATGAGTATCTGGTATTTTATCCTCTGATGGTTTCTCCCAAGGTGCTCTAAATCCCCCCAAGGTCCTAAACATTGTGCTTTGGAAGTTACTCTTCAAGGTAAAGGAACATTTCACCCTCTTCTTTTATGTCCTGACTTCCTTTATGTTATGTCATCTAGTTTCCATCTTCTAATGTTGGGGTATGTTCTTCTATATCCTTATTACAGTACATTTTAGGTCCAATTTATGAGATACCCTTTCCTCTTTCATCAACTAATTTTCTGAATTTTTATGTGACGCTATTATGCTTCCAAATTTTCGTAAAGGAAATTTCATATTCTCTTTTCATTAAAGTTTCATTTTCATATGGTATTTTCGTAAAATATCCATACCATGATAGAATTTTTTTTATTACATACCTATAATATATTATGAGTTATTTATGATTGGGTTACACTTTTCCCCTCTATTTTTACGGTTTTCTAATACTATGTTATGTAGTCGTTATGATGTATAATTTTGTCTCAATATCACTCTCTTTTTCTCTAGAAATTCACATGTTTTATTTATGTGAATAACCAAATATATTTTCATTTCCAGAGGTATTAACCATGAAATAAAATTTATCTATTTTATTCTTGAATTGACATACATATACCCCTCACTCCCTTTCCATGGGTTATAAATGACCTAACGATCTTATTTTTAAGTACTTTTTAAAACATCATGATTTTAACAAGAAACCCATTTTTTTAATCTACTTGGGTTATTTATGAAATGATTGATTATGATCTATATGGATCACATTAAAATAAATACATATTATCGGTGCACCCTGATAGATCTCCAATTCATTAGGTGAATAATTTAATCTCTATAGATTACAAGTCTCACGATACCTTGGTGAATAACATTGGAAATGTTTATGAAACCATGTGGATGAACCTTGGTGATATGTTCACGAATGTATAAATTAAATGTCATAGACAAATATTCATGTTACGATTCATGTTATTTTTATTATTATATACTAATTCTTACATTGTTAATGTATTTATGTTTTTCAACATGCTCATATTGATATCACAAGTAAACTGATTCTCTTGCTTTCCATAATGGGCTTTCCACTCACCCTTTCCTTTGATTTATGTCTCCAGCTTTTGAGATGAAGTAATTTTACTTTGGATGATCCTTTTATGAAGCCTTAAAAGTGGATTAGAAGAATTTTTAATGTTTTCAGGTATATTTTCCTAGATATCCAAGACACTAGAATTTAAAGATCCTCTGTTTGTAAAATGTAATGAAAATTTAAGTAATAAAAAGGTGGAAATCCATAGTTATTATCAAAGTATAATTAAGTAATTGGTTAGAATTATGATATTAAAACAATAGGAATAACCCTATAGAAAATTTTAAATATAGTAAAACTTCTTGGTATTTTGTTGAAATACTATGTAAGTGGGTTTTGAACAAATAAATCCTTGTCTGGATTTGAACAAGTCGATGTGGCTCTGGCACATATAAACCAACGTGTGAAAACTCCAACAAAGATTTTTGGGCTGGATCTAGCGTATCTTAGTAAATGAAAACGGGCCTTGCCGAACTCCTATTTTGACACTACTGGGGGATATGTTTGATTAATCACAAGCTTTTGTTTAATCATTATAAAGAATATATTGGAATTATAATTATTATTAAGGAATACATTTTTTAATCATGATTTTTTTAGACATAAAATTAATTTAGAATTATAAGATTCATAATAGTAACAAATTACTAAGAAGAAAATTGTGGGGTTGCAATTTCTTTAAGGGGGGAAGAATGTAAAACCCAAATAATTTATAAATATATTCAATACAGAATTCATGTAACACTGAGTCTATACAAAACACTAATTTTTTTTATAACTAAGCCAGTAGACATATTTTTCTCTCCTCCTTGATTGGATTTTTGGAAAACAGATATACATGGTTGCGTTCAGTAAGATATTCAGAGTCTAATAAGAGAAACATAATTTTTGGTGAATATTAACATACCATTATGAATATTAAAATACCCTTACGAATAGTAATGAATAGTAAATATACCAAAAAAATACAAACTTCACCATTGAATTTATAAATATAATTTAGACATCATAAAAGTGAAAAAAGATCATAGAATATGTTTGGGTATTTTTGTATATCAAAAATATTTTAATTAAAATTTTATATTTAAATTAATGATTTAAAATAGAAATTTATTTTCATAAAATGTAATCATAAATTGTTACTTTATTTTCTTATGGTTCTACGATAATTTTATGGGACCATGATTTCTTTCTAAAGGTGTTAAAAAAGTTATAGTTTTAGAGTTGTTTTTTTGAATAAATAAGAATTTTATTTAAAATTTATATTAAAAATATTTAGAAAAATATTTTCATAAAATGGAGTTCAATTTTGAATTCATAGAATCAATATTAGGTTAGGGTAAATTTATCAGTTTTCTATAAAATGTTTTGTTTTTCGATGAATAGTAAAAATACAGTTATGAGTTTCGGTGTGATTATTGACATCATTAATGATGTCATAATTATGTAATAGTTCTGGACAACATTAAAATAGTAAGATATGTTATGAGGTGTCCCAATTGGCCAATACCATGAGAAAATACCATGGGAAAGCCTTGGTTTTGCAAATACCACTAATGAGGTTTCCCTTGGAAATTAATTAAATATTCCATCACTTTTGATATAAATACCAACCCATTACTTCATTAATTTAATTAAAAATTTATCCTCAATGAAGATTTTTTATTTTTAACTCCAAAGGAGTCCTCATAAGGTGCCCTCATTCCCCCAAAGGTCCCATCCTTCGAGCTTTCGATGTTACTCTTCAAGGTAATGGAACCTTTCACCCCCCCTCTTTTAAGTCATGAATTCCTTTATGTTATGTCTTATAGTTTCAATCTTTTCAGGTTTGGGTATGTTCTTATATATCCTTATTACTTTACATTTCATTTTAAATTGATAAGAGACCCTTTATCCTCTCATCAACTGCCTTTATGAATTTTTAAGTGATACTGTTAGGCTGCCAATTTTTCATAAAAAATAACATCTTCTCTTTTCTTTTGAGTTTCATTTTCATATGGTATTTCCATCAAATATCCATACCATGGTCTTATTTCTTTTTTTTTTCAATACCCATACTGTATTATGATTAATTAATGAGTGGGTGACTCTTGTGCCCTTTTTAATGTTTTTAGAAACCATGTTACGTAGCCATTATGCTACAGAATTTTGGTCTCAAAATCTATATTTTTCTCAAGATATTTTCTGGTTTTATTTATTTGAAAAACAAAATCTATTTTCATTTTCTGAGGTATTGATCATAACATAAAATTGATCTTTTTGATTCTGGAATTGACATACATATAACCATCACTCCCTTTCCACGGGTTATAAAAGACATAATAATGTCATTTTAAGGTACTTTTTAAAACATTACTGTATTAAAAAATCGGGCATTAGCGACCGTCATTGGCGGTCGCTATAGTCCTATAGAGACCACCCAGCGACCGCCATTGGTGGCCACATCCGCTTCGTCGATGTATGCCAATAGTGACCGCCAATGGCAGTCGCTATAGGTGGCCGAAATTCAAGCCTTAAGCGACCTCTTGGCGGTCGCTACCCTGGGAATTTTTTTTAAAAAATAATTCATACTAAAAGAAATATATATATATATATATATATATTAAAGAAAATATTTATATATATAATATTAAATAAAATATTTTAAATATATATATATATATAATATGTTTTAAATATCTAAATATATATATATATATATTAAGGAAATATATATATATATAATATTAAATAAAATATTTTTCATTTTTTTAATGAAATGTACGAATTTTGTTTTTTTTCTTCACGGTGCAAAATATGAGATAAAACAAGGTAAAAATCATAAAAAATGGAAAAAATTTCAAACAGCATAAACATCATGATCGTCATAAGAAATAAATGATAAACGTGCTTCAATGATCCGAGTAGGTCCATCAATTTCAATCTTCTGCTTCAATAAACCAACAATAAGACAAAAAAACATCAAAACAAAACAAACGTAAATTGGAAATAATTATTCAGTTATAATATACAATAATAGAATTAAATATGACATCAAATCATGGTGCTATAATAATTTGAAACCCTCAATTTAAGAAATGCTATCATTTCAGGTCATTCGGAGCACGTTTGCTCTGAATTCGACCGTCTCACGCCGTTTTTGGTGTTTTATGACACCAGAAATGCGTTTCCGGTCACCGCGGTCAAATGACAGCTCTGATTAACGTGCCGTCAGCACGAACATTTCACAAATCACACAATGTCTATTGTCGTATGGTTTCATGGCATTCTAAGGTCGTTTGGGTGGTTTTGACCCCCCAACACGCCATTTTAGCGCGCACCGAGCTGCTGAAAATAACACAATCGGCCGTACCGCGCGTACCGCACATCCCATTGGCGTTCCATCTCCTCATACACATCACGAATAATATTCCTAATGTTTTTGTGTGGTTTAAGGTCATTCGTAGCATGTTTGCTCTGAATTCGACCATCTCACGCCGTTTTTGGTGTTTTTTGACACTGAAAACACGTTTCTAGTCACCGTCATCAAAAAACACCTTCAATTGACGTGCCATCAGTACGACCATTTCAAAAATCACACAATGGATGTTGTCGTACGGTTTCATGTCCTTCTGAGGTCGTTCTGGTGGTTTTGACCTCCCAACGTGCCATTTTAGCACGCACCGAGCTGCTGAAAACGACACAATCGGCCGTACTGCGCGCACCGCAGGTCCGATTGGTGTGACGTCTCATCCTACATGTCACGAATAATATTAATAATTTTTCATGTGGTTTCAGGTAATTCGGAGAACATTTTCTCTGAATTCGACCGTCTCACGCTGTTTTTGGTGTTTTATGACACCGAAAACGTTTTTCCGGTCACTGCCATCAAACGACACCTCCGATTGATGTTCCGTCTACCCGAACATTTCATAATTCACACAACGACTGTTTTAGTATGGTTTCATGGCATTCCGAGGTATTTCGGGTGGTTTTGACCCCCAAACACGCCATTTTAGCGCGTGCCGAGCTACTAAAAATTACACAATTGGTCGTACTGTGCACACTGCACGTTCTATGGGTGTGTTGTCTCCTCCTACACCTCACGAATAATATTCCTAATGTTTTCGTGTGGTTTTAGGTCATTCGGAGCATGTTTTCTCTGAATTCGAACGTCTCACGCCGTTTTTGGTGTTTTATGATACGAGAAACGCGTTTCCGGTCACTGCAGTCAAACGACACATCCGATTGACATTCCGTCTAGCTGACCATTTCTCAAATCACACAACGGCTGTTTTCGTACGGTTTCATGGCATTCTGAGGTTGTTTGGGTGGTTTTGACCCCCCAACACGCCATTTTAGCACGCACCGAGCTGATGAAAACGACACAATCGGTCGTACCGCACGCACTGCACGTCAGATGGGAACTCCATCTCCTCCTACATGTCACGAATAATATTCCTAAAGTTTTCACGTGGCTTCAGGTCATTCGGACCACGTTTGCTCCGAATTCGACCGTCTCATGCAGTTTTTGGTGTTTTATGACACTAGAAATGCGTTTCTGGTCACCGCGGTTAAATGACAACCCTGATTGACGTGTCGTCTACCCAATCATTTCAAAAATCACACAACGGCTGTTTTCGTATAGTTTCTTGGAATTATGAGGTCGTTCGGGTGGTTTTGACCCCCCCAACGCGCAATTTTAGCGCGTGCCTAGCTGCTGAAAATGACACAATCGGCCGTACCATGCGCATCGCATGTCCGATTGGTGTGTCGTCTCCTCCTACATGTCAAGAATAATATTCCTAATGTTTTCTTGTGGTTTTAGGTCATTTGGATCTCATTTTCTCCGAATTCGACTGTCTCACGCCGTTTTTGGTGTTTTATGACACCAGAAACATGTTTCTGGTCACTGCGGTCAAACGACACCTCCGATTGATGTTCCGTCTGAATGAACATTTCACAAATCACACAACGGCTATTGACGTGCGGTTTCATGGCATTCCGAGGTCGTTCGGGTGGTTTTAACCCCCCAACGTGCCATTTTAGCGCGCGCTGAGCTGCAGAAAACTACACAATCGGGCGTACCGCACGCACTGCATGTCCTATGGGTGAGTTGTCTCCTCCTACACGTCAAGAATAATATTTATAATGTTTTTATGTTGTTTCAGGTCATTCGGAGCACGTTTGTTCCGAATTCGACCGTCTTACGCCGTTTTTGGTGTTTTATGACACCAGAAACGCGTTTCCGGTCACCGCCGTCAAAAGACACCTCTTATTGATGTGTCATCTGCCCGACCATTTCACAATTAACACAATGGCTGTTTTTGTACAGTTTCATGGAATTCGGATGTCTTTCGGGTGGTTTTGACCCCCCAACGCGCCATTTTAGCACGCGCCGAGCGGCTGAAAATGACACAATTGGTCGTACCGCTCGCACCATATGTTTAATGGGTGTTTCGTCTCCTCATAAAGGTCACGAATAATATTCCTAATGTTTTCGGGTGGTTTCATGTCATTAGAAGCTCGTTTGCTCCAAATTTGACCGTCTCACGCCGTTTTTGGTGTTTTATGACACCAGAAACGCATTTCTGGTCACCACGGTCAAAAAAAACCACTGATTGATGTGTCGTCTACACGAAAATTTCATAATTCACACAAAAACTATTTTCGTACGGTTTCATGGCATTATAAGGTCGTTCGAGTGGTTTTGACCCCCCAACGCGCCATTTTAGGGCGCGTCGAGCTGTTGAAAATGACACAATCGGCCATACTGCACGCATCACATGTCCGATGGGCATGCCATCTCCTCCTACACATCTAGAATAATATTCATAATGTTTTTCTGTGGTTTTAGGTCATTCGGAGCACGTTTTCTCCGAATTCGGCCGTCTCACGCTGTTTTTTGTTTTCTATGACACCGGAAACGCTTTTCCGGTCACCGCGGTCAAATGACACCTCCTATTGATGTGCTGTCTACCCGAACATTTAAAAAATAACACAACGGCCGTTTTCATACGGTTTCATGGAATTATGAGGTGGTTCGGGTGGTTTTGACCCCCCAACGCGCCATTTTAGCGTGCACCGAGCTGCTCAAAACGACACAATCAGTCGTACCGCATGCACCACACGTCTGATGGGCGTGATGTCTCCTCCTACACGTCACGAATAATATTCCTAATGTTTTCGTGTGGTTTCAAGTACGTCAGAGCACGTTTTCTCCGAATTCGACCGTCTCACACCGTTTATAGTGTTTTATGACACCGAAAACGCGTTTCCGGTCACCGCGCTCAAACGACACCTCCGATTGACGTTCTGTCGGCACGAAAATTTCCAAATTCACACAACGACTGTTTTCGTACGGTTCATGGCATTCCAAGGTTGTTCGGGTGGTTTTGACCCCCCAACGCGCCATTTTAGCGCGCACCGAGCTGCTAAAAATGACACAATCGGTCGTACCACGCGCACCGCACGTCCGATGGTTGTTCTGTCTCCTCTTACACATCACGAATACTATTCTTAATGTTTTCGTGTGGTTTCAGGTCATTCGAAGCATGTTTGCTCTGAATTCGACCTTCTCACGCCGTTTTTGGTGTTTTATGACACCGAAAACGCGTTTCCGGTCACCGCCATCAAACAACACCTCTGATTGACGTGTCGTCTACCCGACCATATCAAAATTAACAGAACAGATTTTTTCGTACGGTTTCATGGCATTCTGAGGTATTTCGTGTGGTTTTGACCCCTCAACGCGCCATTTTAGCGCGCGCCGAGCTGATAAAAACGACACAATAAGCCGTACCACATGCACCGCACGTCCAATGGGTGTTCCGTCTCCTCCTACACATCAAAAATAATATTCCTAATGTTTTCATGTGGTTTCATGTCATTCGGAGGACGTTTACTCCGAATTCGACAGTTCACGCTGTTTTTGGTGTTTAATGACACCAGAAATGCGTTTCCCATCACCGCGGTCAAACGACACCTCCGATTGATGTTCCGTCTTCATGACCATTTCAAAATTCACACAACGGCTGTTGTCGTATAGTTTCATGGAAATTTTAGGTCATTCGGATGGTTTTGACCCCCCAACGCGCCATTTTAGCACGTGCCGAGCTACTGAAAACGACACCATCGGCCGTACCACGTGCACCGCACATCCGATGGGAATGCTGTCTCCTCTTCCACGTCAAAAATAATATTTCTAATGTTTTCGTGTGGTTTCTGGTCATTCGGAGAACGTTTTCTCCGAATTCGACCGTCTCACGCCGTTTTTGGTGTTTTGTGACACCGAAAACACGTTTCCGGTCACCGCGGTCAAAAGACACCTCTGATTGACGTTCCGTCTACCCGACCATTTCATAAATCACAGAAAGGATGTTTTCGTACAGTTTCATGGAATTTTGAGGTCGTTCGGGTGGTTTTGACCCTCCAATGCGCCATTTTAGCACGCACCGAGCTGCTGAAAACGACACAATAGGCCGTACCGCACGCACCGCATGTATGATGGGTGTGTCGTCTCCTCCTACATGTCATGAATAATATTCCTAATGTTTTCGTGTGGTTTTAGACCATTCGGAGTATGTTTTCTCCGAATTCGACCGTCTCACGCCGTTTTTGGTGTTTTGTCACGCTAGAAACGTGTTTCCGGTCACCGCAGTCAAACGACACCTCCGATTGACGTTCCGTTTACCGAAAAATTTCAAAATTCACACAACGGCTGTTGTCGTACGGTTTCATGGCATTTTTAGGTCTTTCAGGTGGTTTTGACCCTCCAACGCGCCATTTTAGCGCGCACCGAGCTGCTAAAAATGACACAATCGGTCGTACCACGTGCACCACACGTCCGATAGATGTGTTGTCTCCTCCTAAACGTCACGAATAATATTCTAATGATTTTATGTGGTTTCAGGTCATTCGTAGCATGTTTTCTCTGAATTCGACCGTCTCACGCCGTTTTTGGGGTTTTATGACATCAGAAACGCGTTTCCAGTCACCACGGTCAAACAACACCTCTGATTGACAGGTTGTCTACACGACCATTTAAAAAATCACACAACAGTTGTTGTCGTATGGTTTCGTGGCATTCCGAGGTCTTTTGGGTGGTTTTGACCCCCCCAACGCACCATTTTAACGCACGTCGAGCTGCTAAAAATGACACAATCGGTCGTACTGTGCGCAACACATGTCCGATGGGCATGTTGTCTCCTCATACACATCACGAATAATATTCCTAATGTTTTCGTGTGGTTTCGGGTCATTCAGTGCACGTTTTCTTAGAATTCGACCGTCTCATGACGTTTTTGTTGTTTTATGACACTAGAAACGCGTTTCCAGTCACCGCGGTCAAAGGACACCTCCGATTAACGTGTTGTCTGCCCGACCATTTTAAAAATCACACAACGGCTTTTGTCGTACGGTTTCATGGCATTCCAATGTCATTCGGGTGGTTTTGACCCCCCAATGAGCCATTTTAGCAAGCGCAGAGCTGTTGAAAAAGACACAATCAGACGTACCGCGCGTACCGCACGTCCGATGGGCGTGTTATCTCCTCCTACACGTCACAAATAATATTCCTAATGTTTTTGTGTGGTTTCAGGTCATTTGGATCACATGTGCTCCAAATTCGACCATCTCATGCCGTTTTTGGTGTTTTATGACACTGGAAACACGTTTCCGGTCACCGCGGTCAAACGACACCACCTATTGACGTGCCGTCGGCACGACCATTTCAAAATTCGAACAACGAATATTGTTGTACGATTTAATGGAATTCCGAGGTCTATTGGGTAGTTTTGACCCCCCCAACGCGCCATTTTAGCGCGCACCGAGCTGCTGAAAACGACACAATCGGGCAGAGGAGGGCTGTCTGGGGCGCAGGGGGCCTGTCCGGGGTGCGGGGACGGTTGTCCGGGGTGCGGGGCGGCTGTTCGGGTTGTAGGGGGGGCTGTCCGGGGTGCGTGGAGGGCTGTCCGGGGTGCGGGGAGGGCTGTCCGGGGTGAGGGGAGGCTGTCCGGGGTGCGGGGACGGGCTCTCTGGGGTGCGGGGCACCTGTCTGAGGTGCGGGGAGGGCTGTCTGGCGTGCGGGGGGGGGGGGGGGGGTTCTGTGGTGTGGGGAGTGCTGTTCGGGGTGTGGGGGGCTGTCTGGGGTGCGCGTGGTCTGTCCGGGGTGCGGAAGGGCTGTCCGGGGTGAGGGATGGGCTGTCCGGAGTGCCGAGACCTCTCCGGGGTGCGGTGAGGACTGTCCAGAGTGCAGGGGGGATTGTCTAGGGTGCGGGTGGGCTAGTCGGGGTGCGGGGTGGCAGGGGGGTGTTGTACTAGGTGTAGGGAGGCTGTCCGGGGTGCGCGGGGGCTGTCCGGGGTGCGAGGAGGGCTGCCCTAGGTGCGTGCGGGTTGTACGGGGTACGTGGAGGGCTGTCCAGGGTGCGGGGGGGGGGGGGGGGCTGTTCAGGGTGCGGGGGGCTAGTCTGGGGTGCGTGGGAGCTGTCCGAGGTGCGGGGAGGGCTGTCCGGAGTGCAGGGGGGACTGTCCGGGGTGCGGGGAGGGCTGTCTGGAGTGCGGGGACGACTGTTCGGGGTGCAAGAGGGTTGTCCAGGGTGTGGGGCAGCTATTCGGGGTGCGAGGGGGATATCCGGGGTGCGGGGAGGGCTATCCGGGGTGCGGGGAGGGCTGTCCGGGGTGCGGGGAGGGCTGCCTAGGGTGTGGGGGGGGGGGGGGGGGCTGTCCGTCGTGCCGGGGGCCTGTCCAGGGTGCAGGAGGGTTGTCCGGGGTGCGAGAGGGCTTTCCGGGGTGCAGGGAGGGTTGTCCGGCGTGCGGGGGGGGGGGGGGGGGGGGCTGTCCGGGGTGCCGGGAGATCTGTTCGGAGTGCGGGGGGCCTGTCTGTGGTGCGGGAGGGCTGCCCGGGGTGTGGGGAGGGATGTCCGGAGTTCGGGAAAGGCTGTCCGGGGTGCGAGAGGGCTGTCTGGGGTGCGTGGAGGGCTGTCCGGATCTCGGGGAAGGCTCTCCGGGGTTGGGGAGGGCTGTCCGGGGTGTGGGGAGGGATGTCCGGAGTGTATGGAGGGCTGTCTGGGGTGCGGGGGGGGGGGGTGTTCAGGGTGGGGTGGGGGGGCTTGTCCGGGGTGCGGGGAGGGCTGTCCGGAGTGCGGGGAGGGCTGTCTGGGGTAGGCCGGGGACTACAAATAGTGAACTCGGATCAATAATCAAAATCAAGTTTAATGGTTTATATTAGGAATCACAATTTTTTTTCAAAAATATTACAGAACATGCAATTCTAAACATTGAAAATTAAATGAACAAAAAATATCCAAATCAATAATCAGTATCATGGTTACTTCACAATTCGTGCACACAAACATTGCATGAGGCCAAAACACACATGATACCCCCAAATCACAAAAAACATCACTAGAAACCCAACATAAATATTAATAACAACCCCAGAATTAAAAGTAGAAACACACCTCGTGAATATGATACGTCATGCGTGTTCATCACTGACTTCCATCCGGTGGGCCAGGGGCCTACAAGAAATAAACATTATGAATATTTTCATAACAAAAATAATTTAAATTAAAGAAATAAATACAGTATAAAACTACATTGTATGATCCCATGCACCATCACCTGGACGAACATATTCCTCCAGTGCTCTAACCTTAGCATCCAATTGCGCATCTGCCTCCTCAGAATCCCGCAGTCGTGCCTCGAAATTTGACAACTGCTGTGTCATCTGAGCAATAGCAGGACCGAAAACTACAGCGCGTGACACTACAGAATGAGTAATCCCTATTCCATAGGTCAAACTATATCCATGCCCATCCCAACCAATAATGCAATGAAAGATCTCGTCCCTTCGCATGGGAAGCCGTCGCTGGTCCTCTGGAAGATGTTCTAATTTAGCTTCAAATTGAGCCAGTGAAATATTTAAATATATATACATATATTAATATACAGATTTTATGTAAGTATTGGTAATGAGTACAAGCGCATACTATCAATGCTGCAGCCTCTGGATCATTGCGATCACGAGTCCTCATCCACACCGACATTTTATCAGTTGGTGCATCTTGCTCCCGCAACTATATATGAATAGAATATAAACACAAAACTGTATTAATTAAAAAAATTAAAAAATGAATAATAAATACCTCATGTTGGATCTGAGACACATGACGAGTCCCGTGCCTGTGACGTGGTCCCTACAACGCTCAATTCTCAGAAAAGCATGTTGACACCTCCAACATTCAATTCATTCAAATTTCAAACAAATCACACATTCTTGAAAATATATATACCAAAATAAATATACAAACCGCAATACCCTCAGTAGACCAATATGCAACTAAATCACGCCACTGAGCCGGAAGGACACCTCTCGAGACTTTTTCCAGAATGTCTGGAGAACCCACATTTGGTATCCAGTTGTCCCTCTCGACTTTGCTTTTGTAGTCTTTCCACATTTTACGACATTTTATCATACACACTGGCCGAAACTCATTGGGAAATACGTTCAAATTTTTTTATTAAAGAAAAATATCACATATGTTATTGTTGTATATACATAGGGAATAATGTAAAATGGTCTTTTTACCTGAACCTCCCTCCAAAGACGGTCTAATGTGTCCTGAGGGATAGAAGCCCATCCACGCACGGTCAATGGAAATCTATGTGGATCACGTATGATATGACCCAGCTGATGAATAAATGCAGGGGAATTCTATCCCACAGGATGAAATACCTCATCAAATGAAACATAAAAAGTTGTGTTGGAATTCTATGATAATATGCCATGACCAGGTCCTCTCCTACGAGAGGAAGAAGCAGTAGAGTCTGATCTTGTTGAAAAAAAATTTATATACAAATTGACAAATGTTATAAATATATATATATATATATATGTAGGTTTATTAATTACATAAAAAATAGAGACAATGACATTCCAACATACCTCTACCCCGATATGTAGATGCATCAGATGGATGATGTGGATCTTCTGCCTCTTCCCCTGACATGCCTATAGTAATGGAAAACATTAGTAAGGGGACTATCCAAAGTGTCTAAATGATAAATTGGAATGTTTTTGAAAAAATCAAACTTTTACAGTTGTTAATCAAACAAAAAGGGATTGAATAATTAGTTGTTAATGAATTTTAAAAAATCAGAAAGTTCACAAAACATATATACAAATTATGTACAAAACCAATCAATGCATAGCCAAATTTCTAATTGAATTAATAAAAATTCAAGCATCACATGAACCAAATGAAGAATACCTTAATGTGAAGATACACCGACAATAACATCAATATAACATGAGTTAAATCACCCTATATATTTATAACTGAATAAAATTCCAAAAGTGAGGATTAAAACTTACAAGGATTTATAAAATGTTTAGATAATTTATGATTTCTTAGGCTGAATAGCAGGAAAACAATTATACCTTTCATTAAGCATGAAAATCGATCATTTCTCCTTCAACAGCCACTCTGACCCAATAAATATCTTCTTCACGTTGAACTACGGTATGTTGATCAAGATGTTGGGAAACAAAAGGAACAGTCTCGGGTTCATCTTGTTCAAATACAAACACTCCTCACCGAGACATTTTGACAACAACTTGCCAACTTGGATTTGAAGGCAATGTAACGAAGAATAATTGTTCTTATTGTGATTTCAAAATGAAAGGTTTATTATAAAATCGTTCATTTTTGTATAACATATAGTTAAAATTCACCATTGAAAACTGATATTGATCGACTTTACATCCACGCACAGGATCAACCCAATTACCCTTTAACAATATGTACTTCAACCTGTGTGTGTATACAACTTCAATGATGCCTATCAATTGACCATATTAATAAGAAGAATCGACAAATGGACAACCGGTACCACTGTTTGGTTTCTCATTTGTCGTCAACATATTTAATGAGAAATCGAAAACCATTAGCGTCTATAGATTTATAACGACGAGCCATTATAGAAGGACCCTCAGCCAGTTGGATAAATTCATCAGTTAGCGTGGGGTCCCATAACTCCCTCAGCTTAAGAACCTACACAATTCATAGAATTCAATAATGATATATGAAGAAAGAAATTAGTATAATACTTCACTCATAATGAAAATCAATTTATACGTACATAATCATTAAACCAATCATGAAATGAACCATAATGAGACTGTTGAATTTGTAACTTAGTCGCGCGATACATCTCTTCTTTTATCTCATTAATGTGTTTTCTGCAAATGATAACGCGATGTTTAAATGTTCCAATTATTCAAAAAAAACATGTAAATGTTAAACAATAAAAGTGATAAGATACTTACTGCATTAATGGTGCAAATGATGGAGTATTGAACAAGATATATCTATGCACTTGTATCCACTCGATGTTGTCCATATCATATGTGGTTCCTTCTCCAACTGGACCATTTTGAATCCGAGAGGGATTATATAATTTTGTTTCAACATCCGTAAGATATTCTGCACAAAAAGTAGTACACTTATCCATAAAATAACCATTGGATATTTATCCCTTCAGACGAGCTCTGTTGCATACAAATCGTCTCAATGTACTCAAATACCGCTCAATAGGATACATCCACCTGAATTGCATTGGACAAGCAGCCATTACTTCATCAGTTAGGTGAATTTTCAAGTAGACCATAACATCGAAAAATGTGGGGGGAAATAGTTTCTCCAAGTGACAAAGCGTAAGTACAATTCGGTCCTGTTAACTTTTTAAATCTCTCATTCGTTGATTTCTTAAACAAAGCTATCTAAATAAATTAATCATCTCAATCAAAGGCTGAACAACATTGGGGGATAAACAATCACAAATTGTTATTGGAATCAACTGCTGAAGTAGTATGTGATTGTCAGGACTTTTCAACCCTTGCAATGTCTTGCTCGTCAGATTCACACACTTTGAAATATTAGAAGAGTAACCATCAGGCACCTTGATCAACTTCAAAATGGAAATAAATGTCTCTTTCTCCTTCTTAGTCATCGTATACTATGCAGCAGGCATATATGCCTTGGTTCCCTTAACTAACTATAAATGAAACTATTTCCTTAAACCCATTTCTTCCAAATCATGGTGTGCATTAACATGGTCCTTCGATTTCCCACTGGCACCTAAAATGGTCCACAATATGTTATCACAAACATTTTTTTTCAATGTTCATGACATGAAAATTATGCCTCAGCATGTTAGTTTTCCAATACGGAAGACTATAAAAAATACTTTTCTTTTTCCAATTGTGACTGCGCTGCCTACCCGCAGCTCGAATATTACGTACCAGAGGAGCCACCAAATCCTTAATTGCATATACCGTGCGGATTTTTTCTTCCTCAATCTGCGATAAAATTTCGACTCATGTCATGATCTTTGGTTCTAGGATGAACTCTCTAGAAGCATCAAATGCCACTATGTCCTTTCTGAACCTGTGCTGAGGGGGGAGAATACATCTGTCACCCATATATGCCGATTTTTTGGAATTCTTAAGCCATACATATTTTTTACTTTTGTTGCAACAAGGGCAAGAAAACTCCCCTTTTGTACTCCAGCCTGATAAATTTGCATAAGCTGTGAAGTAATTGATTGTCCACAATAAAGCAGCCTGCAGTTTGAACATTTCATTCACTTCACAATCATAATTCATCACACCATCACCCCAAAATTCATTCAACTCATCAATCAATGGTTGAAGGTAAGCATCTATATTATCCCCTAGACTTTTAGGTCCATCAATAAGAGTGGAACGTAAAATAAATTGTTTCTTCATACAAAGCCACGAAGAAAGATTATACAGAACCAAAACCATGGGCCATGTGCTATGAGTTACACCAAATATATTAATGAATGAATTGAAACCATCTGTTTCAAATCCCAATTTGACATTACGAACATATTTGGAAAAGTTGGGGTGCCTCTTATCAAAATCCTTCTATTCATGAGAGTCTGCCAGGTCGGTTAACATATCACTTTCATGAACTCTTTCTGCATGCCATCTCATTAAATTAGAAACTTTAGATGGAATAAAATATCTTTTTAACCTTGGTTTAAGGGGAATGTAACTCATTTTCATTATGGAAATCGGTTTCCCCTATATCACAATCTGACTTTGATGAGTCTGATTTCCCCTGTTCTCTTTCATCCTGGAAGCACCACAAACTGTAGAAATATTCAAATGGGCAGTTTCCTTTCTAAAAAACATACTGTTGTTTGCACATGCATCTATGGTCTCATATGTAGAACCTAAGTTCTCTATGAGCTTATGATCATGGTAATACGACTAGGGAATCTTAGCATGGACAGAAAGAACCTTTTTCAATAACACCAACAACATGTCGAATGATGTGTCTGACCAATGATTTGAATTATTCAAATGCAACAAATCCATGATTAATGAAAATTTATTGTAAGAAGTACAACCTAGATATAATTCTGTTTTAGCATCATCAACTGCTTCATAAAACCTCCTTGAATCACGATTTGCACCAGAGTGAAGATTTATCTCACCGGTCTCAAGATTCTGGATGTCAATGCCTTCAGGAGCCAACCCACGTACCATTTCAGTAAGCATTTCATGCATTGGATCATTCATCCTTACGTCAACATCCATCTGAACTGCATCCGTATTTTGAAAATGAACATATTCTTCTCCATGATGAGTCCAACTCTTATAATTTTTCAGAAATCCATTAATGAATAGGTGCTCCCTCACAGTATCTCGTGTTAATTGATATCTGTTAGCACATTTTCTACATGGAAAACTAATATAGTCACTTTCAAATCCTCTGGTGAAGTCAATAAACTGCATAATTCCATTTAAATATTCTCCAGACGTTCGATTTGGAAGATCAATCGAACTCTTATCCATAATAAGATCCCTATAACAAACATTTACACAAGACTTGTTACGTTTTCATTTTTCATGTCAAATATATTTAAAATAAATACTAATTAATTGTTTGTGAACCATTTATAAAATAATAATGTAAGTGAAAGCCCATGTCATAACTGATTGCGCTAAAAACCTGGAAGGAGGGGAGCCTAAGGCGGTGCTACGGGGGAGAGAAGAGGCAGTGGTAGGGAGCCGGAGACGGAGGTGGTGCGGCGAGGGAGGGGACGGGCGGTGGCGGTGACGGGGAGCCATAGGAGAGGAGGCGGTGAGGTGGAGACGGTGTAGTGAGGGTGGGACGACGAGGGAGGGGACCAAGGACAAGGGGAGCTGGAGTGGACGGGCGGCAACGGTGGGGGACGAGTAGCGGTCGTGTGGGGAGGGAGGGGACCAGGCGGTGATGGGGCAGCAAGGGAGAAGATGGTGAAGGAGGGGACGGGTGGCGGCGGTGCGGCGAGGGAGGGGATGAAGACGGAGGGGACGGGGGTTGGTAGGGTGCGGGGGGTGGGGGGGTGTTCGGGGTGGTGGGGGGAGGGAAGAGGGGGCGGAGGGCCGAGGCCGGAGGTCGCAAGCTGGAAGACTGCCCGAGGGCAGCTGGAGGGCTGCTGAAGGTGGGTGGAGGGAGGCCCAAGGGTAGAGGGAGGACAAAGGGAGGCCGCAAGGTGGAGGGTGGCCAGAGACGGAGGTCAGAGGCAGAGGAAGCCTAGAGGAGTTGGAGGGTTAGGAGGAGGGTGGATGGAGGGCGGAGGGAGGCCGGCGGAGGGAGGGGTGGCGGAGGGTGGATGTCGGAGGGCAGAGGGAAGCCGGAGGGCAGGGCGGAGGGAGGCCGGAGGGAGGAGGGCGGCCAGCGGAGGGCGGGGTGGAGGAGGGCGGCCGACAGAGGGTGGAGGGTGGACGGAGGGCCGGCTGAAGGGCAGCCAGAGGGTGGAGGGCGGACGATGGAGGGACGAAGGGCGACGAGGAGGGCACGCAGTGACGGGGCAAGGCGCCCAGCGATCGGGGATAGCGGCAACGTGGAGGGCGCGTGGCGACAGGGACGGCGCGCGGCGACGGGGTGAGTGGAAGGGTTCGGGGGGGGGGGGGGGGGGGGCGCTTCGCGAGAGGAGGAAGGAGAGGGTTTGGGGGGGCTTCGAAGCTGGGGTTTTGTTTAAGAAAACCTGGCAACCGCCATTGGCGGTCGCTATTGGTTACCTATAGCGACCTCCAGTGCCGGTCGCTATAGGTAAAGGGGATCAAAAGCCCATATTTCTAGTAGTGTGATGATTTTGACTTGAAACCAATTTTTTTTATCCTATTTGGGTTATTTATGAAATGTATGATTATGATATATGTGGATCACATTAAAATAAATACATATTAAGGGTTCAACCTAATATCCCTCCAATGAATTGGGTTAATAATCTAATCTCTAGAGATGACAAGTTTCATGATTCCTTGGTGAATAACCTTGGTAATTTTTATGACACTATAGGGATGAACCTTGGTGATATGTTCATGAATGTATAAATTAAATTTTCTAGCCACATATTCAAGTTATTATCATGTTATTTTTATTAAGATAATAATTTTTTTACATTTCTCATGTATTATTGTTTTTCATAATGTTTTTATTGATATGATAAGTTAACATATTCCGTTTCTTTCCTTACTGGGCCTTATTCTCACACTTTCCTTCTATGTATGTCTTCAAGTTATGAGATATAGTAATTGTACTTAGGATGAACCTTTTAGGAAGACATAAAAGTGGATTAGAAGAATGTTTAATGTTTTCATGTATATTGTTCTTGATTTCCAAGACACTATACTTTAAAGATCATATGTTTGTAAAATGTAATGAAATGTTATGCAATAAAATGAGGGATGCCATAGGAGACACAATAGATAGATATTCTAATGGCGGATATCATGAGATCTTATTCTGAGGGAAAATAGTTGTTTTTATCACAATGTAGGATGAGGTGATTTAGGAGTTCCATACTTCTCCCTTACCTGTGCATCCTAGTGTGGGGAAGATATATGGGGATATTCAGTGGTTGTTTTTGTGGTAGGACATGAGATGAAGCATAGCTGAGTTCGTCTCATGATGCCTCATCTATCATCTTAGGGAGGCTGAGCATCAGGTTCTAGTGGGGTTTTTTACAACATATAGATATTCTATAACAGAAATGGGATAACATATTAACATACTCTGTCATACGACTCCTGCACACAACAAAGGGCCGGACACCTTCTGGGTGATAGTGGACTAACTCATGAATTTAGAGCACTTACATATTACCCAGTAGAATAGTTTTGTAGAGATTTTTAGTAGTTGTATGTATGGGAGATCATTTAAAATCACATGTTAACCTCAATTATTGTCTTTGATCGTGATGCATAGTATACATCATGATTGTGGAGTGTGCTGGAAGAGGCATCCAGAACCCAGTTGAGGATGAGTACTGACATTCACCCCTATAATGTTATGTATTATGAGCACACTATCTAGATTCTAGAAGATATGATGAGGGCATGCGTGTTGGTTTTTGGATAGAGCTTCGAGGATCAATTTCCATAGGTAGTGTTTTTGTACAACAACAGATTCCACTCTTTAGTGTGCATGGATTATTTTGAGCCCCTTTACGAAAGACCATGCAGGTCATTATAGTGCTCAAAAAATAATGGCGAGTCATCCCTTATGGGGCCATAGGTATTGTAGGTGATGATGGAGATGGTGAAGGTTATATGTGAATGGACGGAGATGGTGTAGGTCATCAATGAATGAACGAAGATGGCCCAAATAAGATAGAAATCCAATAATGATCTACATTATAGGACCTTAGATTTTGAGTAGGGAGACCATGCCAGCTTGAGAGACTCCCTATGATGAGGAATGTAGAGGCTTGGATGGGTGGGAAAGTTATACCTGAGTTTCATCAAGTCATTCGATATCATGCAGACGGATGGTGATGTTTCCTACTGTCTTTCCCTACACCCATAGTTGGGGCAGGTGAACAACGTCTTTAACATGTCTTAGTTGAGGTTATACCTTCCTGAGCCTATACACATCGTAGACTGGGGTGAGATAGATATTGATGTTGAAGACACCATTTCAAAGCACCATTGGAAATCGAGGATTGACTGGATAAGACCTCATAAGGAAAGAACATCCCATTGGTTTGTGCGTAGTGGTGGAACGAAAACACACAGGAGAGTTCCTAGGAATGGGAGATCCAGATGCAAGCTCGTTATCCTATGTTTTCCCCTTGTTTTTTACATTTGGTGATGAGAAAAATGAAGTAAGGAATTATGTAAAGACTAATTTTTTACCTAGTAATACTTTGAAATATTTCTATATATAATTCCAAATCTAGAAGCTCTGACGCCATGTGATTTTGAGGCACAGTGTACTCAAAATTAATTATATAAAAATATTGGAAATATTTTATAATTTTTATGTGAATGAAGCATGATATTTTTTCTCAGAAAAAACAATGAATGAATTTTTAAAGGGGAATTGTTTTTAAAATATGAGATCCGCGTAGAGTTTTTAATGCACCCTTTTATCTAAGAGTGGCCCAATATGAGAGCGCGTGGGATGCTCAGATCCTGTGACCATTGGAAGGTACGGTAAAGAGGTTTACCCTAAACCTAGTTAAAGCTTATAAATGAATGATTATGGGATTTCATTAGGGTTTCATCTTACTCTTTCCACCACCGATGTGTTTCCTCCTCTATATTCTCCTTAGGTGAATCAACGATGATGTTTAGGTGGCTGTGTTCATCAATGGTGATTGGATCAGAAATTGAGGTAGGAATTTTCTTTGCACTTTGATTCCAATTCCTAAATCATTTTATGACTATTTTTTGATTTTTTCTTCATTTTGAACATGATCATCGATGTAAAACATAACAAGGCCATCGATTTATTCTTGAAATAAATTTGTTTTTCCTTATTAATTATTCATTCCTTACTTAATTGTTTTGTTACAAACCATGATTTCAAGGTACGTTATTTTTTCAAAATAATTCAATAACTCTCACTACACGCAACAACGAGTTAAAGTTCACCATGACATACCAAACTAGCTGTTAAAAAGAAGTTATGAATAGTATTAACTAAATTTTGAAATTTATATAATCATTATAATTTTAGAATCCATATTATGAGTTTCTTTGACATTGTGAAAAAACAAATTCATTTTTATATATAAATTAAGTATATTTTTATAAAATAAAATTTTACCACCTTTTAATGGAGAACCCCTTTTAAATACAATATTTGAAACTTTTATATATTAAATTTGACAAAATAAAATTATTATTAATAATTAGGATATAAAAATTTAGTTTTAATATTTTTTTTATTTCTGATAACTTTCATATTTGGGTAAATAGTGAAACGTAATATATTTTAACTAAAAACAAATTTTTTAATCAAAATAATTTATAGAGTTAAATTATACATTTTAATGGTTTGGAAGTATAAAAAGATTATATTTTTACCATTAAAACAAATTTTATTAATTAGAAATAATTTCAATTTGAAATTGAACATAAACAAGTATCTATCTTTTATTAGTTATTATTTCTTGAAAACACGCTTTTTGGTTTTGACAACGATAATTAATTTAAAATTAATAAATGCAACTTCTAAGTTTTTAATTTGGTAAAATATAATTAATTATTGAATTCAGTATATCAAAATTATCATAGGGTGAATTTTTTGTATTTTTCCTGAAAACATTCAATTTTTGATGAATAGTGAAAAACACTGAGTTATTGGTTAAAACCTACATTTTATTTAAATAATTATTTATTTTATTTAAATTTATTTTTGGTGAAAATAGATACATAATGCCTATATAAGTTAAATATAATTCATTGGAGTCATTTTATAATAAGTTTAGATATATCAAATTTTTATTTAAATTTTTACAGTCTTTTTCCCACCTCCTAGGAAAATTTACAAATTTGCATAAAAAATAATTTTACCATTTATGTTAGTTGAATTTCAAAAAACCAAGAAAAATGGTTAACCTTAGTAATTATAATGTGGTTCAGTATGTTGAAAATAATTTTTGGTGAATAGTAACTTTTGAATTTTATTTACCATGTTTATCGGTAAATAGGGTAATTCAAGGTAAGAAGAATATTATAACAACAAAAAATTATCTTAACAGTTGTCCCATATTTATTGGATGAGTCATGTATGACCATGGGAATCCATGGGTCTATTTTAAGTCCCCATGGAGCCACTTATGAATGATATTGACACTTTATTTTGAATCACATAAAGTGAAGGCAAAAATTACATAAAAAACATCTTTTAGTAAATCATTTTTTACATGGGGTTATATAAGTCATATTTTCAGATATAAATATTAATTGGTAATTTAAAAATATTTCACACATAATGGTATTTTATTTATATTTTTTAGAGATTAAAAAATTTAATTTATTTATGACACAATGATGATGCAGTAATTATCTTATTAATGAAATATTAAAATAAATGATATTATAAATATCATAATAAATGTAATTTTAGACATTTTATGAATTCCAATAATTTTCTAGGTTAATATGGAATTTTAGGTTTGATTAAATGATTTTCCTCTAAGTAATAATGCTGTTACAAATTTTACATAAATAAAATAACAAATAGTGTCAAAATTAACATAAAAGAGTTTTTAAAAAAATTATATTATTAATTGATATTATATTCCTAAAAATCTATGGTTCAGCCAAAGGTATTAAATAATATTATATATGTCATTTATGAACCACTTGAGGTTCTTTTGGATGTTTATAGTAAGTTTATTAACCACAAAATTAAAAAATACAAAGAGACATAGTAAATGTCAAACTAATTAACTAAGAGTTAAATATAGAAGATGAGGATAATATAGTGACCCCAATATGAAAAGACAAATTGGTTGAGTAGTTTTTGACCCATTTCTACCTTATCCTTGAAATAAATCATTTTTTCACCATTAGAAATCAAAAATAATTTTTTTATATACTAATATTTCAATCTTTTCCTAAGGTGCCCCTCACCCATCTTATAAAAGGGTACTCCCATTATCTCAAATTAACACCTTCAATGCCATTTGGATCGGCCCAACCATTCCCAAATATCCTCTAAACTATCCTACCTTCATCCTATAGGCCTTCCTTTAGTCATAAAGCTAACTTATGGAGCCCTTTTGATCAAATCAAAAGGAAGAACCCGAAGAAGAGGTAAATATTTCATCACCTCTTTCAAGTTCTTTTCTTCTTCCACTTCTTCTATTCTTGTTGTTTCCATTTTAAAATAATAAATCCAATAAATTCAATATACTATGATGTTATTATAAATATGTTACAACCAATATTAATTATTCTATCCATCCTTTGAATGACATGTCACCATACGTGTGTACATACGATTTACCATATCCACGTCGTGGTGTGGTTGTTATTCAATAAATTATTATTTGGATAGGTAAAAAATGAGTTATAATTGATGTAAATAATATATATTTCAATATAATGATTCATTATATATGATATACCATCAAATTATATACGATTTTAATAATATAAGAATTATATTGTCGCTCATACGTACGTACAGATAACAATTTCCACGAACGCGATGAGATTCATTCCCCATCAGAACCATTCAAGACTAATTTTCATTTTATGATTAAAAATAATGGTAAAAGACTTAATAAAAATCTGTAAATGAATAATAAAAATCCCATTAACAACAAACATGACTCACATAACAAAGAATATAAAAGAAAACGAATCAATTAACACCCGAAACAACGGTAATACTAAAATATCATTAATAAAGGATTATTAGAAGATCATATATGATATAATAATTATGTATATGGTTCTTGTATAATTTAATAACAATGATTTAAATATTATACAAGAGTTTAACATAACCTTGACCATGGAGAAGAAAAAGGTAAGGTTTAATTCTACAATCTCCTCATTATCTGAGGTTGTTTATACACAATTATCTATTGGGACCTCTTTATCATCCACATCCATGTTTCTTAAAATATATTTAAAAACATTTTTACTATGTAATTTACAATGGATTAAAGTCATTTATACCATTATTTGACCTTATATATTTTTGAATGGAATCTTTTCGTCTTTTTCCAAACAAGGTACTTTAAAACCGTTTCGCCAAAATTAAGGAAGGAATGCATTTTTTAACTTATATGGAAGGTGAGGATATTTTACGCCATTATAAAATTGTTCAAGCATCCCTTACAATATTATAATAATATTTTAAAAAAAAAAATTTTCTTTATATTTATGTGACTCTTAAATGATATCAAAATAGAAAGAGATATTTCTCTAAAATAGTTTTAATTTCTTCTATGTTAACATCCTTTGATAAATTTTACACTTATTTGAAGTTGATTTATTATGATAAAAATATTCAATATTGTATTTAAGGTTTTGTGATATGTTTGACTATGGATGAGTTATATGTATTCCATTCATGGTTTATAGTTAAATTATTTACATTTCGTATGCTAGTTTTAATACGAATGTTTATGTTATATTTCAACCTCTTCATAAGATTATTGTGTTGGACTAGTATGTTCTAGGTTGGGGACCAGTAAAATTAAGCCCTCTGGGTTGGGGTCCAGTTACATCAGTCCCTCGAGGATGGAGTTCAAATACATAGTCTCTTCGGGTTGGAGTCCACCTATAGAGGATCTCTGGGTTGGAGTCCAATTAGAGAGCCTCTCCGTGTTGGGGTCCGGTTGCAGTTAGCCCCTAGGTCCTGTC
This sequence comes from Viscum album, assembly GCA_963277665.1. Taxonomy (NCBI): domain Eukaryota; kingdom Viridiplantae; phylum Streptophyta; class Magnoliopsida; order Santalales; family Viscaceae; genus Viscum; species Viscum album. Next base: position 1,470,382,649 of record OY728132.1, on the reverse strand, counting down.
ATGAGGCCATAAAACAATAATTAATGTCCAGTACTATACATTCCCTCATTATGAAATTAGTTTTTACGTGTGATTATTTTACGAGTAGAATATCCATGTGCATGTTAATATGGTATTTTTTCAATATTATATTCATGTTTATGTTTAAAAGGATTTTGTTTTTATTATACATCTTTCCTTAAATGTTTATAGCTTCTACTAATTTATTTACCCTAACTGAGCATCTGAGCTCAGCCCTTTCTAATGTATTATTTTCCCAGGATATCAAGAAATGTTTTATGATTATGATGTAGGGTTAAGCTAAGGGAACAATGGAATTATCAAAGGATTTTTTTGTGTTTTATGTTGGAAAGTGTAATGTAACGTCCATGTATGTAATCTATTTTCCAAGACTGCTAAACTGATTGATCTTTCGGGACATGATTCCTTGTAAGCATGCCAATGTATTAAAATAAGGCACTGACTCTGGGAATCTAGAATTGGGGCATTACAGTTGGTATCAGAGGAAGTTTAGTAATAACCTCAGAAACTAGATTTAGATAAACTCTGATTAGATCACATTACCCTAAGATAGACTTTGAGGATTAGTATAAAATAACTTACTAGAATTTTGGTAATGAATAAATTTTGTGAGTTCTCCATGGAAATACATCCCTGTCTAGATACGAGAAGGTAGAGGTGGATCTGGCACAGATGTGCATAGGGGAAAAACCCAAAAACACCACTTTGAGCTAGACTCAAACAAGAACTGTTGCACTACAACAGGACTTACTGCACTCTTGGTTACGACAATCCCATGGGATATGCTTAGGATAATTCTCATTTTATTTAAAAATCATTATTAAGGATTTCCAATTGTATACCTCCTCAAAGAAAATATTTTTATGATTATAGATAATATCCATAAACTGTTCAATTTACGTTAGGTATTTAACAAGTTTGGAATTATTCATTGCAATTCATAAACTGACCTAGTGTATGCCATTGTATAGAAATGGTTCCTAGTATAAGGAATGTGAACTCCAACAATATGTATGATCCAAAGAGTAAGAAGTATTGTATCTTTCAATTTATTATGCTAACATTTATGAGGGAAATAGTCTCCCATGTATTCTCAACATATGAAGAAAAAGTATAATGTATTAATTAGATAAGTAATGAATTATCTGAGTCCTATGGATTTGAAGGTATATAGGATAAGAAAAGGATGGAAGAGGGGATTATAGATAAAGGGAAGAGGGAAAAGGAGGATTTTCCCATCTGTGATAACTATTGAAAGAATCAACTTGGTAAATGCTTGAAGGGAATGGGAGTGTTTTATAAGTGTGGAGAAAATGGACACCAAGTATGTGATTGAAAGTGTAAGAAAAAAGTTTCAGATGTACAATGCTTCATCTTCAAGGCATTTGGACACTACAGGAATCAATGTCCAAGTCATCAGAGTATACCTTAAATGATGCTATTCGATAATAATCAAGTTATGATACTACCTCAGATGAAGATGAATGACTTGTGTTCTTTTGTTATTATTACAGAATTATTTCATTTGAGTGTTGGATAAACAATATTCTAGTTATATGAATTATGAAGATAAATAAGGATTGTACTACAGTACTATTTTATTAAGGATTTTAGATTATATGGTTATAAGAAAAGTTACTTAATAGTCAGCTAAAATTTTTGGGAAAATACATGGGTGAAGGAAATGTAATCCTTAATATGGTTCTAATAATAAGGAAGTGATTTTGGAATAAGAGATGGTTTATTTGGATAAATTATATTGGATATTCATGACTTCCTTGGAACTGATTAATAGTTTTTTTATTTCACCATTGTTGGAATATTCAATATTTTCTGATATAAGGAATATATCTAGTATTATATAAATGATAAGAGAGCATGAATGTAGTCAATAAGGTTTTATGGTAATTCTAGGTGTTACCATGTTTAAAAAAAATACATGATTAAGGTGTTCACATGTTATTACGTGGGAAAAAAGATCTTTATTGTGTTTAACATACTTATTAAATTTAGACTGTGAGTTTGGATAGAAGTATTTTGGATAAGTCTAAAGGTTTGAATGGGTTATGTTTGAAATTTGATACTATTATTAAGGATATTTTTGGAATTTTATAAAAAGGATAACACGCAGGCCGTGTGACAACCCATCACATCGGACAAAGCTACTAGAATCGAACCCACAACCATAGTGCGATTAGGATTTATCACCTACCAGTAGACTACCTAAAGTCCCTAGATTGTATAATGTAGTTTTTTTTTAAAGGGCCTGATAGGGGAATTATAAATTCATTTTTCTGGAACCCTATATGAATAGGATAAATAGAATATTTTTTAAGTTCTATTGTCTTTTAGAGTGAAAGATGAATTTGTGGTAGAAATTTGTTAAAGGATTTAACTCTAATTGTCAAGTATATATATTTTCTTCTCTTATTAAATGAAAAAATCAATTCTTAAACAATAGGTAATGGATATTAAAACTGGTAATGTGTTATCATAATACCTTATGTTTTATTGAACCAATGATATTTTAAATCATCTTACATTGATGTCTTTGAGGCCTCAAGTTCTACAATTGATTATGACTGATGAACTCAATTAATGCCTATAAATATTTATGTTTTCATCCAATCATGTTTCTCTAATATCCACCAAAGTTTTTTTAATTGAGATCATAATTTGGTGGGGACTTTTTCATTCCTTTTTCTATCTTCTTAATACTAAATTTTATTATCCCAATTTCTGATGTGGGGTTTCCCCCAAAAGTATTTTCTATTTTCAACCATTTAATATTGAAGATAAATTTTAAATTGAAAGTAAACAATAAATTGAAGTAGGGAAGAATGAAACACCCCAAGATTTCATAGTACGTTATTTCTTCAATGTAATTCAATAACTTGCACTACACGCATCACCGAGTTCATGCACCCCACGATATACCAAACTAGCCGTTCAAAAGAGGTTATGAATAGTATTAACTGAATTATGAACTTTATATAATCCTTGTAATTTAAGAATTTATATTATGAGTTTCTTATACATAATGAAAAAACAAATTCATCTTTTTTAGATAAAATAAGTATTTTTTTTAAAAAAAATGCAATTTTAGCGCCTTTTACTGGAGAACCCTTTTTTAATCCAATATTTGAAACCTTTATATATTAAATTCTCCAAAATAAACATCTTCTTTAGAACCGGGACATAATAATATGGTTTCAATAATTTTTTTGGTGTTTTTCTAATAACATTCATATTTGGGTGAATTGTGAAAAATACTATATTTTAACTCAAAACAACTTTTTTAATCAAAATAATTTGTAATGTTAAATTATACATTATAGTGGTTTTGAAGTATAGAGAGATTATATTTTTTCCATTTAATATAATGTTATTATTTGTAAATAATTTCACTTTGAAATTGAACACAAAAAAGTATCAATCTTTTGTTAGTTATTATTTTTTAAAAACACGATTTTTTGTTTTAACAACGGAAATTAATTTTAAATTAATAAATGAAACTTCTATGTTGTCTTGGTAAAATAGACTTTATTTTTGAATTCATAATATCAAAATTATCTTAGGGTGAAATTTTGGTATTTTTCTGAAAACATTCAATTTTTCATGAATAGTGAAAAACACAGAGTTATTGGTTAAAACCGAATTTTTATTTAAATAATTATTTATTTAATTTTAATTTATTTTATGTAAAAATAGATAAATAATACCTATATATGTTCAATATAATTCATTTGAGTCATTTTATAATAAGTTTAGATATATAAAAATTTTACTGAACTTTTTACTGTCCTTTACCCACCTCTTAGGATAATTTTGCAAATTTGCATAAAAATTAATTTTACCATTTCGGTGAGTGATTTCCAAAAATTAGAGAGGCACGTTTAAACTATGTATTTAAAATTTGGTTCAATAAGAGGAAAATAATTTTTGGTTAATAGTAAATTTTGACTTTTATTTACCACGATTAAAGGTAAATAGGGTAATTCAAGGTAAAAAGAATATAATAATAATATAAATTAGCTTAAAGCTTGTCCTAACATTATTTAATGAGTTATTTCCGACAATGGGAATCCTTGGGTTGATTTTGGGACCCCATTGAGCCACTTATTAATGATAATGACATTTTATTTTAATTAACTTAAATTAACGGCAAAAATGAAAAAAACAATTATCTTTTAGTAAGTCAATTTTTTCATGGGGTTATATAAATCATCCTTTAGACTATATATATTAATTTAAAATATAAACAAATTTCCTACATAATTGTATTTTATTTATATTTTTTATACATTAAATAGTTTATTTTATTTATGACACAATGATGATGTATTAATTACCTTATTAATGAAATATTAATATAATTTATATTATAAATATCAAAATAAATGTAATTTGAGAATTTTTAGGAATTAAACTAATATTTTAGTTTATTATGACATGTTAGGGTTTTTTAAATGAATTTTTTTCGAAGTAATTTTGCAGTTATGAATTAAAAAAAATAGAAAATAGTGTCAAAATTGACAAAAAAGAGTTTAAAAAAATATAATATTATTAATTGACATTCTATTCCTAAAATTCTAAGGATCTTACAAAAGCCTTAAATAATATTATATTTTTCATTGAATAATTACTTGAGGTTCTCTTGGAAGTTTATAGTAGGTTTATTAACCATATAATATAAAAATACAAAGAGACATAGTAAATGTCAAACTAATTAACTAAGAGTGTAATATAAATGATTAGGTTAATATAGTAACCCAAAACTGTCTAAAAACTATTGGTTGAGTAGTTTTAAAAGAATCCCCACCTTATCCTTTAAATAAATTTTTTTGTATCCATTTGAAACCGAAAATGATGCAATTATAAAATAATATTTCAATCTTTTCCTAAGGTGCCCCTCACCCCTCTTATAGAAGGGAACTCCCCCTTATCTCAAATTCAAACCTTCATCGCCATTTGGATCAGCCAAACCATACCCAAATATCCTTTCAACTACACTAAATTCATCCTAGAGTCCTTATTTTCGTCATAAATCCAACATAGTGATCCCTTTTGATCAAATCAAAAGGAAGAACCCGAAGAAGAGGTAAATATTTCATCACCTCTTTCAAGATATTTTCTTCTTACAATTCTTGTTTCCTTGTTGTTTCCATTATAAAATAATAAATCTAGTATATTCTAAATACAGTGATGTTATTATAAATATTTTACAACCATATTAATTATTCTATCCTTCTTTTTAATTACATGTCACCATACGTGCGTACGTACGACATACCGTCTCCACGTCATGGTGTAGTTGTTATTCAGTACATTATTATTTGGATGGGTATAATAATGATGTATAATTGATGTAAATGATAAATATAACATGAAAATTATTCTTTATATTTGATATACCATCAAATTATATAACATTTTAATAACAAAAGAATGATATTGTCACTCGTGCGTACGTACAGATTACCGTCTCCTGGAATGTAGTGAGATTCATTCCCCTTCGTAACCATTAAAGAATAATTTTCATTTGATGATTAATTTTTTTAAAATACATGATATAATTCTAGATATGAATAAGAAATATACCATCTATAACAAACATGACTCACGTAACAAATAATATAAAGGAAAATGAATCAGTTAACACCCAAAACACCGATAATACTAAAATATCATTAACAAATAATTATTTGAAGATCATATATGATATCATAATTATGTATATGGTTCTTTTAAAATTTAATAACAATGATTTAACTGTTATATAGAAGGTTAAAATACCCTAGAGTAAGGAATGGTTCAAGGTAAGGGTTACTTCTATAATCTCCTCATTATCTAAGGTTGTTTATACGTAATTATCTACTGGGACCTCTTTATCATCCACATTCATGTTTCATAAAATATATTTGAAAATATTTTTACTATTTAATAGATAATTGGTTAAAGTCATTTATACCCTTATCTTACATTATATGTTTTTGAAAGGAATCATTTCGTCATTTTCCAAACATGGTACTTTATTACATTTGTGAAAAAATTATGGTACGAATTTCATTTTATCTTATACAGTGGGTGTATCTATTTTTTTATATTATAATATCACCAAAGATTCCCTTAAAACCTTATAAAAATATTTTCACAAATTACTGTTTTCTTTATAATTATGTGACTCTTAAATGATTTCAATACAGAATGAGATATTTCTCTCAAACAGTTTTGATTTAATCTATGTCAACATCATTAGATAAATTTTCCACTTGTTTAAAGTTTATCTATTATGATAGAAATATTTCGTATTCTATTTAAGGTTTTGTGATATGATTGACTATGGATGAGTTTTTTATTCCATTCTTGGTTTATGGTTAATGTATTGAAATTTTGTATGCTAGTTTTAATACAAATGTTTAGGTTATATTTCAACCTCTTCTTAAGATGAATGTGTTGGACTAGTATGTTCCAGTTTGGGGACTGGTAAAAGTACGACCTCCGGGTTGGGGTCAGATTAGAGCATACCCTCCAATATGGAGTCCGATTATAGAGGATCTCTAGGTGGGAGTCCAGTTACAGAGGCTCTCGAGGTCGTAGTCTGGTTATAGAGGCTCTCTGGGTTGGGGCCCAGTTACAGTTAGCCCCTAGGTCCTGACACGAGGCCTTGACATAGAAATTAATGTCTGGTTCTATGCATTCCCTCATTATGAAATTATTTATTACATGTTATTATTTGACTTGTAGAATTTCTATGTGCTTGTTAATATGGTAATGTTTGATTTATTTTTTCAATATTATGTTCAAGTTTATTTTTAAAAGGGTGTTGTTTTTATTACTGATTTTTCCTTAAAAGAGTATAGCTTCCACTAAATTATTCACCCTTACTAAGCATTTGATATCACCCCTTTCTTATTTTTTATTTTCTCAGGATCTGAAGAAGTGTTTAATGTTAAAGATGCAGGATTATGCTAAGGGAATAATGGAATTATCAAAGGTTTTGTTTTGTGTTGTATGGTGGAATGTGTAATGTAAAGTTCATGCATGTAATCTATTTTCCAAGACTGCTAAACAGATCGGTATTTTGGGACTTGATTCTTTGTAATCAGGCTCATGTATTAAAATAATGCACCGACTCAGGGAATCTAGGTTCGGGGCATTACATTGTCATTTTCTTTTCCGACACGTCAAATCATTATCGGATTGGAGAGAGGATCATAGTTATGTGAATCTACTGACCTGAGGATTATAAAAGCATGTTTCTCACAATTTTTGGATGACCAGAGTAGCCTCGAGAGTCTGAGAAAGGGACCACAAAAGATCCATTAGTGTCCTATAGCTGCGGCGGCTGTGTGGAGTAAGGTAGCTAGATGCGGTGGTTGGCGGCAGGCCATATTTATGGACCACAACAGAGGTGTGGTTCGCAGTTCGTGTTGCTAGAATTCATTTAGGAAAGTGAGTAATATAGATGATCCATAGACGAGAGGCGGAAGGTAGAGTCGGGGGAGAGGTTGAAGGATGCTAATGTGTGACATACAATGAGATGTACGTGTTGAAGAGTCGAGGCGTGATGCAGCTAGAGGCCGGTTTTTGTGGGTGGTGGTTGGCTGCATTGACCCACGGTTGATGAGATGAGCTATGTAGAGGAGGAGTGGATCCCGAACCTAGGATGTAGTGCGCCTGATCAGAGGGTAGATGGTTGGGCTGGGACAAATAGGCAGAACAGACCAGGCATTTCAACTGGGCCTGGTGAGTCTTTGAGATGTTGATTCAAACACCGATATATCCTAAAGGGAGTATTTGTTTTACGTCCCATATTTGGAAACACAATTATCTCATCTAGACGGAACATTTGAGGCTGTTTGGGAATTTTAGCATTTGGTTTTGTGGCTCGGTTGCATAAATGCCTATGTTTAATACTAATAATATTATTATTATTAAGAAATGTGGTTTCAGACATATCTTCTAAATATAATAACCATATGATGTTTCGTATGATCCATCACAACCCTAAAATTTAGGTATAATTCTAAAGACCAAATTTGTATGTTTGATTAAAAATCAATGTAAGGGACTCACAAGGCCCAGTTTGAGCATGTTGCAGAGAAAACAAAGTTTTTCACCGGAGGAACATTTTGGGAAAATGAATAGACGATCTTGATATTTTTTACATATATAGAAACAAAGTGATCCATTTGGACATGTAAAGCCTATTTTTTATCTCATTAAATGTGGAAACATTAAAGGAATATCGGTGGGATTTTCTTTTGATGGGTTTGAAGAAAATCAATGGTAGTGGTCAAGAAGTGATTAAGAATCATTAAAGTAGATTATCAGAGGCCTATTTTCAGGTGTGGATCTCCATAATATACTAGGGTATGGATCCCCATTGACAAGAGTGGAATCACCCAGACACACTTACACATGAGTCCTCTCCTACTTCTTTTTGGGGTGTACCCTCTAGCGTATTACCCTTTAGCAAGGAGAGGTAGTAGGACCCCATCAACTCCCGAGTGTTAATCCCCAAAACGTATTATGACGTGGATCCCTAATTATTATAGTGGAATCCACATGATGCACAAGGTAATGGTTCTGCTTAACATAATATTTCTGTGGACCCCCCCCCCCCCATGTTCTTGGGTTTTGGACCTCTATCATGAGTTTTAATTATCCAACAATTCTGATCAATGGAATTGTGTGGATTAACATACCTTTGGAATCATGAGAAAGAGAAAATCTTTCCCCATAGAGACACACCCTTGTGATACAACCTAAGACTATGAGGGTGAGTCAGTGCAAACCAAAACGTATAGTATCATGGTGTGGTGATTGAGCATATTTGACATGTGTGTTCAGGGTAAACATGTTGGATGTATGGAATCATTGATTGTTACTTTTGGAATTGTTGTAGACTCTTCTTCTTGGGATGAGATGTGAGATGTATATCACCGTACTCTCTTGTTTGGGCTTATTTGACTGAGCATATATATATATATATATATATATCCCTTTTCAGCACCAACTCCTTTGTATTTGGTTAAAATCCATCTATGAAAGGTGAAGACATGCGGGGTAAACCACATAGTTTTTGTGTCTTGCCTCACATTTTTGGATGAGTCTAATATCTTAATATAGGTATAGAAAACTTGATGAGAATTTAATATTCTCACGGTTCATAGATCATTCTATTTGGATGAGTTTAATTCAGTCTTTTATTAGTTTGAGATGCACTCTTTTACTATAAAATCTTCCATCTATGATTTTCCATTCCCACGATATCTCTTAATAACCCCTATCTATTTAGGGAGTCCTATTTGATATGTTTATACTCACCCCTACATGGGAGTTTCCCACACGAATCATGCCTTATGCAGTTGATGGAGAGGTTTGATCATGACTTCATAGAGCATAGGGATGAAGGTTCTTAGACCATTTATGATGGTCATAGATTGGATTTCAGGAGCGAGTCTTTTTCCATTGTTTTTAATTTTACTGATTCTACAAGGTTGGGACACTTTTCTAGTTGGGCATGTATATTTCCTCTTTTCACTTTCTGTTTACATTACTGTACTCACACTATTGAGTGTTGCATTCATGTTTAGATTATTTACCTAGGTAGAGTATATTTTACTACATTCCCTCTTCAATTTTGTGTTGAGTTGTTGTGTGTGCATACAGGTACCTAGGAAAATCCCTTCTCTAGTTTTTATGGCATCGATGCTGGTTTCCACCCTTAGCCTATGGGGCCGGGCTTGGGGTAGTTGTGGCTCGAACCCAAGAATGGGTAGGTAAATCCCATTAATCATGTTAGAATTATCATTTTTATAGATTATTTATAATTTTATAACTAACCATGCATTATGATTATGAAATATTAATTACGTTACAACACAGAGACTTCAGGTCATAAGTACACATGAGTAACATTTCCATTTTTTAATGAAGATGGGGAATATATCGTAATTATTATTTTATCATTATAAAATTATAATTATATAAAAAATATAACATTATTAATTTAAATAAACTTTTATATACATTCTATGTATAGATATGATGAAAAGTAAAATATATCGGTTCACGAGGTGGCAGTCTGCAAATACACACATGTGTAATTTTTTATTTTTAATTGATTGTAAAAAAGGATAATATTTATTTATAAATATATAATTAAATATATATCATATATATCATATTATTTCATTTTTATCCTTTATTATGATAATTTATAAGATTTTTTGATGAAAAATGAAATACCTCATCTCGTGAAGTGGTAACTCATAGGTACACTCAAGCGATGTTTTTATTTTTAGATGGTTTTATTAATGAATAGAGTTTTAACAAATAACATAATTACATTAAATTATATTTGATAAAACTATATTATTATTTAATCATTATTGAATTATATTTGATCGAGGTATAAGAATAAATAAAGGTAAAATTCTTTATTATAAATTATATATGTTCTTTTTCAATCTATAATGTTTTTATTTCCAATATTATTTTCAAATAATGATTGTTTTTCCTAGATAATCCATCAGATGAATTATTTTTATTTTTGAAGCCTCTTCTTATTTTATATGGATATTCATGAGGTTTAACATTTCCCATAAAATTTTCATTTCCTATTAACTAATATTTTACGCAAAGTGTATTTTATAAGTGAAAACAACCTCATCACTTACTATCAGTCAGGGGATTCCCTTTTTTCCTTATCTATATTCATTGGATAATTTTTAAATGTCTATATCCATAAAATTGTAACGAATTATTGCCAATTTGTACTAGTTTTAGACCCGTAATAAATTTAATAAAAACTCTATAAGAGAAATTATCCATCGCTAGCTTCATCATTCCAAATCATTCTCTATTATAGGTATGATGTTTCTTTTAGGTAATATCAATTTTTTTTAATATATATTTCCTTCATTTTATTAAGGAATATTCACCAAGATTCCCTAAGTAATGTAACGGGGATGTTATTAACTTAAACTGTTTCCCCTTGATCTATATGGTGTTGGTTTGGAGGATGGTTACATATAATGTTATTCCATTTAATGATCATTTAACAATTGAAAATATGTTTATTTATTATCCTGATATATATTTTTAATGATTATATAAGAAATTTGATTATGTATTGTTTAATTATTCATCTTATTTCTCTAGATGGTTTATGATCATGTTAAAATTTTTATTAACATGGAAAAATTATTGATATTACATATGCTATTACTCCAATATAGAAGTTTATGAAGGAAGAACAATTATAATATTATTTTTATTCATATCATTCATATGTTGAATGAATCTGATGTAAATAAGTGATAGGTGATCATTTGTATTATGCAACCCCTCAATGAATCGGTTGATTTCATGAGAAAATAGGGTTGGGTATTGGGGGTATGCCTACTAAATATATTCATGATGTTTTGGTTGTAACCTTGATAGAAAGAATAATGTCTTGTTTGAGGCCTTAATAGAAAAGATTAATATGTACGACATTAAACATTCAATAATAATTAATTTAGTTTTTTCGTCTATTTGTTTATCTATATTGTGAACCATATTTTTTTACAAGATCATTTGATCAGTTATTTGGAATTATTTAATTATCATTTTTTGATTTCATATTATTCATTCCATGTTTATTCCATGATATTTTATGATATAATTTTACCCATACTAGGCATTTGAGATCACCATTTTCATGTTCCTATTTCCCCAGGATATGAATATAATTATTATAAATGATGTGTCTAGAAGAGAATCCTGTAAAGATAATTTTTGGGGAGTTTGTGAAGGCTTATTATGTATCGGAAGTATTCTTATATAGTTGAAAATTGTATTTCTGATGAAAAATACATTGAATTTTTTATTTAAATATTTTTCCTAACATTCTAAATCTATTTACCTAAAATTCACTTAAAGTGTAATTGAATAAATATTATATATATATATTTTATTTATTGATAGTTAAAATTTGTTCACATATATTTATTAAAAATATTTTATGTAAATAATATTTTTATGAGGACTAAATCTTGGTATTTTTGGTCTGAGGGATTCAAAATTACTTCCAAATAATAGTTTAGATAACATTATAGATTGTAATGATATCAATTAATGATAATTTATGGGTTATAAATTCAATCTAGGGTAGAAAACATTTATTTTATCATAATTCAAAAGGTATAGATAATAATAAAGGTTGGTTGAGGTAATATTGAATATTTTATGTTATTTAAGGATTAAGAAAAGAGAACATTATTGAAACCTATAGTGATAGGTATAAAATACATGTTTATGAAAAGTATAACATATTGAAAATTTTTTAAATAAAATATAGTTAGTTTTCCTCATAATAACATCCTTGTGTGGAGACAAAAAATTTGATGTGTCTGTCACATAGAGTCACCTATGGTTTATCACCCTTAAAAATGATGGTTGAGATTTGACTCAATTTTCACTTGGTGCATGTTGAGTGGGCCAAAAGCTATACATATATTAAGAAACCCCAAAGGGATATTCTTAATCAATCACATAATATTTAAAATTCATTTTGAGGGATTTTAATATATTAGTTAGGGAACCTCATCAAATAATGACTATGGATAACATAGATTAAAATATAAAATTCATATTTTTAGGTATATATTAATAGATATGTAATTATGTCGATATTATGAGCTTTAATTTTGGAATCATAGATTTATGTAATATTAGTTATTTGTATTATTGTATTAAATTATAAGGAATTTTGAGAAAATTGTTTTTTGCGACTTAGAGGGTAAAATAACTAAACATAAATCAATGTATATTGAACCATGATTGATTTGAATTGAACTAGAATATAATATGTTTAAAAAATAATGCATTTCTAATTTGAATTTATTTTTATTTTATCTTATAATAATTAATTTTTTTTCTTTTGCACTCACATTAAATCATTTTTTATTTAATTAAAGTATGAATCCAAAAAGAATCATGTTAGAAATATATTTTAGAAAAAATTAAAAGATTATCCCAGTGATAAATATAGTCTGATAGTAGTTGAAGAGAAAAATATTTCGATTATTCCAAACCGGATATCACAAATTATGATTAATAATGTGAAAATAATTGAATTTACAAACACTCAAAAGATACGAAGAAATTAGCCCCCTTGATTTTTGAGTATAAAATTTGATTAAGATAAAAGATTAAATTTACTATGTGGAAAAAATACTGTAAAATAAAAAAAATTGTATATGAAAAATGATGCATCCAATTAACATGATGAAGTAAAAAAGATTTATTTTCTAGTCTTACATATTCTACTAAGGTAGCCACCTCATTTGAATATATAAAATGATTTATTACAATATTCTATAAATCCTTAACTAATTTTTTTAGTGAGTGAAAATTAACATTTTGATGATGTAATTTATTTATTAGGAGAATGTTACACCCTGATATCAAGAATTATATTTTCCTTTAAAACCAATTATTTTTTATTTCTTTCCTCACACGCATCACTAAAAGATAATTAACCATAGACCAATACCAAACCATTAAAATATAGTTGTATAATTACTAGGTCAAATTATAGGAAAATTAATTTTGAAATATATATAGAACTAATAATAATGGTTATTATTAATGCTATGGAATTGTTAAAAATTCTACTAATGTAACTAAATAACTAATAAGACTAATTTTTTATTTTAAATGAAACACTTATAAAATTTCATTTTATGAGACTTATTTTAAGATAATAAATATATTATGGATAAAAAAAATATATATGAATATTATGATAACTCCAAATTTGAATAGTAATTGATAGGATATTGTAATATGATTAAGTAATCTTTTAAAAATTTATTTTCATGTAAAAATAGTTTCCATTATATATTTATTTTTTATTTTAAATATAAAATAAAAAATAAAAAATTTAATTTGAAGAAATATACCTTATTTTTTGATTTATAATAAAACATTTATCTGAAAAATTAGTTTTTTAAATTTCCAATAATTATTGATTTTTATGATAATTGTGAAAAATACAAATTTTCTCTAAAGTTGTAGCATTTATAAATATATCAAGAAGTAGGTATAATAAAATACATATAAATTTTTTTACATTACCAAATATGAATTTATCAAGTAAAATTATTCATTTCAAAATAAAATTATTCATTTAGAAATCATATGTACTACATTTTATAAACATAAGTAATATCTTCCAAAAAAATAAACTACTATGATCATTTGTTTTAAATAAATATTATTTTAGAAAAAATAGGTCTAAATTTATTTTAAATACGCATAAATATTTTATAACAAAGCAATTTTGTCACGACCCCCTCCCACTAAAGATGACCTCTTAAGATGGAAATGGTGAAAGGGAGATAATGACCCCCGAGTCCCGCCTCCAGTAGGCCCCGGGTTGGCGACTAGAACCAAGGGTATGAGTTTTCACAAATATGGGAGGCATTACCCTTTTATTATTTTAAGATCGGGAAATAGGAAAAGTCAACCACCAAAAAGGAAAAGAACAAGTGTATAGAAATAAACCCAAACCAAGCCCACATGCATGTTTAAACAATTTTATAACAAGGTACAAGTACTAGAAAGCTCAAAAGTACAATACCAAAAGAAAACAAGAGTACAACAACTGAAACAAATCCAACTGTCTGACTAGTAGGGTCTCGCACGCCCCTGGTAGTCCTCTTGGAAACCTGAAAGTAAACGTAGGGTGAGCATATAAGTATACTCAGTAGGGAATCCTAAAGCTCTCGTGAACAAGTGGGGAGACATCCTAATGTCCCGTGAGAAAAACAGAAGAAACCTAGCAAGGAATTCTATCCACCAAACCTCACCAGCCACACTCACCAAAAACACAATCACAAAAGGTAGTAGAATATAAGAACAAGAGTATTGGGTACCCCACACTATTCCCCATTAGTTAGATGCTCTTCTGAATGGTGAACGTCCTGATTCTACCACACTCTCCCCGCTCGCACACGCCTAGGCCTCACAACCACGTATCCAACCCGCACACACCTGGGCCTCACCATCACATATCCCTCCCGCACACACCTGGGCCACACCACCACGTATCCCGCCCGCAGACACCTGGGCCTCATCCCGAAGGTTCTTAGAAAATAGTAGAACCTGCCCGAAGAGTATTGGGCTAAAACCACTCCAATCAAAACCTTCCCAAAGAGTCTTGGGTGTAAGGTCGCGTCAAGCCATCACAGCCTAGGGAAGGAGCAGGAAGGATCTAGTAACTAAGGGGAAAATACCCTCTCCCATGAAATGGGAGTGTTCGACACTAAGTGCTCAACATGGGTGGGGTGAAATAAAACACAAAAGATATATATATATATATATATATATATATATATATATATATATCAACCACTCAGCCCAACCTGTGGCTTCTAAACAGAGAAACTGTGCACATGCCTCGACACTGCTACCACAAAGCATGCATACAAAAAACAACCCCAACCCCATTTAGGTTTTCACATTTTAGTAGAATTAGTTTATTAGTTCCTTAACTACTAGCCAACTATCCACAACCATCCACATCGATCATTCTTAAATCATTTCTCTGCAATCCACAAATCAAGTCAAGAAAACACAAAAAAAACCTTCTTATTAACCAACCAACTCATTGATTATTTAACCCGTTCCACTACCATGACCCACCATTCATTAACTCTTCCACTTTTATTTATTATTCACAACCCATAGCCCGTTCACATTTAAACCCATCCCTGCAGCCCCGCTGCCAACCACTATAACCATAAACACACCGAAACCCATACATCATTGTCTCTTTAATACCATTTATCGCAGCCCCGCTGCCCATTACCATCATATCATTCACACCAACCCACAACCAAGTCAACCGTAGCCCCGCTACTCACCCGATCCACAAGAACCCACAAAACACCCCCATCACATGCCATGTATCTAAACCAACACCCACATGTTCATTATTCCATTTTTCTCGACCAGGGTGATCAAACAAGGGTTCCATATTTTAATTAGCCAACTTTACATGATTAACCAAATTCCACAATCAACAAAGTTCCATTCACAAAAACGGTCTAGAAGATAGGGAAACATTTAATTGTGCAGGCAAAGGCCCCCAATGACCGTGATTTTCAGTAGGTGTAATCCTATTCAATTCACAACATAATATCATAGGATATAAAGATAAACATAACTACTTCCCCATACATATTCTTTTACCAGTTATTATCTTCATTTATTGGATCAAACATTTCTCATGAAAACAAGATGATACCCACCCCACATGATGCACAAAAAAATTAGAGAGACGAAGGTATGATCCCTACCTCAACAGCTTCTGATCGCAATGCTCCCCCGAATAAACCTTAGAAGACGTCCGTCGGCATCCGCCACTTCTGTTGGATCCTAGAAAAACCTTCTCGGGTGGATGTTAGAAAGGGAAGGCCAAAGTAAAGACAGCAGATCCAATCTCAGAAGTTCTGCCTCGTCATTATGATCCTGTGGTCGCTGACGGATCGTAAATCGGAGCTCGAACAAAGCAGTTATGGAAGAAAGATCTTTCGAGTCTCTTGGGAGAACTCTCCTCAGAGGAAAGGAGAGGTGAGGGGTGAGTTGATAAGGAGTAGGGGACACCTCCTTTTATAGGCGAGAAAAGAAAAATTGTGCGGCGTGTACTTTATGGTACATGGCGTGTACTCGGCCATTTCACACGGTCTCCATGCGACCTCCAACACGACTCCACAGCCGTTGACTGGTCAGCACACGGTTTGAGGGTAACACATACGTGGGGAAGGACTACATGGCGTGTACCAATTTATTTCACATGGAAAATACACGGCTCCAACACGACACACGACCATTGACTAGTAACGCATACACGGGGAAGGACTACACAACATGTAGTTTAGGGTACACGACGTGTACCCATTTACTTCGCATGGCAAGGACACGACCTTCCACATGAGGTATACCCGGCTAGGGCGTACATAGTGTGTAGTTTGGGGTACATGGCATGTAGTCATTTATTTCACATGGAAAGGACACGTCCTTGAACATGGGGTATACCCAGCAAGGTGGTAAATGGTGTGTACTCACACTACACGGCGTGTACTTACAAAATTCTAGAAAGTGTGGGAAAAGTTCATTTTACCCTCTAGAACACTTCAAGACCCTTTTTTTGACAAAGGAATGGGTCGGAGCAGTCCAGGCCATTACATCAGATACCTCTTAAAACATTCTCATCCCCGAGAATTCAAAACCATCCTAGAGGAACCCAACAAGATAACTCTTAGGGATCTTGTTATAATAGGAACCGAACCACCAACCATAATTATAGGTGTTATGAATTATTTATCCTATTTCAAGATATTATCCGCTTTAAGCAGCACTGAATCACCTACACGGGTTTAATCACATCCTTATTAATGCATCCCGATTAAGAATCGGGTCTTCCCACTTCCATACAATAGGATTTTTCAACTCACACTGCCCCCAACACCACACAACCCACACACTGCCCGAACACGTGGTTTGGGGAAAATTACTTTTCCTATGTCGAGATATTATCCGCTTTTGGCGGCACTGACTCGCCTGTATGGGTTCAATCGCATCTGCATTAATGCGTCTTGATTAAGGATCAGTTTTCTCCCTTCTCCACATGCCCGTACATGTTACACACTCCCATAGAACAAGGAAACAAAAGGTCTCATAACCGACATGCCAATAATTCCATATATCAAAGGTACAATGTATAAAATCAAAACAAAGCTCTGAAGAATAAGGAAAAACACAGGTCAAAACAACTCCGGGTACTGAGCGTGCATCTGGGTCTCCCGCTCCCAAGTGCTCTCCTCGAGGACGCCATGCCTCCATAACACACGAACCAACGGAATGGTTCATCCACGGAGCACCTTCTCTTTAAGATCTTCGATTCTGACCGGTCGTTCCTTGAAGGTCGCATTGTCTCCCATATCTAACTCTCCCTAGTCAATAACATGAGAGTCGTCGTGTAAGTACCAACGAAGCTAGGAGACATGGAAGACATCATGGACCTTCTCCAACTGAGGTGGCAGGGCCAGCTGAAATGCCACCTCGTCAACTCGCCTCAGCACCTCAAAAGGTCTGATGAACCTAGGTGAGAGCTTTCTCCCTTTCCCAAACCTCCGCTGCCCCCATCGAGGGGAAACCTTCAAGAACACATGATCTACCACCTCGAACTCCAAGGGCCTCCAACGACGATCAACATAAGACTTATTTCGGTCCTGAGCCGCTTTCATCCTTTCATGTACAAGCTAGACTTTCTCTGTGGTGCTGTGTACTACCTCTGGCCCAAGAGCGTCTGTCTCACCATCCTCTGCCCAACAAATGGGTGAACGACATGGTCTTTCATACAAGGCCTCAAACGGTGCCATGCCAATAGTAGAGTGGAAGCTGTTGTTGTAGGCAAAATATACTAATGGCAAGGGTCGTACCCATGACCCTCCGAAATCCAGAATGCATGCTCACAGCATGTCCTCCAATGTCTGGATAGTCCGCTCTGTCTGCCCGTGGGTCTGGGGGTGGAAAGTAGTGCTAAGTCATAGTTGGGTGACTAAAGCATGTTGTAACCCCCTCCAGACTCATGAGGTAAACCAAGTATCCCTGTCTGAGACGATAGTCTTCAGAACTCTATGAAACCACACCACCTCGTCTACGTACCTCTGTGCTAAGGTACTCACAGGGCCCGACTCCTTAATTGCTAAGAATTGAGGTTATTTCGTCAGTCGATCCACTAGTACCCAGATAGTATCATAACCACCCTGAGCTCTAGGTAGTCCTCTGACGAAGTCCATTGAGATGTCATCCGACTTACACTCCGGGACATCTAAGGGATGCAACAAACCACTGGGAACACGGTGTTCAGCCTTCACTTGCTGACACACTAGGGATTTAGCCACAAACTCTGCCACTGCCCGTTTCACCCCGGGCCACCAAAACTGTTCCCTTAGTCCTCGGTATATTTTTGAAACTCCTAGATGTACCGCCAAGTCTGAGCTATAGAACTCACGGAGAACTCCCTCACGCATCGCCTCCGGAACAAACAACCTTCCATGGAAAATCATTTGATGTCGGCTATCCTCGGACCATACCTCTAGAGCATTTCCCTGATCAACACGATCTCACATCACTTCCGCCTCAGATTCCCCCAACTGAGACTCTTCCACCTACCGTGACAAGGAGGACAGCACCATCATCTGAAACTAACATCCCCTAATACCCTCTACCCTTGCATCCAAGTGCAAGGAAGCCAACTCTACCATCGCTTTCCAAGCATCAGCAGATTCCTAAACTACTTCCCTATGTGACTTCCTGCTCAGGGCATCTGCCAAAACGTTTCCCTTACCATCAGTGTAATAGATCTCGAAGTCATAGTCTTGGAGAAACTCGACCCATATCCGTTGTTGTATGTTCAGGTCACGCTGGGAGAAGATATAACATAGGCTCTTGTGATCTGAGAAGACGTCAAAGCTCTCCCCAAAGAGGTAATGTCACCACAACATCAGTGAGAACACTACTGCTGCAAGCTCTAGGTCATGGGTGCCATAGTTACGCTCGTGAGGGCGTAACTTCCTAGACCCATAACAGATCACTCCCTTATTCTGCATTAGCACGCACCCCAGACAAAGGCCAAAAGAATCACAAAACACCTCATACAACAAACCTTCCTCTGGTAACCTGAGTACGGGAGCACTGGCCAACTTCTCCTTCAGGTAGTCGAAAGACTCCTGGTACTACTCGATCCATAGGAAGACCTGGTTCTTCCTTGTCAAAGCTGTCAATGGAGCAGCAACTCGAGAGACGTCTGAAACGAACGTCTGATAGTAACCTACTAACCCCAGGAAACTACAAACTTCTGCCATGCTCTTGGGTGCTGCCCAAGAAAAAACTGCCTCCACCTTCAATGGGTCCACTGACACTCCATGCAGAGACACCACATGCCCAAGGAAGTGAACTTATTGCGTCAAGAACTTACACTTCGACAATTTCCCATAAAGCTGGTGGTGTTGAAGGAATTCCAGGACTGCCCTGAGACGCTCAACGTTCACCTACCATGATCTTGAGTAGATCAGGATGCCATCGATAAACACAACGACAAACCGCTCTAGAAACTCTCTGAAGACAAAGTTCATAAGTCCCATGAACATAGCTGGTGCATTCGTAACTTCAAATGGCATCACTACAAACTCGAAGTTCCCATATCTTCACCTGAAAGCCATCTTCGAGATGTCACTGTCCTTTTCCCTCAGCTGATGATATCCCGATCATAGATCAATCATAGAAAACCAACCTGCTCCCCTCAGTTGGTTGAACAGATCATCTATCCTTGTAAGGTTCTTGGTCGTTACCTAGTTCAACCTTCGGTTGTCTATGCATAAACTGAGACCACCATATGCCTTCATCACAAACAAAACTGGAGCACCCTATGGCGACATGATGGGTCAAACAAAACCCTTCTCCATCGGATTGTCAATCTGAATCCGCAACTCCCACAACTCCGAAGGTGCCATCCGATAAGGGGCCATCAAAATCGGATGGGCACCAGGCTATAAGTCTATCTTGAACTCAATATCACGTCGGGGGGGGGGGGGGGGTTGAGTCACAAACTCCTTGGAAAAAACACCGAGGAACTCCCCAACAACCTATGGGACATCCACCATCTCTGTATCAGCTGTAACCACTTATAACCCGCCTGACAAGGAAATGAGAAGATCCACATGCCAGCTTCCTTCCTGATAGCTCCTCTTGCCAATAAAAGATATGCACTGCCCATCCACGTCGGAGAACACGAATCTTCTCCAGAAGAAGTAGATGACGTCACTAACAGATAACAAATAGTCGATGCCTATGATGACATCGTATGGATGCATTTGTAACAGAAGAAGGTCCCCACTGGATTAATGTGGTCCCAACGTCAGCCCACATCCCTGGAAAACACAAGATATGATGTTCTGGACTCCAACTGGTGTACTCATCACCAGTGGTATGGAATATCTCTGTATGTCTAGTCCTAGAGCTTGGGCTAGACCAGGTGCAATAAAGGAGTGTGAAGATCCTGAATCGAACAAAGTAGAAACAACAGTGCCGAACAAACAAATCGTACCTCGTACCACCTCTGGTCCTGATGGAGCTACCAACTCTACTGCGTGCAACGGTCCACGCCTAGCTCCTCTTCCTCTCTGATGTCGTCCACCATTCTGACCATGCCCTAGTCAAGGTCCCTGAGGAGCACCCTGAGGTCGGCCTCATCTTGCAAAGTCTGCCCTCAGAGGAGCATGGTCCTACTGCAGCTAGAAGGGCCTCGCCAGCAACTGTTGCTGATGAGGTGGGTGCTGAACCTGCCCACCTCCCCCATACTGATCTTGGGATGGGCACCGACTCTGAACATGATCGAAACCTACACAAGAAAAACACTTCAGTCTTGGGCTCGTGAAAAAGGGATGAGGACCCAATGATCTGAACTGGAACTGCTGGGGCCTGCTCTCCACTGGCCTGAACCTGGAAGGTCCTGTCGCTGGAGACCTACTGCTGACTGCCTTCCCCTTTGACGAGCCTGACTGGATCCCCTTGCGGGGTGCACCTCCCAGCAAGTGCATCCTCTCTACAACCTCTTCCTTTTTTTGTACTTCCATGTACGTCGGAAGGGTGAATGGGGCGACAACATACTGGGGCGAAGGACGAAGCGCCTCCTCAAAATGTCTCACCCGAGACTCCTCATCTGGAAAGAGATCCGAAGCAAAGTTCATGAGATCCTTGAACTTGATCCCCAAATCTCATACTAACATACTCCCCTGCTGATGGGAGAGTAACTATTGCCGCTTCTCCATCTTGATCACGGAAGAAAGTAATTCCTCTCGGAATTTCATCTCAAAGTCAGCCCATGGAACCTCTACCTCTATCCTCTCTCCGAGGTAGAGCATAAACCACTTTCGCGCTGCACCTCTCAGCTGACTGACTGCTAGGGGAACTCAGTACTACCTCGAAGAATAGATCAAGGTAAAATCAATCCCTACCTCTTCAATCCACCCCTCCATCTCTGTATCCGATGTACTACCCTTGTACTTTTTGAGGGTCTACCGCTGAAAAGAACAGAGAGTCATCTGCCATTGGCTATCTTCTTCCTCTTGGTCAATCCTCAACCGATCGACCACCTGGATATGCTGGGCCTCGACTGTATAAGCCACCTAGGGATGACGTCTTGGTTCCATAGATGTACGGTAAAGAAGGATCACCTAAACCCAAGTAGCAAGGAATCATCAAGTTTTCATTTTATCATTTTAATCAATTTCTTTCCCAGAACACCCAAATCAAGTAAAAAAACAATAATGATGATGCATGTACCTTCCCTAGAGTCTCTTCCCTGCAATCAATATAGTCTCACTTGGTCGTTTGGTAGGCTTAGAGTCCTTGCACCGGATCATGGGGGGCCCTAAAATCCAGTGTCCTAGCTGGTCTTCCCTGGCCTATGTCACGCACCAAGATTAACTAACATTGTTGCCCTACCATCCCATGAAATCCTCACTGTGCCTAACTCCAGGCTCCATCCTATCTATGAACCTCCCTCTAATACCATTATTTCATGACCCCTCCCACCAAAGATTCCCCTTCTGAGCTA
This sequence comes from Viscum album, assembly GCA_963277665.1. Classification (NCBI taxonomy): domain Eukaryota; kingdom Viridiplantae; phylum Streptophyta; class Magnoliopsida; order Santalales; family Viscaceae; genus Viscum; species Viscum album. Next base: position 1,470,359,944 of record OY728132.1, on the reverse strand, counting down.
GCAATGGTGAAAGGGAGATAATGACCCCCGAGTCCCACCTCCAGTAGGCCCCAGGTTGGCGAATAGCACCAAGGGTATGTGTTTTCCAAAATATGGGAGGAATTACCCTTTTATTATTTTAAGATCGGGAAATAGGACAAGTCAACCACAAAAAAAGAAAAGAACAAGTGTATAGAAAAAACCCAATCCAATCCCACATGAATGTTTAAACAATTTTATAACAAGGTACAAGTACAAGAAATCTCAAAAGTACAATACCAAAAGAAAACAAGAGTACAGCAACTGCAACAACACCAATTGTCCGACTAGTAGGGTCCCACATGGTCCTAGTAGTCCTCCTGGAAAACTGAATGTAAATGTAGGGTGAGCATACAAGTATACTCAGTAGGGAAACCTAAATCTCTCGTGCACAAGTGGGGAGACATCCTAATGTCCCGTGAGAACAAAAGAAGAAACCTATCAATGACTTCTATCCACCCAACCTCACCAGCCACACTCACCAAAAACACAATCACAACATGTAGTAGTATATAAGAACAAGATTATTGGGTACCCCACACCATTCCCCATTAGTTAGCTGCTCTTCCTAACGGTGAACGTCCTGACGCTACCACACTCTCCCCGCCCGCACACACCAAGGCCTCACAACCATGTTACCCGCACGCACACAACTGGTCCTCACCACCACGTATCCCATCTGAACACACCCGGGCCTCACCACCACGTATCCCACCCGCACACATCTGGGCCTCACAACCATGTATCCTGCCAGCACCCACTTGGGCCTCATCCCGAAGGTTGTTGGGAAACAATAGAACATGCCCGAAGAGTCTTGGGCTAAAACCACCCCAATAGAAACCTAACCGAAGAGTCTTGGGAGTACGGTCTCCTCAAGCCATCACAGCCTAGGGGAGAAGGAGAAGGAAGGAGCTATTAACTAAGGGGAAACACCCTCTCCCAAGAAATGAGAGTGTTCAGCACTAAGTGCTCAACTTCGGTGGGGTGTGATAAAACACAAAAGATACAGATATATATATATATATATATATATATAGCAACCACTCAGCCCAACCTATGGATTCTAAATAGAGAAACTGAGAACGTGCCTCAGCACTGCTACCACGAAGCATGCATACAAAAAACAACCCCAACCCCATTTAGGTTTTCATGTTTCAGCAGAATTAGTTTATTAATTCCATAACTACTGGGAAACTATCCACAACCAACCACATCGATCGTTCATAAATCATATCCCTACCATCCACCAATCAAGTTAGGAAAAACACAGAAAAACTATTCTTATTACCCAACCAACGCATTGATTATTTATCCCGTTCCACTACCATGACCCACCATTCATTAACTCTCCCACATTTTTTATTATTCACAACCCATAACTCGTTCACATTTAAACCCATCCATGCAGCCCTGCTACCAACCACCACAACCACAAACACACCGAAACCCATACATCATTATCCCATTAATACCATTTATCATGGCCCCGCTGCCCATCACCATCATAGCATTCACACCAAACCACAACCAAGTCAACCGCAGCCCCGCTGCTCACCCGATCCACAACAACCCACAAAACACCCCCATCACATGCCACGTATCCAAACCAAGACCCAAATGTTCATTATTCCATTTTGTTCAACTGGGGTGATCACACAAGGGTTCCAGATTTTAATTAGCCAACTTTATGTAATTAACCAAATTCCACATTCAACAAAGTTCCATTCAAAAAAAATGGTCTAGAAGATAGGGAAACATTTAATTATGCAAGGAACGACCCCCAAAGACCGTGATTTTCAGTAGGCATAATCCTATTCAATTCACAACATAATATCACAGGATATAAAGATAAACATAACAACTTCTCCATCCCTGTTCTTTAACCAGCTATTATCTTCATTTATTGGTTCAACCATTTCTCATGAAAACAAAAGGATACCCACCCCACATGATTCACAAAAAAATTAGAGAGACGAAGGTAAGATCCCTACCTCAACAGGTTCTGATCACAATGCTCCCCTGGATCAACCTTAGAAGACGTCTGTCAGCGTCCGTCACTTCTGTCGGGTCCCGGAAAAACCCCCTTGGGTGGAAGTTGGAAAGGAAAGGCCAAAGAAAAGACAGCTAGTCCAAGCTTGAAAGTTCTGTATCGTCATTACGATCTTGTGTCCGCTGACAGATCGTAAATCAGAGCACGGACGAAGAAGTTATGGAAGAAAGAGCCTTCGAGTCTTTCGGGAGAACCCTACTCAGAGGAAAGGGGAGGTGAGTGGTGAGTTGAAAAATAGGAGGGGACCCCTCCTTTTATAGGCGAGAAAATAAAAATTACACGGTGTGTATTCGGCCATTTCAAACATTCTCCACGCGACTTCCAACACAGCTCTGCAACCGTTGACTGGTCAACACACAGTTTGAGGGTAACACATACGCAGGGAAGGACTACACGGCGTGTGTTTTGGACACACGGTGTGTACCCATTTATTTCACACATCAAATACACGGCTCCAACCTGGCAGATGACCATTGACTGGTAACACGTACGTGGGGAAGGACTACACGTCGTGTAGTTTAGGGTACACGGCGTGTACCCTTTTACTTCGCATGGCAAGGACAAGACCTTCCTCATGGGGTATACCCAGCGAGGGGGTACAAAGCATGTAGTTTGGGGTACACAACATGTAATCATTTCTTTCACACGGAAAGGACATGGCCTAAAACATGGGGTATACTCGGCAAGGTGGTACATGGCGTGTACTCACACTACAAGGCGTGTACTTACAAAATTCTGGATAGTGTGGGAAAAATCCATTTTACCCTCCAGAACACTTCAAGAACCTGTTTTTGACAAAGAAATGGGTCGGAGAGGTCCGAGCCATTACAAATTTATTTAATAAAATCCTAAAACATTTATAATTAATCCTACACATAAATTTAATGCTTAAAAATACAAATTTTCCAAAAAAGGGGTTTTATGTGTGAAATGTGATATCATTAAAATTAATTTTAAAATTAAAATAATATTTCATAAAATTTATATACAAATTATAATTTTATGGAATTTAATATTTAATAATTCCCATTTTATGGTTATGTTTTAAAAATAAGCTACTTCGTTTAAAATTAATTGAAATAGTAAAAAAATGGATAAGATAAAAAACCTAAGTGTAAAAGACCAGATAAATTTTTAAAACATGTGTTAAAATGAATAAAATAGGATTTATAAATCTTATATCACACAAAAATCCATTATTTACCCCTTTTGAGCCTTGGAACCCTTATTAGTGCCATTCCATCACTGTAATATAATCTGTACTTCAAAAATTGCGCCTCTCTTAACTTATGAAATAGGGTCACTTACACAAATTAATGATACATATATCTCTTATAATTTCATAGTATAAATTTAAAATATTTCTAATATTATAGTCATATATAATATTTATAATTTTCTGCTCTCAATTAGTTTCACATGGCCTCCATTTCGAAGGATATTTTTAAGAAAAATCTTATGTTCTCAATGTGACTATTCCTTTCTCTTTATCCTTTTATTCTAAATATTTATCCTTAAAAAATATAATTAATATCCTATTATAACTATTATAGTTTTATTAATATACCATAAAGTTATCATTTTAATTTATAAACCATTATTTAACCTATTTCATCCAATAATGGAAACAAAACTACATCGATTCTGCGTATGAGTATACTACTGCCTCTATGAAATGATGTGGTTAGTTTTAAATAAAATAAATATAAAAGATTTTAAAATTGATGAGATTTATGATATAATTTTTTATTATGTGACATTATAAATTATTAATTGATATTTTATTAGGTAACTTCATTACAAATAATTTGGTGAGAATTGCAATTGTTAATTGTGTACATGAACGGCCTACCGCCTCCACAAACAAACACTTTCATTTGTCATTAACACCATTAATTAATGTCTATAATAATGAATGTAATGAAGATTAATTATATTTATTTCATGTTTAATAATTTTTAAATATTATATTAATTTTATATAAAATGTGGTTCTTACATGTAGAATCATTATAACACACTCTCATTTGGATTGGTTTTACCACACAAGTTATTGATGTTGTTATGTTTAAATAATGATGAATAACTAATGTTATATAATGGTAATATTATTTAATAATAATATATTTATTATATTTTAATTATTCTATAATGTTGTTATTTTTATGTAATATATTTAAATATAAATCACCTTTCGATTGTTAAACACCTCGAATCTAGTGCTTCAAAAATTTCAATTTTCACAAACCATTCCTTTATCATTAACTAAATGAAAATAGAATATTATTAATCAATGAAACACCTTGATTATAGTATATTATGTAATATTTTAATTAAAAATTTAATTAATAAACAAGAACCAATAATTCTATTATAAAAGTAGTACAAAATAAACAATCTGAGTTTTTAGCCTCCAGTTGTGAAAGAAATAGTCATTCGGAAATATATTTGAATCAAATGGAAATAAATGAAAATTATAAATATTAATATATATTAATAAGGTTATTGAATAAATTATTAATATATTTATTTTTATTATATATGATGTTGGGCAATATTCAATTAATCAAAAATATAAGGTAGAATTTTGTGTTATCTCAATTTTCATTCATTGAGGTCAAAAACTTATTGTTGAAATATATTATTCCATGTTTTATTTATTGAACATAATTATTAATTTTTTATTTTATTTCATCAATATTCTTTGGGTTATGAAAATATTTCATAAAACATCATTATCACATGATTTTTATCTCAAGGATTATGTTACTTGTAAGGGATTCTTTGTCACATTTTTAAATCCATGAGATATGTTTTATGTTTCAAAATAATATGATGTATAAACTAGCCATACTATATATTATATTCTGAATTATATACTAATCAATTAGTTAATGATAAATTTTAGTCCCGCTCATTAATTTTATATTTACTAAAGTGTTACTCAATCTATAATGGTTTAATTTGAAGTCTTATTTTCAAATCAAGATTGTTTCTAAAAGGTAATCAATATGGGTAATTTTCATTATTTATAAAACAACTTATAATATTATAATTATATTACTTGGTTTTTACTTGTACCATCAAAATATCATTTCTGATTGACTAATAGTTTTCCAGAAGTCTATCATGTAAGTGAAACTGACCCTATTTCTTCTTTCTCGGTTAGGAACCTCCCTTTTTGAACATTTGTATAAATTAGAGAATTTTGAAAATTTACTTATCTTTGACTTAGTAATTGGTTAATATAATTTAATTTTAATTTATCCACCATTATAACTATTTTAATAAAATATATATATGAGAAGTGATATATCCCAACCTTTGTCTCGTCAAATCAACTTCGGTTTTGGGCATGCATTCCATTTCAAGGATAATACTCTATGAACAACATATATACATTAATATTTGGGTGTCATACTAAATGAACTATTTTAATTTATTGGGGAAATTATTGAAATAATTTTACACCCCTCACCCCATATAGTGTTATTTTAATAGAACCTCACATTTAAATCCATTCTGTCAATTGATTGGGGAACTATTAAAAGTGCTATATTTTTCATTCCAATATGGATTTTTATTATTTACTGAAGAAAGAGTATTTTTTTAACTTTGCTATTTTTTATTTGGATGATTTATTATCATTTTAATGCTTTTATTAACATGGAAAAAATTATTGAAATTTTATATAGTGTTATTCCATTATAGATATTTATGTTGTAAAGTATATTATTGATTGTATTTTTATTAATATATTTTATATGGTGAATTTATTCGAAATAAAAAATTTATGGGTGGGGCTCAGTATTATTAATCGAATTGATTCATTAGTTTATTTCATGAGAAAAATGTTTTTTGTATATGGTGTATGCCTACCCATTATTTGTAGAATGTCTTTGTAATTACCGTCATCAAAATAACAATGTATAAGCTGAAAAATTCATAATAAAGATCAAGATGTTAGACATTATTCATTACATATTCATGAATTTAGTAATTATTATCCATGCGTTTGTTTAAATTTTTATCCATAGATTTTTGATATGAACATATAATCAGTTAAATATAATTATTTATTTATATTTAGTTCCATCTCTATTATTTTCACCATATTTATGCATTGATATATTGTGATATATGTTTTCCCTTGTTAAGAATTTTATCTCACCATTATTATGTTTAAACTTCCCATTTTTATGAATAAAATTATTACACATGATATGTCTATAAGTTTATAATGTGTCGTGGATGTTTTGAGAGATTTTAATAAATTAATTTGGATCAACTAGATTCTTATAAAATGTAGAAAAATATTCATTTGATGATCAATTCATGGGTTTGTTAGTTAAAATATTTTCATAACATTTTAAACCTATAAAACTAAAATTTCCTTCAAATGCAAGTTACTCATAATTTCCCTGTTACATAGTTATTATTGATTTTTAGAATTACTTTTCATTGGTTCCCATAAAATATGATATGTAAATAATTTTTTTGAGTACATGATACTAGAAGCATGAGTTTAAGGCATCACACATTTTTTATACCCTTATGTATGAGTAATGGATTTTTTCATACATAAAACTTATAGTCAAATCATGGAAGGTCCCATGATCTCACAGCATGAAAGGTTCCTAGATATTATTTAGCTCAAAATATATATACACACATTAAACAATTAAATTAACTTCTAATTTGAGACAAATCCAATCATTACAACATATTGTTTCAATATTCTCCCAATTTATATATTTTTTAATCGTCCATATTACCTATATATTATTTATGATCTCCCTAGTAGTGAAAATTACCCCATTAACTCTTTTTACTAAATTGAAAAATAATTAAAAATGGATTATTCTTTTTAGATATGATATAATCTATTTATTCCAAAACTACTACTATCTAAAAAAACTATATAAAGATCCACTAATAAATTTTCTATGTATACGTGAGTCCTTTCTTAGTATAGAAAGAAAAAGAAATTTTAATTTTCACAATTTTATCCATTTCGTTTGTTTGACAAACCATTTTCTTTATTTCCCCATGGATAGTGTCTCCCCCTATCTTCTTAAATCTAACAACTAAATTTTTACATATTAGAAGAAATAATTTCTAAATGATGAATTATATACAATAACGATAGGGGAATCCAAACAAACTTAGTTTGAATATATTCTATTATTATTAATGCTAAACAAGTGTGTTTCTTTCTTATCTTTTGGATGGTAGGGGTTTCTCATCTTCATTTCCCTCAAGTGAATATCTGCATTTTTGTTTGATTGGTATTCTCCCAAAATGGTATGTCAATAGTCGATTTTGACTATAATAAATTCTATATTATATAATGGTGAGTGAGACAAAAAATATAGTCCCATAAAATATTAAATTCTTCTATTTTAAGGACATAATTATTCTCTAAGATCACATTTGTTCACTATCCTTTCATAAGATAGTTTTAATCATTTCCTTTGATATTGTTGCGATAACCCATGATTCTGAAAAAGTTAAATTATAATTAAATTTTTTATCGAATAGGTTGTTTCATAAATTAAAACAAAGGTAGATATATTTACAAAAGTAAAATATTTTATATAAAAAATATATAATTTATTATATTGTTTAATATATAAAATATAATTAGTGCAATATAAGAATTATAATATTTTATATAATTTCAATTAAAGTATATAAGATAAATTTTTTAAATGTAAATAATAATCAATTTTGAAGTTGTTCCAAAAATAATAAGTCATTCTAAATGAAACAGAATTTGAAGTGCATTTTAATCATATAAAAATAATTTTGTTTTGATGTGAAATTTATAATTTTTATGAAAATTACAAGTAATATGTTTTTAAAACTAGTACATTTGAATATAATATTATTATATAAAAAAAATATGATTTTTAAAAAATTATATTAAATAATATCATTTGGGAATTTATAATTTAGTTTTTATCTTAATAAAATATAATAATGTGTTATAATTATTAATAAATATAAATTTCTAAAAAATTTCATGGTTTGATAAAATATATTTTGAAATAAAAACGTTTAGTTTTTACATTATATTAATATGTTATGAAATATAATAATTGTATAAATGGAATGTATTAATAATTAATTATTGTATTAAATGTGTTTTAGAATTAGAATTATAAAAATTCAATAGTTTAAATCTTATTATTCATGAAATGTAAATCTATATATGGTTAAATAATGGTTTTCAAACCCTACGTAATGGTAGGACTAAATCTCATTCACTCTGTAAAGCTAGTTTGATACATTCCTAAAGGTATCACTTATGTATCCCTTCATGTAAGGGGAAATGGATGACACTATAAGCTATGTCAGGTTACACCCATGTTTCTAAATGTTCATTGATGAATTGAATACCTTGGGTAGTGGTAGATACCAAAATTCATTCACACACATGGTAAACATATAGCTATGTAAGGGTATAGCCAGTGTTGTGTAAGGTCCAATACTACTCTATAAGGGTCATATTATCATGTGTATGGTTATGAATGATCATACATAGGGTTAGCCGATGAGTCCCATGTGTTACATAAAGTAGAAACACACTATGTAATAGTATAACAAAACTAACATAATGGTAGAATAACTCTTATGTAAAGGTAAATAACTGTTTTAAAAACTCAAAAAGGTAAAATAAAGTCCCATAAGGGTAAATGAAACTTAAAAATCCATACATAAGTGTCTCAAAAACTAGATATAACGGTAAATATCCTTATCCCGTAAATTTGGAAACTTGAACCCAAATTTAATTCCTATTGTATCACCATAATCATCATGTGAAAAATATATATAAAACAAATGAATACATACATAAATATATATATATATATTTAAAATGATTTTTGTTGAAAAAGGAGATCAAATTGATGAAACATGATAAAAATTAGAACCTCATCATTTATATATCATTGTTTTTGTTCTTCACCATGCTCCGTATGCCAGAAAGAACTCAACCACCCTAAAATATTCATGTTTTGTATTTTATAGAATATTTTATAGGAAAACTAAAACATTAAACCAGATATAATATTATCTCGATCTTGGGAGTTTAATGTGTTAATTATTTAAATATTTATTAACATGAAGATATGGTTTGATGTTGTTATATGAGATTATTTAATGTATACGAGATAAAAGATTTATGAACGAGTCACATTAATGATAACTATTAAATAATTATAGAACAATATATATTATTATAGATATAGTTTGAATTCTTCTATAAATTTCTTAAATATCACTTTTTAAGAGATGTTCAACTTCATTAAACAGTTCTACACATATTCCCTTAGTTAAAGTATTCATAGAGAGAGAAAAGAGATTTTGTTTAATAACTGTAACATATATCTATATAAGGAAATCTTTAGGAATAACGTTAGGTTTATATCAATGTTATCATTAAGAAATATTGCAGCCTATGGAATGGTAGGGGAAACTGGTTTTTAATAAACTTTTGTTTTGATGTCCACAAAACCCTTATTTTTAATGATATTATATTTTTTAAAATAGTATTTCAATGTTTTTTGTAACAATAATTGTATGAAGATTTTATTTAATAAAATTCCTTTTTCAGAAACCCTTTTTACAGGTAGTTTTGTTTTAGAATTTTATTTAAAATTCATTCATAAAAAGTAATCATGTATGATGAATCTACATCATAAATTCCCATTTTAATTTTTATACATCTTTATAAGGGAATATTGACTTGAAATATTGTTTTAAAGTGTTAAATATATTATTTTATTTGAGAAGTGTTTTTATAAATTTATAAATTCCTATTCATGATCATATATATATCCATTTAATATATTTATCATATTCATTTTATATGTGACCTAATTTTTTTTCTAATTTTAAGATTTTTTTTATAAGTGTTTCCTATGAAATTTTAAATTATTTTAAATTATTGAACATCTGGTTTAAGAATTTTACCCTGTATTTATGTAATTTAGATATATATAATGTTTGGGTTATGTTTTTGGACGTTTGAGTTATTGTTTTAATGAATTTAGGGTTTGATGGGTGTTTATGGTTTGAGAAAATTATTTGATTCCATGAAACAAATCTAGGAAATTATGAAAAGAAAAAAGAGAATATTGTACCAGTGCATGGTTTGGACAAACCATGTGAATTCCAAGAAGAATCCATGCACTTTGATACAATTGGTAAATTCTCTGTTTTCAAATGGTTTGGAAAACTGTGTTGCCTAACTCTGGGGTGTATAGGTGGACGTCCTTAAATTGTGGATCTAATCTGGATTAAACCATTAACCACTATTTTTATCTTTAAATAAACATAAACATAAATATCATTTTATCCAATGGTAGGAGAGATTATTTCTTTCTATAAAGTAGTATTTCCCAAGTTAATCACAGTCATCGGATGCCCACATTAATCAATAAGTGATCGTTCTTCATCACTGTTTTTGATAAAAGGTTATTACCTCCCTTGAAGTCATATATCTAATATTTTTGGGGAAGATATATGTTGTTTTATGTGAATTATATTGGTATTTTAATTTTTATTGATGGTAAAAATATCTATCTTCAGATCTAGAAGATCTAATATCAGTTTTTAAGTTGTTGTGTCATTATTATATTCCTCCAAATATTGAGAAGTTGGTGGATTCTCTCTCAAATAATCATCATTAAAACTAACCTGCTTGAATTCAATCTGATTTAATTTATTCAAATTTGTATAAAATCATTGTTTGATTTTATGGAAGCCTATTTAGTGAGGTTTTCATAGAAATAATGGAAATTTGTTTGTTTTGTGGTATGTTATTTTGGTGAATGATTTTGAAATGATATTTTTAAAATTATGATATGTTATCAATGTATATAAATTGGTTGTAAATAAGTTTTTAATAAAATAAATGTATTATTGAAATATCTTGGAAATAATGATTTGGCATGGTATTTTACATACATGGTTTGTGTGAGTTCATTTTCATTAGACGTGACCCTATGTAAGGGGTGTGTTGTATTGGGAACCTATAATTTGGCTATATTTTGAAAACTTGGTTGATCAATGACAGACCACTAATGAGTATGAAAATGTCACCTGGGAAAGCTTGTGTGAATTTGTGGATGTGTGGAATTGGTATGCTAAATTAAATGAGAATTTTCTAAAAGGATGGTTTTATTTATAGCCACAGAAAATTGTTTTTGGCTTGGAAAAATATTTTAGATTTAATATAATCTTATTTAAATTATTTTATATTAATTTTTTAACAAGTTTTATCCTATTAGAATGTGTTAGGAAGTCATTGGGGAAAATCCTATCAAGTTTAGACTCACCCCCTGGTTGGGTGTTGGAGTGCATTTTCATATATCATTTTTTTGAGACACAGGTAGTGGAAATGTGTACTAGTTATTTAGTGATGCATAGTGATACCATCTAAATGGATTCGTGAGTTAGATTTTGGTGTGTGATGGTATTTTCTAAGTTTGTGTCTTAGTTTGCTTTGATATTTTTGTTATGGCATTCACTTTGAACTCTGATATAGTTGTTGTTTTGTTTTTGGTGGTTTTTCATTTTGTAATTATTGGTTTTATGATAATATTTAAATGGGAAATCATCCCTAAAATATTTATTAATACCTTTTAATTTGTTACTAACCATTTTTATCTTGGTTATGTCCTCAAAAAATTATTGCACCCCTCCTCTTCCAATGATAATGAGTGAGGGACGAAATGTTACAAATGGCATCAATTTTTTTGATCCTAGTTTTTTAGTTGTTCAATCTTTGATTTTAGATGGTATTAAGGAGTTATATAATCAAAAAATTAAACATATAGTAGAAAAAGAGATAGGTAACCTATATATTCTAAACATAATGTTACCTAGGAGTTTGGGTACAGGCTTGTTTTGAGAAACTTCAATGATTTTTCACATCATTTTCATTTGTTTAACTGATGAATATAGAACAGCTTGCATTGATAGAAATTAATTCTTACTAGGAGTGAATAATTCATTTTGAGTAATGATTTAGGATTTGGTAAAAATTTGTTGATTTTTATAAATTATTTAAAATGGTTTGATTTTCAAAAATCATTGTGTAATTCTCCAAAATGGTTATGATAGAGGATATTTTTGAATAGAAGGCCTTGTTATGATATATTTTATGTAGTACATATAAATATTCTCATTCTTTAGTAACATGTAACTGAGATTAAATGGAGTTTTTTTATTATAAAGAATGGGACTAGGTTTGTTCAATAGAAACCAACCAGATGAGGCTACTGATAATCTTGATTCACCTAAGCCATTGGTGAACCAGAAATTGATCTAGAGTATTTTCACATATTTTCATGTTCTGTATAGAGGGAACAGAAGGGTTGAACCATGGTATTTGGATCTTTCAGTATAGTTCCAAAAGAAGAATCCACCCATTTTTTGGGTGATTCGAAGCCAGAAAGAGTATAAGTGTGGATAAATAGGATAAATCAAATTATCTATTTCTATTTCATTCTAGGTGAGATAAATGTAAATTTGGAATCCTATATAATGAAGGATATAACATTATAATGGTGATTTTTAGATGTTCAATATAAATTAGACCAAGGAATTAAAAGGGACAATTTTTAAGAATTGTTCAACAAAAAATTATATCCTCAAAAATTCTGAATTCGTAGAATGATAAATTGTTTAGTTTAAAGTAGGATAATCTAATGGTAATAGATTATGTTGTTAAAATTTTGAATTTAGTTTAATTTTCATCAGACTTTTCTCTATTTTCATCCCTTAAGGAATGCATTTTTTTAAATTAGGGTAAAAAACATGAATTATCTCAAATATTACAATGATTTTTAACGGATTATAAAAAGATGGGGAATACATAAATCGTTGAATAAAATGATATATTAGGAAATAAAATTACAGGAATCATGTTTATTCTTATAAGAAATTGTGAGAACTCCAATATTGGGAAACAATATAGGAGGGAAACCTTTTTTCAAGGGGTTAGTATATCACATAATCAGACTATTTGATTAGTTAATATACATACTCAACTAAATGGTTAAGTGGTATGTTTTTAGTGTGTTTTTTAAGGATATTAAGCAATATTTTGTGGAACCACCTAGGTAATATCACAATTGCAACCATATGGGACATCTTCAGCACTATTGTCGTAGGGCTCCACCTTAGGTGCTAAGTACACATCTACTGAATCCCAAATAATCAAATTCATTAATGTTCTAAGTGTAGTATAATATCTCTATTCAGAATAACTAAGCATGCCATGGATATTATAGAAATTCCTTAACCCCTCATCTAGTAAAATCTGAATATGGTATTAAAGATAAAAGTGAGGCTAGTACGAAATTGATTGGATCTGAGAAAGTGATCATGGAAGATAAATCAAGACATTAAATGATGAAAAGTACAATTATTTTTGAATTCTTCAATTATGAAATCTTGGTTTGATATTGGTTCATCCTTTAAATTTATTTAATCTCATGTTACTGATCTACGGGGTTTACATTTTGAAGTGATTCCTTCTTTTTGAAAGACAAAACACCTTTGGGACAATGAGAATGTCATTCCTGGAAATGTGAAACATTTTATGTAAAACCAATGGGAATGAATAATTATGGGACTTATCTTTGATATAGATGGATGTTTATAACTTGATTCTGTGAATGGATTATCTTAAGAACATTGTTTCTAATATGGTTTTTTTTAAAATTAGGTGAGTTTAGAATATTTTGATAGTGATATATATGTCTTTAATGGTGATTGGGTAATGGATTCAAGAAAAGTGTGACCCCTAGTATTGATTTTTGGAATGATATATTACCAGTTCATATAAATTTATTTGTATCAGATGTTGAGATCCCAAAAATATATTTTTCACCCATTGTAGTTTAGTTTCTTAAGGTTTTTCCTGAAAATTTATTTGTGTTACTACCCAAAAGGGAAATTGATTTTATGATTTCTCTCCTTCTAGGGAATAATTCTATTTCTATTACCTCTTATCAGATGGAAAAAATAGAATTTAAGTAATTGGATGATCATCTTAAAGATTTATAATTTTATGGGTTCATCCAACAAGAACATATATATCGAATGTACTAGTTATTTTTGTGGAAATTGAGGATTAGAATATTAGGATTTTTGTATAATATCATTTGATTAACCATGTTATGATAAATAATTGGCATCACCTTCCATGAAATGATAAATTATTTGATAACTTTTGGGTTGACTAGTGGTTCTCAAAAATTTACTTACATTCAAGATATCGCAAGGTACAAGTTTGAAAAGAAATTATTTTTAAAATAGAATTCAGAAGTTAATATGACCGTAATGATTTTTTTGTTATGCATTTTGGTCTTATGAATGCACCAAAAATATTTTTAGTATTTATGAATCAAAAATTTCAATGTTATATTAATTATTTTTTGGTGGTGATTATGGATCATATATTGGAAAATTCCCAAATAAAGAAGTATTATCAGTAACACATGGCTATAATATTTGGTATCTTACAAGAGTATCATTTTTGTGCCAAGTTATCAAAGTGTTATTTTGGGATTTCTAGAAAATTCATTTGTAAAAAAATAATATTCTATGGATCCTAAATTGATAGAATATATCATTTCATAGAAACTACCAAATACACTCTTTGAGATACATATATTACTTTTCATGGAAGGATACTACAAATGTTTTTTACATGAATTTTCATGTTTAACATCACTGATGATATCTTTGATGAGAAAATACATGCCAATATGGTTGAATGTAGAATTTTGTAAATCATTTAAAGAGATCATTTTTAGACATACATAATCAATTATCAACAAATTTCTAAAATTAGGATTGGGCTATTTAGTCTATAATGATACAGTGAGATTGAGGTTTTGATTTTCTCTCATGATATGAGATCATGTATTTTCTTATGGGTAATGAAAATTAAGCGTTCTTGAGATGAACTACCAAACACAAAATTAGATATTGGATATGGTAGTACATTATTTGAATACCTAGAATCATAATCTTTTTGGAGAGGAATTTATGTTGTTTTTAGGTAATAAGAGTTTGAAACATATTTTATCTTTGTGGGATTTGAACCAGGGGAAGAGGCGATTGTCATAATACATTCCAATATTTCATTTATAGATGATGTATACACTGTGTAAAGGAAATTTTGTGGAAGAAGAATTAATCAATAAATATTATAATTATATGGATAATGAATCATTAGATAATTGGTAGCTAATGTTTGTCATAATAGACATGCATCTTGATTGTATTGGGAAAAGCGAGGATTAAATTTTCTTCCTAGTTTCAGTTGTTCCAAGATTGTGTTAGAATGTGAAAGAAGATCATATTTTTAATTATACATGTGTTAATATAAGGTTTAAACTCAACTGTGGGGAAACTATTAAGGTATGAAAGAACAGTTAGAGTTTAGTTTTGAGGATTATAGATCACAACATGGTGACCTTGTCTTTTCAAGAAGAAATTATTAGTTCCTACCACCATTGGAGATGGTATATTCATCATGGAATAAAAAATATGTATATGGAAATGAAAGGAAAAATTTGGTTGTATGGAATGAAATGGAAAGTGGATGATTATTTTTTGAGATGACTCACATGTCAGTAGGTTAATGTTTGTAACAAGAAACCAATATCCTTGTTGCTGTCTTTACTAATTCTATTGTTGAAATGGGATAATATAGCCATGTATTTTGGGAAACTTTTCCAAGGATGGTAAGGAAAAACAATTCCATATGGGAAATTTTGGATCATCTAAAAAATTAAGATTATTTAATCCATATTCATGAATCTCATACCGTGGAGGAAGTGTCCATAATCAATATTTTAGAATTTTAAAAGGGACATGACATTTTATTCTCAATTGCATTTCACTGAGACACCAGGATTACTTCTTGGTTTTGGATGTCCATACAATAATACATTGGGAATTATTTGACCTTGATCATGAAATATCATCCTCAAATGGTTGTAAAATCAAAAAGGATTATATAAAAATTAGAGTAAATGATTAGGGATTGTGTAATGGATATTTGTGTCACATGGTAAGGGTATATACCATTAGTGGAGTTATCGTACATCAAAAGTTATCAAGGCTCGATATATATGGAAAATTTTTATCTTTTAATTGGTTTCCTTATCATTCCAACTTTTTCCAGTGGAAATATGTTATTCCTCAGTAGTTAGAACAATACATATGAAATAAAAAACACAAAATATTCACTTGATGAAAAAAATGTATTGAGACATCCCAGAGTCATCTAGAAATGTATGTGGATCATCATCGATGAACATTTTTGTTTCAGGTGAGTGATCATGAGTTCTTTAAAATCTATACAATGATTGAAACTTATCATTTTGGGAAGCAGGGTGTGTTATCTCCTTGATAAATAATTCTTTTTAGGAACTTGAATTTGTCATTGAGGTGGAATATCATTTGTATTTTCCACCAAAGTTTCATTAATTGAATAATGTATTCAATTTATTTCAATTGAATAAGTATAAATCTAATCCTAACCATGTGATTATATGGGATAACATCTATATATATTCAGATTTACATTTGATTATGTGCTATTATAGATTATTCATAGGCAAGAGAAAGACATTCAGGGGAAAAGTATCATTCTTGTGTAGGTTTTATGGAAACAAGGTTAGATTTAGGGAGAAACATGTGTGTGTGAAAATGAAAATATTTGATCAATGAACAGAAATATTCCAATAAAATTTTATATTTTCTCTTTTTAGGGATGGAATGTCAAATTGTGGGGAGAATTTTCCACCCATTGTTTTAGGTATATGATAGAATATTTATTTATTTAAAGTATATAATATGTATTGGTTATGTTTTTGGAGGTTCTTTGGGATTTTAGTAGGTTTTAGAAGATTTCATGGAGGTTCATGGTTTGATAACAATTAGTAGAAACCAAGAACTACCACGAAAAAACCATGTATGTTGAAACAAATGGCATTAATTTGGTGCATGGTTAGTGAACAATTTGGAAATATTATTTAGATGCCTAGAAGAAATCACACACATTGAGATATTGGGGAAATAAATAGTTGTATCACTATTTGTATAATTCTTCATGCCAACTATGTGATGGGTGGATTATGGAAGTAGAACATGCATGGTTTGTTCATGTTTCTCTACAGTATGTTTCCTAATCTTGGGTTGTATTGATGAAACTCCTTAATTGTGGATATTTTATAAATTAGACCATCAACCTGTTGTTTTCCCCTAATTCTCCAATAAAAAAACTCATTTTTTTCTTGAGGCTGTATAAAAAATTCTTGTGGATATTAGAGTGAATCTAAGGTGAAGCGAAGTGTATCAGAGGCCTGGATTCATTAATAAGTGCTCTTTATTAATAGTTTTTATTAGATCCAAGGTTCCTACCTCTCTTGAAATAATAGATTTAACCTGTTGGGGGATTGATATATGCTATATGCTATCAATCATGGTGATATTTGATTCTTTTGAGTTAAGGGGAAAAGATATATATTTAGATCTAGAATATATTAGCAAAGTATTTAAGGTAATTGTACCATTATTCATCTTCACCATTGTTCTAGAGGTATGTGGGTTCTTCCTCAACCACTCTTTATTAGAACATGAAGGCGTGGCTTGAAATTGATATAATTTATTCAAATTTATATGAAATGATTATGATATTTAATGTAAACCTCATTAGTGTTGTTTTTTAGAAATTATTGAAATTGGTTTGTTTTTTGGAATGTTAATTTGGGTAATTATTTTAAAATGATAGTATTCAATTTTTTTTTTCATTTTGATACATGTAAACTAGACTCTGAAATGAAATGTTTTATTGAAATTTATTGGAATGGTTAGTTTGGTATGGTATTTGAAATGTATGGTTGGTGTGAGTTAATTTCAATTATACATGACCCTATGGAAGGGGTGTGTTTCATTGGGGAACCAGGTATTTGGATACTTTCTAAAAAACTAGAAGATCATTGAGAGATATCTCATGAGTATAGAACTATCACTTAGGCATATATGTGTGGATGTTTTTATGCGAGGAATGGTTGTACCAAATGAAATTAGAACTGTTTTAATGGTTGGTTTTATTAATTTCCCTAGAAAACTATATTTGGATTTGAATAGTCATTTTGATTTGATATAATTTAGCACCCCAAACTTCCATGGTACGTTTCTCTTGTAATAATAAAATAGATTGTGTTGTATGAAACTTCAAGTTCAAACACACCACAACCAATAAAAATAGCCATTATGAATAATAAGACCAACTTTTTGAAATTTTATTTCTAAAAATCGACATCATTTTTGGATTCGGAAAATCAAAATTTTCTTACGATGAATTTTTGGTATTCTTATGAAAACATTCAATTTTTGATGAATAGTGAGAAACACAGTGTTATTGTTTAAAACCGACTTTTTTTAAATAATTAGTTATTTTATTTAAATTTATTTTTTTTCAAAATAGATAATTAATACATATATGTGTTCTATGTAATTCATTGGAGTCTTTTTATAATAATATTAGATATATAAAATTTTATTTAATTTTTTAACGTCTTTTACCCAACTTCTAGGCATGTTTGCAAATTTTTATAAAACATAATTTTACCATTTTTGTGAATTAAATTTCAAAAATCTAAGAGGTATGGTTGACATCAGTACGTAAAATTTGGTTCAACAAGAAACAAAATAATTTTTGGTGAATAGGAACTTTTTACTTATTTGGCAAGGTTAAAAGTAAATAGGGTAATTAAAAGTAAGAATGATATTATAATAACCCAAATAGATGTATTAATTCTATTGGATAAGTTTTTTTCGACCAAAATAAACCTTAGGTATAAAAAATGATCCTTTTGGTCCACTTGGATTTTATTAGGACATTTATTATTATTTTATTTAAAGTGTAAAAGGAGTTAAATTCAAATAATAACAACAAAAGCATTTTTAATATAGGGTTATACATAAGATAAATTCGACTATAAATATTTATGAAAAAGAATAAATGGTTTATTATATAATGATATTTTATTTATATTTTTTATCAATTATATAACTAAATTTATTTATGACACAATGATGATGCAATAATTAATTTAATAATGAACGATTAAAATAATTGATATTATAAATATCCAAATATATGTAAATTTAGACTTAAGAAAAATTACACTAACATTATAGTTTAATATGGAATTTTATGGTGGATTAAATAATTTTATTTCTAAGTGATAATGTTTTTCTAACATTCTCAAAAACCAAATACTAAATAGTGTCAAAATTGACAAAAATGAGTTTTTAAAACAAATACTATATTAATAATTGATATAATATTTCTAAAAATCTATGATCATCCAAAGGATATAGATAAGGTTATATATAATAATAATGAACCACTTGTGTTCCACTTGGATTTTTATAGTATGTTTATTAACCAATTATTATAATAATATAAGAATACATGGTTAAAGTTAAACTATTTAACAAAGAGTTAAATATAAATGATATGGTTAATATGGTGACCTAAACCTTTCTAACCCCAATTGGTTGAGTGGTTTTTTACCCAGACCCACTTTATCCTCTAAATAAATCCTTTTTATTTCATTATAAACTAGATATGATTGTATAATAATATAATATTTCACGATTTTCCTAAAGTGACCCTCACTACTCTTATAAAAGTATACTTTCCCTCCTCTCAAAATTACACCTCCAAATCCATTTGGCACTCCCATCCCCTAATAAAATATCCTCCCCTCTACCCTCACATTTACCTGGGGGACATACATTGATCTGAATACAACCACAGAGCCCTTTTGATAAAATCAAAAGGAAGAACTCGAAGAAGATGTAATAATTTCACTAACTCATTCAAAGTTCTTTTCATCATCCACATCCTCTTTCTTTGTGTCTTCCATAATAAAATAATGAATCCAATGCCTTATTCATACAGTTATGTTATTATAAATATGGTACAACCATATTCATTATTATATCCATCCGACAAATAACAAGTCACCATACATGTGTACGTAGGACTTACCATATCCATGTCGTGGTGTAGTTTTTTATTCAAACAATTCATTATATGAATTGGTATAATAATGAGTATAATGTATTTAAATAATAAAGATAACATGTTAATGATTTGTTATATATTATATAACATCCAAATACATACTATTTCCCTATTAATAGAATGAAATTGTAACTCGTGCATACGTACGGATTACCGTCTCCACAAACGCGATGAAATTCATTCATCTTCATAACAATTAAAGAATAATTTTCATTTTATGACTAAAATTTTTGTCTATGAACTTAATATCATTCTGGATATGAACCAAATATATCCTAACTATATCAAAAAAAACTTATATAACAAACATATAAAGGAAAATGAATCAGTTAACACTTGAAACAATGACAGTACTAAAATATTATTTACAAAGCAATATTAGAGGATCATATATAATTTCATATTTATGTGTGTGGTTATTTTATAATTTAACAGCAATAATTTAACTATTATAAAAGAGTTTAACTTATCCTTGACCATGTAAAAGTACAAGGTAAGGGTTATTTCTACAATCTCTTCATTATCAGAGGATACTTATACGTGAGTATCAACTAGGACCTCTTTATCATTCACATTCGTGTTTCTTAAAAATGTATTTCAAAACATTTTTACTATTTTATAGACTATGAGTTAAAGTAATTTATACCTTTTTTTAAATTTTTATTGAATTTTTATAAAGTAATCATTCAGATTTTTTTCCAAAAAATTTACTTTTCAACCTTTTCAACAAAATTAAGGAAAGATTGTTTTTTAACATATATGGAGTGTGTTTCTATTTTCCACAATTATAACACATTCGAAGAATCCCTAATAATCCTATAATAATATTTTCAAAATAAATGTTTTCTTTTATAATTATGCGACTTTAAAATGATTTCAAAATAAAAAGAGAAATTTCTCTCAAACAGTTTTGATTTCATCTATGTCAACATCCGTTGAGGGATTTTGAACTTTTTTGAAGTTGATTTATTATGATACAATATTACATATTCTATTGAAGGTTTTGTTATTTTTTGACGTTTATTGTGTTATTTTCATATCATTAATGGTTTGTGGTTAAATTATTAACATTTCTTATGCTAGTTTTAATATGAATGTTTATTGTTTGTTTCAACCTTTTCATATAGGGAATGAATTTGACTTAGTAATTGATTGTTGGAGCCCACTATAGCTCCTCGATGCATTGGTAGGTCTCATGAATCAAACTAGTGTCTTGTCATAAGGCCTAGACAGAATCTTATTTGATGTTTTGGAACGAGGCCTTAACTATGTGGTTATGATGTCTGTCATTTTCCATTCCATCATTATGAAATTGGATATTGAAATTACATGTGATCATTAATCTATTAGAATATCCATCTGAATTGGTAAATGGAATTATTTGATTCATCATTTCCATATTATGCTGAAGTTTAATTTTAAAAGGCATTGGTTTCAGTCTTACACACTGCCTTAAATGTTTATTATTATTTATGATAGTTTTTTCTATGTTCTTATCCTTAGATAGCATATGAGCTCACCCCTTTCTATATTTTATTTTTCCCGGGATGGGATGAATTATATTATGATTAACCTACAAGAATTAGATAAGGGATATGAGTGTATTCAAAGGGGAAACTATGTTATTTTTGTAATTTCATGATGTAATGTAAAACTTATGTGTGTATCTATTACTTCCAATGATAATAAACTAATTAGTCTTTAGAGACATGATCTATTGTGATTATGACAATGTTATTTAATAAATAATCGACTCAGGGTAACTAAGGTCAGGGTGTTACAATTGATATCAAAGGAAGTTTAGTACAAACATTGGAAAATAGATCTTAAAAATCTGATTAGAGAAAATTACCCAAAGATATACATTGAGGATTTGTATAAAAGATCATCCTTGAATTTTGGTATTGTATAAATTTTGTGAGTTTTCTAAGCAATATATCCATATATTGATATGAGTAGGTAAAGGTGGCTCTGGTAGAGATGTAGCAAGGAGTGAAAACTCCGACAAGGAGTTTTGGGCTTGCCCCCAGGTATCTTGGTACTCGACAACAAGCCTTAATGCACTCTTGGTTATGACACTCTCCTGGGGATATGCTGAGGATAAATTAAATTTTATTTACAAACCATTATGATGTATTTTGGAGTAAATACATCCTCAAAGAAGACATTTTTAATGATTATTGATTATATGCATAAACTGTTCAATGTATGATAGGTATTTTACTAGTCTGGAATTATGAATTACGATTCACAAAACTAATCTAGTGTATACCATTTTTTAAAAATGGCGCATAATGGAAAGAATGTAAACCATATCAACGAATGTAATCCATATAGGGATTCCCTCCTACTTAAGATTATTATAGTGGAGCTAGAGATGCAACCTATACTGAATAACATATTACCATACTGAGACAACTCACTCAGGTTATGTATAATAACCTTACCCATATGGAGAACTCTGATCCACAACATGGAGGATCAATGTTAGACTGATTCATGAAACAATAACCATCAACATTCAACGTGAATACAAGTCCATTTGTAGCAGAGCAATGGATATGTTCCTCAGAGAAAATATATCATGCTTTGGGGAGTAGATAAAGGGTAAAAGTTTTCATGGATGTTTATCACCCCATGAGATATGCAAATCAAGGGTGTTCATTAATTCAAAACAAAAATGAGGATGAAGAATTTTCAAATATGGAATGGAGAGAGCTTAAATAATATTCCTTAGAGTAATACATTCCTTGTGACTATCAAGCATATATGGAAAGACAGTTTCTTAGTCTACCGAAAAAAGAAGGATGAGAATGTTGCAATGTATGAGGATAACTTTAAAAGGTTATAAAGGCATGAAAGTGGTTATATAAGTAACCCAAGGAGTACGATTGGTCGATTTTTTGATGGATTAAAACAACTTCTCCATCGAGCATTTCTCTCAGAATCCTTATCATTGTATGAAGATATTTTATCACGTGCTATCAAGACAGAAAATGAATTCTATATGTCTTAAAATTTTAATTCAAATCAAGTGAAGAATAGATTTTTTGAACACTCTGGAAATGAAAAGAAGGGGATGAAGGGAAATATTTCATTTTTAACTTGTAGTAAATGTTATAAGAAGCACCTCAGTACATGCCTGAATGGAATGGGAGTCTGTTACAAGTGTGGTGAAAAAGGCCACCAAGCTCGTGATTGTAAGGGAAATAAAGAGGCTATCAATGTTGAATGCTACAATTTTTGAGAAATGGGGACTTCTGAAAATGAAGGTCCTATGCTCCATTTAAACCTACCTCAGAAAAGGACAATGGAGAAAGGATAAGATTATGTGATCACTACTGCTGAGGTTGAAGCTCCAAATGATGTGGTGGCAGGTAATTTAATGTTTTCCTCAAGTTTACCCAATTTTTTATTTTATTCTGTATCATCGTATTGTTTCATATCTTCCCAGTTTTCGAAGAAAATTAGATATTTTCAATTTTATTTATCAGGGGATTTTTAAGTCAAAACTCCCATGGGAATCATCATTGAAACACTGTTTTTTGAATCAATTCCCATTATGGTATATAAACATACATTATCTAGTGATCTCATCTTTATACCCACAATTTAATTTGATATAATCCTCATTATGGATTGTCTTTCACACCAGGATGAAAAACATTATTGTATGAAGAAGGAGGTTACAATTTTCGATCGTGATAAGGATTATCTTATCTTTAGATTAGAAATGCTACAATCTGATTCTTATAGAGATCCTCCCCAGCATCTATTTGAAATTAAATTATTGGTGAGGAAGAGAATGAAATAATTATGGGAGAGGAAAGTAATTTTCAAATATAGGATGTACATATTGTGGAAGAATATATTGATTTGTTTCTAGAGTAGTTACCTGGACATCCTCTAGAACAGTAAATCGAGTTTTCTATTGATTTAATTCTTGGTTCAAGGATCATAAAAATGACCCCTTAAAGAATTTCCAGTGTAAAAATAGTGGATCAAAAGAAACAACTAAAAATAATTGTCTAATAAATGATTTACTCACCCTAGTGTTTCTCTATGGGGATCCCCTGTTCTTTTTTTAAGAATAAAGATGGATCTATGAGGCTGTGAATTAACTATAGTGAGATCAATACTAAAACAATAAAGAAAAGATATACCCTACCTCACAATGATGATTTATTCGATCAACTTCATAGAGCTCAATATTTTTCATAGATTGACCTTCGATATGGATATCATCAGTTGTGTGTGATGAAAGAATACATTCTGAAGATATCATTTCATACCAGGTACGTGCCTTATATGTTTACAATAATGCCTTTTGGGATGACTAATGTACCCGCTATATTAATGGATCTACTGAATATAGTTTTTAAGGAATATATTGATGATTTTTCAGGGTGTTTATTGGTGATATCATTGTATACTCTAAATTCTAAGAAAACCAGGAAAATCACATCTACAGTATTCTTGTTTCCTTGTTGTTTCCATTATAAAATAATAACTCTAGTATCTTCTACATACAATGATGTTATTATAAATATTTTACAACCATATTAATTATTCTATCCTTCCTTTTAATTATATGTCACCATACGTGCGTACGTACGGCATACCGTCTCCACGTCATGGTGTAGTTGTTATTCAGTACATTATTATTTGGATGGGTATAATAATGATGTATAATTGATGTAAATGATAAATATAACATTATAATTATTCTTTATATTTGATATACCATAAAATTATATAACATTTTAATATCAAAAGAATGATATTGTCGCTCGTGCGTACGTACAGATTACCGTCTCCTGGAACGTAGTGAGATTCATTCCCCATCGTAACCATTCAAGAATAATTTTCATTTGATGATTAATTTTTTTAAAATACTTGATATAATTCTAGATATGAATAATAAATATACCATCTATAACAAACATGACTCACGTAACAAATAATATAAATGAAAATGAATCAGTTAACACCCAAAACACCGATAATACTAAAATATCATTAACAAAGAATTATTTGAAGATCATATATGATATCATAATTTTGTATATGGTTCTTTTAAAATTTAATAACAATGATTTAACTATTATATAGAAGGTTAAAATACCCTAGACTAAGGAAAGGATCAAGGTAAGGGTTACTTCTATAATCTCCTCATTATCTAAGGTTGTTTATACGTAATTATCTACTGGGACCTCTTTATCATCCACATTCATGTTTCATAAAATATATTTGAAAATATTTTTACTATTTAATAGATAATTGGTTAAAGTCATTTATACCCTTATCTTACATTATATGTTTTTGAAAGGAATCATTTCGTCGTTTTCCAAACATGGTACTTTATTAAATTTGTGAAAAAATTATAGTAAGAATGTCATTTTATCTTATACAGCGGGTGCAGCTATTTTTTTCTATTATAATATCACCAAAGATTCCCTTAAAACCTTATAAAAATATTTTCACAGATTAATGTTTTCTTTATAATTATGTGACTCTTAAATTATTTCAATACAGAATGAGATATTTCTCTCAAACTGTTTTGATTTAATTTATGTCAGCATCATTAGATAAATTTTCCACTTGTTTAAAGAATATCTATTATGATAGAAATATTTCGTATTCTATTTAAGGTTTTGTGATATGATTGACTATGGATGAGTTTTTTATTCCATTCTTGGTTTATGGTAAATGTATTGACATTTTGTATGCTAGTTTTAATACAAATGTTTATGTTATATTTCAACCTCTTCTTAAGATGAATGTGTTGGACTAGTATGTTCCAGTTTGGGGACTGGTAAAAGTACGACCTCCGGGTTGGGGTCAGATTAGAGAATACCCTCCAATATGGAGTCCGATTATAGAGGATCTCTAGGTGGGAGTCCAGTTACAGAAGCTCTCGAGGTCGTAGTCTGGTTATAGAGGCTCTCTGGGTTGGGGCCCAGTTACAGTTATCCCCTAGGTCCTGACACGAGGCCTTGACATAGAAATTAATGTCTGGTTCTATGCATTCCTTCATTATGAAATTAGTTATTACATGTTATTATTTGACTTGTAGAATTTCTATGTGCTTGTTAATATGGTAATGTTTGATTTATTTTTTCAATATTATGTTCAAGTTTATTTTTAAAAGGGTGTTGTTTTTATTACTGATTTTTCCTAAAAAGAGTATAGCTTCCACTAAATTATTCACCCTTACTAAGCATTTGATATCACCCCTTTCTTATTTTTTATTTTCTCAGGATCTGAAGAAGTGTTTAATGTTAAAGATTCAGGATTATGCTAAGGGAATAATGGAATTATCAAAGGTTTTTTTTGTGTTGTATGGTG
The DNA here is from genome assembly GCA_963277665.1 of Viscum album. Classification (NCBI taxonomy): domain Eukaryota; kingdom Viridiplantae; phylum Streptophyta; class Magnoliopsida; order Santalales; family Viscaceae; genus Viscum; species Viscum album. Next base: position 1,470,333,396 of record OY728132.1, on the reverse strand, counting down.
GAATGTGTAATGTAAAGTTCATGTATGTAATCTATTTTCCAAGACTGCTAAACAGATCGGTATTTTGGGACTTGATTCTTTGTAATCAGGCTCATGTATTAAAATAATGCACCGACTCAGGGAATCTAGGTTCGGGGCATTACATTGTCATTTTCTTTTCAGACACGTCAAATCATTATCGGATTGTAGAGAGGATCATAGTTATGTGAATCTACTGACCTGAGGATTATAAAAGCATGTTTCTCACAATTTTTAGATGACCAGAGTAGCCTCGATAGTCTGAGAAAGGGACCAAAAAAGATCTATTAGTGTCCTATAGTTGTAGCGGATGTCTGGAGTATGGTAGCTAGATGCGGTGGTTGGCGGCAGGCCATAGGTATCGACCACAACAGAGGTGTGGTTCGCAGTTCGTGTTGCTATAATTCATTTAGGAAAGTGAGTAATATAGATGATCCATAGACGAGAGGCGGAAGGTAGATCCGAGGGAGCGGTTGAAAGATGCTAATGTGTGACATACAATGAGATGTACGTGTTGAGGAGTCGAGGCGTGATGCAGCTAGAGGCCGGTTTTTGTGGGTGGCGGTTGGCTGCATTGACCCACAGTTGATGAGATGAGCTAGGTAGAGGAGGAGTGGATCCCGAACCTAGGATGTAGTGCGCCTGATCAGAGGGTAGATGGTTGGGGTGGGTCAAATAGGCGGAACAGACCAGGAATTTCAACTGGGCCTGGTGAGTCTTTGAGATGTTGATTCAAACGCCGATATATCCTAAAGGGAGTGTTTTTTTTATGTCCCATATTTGGAAACACAATTATCTCATCTAGACGGAACATTTGAGGCTATTTGAGAATTTTAGCATTTGGTTTTGTGGCTCGGTTGCATAAATGCCTATGTTTAATACTAAGAATATTATAATTATTAAGAAATGTGGTTTCAGAAATATCTTCTAAATATAATAACCATATGATGTTTTGTCTGATCCATCACAACCCTAAAATTTAGGTATAATTCTGAAGACCAAATTTGTATGTTTGAGTAAAAATCAATGTAAGGGACTCACAAGGCCCAGTTTGAGCATGTTGCAGAGAAAACAAACTTTTTCACCGGATGAAAATTTTGGGAAAATGAATAGAAAATATTGATATTTTTTACATATATAGAAACAAAGTGATCCATTTGGACATGTAAAGCCTATTTTTCATCTCATTAAATGTGGAAACATGGAAGGAATATCGATGGTATTTTATTTTGATGGGTTTGAAGAAAATCAATGGTAGTGGTCAAGAAGTGATTAAGCATCATTAAAGTAGATTATTAGAGGCCTATTTTCAGGTGTGGATCTCCATAATATACTAGGGTATGGATCCCCATTGACAAGAGTGGAATCACCCAGACACACTTACACATGAGTCCTCTCCTACTTCTTTTTTGTGGTGTACCCTCCAACGTATTACCCTTTAGCAAGGAGAGGCAGTAGGACCCCATCAACTCCCGAGTGTTAATCCCCAAAACGTATTATGATGTGGATCCCTAATTACTAGAGTGGAATCCACATGATGCACAAGGAAATGGTTCTTCTTAACAAAATATTTCTGTGGACCCCCCCCCCATGTTCTTGGGTTTTGGACCTCTAGCATGAGTTTTAATTATCCAACAATTCTGATCAATGGAATTGTGTGGATTAACATACCTTTGGAATCATGAGAAAGAGAAAAGCTTTCCCCATATAGACACACCCTTGTGATACAACCTATGACTATGAGGGTGAGTCAGTGCAAACCAAAAAGTATAGTATCATGGTGTGGTGATTGAGCATATTTGACATGTGTGTTCAGGGTAAACATGTTGGATGTATGGAATCATTGATTGTTACTTTTGGAATTGTTGTAGACTCTTCTTCTTGGGATGAGATGTGAGATGTATATCACCATACTCTCTTGTTTGGGCTTATTTGACTGAGCATATATATATATATATATATATATCCCTTTTCAGCACCAACTACTTTGTATTTGGTTAAAATCCATCTATGAAAGGTGAAGACATGCGGGGTAAACCACATAGTTTTTGTGTCTTGCCTCACATTTTTGGATGAGTCTAATATCTTAATATAGGTATAGAAAACTCGATGAGAATTTAATATTCTCACGGTTCATAGATCATTCTATTTGGATGAGTTTAATTCAGTCTTTTATTAGTTTGAGATGGACTCTTTTACTATAAAATCTTCCATCTATGATTTTCCATTCCCACGATATCTCTTAATAACCCCTATCTATTTAGGGAGTCCTATTTGATATGTTTATACTCACCCCTACATGGGAGTTTCCCACACGAATCATGCCTTATGCAGTTGATGGATAGGTTTGATCATGACTTCATTTAGCATAGGGATGAAGGTTCTTAGACCATTTATGATGGTCATTGATTGGATTTCAGGAGCGAGCCTTTTTCCATTGTTTTTAATTTTACTGATTCTATAAGGTTGGGACACTTTTCTAGTTGGGCATGTATATTTCCTCTTTTCACTTTCTGTTTACATTACTGTACTCACACTATTGAGTGTTGCATTCATGTTTAGATTATTTACCTAAGTAGAGTATATTTTACTACATTCCCTCTTCAATTTTGTGTTGAGTGGTTGTGTGTCCATACAGGTACCTAGGAAAATCCCTTCTCTAGTTTTTATGGCATCGATGCTGGTTTCCACCCTTAGCCTATGGGGCCGGGCTTGGGGTAGTTGTGGCTCGAACCCAAGAATGGGTAGGTAAATCCCATTAATCATGTTAGAATTATCATTTTTATAGATTATTTATAATTTTATAACTAACCATGCATTATGATTATGAAATATTAATTATGTTACAACACAAAGACTTCAGGTCATAAGTACACATGAGTAACATTTCCATTTTTTAATGAATATGGGGAATATATCGTAATTATTATTTTATCATTATAAAATTATAATTATATAAAAAAATATAACATTATTAATTTAAATAAACATTTATACACATTCTATGTATAGATATGATGAAAAGTAAAATATATCGGTTCATGAGGTGGCAGTCTGCAAATACACACATGTGTAATTTTTTATTTTTATTTGATGGTAAAAAAGGATAATATTTATTTATAAATATATAATGAAATATATATCATATATATCATATTATTTCATTTTTATCCTTTATTATGATAATTTATAAGATTTTTTGATGAAAAATGAAATACCTCATCTCGTGAAGTGGTAACTCATAGGTACACTCAAGCGATGTTTTTATTTTTAGATGGTTTTATTAATGAATAGAGTTTTAACAAATAACATAATTACATTAAATTATATTTGATAAAACTATATTATTATTTAATCATTATTGAATTATATTTGATTGAGGTATAAGAATAAATAAAGGTAAAATTCTTTATTATAAATTATATATGTTCTTTTTCAATCTATAATGTTTTTATTTCCAATATTATTTTCAAATAATGATTGTTTTTCCTAGATAATCTATCAGATGAATTAATTTTATTTTTAAGCCTCTTATTATTTTATATGGATATTCATGAGGTTTTACATTTCCCATAAAATTTTCATTTCTTGTTAACTAATATTTTACGCAAAGTGTATTTTATAAGTGAAAACAACCTCATCACTTATTATCAGTCAGGGGATTCCCTTTTTTCCTTATCTATATATATTGGATATTTTGTAAATGTCTATATCCATAAAATTGTAACGAATTATTGCCAATTTGTACTAGTTTTACACCCGTAATAAATTTAATAAAAACTCTATAAGAGAAATTATCCATCGCTACCTTCATCATTCCAAATCATTCTCTATTATAGGTATGATGTTTCTTTTAGGTAATATCAATTTTTTTACTATATATTTCCTTCATTTTATTAAGGAATATTCACCAAGATTCCCTAAGTAAATGTAACGGGGATGTTATTAACTTAAACTGTTGCCCCTTGATCTATATGGTGTTGGTTTGGAGGATGGTTACATATAATGTTATTCCATTTAATGATCATTTAATAATTGAAAATATGTTTATTTATTATCCTGATATATATTTTTAATGATTATATAAGAAATTTGATTATGTATTGTTTAATTATTCATCTTATTTCTCTAGATGGTTTATGATCATGTTAAAATTTTTATTAACATGGAAAAAATTATTGATATTACATATTCTGTTACTCTAATATAGAAGTTTATGAAGGAAGAACAATTATAATATTATTTTTATTAATATCATTCATATGTTGAATGAATCTGATGTAAATAAGTGATAGGTGATCATTGGTATTATGCAACCCCTCAATGAATCATTTGATTTCATGAGAAAATAGGGTTGGGTATTGGGGGTATGCCTACTAAATGTATTCATGATGTTTTGGTTGTAACCTTGATATAAAGAATAATGTCTTGTTTGAGGCCTTAATAGAAAACATTAATATGTACGACATTAAACATTCCATAATAATTAATTTAGTTTTTTTGTCTATTTGTTTATCTATATTTTGAACCATAGTTTTTTACAAGATCATGTGATCAGTTATTTGGAATTATTTAATTATCATTTTTTGATGTCATATTATTCATTCCATGTTTATTCCATGATATTTTCTGATATAATTTTACCCATACTAGGCATTTGAGATCACTATTTTCATGATCCTATTTCCCTAGGATATGAATATAATTATTATAAATGATGTGTCTAGAAGAGAATCATGTAAAGATAATTTTTGGGGAGTTTGTGAAGGCTTATTATGTATCAAAAGTATTCTTATATAGTGGAAAATTGTATTTTTGATGAAAAATACATTGAATTTTTTATTTAAATGTTTTTCCTAACATTCTAAATCTATTTACCTAAAATTCACTTAAAGTGTAATTGAATAAATATTATATATATATATATATTTTATTTATTGATTGTTAAAATTTGTTCACATATATTTATTAAAAATATTTTATGTAAATAATATTTTTATGAGGACTAAATCTTGGTATTTTTGGTCTGAGGGATTCAAAATTAGTTCCAAAGGATAGTTTAGATAACATTATAGATTGTAATGATATAAATTAATGATAATTTATGGGTTATAAATTCAATCTAGGGTAGAAAACATTTATTTTATCATAATTCAAAAGGTATAGATAATAATAAAGGTTAGTTGAGGTAATATTGAATATTTTATGTTATTTAAGGATTAAGAAAAGAGAACATTATTGAAACCTATAGTGATAGGTATAAAATATATGTTTATGAAAAGTATAACATATTGAATATTTTTTAAATAAAATATAGTTAGTTTTCCTCAAAATAACATCCTTGTGTGGAGACAAAAAATTTGATGTGTTTGTCACATAGAGTCACCTATGGGTTATCACCCTTAAAAATGATGGTTGAGATTTGAATCAATTTTGACTTGGTGCATGTTGAGTGGGCCAAAAGCTATACACATATTAAGAAACCCCAAAGGGATATTCTTAATCAATCACATAATATTTAAAATTCATTTTGAGGGATTTTAATATATTAGTTAGGGAACCTCATCAAATAATGACTATGCATAACATAGATTAAAATATAAAATTCATATTTTTAGGTATATATTAATAGATATGTAATTATGTCGATATTATGAGCTTTAATTTTGGAATCATAGATTTATTTAATATTAGTTATTTGTATTATTGTATTAAATTATAAGGAAGTTTGAGAAAATTGTTTTTTGGGACTTAGAGGGTAAAATAACTAAACATAAATCAATTTATATTGAACCATGATTGATTTGAATTTAACTAGAATATAATATGTTTGAAAAATAATGCATTTTTAATTTGAATTTATTTTTATTTTATCTTATAATAATTCAATTTTTTTCTTTTGCACTCACATTAAATCATTTTTTATTTAATTAAATTATGAATACAAAAAGAATCATGTTAGAAATATATTCTAGAAAAAATTAAAAGATTCTCTCAGTGATAAATTTAGTGTGATAGTAGTTGAAGAGAAAAATATTTCAATTATTCCAAACCGGATATCACAAATTATGAATAATAATGTGAAAATAATTGAATTTACAAACACTCAAAAGATAAGAAGAAAGTAGCCCCCATGATTTTTGAGTATAAAATTTGATTAAGATAAAAGATTAAATTTACTATGTGGAAAAAATACTGTAAAATAAAAAAAATTGTATATGAAAAATGATGCATCCAATTAACATGACGAAGTAAAAAAGATTTATTTTCTAGTCTTACCTATTCTACTAAGATAGCCACCTCATTTGAATATATAAAATGATTTATTACAATATTCTATAAATCCTTAACTAATTTTTTAGTGAGTGAAAATTGACATTTTGATGATGTAATTTATTTATTAGGAGAATGTTACACCCTGATATCAAGAATTATATTTTCCTTTAAAACCAATTATTTTTTATTTCTTTCCTCACACGCATCACTAAAAGATAATTAACCATAGACCAATACCAAACCATTAAAATATAGTTGTATAATTACTAGGTCAAATTATAGGAAAATTAATTTTGAAATATATATAGAACTAATAATAATGGTTATTATTAATGCTATGGAATTGTAAAACATTCTACTAATGTAACTAAATAACTAATAAGACTAATTTTTTATTTTAAATGAAACACTTATAAAATTTCATTTTATGAGACTTATTTTAAGATAATAAATATATTATGGATAAAAATATATATATATGAATATTATGATAACTCCAAATTTGAATAGTAATTGATAGGATATTGTAATATGATTAAGTAATATTTTAAAAAATTATTTTCATGTAAAAATAGTTTCCATTATATATTTATTTTTTATTTTAAATAAAAAATAAAAAATAATAAATTTAATTTGAAAAAATATACCTTATTTTTTGATTTATAATAAAACATTTATCTGAAAAATAGGTATTTTAAATTTCCAATAATTATTGATTTTTATGATAATTGTGAAAGATACAAATTTTCTCTAAAGTTGTAGCATTTATAAATATATCAAGAAGTAGGTATAATAAAATACATATAAATTTTTTTACATTACCAAATATGTATTTATCAAGTAAAATTATTCATTTCAAAATAAAATTATTCATTTAGAAATCATATGTACTACATTTTATAAACATAAGTAATATCTTCCAAAAAAATAAACTACTATGATCATTTGTTTTAAATAAATATTATTTTAGAAAAAATAGGTCTAAATTTATTTTAAATACGCATAAATATTTTATAACAAAGCAATTTTTTCACAACCCCCTCCCACTAAAGATAACCTCTTAAGATGGAAATGGTGAAAGGGAGATAATGACCCCCGAGTCCCGCCTCCAGTAGGCCCCGGGTTGGCGACTAGAACCAAGGGTATGAGTTTTCACAAATATGGGAGGCATTACCCTTTTATTATTTTAAGAGCGGGAAATAGGAAAAGTCAACCACCAAAAAGGAAAAGAACAAGTGTATAGAAATAAACCCAAACCAAGCCCACATGCATGTTTAAACAATTTTATAACAAGGTACAAGTACAAGAATGCTCAAAAGTACAATACCAAAAGAAAACAAGAGTACAACAACTGAAACAAATCCAACTGTCTGACTAGTAGGGTCCCGCACACCCCTGGTAGTCCTCTTGGAAACCTGAAAGTAAACGTAGGGTGAGCATATAAGTATACTCAGTAGGGAATCCTAAAGCTCTCGTGAACAAATGGGGAGACATCCTAATGTCCCGTGAGAAAAACAGAAGAAACCTGGCAAGGAATTCTATCCACCCAACCTCACCAGCCACACTCACCAAAAACACAATCACAAAAGGTAGTAGAATAAAAGAACAAGAGTATTGGGTACCCCACACTATTCCCCATTAGTTAGATGCTCTTCCGAATGGTGAACGTCCTGATGCTACCACACTCTCCCCGCCCGCACACGCCTAGGCCTCACAACCACATATCCGACCTGCACACACCTGGGCCTCACCATCACATATCCCGCCCGCACACACCTGGGACTCACCACCACGTATCCTGCCCGTAGACACCTGGGCCTCATCCCGAAGGTTCTTAGAAAATAGTAGAACCTGCCCGAAGAGTATTGGGCTAAAACCACTCCAATCAAAACCTTCCAAAAGAGTCTTGGGTGTAAGGTCACGTCAAGCCATCACAGCCTAGGGAAGGAGCAGGAAGGATCTAGTAACTAAGGGGAAAATACCTTCTCCCATGAAATGGGAGTGTTCGGCACTAAGTGCTCAACACGGGTGGGGTGAAATAAAACAAAAAATATACATACATATATATATATATATATATATATAGCAACCACTCAGCCCAACCTATGGATTCTAAACAGAGAAACTGTGTACATGCCTTGACACTGCTACCACAAAGCATGCATACAACAAACAACCCCAACCACATTTAGGTTTTCACATTTTAGTAGAATTTGTTTATTAGTTCCTTAACTACTAGCCAACTATCCACAACCAACCACATCGATCATTCTTAAAGAATATCTCTTCCATCCAGAAATCAAGATAGGAAAACACGAAAAAAACCTTCTTATTAACCAACCAACTCATTGATTATTTAACCCGTTCCACTACCATGACCCACCATTCATTAACTCTTCCACTTTTATTTATTATTCACAACCCATAGCCCGTTCACATTTAAACCCATCCCTGCAGCCCCTCTGCCAACCACCATAACCATAAACACACCGAAACCCATGCATCATTGTCTCTTTAATACCATTTATCGCAGCCCCGCTGCCCATTACCATCATATCATTCACACCAACCCACAACCAAGTCAACCGCAGCCCCGCTTCTCACCCGATCCACAAGAACCCACAAAACACCCCCATCACATGCCATGTATCTAAACCAACACCCACATGTTCATTATTCCATTTTTCTCGACCGGGGTGATCAAACAAGGGTTCCATATTTTAATTATCCAACTTTACATGATTAACCAAATTCCACATTCAAAAAAGTTCCATTCACAAAAATAGTCTAGAAGATAGGGAAACATTTAATTGTGCAAGCAAAGGCCCCCAATAACCGTGATTTTCAGTAGGCGTAATCCTATTCAATTCACAACATAATATCATAGGATATAAAGATAAACATAACTACTTTCCCATACCTATTCTTTAACCAGTTATTATCTTCATTTATTGGTTCAACCATTTCTCATGAAAACAAGATGATACCCACCCCACATGTTGCAAAAAACAATTAGAGAGATGAAGGTATGATCCCTACCTCAACAGCTTCTGATCGCAAGGCTCCCCCGAATCAACCTTAGAAGACATCCGTCGGCATCCACCACTTCTGTTGGGTCCTGGAAAAACCTTCTCGGGTGGATGTTAGAAAGGGAAGGCCAAAGTAAAGGCAGCAGATCCAAGCTCAGAAGTTCTGCCTCGTCATTATGATCCTGTGGTCGCTGACAGATCGTAAATCGGAGCTCGAACAAAGCAATTATGGAAGAAAGAGCTTTCGAGTCTCTTGGGAGAACTCTCCTCAAAGGAATGGAGAGGTGAGGGGTGAGTTGATAAGGAGGAGGGGACACCTCCTTTTATAGACGAGAAAATAAAAAGTACGCGGCGTGTACTTTATGGTACATGGCGTGTACTCGACCGTTTCACACGGTCTCCACGCGGCTTCCAACACGGATCCACAGCCGTTGACTGGTCAGCACACGGTTTGAGGGTAACACATACATGGGGAGGGACTACATGGCGTGTAGTTTGGACACACGGCGTGTACCCATTTATTTCACAAGGAAAATACACGGCTCTAACACGACACACGACCATTGACTAGTAACGCATATGCAGGGAAGGACTACACAACATGTAGTTTAGGGTACACGACGTGTACCCATTTACTTCGCATGGAAAGGACACGACCTTCCGCCCGAGGTATACCCGGCTAGGGTGTACAAAGTGTGTAGTTTGGGGTACATGGCATGTAGTCATTTCTTTCACATGGCAAGGACACATCCTTGAACACGGGGTATACCCAGCAAGGTGGTAAACGGTGTGTACTCACACTACACGGCGTGTACTTACAAAATTCTGGAAAGTGTGGGAAAAGTTCATTTTACCCTTCAGAACACTTCAAGACCCTCTTTTTGAAAAAGGAATGGGTCGGAGAGGTCCAGGCCATTACATCAGATACCTCTTAAAAAATTCTCATCCCCGTGAATTCAAAACCATCCTAGAGGAACCCAACAAGATAACTCTCAGGGCTCTTGTTATAACAGGAACCAAACCACCAACCATAATTATAGGTGTTAGGAATTATTTATCCTATGTCAAGATATTATCCGCTTTAGGCGGCACTGAATCACCTACACAGGTTTAATCGCATCCTTGTTAATTCATCCCGATTAAGAATCGGGTCTTCCCACTTCCATACATTAGGATTTTTCAACTCACACTTCCCCCAACACCACACAACCCACACACTGCCCGAACACATGGTTTGGGGAAAATTACTTTTCCTACGTCGAGATATTATCCGCTTTAGGCGGCACTGACTCGCCTGTATGGGTTCAATCGCATCTTCATTAATGCGTCTTGATTAAGGATATGTTTTTTCCCTTCTCCACATGCCCGGACATGTTACACACTCCCAGAGAACAAGGAAACAAAAGGTCTCATAACCAACATGCCATGAATTCCATATATCAAAGGTACAATGTATAAAATCAAAACAAAGCTCTGAAGAACAAGGAAAAACACAGGTCAAAACAACTCCGGGTACTGAGCGTGCATCTTGGTCTCCCGCTCCCAAGTGCTCTCCTCGAGGACGCCATGCCTCCATAACACATGAACCAACGGAATGGTTCATCCACGGAGCACCTTCTCTTTACGATCTTCGATTATGACTGGTCGTTCCTTGAAGGTCGCATTGTCTCCCATATCTCACTCTCCCTAGTCGATAACATTAGAGTCGTTGTGTAAGTACCAACGAAGCTAGGAGACGTGGAAGAAATCATGAACCTTCTCCAACTGAGGTGGCATGGCCAGCTGATATGCCACCTCATCAACTCGCCTCAGCACCTCAAAAGGTCCGATGAACCTAGGTGAGAGCTTGCTCCCTTTCCCAAACCTCTGCTGCCCCCATCGAGGGGAAACCTTCAAGAACACATGATCTCCCACCTCGAACTCCAAGGGCCTCCAGCGACGATCAACATAAGACTTCATTCGGTCCAAAGCCGCTTTCATCCTTTCATGTACAAGGTGGACTTTCTCTGTGGTGCTATGTACTACCTCTGGCCCAAGAGCGTCTGTCTCACCATCCTCTGCCCAACAAATGGGTGAATGATATGGTCTTTCATACAAGGCCTCAAATGGTGCCATGCCAATAGTAGAGTGGAAGCTGTTGTTGTAGGCAAAATATACTAACGGCAGGTGTCGTACCCATGACCCTCCGAAATCCAGAACGCATGCTCACAGCATGTCATCCAACGTCTGGATAGTCCGCTCTGTCTGCCCGTCGGTCTGGGGGTGGAAAGTAGTGCTAAGGCATAGCTGGGTGACAAAAGCATGCTGTAACCCCCTCCAGACTCATGAGGTAAACCATGTATGTCGGTCTGATACGAAAGTCTTCATAACTCTATGAAACCGCACCACCATGACTACGTACCGATGTGCTAAGGTACTAACCGGGCCCGACTCCTTAATTGCTATGAAGTGATCTTATTTCGTCAGTCGATCCACTAGTACCCAGATAGTATCATAACCACCCTGAGCTCTAGGTAGTCCTCTGATGAAGTCCATCGAGATGTCATCCGACTTCCACTCGGGGACATCTAAGGGATGCAACAAACCACTGGGAACACGGTGTTCAACCTTCACTTGCTGACACACTAGGGATTTAACCACAAACTCTGCCACTGCCCGTTTCACCCCGGGCCACCAAAACTGTTCCCTTAGTCCTCGATATATCTTTGAAACTCCTAGATGTACCGCCAAGTCTGAGCTATGGAACTCACGGAGAACTCCCTCACGCATCGCCTCCGGAACAAACAACCTTCCATGGAAAATCATTTGATGTCAGCTATCCTCTGACCATACCTCTAGAGCATTTCCCTGATCAACACAATTTCACATCACTTCCGCCTCAGATTCCCCCAACTGAGACTCTTCCACCTACTGCGACAAGGAGGACTGCACCATCATCTGAAACTAACATCCCCTAATACCCTCTACCCTTGCATCCAAGTGCAAGGAATCCAACTCTACCATCGCTTTCCAAGCATCAGAAGATTCCTAAACCACTTCCCTATGTGACTTCCTGCTCAGGGAATCTGCCAAAACGCTGCCCTTACCATCAGTGTAATAGATCTCGAAGTCATAGTCTTGGAGAAACTCGACCCATATCCGTTGTTGTATGTTCAGGTCACGCTGAGAGAAGATATAACACAAGATCTTGTGATCTGAGAAGACGTCAACGCTCTCCCCAACGAGGTAATGTCACCACAACATCAGTGAGAACACTACTGCTGCAAGCTCTAGGTCATGGGTACCATAGTTATGCTCATGAGGGCGTAACTGCCTAGACCGATAACAGATCACTCCCTTCTTCTGCATCAGCATGCACCCCAGACAAAGGCCAAAAGAATCACAAAACACCTCATACAACAAACCTTCCTCTGGCAACCTGAGTACGGGAGCACTGGTCAACTTCTCCTTCAGGTAGTCGAAAGACTCCTGGTACTACTCGATCCATAGGAAGACCTGGTTCTTCCTTGTCAAAGCTGTCAATGGAGCAGCAACTCGAGAGATGTCCGAAACGAATGTCTGATAGTAACCTACTAACCCCAGGAAACTACGAACTTCTGCCATGCTCTTGGGTACTTCCCAAGAAACAAGTGCCTCCACCTTCAATGGGTCCACTGACACTCCATGCAGAGACACCACGTGCCCAAGGAAGTGAACTTATTGCGTCAAGAACTTACACTTCGACAATTTCCCATAAAGCTAGTGGTGTTGAAGGAATTCCAAGACTGCCCTGAGACGCTCAACGTTCACCTACCCTGATCTTGAGTAGATCAGGATGTCATCGATAAACACAACGACAAACCGATCTAGAAACTCTCGGAAGACAAAGTTCATAAGTCCCATGAACACAGCTGGTGCATTCGTAACTTCAAATGGAATCACTACAAACTCGAAGTTCCCATATCTGAACCTGAAAGCCATCTTCGAGATGTCACTGTCCTTTGCCCTCAGCTGATGATATCCCGATAGTAGATCAATCTTAGAAAACCAAACTCCTCCCCTCAGTTGGTTGAAGAGATCATCTATCCTTGTAAAGTTCTTGACCGTTACCTAGTTCAACCTTCGGTAGTCTATGCATAAACTAAGACCACCATATGCCTTCTTCACAAACAAAACTAGAGCACCCTATGGCGACATGCTGGGTCGAAAAAAACCCTTCTCCATCGGATCGTCAATCGGAATCTGCAACTCCCACAACTCTGAAGGTGCCATCCGATAAGGGGCCATCAAAATCGGATGGGCACCACTCTATAAGTCTATCTTGAACTCAATATCACGTCGGGGGGGGGGGGGGGTAGAGTCACAAACTCCTTGGAAAAAACATCGAGGAACTCCCCAACAACCTATGGGACATCCACCATCTCTGTATCAGCTGGAACCACTTATAACCTGCCTGACAAGGAAATGAGAAGATCCACATGCCAGCTTCCTTCCTGATAGCTCCTCTTGCCAATAAAAGATATGAAATGCCCATCCACGTCGGAGAACACGAATATTCTCCAGAAGCATTCGATGACGTCACTAACAGATAACAACTAGTCGATGCCTAGGATGAAATCATATGGATGCATCTGTAACAGAAGAAGGTCCCCACTGGATTAATGTGGTCCCAACGTCAGCCCACATCCCTGGCAAACACAAGATATGATGTTCTGGCCTCCAACTAGTGTACTCATCACCAGTGGTATGGAATGTCTCTGTATGTCTAGTCCCAGAGCTTGGGCTAGACCAGGTGCAACAAAGGAGTGTGAAGATCCTGAATCATACAAAGTAGAAACAACAGTGCCGAACAAACAAATCGTACCTCGTACCACCTCTGGTCCTGATGGAGCTACCAACTCTACTGCGTGCAACGGTCCACGCCTAGCTCCTCTTCCTCTCAGATGTCGTCCACCTTCCAGGCCATGCCCTGGTCAAGGTCCCTGATGACCACCCTGAGGTCGGCCTCATCTTGAAAAGTCTTCCCTCAGAGGAGCATGGTCCTACTACAGCTAGAAGGGCCTCACCAGCAACTGGTGCTGATGAGGTGGGTGCTGAACCTTCCCACCTCCACCATACTGATCTTGGGTTGGGCACCGACTCTGAACATGATCGAAACCTCCACAAGAAAAACACTTCAGTCTTGGGATCGTGAAAAAGGGACGAGGACTCAATGATCTGAACTGGAACTGCTGGGGCCTGCTCTCCACTGGCCTGAACCTGGAAGGTCCCATCGCTGGAGACCTACTGCTGACTGCCTTCCCCTTTGACGAGCCCGACTGGATCCCCTCACGGGGTGCACCTCCCAGCGAGTGCATCCTCTCTACAACCTCTTCCTTTTTCTGTACTGCCAAGTACGTCGGAAGGGTGAATGGGGCGACAACATACTGGGGCGAAGGGCGAAGCGCCTCCTCGAAATGTCTCGCCTGAGACTCCTCATCCGGAAATAGATCCGGAGCAAAGTGCATGAGATCCTTGAACTTGATCCCCAAATATCGTACTGAAATACTCCCTTGCTGATGGGAGAGTAACTATTGCCGCTTCTCCATCTTGATCACGGAAGAAAGGAATTTCTCTCGGAATTTCATCTCAAAGTCAGCCCATGGAACCTCTACCTCTATCCTCTCTCTAAGGTAGAGCGTAAACCACTTTCGCGCTGCACCTATCAGCTGAATGACTGCTAGGGGAACTCAGTACTACCTCGGAGCACAGATCAAGGTAAAAGCGATCCCTAGCTCTTCAAGCCACCCCTCCATCTCTGTATCCGATGTACTACCCTTGTACTTTTTGAGGGTCTACCGCTGAAAAGAACTGAGAGTCATCTGCCATTGGCTATCTTCTTCCTCTTGGTCAATCCTCAATTGATCGACCACCTGGATATGCTGGGCCTCGACTGTCTAAGCCACCTAGGGATGACGTCTTGGTGCCATAGATGTACGGTAAAGGAGGATCACCTAAACCCAAGTAGCAAGGAATCATCAAGGTTTCATTTTATCATTTTAATCAATTTCTTTCCTAGAACACCTAAATCAAGTAAAAAACAATAATGATGATGCATGTACCTTCCCTAGGGTATCTTCTATGCAATCAATATAGTCTCACTTGGTCGTTCGGTAGACTCAGAGTCCTTGCACCGGATCATGGGGGGCCCTAAAATCCAGTGTCCTAGCTGGTCTTCGCTGGCCTATGTCACGCACCAAGATTAACTAACACTATTGCCCTACCATCCCATGCAATCCTCACTGTGCCTAACTCCAGGCTCCATCCTATCTTTGAACCTCCCTCTAATACCATTATGTCATGACCCCCTCCCACCAAAGATACCCCTTCTGAGCTAGCAATGGTGAAAGGGAGATAATGACCCCCGAGTCCCACCTCCAGTAGGCCCCGGGTTGGCAACTAGCACCAAGGGTATGTGTTTTCAAAAATATGGGAGGAATTACCCTTTTATTATTTTAAGATCGGGAAATAGGACAAGTCAACCACCAAAAAAGAAAAGAACAATTGTATAGAAAAAACCCTAACCAAGCCCACATGCATGTTTAAACAATTTTATAACAAGGTACAAGTACAAGAAATATCAAAAGTACAATACCAAAAGAAAACAAGAGTACAACAACTGCAACAACACCAACTGTCCGACTAGTAGGGTCCCACACGGTCCTAGTAGTCCTCCTGGAAACCTGAATGTAAATGTAGTGTGAGCATACAAGTATACTCACTAGGGAAACCTAAATCTCTCGTGCACAAGTGGGGAGACATCCTAATGTCCCGTGAGAACAAAATAAGAAACCTATCAATGACTTCTATCCACCCAACCTCACCATCCACACTCACCAAAAACACAATCACAACATGTAGTAGTATATAAGAACAAGAGTATTGGGTACCCCACACCATTCCCCATTAATTAGCTGCTCTTCCTAACGGTGAACGTCCTGACGCTACCACACTCTCCCCGCCTGCACACACCAAGGCCTCACAACCACGTATCCTGCACGCACACAACTGGTCCTCACCACCACGTATCCCATCTGAACACACCCGGGCCTCACCACCACGTATCCCACCCGCACACATCTGGGCCTCACAACCATGTATCCCGCCAGCACCCAATTTGGCCTCATCCCGAAGGTTGTTGGGAAACAATAGAACATGCCCGAAGAGTCTTGGGCTAAAACCACCCCAATAGAAACCTAACCGAAGAGTCTTGGGAGTACGGTCTCCTCAAGACATCACAGCCTAGGGAAGAAGGAGCAGAAATGAGCTATTAACTAAGGGGAAAACACCCTCTCCCAAGAAATGAGAGTGTTCAGCACTAAGTGCTCAACTTGGGTGGGGTGTGATAAAACACAAAAGATACAAATATATATATATATATATATATATATATATATATATATATATAGCAACCACTCAGCCCAACCTATGGATTCTAAACAAAGAAACTGAGCACGTGCTTCAGCACTGCTACCACGAATCATGCATACAAAAAACAACCCCAACTCCATTTAGGTTTTCATGTTTCAGCAGAATTAGTTTATTAATTCCATAACTACTGGGAAACTATCCACAACCAACCACATTGATCTTTCATAAAGCATATCCCTACCATCCCCAAATCAAGTTAGGAAAACACATAAAAACCCTTCTTATTACCCAACCAACGCATTTATTATTTATCCCATTCCACTACCATGACCCACCATTCATTAACTCTCCCACTTTTTTTATTATTCACAACCCATAGCTCGTTCGCATTTAAACCCATCCCTGCAGCCCTACTACCAACCACCACAACCATAAACACACCGAAACCCATACATCATTATCCCATTAATACCATTTATCACGGCCCCGCTGCCCATCACCATCATAGCATTCACACCAAACCACAACCAAGTCAACCGCAGCCCCGCTGCTCACCCGATCCACAACAACCCACAAAACACCCCCATCACATGCCACGTATCCAAACCAAGACCCAAATGTTCATTATTCCATTTTGTTCAACTGGGGTGATCACACAAGGGTTCCAGATTTTAATTTGCCAACTTTATGTGATTAACCAAATTCCACATTCAACAAAGTTCCATTCAAAAAAAATGGTCTAGAAGATAGGGAAACATTTAATTGTGCAAGGAATTACCCCCAAAGACCGAGATTTTCAGTAGGCATAATCCTATTCAATTCACAACATAATATCACAGGATATAAAGATAAACATAACAACTTATCCATCCCAGTTCTTTAACCAGCTATTAACATCATTTATTGGTTCAACCATTTCTCATGAAAACAAAAGGATACCCACCCCACATGATACACAAAACAATTAGAGAGATGAAGGTAAGATCCCTACCTCAACAGGTTCTGATCGCAATGCTCCCCTGGATCAACCTTAGAAGACGTCTGTCAGCGTCCGTCACTTCTGTCGGGTCCCAGAAAAACCTCCTTGGGTGGAAGTTGGAAAGTAAAGTCCAAAGAAAAGACAGCTAGTCCAAGCTCGGATGTTCTGTATCGTCATTACGATCTTGTGGCCGCTGACAGATCGTAAATCAGAGCTCGGACGAAGAAGTTATGGAGGAAAGAGCCTTCGAGTCTTTCGGGAGAACCCTACTCAGAGGAAAGGGGAGGTGAGTGGTGAGTTGAAAAATAGGAGGGGACCCCTCCTTTTATAGGAGAGAAAATAAAAAGTACATGGTGTGTATTCGGCCATTTCAAACATTCTCCATGCGGCTTCCAACACAGCTCTGCAACCATTGACTGGTCAACACACGGTTTGAGGGTAACACATAAGCATGGAAGGACTACACGGCGTGTGTTTTGGACACACGATGTGTACCCATTTATTTCACACATCAAATACACATCTCCAACCTGGCACATGACCATTGACTGGTAACACGTACATGGGGAAGGACTACACGTCGTGTAGTTTAGGGTACACGGCATGTACCCTTTTACTTCGCATGGCAAGGACAAGACCTTCCTCACGGGGTATACCCAGCGAGGGGGTACACAGCATGTAGTTTGGGGTACACAACATGTAATCATTTCTTTCACATGGAAAGGACATGGCCTAAAACATGGGGTATACCCGGCAAGGTGGTACATGGCGTGTACTCACACTACAAGGCGTGTACTTACAAAATTCTGGAAAGTGTGGGAAAAATCCATTTTAGCCTCCAGAACACTTCAAGACCCTCTTTTTGACAAAGGAATGGGTCGGAGAGGTCCGAGCCATTACAAATTTATTTAATAAAATCCTAAAACATTTATAATTAATCTTACACATAAATTTAATGCTTAAAAATACAAATTTTCCAAAAATGGGGTTTTATGTGTGAAATGTGATATCGTTAAAATTAATTTTAAAATTAAAATAATATTTCATAAAATTTATATACTAATTATAATTTTATGGAATTTAATATTTAATAATTCCCATTTTATGGTTATGTATTAAA
Source organism: Viscum album (assembly GCA_963277665.1). Taxonomy (NCBI): domain Eukaryota; kingdom Viridiplantae; phylum Streptophyta; class Magnoliopsida; order Santalales; family Viscaceae; genus Viscum; species Viscum album. The sequence continues at coordinate 1,470,314,585 of OY728132.1, read as the reverse complement.
AATAAGCTACTTCGTTTAAAATTAATTGAAATAGTAAAAAAATGGATAAGATAAAAAACCTAAGTGTAAAAGACCAGATAAAATTTTAAAACATGTGTAAAAATGAATAAAATAGGATTTATAAATCTTATATCACACAAAAATCCATTATTTACCCCTTTTGAGCCTTGGAACAATTATTAGTGCCATTCCATCATTGTAATATAATGGGTACTTCAAAAATTGCGCCTCTCTTCACTTATGAAATAGGGTCACTTACACAACTTAATGATACATATATCTCTTATAATTTCATAGTAGAAATTTAAAATATTTCTAATATTATAGTCATATATAATATTTAAAATTTTCTGCTCTCAATTAGTTTCACATGGCCTCCATTTCGAAGGATATTTTTAAGAAAAATCTTATGTTCTCAATGTGACTATTCCTTGCTCTTTATCCTTTTATTATAAATATTTATCCTTAAAACATATAATAAATAGCCTATTATAACTATAATAGTTTTATTAATATACCATAAAGTTATCATTTTAATTTATAAACCATTATTTAACCTATTTCATCTAATAATGGAAACAAAACTACATCGATTCAGCGTATGAGTATACTACTGCCTCTATGAAATGATGTGGTTAGATTTAAATAAAAAAATCTAAAAGATTTAAAAATTGATGAGCTTTATGATATAATTTTTTATTATGTGACATTATAAATTATTAATTGATATTTTATTAGGTAACTTCATTACAAATAATTTGGTGAGAATTGCAATTGTTAATTGTGTACATGAATGGCCTACCGCCTCCACAAACAAACACTTTCATTTGTCATTACCACCATTAATTAATGTCTATAATAATGAATGTAATGAATTTTAATTATATTTATTTCATGTTTAATAATTTTTAAATATTATATTAATTTTATATAAAATGTGGTTCTTACGTGTAGAATCATTATAACACACTCTCATTTGGATTGGTTTTACCACACAAGTTATTGATGTTGTTAGGTTTAAATAATGATGAAAAACTAATGTTATATAATGGTAATATTATTTAATAATAATCTATTTATTATATTTTAATTATTCTATAATGTTGTTATTTTTATGTAATATATTTAAATATAAATCACCTTTCGATTGTTAAACACCCCGAATCTAGTGCTTCAAAATTTCAATTTTCACAAACCATTCCTTTATCATTAACTAAATGAAAATAGAATATTATTAATCAATGAAACACCTTGATTATAGTATATTATGTAATATTTTAATTAAAAATTTAATTAATAAACAAGAACCAATAATTCTATTATAAAAGTAGTACAAAATAAACAATCTGAGTTTTTAGCCTCCAGTTGTGAAAAAAATCGTCATTCGGAAATATATTTGAATCAAATGGAAATAAATGAAAATTATAAATATAAATATATATTAATAAGGTTATTGAATAAATTATTAATATATTTTTTTTTATTATATATGATGTTGGGAAGTATTCACTTAATCAAGAATATAAGGTAGAATTTTGTGTTATCTCAATTTTCATTCATTGAGGTCAAAAACTTATTGTTGAAATATATTATTCCATGTTTTATTTATTATACATAATTATTACTTTTTTATTTTATTTCATCAATATTCTTTGGGGTTATGAAAATATTTCATAAAACATCATTATCACATGATTTTTATCTCAAGGATTATGTTACTTGTAAGGGATTCTTTGTCACATTTTTAAATCCATGAGATATGTTTTATATTTCAAAATAATATGATGTATAAACTAGCCATACTATATATTATATTCTGAATTATATACAAATCAATTATTTTATGCTAAATTTTAGTCCTGCTCTTTAATTTGATATTTACTAAAGTGTTACTCAATCTATAATGGTTTAATTTGAAGTCTTATTTTCAAATCAAGATTGTTTCAAAAAGGTAATCAATATGGGGAATTTTAATTATTTATAAAACAACTTATAATATTATAATTATATTCCTTGGTTTTTACTTGTACCATCAAAATATCATTTCTGATTGACTAATAGTTTTCCAGAAGTCTATCATGTAAGTGAAACTGACCCTATTTCTTCTTTCTCGGTCAGGAACCTCCCTTTTTGAACATTTGTATAAATTAGATAATTTTGAAAATTTACTTATCTTTGACTTAGTAATTGGTTAAGATAATTTAATTCTAATTTATCCACCATTATAACTATTTTAATAAAATATATATATGAGAAGTGATATATCCCAACCTTTGTCTCGTCAAATCAACTTCGGTGTTGGTCATGCATTCCCTTTCAAGGATAATACTCTATGAACAACATATATATACATTAATATTTGGGTGTTATACTAAATGAATTATTTTAATTTATTGGGGAAATTATTGAAATAATTTTACACCCCTCACCCCATATAGTGTTAGTTTAATAGAACCTCACATTTAAATCCATTCTATCAATTGATTGGGGAACTATTAAAAGTGCTATATTTTTCATTCCAATATGGATTTTTTATTATTTACTGAAGAAAGAGGATTTTTTTAACTATCCTATTTTTTATTTGGATGATTTATTATCATTTTAATGCTTTTATAAACATGGAAAAAATTATTGAAATTTTATATATTGTTATTCCATTATAGATATTTATGTTGTAAAGTATATTATTGATTGTATTTTTATTAATATATTTTATATGGTGAATTTATTGGAAATAAAAAATTTATGGGTGGGGCTCAGTATTATTAATCGAATTGATTCATTAGTTTATTTCATGAGAAAAATGTTTTTTGTATATGGTGTATGCCTGCCCATTATTTGTAGAATGTCTTTGTAATTACCGTCATCAAAATAACAATGTATAAGCTGAAAAATTCATAATAAAGATCAAGATGTTAGACATTATTCATTACATATTCATGAATTTAGTAATTATTATGCATGTGTTTGTTTATATTTTTATCTATAGATTTTTGATATGAACATATAATCAGTTAAATATAATTATTTATTTATATTTAGTTCCATCTCTATTATTTTCACCATATTTATGCATTGATATATTGTGATATATGTTTTCCCTTGTTAATAATTTTATCTCACCATTATTATGTTTAAACTTCCCATTTTTATGAATAAAATTATTACACATGATATGTCTATAAGTTTATAATGTGTCGTGGATTTTTTGAGAGATTTTAATGAATTAATTTGGATCAACTAGATTCTTATATAATGTAGAAAAATATTCATTTGATGATCAATTCATGGGTTTGTTATTTAAAATTTTTTCATAACATTTTAAACCTATAAAACTAAAATTTCCTTCAAATGAAAGTTACTCATAATTTCCCTCTTACATAGTTATTATTGATTTTTATAATTACTTTTCATTGGTTCCCATAAAATATGATATGTAAATAATTTTTTTGAGTACATGATACTGGAAGCATGAGTTTAAGATATCACACATTTTTTTGTACCCTTATGTATGAGTAATAGATTTTTCCATACATAAAACATATAGTCAAATCATGGAAGGTCCCATGATATCACAACATGAAAGGTTCCTAGTTATTATTTAGCTCAAAATATATTTACACACATTAAACAATTAAATTAACTTCTAATTTGAGACAAATCCAATCATTACGACATATTGTTTCAATATTCTCCCAATTTTTTTATTTTTTAATCGTCCATATTACCTATATATTATTTATGATCTCCCTAGTAGTGAAAATTACCCCATTAACTCTTTTTACTAAATTGAAAAATAATTAAAAATGGAATATCCTTTTTAGATATGATATAATCTATTTATTCCAAAACTACTACTATCTAGAAAAACTATATAAAGATCCACTAATAAATTTTCTATGTATACGTGAGTCCTTTCTTAGTATAGAAAGAAAAAGAAATTTTAATTTTCACAATTCTATCCATTTCGTTTGTTTGAAAAACCATATTCTTTATTTCCCCATGGATAGTGTCTCCCCCTATCTTCTTAAATCTAACAACTAAATTTTTACCTATTAGAAGAAATAATTTCTAAATGATGAATTATATACAATAACGATAGGGGAATCCAAACAAACTTAGTTTGAATATATTCTATTATTATTATGGCTAAACAAGTGTGTTTCTTTCTTATCTTTTTGATGGTAGGGGTTTCTCATCTTCATTTCCCTCAAGTGAATATCTACATTTTTGTTTGATTGGTATTCTCCCAAAATGGTATGTCAATAGTCGATTTTGACTATAATAAATTCTATATTATATAATGGTGAGTGAGACAAAAAATATAGTCCCATAAAATATTCAATTCTTCTATTTTAAGGACATAATTATTCTCCAAGATCACATTTGTTCACTATCCTTTCACAAGATAGTTTTAATCATTTCCTTTGATATTGTTGTGATAACCCATGATTCTGAAAACGTTAAATTATAATTAAATTTTTTATCGAATGGGTTGTTTCATAAATTAAAACAAAGGTAGATATATTTAAAAAAGTAAAATATTTTATATAAAAAATAAATAATTTATTATATTGTTTAATATATAAAATATAATTAGTGGAATATAAGAATTATAATATTTTATATAATTTCAATTAAAGTATATAAGATAAAATTTTTAAATGTAAATAATAATCAATTTTGAAGTTGTTCCAAAAATAATAAGTCATTCTAAATGAAACAGAATTTGAAGTGCATTTTAATCATATAAAAATAATTTTGTTATGATGTGAAATTTATAATTTTTATGAAAATTAAAAGGAATATGTTTTTAAAACTAGTACATTTGAATATAATTTTATTATATTAAAAAATATGATTTTTAAAAAAGTATATTAAATAATATCATTTGGGAATTTATAATTTAGTATTTATCTTAATAAAATATAATAATGTGTTATAATTATTAATAAATATAAATTTCTAAAAAATTTCATGGTTTGATAAAATATATTTTGAAATAAAAATGTTTAGTTTTTACATTATATTAATATGTTATGAAATATAATAATTGTATAAATGGAATGTATTAATAATTAATTATTGTATTAAATGTGTTTTAGAATTAGAATTATAAAAATTCAATAGTTTAAATCTTATTATTCATGAAATGTAAATATGTATATGGTTAAATAATGGTTTTCAAACCCTACGTAATGGTAGGACTAAATCTCATTCACTCTGTAAAGCTAGTTTGATACATTCCTAAAGGTATCACTTATGTTTCCCTTCATGTAAGGGGAAATGGATGACACTATAAGCTATGTAAGGTTACACCCATGTTTCTAAATGTTCATTGATGAATTGAATACCTTGGGTAGTGGTAGATACCTAAATTCATTCACACACATGGTAAACATATAGCTATGTAAGGGTTTAGCCAGTGCTGTGTAAGGTCCAGTACTACTCTATAAGGGTCATATTATCATGTGTATGGTTATGAATGATCATACATAGGGTTAGCCGATGAGTCCCATGTGTTACATAAAGTAGAAACACACTATGTAATAGTATAACAAAACTAACATAATGGTAGAATAACTCTTATGTAAAGGTAAATAACTGTTTTAAAAACTCAAAAAGGTAAAATAAAGTCCCATAAGGGTAAATGAAACTTAAAAATCCATATATAAGTGTCTTAAAAACTAGATATAACGGTAAATATCCTTATCACGTAAATTTGGAAACTTGAACCCAAATTTAATTCCTATTGTATCACCATAATCATCATGTGAAAAATATATATAAAACCAATGAATACACATATATATATATATATTTAAAATGATTTGTTTTTGAAAAAAGAGATCAAATTGATGAAACATGATAAAAATTAGAACCTCATCATTTATATATCCTTGTTTTTGTTCTTCACCATGCTCCGTATGCCAGAAATAACTCAACCACCCTAAAATATTCATGTTTTGTATTTTATAGAATATTTTATAGGAAAACTAAAACATTAAACCAGATATAATATTATCTCGATCTTGGGAGTTTAATGTGTTAATTATTTAAATATTTATTAACATGAAGATATGTTTTGATGTCGTTATATGAGATTATTTAATGTATACGAGATAAAAGATTTATGAATGAGTCACATTAAAGATAACTATTAAATAATTATAGAACAATATATATTATTATAGATATTGTTTGAATTCTTCTATAAATTTCTTAAATATCACTTTTTAAGAGATGTTCAACTTCATTAAACAGTTGTACACATATTCCCTTAGTTAAAGTATTCATAGAGAGAGAAAAAGAGATTTTGTATAATAACTGTAACATATATCTATATAAGGAAATATTTAGGAATAACGTTAGGGTTATATCAATGTTATCATTAAGAAATATTGCAGCCTATGGAATGGTAGGGGAAACTAGTTTTTAATAAACTTTTTTTTTGATGTACACAAAACCCTTATTTTTAATGATATTTTATTTTTTAAAATAGTATTTCAATGTTTTTTATAACAATAATTGTATGAGGATTTTCTTTAATAAAATTCCTTTTTCAGAAACCCTTTTTATAGGTAGTTTTGTTTTAGAATTTTATTTTAAATTCATTCATCAAAAGTACTCCTGTATGATGAATCTACATCATAAATTCCCATTTTAATTTTTATACATCTTTATAAGGGAATATTGACTTGAAATATTGTTTTAAAGTGTTAAATATATTATTTTATTTGTGAAGTGTTTTTATAAATTTATAAATTCCTATTCATGATCATATATATATCCATTTAATATATTTATCATATTCATTTTATATGTGACCTAATTTTTTTTATCTAATTTTATGATTTTTTATAAGTGTTTCCTATGAAATTTTAAATTATTTTAAATTATTGAACATCTGGTTTAATAATTCTACCCTGTATTTATGTAATTTAGATATATATAATGTTTGGGTTATGTTTTTGGACGTTTGAGTTATTTTTTTAATGAATTTAGGGTTTGATGGCTGTTTATGGTTAGAGAAAATTATTTAATTCCATGAAACAAATCTAGGAAATTACGAAATGAAAAAAGAGATTATTGTACCAGTGAATGGTTTGGACAAACCATGTGAATTCCAAGAAGAAACCATGCACTTTGATACAATTGGCAAATTCTCTGTTTTCAAATGGTTTGGAAAACCGTTTTGCCTAACTCTGGGGTGTATAGGTGGACCTCCTGAAATTGTGGATCTAATCTGAATTAAACCATTAACCACTATTTTTATCGTTAAATAAACGTAAACATAAATACCATTTTATCCAATGGTAGGAGAGATTATTTCTTTCTATAAAGTAGTAATTCCCAAGTTAATCAAAGTCATCGGATGCCCACATTCATCAATAAGTGATCGTTCTTCATCACTGTTTTTGATAAAAGGTTATTACCTCCCTTGAAGTCATATATCTAATATTTTTGGGGAAGATATATATTGTTTTATGTGAATTATATTGATATTTTAATTTTTATTGATGGTAAAAATATCTATCTTCAGATCTAGAAGATCTAATATCAGTTTTTAAGTTGTTGTGTCATTATTATATTCCTCCAAATATTGAGAAGTTGGTGGATTCTCTCTCAAATAATCATCATTAAAACTAAGATGCTTGAATTCAATCTGATTTAATTTATTCATATTTGTATAAAATCATTGTTTGATTTTATGGAAAACTATTTAGTGAGGGTTTCATAGAAATAATGGAAATTTGTTTGTTTTGTGGTATGTTATTTTGGTGAATGATTTTGAAATGATATTTTTAAAATTATGATATGTTATCAATGTATATAAATTGGTTGTAAACATGTTTTTAATAAAATAAATGTATTATTGAAATATCTTGGAAATGATGACTTGGCATGGTATTTTACATACATGGTTTGTGTGAGTTCATTTTCATTAGACGTGACCCTATGTAAGGGGTGTGTTCTATTGGGAACCTATAATTTGGCTATATTTTGAAAACTTGGTTGATCAATGAAAGACCACTAATGAGTATGAAAATGTCACCTGGGAAATCTTGTGTGAATTTGTTGATGTGTGGAATTGGTATGCTAAATTAAATGAGAATTTTCTAAAAGGATGGTTTTATTTATAGCCACAGAAAATTGTTTTTGGCTTGGAAAAATATTTTATATTTAATATAATATTATTTAAATTGTTTTATATTAATTTTTTAACATGTTTTATCCTATTAGAATGTGATAGGAAGTCATTGGGGAAAATCCTATCAAGTTTAGACTCACCCCCTGGTTGGGTGTTGGAGTGCATTTTCATATATCATTTTTTTGAGACACAGGTAGTGGAAATGTGTACTAGTTATTTAGTGATGCATAGTGATACCATCTGAATGGATTCGTGAGTTAGATTTTGGTGTGTGATAGTATTTTCTAAGTCGGTGTCTTAGTTTTCTTTGATATTTTGGTTATGGTATTCACATTGAACTCTGATATAGTTGTTGTTTTGTTTTTAGTGGATTTTAATTTTGTAATTATTGGTTTTATGATAATATTTAAATGGGAAATCATCCCTAAAATATTTATTAATACCTTTTAATTTGTTACTAACCATTTTTATCTTAGTTATGTCCTCAAAAAATTATTGAACCCCACCTCTTCCAATGATAATGAGTGAGGGATGAAATATTACAAATGGAATCAATTTTTTCAATCCTAGTTTTTTAGTTGTTCAATATTTGATTTTAGATGGTATTAAGGAGTTATATAATCAAAAAATTAAACGTATAGTAGAAAAAGACATAGGTAACCTATATATTCTAAACATAATGTTACCTAGGAGTTTGGGTACAGGCTTGTTTTGAGAAACTTCAATGATTTTTCACAACATTTTCATTTGTTTAACTGATGAATATAGAACATCTTGCATTGATAGAAATTAATTCTTACTAGGAGTGAATAATTAATTTTGAGTAATGATTTAGGATTTGGTAAAAATTTGTTGATTTTTATAAATAATTTAAAATGGTTTGATTTTCAAAAATAATTGTGTAATTCTCCAAAATGGTTATGATAGAGGATATTTTTGAATAGAAGGCCTTGTTATGATATATTTTATGTAGTACATATAAATATTCTCATTCTTTAGTTACAAGTAACTGAGATTAAATGGAGTTTTTTTATTATAAATAATGGGACTAGGTTTGTTCAATAGAAACCAACCAGATGAGGCTACTGATAATCTTGATTCAACTAAGCCATTGGTGAACCAGAAATTGATCTAGAGTATTTTCACATATTTTCATGTTGTGGATAGAGGGAACAGAAGGGTTGAACCAAGGTATGTGGATCTTTCAGTATAGTTCCAAAAGAAGAATCCACCCATTTTTTGGGTGATTTGAAGCCAGAAAGAGTATAAGTGTGGATAAATAGGATAAATCAAATTATCTATTTCTATTTCATTCTAGGTGAGATAAATGTAAATTTGGAATCCTATATAATGAAGGATATAACATTATAATAGTGATATTTAGATGTTCAAGATAAATTAGACCAAGGAATTAAAATGTACAATTTTTATGAATTGTTCAACAAAAAATTATATCCTCGAAAATTCTGAATTCGTAGAATTATAAATTGTTTAGTTTAAAGTAGGATAATCTAATGGTAATAGATTATTCAGTTAAAATTTTGAATTTAGTTTAATTTTCATCATACTTTTCTCTATTTTCATCCCTTAAGGAATGCATTTTTTTAAATTAGGGTAAAAAACATGAATTATCTCAAATATTACAATGATTTTTTAATGGATTATATAAATATGGGGAATACATAAATCATTGAATAAAATGATATATTAGGAAATAAAATTAGAGGAATCATGTTTATTCTTATAAGAAATTGTGAGAACTCCAATATTGGGAAACAATATAGGAGGGGAACCTTTTTTCAAGGGGTTAGTATATCACATAATCAGACTATGGGATTAGTTAATATACATCCTCAACTAAGTGGTTAAGTGGTATGTTTTTAGTGTGTTTTTTTATGGATATTAGGCAATATTTTGTGGAACCACCTAGGTAATATCACAATTGCAACCATATGGGACATCTTCAGCACTATTGTCGTAGGGCTCCACCTTAGGTGCTAAGTACACATCTACTGATTCCCAAATAATAAAATTCTTTAATGTTCCAAGTGTAGTATAATATCTCTATTCAGAATAACTGAGCATGCCATGGATATTATAGAAATACGTTAACCCCTCATCTAGTAAAATCTGAATAGGGTATTAAAGATAAAAGTGAGGCTAGTAATAAATTGATTGGATCTGAGAAAGTGATCATGGAAGATAAATCAAGACATTAAATGATGAAAAGTACAATTATTTTTGAATTCTTCAATTATGAAATCTTGGTTTGATATTGGTTCATCGTTTAAATTTATTTAATCTCATGTTACTGATCTACGGGGGTTACATTTTGAAGTGATTCCTTCTTTTTGAAACACAAAACACCTTTGGGACAATGAGAATGTCATGCCTGGAAATGTGAAACATTTTATGTAAAACCAATGGGAATGAATAATTATGGGACTTATATTTGATATAGATGGATGTTTATAACATGATTCTGTGAATGGATTATCTTAAGAACATTGTTTCTAATATATTTTTTTTTTAAATTTGGTGAGTTTAGAATATTTTGATAGTGATATATATGTCTTTAATGGTGATTGGGTAATGGATTCTTGAAAAGTGCGACCCCTAGTATTGATTTTTGGAATGATATATTACCAGTTCATATAAATTTATTTGTATCAGATGTTGAGATCCCAAAAATATATTTTTCACCCATTGTAGTTTAGTTTCTTAAGGTTTTTCCTGAAAATTTATTTGTGTTACTACCCAAAAGGGAAATTGATTTTATGATTTATCTCCTTCTAGGGAATAATTCTATTTCTATTACCTCTTATCATATGGAACAAATAGAATTTAAGTAATTGGATGATCATCTTAAAGATTTATAATTTTATGGGTTCATCTAACAAGAACATATATATCGAATGTACTAGTTATTTTTGTGGAAATTGAGGATTAGAATATTAGGATTTGTGTATAATATCATTTGATTAACCATGTTATGATAAATAATTGGCATCACCTTCCATGAAATGATAAATTATTTGATAACTTTTGGGTTGACTAGTGGTTCTCAAAAATTTACTAACATTCAAGATATCACAAGGTACATGTTTGAAAAGAAATTTTTTTTTAAAATAGAATTCAGAAGCTGATATAGCCGTAATGATTTTTTTTGTTATGCATTTTGGTCTTATGAAGGCACCAAAAATATTTTTAGTATTGATGAATAAAAAATTTCAATGTTATATTAGTTATTTTTTTGTGGTGATTATGGATCATATATTGGAAAATTCCCAAATAAAGAAGTATTATCAGTAACACATGTCTATAATATTTGGTATCTTACAAGAGTATCATTTTTGTGCCAAGTTATCAAAGTGTTATTTTGGGATTTCTAGAAAATTCATTTGTAAAAAAATAATATTCTATGGATCCTAAATTGATAGAATATATCATTTCATAGAAACTACCCAATACACTCTTTGAGATACATATATTACTTTTCATGGAAGGATACTACAAATGTTTTTTACATGAATTTTCATGTTTAACATCACTGATGATATCTTTGATGAGAAAATACATGCCAATATGGTTGAATGTAGAATTTTGTAAATCATTTAAAGAGATCATTTTTAGACATAAATAATCAATTATCCACAAATTTCTATAATTAGGATTGGGCTATTTAGTCTATAATGATACAGTGAGATTGAGGTTTTGATTTTCTCTCATGATATGAGATCATGTATTTTCTTATGGGTAATGAAAATTAAGCGTTCTTGAGATGAACTACCAAACACAAAATTAGATATTGGATATGGTAGTACATTATTTGAATACCTAGAATCATAATCTTTTTGGAGAGGAATTTATGTTGTTTATAGGTAATAAGAGTTTGAAACATATTTTATCATTGTGGGATTTGAACCAGGGGAAGAGGAGATTGTCATAATACATTCCAATATTTCATTTATAGATGATGTATACACTGGGTGAAGGAAATTTAGTGGAAGAAGAATTAATCAATAAATATTATAATTAGATGGATAATGAATCATTAGATAATTGGTAGCTAATGTTTGTCATAATAGACATGCATCTTGATTGTATTGGGAAAAGAGAGGATTCAATTTTCTTCCTAGTTTCAGTTGTTCCAAGATTGTTTTAGAATGTGAAAGAAGATCATATTTTTAATTATACATGTGTTAATATAAGGTTAAAACTCAACTATGGGGAAACTATTAAGGTATGAAAGAAAGGTTAGAGTTTAGTTTTGAGGATTAGAGATCACAACATGGCGACCTTGTCTTTTCAAGAAGAAATTATTAGTTCCTACCACCATTGGAGATGGTATATTCATCATGGAATAAAAAATATGTATATGGAAATGAAAGGAAACATTTGGTTGTATGGAATGAAATGTAAAGTGGATGATTATTTTTTGAGATGACTCACATGTCAGTAGGTTAATGTTTGGAACAAGAAACCAATATCCTTGTTGTTGTCTTTACAAATTCTATTGTTGAAATGGGATAATATAGCCATGTATTTTGGGAAACTTTTCCAAGGATGGTAAGGAAAAACAATTCCATATGGGAAATTTTTGATCATCTAAAAAATTAATATTATTTAATCCATATTCATGAATCTCATACCGTGGAGGAAGTGTCCATAATCAATATTTTAGAATTTTTAAAGGGACATGACATTTTATTCTCAATTACATTTCACTGAGACACCAGGATTACATCTTGTTTTTGGATGTCCATACAATAATACATTGGTAATTATTTGACCTTGATCATGAAATATCATCCTCAAATGGTTGTAAAATCAAAAAGAATTATATAAAAATTAGAGTAAATGATTAGGGATTGTGTAATGGATATTTGTCTCACATGGTAAGGGTATATACCATTAGTGGAGTTATCGTACAAAAAAAGTTATCAAGGCTCGATATATATGGATAATTTTTATCTTTTAATTGGTTTCCTTATCATTACAACTTTTTCCATTGGAAATATGTGATTTTTCAGTAGTTAGAACAATACATATGAAATAAAAAACACAAAATATTCACTTGATGAAAAAATGTATTGAGACATCCCAGAGTCATCTAGAAATGTATGTGGATCATCATCGATGAACATTTTTGTTTCAGGTGAGTGATCATGAGTTCATTAAAATATATAAAATTATTGAAACTTATCATTTTTGGGAAGCAGGGTGTGTTATCTCCTTGATAAATAATTCTTTTTAGGAACTTGAATTTGTCATTGAGGTGGAATATCATTTGTATTTTCCACCAAAGTTTCATTAATTGAATAATGTATTCAATTTATTTCAATTGAATAGGTATAAATCTAATCCTAACCATGTGATTATATGGGATAACATCGATATATATTCAGATTTACATTTGATTATGTGCTATTATAGATTATTCAAAGGCAAGAGAAAGACTTTCAGGGGAAAAGTATCATTCTTGTGTGGGTTTTATGGAAACAAGGTTAGATTTAGGGAGAAACATGTGTGTGTGAAAAAGAAAATATTTGATCAATGAACAGTAATATTCCAAGAAAATTTTATATTTTCTCTTTTTAGGGATGGAATGTAAAATTGTGGGGAGAATTTTCCACCCATTTTTTTAGGTATATGATAGAATATTTATTTATTTTAAGTATATAATATGTTTTGGTTATGTTTTTGGAGGTTCTTTGGGATTTTAGTAGGTTTTAGAAGATTTCATAGAGGTTCATGGTTTGATAACAATTAGTAGAAACAAAGAACTACCACGAAAAAACCATGTATGTCGAAACAAATAGCATTCAGTTGGTGCATGTTTAGTGAACAATTTGGAAATATTATTTAGATGGCTAGAAGAAATCACACACATTGAGATATTGGGGAAATAAATAGTTGTATCACTATTTGAATAATTCTTCAAGCCAACTATGTGATGGGTGGATTATGGAAGTAGAACATGCATGGTTGGTTCATGTTTCTCTACACTATGTTGCCTAAACTTGGGTTGTATTGATGAACCTCCTTAATTGTGGATATTTTATGAATTAGACCATCAACCTGTTGTTTTCCCCTAATTCTCTAATAAAAAAACTCATTTTTCTCTTGAGGCTGTATAAAAAATTCTTGTGGATATTAGAGTGAATCTAAGGTGAATCGAAGTGTATCAGAGGCCTGGATTCATCAGTAAGTGCTCTTTATTAATAGTTTTTATTAGATCCAAGGTTGCTACCTCCCTTGAAATAAAAGATTTAATCTGTTGGGGGATAGATATATGTTATATGCTATCAATCATGGTGATATTTGACTCTTTTGAGTTAAGGGGAAAATATATATATTCAGATATAGAATATATTAGCAAAGTATTTAAGGTAATTGTTTTATTATTCATCTTCACCATTGTTCTAGAGGTATGTGGGTTCTTCCTCAACCACTATTTATTAGAACATGAAGGCTTGGATTGAAATTGATATAATTTATTCAAATTTATATGAAATGATTATGATATTTGATGTAAACCACATTAGTGTTGTTTTTTTGGAAATTATTGAAATTGGTTTGTTTTTTCGAATGTTAATTTGGGTAATTATTTTAAAATTATAGTATTCAATTTTTGATTTCATTTTGATACATGTAAACTAGACTCCAAAATGAAATGTTTTATTGAAATTTATTGGAATGGTTAGTTTGGTATGGTATTTGAAATGTATGGTTGGTGTGAGTTAATTTCAATTATACATGACCCTATGGAAGGGGTTTGTTTCATTGGGGAACCAGGTATTTGGTTACTTTGTAAAAAACAAGAAGATCATTGAGAGATATCTCATGAGTATAGAACTATCACTTAGGCATATATGTGTGGATGTTTTTATGCGAGGAATGGTTGTACCAAATGAAATTAGAACTGTTTTAATGGTTGGTTTTATTAATTTCCCTAGAAAACTATTTTTGGATTTGAAAAGTCATTTTGATTTGATATAATTTAGCACCCCAAACTTCCGTGGTACGTTTCTCTTGTAATAATAATATAGATTGTGTTGTATGAAACTTCAAGTTCAAACACACCACAACCAATAAAAATATCCATTATGAATAATAAGACCAACTTTTTGAAATTTTATTTTTAAAAATCGACATCATTTTTGGATTCGGAAAATCAAAATTTTCTTATGATGAAGTTTTGGTATTCTTCTGAAAACATTCAATTTTTGATGAATAGTGAGAAACACAGTGTTATTGTTTTAAACTGACTTTCTTTAAATAATTAGTTGTTTTATTTAAATTTATTTTTTTGCAAAGTAGATAAATAATACATATATGTGTTCTATGTAATTCATTGGAGTCTTTTTATAATAATATTAGATATATAAAATTTTATTTAAATTTTTAACGTCTTTTACCCAACTTTTAGGCATGTTAGCAAATTTTTATAAAACATAATTTTACCATTTTTGTGAATTAAATTTCAAAAATCTAAGAGGTATGGTTGACATCAGTACGTAAAATTTGGTTCAACAAGAAACAAAATAATTTTTGGTGAATAGCAACTTTTTACTTATTTGGCAAGGTTAAAAGTAAATAGGGTAATTAAAAGTATGAATGATATTATAATAACCCAAATAGATGTATTAATTCAATTGGATAAGTTTTTTTCGACCAAAATAAACCTTAGGTATAAAATATGATCCTTTTGGTCCAATTGGATTTTATTAGGACATTTATTATTATTTTATTTAAAGTGTAAAAGGAGTTAAATTCAAATAATAACAACAAAAGCATTTTTAATATAGGGTTATACATAAGATAAATTCGACTATAAATATTTATGAAAAAGAACAAATGGTTTCTTATATAATGACATTTTATTTATATTTTTTATCAATTATATAATTAAATTTATTTATGACACAATGATGATGCAGTAATTACTTTAATAATGAACGATTAAAATAATTGATATTATAAATATCCAAATATATGTAAATTGAGACTTAAGAAAAATTACACTAACATTATAGTTTAATATGGAATTTCAGGGTGGACTAAATAATTTTATTTCTAAGTGATAATGTTTTTCTAACATTCTCAAAAACCAAATACTAAATAGTGTCAAAATTGACAAAAATGAGTTTTTAAAACAAATACTATATTAATAATTGATATAATATTTCTAAAAATCTATGCTCATCCAAAGGATATAGATAAGGTTATATATAATAATAATGAACCACTTGTGTTCCACTTGGATTTTTATAGTATGTTTATTAACCAATTATTATAATAATATAAGAATACATGGTTAAAGTTAAACTATTTAACAAAGAGTTAAATCTAAATGATATGGTTAATATGATGACCTAAACCTTTCTAACCCCAATTGGTTGAGTGGTTTTTTACCCAGCCCCACCTTATCCTCTAAATAAATAATTTTTATGTCATTATAAACTAGATATGATTGTATAATAATATAATATTTCACGATTTTCCTAAAGTGACCCTCACTACTCTTATAAAAGTATACTTTCCCTCCTCTCAAAATCACACCTCCAAATCCATTTGGCTCTCCCATCCCCTGATAAAATATCCTCCCATCGACCCTCACATTTACCTAGGGGGCATACATTGATCTGAATCCAACCACAGAGCCCTTTTGATAAAATCAAAAGGAAGAACTCGAAGAAGATGTAATAATTTCACTAACTCATTCAAAGTTCTTTTCTTCATCCACATCCTCTTTCTTTGTGGCTTCCATAATAAAATAATGAATCCAATACCTTATTCATACTGTTATGTTATTATAAATATGGTACAACCATATTCATTAATATATCCATCCGACAAATAACAAGTCACCATACATGTGTACGTACGACTTACCATATCCATGTCGTGGCGTAGTTTTTTATTCAAACACATCATTATATGAATTGGTATAATAATGAGTATAATGTATTTAAATAATAAAGATAACATGTTAATGATTTGTTATATATTATATAACATCCAAATACATACTATTTCACTATTAATGGAATGAAATTGTAACTCGTGCATACGTACGGATTACCGTCTCCAGAAACGCGATGAAATTCATTCATCTTCGTAACAATTAAAGAATAATTTTCATTTTATGACTAAAATTTTTGTCTATGAACTTAATATCATTCTGGATATGAACCAAATATATCCTAACTATATCAAAAAAAACTTATATAACAAACATATAAAGGAAAATGAATCAGTTAACACTTGAAACAATTACAGTACTAAAATATTATTTACAAAGCAATATTAGAAGATCATATATGATTTCATATTTATGTGTGTGGTTATTTTATAATTTAACAACAATAATTTAACTATTATAAAAGAGGTTAACTTATCCTCGACCATGTAAAAGAACAATGTAATGGTTATTTCTACAATCTCTTCATTATCAGAGGTTACTTATACGTGAGTATCAACTAGGACCTCTTTATCATTCACATTCGTGTTTCTTAAAAATGTATTTCAAAACATTTTTACTATTTTATAGACTATGAGTTAAAGTAAATTATACCTTTTTTTAAATTTTTATTGATTTTTTATAAAGTAATCAATCATATTTTTTTCCAAAAAATTTCCTTTTCAACCTTTTCATCAAAATTAAGGAAAGATTGTTTTTTAACTTATATGGAGTGTGTTTCTATTTTCCACCATTATAACAAATTTGAAGAATCCCTTAAAATACTATAAGAATATTTTCAAAATAAATGTTTTCTTTTATAATTATGCGACTTTAAAATGATTTTAAAATAAAAAGGGAAATTTCTCTCAAACAGTTTTGATTTCATCTATGTCAACATCCGTTGAGGGATTTTGAACTTTTTTGATGTTGATTTATTATGATACAACATTACATATTCTATTGATGGTTTTGTTATTTTTTGACGTTTATTGTGTTATTTTCATATCATTAATGGTTTGTGGTTAAATTATTAACATTTCTTATGCTAGTTTTAATA
Source organism: Viscum album (assembly GCA_963277665.1). Lineage (NCBI taxonomy): Eukaryota > Viridiplantae > Streptophyta > Magnoliopsida > Santalales > Viscaceae > Viscum > Viscum album. The sequence goes on along the minus strand of OY728132.1, from coordinate 1,470,296,408 downwards.
TGAATGTTTATGGTTTGTTTCAACCTTTTCATATAGGGAATGAATTTGACATAGTAATTGATTTTTGGATCCCACTATCGCTCCTCGATGCATTGGTAGGTCTCATGAATCAAACTAGTGTCTTGTCATAAGGCCTAGACAGAATCTTATTTGATGTTTTGGAACAAGGCATTAACTATGTGGTTATGATGTCTGTCATTTTCCATTCCATCATTATGAAATTGGATATTGAAATTACATGTGATTATTCAACTATTAGAATATCCATGTGAATTGGTAAATGGAATTATTTGATTCATCATTTCCATATTATGCTGAAGTTTAATTTTAAAAGGCATTGGTTTCAGTCTTACACACTGCCTTAAATGTTTATTCTTATTTATGATAGTTTTTTGTATGTTCTTATACTTATATAGCATATGAGCTCACCCCTTTCTATATTTTATTTTTCCCGGGATGCGACGAATTATATTATGATTAACATACAAGAATTAGATAAGGGATATGAGTGTATTCATAGGGGAAACTATGTTTTTTTTGTAATTTCATGATGTAATGTAAATCTTATGTATGCATCTATTACTTCCAATGATAAAAAACTAATAAGTCTTTCGAGACATGATCTATTGTGATTATGAAAATGTAATTTAATAAATAATTGACTCTGGGTAACTAAGGTCATGGTGTTACAATTGATATCAAAGGAAGTTTAGTACAAACATTGGAAAATAGATCTTAAAAATCTGATTAGAGAAAATTACCCTAAGATATACATTGAGGATTTGTATAAAAGAACATCCTTGAATTTTGGTATTGTATAAATTTTGTGAGTTTTCTAAGCAATATATCCATATATTGATATGAGTAGGTAAAGGTGGCTCTGGTAGAGATGTAGCAAGGAGTGAAAACTCAGACAAGGAGTTTTGGGATTTCCCCCAGGTATCTTGGTACTCGACAACAAGCCTTACTGCACTCTTGGTTATGACACTCTCATGGGGATATGCTGAGGATAAATTACATTTTCTTTACAAACCATTATGAAGTATTTTGGAGTAAATACTTCCTCAAAGAATACATTTTTAATGATTATTGATTATATGCATAAACTGTTCAATGTATGATAGGTATTTTACTATTCTGGAATTATGAATTACGATTCACAAAACTAATCTAGTGTATACCATTTTTTAAAAATGGCGCATAATGGAAAGAATGTAAACCATATCAACGAATGTAATCCATATAGGGATTACCTCCTAATTAAGATTATTATAGTGGAGCTAGAGATGCAACCTATACTGAATAACATATTACCATACTGAGACAACTCACTCAGGTTATGTATAATAACCTTACCCATATGCAGAACTTTGATCCACAACATGGAGGATCAATGTTAGACTGATTCATGAAACAATAACCATCAACATTCAACATGAATACAAATCCATTTGTAGAAGAGCAATGGATATGTTTCTCAGAGAAAATATATCATGCTTTGGGGAGTAGATAAAGGGTAAAAGTTTTCATGGAAGTTTATCGCCTCATGAGATATGCAGATCAAGGGTGTTCATTAATTCAAAACAATAATGTGGATGAAGAATTTTCAAATAGGGAATGGAGAGAGTTTAAATAATATTCCTTAGAGTAATACATTCCTTGTGACCATCGAGCATATATGGAAAGATAGTTTCTTAGTCTACCGAAAAAGGAGGATGAGAATGTTGCAATGTACGAGGATAACTTTAAAAGGTTATAAAGGCATGAAAGAGGTTATATAAGTAACCCAAGGAGTACGATTGGTCTATTTTTTGATGGATTAAAACAACTTATCCATCGAGAATTTCTCTCAGAATCCTTATCATTGTATGAAGATATTGTATCACGTGCTATCAAGACAGAAAATGAATTCTATATGTCTTAAAATTTTAAGTCAAATCAAGTGAAGAATACATTTTTTGAACACTCTGGAAATGAAAAGAAGGGGATGAAGGGAAACATTGAATTTTTAACTTGTAGTAAATGTAATAAGAAGCACCTCGGTACATGCCTGAATGGAATGGGAGTTTGTTACAAGTGTGGTGAAAAAGGCCACCAAGCTCGTGATTGTAAGGGAAATAAAGAGGCTATCAATGTTGAATGCTACAATTGTTGAGAAATGGGGACTTTTGAAAATGAATGTCCTATGATCCATTTAAACCTACCTCAGAAAATGACAATGGAGAAAGGATATGATTATGTGATCACTACTGCTGAGGTTGAAGCTCCAAATGATGTGGTGGCAGGTAATTTAATGTTTTCCTCAAGTTTACCCAATTTTTTATTTTATTCTGTATCATCGTATTGTTTCATATCTTCCCAGTTTTCTAAGAAAATTATATATTTCCATTTTTATTTATCAGGGGATTTTTAAGTCAAAACTCCCATGGGAATCATCATTGAAACACTGTTTTTTGAATCAATTCCCATTATGGTATATAAACATACATTATCTAGTGATCTCATCTTTATACCCACAATTTAATTTGATATAATCCTCAGTATGGATTGTCTTTCACACCAGGATGAAAAACATTATTGTAAGAAGAAGGAGGTTACAATTTTCGATGGTGATAAGGATTATCTTATCTTTAGAGTAGAAATGCTACAATCTGATTCTTATCTAGATCCACCACAGCATCTCTTTGAAATTAAATTATTTGTGAGGAAGAGAATTAAATAATTGTGGGAGAGGAAAGTAATTTTCAAATAGAGGATGTACATATTGTGGAAGAATATATTGATTTGTTTCTAGAGTAGTTACCTGGACATCCTCTAGAACAGTAAATCGAGTTTTCTATTGATTTAATTCTTGGTTCAAGGATCATAAAAATGACCCCTTATAGAATTGCCAGTGTAAAAATATTGGATCAAAAGAAACAACTAAAAATAATTGACTAATAAATGATTTACTCACCCTAGTGTTTCTCTATGGGGATCCCCTGTTCTTTTTTTCAGAATAAAGATGGATCTATGAGGTTGTGCATTAACTATAGTGAGATAAATACTAAAACAATAATGAATAGGTATACCCTACCTCACATTGATGATTTATTCAATCAACTTCATAGAGCTCAATATTTTTCATAGATTGACCTTCGATACGGATATCATCAGTTGTGTGTGATGAAAGAATACATTCTGAAGATATCATTTCATACCAGGTACGTGCCTTATATGTTTACAATAATGCCTTTTGGGATGACTAATGTACCCTCTATATTCATGGATCTAATGAATATAGTTTTTAAGGAATATAATGATGATTTTTCAGGGTGTTTATTGTTGATATCTTTGTATACTCTAAATTCTACGAAGACCAGGAAAATCACATCGACACTATTCTAAAGACTCTTAGAAGAATTTAATTATATAGGATGTTTAGAAAGTGTGAATTTGAGATTCAAGAGATTTATTTTCTTATCCAGATTATTTCTAAATATGGAATCTCTATCGATCCATCAGTGATCAAGGAAATATATGAACAGCCAGAATCGACATGTATAATTGAGGTACACAGTTTTATTGGTTGTGTAGGTTATTATCAGTGTTTCGTCCAGAAATTTTCCCGGTATACTACCCTGTTAACCAAGATCACACATAAAGGGGTTAAATTGGTTTGAAAAAAAGAGTGTGAAGAATGTTTTGAATAACTCAAGAGAATATTAGTCAATGATCTTTTCTTGACTCTACCATTAGGGAATGATGGGTTTGTTATTTTTAGTGATACTTAAAAGAAATGATTTGGTTTTATCCTTATGCAGAATGATAGTGTTATGGCTATTGCATCACCACAGTTAAAAATTCAGGAAAAAAAATACTCCCACTCATGATCTTGAGTTTGCAGCTATAATCTTTTCATTTATGATATGGATACACTATCTCTATGTTGAAAAATGTGTGATATATACTAATCAAAATAGTTTGAAGTATATTTTCTCATAGAAAGAACTCAAAAGGAGGCAAAAGAGATGGCTTGAACTATTAAAGGATTATTATTTCACAATACACTACCACCTAGCGAAGGCAAATAAGGTGGCTAATTCTTTGATCAGGAATGATCATGGAGTTTTTAACAAGATGGGAGTTGAAAGGGATCCTATTTTTATTGATATAGTGAAGATGAATAAGGGAATAATCATGGAAGGTGAAACATAAATAATTTTTCAAATGGTTCCCAAACCATATTTGATAGAAAGGATAAAAATTTATCAGACTGTTGATGATGAGTTTCAAAAGAAAATTAATGCTATGAATGATGGGATATTGAACGACATCGTATACGAAGATAAGATTTTGATATTTTGGAAGATTATTTTTGTTCCTAACATACCTGGTCCAAAAGGGAATTGTTAGATTATGCCCCCACCTCCAATTTCCCTATAAACTAGGGTAACACTAAAATGTATAGAGATTTGAAGGAAAATTTTTGGTGGGACAGCTTGAAGATGGAGACTGCAGATTATGTGTCAAAATGTATGGTTTGTCAATAGGTTAAATCTAGAAGACAACATTCTAGAGGATTCATGAAACCCCTTCCCATACTTGAGTGGAAATAGGATGATATTTCAATTGATTTTTCATGGGACTACCAAATACTCATAGAAGGAATGATGTAATATGGGTCATTGTTGATTTTATTACCATGTCTGCACATTTAATAGCTATAAGAAAAGATTTACCACTTGAATGTTTAGAAATACTATATATTAATAATGTTGTAAGACTTCATGGAGTATTCCTATCGATTTTTTCTGATTGTGATCCCCATTTTGCATTAAGATTGAAGAAAATTCTCTAGAAGACCCTAGATTCTGAACTTTGTTTGAGCACTTCCTACCATCATCAATATGACAGAAAATCAGAATGGAATATTCAAACCTTAGAAGTCATGTTTAGATCTTGCACACTTAACTTTCATGGTATGTGTGATAAGTATTTACCTTGGGTATAATTTTCTTATAAAAATAGCTTCCATTCAAGTAATCAGATAGAACTATATAAAGCGTTATATGGAAAGATATTTCACACACCAACCTATTGGGATGATGTTGGTGAAAGAAAACCTGTATGCTTAGAATGTGTTAAGGAAACAATCGAAAAGGTGAAGGTTATCCAAACCCACATCAAAGAAGCTCAATGTATGAAAAAGATTTATACTGATGACTGAAGGAATGATTTGTAATTTCTAGTAGGAGATCATGTTTTCTTGAAGGAATCTAATATAAGGATGTTGTACGATTCGGTAAGAAGGGGAAATTAATTCCTAGTTAATCAGACCTTTTGAAATAATAGAATGAATTGGAGTTGTATCTTATCATTTGCCAATGCCGCCAAGTCTCTCCAAAGGTCCTTATGTGATCCACATATCAATGTTGAGAAAATACATGCCTAACTAAAAACATGTACTCACCAAAGAAGAAATATAACTGGAGCTCGACCTGTCTTATTGAAAAATGCCTATCAGAATTTTTGATACCAGAGAACAAGTGCTGAGAAATCAGATGGCTCATTTGGTACAAGTTTTGTGGAGAAACTATAAGATGGAAGAGGTAATATGGGAACCCAAGGAACTTATGAGGAAGAACCACCTAAATCTTATTATTCATTATTATTATATAAATTTTGATGATGAGTTAATTTGAAGGAGGGAAGAATGTAACACCCAAGATTCAACAATATGTTTATCTTTGATTAATGAAGTAGCTTGTGTTGTACGTAACCTCGTGTTCTAGCACACCATGGCCAATAAAACTAGCCCTTATGAATATTAATACCCACTTTTTAAAATTATATAAATATTATTTTTCAAAATGGTCTTCATTTTGGTATTTGAAATAGAAAAATTAACTTTGGGTGAATTTTTGGTATTTTTCTAAAAACATTCAAATTTTGATGAATAATGAAAAACACTCCATTATTTTTTTAAACTGAATTTTTATTCAAATGGGTTTTTTATTTTTATTTATTTTGGGTCAAAATAGATACATAATACAAATATATGTTCAATTTAATTCTTTATAATCATTTTATAATAAGATTATATATATAAAATATTATTGAATTTTTTAATGTCTTTTACCCACCTTCTAGGCATGTTAGAAAATTTTCATAAAACATAATTTTACCTCTTTTGTGAATTGAATTTCAAAAATTCAATAGACATGGTTGACATTAGTAAGTAACATGTGGTTCAATAAGATGAAAATAATTTTTTGTGAATAATAACTTTTGACCTATTTACGAGGGTTAATAGTAAATAGTCTAATTACAGGTAAAAATAATATTATAATTATCCTAACACATGTCCTAATTCAATTGGGTAAGTGTTTTATAACCAGAATCAACATTAGGAATAAAATATTATAATTTTGGTTCACATGAATTATACTGGGACATTTTTTATAATTTTATTTATGGGAGAGTCAAAAGTGTTAAATTCAATGTTTAATAAATAAAAAAATTTAATATAGGGTTTTACATAAGATAAATTCAACTATAAATATTAATTAAAAAGAAAAAAATATTTCCTACATATTGGTAATTTATTTATAATTTTTAGACATTAAATAATTATATTTATTTATGACACAATGATGAAGAAATAATTACTATAATGATGAATGATTTAAATAATTGATATTATTAATATCCCAATAAATGTAAATTGAGAACCTTGATTAATTCCACTAATTATCATGGTTAATATGTCATTGTCATGTTACGGTTGAGTAAATAAATTTTGTTCAATATGATAATGTTTTTATGACTTTCACAAAAATGAAATTCTAAATAATGTCAAATTTCACATAAATGAGTTTTTAAAACAAATACTATATTATTAATTGATATAATATTCTTAAAAATATGAGTTTTATAAAAGATTTATATAAGGTTAGATTTATCAATAATGAACCACTTGTGGTTTTCTTATCTTCTAATAGTATGTTTATTAACTATTTATTATAATAAAACAAGAATACAATGTTAACGTTAAAATATTTAACTAAGAGTTAAATTTAAAAGATAAGGTCAATATGGTGAACTAAACTAGTATAAAACCTATTGGTTGATATATTTTCAACCCAGACCCACATTATACATTAAATAAATCTATTTTAATCCATTATAAATTTAATATGATTGTATAATAAAATAATATCTCAATCTTTTCTTAGAGTGACTTTTACGTCTCTTATAAAAGGGTACTTCCCATTCTCTCAAAATCAAACCTCCAGAGCCATTGGTATTGGCTAACCCCAACTCAAATATCCTCCCATATACCCTCTCATCAAACTAGTGGTCTTAAATTGATTACAATCCAACCCAAGTATCCCTTTTTATCAAATAAAAAGGAATCCCACAAAGAAGAGGTAATAATTTCACCACATATTTCAAAGTTATTTTCTTCTTCCACTTCATCTTTCATTGTTTTTTCCATACCAAAATAGTAACACATGTATATTATTCATAATGTGATGTTATTATAAATATTGTGAAATAATATTCATTATTCTATCCATCCTATGAATAACAAGTCACCATATGTTCATACATACGACTTACCGTCCCCACATCGTGGTTTAGCTTTCTATTCAAACACTTCATTATTTTGATGGGTATAATAATGAGTATAACTAATGTAAAAAATAAAAATAAATGTAAATTACTCTTTATCTATTATATATCATTCATGTAAATACCATTTCACCATCAATAGAATGATACTGTCTCTCATGATTACGTACGGATTACCGTCTCCAAAAATGCGATGAAATCCATTCCCCATCACAACCATTCAAGAATAATTTTAATATGATGACTAAAAATAATGTCTAAGCACATAATATAATTATGAATATGAACCAAATATATTCTATCCATATCAAACATAACATACATAACAAATATATAATGGAAATGAATCACTTAACACCCGAAATAATGATATTACTCAAATAATATGAAAAAAGAAATATTAGAGGATCATATATGATATCATATTTATGTTTGTGGTTCTTGTATAATTTAGTAACAATGATTTACTATTAAATTGGAGATTAATTTAAACTCAACCAAGGAAATTTAAAAGTTAAGGGTTAATTCTACAATATCTTCATTATCTTAGTGTGTTTATACGTGAGTATCTACTCAGACCTCTTTATTATCCACATGTGTGTTTCCTAAAAATGTATTTAAAAAAAATTATTATTTCCTAGACTATGGGTTAATTCCATTTATAACCTCATTTTAATTTTCATAGAGTGTTTATACAGTATTCTTTCTTTCATTATTCAAACAATGTCCTTTACGATATATTCATTAAAATTAAAGAAAGAATGTTTTTAACTTATACGGTGATTGGGGCTATTTTCCATCATTGTAGCACCTTCAATACATCCCTTACATGTTTATAAGAATATTTTAAAAATAAATATTTTCTTTTATAATTATTTTAATTTTTAATGATTTCAAAATAGAAAAACATATTTCTCTCAAATAGTTCTGATTTTATCTATCTCAGCATCTATTAATTGATTTTACATTTCTTTGATGTCGACTTATTATGATACAATCTTCCATATTGTATTGAAGATTTTGTAATATGTTAGATTGTGGATGTGTTACTTTTATACAATTCATTTTTTAGGTTAAATTATTTACATTTCGTATTCTAGTATTAATACGAATGTTTTATTTATGTTTCAACCTTTTCATATGGGGAATGCATTGGAATTAGTAAGTGATGAGTGGATCCCACTCTAGATCCTTGCAACATCGATAGTTCTGATGAGACAAAATAATGTCTTGGTATAAGAACTTAAAAAAATCTTATTTGTAGTCTTGGAACGACGCCTTGAAAATGTGGTTATGAAGTCTGGCATTATGCATTCCACCATTATGAAATTGGGTATTGATATTACATGTAAATATTTGACAAGTATAATATCCTTGTCAATAATTAAATGGAATTCTTTGATTTAACTTTTCTATATTAAGCTGAATTTTATGTTTAAAAGTATTTTGTTTTAGTCTTATACATTTCCATAAATGTTTATTATTATTTATGATAGTTTCCACTATATTGTTATCCTTAATGAGCATCTTAGCTCACCCCTTTCTATGTATTATTTTTCCCATAATGCGAAGAAGAATATGATGATTAACCTGTTAAAATAGGCTAAGGGATATGAGTGTATTCAAAGGGGACACAATGTTGTTGTTTTTTCATTTCATTATGTTTTACAAATATTATGTATGCATATAGTAATTCCAAGGCTAAAAAATTAATTGGTCATTCAAGACGTGATCTCTGGTGATCATGCCAATGTTATGTAATAATGCACCGACTCTAGGTAACTGGGTTTGGAGAGTTACATATAGAATTCCTTGAATTGTTCCATACTATTTTATATTAATGTTCTAAAGGGTTTTATCCTACTTTCATGATTTGTGAAGTCATTGGAGATATATTTATATTTTTAGAATCACCCCCTACATAGGCGCTGTTATGTTCTTGTATATTTCATTTATCAAGACACAAGTAAAGAAAATGTATCTAGTTCTTTAGTGATGCATCATGAAACCATGACCATGGATTATTGAGATTGAAATTAAAGAATGTTTGTAGTCTTTGAGATGGTGAATCCGTTTATCTTTTCCATTTAATGGTTTTATTTTCTACTCTTTAATATAATATATTTATTGGAAATTTTTTTGTTGAGTTTTAGTTTTCAATCATGCATAATATAATGGATTTGTTTGTGTTTTTTTTCTTCTGGATTGGATTTTTATCATTAATGAGTAAAATATCCTCCAATTTTTTATGAATCCATTAAAAATTATTTGTAGCCTTTGGTGTCTTGGTGATTTCACCAAAAGAAATTTACACCCACCACTTCTTCCCATGTCAATGGGTTAGGGGTGGGATGTTACAACAATCCTTAGAAAAACCATGAATCATCTACTTTAAAGGAAAATTTTGAAAATTATGTTAATTATGTAATTATTTTCCTCATTGAAAATAAATAACCTATATTTGGTGTTTTTTATGGTTATTTTTAGTGGAATTATATTGAGAAATGAAAGATTTGATTATTTTTTTATTTAAAATTTTGGCCTTGGGTATTGATTACAATGAAAATGAATGGTGAGTGAACCAACAACCTCAAAGTGAACCATATATAAAAAGTGATGTATAAATTTTCAATACTGTTTGTGGATACATAGTTTTCATAATTTTTTCTAGGTGTCATTATATTCTATTAAGTGATTTTATTTTCAAAATAAATGTATTGATGTTTTTAATGGAAAAATCATTTTATATTTCAAAGGGTAATATATTTGGAAATAAAATGTATTTTTAACATAATATTTATTTTAAAAATTTCAAAATCATTTTCATTATATATTTTTATGATGACCCAAATTTTTTATTTAGAGAAATTTTATTTACTATATCAAAATATTTATGTTTGATATAAAATTAAATGTTTTTGAAAGACTTTTTATAGCCATTTTAAGGATAATGGATTTCAACTCTAATCTTAAAATCCCATAATAAGAATTTTTTTCTCATCCTATATGTCGAAATATTTTTATAGGTACATTGATGATTGAAAGGTCAATGGGGTTTTGTCTCTATTAGGAATCATACACGAGTGTATCTTGATAAGGAATAATAGAATTTTGTATAAACTCTTATATGTATTAAAATTTCAAAATCCTTTATAAATGTTGGCATAAAAAGTAAACTAGACATTTTATATTTTGAGTCATGTAGAATACATTATGTTAAATAAATTATACCATATTTTTAGTACCAGGTCTGGGAGTGTTCTTTCAAGAAGGTAATAAATATAGCCCCCCAATGGAATATGACTTACAAACATGATGCACATTAATAAATTAAAATCAAAAAAATATTTTCATTTTCCATCAATATATAGAACATTAATTTTATTCCATTAAAAAATATATATGTGATTTTTACAACACCATTAGATATTTAACACTCTATCATTTCAAAACCAAAAAAATCATAGACTCTTCATTTCATATTCTTGACTATGTCCATGTTACCCATCACATGGGATGAATGGCCTTTATCCACAATCCACTTACTAATAGTCATTATAGATTTAAAAGTTTTTTTAATAATAATATATTTCACTTTCATCTCAATATTCTTCACATTACATAGAATTGAAAAATGATATTAGATATACATGATTCTCTTCTAATATTCTTCAACACTATCAATTGATTTATTTCCACTTATTAAAGCGGGTAAAATATATTTCTAAAAGAGAACGATTTTTATTAACTAAAATATAATCCTATATATATCCCTTAAGAACAACATCCACTAATTTTTCTATAATTAAAATCATTATTCCTAATTCCAGAACAGTTAAAACAATATCTATTGATTGGGTTTATATTCAAATATAATGGATGTGTTTTTATTCTACTTTTTCAGCATCTTATGTATTTTCCTTATAATTTAATTCTAATTTCACTACAATAAGGAATTTTGGGCCTATATATACATAGGATATGAACTAAATTAGAAGAAATATATTTTTTTCTTCCATCACTCATCATATCCACAGATTTGGACTAATAAATTTAATGTGTGTAAATTACCAATGATTGTGAACTTTATCAATTAATTTCATTCCCTTTCCACTTCAATATTCTAGTTTTTCTTTTAGTGTTTCATCACTATATCCCAGAAAAATTTTACCCATGAAAATTATTTTTAGATCATAACACCTCTTAAAATGTTATTTGTACACATTCAACCATTTACCTTAATATTTTATCCAAAATAATTAAAAACTGTAGCTACTATATTTATCCTTGTATTTTTATTCTAGTCTGAATATTATTTTACAAAGATACAAATTATTCTTCATGTTTTTAGTATTTTCAACTTTATCCTTGATAAACATATTAATGTTGTCAATGATATTAATATTTTTTTAAATTATCAGTATATAGTTCACCATATCTTCAATATTCACCTTTACTTTTTCATATTTCTCTAAACATATCTATATTTGATCAATTTGTGGTTCATTATAATCAAAATAGATTAGGTATTGATCCCTAAATCATTTAATATTTTTTTTATTCTTTATCAATATATGAATATCCTCAAAATCATTTTCCAATTTATATATTAATAACTCCCTAGGGTTTTTCCTTATCTTATACATCATATATACATTTTCCACTACAAACATCATAGAATCCCAAAGGTATGAAATAAAATATATTCTAATAAATTCTAATATATCTTCATTAATATCTTATTCCTCATTGTTAACCACGACCTTTCATTATAATTTATTTTCATTTCCATTTCATGTATTATAGTTCCTTTTAGGTGGAAATTTATTCTTTTGATAAGAATTTAAACTCCCCATCCTATCATCAAATTTTTTGACACTAAACTATTATGTCCCCAATAATTTCATAACAAAAACCTTTTAGGGGTACCTAACCCTCAAATATTCTATTAACTATTTCAAACATCTATATAATAAGTAATAAAGAACCCTTATAAGATTCATATTAAAAATTATCCTCCTAAATTTATTTATAATAATTATATTTGAATGAAATTTCGTTAAATGATTCTTTTAGAAAACATTTTTTATTTACATGCATATCATTTGTGACATAGTCACTATGTAATTAATATTGAGATAATTCACTATGATTTACTTATTTAACTGCTGACACCATTAGATTATAAACTTTTTCTAATATATGTTTGATTATATATATATATTACATATCATGAACTTGTCAACAAATATCAATAAAAAATTCAATTATATAGTTAAATAATTTAGAAACCCATGATATTAAAATGATGATTGTGTTCATTATCTTATAAGACATGCAACACCAAGCTACAACCATTGTAAAACATTATTATTTAAATATTGATGTTATTACCTAAATATTGAATTAGAATATATGAATAGAATAATTAAAATTATAAAATACATGAATAATTTTCCACATCAATAAAAATGTCATTATTAAGGTTTAAGAAATAATCAGTCAATTATGCATAAAGACAATTTTTCATTAAAAATAATTATTCTTCAAAAAAATATTATTATTATTTTTGATATGATATTAAAATTAATTTATAATACATTTATAAATTATATTTTTCAAAAAATGGTATCATTTTTAAGTTATTATATCAAAATTATCTTAAGGTGAGATTTTGGGACATTTACGAAAAGATGGATTTTTTAATGAATAATGAAAAACAACAATTTTATATAAAATTATCATTTTTTCAAGTATTTACAACGTAATTTTTTTTAAAATTAGTTTTAAACTATTATTAATTATTTTTTATTAAAAATAATTAAATTAATTTCTTGTCAATCTATATTATGCATAATATTTATGTAAACACATTTTTACACATCAAAAATCATTTTTTTCGGAAAACTTTTTTTCATGTGATGCGGGTTTACATTAAAATAAATTTTTCCAATTACAAGAAATAAATATTTTACAATGAATTACATAATTGTAATAATATTTTCCAAATTTTTAAAATAGTTTAACATTTTTTTGGTCATAATGAATTGTAATACAGATAAATATTTATCACTAATGTAAAGGGTAAATTCGGATAACTAGGGTTATAACAATTTTGAAAATGATTTAAAATCACCATAAAGGTTTAATTTAATATATATTTTTGAGTTTAATTTGTCAAAAACATTCAAATATTAAAAATTATTTCATTTTTAGTGTCAATTTTCTTTGATAATGTCATTTATATTATTTTAAGTAATGGAAAATTATAAAATGTCTCTTTCTTGCATTTAATATCATTAATATTATTTAAGGTATTTAAAAACATTTCATGAATGGTTATTTTGAAATAATGAATATATTTTTTATATTGGTTATTTACTTTTAATTTTTTGTGATGATATAATTTTCATAAATTCTTACATAAGATAGACACAATTCTTGTATAATAAATAGAAAAATCAAGTAAATGATTTTAAAAAACATTTAATGTAATATTTAGGCTTAGTTATTGTGTTATAATATTTTTTGGATATATATAATTAATTATTTATGACTTAAATATTTATATTCATATTAAATTACATTTTGATATTTTTTAGTCAAATTGTATGAATATTTCTGAAAAATACATTAATGGTATTTTTTGTTAAATAATATTTTATTAAATGATTTAAAATTCATAAAAATATTATCGTTGGATAAGGGAATGTGATATGATCTATAATATCATCCATTATACACTTATTGGTCACTTTTCCTTCTATTTTATCTTTCATGATAAATAAATTGTGAAAACTATAGTTACCATGGTAATAATTAAAAGGGGTGAAATGAAGTTAAAACTATGAGATAAGGGTTAAAACATGACTGAAACTTGTCTAATTTCATTGGATAAGATTATTTCAACTTATTTTTATACTATATTAAAAATATATCAATTTTTTACCCCTTTGAAAATAATGTGAATTTATATGATTTTAATACTCTATGTAATTCCATAGGCGTGCCCCCCCTCACTTATAAAAGGACTCTAAGTCTCTGTTATTTATTACACATATTCGGATAATTATATCAAAAAACCCTAAAAACATATTATTATCTTCCTTATATAAGTAAAAAAATTTATGGTATTATTAAATGAAAATCCCTTGGGTCCTTAAGGATATTTTCAAAAGAGGCTCCTCAAAGGTGATTTAATTGTCTTAATCATGTGTTTTCATATTAATTATTCTTCGACATCATTAAATTATATCATAAAAATTAAAATATACCAATATAAATATATAAAATTTTATTTTATTTTATTATATTAATGGAATAATCTAGTTCATCTCGTTTTCAATCAATTAGAAAAAACCGTCATTTGTGCATCCATGCAGACTACCACCTCGCAATCTGATATATTTCATTTCTCATCACAACATTTCATGGATAGTTATTTTGATGGAATTAGTATATATATATATATATCACATTATTGACATAATTATTATTCATGTAATGATATATTTCAAACATATTTATTCCATTTCATTCCTTAAAAGAATAATTATCACACTTGTGTACATACGAACCACTGTATCCACACAGTAATGCACTTCATTATTCAAGAAAAACCTCTCATGGACACTCATAACGATGTATTTAATGATTAAATTTTAGTTTTATAACAATTTAATTATTATTATTATTATATATATAATATAATATTTTATTTTTGAAATTTTCTTTCCAATAGGTAATAAAAAACATTGCTCGTGTGTACATGAAGATTATAGGCTCATGAGCTGATCAATTTTGTTTTTGCTGACTTATTTTCATGGAGGGATATAAAATAATATTTAACGTTTAAAAAATATAATTATTTCATATTATTATTTTATATATGAAATAATATTTTCCCATTTGATCAAGATCAACCTACAAATGTAATTTTACAATTAGTAAACAATCATCCTTAAAACACCCTTTTTAGACTCAAATGATTTTGAAAATGAATATATAAATGAAATAAATTTTTTAATTTTAACATAATTAACTTTTATAAGTTTTATAAATAAGTAAATAATTAATATAATTTTAATATATTGGAGTGACATGACATACCTAGTGATTTGGGACTCAAAGAAAGGGGGTTCATAATAGAATTTCTTTTCATTTGGATATAACACTTATTCAATGAGTTTTTATGCAATGATTATTTATGAACTAATCTCAAAATTTCATATAATTTATTTCTATTTTTTATTTGGATTAAAAAAATTAGGACATAATCACTATGTGGATTAATTATAAAATCAATTATTATGATCATTTCAATGCTTTTCATTGTCATAATATAATTTTTTTAGGACATGTTTCATGACTCACAACATGATTTCTTTGTATAGTTCAATTACATATGAATGAAGTATCGTTTTAATATTAATAATTTTAATTCAATGAATGTATCCAACCATCTCATATTCTTTCTTTTGATGTCGTTTGACAAAAAAGATACCTATGTGGAAAATGATTTATGTTGAAATCTAATTTCTTTATAGGATGGTCGTTGTATAAGGTTATATTGGTTGATATTTAATAATTCTAATTTTTTTTAAAAATATCTCTATTCATTTAATATGGTTATTTTTCTTGTTTAAATGAATTAATTTCATTTTCAACAATTTTTTTACATTATGAGATCAAAATAATTTTTAAGGAAAGAACTACTTTATTTCTATTTTTTGATGTGAATATTTTATCTTCTATATACATTATATTTAACATGTTTTTAAGAATTTTTTTTATATGAGACATGGATCATTTAAATTCATTTTTATCTATATATGAATATATTTTAAAAACTTTAAATGTAATTTTATTGTGTTCCAAATAAAGTACATTTGGTTTTTACAAAATATGTGAATTGGATCATTGGTTTAAAATTTACAAAATGCATGGATATTCTAGTCATTATAACTGTTCATTTATTCAAATTTTCCTTTAATCATTTGAATTTTTATTTTCTAAATAATATTTTTCTCAGTATTTATTGAATGAAAAATATATTTTCTATATTTTAAAATAAATGTATTAAATATTAGTTTAATTTTTTTTTCATCACTGGAAATTTCATTTATTTTTTTACTATTCCTAAATAGTTTTATGTTACAATGATACCATCCATATTCATTATATAAATGACTTAATATTTTCATGGAACCCATTTATTTTCCACGGGTTAATGATGCTAAAAACGGAATGAGGGTTGATTTCAAGGGTGTTATGTACAAAAAGTAAACATTCTAAATGTTTTGGTCATTATATAAGACATAGAATAATATATAAATTATTTATGAGTGGTTCTATTAGAAAGTAAGGATGGATGGTTGCATTATAATCTATGTATGGATGGGTGCATTATATCCCTCTAGTGTATTCATTATGGGGACAGAGTTAACTATTGTATTTTACACCAAAGAGAGGAAAATGATAAATATTTTAAGTTAACTTTATGTTATGAAAGAGTTTACTAAATATGTGTAGATCCATTTAGATGATATAATTTACTTCTCTAATTTACTCTAATGAGAATATTGTAATTATCATATTTAGGAGATTCTATGCAGAAATTTTAATGTTCCAAGTTACTAACACAATTTTATTATGCACACAATAAGTTATACTGATTCCTATGATCAATGAGTTTTTTACATGGATCACAATTGTTGAATAATATGTATCTAAACTTTTTTAATCATTATTTCATGTTTTCTTATTTGGGTTCTAGTGTTTTATGTTTATAATTTTTCTTATGTAATAATCATGTAGTTTATTTTTTAATAGTTAATCATAACTCTATAAAACTATAAACTTAATAGGTCCTCAGGTATTTAAGTGATACATTTTTTTGTTTAATGTAATATTTTTTTGGATAGTTAAAATTGGGTCATGTTTGTATGCATCAAATATATAAATGTAAATATTATGTTTTTATCACTGAATCTATGAGTGTTTGTTTGGGGATATTATAATGAATACATCAATATTTTCACTTGAATATTATTTAGAATAAGTAATTCTATTTTTAAGATCATACATAATTATCTCACTAATTTTTTTCTCCTTTATAAATATTGATAAAACTGGACCAATTTCAATTAAACATTATAAATTATATAACTTTCATATATATATGATTTGATAAATTTCCCCAAATGGAATTCATTTCCTTTGCATCATCATTCAAAAATTCATAATTTCCTTCATCGTTTACCTTCTTATAGATTCACTTTATTAAATTCAATAAACTATATCTGAATAAAAATCATCCCCGAGAGATTAAGAATGATATATCATTATACTTTTTTAAAATATAATTATTTCCATAAAAAAATTAATTTATTTCATTCAATACATTTGATATCAATAATTAATGCACATATTTATTATATTTTAAGATATTGATTAGTATATTTTATTTAATATTATTTCTAAATTCTGTAATATTTTATTTGTTTTAGGTTTTATGGTTGGATATAACCAACAATTGGAAAAAGAGAAAAAATGAATGAAAATGTGAGGTTGAAGACAATTCACGTCGTGAGGTTCACTCATGATACGTCACCAATTTTTTGAAGATGAAATAGAGTTTGAAAACTAGAAATTAAAATTTACAAATAATTTATTTCAATTACATGTCTTGAATTCAATGATACATACTTATTCCAAAATTCAGGGTGTCTTCCCACATTGTGAAAATTGAAGAGATTACAGGATGTGTAAATTTTACATGTCATAAAACCATTAGGAATCAAAAAATAACAATGATACATGACCAAGGCTTTGATATAAAGGATAATAAAATACCCTATTGGATATCTAATTGATGATTTTTTGGACTAGAAGTAGAAGAACAACACTGTAAGATGACTACAATGCACATAGTGATGATCCAGAGCCATACATTTCCGTTTTGATTCACTCCCATTCCGTCATAGGTATCTGTATTTCTCATTGTATTCATGACTATAATGAGTGAGTTGTTTTAATTGTGTATTCTGGTTTCATTTTAGGTGGAATTTTATGTCGAAATTATTTCTATCTGTTAATGTTTTAGATTGTTGCAATTCCATTTATTAATTCCAATATTCTTCTTTTTCAATTCATTGACTGTTGAATGTGATTTGAGTATGTTCATTTAATTCCAAAAATATAATGGACTATTTTATTGTATTAACATTAAAAAATATAGGTTTTTTATGTTTATAAAGGTTTTTGGGTTGCGTATTTTTTTATTACATTTAGTAGATTACCATTCCAATGATGAAATCACAAGATTAGTGAAAGGTGCCCAGACCAAGGATCTCTGCACACCAAATTCCAACACCAAAACAATAATAAATAAATTATCAATTTAATAACTAACTCATGAACCTTAAATAAATTAACCTATTATTCTTGTCTCTTGATATTCAAACTAATCATTACTACTCTTTTTTGCTTTCTTCAAATAATCAAACAATTAAAATTACAATGTCATTAATTAATTTAGAACATATGGATCATATTTGTTAGTTCATCACATCTAAATTATAGATATTATCTATTTATTTAGGTTTTATGATTTTTATAAATTATGAATTTTTTTAGACCTTTTGGAAATTAACGACGCCCGACGGGCTACCAGTATTCTCTAAAACAATTCCT
Organism: Viscum album; assembly: GCA_963277665.1. Lineage (NCBI taxonomy): Eukaryota > Viridiplantae > Streptophyta > Magnoliopsida > Santalales > Viscaceae > Viscum > Viscum album. Next base: position 1,470,277,097 of record OY728132.1, on the reverse strand, counting down.
TGAATAGATTCTCTAAGAAATAAAATGTTATTCTTATACCACATTTTGTACCATGAGGTTCAATTGAACACCCTAATTGGTGGAGGTTTTAATTATAGTGACACCAAATGTATTCTTTTATAAATATCAATAGGATTGTGTGTTCAAATTAGAAAATATACCGTGAATCAATATCATTCACCACACACATGTACACATTAATATAGTATAAAAAATAAGCATAAACATAGTGATTATACTTGATTCACCTACACCGGTGATTATAAAAGGATAATATAAAATTATGTATTCATTTTTTAAATATTAACTATATCATCATTGTTTCAATAAAATCATTAAGATGAGATCATTTCTCACCCATAGACCAGAACTGATTCTTCCCTTCCAATCACTACATTACAAGAGGGTTACAAAAGATAATGTGGATATTATTGATGCCCAATAACACATATATGAGAAATCACGGAGGGATAATGAATAAAATATTCAGTTTTAAACAAATGTGTTGGTGCCTTTAAAAACCTTGTTTCATGTTTCCATAACTTTTGGAACTATGAAAGAATGAAGTTCCACACATTTTCATATCTTCTAAGACACCATAGATTCAAAATAACTAAAAACATAATGTTCCATTTATAAGTAATGGTTTTATGATTTCAATAGTTTCATGAGATAAAGGGCTATAAACACATTTTGTATCACATTTTAAAAAATCTCAAAATTTGGATTATAGATTTTAGGCTTGCTAAAACTCTCTAAATGAATCCTAAAATTTTGGGACTTGCGAAATCCATGAAATTATTATGGAATCATGATAGTGAGAATCATATGATAAAAACCTATTTTAAGACATTAATTTCATTAGAAAAAACTTGATGTAATTTCCCACAACTTAATATCCTTAAAGAACACTTATTTTTTAATGGAACAATTCCATGCATGTGTTATGGTTTCAGATGACACCAATCCTGTGTGAAATATAGTTATATTAACTCATTTAATTCCACCAATACACGAACAATTTCCACTAGAGTAAAATAATCACAGGTCATACATCCACATTATCTAGATTTTTTTTCTAAAAACATTATACTAAAAATTATAATTATGTTCTTAAAATACCCTTCCATTTCATTTATCTCAGACAGGACATCATTTTCATATTCATCTCCCATATCTCTATTATTTCCAAGGGGGGATAGGTAAAATCCATGTAATTCCCGCATTTATTTTTATTGATTTCATGTTTAATATTGGTATAATAATTCATAATTTCTAAAAAACCATTAATTGTATCTACATTCATAATGTAAGAGTCATTAGCACCCAATGTTAAAATCTATAGACCAGTCCTACCACATGAATCAAAACTGTGTAACTCGAACTATATGGCTTTTGATATCTGTTCAAAGATGATAACTAGGAATACTCCATGATGTTTATTAACAATATCAAAACATTATTAATTTATGATATCCACCATTAGATATTATACCCTCTAATCATTGTAAACATCCTGGATAGGCCCAAACATTCTAGAGAATCTCCATTAGACAATAATCAATGAATTAACTTATATAGTGGGTATTAGAGGATAAAACTACCTCATGTGATGATTGAGTTTGGATAAACCTACCTACTATAATGATCATACAAGGATCATTTTTTTCTTATGTGTTGAGAATAATAATCCCTATGGGATAAGAATATGAGGAATCACCTTAATAATGAACAAAAAACCCATCAATCCTAATGTTATGGGCATTTGGATCCTTAGGTGATGAGAACAATATTTTGCGTGTGATTTTTAGAGGATTATTTATGTTATAATCCTAAGATTGCATATATGAATAACCAATTATCATTAAGGTATGGTCTTATTATTCCATTGGTTATAATACTAGGATTCCTCTTGGGATGAACAAATGATTCCTTATGTAATGATAACGGGATACCATAGGTGCTGGATATTTTATTCCTCAAGTAACAGTAATGGGATTCCTTAGGTGATTATACATGAATTCATTATCTGATGAGATTAGGATTCCTTGAGAATAATATACCATTGTGGATTCAAAGCTGAAAGATACATCATCCTTCCATCCATAATCAAAACATAACACACATACTTCCCTTATATAATGATTATTAAATGATCACAGGTCATAAAATGTGGAAGATAATATGATTAAATGTTAAGAAGACCAACATTACTAACACATACATCCTCTCCAATCGAGTGGTAGTTTCTCTCGTAAGGGTTTATGTGAGGTAATTAACTTTGTCCAAATACCGATAGAAGTAGGAAGTAGATTCATGTGAATGTCATACATTAGTTAGGGAGTATCAGACTATGAAAAAATATCATCATATAGATGTTCCAATATCTCATCTTCCATTTCTGATCGAAGGTGTCATCATCATATCCCTAATAATTATTTACCACCCACATTTGAGAAGTAAAAAAATAAAATACCTAGATCCAAAACATCATAATACATCCAATGTAGTGGTTCTAGTATAAATTTGATGCCCTGGAATGAATCCAAGAATGGTAAAAGTTGAAGAAAAATACATTGATGTAATTTTTGATCATACATATAGATTCTCATGAATACCAAGTTTCAAAGATCTATAACATATGGTTCTATAGATATACAACATGTCATACATGAAAATGTATTCTGTGGAATTATATAATGAGTCATCATGAATCATTAAATTATCATACAAGTGAATTGATTCCATGAACATGATATTTCCATGATCCAAATCCATATAAGTACCCCTCAAGTCTCCATTTAGAATGATTCCTACTTTTTTATTTTGAAATTTTGGTAAGTAATATCTCTATTATCATGAAACCTCAACTTCCACACCTTGTGAGTTCCAAACTTCATATGTGGAACTTTTATATTAGAATACTATGAGAATTAACTTGCATAATCCCTTACATGTATTGGTAAAAACTAGATAATATTTTCCAAAAATAACTCTTAAAGAATAACATTTCTTAGGAAAGGTGAAATTATTTGTTCAAGTTAATGTTACATGGCACACCAATATTGTGTGAAATAACATTATGGTTAACCATTTAGCACGACCTACATGATATAACTTTTTAGAAGAGTTTATGATGCTTGGGGCACAAATTCACATAATCCTAATTCATTCGTATAACATACATATTCAGATCTAGATTTTTTGTCTTCCATATCCAAACCCTTTATAATAATAATGTATTGGAAACCATTTGAATAAAACACTCAAATATCTTTGTTCATTCTAAGTGAGGGATGAGAATCATCCATAAAAGCAGCCCATGTATCTTTTCTGCTTTCAAGAATTATCTAGCCATCCCAATGCATAAGACTCACACACCCAATTGTTATTTCTCATTTCATTATATAATAGTATTTATTGAATGATGTTAAACTGCATGGGATACTCCTACCATAGAACCTACAAATACACAACTCAAACTACATGGATTTCAATTCTGGTTCTAATAAGATATGTATGATTTGACATTGAGGTTTAGTACCAACATATATCTTCAAATATTGTGTACCCTTTGAATTTTAGCCTCCCTAGGTATCCCCAAACCTACTATAGTGTCTCCATAAAAATGTTAAACTATGAATTCCCTTCTGTAAGGAGGTTATGTCGATCAACTACCCATAAGATGTGAGAATAATAGGATCAATCACCCTTATTTTATAAGAACAAAAAAACCATTAATTTTTCTATTTGATGATGATAATATGCCCAGTTTGAGGAGTATTTTACAACTATTCATCCTAATGCATCAAAAACCCATCATTCTTCATGTGATGAGCATGAGTATAACTAGGTTATGATCCTAGGATGTTATGTGTGTAAATAATAGAATGAATTAGATGATAATCCAAGGATTCCATAGGTTAGGAGCCTTGCATCATTAGGTGAAGAACCTAAGATTCATTGTGTGTCGAGAAAAATATTCCTTAGGTGATGAGCCTAGGATGCCTTACTTGACAAGCTTAGGATGCTTTGGGTGATAGGATTAGGATACCTTGTGTGACCAGAACATGATATATCAAGTTAGATGCATAGGATTTCATAGTTTATGATCATAGGATACCTCATGTTATGAGCATGGGATATGTTAGATGGTGATCCTAGTATTGCTTATGTGATAGGAATAAGATGCATTGTTTTATGAGAATAAGATTCCCTTATGGATTGACATGGGGCAGATAATGTTTCATTTTCCCTAGATCTAAACTATATACAGATCATTGACTTATGTGAAGAGTTTAATACTACGTCATGTATTTATATAAGGAATATATATAAAAAAACATATATATGTACATCATTCTAAAAATACTACTCCCCTATATCCAAAATATTTTTTCATTTATTAGAAAGAAGGGGACATAATTAATTTATGTCCACATGGAGATTCGATTAGTATGTATATTCATAGAGATGTATTTAATATATTAGGGAGCCTTGAACTAGTAAACATTATCTCAATATATCTTAGATGAACTACCGTAATCTTTTTCTAAACCATGGTTTCATTATCATCACCTCAGTGATGAAAAACATCTGCCCTTTATAAGAGGGGAATGTGGGAAAACAATTATGATAATCCAATAACATCCAATATGTCCATCTAAGAAGAACGTATCTAATAAATTATTGGTGAACTAACATAAATCCTCTTTCTTTTAAAAGTTATATGTTGATTATTTTTGGGGACCACCTACACCAAGATATATGATGACATGTGCACACTATTAGATTAAAATACTTATATAATGTTATCTACCAAACAAGATAAGTGAGGTGATCCTACCACAACCAACAGTAATGGGTAAGAAGGGGTACCTATGATTCTGTTGACACTCATGTATACCCTTATGTGGAAATTAAATGTACTTATTCCTGGAACGTGACTCCTACATCACCCACAACTACCGGGTGACCTTTCTCACTTTCCCTAGTGATGTTTTTTCAATGAAGGATTATCAATACCTATGTCCACTGATATGAATTAAAATGAATCATTCCTATCCAAGGTATGGCTTGAGATGATATGAAAACCATTATGACACATTAGTGTCCATAGTAGTAGTGACTCTGAAATGGTAAGGTTCGTCATATCACCACTTTCACCCGCTTTAGGATCTTATTTGTGGACCATACTGAATCTAATAACCTATTTTTCAATAATTTATGGTATATTCAAGGTGTTAAATCCCAATCATTCATTTGGGAGTCATTCAGAAGGGTACCCTATATCGAACATATTTCATATTCACATAGAAATGATGTCAATAACCTAAAATGTTGAGACCACTCATTTAAAAGAAACTCTAGTATAATCACATTACACTAACACTCATGTAAGAATAATCTACCTATCACATGATAATACTCTACCATTATTCATTCATTGCCCATAATACTGCTCATTTCTCTTACAAATGGTAAAGGAAAACATTCCATCAAATGTGGGTTGAGAGCTTATCCACTATCCATGAAGACCGGCTGGACTCTATCATCCACTAACGCCACTAGAAGCTATTAAAGATGTCCTCTAAATAAAAAAACAGTACAACACCCAGAAGATACTCCTAGGTTTATGTGACTACTTTCAATACTGGAGGTCATCCCTATGATAGAAATTATAATTATATTGGAAAAGATTCATCTGATACTGAAAAGCTCCCACTTCATGAAATTGAATTCTAGTACCAAAAAAATTATTGGGGGTCAATTGAATATCATCCATAATATTTCAAAATCCTAGAATAATAAGTATTTTGAAAATGTATTCTTTCTTCCATAACCAAAACTCACGGGGGAGATCAACCAATTTTGGAGGATGTGTATTATAGATTCTATGTTATATAATTTAATAATGACATGTCAACATAAAACTATATATAAATAATGTTAATTATTATTTTTATGGGTTTTACTCGAGGCCATCCCTAGTGTTGTCAACATCATATCCCTCTTCTTCTATAAAATAAATTTGGGTCATATCAGGGACTAACCTAGAAATTTTTGACAAGGATCCATAAAAATTGGAGCCTTACATACATAAAATTTCTTATTAACACGAGGACATAAGATCCATGTTATGTTGTTGAATCTTGATCCACTATTGTAGAAAATTTATTCAATAGAGGGTAGTATGTCCCAAATTATAGAATTCCCTCTCGATGATCTACAATAGAAAATATCCTCCTCACTCCCTTATATTGATTCCTACCAACCTAATAAAAAACCTAGATTTATTGAGAATATGACTCAAATTCCAAAGAGATTGTGGTTGATGATGAAAACCTATGTAATTTCATATCCATTGATAATATTTTTGTTATATTATATACATATGTGATCCTTCATGTTTAAATCCCATAGATACTCACTAAAAAAACTCAATACATCTTTAAAATACACATAGGTGATTTTCAATAGCATTCGCAATTCTTACTTAGCCTATCTTAGAATCTATTATCACCATCAGGCCCAAGAGAATAAAAATTGAATCGTAAATCCTTAAGGGATCCTAGTGAAACAATATCGTATTTCAGGTGGATGACGTTATAATTTTTATATAGGTTCTAATAAAATATTTAGAGTGATACATAATGTTTTTGAAGAGGCATTTACCCATGTTCATTTCAATGGATTGGATAAGTATAAATCACTAAAATTTTCTAAACATGGGATGTGAAATAAATTTTGAAAAACAAATTCGTAAAACATAGCCAACAATTCTTTACCACCGACCACCAACACAGTGCGTGTCATCATAATCAATCCCCTAAAAAATTATGAGTTTGACACTAGTAATAAATCATGAATGTAATTTTTTCCGAGAAAATGTGGTATGTAATACCTGATACCTTTTTATTGCAGGTAAACCCCATATACTTAATTATAACAAAATAAACCCTCAAAAGACAATTAATTACAGAATTTATTTAAAATATTAATTTTATAGTTTTAAATTGACCAAAATAACATTTTTTTGAATTCACCGTATCAAAACTATCTTAGTAATAAATTTTTATCTATTTCTATAAAGATTGATTTTTTGTAAAATAGTTACATTTTTCCCTGAACTTATAATATATATGACGTTACTATTATATAGGAATGACCTAATATTTCACAAAACAATTTAAATAATTAAATATGAAAAAAATAAATAAAAATATTAAATTATAAAATATTATTTGACCTTATTAATACCACACCAATCATTTTTAGAACAAATTAATATGTTACTTTAATAAAAATACTAATTTTGGTCTTTTAGTTAAATCAATTATTTTCAAGTGAGTTTAGATTTTGAATTTACATTAAATACTTTTATCATATATATTTTTTCATAATAAATTAATTTACGCCGTAAAATCGGTATCTTATATAATTTTTATTTATATATAAGTTTAAAGCGATAAAACATTATTGGTTAAAACTGTTTTTATGTGATAAAATGTGTTCATATAAGAATTAAAATTTAACAGCATGAGAAATTTTATTTTATACAATTATTTTAAAATTTTAATCAAAATCCTAAAAATAATTAAAATGTTCATTTTCAATTTTTGACATTAAAAATAATTTCCAAGGCAAGAAATTAATTACCAATGTAAAATTAAATTAGGAAAAAAGAAAAAGGTTAAAACCAAAAATCCCTAAAACACTAAAAATTGACTAAAATGGATTATTGAGGTTATATTAGATGCAAAATCACTATAAAAACTATTTTTTTCATTTTTTCCATTGAAACCTGAATATTAACATTACATTATTGATATTGTAAGAGTTACTCACAAAAACTGCCAATATATTCACATATATAAGAGAAACCCTCCCACCACATCAAGGACAACTTATAATTTTAATTTATACTTGAAAAACTGATAATTTTATTCTCATATAACACTCTCCCCCATTAAAATGTTTTTTTCACACCATTATTTAGAATGATTCCATTATTTCCAGGGATACTTTCAAGGAAAAGTTTTTTCCCTCGCATGAGTATTATCAACTACTTATCGTTCCTATTAATTATATTAATTTAATTTTTTACATACATAATAACATAATCATATAAGTATAGTTGTATACTATAATGTTACTATATTATGGTTATTATAATTGTTTATATATACACCCCATCCATTAAGATAAATTAATCCATTGGTTATGCATTGTGCGTAACGACATTTCCATAACAAAATATGTTTTGTTTTCCCTCACTCCCTTAAAATGATGGATATAAGGGTGGTATTAATAGATAAATATGATATTTATGATATAGGAGAGGTAGTTGTATGGAAATATAGTGAAACTACTACTGCTAATATTAGTAAACAATAATCAATAATTTAATATTTTAAAATAAGTTAACTTGGAGGGTAAATTTTTTTAACTTTTTTTCGTATTTTTATTTGAACTATTTAATATTTTAATTACTTAAAATTATAATATATAACACTATTAAATTTTAAAAAATCATTATTGTTATGTTATAATAATATTATTACAAATCCACATCGTAATCATTCATTAAATTATGGTATGTTCATGTTTGGGTATGTTTAGCTATCTATTTGAACAATACTATAGATTAATATCATTAATGACTATGATAAAATAATTAATAGTATAATGAGATAAAATAAAATCAAATATTGATTTATTTTCTTTATGTTGGTGTTATATCAATATTTAAATCATAAATTAAGAAAACACTCATCGATTATCAAGAATCACCGACACATGCTTGGTATAAATTTTGTCTTAATAGATAAAGACTAAACCACTCATGAAGGAAATTTAAAATAGGATAAATTATTATAAAACACCCTTAAATTAATATTAATGTCTTATTAATGATAGATATTATAATAATAAACAATATGAAAACCACTATAAGGAATATTTTACAAATGATAAAAAATGTATGCACCTGATGTGGAAACCCAACATAAAATTTTTAGTCAATAACTATTTAAGGATTGAATTAATAAAAATATATATGATTAGGGTTAGAAATTAAATATAAAATATATCTATGTTTGTGATATAGGATGTTTAAGTATGTTTGTGGATGTTCTGATAAGTTGTAATGGCTTTCGTTCTCAAATTAGTTTCCTTCAGATATATTTGGTATTATCCACCAAATTTCATTTATGTCTTGAATATACATCCTATTTGAGATTTTATATCATTAAATTAATATAATTAAGGAATTAAAATATAAATTTAAATCAAACTCTTTTAATGGGGTTTGATTGAATTTCTACCCAATCCATATGTGGTGTTTTCATTCCTAAATTTTAATTATTTGGGACTATTGTAATATCCACCACATATTTTCTTTTGTATACTGCATACATTTACATTGGAGAATAATTTCCATATTAAATATTAAATATATGGTACTTAAATATATAAATATTTATCCCACTCTAATATTATTTTGATTCAAGAGTTACCAAAACTCTTGTATGACTCAATCTTTTCCATGGTGGAAAAAATAATAATTTTTATAAAATAAAAGTGATCATAATATTATAGTAAATACATCCCCATAACAATATTGAAAGGATTATGTGGTAATGCAATGGATTCCATAGGGGTAATCACCCCTAAAAGGGTTTGTTGATAATTTAATCGTACATCACCCTAGTACATAATAAGAGGACTTAAGACTACACCCCTCAATAGCCACTCATGAGGGATATGCCTAGGAATATTAACACACTATTAATGAACCATGATAATGGTTTTTTCTACCATTTCATTAGTCTCATACCAATGAAAACTTTTAAATCCAGTCACAATATTTCATGTTCATCCTTGAACATTAGAAGTACCCTCGCCCCTATTAGTATTTGACAAGGGTACTACCTGATACATTGATGATACCCCACAACATCTATGTTGACTAAGGGCCATTATCCTAAACATTAAAATTATTGTACTAAATAGGTATGTATTTTTTTCTTCATTTATCATTATATGGATATCTATGTTTTATTCTCTAATGGGCTCATTAAAAAATTGTAAAAAGATCATTTTGACTCTTATGAAATTAAATTGGACTTAATATGGTAATGGTTAGGGCCAGAATTATATATCCCCTAGATTCATGAATAGAAATTATAAGACAAAAAAGTTGGGTTTTGGTGTATACCTATTCCCATGATTAGATATTGTCTTGGAACAAGACATTGACAATGATTTTTTATGTGTGAAATTATGAATTTTATAAGTATGTGATCAATGATTATTGTTTTCTAGGATTTCATTTATTTCCATGGATATATAATTCCATTTTTAGTTGATTATAAATTAATTTTTCAATTTAGTCCTTCCATATCAGATATTACATGTTTATGTAATGAAATATTTTGTTGTATTGTACTCTTTAATGATAATTTTAGCTAACCTCCTTTTGTTTTTGTTTCTCCCTTAAACATAGATGAGGACTATGTATAATTTTCAAAGATTTGATCTAAGGGGTAATAATGTTATTATAATGTGTTCAATTTGTACATTATTTTTTGAAAATTAATATATGTATGTATCTAATATTCCATGACTTCAAAAATATAGTATATGTAAGAAATATTGTATTTTATACCAATAATGTAATTTAACAAATAGGTGCACAAGATCCTCACTGTTATTGGTATGGACTCAAAAAGTGCATCCAAGATACCTAAGATCAAATTCAGGAGGAGAAATATATATGGGTAACTATATAAGGTATTTTAACAAGAATTTTAGCAGGTACTAATGTAGTCACTACAATGGAGACTGTAGAAGGTATTGTAGCAGAAACTGTTCGGTAATGTAGCAGCAAAACTATTCATCTATTTGGGGTTTCGGGTCACCGGTTTGTCCCTCGAGTCCTTCAAGGCCATCGATCCACACAAAAAATTTAGGATAGTAAGGATTTTGGTCCAACTTATGAAATGAGGGACACCTCAAGGCCTTTGGGCCATATTAAATTGTGCATCAATGGACTAAGAAGACTCTACAAGGAGGAGGATCTAGATGATGATTCAGATAAGCCACATTCACCAAAGCAGAGCTAACTAATTGTTAAAAATGAAAGTGTATGGAAATTTGCATCAGGACAACAATTTTCATGCATGGGAAGACTAACTTAATAGTCATGTGAATATGGAGAAATGAAATCATGATGTAGATGATGGGGAGGGGAAATTCCCAGTAGTCATAGTATAGATGAATTCCTCTATGTCCTTTAGGTCATGTATTGTCACAAAGCCGAAGGACCATGTCAGGGTTCACCTTCAAAACATAAAAGGTTTACAATAAGAAATTAATAAAAATAGAATTCCTTAATGACATTTTAATTGATTTAACTATAGCTTCTAAATTTCAAGGGGTCGATATATTATAGTTGGTATCAAATAAATTTTAGCAGATACCTTGAGAAATATATTTAGACGAACCAAATGATAAAGCACAAGTAATATAAAATACCCTCAATACTAATAGGAATCACTATATAAAACATAATAGTAATTTAGTTTTTCAATTTAATTTCACTATTTAGTTACATGTATGTAAATGTAGAAGGATGGCGAATAACTAGGGAAATTTGATATGTATCAACACATATAGTCAGTTCTATGATACCCCCCCTTAAAATATAATGTAGTTGGTGTTAAGGATAATATATTCATCAATATATTATATAGTTTTACTTGGTTTATGAAAAATAGTCTCATACCCATAGGAAATCCTAGTGATCCAAGATGTTTTGTAAAAATGATGGATCACTTCGTGTGACATAAACATCCATCATTCAGGCGAACTACTATTCCATTATTTGATGGAAAATTGATGATGACCTAATAGAATTTTTCTATTTCATTGAGAAGTTGTGAGAATGAAAAATTCATCATGGTGGTTAATCATCTGAATGGAGATGTTGACCAATATTAGTCACTTATTCAAAACAATAAAGAGGGTGATGAGATTAAGTGCATGGAATAAGGAACATTTAAGGATTTATTTTATGAAAAATAAATACCTTATGAGTAAAGAAAAAAAAATGGAATGATAATTTCCCAATATTAAAAAATGGAAGAGGAAGACATTACTAAGTATGAAGATATCTTTACAAGGTTAGCTGTACATGTGGAAAATTGTTCATATAGACCAGAAAGTAATATTGTTCAATACATTAATGGGATTAATCCAAGCCTTTAAAGGTATTTGGTGCCTTATAAATTCTTATCATTGGATGATATAGTCTCAATAAATACTAAGAAATGAATGGAGTTTTCAATGATGTATGTATACAAGGGAAATTTGGATAATAAGAGGAGAAAAATGCATCATGGGAAGAGAAATGATGAAAAGAAGAAGAAACGATGGTTTGGATTACCTAGATGTGAAAATATCATAATAAACACCCTAGGGCCTTAATTAAGTGAACTAAAGATTGTGAAATGTTTTGAAAAAATGTTTTCAAGATCCCTAATATAAGGTAAATTAAGGAGGTATCACAGTTTGATGAAACAAATGTAAGGAGGATGGACCTCTTGAAAACTAATTCCCAAAAAATCAGTGGAATTTTCTTTAGAAAAGTCTAATGGAGAAATGGTAATATATTGTGATTACCACATTTTAAGTTGAAGTTCCTAATGATGAGATGTTTTATATTTTTCTTTTTTATAGTTATCTAATGTTTTATTTTATTTTTGTATTTTACCCTAATTTATATCTTTTATAACTTCTAAACACATTTCATATTTACCTATCACCCTATTAAGTAAAATGACAATTAATACGTCAATAATATTTCATATTACAACAATTATGTGTCAATATATTAAATTTTTAATGCATGGGAATACCCTTTTTTCCACCTTGGATGTCATAACTATGATTCAATTTTATATAATCCATGGTATAGACTTCAATGTTTAAGGGAAAAATATATTGAAAATAAAAGGATTTTAAGATCAACAAATATGATGTTGAATATCATGAATTTCAAGGGGAAACATCCTCATCTACATCATCTATAGATCCTCCCCCAGTAGATTTAATTATTTAAATTCTATGTATATAAGAATATCATGAATTATCTATAGTAGAGGAAGGTATCCTAAAAATATAGGATGAACCCTTGAGAAAAAATTAATTACTTTTTTCAATAATAATTACCTGGTCATCAACCAGAGTGTGATGTTGAGTTCTAAATTGACCTCATTCCAGATGAAATTATTATATGTAAATCCCTCTATAAAATTGAACTATTAGAGTTTTTGGAGTTTAAGAAACATATACTAGAGTATTCAGATAAGGTATTTTTACACCCTACTCTTTATCCACATAAATCCACTATTTGAATCATGGAAAACAATGATGCATCTATGAGATTAGGTGAATATTATAGGGATCTCAATTCCATTAATATAAAAAATATGGATTGTTTACCAAACATTTAAGAATTATTGAGAGACATTAAGCTGCCCAATAATTTCCTAAGACTAACCTGTTATATGGATATCATCATCGAAGGGTGAATAAGATTGATATACATAGGTTCACATTTTGAAAATGGTAAAGATATTATTATTTTATGGCATTTCCGTTTAGAATGAATAATATACTTAATGTCCCTATAGAAATGACTGACAGAGTATTCAAGGATTATCCTGATATCCTTATAGTGGTATTCATTAATCATATAATGATATACTCTATGAACTATAAAGAGTATAATTTCCATCAAAAAATAATTATGTAGACCCATATAAAAAAATTATATAGTAAATACAGTATGTGAGATTTTTATATCAAATATGATTCATTTAATATAGATATTTTATCTAATAATACAATATATTTGACCCTTCAAGGAAGAACGTAGTAAATGAATTGTCCACATCGATGAACATAATAAATATATGAATCTTCCTTGTCTGATAATGTTATTATCAGGTCTATGATGAGTAACTTTCCTAATATGCCAATACATTAACCATATTAATCTGTAAAGTAAATATATCCATATTGTTTAGAAAATGTGAGGAAATTTATGATGATTTGAATAGGAGGGTGAAAAAGTAACTTGTATTAAAATTATCATTTGTTAAATAAGGTTTTTTAATTTATAGTATGTTGTTTCTTTATGAATAATGATATATTGATTTCTTATGTATCAAGGAAATTGAAAATCTGTGAACAATACAATCCCACTCACAACCTTGAGATGAAAATCTTAATTTTTTTTTAAAAATTTAGAGAAACAACCTCTATCATGAAATATGAGATATATTAATAACTACAATTAAAGTTTAAAGTATATCTTCTCTCCTAAGGATATTAACACGAGGAAAAGAATATGGTTAGAACTACTCAAGGACATTGATTTCTTGATACACTACCATCCAGGGAATATATACATGGTGTTTGACGTATTGAATCAAAGGGACCATGGATTTTTTACAATGATAATGATAAAAAAAATATCTTATATATAGATATATGGTAATGGCGGATATGGTGATTTTTAGTAATAGGGACCTATCTTTCCCTTTTCATGAAACTTTCTTATTGTATGATGAGAATATACAAAAGAATATTAATGTAGTGAATAATTGGATATTTATGGTGTCCATTTACGAATATTGAGTGTTAGTGATTGTGAAATGGTTATATGTCTCATCCATAACAAAATTGAAGAGGGAACTATTAGATTAATCACATTTCTCAAATATATATATATACAACATGGTAGAAAATATATGTTTTGGGATTTAAGAGGACAATTTTTTAGGATGATATAAAGTAGAAAAATTAACACTTGGTGTGGAGATTCATAGTATGCCTATATGTAATCGATGAAAGACCAAACCATAAAAGATTCTTGAAACCACTGTCTATACCAATATAGAAGTGGGACATTGTTAGAATAGACTTTATCATAAGACTCCCAATGAATACAAAGAAGAACAATGTTACATGTGTAATCATTGATCATCTTACCATGCATTCTAATTTCTAATTGATAAGAGAAGATTTACCCCTTGAAAGAATTCTGTGGATCTAAATCAATGAATACATAATGATTCATGGTGAACCTTTTTTGATTTTATTGTATCATGACCAATGGTTTAAATAAATTTTATTGATTAGTTTAAAATGAATATATAAACTCAAATAACTTTTTGTAATTTAGGACATCCTTATACTGATGGGTATTTTTAATCCACTATCCATAATATTGAGGATATATAAAGATCATGTTAGCTTAGCTTTGAAGTTATGTGGGATTAGTATATACATTTGGTAGAATTTTTATTCAATAATAAATACAATTCTAATATATATATTGAACTATGCAGAGAATTTTATAGAAATAGTTTTCATATTCCAACACGATCAAAATGTCTTAAAGAAATAAATATTTAAGGGATAATTCTTATAGAGGATACAAGTGTTAACATATGAATAATTTAGGATCAAATTATAAAATCCCACAGAATAAAAACTAGGTATAATGATAATCGAGGGTAATACATGGAATTTTATATTGGGTGTCTTATATTCTAGAATTATTCACCATTTAAGAGAGTTTTAAGACTTCTCAAACATTTTAAGTTAAGACCTATGTATATTGGACATTTTAAAATTCTATAAATAATTAGATCTGTAACATACTAATTGAATGTGCCTCCCAACCTTATAAAAGTACATGATGTCTTATTTTTATCATTACTGTGGAAATACTTTCCAAATACAATTCATGTGATCATATATGAGGAAGTATATTTGTATCCATTGTTTTATTTCAATTATGATAGTAATAAGATTCTTTGTACTAGTGTGAATGTAATGAAAATTCAAATAACTCAATTGGTGAATATCCTTTGTTGAAATAAATAATATGAAGGGGAAACATGGGGACCTTAAAAATATATAAGGTAGTAGTATCCAATTTTTTTCAATAACTAATATATACCCAGTTTCATGGATGACATATTTTAAGGGGGGGGATTTAATACCCACGACCCATCTGTAGAATTGTAAAAAACCCTTTCATGAACTATTATAAAATATAAAATTTAAGGACCCTTTATTAGATAATTTATTTGAAAGATTTAATTTATAATTTGAAATTGACGAACATACCATCACATTTTTATTCATCATAACTACATTATGTTACAATGAATTATTAATATTTTTATGAAAATGATAGTTTTATAGTCGATATATAAGGATTTTTAGTCTAATTATATGAAATGAAATTATTATTACATAAGAGTGAACAAAGAGATATAAAAACCTTTTAAGTAATCAAATATTAATTTTCTGTATTAAAAGATACAATCTAAAAAATTCTATGAACATATAAATCCTAAATGAAAGATTTTTAGAAATAATTAAAATTTTAATTTAATAAAAAAATTGGCATTTTCATTAAGTCATGTATTTTAAAGGGATATTTGGTTTTTTAATTACATGAAAGACATATATGCATTAAATTATTTATTATAAATAAATTTATTATATTGAAATCATAATTTAATATAATTTTATCTTATAATCAAATTTAAATAAAAAAACGTTATTTTTCTAAAAACTGTTCTTTCATGATATGGATTATATATTTTAAATTTTAGTTTTCAAAACATTATAAATTTTATTTTATTAAACTAATTTAATATTTTAAATCATATTTATCAAATTAGTAAAAAAATTTAATCATAATATTAGTTATTAAAATTAGTTACTAAGGTTAGAAATTAATTACATCGGAAAAGATAAATTAGTATAAAATATAAAAGTGAAATAATGAAGTCCAAAAACAATAAAATTAGTCTAAAAAATGCGTTATTGGGGTTATTATAGACCCAAAATCCTTATACCCACCAAATAGTTTCTATTTTTGTCCTTTAACCTTGAATAGTAACCTTTCATTACAGAAAATGTAAGGTGTAGTCCCCAAACAACCCTTTCATTCAATAATAAAAGGGAAACACCCCAACCACATCAAAGATCACCTATAATTTGAATAACAACTTGAACTATGGTTATTATATACTTCTATAAACCTATCCCACTTTCATAATCTTTTGGTCTTCGTAAGATAGCATAGTTTTTTCATTTTCGGGGAGACTTCTAAGGAAATTACAAGTCCCCAATGTGACTATTTCAACTACTTAGATTTTTCTCTTAATTACCATTATTATAATTTTCTTAAGAAATCAATAATATTATTATATTTTATCATTTATAAACTATAATGTTATTATATTAATGTAACCATCATGGTTTATTCATATAAATCATTAATTAAGAAAATAATTGTTGATTAAGTATTGTGCGAACTACCACCTCCATGGTTTAATGTGATTCAATTACCATCAATGACCTAAAAGGATGCATAAAATGATGTAATTAAAAAATGAATATTATTTTCGATATCATTATGTATATTTTATTATAATTTAGAGAGACAATTAATTATATTATGAAAAAACAATCATTATTTATTTAATGATTTAAAATGAGTGTGCTTAGAGGAAAACCTTTTATTCAAATTCTGTGACATTCTCATATCCATTAATTACTCTTATGATTACTAAAAAGATTTATATATCATATTCATAATCAGTATCGAAGATTATTATTCTTTTTTTTATAATGGTATTACAAGAAAGAAACCCTGTAATCATTCATTAAATTAGAGCATATTCATGTTTTGGTCTGTTTAATCACATATGTGATATATGATATGAACTTATATCAGGAATGAAATTGAGAAAATAATTAATTTAAAACAATATTATATATTTTTAAATAGTGATTTTTTCTAGTCATATTATTTTAATATTTAATTCATCTATAAGAAAATAGTATTTGATTATGAATAATCACTATAACATGTTTGTTATAGATTTTATGATCAAGGATAAATGCCAAAACACTCCTTAATGGAATTCTAAATATCATAAATTATTATAAATAATAAATAAAATTAATTTTAATGAAATATTAATGGTTAAATATTTCTGAGTAATGAATACATACTTATCATTAATGATACAACTACAAACAAACCAAACTATAAACACATGATGCGGAAAATTTGATGACTTTATTTGGAGAATAACAATTTGTGTGAAGTATGAGTGAAAATGGATTAGAGTAAGATTATAAATTAATATATCAACATAAATATTTTTTGATATAGGAGGATAATGTTTGTTCCTAGATGTCACAATAATATGTGAGCATTTTATATATGATATTCTAATCTTTGGGGCATGTTTGCAATTATTACACTAAGTTACTTTATGTGAGGTGAATACTATATATTTGGGGTTTATATTATGAAATAAAATTTTTCATGGAATTTAATGATTGTATTTAATCACTATCCTTAATTGGTTTTTTATTGAATTCCTACCCAAGCCATATGTGGGGGTTTTCCCAAAATTTTCATTCATTGGGACTCATGATATATTCCCCACCTATTTTAATTTGTGTGGTTCATGAATTTCCATGGAAGAATTATTTTATTATTACTCATGAAATTTATGGGATTGAAAATTATATGATTTTATTCCTATCTCATATTCTTTATATTCAATATTTACCAAAACTATTGTAATACTCAATATTTTCCTTGATGGAAAAAACTTACTATGTTTTGGTAAAGTAAAAGTGTATAAAGTATCCCAAGAAATATATATCATACTAGATATCAGAAAGTGATTGTGGTTGTGGATCATATGAACATAGAGATAATCACCCCAAAAAGGATTGGTTTATATCAGACTCAATCATCAAATTGATGCAAGATGAGAGGGAATAATACAAAAAACGTGGTGAAATACCCATGGGATTTTTATTTGGAATACCCATAGTCTCATAATGAGTCTTGATATTGTATTTCTCATACCATTTCTTTGGTCACCATCCAGTGGAAACTATTGGACCCAATAAATCTCATCCATGGATAAGCCAAGAAATTAAAAGTAACTTCTTCCTTAAATTTATTTTATAAGGATGCTAAGTGTTATTCTGATGAAACCCCATAAATTTTAAATTGATAAAGGGACATTATTCTAGACATACAAATTTTCTTGTCGAATGAGGATGTATTTTATGTATTTTTTTTATTATGCAGATATCAATGTTTTATTTAGTATCTGGTTTCTTAGGGAATGGTATGAAAGGGATTTTTAACTCTTATGGTAATTCATTATAATTAATTATGTTATATTTTGGTCTTAGATTTGTATAGTCCCTAAATTCATCTACATATATCATGAGACAAAATATGTTTGGTATTCATGTGTACATCGTCCCATTAAAGCATAGTGTCTTGGCATAGTGCCTTTATAAAATAATTTTATGTCAGAAATTATACATTCTATATCCATAAGATCAACTATTGTTTTTATAAAAGTTTTAATTTACTTTCATAAATATAACATTCCGTAAGTTTTGGTTGATTATGACTTCATGATGTTCCTCTATTCTTACCACATCATTATATCTTATTTATGTTATGAATGTGTATGATTTATTGTACTTATTATTGATCATTAGATTTCACCATTATTTATATTCCTCTTTCTATGAATGACAGAGGTGGACTATGTGAAAATTAATGGGGCTTAATTTTTGTGACAATAGTGTTCTTGAAAAATGTTAATTATTTAACTCTTATTTAGAAATAAAATTTATGTATGTGTTTTGTCTTAGAATACCACTTTACTATTATATCCCTTGGGAACTTTTTATTATTTTCTAATAATGGAAACTAACTAAGGACAATTCATTTTCAGAGCCTAGGATGTTATACAGTATGATAGATAACCCCACATGGTGGTTCCCAAAATCATTATTGCAGATAAGTCCTCGGACTTGGGATCCCTCCTAAAATGTCCATACCAATCACACAATGAAATTTGAAATAAGTAAAATACATGATCGATCCTTATTTTATGATTAAATAAATTTATAAAAATATTACAAATTCTATTATTTATGTTTTTCTCTAGGAGCTTAAGGCCACTTAAGGACTTAATAGTTATCCCGTAGAGGTTACTGGACTAGTTAGAATGATGTTAAATATGAATCGACCATAATTTACATGGAATTTGTTCATCCAATTTACACCCTTCGGTTAACCTAATCAAAGTAAGGATTATCTTCTACCCCAAAAAAATCCTCATAGTATTTGTGGATCTCCCTCTATTAGTTTAGCAGGACGTCCCACTATTGGATGTTGCCCACTCAACTTCATGAGTTATCAATTTAGAAATGTGAAAGATTCCCATGGAAAGCTCTCATGATTGGCTGATCAGTATCCTTTATGATAATATGAAATCCATGGATATTTGATTATCTTTGAATATTGCTTTAATGGAATAATATCCCTATGTGGGAGGAGAATTTCCTCCCATCACCAAATTACAGAAATATGTGCTTTTCATCCTTATATGGAATTGGTGACCAAGAGCATCAAAATAGGAATTTTTCATCCTAGTTCTCCCCAATGTTAGGTTCTATATAATATTAGTATATAACATATATTTTATTACTCCTTTATAAATTGAAATGAATCTCTTTTTTTGGAAAAATAATCTATCTCTATGGTCTATAACTAGTAAGAAGGAACTACGATGGTAATTTCACTACTTGTTCCGCAATAACCTTCATAGAATGTGTTCCCCAAACCTATCCGAGTAAAATTATTGTAACTATGAAAATTATAATCAACTAATTACTTATTTTAATTGAATGAAATTATAACTAGAAATGTGTCCTCTCATAGAACAACAATTAATAATGTGTTTGAATAATGTTAGGGGTGGGAATGTTCTGGCTCACATTTCCCTAAATTACCATAGTGGATTCATAATTTCACTGATTTTTTATATTTTATTGAGGATTCCATGTTCTATAAAAACGAAATATCCTATATGAAACCTCCCACAAAAACATGAATGATTAGAAGAGTGTAAAAATGTTTTACATAAAATACTCTAGCCCCACAGCCAATAAAACTCTAGGTGGTCCCACAAAACAAGCCTAGTCATGCTTACACTCATATAGGAATCATTTACCAAGGAACAACAAATAAGATAATTAATAAATCTATTCACTGATGTAATACTATTTCCAGGATAATGAAATCACAATGTTCTTTATATGTTCTAGGGGAATGAAATTTATCCAACTTTTGGATATAAAGAAGTCAAAAAAGGATAAGTGGATAAAGCATCCCAAAAAATTCCCTACAATGGGATATATAGTCAAACTAATCAATAATTGTTCATCATTATGAAATGGATTCACAGAATAATAGATATTTCTATAGAGGACAAGCAGAATCCTCAGGAACAAGTTATATGTGTTTCTACCACCCTTGATGATGATGATGGTTTTGGGGAATGGTAGTGGGTTTTGAGTTATGATACATAGAAATTTAATGACAAGTTATCCCCAAAGTTCAATAATTTGGGATACAAGATAATTTGATCATCTAAATCATCCAATATCATCTTCAACCATCTCATTCACTTTAGGAACACCATTAGATTTATGTTCTACCATAACTCATTAAAGATATAACCAATTTTGTAAGAGTGATGGGGACCCATTCATAATTTCAAAACTATTATTCATCCGCATTGATATCGTTCTCATTATATTGTGATAAAATTACATGGTTTTTTGGGTGTTTGATAAATCCTAAGAGTAGTAGAAGTATTTTTTTACTGTCAATTCCTTCATATTGGTAGACTACAATAGAGATCCTAGAGATAAATTAAAACATCTAGATCCTCCACGTGACACTATCCATTGTTATAAAGATAAAGTAAATCATATCTTTAGAAATAAAAAATCTTATATTCCTATCCCTAAGATAATGTTTAACATTGTTGAGATAAGAGGATAGAAATTACAGTATAATCAATAAGACTAGCTATTCATGAAAGCATCTTCTAGTAAAGATCCATATCTCTTTCATTTGGTTGACTATATAACCTATCAAAAACCACCAAAATACATTATTATTTTCATAGGTTTATAAAAATAAAATTAACTCTAGTAACACAGGTCATGAGTACATACTATCCATGAATAACCCCTTGTGAGAAGATATAACCTTTTTTCATGTATGTATGAGGCCAAAAAACATTACTAGTAACTTAGAATGGTCATCAGTCCTTAATACATTCCATATATCAATGTAGATTCTAAAATCCCTCATAAATGACCCAAATATCCATATTTAGTTTAATAATAATGTGCATTCTGATTAAGGGTACCATGTCAGATAAAGTGAGAATGGAAAGTGTCATACTGTCATCTCCTTCTTTATGGAAGATATTTTTATACTCATAAAATTAATATATAATTATTCTCTACCTGGAAGGATCAATGGAATAAATGTGTGAAGATAAATATTATCTCTACCCATACCCTCTATAAGATGGGATAAAAATAGGCCCATATAGCCCCACAAAAGTTGAAAATTTTATTGGTTTGATAAAAGAGAAAAAAATATTATGTATGATCAAACTAAATTCACATTTTGGATAATTGGTAAGAAAAACTGAATTAAAGTGTTTATTATAATAGAAATCCTTATTTTTTATACTGAGAAGGCCTTGGAATAACCTGCACGTAATTTTCCCTTTTTTGTATCACTAGTGCCTCAATTTATCCTTAAACATTCATGTGTGGGAGATATAATGTGATTCCTACCCCTTTGACTCTTTTGAAACTAATTAACATATTGATAGGTATTACCAAAATAAGTGTAAATAAGACCTAGGTCTACAGATATATGTTTATCAATGAACCTAATGACTTAACATACAGTTGGATGAATCCCCTGGATTAATTAAAAACTATCTTTCAACTACACATCCACTTGTAGAATGAAGTAACTCCCAACATCACACACCACTTAAACATTTTAAAAATAAATCTATTTTCTAAGGTCTAATATTACTCTTATGAGGGACATGTGTATAGAAATATATAGAATCGCCCTCCAGACCATTTTCATATAATTCATCCAATACTTCTCAATCTATGTCTCCACCATGTATACCGAATGAAAACATTCATCATGTTCCATCCCTTGTATCTATTTAACTATATTATATATTTCTATTGGTTATTTAGAAATTATCATGAGTTAAAAGGTTTTTTTTTATTAATTTAGTCGACCTATAGTTAATGATTGTAGTAGGTCATGTAGAGGACTTGGGATGTTATGTTGTGAAGTGCCTAATAGGGAGGATATTTATGAAATATTTTTGGATTGTTAACCTATGATGGATTAGAGGTTGCCTTTATTGGGTCTTCTTGGATGTGGTTATATTTTGACATAAATATTTCATACCTCAAAATTTTATTGGGAACTTATATGTAAGGTTTTTAAATTTATTTATTTTTAAAGGAAGGGTTGGTTGTGCCATGATAATGTATTTCATTCCATTATTCGTATTTGGGACAAGCAACTACCTATCACATAACTCTCAAACTATGATAAGTGTGTGTAGTATCATGTTTGAGGTTTTGTGGTTGATTTACATACCACGAATGATTTTACATGTAGGCATTATCACATCATAAAGGTAGGAATTAACCATGATGTGAACATATAATTGAACAATTTTTATCCATT
Source organism: Viscum album (assembly GCA_963277665.1). NCBI lineage: Eukaryota > Viridiplantae > Streptophyta > Magnoliopsida > Santalales > Viscaceae > Viscum > Viscum album. The sequence goes on along the minus strand of OY728132.1, from coordinate 1,470,253,357 downwards.
CCATTAGGGGAGGAACTCTACGCTATGATAGGAGAGGTTGTGTCACCGTTTGGTACCCCCAGTTTTTAATTTTATTATTTTCGAGCTCCACCATGGACAAATATTATGAGGTTTGACCAACATTTCTTTACCATATTACATTGTATATCTAGAGGATATCCTAAAGAATTATCCCCTTTTCTCTTGTGAATTTTGGATTATCCTACTCTTATCTCATAATTTACATTGAGATAAATCACATATTTCATCCTCATTATTATATTCATCTTTTTTCCATCATCAATTTTCCTTGGTTTTCGATACTCCCATAAAAAATAATAGCCAAATTGGTTTAATTTAATGATGGATTGGATTTAATCTAAGGATTTTATTTTCTAGGACATGTAGAGGTTGTTTCCTTAATATGGGTTTCTACAATGAAGGGAAAATGTTTATGCTTGATTTAGGTAAAATTTTTTATGATTTAATTTATTTAACTATTCATGAAATTCACTATAATTATAAATACATTCTTTTATCAAGTTAAACCTTTATTTTTCACCCATGGTGGATTTATAAAATATTTAAATTATTTACATATTAATAAAAATGTATTTTCAAGGATTTTATATCTACATTTCTCAAAAAAAGTGTGAATAGCAATTGTTTGTGATAATTACTATTATTTTACTTGAAAATTAATTTTCTGATATTTAAAATTTTTTTACCCCATTTTTATTTATATGGAATATAACCTACATTTTTGGGGTTGGTTTTATAATAAATATGTTTCGTATTTTCAAGTGACATAATATTGGTGAAAGTATTCTATTTAAATATTGATTTATATTTGGTTTTTCCAAATATTTTTTGCAAAATTTTTTCCCATGTATCCTTTATAGAATGTCTATTTCGTCATAAAAATTTACATAGTATGTGACATTGATGGATCATAAACTTTTCATTACATGGTTGTTTTAAAGGATTGATTGGAACTTTATTAAATAAGTTGGTTTAATTATAAAACCATGATTGTGATCCCTATGGTTATATGTCTGTTATATACTTATTCAATCTTTATTGTATGTGAATTTTATTATTGTTTTGGTGATTGTGTGATGTTAGAGGGTACTAGTTCATGTAAGGGTGTTATAAGAGTCAGCAGATTTAATGATTATCAATTCCTAATTCATGTGATATTCATTAGGAATATTAATTTTTAAAATCAAATTATATTGTGATTGGAACCCTAGGTACTTAAGTGAGAGATCTAGGTTTGTGATAAAATAGTTATTTCATGCACTGGATATTGTCCCCTATATATATTTATTCCCTTGATAGGGGAGTTTCTCGATAAGACTATTAGAGTGTTATGAGATATTATTAAATTAAGAAGTTTACATAGGGATACATTTGATTACATTGTGTATTTTCTAGGATTGTCTCATGTTAATACCTAGAGAGCTTCCCATGATTCTCATTAATTGATTTTAGTATTGCCTTAGGGACTCCCACAATGAAATTTTATTATATACATGTATACTCAAATTGATTTATTATACTATTTTCAATGTTGTGTATATTTATATTAGTATTCCTTTATACTATTGTTCCTATTGATTATATACCCTCTCTTCATAAGTTATTATTTACCAACAATTTGGTTTAAAAATGATATTGGTGAAAACATTTGAAAGAATGAAAAATAGATTCATTTTAATTATATAATATTGGAATTAATCCATTAAAAATTAATGTTTTTTCATTTTAATATTTTGAAATCGACATCATTTTAAGTAGGGTGTTTAAAAAAATGTTAAATTTTCAAAGGATGGTGGGTTTTAATATTTTGGGTTTAAAATCATGGTTTTCAATATGGAATGTGTTTTTTTTTAAAAAACAGGTTTTTGATTTTTCAGGAAAGACATAATATTAAGGATACTAGGTTTTTATTATTTATATTTGGAAAACCGTATTTTCCAAATTATATTCAAATTGGAATTTATGAAATATTTTATAAAAATGATTGAATAAAATCTTAGGAGAAATCATACTGGGTCTCTTTAGATCATAGTCAGCATACACCTTGATGTGTGTATGTATAACTTATATACATATAGTAGTTCCCATGTTTTTATCTCATATAATTTATTGTTTATTATTATATTGGTAAATGTTTTGGATATGGGGAGTAACAATGGGAAATATAGAGTTGTATTATTGTTAAGTAAACTATTTTATATGTGTGATTCTCATGTATCAACCAATTAGGTCTATCGTATTCTTATCATAATCATTTATTTTTTTGTTATCTTGATGTATTTATATTTATAAATATATTTTACATGTTATTTTTATGTACATAGTTTACATTATATATGTCAAATTTATTTTTGGGATTTGTTATTCATGCACCATGTTTTTTTAATTTTTAATTATTTATTACTCTTTATTTAATATGCAAGTAAGTAAAATGTATAAACATGTGATGAAGTATTCTATATTATAGTACATTATTTATAATTTTTATATGACGATATAATTATTCTCATGTATGTTTTTCTAATGTGTAAACACTTGGTTTTAGCCAATGGGAATCAATAATGTCCATCAAGCCTTAAAAATTAGAGGTTAGTGTCACATGTCATTTAAAATTTGTATTGTTCTTAAGAAAAAGGTTTCAAATCCATCAGATTATTGTTGGGGTTTAGTGGTATAGAGATTGATGTTTTGGAACTCAGGAGGTAGGTTCTGATTAGTTGTTGAATCAGCACCTTTCATGAAGAAACATGAGTTACCCTAGGTAGTCGGTATTTGAGTATTGACTTCAGATTCCATTCTTGACTATTTTCATTTACATTAATATCTATGAATTTTATTAGATACATTCTTGGGAATGTATTGTGTTTTTATATTAATTTTCAAAGGATTCAGAGTCTCGTGGTTATCTCATAATATTTAAAAAACTTTTTATAGCATGTGCTCATGGTCCTAAAACATCTTATTGGGGTGCATAGTGGGCCAAAATGTGGATCCAAATGATGTAAAACTCTGTATCACTTCAAGAATCATTTTTATGAATTATTTTATATTTCAATGGTTATTTTATTTTTTTACATATTTTAAATAGATCATAATGGGATTAGTAGTGTGTTTTTGTTATTTTGCTTCATGTTTTGATTGCCAGTTTTATGTAAAAAATGAATTAATTGAAATGTTTTGAGTTTTAAAAAAAATCAGTTTTTTAAAGGATTATATCATGGATTATTGGATTTTTTAATCATGATTTAATTATTATTTTACAATTCATTTTCCCATTATTTAGTTGTTTTCAAAACTAGTTGGTTTTAATATAGAATTTGGAAAATCATTTATAATGAAATTGGGTTTTATGTAAATATGTTGAATTCCCTATTATAGGAGTTTACATTTAAATGATTGATGGGGTTATAAAAACAATTCTATTTATTTTTAAAAATATAATTTAATGTTTTATAAGTGTATTATTATTTTGAGATTAGTTTTTAGACTCTTTTCCAAAAATTAGTGATTTTAAATAATTTATTTTCCCAGTGTGATTTTTTAGGGGATTGGGGATTTTAGTGGATTCATTGGGTATGTAGGGATTGTGAGAGATGATTATTGAATTCTTAATTACTTTTATTGATTTTAAATTTTATTTAGATTATTCATCATATAAAAGACTTGACGGAATGTGGAAATGTTTCATCAAGGGAAAATCCTTTTGGTGAGTCATCATACCATTTATGTGTAATTAATCATATTTTTTGTCCCTACTAAGACTCTAAACAGAGCTTTAGAGATTAAACAATTAGAGTCATTAAGCTTATTTATTCATTTATTATATTATTTATATGGTAATATAGGTTCCATTTATATGATTTGATTGTTATAGAGAAGTGGTGGAATCCTTATTTCTCTACCAGCACTTAAAACACTTATTTGTAAAGTGACATAGTTTATGATACATTATAAAGATAAGAAATAAGTGAAAGACATAAAATATTATTTCTCAATGGTTTTCATTTTATCCTAATCTATAAAATGTTGATTTTTTTAGATATATTTTAATGATATAGGAATCAATCGATACATTAGATAAGTTTGATTTGAATCCGAACATGTTTCATATTAAGAAGTATCAAGTGGGATTCTCATATGTAGTTAGGACTCTGGAAGTCTTCTATTTTGGGATTTATTCCTTAATTATATTAGATAAGTATAATATTTTTGAGTTATATTTTGATATAAGTACCCTTTGGGTATTTTCTATATTTTATTTTTGAGTGGTTTGATTATTTTGGTTATTTTTATGCCACATGTGTTTTTTTGTGATATTAGACCTGTGCTAAGATAATTCATTTTATGGGTTTATTTTGAGAATCCTTTTTATGTTATTAAGTTATTGTGATGGTTTTCATACTAGTTAGTATTATTCTCTGACTATAACATGATTTTATATTATTCCATGTTTTTGTTTTAGATAGGTTTACCATGCATGGGTGTTCCAAAAGCTAGGTCACATGTTATATTCCATTTAATTTCAAGTCCTGAGTGTGTAGATCATGATGTTATATGATGATTTAGGTATTAATTGGTGTATCTTTTTCATTCTTATTTTATTAAATGTTAGGTAAATATTTAACCAGTTTTTTTCCCTTGTGGGGGGGGGGTCATGGGTTTGGTTTCTAATATGAAATTTTGATTTAGTTTTTAGAATGGTTTTTTTATAGTTGGTGGATAATTAGAATTTACCACTGTGGTTTGAGGAAACTAGTTGGATATGGTGAAATTATTATAGGTGTACTCTCTATACATTTGTCTCATAATTTTAGATGAAATATAAATGGTGGTGATCTCTATTGAAGCTCTTTATTACCATTGAGATTTATATTTCATGATTTTCGATTGATTATTCATAGAGATTCTTTATGAGGTTTGGAAATTATTTCCATTGATCTTGGGGAGTTGGATGATGTTTTTTTCTTTAATTTCAATAAACCATTTAATTGTTTCTTTAATTTACCACCTCATATTATGGGTATTGAATTTTGTGATTCCCCTTTTTATTTTTCTTTTAACTGAAATATTCTGGTTGTAGAAATTTGTGTAGTGTGTAGAATCATGACACCACTATGACAATTTTGAACAATATTACTTATATTAATGTTTTATTTTGATGTTTTCATGATTTATATTTTTTTTAGGGTGTCTTGAGGTCATGTACTATAGTAGGTCACACTGCAACCAAGGAAGGTCATGCTGAAATGAGTTTTGTGGGGCATAACATCACACCATAGAAACCGAACAATTATGCGATGGTGGATTACGGCTCATAGGAACCAGGTTTTACTAGATTATGTATTCTCAAGAAATAGATATTTTGTTATAATATTATTTTTTGGGAAATTCAGAATGATATTTTATATTATGTTTATTACGTGGAGAATGGTTTTTCATGTTATGAAAGGCATGATTTTCACTATGTAGGTGATGTCATAGCTGAGTCCCACTCTGTGAGGGTTTATTTTAAGTGGGGTTTTCCTATAGTGAAGAAATGATCAAACTATGATTTTAACTTGGAATAGAACATTTGGTTTATCCTGAAATCAAAAGAGGTATATTTTGAATCAATAAGGGATGACATGCCTTGACATACTGCTCCTAGTTTTTAATTTTATAAATATTCCTTTTTACCCACAATTGATTTAATGTGGGTTTATCTAATTTTTCCCATCCCAAATGATATATCTAGTGGATATACCTCTAAATTATCCCTTTATTCTATTGGTATTTTTATATCCTCCTCGTTTGACATCAAATGTTCCTTCAAGGAAAAGAACTTTTTTATTATTTTTTCCTTCTCCTCTTATCCCTTCCTACACTCACATAAATTTAGTATTCTCCAATGAACCATAAATACTATGAGAGATGAATCTATGTTATGAGTTAGTTTTAATTTGGGGACTTTTTTTGGATTACTGGAGTAATTTCCTTGAGATTTTGGTATTTCACCACCAAATGATTTTTATCCATTATTAGGCTAGGTATTTTTATGTAATGGATTTATTTAAAAAGTCATGAATTTGTTAATTTTTTAAATTGGTTATTTATGATTTTAAAACTATAATAATTACCCATTATTAATTTATAAAACGTTTTAAATGTTTTCAATAATTATCATACATTATTTTCATGGGTTTCATTTCATTATTTCTCTATGTATTTTTTATTCATGCCAAGTGTTTTTGAAAATACATACCAAGATATTTAAAAATGTTTTTTGTGATTAGTTAATTTTTGTATACCAATCTTGATTTCGAAGGAATATGACCCATATTTTAATGGATCGAATTCAATTGAACGAGTGTTTGTTTTTTAGTGAATCTTAAGAGAGGGAAATCTTTTTTATAAGTGTTTATTCATGGTTGGTTTCAGAATGTTTTTTTAAATTTTTTTATTGTTATGGAATTGAATTCCCATTTATCAATTCAAAACAATATCATTGGTGTGTGGCAAGGATATATTATCAACATGGCATTACTAGTTTGTTTTAATTTTTTGGTTGGCACTTTACAAAATAATTTTCAAATATGATAACACTATGACTGTGAGCCCCATGATCATATGTCCTCTTTTGAATTTTACCCATTGTTGGGATATCCATTTTATTTTTATTGTAATGATTTTGAGATATGAAAAGGGGTTGTTTAATGATAGGTTATTGGTGGTTAGATGTTATTTATTCAATATGAATTTTTAATATAGGTGATGATATTTGGGTTTATTTTCTTTTCATATCTAATTCACATGTCATGGTGACAGTGGGTTGTTAAGATAGAGATCTAGGATCGCAATAGACTCTATATATTACACAATGGCTAGTGGCCCCTAGTTGTGTGCTAAACTCTAGTAAGGGAAGTTACCCAATGAGACCATGAGAGTGAATAAAGTGAATATATTTTTTGGAATATTACAATAGAAGACATTTTATTCAATTATTTATTGATTATATCCAATCATATTAAGATCAACAGAGTTATTGAGATTTTTTTAATAGTTAATAGTGGTATTATCTCGTGGATTCCTATTGTAAACTTTCATTGTAACCATTCTTTCTCAATAAAATTTATGGAAATATTTTCATTCTAATATATTATTTTTATTATGATTACATGACATTAATGGTACTTTTTATCATATTCCTTCTCTACTTGTGAATTTTTAAATCCCAAGCTTCAATTATATTGAGTGTAATTTTCTTTATAAAGAAACTATAGAATAATGTACGCAAATTTATTTAGGAATGTGACTACAAAATAAATTCTAAAAATGATTAAATTTAATTTTATGAAATTAATTTCATTTTTTAATTCATCACGTAAAAATTATATTATTGTAATATTTAGATATTTTTACAAAAAACATTATTTATTTGGTGAATAGTTGAAAATGATGATTTTTCAAAAAAAAATCACTTTTATGATATTATAATGATATAAGAATAACTATAATGTTTATGAAATATGTTTTAGCACAAATATATATTTAAGAAATTATATATTTCTTATAAAAATATAATTCGGAAAAATATATTCTTAAAATTATTGAAATCTAATTATTGTTTCTATTCAAAATTAAAACTATTATTTCTCTTCTCCCACAATCAAATATTCAAATGATTATTTTCCTTTTTTTGGTTTTTATTCATGGGAATTTTTTTATTTAAAAATATATAATTAATTACATAAGAAGTTTCAGTATAATTTTTATTTTCTATAAAAATAATTTTCATGATAAAAAAATATTTTATTAAAAATGTGTTTCATTTGATTTAATGAACAAATAATAAATGTAATTTAAACCAATGATAGGAATTGAATATTTTAAAATGGTTTCCATATTTTTAATTAGAATAATTAATATTAAGTAATAAGTTCAAATTTTTATTTACCATAATGAATAGTAACTGTGGTAAATATTTATCATATATCTTAAGGGAAAAATAATTCAAAATCGATAAACATAAAGTGATAAAGAAACAATATAACAAGAAATAACAGGCTCAAATATCATGATATGAATGTATTAAAACCTTATGCATATTTTAATAAATTATACAATAATTTTGAGCCAGTTTATGTGATTAAGACATATGTTATATAATAAAGATTCAAGCACGATCAAGTTTTTACCCACCCAACTTATAAAATTACACCTCACATTCAACCTTCTACACACCACATGATCTAATTATCTCCACAAAACCAATTAAAATACCATACCAACATCCAAACATACAGCTTGAAGGTTTTATTCTCACCGAAACACCACTTCTAGAATGCATAAGGAACTAGTAAACATTGTCTGTAACATTGGATTTTTAACATCGGTTATTCATGAACAATATTTAAAAGTACTCAGAGATGACATGTAACATAAATTAATTGTAAAATTAATCTAAATTTCAACCAAGAATAAATTTATCTTTTTTGGAAATTATAGGAAAATTACACTTCTAACGTCAGTTCTTAATAAACAACAGATAAAACAACAAATTTACTTATCTTTTAACATATTTTTTAAAAAAATGAAATAAGAATTCTGAAAACTAAATAAAAATTCACATTTAATTTAAAAGGATTAGATATTACTAGTCATAAAGCTATAATATACTACCAAATTGAATGTTATGGTCATTGGATTTTGGAATTCTATTAGAAAGGTATTACTTTTGATGTCTATAACTTTTGATCTGTAAGTCCATTCTAGCTCCATGACTAGTTAAACAAATTTACTGAAATTAAAAAAGACATTGAATTTGATTTTTACATATTTTTGTTATTAATTAATTGAAAAAATATACATTGAAATGTTCTCAATAACATTTTTATCTTCAATTTTTTATGTTATTGATGTTGAATATAATTTATTTAATGTTTTTAAAATAACCCATTAAAGAAATAACATTAAAAAAATATTTTTTATAATATTACACACATTGGTTGTATAATTATATGATGTCTGAAATAATATTTTTAAAATAATTTATAATAATAATTTAATATTAAATTTAAATGATACAATTATCAGAAGTTTTATCTCAATCTTTTCATAACACACTTATAATTTTTATGTTCCCACATATAATTTATAATGAAGAGGGCAAAAAAAATCAACTAACATATATTAGTTTTCTTCCTACCTTTTTCATATATTTTTTATCTATTACACTTAAATATTAATATTCATCTATAATTTAATTAATTCAATGATTTGATGATGGTGATTATCGTTTTACTCTTTTCATTTTATAATTTTTTTGCCTTCTTTAGTATACAATTTAATGAATTTTTATTATATAATAATGATTATTTCTTTCCATAAATGTGAGAAAGAAATACATCCTCATGTAAGTTAATAACAATAGATTAAAATGACTTTTCCCAAAAATTAGGAGTTTACATGTGTTCTTCTCTTAAATTAAAATGAATATCAATAATAGATAATCATATTTGAATAACGTTGATACAAAAAAAATTATTTCAAAGCATCATGTTTATTTTTATTTTTCTTATATAGTTTATAAAAATTATAGTTCATGTATTTCATGTTTTATTCCAATACAGTATATTTCATTATGGTTAAAAAATAAATATTTTAATAGCTCTAACTTTTTGTCTCTAGGTTTGATTTAGCTTCATGACCGATCAAATCGAAGCCTATGAAATAAACTAAAACAATACATTTGATTTATATGTTTTTAATATCATTTAATATTATAAATTATGTTTCAATTATAAATTAATTTCATTTATCATAATAAACGATAGTGAAAGTATTTTAAATTTTTTTTGATGCTTGCTATGAAAAAAACCAATGTAGAAAATATCCAAAAATAAAAATTTTATGCCAGTTTCTATAACCGATATTAAAAAAATTAAAACATTGTTTGAATTTGGGTTATATTGAAATCATTCTTTGAAATGAAACACAAAACTGATGTTAAATGGTATTTTTATTCAATTGATGATTAAGATAAAGTAGGTTTCTCATAGAAGAGTTATAACTCTCACCATCTTTTTTCATGATTATTAATTCTACCATATCACGAAAATATTTTATAAACATGATGATATGAAAACATCAGTATCTACCATGTACATAAAGGTTATTTTTTGAGGCAACAACCCATCATCATCTCCTATCCCATTCCATATAAAATGAATACATTGCTCGTGTGTATACATAAACTACCATCTACACATAGTAGTGAAATTAATTTTTTATCACCACATTAAATGGATGGTTATTAATATGGTAATAATGAATATATATTATATTTCTTAAATATGTAAGATCTTTTAAATATAATATGTCATATATCTTCTTACTCCCCCATCTATTTGAGAATGATAACATCGTTCTTGCATACGTGTGAACTACCACCTTTGTAAAGAAATGTGATATGTTTTCATATTACTAAAAATAATGAATGATTATTAAATTATATATAATGAAAAAAAATTAAATTTCTGAAATTATAATAATTATAGAGATGATGGAACCATTTAATAAACCCTTATCCTTGACCAATATACAAAAGTAATTTTTGGAGAAATTTACTGAACAACATTAAGTTGACAACATCAACAAGAACTCTTCAATGAATGAAATCCAAATAACCATAAAAGGAATATAAAATGAAAATATAGATGAAAATTGTTCTTAATTAATTATTAATTAATTTTTTTTATTAATGAGTGTATAATGTGTTTCACCAAATATATGTCCAAGGTAAGGGTTTATTCTATAATATATATTTTATTTGATATTTTTATAGGTAAATTTCAAACGAAGGAGATTATAGGCCTATTATCATTCGAAATATACGTATTTTATTATATCATATAAATATTTTTAGGGTATATGTGTTTCTTGTATTTTTATCTCTTTTGTACTTCAAAGGAAAAATAAAATGATTTTAAAAAAAATTGACGTTATTTCCCCTTTAGCCAACAAAATTTTCTTGCTATGTCCATGTTTCAAAAAATATTTCCATGAATGTTACATTATATAATTAAATTATTATTTAATTTCATTTTCAACCATATTTAAATTTAGTTACATTGTTTTAAGAGGAATCTTATTTCTTTTTTCTTGATGATGAATTTTTTACTTTCTAACAAAATGTGAATGTAATACTTGTTTTAATGTTTACCCAATGAATACTTTCTCCTTCCATCATATCTATTCTTTGAATTATAGATTCATTACAAGATTCCATGGTAATTTTCAAAGTGAATAATATTCTATAAAATCTAGAAATTTTAATTATTTTTTTTCAAGAAAAGATGACATTTTTATCATTCTTTCAATGAATGGATTGAATGCTATTTTAAAGGTATTTTCATCCATGTAAACATCCTATGATGATATTATGATTAAATGGTGATATAATATAATTATATTTTAAACATGATTTCTCTGGATAAAATATGATTGTGTTGTTATATTAATTGACTAATAAAAATATTTACATTTCACGTGATAATTTTTTAATAGATTTAGTTATGTTGATTATTTATTGAATTGTTATTTATTTCTTTCATATGATGAATGCATCAGACATATTAACTAAAATCAGTGGCCTGTTATAGTTCCTCAATTCATAGACATGTCTAATGAGACAAACTATTTTGGCTATTTTGGATACACCATACCTATTTCTAAAAGATTTATAGAAATCAGTTCATGAAGGTATGATTATGATACAAAAAATTATGCATTCTATCATTATGAAACTAGTTATTATTATCCAATGGATTATATATATATATATATATAATCCATGTATTTATTCCCTTTTATGATATTATATAAATGTAATATTTGATTATTTTTTATCTATTTCATATTATTTATGATATATTTATTCTATGATACATTTTTTTGTTTGATTCCCCTTACAAATAATCATAGCTCACCCTTATTATGATTTAATTTCTATAAGATACCAATATGGGATATATGAATGGTTTTAGTTATTTAATATAGAGACTTTTTCTAAAGGTTGGGGCTGAAGCCTCATTTATTATTAATTCAAAGCAAAGACCTCTTTAACTGGGCAGAGGGAGACCCATTACATAGCCGGAAGGCCTAGTGGGAATTTAGCCCATAACATGGCCCGTAGGCCCATTTTTTTGGCCCAAAGCCCATTCTGTAAATAGTACTGCTACAGTATCCATGCTGCTACAGTCCTACACAATTCCCGCTGCGGTTACAGTACTCTATTACTGCTACAGTGACCTGCCACTGCTACAGTGCCCGCAGCTGCTCCAGTACTGCTATAGTAACATTGCCCAATGTGTTTTTGATCCCCCATTTAATACAGATATTAATAATTTATTGACTATAATTTTATGTTATATTTCTTTTTTTCTAATATTATTTGAGAATAATGTATGTATCTAGTATCACACGTATTCTAAACTGTCTGATCCTTTGCGGTGGGATCTCTTTAATATTGTTCCAATTTATTAAGATAATCATAGGCTTTGGGTTACTGTAGTGAGGGTGTTATACTCAGCATCAAAGAAAGTTTGTTTTATACCTTTTGAACTAGATTTTGTAAATCATATATTATATAATATAATCCAGTGATGGATTATAGGTATACGGCTGTGTATAGAATAATATCATAATGTTTTTGTAAGGTGAAGTATTTGTTGTTTCCTAGATATCAAATCCCTATAACAATATTAGAAATCGAATTGGGTTGTGGAATATATTCTCCTAGGGTTAAAGACCTTGAAAATTATTGGATTAGTATTAACTTGAACATCACTCAGTGCACGATGAGTTGTCCCAATTTTAACCACATGTCTAGGATGATTGAAAGTATTTTATATGGTTGATTCAAATTCTATTTAAGAACAATTATGAAAGATTTGAAAATATTTTTTTGATTTGATAATATTCCCAATGATACTAAAATAATAATTCTAATATTATATGTGAAAATATTTTATATATAGTTTACGTGTTACAATAGATTTATAATCATAAAATATAATTTAAAAATCCTAATATCTTATGATAATATTATATATGCTAATATTCAAAAATGAAACCTATTAGAAAGAGTGTAAACTATATAAATACCTATAAATTTATGCATTTCCCCCATGAAAAATACAATCAATATTGAGATAGAATTGAAAATATTATAACAATAATGGGGAAGTTGGCTTAGGTTATAAAATATAACCTTTCTCATACAGAGAAACCTACTAATATACAACATGTTGTAATAATTTTGTATTGATTCATGTAAAAACAACCTCTATCATTCCATGGGACTACAAATTCTTTAGTAATTGAGTAATGAAAAATGTTTTCTAGAATATATTTTTCACTTTAGGAAGTGGTTAAAGAGGGAAAAGGTATCATTAAAATTTATCATATTAAGGGAGATTCTAATCAAGGATGGTTATTAATCCAGAACACTATGGTGTCATTGGAAATATATAGTATGTAGTGGAAGAAATTCAATAGTATAATCTCCGAAAAATTATTTCATCTAGAAAAATGAGATGATATGGACAAATAATTCCTCAATATAAGGGAACCAAAAATAGAAAATGATTCAAAATATTAATATATCGTTAAAAGGATGACAAATCATGTTGTTGATTTTTTAATTAATAAAAGATGTAACATTAATTGATTAGTTTATGGGATAAATACAATCATTTCATAAGAATTAATATCTCAAAAAAATCTAGTATATGAGGATATAGTATCTTGGTTTACCATGAAGGATAAATAATTCTCCAAGTCTTTTATTTTTCATGGAATACAAAAAAAAATTATGTGGTTAAGCACTGTTAAAAACGAAATTTGAAAAGGGAAGAATTTAATGGTGTAATTTATATATTGTAAGAATTTTAGAAAGAAAAAACACGGTACAAGCTAGATGGGAAAGGAACTTTTATTCAACTACGGAATGGCATGATACCAGGATCATGAATCCAAGGAAAAGAAAGAAACTTCTAATATAAAATCCTTCTTCTGTAATGAAATGGACACTATATGAATTATTTACCCAATTTTCTAATGGTATTTTTCTTAGAAAATGAAAATTGATGAATGAAAATATTATGTTATCTGTATTGGTGAGGTGGAAGTTCTTAAATATGTTGTGGTAGGTACTTTATTAGTAACCACAAATATTTATAGTGTTATATTTAACTTTGGATATTTTCACTCTTTTTTATTGTTCATGTCTTTTAAGAAAATTAGATATTTCCATATAACATTATGAAGGTATTTTTCTGTCAAAACACCTAGTGGAAATGTTTTTGCAACATGTATATTTCAATCAATTAATATTATGATACATAGAAATACCCTTTTAGGCCCACTTATTATATATATGGTGGTATTTAATATAATCCATGGTATGTAATTTATTTAATTTTATAATTAAATAATTTATTTTCCAGAGAGAGATTATGATTCATAATACATATGTGTAATCTCTAATCATCATAATGGAGAATACATAATTTAAATCACATACGAATCCACCTCCCATAGCTATCATTTATAAAATTTTTAGAGGAGAAGAGTGGAATCAATTTATGAATGGGAAAGGATATCTTTGAAATGATGATATTCTATTGGTGTAGGAATGTATTTATGCAATTCTTGAATAAATAAATTTTCATCCACCTGATCATAATATTGAGTTCTCCATTAATATCATCCAGGATGAAAAAACCTATTTATAAGACTCTATATAGGATTACCACAATATAATTAGTGGAACTAAAGAAACAACAATAGCATTCGTGTGATAAAGGACATATATACCATAGTGTGTCACCATTGGGAGCCCATGATTTTTTGTTAAGAAGATAAATTGTTCTATTAGGTTATGCATTAGTTATAGGGAAATCAATATTATTTCTATAAAGAATAAGTATCCTTTACCTTGAATTGATGACATGTTAGATCATCTTTATGGTTCTGAATATTTTACAAACATTTATCTTCATATGGTTATCATCAAATGACAGTAATGAACAATGATATTTTAAATATAGAATTTCATGTCTGGTATGGATAATATAAATTTATAGTAATTACCTCCCGATTGAATAATGAACCCTTTATTTTTATAAATATAAAGAAAATATTATTCATTTTTATCTAGATAATTTCATTATAGTATTAATTGATGATATCGTTTTATGCTATAAAATCTATGATTATTCTAAGGGACGTTTGAAAATAACCCATTATATTCTTATATATAATGACTTATATACAAAAAATTTACAAAAATAAAAATCAAGCATCATGAAGTACCCTTTAATGGACATATTTTCTCAATGTGTGGAATATTAATTGATCCTTAAAATACAAAGGATGTTATGGAATTGAAAATTACAGTGAATATAACTGAGGAACATTCCTTCCTTGGAATAACATTATACTCTAGAAATTTTTTTCATAATATTTCATTAGTATAAATCAAATTAACCAAGTTTACATTTAATATTGTTAAGTTGATATGGTTATAATACTGAAAATAATTTCTTTAAAAAATAATGAGTACATTTGATAATGAAATGATATTGAATATACCATCTAGAAAAAATGGGTTAGTGATATATAGTGATACCTAAATTAATGGACCTAGATTATACCTTGTATAAAACGAAAGATTAGTTTCCTATGCATTAATATAATTAACAATTGATGAATAGGATTATATAAAAAATGATCTTAAATTAGAAGTTATAATAATAGCATTAATGATTTGGAGGCATTAACTTTAGGGTGTAAGATGATAAACATATAAGGATTACACATGTTTTAAATATATATTCTCAAAGAAATATCTCAAATTGGGATTATTTTTATGGATAGAAATACTCAAGTATTACGATTTACCAATACACTAAAACCCAGGAAATGAAAATAACATGGATGATGCAATTAGTGTTAAAGTTCATGGGGAATTAACAAAAATAAGTAAATAAATAGATCCTATATTATTGGAGTTATTAATAATGGATATGGGAATCATTATGGAAGGGGAAATATCACATCTATTCTAAATGATTGTCAATTCATCTTTATTTTAAAAATAAAAAGTTCCCAACTTGACGATAGGAGTATTATAATGAAAACTAAAGTCATGAATGATAACAAGTTGGTAAACATCATCTATGAAGATGGTAATTTGATATTTCTAAAGAGGTTATGTGTTCTATCCATTATAGTGTTGAGAAGATAATTATTAGAAGAAGCTCATTGTTAGCTTTATCTATACACCCAGGTAGAAACAAAATATATTGAGATTTGATTGAACTTTTTACTCAAGATAATATGAAATAGGAAACTGAAAACAATGTATCATGATGTTTGGGTTTTTAATAGATAAAGGATGACAGACAACTTTAAAAAGGATTCCTAAAACCTCTACCTATTTCTGTGTGAAAATTGGATGATATTTATATTTATTTTTTTCAATTTATTTCCAAAATAATTCATGAACTAATGACTAAATAATATTTATTATTTATTTACATACTATTTCCACATATTAATTAGCTATAAGGGATAATATACCCCTTTATTTTCTCATTTACATCTATATTAGTGATGTTGTGAGATTTCATAGTTAACCTTTTTAGATTTTATTCTATCATTATATATGGTTTAAATCAAAATTATTAAAGAATGTTTAGAAGGATCTCGACACTAAGATATATTTAATAACCACTATTCATCCTTGAACTGATGTGTTGTCATGAAAAACTAATCATATATTAGAATATATGTTGTGGTCATTCTCACTTCACTTTAATGGTATATGGGAGTAGTATTTACCCTTGGTTAAATATTCATATAATAAAAGACTTCATAAAACCTTCCAAATTGAACCAAAAAATTTATTGTATAGAAATAGATTTCATACTATAACATGTTAGGATAAATTTGGTGAAAGGAAACTTACATGTCCATAACTAATGAAAGAGGGAACAGTGAATGTGAAGACTATTGAGAATCATATTATAGAATTTCAAAGTAGTAAAAACATTTATATTGATAACTGAAGAATGGATTTTTTAATTTCATATAAGAGATAATTATTTCATGAGTCTATATTCATGGAAGGGTGATATATGTTTTAGAATGAAAGGGAAACTATGTCCAAGGTACATTATAATTTTTGAAATTTTGGAAAGATTTAGAGTTATGAATTTCAATTTGATAATTCAAACTAGCCTCTCTAATGTTCCTCAATTGTTCTATATCACATTATTGATGAATTAATTCCAAAACCAATGCTTTTTCTCAAATCTATGGAAATATAATTGGATATTTATTTATAATACTTTGAAGACCATAAAAATATTATTGAAACTATAAAACACATGTATTGGAATCGAAGGACTTTGCTTGTAAAAATATTTTCAAAAATAAAAAAATAGAAGATGTGACATAGGAACCCGAATAATTTTAGATAAATAATCACACACATATACTCATGAGGTGATATTCTGAAAATTTTTATGATAAAGGTTTTGAATGGGGGATGAATGTTACAACAACATCTCAATTATTTTAACTAAACATTTCATTCTAAAAAAACATTAATTCAATGCACAATGATATATTAAAGAATGTTTTTAAAAAATAAATTAATTTTTTTAAAAAATGTCATTTAATGAAATGAATTACTTTTTTGAATTAAATGTTTCAAATCTATCTTATGATGAATTTTTTAAGAGTTTCAGAAATACTAGTTTTTTTGGAAAATAATGAAAAATAAAAAATTTACAAAAAATATCATTTTTATGAAATTATAATGATATAATAATAACATGAAATATTATAAAACCATTTTATAGAAAAATTATATATTTAATAATTAATATAATTCATTATAGAATATCAAAGTGAACTTTGAATTACATTATGATCATTTTATAAATATATGCAATGTTTTTTTCTAAAACAAAAATTGTTTTAAATTCATATTTTAATCACAAATTCACAAAAAAAACTTATATTTTTATTAGTTTTAATTATAAATAAGTATCTTTTTATTTAAATTATTCCAATTATTTCTGTTTTAATCAATATTATCTTTTTCATTTTGAAAATTCATTTTTGTGTTTAAAATAAATAATTTTTTTAAAATAGTTTTTATTTAATTTTACAATCATATATTTAAATAAATATTTTCAACTAATATAATTTTTTTTTGTAAAATTGATTTCAATATTTTTAATTATCATAACTATTATATTTCAACAAGGAAAATTTAATTTATTTCATAATGAATAGTGAAAATAATAAATTTGTGTCACTTCATTTAGTGGTAAAATACAGTAAAATGGTTAAAAATAAATAGATAAATATTCAAGATAACATAAAAAAATTGAAATCTATTTTGATTCTCTAATTTCTAAATAAAACATATCATCTTTAAATTTTTGATAATTTGGATCCACTTTACACGATAAAAACATATATTATACAATATTGTTTTCAATATTTACATATTTTCCACCCAACTCACTTATAAAGAATTACCCCTATCATATATTTTTCACAAATTATGAGCCACTTATATAAATTAATCCTTGATTAAAACCATTCCAACATATCTTCCCATGTATTATAGGTCCTGTTATCACCAAAAAACCACTTTAAGATGGTTAAAGGTGTAATCGAAATATGGGTTCTCAATGAAAAAATTTAACTCTTTTCAAAGTGTTTTATTGTTTTTTATTATTTCAACTCCTTAAAATATTATATAATCATGATGATTTGATTAAAATGGTCTCTTAGATATAATTAAAATATTATTTATTTTTTTAAATACCCTTTACCATTTCTTTATATATCCTATAGAAAATTAAAACATCCCTCGTGCATATGTATGACTTAGCATCTCCATGTACCTATGCGATTCATATTTTTTTAACATTAATTGGATTATTATAAAGTTGAATCTAATTAATTATTATGATATTGATGATATAATTTTTATTTTGATAAAATATGATATTTTTTACATTCATTCTCTTCCATCCATTAGATAATATTTACATCATTTGTGCATATATGTGTACTACCACCTCCATGAAATGATGTGTTTTTTTATATTACCACCATTCATGGATGATTATAAAATGCTATATATGGGAAAAAATATTCATGTAATTATTAACATTATATATAGGATTAAAAATTTGCATAGCATATTTAGTCATGATCAATATATTGAAGTTGTTTTAGTGAAATTGGATTAAAAACCATATATGGTAAACAAGAAAATTAACTGTTTAGTTATGTATTTAAATTGATTATTAATGGAAATTGAAAAATAAAATATAGGAGAAAATTGTTCTTAAGATATAATTTAATAAATTTAAACTCATTATCCAAGAGTATATAATATGTCTAACCATGAAGATGACTGAAATAAGGGTTTATTCTATAATATCATTATTACTCCTGATTGTATATATTTAAATTTACATTGATGGAAATTATAATCTCTTTATATATTTAACAATATGTATTTTTTTATTCTATATTAATCTACAGAGCTTTCATGTTTTCATTTCATTTTCCTCTCTTTTTTAATTATTACTATTAACAAAATGTTTTACAAAAAAATTCAGCCTCATTTCCATATTAGTAGATGAACCTCTTCTTCCATTCTTAGGTATTTTTTTTAAGAATATTAATTTCTATAATTAAATGAATATCTAATTTCATTTTCAACAATAATTTACTTTATTTATATGGGAATAAAATGGATCTTCATGCCATTTTTTAAATGAGGAACTATTGATTTGTTTTTCGAAAAGTGTGAAATGAATATCTATTGTAATGTTTTCTGAATGAATAAATTTTACCTCCCCCAAAAAATAATATTTTTTTAAAATATTAATTAAAATGCTTCCATTTTCATTTTCAAGTAAAATAGTTTCTCAATATTATGTAAATTGTTATTATAATTTTTCTTAAAATAAAATGATATTTTTCTCCTATTTTCAATCAAATCGTTAAATTTAATTTTAAATTTTTTTTATCTATTTCCATATCATTTGATGGTTTTTATTGTTTATTAGTGAAATAATATTATTATACCATCCATGTTATTTATCTGGATAGATTGTTATCATGTTATTATATTTTTTCCTTGGGTAAATATTTTGATATCATATGCTAGTTTCTCTAACATGAATGTTTAGGTTGGTTATATAATGAATTTTTATTAATTTTTTTCAAATGATTAATACACTGGACATAATAAGTAATGGGAATAGTATAATGACCCATAATTTAAATACATGGTTATTACTTTATAATTGAAGCATAATTATTACAACATATCACAAAACCATGATAGGACTGTATAGGTATAATGTCTTTAGAAACAGGGAAACATAAACGAATGGTAAAGAATCTACATTGTCTCCCATTTATTTCATCATATATAGAGTCCCTTTGTAATATCCTACATAATACCTTTCTTCCTAGCCTAGGGAAACGAAAACATACAAAAGGGTGAGCTCAAATGCTCAGTAAGGGTAAACAGAGGAAATATCATATTAATAAGAACATAGCATTTCAAAAATATTAACCTACAAAAGAGATCATAATATCTTAACATGGGATAAATCATAGTAGTGAAATGTAATACCAATAATCATAACATAAATTAGGAAACATTATGGCATACAGACATAAACATAGATAATCATTTCATAGTAGTCAAGACTCATTGCCAGGACAATCCTAGCAGGCAAAGTCCATTTCATGAACCGAGTTCACTTATCATTTCAGTCCTGTGTCACTGAACCAGATTAACCGGTCATTCCGGCCATTTCAATCTCATGTGATATAAATCATTACCCAATTCATTGGAGGAATATATAGGTTCCACCCATCTCATAATGAAACCGTTCTTATGTGTGACACAAAATCATAAATCATAGCATAACGCATTTAATAAAATGGGATTATTAAACATTATGCCATCATATCATAATCCATATAATATGAAAAGACATTATAAAATTAATTTCCATCATAACATAATCAAATCAATGTAAAAATAGGGATAGAAACAGAACCATATATTATCTTAGATGTAAAATAATTTTGATAAAACACTTGAACTCCATTCTTGAGGAAAATATACTTTCTACTTCAAAAACATTTTTCCTGTCTTAACATGGAATAAAATTTTAAACTAAAATAAACTGATTAAAAATAATCTTGAGAACTTTTAATGGAATATTCATGGAAATAATGTTCTATGAATCATAAAAATCCATTCATGCTGTATAAGTTAAAAAAATATTCTTCTTATACTTTGGCCAGAAAAGCCAAAAAGTACCTCGTACTAAAAACAATAAAAGATTCATTTCATAACCTTTACTCACTAAAGGGTAAAATTTGATTTAAAAAATTTTAGGAGGATAGAAATAACATTACATATTTAGTAAACATGGATGTGGATGACAAATATTCCCTAGTAAATTCTGAAGTATAAACAATCTCGGATAAAAATGTGATTGTGAAATTTTCCCTTACTTTAGGTCCAATTTGCTTCGTATGTATCCAAACATACTATATAATGATTTAAATAATGTCATTTACTTATTAAAGAATCATATTAATTATTATGATAACATATATGGTCATGTTCTTATCTTCATATTAGCAATATTTCATTACTACTTATTCGGGTGTTCATTGCTTTATGTTCTTATGCATGTTTTGTCAAATAAATTCTTATTCTTTTTTTAGGTTATAGATAACTCATTTCCATAATTGTATTAGTTTAATATATATCATATTTATTAATTCAATTCAGTTATAAAATCATTATTCAATGAATATCATGTTGAACGAGTCGCATCACATCGTGGAGACGTTAGGTCGTACGTACGCACGAGCGATGATATCGTTCCCATGATTGTGGAATTGTATTGAAGTGTATGAATAATATTTCATAATCAATATCATATTAAAATAATCATATATATTTATTCATTACATCATTATACCCATCCAAGTAATGTGGTGGTGGAAAACAGATTACACCACGGTGTTGAGATGGTATTCCGTACGTACGCACGCGCGATGATTTCGTTTTCCGTAGGATGGATAGAAGGTGAAATAGGGTTGTATCATATTTATAATAACATATTAGTATATGAGTGATACTAATGTTATTACTTCATAATGAAACAACTAAAGACGAGGAAGTAGAAGAAAAAATAAATTTGGAAGAATTGTTCATGGATATTACCTCTTCTTCGACACACCTTTTTGAAACCACCTCTTAGGGCACTAATGATGGACTTTGAATAAGAACAGGATGTCTATAATATTATTAGGGGAGTTGAGAAGAGTAATGGATATGGGTTGGTGGATCTTGAAGGCTCAAAGTTGTATAAAGAGGAGAGGGAGGAGGTATCCTTTTATAAGAAAGGAGAGGGGCACCTTTGGAAAGTGTGAAAATATTATTTTATTATAAACTATTCTTCGGTTTTAAATGGTACAAAAATCATTAAAGATGATTATTAGATGACTAGTGGTTGAAATAAAATCATCCACTCAGAATTTTACATGTTTTGGATAATATTCTAATGATTATAATCTTATTTATTTAAATCATTTATTAATGAGGTAAATACTGCATCAATATTGTGTCATAAATAATATAATTTATTTGATGTCTAAAAATTATAAAAAAAACACCACCATGTAGGAAATAATTTTAGATTTCCAATTAATATTTATAGTCGAAATGATTATTTATATAACCCCTTAAAAAAATTAATTACTATAATATTTTTGTTAATTTCAATTTGGTCTTTACATTAAATTAATTAATCCAAATTGTCATTATCACTACCAAGTGGCTCAATTGGGTCCCAAAATCGACCCAAGGATGTCCATGGTCCGCCACTACTAATCCAATAAGGTTAAGACTAGTGTTAAGATAATTTTTAATTATTATAATATTTTTTTAACCTTGAATTACCCTATTTACCTTTAACCGTAGTAAATAAAATTCAAAAGACACTATTCCCCAAAAATTATTTTCATCTTATTGAACCAAATTTTAGTTCATGATAATAACCATGTATGTAATATTTTTTAAATTTAACTCACAGAAGTGGTAAAATTTCATTTAAATGAAAGAGTCGGTTTTTTAACTATCACTAAGTGGTTTTACTATTCATCAAAAATTAATGTTTTTCAGAAAAATACCAAAAATTTATCTTAAGATATATTTGATATTTCGAATTAAAAAATGATTTATTTTTTTCGAAATTCAAAAAATAGAAGTGAAGTTAATTAATTTTAAAATTAATTCCCGTTATCAAAACAAATAGCGTGTTTTTAAGAAACAATAACTCTCAAAATATCGACACTTGTTTATGTCCAAATTCAAAGTGAAAATAATTCCAATAACCAACATTGGATTAAATGGTTAAAATATATTCTATTACAGTTTAAAAACAATTAAAAAGATAATCTAACCATATAAATTATTGTGATGAAAAAATTAGTTTTTAATTAAAATATAGCGTGTTTTTACTATTCATTAAAATATGGAAGTTATCTGAATAATATGAAAAATTGATCCAAATTAAATTTTTGCATCCTCATTCCAAGGAAGAATATTATTTTTTAAAATTGAATCTATAAACATGTAAAAAACAAGAATTAATGTGGGTGTACCATCAAAAGGTGTAAAAACTGCATTTTTTTTAAAATACTTATTTTACCTGAAAAATTTATTTTTTTCTCATACCATGTTCTAGAAAATATGTAAGGTGAATAATAATGTTATAAAATTCAAAATTTAGTTAATACAATTCATAATGGCTAGTCCATATTATAACAATGTATCATTGTTTAGTGAACCCCGGTATTGCGTACTACACACGCTATCGGGGAAGGTCGTGATTGCATGTAATGCAAGCCAAGGTATTGTTGCGTGCAGTGAAAGATTCCTTTGATGTTTCGTATAACATAAGACATAATAAAATATACTTCTCATAAAATATCAGGGTGTTACATTATACCCCTCTTCAAATGAATTTCGCCCTCGAAATTCATCACTTCGTAACAAACAGATGAGGATACCTCTCCCTAATCATATCCTCAAGCTCCCATGTAGCTTCTTCTAATTGGTGGTTCCTCCATGGAACTTTCACCAAGAGAGTGGTCTTGTTTTTTAGAACCTTTTAGCTACGATCCAGAATCTCAATTGGCTGTTCTTCATAAGAAAGATCTTGCTCCGGCGGTACAAATTCTGAGCTTAGTACATTTGAAGGATCAGGTATGTAACTTCTCAGGAGAGATACATGGAACACATCGTGAACATGAGAGAGATTCTGTGGATGTGCTAATCAGTAAGCTACCTTCCCAACACGATCCAGTATTTCAAAAAGGACTGATATACCTAGGGATCAACTTTCCATTCTTTCTAAATCTCATTACTCTCTACCAAGAAGATATTCGTAAAAACACATTATCACCCACATTAAACTCTAGGTCTTTTCTTCGGTTGTGGGAATAACTTTTTTTCCACTCTGAGCTACTCTTATGTGTTGTTGAATAGATCTGACCTTTTCAGCCATCTCATCAACAAGATCAGGTCTTAATAGCTTTCTTTCACCAAAATTCATCCCATCAAGTTGGAGTCCTGCATTTATTTCCATAGAGAGCTTCATAAGGAGCCATATAAATAATGGAGTGAAAGCTATTATTATAAGAAAATTCCACCAAAGGTAGGTGTTGATCCCAACCACCATTGAAATTTATAGAGTAGGATCTTAACATATCTTCTAGAGTTTGAATTGTTCTCTCAGACTGACCGTCTTTCTGAGGATGATAATTAGTGATGAAACTCAAATCTGTATATAAAGTATGTTGAAGACTTCTCCAGAACTTTGAGGTAAACCTCAGATTCCGATAAGATATAATGTAATGTGGTAGTCTATACAATATTACCACTTCCTTCACATATTTCATGGAAATATGATCCAGAGAGAAATATTCTCTAATAGCAATGAAGTGTGCCGACTTCATAAGACGATCTATTATATCCCAGATATCATTATTGCCTTTGGGTGTTTTAGGATGTCCAGTGACAAAGTCCATAGTGATGTTGTCGCATTTCCATTCTTGTATGGGTAATGGTTGTAACATCCCCTTATACTTCAGTCTCTCAGCTTTTACTTGCTGACAAACCAAGAATCGAGAGACATATTTAGCAACATCTCTTTTCATGCCATCCCACCAGAAGTACTCTTTTAGGTTCCTATACATCTTCGTGCTTCCATGATGAATAGAGAATGAATAACTATGAGCCTCATCCAGTAGATCCTTCTTTAATTCTGGGACGGGGGAACACAAACGCGATTCCTGAACCTTATTATCCCATCATAATCAAGGTTGAATTTAGGAACATTTCTTACCTTCTTTTGTAACTCTACATATTTTTTTGTGCCTCGTTAATCATCACATGTATAGATGGTTGAAAATTCATTTGAGAAAGAAAATATTTTTACCCTTTAATTATAATTCAAATATTCATCCTTTGTAAATCCATAAATATTGGATCTTTGGCGATCCTAATCATGGATAAGCTAGCATCGTCTTGTCGACTTAATGTGTATGCTTCCTTGTTTTCTTTCCCAGGGTGGTAATGAATTGAACAGTTGTCATCCTTAATTAGATCCAACAATATCATTTGGCGCATATTCATCTCCATTGGTGTGAAAATATAATTTAAACTTTTATGATCAGTATAAATATCACACCTTTAACCATTAAGATAATGCCTCCAAATCTTTAATGCAAATACTACCACATCTAACTCCAAATCATGAGTTGGGTAATTTTTCTCAGGGATTTTCATCGGTCGCAATGCATAAGCTATCACCATATAGTTTTCCATGATAACACACCCAAATCCCATTTTGGATGCATCACTATAGATCACAAACCTTTCTCCACTACAATGTAGTGTGAGCACAGGTTCACTAGATAACCTTCTTTTCAACTCCTTGAAATTCTCTTCACACTCCTCCGTCTACAAGAACTTAACTCATTTTTTTGTCAACTTGGGAGTGGATTAGTTAATCATGAAACATAATTCACAAAACGTCAATAATATTTAGCCAAAATAAGAAAACCTTAGATCTCAATTACTGTAGTTGGCCTCGACCATCTTTAGATAACCCATGTTTTTGCTGGATCCATAGATATCACCTATTTGGAGATTATGTGACCCAAAAATGAATCTTTTTGAAGCCAAAATTCACACTTGGTATATTTAGCATAAATATTCTACTTTCTTAGGGTCTTTAATACAATTATCTACTGATCATCATGTTCTTCCTTTCTCTATGAATAGACAAGAATATTGTCTATAAAGACTACCACAAACTGATCAAGATGGTCTCTAAACACTCTATTCATTAGATTCATGAAGATAGTAGGGGAATTAGTAATACCAAATGGAATCACTATAAATTCATAGTGTCCATACCTTGTACGAAAAGCTATCTTTGATGTATCCTCTTTTTTGACCCTTAATTGATGATACCCTGAACAAAGATCATTCATGGAAAAGTATTGAGTTCTGCGTAGTTGGTCAGATAAGTCATCAATGCATGGGAGATGATTTTTGTTCTTGATAGTGATCTTGTTAAGTTCTCGATAATCAATACAGAGTCTCATTGATCCATTTTTATTCTTAACAAACAGAACAGGTTCTCCCCAAGGTGATGCACTAGGGATAATGAATCCCTTATCAAGATTCTCTTGTAGTTGCTTCTTCAATTCCTGCAACACAATTGGGGCCATTATATAAGGTGTCTTTGAAATGGGAATAGCACCCATTATGAGTTCTATTGAAAACTCAAATTCAAGATTTGGTGGAAGACTAGGCAATTCCTCTGGAAAGATATCATCAAACTCTCGTACAAAGAGAATATTCTGAATCGTGAGTTTATCTCCAACCATTTGAGATAAATAACCATCATTTATTGGAATCAAGTCCCATAATATAGACGAAATTTCCACAGGAAGGTTATATTCATCTTGCATTAATAGATGATAGTAGATTGATCGGGAATATTAAATGTGATTTCTTTTCTTTGGAAATTGATATGAGATCTGTATAAAGAAATCAAATCCATGCCATGAATCACATAAAATTCCATTATATGAAGGATCACAAGATTTGTAGGAAGCAATTTCCCACAAAATTCAGTTGGAGAAGAATTATAAACGTTTGATGCAACCGTTGTGCCATTGAAAGTTGTCACAACTAACTCAACATATAATTGTTGAGGTATTACGGCGATACCCTTAGAAAATTAGTCCGAAATAAAAGTTTGGGTGGATCCAGAATCAAATGAAACATTTACTAGTTTAGAGTGGATGGTAAGTGTACCTTTCACCACTTCGTTATCGTACTCTATATCACTGATAGAAATTGCATTGACTTTCCTTTGTCTTTGGCCTTAATAGTTTGTTGACGTCGATCATCATAAACAACCCATGGATTAGGGAATTGATTGTCATAAATCCCAATTTCCTTGCACATAAAACATTGAAGTGTAAGAGGTTCATTCTCGGTATCCCTTTCTTTGTTCACATCATTCCAAATCTTATTCCCATTATTTCAACATTCAACTGCCCGATGACCTTTTTTCCACACTTGAAACATTTAGTTGTCCCTTTAAGAAAATTCCTTCCATGTTTCTTTCCAAAATTTGAGCATAAGGGAAAACTCATCTTCTTTTCATTATGGTCTTTAGATTTACCTTTGAATTCCATTTACATCTTATCAAACCCATATGACTGATGTCTTACTCCAATCTCCATTCTCAACCGTGAGAGCACATTGAACAACTTCCTCGTAGCTATTAAAGTCCCTTATGGATAACACCCTTCAAAGGCTTGGTTTTAATCCACTAAAGAATCAATCGATCTTACTCTCAGGTTGGATAATAATTTCGAAAGCGTGCCTTGAAAGTTTTGTAAAATTTTCTTCGTAGGTACCAACTGATTCATCATCCTTTTACTTCAGTTCAAGAAACTCCTTCTCCATCTTTGTTCGAAGAATATGAGGGATGTACTTATTGAAAAATAAGTTCTTGAACTCGTACCCTTCCATGGACTCAATTTCAACCCTTTTCCTCATATTCTTAATAAGATTCCACCATTTATCAGCTTCACCTTCCAAACGATATACTAATAAGATGACTTTATCATGTTTAGAACATTGCAGGACATAAAATATCTTTTCAGTGGTACTAATCCATCGTCCAGCCACAAATGGATCAGAATACCCGCTTAATTAAAGAAGACGGTGCCTCGTGAAGGATTCAATAGAATTTTTCTCCTTTCTTTGCTCATTTGGATGTCCTGCACGATTCATAGCTTGAGAAAGTTGTGTGAGCATGGCTACAAGATTTTTCATTCCATCTCCCATAACGTTTGGTTTCTTAGGGGGGCAATCAATGCATTGCCCTTCGCATTCAGCATTAACACAGTTCCTTAGGGTTCTAGCCATTGACTAAAACCAAGAATAATAGTGTGATAAATACTAATCATAATAGGGAATCAACATAAACAAGAATAAAATTTCACACTTGTGGTCTTATCATAGGTTGTTCATGGCCATTTCTAAAACACTAATATTGTGTTCTATGTCTAGATATATCCTTAGAGTTATTACTAATTATTTCAAATCCTAGTTTCCAAAGGTTGACTATACCTTTCCTTTGATACCAAATATAATGACCCATACTTTTTATACATGGTTATTACTTCAAAATTTATGCATACTTATTACAACATATAAGAAACCATGATAGGACCGTATTGGTATGGTGTCTTTAAAAATTGGGAAATATAAACGACTAGTAAAGCATCTATATTGTCTCCCATATATTTCATAATATCCAGAGTCCATTTGGAATATCCTACTTAATACCTTTCTTCCTAACCTGGGGAAAAGAAAAAATACAAAAGGGCGAGCTCAATTGCTCAGTATGGGTAAATGAAGGAAATATCATATTTAGAAGAACATAGCATTTCAAAAATCTAATTCTGAAAAAGAGATCATAATATCACAACATGGGATAAATCATACTAGTGAAATGTAATCCCAATAATCATAACATAAATCATGAAACTTTGTGTCATACACACATAATCATAGAAAATCATTTTTTAGTAGTAAATACTCATTTCCAAGACTATCATAGCGGAAAAAGTCCATTTCTGAACCGAGTTTACTTCTCATTTCATTCCTGTATAACTGAACCAGATTAACCTGCCATTCTAGCCATGTCTATCTCATGAGATATAAATCATTACCTAATTCATTTGATGGAGATATAGGTCCCACCAATCTCATAATTAAACCATTCTTATTTGTGCCACAAAATCATAAATCCTAGCATAACCCATGTAATAAAAATAGTATTCTAAAACATCTTGCCATCAAATCACAATCCATATAATATTAAAGGACATCATAAAATTAATATCCATCATAACATAATCAAATCACTATAAAAATAGGGATAGACACAGAACCCTATATTATCTTAAATGGAAAATAATTTTGATAAAACACTTGAACTTCATTCTTGAGGAAAATATCATTTCAACTTAAAAAACATTTTTCCTTTCTTAACATCTAATAAAATTTTAAACTAAAAGAAGTTAATTAAAAATAAACTTGAAAAATTATAAAGTAATCTTCATGGAAATAATGTTCTATGAAATCATAAAAATCCATTCATGTCGTCTAATTTTAAAAAAATATTCTTCTCATACTTTCGCCGAAAGAGTCAAAAAGTACCTCATACTAAAAACGAAAAATGGTTACATTCATATAATATACTCACCAAAGAGAAAAATTGGATTTAAAAAATTGTAGGAAGATAGAAATAATATAACATATTTAGGAAACATGGATGGTTAGGATAAATATTACCCAGTAAATTTTGAAGTATAAACAATCTCGGATAAAAATGAGATTGTGAGATTTTCCCTTACCTTAGGTCCGATTTGCTTCATACGTATCTCAACCTTCTGTAAAATGATTTAAATAATGTCATTGACTTATTATAGAATCATATAAATTGTTATGATATCATATATGGTCATGTTATTGTCTTTTTATTAGTAATATTTCATTGCTACTTGTTATTCGGTAGTTCATTGCTTTATGTTCTTATGCATGTTTTGTCGAATAAATTCTTATTCTTCTTTTTAGGTTATAGATGCCTCATTTCCAAAATGGTATTAGTGTAATATATATCATATTTATTCATTAAATGCATTTATATAATCATTATTGAATGAAGATCATGTATAACGAGTCGCATCACATTGTGGAGATGGTAGGCCGTACGTACGCATGATCGATGATATTGTTCCCAAGATCATGGAATTGAATTCAAGTGTATGTATACTATTTTTAGAATCAATATAACATTACAATAATCATATATAGTTATTATTTACACCATTATACCCATCCAAGTAAGGTGGTGGTGGAAAACAGATTACACCACGGTGTGGAGATGGTATTCCGTACATACGCACGCGCGGTGATTTCGTTTTCTGTAGGATGGATAGAAGGTAAAATAGGGATGTTTCATATTTATAATAACATATAAGTATATGAATGATACTTATGTTGTTACTTCATAATGAATCAACTAAATAAGAGGAAGTAGAAGAAGAAATAAATTTGAAAGAATCAGTACCAGATATTACCTCTTCTTCAACACGCCTCTTTGAAACCTCCTCTTAGGGCACTAATGTTGATCATTGAAGAAGACAAGGACCTATAGAATATTACTAGGGGAGTTGAGAAGAGTAATGGGTAGGGGATGGACGAGAATGAAGAATCAATGTTGTTTAAAGAGGAGAGGGAGGAGGTGCCCTTTTATAATGGAGGAGAGGGGCACCTTTGGAAAGTGTGAAAATATTATTTTATTATAAACTTATATTCAGTTTCAAAAGGTCCAAAAATTATTAAAGATGAAGCTAACTTGACTAATGGTCGAAATAAAATCATCCAATCATAATTGGACATGTTTAGGATAATATTTTAATCATTATAATCTTATTTATTTAAATATTTTTTTAATGAGGTAACTACTGCATCAATATTCTGTCATAAATAATTTAATTTATTTGAGGTCTAAAAATGATAAAAAAAACCACCACCATGTAGGAAATACTTTTATATTTACAATTAATATTTATATTCTAAAAGATAATTTATATAACCCCTTATAAAAATTAATTACTAAATGATTTTTCTTAATGTCAATTTTGTCTTTTTATCAAATCAGTTAATCCAAATTGTCATTATCACTACCAAGTGGCTCAATGGGGTCCCAAAATAGACCCAAGGATTACAATGGCCAGACACTACTCATAAAATAAGGTTAAGACAAGTGTTATGGTAATTTTGAATTATTATAATATTCTTTTAACCTTGAATTATCCTATTTTCCTTTAACCGCAGTAAATAAAAGTCAAAGGTTACTATTCACCAAAAAATATTTTCTTCTTGTTGAATCAAATTTTACTTCTTGATAACAACCATGTATGTTGGATTTTTGAAATTCAATTCATAGAAGTGGTAAAATTTCATTTAAATGAAAGAGTAAGTTTTTTAACTATCACTAAGTGGTTTCACTATTCATCAAAAAATGAAGTTTTTCTAAAAAATACCAAAAAATAAGCCTCAGCTATATTTGATATTCCTAATTAAAAAATTATGTCTATTTTTTTAAATTCAAAATATAGAAGTGTAATTAATTAATTTTGAAATTAATTCCCGTTATCAAAACAAATAGCGTGTTTTTAAGAAACAATAACTGTCAAAAAATCGACACTTGTTTATGTCCAAATTCAAAGTGAAATTAATTCCAATGACCAAAATTGGATTAAATGCTAAAAATATATTCTAATTACACTTTAAAACACATTAAAAAGATAATATACCCATATAAATTGTTATGGTGAAAAAAATTTGTTTTTAATTAAAATATAGCGTGTTTTTTCTATTCCTTAAAATATGAAAGTTATCATAATAATATGAAAAATTGATCCAAATTAAATTTTAATATCCTGATTAAAAGGGAGAATTTTTTTTGTCTAATTGAACTTATAAACATGTCAAAAACTAGATTTAAAGTGGGTGCGCCATCAAAAGATGGAAAAATTGTATTTTTGGAAAAATACTTATTTTACCTGAAAATTTTATTTTGTTCTCATACCATGTTCTAAAAAATATGTAAGATGAATAATAATGAAATAAAATTAAAAATGTAGTTAATAATATTCACAACGACTAGTTAATATTATGAGAATATATCGTTGTTTAGTGAAACCCGGTATTGCGTACTACACACGCTATCGAGGAAGGTCGTTATTGCATGTAACGCAAGCAAAACTAGTGTTGTGTGAAGTGAAAGATTTCTATGATGTTGCGTATAATATAAGACATAAAAAATATAATTCTCATAAAATATCATGGTGTTACAAATAGATCATTAGAGACCATCACCGTATCAGTAGGTCTTATGAGAAAAAATATCTTAGTTATTCGTAGTATGAATTTACTATTGGTTTATGATGTTTGGACATGAGGCCTTTATGGTAAGATTATGAGGTATGACATTATGAATTATTTCATTATGAAAATATTTATTAATCTCCAAGTGATTATTTATATATTTTTTTCATCTATGAATATATTGTTCTTTTATGATATTATTTATATGGAATATTTTATTATTGTCTATTTTTTTATATTATTTGTGTATTATTTATTAAATAATAGCTTCTATTGTATGCATTCCACTGTCAAGCAACTAAGGTCAGCCATTATTATGTTTTACATTTTCTTGGATATCGATTAGATATAAATGGATTATTTTAGGGATATAATATATGATATAATAATGTTTTCACGTGAATTTAATGTTGGATTTTGTGTTTCGAAATTTAATGTGAGAATAAGGTATATATGTAGTCTCCCAAGATTACTAAAAATTACTATCCCTTACCCATCTCACTGAGATGTTAACAAACCAGAGAGAAAACTATCCTCAAACATGCCTCCTTATATTCTAGCAGTTTCCAACTAAAATAGAGGATATGTGGTGGAATAGTAGGGGAATTATCCCCCCATGGTAAGAGTGGATCATATTAGTATATGAAAAATGAAAAAAAAACATAGTAACTGAAATGAGAATCACATAAACATATATCTAATGTAATATAAGTAATCAACCAAAATATATAATTTTATTATATAATTTTTTTGATGATTTCATGATGATATAAAGAAATTTAAAACAATCCTACATAAAATAAATATAGAAAATAATAAAAAACTATCTAAAGAGTATCCTGATCACTTACCTAACCATCTACTAAAATGATCCCAACTAAAAGGATAACCAAGATTCTGTAGCATGGTTCTTTACTTTAACCACACATGCAATCATATAGTCTTTTCAGGTACCATATGACGTCCCAGACAGGGTGTGAGATAAACTCTATAGGTTACCAACAACAATAATTAATACAATAAAGATTATTTATATAAAATGAGTATTTTTAAGGCATTATAATAAAAAAACAAAAAATAAATAACTATATCTGTTTGGGAACCTCATGGGACACCCTTCCAACCCTACCTACTTCAGCCAAAAAAATATATTTTTCTAGGAATTTTTATTTATTATGTAAATATGGTCGAGACCCTAGGAATCAGACTAATTTTTCCCTATTATATTAAATTAATATAATGGATAAATAATTACCATGTTATTTAATACGCATCATATGAAAATGAACAAAGGATTTTCTGTAGGTATGTTTATGAAAAACAAAGCTTTATTATTACATAGAAAATGAATCGATGTGTTTGTTAACATACAATAACCTTTCAAGGAGTACCATGTAAGGTACCATTGAATCTAATGAGTGTATATTTTCATTAATCTAATGATCTCATCCAATGAATTCCATATTAGTACCCAATTGTGAAACATGGGATAAAAATATCTCCTTATCCTATGAGGTCGTTCGTGGTCTTCCTAGTCAGAACCAAATTCTCTCACTAGGAAAAGAATAATTCAATAGTAATGTGTACCCATTCAAATATTTCCATTAGGAATACAATCATCTCCCCATTAATAATATAATTCTATTTAACATTCATTAAATTAAACAAATCCTAGGATCCCATCCATGGCATTCCATTTTGGAACCTAAGTGTCACCCAAGGAACAATCTAATCCACCTGCCCTATATTCTCATCCACAAAGATCCATTTGGGTACCCAATTAGAACTCTTATAAATATATTATGAATATATATGTTATAATAATATTAAAAAAATATAATACATTATTTTATAATTAACAAGTCCATGTTTTATAACCTTATCATTCATATTCTATTTATTTCAATTTAAGAATCTTAACATAATTGGTAAACTAAACCCTCATAAGAGGTGGTTAGATATATTGGCATGATAAATGTGGAGTATTAAACAATTAAACACTTAAATTTTATTTAGTATATTTTCTTACATCCAAGTGATAAAACAACACACCCAGAAGGTGGTTTATTTAAATATTACAACATCGACACAATGTAATTTAATAAACACAACCTAATGTATGGTTTAATTATCAGTTATAAACCATAAATGGCATCAAGGAACACAGGTAAAATGTCTCAAAAATTTATATTAAGGTATTTCATGTCTTTGAGGAAACATCCAGGAAGTCTACCATGTCGCACAATAGTGAATAATCATAAACAACAAAACCTTGACAGAAAGGTATTAAATAATATACCTCATACATGTAGATGAATTATCATTTATTATTGAACATTAACTATTTATATATGTAGATAAATAAAATGAATAGAAAAAATAATGAAAATGGGGCATATTATCATACTTAGATTTGGAATTACAAGTAGAAATATAAATAGAGATTGAGAGGAAGTGGATTGAAAGACTCAATTATATGGGTCCAACATGTTGATGGAAACATGAAACAAACATCATTTAAGGGAGATCCTTTAATTCCTAGAAATATGGATAAGGGGAGATCCAATGTGAGGGAATCACGAAATTTTTTAAGGAAGAATATAATTTTAAAGGGTTAAAATAATTGATGGAAAATAAGTAATTTCATCAATTTAAAAGGGAGACATTATTTGGCCATGTGGTTGGAAAAACTATGCACCAACCATGTGTACCCACATATTAGGATGAAAACACCTTGAATAAATTGTGTTGGATTGAAAAAAACATGATCACATAATGTGATTACCCTATGATTCAAGAATGAACAATTTTTCATAGACATGTATCCTTCCCCGCATAGTTTTTCAAACTGTACTCCTTCTCTTGGGGGATGCGTGGTTGAGTCACACAATTACTTTTAACTGTGTTCCAACAATGTGTCGTATCTTGTTCTTCCTAAAAAATAGATTAGAGTTATGAATATCCCTGATCTCCCTTGAAGCCCTCCATAAACACTAATTAAGTACTAATAGAGAAAATTAGTTAGTTTAAATACTAATTCAATGGAATTTATACCTATATGAAAATACATGATCAAAAAAACTCCCATACTTTTAAACAATCATCCCATATTTTCCCTTCAGTGGGTATTTGTGTATCACTTGAGAATAAATTATGTCCATAATAACATGCATTTGCCTCTCTCTCTCTCCCAATCGTACATCAAAAAATGTTTTTTCTTCCATAGTACCTAAACTAGTGTAACGTACTGACCTCGAATATCCTTCACTCTATGACCAAGGATTGGAATTGGATAGTCCTTAAATGAATCATCAATGTATAAATCATCCTCATTAGGATGAAGGATATGATATGGGCCGTAATGAAAATAATTTAACGGATGAATTAAAAATATTTCATTCATGTCTTTGTATATCAAAGTATATTCTATATGATAATCCACTACAATGACCCTCTCCAAAAGATTAATCCTATAACAAATATAGGTGATAGATTGTCTATCCACCAAAATTGATGATGCCCCAACAATATAGAAACATGGAATAAGACTCGATCATCATCATTGAACTCTATATGCACAGAATGGTGGTCAACATAAGACTTTTTCCTAGATTGGGATATAAAAATATGAATCCAAAGAAAATACAATTTATTCTAGGACACTTTGATTATATAATGTCTTAGTAGCACTGCCTCTCATGCCTCTAACTAGTACATGGGTGAATAGAATGACCAAAAAAATAGGGTCTCATAAGGAGCCATCAACATTGTTTATTTAGAGAAGTTATTATTTGAAAAGTTAGATAGAGCATAGTGGTTCTACTAAGAACATCTAGAATCAAATATTCATGCTCTCAACATGTCCTCTAACACCTGTATAGTCTAAATGGAATTATCCTTAGTCTGAGGGTGAAATTATTTACTCATAAGTACATGTTAGTACAAACCTCCAATAACCCCTTCTAGAATTGAAAAATATATTAAAAGTCACTAAAAAAAATATAGTATGGGGATCCCAATGATGGCATATAATATATCAAATGTAAATCCTCTAATTGTCATCCACAGAGAAAACTATCATGATATCTAAGATATGGGTTGTATTTTTCAAACTATCTATGATATCCCATAAAAAATCACTTCCTTGAGGTGATCCCGACAAGACCGTCATGAAATCCACAGTGGTGTTGTCCCATTTCATCTCAAAAATTAATAATAGTTGTAAAATTCTAGCGTTTTCCTTGTTCTCTAACATCATCTTTTGACATGTTCCACACCAAGTGACAAAACCTATTATCTATCTCTTCACACCAAGCCATAAATACTTGTAGAGAAATTCATAATAATGTTTTGTAATCATGTTATGTTCAACCCATTTGAATGATTGAAAATCACATAAATTACTATAACATGTCTACTAGAACCCATAAATTAATGTGTGTAAAAAATATCATCCTCTTCAACTACCCAATCATGTAGTTGGTCTTCACCAAGAGTTCTCTTCCATAGGACCAAGACCTCAGGATATGAAATCTATCTCATTTTAATCCTATCTAGAAGTGAGGATTTCACAAATAATGATGTGAGAACATTATTTCTATGATAGTACTACATATATAAATATATCTCTGAGAACATGGCCATTAACTACCTTTCATAACTAGTATACTGAATATTATTGGTCTAACTCATCTAGCATCAAGTATCAACAAAAATATTTTTCTTCCCATACATATAATCAATCTCAAAATCAAATGAATATAGGTAGTCATAAAATATTTCCCACATGAGGTTCCTTTCATGTTGACTAAATATATTATTTGATACTTTTTTGGTCCATGTAAACCAAAAACCTCCCACCAAGAAGTAGTTCCTCAAATAATGAAATTCATGTACCATTAATGATAAATTGAGATTCTTCATTAGGTAATTTTTCTTATGAGGCCTCAAATGATGATACTATTACACAATGACTCAGAAATCTTGTATTAAGACAACTACCAACATGATTCCTAATGCATTATAATAAAATTTATAACATATTCATGACTCTAGAAGAATCCTGATCGACACTAATATCTATGTTTTTTCATCTCTGGAAGAACTTAATCACAAGGTTCTAATTATATATAAACGTGATTCCATTCTTTGTCAAGATCATAAGTTGAACATCATGTAGTGAGAAATCCTATATAATATTCCTATAATATCCACATATCCCCAATAATCTCATCATATATGATATGTTCATAGGATTCCCCTAAACAACAATAACTCTCCCTATCTATATATTCACACACACCATTTCATATAAGATAATGTGACCCATTAATTGAACTTCATTAATAGTACTGTAAAATACATTGAAATTAATATAAATATGGTTCTCCCTCTATGTACTAAAAATTATGTCTAGTATCTTTTCAAAATAATTTCGAGTTCTTGAGTAAACTACGATATCATCCACAAAAACAAACATGAAAGAATCCAATTACATGTGGAAAACCTGACTCATCATGGACA
The DNA here is from genome assembly GCA_963277665.1 of Viscum album. Taxonomy (NCBI): domain Eukaryota; kingdom Viridiplantae; phylum Streptophyta; class Magnoliopsida; order Santalales; family Viscaceae; genus Viscum; species Viscum album. The sequence continues at coordinate 1,470,215,139 of OY728132.1, read as the reverse complement.
TAAAAACTTCTGAATCATTTGTGAAACCAAACGACATTACATAATAATCTTATAAACTATACCAACATTGAAAATACAAAGAGGGTATGTATAGAGGTATGAATCACACCTCATGATAACCCAACCTCAAATCATTCTTTAAGAATACTCTATCTCCTATGAGATGACACAAGAGGTGTTCTATAAAAGGTAGTGGATGCTTGTTCTTAACTGTAATCTATTTCAAACATTTGAAATCCTCACAAATATTAATGGTTCCATCTGCCTTCTTGGTGAAAATCATGAGTGAACCCCATGATAAATTATTATGCCATATAATCCCATTGGCTTCTAAGTCATATAGCTATCTCTTGTAATCCTGAAACTATGTATGTTTTGTCCTATATGGAGGAAGATACATTTTCACTTATTTAGATATCTCAACTATAAACAATGTAACTATCTCTAAGGGTAGTCTATAAAAATCCCTATGAATTATTCCCCTAAAAGGATCCAATACCGGTGTGAAAATAACTTCACTTTTTCCACGATTGTTTGGAAATAGGCTATAAATCTCAGATGAAATTTCACTCATCCAATGAAGTATAGGTCTAGCTCACCCTGTATATATATCACATTCTATTTTAAGAACATAACTTCCTCCCTTAAAAATATGAAAGACACTTATTGATGAAATCATTCAATATGAGAATTATAAGGAACCAACCACTCCATCTGAAGTATAATTTTGATGACCAATATGTTGCGGAAAAAGTGGTTCCAAAACAAATTATAGCTTTCCATCTCAAGGGATATTTCCATACATTATATCACAATATCTAATAGAATTCAAAATAATGTTTTGAGATTCATTTCCCCCGTATAAATACATAATTAAAATCCCAAGTCTTTATATGATTATCATAGATATAAAAGAATGTGAATATCCTGTTAAAATAAAGAAGATAATTAAGTCAAGGATACTAAAATAATACTTCATATTTTAGAAGTACCTAAACTCTACTACTCACGGGTTGGTTCTACTTAATATATCTATACAAATCCAAAAAAGTAGTTACACCATAAATAACATAAATAGGACACTCTACTGATTCTGCACATTAAAAGTTTGGATACCATGGACATAGCCATATCCTCAACCTGAACAGCTGATAGAACACCAACTCCTAGGCTAGCCTGAAGCTACAGATCCTTCTCTAGAACATAGAATTAGTACTCTTTTGTTATCACTATCCACCTGATGGAATTATTTGAAAACCCGCTAATGATTCCAATTTTTTTATATGACCAACACTCAATAGGAGTTTTGACACACTATGGCTTCAGGTGACCTAGCCTGCCACATTAATGGAACACCACACCACAACCTGTATGTACAATTTTACAACCACTTCCCTAGTGTGAAGACTCCAAGTTAGTCTACTAGCTATATGATGAACTACCTCTCAGACTATGGGCTCAACTACTAGGCCCCACTTCAATATACTCTCTCTAATTTATATCAGTTATAAATTCTTGATTCACTATCTCAGAAACAATAGAAAACTAGAAAATTTTCTCCGTTGATTGGATGTTTTATCTGAGGCCATACTAAAAAATCAATCTCAAGTCAAATCATTATTAATAATATTTGGAACAAAACACTAGATATTGATGAATTTGTTAGGTAGTAAATGTTGGGTCGGAAAAAGCAGGGAATGATGGAAAGAGGGGGGTGAATTGCCTTTTAAAAAATTGATTAACAATTTAAAAATCAAAGTATAAATGCAGCGGAAAGTAAAGAGGCAATCACACAAGAAATTGATAACGGAGTTCGGCCAAAACCCGACCTACGTCTCCGCTCCCAACTCAACCGTTGAGAGATTCCTACCGCTTGCTTTTCAATGGTTTTAGCAAGAAACCCACTAGGCTTTGAGGTAGCACTAGGACCTATTACAGCTTGCTTTTATTGGTTAAGCAAGAACCCACTTGCTTTTAATGGTTTAGCAAGAACCCACTAGCCTTTTTAACGGGTGAAGGCTAGCTCACCGAGACACAAGCCTTTTAAAGGAAAAGCTTGAAGAAACCTCTTCACACCTTAGTGGTGGTGTGAGAACCCAAAGAAAGGGGGGATGAGAAAAGGTTGGGGTTTGTAGGCACAAACCCAATTTTAAAGCTCAAAGAAGATAAAACAATAAAACCCGTAATTGGAGAAGTCTTGGGCGCCTTTGATTGATTGGAGATGTTGAAGGCCGCTTCCAAGCTTCTTTGGTGGTGCTCTTGGATGTGGAATTGGATTGGAGCACGTTGGGTTCCTTGAGGAAATCCGCCGGAGCTTCGCCAAGATGATCAACAATATGTCTGTGGGCTTCCTTGTAGTTCCGGTAGGTGTCCGGGGCTTCCTTGGCCTTTATTTATAGGCATGGAACCCTTGGGGAGGCTTCGGAGCCGTTGGAGAGGCTAAAAGAGCTGTTGGGAGCCAAGTGGACAGGCTGGTCAACAGCCCAACGGCTAGTTTGACTGTGTCCACCGGCTGGCCGGTACAGTCCCACCGGTTGGCCGGTGTTTGCAAAATGGCATAGGATTCCTGTCCAGGGGCCACCGGTCGACCGGTGCCAGAGCCACCGGCTGGCCGGTGGTGAGGCAGTAGCTGACACTATTTGGAGAGGGTGCCACCGGCTGGCCGGTGGGGAGGCAGTGGCTCCCTCTTGATTGCAGGTGCCACCGGCTGGCCGCTGGTGTGCCACCGGCTGGCCGGTGGTCTGGACAGAAGGATGCCTTCTGTCCAGGCTCCACCGGCTGACCGGTGGTGAAGCCACCGGTTGGCCGGTGGACTGAATTTCAGTCCACTTTGCCTTCTTTCTTTCTTGGCCCAATTCCTTGGCCACCTGATTTGATTCCTATCAATCCAAAAACACTTGAAAGAGGATTAGATAAATATGAGGGTGATTGTGATCATGAAAATAAAACCTTGAGGGGTTCGAGAGGTACAACAATCTCCCCCTATTTTGATGATCACAATCACCAAAACAAACAATGTAAAAAACTGAGATTAAAGGCAATGCAAAGCATGAAGAAAAAGGATTCTCCCCCAATCAATCAAGAAATTTCTCCCCCTTTGTGATTATCAAAATAGAACGGGGCATAAAACTTGATTGAGGGAAAACTTTGAAAAACAAAATTTGAGATTTGAAAATCAAATGAAATGTTTTGAAATGAAAATTTGAATAACAGTTTGAATTGAAAGTTTTGAAAGATCGATACCAAATGTTGAAAATTTAGAAATGAAAATTGAATAACAGTTTGAATTGAAAGTTTTGAATCAAAAGCCAATTGAAATTAGAAATTTGAAACCAAATGAAAATTTTTGAAATTGAGAGTTTTGAAACCAAGTGTTGAAATTGAAAGGAAAAATTTTGAATACACAAAAAGGCTTAAAAGATCCTAACTCCCCCTAAATAAAAACAATCAATCACCGGGGAGAGGGATTTTGAAAAGAGATGATTTTAGGCCCGGAGAGACTCGCTAGAAGGGATTTTTCAATCCAAACTTGTCTTGTAGCGGGTCTTCTCCTATAAAACTCATCGGAAAATAAAAAAGACTTTGGTTGGCCGTACCGGGCATTTTTGCAATTGCATTCATATATGAGGTGCCCGGGTTTTTTGCAATAGTTACAAAATTTAAATTCGGAGCTCCCCCTTACAAAAATGGTGGGTGCATGGGAGGAGGAAGCTTGGTTGGTGTAGCCAAGTCCATTGGTGGTTCTAGAAACACGTTGAGAACCAAGGAGATTGGACAAATTTTGTTCACCTTGGGTGAACTTGGCTAGGGTCTCTCTTAGATCTTTGATGGTTGATTCCATAGAATCAACATTTGGAAAATTTTGGATTTTGAGGGAGAGTTCCTCCTTCTCTTTGAGAAGTTGGTCTTTTTCGGAGGAAAGTTTTTTGAAAGACTTTTTCAAAGAAACAAATTTTGAAGAAAGTTTGTGAAAACCATTTTCTAATTGATCTCTAGAAAATTGGAGATCCTCATAAGATAAATGATTTAAAGAATTTGAATTTGAAGAACAAGAGGATGAGGAATCGGAAGAAGTTACCTCATGGAATGCCATTAGGAATTTGTTACCGTTGTCGCTCGAGGAGGAGGAGGAGGATGAGGATGAGGAGGTGTCACTCCATGTGGCCTTGAGGACCTTTTTCTTTCCTTTTTCCTTTTGCGTGGCCCGTTTCTTGTTGAGTGGGCAATCGGGCTTGTAATGGCCCTTTTCGCCGCACCCGTAGCATTTTACCTTGGGCTCGGATCTTGCGGTGGGTTCTTGCTTTCGCGCCTTGCGAGATTTCTTCTTCTTCTTGTGCTTCTTCATAAACTTGTGCATTTGGCGGGCGAGATTCTCCATTTCCGAGTCGCCGCTTGATGATGAGGAAGATGAGGAAGGAGATGAGGAAGAGGATGAGGAGGAGCTTACTTCCTTTTGTACCTTGAGGGCGATGTTCTTTGGAGTTTTGATTGGTGTGCCCTCCTTTTGAGCTTGCCTCCTCATCGTGATCTCGTACGTCATTAGGGATCCGATGAGCTCTTCGACCGGCATATTTTTGACGTCCTTAGATTCTTGGATCGCCGTCACCTTTGGTGCCCATGAGCTCGGAAGGACCCATAGGATTTTTTTGACCATTGCTTCAGCTGAAACATCATCACCAAGGGACTTTCTCCCATTGCACACGTCAGTAAATCTAGTAAACATTTCAGAAATAGATTCATTTGGATGCATAGAAAAAGACTCAAAATCCTGTCTATACATATCTAATCTAGTATCCTTGACTTTATTAGTGCCTTCATGGGTCACTTCTAAAAGCTTCCAAATTTCATGTGCGGAGGTGCAAGTGGATACACGATTAAATTCATTTCTATCTAACCCGCAATGAAGAGCATTCATGGCTTTGCCATCAAGCTCAAAATTTTTAATATCGGCGGGGGTCCATTTGGATTCGTCGGGGGAAGAGAGAGTGTAACCTTGCATGACTATTTTAAAAATGGAATATCCTATACTTCTCAAAAAGGTGGTCATGCGGGTTTTCCAATAATTATAGTCGGTCCCATCAAAAAATGGAGCCCGACCCAATGAGTATCCCTCGGGGGCGAAAGAAGTTGATGCCATCTAAATGGATCTTAAATTTGAAACCGGGTTAGGGATTTATTCAAATACGCCCTCTGATACCAATTGTTGGGTCGGAAAAAGCAGGGAATGATGGCAAGAGGGGGGGTGAATTGCCTTTTAAAAAATTGATTAACAATTTAAAAATCAAAGTATAAATGCAGCGGAAAGTAAAGAGGCAATCACACAAGAAATTGATAACGGAGTTCGGCCAAAACCCGACCTACGTCTCCGCTCCCAACTCAACCGTTGAGAGATTCCTACCGCTTGCTTTTCAATGGTTTTAGCAAGAAACCCACTAGGCTTTGAGGTAGCACTAGGACCTATTACAGCTTGCTTTTATTGGTTAAGCAAGAACCCACTTGCTTTTAATGGTTTAGCAAGAACCCACTAGCCTTTTTAACGGGTGAAGGCTAGCTCACCGAGACACAAGCCTTTTAAAGGAAAAGCTTGAAGAAACCTCTTCACACCTTAGTGGTGGTGTGAGAACCCAAAGAAAGGGGGGATGAGAAAAGGTTGGGGTTTGTAGGCACAAACCCAATTTTAAAGCTCAAAGAAGATAAAACAATAAAACCCGTAATTGGAGAAGTCTTGGGCGCCTTTGATTGATTGGAGACGTTGAAGGCCGCTTCCAAGCTTCTTTGGTGGTGCTCTTGGATGTGGAATTGGATTGGAGCACGTTGGGTTCCTTGAGGAAATCCGCCGGAGCTTCGCCAAGATGATCAACAATATGTCCGTGGGCTTCCTTATAGTTCCGGTAGGTGTCAGGGGCTTCCTTGGCCTTTATTTATAGGCATGGAACCCTTGGGGAGGCTTCGGAGCCGTTGGAGAGGCTAAAAGAGCTGTTGGGAGCCAAGTGGACAGGCTGGTCAACAGCCCAACGGCTAGTTTGACTGTGTCCACCGGCTGGCCGGTACAGTCCCACCGGTTGGCCGGTGTTTGCAAAATGGCATAGGATTCCTGTCCAGGGGCCACCGGTCGACCGGTGCCAGAGCCACCGGCTGGCCGGTGGTGAGGCAGTAGCTGACACTATTTGGAGAGGGTGCCACCGGCTGGCCGGTGCTGAGGCCACCGGCTGGCCGGTGGGGAGGCAGTGGCTCCCTCTTGATTGCAGGTGCCACCGGCTGGCCGCTGGTGTGCCACCGGCTGGCCGGTGGTCTGGACAGAAGGATGCCTTCTGTCCAGGCTCCACCGGCGGACCGGTGGTGAAGCCACCGGTTGGCCGGTGGACTGAATTTCAGTCCACTTTGCCTTCTTTATTTCTTGGCCCAATTCCTTGGCCACCTGATTTGATTCCTATCAATCCAAAAACACTTGAAAGAGGATTAGATAAATATGAGGGTGATTGTGATCATGAAAATAAAACCTTGAGGGGTTCGAGAGGTACAACAGTAAATAATGGACATAGTTCTATGATCGAGCTTCAAAAACTCCCAAGATCAATTGAGTATAAATGTATTTGGGTATAGATAATCATAAAATATAGTATAGAAATACATCCAAACCATTAATCACAACTAACCTTCACGGGTAATATCATCCCACATTCTCTTGGTCTATTTTTGAATGATGTAAGTCATGTGCTTCACTATCATCTCAAGAGGTGTGTCTAGATGTTTGAAGAGAGTATGCATTGCCTCAATCCATGACTCAACAGCATAGGGACCATATTACTTTGAAATAGTTTGGGGTGCTACTACTGGAGATCATGAGTCAACTCTTCCAAATACGGGGAAGGTTACATGGCGTCTTACATAGTCTTCATAAATCTCATAAAACCCTCTAGAAATTGAGAATTAGTTCAAAGACCAGGAATAATAGTTTGTGCCATAGGTCACATTAAATGAGGTATAATTAGTGTATTAGGCCCCATTACCTCTATAGCATGGTCATTTCCACACTCATAGCACACGACCTTCAGCTGTCATGATTGAATAAACCTATAATTACAAAGGTATTACTCAAAGGAAAATTTATTATTAAATAGAATAACATATATAACAATAGGAAAGGATCGTGAATTTATAAATAAATATCAACACCCCCAATTCTACTCATAAATCTAGTTCTAGGTGTAAGTGAAACTTATAAGTGAACAAAGTGACCCATCCGGTTACACTATACTATGTTTAGGTCATGGTGAATTTCTCTATTTCCTCATATAGATCACTGTATATGGAGTTACAATTGCAATTTATAAATAAAAACTCCCATTAAGTTGAAATTTTAACAACTATTTAACCGTAACCAATTTATTTTTTGATTTTTTAAATTAGTAATTTCATATCTATATAATCATATTATGGTCTAGATAGATGATTTTCCATTCCAAATATATAAATTCATTAGCTTTATACGTTATAATTGGGACCTCATGTAATTAAAACAAGGCATATTTGTTTAGTATTAAAACATAATATGTCTTTATTAGTTTGTTAGATTATATGAATCATCATTTCAAATTTATTGAGGAAGCATGGTTTCTATATTATAAAACCCATTATTATGATCATCACAAACAAAAAAGTATCCCATCACATAATTTAGGATTATACTATCTATGTATCTAGAAGAAGTTTAAATAAGTTTCCACCCTCATTCTAGGTGGAAAACACTACATAGGTTGATAAAGAAACTTTAATTGACCAACACATGATTCCCTGCAGAATATTTTTGTAGAAAAAGAGTACATAGAATCCATGTCACAAAAAATATACAAAGGTAATAAATGAAATACAAGTAATGAAATGCACCTATATTGAATGAATATGCATTGTATGTGAATCTCTATGTTTCTATCAAAATTTATGTACCAATACATAATTTATATACCTGGCCATGGGTAATGGACAATATATAACATTAAAAATAGACACCACAGAACTTTTTCTTCACTAATTAGTGAAATCAATACAGTTACTAAAGGCATAATCCAGAACAACAAGTTCTATTCCATATAATTAGCCTCATTTCCCGTATGTGGGTTAACTACTCATAGATATAGGCTCATTAAAAAATTCAATATTACACATGTATCTATTATACTAAACCAAATTTTAATGCAATTAAAATAAAGCTCGAACACCACTTGTAACTTCCCAGAACCCACACACTGAGAAGTAACCAAACACATGGTCCACCAAGCCTCTAGGATGCCTCCCCATATTCCAAAGGATAGAGATTTGTATATATGGTATATAATGGAACAGTAGTGAGGATATAACCTCATAATCATATTATAGAATAATTATATGTAATGATATAAATAGTAGAAATAGAAAAATAAATTCTTATCTAATACATTCCCCACAAGAATAAAGTAAATAATCAACAAACTATTATAACTAGATCAAAAAAAAATGGTGATGATGTCATTCTGATATATAAAAATGGAAAACATGCATACATGGATTTAGGTGAATGATACAACACATGATACACAAAGGGTACAAAAAGAAAAAAATCTATCCCACTAGCTTCTTGAGAACTAGCTTAGTCATCTTGTACTAAGATCCAAAACAAAACTGATAATCAAGCATCCCCTTCATGGTGATTCCCTTTTTCCACACTTTTAATCCTATATTATTCTTAGTTATCATACAATAACCCAAATATGGTACAAAATAAACTCATTCGGCCACCACCAATGACATCTAATACAATATAGTATATGTATATAAAATTATCAATGTACTGGTAATATAATAAAACAGTATCGGAAAATAAATAAGCATATTAGTATAGGTTCCTTATTGGACACCCATTGAACTATTCTTACCTCAACCTAAATAATAATATTCTTTAAGAATTTATATATTATATTTAAAATGTTCGAGATCCATCGTATCACTCCAATGCGTCCCTATATGATGAAATTCATATAAGGGATAAAAAAAACTCCCACGTCATTTTACACTTAGTGGATGAAGATGAACCATGAAATTTATTTATATAACATCATGACTGAATATTAACAAATTATTTGAGTTGAAAAACATTTCTTTATGTTAGTTAATTTCTAGACCCCATCCATGGAATAACACATAATGGAACATTATATTTCTCAAGTTTAATACTTTCATTAATCCAATGATCCCATCTAAGTCATTCTGTATTGGAAACCCAGTATCGCACATGGCATACGATGATATCATTATCATATGATCCCATATGAGGTGATCCTTATCATAACCCATGTATTTCTCAAGTTAGAACATAATAAAATTGTCTTCTGATCCATTCTGAGTCATTCCATTAGGAATCCATGAATCTTCTCTAACAAAACATAATTTCATTTATCATTAATTAAATTAACCATGTCATATTAGACAATACAAGGCATTCTATTTAGGTACATGAGAGTCACCCCGGGAAAATCATATTCTACATTCCCTGTGATCCCATCCATGTAATTCCATTTAGAATCTTCGGTGTCCCTCGTAATAGGATATGGTGAACAAAAAATATATCATGATAGTAATTAAAGCTAAAAGAAAAATTCCTTCATTAAAAATTCCAATGGATATGGTCATACCATTAACATTATTTTAATTCAATTTACACAATTTAAACTCAATTTGGTAAAAAAACCTAGTTATAATGTTATTGTTTATAGGGGAAGGATGAATTTGAAGCCTTGACCATTTCAACACTTCAATTCAATTTATTTAATTAACCTACATAAATGTGACAAAATAGAGCACATTAGAAGGTGGTTTAATTTCAAAACAACAACTTGATAATTGTAGAATTTATAAAAATAACTCTAATAGTATGTTTAAGTGAAGTTTATCAACCTTCAAGGGCATTAAGGGACACAATTTCCAAGGCTCAATCATTTCAATTAAGTTATTTCATATCCTTGAGGTAACATGTGGGATGTTTGGAAAAGAACTAAATAGAAACAAGATATAGACACAAAAACCTTAATGGAAATGTATTATACCTCCTAATGTATATTGATAATTGACTCCTTGTCCAGTATTAGCCATTAAATCAATATATAATGATAAAAATCAGTGAAATATTACAATTAATATAAAGAAGGTCATATTTGCTCACCTGGATTTTATAATCCATATATACATATATAAACATACGATGGAATAGTATTGAAGGATTTAACAATACTGATGAAACATTAATCATACATCTTATGAAGGAGTTAATTTATTGCTAATAAATTTGGAGGATGAGTACTCAAACATGATTAAAAAACTATTTGATTAAACGAATAAGTTAAGGGTTAACATTTAAACAAATTAGGGTTAAATAATAAATTTCCTACATTTTTAATGTGTTCAAAGTTTGACCACACGGTTTGTAATGACCCAATATTTTATTAATGAAAATTCCATTTTATATAAATAAAATTTTTATTAAGTAAAATGTTTATATAAAATGTTTATAATTCCTTGGTTGTATATATTTTTATTCTAAAATACCAATAATAATTATTACCAATTCTAATATAGTCATTGAACATTTATCACATGATTAGTATAAATGCAGGGCTTAAAAAATCTAATTTACTCAGATAAAGGAATCGATGACCTTTCTAGTATAATTGCTCCATATGAAGCACATTTTTTAGAGCTCGACAAAGAGGTAGCATCACTAGGATTCACTCTGGACCAAGACCAAGAATAGAATGAACACGTTAAGCTTTAACAGAACCTCTTATGGGGGAAGTGGAAGATAATAAGTATTATCACCCATGTGATGTTATCGAAGCCGCCCCAAGAGTCTATCTCCATCAAACACCTTACCCATCGGTAATAAGTGGGTGTTATAAGGGGATATGTAATAAGACCTTTGTACAATGATTATGTGCATTTTTTTGTCTAAAAATATGTATTCATTTTATTATTGTTACTTTGTAAATGAATTTTAAAGCCCAAATAGTATTTTTAGTTAATATTTAATTTAGAGAGATATTTTGATGAATTATTGGATTTATGAATTAAATAATATTTTAATAATATATTATTACTAAATTAATTTTTATTCAATATAAATGATCATAAATTTTTTTATGAATACGATTGTAATTTTTATTATGGTTTGAAAGCTATTTTTGTCAAATCACATAATTATTTTTATAAATGACAACTTTTTATTTTATAAGTAAAAATTCACATATTTAGAAAATTATTTAGAAAGAATGAATATTATATTTGTATTATGGATGTTGATATTATCAAACTATGATTTTTTCATATTTTTCTAAGATAGTCGAATTTTTGGGTAAAAATAAAATAATATTTAAATACATAATGTGTTTTAAGACATCATAATGATCCAATAGTGATGTAATAAAATAATATAAAAGGTTTATTTGGCCAATATATGATTTAACGTTAAAATAATGTGATTTTATATTTTTTGATAGATTTTAGGGTGCCTTAGTGGACCCTCCAAGACTTAGAAAATATTTTAACATTTAAAATGATTTCCTTGAGAGTGTGACTCACCTACACATAATAAAGCATAATATTTTAATATTTTCAGCAATTGGCCTTATAAAATAAATTTTCCTACTCTACTTTGGAAATACACATGGGGAAAACCATGGGGTGGTTTGTTGTTTTCATTAGTTTAATGTGTGGTGTCTAAAACCTAAATAATAAACAATTCTCTCTCCTTTCCTATATAAACCCACTCAATCTCTCCTTATTATTCACTCAAAATATTTTTAGCTCGACCAAACTCCACCCTACTCTCTATAGAATCCTACAATGTCACCCCAAGCTCTAAATATGACTCTTTCAAGACTCTCCCTAGACTCTGGGATAACACTTATAAATAATGGATTTCATCCTTTATCATTTTTATCCAAATTTATTTATCTTTTTATACCAATTTATTTTCAAATACAAATGTTTGTGTAAGATTTAAAACCTCCCACATACTTCTCTCCTTATGTTGAAATTATTATATAACTCTTTCTCTCTCATTATTTCTGCCCATGTACACCTATTACCATGCCGAAATTCTGTATGGAATTTCACTCTTCTGATTTACATTCAAGACATTATTATATAGTATGCATCTAAATTCCATTACATGTGTTTTGATATTAGTTTCCATGACACCCTTACTATCAATTTTCTTTATATATAATGAGATACCACTTTCTATCTCATCAACCCATTTTATGATTTATATTTATGTTATCATGCCGCTAAAATTTCCCATGCCAAAATCATCATGTATGTGAATACCATACCCGTTTCACTATCAGGGGTATTCACCTTTATGCATAAGTACTTTTTGACTATGGACATACATTTATGCATTACACATCTCTTATTCATAGAATAAATTTTTTTTAATGAATCAATGTTGTATGATCTATGTGGAAAACTTATGCATAAAATTAATTTTTTTAAAGGGTGCGCCCTAATAGTGCTCCAATGCCTTGGGTAAAGAATAGTATCATGATACGTTATGTAAAATGAGGATTTAATAATTCTAATTAAATTGAAATAAGGGTTTAATAATTCTAATTCATGTGCAATGATGGTTTACTCATGCTCCATGTGCAACGATCCTTGGCCCATGCTCATATAACGTAAAATTTTGTTCCCACATTTCCATGTTAGGATAACCTTGATATATCATGATTTTATGTTCATTTTTCTATTTTGATCCATTGACATGGATATTAACAAAAATTTACTATACTCTTCATGTTATTGCTTGTTTATTCCCTTACATGGATTTATAGCTCACCCTTTTCTTATCAATGTCCTTGGGTTTTCCAATGCAATTATAAGTTCGATGGAAAGAAGTGGTCATGTAAAATATGTTTTCAATAAGCATGTTGTTCTTAATGTTATACAATGTTATGTAATGTTCTTAATTTCCCATTATACTAGACCACTTTAACCTCATAGTTTTCTTAAGTGAAATTTTATGTAATAAATCTTGTTTATGAGTGTAATAAAGAGCAGGGTTGTTATTGTTCGTAATAGAGGATATGTTTAGTTATTTTAGGGATTGGGATTAGGAAACCCTAGTGAAATCCTTAAGGATAAGACTAAGTATTATAAAGACATTCAAAATTTTTCTTGATTATATATTATGTGTTTTATAGGAAAATACATCCACATTCGGATACAAATAAGAAGAGGAAACTCTGGTACAAATGTATCTTGGGGTAAAACCCAAAACACAGCTGTGAGATAAACTCGAATGGGAACTGGTTCTCAGCAACAGAACTTTCTTCACTCATGGTTACGACACTACCGGGGGATATGTTTTGTTAAATTCATAATCTTATTATGATACATTATTAAGGGAAATAAAAAATACTCCACTAGGAATATATGTTGGGAATTAGATCATTTATAACATAAAATGAAGCCTATAAATTCATAAGATACAGAAATTAATGTAATTTATATGTTATCTATTTTTGTATTTGGATTCCCCTTTATGTGTTACCCCTAAAATCTATTTTATCCCATCAAATGGATGGGAATAGGAGGACTTGGGATAAAAAATGATGCGAATATAAATGTGAAGACTGTTCAAAGGAGATCGCCAATCCGATTAGAGAGGGAATCACAAATATTGTCACGATACTCTCTCAATTAACTGATGCTTTGAATATAAAAATGGGTTAAAAGGAACTCCCCCCCCCCCCGCACATAGAAAATTCAATAATTGGGAGATTCATTATACAAAGGCCTCCAACATTTAATGGATCATCTGATACCTCATTTGCTGAAAAAATAGATCAACTCTATTGAGAAGATATTTTCCATACATCAATGTTCTGAACAAGAGAAGGTTATTCTGGATTTTTATCGTATAGAGGGAGAAGCTAATAAATAATTGACATTGGAAAAAAATGAAGCTTGAGGAAGAGATCGAGGCATTGGAAGGGAACAACTACAAGATTTTTTTTTCATAAATATTTTATGTGCACCCTCCAACTTAAAATGGAAAGGGACTTCCTTGAACTCAATAAAAAAAGATGATGAATAAATTGGGGTGTACAAGGAAAACTTCAAAAGATTTTCATGTATGCCTCCGAATTTTTCATTACCCCCAAATTCAAGTTTTAAAACTTCATTGGTTTGATGAAACATAGCCTATGAAATTCCCTAGCGATCCATGACATTGATGGGTATGGGGAAATTGTCCATTTTTACCTCAGAGTCAAAATAGATATCGGAAAATCTCAAGGGATCATTGGGATAAGAAGAAGAAAGTGCAATTTAATTCTAGAAGTCCTATGAATAAATCCAATAGTGCTAAAAAATTGCAACACCCCCACATTCCAAAGGATTGGAACAATGCACCCATAAAATTGCTTGAAGGGGATGAGGAAAAGCTTCAGGTGTGGACAAGAAGGGAATATTTCCATTAACTGCCAACAAGAAAAACTTGCTACTGCAAAAGTGGAGAGGAACACCTCATTTGACCCAGAATACATTGTTCATTGCTTCAACATAAATGAACTATGGAACATTATAAAAAAATTTCCTATGAAAAGGGTTTTTGGAGGCAACTAACAACGTCTAAGGAAGAAAGGTAGAGATTATTCCATCACTACCACTAAAGAGAACACAAAAAACAAGATGGTGATATGTAAACTGGTTACTCATTCAATAATAGCTACTATATTTTTTGATTCTATTTCTACAAATTCTATTATATCCTGAACGTTTATTAGTATAATCCCAACACCACAACAAATCATTGAAGTAAAGATATTGATGAGAATGAAAATGGGTAATTGTTGCATCCCAAGAATATAACTCCAACCCTATCAAAAACTGTGGGTTGTACTTCTCAAAGAACCTTGTCATACTCCCTCTAGTGTAATGTGATTCAATTATTGGCCTAGATTGGATTTCCCAATATATATCCAATATAAATTTCCATGAGAGGGAAATCACTCTCCATATGGAAAATCGACACTTGAATTTGTACAAGTGCATGGAGGAGGATGAATCTACATTGGCACTGTCATCTCAAGAATTAATATTACATCCCTATGAGAATGTGTATCATTATAATATGATTGAGTCTAAAGAAGAAACCAATCTTGAAACACACCTATTTTGATGGAATTCCTTGATGTGTTTCCCAAGGAATTGACTAGTCTTCCTCCTTGAAGAGATGTTTAATTATTGATTGATCTTATACATGGGACATTCCCAATATCCAAGACTCCATATAGAATGATTGTTGTGGATCTTTAGGAGATAAAATAAAACTACTGGAGAATTTGGATAAAGGGTTAACGCACCCATGTACTTCACTCTAGGGTGCACCAGTCTTCTTCCCCTAGAAGAAGGATGGGTCAATGCGCTTTTTCATTGATTATCGTGAGCTCAACAAAATCATGATAATGAAAAATTATGCTCTAACCTAAAATGATGAATTGTTCGATCAGCTACATGGAGAACAATACTTCACCAGGGTGGATTTGCGGTTGGGATATTACAAAGTAAGGGTGAAAAGGGAGGATATCCCAAAGACTTATTTTTATACATGGTACATTCACTATGTATTCATAGTAATGCCTTTCAGACTCACTAATTCTATAGAAATATTTATGGACATGATGAATAGGGTCTTTAGATATTTCCTTGACAAATTTGGAGTATTCTATATAGACGATATTCTATTATATCCCAAAACCAAGGAGGATCATGAGTAGTATCTATGCTTTGTACTAGAGATTTTCTAAAGGAGAAGCTCTATGAAAAGTAAAAAAAGTTAGAGTTCTCATTAAATGATGTCTTCTTAATTGGTCATATCATCACATGAAATGGGATATTTATGGTTCCCTTCCAGAAAAAGTAAATTGAGGGATGGTCGAGGACAACATCGGTGACATATACCCTTACATTCATAGGGTTAGCTAGATATTATCTCTGATTTGTGAAATATTTATCATAATTTTCAAACCCTATTACCAAGATAACTCAGAAGGCATTAATGTTTTATTAGAGTGATGAATGTGAAGAGAGATTCAAGGAGATGAAAAAGAGGCCTATCACTGCACATGTGCTCACACGACCCACAAGTGGAAATTTTCATTATGGAATTCAATGATTCTTTGAATAAGGGAATGGGTTGTATGCTAATAAAAATAAAAAATTTACTGCCTATGCTTCATGGAAATAGAATGTTCATGAGAAAAACTATCCAATGAAAGATCATCAATTGGGTATAGTAATCTTCACTTTAATAATTTTCTGACATTACATCATTGGGTAGAAGTTCGAAATTTTTACGGATCACAAAATCCAAGAATATATATTGACATAGAAATATTTGAACATGCACTAACGAATATGGTTTGAGCTGATCAATGACTATGATTTCCCAATACATTACCACTATGGGGAGGAGAAAATGGTGGTAGATTCTCTAAGAAGAAAGGACCCATCAATTTTATCATGGATGATAATTCAAAAGGATCAAATCATCATAGATTTTATAAAGATGGACTTGGGAATCATAAAAAATTTAACATCATCAATCCTTTCACAAATTATTGATCAAATGACTCTATTTGGAAATGCTAATGGATTTTCAAAAGGATGATCTGATAATTCAAATGAAGGTGGAAACTATTAGAATAGGTAAATCCTCATTGTTCAATTTTATTGAAGAAGGAATTGTGATAGTTGGGTCAAGAATATGTGTTCCTCAAAATCCATAGATAAATAATGAACTTTTGGATGTTGCACATAGTTCAAATTTCTCAATTCACCTAGGAAACACAATAATATATCTAGATCTCCAAGGGAATTATTGGTGGGTTAACATGAAGAAATAGATCACTGAGTATAGATAAATTTACCTCGTATGTCTGCAAGTGAAGGCTCATAGGAATAATTTTAAGGGGATAATGCAACCACTACCCATACCAACATGGAAACGGGAGAACATCACTAGGGACATTGTAATCGGAATTCTAGAGAAATCCGAAGGAAACAATTCTATCATAGTTTTTGTGGATCATCTTACAAAGACAACAAAATTCATTGAAATTTGAGAGGATTTCTCAATAGATAGACTTGTAGAGATATAAATCAGATAAGTGGTAAGGATTCATGGAGTAAAACTATTTATTGTATCTGATCAAGATCCAAGATTCAACTATAAGTTCTATAAGACTCCACAAGATGCTCTGAATACTAATCTGAACATCATTACGACTTATCATCCCCAACCTTATGGCCAATCTATACAGACTATCCAAACACGTGAGGACATGTTGAGTGCATGGTCAATTGAATTCAAAGGATGGTGGGACCACATCATTCCCTGGTCAAGTTCTCTTACAATAACATTCTTTAATCAAGAATAAAAATGACTCCTTATGAAGACCATTATAGGAATAGGTGAAGAAAATCGCCATGGTGGGAAGAAGTTGGATTGAGAAAAATCCTAGGTCTATAAATGGTTAGAGAAATGTTAGAGAAGGTTAAGAACATCCAGAAACACATTAAAGCTGTTCAGAGTTAACAAAAGATCTAATCTGATAATAATTGATGAGACATAGAGATTGATGTTGGGGACATGGTATTCCTCCGCATATCACTATGGAAGACAATAATGTGATTTAGGAAGATGGGAAAGCTTAGTACAAGGTACATCATCCCTTTTGGATCTTTGATTGCATTAGAGTAGTGGCCTATTGACTAGAACTCCCAATGAACCTGTCTCAAGTACCAGATGAATTTCATGAATCACTCTTCAAGAATTACATACTTGAACCATCCCATATACTCATTCCATAGGTCGTACCATTGGAGAATGACATCTCTTATGAAGAGAAGCCAGTGAATATCTTAGATCATATGGAAAATGTTCTACAGAATAAGACATTATTTAATATCAAGGTGTTATGAAAAAAACACAAGTTTGATGAAGCATCATGAGAATTAGAGGAAGTGATGATGTAGAGTTACCCTCATCTGTTTAGTGTGGGAAATAGAAATTTCGAGGGCCAAATTTCTTAAGGGGGAAAGATTATAGTGAGCCAATATTTTATTAATGAAACTTATCCTCATCTAATTAAATGTCTTATTTTGTAAAATTGTTATATAAAACACATGAAATTACATGGTTTTATGTTTTTGGATTTTAAAATACCTTTAATAATTTTTACCATTTATAATATATTCGTTGAATAGTGAACACATGATTAGTATAAATATAGGGGTATAAAAAATCCAATTTACTAAAAAAAAGGAAGTGATTTCCCCATCCAGTAGAATTGCTCCATATGAAACCCATTTTTCAGAGCTTATAAAGGAGTACGTGTCATTGGTATTCTCTCTTTACCATGCCCATTCTGATCTTCAACTCGCTAAGCTTTAATGGAACCGCCAATGGGATAAGGTGAAGTTAATAGAGATTACCACCCGAGTGATGTTATCTAAGCCACCTCAAGAGTCTATCAACATCGCACACCATACCATTAGGTATAATGTGAGTGTTATAAGGGGTTGTGTAACAATACCCTAGAACTCTGATTATGTTATTTATTTTTTATAAAGAATATAAATTTATTTTATTATTGTTACTTTTTAAATGTGTTTTAAGGGAAAAATTATATTTTTAGTTAAAATTCATTTCTGAAGTATATTTTAATAAACTAATGGATTTTTAATTAAAAAATATTTTAATAAAATATTATTACTAAATTAATTTTTATTATGTATAAATGACTGTATAATATTATTTATGAATATGATTGTCACTTTTATTAAGCATTGATAGCTATATTTGTCAAAACCCATAAATTTTCGATAAATGTCGGTTTTATGTTAAAAGTAATAATTAATATATTTATAAAATTATGTATATAAGATGAATATTATTTTTTGGTAAAATGTGTCAAAATTATTCAATGGTGATTTTTTCATTTTTTTCTGAGACAGTTGATCTTTTTGGTAATAATTAAATACCATTTAAATACATAATGTGTTTTATGAAATGATAATGACCCAATAGTGATGTAATAAAATAAAATGAAAAGTATATTCAGCGGATATATGTTTTAACTTTAAAATATTGTGATTTTTGATATGTTTTATTGAATTTATGGTTCCTTAGTGGACCCTCCAAGACTTATAAAATATTTTAACTTTTAAGATGATGTCCTTGAGAGTTTGACTCACCTCCTCATCAGAAAGCCAAATATTTTAATATGTTCGGCCATTGGACATAATAAATAATTTTTCCACTCAAATTTTTCATAAACTATTGGAAAAACCATGGGGTGGTTTGTTGTTTTGATTTGTTTAATGTGTTGTGTCCAAAACCTAAATAATAAAAATGTCTCTCTCCTTTCCTATTTAAACACACTAAATCTCTGATTAATATTCACTAAATACCTTTTTCACTCATCCAACCTCTGCCCTCCTCTCTTTAGAATCCTCGCAAGTCACCCTAAGCTCACATGAGGCCTCTCTCAAGCCTCTCCCAATCCTTTGGCATCACAGTTCCACGTAATGTATTTCTTCCTCTCTCATTTTTTTCTATAACTATTTATGATGTCATAACCATTTATTTTAAATTAAAATTGTTGGAGTATGATTTCTGACCTACCACATACTTCACTACATATGTTTTAATTATTAGATACCCCTTTTATTCCATTAATTCCACCCATGTGCACCTGTTACCATACTGAAATTCCGTAAGGAATTTCTCTCTTCTCATTTACATTCATGATATTATTTTATATTATACATCTAAATTATATAACATATTTTGGGATACTATGTTCCATGACCCCATTACTGTCCATTTCATGTATAAATTATTAGACCCCCCTTTACCTTTCATCAACTAATTTTATGATTTCTATTTGACGTCATTATGCTACCAAAATTTCCTTTGACAAAATCATCATATAACTGAATACCATACCCATTTCTCTATCAACAGTATTCACCTATATTTAGATATACATGTTTATTAAAGACAAAAATTTATGTATTCCATATCGCATATTCATAGGGTAAACTATGTTGTTTAATGAATTAATGGTGTATGATCTACGTGACACAATTTTTCATTAAATGAATTGTTTGTAAAGGGTGCGCCCTGATAACTCTCTAATGAAATGGATATATATTATTATCATAATGTGTCATGTTAAATGTGGGTTCACTCAAGATAATTAAAGTGATATGTGGGTTTACTCATTATAATTCAATTGAAATGAGGGTTTACTCATCCTCTATGTGCAATGAACCTTGGATCAAGCTAATATCATGTTAAATTTTGTTTCTACATTTCCATGTTATGATAACCATTCTATATCATGATTTTATGTTAATCTTTCTATTGTTCCCCATTGATATTCCTATTTCCTAAAATGTACTTTATTCTTCATGTAATGCCTTGTTTACTCTCTTACTAGGCTTTATAGCTCAACGTTTTGTAATGCATGTCCTCAGGTTATCCCATGCAATGAAAAGTACGAAGGACTGATGTTGTCATGTAAAATAAGTTTTCAATAAGGGTGTTCTATTTTATGTTCCATGTTATTAGGTAATGTTCATAATTTCCCAAGATACTAGACCTCTCTATCCATAATGTTTTCATAAGTGCATGTTTAAGTAATAAATCATGTTTGTGTGTGTAATAAAGTGTAGTGTAGTTATATGGTATTACAAACCATGAACTCACCACCTGTACCCCCACTGATGGTTCCACCCCCTTGCATGGATTCCACATAGTTTGATAAACTTTTCAATCAATGTTTGATTCCCCGTAACATTACATCTACACCAATTTTCATATCCATGTGTCCTTCCATGCGTAGTTTGGTAATCCATGGTCCTTCAATTAGGGGTCCCACTATTGAGCCACACATTTACTACTAACCACACAACATCCATTAAAATATCGTGTTCTTCCAAATACTAGAGATCTGAGATTTGAATAGCCTTGGATTCCATTGAATGCTTCCGTAAACTCTTAAGAAAATTTTTTAGAGGAAAAAATAGAATTAAACAGTAATTCAATAGAATACATACCTTTGTAAAACTCCATGATATTACATAAAATATTTTACCCTTAGTGATGTAATATCTTCTATATGTTTCTATTGTAGAAAGTAAACCACTAGCATGAGGTTAAAATATTCGGGGTGTTAATGGTATGATTTAAATAACAATTATTTGAAAATTATTTTTTTGAATACCATTGAAAGAATGAAAATTGTTTTGTTTTGATTATTTTAACTTTGAATCCCACATCCATAAAATTTTAATGATTTTTATTTCTAAAATGGTTGAATCCCTCACTAGGTTATAATGGGGTTTTTAAAAGGGTTAATTTTCAAATGAATGTGAGATTTAAATAAGTTGGTCAAAAAAAAATTAAGTTGAAAAGTGTTTTTTTCCATAAAATTCGTTTTCTATAAGATTTTTTAGAAAACATTTTACTATTTAATATTTTTTTATTATGATTTACATTTATAAAACCTTATTTTTTAAATGATTTGAGAACTAAAATCCAGGAGAAATTTTATCGAAGGAATTATATATAATCTTTATATAAATCAAAAATTTATTTTTTATATAATACCATACATACACACATATATGTGTGTATATTGCACTTGTGTATTTAAAAAGGTTCCCAATTTGTGATATCATATCGGTTAATTTTCTTAATTATATTGATGAACATTTTGGATATGGTCAACATTGATGGGTAATATTGTTTTTTTCTATCTCATGATGTTGTTTTACTAGTTGGATTTTCAAGTACCATCCAATTCATCCATGTGTATTTTTATCATTATCATTCATTGTTTAAGTTATCAATATGTATTTTTAATTCATACTATTTGATACATATTCCTATAAATTACTTCATTGATATTATATATTTTAATGTTAGATAGTTGGGTGTTTTATTATTCATTTTTTTGTTTGTATTTTTTTATTTAATTTACCTATTTATTATACATGCATAGAATTTAAAATTCTGAATGTACGATATTAAATTCATAGATATAATTTAGTAATTAATATTATAATATGTGGGATAAACCATTCCCATGTTTGGGTTTTGGATGTCTGGGCACTATTTTCCAACCTATGGGGATCATGAATTCTCTTTCAGCCTTGTAAAAGTGTGATTAAGGAGATGTTTTAGGTTGAACATGGATGACTCCTTATAGAGACACTATAGATCAACTAATACATGGTATTTTGATATCACTGTAATATGGATTAAGAAATTATTAAAAGGACTGGGGGCTATCATGTAAGTCATCATATCCCCTAAATAAGAAATATGAAATGAATACACATCTCAATATTTTTCCCTTTATCCAAAAATGATCATACCTTATAACTACAATTCTTTGAGGAGTCATCTCTTATTTCCATTCGTAAAGATTCTAATGAGGAAGATATGGACAAAGAACATCCTTCTAATGAATTAAGGGATTCCACTATGAATTATGTTCTTATATATATGAACCTCGATCGAGAGGAATACCTATACTCACCATTGATCAACATTATAATTCTTCTTAACGATCAAGATAATTATGTTATGTTCTTATAGAAACAAAATGATATATTTACATAGAACTATAGTGATATTATAGGGATCTATCCCCATGTTGTCATACACTATTTGATCCTTCCATTTAGCCACTATAAATATACATAGGATCCCAAGAACATTAAATCCTCCCATATTTCCATGATTGAGAATGAAGCTAATAATCTAATTGAATGTGACTTCATTATGGTGGTATAATACCCAGAGTGGTCGGCCCACATTGCAGCAGTCAAAAATAAGAACATACATATCAGAGTGTGTATTGACTTATGGGATATCAATTTTCAACTCTCTATGCTTAAATTCCAAGACTCAGTTATAATGTGTCTAATTGAAACATCTTCCAACTTCCATGACATATAATTCATGGACTTACACTCTAGATATAATCAAATACGGATGTAGAACAAATATTAATAGTCCTACCACATTTAGGGGACCCTAAAAACTACTAATATTTAGTGATTAATTTCAGATTAAACGATTTCAGAGAAACCATCGAGTGGTTAATCCACCACATATTTAATCCCCTAAAAGGAATGATTGTTGGGTGAACAATGGATGATTTATTAGACAAATATCTCAAATTATAGAATCATTTTAATGATATTGATAAAATTTTACACATACATCGAAATAAAAACATGAATATAGACTCCTTAAAATTTTCATTATGGGTAACCTCTAAGAAATATACTAGAATAATTTTCCATTAAAGAGGAATAAATATTAAACTCAAGAATATCATGACCATTATTGAAATTCCAAACTCAAATAAACCGATGAGATCTTATAGGATTTCAATATTGTCTGTCCAATATTAGATATTTTGTCACCAAGTTTTTAGAAAACAATATGTCCATCGTGAAGATGATAAATAAAGGTTCAATAATTTAGTAGAATGAAGAAATAAAAAGTGTATTCAATGACATAAAAAATTAATTACTACCCCCATCATAATTGAGGTCACCTATCATAGGGAAAACATTGATCTTTAGTGTGACAACCTTAGAGTTGTCTCCCATCCCCAATCGAGTCAAAATAATTATGGGTAAATTTATAAACATATATTACCTCAATCAGATGATCCTAGAAAACGTGGATGAATGTTTATCTACAGAAAATAAACCCATTTACTATCTCAATGTGGTAAAAATAATTATGTGTAGCATCATGGTATATAATTAATCTCCCTCACTAACCAACTAAAACGAAAATACCAGTCAGGATTTATGTGATCACTAAGAGGGGGAGGTCTACATTCATTGATCTTTCTTTTTATAATTTATTTATTAGGAAATATACTTTACATCCTACTAATGTAATATGAATTCATTGAAAATAATCACACAATAAAAACCACAAGAACACAAGTATTTAAAAGGATCACTTCCCAACTAGAGTACCAAGTCCTTAACATGGTTTTAAAATAATCCCATATAACACACTCCACTATAAAACAATTATTTTTATGTGGTTAAATAAATAATATAATATCCTTAAACTTATGTTTCACTATATTCAAAAAAGTTTTCATGAACTCTCTGTATAAATAATGATGTAAAAAAGATTGTAAATTTTTCAAGAAACCTTCACCAACAGGGATCATTATGTTTTCACTATTCTATATGTACATTATTGAAACTTCCACATCTTGAAAATTATTATTCTTCTTTACATTATTAAATAGTGGTAGATAATAAATTTCCATCACACTTTTACATTTATTTTTTCTATGGTAACAGTCTATGTCAGTAATTTTGGGTCCTGAAATATGCATCTGATGTCACTTTGCAAACTAACACAACAATTGACACTCTTTTCATGTATTCACATTGGCATATAATCTGTATGACAACACAAAATATAATCAATATATCATTTTTGATTTTACCATTTCTATATCCACAAATCTACAACATCACATAGAGTATTTAATAAAACATCTTAAATAGTATTTTAGAACAAATCTAATCAAGATCATTTAAAAAGTTCATTTGATGATCCTTACCTAATGTTATTGTGAAGAAAAATGGATTTTTATTTTGAATAACATTATTATTATTGAGTAAATTTATATATTTATGACCAATAACTCTTAAAACTTTTTGAATATTTAGTTTTACCGTAATAAAAAATCTCTTTACTCTTATATGAGAACCATTGTTTGATGGAATCATTTGGAGGAAATTAAAAAATTAAACTTTGTACCACTAAATGTTTTAACTCCATTTTGACTTAAACAAATTTGTCCCCATTTCAACTCAGTCTAGAAACATTTTCCTTTTAAAACTCATTATTTTATAATATGAAAATAGAAAAAAATTTATATAGTTATTCATAAAAGAAAATTATGTATGATAAATATTTTTCTTGTAAACTACATTTAAAATACTCGAACTAAAAATTATAAATTAATAATCTAGGTCCAATCAGAAAACATCATATTCACCATTTCTGGAATTATTTTACAAATTGATATGATTTTATAAAAGTATAATGAAATAAAATAATTTTTGAAGAACCTTTTTTCATTACCAGACAAAAAAACTACCTCTAAATATCCTATGGATTTATCAAAACAACTCCAACAACCATTACCCCAATTTATGAATATCACTAATTTATCTATGAAATATAGATGATTGGTTGTGTGGGTAGTTATTTTATAACAATTTTATTATAGGTTTTTCCGTAAGAATATAATAATCTGGCTAAAGATTGAATATTTACATAATACACACCCAACACCAGAGGATTTTAATCTGGATGGTTAGTTTCATAAGAAAGACATTATATTTATTTATATAGTGGTTCCATTCTTTAATACTAAATTTGATAGTGTCTCTAGAACCTTGAATAAGAAATGTATGAATAAACATAATATCAATATTGTTATACATGGAGTTATCTTCACCACTACATCTATGGAAATTATTTTTTAATTATTCTTTCTTTATGAGTGGTGACCCAATAATGAAATAAAACACAAATCCCCCATTATAATTATTGATATGGACGTTTATTTTTAGGTCCAATGGTTTTAAATTAATGGTGACTCTGAGTCGGTATTCAAGAAGCTGAATTTTTTACTTCACTGTAATGAAAAATGATCTTTCCCCATACTCGAGTGCACCAACATGTTGATGTATATATTCTACATTAATAATAAGGTTTCCTATTTCATTTAGTGTTAGAATGATTGAGTAGTATCACTATAAAAAATATTTTTCCCCTTAATGATATAAAATAATATGATAATATCCTTTTTTGGAACAACATCGAGTGATTTCCCTATAGATTTTTATGTGCAAGGCCAACAGGACAATAAAATCATTATTAGAAATTCTTATGTTGGATTTTTTTTTCTAATATGGTCTAAAAATTTTCCAATTATAAATATATCCTCATCTAATATCTCTAACTAGGGATGTTATCATCAATCCAAACTGAGCAGTAATAAATCCACAGAAGAGAAACATATTTTTCTCCTTGTTGAACCCCTAATTCAGTTAAAAAATACTCTATAGAAGTTTCTTTGATAGTGTCCCTCTATACTGCATCAATGGAGATAAAATCACTCAGATCATTCTATAGATTCACATTAGATAATGTAGAGAAAATCATACATTATTGTGTTTTTCCTCACTCTATTTAGTGGGTTTAATGAAAAAACATCTATTTTTTTTGTTTCATTTTCATTTGCAGAATTATATCATCTATATTTTGGACATATTTCTAGGAAGTTTTTAGACCAGACATATGGTTTAAATGTGATGTAGAGTACCTTTATAAAGTCATCCACACATATATTTGACTGGTTACCCAATGTATCTCCCTAGACTATGAGTGCTATCTAGATAGAATTCTATGCTTTCATGGTCCTACTAACTACATAATGGCTTCCAAGAAGGCATACAAAGTCAATTGTAGTGGATCTTGGTTCCATAATTCAACTCCCAACAACTCATTTCTACCATAAGAAGTTATAGTCTGGTCCTAAGGATATTTAAGTATATATAAACACCCAAAGGGTACTTGAATGCAAACAGATACATTTGTGATCATTATTGAGTTTATTGGACCACATTTTCATCATTATATTTATCCTATGTACTGTTATCACAAATCCCCATCCAATTATTTATCTAAATTACTTTTGAAAGATCATGAAAGTGATTTAATGATGTTTCTTAAGAGAACCACTTACGTTTTTATTTTATTATGTTCTCAATTACACTATGCATTAAGTCTTAGGTGTTCACTACCATTGAACTCATGATTTTTGGTGCACAATGACATTAAAATTGTAGAGATTGGGTATCGTGGTACAAGCACTAAAAGGATAGGGTTTTGAAATGGATTCTTTATATAGAAAAGAATTGAGGTTCTTAATTCTTGTATATTTGTTTCTTATTTACCTTTAATGACAATGGGTAACAGGTTCACTCATGTAACTGAGATGAGGAGATATAGGGATACCTTAATAGATTATTTATGAACTCTGTTTTAAAATATTGTTACATTTAATTTTATTTTTATTTTTATTTAGAGATTTTACTCTTATATTTTCAATTATCATTCTAATTATATTTATTAAATATAGTTTAGTTTTGAATTAAAAAAATCAATTCAATTTACCCTACCACTATATTTCCATCTTTACACAGACCAAAAATTGGTATTGAAGCCTACCTTTATTCCAAAACCATAACAGGTTTCAAGGTATGATTAATTGAATATTTCCTCTACCTCAAATATAAAAGGTTTTCCTAAGGTAATATCATTTTTCATAGCTCAATACATTGATGAACCATGCTACAGTTATTTTAAAACTCTAATGTATATTTTCTTGTAACATATGTTATCCAATATAGAAAATTGCAATGCATGGGTTTATCCTCACCCATGAAAAAGAAGAAAAATAGACCCTGAATGATATAAATTATTTGGATATTGATGGTAAAAAATATATTCTCCAAATTATTGGCTATATAGGAATGAATTTTTTAGTGATTTCATGTGTAAAAATGCTCAAAAAATTTGAAAATTATTAACATTTACACATTATTAAAGTAATAAATAAAGTATTCTAGGATTGATATATATCAACAACATTTAAAATTTTTAATATTATTTCTATTGAGAATATTAACAAAATATTTAATTATTTTAATTATATGTTTAATCAAAAGAAGTCATTTTGTGAGGACATTTCAACAAATATCCTTATAATGAATATTATTTTATTATTGTTTCATTATTTGGTAGCTAAAGTGATAGTAATACAATAGGAAAAGGATATAAAAAATTTTATGGATGATGAGAATATTGATTCTCTCACGATCTATGAAATTTTAATTAATAAATATCTTATAAAGGAATACAATGATATTAATGAATATAATACCATTTTATTCAAGGAAGCTAATGATGACACATTTAGATGTGATGATAAAATACGTCACTTAGAAAAGAATCTAAGAATGTTTATAAGGGAAAAGAAGTCTTTCAATCATGGAATGAAGAAGAAAAAATCGAACTAGATATCATTTATTATTATTTCAATAAAAATGGTCACATTAATCTTTTTTTACCTTTAAAAAATAATGAAATCAATATGCCCTTCAATTTACCAACTTGGTGTGCAATCGACTAGTCCCTCTATACATCATACTCAAGTAATGGAAGTTCTAAGGGCCTCATAGCCTATGATGTGGTAAACTATCCTACCCATTCTTATTATTATTAAAATATTTATATTTCTTCTATTTATTTTAATAATAAATATCTTAGGTGTGCTAGAGAATAATGAAAATGGTTTTTTAACATACCTTAAAATTTAATGAATAAAAAAATAAATAAAATCATGTTGTTTTTTAAATGATTAACATAAAAATTAATCTCAAAAACTAATGGAGGAAAATAAATAGATAAATTCTTTTAAAAAAATTATATATATCATGAAAGAAGTTTTAATTTTTTATTAGAATAAAAAATTCTTGAAAATTTATTTTTATAATGATATCAATAAAAGGGTTTATTTAATGGACCATAGAAATTGTGAAAAATTAGAAATTAAAATCAAGTAGATAATGATATTACTTTAATGTTCACATAATGTGATCAAGATATATAGTTATTTTGGGTTTCTAATGGTATTGGAATGTTACTTGTGGGATTGGTTACTATAATCAAGTAGGCACATATATAAATATCAAAAAGACAGTTTTTTAAGATATATCTTGCAATATAAATTATATAATTGTTATATATAAACTATTCACTTGATGTATGTGTGTAAAGGAAAAGATATAAATTTTTTAGAAAAAAATATTTTCTACCACATTTCAAATATTTTTTCATGTAATTATCATATTTCTTATTGAAATTATTATTCTAATAAAATACGGGTTTTAAAGACCATTTTACATGACATTTTTGTAACTAAATGTTGGGATCTAAAATCTATACTGCATTGAATATTTTACAGTAATAATTTCTTATGAGAAAATACCCTTGTAGACAATAAAATTTAATATTAAGGTGGATTTAGGAATGAATATCTTGAGATATTTACTTTTTAATTTAATAAACATGAGGTTTATTATGTAATTTAATTTAAAATTGATATTTAAATTGAAAATTGATATTTAATTAGATTTTGGTCTTACTATTTTAGTCATCCATATAATTTTATAATTTTTAAAATTCTAAAATTATTTTATTAAATATTTTTGTTAAATATTATAATTTTCCTAGATATTTCCTTAAATATTAAATTTTTTCTTTTTATTGAGTTTTAAATACAATATTTTCTTTCCATTTTTTGGAAATGTACATTCAAACTCGAAAATTGATATGTGAATATTTTATATAATATCCATTTCAATATACATCATTTTTTAAAAATATGATAATTTCAACCTAGATAGTTCATTTGATTCCTTATGTTATCTTTGAATTCAAATTTTTTGAGATTTTATAATTGATAACTTCTGCTCAATTTTTTGAAAATTATTTATCTTTTTTAAGGAACTTCATCTATTTTTTACTTGAATTAAATTATTTGGTTTTATCTTCCCAAAAATCCACTAGCTAGACAATGCTTCTTCAATTGATAGCTATAGAAGATTTATAATACATGAGTTATTTGTTTTCCCTCTGCCCAATGCATTAAATTATTTACCTTCCATGTATCCGTATTTAATGATTTCCTTTACACATTTTTTGGAACTGTTTTTCTAATGTTTTATGACACTCCTAACTTTTCCTCACGTTGGCTGAATAGACCGAAGACCTTCTATTATTATTAATTTTTTATAGCCCCTATATCAAGGGATGAATTAGAAACCTTACAAGGCCCATAAGCTTTACATATTACATTTCCTCTAGGATTGGAGACATTACAGACCCGTAGGTCGTATGGAAATAATACAGACCATGATTACATGATACCACACCTCCCCAATATCTGCATCGTGATGAGCTATTCATCTTTTCAAGGCTATTCGTCTAGTTGACCTATGTGGAGAAAACCATTACTGGTACCGATAGAAATTTGATTCCCTCTCATTCATTCATATCCTTTAAGCCTGCTCTGGTGAATCCATCCTTCCCTTGAATCCTCCTTTGGAGCTAGTTCCTTGTAGAATCCATCTGGGATTCTGTATATCATGTGGCCTTTAATTCCTTGAGGTGTCCCTAAGCCCTTGAGGTTGCTAGAAGGGCTTAAAGGTGGCCTAAAAGCCTTACTAACCTGAAGGCCTGGGTGGCCCGAATTCCTTAAGGACTCCAAGCCCAAAACGGTGGACCAAGGTGAATAGTCTTAGCTACTACAATGCCAAATAGTACCTACTACAGTGCCTGATACAGCACTAGTACAATGTACATAACTATTCCTTTACCTGGATTCAAACTTGGGTCTCTTGGATGCACTTAGACAGACCTCACCAACTGGGCTGGGGCTCATGTTCCCTTTTCCTCACTTTGATTAGTCTATTTTATTATAATATTATGAAATCAAAATATTTTTTAAGTTGATTATTTTGAATATTTATTAGGATATGTATGACTCTTATGTCTTATACATTATAAATTGCTCATATCACCTTTTTATTAAATTCTCCATATTTATAATAGTTTCAAAAGCGAAATAGTGGAGTAAATTGATTAATTTTTTCTATAATGGTTTTTTATATTTTATTATTAATTAATATTATTCATAAATTGTTATATAAAATTTTAATATTGTAATTACTTACATTAGAGAAATTATAAAAATTTCATATTAAAATATCTGTTTATAATATCATTAAATTTTATTTTAAAATATAGAAATTTCAAATGAAAATATCATATTTTTGTCTCTAATGTTTTTATATTGAATATCATTATTTCATGGATCCTTAGATTTAAAATAATTTAATTTAAGGGACCAAACATTTCCTTAATTCCAAAATGATCCTAGAGGAAACATAATTTGTTATAAAAATTTTATAAATGATTCATCTATCATTATACATTGATGAAATTAATCCAATTGATCAATTTCATTTGTTAAAATATTGATATCGTACAACAATTTACCTCATTTACTTAATCATTAATTGGTTATTTATTTATTTCACTCTCTTGGGATAATTTTGTTTTTTCTCACTTTTATTAGTTTATCTATTGATTTAAATTTACCATGGATTCTCAATACCTTTAATGTATTCATCAATTAAGAGGGATTCTGAACTTTTAAATAATAAATGTTCCTAAATATAGACACTGATTTTTGAAAAAAAACACTTTATCATGAAAAAATCTATTCTTTACTATTGTATTTAAAAACAATTAATTTCAAAAATTAATTTTTCAACACAAATATCATTGGTGCAATTTTTTTTATTCTTAAAATATTTTTTAATGTGGGGATGTTTTTGGAATTTGAAATTTTATTTTTATATATGATTTTATGGGAATCGTGGATTCATTTATTTATAATAATTTTGTCTCTCTTGAATATAATATAAGATTTTTTATAGACCCTTATTTTTTAAAATGATCTAATTGATGGGGATCCAAATATATTTTAATATATAAATAAATTCCTAAAGATAAACTGCTTTTGAGAATGTTTAGATTTCAAAATTATATTATTTTGTAAACATATTTAAGTCTTTATTTTCAATAAAATATTAATTAAGGGTTTTGAATTTTTGAACACATGGAATATGTAGTTTTCAGTTTTAAAAATATGTTCTTGAAAGATGAAACTTTTCAATACATAAAATTCGTTTTATTTTAAACAATCTTGATGGAACTTTATAGTTATGCAATTTTAATTTCCACATTCAATTTATTAATCTTGGACCTAATATTATTATTAATGCAACAATATTATTTATATTACACTTTTTTATATTATTTATTACAATCATAATTGAGAAAAGGTATATGAAATTAGTCGTATAATTTCTATAATTTCATGTTTAAACATGTTGGGGGGATTATTAAATCAATGGTATGATGATATTAAATACTCTCATGATATATGTTAATATGGATTCAAATATTTTTTACCAATTTGTTTTAATATCCACAATTAATATAATTATGAGTTTATATCTTGAATGGGAGATATAATATCAAAGGTACCATTCATTGGTTTATTCCATTTTTAAAAATTAAATCATTTTAAAATTGGATTATTATAAAATTATGAATGTTTTTTATTCTTAGTTTTTGATAATCACAAAGGGGATATCTTCTTAAATGGAAATAATAATAAAATCCCTAATAAAATACTTTACAAATTTTTTTTAGTTTAACATAAATCGATGAATTTCATTATGAAATATTGAAATATATATTGGATATATTCATTAAAATAGAATCATGACCATATTTATATTTATTAAATTATTAAGTGTATGTGATCATCCAAATGGGGGATAAATTTTCACCTCAATCTATTAGATGGTGTCTATGATTAAAAAACCTAATTATTTTTCTAACATTTTAATTTCATGGCTTTTATCATTTCAATTTTTTAAATTTTCTCAGGAAGATTTTGAAAAAATTGGAGAGATCGAATGGGATTTATAGGACCTTTTTGAAGTCCATAACCTATAGGTTCTAGTGGCTACCCAATGGATAATGTGACACTGACTACATTATGGATATTATATAAGAAAAAACAATTTATGGTGGACCACAACACTTTAATTAGACTCCCCATTGATCATTGTGATTCTTAGAGGATTTATAATGGTGTTAAAAACATTAGAGGGTATAAATAAAACCCATTTATTTTTTAATGAACATGGTTATACCTAGAAGATCCTTCTTGATCACATTGTACATCATTGTCATCATTTAATTTTACCCATAAAAATAGTCACAAATACTCCCTATCATTATTTCTCTCAATTTTTTTACTCATATATTGTGAAATGTGCTACAAAGGGTTTATATAATCCAACCTATTTTGCTTCCATTATCTTTGATGATCACTACCATAGAGTGTTAGGTTTTGGGTTCTCACAAGCATTATATGTTAGGGATTTTTTTCACACTACCAAAAAAACTGATGATATTATGTTTCTTACCATCCCATTAAATGGATTGTGTCATAGACAAGTTTCTTGATAAAACTTCAAAAATTCAAGTTTATTACTTATTGCAAATGGGTTTCATGGATACCATGAAAGATAAGGTTTAATGAGAAATCTAATGATATTGACAGTAATAGATTTATGAACCCCATAATAGATTATTATAGAACTCCTTTATCAAATTGTTTTCCATTTTCTTTCAAACTTATTATTTTTTAATGATTAATCTCCTCTATTTTCAACTACCACATTTGTTTTTTTATTCTCAAATAGTGTATTATTTGTTATGAGAATGTTTTAAATATAATTTCACCGCCTCTAACTTATTTTAATCTTTACACAAACTAATATATTTATGTTTACCCACCAAATATAATGGATTGGAAACTTTTATCTCAATATAGATCATGACATCATTGAATTCATCAGGAAGATTCATAAATTATGTGTTCATGAAAACTTCATATATCTACCTTCAGATATTTTTCACACTGTTCTAACCTCAAGATAACAGTTGAATGTTTAGGAGGGGGTGGTGAATTGTCCTTTAGGAATTTTTTTAAGCACATACAAAATTCATTTAATGTAGTCAAAATAATAAGATAAATTAAAAATGTTATTTTTATAGTATATAAAATATAAATGATCATACTTTACTCATAACCCTGATAAAATGAAGAGACATGTGAAAACAACTATAATGGACTCTTTGAAATTTAAAAGGTTTTGAAACACTTTTCAACTAGCATAACCTAGGAAAATATTTTTCACACCTTCTTGTTTAACACAATAATTATTCAATTTTCACACTTAGAGGCATAACCCATAATCTACCTTGTTATGTTGAGGTAGAACCAAACTATTCCTTTTACAATTGTCCATGAATAGCCAACCCCATTTTCTTTTACTAGTCATGGAAGAACATATACCTTTTTTGAGGGGTAGTATATCGAGAATTCTATAAATCCTTTCTAGTATAACACCACATTATAAAACATAAAAAAAACTAAAAAAACTAAGAACTGTAGAATCTATAAGTGCAATAAGGGATTTGAGTGTTGGTAAAATAAGGTATTCTCCAACACTAATGAATTAAATGATTGAAGTTCATCCAAGAGAAACAATTTATGACAATGTTTTATCAAATTGTTCAACTCAAGATTATCATCAAACTTTTTTACTAGATATAGTTATTTGAAAATTAATATATAGATTTATTTCCTGAAAAATCATGAATCCTATTTCATTTAATCATTTCTAAATAATCATGTGATTTCATTATTTAATTTTCATGAAAATTATTCCATTGTGGGTTTACTTATAATTTTTTTTGAAACTAATATAGTTCTTACAACATAAATTTTATTACATTTAATACAACAGTAAGTGAACTCATAAAAACCAATATAATTATTCATGTGAAGTTCATATAATACAAGTGATAAATTATTTTCAATATTAAAATAATTTAAATTTAAAAATTCAATGTTATAAGAAAATAGTTTTCATATTAATACACCTATAATATAATTTATGTCATAAAATATCTCAAAATAAACATTCATTGGACCAAAATAATTATTTATTATTAATGGAATGATTTATTTTACATAAAAATATGAAACAATCATTATGTAATTTATATTATAATAGATTAAATAAAATAGGGCCTAATTGGAACTAAAATATGAAATTCCGATTAATTGAATGTATGTCATAAGGTATGTTCACATTTTTTAAAATTTGGACTTCATATGGTGGGTTGGTTTTTTTTTGGTTTTTTCATTTTTCTTCTTTTGGTAGGTTGATTTTCCTTCTTATAATAACTTCTTTTCTCTTAGTGGTTAATTTAGTGCCTTTCTTGTAGTCAGTTTATTTTCTTTTTTTCTAATCAATTCAAGTTTATTCTTGTAGATAGACCCCCTCCCCCTCACATGTCGTATTTATTTTTCTTCTTATTCACAGTTCATTTTCCTTCATGAAGTTATTTTAGTAGTCCTTGTGTGTAAAATTAATTTTCTTTCTTATATTAAATCAATTTTAATTATTGTGGTCAATTACTTTTCCTTATTTTTGTACATTCATTTTTCCTCATTGTTCAAGTTCATTTTTATTCATTTGATATGTTATACACTTTATAAAATATTCAATCATAGTTAGTTTCATAATTTTCCACATTTTTAAGAACATGTTAATATATAGACTCGCCATATATGAGATTTGTTCCATATAGTGTTGTGTTTTCTCCAAAATTAACAAAAGGATCAGAATAGTAATTAATGATAAAAAAATTATATACAATATAGGTAAAAAATAATTTTGTTAACTCATGTTAGAGAAAATAAATTGTTGAAGTCAAATATTTAAAAAATGAAAATTATTAAATAAGTAATATTTTAGTAATCAAATCATAATAAAAAATCTAATTAAAGATCCAATTCAACACACTTAATGTATTCCTTTCCCCATTTAATATGGGGAACCAACATTATTGGCTCATACTTATTGGAAAAAAACTAATTTTTCATGCTCATACTTACTACCATTGAATTATTCTTGATATTCACACAAGTAATTCACATAAAGATGGTCAAGCCAATTTTTATGATAATGTTTTTGAAATATCACATCATTCACCAGTTGAGGATCCATCGTGCTATTAACATAGATAACAAAACCAATTTATGGTCCTCTATGTTGAATAAGATAAATTCCATGTACAAAATCTATTCTAACCATACATAACACTATCAGACATTAATAAATTGACAGATTGATTCATTTAGAAATTTCCATATTAACATTATGAAGAATATATTAGACCAATATAATATGATCTTGCCTGATAATATCTTCAATTCATTATTGGTGTATCAAGCTATAGCTCAAAATTCCATAAAACTGACCCCTAACTATAACTTGATTGAAATATAAGTGGTTATTCCAATATTTTTTTAGTCACAATATCTCTAGAAATATATCTCTCAAATGTTTTCATAAGATTAAGAATTACATCCCTAACTAGCCAAATAAAAATCCATTGAATATTTTAGGACCACGTCCCAATATATTCTCAAGTTACACAAGAACTTTGTGGCCCAAGAATTAAAAAATAATTTTCACTGTAAATCAATCCTCTAGTGGGACTTATTGCTATAATTTAGAATAATTATAATTCATGTATAAAAGCATCCAAAACATAAAGCAAAAGTTGGATAAAAAATTCTTTCACAATGTTTTCTCTAATTTCTCATGATCATTGGTCACCATATATGGGAGCACATTACACCTCTTACCAATGTGAGGTTAAAAAGGTCATATTTTTTATTTCCTCATGTTGTGTTAATACATTACATTCATCGTGAAATTAAACTAAATAGAATAAAATCCATTTTGAATGCCATTAATTTTCTCAAAACGGGACCTCATTGCATGACCCTAACATAAATAGAACATTACCCATATCTATATGACATTAAATTTTGTATAATAATTTAATTCATCATGAATTTAATTAAATTATAGTGGTTCCTCATTATATGAAACTATAATTCATGGAAAATTGGTCTCATAAATATATCTTTAAAATATATAGCATCATACACACTGTATTATATTATATTTCAAAATCAATAACTTAACCACATAATGATTACATTAATATAGACTTAGTACTTACTATATAACCATAATAAATGACTTAGTTTAGTATGATTCCTAAAACACATAACTATTAAAATTTCTCTACGCAAAATGAGACCCATTTAAATAATTTCTTTCACCTACCACTCCAATTTCTAAACCTACATGTTCCATAACTCTAATTACATAAGATATGTATTAATGTCCAAAAATCCTGGAATATTCTAACACACAATTATTATATTGACCCAAACTAGACTTTTTTTTCAGTTCCCCCTAACATGTGTCCTTAAAACGCATCTAATAAAGAAGCTGGTACACTCAAATTTAGTGGTCAATGTTTTATGGACATAAATTTTATGTCTCCCTTGATCCATGAATCATGATCTTAAACTATGTGAAATCACTCACGGTGTGGTCAATATTTGAATTATGCTTCCAATTCAGTTCATGATAACCCAACCCCTATATCTATGGTTGTATATATTGGAATTGGTCCCTAAATTCATATTGGGTCTACTTGAAACATTAATGTATAGACTATATCACCTACCACAATCAGTGTTTAAGAACCTTAAAATGTAGTCCCATTTTTTATATGTTATATGACATTAAAATATATATCCTCCGGTATCACATCAGTCCCTTAATACAATAAAAAATTACACTCTCATGTATCTTTTTGTTTTTACCATCATCAATACTTGTATACACCATATATGTGCTCAATGAATAGTAGTGTAACACCTATAGTTATTGAACTATGTATGTGAATATTTGTTCTCTTTTTATAAGGCACCAGCCTTAAACCTTACTTAATCTTGAGTTATTACAAGATTACACATTGAGGATCTTTTCAAGTTTAGAGTTTTAGAGAATTAGATCATAAAACTTTCATTACATTCCACATTTAAATAATGTGGTTACATAAAATATAGTATTCATTTTTCCCATCAACGAAAACATATTTAAAATAAAACATGGATTCTTTCTTGACACTTCCTTGACACTATCGTCATATCATGTACCATTCCCTTGACCTTTGAAAAACATTTCAAAAACTTGGGATGAGAAAAAAAAGATCAGTAAGGGTTATAAAATGTATGGAAAGGAAACATGAGTACATATATACATAAGAATGAAATCATACTTTACCAATAAAACTTAAGCACTTTATCATACCTCATAAAATCTTGAATAAAACATAGAAATCATAAGACATAAAGGTAAATTGAGGCATTCATATCATTCTTACATAGGTACTAACCCTCTTGGTTACGTTTGGAATACACATCACATTGTATTCCCTAAATCTCTTCAGAGAAACCTTAGCGTTTTACCCCTTCGTGTTACCCAATGCATTGGAGAGCTATATCGGGCTCACCCGCCCTTAGTTTATCACGGAACCACTCGTCTTCATAACAATGCCCAAGAACCATAACATAATCATAGCACATAACTTAATCATAAAGGAAATATAACATTCCCACATTGCAATAACAATATAACATTTTAATATATTGAAATAATGAATCCATTCTAAAACAATTTTCAAAACCATTTAAAAAATTTAATAAAGATATTTTCAAATCAAAGCATCCCATACCACTTTGAAGCTTTTAACATTTTAGACCATTAATATCCACATAAATAAATCCTTAAAACCATTTTTAAAACACGTATATTAATGAGAAATATTTATAAGAAAAAATCATTAAAACCTTTAAAACGATATTTTAGTTTAATGTTTTTTAACAAAATGAGAGACACTTGAATAAAATAATTGAGGAATAACATTTAATAAAAACTTTATAATATCATAAGAATAAATGGATTCATGATATAATATTCCAAAGGATAGTATATATACCATATAAGATTGAACTGGTGCATAACAACAATGAAGTCTCAATAAAAATGTAAAATGAGATGAAATCCATTATAAAGAATGTATCCTTAAATTAAGGATAAATCAATCTCATAAATATGTGTGAAAAATATAAATACACCCAATATAAGTGGATATTAAGTGTAAAATAATAAAAGGTCATTCACATATATTCAAAGGATGACATATTCAATAACTACATTTTGACCCCAATGAAATCAAAATTGGTTTAAGAAGTTCCCTTGACAGCCTGACGACGTCACATAAAATTCTAGAAAAAGATTTGATGAGAGAGATAAAGGGTATATAATCACTTGGACATAAAATTTATAGCAATAAGGATATATAATAACATATCCCCACATAATAAGATAAAAATTAAAAGACATATCAAAAGAAGTCTTTTAAAAAGAGGAGGGTGAAAGGTCCCCTTACCGAGTTGGGTAACATTCGAAACGTACACCCCATGGATGAAGGGTCATACAATGAAGATGTAAATACCCATAAATTAAATTATACTAAACAATTTTTATAATAATGGGTAGTACATAAACCACTCAATGGAAATAGAGGCAAATGTAGCATAAATGTCACGGGAATAAAAGTGAGATGAAAAATCCCTTACGAAAACTCGGCAGCCTGACGACGCAACTTAAAACTTCCAAAAATGGATTTATGAGATCAAATAGGGACTATCATAAAATTAACATAAAAAGTACAGTATGAGGAATATAAAATATCATCCCCAAACATAAGAAATATGAGCTTAAAAGAAATGGCATAAAAAAGATTACTTAAAAAGAATGAGAGAGGTTGGATCTCTTACCTCGGGTCCGACTTGACTCGATCGTTCTTTAACCTCCTAAATAATAAACTTGAGATAATTTCTACTTGCTTAAGTAACCTTTTAATGTTCATTATTCCTTTTATATCACTTATTACCATGCTATGAACACTATGTAATTATTTAAGTTAATAATGGGTGTTTTGTAGATCATTGCTACTTGAGTCAAAAATAAACTCTTTATAATTACATGTTGTTCATGTGGTAAAATATATATTTTATCCAGAATTTTATTCATTTTTTAGATATCATATATATCATATATATCTTTTATATACATGGATTTATAATATTACATAACATTTAGAGGTGAGAAATGAAATGCACCGTTCATGGAGACGGTAAGCCATACGTACGCATGAACGCTACTTCCATTTCTATTTCCGATTTAATTGAATTAAAACATAATGATAAATAATAGTATTATAATTCCAGTATGGTATCATATATAATATCATTAAATCTATGCTTTATACGTACCACATATGGGATTAACGAATCCAATCACTTTGAGGGGGCGGTAGTCCGCACTTCCTAAATTGAAGATATCACGTTTAACCATAATGGAAACCATAAAGGTATGACATAAATGAAAAATAAATAATATTAAGTAAAACATAAACATATTATATATCATATATAAATATAGTGACATCTTAATGTCCACCTTTGAAGGTGTTAAAAGAATATTGAACAATCATCGTTTCGTGAGGCGGAAATTCACCACCCACAGAAACAGTATGTTATTTAACCATTAGATGTATGTGTGTGTAATTATAGCTGGAATACTTATTATAACAACATCCAATTATATTTACGATACTTTAGTGGATACAAAATAAATTAATAAAAAGAGTTTAGGGGGTTGTAGAAGAAAAATAAAACAAAATAACACAAGTAAAGACATTACCTTAAAATCATGTAACTCTCTTTGATTTGAGCTCAAAGGCTTCTTTGGAAAGAATTCTTCCCAAAGTGAGGATTCTAGGAGTAATAGAGATATGTGGATAGACAAAATGAGCTGGGGTTGGCCGAGCCAAAGGCTTTAGAGGTGTGGGTAAGGTGGTAGAGGTGGAGGCCTTTTATAAGAGGAGAGGAGAGGCACTCTTGGAAAGGTATAAAATGTTACTTTATTTTCAAATGAGTTTCTGATTTTAAAGGTCCCACATTGATGTATTTCGAGGATAAGGTGTTAAGGGTTCGAAATATACTCATCCAATAGGTCTTTGACAAGTGTATGTTATAGTTTTAACCTTATATTTTCATTTTATTTGAATCTTTTATTAATGAGGTAATTGCTGCATCATCATGATGTCATAAATAATTTAATTTATTTAATGTCTCAAAATTAAAAAAACTATGATGTGGGAAATCTTTTTAGATTTCCCATGTCTATTTATATTCCAATATATCATTTATGTGGACAAAATTAAAAATGTTTTACTCAGGTGATACATTCTTTGTTATATTTAACTTTCTTTAAAAATAAAAAGATAAACAAGTCATTATCACACAAAAGTGATTCTATGGGGTCCCCAAGTGTGGCACAAGGCATCCCATGGTCTGAAATGAACAAAAAATTAGTATTAGGACACATTTTGGGGTCATTTATTATTATTATGATTTTATTTTATTACCCTTAACTACCTGATTACTAATTAATCAAGATAATTAATGATAATTACCGTCGTTACTATTCATAATGTCCAAAAAAGAGTCTTGATTACATAATTTGGACCTTCTGATTCCAAATATGTAATCCATTTTACCAAATTCCAATCTCAGAAATTTCAATAATTAATTTAAAAATAATTCCCGTTGTCAAAACAAATAGCATGTTTTTTTGAAACAATATCTATGAAAAGATTGGGATTAGTTTATGCCCAATTAGAAAGTGAAATTAATCCTAATGACCACCATTGGATTAAATGGAAAAAATATATTCAAATTAGACTTTAAGACCAATTAAAAAGATAATATAACCATACAATTAAATTAGATGAAAAAGCAGTTTTGATGTAAAATGCAGTATTTTTTACTATTCATTAAAAAAATGAACATTGTCAGAAAAATAACAAAACTTTATCCAATCTAAATTTAAATTTCCCAATCCTAAATAATAAGTTTATTTTGACAAATAGAGCTTATAAAATTGTCAAAAGTTAGATTTAAAAAAGGTTCGCCATCAAAAGGCAGTAAAACAATCTTTT
This sequence comes from Viscum album, assembly GCA_963277665.1. Classification (NCBI taxonomy): domain Eukaryota; kingdom Viridiplantae; phylum Streptophyta; class Magnoliopsida; order Santalales; family Viscaceae; genus Viscum; species Viscum album. Next base: position 1,470,173,243 of record OY728132.1, on the reverse strand, counting down.
AAAAAAATTAGAGTATTTATTCTTAAAATTGGATTCAGTTGGATTTTAAGCCTCTAACATTTATATGATAAATGTAAAAATATAAATATATGTAATAATTTTTTAGTTATTTATGTTCATTTCCTCCATTATAACGGCTAGGCATTAACTATTATAATATTATTATATTATTAGTGTGCAACGTAAGATTTCAACGAAACTCCTTGTTGCGTATTGGGTACGCCATCGAGCATATCATTCCCTTTAATTTAATATTTACATTTATTCACAAATATTGATAACCCATAGAATGTAATATTATTTATTTACCTGGGATGTTACATCCTTCCCCCCTTTTCGGAATTGCATCCTCGCAATTTCAAAATTGGGCTTAGAATCTTCATTGAAAGTCCCACATCAGAACAAGAGTCAGTAAAACTAACACTTTAAAAGAAAGGGAGAGAAGTAAAAAGGTTACCTGAGTTAACCCAAACTAGGATTCCATGTAGGAATATATGGATATGGAGGAGAAAATAAAGGATCACGTTCTGATGGAGAGTGATAGTAAACATGTCTAGAAGAAAGTTAACCACAAGAAAATCACAAACTTGTGATGGGTTAAACGGTATTCGATTCCACAGTAAGAAACGTTAACAGACAATATTTTTGTTTTAAGTTACATTTCATCGAGGAATTTATTCTTGAGCTTAACTAAATCATAAGGAAACATACTTACTTGTCATGTTGACTTTCAACATTTACTAGATTTCTTACAGAAACTTATATTTTCTCCAAAAGATGATTATTTAGGAAGACTTGTTCGCATTTAGAGTACTATAATAAACTTCTTGAGAATCACCTAATCCACAAAAGAGAAGTATATATTTCCCATGTCTTCAGATCTCAACCAAAACCAAACCAAAATTTTTAGTACGATATCGGATAATACCGAAAAATGATATTATTTTTTACAAAAAAAAACTACTCCTAATATCCAAAATAACATCAATTACTCTTACAGTCTCGTACTAAAACGTCATTAACATAATCACATATCCTCCATGATAGGCTAATAATTTTCATTGATAACCAAAAATCAACTTACTCTCAATTCATAAAATCATCTATCTAAAAAGAATCATTCAAACTAACCAGGTACTTCACGTAGTCCAGTGGTTGGGGATAAATACCAATTGCACTTTGGTTATGGGTTTGATTCACGCAGCTTCGTCCGACGTGACGGATTGTCACATGGTCAGCGTGTTATCATATTTCAAAAACTATATAATTCTTACAACTTCCCCTCAAAAAGAGATAAAATCTTCAAAAAATAACCATAACATATTTTAACCACAAAGGTTTTCTAATAACTTCCATTATACAACCCAAAATGTATTAACCAGTAATTGCCTCAAATTCAAGGATCATATAAACCCAAATGGTTTCTTATAAATATATCCAAAAAAGAAAGGATAATTATTCCTTGAATAAAATTTTCGTATATAAAACATCAGGGTTACTATAAAAGTCTTCTAATATAACCCCATCATCAAAAGAGACTTAATACATCTAAGAATTTCACCATCCTAAAATCTACCATAACTCTTGAATCCCTTATATGATGACTTCTTACTCATTCAACATTCTTCCTGATCCATTAGCCATTCCTTTTCAACTTATTCTGAAATACTTGTTTCCTACAAACAAAATCATTAATCATATCCTAATATTCCAATAATTGGAAAACAGATGTTAAGAAATAATCGATACCTTTCATTCTTCATTGTCAGTTTCTTCATCCTCAATAAAAATGGCATTAGGTATTGGTAAATGAATATTTGTACAATCATGGTGAACCTATTCCCAAATCTTCTTCGTAGGACATGTGTTTTCATAATGACCATGCACACCCCCATTTAAAACAATCAATTGATCCTTAAGAATGAACTTCTTTCCCTTTCCTAGATTCAACTAGATGTTTCCTTTTTTCTATCGCAGGTTCTTACTTTATGACCTTCATTTCCACATCTATAGCATCATTCTGTCCCTTTGAAACATTTTCCTATGTGTTTCTTTCCACATATTTGAAACATAGGTTTTTGAATATACTTACCATTATGATTATTACCTGAACTTCCATAGGGGTTTGTTTCCCGCATATACGATGCCTTATAAAAATCACTGAGGTTCAGGTGGTCAATCATGACTCCAGATAGTTGGTTGAGGATAACCACATGATTTATCATTGAATCTCCCATATCATTCAGTTGTTCTTTCATTAAACTGTCACGGTTTTCTTCAAATCCACTATTACTTTGGTGCCTGCAAGATCCATCCATTTACTAAAACCAAAAAGGTCAGTGTGAGTATATCAGTAAAATCATCAAATAATAAAGAGGAATATAAACACCAAGATATACATATCCACGTTATCTCAAAGTCATTCTAACTTTCAAAAAAACCATTACTTCATCTAATATACTAACCATTGTGGTCATACACAACTTTTCACTTTTTCTTAAACAACACTCTGACCTCTAAAGTTATCTAAACCGACCTCTGATACCAACTATAAGGCCCCAGCCTTAAACCTTACTTAATCTTGAGTTATTACAAGATTACACATTTAGGATCTTTTCAGGTTTAGAGTTTTAGAGAATTATATCATAAAAGTTGTATTACATTCCACATTTAAACAATGTGGTTAAATAAAAGATAGTATTCATTTTTCCCATCAATGGAAACATATTTAAAATAAAACATGGATTCTTTCTTGACACTTCCTTTACACTATCATCATATCATGTTCCATTCCCTTGACCTATGAAAAACATTTCAAAAACTTGGGATGAGTATAAAAAGATCAGTAAGGGTTATAAAAAGTATGGAAAGGAAACATGAATATATATATATACATAAGAATTAAATCGCACTTTAACCATAAAACATAAGAACTTTAGCATACCACATAAAATCATGAATAAACCATAGAAATCATAAGACATAAAGGTAACTTGAGGCATTCATAACATTCTTACGTAGGGAGTAACCCTCTTTTTAACATTTGGAATACTCATCACAGTATATTCCCTAAATCTCTTCGGAAAAACCTTACCGTTTAACTCCTTCGTGTTACCGAATGCATTGGAGAGCTATATCGGGCTCACCCGCCCTTAGTTTATCACAGAACCACCCGTCTTCATAACAATTCCCAAGAACCAGAAGATAATCATAGAACATAACTTAATTATAAAGGAAATATAACATTTCCACATTGAAATATCAATATAACATTTTAAGATAATGAAATAATGAATCCATTCTAAAAACCATTTAAAACATTTAATAAAGATATTTTTAAATCAAAGTGTCCTGTACAACATTGAAGCTTTTAACATTTTAAACCATTAATATCCATATAAATAAATCCTTAAAACCATTTTGAAAAGACATATATTAATGAGAAATATTTATAATAATAAATCATTAAAATATTTAAAATGATATTTTAGTTAAAGGGTTTTTAACAAAATGAGAGACACTTGAATACAATAATTGAGGAATAAAATTTAATCAAAACTTTATAATACCATGAGAATAAAGGGATTCATGATATAATATTCCAAAGGATTGTATATACACCATATAAGAGTGAACTGGTGCATTACAAAAATGAAGTCTCAATAGAAATGTAAAATGAGATGAAATCTATTATAAAGAATGTATCATTAAATTAAGGATAAATCAATCTCATAATTATCTATGACAAATATAAATACACCCAATATAAGTGGATATTAAGTGTAAAATAATAAAATGACATTCACACATATTCAAAGGATGACATATTCAATAACTACATGTTGAACCCAAAGAAATCTAAATTGGGTTAAGAAGTTCCCTTGACAGCCTAACAGTGCCACATCAAATTTTAGAAAAAGAGTTGATGAGAGAGATAAAGGGTATCTAATATCTTGGACATAAAATTTATGGTAATAAGGATATATAAGAAAATATCCCCACATAATAAGATGACAATTAAAAGACATAACAAAATGAGTCTTTTAAAATAAAGAGGGTGAAAGGTCCCCTTACCGAGTTGGGTAACTTTCGAAACGTACACCCCTTGGAAGAAGGGTCATACAATGAATATGTAAATACCCATAAATGAAATTATACTACACAAAGTGTATAATAATGGGCAGTACATACACCAATCAAAGGAAATAGTGGCAAATGTAGCATAAATGTCATGAGAATAAAAGTGAGATGAAAAATCCCTTACGAAAACTCGACAGCCAAACGTCGCCACTTAAAACATCAAAATATGGATTTATGAGATAAAATAGGGACTCTCATAATAAGAACATAAAATTTAAAGTATTAGGAATATAAAATAACATCCCCAAACATAAGAAAGATGATCTTAAAAGAAATGACATAAAAGAGAGTACTTAAAAAGAAAGAGAGAGGTTGGATCCCTTACCTCGGGTCCAACTTGACTCGATCGTTCTTTAACATCCTGAATAATAAAATTGAGTTAATTTATACTTGATTAAGTACCTTTTTCAGGTTCATGATTTCTTTTATATCACTTATTACCATTCTATGAACACTATGTAATTATTTAAGTTAATAATGGTCGTTTTGTAGATCATTGCTACTTGAGTCAAAAATAAACTCTTTATAATTACAAGTTGATCATGTGGTAAAATATATATTTTATCCAGAATTATATTAATTATTTAGATATCATATATATCATATATATATCCATTATATACATGCATTTATAATATTACATAACATTTAGAGGTATGAAATGAAATGCACCGTTCATGGAAACGGTAAGCCGTACGTACGCATGAACGCTACTTCCATTTCTATTTCTTATTTAATGGAATTAAAACATAATGATAAATAATAGTATTATAATTCCAGTATGGTATCATATATAATATCATTAAATCTATCCTTTATACGTACCACATATGGTATTAACGAATCAAATCACTTTGAGGGGGCGGTAGTCCGCACTTCCTAAAATGAAGATATCATGTTTAACCATAATGGAAACCATAAAGGTATGCCATAAATGAAAAGTACAGAAGCTTAAGTAAAACATAAACATATTATATATCATATATAAATATAGTTACATCTTAATGGCCACCTTTTAAGGTATTAAATGAATATTGAACAATCATCGTTTCGTGAGGCAGAAATTCACCATCCAGAGAAACAGTATGTTCCTTAACCATTAGAGTTAGGCGTGTGTAAGTGTAGCTCAAATACTTCTTTTAACATAATCCTAGTATATTGAAGATACAAGATTTGTTACAGAAGAAATGAATAAATAGATTTTAGGGGGTTGGAGAAGAAAAATAAAACAAAAGAACAAAAGTGAAGACATTACCTTAAAATCAGGTAACTCTCTTTGATTTGAGCTCACAGGCTTCCTTGGGAAGACTAGTGCCCAAAGTGAGGCTTCTAGGAGTAAGAGAGGGATGTGTAGAGACAAAATGAGCAGGGTTTGGTCGAGCCAAAGGCTTGATAGGTGTGGGTAAGGTGGTAGAGGTGGGGTCCTTTTATAAGAGGAGAGGAGTGGCACTCTTGGAAAGGTATAAAATGTTACTATATTTTCAAATGAGTTTCGGATTTTAAAGGCCCCCCATTGATTTATTTCTAGGATAAGGTGGTAATGGTTTTAAATATACTCATCCAATAGGTCTTTGACAATTCTATGTTATATTTTTAACATTATCTTTTCATTTTATTTAAATCCTTTATTAATAAGGTAATCACTGCATCATCATAATGTCATGAATAATTTAATTTATATAATGTCTAAATATTACAAAAAAAATACTATGATGTAGGAAATCTTTTTAGATTTCCCATGACTATTTATATTCTAACAGATCATTTATGTAGTCAAAATTAAAAATGTTTTACTCAGGTGATACATTCTTTGTTATATTTAACTTTGTTTAAAAATAAAAAGATAAAAAACTCATTATCACACAAAAGTGATTACATGGGGTCCGCAAGTTTGGAACAAGGCATACCATGGTCGGCCATGACAAAAGAAGTAGTATTAGGACACATGTTGGGGTCATTTTTTATTAATATGATTTTATTTTATTATCCTTAACTACCAAATTACTAATTAATCAAGATAATTAAAGATAATTACCGTCGTTACTATTCATAATGTCCAAAAAAAGAGTCTTGATTACATAATTCGGAACTTCTGATTCCAAATATTTAATCCATTTTACCAAATTCCAAACAAAAAATTGCAATAATTAATTTAAAAATAATTCTTGTTGTCAAAACAAATAGCGGATTTTTTTGAAATAATATCTATGAAAAGTTTGGCATTAGTTTATGCCCAATTACAAAGTGAAATAAATAAAAATGACCACCATTGGATTAAATGGTAAAAATATATTCAAATTACACTTAAATACCAATTAAAAAGATAATCTAGTCATATAATTAAATTAGATGAAAATGCAGTTTTGATGTAAAATGCAGTATGTTTTTACTACTCATTAAAAAATGAACACTGTCAGAAAAATACCAAAGATTTATCCAATGTAAATTTCAATGTCTCAATCATAAATAATATGTTTATTTTGACAAATAGAGCTTATAAAATTGTCAAAATATAGATTTAAAAAGTTTCTCCATCAAAAGGCTGTAAAATAATCTTTTAAAAATATTAGAGTATTTATTCTTAAAGTTGGATTCATTTGGATTTTAAGCCTCTAACATTTATTGAATAAATGTAAAAATTTAAATATATTTAATCATTTTGTAGTTATTTCTATTCATTCCCTCCATTACAACGGCTAGGATTTAACTATTATAATATTATTATATTATATGTGTGCAACGTAAGATTTCAAAGAAACTCGTTGTTGCGTATTGGATATGCCATCGAGCATAGCATTCCCTTTAATGTAATATTAACATTTATTCACAAATATTGATAAACCTTAGAATGTAATATTATTTATTTTCTTGGGATGTTACACTTTTCCTTCACACTTTTTTACATTAGGGTTTTAATCACCAAGACCATTCATTTCTAAATGGGCTCCCCTCAGTCTATGGTGATAGCATAATTCCGTAGTCTCTGTTCACCTACTACCTCTGGTACAAGTTCAAGAAGACGTATTCAGAATGATAAAGTGATGGAAATCATATAAAAAACATGATTAGTTATTATCCTCAACATTGTTTTGTCGTGTTTTTCGTAGTATGGTAGTGGATTCATCCCTCCTAAAATTCATCCATTTGTCACTTCAAACTCCTCGATTCACAAATTAAATTTCCCCTTTGGTCATTGATTCAGTAGATTTTTATCATCGTTTATGTTACCCTAGGTTCATGTCATCATTCTTGAAGGATTAATCAATATTCCTAAATAAAACACAACAAATTTATTTCAATTTCATGGGGTAATTATCAATGGTTGATGCAACATTCTGACCCATCTTTCCATATTTTTTCCATCATAGAATTTTTTTGGTCTTATATTATCCCTTGTTTCTTATACAGAGTATAATACATATGGGATTCAGGCTTTTAGTTATTTGTTTCCAGACACTATTGAGGTGTATCATTATTATATGAATAAATCCCCCATCAATCCTTGCTACAAAAATAGAAAATACACACCCATATCATTCATAGTTACATGACTATAAACTTCATAATATACCATCTTCAAAATACAATTTCAAACTCTGTATTCATTTTATTTCCCAAACGACATTAAGATGCATGGTTTGTGTTACCACTATACAATATTATCCTATGTAAACCATGTCCTTTTAGAGAAAATTTAAACTCTATTGAACTATCCTTATTATATGATTAAAAACTATGAAATTCCCTTGTCCTCACTTAATAAGACACCCCCTTCTAGTGGTATTTGTATCCTTCCACACCATGATTTTTGGTGTCGGTTGCTTATAATTCCACCCATATAACAACATGATACAAGATTATTATTTAATGAGATACTTACAAATCCCTAAATCCCTTATCTATGATGAAAATGAAAAATACAATCCCAATTCCATCATGGTTTTTGATATTCTCCTTTGACCCATGTTAATCCCTCTTTAACTTACCAACACATGGATAATGACTCATCATTCCCTCTGGGATGAGACCTATACCAATTTGGGTCGTATTTTCCCCTTCTCTCACTATAGAAACCATATTTTTTCCATTACATGAATGAGAAATATTTTCAATGATATCATTCCCCCGATGAACTACATGTAACATGAATCATGGTTCAAGGGATAAACAGTGATGTATAGATCTTTTACATGGGGCCCAATCACCAATATCATATCATCCCACAATTTCATGGTGTTTTACATCAGGTTCTTTTTATTTCATAGCATCGAGATGATGTTTATCTCTTTCAAGATAGTCTAGTTTGTATGCCTATAATCTATTATCCCATATTTAGTAATATAAACATAACCAAAAATCACTATGAGGGCCAAAGTACCAAGACAGTAAAATATATGCATCTATAATTTAAATGGTCGATATAAACATTGTTATCCGAATAACATATTTTCATTGAAACATATTTCTATATAAGATATAATGCCATAATTTTTTCCTCTATAAGGATATAAAATAGAAATAACTAATTCTCTGAGTTCCATGAAAATAAACTACAAACAACTACATGGTAAAATTTATTTGACCATAACAACCAACACCCCTTTAGTCCACACATAATGAATTTGAAATTTGTGCATGGTTATTCTATATTAGAATGATGGATTTTAATTCATTTTGGTTTTTCCTATCCCTTATTGTTATATACACTACCACATCATATGGTCAATGTTAAACAACCTTTAAACTAAAAAACCCCTATGTTATGAGCTCCATGACATGAATCTACTATCATCAATTAATATGAAATTTATGACAACAAACTATATGTACAATGGGATCACATTATTCTAAACTTTTGAGAAAACAAGAAACATGTTCTCATGTCTCCCATGGGGATGGAATTTACCTATGTCCTTCTAGGCAGCCTTCCTCTAATATGTCGTATATTTCTCAATCCATATGATCAATTCAAAAATTCATAACCTTAGAAGTTCCCAAACTCAATATGAGTGTCCCCCACCTCTAATCCATGATTTTTGTCTGAGTATTTGAATCACAATCATATTTTATTTTGAAATAGACTCTTCTAGGTCTATAGTTTTGGAATAGTGCCCCAGTCCATCCTAACTCCCATCGAACAAACAAATCCTTGAAAAATCACCCATGATATTTCTAAATGGTCTCCCCTTAATCTGTGATGATTTCACCACACCAAAGTCTCATTTAAAGACCCATATAGGGTAAACATTCCAGAGAAGACATCCTTGGTACAAATTTATTAAATCAATGTTTCAAACATGTTAACTGATCAACTTAAATATATTTTACCCTTAATTATAGTGATATAATAGTGTAACTCATGTTTGATACCTCTTTAATAGTCATCTAAAACCAATACCCCCTTCATCTAACTGTTTAGAATCTTGAAGTCATAAAATAAATTTATTCAACTTTCCTTTTAAGAATTATAATTATAACACTCTTGGATTTATAGCTACATGTTTATCTACTAATTGATATAGAAAATATTGTTTTTATAATCACACTAACCAGATTCACCCATTTCCACGAGTTCCATTATGGTGGTTGATGAAGTATTTAATCTCCTAATTAATCTTCAAAAAAAATTCAATTAGGATTATATATGCTAATATATCGTATATAGCTCCTCTATTTCAATATTGAAATATTTTAATACCTTAGTATCTCCCATTTTGGCCTCATTTTTTAACACCTTGTAATTCTAATATAAGAACATTATATTTGATAGCACGTATGAAACAGAACAATGATGTTAGAAGAAAGTATAACATCATGATACATTATGATAAAATAAATCTCTTCAATATCTTGATTTAAATAAAATAATGAATTTATCTTTCATTACGTGAACCAATATGGTGATCTTTCATTTGTAGGAAAAACAATGTTTATCTGAAGATTTAAGCAACCTTGACGTTAAAAAAATGTGACATATTATTAAAATATTAGTGTTTAATATTATAGTTATCACCTAGAAATTAGAATATAATTTATAAATAGGATTAAATAAGTTATAAAAATATACATGTTAGACATGTTTATTTTTATTTACTAATTAAAAATAAATTAAGAATCGTTTAAAAGAAAAATAAATTGTTTCGGAAAAACAATATTTTTCTAAAAGATGTTATAGTTTCTTAATGCACTCATAATTTGTAATTAAATTTTACCACATATAGAAAAATTATTTTATAAAATTAAATTAACTTTTTATATTAGAATTACTAAATTTAATTTGGGTGAATTTTTAGGATTTTTTATATTTTTTTATTTTTTAGGAATAGTGTGAAATATTAAATTCTAATTGAAAACTGAAATTTTGATTTCATTATTTATGATGATATGTTATATTTTGAAAATATTTTAATGTATAATTAATTAAATAATATATCATCGATTCTAATTTACTTTACTGGAATCAATTTCAATTATAATTTGGATATAAAAACATTATAAACTTTTTAACATTTTCTCTTTAAAAGTAATTTTTCTCATCACATATGTGGGATTAATATTAAAAAAATATTTAACACATTTTTGAATTGAATTATAAAAAATGGATTCAATATTTTTATAAAAAAAATTTATATGATCTAATAATGTAAAATTAATCATCGATCAAATTTAATAGTGAAAAAAATAAAAATTAATTTCTATAGTAAAGGTAAAAATTGATTTACTAGGGATTAAAAAACATTATAGTGCTTAAGGTGATCGAATGGATGTATAAAATTTATTTTGTGGAAATATAAAGACCTTATACATAATATTATTAATAATTCAACATCATTGGACCCTTGTGACATGAAAAAAAATGATTAAGATTGAATCATTTCAAACAATTACAAGTGTTCCATTCACCTAACTTGTAAAAGGCCACCCCCTTCCCCCAAATGACACCTCAAACTCATTTTTTTATTCCAATATCTGCCAATATAACTTTAAAAAAAGCATACCCTAATCATATAATCCTTATTTTCGATGTCAATATAACCTAGGTATGGTATTTGTGAAAAACCTAAGAAGATACCCAATGAACAGATAACTTTATTCAAAGAGAATTTTTATTTTTTCCCATTTCAATAGTTATATAATTATTATTAAAAAATTATGATTTAATAACTTCAATATATTCCATATACTAGTATGTTTTTATATTAAAATAATCCACTATATATACTAATGTTGGGTTTCTCCAGCCTGGTGTGTGGCTTCTATAGGCAGCCACATCACCACAAAATAAAAAAAATCCCGAAATTACCCCCCAACTATCGGGATCTTTTCCAAAAATAGTCCTTCAAGATCGATGCCTTTCATTCGGCTCCCTCGGTATACCACTTCTTTCATCCGTGCATAGGGTTCCCGTGCTCCCCTCTGCGACTCCCCTCTCCCGCTCCCCTGCTCGAATCTCTTCTCTCTTCACGCCTCTACTGCTATGTGCTCCGCCTTCGGCTCCTTCGTCTTCAGATCCTCAGCTCCACCAAGGGTTCTCACATAAAACCACATGTTATACCTCATGTTTTTTCAACTACATCTCTGAAACCTCTTCATCCAACTGCTCCACCTGCTCGGCCTCCACATTCTCCACATGCTCTGCCTCCGGCTCATCCGACTTCTCTCATTCTACATCAGCGACCATGACTGAGAGTGTATATCAATATTCTTCATGATGATACTATTGGAATTGACTAAGGGTTCTCTGAAAATATCGGTTGTCAACGTCCCTCTATCGAAATGTGAGGAGCTCTGCATCAGCTAACGGCTTGACAAGGTAACCCGTTTCTCATATCCCTCTTCCTTCTCAACTTACCTCATCATTTTCATCAAATTTAACATTCATTAATGGTTTTATTTTTGATATCATCATCAACACTCAGGTATTCTTGCTTCATTATTTCAACTTCATTTAAAATTGAAGCCCTGGAGAGGGAATCCCTGCCTGTTGATTAAGGTTTGTCTCTATCCCGAAAAACATCACATATCCAATTGTATCGGTTCATATTTAACATTTTAAACTTTCTGATACTGACAGTTTGTGTGAGGATTGTTTTTTTTTCAATGTCAAACAAAACCAACCCAATTAATTTAATAAGGTTCTGTAAAATGATTCTTGTCATCTACAATAAGTTCAATTCCATAATACTGGCGAAGTTTTTCATCCTTTTTAAAGGTTCTATTGGGGTTTGTTTTCACGTTTCATTTAATTTTTACTTCTTGATATCATGGATATGTTTCCACTTATTGATTTTATGAAAAAACTAACCTTTTTTGATTCACGATAGGGAATAAAAAAGTATTAGCTGATGCTATGGAAAAGGGGATTATGTTGTGGGAGAAAATTTTGAAGCTGTACCAAAAATACTACCATGGAAGATTGATGATGTTAGGTTTCATTGTGGAGGTGATGTTTCTCTTTTCTGATTGATTCTATTTAACACACCATCCAATGTCCCATTACACAATGAAAGGTAATATTTTACATGGTAGATCACTAACAAAAAATTCATCACTTTTGAATATTTGTTGGTCATTTTAAAATAAATTATATATTATTATTTGCTTACCTAAGGATTTTCAGTATACCTGCTTAGATGATTTTTTGAAAACAAAGGGTTTTACCTACTCTAATCCAATTGTCACATTTACTATTAATTCAAAAAATGTAGAATAAATCTATGGATTGAATGATTGACTTGCAGGTATGTTAATAATCATGCAAGTTACTGAGCATGCTCCACTACAAATTTTGAGTGCTCTGACCTCTACACCAGGCTCCACTTCATGGTTCTGGGATCATCTTCTATTATACTGGATTTTTATTCATTTTTTTCATAATGCAAACTTACTGGGAATTGTTTCTTTGTATATTTTGTGTTGTGTTTCTTATATTTATTTCTAGAGATGGTTTTGCATTGAAATCATTTTTTTGGGAAAGTGTTAGTTATGATGATGTAGGTGCCTGATTGTGATAGTACTGTCACAACATTATTCTCTTTACTACTACTTTTATGTGTAAAAGAAAACTACTTATTTTATTCTTTTATGGTCTATTGAAGGCTTACTGGTGTTTTTTCCTTTCTATGGGTTTTGATGTTTTAATTAAATTGATTTCAGAATTTGGTTTTGCATTGAAGAATAAGTTTTTGCATGGAAAAAGTGATGGTTCATTTGAAGTTGGTACAAGGAGATACTACACCACATCATTTGTAATTTCATTTAAATTTCTAAAATAATTATTTGTTTTATATTATTATCTCTCAATGTGATTGACTTAATCATGCCGTTCATGTTTTGAGAATTTGGATGGATCTCTACATAGCTTCTTAAATCAATGACCAGAAATCGTATCCTTTTAATGTCATCTTTTTATTATTGGTTGAAGATAGCTTCATGCTTCACTTTATTTATCCTACAGGATCAATTGGTGTCTTATGGTATTTTAGCATCACCTTTATGTCTGCATCAATTATAATGTATTCAAGTCACATTTTTAGAAAAAATAGTTACTGAATAGAACTGTAGGATGCTTTACGTTCTATATGAAGGGAAATTAGAATATCTTTATTTGGAAAACAATTTTTTCCTCCCATAGACGATCTCCCAACTTCCATTGTGTAGGCATAGTAACTCTATGATGCTTCTGGTATCAATCATCCCTCCATGATAGGGTTTCCCAGCATCCGGCACGACCCAATGCTCAGGTATCGAGCTGCCTATATCAAGATTTCCACCTATCTTCATTCTTACAAATCCCATCTGACCTTCCTCTTTATCTATATTTTTGCATGTATCCATCACCACACACATACAAGCAACTACTCTTCATTTCCTACGATGACCACTGAATCCTTATTCCCTAGCAATAATTTTCGCGAAGTTCATCTTCTTGATATCTCGCGATGTTCTTCAACTAATGCAAGTCGTCATACGATCTTCCTTGGAAACAGAATGTGTTGTTAGCTTCAACACCTAGAAATTTATTTATCTTACACAACTAATGATTCTACTATAAGATATTACTCCTTTAAAACACCACTTCCATTTTACTAATGTTCCATTCACACGATCACCTTTGGCTCACAATTTGGGTCCTTGAAATTCAAAGTTACTATTGATTTATGTAGTAACAAATTATAAAAACTACAAATCCACTTCTTGCACATTATTAATTTTTATTATATCTACAAAAAGATTATATGATTCTTAATTCTATCCCCACATAATACATTGGATGTATGTTTTAGGTGCAATATCTCGAGACCTATGTACTGGTCTCCATTAAGATATATTGTTATAAATATTTTTTTGATAAATTATTCTGTTGCATCGTTCAGAAAGGTAGTGTTTCATGTAATTTTTTATATGTATATTGGCTTAAACTTTTGTATATTTTATTTGAATTCAATGCTATTTCAAAGGGAGATACTACTTGGTAATGTTTTTCAAGATGGAGAAGCAATCACGCTAAGACGTTCATCCCAAATCGGTCATTATGCCTATACCTAGTGGATTTTTGGTTAATATCACATATTTTTAGTATGTAAAATATATTAATGTGTTTGAATTCAGAAATACTTTTTGGTTTTTATTAATTTACAATGTACAATGGCTTCCTGTTCATCTGAAATATGTTCCACGATAAGTTTTAGAACCGATGATGGTCCTTTCAAGGTTATGCATCATATAATATTTCTTTGAAGAAAATTTTCTATATTCTGTTTTCATTGTGCATTAGTTTTTTTTCAATTTTGTAATCATTGTGTATATTGATCTGTGTTGGTCATTTAAAAATATTTTTTGTATTTTTATAAGCTTATCTATGAATTTTCAGTATACCTTCTTAGATGGTTCTTTAAAACCCTAGGGTATTCCCTGCCCTACTCCTATAGTCACCCAACAACTAGAACACTCTCAATGTGTGTTATATTTTCTTCAGAAAATATATATGCCTTCAGATGTTAATGATTATCATCAATTATTCACTAAATATGGGTTGGTAGTTAGTGAAAGGGTCATTTATGGGTAGAAATGAACTATTCAGGAGTAGTTCACTTCGTAGCAATATTAGGCATTGGAGAAATAAATAATGATTTTTTTCTCTTGATGACCAGGTTATAGTATTGTCCCTTTTTTAATTTGAGGTTGTAACGAAATCACTTTTCACGGCTTAATTTGGTGTGATATTTTTATAATTGGAATTATTGTACAGGATTTAAGATGTAGGGCTATGATATTGAGTATTGCATAGTAGTATTAGGGGTATGGTTCTTTATTTTGGGAACAAAGATAAAGCATTTTTCTCCAATTTCAATCACCCAAGGTATGTATAGGGAATAATTTTTACAACTTTGATGAACTTTCACATGTGTCATATTGAATTTTTCAAATTAACATGGAATATGATCAGCCTATTGATGAATACGAGTAGGGTGACGAATTATATATTTACTATGTTGAATAAATTTACTCTGTTAAACTATTTTTTATTTTTTAAATTTATCTCTATCTTGAATACATTTAGAGAAGAACAAGAAATGGATTAATCCCTTATGAAAAACCTTTTTCTCACTTCCTTTATGCCTAGTTTTCCGCCTCATTCCATCAATACCCGAATACAACCGGCCAATATTCATCGCCTACAATGAAAACTGAATCCCTTTTTCCCTAATTTATTATATTGATCCATTCCAGTGGATTTTCACTCATCAGCTCAGGTTACATTGATAAACTTGGGTGTTGGTGTCTAAAAATCGGTGGGCGAGGAAATATACATTCGAGAACAGCTGGGCTCAGTAACCCATTTTTTGTTATCTAAATTTACATCTGATTTTATCTTCACGATAGCTTTTTGTTTGGACATCATCATAAAGACTCAAATGGCAGTCTCCAGATCCCCTCATCATTGAATGGGATTCAATTATTTGAGCATGGTCAATGATATCTGTTGAGATGGAGAATATAAACGGTGTTGCAAGATTCAAGGTCTATTTCTTCAAATGAATTAAGATCGTGTTATCCAAGGGGATAGACCCCCAATTACAATGCTATATCTGGGCTTGGTCATCACCACATTCATCACCATAAAAGGATACTCGGGTGATTCTCAATTCTGGTTGCAGATGAAATCAAATCATTCAAAGATCTTTGGAGTATTCTATCATCATCATAAGTTCTTCTTTAACTCAACTGGTTCACATATATTTTAATCAACTAATTACCATATCATTTTTTATTTGTTTGTTCATCAAGATATTGGTTGTCATCTAATTACATGTGTTTGAAAGGGAACCTGATGGTTTAGTTGAAGTTTTTCACTAACAATCTTGGACATCTTTATTCAAATGGTCATCCAATCTTCCAGAGAAAAACATTTCAATCACATATTTAGTTATTTTATCTACTCTCTTACATTTTTTATATTGCTATTTTCTTTATAGTTTTTTCATTCCACCGATTTTTTAAAATAAGTGATTATTTCCTTCCATTATTTTATCATCTTAGTTCATTGATTATGCTTAGTTTCCTTGAATTCATATTAATAGGATTTGTAATCATGTTTCAATGATGGTATCTTAGAAGATAAAGGCTTCATTTAGTTTTACCATATCTTTAATTATTTATGAAATGTTATTTTCTTATGTTCAGTGGTTTTCATTTTATCTTTCATATTCACTTTGTATTATTATCATCATTCATCATTATAGACAAAAATAAAACATTATTATTATATATTTAGTTATTTTATCACTTCTATTAATTTTTTAGTATCTCTTTTTTCTTAAGATTTTTTCTCATGTCATTACAAAAGATCTGTTCTTCCATTTCATCAATTTAAACAACTATTTCATTCATTATGACAATATTTATTCGTCTATTCATTTTTTAAGGTTCGGAATTTTTTTGAGTTCTTCAATGGAAATGTGGTGGTTTAGTTGAAGTTGTAACCAAAAAATCATAGACTACACTGTATGTAGGGTCATCCAATTTGTGATATAAATACATTTGTATCATATATTTAGTTATTTTATCTCTTCTATTACATTTTTAGTATTCTATTTTATTAATAGTTTTTTGCTTCCATCAGTTTTTCAAATCAAATGATAACTTCATTCCAATATTCAATCTTCTTTGTTCACTGATTCTTCTCAGTTTCTTTGATTTCAGGTTAGCATGAATCGTAAACATGTTTACTACATGTTATTAACACAAATAAAGGTTCCACTTCATACTATTGAGTTTGATCATTTCTTGTAACATATAATACTATTTCAATTGATAATGCATTCATAATGTTTTAATGTTTTTCAAATGGTTTTAAATTAATTTTAAAATGTTATAGAAATTATTGGACATATTCATCTTTCGTACCCCATACTCGGGACTACCAACCAAAACATCCAACAAAAAGTTTTAGTGGTTGAGAGGTTAGTAAGATTCACTTCTAACTTCATTTTATTGAAATATTACAATTTACAACAAAGATTCGGTATTTTTTTATAGAGGCTTACGAATTCACTACAGTATATGTGTAGATTATGCCAATATAATGACACAATACTTGGATTCCAAAAATTACCAGTCTATGGGTACTTATCATGCAATTAGTAAGAAAAAAATAGTATGTTGTATGATTTCTAAGTAATTATATATTGAAATTTCATAAATTTCATTACTAACCATATATAATTCACATAACAACAATTCTTTTTAACCTTATTATATAGGATCATTATCGTAGTGAATCTTCACAATTATTACCATTGACCAGGAAGAGGTTCTAATTTTACCTTTTTAATTTAAATTTCTTAGAAACTATATACCAATTTATTGTAAAATTCAATTTACACTTGTGTTGTAGAAAAATGAAAGAGCAGGATGTTCAAGAGTCAGTTACAATAATGAAATTGGATTTATTACAACTACAAATGTGTCATCTATTCAGGTAGATGTTTTTTTATTCATTGTTTTTTATTTTTTCTACATCATTGGAGTAGAAAATATTGATTTTTTCCATTTTTATTTATAATTTTTTTTATTATAAAAACACATTGCATTTTTTCTCATATGAAAATAGGTAAACATCCCAGTTTTGAGGAGTATAAACTGTAAAATTAACAAATTTCCATATTTTTTCCGCAGCTATTATTATTTGTTATAGGGATTGACATTGCTCTCAACCAACATACAGAAGTTTTGGTCCACTGTATAAATGTCAGACAACATTCTCGGCTGGCTATTACTGACATGGAAGTATGAATATATAATTTTTCAAAAGAACACCGCATATTCTATTAGAAACAGTTGCTAGTTGTTATATTTTCACCCTTCCTTTCACTAATTAAACCATATTTGGTAAACATATTGTTATGCATCCATGGTATCAAAAAAATCTCAATTATATTACATTAACAATTTCAATTTTCTATTTCCATGTTTTTATTACTTCTTATTTGAAATGTATAATACTTGATAGATTTTCATTCCATTTCATATATAATTTATTTTTACTACTATTGTGATGATTTTTGAGGAAATTATACAGATATTCCAATTTATATAACTAATGTTGTAACTCTAACATTTTATGAGGAGTGGGTGATTTTATTTTGATTAAGTTAATAGTTTCATTCACTTGTAGAGATATCTATTGACTGACTTCGATGTTGATTATGCATTCAGACACAATGTCTCACTAACTGATGACTCCACAACACCATCAACTAATGCCACTAATCTTCATATTCAGATAAAGGATAACTTCAAATAAATACATTAAAAGTGGACTACAGGTTTGTCTTGCAGTCCTAATCCATTTTGAAAACACATTTTCTACAATCTGTATGTTTCCAAAAGCCTGTTACAAATGATTTATCCACTGTTATTTCAACCAATACTGTAGTTTAATAATACACTATAGTGAAATTTTAAAATCATAAAATAGATAATCTATGTTATATTTATCAATTACTATTTAATAGTTTCTTTTTATTGAAATATATACATTACAAATAATGGTTCTTTTGTTTAAAACAGGTGGATATTTGTTAAAAATAGTTTCTTATTTGTTTTAATAAATACTATTTAATAATTTATATTTACTAATTTCTGTTTAAAAATTTCTATTTTACCATTTCTGTTTACTAAATTATGTTTAATGATATTAAAAATTCTTATTCTGTTTAATAATTTATCCACATAATGGGAAAATTATATACATTAAAACATATGGTTATTCTGTTTAATTTTTTGTGTTTAATTTTTGTTTAATAATTTCTGTTCAATTTTAGTTTTAATATTTTGTGTTTAATTAAATTATAAACATTAAAACAGATGGTTATTTTCTTAAAACAGATACTTATTTATTTTAATAAAAATTATTTAACAGTTTATGTTTACTATTATATTTTCATCAATTTATGTTTAACCATTTCTGTTTAATAATTTCTGTTTAATGAAATTAAAAATGGTAATTTTGATAAAAACTATTTAATAGTTTATGTTTGTGGGTATTAGTTATTCCAAAAATCTTTTTTTTTAATAGAAATCTTAAAATAGATGAATGTTTTCTCTTTCATGCTATCTAACTGTACTTTTTTGCATTCTCTATATTTGAGGTACTATAAAAACATTCCTGTTAGAAATGAATTTTCATTTATGTATTCTATAAATTTACTTCCAAAAACTGCCCTCTTTGTTAAACTGTAATAAATTGATAGAATAGTCAGTATAATTACATCCAAATGTATGATTTCTTTATATATATTTTTTACTTTCCAGTCACAAAAAATGTCTTCACATATGAATTAGTTCACAATTTTTTTATATCCTATGATCTCAATACTGTGTATTTCTAGAACATTCATTCTTATTACTGCAAGCATATTTCATTTACCTGTTACACTGAATTTTCATATTTGAATATTAATTACTATTTATTAATGTATATAATTGGATTTTCATCTGTAGGATGAAATTCTTGGACAATAAAGAAGCTGAAGTCATATTGAAACCTCAATATGTTCTTAAAGACTTTGTTACTTCAGTTAGCCTCAACACTTCTTCAAATATTAACTTCATAAAATATTTTTCTATTAGAATAATTTATTTTATCATTCTATATTCAAATGAATCCCATGTGTTGTTCACATTTTTTATTGTTGTAATGAGTATTAGTGATTGTTTATTTCAGTTTTATTTACACTTCATGCATTAATTTTTATGACCATTAAATCACCCAATCTTTGGGATTCCCTAACAAAGAATATAGGTTCATGTTAAAGACTATGGGCATGCTGTTGATCATGTATATTTATGTTATAGATGATCATGTGCAGTTCTCAGTATTTTGATCATGTGCAGTTCTGTTGATCCTGTGCAACTCTGTTGTAGATCATTTTCTCATGTGTAGTTCTTTTGTAGATCTTGGTAGATCATTTGATTTAGATGATGACACAATAGAGGCAATTTAGGAGTTTCTTGGAACATTGAAACTTGTTATTTTACATTAAATAATAATATTTCTTCTAGTTAGGTATGTGTTTTCTATTTTCATTCACCACTGATTTTATAAAATCATTAGAACCCGCAATACTGAATTCTTTAATGTCATATGAATTTCCTCTAACTATCATATATACTGTATTTCTTCTTCTCTATTGGAAACTATTTTTATTCTGCTTCAATATATTCATTTCTCAATATTACCTACTACTTATTCATTAAATTAATTTCTTCAGGTACGATTTTTTTTCTGTGTTTGATGCTAATGATGCGGTCCGAAGAAATGTAAGAATGTATTCAGACTCCCCTGCTACAACAATATATGCCATTGAACTAAAATTTGAAATGAAGGAAATCATAAACTAAATGACTGATCAAATAGACGAATATTTCATGATGTAATTTCATGGTAATTGAAAATCAAGCATTATTCAGTTATTTTCAACATTGTTTTTTTAATTTTCATTTCTGATAATAATCTATACTGTTAGTAGCTTATGAAAATATTCATAACATGTTTTTTTCACATTTTTTAAGAAAATGTTGTTCCATTCAACAAATTATTTCCAATTAATTTAGGATTCTAATTACTAGCCATTGTACAGTTAATAAATTTCCTAGTTTATTTTTTTCCCAAAATATTGTATTGCCTCCATAAAATGAGTGAACTATATCGTAATGAGAACGCATGAACTATGAATTTTGTTTTATCACTGTGAAAATACACAGGTGAGTACTAGTTACCTACATACATCCCTAATTTCATTAAATTAGTTACGAAACCATCATCTGTGTGTTCAACAGACTACTACTTCATGAAATGGTGTCCATCGTTTTTTGAATTACTACCTTTTAGGGATTGTTATAATGATAGATATAAAGTATATATATATATATATGATATTTTTAATATAATTAGAACTCATAAGTAAATTTATCATATATTTATTTTTAGCTTCTATTCCATAGGAGATACGATAACATCCCTTGTGTGTAATTCGGACTACCTCTTCACGAATCGATGTGAATCATTTTTCACTAATTATTTACATGGAAGTTAATAGGGATAATGTTAATTTATATATGTGACATAATAGAAATAATTATTTGATTAATGAATTATTTATCAGTCTATGATGATAATGTATCATTTACATTTTTAAATAATAAAATTAGAACATTGTTCGTGTATGTTTAGATTGTCGCCTTCACGAAGTGACACAACTCTTTTTCATTACAACACCGCATGAATATTATATATATGAATATTTAAGTAATAATATTTTATATATAATATTATTATCATTATTTTAATAAAAAAATTATTTATACCCTTTCACTAATTATTATTAAAAAATAGAAATTGTACTCATGGGTACATATGGCCTACCATCTCCATGAGTTTTACATAGTTAACAAAATTTAACCATAATTAATTATTGGTTTTAAAAAAATAATTTATGTAAAAATATGATAATTATTTAATTATTATTATACAATATATGATATTACTATATAATATGAATAAAAACCAGATCATTCAAAAAAAATCCTAAATAAGGAAACAAGGAAATTAGCATTCGTAAAGATAAGAATTATGAATGATTATTTTATGAACAGGTGATAAGATGTTATATTATGATCATATATGATATTTTAAATATTAATATGGTTATTTTATATGTAATTAAGAATTCCATAAAACATTGTACAAGATAATAAAGAATGTTAAACCAAAAGGATGCATAAGGTAAGAGATTTCATCTCAATTTCCTTTCATTGTGGCACATTATAATGTTATAAACCTAATTTCTCCTTTATGGTGTATATATTACCCATTTAACATGTAACATATTTAATAAACATTTAGTCATGGTATTTTAATATGTAATGTTAATAATTTTATCCAAATAGATTTGAATGAAAAATCACCATGTGGTACATAATATCATAACACAATTTCCATTGAGTTATTTATATTACTCTTTAATTATCTTTAA
Organism: Viscum album; assembly: GCA_963277665.1. Classification (NCBI taxonomy): domain Eukaryota; kingdom Viridiplantae; phylum Streptophyta; class Magnoliopsida; order Santalales; family Viscaceae; genus Viscum; species Viscum album. The sequence goes on along the minus strand of OY728132.1, from coordinate 1,470,150,561 downwards.
TATTATAAGATTATTTATGTATTTAATTTTTATTTTCTATTATTATATTTCCATTTTCTTATTTGAATTTAAATTTATACATATAATAATTTCATTAATTAATACTCACTTCATTGTTATGACCATTTTAATGGTTTATTTCACAATATTATTTTAATCGGAATTGTTTAAAGGTGAATTTCCATATAATAAATTATGTTCTCATTTGATAATAAAACATTTATGTTTATTATACTTTGATTACTCTAGAAATATTTCAAGTAATAGTTCCATTTTTCCCCACATTGGTACTTAAAATGATTGAAATTCATCTTTTATAAAATAGGACATCCTTTTTCTCTTCAATCTGAAATCAAATTTCTTCCAATTTTTTTTCTAAAAATGTTTTCAAAAATATTTTAACCACGTCGGAATTATTTATTAAATTATTATTTAAGAATTTTTAATTTATAAAAAATTTATTGAAATGTATATTCTTATAATTATTTGAACATGGAACTTATCTAACCTTTTTACAGTGTAAAATCAATATACATTTTAACTTATATAGTGTGTACAAAAAAAATCCTTCCATAATGTTAATCATTTATTTGAATATTCCATTTATAGTCAATAAGGACCTTTTTAAATAATATTTTTAACCTAATATTACGTAAATTATTAGTTTTAAAAAGTGATATTCAATGAAAATGATTTTAAAATGATGTATGTTTTAAAAAATTATGTTCAAAATGAGAAGGATATTTTCCTCAAGAATGGTTTTAAAGACCTTTTTATGGTGTTTATATTAATCAATGACATAAACACATAATTCTTACTCTATTTGGTGTAAGTTGTATTATTACAATCCTGATTCCCCTTATGGATTGTTTAGGATTATTTTGAGTTAGGAATGTATTTACATTAATTTCTTGATACATTTTCACAGTCAATAAATTTCCCTTTAATTATTCACTTTCTAGTGGACATTAAAGTAAACTTAAATATCTATATTATATATCATCTATATGTTTATTTATTAAACCATACATCATTTCAAGATACAGTGTTCTACAATGAATGTTGTATGTTTACCTAGAGAAATATTGATTAATCTGCAATCCATACTCAATATGGATATTGGATGATAATGAATATTATTTAAAAAATAAATATTTTATTTGATATATGAGAAATGTTTTGGACATAAAAGACATGGTTGGGGATTGGTTATATATATCCCTTCGATGAATTAGTAGTACTATGAGACAAATTAGTTAGCTTGACTTAGATAGATGAGGTTATACCCATCAATTTTAAACTTCCATGAAGTTATATATTAATGGTAGAGGTATCATGTGCCTGATACATGAATGAAAATAATTATTTATTTCTATCATTAAGAATGTATTTGTCATTATCGAAGATATTTTATCAATTATATTACCTATTTTTGAAATTTAAACTTATTAAATTAATTAAATGAAATGTTTTTTAGTTATTTACCATGTCATATTGAGTATTCCTTATCCAATTATTTAAATACCATGTGCGTTTAGTTATTTATCTCTATATATTGACTATAACATATCTTATCATGATAGTCATGTTGTTTAAATTAATTTTGTTTTCAGTTATTTACCTTTCCATAATGATTATCCTTAACTGAATAATGATATCTCTTTATATACTTAACCATACTAAGAATTTGAGCTCACCATTTTTTTATTCCATTCCCCAGGATTCCATTATGTATAATCTAATTTATGTGCAAGGATATGAAAGAGGGAATAATTTTATTCTTGATAAAAGTTATGATTTAATTTATGATATCAAATGTAATATGGAACTCACGTATGTATCTAGTTTACCCAGACTAATATACTATTCATTACATTAATATGATATTCCATATTTCTTATGCCAATATAATAAAGTAGACACCAACTCTAGGATATTGGGGTCAGGGTTTTTACAATCTTACTAACCCCTACATTCATCCACTCATGAAATGGATTTGTATTACTACAATTCAATAAATTATAGATGATTTCTCATATGGGAAGAATCTTCCAATATATATAATGTGAGAACCTAACATCGAAACTCCTATTATAACCACTATGTGATATAATGTTAATAAATCTAAATATTCTATATAACATGATCTATATACATGAAAATAATAGAGTTAAAACTACAGGCCACCAATTTCTCCCTCCCAATAAAAATATCTATAATTATTATGTTTAAGGAATGATATAAAACATTTTAGATCCCAAGATAAAAAATAATATGAAACTGATCCCATATTACACCCAATTTTTCATGGTGGATTGAAAGTGATGAAGCTCTAAATGTTCCTTAACAGCCTCTATCAGATCCTCTAATTGACTTTTGTCATATAAAACCCCATGTCTTCCTAATATTTTTGGGTAGACACATATTCTAGTAACATATTGAGTAGTTCATACAAATTCCCATCGTAAAGATCTACCTTTATTGGGATGTGAAATACTTTTTATAGGGGGATTAGGTATCTAGTGACCTCCTCCACATGAAACTTTTCACCACCAATGATTGGAGGAGGATCTTAAGTGATTATTTCCTCCATGAGTTTATCTTCCATGAATGTGAAAGAGGGATAAAAATCAACACTAATTGAATCCTATGCTTCTTTCTGTACTCTCTCAAACATGGGGTCAGTGATAAGACCTTCTTGATTTATCAAAACACTAGGATATTGCTCAACTATGTGGAACACTTTGATAAAAATACATAATTTAATTCAAATGATGGTAGTCTATTAAGTAATAAATTGTTATAGGAATAAATCTAAACCTAACCATGTTGATGGTGAGAGTACATTCCTTCTCTATTTAAAAGATATAAGCCACATAAAATATGACTTTCTTATTTTCCACACTAGAAAATGCGTTGATCTTAGATGCATTTAATGTAGGTTCCATTACTTGTGACCCATCACCATTGTTTGATAACATTAAATCCATTGTGGGAGGATCCTCAACGTGATATATTGGATCTAATATGGGGGAAAATGAAAAAATAATATTTTTTTGGGGAATATATGGGGTTAAACTTTACATATTAACCCATATGGAAAATAAATAAACATCTTTATTGAATGTTCCAAGTTTTCAGTGTCTGGTAGAAACACTAAAACACTTATAGTAGTAATACATAAAAAACTTATAAATACATGGATATAAATAACCATGATTTTACTTTATTTTATCTCTTAAAAATAAAACACTATTTGGTAGCACGTAGTGCACTTAACATTGAGTTTAAATGAACAAGAAAACAATATTACATAAATATGACTGTTATAACCTAGTGGTTGGTTTGATGGGTATGAATATGAATAATAATATTATCATATATATATATATATATAATTTAATCCATTATTAAATTAATAATATATCATACATTTATTATTAATTTTTTTTAAATAAAGATAAAATATTTTTTATTTAAAGTATGTATTTTTCATAAAAATATTTTTATGTGTGCAATGTATTTTTATCTTAATAGATTAAATTCACAAATGTTAATGAATTATTCTAATTAAATAATTATATTATATAATAAATTAAATTATTTAAAATTAATTCAATCATTTTTATTAGTAATGTAATTAGAATATTGAAATTTTATGCTTAAAAAAATACATATTCATAAAAAATGGGATTTATTGCATTTTGTGAACAAATATTATAATTAACATCTACAACATTAATAAATTCAATTTCAAAAAAATTATATCCAATTTTTAAAATAATCATATTATAGTAGGCTAAGTATAATTTTTTATATTTTATGAAATTATATATTTTTGTGTGGGTAGTGAAAAATACCCATATAATAACAAATTAACATTTATTTTTTAAAATCATGTATATTAAAATTATGATTTAATTTTTGATGTTTTATTAAATTTATATAAAATAACGTTGACTAAACGTAATATAATAAATTAAATTGGAATCAAAACTGTATATAATTTTTGATGAAGATCATTTTTGAGATTAAAAATACATTTTTCAAAAAAAAACTATTTTTCATTGCATTTCAGACATTTATATTATAATTGATTTCTTAAAACATCTGTAAATTTAATCCTAAATAGTGGCTTCTATATTTTGAATCAGGAGGTTAAAATTTGGTAAATCGGTCCCATTTATTTTTTCTCATTCTGAATAGTAACCGAGGTACATATTTTTCTCCTCGGTAAGGGTAAATTTGGTAAAAAAATGGATTAAAAGCCTTTTAAATCTATCTACAAAATCAACTAAACATATTTTAGGTTTCAATTTTAAAAAAATTATTTTTTATGTGTATAAATATTGTTTATTAATTTTTTTTTTGAATTTTTGATCCCATGATTGGATTTTATAAACATAAATTATATTTTATACAAATTGAAAACTATTTTCATGTATTTTCACTTTGTGCTATGGTTGGAGATTCCGCTCAGTTTTTAGGTGATCCATAACTCAAAAATATCCATTTTTTACTTAATCATGAAAAAATTAGGGAAATAATCTTATTTTTTGATTTCAATGTGATGTGATTTTTACACTTCAATCGTGTATTTTAATAAAAAGAGGTTTTCAATCATTTTTCATACTTATATTAAAACTAATCTGTAAAAACAATTGATTATGAATTTTTGAAAAATAATTATAAATTTGGAATGGTAATTTCAAAATTTTGGTTATAAGTCCCTCTTTTTATCATATAATTATTTTATCCAAAATAATGTTAAATTGGGTTTAAAGAGGTTTTAACTAAGAAGTTAGGCTTCAATTATCTACAAAACATGTATAAATGTGATTGGTTGAGTATTTTTTAAACATATAAAATATTATTTATTTATATTTTTTTCCTTGGTTCTAAATTGATATGAATATGAACTTTTAATATTTTAAAACATAGAAAAATTACAAGAGTGGTCAACCCCTCATTTATAATACGGAACCACATCTTCAACATTATTATCAATGTTTGAGCACTCTATCTAAAATAAAATATGTTCTAATTTATTGCTATATTTCATCCTTTTATCTTAAATTTTCTATTCTTCCCCTAAGACCATCCTATGAATTCATAATGTGTATTCCGAAGACGGTCTCTCAATTATGAGGTAATTCACTAACTCGACTCTTTCAATGTATATTTCTTTACATACTTCATATAAATCTACTGTGTCTATCCTAACATAATTACTTTAGTATTATCAATATCATTTAATTTTATTATGATCATGGAATAACAATTTCCACCTCTATTCTATCAGATTGTAAATGAATATATCACTTGTGATTTTTTGTGGACTACCACATCCATATAATGATGTGATTTATTTTTAATAATTGCCTCTTATGAATAGTTATTATGATGGAATAAGTAAATATATATGATATATTTGATATAATCATGATTCTGGAATGATAAAACATCATCAAATTTCGTTTTTCTGAATAAAAAATAGAATTCTCAATCATGTGTGCATATATATTGTTGTCTCCATGAGAAATATATTTCACTTCCAATATATACCTCTTATCGATGGTATTAAAATATTATACAATTAATATTTATCATACTTATGACATTAATAGTAATTTTTTAAATGTTATATTAATATTACACCTTGGAATGTTTTTTCTTATTTGATATTTATGAAATGAATAATTAATAAATGTTAAATACTAGTGATATTATTTAATTAAATATATATAAAAATAATGGACTAAATTTATATAGATAATTGAACCATTATCAATGTTCACAGATATTAACTCTACAAATAAAACATGCATCACCTATAATAATGATTTTAATAAATCATTATTAATGAATGGGTTATAAGATGTTATAAGTTAACCATGTATGGTATTATAAGTATTATAATATTACTAGTTTATGATAATAATAAATTTGGAATTATTATAGATGAGGTTATATTACTTATTATGAAACTCAAACATTATGTAATGGGTTGTCTTCTCAATTTAAATTCACAAATACTTATATTGTACTATAAACATAATTTATTTTATATAGTGTATGTAATTTCACTTTTATAGAATATAACATGAATTCCTATGTATTCATTGAATATGAGGTTTTAATTCTTGTTTCCACTATTATGGGGTTTTGACTCATAATTTTGTAATAACTTAAAAAATTTAACTTTTAAATGTCTATTAAAATGTTTAGAAATACTTTTCTTTTGTTTCAACATTTATCTTAATTTTTTTATATTATTCTTATTTAGAATTAAATGATTTTTGGAGTCATTATCCACCATATGGGAATCTCTTTAAAAAACTAAATGGAAACTTCTTGTCATTTTCTTAAAAAGGTTATTTTGGATTTTTTTACCAAAAGTATAAAAGGAACACTTATTTTGATGTTTACTAAATGAATAAAATTTCTTTTCATTGATTAATTAATAAAAATTAAATCAATTAAATTTTTCAATTGTTATTTTAAAATAATAACTTTTTATAAATATTTTGTGAATTTTGATTTAAAATTTGATCAAACCATTGTACTATTTTCCCAAATTAATTAATATAATTTTTAAATTGATAAAGAATTATTCCTACACAATTTTACAATGAATATATTTTTAATATTTTACATTTATTTTCTATAAATGTCTTAATGTCTTAGTTTTACTATATAACCATCATTTTTTGGTGAATAGATGGTCTTCTTTAATCCTTTAATAATTTCTTATTTTTTGGTCATTAACATTCTCACGATCACAATCCCAATCAATTCATTGGACATTATATTATCTTCTAAATCCATATTTCATGTATTAGAAACTTTTATATATTATTGTTTACCCCTATGATATTATGTTAATGATATTCCATTTCTATATATGATATTAATTTAATGAATACTATTAAAAAATTATTTGTTTTATTGGGTATATATTATGTATTATTGATTTTGAATATACTATAATTGATTTATACCCATTATTTAGAATAGATTGTATTAATCACCCAATATATGAGGAATATATAAGATGTGAAAGTTATGGGTGGGTTTTGATAACATAATAACCCCTTGATTCATCAACAAGTAACTCAAGAAAAAATATTTTGCCAAATTAGTTAAGTAATTTTTAGATACCTACCCACATAATGAATGTTTCTTGGCCACAGCCTCGATGACGATATTCAGAATATCATGGTCAGGGCCATGATAGTAATTAATGAATGTCCTCGATTTATGTAATTACATTATTATGTATTTAGTTTTTGTATCCATGTGATTTATATATTGATATTATCCATGGATTTAGTTTTAACTCTTGTTATTCATCAATTATATGTCTTTTAATTATCCACGCTTCTATATTTATTACAACCTCTTTACTCAAGATACATTCTATTGTACATAACCCTTAATAAATATTTATTTTCTCCCATTATTTATTTTCCTTTTCTGCTGGATATGAATCAGGATTTTTCTGAATAATATAATGGATACAAAAAATGTTTTTCATTCTATGAATATAAATCCCAATGTAATATGGAAGTCATGTATCTTGTTTTCTAGCACTACTAAACTTCCTGATCTCTGGTATCAAGATCCCATGTAACTTTTACCAATGTAATACTTAATAAATGAATCTAGGTTTTTGGAGTTGAGGCTATTATAGTTGGTATTAGGGAAATATCAATAAGAACCTTGAGAAATATATTTTAAATGAGTATGACTAATATTGAATTATAAAATTCCCTTAGAGTATTTGATATATTATACACTCATAGGGTTTTTAATTACATGTCTTGATATTAATGCTTATTTTGAGCTATTTATGTGTGTAGAATTGATTTGATATAAAAAAGAGAGAAATGAATTATCACAGATGTACGTCCCGAATCCCAGGGCCAAAGAATTGGTGCCCCATATCCATTTGGCCACATTCCCTCAATAACATTTCCCTAATTTACAGAGGCTACCGATTAGTAGGAAGGTCATGTGGTGTGATAGTGGGAAACTATTCCCTCATTAACATAGTGGAACACTTCAGAATAATAATATAAAATTTTGGAAGTAGTAAACAACATACAACTAAAAAACAATGGAACAGTGACAATACAAATAACCAAGAATCATATAATAACAAAGATGATTCATCATGTCACATGTTCTAGAAGAGAATACAAACATGTATAATGAAGTAAAAAAATATAAGTCCCAATAACAGAAGAGAAATAAAAATATACATGGAAGAATCGGAAGCCTCAGTTGGGTCCCATGCCCTTAGACTCCTAAGTAGCACATCAAGTACCTTTAGTAGGTCACTTACCTTGACCAATTAATGGAATCATATAATCTGTTTGGGACCAAAGAATGACCCTAATATGGTGTGAGACTAAATCCCAATAGGCAACCACCAATGGTTTTTTTCCAATAATTCAGTGAATATATATAACATGATGTGTATAATAGGGATTACAGTAAATAGTAAGTACTTAAAGGTAAGCAAAAACGATGTCTCGGAAGAAAATTGTAAATAGGTATAAGAGAAGACTGAATCCAAACATTTAATTTGTCCTGGAAGACACATCATAATTCATCCATTTCATTATTCAAGTTCTTAGAATTATATAATGTTTCGCGGTCCGTCCTATGCATAAAGACCCTCGTTTAAATTAAATGCCAACTCGTGACATGATAATCATTTGATCAATTTATTATTCAATAATTTTATCATTTTATCATTTTACAATGGTCTCTGGACGGCGTATCCCTCCATGGATCCTAGGTTATATTGCCATTTTAAGGAAGACATAATGACCCAACCACCTTATAGGCGGCTCACTCATGGCCTTTTACATAGTTAACAACTTGAGCCCATCCATTATATTTAAATTGATATAATGGTTCAACCAAGGTATATAAGAAGTAGTTAGTCACATGAGCCCAACATTGTATTTTAACTAAGACTATGGATCCCCATTTCTAATTACCTCTTTTAATCATTTAATTAAATTACACATTCTATCTCAAATGTAACACATGTGATTTAAACTATCACATGGTTTTAACAAAATCATCACATATGGTGTCATTTTACATAATAACCAACATATATAAATTAAAATATCAGATGGTCAAACAAGGATAACTCACCTGGGAAAACATTACTATAATACTATAATGCAATGTAAAATAATTTCAAGGCTTATCACAATAAGTATCTCATGTGGGAAATTCATAATATGAGAAATACATTTTTAACATCCCATAAAGGGGAATTCATGTAAAACCTCATAGGAAATCATGGCCAAATGGCCATAAATTTCATTCCAAGGGAAAGAAACCCTTGGGGTGGCCCTAAATCAAGGTTCAAAACCAAAATATTCTTTAAAAACATCTAATTAATAACCTAATCCTCAACATGAAATATCAAGGTTCATTATTCAATCAAGTCGTACATTAAAATTTGGTGCGCGGCACTTCGGCATATATAAACATGAAGACAATTCCTGAAAGTCACAAAACCACCTACATCATCATAGTATGACTCAACTCGTCCAATTTTGAGCTTTGATTTAACCTAAAAAGTGTTGGATCTAAAAAATAAGAAAAACACTCAACCCATGATATTTCAAATCGAGAAACAAAATCAGGTTGAATGGCATAAGAGGAATCGAGAGTTCACCGATATGGTTCAAACACAATTGATGGTGAAACAATTGAGTTTAAGATGATCAATCGGGGAGGAAAATGCATCTCACCAATACTGTTTGCAACCCCTGATGAGCCTTCTTATATCTGACAAAAAATGAATCTTCTTCCTGATTTAATCATTAAAAATTGTACATGTCATGTGTAGCTTCTCGTTTTCAGGTGCTGCAACTGATGACTGATAGTAAATAATCAACTACTTTATATATATATATAATGATGCATGTAACAATATCTAGGAATGTATACAAACAAGATACAATCCTATAATATATTACTAAACCTTAGTACAATGGAAAAACAAGTAATGAACTCCAACAACATTGTAGTCCTCATCCTGGTATCATGCTCTCCATATCCACTAAAATCAAGTACCTGAAGTTGAATAGTGCTTGCCCTTATCTATACCTGCCACAATATAATCTATTTGGGCCCAAAAGCATGCCCCAAATAGGGTGTGAGAAAAATCCCAGTTGGAAACCAGCCAAATATCGGTGCCTAATAGTCAGTGAATATATGTGGTAGGCCATATGAAGAATAACGTAATGAATAGGGTTGTAAACAAAATCTAACAATCCCACAGTTCAACTACATTAATTAAAATTATTAAATAAACAGCCCAACTATCTGAAGAACCCCTTTGGGAGTGTCTTACAGTCTAACCCCTCAGGTTCAGCATAATAAAGACTCTCTGAGGAAGACCTAACCATCAACCCCCCCCCCCCCCTACGGTGTTGAAATGGTAAACTATAGACACTTTGAGGAAGAACCCAATGTCCAATTCTCACTATGTTCTGGAAACATGGAACTATAGAGACTCATAGGGAGAACACACACACATCCCCCTATGGGTTTTCAATGTAAAAGTATAACAAAAACATTGTAAAATCCTTATGCGTCCATTTCCTCTATGGTCAACCTACATCATGTTCCCACAGACCTATGTAAGTCAATACTGCACAAAAGATAAGCAGCAGCCAAAGTAAATCAAAATATATTACTTGGATAAACAGCTACAAGGGATACCACAGTATAGTCAGATAATATCACTCCAACCTAATATCACTAGGCATGAAAATAGAGCAGCCTAATAGGGAAAACTATACCTAATGGTAAATATGAGTTCAAACATGGGAAAAAAATCCATAGAAAGGTAATTAAAACCTATTCTAAATAAAAATCCCTAACTCAATAAATCAAGGCATTACAGGCATTAAAGGGTTAAATTCCATAAACACGCAATACCCCGAACTAGGGTATTTTGAAATTTTTCACATAAAATTCATAGAAAACTAGGGAAAGTAACAGACCACCTACCTCGACATTGTACGATCGATATAGTTTAACCTCATCCTTTGAATCGACCTAGAACACATTAGAACTATAAAAACATCAAGAACATTCATCGTTGAATATCTCACACATGATGAGAAATCTAGAGAAGAAATAATAGAAGAAGGAAAAACTCACTGATGCGATTCCAACACAATTGAAGGTATTCAATTCGGAGCACTGATGGTCTATCAGGGTCTCAGAGAAGAAAAATGATATTCAGTCAATATTTGACCAGATGAAGTTAGAAGATGTGTTTTATGTGAACGAGACGCTCCCCAGTCTGATTTATCAAATAAAAATAAAAATTCATGATGTGTTCTCTAAGGATAAATGATGTAAATATTCTTTTACTGGGATCTGCTTTATGTGGTCTCTAGGTCACCACACATGGCCACGTACTCTTCCATTACACTTCCCGCACACAGCTACCTGCGACTGCCAGGTACAGATCGTGTACTCTTCAGTACATGATGTGTTCTCCTTAAATTTCCAAAAAATTCACTTTTTCTCAAAAAAAAAGAAAACAAGATCCATACCTAGAAAAGAATATCTGTGTTCTTATAGCATGTACATGAGATTACATGTTGTGCCCATATAGTTTCTTAGCCCAATCATTACGTGGTCGTGTACTAGGATTACATGCCATATAGCCATAAATAGAGTGTACATATAAGTATATGATGTGTAGTTACTTGTCACATCACGTAATAGGCATGTTTCCCACCCCTTAACCTATTTTACCCTATTTTATTAACTATAAACCGAACAAGGACCCATAACTCAAAGAAAGAATCAAGTTCTAACAAAATTCACCCACAAAAAATTCATCCCCTAATTTTCCTTCCAAGGGAGATAAAGAAATATCTGAGAACTACTCTAGCCACAGTGATTGTACGTCAACCTCTCTCTCCCAAGTCTCATACTATACTTGGATATACTTTCATAGCACCCATAACAATTTAAAAAACCATCCATGTTGAACCTATGTGATATGGTTCACAATAAGAATGTGATTCTCCTCAAAGGACTCATATTTTAGTAAAACCACTTCCTCGGGATAAAATGTGCGAGACAGATCCAAAAAAGTTACATCACATCTGAGAAACATGGAAGATATTGTCAAAAACCTCATACCTCTAAGTTAACTGCAATTGATGGGAAATCGGCTTGACCCTCTCTAGAATCTCAAACAGACCGAAGAATCTAGGTGAAATCTTACACTGTCTCCTAATTCTCTTGATTTTCCATCCTCGGTGAAACACACAAGAAATATTGATCCTTGAAACCAACCTCTACAGGTATTCTACAGTGATTGACATAAGATTTAGAATGAGACTGTGTAGTATCCATCGGCTTCTAAGTCTATTGGTACTACAAAAAAATTCTCATACATGATACATCATTCTAGTAAAGCTTTCCCACCTGCCTCTAGCCATCATAAGGGAGATGAGCATGGCCTAGCATAAAAATCATCAAAAGAGACATCTCTATTGTAATATAAAAAGTATTATTGTGAGAAAATTCACCCAAGGTAATATTATTCTCCCAAGATCCCCAAATGTCATGGAAGTATTCTTACAGCATGTCCTTCATCACCTATATCGTATTCAATGACTGGATATCAGTCTGAGGGTGGTATGTTGTGCATATAAACACCTGTGTAGCCAGTTCCCTTTGAAAACTCATTCCAAAAATAGACTGAAAGTGGGTTTGCCTATCTGAAATGATAGAATGAGGGACCCTAGGATGTTGTACGACCTCACGAATATACATCATCTCATGCACATCAACACCAAATGTCTCTTTTCTTGGAAAGAAGTGAGTGACCTGCGTAAGTCTGTAAACTACCTTCCGCACTACATCATTACCACATGAAGTCCTTGGTAAACCCATCTTGAAATCCATCATAAAATCAACCCACTTCCACCCCAAAATAGGCAACTACTGTAAAATCATGTCTGGCCAGAGATATTCCACCTTCACATGCTGACAGGGGTAACACCACGTAACAAAACCATCCACCTCTCTCTTCATGTCTGGCCACCAGTTCTGACGGCGTATGTAACACCCGAGACTTTTATGTTATATAAATCATCAAAGGAATCTTTTTCTAAACAACACTTGCTTGGCTTGCTTTACACGCAATCACGACCTTCCTCGATAGCTTGCGTTGTACGCAATACAGAGTTTCACTAAACAACGATATGCTATTAAAACTAGCCGTTATGAATAGTAATAACCACTTTTTGAAATTTTATAAATTTTATTTTTCAAAATGGACTTCATTTTTGGACTCAAGATATTTAAATTAGCCTAGGGTGAAATTTTGGTATTTTTCTGAAAACATTAAAATTTTTATGAATAGTGAAACCACTAAGTGGTAGGTTAAAAACTGAATTTTGCATAACACTTAATTTTACCGCTTCTTTGAATGGAATTTCAAAAATCCAACAGAAACGGTTGATATCAGTAAGTAAAATGTGGTTCAATGATATAAAAATTATTTTTTGGTGAATAGTAACTTTTTACTTTTTTTTACCGCGGTTAATAGTAAATAGGGTTACAAAGGGTAAATATGATATTACTATTACCCTAACACATGTCCTAATTCTATTGGATAAGTGTAATTCGACCAAAAACAACCTTATGAATAAAATATGACCATTTAGGCCCACTTGAGTTAGATTATGACATTTATTATTAATTTATTTAAAGAAGGGTTAAAATAGTTAAAATCAAAGTTTAATAAGTAAATCATTTTTAATATGGGGTTATACATAATATAAATTCGACTATAAATATTCATTAGAAAGATAAAACGATTTCCTACATAATGGTATTTTATTTATAATTTTTAGACATTAAATAATTTAATTTATTTATGACACAATTATGATGCAGTAATTATCTTATTTATGAAATATTGACATAATTTTTGTTATAAACACAAAAATAAATGTAATTTGAGACTTTTTATGAATTCCACTAATTTTTTAGGTTACTATTATATATTAGAGTTGATTTAATCAACTTGTTTCGAACATATAATTCTGTTATGACTTTCACAAAAATCATATATCAAATAGTGTCAAAATTGACAGAAAATAGTTTTTAAATCAAATATTATATTATTAATTGTTATTTTATTTTTAAAAATCTAAGTCTCGGCCAAATGAATTAGATAAGGATATATATATTAATAATAAACAATTTGTGGTTCGTTTGGCATGTTATGGTAAGTTTATTAACCATATAGTGTAAGAAAACAAAAAGACACGGTAAAAGATAAATTTTCTAACTTAGAGTTAAATCTAATTAATAAGGTTAAAATAATACCCTAAACTTGTCTAAATCCTATTGGTTGATAGGATTTCGACCCATCCCTACTTTAGATTCGAAATAAGACCCTTTGGAACCATTATAAACCGATTTTTACTTTAATATAAAATAATATTTTGAGATATTCCTAAGGTGCCCCTCTCCTCCCTTATAAAAGGGCACCTCCTCCCCCTCCTCCTCACACCAATTTGAGAACTCAAGCTCGGCCAACCCCTGCCATGTTTTCCTCTCCACTTCCCTAGAATAATCCTAGAGGTCCTGGTCTTTTTCAAAGACCAATCTTAGTTCCCTAAGTGGAGGATTCAAAGAGGCGTTCCAAAGAAGAGGTGATATCCATTACCGATCTTTTCAATTTCTTTCTTCTTCAACTTCTTCTTATTTAGTTGTTTCATGATAAAGTAATAACATCAGTATTACTTACATACTGATATGTTATTATAAATATGAAACAACCCTAATTCAACTTCTATCCATCCCACGGAAAAATGAAATCACCGCGCGTGCGTACGTACGGAATACCGTCTCCACGCCGTGGTGTAATCTATTTTTCCACCATCACTTTACAAGTATGGGTATAATGGTGTAATGAGTAACTATTTATGATTATTATAAATTAATATTGATACTGAAATAATATATATATACTCCAATACAGTTCCACGATCATAGGAACGATATCATCACTCGTGCGTACGTACGGAATACCGTCTCCACGATGTGATGCGACTCGTTCTACATGATCATCATTTCGTAGTAATTATATAAATGAATTTAATGAATAAATATGATATATGTTACACTAATACCACTCTGGATATAAGGTATCTATAACCTTACAAGAAGAATAAGAATTTATTCGGCAAAACACGCATAAGAACAAAAGGCAATAAAGACCCGAGTAACAAGTAACAATGAAATATTACTAACAAGAAGCTAAGAATATGACCATATCTGATATCATATCAATATGTATGATTCTGGAATAAGTCAATTACATTATTTAAACCATTATACAGGAGCTTCGGACACATACAAAGCAAATCGGACCTAAGGTAAGGGAAATATCACAACCTCATTTTTATCCGAGATTGTTTATACTTTGGTATTTACTGGGGTGTATTTTATCATCCACATCCATGTTTACTCAATATGTAATATTATTTCCATCCACCTACAATTGTTTAATTCCAATTTTACCCTTCGGTGAGTTTTTAGTAAAGGATATGAAAGGAATCTTTTGTCGTTGTTCGTATGAGGTACTTTTTGACTTTTCTGACAAAAGTACGAAGAATGTTTTTTTAACTTATACGGCATGAATGGATTTTTAAAACATTATTTTCAAGAATCTTCCTTTACAAGTTTTCAAGTTTATTTTTAATCAACTTCTTTTAGTTTAAAATTGTATGACATGTTAATAAAGGAAAATGTTTTTGAAGTAGAAAGGATATTTTCCTCAAGAATGGAGTTCAAGTGTTTTATCAAAATTATTTTCCATCTAAGATAATATAGGGTTCTGTTTTTATCCCTACTATTACATTTATTTGATTATTTTGTGAGGGAATTATTTTTATGAAGTCATTTATCTTATATGATTTGTTTTATGATGTCATGATGTTTCAAGAATCCCATTTTTGTTACATGTGTTATGCGATGATGTATGATTTATGATTATGTGGCACACATAAGAAAGGATTCATTATAAGATGGGTGGGACCTATATCTCCCTCCAATGCATTGGGTAAAGATTTATATCCCATGAGATAGATATGGCCGGAACGGAAGGTTATTTCGGTTCAGTGAAACAGGACTGAAACGAGGAGTGAACTCGGCTCAGAAATGGACTTTATCTGCTAAGATAGTCTTGGCAATGAGTCATGACTAAACAGAAATGATTTTACATGATTATGTGTGCATGCCACAAAGTTTCAAGTTTCAGGTTATGATTATGGGGATCTCATTTTCACTTCTATGATTTATTCCATCTTAAGATATTATGATCTCTTTTGCAGGTTATGATTTTCAAAAAGATATGATATGATTTTTATTTCCATTATTTTCCCTTAATGAGAATTTGAGCTCACCCTTTTATGTTTTCTTTTCCCCAGGCCAGGAAGATTGATATTAAGTAGAATATGCTAAAAGGGACCCTAGATATGATGAAATAAATCGGAGACACTGTAGAAGATTTATGAACCAGTTGTTTATGTTTCCCAGTTTCTAAAGACACTATACCTATACGGTCCTTTTTGGTTTTGTCATATGTTGTAATAAGTGTGCTTCAATTTTGAAGTATTAACAATGTATGTAAAGTATGGGTCGTTATAGTTGGTATCAGAGGAAAGGTATAGTCAACCTTTGGAAACTAGGATGTGAAAGCCTTAGTAAGAACCCTAAGGATATGTCTAAGCATAGAACAAAATCTTAGTGTTTTAGAAATGGCCTTGAATAACCTAGGATAAGACCTTAAGCATGAAAATTTTATTCTTCAATTCTGTGGTTTTCCTATTATAATTAGTGTTGCTCACACTATTCTTCTTGGTTTTAGTCAATGGCTGGAACCCAAAGGAACCGTGTTAATGCGGAATGCGATGGGCAATGCAATGATTGTCCCTCTGAGCAACCAAACGATATGGGAGCTGGAATGCAAAATCTTGTAGCCATGCTCACACAACTTTCTCAAGCTATAAATCTTGCAGGACTTCCAAACGAGCAAAGGAAGGAGCAACATTCTGTTGAATCCTTCATGAGGAAGCGTCCACCTTCTTTCAGCGGGTCTACTGATCCATTAGTTGCTGAACAATGGATTAGTACTACTGAAAAGATATTTTCAGTTCTTCAATGTTCTGAGCATGATAAAGTCATCCTAGCAGTGTATCATTTGGAAGGAGATGCTGATCAATGGTGGAATCTTATTAAGAATACGAGGCAAAGGGATGAAATTGAGTCTATGGAATGGGATGAGTTCAAGAACTTATTTTTCAATAAGTACTTCCCTCGTATTCTCCGAACAAAGATGGAGAAAGATTTTCTTGAACTGAAGCAAAGGGATGATGAATCTGTTGGTACCTATGAAGAAAATTTTACAAGACTTGCAAGGTACGCTTCTTGTATTATTATCCAACCTGAGAGTAAGATCGATCGATTCTTTAGTGGCTTAAAACCAAGTCTTCGAAGGGCATTAGCCATAAGGGACTTCAATAGCTACGAGGAAATCGTTCGATGTGCTCTCAAAGTCGAGATGGAGATTGGAGTAACCCATCAATCACATGGGTTTGATAAGAAGAGGAAGATGGAATTCAAAGGAAAATCTAAAGAGCACACTGAAAAGAAGATGAGATTTCCCTTATGCTTAATGTGTGGAAATAAACATGGAGGGAGTTGTCTTAAAGGGACAAGTAAATGTTTCAAATGTTGAAAGGAAGGTCATCGGGCATTTGAATGCCGCGATAATGGGAAGAAGATGTCTAATGACGCAAACAAAGGAAGGGATACACTGAATGAACCTACTACACTTCAATGTTTCAAGTGCAAGGAGATGGGTCATTATTCCAATCAATGACCAAATCCAAGGGTTGATGATGATGGTTGACGTCAACAAAATCTTAAGGCTAAAGAAAAAGGAAAGTCACATGCAATTTCTATCAGCGATGTGGAGTACGATAACGAAGTGGTGAAAGGTACACTTACCATCCACTCTAAAGTAGCAAATGTTTTATTTGATTCTGGATCCACCCACTCTTTTATTTCTAAAGAATTTTCTAAGGGTATCACCGTATTACCTCAACAATTAGATGTTGAGTTAGCTGTGACAACACCTAATGGCACAACAGTCGCATCAAAAGTTTATAATTCTTCTCCGATCGAAGATTGTGGGAAAGTTCTTCCTACAAATATTGTGATCCTTCCTTTAGTGGAATTTGATGTGATTCTTGGCATGGATTGGCTTTCTCTACATGGAGCTCATATCAATTTTCAAAGAAGGGAAGTCACATTTCATATTCCAGATCAATCTACGATCGTCTATCAATGCAAGGATGAACATAACCTTCCAGTGGAAATTCCTTCCATCTTATGGGTCTTGATTCCACTAAATGAAGGTTATTTATCTCAAATGGTTGGTGAGAAACTCATGATTAAGAATATGCCCATTGTACGGGAGTTTGATGATGTCTTTCCGGAGGAATTACCGGGTCTTCCACCAAATCCTGAAGTTGAGTTTTCAATAGAACTCGTACCGGGTGCTTTGCCTATTTCAAAGACACCTTATAGAATGACCCCAATTGAGTTGCAGGAATTGAAGAAGCAACTCCAAGAGAATCTTGATAAGGGATTCATACGCCCTAGTGCGTCACCTTGGGGAGCACCTGTTCTATTTGTTAAGAAAAAGATGGATCAATGAGACTCCGCATTGCTTATCGAGAACTTAACAAGATCACTATCAAGAACAAATATCCTCTCCCACGCATTGATGACTTATTTGACCAACTACGTGGAGCTCAATACTTTTCCAAGATTGATCTTTGTTCAGGGTATCATCAATTAAGGGTCAAAAGGGAGGATATACCAAAGACGGCTTTCTGCACAAGGTATGGACACTATGAATTTATAGTGATGCCATTTGGTCTTTCTAATGCCCCTTCTATCTTCATGGATCTAATGAATAGAGTCTTTAGAGACTATCTTGATCAATTTGTGGTAGTCTTTATAGATGATATTATTGTCTATTCAAAGAGAAAGGAAGAGCATGAAGATCACTTGAGAATTATATTGCAGACCCAGAGAAAGGAGAAGCTTTATGCCAAATTTACCAAGTGTGAATTTTGGCTTAAAAAAGTTGCATTTTTGGGTCACATAATCTCAAAAGAGGGGATATCTGTGGATCCAGAAAAAACAGAGGTTATCGAAAGATGGTTGAGACCAACAACAGTAACGGAGATTCGAAGTTTTCTTGGTTTGGCTGGATATTATCGATGTTTTGTAAAAGATTTTTCACGATTATCTAATCCACTAACCAAGTTGACTCGGAAAGGAGTTAAGTTTGTCTGGACAGAGGAATTTGAAGAGAATTTCAAGTAGTTGAAAAGAAGGTTATTTAGTGCACCTGTGCTCACACTGCCTTGTAGTGGAGAAAGGTTTGTGATCTACAGTGATGCATCCAAGAAGGGATTGGGGTGTGTTCTTATGAAAAATGATATGGTGATAGCTTATGCCTCACGACAGTTGAAAATCTATGAGCAAAATTACCCAACACATGATTTGGAGTTGGCTGCGGTAATCTTTGCATTAATGATTTGGAGGCATTACCTTTATGGTGAAAGGTATGATATTTATACTGATCATAAAAGTTTAAAGTATATTTTCACACAAAAGGAGCTGAATATGCGCCAATGAAGATGGTTGGAGCTGATTAAGGATTATGACTGCTCAATCCATTACCACCCTGGGAAAGCAAACAAGGTGGCAGATGCATTAAGTCGACAAGACCATGCTAGTTTATCCATGATGAGGATCACAAAAGATCCAATATTTATGGATTTACAAAGGATGGATCTTGGAATTATAATGGAAGGGAAAAAAATCATATCTTTCTCAAATGAATGTTCAACCATATATACATGTGAAGATTAAAGAGGCACAGAAAGAAGATGTCGAGTTACAAAAGAAGGTGAGAAATGTTCCTGCATTCAACCTTGATTGTGATGGGATAATAAAGTTCAGGAATCGGGTTTGTGTTCCTCCCATCCATGAATTAAAGAAGGAGCTGCTGGATGAGGCTCATAGTTCATCATTCTCTATTCATCATGGAAGCACGAAGATGTATAGGGACCTGAAAGAGTACTTCTGGTGGGATGGCATGAAAAGAGATGTTGCTGAATATGTCTCTCGATTCTTGGTTTGTCAACGAGTTAAAGCTGAGAGACAAAAGTCTAAGGGGATGTTACAACCATTACCCATACCCGAATGGAAATGGGAAAACATCACTATGGACTTTGTCACAGGACTTCCTAAAACATCCAAAGACAATAATGCTATCTGGGTCATAGTTGATCGTCTTACAAAGTCTGCACACTTCATTCCTATTAGAGAGGATTTCTCTCTAGATCAGCTTGCCAGGATATATGTAAAGGAAGTGGTAAGATTTCATGGAGTACCACTTTCTATTATATCTGATCGGGATCCGAGATTTACCTCGAAGTTCTGGCGAAGTCTTTAGCATACTCTGGATACAGAGTTGAGTTTCAGCACTGCTTATCATCCCCAGACAGACGGTCAGTCTGAGAGAACAATTCAAACCCTAGAAGATATGTTGAGAGCTTGCTCTATGGATTTCAAAGGAGGTTGGGACCAACACCTACCTCTGGTGGAATTTTCTTATAATAATAGCTTTCACTCCAGTATTCAGATGGCTCCTTATGAAGCTCTATATGGAAAGAATTGCAGGACTCCAACTTGCTGGGATGAAGTTGGGGAAAGAAAGCTATTAGGACCTGATCTCGTTGATGAAATGGCAGAAAAGGTCAGATCTATTCAACAACACATAAGAGCAGCTCAGAGTCGACAGAAAAGTTATGCCGACAACCGAAGAAAAGAACTAGAGTTTGAAGTGGGTGATAAAGTGTTCTTACGAATATCTCCCTGGAAGAGGGTTATGAGATTTGGAAAGATGGGGAAGTTGAGACCTGTATATATCGGTCCTTTCGAAATACTGGATCGTGTTGGGAAGGTAGCTTACCGATTGGCGCTTCCACCGAATCTCTCTCAAGTTCACGATGTGTTCCATGTATCTCTCCTGAGAAAGTACATACCAGATCCTTCACATGTACTCAGCTCAGAAGTTGTACCGCTGGAGCAAGATCTTTCTTATGAAGAACAGCCGATAGAGATTCTGGATCGTAGCGAAAAAGTCCTACAAAATAAGACCACTCGATTGGTGAATGTTTTATGGAGGAACCACCAACTTGAAGAAGCTACATGGGAGCTTGAGAATATGATGAGGGAGAAGTATCCTCATCTGTTTGTTAAAAAGTGACGAATTTCGAGGGCGAAATTCTTTTTAAGGGGGGTATAATGTAACACCCTAGACTTTTATGTTATATAAATCATCAAAGGAATCTTTTTCTACACAACACTTTCTTGGCTTGCTTTACATGCAATCGCGACCTTCCTCGATAGCTTGCGTTGTACGCAATACCGAGTTTCACTAAACAACGATATGCTATTAAAACTAGCCGTTATGAATATTAAAAACCACTTTTTGAAATTTTATAAATTTTATTTTTCAAAATGGACTTCATTTTTGGACTCAGAATATCGAAATTAGCCTAGGGTGAAATTTTGGTATTTTTCTGAAAACTTTCAATTTTTGATGAATAGTGAAACCACTATGTGGTAGGTTAAAAACTGAATTTTGCATAAAACATAATTTTATCGCTTCTGTGAATGGAATTTCAAAAATCCGACAGACACGGTTGATATTAGTAAGTAAAATGTGGTTCAATGAGATAAAAATTATTTTTTGGTGAATAGTAACTTTTTACTTTTTTTAACCGCGGTTAATAGTAAATATGGTAACTAAGGGTAAATATGATATTACTATTACTCTAATACATGTCCTAATTCTATTGGATAAGTGTAATTCAACCAAAAATAACCTTATGAATAAAATACGACCATTTAGGCCCACTTGAGTTAGATTATGACATTTATTATTAATTTATTTAAAGAAGGGTTAAAATAGATAAAATCAAAGTTTAATAAGTAAATCATTTTTAATATGGGGTTATACATAAGATAAATTCGACTATAAATATTCATTAGAAATATAAAAAGATTTCATACATAATGGTATTTTATTTATAATTTTTAGACATTAAATAATTTAATTTATTTATGACACAATTATGATGCAGTAATTATCTTATTTATGAAATATTGACATAATTGATGTTATAAACACCAAAATAAATGTAATTTGAGACTTTTTATGAATTCATATAATATTATAGGTTACTATGATATATTATTGTTGATTTAATCAACTTGGTTTGAACATATAACTCTGTTATGACTTTCACAAAAATCATATATCAAATAGTTTCAAAATTGACACAAAATAGTTTTTAAATCAAATATTATATTATTAATTGTTATTTTATTCCTAAAAATCTACGGTTCGGCCAAATGACTTAGATAATGATATATATATTAATAATAAACAATTTGGGGTTCTTTTGGCTTGTTATGGTAAGTGTATTAACCATATAGTGTAAGAAAACAAAAAGACACGGTAAAAGTTAAATTTTTTAACTTAGAGTTAAATCTAATTGATAAGGTTAAAATAATACCCTAAACGTGTCTAAATCCTATTGGTTGATAGGATTTCGACCCATCCCCACTTTAGCTTCGAAATAAGACCCTTTGGAATCATTATAAACCGATTTTAACTTTAATATAAAATAATATTTTGAGATATTCCTAAGGTGCCCCTCTCCTCCCTTATAAAAGGGCACCACCTCCCCCTCCTCCTCACACTAATTTGAGCACTCAAGCTCGGCCAACCCCTGCCATTTTCTCCTCTACACTTCCCTAGAATAATCCTAGAGGTCCTTGTCTTCTTCAAATACCAATCATAGTTCCCTAAGTGGAGGATTCAAAGAGGCGTTCCAAAGAAGAGGTAATATCCATTACCGATCTTTTCAATTTCTTTCTTCTTCAACTTCTTATTCTTTAGTTGTTTCATGATAAAGTAATAACATCAGTATTACTTACATACTGATATGTTATTATAAATATGAAACAACCCTAATTCACCTTCTATCCATCCCACGGAAAAATGAAATCACCGCGCGTGCGTACGTACGGAATACCGTCTCCACGCCGTGGTGTAATCTATTTTTCCACCATCACTTTACAAGGATGGGTATAATGGTGTAATGAGTAACTATTTATGATTATTATAAATTAATATTGATACTAAAATAATATATATATACTCCAATACAATTCCACGATCATAGGAACGATATCATCACTCGTGCGTACGTACGGAATACCGTCTCCACGATGTGATGCGACTCGTTCTACATGATCATCATTACATAGTAATTATATAAATGAATTTAATGAATAAATATTATATATGTTACACTAATACCATTATGGATATAAGGTATCTATAACCTTACAAGAAGAATAAGAATTTATTCGGCAAAACACGTATAAGAACAAAAGGCAATAAAGACCCGAGTAACAAGTAACAATGAAATATTACTAACAAGAAGCTAAGAATATGATCATATCTGATATCATATCAATATGTATGATTCTTGAATAAGTAAATAACATTATTTAAACCATTATACATGAGCTTCGTACACATACAAAGAAAATCGGACCTAAGGTAAGGGAAATATCACAATCTCATTTTTATCCGAGATTGTTTATACTTTGGTATTTACTGGGGTGTATTTTATCATCCACATCCATATTTACTCAATATGTAATATTATTTCCATCCACCTACAATTGTTTAATTCCAATTTTACCCTTCGGTGAGTTTTTATTAAAGGATATGAAAGGAATCTTTTGTCGTTTTTCGTACGAGGTACTTTTTGACTTTTCCGACAAAAGTACGAAGAATGTTTTTTTAACTTATACGGCATGAATGGATTTTTAAAACATTATTTTCAAGAATCTTCCTTTACAAGTTTTCAAGTTTATTTTTAATCAACTTCTTTTAGTTTAAAATTTTATGAAATGTTAAGAAAGGAAAATGTTTTTGAAGTAGAAAGGATATTTTCCTCAAGAATGGAGTTCAAGTGTTTTATCAAAATTATTTTCCATCTAAGATAATATAGGGTTCTGTTTTTATCCCTATTATTACATTGATTTGATTATGTTGTGAGGGAATTATTTTTATGAAGTCATTTACCTTATATGATTTGTTTTAGGATGTCATGATGTTTCAAGAATCCGATTTTTGTTACATGTGTTATGCGATGATGTATGATTTATGATTATGTGGCACACATAAGAAAGGATTCATTATAAGATGGGTGGGACCTATATCTCCCTCCAATGCATTGGGTAAAGATTTATATCTCATGAGATAGACATGGCTGGAATAGAAGGTTATTTCGGTTCAGTGAAACAGGACTGAAACGAGGAGTGAACTCGGTTCAGAAATGGACTTTGTCCGCTAAGATAGTCTTGGCAATGAGTCATGACTAAAAAGAAATGATTTTCCATGATTATGTGTGCATGCCAAAAAGTTTCAAGTTTCATGTTATGATTATGGGGATCTCATTTTCACTTCTATGATTTATTCCATCTTAAGATATTATGATCTCTTTTGCAGGTTATGATTTTCAAAAAGATATGATAAGATTTTTATTTCCTTTATTTGCCCTTGCTGAGCATTTGAGCTCACCCTTTTATGTTTTCTTTTCCCCAGGTCAGGAAGATGGATATTAAGTAGAATATGCTAAAAGGGACCCTAGATATGATAAAATAAATGAGAGACACTATAGAAGATTTATGAACCAGTTGTTTATGTTTCCCAGTTTCTAAAGACACTATACCTATACGGTCCTTTGTGGTTTTGTCATATGTTGTAATAAGTGTGCTTCAATTTTGAAGTATTAACAATGTAGGTAAAGTATGGGTCGTTATAGCGTAAGTCGCGATACATCTTGGTAACTCCAGGATTCACTTCCTAGGCTTAATCATGAATCTTCAGTATCAACACCTCACATATTATCACTTGAACCAGAACATGCCAATGGATCTGTAATATCTCTTCATCATCAACCATCAAACCAGGAGGTGGATCCTCACCTGCTACACTCTCATACAGGAAAAGGACTTCAGAATATGATAGATTTCTCATACTCACTCTGTTCAAGATGGTAGAAGTCATAATTAAATAAGGAATTAGAGGATATCCATGACTACCATGCACCTCTAGGTGCATCTTAGAGAATAACTCTATAATATGCCACTCACTACAAGCCTCCTGCATTGCCTACATTTGAACCCTCCTACTTAGTGCTTCAACCACTGCATTTCCTTTTCTAGGTATGTAGGAAAGATCAAAGTTAAAATACTAAAGGGACACCATTAAACTTTGTTGCCTCATATTTATATCATGATGAGTAAGGATGTACTTGAAACATTTGTGGTCCCTATACACCACAAAATTCCCCCCAATAAGTAATGTCTCTAATAGTGTAAACATGAACTACTAAATCTATCTCGAGTTTGTGTGTCAGATTGTTCCACTCATGTGGCCTCATCTATCGAGACCCATATGCAATAACTCGATCTCCTTGTATAAGATCTTATCCCATCCTGAAACCTAATTCATTACAATACATAGTGTAACTTATTCCCATCTAAAGAAAAATCATGATTGGTGCGGACCTTATACTACCTTTAATCTTCGGAAAGGATGTATCCCAAGATTATTACTATACATACTTCACACCCTACTTTATTAAGCCTACCATCGGGGCTTCTGTGCTTGTCAATTACCATATGAAATGCCTTTAGTATGTGACCATTCTGAAAAAACATTATACCTCAAAGTGGTTCTTGGAATGATCCAATGTAACTACTGTTTTAACATTCTATGGGTCCACTGATACTCTTGTATTTGAGATGATGTTTTCCAGACAGTCAATCTGATCCATCCAAAATTGGAAATTTTAGAGCATAGCATATGATTGATGCTTCCTCAATGTCTTCAAACTGATCTCAATATGGTTGTCATGGTCAAGTATATTGTGATAATATAACAAGATATCATCCACGAAAACCAACACAAAAATGTCCATGTAATGATGGAACACTTGGTTCAACAGTTCCATGAAAACTGATGGCACCTTCCTGAGACCGAATCGCATAACTAGATACTCATGTAGGCCATACCTACTAAAAATGAAGTATGAGGTATGTATAAAGTTGAAACATGTACTTGGTGGTATCCCGACCTTTATTAAATTTTTAAGAACACTCTGGATCCTGGAAGTTGATCAAACTGGTAATCTATATGTGGAAAGGGATATCATTTTTAAACAATCGGTGTGATCATTTTCTAATAGTCAACACATTTCTTGAGGGTATCATCAACCTTCTTCACAAAATGGACCGACGAACCACAAAGAAAATTTTGGGGTTAGATGAAGTCCTTACCCTCCTAATCCGTTAGCTTCCTCTAGATCTCTTACAACTTCACCATAGTCATCCTAGAAGAAAGAATGGATACCGATGTAGCTCCCGACACTAGCTAGATAGATAAATCTACATATCTTATCATAGGTAAACCTAAAAATTCATTTTGTAAAACATACTTAAAATAATATACCCCTATATGGAAACATATCTAACGCGTTCTCTGGTCAACAAGATAAAAACTATAAATATTTTTGTCATCCCAATCAACCCATGATTCTTGGGTCTATCTCGCATTTCCTAGATATCCCACTCTTCCTTGTGTAGAAACAGTCCTCCTTTTGGTGATGTAAAACTGACCATGCGGCGATAGAAATCGATGAAGTCATGAAATGAGACTAACCATTCAATTATTAGTATGACATTAAATCATGTCATCTCTATGAAATAGAAATACAAATCAAAGTGACACCCACCAATTTCAAGGGGGAACTCCTTGTACTATCACACTCCTACCATTTCAATCCCTAACGAAGTTTCTTGTTTCATAATATCTTCATAAGTAAAAATAAGGATCCCTAGGCTCTATACAATAGGTAAAAATATGAAACTATATGAATCCCCTATACCAAAGTGTGAAGAAGCTAAAATAAAGGCAACTAGTGTAGTACCTCTAACAGTAGATGGCCTGGGATCTTTCTCCCTCTAGGTATGTTTCATTGCATAAGTCTGGCATGTAGTGTGGCCCTGGGACACTTCCTAACTACCCTGAGATGACCTGCCCTGCAGTAACAAAATCCTAGGATCTGTCTACCATGGCCATGACCAGTACCTTAGCCTAAAAGGACTAACAGATTCCAGTTCATTGACTACTAGGAATCTACGGACCTGGCTCTTAAATGTGGAGGTGGTGAAGACCTTCTCTCAATATATATTGGTGGAAACATCCTGCTGAAATGTTGTGTGTGGCCTATTTTTCCACATTCTCTGCACATGATTGAGACCATCTAGCACTGGGGTCTAGTATTCCAAATTATTCCGCACTAGAAGCACCTCAACTAGAAACCATACTATATATTTTTAGTAATATATTTACTTCATGTAGGATCCAAATGTTTCTTCTTGCTACCAGTCAAAGTAGTACCAGATCATAGTGTCGAAACACCATAGCTTACGCCTCTATATTCCCTCGGATTCTTCTCGGTAATCAACACCGAGTTTTCTATAGTATATAAAATTTTCATTAGGGAGATATTCACATGTGAGAAGATGTCATACTTGATACCATCCTTGAATCACATAGCCTCTAACAGATCATCACTCATCAGAATAGGTGAACATCTCTATAGATTATTAAAATGAGAAGAATAATCCATAACTGATAGAGTGTCCTTCTTCAGATGCATTATCTCACAGGCTTTGTCAGCCATTAGTGTCTTGGTATATAATTAGTCATAGAACGCTATCTAAGAATCTCCCCTTATCATGTCCCACTAATGCTCTGTTTGTGTGGTAACATCCCACCATATCGTAAGGGAATCACACAAAATATATGTCACAATCTTGACCTTACTCTACAAAGGTGTCTCAATATTATCATATATCGATAACATGCCCACTATCAATGAGTTTATATCCTATGACCCTCCTTCCATAGAAAACGTGGGTGGAAGCTATTGCTGAACACTCATGTTAGTTCTTCTATAAACGTGGAAGGTTGTCGTACTCCTTGAAAGGTTTGCATGAACCTCACCAAGGACTAATGGAAAAGTGAATCAACACCTGATTTCAGTATAATAGTTGGTGGCACAGCTGGCACTTATTGAGGGCCCATGAGTATCAAATGGCCTACCACGTCCAGGGTATAATCATTTTCACCCTCCAGTCATACTAATTGAGGTCGTCGTGGTGACATTTCTCTATAAATTTCAGCATAGTCTCCTCAATATAAGAATATTTATCAAGTTACGCAGCTCAAGAACATACAAAATAAATAAGGGAGATATCCTCAAATGTTAGAAAAAAGATGATTACATGGAGTGTAGGAAATATACATAGTGTGTACATTTAATCTCTTTTATGGCTATCTATTCCTACTTTCCTTGGAATGTAATCACCCCAGGCACACTTTGTGTCATCCTGACACACAGTGTGTCTCTTTAGACACTCACATGGGAATGTAAGTCCACCTTTTTTGTCATGTAAAGGTCATAGTTACACAACATGTTAGTCCTACACACGATGTGTAATCAGGTATTTCCTTATAGATATGTACTTTTACATGGCCAGAGCCACACAGGTCTTCTAATGTAAAACTAAAAAGGGTTTATGTAAGGTACATGACATGATCTGATCAAAACTCAACAACCTATGTCGTGTCTCACACAGCCAGTGACATTGACATCTACCACATGGTGTGCACTTAGTGTTCATAGTATGTACTAGGAAAATTTCATTTCTTCGTGAACAGAAGAACACAATGTGTGTGTTCATAAGACCACATGTCGTGTTGTATGGGATTCTAGACAGTAATCCTCATTAACATCCCTGGAACACCTTTTTTGAAAAATAAAGCAACAGTGTTCCAGATTTAGGTCCCTGGGTGCCCATACTCCCCATGAATGAAAGCTTTTCATCCACATATAACACATAACAACACAATTTATATCCTATGGATGAAATTTAATCCACCAAATTCTGATCGAAGAGGGCTCATACTCTTCAGGGAGAAAAGATTTGTGTCCACCAAATTCAAAGAAAACACATACCAATACAACTATCACAATAAAATGCACATATATCAAGGTAAATATCTCAAAAACATGAAAATCTATCATGAAATCTATCACAATAGTATGAAATTAGTAATGCTTTATAAATGGAATTCAAAGAATGCATGAAATGTAATTTCTAACAAATTACTATATGATCCATGAGATGGAATATCCTCATCTCATAAGCTTCCCACATAATAGAAGCACAATTATGTCAACAATAACAACACAAAACTAGTTTGTCTCCTAGTTCTGAAACTAAATCAACTGTAATAGCTCAAAATACAGAAATGATAATAATTTCATTCATAGTAATTTTGAATTTTCCTGTACACGGGGTGGCTACTCTAGAGAAAAACTAATTACCAAATTCCTTTTTCATTGATTCATTGAAAAACAGTAAAAAAATAATGAAATAAATCCTCTAATACCACTCTTAACATCCTACATCTGGGTTACACTCAACTGGTTCCCCATACCCGATTGGCCAAATGTCTTGAAGAGCATTTCCCTAAATGCTAGAGTCTACTAACTAGCAGGGAGGGCCTATGGAGTGATTGTGGGGAAACTATGCACTCATTGGAAGAGTATAACACAATTGAATAATAATATACTATAATTGAAGTATTAACCAGTGTACAACAGAAATAAACAGTGGAATACTGATAAGATAAATAACCAAGCATCCTTCAATACCAAAGATAATGCAACACATAACATGTTATAGAATATAAGCAAAACAATTACACTACAGTAATAAAAAAATAAGTCTAAAAACACAAGATAAACCAAAAGAGACTGTGAATAATCTCATGCCTCAGCTTTTTCCCATGACCTCATCCTCCAACGCAGTACATCAAGTACATAAAGTAGGGAGTTTTCCCAGATCTATACCAGAAATCATATAACCTGTCTAAGCCTAAAACATGACCCAAACTTACTATGAGACTAAATCGCAGTAGGAAACCATAAAAGGTCTATGCATATCTATTAGTGAATATATATATCAGGAAGTGTATAATAGTGAATGTAGTAAAAATTATGTACTCAAATGTATGCACAACCGATTTCTCAGAAGAAAATGGTAAACATGAATAAGTGAAGGCCGAATCAGAGCTCGTGCTTTGGCTTGGAAGATGCATCAAAATTCATCAATTTCATTATTCAAATTTTGTGAATTATATAATGTCTGAAGGATTGGCATATGCCTGATGAACCCATATAATGTAACTACCAACTCGTGACCTCATAATCATTTGATCATTTTATTATTTGATCATTTGATAATTTTATAATTTGATAAGTTGATAATTAGATCATTTTATAATTTGATCCATTTATAATTTCATCATTTTCCAATAGAGTATGTATAGGGTATCCCTCAATGCATACAAGGATTTCTTGGAATTTTAAAGAATACTCGATGAGCCTGACCACTATATATGTGTCTTGCTCACAGCATTTACATAGATAAACTATTGAGCACATCCATTATCTTTTTACCAATAAAATGGTTTATATAAGGTATATAAGATGTCATTAGTCACATGATCCCAACCTCATCTTTTAACCGAGATGGTGGCCCACATATTGCTAATTACCTATTTTAATAATTTACTTCAATTACACATTCCATATCAAAATTAACAAATGGGAATTAAACTATCACATGGATTTTAAAAAACCAACTCATGTGGGCTCTATTTACATAATATCCTACACATGTTAATTAGACTATAACATGGTAAAAACGAATAACTCACATGGGAAAAAAATACAGGAAGTCTATTATACAATGTTACCAATTGAGATTATTAACAGAACAAGTATCTCATGGGGGAAATTAATATAATAAGAAATAATTTTTTAACAACCCATAAATGGGAATTAAAGTCAAGCCTCATAGGCATTCTCATCCAAATATCCATAAAGTTTATTCCAAGGGAATCTCACCCATTGGGTGCCTCTAAATCAAGGTTCGCAACCCTAAACATTTTTCAAAACTTATAATTTGTTACCTAATGTTCTAGTGGTAATAAAAAGGTTGATTATTCAATCTAGCATCACCCTAAAAGTGGGTGCGTGGCCATCCAGAATATATTATCATCAAGGGAATTAACTAAAGGCACAAAACCACCTACCTCATTGTAGTACGACTCTCCTCATCCATTATCAAGCCTTGATTTTACATAGAATGGGTGTAGATCCAAAAAATGACCAAAAAATATCAACCATTGATAAATCAATTGACAGAATGAGTAGGAAGAAAGACTCAAGAGGAATCAGGATCTCACCGATCTGGTTCAAACACAACAGACAGTGAAGTAGTAAGGGTTTGGACGATCAATCAAGGAGGAAAATGGCTCTCAACACAGTTGTTCGCGACCCTAGATGATCCTTCTATCCATTGGATGGAAAATGACACCACTAACCAATTTCATCGTTTAAAAAAGTACAGAGCATGTACTTGAGATTACACGTTCTATTCATACAAATTTATAGTTGGACCTTAATGTGCCCATGTACTGGAATTACATGGAATGATGCCATAAATGGTGTGTACTTATAAGTACACAACTCGTAGTTCTGATTCACTTCATGTAAAAGGCCTACAGCCAGCCTCTTGACCACTTTTCCCCCATTTTATTAAGTATAAACTAGTAAGTAAGGATCAATAACTCAATTAAAGAATTCAAATCTTACAAAAGAATAAGATGATATAACACAATTAAAGGTTTATGAATGACAGTTGTTGTATCTATTTATAGGTTTTAAATGTTATGATGTATTGTTATTCTATTTAATGATTGAATTTCATTAAGGATGATCATAAGTTCAAATACATTAATACTATATTTAAGATTTATGGGAGTTTTATAGAGACATTTATTGAGTTTTATTGTATTTAGGATGTATATGTTGTGAATGTAACCCTTATGTTTAAAGGTTATTTGAGAAAGAATGGGGTTCTATTTCGTGGAAAGAAGCTAAAAGGTATTGATTTCATTTAGGATTAATGTGATATTTGATAATAATAGATAATTCGGATAAAGGGTTATTAAATTATAGGAACATATGTTTTATCATATAAATAACCAGGAGATTGAATAGTTCTCCGGTGAGTAGATGATTAAATATAATTTTTAAGAAGTTCATTATATTTTTGGGAACATTACATGATTAGGAGAAAGATTTTATTTGGCCAATAATGGATTTTATAATAAAAATAACATTCATAATTTGACAAATAAAGATTGAGTAACTACTTATAATAAAATATTATTTAGTTTTTTATTTTATAGTAATTTAGTTTATTTATTGAATCGATTAGTATTATTTTTAGAATAAATGGTTAAGTAATATATATTTTTGGAATATAAATATATGATAGAATAATGATTTTATATATTAATGATAAATTGTTTTTGTTTTCAAATTACGTCAAGCATATTTGAAGAGTTTCACATTGTTCACTAGTTACTATTAAGATTTTAGGGATGATTTTTTATTTATATTGGTTATTATTATGGATTGTTCTATCCTTATCATTTTTGACAGGAGAAATAAATTTTTATCATTTTTCAGAACTTATTATTGATTTAATGTTTATTTTAGTGCCTCTGTATCAAAAATATTATTATGACCATGATCATGATCCCTAAAGGATGATTTCATACTTAAAAAATTTGAAAAAATCGTGTATTTAATGTTTATAATATTTTTTATCATAATAGTAAAAAAAATTATCCAAAATCAAGAAAAATGATGATAAATATATGATGTCTTATGTGTAAAGTGACACTCGACTACCAAGATATTTTTTCAAAAAATATTTTTTCAGTTTCTTTCTTAAATTTTAATATTCAAAATAAGATTCCTAGTTATAACCTATACATTATGGTTCATGATAAAATATATACGAAATTTTATAACATTATTATATTCAATTTAAAAAATAAGAATTAAAATTTCCCAGATTCTATTTTTATAAGAATTATAGAATGTGATAACCTGAGATATTAGTATATATTTTCTCTTAAAACACTATATTCAATATCATGTTTACAAAAAATAATGAGTTTAATTGAACAAAAAAAATTATTATTTTAATATAATTTGGATAACCTAGATGTCGGATGGGATAGTATAAATAAGAAAAATGTTATTGTAAAATATATTTAGAATGTTTATTATTTATAAAATAAATACTATATCATTAATTTATTATTAATTAGATAGAAATGAAAAAATTTAAGGTAGAATAGATATTTTTCATAAATCTATATCATGTGTAAGAAGTATTTTGATCATAATAGTCTAAATTAATAATTATATATAAATTAATTTAAAAAAAGTTTATTTATTATATTTTCAATTGAATTTATTAAAAATCATTTAATTATTGATATTATTAATGTAGTGAGAGTAATTTTGTGCTCCAAAAATATTTATTTACATAAAAAATTGTTTTATTGAATTTGGTGTCATTGTTTTAAAATTAATTTCCAACAATCGAATAAATTTAATTTGAAAAAATATATTTAATATTTTAAATCATCATTTCATAAAAATCATAGGTTTAATTTTTCTTATTTTTATGAAAGAAATGATTTTGAGTGAATAGTGATAACGCGGATTTTGGAAAAACTGTCATTTCTTTTCTTTAAATAGAGTATTTTAAAAGTCACATTAAAATTTTAATTTTTTATTAATGTAATATAATATATTTTTGATTAAAAATAACATTATATATAACAAATTAATCAATATTATATTTTATTTTGGTATTATTTCTTTTTTGGATAAAAAATAATTTTTCTAAAAACTATATTTGATTGTGTTTTTTCGTCAAATTTGAAATTTATTTTCTTCTCTTCTAGAATTTGATTCATGAAAAATGAATTAAAATTTAATATCTATGAAGTTCTAATTTAGTATAAAGCTTCCTTTTATATTTAGGGATTATAAATATTAATCGTGGTAAATTTTTTTTCGCCTCTATAAGGTTACAATAGGTAAAACTGGGCTTAAACTATGTGATAAGGCATTAAAATACATCTAAAACTTGCCTTTAGAATTTTTTATTATTTGTATTCAAAAAAATATATTATTAATGAATCAAACAATATATTTTAAAACATTATTGTTAAATTTTGAATCCATGTTTAACATTGAAGAAAATAAGTTAAATTTTATCCAAAATTAAAACTATTTTTGTGTCTTAGTATTTAATGGTATGGTTGGATGATTTCATTAAATTATGGATTGATCATAAATTATAAGGAAAATAATTTTTATTACATAAAAAATTTCTTTAAAACATTATCTCACTTAATTTTATGGGGAAATGTTTATTACGCATAAATTAGATGTATTCTTAATAACTATTTGTTGTGTATTTTTAATATTTATATTAAAAGTCATTTACACCACCTATAGGTTTTGAATATCATAATGTGGATTCCAGATATAGAATACATAATTACATGTTTTATTAGAGGGAACCTATTATTTTTGATTATATAGTTATGTTTTCATCTTAAAATGTAATTTTATCATAGTTAATGTTAAATTTGGTTTAAAGGGGGTTTAACTAGTAGAGAAGGTTTAAAATATCCCCAAAAAGTTTCTAGTTGTGATTGGATGAGTGTATTTCAACAATGTAAAATATTATATATGAATTTTTGGTTCCTTAGTTCCACATCTTCTTCAATTATACCTTTTAATATTTTATAACATTGAATAATTACATGGGATTCACTCCCCTAACTTATAAAAGGGATCATCTTATTCTTATTTGTTCATAATGTTTGAGAAATCTATCTACCCTGACCTAGCCTTAAGACATTATAAAATCATTAGTTTTAGTCAAAAAATAACTTTTTTATATTTTTTTGGATATTTTAATATTATATTTTTATACAATTAGGTCACCACTCTTGAATACATAAATATTACATTACAAAGAGGACACTTCCACTCAGTATAAACTTTTAAACAGTGATTTTTTTCTAAACAAAAACAAAATGGTTTGTTTGTAGGACATATCTTCTTGATATACATATTGAAATAATCCTTGTCACTTTTTTTCCTTAAAAACATTTTAAAACCATTTTAAAAAGTTGGATGAACACAATAGACTCAATAAGGAACATATTGAAAAAGAAACATGTTAGTCCCTGAATACTCATTGAAATTTTCCTTTATCAAAATAAATATTGAACTACAAAAAAAAACATTCATACTCAATAAATCATATTCTCTAATAAAATATTTTCGTAAAATAATTTCAAAAGAAATATTTAAGGAAAAATAAAACTCATAATGGTTTCATTAAAATATTGAATCCCCATGATTTTTTTCTGAATGTTTATAAATTTAAACCTTATGAATTTCCATATAATTTAAATTAATTATACCTTGGTTAATTACCTTTTATAAATCACAGAGTAAAGAATAATTAATATAATATATAAATCATATATATAATTTGGGAGATCACTTCCATTCCACTCTTATATTCACTCTTAAAATGGGAAAACCTACAATATAAATTCCATAAAAGACTCTCATAGGAAACCAAAACTGATAAAATTTTCCCTTTACCCAATAAATTATAGAGATATAGCAGGAAGCCCAATACTTGATTTAGAATGAAACCATTGATCACTGTTTTATAAATAAACCACCCATCCTTGGTTTGTATTAGAACCACCCTTCATTTAACACCTTGGGATTTTAAAAGAATGTTGTTTTTTCGATGGTACATATGACATGAAACATTAATATAAGATAATAATGTAACTCCTTTAGTCATTGTGATATATTTACTTTTAAATAAAATCATCCTATTTGAGATCATTTTTTACATGAAACTCTGATGTTATCTTGTGTTACATGAAATACTATGTTTTTACGAACGTTGATACACTATTAACTTATTAGTTTTCATTATTGAAATTATCACATAGTCATTGAAATTAGATGTATGATTAGAAATACCTAAAAATGATAAATATGGTTTATACATTATCCATGGTTACCAATTAATTAGTAATAAATATAAATATTTATTTATTGGAAAAGAAATGAATTTTCTAGAAACAAAATCATAAAAAAGGTTTAACAGTGCTTTACGCTAAAACATTAAGATTATTTTTTACACTTTTAGAAAATTTATTTTAGAAAATAAAATTAATTTTTGAAATAATTATATCTATATTATTTTTGGTTTTCTTTCTGGAAATTTTATGAAAATATAAATTTTTTGTTGAATAATGAAAACACTTGTTTTATCAAGAATTATCTTTTCTTAGAAAGAATTTAAAATACCATAAAAATTATAATATAGTTTCAAAATTATAATTATTTCAATTATATATTTATTGTATAAGGCCCCAGACTTAAACATTACTTAATCTTGAGTTACTTCAAGAATACACGTTGAGGATCTTTTCAGGTATAGAGTTTTAAATAATTAGATCATAAAACATGCATTACATTCCACATTTAAACAAAGTGGTTACATAAAGGATAGTATTAATTTTTCTCATCAATGGAAACATATTTAAAATAAAACATGGATTCCTTCTTGACACTACTTTGACACTATCATCATATCATGTACCTTTCCTTTGACCTATGAAAAACATTTCGAAAACATAGGATGAGCACAAAAACTCAGTATAGGATATAAAAGTATGAAATGAAAACATTAGTCCATGTATGATATCATACTTTACCCATAAAACATAAGAATTTTAAGGTGCCTCATCAAATCATGAATAAATCATAGGAATCATAAGACACAGAGGTAACTTGAGGCATTCATAACATTCTTACGTAGGGAGTAACCCTCATGGTTACGTTTGGAATACACATCATAGTATATTCCCTAAATCTCTTCGGAGAAACCTTAAAGTTTCACTCCTTCACGTTACCCAATGCATTAGAGAGCTATATCAGGCTCACCCGCCCTTAGTTTATCACGGAACCACCCGTCTTCATAATAATGCCCAAAAACCATAACATAATCGTATCACATAAAACATGCATAAAGGAATCATAAAATTTCCACTTTTCAATCACAAGATATCAATACAACACAATGATATAAAAACATTATGAAAACCATTTTCAAATACCAAAATAAAGGAAAATTAAAACATGGTATTTATTTTTCATTCAAAAAATGTTATGGCTTGTAAAGGAATCCGAAACTCAAATAATGGTCACGGCGGTGGCGAGGTCGTTATCGCTACACACGTATGAAAAAAAACATTCCTTTTGTCATTTAGTAAAACTCTTCTTATAAAAAAATATTCATTTTGAATAAGAATAAAATTCAAAGGGGTTTATACACTGTATAAAAGAAAGAAGTGTATAAAACAAAATATGCCTCAATGAATGGAGATTGAGACGAAGTCCCATACCTTGGGTCCGACTTGACTCGATCATTCTTTAATCTCCTGAATAATAAACTTGAGTTAATTTCTACTTGCTTAAGAACCTTTTTCAAGTTCATTATTCCTTTTATATCACTTATTACCATGTCATGAACACTATGTAATCATTTAAGTTAATAACGGTTGTTTTGTCATAAATAAAAAATACAGAAGCTTAAGTAAACCATAAACATATTTTATACCATATATAAATATAGTGACATCTTAATGGCCACCTTTGAAGGTGTTAAATGAATATTGAACAATCATCGTTTCATGAGGCAGAAATTCGCCATCCAAAGAACCAGTATGTTCTTTAAGCATTAGATGTAGGTTTTTGTAAGTGTAGCTCGAATACATCTTATAAAAACATCCTAGTATATTTAATATACTATAGTTGTTACAAAAAAATTAATAAAAAGTGATTAGGCGGTTGGAGAAACAAAATAAAACAAAAGAACACAAGAGAAGTCACTACCTTTAAATCAGGCAACTCTATTTGATTTGAGCTTAAAGGCTTCCTTGGAAAGACTTCTGACAAAAGTGAGGCTTCTAAGAGTTAGAGAGGGATGTGGAGAGAAAAAATGTGCAGGGTTTGGCTGAGCCAAAGGCTTGAGATGTGTGGGTATGGTGGTAGAGGTGGGGGCCTTTTATAAGAGGAGAGGAGGGGCACTCTTGGAAAGGTATAAAAGGTTACTTTATTTTAAATTGAGTTTCGGATTTAAAAGGTACCAAATTAATATAATTCAAGGATAAGGTGATATGGTTTCTAAATATACCCATCCAATATGTTTTTGAAAAGTGTAGGTCTGAGATTTTACATTATCTTTTCATTTTATTTAAATCGTTAAATAATGAGGTAATCGTTGCATCATCATGATGTCACAAATAATTTAATTTATTTAAGGTCTAAAAATTATAAAAAAAATACTATGATTTAGGAAAGATTTTTATATTTTCAATGACTATTTATAGTCAAAAATATGACTTGTATAACTCTATATAAAAATTGTTTAAGTAAAACAATATATGTTTGTGTCATTTTTACTTTTACTTTAATTAAAAAGATATTAATCTCATTTTCCTACCAAAGTGGCTCCATGGGGTCACCAAGTTGACCCATTGATTTTCTAGGTCTTCCATGACACATCAAATAAGGGTTGGACATGTTTCAAGTTCATTTCATATTATTAAAACATTATTTCTACCTTAAATTACACTAATTACTTCTAATCGCGATTAAAAACGTAAAAGTTACTATTCACCAAAAAAAATTATTTTAATCTCATTGAACCAAATTTTACTTCTTAATGACAACCATGTATGTCAGATTTTTGAAATTCAAAATACAGAGGTGGTAAATTTTCATTTAAGTGAAAAACAGTTTTTTTAAGTACCACTTAGTGTTTTCACTATTCAAAAAAATTGAAGTTTTTCAGAAAAATACCTAATCATCAACCTAAGATATATTTGATATTCCGAATTCAAAAATGTTTTTTATTTTAAAAAATTCAAAACATATTAGTTACATTAATTAATTTAATAATTAATTCCCACTGTCATGACAAATAGCGTGTTTTTATGAAACAATATATATCAAAAGAGTGACCCTGGTTTAAGTCCAATTTCAAAGTGAAATAAATTTCAATGTCCACCATTGGATTAAATTGTAAAAATATATTCAATTTACACTTTAAAACCAATTAAAAATATAATCTAACCATATAATTAAATTAGACAAGAAAATAGTTTTGATGTAAAATGCGGTATTTTTCACTATTCATTAAAAAAACAAACATTGTCAGAAAAATACCAAAAAATTATCCAATGTAAATTTAAATGTCCCAATCATAAATAATAAGTTTATTTTGACAAATAGAGATTATAAAATTGTCAAAAGTTTTATTTAAAAGTTTTTTTCCATAAAATGGAAGTAAAACAATCTTTTAAAAATAATAGTGTATTCCATGATTAAGATTGGATTTATTTGCATTTTAAGCCTCTAAAACACTATCAAATTCATAAATAGACATAGATAAGAATATATATTATTCATTACTTACTTGGGATGTTACATCCTTCCCCCCTTTAGAAAATTGCATCCCCGCAATTTATTTACTTATCGAATAAGTGGGGGTATTTATCCGTCATTTCATTTTTAGATTACCATGTTGCCTCTTCAATCATGTGGTTTTTTCACAAAACCTTTAACTGATGAATCACCTTATTCTATAACACTTTCTCCCTGTGGTCTAGAATCTGGACCTACTGTTCCTCATAAGATAGGTTCTCTTCCAACAGAACTACCTCTGGACTCAAAACATGAGATTGATCTAGCATGTACATCCTTAACATGGAAACATGAAAAACATTGTGTACCTGAGATAAATTCGGAGGTAAATCCACTCGGTATGAAAATGATCCAACTCCCTCCAGAATTTCATATGGTCCAATGAACCTTGGACTCAGATTTCCTTTCTTACCAAATCCCATCACACTCTTCCATGGTGAAAAATTGAGAAAAACATGATCACCTACCTCAAAAGAGAGATCTTTCCTCCTGTTGTCTGCATAACTCTTCTGCCGGCTCGGAGCTGTTCTCATGTGTTTCTGTATTAGCTGAACTTTTTCTGCCAACTCTTATACCAATTTTGGTCCCATCAACTTCATTTCACCCACTTCATCCCAGAAAGCTGGAGTTCAACACCACTTTCCATATAATGCCTCAAATGGTTCAATCTGTATACTGGAATGAAAACTATTATTATAAGAAAACTCAACCAAAAAAAGATGTTGGTCCCAACTTCCCTGACAATCCATCGAACAAGCACGTAAAATATCCTCCAAAGTCTAACTTGTTCGTTCTAACTGCCCATCTGATTGAGGATGAAAAGCTGTACTAAAATTTAATTCAGTACCCAACAACTTCTGAAGGCCCTTCCAAAAGTTAGAAGTAAACCTGGGATCATGATCGGATACAATGAATAGAGGAACTCCATGCAACCTGACTATCTCTTTAAGGTACAATTGAGAAAGTTGATCTAGACAGAAAGTATCTCAAATAGGAATGAAATGAGCAGATTTTTTCAAACGATCAATAATAACCCAGATTGCATTATTACATTGAGATGTCTTCGGTAATCCCATAACAAAGTCCATGGATATGTTTTCCCATTTCCACTCTGGAACTGTTAAAGGCTGAATCATCCCTTTCAGTAATTGACACTCTTCTTTTACCTATTGAGAAGTCAAACACTTCATAGTAAAATCAGCAATTTTCCTTTTTATTCCGTCCCACCAGTAATACTCTCGAAGATCTCTATACATCTTAGTATTGCCAGGATGAACTGAAAACGGAGAACTATGAGCTTTACAAAACAACTCTCTCTTCAACTGTGAATCACAAGGCACACACAATCTCTTCCCAAATCTCAAAACACAATCATTATCATTGTTGAATTTAGGCAACTTACCCTTCGGAACCAACTCTACCTTTTTCTGCAACTCATTGTCTTGGTTCTGTGCTTGCTTGATTCTATCTGATAGATAAGATTTCACTGAAACCTGAAACAAAACAGAAGAATTTCCTGCACCAATAACTTTTATGCCAAAGTTCATCAAGTCCTTAACCAAAGGATCGCGTTCCAAATGCAACATTGTTAATGAAGCATTATTTTTTCGACTCAAAGCATCATCCACTTTATTTGCTTTTCCTGGATGGTAGTGAATTGCACAATCATATTCCTTGATTAATTCTAGACATCTCCTCTGTCTCATGTTAAATTCTTTCTGAGTGAATATATACTTTAAAATTTTGTGATCAGTATATATTTCACACTTTACACCATACAAATGATGCCACCAGATTTTTAAAGTGAAAACAACAGCAGCTAATTCCAAATCATGTGTAGGTTAATTTACCTCATGAGTTTTCAACTACTTTGAAGCATAAGCAATTACCTGATCATTCGGCATTAGGACACAACCAAGTCCTTTCAATGAAGCATCATTGTATATAACAAACTCAACATTCCTGGAAGGTAGTGCCAAAACTGGAGCATTCACCAATCTTTTTTCAGTTCCTGGAAATAGTCATCACATTCTTTTGTCCAGATAAACTTAACACCCTTCCGAGTTAGCTTAGACTTTGGACTAGATAACCGTGAAAAATTTCTAACAAACCTTCAGTATTAGCCTGCCAAAACATGGAAGCTATGAATCTCAGTTACATTTGTGGGTCTTGGCCATTCTTAAACAACTATTGTTTTTGCAGGATCCACAGTTATTCCATTTTTAGAAACAATATGACCAAGGAAAGAAATTTGGTTCCACCAAAACGCACAATTTCTGAATTTCCCATACAATTTCTTTTCTTTTAATGTTTGAAAAATAAACCTTAAATGTCTTTCATGCTCCTCTTTACTTTAAGAAAACACCAAAATATCATCAATGAAAACCACCACAAACTTATCCACGAACTCATGGAAAATTGTATTCATTAAGTCCATGAATACAGCAGGTGAATTGGTTAGCCCAAAAGGAATTACTACAAATTCATAATGGCCATATCTTGTACGAAACACGGTCTTTGGAACATCTTCTTCCTTTACTTTCAACTGATGGTACCCTGATCTCACGTCAATCATTGAGAAATACTGAGCTCCCTAGAGCTGATCAAACAAATCATCGATATGAGGCAAAGGATATTTGTTCTTAACAATGATGTTATTCAATGCTCTATAATCAATGAAAAGTATCATAGAACCATCTTTATTTTTAAAAAATAAAATAGGAGCACCCCATGGTGATGTGCTAGGTCGAACGAAACCTTTCTCTAATAAATCATGCAATTGCTCCTCCAATTCTAAAAGTTCAATTTGAGCCATTCGATAAGGGGGTTTTGAAATTGGATTAGCATTAGGAACTAAGTCAACAGTAAATTCAACTTCCTGATCTGGTATTATTACAAGAAACTCATTAGGAAAAACATCAAGATACTAATTTACCACTGGAACATCATTAATCTGAACAGTTCCCTTGTTTTCAACAATATGTGCAAGGTAACATTCATTTCTATCTTTTACAAGTTTCTCGGCCTCTTGATATGTTATCAACTATAAGGGTTTATTCTTGTACACAAACTGAAAGTATTTCTGACAAGAATCTTCTTTAGCTCTACAGTTAATCTTA
Organism: Viscum album; assembly: GCA_963277665.1. Classification (NCBI taxonomy): domain Eukaryota; kingdom Viridiplantae; phylum Streptophyta; class Magnoliopsida; order Santalales; family Viscaceae; genus Viscum; species Viscum album. Next base: position 1,470,107,576 of record OY728132.1, on the reverse strand, counting down.
TCATGGTAAATAGAGAGCCAATCCATACCTAGGATAACATCAAACTCTACTAGACGTAAAACAATAAGGATTACAAGTAGGTTCTTTCCATGGATAAGGATAGAAATATTCTTATAAATTATTTTTGCCTCAAAATTTCCCCCAGATGTTTTTACCACAAGTTCAGGAGTCATTTCTTGAGATGGTATTCCAATTTTACTAGAAAATTTTTCAACGATGAAGGAATGTGTAGACCCCGAATCAAACAACACACTGACATAATCTGAAAAAACAAAAAAAGTACCTGATACAACTTCGTTTGATGGCCCAACATCTGCTGAAGTAGTTGCAAAGGATTTCACCACAACTTTCTGCTTGTAGTATAACTGTTTCCCATCACTCTCTCTCTCTTTAGGACACTCATTTGCATAGTGACCCATCTCATTGCCCTTAAAACAGTTCACTAACTGTAAATCAAATTTTGTCTTACTATCACCCTGATCTTTTTCAGTGCAATTACGAGCCTTATGTCCCATCTTACCACATCGGTAGCACTTTCCAGAATTCATAAGACATTCCCCAGCATGCCTTTTTCCACATATATCTCAAACTAGAAACTTAGTTTTCTTGCCATCATACTTATTTGAATTATTCGTTCCTTTCTCCTGCTACCTCGGTCTCTTCTTCTGTAGGTTGTTATAGAACACTTGATCATCGGAAAACTCCATTTCCACCTTCTCAGGACATCGAAAAAGATTTTCATAACTCTTGAACTCGTGAGAAGCTAAAGCCCTTCAATATTTTGGCTTTAATCCTAAGTAAAAAATGATTGATTTTAATATCAAGGTCTCGGATAAAATTTGGAGCATACCATGCCAATCGAGTGAACCTTTCTTCATAAGCAGCCACTGAGTCTTCCTCTTCCCTCAATTCCAGGAATTGTTTTTCCATCCTAAGTCGAACAGCCTTAGGAAAATATGTATCAAGAAACATACCTTTGAGTTCATCCCAGTCGAGAGCATCAATCTCATCAGCATCCCTGATATTTTTAACCATCGACCACCACTGTTCTACTTCACCCTCCAAACGGTAAATAGAAAGACTAACCTTTTGATTGTATGAACACCCCATGACATCAAAAATCATCTCTAGTGCTTTAATCCATGGTTCAGCTTGAACAAGGTCAGATGATCCTCTGAATGATGGGGGATATTTCCTCATAAAATGTTCCACCACTGACATGTTCCTCTGCGATTGAACTGGCTGATCTCGTGCATGGATACCACCACCATTTATTTCTTGATTCAACTAATCCATTACTGCAACAAACTATTCAGTTCCAATTCCGACCATCTCAGGATGTTGATTCAGAAGGTTATTTCCTTCTGTATGCCTTCCTAGCACTGCTTCCATGTTTCCTCTACCGAAAACCACTATGAACAAACATGTCTTATATGAAGCAACATGGTAATCTTCAAATGCTATATCATTTCAATTTGAACATAAAAAAAATAATTTTGGATAATCATTTAGTAGAATTCTAACTCTTAAATTTATCTAAACCAACCTTTGATACCAACTATAAGGCCCCAGCCTTTAACATTACTTAATCTTGAGTTACTTCAAGAATACACATTGAGGATCTTTTCAGGATTAGAGTTTTAGATAATTAGATCATAAAACATGCATTACATTTCACATTTAAACAAAGTGGTTACATAAAGGATAGTATTAATTTTTCCCATCAACGGAAACATATTTAAAATAAAACATGGATTCTTTCTTGAAACTTCCTTGACACTATCATCATATCATGTACCTTTACTTTGACCTGTGAAAAACATTTTGAAAACTTGACATGAGTATAAAAACTCAGTATGGGATATAAAAGTACGAAATGAAAACATTAGTCCATGTATGATATCATACTTTACCCATAAAACATAAGCATTTTAACATGCCTCATCAAATCATGAATAAATCATAGGAATCATAAGACATAAAGGTTACTTGTGGCATTCATGACATTCTTACGTAGGGAGTAACCCTCATGGTTACGTTTGGAATACCCATCACATTATATTCCCTAAATATCTTCGGAAAAACCTTAATGTTTCACTCCTTCACGTTACCCAATGCATTGGAGAGCTATATCGGGCTCACCCGCCCTTAGTTTATCACGGAACCACCCATCTTCATAAAAATTCCCAAGAACCGTAACAAAATCGTATCACATAAAACATGCATAAAGGAAACATAACATTTCCACTTTTCAATCAAAAGATATCAACACAACACATTGATATAAAAACATTATGAAAACCATTTTCAAATACCAAAATAAATGAAAAGTAAAACATGGTATTTATTTTTCATTCAAAATACGTTATGGCTTGTAGAGGAATCTGAAACTCAAATAATGGTCACGGCGGCGAAGAAGTCATTGTCGCCGCATACGTACGACAAAAAAACATTCATTTTGTCGTTTTGTAAAACACTTCGTATAAAAGAAGATTTATTTTGAATAATAGTAAAAGAAAAAGGGGTTTATACACTGTATAAAAGAAATTTGTGTATAAAACAAAATATGCCTCAATGAATGGAGATTGAGACAAAGTCCCATACCTTGGGTCCGACTTGACTCGATCATTCTTTAACCTCCTAAATAATAAACTTGAGTTAATTTGTACATTCTTAAGAACCATTTTCAAGTTTATTATTCCTTTTATATCACTTATTACAATGTCATGACCACTATGTAATAATTTATGTTAATAACGGTCGTTTTGTCGATATTTGGTACTTTAGTCAAAAGTGAACTTCTTATATTTACAAGTTGTTCACATAGTCAAATATCCATTATCTCAAGAATGATATTCATGATTTATATTCCATATATATCATATATTTCCAGTATATACATGCATTTAAAATATTACATAATGTTTAGAGGTAAGAAATGAAATGCACCGTTCATGGAGACGATAAGTCGTACGTACACATGAACGCTACTTTCATTTCTATTTCATATTTTATGGAATGGTATCATAATGATATAAAGGTATATTATAATTCCAGTATAATATCATATATAATATCATTAATTCCATCCTTTATACGTCCCACATATGTCATTAATGAATCAAATCACTTTGAGGGGGTCGTGGTCCGCACTTCCTAAAATGAAGATATCGCGTTTACCCATAATGGAAACCATAATGGTATGCCATAAATGAAAAATACATAAGCTTAAGTAACACATAAACATATTATATACCATATATAAATATAGTAACATCTTAATGGCAACCTTTTAAGGTGTTACAATAATATTGAACAATCATCGTTTCGTGAGGCAAAAATTCGTCATCCACGGAAAGAGTATGTTCTTTAATCATTAGATGTAGGTGTGTGTAAGTGTATCTCGAATAATTATTATAACAAAATCCTAGTATATTTAAGATACTAGAGTTTTTACAAAATAAATGGATAAAAACAGTTTAGGGGGTTGGAGAAACAAAATAAAACAAAAGAACACAAGAGAAGACACTACCTTTAAATCGTGTAACTCTTTTTTCTTTGAGCTCAAAGGCTTCCTTGGGAAGAATTATGCCCAAAGTGAGGCTTATAATAGTTAAAGAAGGATGTGTAGAGGCAAAATGGGCAGGGGTGTCCGAGCCAATGGCTTGAGATGTGTGGGTATGGTGGTAGAGGTGGGGGCCTTTTATAAGAGGAGAGGAGGGGCACTCTTGGAAAGGTATAAAAGGTTACATTATTTTAAAATTAGTTTCGGATTTAAAAGGTCCCAAATTGATATAATTCGAGGATAAGGTGATAAGGGTTCTAAATATACCCATCCAATAGGTTTTTGACAAGTGTAAGTCTTAGATTTTACATTATCTTTTCATTTTATTTAAATCGCTAAATATTGAGGTAATCACTGCATCATCATGATGTCACAAATAATTTAATTTATTTAATTTTAAATTTTTTTTAAAAAAATACAATGATGTAGGAAATCTTCTTATCTTTCCAATTACTATTTATAGTCAAAAATATGACTTTTATAACTCCATCTAAAAATTTTTCAATTAAAATAATATATGTTTGTTTCATTTTTAATTTTACTTTAAATAAAAAGATATTAATGTCATTTTCCTACCAAAGTGGCTTCATGGGGTCCCCATGTTGACCCATGGATTTTATGGGTCGGACATGACACATCCAATAAGGTTATGACATGTTTCAAGTTAATTTAATATTTTTAAAACATTATTTCTACCATAAATTACACTAATTACCTCTAATCGCGATTAAAAACTTAAAAGGAACTATTCACCAAAAAGTTATTTTAATCCCACTTAACCACATTTTACTTCTTAATGGAAACAAATTATGTCAGATTTTTTGAAATTCAAATCACAGAGGTGGTAAAATTTCATTTAAATGAAAAATAAGTTTTTTTAAGTACCACATAGTGGTTTCAATATTCATCAAAAATTGAAGTTTTTCAGAAAAATACCAAAACTTCACCCAAAGATATATTTGATATTCTGAATTCAAAAATGATGTATATTTTAGAAAATTAAAAACATATTAGTTTCATTAATTAATTTAATAATTAATTCCCGTTGTCATGACAAATAGCGTGTTTTTATGAAACAATATATATCAAAAGATTGACATTAGTTTACGTCCAATTTCAAAGTGATATTAATTCCAATGTCCACCATTGGATTACATGGTAAAAATATAATCTTTTTACACTTTAAAACCAATTAAAAAGATAATCTAACCATATAATTAAATTAGACGAAAAAAGAGTTTTGATGTAAAATGCGGTATTTTTCACTATTCATTAAAAAAACGAACATTGTCAGAAAAATACCAAAAAATTATCCAATGTAAATTTAAATGTCCCAATCATAAATAATAAGTTTATTTTGACAAATGGAGCTTATAAAATTGTCAAAAGTTTTATTTAAAAATGGTTTTCCATAAAAGGCAGTAAAACAATCTTTTAAAAATATTAGTGTATTCCATGATTAAGATTGGATTTATTCTCATTTTAAGCCTCTAAAACACTATAAAATTTATAAATAGACATAGATAAGAATATATATTTTTCATTACTTACTTGGTATGTCACATATTGAACCATTTTTGTTCACTAAAATAATTTCTATATTTAATTAGGATATTAACAATTTTTATACTCATGATAAGTTTTTCTTTGGAAAACATCTTTTTCATGACGTTTAAAGGTTTAATTTCAAATTAAAATTTTCCATTTATGTGAGAGGAATTTTATAAAATGGATTTCCTACATAGATAAAACATAATTAATAGTATTTAATAAGTTAAAAATATATGGTTACTTTAATGAGTTGTGAATATTTTTAGAATTAGTCACCCATATTAAGGTAATAATGTGTTTATTAGGGGTTAAACTGAAATGATAAGGGGTAAAAAACCTAGAAACATGTAAAAAATATTTTATGGATATATTTAAACCTCATATATTATAGTTTAAATAATGGAATATTTTTTATCCTTTGGGAATTAGGTAAACATGGGTACACTTTATTCTTTTCAAAAATTCCAAGTGCGACCTTTTAACAATTTTTAAAATCCCGCCAACTCTCATCCCCCCTTCAATTATATGAATCAATTTGGATTATAAAATAAATACCAAAATCCCATCCTTTCCTCACAAAAAACATTCTATATGTCATGATTTTATCAGAAACCCATTCTAGGATATATTTTAGGGCAAACCAAAATAATTTTTCCTAAGAAGATGTAAGGTTATTAGCCAATCATTTTATTTTATTTCTTTGTCCACCTCCTTAAATTATTATTAAACCATGAACCTAAAAAACATTAGTAAGTCCTATACAGGGAAATTATTCAATATTAATTTAATGACCTATATCCATATCCTCTTCCCCATAATGGAAAATGAAACTATTTATCATTTGTATGGATGACTACCACCTCGCGAACCGATATAATTTATTTTCCACCACCGCATCACAAAAATTGTTATAACAATAGCTTAAAAGTATATATAAGATATTTATAATATAATTATACTCCTATAATTGTATTATCACTTATAAATTATTTCTTTTCATTCATTTTAGATATTATAATGTTTCTTGTGTTTACAATAGAGTATAGCTTCATTAAGAAATGTGTTTCGTTTTCACAAATGTTTTGAATGGGATGTAACAGAGAATATATTTAATAAATATATGTGATATATATGAAATTATATTGATTCTATAAAATTAATATACCATAAAATTCATTAACCTTTTACCTTTTATGTAAATGATAACATCTTTCATGCATACGAGTGACCTACCATCTCCACAAAGAAATGTGACTCATTATCCATGCTCAAATATGAATAATGATTAAAATGTATTTGATTAAAAAAATTAAACATATAACATTAATATTTTTCTAGATATTGTGTATCTATATCCAATGTCCAAGATCCAAATCCTTAATGATAAAACATGCATAATAAAAGAACTCAATTAACACCTAATACAATAGTGATACTTAAAGATTAATAACAAATGAGGGAAAATATGATAAAAATGAGAATATATGATGTTATAAATATTAATATTTCTCTAATTTAAGTTAATAACACATTTAAAACCACTTTATATGAGGTTTGGAATAGTTCAATGGAAATAATACTAGAGGTAAGGGGTTTCTTAAACTTAATTAACACTCATTGGGTTAAAATTTTAATTCGTTGATTTGGTTATGCCAAAAAATGTTTGAAATAAACTATAATTATTTTATTTTTTACATCCACATATATTTTTTTGATTAAAATTTTTTACAAATAATTACATCATATATTTATTCTCATGCTAATGATATGATCTTTTAAGGTTACTCTCCATACATTTAATTTCACGAGACACATGACATATTCACTAATAATTTCTTTTATTTTGTTTATATACTACACAGTTGATATCTTACATCATTTGTAAATTTATATTTATATTATTAATGGTTTCATATGATGTATTTATTATAATGAGTTTTACATGTCAAACGTAATCAAATTGGTAAGTTATTATTTCTCTATCTCATAATCATTGAGAATTTTTTATGATTAAGTATCAATTTACAGAGTTATTTCATATTTTTTTATAAACTCAATTTATTTCATTATAATAAATATATTCATGTAATTTTCATGTAATAGTACAATTTTTTACTTATTGGTTATTAAAATTATTTAGATAATTATTTTAAAAATAAAACATTATTTCCTTCTAAGGATGGAAATGATTTTTCCTCTGAATCCATGCTTTCTAAAAAAATTCAAATTTTTTTTTAACCTTCATCAAATTATTTATTAAATAAATTTTCACTCATGTTTTTTTTAAAATCATGTGAATATTCATGTCGTTTTTCAAAAAATTATTATTTGATTTTTCCAAAAATGTGAAAGGAATCGCTATTTTAACTTATAGGGCAAGAACATAATTTCATATATTCAAGAAAAATCTATTTTTTAATTATTAATTTTTTTGTTTCATGGGTTATATTAAATTAAAGATTTATTCAAAATATGTTGTGGTTTTTCTAAATGTTATTTTCAATGTTCAAGGGTTATTTTCGTCAATAATTTTTTAAAGACATTTTTGTGGTATTTTTATTAACCAATGACATAAACCATTCATTTTATGTATTATCTACTTGGTATATGTTCTATTGAAATCATAAATATCATTTATTTGGATGGTTTATGATCATTTTGAATGGGGATGTACAATTTTATTAACATACACTACAATACTCTTGATGTTTTGTGATTATGTTTATTAATTGGGCTATGTATTAACATTCCATATGCTAATTTCTCAATAAGAATGTATTTAATTATTCTGATTAAAAAAAATATGAATATTTAATTGGATTTAATAAGTTATGGAAATGTCCCACTAATCCCATATATGCATTGATAGGCCTCAGGAGAGTAGTTTGGGTATTTTGCTAAGGCCTTTCAAATTTATATAAGATATCAGCAGATGAGGCCTTGAAAGTATGTATTTGATTTCTTAAATTATTAATTCCATATTTATGAGATTAGTTATTTGTGTCCATGAGATTATTAAATTAGTTAGAATATCCATGTATAATTTTAAATCTCTTAGGTTTATTTATATTGAATTATTTGATCTTTATTTACTCCTAAAATATTACTCACAAGTTATTGATTGAATGGATTGTCTTATTGTTATACACCTTTCCATATTTAATATTTTTCATTACTTCATGATAAATTATACTGTATGCATAACCTTAGTGATAATTTGAGCTCACCCATTCTTAATGTTTCGTTTAACATGGAATCCTAGGTGTTTATTACGATAAACATGGACAATTTTGCAAAGGGGGATAATGAAATTATCATAGAAAATAATATGTTTCTTTTATATATTCTCAACGTAATTTTTAATTTATGTATATATCTATATTACCAATACTAATAATATATCATGTCTTTTTTAGATTTGATTCCTTGTATCTAGTTACAGTGTAATAATGTAACCACTTTCTCTGGACTACAAGGGTTGGGGGTTTTACAAATAATCATAAATAATTCACATAAGCTATAACATAATCCTAAAAAATGAAATCATTAAATATCACTATTAAACTAATAAAAATATTTTCCCACCCATAAGTAATATATTTCAATATTTGGAAATATCAATTCCTTTTAAAAACATTTTTGAAAATTCCCATTGAATGGGAAGGATGTATTTTTGAGTGAAAGATAAAATAATGGTCGAAGCTGTATGAAAATCCATTGAAATTGAATACATTAAAAATGTAATATTACTCTCATATTTTATAAAAACATTCCATATAAACCACATAAAATATTGTATTTAAATACCATTAAAAAAATAAAATTGTCCCTTTATAATTTCTTTTATCCATAGAAATATTTAGTTACTATATTTTGATTAATATTTATAAGGATGATAAATATTTTTAAAATAAATAATTAAAACATTTAAAACGAGGATTTAAAAGTAATTTGTAACCTACCTCAATTATGAATCATCACATACATCTCTTATCATCCTAAATAATAAATCCATTAGAATTATCAAAATTATTTTGTACCTCTTTCAATTTTATTATTCCTTTTATTTTATTTATCACAATGTTATATACAATTACTTGACCAACTAAGTTCTACTTGGGTGTTTTGATGATATTTGGTTTATATGTATAAAATGAATTTGGTGGGATGACTATAGTCAATGAGGACACAAGCACATAATCTATAGAATAATAATCATGACATGATTATAATTTTTATACATAAAGGTAAAATTTAAAAACAACTAATAGTGATGATTATGAAAAATAAATTATGGTACAGTAATGAAGGTGTAGGTCGTATATACGCATACATAAAATTTACATATTTCAATAATCATGATTAATAAAAGGAAAGTGTTGATTTATATTACCAGAATGATAATTTTATCCTTAATAAAATAGTATTTCTTTAAATAAAATTTTATATATCATCCATGGGATGTAATGATGAAAAATGAATCACATCGCTTCGTGGAGGTTACAATACACACATATACACGAAAAAAGTTATAACATTTCAAATAATGAAAAGTTAAGAGAATTAATGATGTATTAATCTTTAAAATTATTAATATGATATGAATAATGTATAATTAAATGTAGATATATATATATTAAATAAATTATTATAACCATCTAGGATAGGTAGTTGTGGAAAACCAGTTACATCGCTTCACGAGATTATAGCCTGTCGTACACCCAAGTGAAAGTTTCGTGTCCCATTTGATGGAGGTGCATATATATATATAGGTTATTAAATTAAAATAGAAAAATATATATATATGGGAGATATGCTTTTATTATTTTTTATCACTAAATAATATTTTATGGAGTTATAAGAATAAATAACAAAAAAATGTTTAGTTAAAATTTATACCACCTCTTACCTTTTCTAGTTCATGCTAACATCCGTACAATATTAGTTTTACGGTCAAATGAATGACTATATAATGTATGTAGGTATGTGAAGAAAGTATTGGTGTAGGTATTGGAAGATTTAGAGTCATGAAAAGGTGTGATGAAGAGAGAATAATAGGTTCCCTTTTATAACCGAGGGGAGGGGAACTCAAATATTTTTATAAAATATTAAATATTATATATATTTATATATGATTCTCATATAAATTTGAACCAATACACCCCCAAATTGAATATAATATTAGATCGAGTCATAATAAACTCAACCAATCACATTTAAACAAGTTTTGGTTACATTTTCATCCTTATGTCACAATTAAACTCCTTTAACCTCATTTTAAACATATATGTTATAACATCACTTTCAACAATGATAATCTAATCATATGTCCAAAAAATAAAGTCCTTTTGAAAAAATAGAATATTTTGAATAAAAATTTTATTCCAATTTTATCAGATTTAAAATCTATTTGTTGTAAAAAATATATTTAATATAAGAACATAACATTCATAAAAAATAGTATTTAGGAAAATACACGATTTAAGACTAAAAAACCTTTACCTCAAAATAAAGTTGTAAATTGGTTTAAAAGAATTTTAAGGGGTAAATAAAAAAAATAAGGTTTTAGACTTATGGATCAATAATGAAATAATTTCTTTCTTCCAATAAAGAAATTAAATTTAAATACTGAAAAATATTTTTTAAATTTGTATAATATATAACTTATCATGAAAAAACATCATGTTTGGGATCACAATTACAGAATAATGTTATAAAATAATTAATTTAACTCTATAATACTATCATTTGTCAAAATACCATCTAATTGAATAATTTCATTTTTTAGTATTATTTTAATTTTTTACCCCATAGTTTTAACCTTGTTTACCACAGTTTACCCTTTTTACAGGTGATATATTTTATGAAGACTACTATTTATAATGCCTAAAAATAAAAGGATCTTATATTCCCATATGTTAACTCCTTATTCCAAAATATGTAATATTTTTGTCATAAATAAAATTACAAAAGTGGAAAAAATTTATTTAATATTTAAACAAAAAACACAATATAAAACAATTTTTAGATAAATGCATTTTAAGAAAAAAAATGAATTCATACCAAAATTAGGTATAATAATGATTAATATAAAATTAATTATACAATTTATAATTAATGATTAATTGTGTTAATTTAATAACCAATTATACTTTTAAATTTATTTATTTAATTAAAACAAAAGAATATTTTTTTACATTTGGTATTTTTCGATATTCCCTAATAAATCGGTATTTTAATAAAAATAGAAAATTTTAACCCAAAACTAATTTTTTTTATTATGATTTAATAAAAGTATATATTTCTTTTAAATTAAAATTCTAAAATTTATAACTTAAACATTTAAATAAACCCATATAATAAATGAAAATGAGTTTAATAATTATAAACCTATCTCCTTTTTGATGGAAAAATTACATAATATTTTTATAATGTATATGAATATATTAAATTTAATTAATGAATAATATTGAGGAATTAAGTTTATAATTTAATTTAAATGGGTTGTTTAATTATTCCACCGACCCACTTTTGGAAATTGAATCCTTGAAATTTTAATTCAATTACTAACATGGGGGGATATTTTTCCCTTGTAACATTTTCTGATTCTCATGTTTCATTTGAAATCATATGGTTTTAAAAAAACTATCTCGTGTATCACCTTATTATTTAACAAATTATCTTTATGGTCAATAATAGTAATAGTCCATTCCTCATATTAATGGTTATCTTCCAACTTAACTACTCCAGGGCTCAAAACATGAGATGCATCTAAAACATACTATTATAATAACAAATCATGAAATAAATAATATATATGTGATAAAATAATTGCTAAGGCCACTCTGTAATTAAAATATCTAGTATTATATATTATTTCATTTCATCCCTTGAACCACAAACTTATGTTTCCCTTCTTACCAAACAATATAACACTTTTTCATGGATAAAATTTAAGAAAAATACGATCTGCAACCTGTACATGAAATATATTTCCTTTAGTTATACGTATAAATTTTCTACATATTTTTATTCATCCTAATGTTATACTAAATAAAATATACATTACCATACATTTTTTCTACTAATTTTATTCACATAAAATTTAAGTCTAGATCTTCATCTCAACAATCTAGAACGTGACACCACTTTTCATATACTATTTAACAATTTTCCAACTATATACTAGAATAAAATTATTTTTATAAGAAATATTAACCAAAATTATATGTTTATCCCAAAAACCATGATAATACATTTTACAACCATGAAGCATATATGTTAATGTTTTAATCATTTACTATGATTATCCAATATATTGGGGATGAAATGTTGTATTGAATATTAATTCTATATATAATGACTTAGGATGTGATTTATAAAAATTATAGGTCAATATAGGATCATAGTTATATAGAATGGAAATATGGACTCCATGTAATCTAATTATCACTTTGACATAATGTAAATAAATTTGATCTAATGAAATATTTTCATGAATAAGAAAAAATATAAGATTTAGTTAATTGACCAATAATTACCCAAACCACATTTTTACCCCAAGATGTATTAGGAATCCAATAATTAAATATATATATATATATATATATATTCTTCCATTTATTTTTGGATAATGTGAAATGATTCATGAACATATTTTTTATTTTTCATTCACATTTATCATATTAAAACATCAAACATTTCATAGTAAAATCTATAATATCATTATTCATTCAATCCCACAAGAAATATTCCCAAAGGTTTATATACATTTTCTTGCATCCATTATGAATATAAAATAGATAACTATAAGCCTCACTCAATAATTCTTTCTTTAATAGGGGATACATGTAACACATACCTTTTTATTCTAAAATCATCATATTTGACAATATTAAATTGAAGAAGCTTATCATTATTATCTAATTTTATCCATTTCTTATAACTAATGGTTTTCTTTATTAACATTATTAATTATATCAGACAAATATGTTTAGATTAAAAATTGAAAAAATAGATGTAGTACATGCCTCTATAATTTCTAATCCAACAATCATCAAATCATTAACCAAATGGGCATGTTTCAGGCAAATCATAATTAATGACACATTATATTTATAACACATAGAATCAGAAACTCTATTTGATTTAGATGTATTGTAATGAATTGTGTAGTCACAATACTTTATCAATTCCCTCTATTTTATATGTCTCATCTTCAACACTTTCAAATATAATATAGACTTCAAACTTATTTGATCTATATATATTTTACATTTCACTCTGTTAAATGATGTCTCCAAATTTCCATAGAAAAATCTATATCTCTATATTTATAGTCATGTATAAAAAATTTTACTCATGATATTTTAATTTATGTGAAACAGACTAAATTAACATATCAATATGTATTAAAACAAATTCCAATTCCTTTAAAAAGGAATAATTTTGTATAAAAATTTCACAATTTTTTATGTCAGTTCCAAAAAATGAATTTATTAATATTATTTTCAATTAGTGAAATCTTTTTTCATGTTATTTAGTCTGGATGATCCTAGATCCATTTTGTGTTAGCTTTGGTCGTGGGACTCGTAACCATGAAATTTTATCAAAAAATCACTGGTAATGGCTTAGTAATTAGAGTAATCAATGAATATCCGTAATATTTTTATGTATTGGCCATTACTTAGACACATCAATTTTAGTAGGATAAAGAATTATGCCATCATTATTTATGTTATTTCTATGGAATTAAATTTTTAGTAACCAAAAATAACATTTCCTTAATTTTACATAAACCACTCCTCTTTCAGGGTTTTTAGAAAAAACCTTAGATTTTTTCCATGATCATGATAATTATAAAAATAAAGTATAATAAAATCAATAAACACAAAAAAATATTATCTAAATATTAATGGAAAACTATTTTATTAAGATCCATGAATTCAAATTTGAGAATTAGTTAATCCAAATAGAATAATCAAAAAATCATAATTCTTATTCCTCGTGAGGCAAAATGCATGAGGGATTCCATCCACTTTCACCTTCAGATAATGGTACATGGACCTAAGAACAATCTTTGAAAAATAATTATCTATTATGAGCAAATAAAAAAACATTTATATGAGGAAAACATAATTATTCTTATAGTGATATTATTTAGTGATATATAATCATTGAAAACCCTCATCGGATCATCATTATTTTTAATAAAAAAAATAACTGCGTCCCATAGAGAAGTGATACGATGAAAGAAACCATTAATGAGAAAATTTGAAACTACGTTTTCAATTCAATACATTTTACTATATCCATTCAAAAGATCAAAGGTATAATAGATGATAGTAAAATATTGAGAATAAAACCACGTGATACAACTACTGTAGAATTTATTAGAGTATGTAAATATAAAATGAAATAGGAAAGAGGAAAAATATAGGCTGAATAGCAAATAATGTCCCAACCTAAAATAATTATAAAAAACGAAAACTGAAGGGGGCACGAATCCTGATCTACAAATCTGACCTTGAAATGCATTCAATGTACCCAAGTACCACTATAAGCTTATTATTTCACTGATTATATGATTATCATCTACATAAGATATGATATGTGTGGGAAGAGCATTTGTAGGGGTGATTATATACATATCCATTATGATGTCCTAAATACTAATGATTGAGTAATATAGATTGGAATAGATAATCAGATCAACCCATAAACAAGAGTACAAGGAAATCTAATCATTAAATATTCTCATCAAAAGACAAATGATAGAGACAAAGGGGGCCTCTATTTCTACATCCCTGCTATGAATTTCGTGTTAGATTGTACCTCCATGTTCCTTAATCTGATTCCCATTACCACAAATGACTTGGTTAGAAATCCATGTGGAGGACCCATGCCTCATAAATGTGCTCCACCACTGAGGGGAAACTATATCCATTATAGGAGTCATTCCCTTGTGTGATACGGGGTAACAAACCAAAGATATACAACCCACACACCGATGTCACAAGCAGTGCCATTACGTAGATAGAGGACTCATGCCCTAGTGTGATTTGGGGTATCACTTGGTAGATAGAGGACCTACTCCCTCATGTGATAGGGTTAATACTCTAATCGTGTAAAGAACATAGGTGGCCTATACTCTGGTGAAATATGGGTTTTTCTAATATTATTAATACTCTAATGAACACACCTGATAACGACCATTAGTTATGCATTGCCTAAAGAAGTTTCATGATTGCAACACCTCATGTCATATCTCAAAATACACTATAATGGGTAAAACTATGTATTACATTGAAATCCTATCCAGGTTATGCTAATCATATGATAAATTCCGAGTCATGTTGAAGGATATATAAAATGTTTTAATTACTAGGTTAAGTACATAATGCATACAAAGGGTCACATGACGAGTGACCTCGCATTGACCCCTAGGTGTGTTCTCCCTTGTACATGACACGGGAAATAATGTTGCTACACATGGTGTGTCCACAAGAGAATATCATGTGTTTTCCTACCCATGTTTTTGGTTGGGTATACCGAATACATGGATTGACATTAAATGAAGATCCACATGTTATGTAACCAAGGGAATATGATGTGCTTAAAAATATGGGACCTAGGGAGTCTGTAGCTGGAACACAACTTATTCACCCATGAAGGGTCACATAGTGTGTGGTTCCAACCATAGAACATTTATACCCTAACTAAGAACCCTTTCAATTCTGGAAACCAAATAACACAATATGTTTTAATATATACTAAATGGTGTGTATGATGGGTTTTAAAGGAAAATAAATCCTTCCTACATTCACCAGATCTATGATTTACACTAACTTCTTCTCTATTAGACTAAATTAAAGCATTAGAATCCATGGGGTATGGTGTATGATACTTATTTTCTATCCTTCAGTGGATGGAAATAGTGCTCTATATATTTAATTTGATTCTCATTGTGAAATCAACCATCTCTTAGGAATCTGAACATTCATAGAAAACAGTTGAATCCATAAAACACCTCGATCCATCTAAAAACACCACTTTTAAGTCCATTTCCATGCTCTCTATG
The DNA here is from genome assembly GCA_963277665.1 of Viscum album. Lineage (NCBI taxonomy): Eukaryota > Viridiplantae > Streptophyta > Magnoliopsida > Santalales > Viscaceae > Viscum > Viscum album. Next base: position 1,470,091,380 of record OY728132.1, on the reverse strand, counting down.
AATATTGGGGATTGATCTTGCTTGAGCCATCCCCTAAAAAAGTGGAATCCCTGATCCCATGTGACAAAAATGAACAACATGAGAAAATTTGGGGGGAATATAACTAAAACAATGTAAGGAAACATCATGGGTCACTGAGACCCCGAGGAATGATCAAATAGAGAAAAATCAAGGGTTCAAAACTAGATAGGAGTTTATAAATATTAATGTTCAAGAATAGTAATTATAATCGTTATTATGTGAATAATAGATATCAAATTAAATTAAAATAAAATAAAAATACATTCTTGAAAAATTTATTAAATAGTGAAAATAAACAATATCAAGCCCTATTATTGGTAGTAATTGATCGTTGGGGTAGAATGTATTCTTCAGTGATTAAGAAATTAATTAATTGTGTTCTCATTCCATCTCATGATCCTACTAGATTGTATGACACTCTGGATTCATAGTTCTCCAATGCCAAATCTCTCCTCATACTTCTCTCTCATTTCCAATAGTTACGCATCTAAATGAGGATATTTTTCATAATCTATCTTAAATAGAGGATATGGTACGTTTTAGTTATTAAAATAAAATAAAATATTTATTTTTTTTCTTAAGGAACATCCAACAAACACTTCCCACTAAACTTATGATGCGAAAAACCCATATATCCTTCTTACGGTAACCCCCATATTTAAGAAAAATAAAGATACCATATTTCCCATCAGAGATTCCAGTCCTCAAAAAACAAATAATTTAAAAAATAATGAACAATGGGATTTAATATATTAATTTTGCGGCCCTAGAACACCAAAACATGGTACGAACTCCATGTATAATTCATATATGTATATATATTAAAAGGAACAATACAAAACTAAACTTGTTAAATTATTCCCTAATTCATTTATTTTGAACTCAAAAATTCCATGCTAGAAAAAAGGGTTGGTGGTAATGAGAATGCATGTGGTTATCATGCTCCCTAGAGCTCTCCTATACTCTCTAGTGCTATCAAATCACTTGAACCATGGGAATGGTGTATCCACACTAGGTTATCTCAAAATGATACCTGAAAACCATTGATTTTTCAAAGAATGAAGCTTCATCATTGATATCCGGATCTCCTCAGTCGGTGGCATATAATGGCATGTGCACATATCACCTCAACTACGCCACATTGAATACATCACGAGCATAGTCCATATATGGGGGTAAGTCCAAGCAGTAATCAATCTTTCTTACCTAACATAAAATCTTAAATGGCCCAAAGAACCTTAGGGATCAATTTATACCCTAACTAAATCCATATATTTCTCAACATGGAAAGACTCTTAGGAAATCATTTTTTTCTTATTGAACACTATGGACCATCAATCTTGACCTTTGTAATATTTATTCCCACTCTAACCTATCCTCATACTTTCATGGATCATTATTACCTTACCCATAATTTCCTAAACCATTTTCTCCAATAATATATATTTCTCCAATCTCAATCAATAAAAAGGGTGACATGTAGGGTCTCTCATAAAATACCACGAAAGGTTCCATACTATTTATATAGTGATATATATTATTATATGAAAACTCTACAATTGTAATGTAATCCTCCTAACTCTGATTGAAGTGTAAGACATATTCTATTAGCATATCCTTCAACACATGGATATTATCCTCAGTCTACCTAACCGAATGGTGGTGAAATTTAAATATCATCCAATTTGGGTCCCCAAATCCTCTTAAAACCCTCCCTTAAAAATGGTTTCAATTAATCATCATATTCATATATGGTATTTTTGGGAACCGCAAGAAGGTGAGAAATCTCACTAATGTTCATCTTCCACAAACACTCAACCAAAAGCTACTCCCCGATGGGAAATAAGTGAGGTGAATTGGTGATTCAATTGACAAACACCCAAATAGTTTCATGGGAATTTTATATTTATCGGTGATCTATTAAAATATCCTCCAATATTTCATCCCATAACAATTATTGATCATCAAGATGATGAGATAATATTTATGAAACATAATGTTTTCCCCCAACCTAAATACATGTGAGGCACCATGAAAAAAAACACAAAAATTATATACCCCATCATGACTAACAAAAAATTCCATAGATGTATCGCTTTCATGTTTTCTACACATGGCTATAAATCCATTGGTGAACTATAAAACCACCTAAATAACTCCTCACACAACATGGTCGAAACAGCCATCCACCCCTAAAAAGGCCTACATGATTCAATTAATCCTAAAATTCATATTGTCTATATATTGATAATCCATTGTATTATTGAACCTCATATTTATTGTCTCCCAATTGAAAATGGGTAACAAGTTTTAAAAAAATGGATTCATTAACATCAAATGAATGGATTCTACTCCCCTCTGCTCTATTAGGGTAAACTGCAACAAAGATAATTATTCTATCACCTAATCCAATAAGAAAGTACAAGGCTCCCTCTTAATGTAATACTACTCCTTTTTTTCATCCATGGAGTATATGAAATCTCAAATCGATAATCAGACAGGAACTCTAAAAAGTACATCTTTTTTTGTTGTGATCTCTCTATTTGATGATGTACCTGAGACTCTAGTTGTCTGAGTAAACCAAAAAATAGTCACCCAAAAGATAATACCTCAACATATTCAAGGAAACAACTTCATATCCCAACTCTATGTAATGATCCTTGTAGTTCTCATATTGGGGACTATACTAATTTGGCTAATAAGAAATATTTTTCTACCTATGCATCAACAGAATATTGAGCCCATATCTAGAAGAATAAAAAAACCTACATACTCAACATTCTCATCTAGTATTATCATCATTAGATAACTACTCAAACATTACCTCAACTCTTATAAGATTACATCAAACTAGTCATTCTATAAAAATGGATTCCCTTTCTTGATCAATTTGGTCAAAATCACATAATGCTAGAGAATTCTTCCACAAAACTCATGTATTACCCCACCAACCAAAGGAAACTCCACACCTCTAACTTTCTCTTAGGTGGATCCCATGAAATGAAAACATCGATGTTCAATGGGTCTATAGCTACACAATTCTCAAATATGACATGCCTTATAAAGTGGTCCAAACTTATTCAAAAGGGAATCTTATTTTTTTTTTGTAAAGTTGGTTATCACTAATAAATTTTAGGACCATCCTAAAATTATTTTCATTGTCCTCCTCCGTCATAGATAATATGAGAATTTTACTAATAAATACATATACAAACATTTCCATGATGGATTATATGATATAGTTCACAATAACCATAAGCATGGTGGGGGAATTTTTCATATCGAAATTCATAGCTAATAAATTGTTGATCCCTTAGAGACATCTAAAAGATTTATTTGGAATATAATCCCCATGAAACCTCAAATGATGGTATTAAGACATTATATTGATATTTGAGACCCAAATCACAACTTTTATCCATTAAACGTGGTAATCTATAAAAGGAAAATGGTAGTTTTTATTGAATTACACTGATATTAGGTTATGATAGTCAATGGAAAGCCTCAATCTCTCACCTATATGTTTCATGAAAAATCAATAGTGCTACCTTGGGGGGGAAACAAGGCCTAATAAAATCTTTCACTTTAAGGATATACAACTTCACCACATTCTCCCAGAGCATGATAGGTTTTGTCTAATATTTTATAGAAGTTGTCAGTGCAGTCCCTTGGTTTATGTCATTATAGAATTCCATATCCTACTTCATAGGATATCCATGAAAAACGTTGGGAATGACATACATATAATCCTACATAACTAAAGAAATATATATGTTTAAATATCCCACTACACTAAGGGCCAAACTCACAAACTAATGGGAGATAGGTTGCAGCATCCTACACATGGGTCCCACTCGCTCATCCATTGGATGCCTCTCACCGATGAAGGATAGCATTATCCCATAAATCATTTTGGAGTATTTCTATAATATGATGAAAGTATATTTGGCCACACAAGAAAAAGAAAAAATCCATACCCAAAAGGGTTTTGTACAGTTTCATCATGATGTCTAAGATGACCCATGAGAAACTCTCTCTACTAACCACTAAATCAAAATATCTCAAGATGTGTGATATTGATGAATTAATATATATATTAATCTCTAAAAATAGATACATGGGCCCCCAATATGTTTTTTTCTAAGTAGATCATAGAATTTCCCCCCACTATTTCTGCATCCCTCTTTAGCTATAGCTACACCTATGTGATCAATAGGTCAATGGGGGCCATCTTAACCATGTCTAGGAGATCCCTGATCATGGTGCTACCTTTTTCGTGAAGGTCCATCAATATACTAACTATGATCTTCTACACATCAGGTTAGGAAATCATGAGCCATGTGACCTCGCCCATTGCATGATTAGAAATTCTCCTCTCCTGGATGACCAGATTCTCTATGCGAACCATGTGTTATGGATCCATGTGTCTGAGTCTAGGAATAAGGGTGTCTATTACATCAATAAACTAATGAATGTCAACTGTTAGCCACTACAATAAACATTGTTCCAAAATATCCACTTTTGGAAACCATTAACTGATGTTCCTTTGGAAAAAATATCACTATAACAAGATCTCTTTCTAGTACTCCACCGTATGTTGGAATACATAATATTATCAGGATGGTTTCGATATCTCTATATAACCCTTTCTCAAAATTTTATTATTAGAATAATCCATCCTATACCATATCGTGGTACTAATCCTTGAAGTATTTGATCATTAAAATGTAATAAAAAATTGTCATATCACCCAAAATGTAGCTTAAAAAGCTCCTCAATTGACACAATGTAAAAGCATGAAGGATACTACTCAAATTGGAATAGCTTCTAAAATTGTAACCATATGAGAATCGTCTCATAAAGGGTGTATGTGATCAAAATTTATTAGTGACCTACTACTCAATGGAAAAGACTACCCGAAATTACTACCATATGATAATCCAGGGTCCATGATATCATATTCACTATGACCACCACCTTAATCCATTCGTCTACTAGGATAGGGTCCAACTTTCCATGAATCATCAGTTGTCCTTGTATAGAGACCCGGGCCTTTTAAAAATTGCATTACATGATTTTAATAATAATTAAATATCAAAGTACAAGCCATTTATCGTGACTTTTAGCGTCTTTTGAGTTTATACTTAACCTTTTATATTGGTTTTGATGTTCAATTTCACTGTTTGGGTCCATCTATTTCATGTTCGGTTTACTCATATAAATGAATGGATAAACATTTAAGGAGACTGTTATTGTCAATAATTTAATTTATATGACATTAGAGAACATTCATAATATTACATGTTTGTAAATTTAATTTTATTACTTTGTGTAATGGTGAATCATTATATAAAACATTAATGATAAACTCTTGGATTAATGTTTCGATTTTGCTCACAATTAACTTGTTTTTTATTATTATTTTAGATCATGAATTTATAAGGATTAAATATAATTAAATAAGATAAAATACATATATTATTATCTGGTTCAACCTTTAAAATGGTTACATGACCAATTTAGACTATGGTAAGGAAAATTCAAAACTCGTCATCCTTTACTGTGATAGATGAACAGATCATGGATGGTATTCTCATTCATAGAATATAATTTGGGGAGGGGAGATTATTATAATCTATCCCATTATAATAATATCATTTTAGTACATTTATTTTTCTAGAGTTATCATACCATTTGGGTGAAGGGTTGTGAGGAACGATGCAAGAAAAGAAAACAATAAGAAAGAAAATAATAGAATCGGAAGGAGGAGTTTACCTCTAGAGTTTATATCATCTGAGAGCCTTTTAAGGGGATATTATTTGGTCTTTTTAAGGGACAAAGGGATGTTTGACATGGGGGAGAATATGGGGGTGATTTGAGAAGCACTTAGGCAAGGTACAAGTCTTTATAGGATTTAATAGAAGAGGGGAGTGTGGATGGTTTTTATTGCGGATGAGAGGAGTGAATTTTGAATACTTAATTATTTATTTATATATTTTTTTCAATAAATGAAATAGTGTTTGATTCTTGTGACTAAAAACAATAATAAGTGCCTTTTAGTTCAAATTAATGTCCATTTACATCATCCATGACTCAAGCATGATGCAAAAATTATGGTTTTAGCATATATTGTGAATTGTCGTATTTTAATATTCATCAACAATTCATGTATTTCAGAAATAACCCCAATATTCACCTAAACAATTTTTTGACATGTAGAATCCAAAAATCAACCCCATTTTTCAAAATAATTATCTAAATATTATTGATTTAATGATTAAATAAATTTTTTAAATATTCGAAAAAAGAACATTTTAACTATTACTTGTTTTATAACACCTTGAAAATTTAATCAAGGTTGCATAAAATTATATTACAACCATAAAACAATAAAATAAAAATTTATGATTATATTTTTTGAAAATAAATTTCATTTTAAAATCACCAAGTTAATCAGAAAATTATAATTAAAAAATTTATGACATACAAAAATACCAATACAAATACTATGATCATTTCTCACTTATAGGATGTCTAAATTGTATTTGTACATTAATGGGTGAAGTTTATGTTTTTTTGGCCAACATACTATTTATTTCAATTAATAAGGTTATGTTATTATTCACAAGGGTATGTAACTATTCATCAAAAACTAAGTTGATTTTAACAGACTCTAAATATTTTTCTAAATACAATCATGTGGGTAAGATTTTCGAAATTCAAAACACAAAAGTGAAAATATTATGTTTAAATGTCACATATTACTTATTAGTTCATTGTGTTGTGATTTCATGTGATTATATGACATAATTATTTGATGGTTTTTTCCATTGATAAACATTGGGTCGACACATTATTCCCCCTGATGAAATTTCACCAACAAACATTCTGTTTTTGACATTCTAAGCCATAATCGTGTACAAGTACTTTTCCTTCATTACCTCATTCATTTCCCATGTTGCCTATTCATACTTATAGTTCTACAACATTAATTTGACCAGGTGAGTGGTCTTTTTACATATATCATTATCTATATGATCCAATATCTTAACTGTTTGCTCCTCGTAAGAAAGACCGTTCTTTGACTATACCTCATCTCAAAAGAGTACATGTAAATGGTCTGGTATGTACTTCCTTGAGAGGGATACAAGACAAACATCACATTCTTTGGACATGGTATATGTAAGTCCAAGTTAATAGGCCACAACCCCAATATGATCAATAATATTGGAGGGGCCGAAGTACATGGGGAATAATTGTCCTTTCTACCAAAACCTCATTAACATATTCCACGAAGATATTTGTAGAAACAACATGTCTCCAAATTTGATATGAAGGTCTCATCGATGATTGTTTACACAACTATTCTGTCTACTTTGGGATTCCTTGATATTTTGTTGAATGATTTTCAACTTATCCCCCATTTATTTAACCATTTATGGTCCTAGAATCTTACGCTCCCTGACATCATCCCAATATGCTGGTTTTCTTCCCCTTTTCTCATAAAGGGAATCATATGGTTCCATTTGGATGTTCGATTGAAAATTGTTATTGTAGGAGAATTCAACCAGTGGAATATGTTGGTAACATCCTCCTTTTATTTCCATAAAACATTCTCTAAATATTCCATTTAGTTTCTAAATAGTTTTCTTAGATTGGCCATCAGTTTGAGGATGACAGGACATGCTAAAGTTTAGATCATTAATTAAATAATGTTGGGGACTTTTCCAGAACAACAATGTGAATCTTGGATCTTGATCAGATACAATAGATAGTGGTACTCCATGTAGCCTTTCCATCTCTCTGATATGTATATACATTCATGTTTTCCAATGATATGTGCTCTCGAATCACGATAAAGTGAGTTTTCCTTGTAAGATGATCCCTAATGACCCATATAGCCTTGTTTTCCTAAGATATCCTAGGATGTTTAATGAAAAAGTTCATGGTGATGTTTTATTTATTCCTTGTTGGTATGGGTAGTGGTTTCATCATCCCCTTAGAATTCTCTCATTCAGTTTTCACATGTTGACATACTAGGAACTTTGTTTAATACTCACCAATCTCCTTCTTCATATTATCCCCACAAAAGTTCTCTCAGAGATCTTTATACATGTTTGTGATCCATGTGTGGATAGAGAAGGGTGAGCTATGTGTGTCATTATGAATATCCTTCTTTATCTCTAGATCATATTTTACACATAATCATGATAAAAATATTACAACTCCTTCTTCATCAATCATGAATTTTGAGGATTTCCATTTTTTGATAACTTCCACCCTTTTCAGAATTTTCAAATCTTTTGTTTTAGATTCCATTATTTTCTCCTTAAGGGATGGTTGATCAATAATTTGAGAAAAGATTTATGGTGTTCCTACCTTAATGATTCTTGTTTCCATACTATATAAATATATGAAGATAGGATCCTTTGCAATTCTCATCATTGAAAAAGATGTTTGATTATTTCTAAATAATGAATTTGCCACCAGATTTTTCTTACCAGGATGGTATTGGATTGAGAAGTTATAATCCTTGATGAGCTCTATCCAATTCCATTGGTTCATATTAAGATATTTTTGTGTGAATATATATTTGAGACACTTGTGATCAATATATATCACACACTTCTCTCCATATATATAATGTTTCCAGAATGTTATTGCAAATATCACCGCATCCAACTACTAATCATGCGTTTGACAGTTTTTCTCATGTATTTTTAGCTTCTTTGAGGCATAGGCTATCACTTTATCATTTTGAATAAATCCGATGATATTATTTTAATCATCAATGTACACAATAAATATTTCTCCACTTGTAGGGAGTGTGAGTACTGGAGTAGTGATTAGCCACTTTTTCTTCTCCTTCAAACAATCTTCACATTTCTGAGTCCAAACAATTGTTACTCCATTTCATGTTAGCGTGGTGATTAGGTTTGAAAATTTTGAAAATTTCTTCACAAATCATTGATAATACCTGGCTAGACCCATAAATTTGCAGATATCTGTTACAGACATTGGCCTGGTCCACTCTTAAATCGCTATTGTCTTGGAAGGGTCGACATATATCCCTTTATTGGTGATATCATTCCCTAAGAATGATACTTCCTCTAGCCAAAACTAATATTTTCTATACATTTCATACATATTATCCCTTCACAATTTCTTTAACATAGTATTAAAATGCTCTTCATGTTCCTCCTTTCTCTTGGAGTATATCAGAATATTGCCGATAAAGACTACCAAAACGTTGCCAAAGTAATCTTTAAAGACACTATTCATTAAATCCATGAAATGTTTTGGACCATTATAGAGTTTAAATATAATCACTATGAACTCCTATTATATATAAATTATTCTAGTGATAGTCTTGGGAATATCTTCCTTCCTCACTTTTAATTAGGGATATCACAACCAAAGGTCCACCATATAGAAATAACTTTCTCCATAGAGCTCATCAAATAAGTCTTATATCTGTGGTAGGGGACACATATTCTTTGTCATGATTTTATTAATCTCAAGATAATCAATGCAACGACATATTTTCTATCCTTATTATTGATTAAGAGGACTGGCACACCCCACAGTGAGGAACTCGGGCGTATAAAACCATTCTCCAGATTCTCCTTTAAATTCTTCTTCATCTCTTCCAGTTCTATGGTGGCCATTATATTAGGTTCTTTTATATATGAATAGATCTAAGAATAATTTCAGGTGAGAATTAAACCTATTAGTCTGGTGGAAGACCAATCAACTCTTCATGGAATACATCAGTGTAATCCTTTAGGATAGGCATGTCTTAAAGCACGGTTCTCTAATTTTTCCCAATCATTTGAGCTAGAAATGCTCGATAATAAGGAATTAATATCCACACATAAGACATTGATTCTAAAGGAAGTTTATCTTCTTCTTTACACTCGTAAATAATTAGAGGATGCTTTTCAATATGAAGATTGATCTCCCATTCCAGAAAGTTGATGTTGGATTTTTATAAAGATAGTTAATCCATTCCCATGATATTGTAGAACACCACTAAAGGAATTATGAAGGGATTTTCTCGGAGTTTAAGACCACAAATGTTAACTAGAGAGGAGTTATAAACAATCAATGTAAGAATTTTCTAATTATGTGATATCATAGATAACTTGTATTCCAAATTTTGAGGTGGTGATTGGATTGATCTACCAAACTTGAAAGAAATGAAAGAATGTGTATAATTAGAATTAAATAGTAAATTGACTATTCTTGAATGAATATCTAGCATACCTGTCACCACATTGTTGACCAAATCCACCTCAGTAGTAGTGATGGAATACTACCTTCCTTTTTTCTTTTTAGTTTGTTATTGATTGCCTTCAATAACCCTTAGCTTAGAGAAATTGTCTGCATAATGCCCCTACTCCTTGAAGTTGTAGCACAGTGATACATGCTTAGTTTTGATATGAACCTTTCTATCTTCTTCGACATTAGTGGGATTCCTCATATCCTGTTGGAAATTTTTAGCTTTATGTCCCAACATTCTATATTCGAAGTAATTCTGGGTTCCCTTTAGACAGTTCCATGGATTCTTCTTCCCACTATTCTTTGACGTGGGATGATAAAGCTTCATACCATGATGAAATTTATTTTCCAGACATCCCACATTAGATTTCATTTTTCTCTTCTTATTTTTGGGCTCACGTTACCACTAAGAGTCTCTGATCTGTAATTCAACCATGAGGGTAATGTAGACAATTTCTTACTTTAGATTTTCATAAAAAATCCAAAGGCATGCATTTAAATCCTTATAATGTTTTCTTCATATCCCCTGATCGACTCATCTTACTTTTTCTTGAGTCTGAGGAACACTCTTTCCATCTTGAGATACAGTTTTTGGGGAAAAAAATATTGAAAAACATTCTCTTAAATTCTTCCCATTCAATGGTATCAATTTCCACCTTGGGATTTTATTCTTGATAAGTGTCCACCACTGATCAGCTTCCCCAGCAAAATGATAGACTAAAAGTATGACTTTCTCTTCATATAAGTACTAGAGGATAAGAAATATCTTTTTGATGAAGTTAATCCACTACTCTATGAGGAGGGGATCAGGTGATCCACTAAACATGGGAGGTCTTTTATGCATGAAGGATTCAAGGAAAAATTTCTATTTCCTTGGATGAGGATGGTGTTCCACTTGATTCATGTTATTATCCATAATGTGACCCAGTAGAGGAGGTACTATCAAGAAATTTTCAGGACCTACTCTCATCATATCAGACATATCAATAGGGAAATATTCACAATCCAAATCACATTGATTGTTTTCATGTGTTTTTCTATTTCTTGCCATTAACTAAGAAAAAGAACGTACAATTATAAGGCATTAATACATATCTATTGAGCATAAAAAATGAATCTATGAACATAAGCAGATAAACATGTAAAGGAAAATTATATCCTAACTTGTGATTACTTATGTTTCAATCTATGTTATCCTAGATCTATTTATTATCATATATTCTTATGGGTGCTTTTTTTATTCCCTTAATATTGGTTTCTACTATGATCTTGAATTTACCAAAGTATATACCCCGGGAGTTTCAAACCAAAAGTGAAGCAAGTCCCGTTATCGTGCAGTAGTTCCCATTCGAGTCTAGATCAATGAGGTGTTTTCTAGTTTTACCCCTAGATACATCTATTACAGAGCCACATCTACCTATTTATATCTAGAAAAGGATTTATTTTCTCGATAAACCACTTACTCTATACTTACCAAAATTTTTGGGTGTTTTATTATACTTAGTCTAATCATTAAGGTTCATACTAAAGTTATATATTATTAATCTTTAAAAATAACTATACCATCCTTTGATACCAACTACAGTGACCCTAGACTTTTACAGAAAACATTAAGTGATTTTATGTATATGTAAACATCTGAGTACTAGCCACAGATCCTAAAGTCCAGTATCTTTGAGGACTATGTAAATAAAACATAAAACATTGTAAAAAACACCTCTTTATTAATCTTGATAAAGAGATCATAACTTACTTTGAGCCCTTACATATGCATAGGGTACCCTGGGAATCACATTAACAAAGTGATGATCTAAAATCCCAGTGAGTGATTAAACATAATAATAAGGCTTTTAGACACTGTTTAGACATCATTACATTTTAATATAAAATGTGTTATATAATCCTAAAAAATAAACATGGGATTATATAAACTAGAATTCATAATATTGTGGAAGAAAAATAAATAATGAATTCAGCATGATTCAAGGTTCATTGAACATAGTGGAGAACAAGTCAAAGTTAACCTCCAAGATCGTTGCACAAGGTAGCATGAGTAAAGGCTAACTGGAAAGACCACTGCATATAACATCTCATGAGACAAAACATGACCCAATGCATTAGAGTGCTATTTCGGCACACCCATATTAATATGTTCATGAATATTCTTTTCACATTAATAATCATACATAATCAACTATACATAAACATAAGGGATCCCATGGAGAGAAATGGTTATCAAATTCATCTCATAAAGAATAATGAATGGGTGTATCAAAAAAGTGTCCATGAGAGAAATGAATTAAAACATACATGGAAATTAATAATATAAAATAGTCATATAGCATGTTAAGTGATGTAAAATATAAGTGACATCATGTAATAATAATATTTAGGAAATTCTTATCATTAAAACTTTTTAGTCTGATTTTAAGGAAAATTCTAAAGAGCATTTCAAATTAAAACAGGGAAACTAATTTATATAAAACTATAAATTAAAAAAGAAGGATTTAATAAAAAAATACTAATTTTATGAAAACAAATGTGGATTTATACAAATTGTATAGTGCACTTGAAATTGGGTAAAATGTTTGGGAAGTTCCCATAAATGAGTTTGCTTATTGGGAAGTATCGCGGATGAAATCACTTAAAAGAATGTATATCCCTTAATGATAATGAGGTATGGTTCATGAAACATGAGTTTGGAGAATATAAAAATTATGTATAATATGTACATAATAATAAAATACAACTTATTTGGATAAAAAAGAATGATATAGAAACCCGAAGGAATAAAGGAGGTTTAAGTAGAGTCCCATACGAAATATCGGCACGGTTTCATGTCTACTTAGGGGGTCTTAATGAGAGAGAAATGGATTTTTCATCTTTTATAAATTATGAGGGAATTATGCAGAAGTTGTGAAATCATACCCCATTATTAGGAAATACACATAAAAGGGCGTAATATAGAATAGATTCTTGAATTAATGTGAGAAAGAGAGGATCCCTTACCTTAAGTCTTATGGTGTTCTACCATTGATATTAATGGTAAAAATAATAAAATTTGTCTCATTAATTAACATTTAAAGAGATTATTTTACATGTAAATTATTTATTACAACCATTTTGAGTCCATGCATAACCTTTCCTATTGGTCATGATGTTCACTTTCATTGATCATGTCATTTTGTTTCCTGTTCGGTTTACTTATATAAGTGAATGGATAAACATGTGTGGGGAGAGTGGTTTTCTAGAATTGAATTTATTTGAGATTAGTGAACATACATTTGATTAAATGGTTGTAAATTTAATATTATTACTTTGATTGAAGGTGAGTCATTATATAAAACACTAATGATAAACTCTGGGATTAATGTGGCGATTACAATTAATTTTTTTTCTATTATTATATTACCTAATGAATTTATAAGGATTTAAGAACATTAATTAAGATAAAATCCATATGTTATGATCTGTATCAACCATTAGAATGGTTTCAAGACCTTTCTATAGGATGTTAATGAAAATTGAAAACCCATCGTCCTTGAATCTGATAGATCAACACATCTCAAATGGTATTCTCATTTTTAGAATAAAAGAAGGGTGAGGGAGATATTATGATAAAATATACCGTTAGCATAATTTGTTTCCAGTACATGTATGTTACTGGAGTTTTCATACCATTTGGGTGAAGCGTGGTGAGGAAATAAATAAGAAAAGAAAATAACTTGAAAGAAAATAAAATAACCGGAAAGAGGAGTTTACCTCTTGAGTTATCAACTTTGAGAGCCTTTTAAGGGGTGATGATTATATCTTTTGAGGAGACCATGAGATTTTGGACATGGGGGAGGACCTTGGAGAGTTATTTCGAAATAAACTAGAGAAGGAACAAGGCTTGAGAGGAGTAATGATAAGAGGGGAGTGTGGGAGGTTTTTAACATTGAGGAGAGGAGTGAATTTTGAATATTTAATTCATTATTTTTTATTTTGCTCAAAATAATAAATAGGGATTGATTCTTGTGACCAAACATAGTAATAAGTGAATTTAATTTAGAACTAATTCCTCTTCACATCATCCATGACTCAATAATGATGTAGAAACTGAGGTTTTCACATTTATTCTGAATTATCATATTTTACTATTAATAAAAAATTCATGTATTTTAGAATAGTTGCAAAAAATTAACCCTACCCGTTTTAAGATGTGTAGTATCCAAAAAGGAACTACATTTTTCAAAAATAATTTTCTATATAGGATTAATTTAATATTTTTATAAAATCATAATTTATTTCAAAAAACAACATTAAAACTATAACTTATTTTATAACACCTTAAAAAATTAATCAAAGTCCCATAAAATCTTCTTATAACCATAAGACAATAAAATAACAATTTATGATTATATTTTATGAAAATCAATATACATTTTAAATTATTAAATTAATCATAATTTTTTAATTAAAATATTTATGACATACAAAAATATCAATACTTATACTATAATCGTTTTTTCATTTATAAGATGTCTAGATTGTATTTGTACATTCATGGGCGAAGTTTCTATTTTTTGGCCAATGTAATATTATTTCCAATTCATTAATATTCATATGGGTATGTTGTTATTCAAATGGGTATGTTAGTATTCATAAAAAATGAATTTGATTCTAATAGTATTTAAATTTCATACTGAACTTAACTGTGTATGCCATATTTTCAAAATTCAAAATAAAAAAGTGAAAATATTATGTTTAATCGTCACATAGTACTTACTGGTTAATTGTGATGAGATTTCATGTGATTATATGACATAATTATAAGAAGGGATTTTTCAATGATAAAACATTGGGTCATTACACCCAATCACTAAAACTCTTGTAGAGATATAATTCTAAACAAATCATTATCCTTCCCTTTGGGAACTATCTGTTTCTTAACATGTACTTGATTATCTCTTTGATCCCTTGGGGGTGGATCAACACGCTACTCAATAGGTAGTATCAACCTTCCTGGAGTAAACAAATCATGGGTGAGTCCCTAAACTGATTCCTTATTACTGAAATGATTGTCATTATGATCATGTTTTGGTATCATAGTGATATTTAATCATAGAATATTCCTAAAATTAAGCAAACCCTACCATAGTATGTCTATTATATATGGAGAGTTTACTCAAGAAGTAAATTTAACTTAATGGAATCATTCCTACATGATTCATGTACCATTGGTCTCACTACAAATGATATCTTAGAATACTGAGTCAATAAATAGGTAGTCAGTGTACTGGTGTATGGATATGTCAGCCACCACAACATCACTAGGATTCATAGCTGAAAAGACTCAGTCTAGACACTCTAACATTGTCCAAGTTCCCATCAAATCCCCACTATGGTTTAAGCTCCAAACACTTGTTGAGGAAGATCTTACTTTAATACCTCTCTATCATGACCCTACCTACTAGGGCCTGAAAGGTCAGACAAAATCTTCATGTGAAATCCCAAGCCTACCTTAAATAGGCTAGGGGTTGGTGCAAAACACTGGGTAGGTGTAAACTAAATTAAGCATCCAATGACTTATGTGCCCATATGCATGGACTAGATTATCTCCAAGAAACATTATAGAGGTATAAAAAAATATTTTAATATCTAGAGAATAAAAAATCATGAAATTTCCCTGAGGAAATAAATTTGAGTAAAAATACATATAACCAAACAATTAAGTGGAAAATAAATTCCCAAAAGAAAATGAGGTCCCAACCTAACAACAACTATAAGAAGGGAAAAAATAAGAGATCCTAAGAAATATTGGAATAATAAAAGGAAATCACATAATCAGATATGCTCATAATGAATCTCAAGAGGGAGATAGAACATGCATCTCTATCTCTAAATCCTAGATTATAATGATTATTCAACATATAGTTCCAAGGGTCCAAATTTGAATCCAATCACCCTGAATAACCTTGAAATAAGACTATATACAGAAAACAAACCTCATAACGATGCCCCATGGATGAGGGGGAACTATATAAAATGGGTGACGCACACTATACAAAGACAAGGGATAATAATCAACAGATATAGTACCCATACCATAGTGTGAAATGGGGTACTACTCAATAGATAGGGACCCATGCCTTATTGAAACATGGGGTATAAATTGGTTGATAGAGGAACCACACCTTGGTGCGATAGTGGAACAACATGTTAGATAGAGGACATGTTCCATCATACAATAGGGAGTACTAATCTACCCGTGTAAATAATATGTGAGATCCACACTCTAGTGTGACAGGGGGTTTCCAAAGCTGGTAATACTGTAATGATCACACCTGATAACTTACATCGGTCAAATATCTCTTAATTAAGAATCACACTAGTAAGATAAAACATAGTATCTTGATATATAATTAGAAATATACGGTAACATCCTAGATGGAATACCACTCAGGATAGACTACTGAGAGGCCCAAATTTCTATCCCAAATAAAAAAGACACACAAGGTAAAAATTCTTAAGAGAACTATAATACTTGTATGAGGGGTCACTTGATGTGTGACCTCACCTCGATGATTTGGTGTGTTATCCCATGGAAAAATATTTGGATTCTATATTTCAATACTCTATGAATCCCCATGTGAACACATCAAGTATTTCTACTAATGGGCATGGGCATGTACAACAGTCACATTGCTTGACTAGACAGGTACATCCACACTATGTGTTCCTATGAGAACATGGCATGTTTAATCAAGTGGATTATTTTGAAGTGTGTGTCCAGTACATGGATTATCCCCAACAGATGGGTCATGCATCATGTAGAAATAGACATGCATCTTGTGATACATAACTAGGCCAAAACCCTTGCCTCTATACAAACTAAAGAACATGGGTGTGTTCTTCTAGTCTATAAGGTGTGTAGTCGGGTTTTTGTAGGTAGTACATTCTTTATCAACATAGTAACTAGATCCAAGATTTTTGTTGACCATCCCCACCATTTGATCCACCTAAAGTGGATAAATCTGAGGGTTCTCTAACCAACATTTCCTTTCCATTAATGATTAAAAATGGTATTCAAGTTTCTTGATCTAGAAACCATCATGCGTTGTGCTATTTTTTTATAATATAAATTTCCACAACAGATGGCCATATTTGATAAACACCATGATATATCCATGAAACATCAATCCCATTGTCTTTATCATATCATCCATGCATCTAGGGGTTCAATAATTCTTAAAACCACCCTGGTAAAGTTGAATCTCCAACCTCATGGGACAATGATGAATAAAGTGAAGAATGCTACGACGAATGAAAAATAATGACATGAAGAGACATTGTTGACTGGTGTCATCCAAAACAATGATCAAAATCTATAGAATCAAGGGAATGATACATGTGCTATAAATATAAAAAATTGGGTTCAAAAAAACTTATTATAATCATTATTATTCAAAGAAAAAAATTTATTACAAATCAACATCAGTTAAATATACAAGATTGGTCAATTTATTAATGGGTGGGAAAGAGAAAATAATGAGCCTTGCCTTATATTTGAATCAATCATAGGTGAATAAATATTTCACTAGAGATAGAGAATAATATATACAAGTATCACCATGTGTCATACGATCCTCCTCAATCATTCATCAATATGAATTCTTAATTCACCAATTGTAAAGCCCTCTTCCTCAACCTCTCTAATATCCCAGGGTAATGTTGTCACCCTTGGATATTTTTCATAATGTGTCTGAAATAGATGAGAGGGTATGATTAAGTTGTTAAACTAAAATAAAATAAAAGAAATATTTATTTTACTTTCCACATATCCAATACATAATTTCAATGAAACATCAAACCCCGCAACAAATTGTCTCTCACATAGGGTAAACTCCCTCTTCACGAAATAATTACAAACTCTAGTTTTCCATATGAGATCTAGGTCACCTAAAATACCATTTATTCAAAAAACAATTGCACACATGTTCTTTTAATGTATACTAATATTTTTAATATTTTTATTCTAGAGTCCTGTGACACCCAAACACAGCTCCAAATTTGGTGATAAACCATATATATTTATTCACTACCGGAAAAATCACTATTTGCGATGGGATATCTTCCGGTCGCAAATTACCTGTCCATGAAGCTATTTGGGATTGGAAATTTTCACAGTCGCAACTAACCAATTATTTGCGATGGGTTCTTGTCTCACATCGTAAATATTTTTCCGCGGCTTGCGCTCCAAACCGCGCGAATTTTATTTGCAACAGGGAGATTTTTTCCATCGCAAATAGTTTGGTGCGACTTTGCGCGCCAAACTGCACATGGGTATTTGTGACGGGATCCCGTCGCAAATACCCTGTGGCAGTTAATAACTTTTTGCGATGGGATGTTGTCCCGTCGCAAAAAGAATGTTGGCATGAACTATTTGCGACGAGACCCGTTGTAAATAACCTTTTAACCGACAACTGTAATTAATGCATGGGAGGGTATTTGCGATGGGCCCCAACGCAAATACCCCCATTTGCGACGGGAAACCCGTCACTAATAACCCTGTTGCAACTAATCTAACCTATATATACCCTCATATGTTTTTCCCAAATCATTCAGATTTTTCTCTCTCCCTCTTTTCCTTCTTCATTTTCAATGTAAAATTTTCTCTTAGTTGAATGTTTTTTATACGAGATCAATCGGAGGGTGTCAATATCATCATAATATCAAAGTTTAAGTTATTTATATTTTTTTTTATATTTAACTTATTTTTTATGTTAATTTTAATTGTTGTTTATTAGTTGTAATTTAATTAGATTTCAAGTTATTTTTAATTTTATTTATTTTTACTATGAAATTGATATTGTTGGTGATAATTATAAATAATTAGTAATAATTAATATTAATTAGATATAATAAGGAATAAATTGATATAATTAGCAATAAATTGATATAATTAGCAATAAATAGATATAATTAGTAATAAATAGATATAATTAGCAATAAATAGATACAATTAGCAATAAATAGATACAATCACCAATAAAAAAATATAATTAGTGATAAATAGAAATAAATAGGTATAATTAGTAATAATTATATATAATTACTAATAAATAGATATAATTACTAATAAATAGATATAATTACTAACAAATAGATATAATTAGTAATAAATAGATATAATTAGTAATAAATAGATATAACTAGTAATAAATATATATAAGTAGTAATAATTAGATATAATACTTAATAAATAGATATAATTAGTAATAAATAGAAATAATTAACAATAATTAGTAATAATTAGTAATAATAAGTTATAATTAGTAATAATTAGATATAATTAGTAATAATTAGTAATAATTAATAATAATTAGATATTATTAGTAATAATTAGTAATAATTAGTAATAATTAGTAATAATTAGTTATAATTAGTAATAATTAGTAATAATTAGTAATAATTAGTAATAATTAGATATAATTAGTAACAATTAGTAATAATTAGATATAATTAGATATAATTAGATATAATTAGTAATAATTTGTAATAATTAGTAATAATTAGTAATAAGTAGATATTATCAATAATAACTAGATATAATTAGTAATAATTAGCAATAGTTAGTAATAATTAGCAATAATTAGCAATAATTAGAAATAATTAGCAATAATTAGCAATAATTACTAACAAATAGCAATAAATAGCAATATATAGCAATATATAGCAATAATTAGCAACAAATAGAAATAATTAGATATAATTAGATATAATTAGCAATAAATAGGTGTAATTAGAAAAAAATAGATATAATTAGGAATAAATAGTTATAATTAGAAATAAATAGATATAATTAGGAATAAATAGATATAATTAGTAATAAATAGATATAATTATAAATAAATAGATATAATTAGCAGTAAATATATATAATTAGAAATAAATAGTAATAATTAGCAATAATTTGTTATAATTATCAATAAATAGATATAATTATCAATAAATAGATATGATTAGCAATAATTAGTAATAATTAGCAATAAATAGATCCAATTAGAAATAATTAGTAATAATTAGAAATAAATAGATATTATTAGCAATAAATAACAATAATTAGTAATAATTAGCATTAATTTTAAACAATTATCAATAATTAGAAATAATTAGCAATAATTAGAAATAATTAGCAATAATTAGAAATAATTAGCAATAATTAGCCGTAATTAGCAATAATTTGCAATAATTTGCTACAATTACCAACAATTAGCATTATTTAGCAATAATTAGAAATAATTAGAAACAATTAACAATAATTAGCGTTAATTAGTAATAATTAGTAATATTTAGTAATATTTAGTCATAATTAATCATAATTAGTAATAATTAGTCATAATTTGCAATAAATAGAGATAATTATCAATAAATAGAGATAATTAGCAATAATTAGCAATAATTAGCAATAATTAGCAATAATTAACAATAAATAACAATAATTAGCAAAAATTAGCAAAAATTATTAATAAAAAATTTATATTATCAATATTTACGAAAAAAATATTAATATTATTAAATTTATAAAAAATTTATGAAATTTTAAAATTATCAATATTCACAACAGTCTTTGCTTTATTCTTAACATGTTCAAATCTCAAAGGGTCGCCAATTGTCAGGTCATGTGCAATAAAAAGTTTTTGTCACCCATGTCCAATATAAACTCTATAATTTATCTTGCATGGTTGATCACCTCGCAAGTAGTGTCTCAATAGGACAACCAAAGTCATGCCCTAATAATATATAAGAATTATCTCTCATGAACCATTACACAGAACATTTTTCCTTTAAAATTAAAGGGAAAGATACTGAAATCCCCTCAATTTTTTAATGAATAATGGTCTATGTAAAGCATCATGTGAGATGATTCCTAGAGACAAGAATGTCATTACTTTGGTCGTCCTATTGCAACACTACTTGCGAGGTGATTAACCATGCAAGTAAAATTATAGAGTTTAGATTAGGCATGACTGACACAAATGTTTTATTGCGCATGACTTGACAATTGACAACCCTTTAAGATTTGAACATGTTATGAGTAAAGAAAAGTATGTAGAGAATATTGACAATTTTAATATTTTATAAATTTTTTATTATTTTAATAATATTAATATTGTTTTTTCTTAAATATTGATAATATATTTTTTTATTAGTAATAATTAGTAAACAAAATCTGTTTGGATAATGAAGGGAAAATTTGTAATCATATCCACGATGATGATTACCAAATTTCCTTTCACCATTCAAGCAGTTTTCAATTTGGAAAGTATTTTTATATGTTGCTAAATTAGTAATAAATAGTAATAAATAGTAATAATTAGTAATAAATAGTAATAATTAGTAATAATTAGTACAAATTTGTAACAATTAGTAATAAATAATAATAATTTGTAATAATTTGTAATAATTAGTAATAATGAGGAATAATTTGCAATAATTAGCAATAATAAGTGTGAGAAAGATGCAATTAAATGAGCCGTCAGGAAAAAGAGTAGCCCTCAATCCACTGGAAATTGTGTTGCCCTTAATTGATGGTAATTATTATGTAGTTTTAATTATTTATCTTATTTTTTTAGATATTTTAGTTATAATTTTAAATTATTCAAAAACAGTGATGATTTTATATTTTTTGTAGAAAAATATAGAACAAGGATGTCGACATTAGTCATTATTAGATAATCGAGCATGGATAAATCAGCGCAGAAATACAAATGGTTCTGGTTTAAATCCTGTATATATTGAGGGTGTTGAAGCTTTCTTAGAATTTGCATCATCAAAAACAGAATATGTTTCAGAAGGCACAATTAAATGTCCTTGTAAAAAATGTGCTCTTAGAACGTTTGACACATTTGACATGGTTGGAGGACATCTCTTACGGTTTGGTTTTCAAGAAGATTGTGTTTTTTGGTAAAAACACGGTGAACTCAGTTCTTGAGAAAATCTTAATAACTTGATTCTAGATCCACATAGTTTCAACATTTAGTACATGATGTTTCATGTCCATCTGTGCAACAAACTGAAACTCACGATGATATTGATTTAACTCTTGGGTTGGCACCATCTGAATTTTATGTGTTGTTGAGGTCTACTAAGGATGAAATATATCCTGGTTGCAAGATAAGAAAATTAGACGTGGTTATAAAATTTATGGCTATTAAATTAGGTATTGTAATGTCAAACAACTAGTTTGATCATATATTTTATTTGGTTAAAACATTGTTACATGAAGGAAATGTGTTTCCTGCATATTACAATGGGAGCAAGAGGCTGATTCATAATCTGAGCCTTAGTTATCAGAAGATTCATGAATGTCCAAATGGTTGCATATTATATTCTGGCGAAAATGAGTCATTAGATAGTTGTCCCACATGTGGATAATCACGGTATAAAGAATCTCAACCAGGGAAGTCTAGATCGATTCCAGTAAAAAAATTCAGAAATTTCCCACGTAAGCCCAGGTTGCAGCATTTATTTATGTCTCAAAACAAAACTTCAATGATGTCATGGCACAAAACCAAGATTTCAACTAATAAAATCATGAATCATCCATCTGATGGTGATTCATGGAAACATTTTGACCTTATGCATTCGTCTTTTTCTATATAAGCCCGAAACGTGCGATTGGGTCTTTCTACTGATGGTTTCTGTTCATTTGGTTCTTATGCTAGTCAGTATTCATGTTGGCCTGTCTTTATAACTCCGTAAAATTTTCCTCCATGGATATGGATGAAGAATCTTAAATTTTTTTTGACTCTATTAATCCCAGGACATCAGAAAAAGAATGTTGATGTTTATTTGAAACCATTGATTGATGAGTTAAATGCATTGTGGAGTAATGGTGTTATTACATATGATGTTGATGCGAAATAAAATTTCATATTAAAAGATACATTTATGTGGATGATTAGTGACTTTCCTACATATGGAATGTTATCTGGTTGGAGTACACATGATCTGAAATCTTGTCCTTACTGTATGAAAGAAAACAAATCCTTTATGCTCGTCAATGGAAAAAAACGTGCTATTTTGATTGTCATCATAGATTTCTTCCAACCGATCATCCTTTCGGAGAAACAAATCTCATTTTAGAAAAGGTACAATTGAAAGGGATGAACCTCTAAAGATGATCTCAGGTACATAGTTAAATTTAGTTATATTTTTATTACCCCCCATCACATTTTGACCAATAGTGAACCGACATAAAATTCAAGGCTTTGGGAAAGAACAGAATTGGATAAAACAGATCATTTTTTGGGATCTTTCATATAGGTCTGATTTGTTGGTCCACCACATGTTGGATTTTATGTATATTGAGAACTGTTTTGATAATTTATTCCATACAATTTTAGACACACCAGGAAATACCAAAGATACTATAAATTCACAATTAGATCTTTCCCAAATTTGCAGGTGACCAGAACTTGAACTATTTGAAAATGTTAAATCATATAGGTTAATGAAGCCAAAAATATCTTATACATTATCCAAATAGATTCGCTTATTATTTTTTCAGTGGATTGCAGATTTGAGTCTTCCAGATTGATATGCTTCAAATTTGGGAATATGTGTTAAGAATGGTTATATTACTGGATTTAAAAGTCATGATTGTAATGTTATAATGGAAATACTTACGCCTTTTTGATTCATATGTTTGTTTAATTCTATGATTTTGGATTTGATTACAGTCATATCATAATTTTTTCGAGACATTTGTGCAGCAACAACAGACTACGATGAGCTATGAAAACTGGAAGAAGATGTTGCTATAATTATATGTAAACTAGAAGAAATGTTTCCTAAGGATTTCTTTAACTCAATGGAACATCTGATATTACATTTTCCACATGAAGCTAAATGTGGATGCCCAGTACAGTTTCTTTGGATGTACCCATTCAAGAGATGCATGCAGAAATTGAAGGAAAAAAACGTAACAAAGCATCAGTTGAAGGCTCAATTGCTGAAGCTTATTTCCAAGAGGAAACTGTTTTTTCTACTCTCATTATATTGAATCTCAATATCCCTCAAAACACAATCGCATGGGATGAAATGAGTGGAATGGTAATGACAAAATGGACAATCAATTAAAAGTTTTTAATCAACCAAATATTGGTTTCAGTGGAGTTCATGAATGATGGATTTCAGATGATGAACATTACAGAGATCATACATACGTTCTGCTCAACTGTGAAGAAATGACATAATTTGTCCTGTGAGTGCTTATATCACTTATTCTATAATTTATGTTATATTATTTAAACTTATTTTATTTGTAGGTTATATGATAATCATATCAGGAAACAACTTCCACAAATTACAGTTGTTTCTCTTGAAGAACATAGACAAATAAAATTTTCTCAATTGTTTCAAAAACTGGTAACATAAATTATTGATGGTTTAATACCAATTCTGTTTATTATTTCTTATATTTATAAATTTTTTAAAAATTTTCTAGTGTCTATATATGCTGATAAATTGATAAGAGACTATGTATATTGAGTAACCCACCATCCAAAATGGTTAAATTTTATAATGCATATGTGGTGAATGGTTCTCAATTTCATACACATGCATACAGGGAATCAAAAAAACAATGAACAGTGGAGTTTTCTTGAGAGGATCACGTCAAAGAGAAATTGAAGTTGACTTTTATGGAATTTTGGATGAAATTATTGAGAAGTGTTATCAAGGACATAATTACATAAGGATGTTTAAATGTCAGTGGTTGGATACTGAGAGAGAATTGCGTGTTCATCCGACTCATGGAATCGTCGATATTAACTATAAAATTATTCTTGCATTAAATGAACAATTTTTACTGGATTAATAGGCACATAAAATTTATTATGCAAATTACTGTGCTACATCAAGAGACTTGAGTGATTGGTGGATCATAATAAAAATTAAATCTCAGGAAAATCATTTTACTCAAAATGAATGTGGTTTTGCTGAAGTGGAAGGAATTGAAATTTCTAATGTGACTGATCAAAATCCATCTAAATTACAAAGAGACGTGAATATCGACAATGACACCCCACAATTAAGGATCGATGGTGATGAAGATGTTAATGATGTTACAAATGAATTTGAAATGAAAAGAGATACTGAAACTGAAACTCATATGGATATTGATGATGCTAAGGAGGAAGATGAAGGCATTGCCATTGACAGCTATGGAGAAGAGGAAGTATATGAACATTGACACAGTTAAATTATGATTATAATAATAACTAATATATACCTACATATAATAGTTATTTTCAACTATCTGCTAACAACAATCATTTTGTGTTTCAGATGGACCCTGAGCTATTTCTCGAGTTGCAGGAGGCTGACCCACCATTGGATGAGGGGGATTTTGGTTCATCTGACCCTCAGCCTACTAGAGGATCAGCGGGTATGAAGAGGGGGGTGCGGTCTTTCACGATTGACGATTCCTAACCATATCCCCGAGAGATATCCACATCTTGGTTTCAATCCACTCACACAGAGGTACGATAACTTGAATATTTTAGTTTTATTTCATTAATTTAGTTATATATATACTAATTGTTTGATTATTTATTCATTTTCACCGTTTTTTGCATGTAGCTATTGGATAAGGGAGTGCTATATTGGGAAAATATTTTTCTCAGCCATGGATCACATGGGAGCAGATTACCGTTGATGTGCAACGTGACATGTTCCATCATTGGCTGGTACATAAATAAATAATATTTATTTTGAAATTTATTTTATTAACCACTTTATATTATAAATTATTTGTTTGTTTTATGGTATCCTATCGATGATAGCATGAACGACGCTATCCACATGGCATGGAAGGTTTCTATGCGTGACTATTTCTGTCTCTTTTTGCACAATTTGGGATGGATAGCAATTAAGAAAGTAGGGGTGACAGAATTTGATGATTCATGTAGAGCCCACTGACCGGAGTATATTTAATCTCAAATTTGGGATGGATTATGTTTACACTGGTTAGGTGGTGGATTTCAGAGAAGATCTTTAGTTGGACGACAGAACCGGGGAAGACAGGAGGTGACGCATCGAGATGGTAGCCATACATTCAGTTCACATAGAGAGCATCTGGTGAGTATATTTTTTAAATATTTTATATAACATTAAATATAAAAAGTTTATTTTATATTTTTTTTGGGAAGTCAAGCATCTATATATTACGGAGTTAGACGTTTATCAGATGATGTATAGTGACCCAACCACATGATAGATTATAGGTGATCGCCAGCGTAAGAATGTGGTTAGTATTATTTTTCCAGTTTGAAAATTAACTGCATATAATATTTTCAAAATTTTAATTTTAAATTGGAATTTAAGGAGTCATATGAGGATGCGACCTCTCACACACAGGCTGAGGGTCAGGACGAGATGACTGAGTAGACCAGTGCTCACCATTTTGATGAGGTGGCATGGATGCAGGTGACTCAGTATGGCTTTGAGAAGGGTAGAGTAGTTGGTATCGACTCTCATTTGACTCCTAGTACTTATTATGGTACTATTGCGATGTCAGCATCCAGCTCAAGAGGAGCTCGTGGAGAGGCATCATCTATTAGATCATAGTATCTAGAGCAGTTGCGAGCACAGGCTAAGCTTATAGACTTTACAGAAGCAGCAAGAAGAGATGTGTCAGTGGTAGAAGAAGAAGGAGCGGCATTATGAGAAGTAGATGCATCAATTGCAGTAACATAAGGACCAACATGAGGAGGAGACGCATCGATGGCAGAAGTAGCATCACGAGCAGATGGAGTACATGCACCATCTGACTCGTAGTTTAGGGATGGAGTTTCCTCCACCAGCACTTTTAGCTCCTCCACCTCTTCCAGAAGATGACCCCTAGTGAATTTTTTAGGTTACAAAAATATGAATTTTACATTGTAATATGAATTATTTAAATTTTTTGTCTTTTATATCGTTACAAATATTACATAATTTAATTTTTAATATTTTATTATTATTTTATATATATATTTTTGTGAATATTGAGAAGTTTAATATTTTTTATTGTTTTAATAATAGTGATATTAGTTTTTCATCAATCATAATTTTATTAATTTTTATTTTTTCTAAAATTAATTTATTATTTGCAACGGGACCTTTTGGGATAGTGTCCCATCACAAATAGTTTAACCAAATATTTTTAAAAACATATTTGCGATGAGACTACTTTCCCATCACAAATACTTTGTTGTGATAGGCCAGTCCCAGAACGTTATATATATATATATTGCGATGGGACAAGGGCCCGTCGTAAAATCTATTTGCAACAGGACAATCGTGAAAACGTTTATATATATATTATACATATAATCAGATACTTATTTGCAACAACAATGTTTCCCTTCGCAAATTCGATTTGTTGCAACGGGCCCGTCGTAAATAATTGTATTTGCAACATCATTTTCTGCAATAGGCTATTTTCAATGGGATCCCATCGCAAATAGGTCTTCGCAATTACCAAGAATTTTAGTATCGATTGGACTAAATTAAGAAAACTAGTGTTGTTACAATTCCACATTATTAATTTTACAAGAAAAATAACAAACCAATAACATTATATTATTGGCCTAATATTTCCTTGATGTATTCTTCCCAAATTCCTACCACCTAAATCTCCAATTCTACATTTTTTGTATTGGATACATGATCATCAATGAGCTCTACTTACTCCTTTTTAACACATTGAAGTGGTTTCCTATAAATTTAAAATACATTAAACGAAAAAGTTCTTTGGTATATATGATTTAATAATTTGTAGAACTGATTAAATTTACAATTACAATCTTGAATATAATTTCATGTGACCATTTCTAAATAGATTGGTTTTACATCATACGCAACCACTAAATCGTCTTCCATGTAGCTCAATTTGAAGGATCAATTTTCCATCCATAGTTTAAAAATATAATGAAAATACTTTTAGGAAAATGACTCATTATAAAACCCCAATTAATAAAATATATATCTACTCCTTATCAATTATTTATAACCAGTGAACCCCATTTATCATCTTCACCCTCCAAATGGTAAATAAAAGAGTATCATTTTAATGATATTAAAATCATAGGGCTTAAAATATATTTAATATATATTTAAACCATCACTTAGATACCACTGAGATAAAATAACCATGGTCTTATGGAGAGTTTTGTCTCATTAAATACTCAAATATTTAAATATTACTCTTTGGTAGATCTATTTTCTTTATTGTTTTAATACTGCCATAATTTATAGTCATTGTTAACTAATCTATCACAACAACAAAAATTTCAATTCCAATTACAACCATTCATGGTTGTTGAATTGGATGGATATTATCCACATAGTTCATTCCTACATGTAAATTCTTATTTACTCTATGGAACTCCATTATAAACATACATAGTTTTGATAAAGAAGCTTGGTAATATTTGAAGACAATATCATGATAACCCAAAAATTGAATTTATTAAACATGTTTGCGTTCCATATTATAACATATAATAATATCTAAACCATTCTTATGATACAAAATATAATGACACAACCATAAAACAATACTTAATCTTGGGTTTTCATTGAGAAATCAATTTTTTTACCTTTCAGTGATCATTCAGTTCAACATTTTCGATAATTGGGTCAACAATATCACATAATTAAATATTATATCATAATGTGTTAACTTTCCCTCAGCATCTAGTTTTCCAACAATGAAAAACTTTTAAAAAATAAAATTTCTCCTTTTCAAGAAACATCTCCATGATATTCAACTCGATATCATCTTAGTCACTATATGACATTAAAACCATTTGAAAAAAAATTTAAAACATGGTTTGATATTAAAAATATTATTAAGGGGAATATAAAAAAAACTCATTAGTCCAGGAATACCCATTCAAAATATCCTTTTTTTAAAATAAACATTGAGATTCGAATAAATAGTTTATTAAAAAATTTAATATATTCTCTATTGAAACTTTTTCATAAAGCATTACATTAGTAATCATCAAGTAAAAATAAAACCCATAAATATTTCATTCATATCCTGAAAACTCATAAAATCATTTTCAAAAAAGGCTATACATTTTGACCTTATGATGTAGCATATAATATAATTTAAGAATAACTCATTACATTCCTTTTTCTAAATTCTAGTATTTCTAAGAAACCTATAAGAGGAATAGATAGATCATATAGGTGACTTCATGTATCATTTAAATAATAAATATTTAAATCAATATTACAAATGTGATATCCTTCCTTATAAATTCCATAATCTTACGAAGTTCTTTTACCCATTGAATTAGAGATATATATCAGAGTTATCTATTCTTAGTTAATAATGGAACCACCCATCCATGATTTATAATGGAACAAACAATACATGGTTTATAATGGAACCACACATTAAACTAAATAATTTCCAATAATGATAACATAATTTTAAAACATGAATTCATTATTTTTAATTTTCACACTCAATAAATATTTCAGTAAATCCAATTGAAGAAAATTATAGTTATTAAACTATTCATTTCCTTAAAAACCGATTTTAAAATATAATAGAAAAATGTAAGGAGAGGATTTATTTGAGGATAACATAAAATCATGTAAAGGAATCCAAATCTCAAATAATGGTCATGCTGACAACAAATGTTATTGACAATATATATGATAAAATATAATATTGTGTTATTTCTTTTATTTAAATATTCTGTATTAAACTAGAAAAAATATTCCAATTTGAAACCATTAGAAAAAGTAAAATGATTATATTATAATTCATTCATATATATATAGATACATCAGTAAGTTAATTTTTATAATATGGGCATGGAATAGAAATATTATGAATGTAAATCATTTAAACATTTAAAATGAGTTTGTTATAGTGGTGTTTCCTTACCTTGAGTCCAGATAATCATGTATGTTCATTATCTTCATGAATAAAAAAATTATGATAATTATTTAGTTTTTTAATAAAATTTTTCTATTTTTTCACTTTTATTTTATTTATAACCTTATTATATAAAATTACTCAATAAAATATGTTCATCTTGGATGTTTTGATGACATTCATCTCATTCTTCCAAAATGACTTCAGCTCAATAAATTTTTTTAATGATGTAAATATTACATCATATAGAAAATAATAATAATTTATTAATTATCATATTTATAAATTGATTATACTTTTATAACCAACCATTAAGCATTGTTTTGAAAAATTAACTATGTCACAATCATGGAGACATTAGGTCATATGCACACATCAGTAATGTTTCTATTTTTCAATTATCATGATGGAATGACGGCATGTATTATTTTATATTACAAAAATTATCATTCTATCATAAATATAATATTATTTACATAAATACCCTTATATATATATGTTTTGTGATGCATTGATGAAAAATTATTCACATTACATCAAGGAGGAGGTAATCAACATGCATGCACAGAGAACATTATCAGTTTTGAATGAATGGAAGGGTAAGAAAATCGAGGATACATAAAATTTATAGAATTAAAAAATGTCATGAAAATAATATATATACTTTTAATCCATCATTATAACTAGTCATGATAGGTGGTGTTGGAAAAAGAATTACATTGGTTCACGAGTCTCTAGCTCTTCATACAGGGGGATATAGATTTCATTTTCCATTTGATTGTAGAGGAGATAGAAATATGTTATTACATTAGTATAAAAATATATCA
Source organism: Viscum album (assembly GCA_963277665.1). Lineage (NCBI taxonomy): Eukaryota > Viridiplantae > Streptophyta > Magnoliopsida > Santalales > Viscaceae > Viscum > Viscum album. The sequence goes on along the minus strand of OY728132.1, from coordinate 1,470,060,321 downwards.
TTATATGGAATATGCTGGTGTTATTACTGTAGCAAGCTTGAATAATAATTGAAGGAGTTAAAAGAAGAAATAATACAAATGTACCTAGCTAAGAAACATAACCTCATCTCCATAAAACCTCTTAAGGTTTACACTAAAATACTTCCTAGGATAGTTTTCTAATAAAAATACCAAAAACATGATAAGGTGGTGGGTTTAAGGAAGGTATTTGGTTAATGGTTAACTATGATAGAGTGATAAAAATTGTTTGGAAGATATAATATGTGTTTCCCATTATTAATTGAGGGAGTTCAATCATGGAATTACCTAAAATATAAAAGAATATTAATATCATAATATTGTAATGTTGAAAAAGGATCCCTACATTTTAATATAAGGTGTGATATGGTCTATATAAACTCAATATATAACATTTAGAAATTTTTTAGATATTTTTTTATCCTTATAAAAAAATTAAACTACATTGAACTCATTCTGACCATGACCGTGATAACTTACCTTTTTCCGTGATAATATCATTATATGACCACAAAAAGAGAAATTATTAACATACTAAAATTTTTGATTCATAATTTGGAAACCATTTTTTAGATTTAATTTATAGATGTTTTATAAATTAATTATAATTAAATAAGAGAATAAAGTGAAAAATAATTTTTAGTCAAATACCAAATTTAAGAGTAAAAGTAATTTCCCTTGAATTAAAGAAGTAAATTATATTACATTAAATTTTTTGGTTGAATAAAAAAAATTATCATTTCTAGACATATTTACTATTCATAAAATACATTTTATGTTCTAACTATTCCAATAATTTCAAACACTCAAAAATTGATTTTTAATTTGAATAAAATATTACATATCTTCAAAAAAGTCGAGATTGGGATCATAAGTTTAAATTACTATTTTATAATTTATTTTTAACCCCATATGAATACACTTAATCAAAAAAATCATCAAATATTGTAACAAAAAGTTTTAGGTTTGTTTTTAATTTTTTACAATATTGGTTTAACCTTACTTACCCTATTTTACTATTTACTGAGGTGGTTAACATTACCCTAGTTACTATTCTTTATCCTTATTAAAAAATAGTTATTTAAATTTTTTTGGCCCATTATTCAAAATATTGATATAGTTTTTTGAGGATTCAATTTGTAATATTTGTACGAATTAGTTTAATACTAAAATAAAATAAAATAATTAAATTTTTTTATAGGAAAAATGTGTTTTTAAGACTAAAAATTAACTCACAGAAAAATTTGGCATAATGATGATTTTAAAGTAATTTATTTGAATTTTTATAATTAAGGGAGGGATATGTTACTTTAAGATAAAATGGTAATTTTAAAATACTATTATTAATGAAAATAAATTATAGTTTTTTAATAAATCAAAATTTTCAACTATTAATTGAAAAATCAATCTTCTCAAATAAAAATAAAAATAATCACCCAAGGAAAAAAAATTTATAAAGATTAAAGAAATTATATCCATTTTTCAAATTAAAATAAAAATAATAACCAATAAAACTTGGAAAGAATATAATATAATAAAATGAAGGTAATATGAATAAAGCTATTTTGTTTTTTATTGAAAAACTACAAAACATTTTTATAACGAATAAATCAATATAAAATCTAATTCATGAATACTATTGAAGAATAATGTTTATTATTAAATATTCATGTTTTTTACACTATAACATCTAATACCTTTCTTAATACCTTCATGTCTTAATTCCCTTCATCTTAGAGAATATCGTCTTCCCCTAAGACCATCCAAAGTAGCCATAAGGTGTAATTCGAATGAGGTCTCTCAAGGAAGTTGTAATCATCTTGCCCGAATATTTTAAAGTTAGTTATTCTTATAATTTATATAGATATATTCTATACATTATCACATAACTAATCTAGTATCATGAATATGATGAGATCTTATTATGTTTATGAAATAACCATTTCCACCTCTTTTCCATCAAATAGGAAATGAAAGTATCTCTCGTTTGTACGTGTGAAATTAAACCTCAAACATAGATATGTGGATCATTTTCTATAAACACTTATATTGGATTGTTATATTGATGGATTAATAATATATATATATATGTGATATTTTTGATTTAATAATGGTTTTGGAATGATAAAATATTTTCTACTTCCTTTTTGCTTTTTCTCATTAGATATTCAATGTATAATTTATGTGTGTGTACATACTACCATTTATATGAGTGTTGCATTTAATTTTAAATATATATGAATTTATTAAAGGTCATAGAATTATTTATAATCAATGTATCTGATACCCATGATCTGATTACTAATTTTTAAATGTGGTGTTAATATTATAACTTAGCATTTAGTTACTTATTCGGTATTTATAAAACACTCTTGTTTCGGCTGGTTTTATCACCAAAAAGTGGGATGTTATAATTTGTATTAAATTAATTAGTGATGAATGTTTAAAACTAGTGATATTATGTAATGATATGATATACATGGCCTGATTAATATGTATAATGTAATGGAACAACCATAAAAGGCTAAGGATAAGAGTAAACTAACTGAAACATGTGTCACTTGGAAAAAGTGATTTGAGTATATATTTTTCAATTATGGATTGATAAGATTATATAAGTTATATTTTTATGGTATTAGTATAATAAATTTAAATTTATTAAATAATTGTTTGGAGTTTTTAATAATCAATTCATATTTTATGTAAGTATTTTTCATATCAATTTCACTTCATTAAGGCTTATGTCATATTATGAACCTAATTTATATTGTATTGTTTATAAACTTATTATCTAACATATTATTCGATGAATTAATTTTTATTTCGAGTATTTTATTTTTAAATTAATGTTTTCTCTTTTAGGGAGTTTGATTCAAAAATATTTTAATCTATAAGGTACTTTTTATTAAAATATTTTTTTAAATGTTATAAATCATATTTTTTCATGCCAAGGTTATTATAAATATATGTAGAATTTATTTATTTATAATCAAATGAATATTTAGGGATATTTTAAATAATATTTTGATTTATTTAATTAATATAAAATGGAATCTACATATAATTTTCCAAAAGAGGAAATTTTAATCTTTAAAAAAATAATAAATAGAATCATTATTTTAGAGTTTAGATAATAAACAAAATTTCCCACTTCATAACCATTATTTAATTTTGAGGATTCCTTTAAAAATTTACATGGTGATTTTCAAGGAAATTATTTTCTTAAAAATTTGGGATTTTTTATTTACAATTTTATCAAAAGAAAAGTGTAATATTTATATAATGTAATGAAGATAATTTTTAAAGTGATTCATAATATCATTATTATAAAAAGTAAATATGATGTTATTTTTTCATTTTAATTGTACATTATATTAAATTCATAAAATGATTATTTTTCTACAACACTATAATTACATATGAATTAGTGGACCCATTTCATCCTTAACTGATTATTTTTTTTGTTCACTAACATTCTAATGATCAAATTTTATATCATTTCATTATATAATATTTTATCATATATTTCCATATAAAATGTATCATGGATTTATACAACATCTTTCCCACAACTTTTATATGTCCTCAACCATATACTATTTCTACAAGTGGTATCATTTTATAGAATGTTATTAAGAATTTTTTTTTCATTGACTAGGGAAATATTCTATATTCCTAATTCAATAAAGAATATTGTGGAATTACAAGTAATTTTTATATTGAATTGAATTGGTCATTAAAATGGGAAAAATTCATATGATGTGTTAGTGATGGGTGGGTACTTGTTAAAGAATATCCCCTCAAAGCATCAAAAAGGCGCATGAGAAAAAATAGTGGAAACATTAGTTGGATAGTTAGTGTTTACCTACCGATATAGTAAATTTATCATATCTAAGGCCGTGATGATAATATTCATGATATCATTTCCAAGGCCATGATGATATGATCATGAATGCAATGAATCATATATTTCCTTTAATAAGTATTAATTTTTCATTATCCATCTAATTTATGTATTAATATTATCCTTGGATTTACAACAAAAGAATATTTTTTGTTGAATGGAAGGTGTTATGATTTTCCACTCTTCTATATGGATTATACCTTATTCACTCCTGATATATTTTTTTGTACAAAAACCTTATTGAGAATCTATGATCTCTATTTATTTATTTATCCCTTCCCTTGGATATGAAGAATGGTTTATTGAATAATTTCAAGGAATGAATTTTTTTTTTCATGATATGTTTTTAATTTAAAATAAAATAAAAAAGTCATATATTTGATTAGATTTTAAATACAACCAAACAGATCAATATTGGGTGGTGTGATCTCTTGTATCATATACCAATAAAATAAGTAAACACTAAAACAAGTTTTATATAGTGTAGGTTGTGATAGTTTAAATGAGAGAATGTTTTTTGGAAACATTTTGAAATAGATTATAAATTAACATATTAAAATTAGACTTATGATAATCCCTTAGGGTATTTGAGAATATTGACATTTTTAGGGATATTTATTACATTTCTCATTATTAATGATGATTTGTAGATAAATAAGTGTATGGGATTCTGTAGATTTGGAATATAGGGTATGGAAGTATTATGGAATAAGATCAAAATTAAATTTCAAATATTTATTATGGATGAGTGATGTATCTACATATATGTTTCAAGAGTTAAGATTTAATGGAATTTTTCTTAATGGTTGATAATCCTTAGAGATGATAATTTGTTTAAAGTAATTAATACTCTTTCAAAGATTTAGGGGACAACCATGGAGATATTTATTTAGTTTTAAATGATTTTAAGATTTAAGTTTTATATTTAACCCTTGTTTTAAATAGTTATTTGAGAAATAATGATTATAAATATTGTGTACATATGTTTAGTTGTATTGATTACCAATAGGGTTTATATGATCTTCGATAATTATTGTTAATTGGGATAACGTTTTATTAAATTCATGGAAAATGTGTTTTATTACTGAAAACAATGACATTTATTCTTTAAATTTCTCTCTTCCAAAATACACTTTTATGGAATTTTTTGTTCTTATATTATAATAAAATTTTAAAACTTTTATAAATTTTATTTTAAAACCAATATATCAAATTTTAATTTATCATGTCATAATAGGATTTAGATGAATTTTTAGTATTTTTCAACAAATATTTTCTTTAGTGAATAAAGAAAAATGTTTATTTTTGGAACACATTCATTTTATATTTTTGAAATCATTTATTTTAAAACTATAATTGTATTTTGGATTTATTTTTAATGCAACCTAATATTATTTTGATTAAATACAATATAATTAATTATATATCAACAATAATTATATTTTATTTTGGAATAAAATCAATTTTTAGCCGAGAAACACGTTTTTCAAAAAAAATATCAATCTGATTTAAGAATTTATATTATAAATTATTTCTATCAAGTCAAAAAATTGAATCATGAAAATTTTATTCCAAATATTTAACTAAGATGTTATAAAATTTTCAATATTTAAATTTTATTTTTATTCATTATAATTAGTAACCACTTTAAATATTGTTTACCTTGGTCTAGGAAAAACATTGCTAAAGCTATGAGGAAAGGCCTTAGAATCCATCCAAAATATGACTATCATTTTTCTACTTCTATTTGAAGATAGATATTTTTAGGAAATAAAATAATTTATTTTAAACAATTTGAATTTGGGAACCCATGTGAGACTTTTATGAACTTAATTATACTTTAACAAAATATAAAACTATTTTTGGGTAATTTAATTGAATGTTATGGATGAACGGATCCATTTTTTTATTGTTAAAAAAGTTTGACAAACATAATTTATTAATTAATCAAACAAAAAAATTTATATAAAATACTTAATTTATTTTACATTGAATTGATTTTTATGCTCAAATATCATATTTTCTTATAAACTAAATTTCATTTCTTTTGTGAAGTTATATTGAAAGTATTTTATCTCACATATAGATTTTGAATCTACTAAAATGAATAAAAAATATGGATTCTAAATATTCAAAATTATAATGACGCACTATTTTATTATTTAGTATATAGTAATGTTATCAAGTTAAAATGAGAATTTATAAAGGTTAACATTTAATTGGGTTTAATAGGGTTTTAACTAGGAGAAAAGGCTTAAAATGTATCCATAATTTTTATAAATTCTATTGTATGAGTGTATTTAGACAATATAACATTTAACTATGAATTTTGGGTTCCTCGATTCAATATTATAATGAATAAGACCATTTAATATTTAGATACTTTGAATAATTAACAGAGTGACACACCCCTTACTTATAAAATGGAGAATCTACTTCTATTTTATTAGCAAATATTGATATCTATAGATCAACCAAAAAATAACAAAATAGTTTCTTATATTCCTTCCCTTTATATTATTGATTCTGGAATTCCCCTAATACCATCCTATGGAGGCAAAACATTTATGCTAAAGGCAGTCTTTAATAGAATTGGTTATCACCATACAACACACTTTCAAATATTATTTTATCATATTCATACACTAAGTCTGTTGTATCCATCACAAAATTAATAATTAAATATAATAAATATGATAATATGTTATTATGATTATTTAGCAACCATTTCCACCTCATTTTTATCAAATGGGAAATGAAAGTATCGACATGTGAACGTTTGGACTACCACGTCCACATATAAATTCATTTCATATTCCATCAAGAACTCTCATGGATCGATAAAATGAAGGATTTGGAAATATAAATGATGTTTAATATCTAAAAAACTATTTTTGAAATTATAAAATGTTTTCCACTATCTTTTCCATTTTATCATTATAAAATGAATGTATCATTCATTTATATATATGGAATAATGTCTACATGGGATATGTATTTCATTAAAAAAATTCACCTTTCATGGATGGTAATAAAATTATATATAATGAATATATATTATTATTATTATTTCATAAATGGTCTTCTATAAATTATATTTTATGATTATACCTTGGCATGCTCTTGCTCGTTTGGTCTTTATAACATAGTCTTGTTTATATCAGTTTTTCCACTAACATGAGTGGTGTTAAAATGTTTCTAAAATTAATGATTAAGTAATATTGAATACTGGTGAAACTATCTAATAATATTATAAACATTAAATCATTAATATTTTCATGGTAAAGTAACCATGATCAAAGTGCAAGGACCAAATACTTTAAACTGAAAGATGTATCACCACGAACAATGATTTAAAAAGATGTTAATGAGTCAGAGATATGATATTAAAAGTAAATAATGTATGGAATTATAGTTATGAATATGTCTATATAATTAAATTATAATAAAAATACAATTATTATATAGGATTTCATAGGACCTATGAAGTAGTTCAGACTTTAGGTAATGGGTTTTCATATAAATTTCACTTCATTAAGATTTATGTTATATCATGAATCTAATTTATTTTAAGTGGTTTATATATTGAACCATTGAAATAATATTTCATTAATTATTCTCTATTATTGGTATTTTAATTATCAATTAAATTATTCTCTTTTAAGGGGTTGTGATTGAATAGTTGTTAAATTATTATGGGGTTATTCCTTAAAACGTTATTTAAAATGTTGTCAACTAGTTTTTCTTCTGTGTCGAGGTTTTTTTTAAATATTTCAAAAATATTATTAGTTAAACCCAAAATATTATTTAAAGTCATTTTATATTATATTTTAATTTATTTAGAAAATTTTAAAATGAATCTTATATTCATTTTCAAAACAAATAACATTTTTTATTTATACTAAAAGTATGAAAGGAATCCTTGTTTTAATCTTTACCAAATTAATATAATTTCATGTTTTCAAAATGATTTGTTACATAGAAGAGTATTTTAAACATTTCCTTTTCTATTTTCATTGAAAATAATTATTTTTGAACGTTATGGGAATTTTTATTTAAAATGTCATCAAAAGAAAATCTTAATGTTTTTAGAGAATGAAAATAAGTTTTAAAGTGATTTATGACTTCATTCTAAAAGAAATCTAAAATTATTTTCTTTTTATTTTTTTAATATATTTCATATTCTATTTTCAAAAGGATTTTCTTTCTACAAAATATTCATTTTTAAGGAATTTTTTTGGTGTTTTTTCATACATTATAGATTTGTGGTATTATGGTTGTTAACTTCATCATGAGGCCATACCATGTCATTTCACTAGAAAATATTTTCTCTTCCCTATCCATATTTCAAGTTTCATAGATTTATATAGAAAAATTCTTACCCCTTTGATGTTGCAACAACTATATTACATTTCCACACATAGTATCTATTTCAGGATGTTTGTTTAGAAATTTATTTCCTTGAATGAGAAAATATTTATTATAATTGATTCAATAAGAACTATTTTTTATTTAAAACAAATGTTTAGAATGAATTTTATTTTAAGTTATATATATTATTAATTTATAATTTGTATAAATGAAAATTGGGGCCTTGTTATAAAATATCCAATCGATGGATCGACGGGTCTAATGAGAAAAAACATATAGCAAGATTTATTAGGTAATTGGTGTATACATACCAATAAAGTAAATGAACATCTATAAAGGCCTTGATATTAATATACATTATATCATGGATATTTCCATGATAGTAGGATCATAAAAGTCTATATCTATTAATATACTTTAATTATAATTCAGTTTATATGATCTATGTGCTTATTATGTTTATTATAGCTTTGGATTTACATTGAAATAAAGTTGTCAATTAAATTTAATGATGTCAAATTATCCACTCTTCCATATTGTTTATACCTAATTTAACAGTAATAGTTTATTTAGTGCATAACCCTTACCGATAATCTCATATCACAATTTATTTTTTCCCCTTTCCCGGCATACGAGAAATGATTATTTGAATAATTTAAAGAATTCAATAAATTTTTTCTTAGTAAATTTTAAATCTACAATGTAATATTAAATTCATGAATATAGCTAGTTTCCATGAGTGCTAAGCTGATCGATCATGGGTGGTGAGATCCCATTTATCATAAACCAATGTAAAAAAAGGAAGCCCTAAATCTGGGATTCAAGATTCATGGATTTTTATATTAGTAACAGATAAATTTTATTATGAAACATGGGAAATATATTTTAGTGAACCTAGAGAACAAATAAATTATGATAACCCCTTAAACAAATTTATAAATTTTATGATCCAATAGTTTTTTATTTTGGGGTATAATATTCATGGTGATTTTTAGAAAACTAGGAATGTGTCATTTTTTATTAATGGAACATATACGGATGATGTATTAAGGAATAAGATGATATCGGATATTTAAAGGTTTATTAAGGATGATTTAAGTATCTATGTATATGGTTTCATGATTTCTTATATTGGGTAAATCTTTAAGGATGATCATAATTTTAAATACACTAATACCCTTTTTATGACTTATGGGAGTACCTTGCAAACATTTTTTTAGTTTTAATAGATATTTAAAGTATAATTGTTATATATATCCCTTAATATTATAGGTTATTTGAGAAAGAATGATTTTATATTTTTTGAACATAATTTGAAAGGTATTAATTATTTTTAAAGTTAATATGATATTTTATAATTATTTTTAATTATTTTTAATTATTATAAAGGGTAATAAAATTTTAGGGAAAATATTTCATGTCATACAGAAAACCATGTGATTGAAAAGTGATTTGGTGAGTTGGGGATTAATGGTATTTGTTAATAATTTCATTATATATTTCAGTATATTATAGCATTAAGGTGAATAATTATTTTTCTATAATTTTATATTTTATGTAAAAAATGGTTTATGTTACTTCATGACAAAATATTTTGAATCCTATTGGAAGAATGTATAATTTTGTTTTGGTTTTATGGAAATTATTATAATATTTTTGAGAATATATGATTATGGAATATATATCTAAGATATATGAATTTATAAGTAAATAATGTTGTTTGGATATAAATGTTAAATTAGTTTTGAAAAAATAAGAGATTAAACCTTTCTAATTTTTGGGTTCAAATTCAATCAACCATATTTGAGGTTTTTTGAGGTTTTCTTTGGTTACTATTGATATTTTCAGGATTAAGTTTCATTCATATTGGTAATTAATTTATCACATTATTACAATTTCGTTTTTATAATGATGGAATAACATTTCTTCATTTTTTATAAATTATTTTCAATTAAAATTTTATATTAGTTCTCCAAGGATGAGAAATTTATCATAACCATTATGATCGACATAGAAGGATAAAATCATTCTTATAACATGGTTAAAATATCTATTGATTAAATTTTATCACATTTTCAATCCAAAGAGTAACAAAATTTCTAAAACTCAAGGATACTAAAGATAAATATATAGAGTCTTATCTGGAAAATAATACTCAGTTACCAAGGTTTATTTTCATCAAATAATTTTAAAGTGTTAGACTTATAGATATATATTAATTATCTATTTCTAAGTCATATCCTTGAAGTTAATGTTCATGATAAAAATCAATATGCAATTTTATTTCAATGTTATATTCATTTTACAAAAGGATACTCAAAATTTTATGGTATAAATTTATATAAGTATGGTTGAATCTAATAACTTTGGATTTTAGTTTATATTTCCTCTTAAAAATGACACTATTTTCGACTACATGTTTCTCCTAAAACACCGATTTTAGATGAAACACAAAATTATATTATTTAAATATAACTGTTATAACAAGGATGTTAAATTATAGGGTATGAATAGGAATAAATAATTATGAAATATATATCATTATAATTCCTTAAAAAATTAATAATAAATCACACATTTATTTTGAGTTAGATAAAAATGAAGAGAAAATCTTTTGAAGGTAATAATGATATTTTTCAGAAAACTATTTTTTGTGAAATGTATCGTGATATTAATGGATTCAATTAATCAATATTTTTAACTGATTCAATTATCATAAAGTTATTATATAACCAATTTTTTTAATCAACTTTTAATAATCATTATTATGAATGTAATTATATTAAAGTCATCTTATGCTTCAATAATGTGTTTAATGGATTATTTCGTTTTGATATTATAATTATTTTATGACACTTGTATACATTTTATTTTTAAAAATTTATATTATTTTGGAAATAAAGAGGTTATAAAATGTTTAGGATAATTTTTTTATATTTTTTCTAAAACCACTTATTTATATTAAATATTGAAAAATTGTATATTTACAAAACTATCATTTCGTTTAATAAAATATTATATTTTTTTTAAAAAAAATTTCTTTTGTTAGAAATTTACATAAGATATGTTTTCTTAAACATAATCTAATTCATTATATATGAGTCAATATTAAATTTTTTTTTGCTATTAGTTAAATTTTTGCATTAAAAATTCATGTTTCTAAAAATTAATTTTCATATTATTTACAAATTTCAATTAGATTTGATTCATTCCTCTTTTAAAAATTTCAGTATATAAAAAGGATTCAATATTTGGAATTTATAGGTTTGAATTTGGTAAACATGCCCCATTTATTTTTTCTATTATGAATAAAACCATTACAAATATTTTTCAACTTGGTAAGGGTAAAATGTTTAAAATGTGGTTTAAACTATGGTGTAAATATTTAAAATCCATATAAAACTTTCCTTTATCTTATTTTATGAGTTTTTATTGGACAAAACTAATTTTAGGTGGTTCAAAATGTATTTCAAAATATTATTTTTAATTTTTTAACTTAACATTGACTTTTTTGAATATAAATTATATATTATCCAACATAAAAACTATGTTTGGGTCCTTCAATTTAATTTTTTATTTGGATGTTTAAATTAGGTTTTATATTGAATGAAATCATATAACCATTCAATTATTAGTTACTTATCCTAAACAATATTGGAAATCAACTTCTTATATATTTCATGTTTAAATATTTTTTATGATTGAATCTAGCATTTTTATAAAAGCTATCATTCATGCATTTTTTATACATATATTAAATGTAACTTCATCGACCTATAGATTTTGCATATGATAAAATGGATTCCAAATTCAGAATTATTATTTAAAAATAATAATAACTCACTTAATGTTTCATACTGTTATATTATATTTGTAAAAATTTATATAATCCCAGTTAAGATTGAACTTGGATTAATATGTTTTTAACAATGATATAAGGATTAAAATTTCTCCATCACTTGTGTAAATGTGATTGTTTGAGTGTATTTATACCACATAAAATATGAACTTTGAATTTGGGGTGTTGTGGTTCCATGTAAACATGAATATGACATTTTAACATTTATAAACATTAAAAATTTACAAGTGTCACTTCCATCACTTATTAAAGAGAACCAAATATTCACCATTATTCAAAAAGAAATTATAACTATATCTCAAAAGATCCTAAAAAAATAAATTCAAATCTTCCTTTCATTTTACCTGGATTTTATGTTCATCCTCTAAGGTCATCAATAGAAGGAATAATTTTTAATACAGTGGTGGTATCTTAGAGAATAGGTAATCATCTTTAGTGATTCTCACAAATCAAGGATCAGAAAATATTCAAGGAAAGAAAAACATGAATAATTGTTATTATTTTCTCTAAAAAGAAGAAGAATAATATTTTGATAGAACATGTGTATACCATTATCCCGTAAAGGAAATATGATTCCACAACCTTAAAAAGGTCATGTGAATGGGTCATGAACAACACGTGTCCTAATTCAGATCATAAGGAACCCCTAAAAATCATCTTATTCATGAAAAAGTTCCCAATACATTATCTAATCATGAAATGGATTTTTGACGAGTTCCTCCAAGTAATGTGACTTTTCAGCAAGAAAGATACTAAAAACCACAAAGAAAATATTTTAAAATAATATGAAAAATATGAAAAATGATGAATCATTTTACATTCATTGATATTAATGTGACATTACCCTATAGTTTGAAAAACACCACTGGATCCTATGAGGAATTTCAACCTTGTTGTGCAAGAGCTCACTAACATTTCACTATCATCATGCAAAGAGTTTCATACATTTTTGGTCACTATGGTGTTTCCCCTTCATCTCTATACACAAATAAAGGGGTTGTAAATGAAAATGATCACATATAAACCTAAGATCCATTATTAGGTATGTGACACATCATAGGTAGGGATTGTGATTATTTCTGAAAACAGTCACATGAACTCATAACATCCCAAATCATTAAAAAATGAATAAGAAAATAAAAATTGGAAAAGATTGATGCTTCTTGAGGAGTGAAGATACGATGATCATTACCCAAAATGGGTTGTTCATCCATGTATACCTCTATTGAACAATCATGCACCTCTAAAAAATACAACAGGGTTTGGTAAATTCCACTAGACACGATGTTATGATATCATGCTGCCTCACTTGGCAATCTTGCTTGATCTCGTAAGACCCCTCAACATATCAACATTATCCTATGCAAAACCTATTGACATGTAGCCTTAGTCAAATTAATAACACCATATAATTCATATTAAACCATGAAAAATAATTTTAAAGAGATTTCTAATCACATAAAGACCCCTAGACATATCAGCATGACCTTGTGGAGGCTCTATGACATGTCCACAAGTTCAGGCATAACCCATTGGACCGGATTGGGCCCAATAAAAATGTCAAAGGAATAACACTGTTGTGGATGCTAAAAATTATGTGACGTCCCATAGATGACATAAGGTTAGTTCTCATGAAGTGTGGGACACCAAATACCTCTTCATAATCCATCCAAATCTACAATATACACACTATTCAAGTCAATAAATAATCGAGGTGGCGAGGCCTATAAATCCCTCCCATTTTTCTAAAAATACATACATTACACATAAAAAATCAATCACGAATGGGAGCATAGGAGTGGAATTATTGTAGAATACTATCATAAGACAGAAAATATTTGGAATAAAGTAATATCTTTTTAATAACCTAAGGCATCATAATTCAAGCATAGTAACTTCACATAGTCAAATGAGATCATGCGATGGAATTCATGTATGTCAACTAAATTTTGTGATAGACATCCCACATGTTATCCAAGTCACGATAAACCTTAAATGACATTACAATAGAAAAATCGGAGGCATATACTCAAAATGGTCTAGAATAAGGATTAAACAATAATAGACTTATGTGAAGAACATATACACTGATTCTCATGCGATTCGAATGATTTAAACAAATAATCTGATAAAATAGAGATAAGTTGGTAAAGTATTATGACACTACCTCAACACATTATTTGGATCATGATAAGTACCTTGGACATGTCATCATTGTTTATTTATTCCCTCAAGTAATTCCATCCATGTCTTGTGAGTCTATTTTTTTATTCCATCCAAAACCTTGTGATTTCCTCCAAACATGTCGCCAAAGATAGGAAATGATACTAGGAAAATTAAGCTAGGTCTAATGATGACACCAGGAAATGTTATCATGGATCATGTGAAGTCCAATTGAAAAGACCCCCAGAACTTTTGAAACCCAATAGTTACATTGTACTTGATCAAGAGAGACTCTCTTGGCATGTCATACAGATCACATGACACCGTCTGGACATGTCAACCTAGATCATGTGATGTCCACTATAAAAGTTAACATGGCCATGTAACACCCCCTAGACATGTCACACATGATCCAAACATTCCCTCCAAACATTCCATTTACATATGAAAATTATGTGGTGAATATGACATGTGTCTTACAAAATTAAACAATGAGACATAAATCCATTACTACTTGAGTAACTTAGGAATAGTGAGATCTGTGAAAGAATGAAATCAATTTAACGTTTCAATATTAATAAATAAATGATATTTTTGATATAAATTCTCATAGGGATGTATATACACCACACACAAATAACAAATGGTGAATATGGAATAAATCTCACAGAAATAAAAGTTAGACTAGTAATCCCCTTACCTTAAGTATTTACTTATGATGTACTCGTTAAATCATCCTATATAATAATGAATGTTTATTATAAATATATTAGAAAAAAATAAATTATATCATACCATATACGATTTTATTATAACCTTTTAATATCTATTTATTAACAATTCCATGTAAAAGATACATTTCAGGTAATAACTGCTTTGTTTTTTTGTATATGTTTTGAGCTGATGTTCTTGGACCTCCTTATTAGATCATGATTTCCATATTTATAGACTATAAAAAAAGATTAAAATAACATTTATATTAATTATTTATTTATGTATAATACTATACAAAATATATAAATAAGAAATGAAATACACCTTCCATGGAGATAGAAGGCCGTACATATGCACGAACACATTTTCCATTTTCTTGTCATATTGAATGAAACAATGAAAATTAAATGATATATAAATTATCAATGAAATATAATTATTATTTAATATATATCAAATATATCTATAAATCCCATCCTTAATACCTTTCTTGTAAATCATGAACGAATGAGGTCTCTTTGATGATGTGATAGTCCAAACATCCTCAAATGATGTTATCGTATTACCAAAAATAGAAATAAAGAAATTTGGTGTTATATAATAATTCTAGATGAATAAATACATTTTAAATATCATATATATCATATTATAAAATATTTCCTATCATTATTCCCAAACATGAGAGTTGGTAATAGAAGAACAAAAAACATCAGATTGTGAGGTGGTAGTTCTCCAAACACATGAAAGATGATTGTGTATCCCATTTTATAGTAGGGGGTGGAGGAGGTTTTACCCTTAAAATAACAATATATAAGTATATTTAGGATATATATGTCATTATATAATCATTTAAAAAGTATAATTTACTTGGTGGGGAAATAAATAAAACAATAGTGCTCATTGGAGGAGGTTACCTTTTCTTCAGGTAACTCTGATTAGTTTACACCAAATGTCTTAATTAGTTTGATTTATTCACAAATTAAGGATTATATGATTATAGGATAGATTTTGGGAGGATATTTGTATAGTGTTTGGCCAAGACAAAGGTATTTTGAGTTTGGAATAAGTGAGGGTGGTGAGTTCCCTCTTATAGGGGAGGGGGAGTGGCCGTCTTGTAAATACCAAAAGGTAAACACTATTTAGAGGCATCACATACATGATTTTCCTCCAATAATGGAATATATTTTATAAAAACGGAGATATGGTATAGATATGGCCATAAAATGGGTTTTGGACATGTATATAAGTAATTTTTTTCCTTAATTATAAATTTTATCCACTATGTAAACTTGTTTTTCCCTTAATCAATGTAGTTAATTTTAATCTATTTTAATAATTTTTTTTTGAAAAATCTTATTTTTAAATTATGATAAATTATAAATTAATTTTATTCAAAATAAAAAATCCAATTTTAAAATTTATAATTATATAGGTAATGTAAAATAATTTAAAATTAATTCATCAGACATGTTGGGAATGTAAGTTTTCAATGTGAAAATGTTCCAAATCTTAAAATGTCATTATATCTAATTTCAATGTAAAATTAGTTAAAATGGTATAAATTTATTAAATATGGGTTAAATTTACCTATTTATACACTAAAAACTATTTAAAATATAATAAAACATAATAATTTATTTAGATTAAAAGTCAGTTTTCAATTAAAATTCATTATTATTAACTATTCATCAAAATGTGAAACATCTCAGGAAAATACCAAAATTTTATACTAAGATAATTTTTAAATTTTAATTTCAAAATTAATATTTATTCGTTCATTTATAATTTATAAATGTTCAAATATCTATATTCACAAAAAATCCATTAAATGGTGGTAAAATGATATTTTACAAAAATGTTTCTTTTTATAACAAATATTTGATTTATTATTACCTCATTTCTAGAAAATACATATTATTAATTTTTTTAACACCCCTATATTTTATGATATGTATTTTTTAAAATTTATCATCTTCAATAGTTTATACTTCATTTAACAATGAGTTTAAACTATAATGTACAATTAAATATGAGTGTTGGAATAGTAATGTGACCGTTAGGAGTAGTAATCTAACCAATAGAATAGTAACCCTGTATATGAATGTAAAATTAAAATTTTGGTTTCTTATAAGTTAAAATATGATATATTTCTATCATGGAAAATGTAAATAAATTTTTTAAAATGGTAAATTAATTATTGATATTTTTTGAACCTAAATGTTTGTATATAATTTTATAAATAAAATATAAATTTAGAAGAATATTTGTTTTCTTAAAATATAATGCAAAATCAATATTTTCTTTCATTATTATTATATTTTAATTGTTTGAGACCTTAAGGAATTATTTAATGTATCATACAATAAGTTTTGATTCTAATATGAGTACTTATCGAATAAATTATGGTTTTAATATAAAAGTAAATTTCTAAAATTTAGACAAATTATTTTCCTATAATGGGGTCCATTTAACGAATCTATGTATCATAAAATGGTTTGGGTGAATTTTTGGTACTTTTCTAATATTTTTGAATTTTCAGTGAATAGTGAAATATAGTAATTTACTACATAGGACATTATAAGAGAATAGATAAATTATTGAGTGATGGATGGTGTTTTTATGAGGTAAAACCCAATTTCCTATAACTAAAACTCATTATTTACTATATTTAGTCACTAGAACAAACACTACTCATATTCTTGAGCCAAACTAATAAACAAACTATTTATATAATCGAAACGTACCCCTCTCATCCATTGTAAATACCACCCCTCGCCACCACATATCCTATCTCCTAAAAATCCATGAATCATTCTTATATTAGAAATTTTTTCTCTCCCAATCCTATCCCCCACATTCTAGTCTATTTGGTATGACCAAACATACATTTCCACTCTCTTAAGGCGGTTCTCAAGAAGGCGAAACTGAATAAGTAAAACCTTCTCTCTCTCTCGTTAAATTTCAATTTTTTTCTTATCCTTACCTAGCATTCTCTATGAAAAGTGACTTTATCTATACATTATATTTTATATAGTATAATTTTATTATGCTCATGGTATATCAACTATCAATTCTATTCATGTCCATTTTTTAATCTAAAAATGAAAACATCATCTATAAGGTTTTGATTTACCTCCTTCATGAATGATGATATTTTATTTTCAATTTCTCCTTCATGGATGGTAATAATATAAAATTTCTATAGAAAAGAAAATAATATATTTATTTTACCATATTTAGTATTTGGAATAGGTATATACATATTTTATTAATTCATAAGACGGAAAAAATTTGTGATGATTGAAAGAACGCCAAAATAATCTAAATGGTTATGATTAGTATATTATCTAATGAATAATTAATACTAGTATTATTTATAGACGCTTATATTTTCTCTTAAACTAAACTGTATGAATCCATTTCTAAAGTTTCTCAAAAACATTTTTATATTTTTTCACATTATATGGGCATATTTTATTCATAAAAAATAATTTCATTTTATATTACCTTTTTATTTTGAGTTATACATGTTTATAATTTGGTCTTATTACAAATACAAGTTACTTTCAAAAGGAACTCCTCATTTCATTGTAAAAATAGTATTTTTATCATGAATTACTCAATGAAATTTGTTAGTGTATTTTCAACTTTTTAACAGCCTCTATTGAATATTATACTTAATTGGGAATGATATTTTTTGATATCATCTACCATTTTAAATAGTTTATGATCAGTTTGACTGTGGACATGCTATCTTGAAACTGACCACCATATTACCTAGAATTGTTAGTGATTATGTTTACTAAATGGGAAGAATAATTATCATTTTATATATGCAAATTGTGATTCAACTAATTAATATGATATATTAATTTGAAATAATAATTGATAGGAGGGTCCCTCTATATCCCCTCGGTGAATTAGTATATATTTTGAGAAAATCCAGATTGGGATTTGGGTGAGGACATACCCATTTAATTTTAGATGACATAGATGAGGCCTTTAAAATATTTTTCAGATGACCATAATTATAAATTCCATCATTGTTATATAAATATTTGATAGTCATTCGACTATTAGAATATCAATCATTATTTTTCATTCTCATGTGATTGTTTATATGTCATTATTTAATCAGCTTATATTCCTTCCATATTATTCTCAATATTTTCTTTTAATGGAATGTTTTTTAGTTATTCACCATTCAATATAATTTATGTTTATTTATGATATCTTATGATATATCACTTACCTTTATTGATCATCTAATATCACCCCTTCTTATGTTTTATTTTTTCCCTAGGGTGAAAAGATGTATATTATGAATTAATTATAATGATAATCTCATAGTCCATGGGTGTTTCCCATAGACTTTCTGTGTTGTATTTCATTCCAAATTTTAATTGAATACTTATAATTATATCTAGTTATTCAAATATTCTAACATATTTGATCATTAGGATGCAAATAACTATCTATAGTACCATTTTAAGAAATCTACGAATTGACTCTATTCTACTAGGTTCAATGTCCTTATAGTTGATATTAGAGAATGATTTGAAGGGACACTGGATAATAGATTTTCAAAATGTATCTTAGGGAACATAAACCAAATATAAACTTTGATGATAATAATAGAATGACAACCAAGAATTTTTGTAAGGTGTAGATTATGTGTGTTTTCTTAAAAAATATCATTTTTTAGATACTACAATTAGACATGGTTCTGGAACTAATGTACCTAGGGGTAACAAATATGGAAAGGTTTGTTGGATCGAATATATAGATATGTATGTCTATTAGATGGAACAATACAAGAGGGGGGTGAATTGTAGATTTAAAAACCTTTTGAGTTTTAACACTGAAGAGATTAGTTTAAATGATCCTAAACTAATACAAATACAAACACCCACAATTGTATTGAATATAAAAGGTATGATGTAATGTAATACTAATGAAATGTAAAACAATTGTTTTTAAGATGAACACAATAATCAGAGTAATATAAAGATGAATGATTCTACCTTAAAGTGTATATAATCAATCAATACAATATGTAATAGAATGGATGTAGTTGAAACAATTACAAATGTATAAGAGATAGAAAAGGAAACAAAAACAATTTACTTTCTAATATAATTAGCAGTGGAAAAGTAAAAGAATTACAGTTCTTTTAACCAAAAGAGAAGGGTTATCCTTTCACCTTGGATAAAAGGTCTGTCTCAACAACACCTTGGTGAGCCCTCGATACGATGATCGGACTGTCTGTCTGCCTATCTCGGGCAGCCCTCGATATGATGATTGGAACGTCTGTCTGCCTATCCCCGGCAGCCCTCGATACGATGATCGGTCCGTCCATCTGCCTATCCCTAGAAGCCCTCGATTTTGTAGGTAATCAGCACCTCTGTCTTTCAATTACTTGAAAGACCCCGATACGATGATTGGACGCACAAGGCACAAAGCATGAGAGAAGTCACAACATCTCTCTCTAGATCTTGATAGAAGAAAAGTATCACAGTTGTATCACGCTTGTTCTTAGTTTTCTATTGTTGTACTCTCAGCTTCAAATGACCTCCTATTTATAGGCCTCGCGTTCCAACAGTCACATCTCCTCCAATGGTCATATTTCTTTGAAAAACTCGTAGGGACTTGGACACCTGGCATCATAACGGTCATATTGAAACAGAAATCACGACATCGTTTTGATTAGTTTGTAACTAACTCAACGACATCGTATTGGTTAGAACAAGATGTATGAATAAGATAATCAAGGGAAAGATTTAAATGAAGCATGTGTTTTTTCACAAAGTACCAAAACAAGTATGTAATGAAATATATGAGAAGCAGAGTCAATGAAATTTCCATATTCAGTACGATCAGTATTGTATGATTGGCATGGTCAGTACGATCAGTATGATCAGTACGATACACATAGTCAGTACGATCAGCATGATCAGTATGATTAGCCTAGTCAGTACGATCAGCATGATCAGTATGATCATTATGGCCAGTACGATCAACATTGTACAATTGGCATGGTCAATACGATCAGTATGATCAGTACGATACACATAGTTAGTGCGATCAGCATGATCAGTATGATACGATAGACAAGGGTAGTAGGATTAACAAGACATTTTTGTTTTCCAAAACAGAACATGGAAGTCAAAAGAGGACTTTTTACTCAACAATCTCACCCTTTTTGGAAAGCACAAATCACAAAAAAAAAACTAAAATAAATACATATCTATCCCTGAGTTATTGGAAACTCTTCAGAATAATAAATTGACTACAACTAACTCCCCCTTAGGTATGGTCTTTCCTAAGGATTGTATTTTTTCATTTTCCTTAAGAGTGTTGTAAAGAATTCTACCCCTTTATAAAACATTCTCCCCCTTTAAAAAAATTCTCTCCATTTGTAAACATTCTCCCCCTTTGTGATTTACAAAAAGAAAGGGGTAATCTTGAATTGTCTGAAAGAGTTAGAATAAAAACACAAGACAATGGATAAAAGAAATTTCATTACGATAACAATCAACACTAAACATGAGAACAAATACAAGTCACTTGTTTTCTCTTTCCTTATCCTTTTTTATCAACTCATGATGAACCTCTTTCATCTTTTTTATCTCCTTCTTGTCTTCAGAAATAGCATCACCCTGAGACCTGAGAATGTCTTGTTGATCAGAAAAGAGTTGATCCTGATTTCTTATTGTCTCTTCTTGAACTCTAATTACTTATTCAAGAGAATCAATTCTATCTTGCAAAATCTTGTTATCTTTGGATAACCCATAGTTTTGTTTCTTCAAGATAATTATTTCATCTTTGAAAGATGAGACTTTCAAAAACTCAGCCTGAAAGGCATTCATTCTCTCCTGTAAGTCTTTTACTGAAGGAACATTGGCTCGTTGAGAAGACAGAAGATTCAACCTTTCAACCATTTCTCTGTCAAGCATATTGAAAGAAATTGCAAGCTCATTTGAAAACCTTCTTATATCTTCAATTTCTATCTCATGATCATTGATTGAGCTCTCTGTTTTGAACGACCACTTGGTCATCCTCTTGCAAGCCTTCTTATGGGCAGCTGAACTTTCTGAAAAAACTTTCAAACCAGCTTCAACTGACAAAACATTCTTTCTTAATTCTTTTACAGAGCCAAACTTCTTCTTTTGATTGTCAGTAATAAAATCAATCTTCTCTTCCAGCCTGGGGAAATATGGAATAGTATTCTCAAACCTTCTCAAAACATGGACAATATAATCACTCTTCATGAGAGGGATTGTATGTTCTGAATCAGTATCTTCATCGTACGAAGCCAGTTCATTTGATCGGATTGAGTCAACAACTGGCTGTTTTCCTTTTTCTTTTTCTTTCGGCTTTCTTTCTTCTTCCATTTTATCACTAATGACAACAACTTTATCAGTGTGAGAGGATTGAGCACCTTGGTTTTCTTGAGACGAAATTCTATACAGAGTTCTCTCTTGATCGGCACGAGGAACTTGTTGAGTATCTTCACTTTTCTTTTGAACTGATTCCTCCCTACTTTTCTTCGAACTCTGAAGGAATTCTAAAAGAAAATATTCTTCCTCTTCTTCAACATCTTCTATCTCTTCTGTTGTTTTTTTCCTTTTTCTTTCTCAGGAAGACTCTGTACGATGGGCTCTTGATGCACTTCATCCATCAGTTGAGCATTAGTATCCTCAACAATTTCATGACTTTGGAGATATCAAGGTCTTGATTCTTTCTTTTCAAAATAGTTTTCTTTTTCTTTTCATCCTTAAGGGTTTATTCTACCCTTATTCTTTCTGCAAAAGCCTCAACCGGGTCAAGACCGAACTTTGGATCACCTTCCTTTCTCTAACCTTATCCTTTCTCCATTTGGCTACAACCTCCTTACTATAATTTGGCTTCTTCTTAGGCTTTGAACTGGTTTGTGGATCAGACTTTTGAGTAATACCAGTAGATTGAATGTCTTTATCTAGCATAGGTGCCGAATGAATCTGAGCCGATTCAGCTTCTACATCTCTGACAAAAAGTTTGGACTTCTGATCAAAAAAAACATTCAATTTCTTCATAGTAATTTTTCTAATCCAGGAGGAATTCAAATCTATCATCTTACCTTTCAAAGGAATGTTCCAAAACTTCATACTCTCAAGACTAAACATTGTAAGGATGGCTGGATACATAATCAAATGAGATTTGATTGCCGCTGACTTCACATCATTAATTGTTTTGAAAACATACCCCATGAGATTTACTTTTCTCATATTTAATAGATAGTCAAGCATAAAAATATCAGAAAATTTCAAAGTTTATGTATCCCCTTTCCTTGGGATAAGAAAACCTTGCATCCATAAAGCCACAAATCTATTGTCCGGTGAAAGATGAGCCACTTTCCTTTTCTCTTCATTCACAGCAAACAGAGACTTCTCGGCGCTTTCTCTATTAAACGTACCGACTTCCTATGGTAGTTTATGAGATAGACAGAAAAAATCCCCTTCTATTAGGACAATCAGAAAATGTGCTGCTTGTTTCATAGACATAGATATGTTTCTATCGTACACAACAAAATTGATAGTCATGTTTTGTCAAAAGATACGGTTTTATAAAACTGACAAACTTCATCAAAGAGAACTGGATATTGAGAAACATGCCATTCAACACACAAATTATCACATCCTTGAAACAAGATAATCCTCTTGATAATAGAATCACACGAATCATAGAAGTCACGGGAAACTAGCCTCTCCCTTAAATGGCCTTTTTCTGAGAATGCCTTTGAGGACATATCGGCAGGAGTGTTGGCAGAAGACTGAGACATAAGGATGGTCCCGATGAAAGATCGTACGATGACTTAAAACAATGAGGAAGAGCTTTGACGTAGATCCTGAAAAAAAACGATGTGGGTTTTGGGAGGGGGTGGGAATTTATAGGCTATAAAGGGGTGACCATTGATCTTCTACGGTAATGATTAGAGGAAAACAGATCATTGGTTAGGATTAAAAACGAAAAAAAATAAAAAAAATGGAAAGTACCTGCCGGAGAGCGTAAGGTAGTTTGTTGGTTTTAGTAGAGCTAAAAAGAGTACACAACCATGAGAAATAAAATAAAACTATTAATCGGAATACTGATGGAAAACAAGGTCGTTACCATGAACTGACCAGCCGATGGAAAACAAACTCGTTACCATGAACTGATGAGCCGATGGAAAACAATATTGTTACCATGAACTAACAAGCCGATGGAAAACAATCTTGTTACCATGAAATGACAAGCCTATGGAAAACAATCTTTTTACCATCATCAGTCAGTACGATGAAAATGAAAATCATTACCCTCATCGGTCAGTATGATGGAAAAGAAAATCATTACCATCACCGGTCAGTACGATGGAAAAGAAATTCATTACCATCATCGGTCAATACGATGGAAAAGAAAAGCATTACCATCATCGGTCCATATGATGGAAAAGAAATTCATTACCATCATCGGTTGATACGATGGAAGGAAAATAATTACCATCATCGGTCGATACGATGAAGTAAATAATACAATAAGACATTCAATACGATAAACAGAAAAGTAAATGATACGATAAAACTGTCAATACGATAAACAGAAAAGTAAAAACACATACCAGAAGAGTAAACAATTAAAGATCATAAGATAAAATGAAACATAGTAAAAAAATGTTCTCCCCCTTTCAAAGGGAGTTTTTTTAATGTTAGGAGAATTGTAAAACATGAAGTAGATATGAATGATTATTTTAATGTAATGATTCCTAGCTTCTGTTTTATAAACTCAAATCTATCGGATAGTAATGGCTTTGTAAAAGTGTCAACAAGTTGTTCTTGTGTTCCGATAAATTGTAGAATAATATCTCCATTTTGTGTGTGATCCCTAAGAAAGTGATGCCTAACATCTATGTGTTTTTCATGAGAGTGGTGTGATGGGTTCTTACTAAGTGCTATGGAACTAGTATTATCACAATGAATTTGAGTTTTGGAGAAACTCAATCCATAGTCAGTGAGTGTGTGCTGCATCCACAATACTTGATCACAGCAAATTCCAGATGCTACATATTAAGCTTCAACAGTGGATAGTGCTACTGAGTGTTGTTTCTTACAGGACCAAGAAACCAAGGAATCTCCTAAGAAATGACATGTTCCAGATTTACTTTTTCTATCCATTCTACAACCACCAAAGTCAGCATTTGAAAAACTTTTTAAAACAAAATCATTCCCAGAAGAGTAAAAAAGACCTAAATCCATAGTTCCTTTTAAATACCGAAAGATTCCCTTTATGGATTTTAAATGGGACTCTTTTGGATTAGATTGGTATCTTGCACATAAGCATACATAAAACATTAAGTCGGGTCGACTAGCTGTCAAGTATAGCAAACTTCCTATCATACCTCTAAAGATTGTTTGATCTACTGGTTTCCCAGTTTCATCAAGATCATGTGTATTTGAGGTAACAATTGGAGTGCTAATACTTTTAGTTTTGTCATATCCATACTTTTTGAGTATATATTTTATATACTTATGTTGAGATATATATGTTCCTTCTGGTTTTTGAGAAATTTAAAAACCTAAAAAGAATGTTAACTCACCCATCATACTCATTTCAAACTCAGATTTCATTAAATTTGCAAAAGAATCAGTTAAAGATTTCTTAGTTGATCCAAATATGATGTCATCATCAAAGATTTGAACAATCAAAACATTTTTGTTTTCCATTTTTATAAAAAGGGTTGGATCTGATGTACCTTTTGTATAATTATTTTGTAAAAGAAATCCTATAAGTCTATCATACCATGCTCTAGGGCCTTGTTTAAGACCATATAGATCCTTGGTAAGTTTGAAAACATGATCAAGATGTTTTAGGTCTTGAAAACCAAGAGGTTGTTCGACAAAAACTTCTTCTTGAACAAAACCATTTAGAAAAGCACATTTTACATCCATTTGAAATATTTTGAAATTATAGTATGCTGCAAAGGCTAATAGAATAAAAATTGAATCAAGTCTAGCTACAGGAGAATATGTTTCTTCATAGTGTATTCCCTCTTGTTGATTATAGCCTTTAGCAACAAGTCTTGCTTTATTTCTTACAATGATTCCATTTTCATCACACATGTTTCGGAAAACCCATTTTACACCAATCACAGTTGATTCTTTAGGTCTATCAACTAATGTCCAGACTTGATTCCTCTCAAATTCATTTAGTTCATCTTGCATTGCTTTGATCCAATCATCATCACCTAAGGCCTCACTTGGGCATTTAGGTACAAATTGGGAAAGAAAATCCAGATGTTCTATTTCATTTCATAAGGAATTTTTGGTTCTTATAGGTTGATTTACATCACCAATGATGTTATCACTGGGATGATTCCTAAGAAACAATTGGTTTGGGTTTTGTAAAGCCTGTTCATCAACATATGGTAGAAAATATTCCGTGGTAAATGTTTCAGAAGTATCTTCTTGAATATTTTCCTTATCAGAAGGATCTTCTATCAAAGGTTGATAATCAATGTATGAAAACACATCTGAGGATGTAGGATTGGATTGGTTGAAAACAAAAGGATCGGTTTCATCGAATTTTACATGTACTGTTTCCTCAATAGTACAAGTGTTTTTATTGAAAACTCTATATGCCTTAGAGGTTGTAGAATATCCTAGAAATATTCCTTCATCATATTTTGGTGCAAATTTGTGTAGATTATCTTTTGTATTCAGAATGAATACTTTGCATCCAAAAACTTTGAAGTGTGAAACTTTAGGTTTTCGGCCAGTATATAACTCATAAGGGGTTTTATTAAGAAATAGTCATGTTAAAACACGATTTATAGTATAACAAGCAGTACTAACAGCTTCAGCCCAAATGTGGTTAGCAATTGAGTATTCACTCAATATGGTTCGAGTCATTTCCTAAAGAATAATATTTCTTCTTTCAACAACGCCATTTTGCTGAGGAGTTCTTGGAGCTGAGAAATTGTGAGTAATACCTTTCTTACTACAAAAAGTTTCAAAATCTGAATTTTGAAATTCAACACCATGATCACTATGAATAGTCATCAACGGTAGGTTTTTCTCTTTTTTAACTTTGGCTCTAAAAGTTTTGAAATAGGAAAAGGCTTCAGATTTCTTTGTGAGAAAGTAGACCCATGTAAGTATAGTAAAGTCATCAACTAAAACAAATACATAGTATTTTCCTCCAACGCTTCCAGTTTGTGTAGGACCAAAGAGATCTATATGCACTAGTTGTAATGCATTAGAAGTTGAAACTTCATTAATTGATTTAAAGCTAGTTTTATGCTACTTGCCAAATTGACAAGGATCACATACTTTTGAATAATCATATCTAATGTCTGGTATCCCCTTCACAAGTCTTTTCTTTGAGAGTTTATTAAGGTTTCTCAGATTACAGTGTCTTAGTCTTCTATGCCATAGCCATGATTGGTCTTCTATTGCACTTATGTAGGGTATGTTTTGGCTCCTAAGGTATTTTAAGTTAATAGTGTAAAAATTCTCTTGCCTATGGGCAGATAGAATTAATTCATCCTTAGAATTGTGAACTACACATTTATCATTTCTAAAATTCACAAGGTAACCTTCATCACATAATTGACTTATGTTGATGAGATTGTGCCTAAGACCTTTAATAAACAAAACATTTGAGATAAGATCTTTTCCAAGAAAATGGATATTACCAATACCAACAATCTTTCCTTTAGCATTATCACTGAAGGTAACTTTTCCACATTTTTTTATAACCTTTTGAAAGAGATATTTTATTCTGGTCATGTGTCGAGAACAACCACTATCATGTACCAAATATTCTTATTGGTACACTTCACATTTTCCTGAAAAAGAAACAATTAGTTTTTTGGAATCCAAACATGTTTGGATCCAGAAGGGTTAGATAAAATAATTTTAGGAATCCACATTTGTTTTGAAAAATGAGATTCATGAAATCCTAAAGATTGTGTTCTGTTAAGAGAACAATCTCTTCTCTAGTGTCCACCAAATTGACACTTAGAACAGAAAGAGGTTTTTTGTGGAACACAATAGTTATTACTGAAAACAGGTTTGCAATAAGTATAACCAAGACCAGAACGATTTCTCAAAGGTCTAATTTGAGAATACATCTTGTCAAAGTTTTCCTTTCCATGAGTAATGTTTGACAAACATCTTTTCAAGTAAAAAATTTCTGACTTTAGTTTTAAAACCAAATTCTTATTTTCCAAAACATTTGAATTTGAACTAGAGTTAGGCTCTAAAATATTTTTCTTTGAAATTACAGTTTCAAGATATTTAGAAAGTTTATCCTTATTAGATTTAACTTTCTCAAGGGTTTTTAAAATACTTTCAAAATCAGAAGTTTTCACATAAAGATCTTTAGAAAGATCTGATACTTCTTTAGTCAAGATTGAAATTCTAGAATTTTCTTTCTCAAACCTCTTCTTGAGTTTAGAATTTTCATTTTCATGTAATTTAGAAAATCTAGATACTTCTTCACAAGTTGGTAATGTATCATCTTCTGATGATGAAGATTCATCATTTTAAGATTCATAATATCTATTATCAGTATAATTTGCTTTCAAAGAGACATCTGTAATAGCTTCAACATTATGTACCTTAGCCATGAGACAATGAACTTCAATTGGTAATCTGGCTAAAAGTCCAATATTCCTCTGTCCTGAGGACTCATTTTCTGAAGAATCATTTGAAGAATCACTACCACTTGCACTCTAGGTATCATTTGACTTCAATACTTCTCTTTGTCTTATAAACCCTTTTCTTGTTTCTTTCAGAGTGTTTCTCCTTTCTGCCTTTCCTCTTCAGTAAAGGACAATCAGGCCTTATATGTCCTGCTTTCTTACATTCATGACAAGTTACCTCTGAATCTTTCTTATCCTTCCTATCTTTCTCTTTGAATCTATATTGGAAGTATTTCTTTCCCACAATCTTGTTCATCCTTTGAGGAAGATTGGATAACTCATTATCTGAAAGATTACAATCACTTGAATCAGATATAAAATTCTTGGCTTTGGATCTTGTAAGCCTTTCAGGTGTTTTATCTTTAGATGGAAAGGCTACACTTTCTTTCCCATTCTTCTTCATGTTGAAATCAGCATCTCTCTTCATTCTTGTCTCATGCTGTAGAAGAGTTCCAAAGAGTTCATCAAGAGTAATCGGGGAAACTTTTCTATTTTCATCAATAGCTGTCCTTTTTGACTCCCATTCATTTGGCATTATATCTATAATTTTGTCAACTAGAGATTCATCATCAAGACCTTTTTCTCCCATAGATTGTAAGCTGGTGACAATTGTCATAAACCTTTGTTACACTTTACATACTGTCTCTCCAT
Source organism: Viscum album (assembly GCA_963277665.1). Taxonomy (NCBI): domain Eukaryota; kingdom Viridiplantae; phylum Streptophyta; class Magnoliopsida; order Santalales; family Viscaceae; genus Viscum; species Viscum album. The sequence continues at coordinate 1,470,030,921 of OY728132.1, read as the reverse complement.
AAGGAAAAACAAATCCATGATACTCTACTCGAAGCATTTCTCTTCTTGTTTCTATAACCTTGGATGTTCCAAAGTGAGTGACTTCTAATTTCTTCCAAATACAATTGGATGCTTCACATGATGATATCTGACTGTATATATTACTGGTCATTAAGCATACTAAAGTATTGCGTACCTTGTAATTCAGTTGATTTTCTTTCTTCTCTTGTTTAGTGAAAGTACTGACTTCTTTGTCAGGAATTTTGTAACCTCTAGTAAGCATAATAAAATTGTCTATGCCAGTATTGATCGCAAAAGTCTTCATATGATCTCTCCAGTACTCATAATCATTTCCATCAAAGATAGGCGGTTTAGAAGGATTCATATTGTCTATTGACCCAATATTCATTCCTGGCATCTAAAAACAATATCTTTTCCACTCCACATGTTAGTGTAGTAAGTAGTTTAAAAAAATATGAAAGAAACAAAACAAGTAATACAAATCAGTGGAAAACCTTCTCTGATACCAATTGTTGGATCAAATATATAGATATGTATGTCTATTAGATAGAACAATATAAGAGGGGGGGTGAATTGTAGATTTAAAAACCTTTTGAGTTTTAGCACTGAAGAGATTAGTTTAAATGATCTTAAACTAATACAAATACAAACACCCACAATTGTATTGAATATAAAAGGTATGATGTAATGTAATACTAATGAAATGTAAAACAATTGTATTCAAGATGAACACAATAATTAGAGTAATATAAAGACGAATGATTCCACCTTAAAGCGTATAGAATCACTCAATACAATATGTAATAGAATGGATGTAATTGAAACAATTACAAATGTATAAGATTTAGAAAAGGAAAAAAAAATTCCTTTCTAATACAATTAGCAGCGAAAAAGTAAAAGAATTACAATTCTTTTAACCCAAAGAGAAGGTTTATCATTTCACCTAGGATAAAAGGTATGTCTCACCATCTCCTTGGTGAGCCCTCGATACGATGATCGGACTGTCTGTCTGCCTATCCCTAGAAGCCCTCGATACAATGATTGGAACGTCTATCTGCCTATCCCCAGAAGCCCTCGATACGATGATTGGTCCGTCCGTCTACCTATCCCTGGCAGCCCTCGATTTTGTCGGTAATCGGCACCTCTGTCTTTCAATTACTTGAAATCCCTCGATACGATGATCGGACGCACAAGGCACAAAGCATGAGAGAAGTCAAAACATCTTTCTCTATATATTGATAGAAGAAAAGTATCACAGTTGTATCACACTTGTTCTTAGTTTTCTGTTGTTGTACTCTCAGCTTCAAATGACCTCCTATTTATAGGCCTCGGGTTCCAACAATCACATCTCCTCCAACGGTCATATTTCTCCGAAAAACGCGGAGGGACTTGGACACCTGGCATCATAACAGTCATATTCAAACAGAAATCATGACATCGTTTTGATTAGTTTGTAACTAACTCAACGACATCGTATTGGTTAGAACAAGTTGTATGAATAAGATAATCAAGAGTACGATTTAAATGAAGCATGTGTTTTTTGACAAAGTACCTAAACAAGTATGTAATGAAAGATATGAGAAGCATAGTCAATGCAATTTTAATATTCATTACGATCAGCATTGTACGATTAGCATGGTTAGAACGATCAGTATGATCAGTGCGATACGCATAGTCAGTACGATCAACATGATTAGTACGATTAGCCTGGTCAGTGCAATCATCATGATCAGTACGATCATTATGGTCAGTACGATCAGCATTGTACGATTGGCATGGTCAGTACGATCAGTATGATTAGTACGCTATGCATAGTCAGTACAATCAGCATTATCAGTACGATACGATAGACAAGGTTATTAGGATTAAAAAGACATTTGTGTTTTCCAAGAAAAAACAAAGAAGTCAAAAGAGGACTTTTGACTCAACAAGGTTCAACTATCCTGACACAACATAACCTTGTAAACAATAATGGGCCTTACTATGCACCCAACTTGAAAATACTAGGGCGATATTTATTGGATAATTCAATTTTTCTTTACAAACCATTATTATGTATTTAATGTTAAACATGTTCCCAAGGAAACAATGCTTATGATTATGAGATTAACTAGGCCTAAATTTATAATATATGTTTAGTGTTTTATAGTTTGAAATATTTAATTATAATTCATAAAATAATTTTGTTTATTCCATTTTTTAGAATTTCCACCAAGTGTAAGGAACAAAAACCATATCAACACAAAAATTCCATGTCGGGATTTCCCTCCTTTAAAAGATAATGCCATTGGATAAAGAGCAGCAACTAGAGCTATGAAACTTATAACTATACCAGGATAACTAAATAAGTTATGTGTAATAACCTTACTCACATTTATTAGCTTGATCCACAAGATTGGGTATCTATTTTAGAACACTTCATGTGACAAAAATCAATATTATTCAATGGGTCTACAAATCCATTTATCGTACATCAATGTATAAGTTGCATAGAGTTGATATTTCTTATATAGGGAAGTAATGAAAGGGAGAAGGTTATCATTTAATTTTATCTTCTCTGGGGAGATTTTGATCAATGGTGTTATTTGATTAAAAACACAAATAATGAGGTTGAAATTTAAAAAATAGAATGGATGGATTCTAAGGGATTTTTCATAGAAAAATATTTCTCTCAGGAATAGTGCACAGATCTGGATAGACAAATTATTATTTCTAAGAAAAATGAGGTATCAAAATATTTCATTGTATTAATACCACTTTACATGAATATAAAGTCATGATTTGGATTATATACTTAATCCAAATAGAAATATTGATCAATTTTTTGATGGGTAAAAAAGAATCCTCCTAAGGGAACTGGTCTCACAAACATTCTCATCATGCAAACATATAGTCTCATGTGATATCAGGATAAAGAATGAATTCTATATGTCTACTAAATTTAATTGAATCAAAGATAAAACATGGGAGGAATAGCAATGAATGGATAATGGGAATAAAGGAAAATGAATTTTCCCACATGCTGAACTTTTGGAAGGAAACACCATGGTGCCATTTAAAAATAAAATGGAGTTTTGCTAAATTGTCGGGATAAATTCTATCACGCTCATTATTTAAAGGGAATTAATGAAGTATCAAATGCTCAATGATAAACATTTAAGGATATGGGACACTATGCAAATGATTTTCTAAATCTCTAAGGAAACTTCCCAAAAAAATTCCATGGTAAAAAGGAAATTCCAATGCAATCACAACAACTAATGTTAATGTTCCTAATGATGTGGTGGAAGGTATATTAATACTATATTAAAACTTATTAAATTATCTATGTGATTATGGATCATCAAACTATTTTATATCTACCCATTTTTTCAAAAAAAATTCATTTACCTTCTAACTTAATAAGGTATTTTTTTTATAATAACTATTAAGGGTTGACTCATTACAAAAATAACATGTTGGTAAGTCCTCATTATGTCACTTAAATATGCTTTAGTTTATGAAATTATCATCATACTTATGTTTGAATTTTATATAAGACTTTATGTATATTACATTTTGGAACATGATAGGAAGATTTATTTCAAGACTAGGGAAATTAAGATTTGTTTTGAAGATGTAGAACCACTTATCATTAGTGAAGAAACCTTATCATCTAATTATTATCTAGATCCACCCCAATATCTCTAGAAAATGAAATAAATCTGGATGAAGATAAAATTTCATATATACATGAGTAATAAAATATTAAAATAGATTATGTACCTATTGTACAAGATTACATAGATGTATTTACAAAGGATTTTCCCAGACATCCTCTAGAGCGAGCAGTGGAGCTCTCAATTGATTTAAACCCTGATTCGTGGACAATATTAAATAATAATGATATAATAGATATTATGTATTCAGTAGAAGTGAAGAAACGACAAGAGTATTTGAGAAATAAGTAAATTATTATCCCTAGTGTATCTCCCTGGGGAGGCCTTGTTCATTTTGTTAAGAAAAAAGTTACATCCATGAAGCTATTTATGACTGTTGTGAGATCAATTCTTTTAAAATAATAAGAAAATATACTCTACATCACATTGATGATTTTTTTGATCAATTTCATTGTGTGTAATATTTTTACAAGATTGACCATTATTTTAGATATCATCAATTCCATGTAAATAAGGAATATATTTCAAAGACAACATTTCAAACCATGTATGGATGTTATGATTTTATAGTAATTACATTTTCAAAGACTACTACACCGTATGTTTTTATGGTTATAATTAAAAAATTATTAAAATAATATCATGATGATATTTTTTGGTATTTATTGATGATATATTAGTATACTCCAAATTCTATGAGGACCATGAGAACCACTTTATGATTGTTTTGAATACTCTTAGAAAAAATATTTTTTATTGGATGTTTAGAAAGTGTGAATTTTTTATTCCAACTATTTCTTTTTTTTCCATATTGACTGTATGGATGGAATATCAGTTGATCCTATAAAGAAGAAGGTAGATCCTAAATTTTCTACAGTAATGAACATAACAGAGGTATGTAGTTTAATTGGTTTAATAGGTTACTATTTGTGTATCGTTCATAATTTCTCCTAATTAGCTAACCCATTAACCAAGATTACATGTAAAGGGGTTAAATTTATCTAGAAAAAGGAATGTGAATAATGAATTGGGGAATGGAGAAATAGTTTATTGAATTCTTTGATATTTAATCTACTATTAGAAAATGGTAGATTTGTGATTTATAGTGATGCATCAAAGAAAATTCATGATTGTGTCTTTATGAAAAATGATAGATTTATTGCATTTGTATCAAGAAAATTAAAAAATCTTACAAAACTAATTTACTTTAAGCTAAATTCATTTTCCCCTTTTTAACTCGGTTTAGGGGAAACCTTACATGGCTCATAATCATATACGAAATTAGGCCCAATACATGACTTGTAGGACCAATATATATATATATATATATCCTCACACATGGCCCTCAAGGCCCCATAGATTTACCACACAAGATAGACCCACCCATCATATATATATATATATATTATCATATTCACACCCTTCAAAAGACTATATAGAATGTATTTCCCCATGATTTTCTGAGGTGATGTTCTGATGGAAGATGTCATACCCTCTCAAATTTCCAAACCGAGTATCCCTACAATGCTGGAAGATATTTCTATAAACCCCATCTAGATCTGACCAGTGGATAGAATGTCATTTCATTTTTTCAAAAAATTTATATGATATTCCACATTCCTTGACACCATACCACATTCATCCCACTTCCACAAAACACCATAGGTTACCCCTTCATCCTATTATCCACTACATAGATTGTCACCACTTTTCCATGTTGTCATCATTACCCATGCCATCACCCTTAACGTCATCGATCCAATGAATCCCAACCCTGAACCTCACCACTAGGAGCCTCCATGGACACATTTTTTCTCATCGTAGATAGTTATCCACCCCTCCACATTATTATTTCTTCAAGTCCACCCCAGACCATGGTGGGAGCTACTGAGTTGCCTTGCTTCCCCACCGACAGACACTTTCGACCCATCCCTACCTCTGAAGTTTCCCGTCCACTAAACTAGAAAACACCGCATGAAACACTATAAATCCACATATAATTGAGGATTTTATGGATTGATACTTGATTCTTGTTGGATTATGGGGTAGCCTTAACCACTAGGACATGACCCAAAATTCATGTTAAAAACTCATTAACAAAGCTATCAGACTACTGATATTGAGTTTCTAGTCATATTATTTTCTATTAATATATGTTGAAACTATCTCTATAGTGAATTATATAATATATAGACAGATTAAAAGATCATCAACTATATCTTCTCATATAAATAACTCAACATGAGAAAATGTATATGACTCGAGGTACTGATGGAATGTTATTGTTCAGTGCACTTCCACCTAGGGAAGGTAAATAAGGTTGTAAATGCATTTATCATAAAGGATCATAGAGTTATAAACAAAATGTGGTTTCAAAAATATCCCATATATATGAATTCAGTAATTATAGATATATTAATTATCAAGGGAGGTGAAACATCACTATATTTTCCAATATATTACAATAAATATTTATTAGAAATGATTATATATTCTCATTTTGATGATGAGAATTTTCAAAAGAAATTTAAACCTATGAATAATGGAAAATTTTATATATCATATAGAAATATGGAATTTTGAAATTTGAGAAGTGGATTTCTATTCCCTCAATACCCATTATAAAAAAAGGAATTTTTGGATGATGCTTATTGGTCAAATTTATCAATACACTATGGTATTACTAAGATGTACAAAGGTTTGATGTAAAATGTTTTGTGTGATAATATGATGTCATAAATTTATAAATATATATCAGGAAGTTATGACTTTGAACAGGTTAAGGCTGAAAGACAATATCCTAGAGGATTTAGGCACCATCTTCCTATTCCAACATAGAAATAAAAAAATGCTATGGATTTTTTTCTGTATAATCGAAGACACTAAAAAATAATGATTATATATGACTATTTTATTTATGAACTTACCAAAAAAACTCATTTCCTCACTCTAAGGGAGGATTTCCCACTATATAACATTTCATGAACCTATATCAATGATGTTATAATACTCTATGGAGAACCACTTTCAATTGTGTCTGATCATGATCTATGATTTGCATAAAAATTATAGAAAATTATTCAAAATGGTTTTGATAATAAACTTCATTTTCAGTACTTCTTATTACCCTCATACTGATGGATAATCTGAAGGGACACTCCAACTTTTAGAAGAAATGTTGAGATCTTTCTCACATGACATTCATGGTGTGTGGGATCAGAATATACATTTACTTGAGTTTTCCTAAAATAATAGTTTCCAATAAAGTATTCATATGGCACCACAAGAAGTGTTATATGATAAGAGATGTCATACACCAAATATTTTGGATGAAGATAGTGAAAGGAAGCCTATAGGCCCTAATAATTTGGGGGAAACAACAATAATTCTTAAGAATATTCAAACACATATCAATAAAGCCCAAAGTGAGAAAAATAGATATGCTAATAAAATATTGATTTGGAGTTTAAAGGGATAGATTATATCTTCCTTAAGGTATAATCATGGAAGAATGTTATTTTATTTGGATAGAAAGGGAAATTAATCCCTAGGTACATTGGAACTTTTGAAATCCTTGAGAGAATCGATGTTGTGGCTTATTTTTTGGTGATTCCACCTATCCATTCTAATGTACAGAATTTTGTCAACATCTCTTTGTTAAGGAAATACATTATAGAACTAACACATGTCCTCAATTATGATGGAATAGAATTGTAAATTGATTTTTATTTTCTTTAAGAGCCTATCCAGATTTTGGACACTAATAAACATTTGTTGAGGATTGGATGAGACGACTGGTAAAGGTACAATAGAAAATCCTAAAATTGAAGAAGAAATGGGGAATCATAGAAAAATATAAAGAATAACTAAGAAATTTTTTTTATGTGGTGACATAATTGCAATTTCAAGGAATAATGTTTTTGAGGGGGGAGAATGTAATACACCAAGATTTTATAGTATGCCGCTTTTAAAATTTAACATCGTCAATATTTTATGCTTCACACCACACAGAGTTTAATGCTGTAATATACTAATAAATATGACCATTTGAATAGTAATGTGACCTATAGGAATAGTACTCTACCTAATAAAATTGTAACATATCCAAAAAAATTATAAATAAAATTTTGGTTTCATATAAAATAAAATTGGATATATTAATTTATTGGAATTTGTAAATAAATTTAAAAAAATGAGAAAATAAGTATCGATGTTTTTATGAAACCGAATTGATTATTTAAAATTTTATATTTAAAATAATTAATTAAATGTATATTTATTTTCAAAAAATAGATTCTTAAACTAATATTTTTTTTCTTATGATTATAAAATAATTTTACAAGGCCGTAATTAAAATTTGAAAGTATCAAAAAATGGTCCTAATTTTAAAATCAGTATTTTTCTAATAAGTGATGATTTTAATTTAAAATTAAAATTTTCATATTTTAAAATTTATGATGATTAAAATGAGTCCATTTTTTAAATCTATACATTGTAAAATGTTTAAGGTTATTTTTTGGGATTTTTCTAAAATAGTAGAATTTTTATGGAATTATGAAATTTGGTGATTTAATGTATATAATATTATAATTAAATAAATGAATTATTGATTCATGGATGGTATATGAATGATTTAATAACACATAGTATCCAATAAAAATTTTCTAGTTACTAAATTCAGTCATAAGAACTGACATTATTCATAGTCTTTGGCTCGAATATTAAATAAATGAATTAAATCCTCAAAAAATACACCTCTCCTCCAAAATAAATACCACCCCTCACCACCCCTTCTCCTCAAACCTCACATTCATTGATGCTTTTTTATATTACAAAATTTTCATCTTATATTCCTCTCCTCCATGTTATGGTCTTTTTGGTCTCCCTAGAAGAACATTTCCATGTCTATTAAAGAAGTTCTCAAGGAGGTGAATCACACAAGTTAAAACATTTCATCTTTCTATCTCTTTCAATTTATTTTATTTTCATATCATTCCATCGACTAACATCAAAATATTCACATGATAACTCTAGTATCATTAATATATTATAATTTTATTATGTTAATTGTTTATGAACATATAATTCTCTTCTCTTCCCCATTTTATTCTAAAATGAAAACATGGTTCATGGGGTATCAATTTTCCACCTTCATAGATAAAAAGTTTTAATTTTTAAATTCAACCTTCATGAATAGTTATAAATCCATTAATATGGTTTAAAATGACTGCAATATATTTAATAAAAATTATTTAATTTTTTGTAACTAGTATATACATAATTTTAATTGATAAACAGAACTAGTTTGTGATAATCGAAAAAGGCTAATACAAACTCAATGGTTATCATAAACATATTATCATATAAATCATATTCATATTTGTAAAAAAGTTATATATAGAAATTAATTAATTTATATGTTAATTAAAAACAAATAACATCAATTTATGGTTATGTATTCCCATTTTACATGATCTTTTATACATGTATACAGGTGAACCAATCATGAAGACCAAGGAAACAAACACTCTTGAACAATGCAACTAAATGTTGTAACTCACCATAAAGGACATATACGAACTTAATAAAATAATAATAAATAAAATAAATGATTAATAGGTTTTGAGTTAAATTATTAATGAATGTAATTTCATTTTCATATACATTAAGTACAAGTGAATAGTACTTTTGGATATAAGGAAAGGGATTCTCCCCGAACCTACATTATTGATTTAGTGTATGCTTTCTCTCTATTTACAAAAATTAAATTATTATTCATTCGTATTTAGTCATCCTAAATTATATTGGTTTATTCCAAACATAATTACCTATCTCTATTATTCATTATTTTTTTGGTCAAAGACTTGTTTTATAACGTTTCCTTCATAATTCATCTTAATAAGATTGCCCGATTAAAGGGAACTTCCAAATTTCTAACCTATTTTCAGGTACCATGCATTATATATTTTAAGACACCCTTATTTTTATAAAATCACTATATTTATCATGAAAAAAATATCTTATCTATTTTATGGTTTTATATAATAAATTATTCTTTTTCCTCATTAAATACTCTTATATTTTCTCCTAAATTGTACTGAAGTGGCCCATTTCTAATGTTTCTAAAAAACTATTTTTACATGTCTTCACTTCAGTTTGATATATTTAATGCATCAAAGATAATTTCATTATACTGACCATTAATTTTCTATGATAAACATTTTTTATAATCTTATTTTATGAAAAATACAAATTATTTTCAAAAAGATATTTTTTTCAATGTAAAAAGGCTATTTATCTCTTGAATTCCTATATGATTTTATTAGAGCATTTTCATCTATTTGGAAACCCTATGTTGAATATTATGCCTAATTGCGATTTATATTTTATTATATCATCTACCATATTAAATGGATTATGATCACTTTGACCGTGGATGTGCTATCTTGATACAATGCACAATATTTCTCATAATTGTTAGTGATTATGTATATTTATTGAGGAATGTTATTTACATTTCGTATATGTTATTTATGTTTCACCCCATTCATATGAGGACTGAATATGACTTTGTAATTGATTATAAGAGTCCATTATAGCACCTCAATGCATCATTAGGTCTCATGAGACAAAACAAATTCGGATTTCTTGAGCCCTTAACCATTTATTTTCATATTCCTTGGTTGAGGCCATGATGGTATATTTGAGATATCCACCGTTATGGATTCCATACTTATGATATTCGTAATTGATAATACTTGTGATATTTAAACTAGTATAAGATCCATGGTAATGTTTCATTCCCATATTATTATTTGTAAAGAAGTATTTAAATATATTTTACTGGCACCACATTTTTATTAATATTATGGTTTAATGGAATGTGATTTTAATTATTCATCTTAAATTTTTTTATTAATGATATCTCTTGATGTATCACATCTCCTTACTGGTCAACTTAACTAACACCTTTCTTATATTTTATTTTTATCCTATGATTAAAGGATGTATATTATAAATTACTCACAGGGATAATCTAGGATTTTATATGTGTTCCCTATAGAGTTTCTATGTTGTATTTCAATTCAAGCTGTAATGTAATACTTATTTTTGTATCTAGTTTTTCAGATCTACTAATCTATTTGGTCCTTTGGTATGTGAATGCTTATTCATAGTACCAATGTAAAAAATTAAGGCACCAGCTCTGGGCTACTAGGTTTGGGGACTTTACAATGTTAAATATATGTTTAAATATATATAATATAAAATTTTATTTAAAATAGTTCCCCAAAAAAGGTCAAATTAGTTACGTGAATAAAAATATGATTTATTTTATTAATAAAATAGTTTCCCAACAAATTATTTCATATATTTTAAAAAAAAATATAATTTTCATTTCAAGTGAATTATTTACAAAAGAATTCATCTTATATACATGTTTAACCAATATGTTCAAATTTAGTTTATCCTTTTCATTCTCTCCATTATTATGGCTAAAGGATAAATAAAATAACATATTAGTAATTATATTAATAATATATTTTAGTTTGCAAAACTTAGTATTTTTGGTAATGAAAGATATTGAAGAGAATCAATATTTTGTGTCATAAAATACAAGCTCTATGTTTTGTGTAACACAATTTAAAATTTTTATCATATGTAATAAAATATCATTTTTTTATATGAAAATATAAACTCTGTGGTGTGTGTAGAACAACCTTAACTTTTGGTAGCAAGTAATGTACTCCATGTACTGATTTTTAATTATTTTAAAAAAATATTCATAAAAACTTGTGGTGTTTTGTTATTCCCCCCATAATATATTTTTTTTTCTTCATAATTCTTCTCAGTCATTAAGGAATTAATACTATAATTTTCATCTCATAGAATCCAACATTAAAAAATTTAATTAAAAAAATTAAATAAAAAGGAATTTTGGGAAAATAGCAGTTATTAAAATTAATTCATAACAAGGTTTCCACATAAGGAAAAATAGTGGTAGGTAAAATAATAGATATAGAAAAGAAAAAAACCCAAATTCAGATGGAGAGTGATAAAGAACAGGTCTAAAAGAAATCTAATGATCATAAATACATAAACCAAATAGGATTGAAAAGAGTCATTGGTATCATAAAAATAATGATAACAAGACTACATTTTATTTCAAAACCCTTTTCCAAAATTTAAATCTTGTTTTTAAATAATCATATACATAATTGATTTCATTTAATTTCATATACACAATAAGACCCTCTGGTCATTCCTATATAAATTTATAATTCAACTCTTTCTATAAGAAATTAATGTGGGTTTTTCATTCATGAAGAATTAATACATCATGAGATCCATAAATAAAATTATAGGTCATTCGATATATCTTTAGTTAAATTTACAACAAAATGGTAATCAAATGTTATCTGATAGGTATAAATCCTCGTGTTTTAATATAATATTTTAATCACTAAAACCACATTCAAAATTCAACATAAACCATTTCATAAAAATTTCACCTTGTTACCTTTTTAAATGATTAAAAAATAAAAAAACATGAGAAATATGATGATGGAATTTCTCACATTCGTCATAAAATTAATCCCACATATATCATAAATTATATCCTGAATTTCACATACCCCAAATGGAAATTCCGTCTTCATATTATATCTATAAACAAGTTAATAAATATTATTACCATATAACCTTAACAAAAATAAGAATTATTCCTCATTAGTTGAATAAAATAAAAAATTATTGAATATATTCCATAGATCTAAAAAGATTGTAAACTCCATCAATGATATCCTAAAATAATTTGACAAAAAATATACTATTAGTTTGTTGGTAATCAATAATATCCCATTTACATTACCCAAAACAATCATCTTTTTACCAAAACTAAACCCTGTATTCTTTTCTTCTAGAACATATTATGGTTTAACTTTCCATAATTGAAATATCAATATTCCATTATATTACTTTTCTAGTCCATAAGTAGCATTTTACATATTCTTAAACATCCTTAATGAAAAACATCAACAATCTATACTTATATATATATATATATTCATATAACAGAATTCTAGAATTCAAATACACATGCACCTTAATTTTTCCACCTTGTACTTGATCCGTAACATTGGATTCCTAAAATTATTCCTTAGTACCTCATTCATTTCAAATTTCATTAGTAGTCTCTTTATCCTCAAAAATATGACATTTACTTGTATGATCTTACTAATTTTCCTCATGACATTTCACTTTTACTCTTTATGTATGCTCTAATCTCATACAAAAATCTATTTACTTAATGATTATGTAGTAAGTACCATTATCATGTAGAAATTCCTGGTCGATTTAAGCTCAATAATGTTTTTTGGGATGTTCTTCCTAATTACATATATGATAGAGCCCACCCCCTTGTATTATTCGGATAAGGATGTATTATTAGGAAACCAATCACTCTAACATTTAAAATATTCCAGGACATTTTACCATATATTGACTCATCCTCATACTTATCCTTAGATACATCCCTAGATGTATCCATTGTAATATACCAAGGGATCTCACTAATGTTTTCTCATCCACATTTTCAACAGTTAAATAAAAATATCCATTGATACCTACTATAGTGACCCATGCATAATAGACATGGATATTACATCATTTTAGATGAATATGTAAACTCATGCAAATGTATATGCCTATGGACCATAATCATTTAGTGTCATTTTAAATTTGGAATATAATCTTCTATCTTGGTGAATGATATTAAATATTTCCCACAAAGATATTCACATTTTTTAGTCCTCATATCAGTATCCTACCCAAACTATTCCTCATAACTCGTGGATGGAAACATATTAAAGGGTGTGATTAGATGATATGTAGGTGTAAACATGACATATAGAAATATACAAACATATGAAAACATAATATAAAAATATTGGTATAAGGCAATGAATCAAAACCTTAAATATTTATACCTAACCTGTCAAAGATTATAAACATAATCGAGGGAATAAATATTTATCATTTTTGAAAACATGAGTCATATGGGTGAGAAAACATGAAAAATTAATAATTAACAATGATCTCATGTCATAAAAGTGTGGCTCCATTATTAATATAAAAAATTTTATGTGTTAATGTTTACCACCAAGGCCATCAACATAGTGGATCAGGACAAAAAAATTTCCATAGTGGATGAGGATAAAACCTTTTATCATTGTGGATAAGGACACACCATTTCCCATTGTGGATCAGGATGCACACATTTCCCTTTATGGACCTAGATAAACCCATTTACCATTATATACTAATCCCATTGACTCGGTTCCCATTCTGTATCTTATATGATATAAATCTTTACCCATTGCATGGGTGAGAGATATAGGTACCACCCCATACATAATAAAAATCATATTTATGTCCAAAAGATAATAAATCATTCATTATACTATAACTCATGAAATAAAAAGAGGTTTTATAAAAATTTAAAAATATAATAACCTATAGAAAAGAATTTTTTATTTTTATAATTTTATAAAATCATAGACGTTGAAAATAAGCATTTTTTCACAATAATGTTATCATGGTATAACATGTGTAATAGTAAAAGTTTCATAAACAAAACTCCTTAATAAACATAAAAAATTGAAATAAAGATTAATAATGGTTTTCTTGGATCATATCCTCAGTAATAATAAAATATATCAAACTATTTCATATTAGATGAAAATTAATTCTGAATGTATAATTTGAAATATTTTCTTGGAAAATATCCTTTCTTTTTAGAAAAATTCATTTTAAATAAAAAAACGTTATGAAAACCATTTTCTTTTAAAATTACCATGAAACCATATAAATGATGATTTGGAAACCATTTTAGATAGTTTCTAAAAGATAAAACATATTTTAAATCCTTTTCTCTAAAAATTAGCTTAACATGACATTAAAACCCCTTTATAAAAAGATTTTTAGAAAACATTTTTTTATAAAATAAATTTCCAATTGAAGAGTGAAATAAGGTTCCATTTTATTATAAACATTTAATTAATTATATTAAGTACCAAAGAGTGGAAAATGAAACAAATATATATATATATATATAATATTCACATGGGATTAAATTTCATATGAGTTATTGAGATATAGATCATATTATTTTATCAATGGATGGATATGTCATGACCTGACCCAGTGGGGCCCCCACTCCACGACTCCCCAAGCCTACCTTGAATAGGACAGGGTCTAGTGACTAGCATCGAGTAGGCATATTACAAAACATGGGAGGCATTTCCTAAGTACATTTACACACACACACATCTCCAAGACCACAATGATGAAATGTAAAAGAACCACTATGGAACAGAATGCATGTATACAACTAAACCCAACCAACAGAGTATGGTGGAATGTAATGTACTAAAAGTGAACGGGGCCAGAATACACACCCACCCAAAACATGAGTATGAAAACTATAAAGTTCAACCTGTAAACACAAAGAGGTACTGGGACTGCTTCTCATAGTCATAGGAACACCTCATCCTGTAGGGAACTCAGAAGGCTCAGTGCTGTCCGGGTCCGCCCTGGACTCTATCAAAAGGCTGCTCGTCTACACAAGACATGACAAGTGTGGGAAAACACCATTCCAGGGTGAGTATAACAATACTCAGTAGAAGACTCCAAAAACCACAAAGAAATACACAAATGAAAGGAACTGTCAGCTCTATGCAGTATATGTCTACTAAAAATATAATAGGGGAACACAATCCATATATAATAAAACCCTAGACCCACAGCCGAGACGGATATTGAAACTCCTCCGAATTCACCAGCTAGGTAGAGGATCGGGGCCCTGTGGAAGTATTCATGTCGATAACTAACTCTGCCCAGGGTCAATAATAGATAGAGGATATCACTCTGGGCCTCTCAGAGGGATACCTGGCTCTATCTCAAAAATTCCTATAGAAGAGATCATACTCTTATAGAAGGAAAAAATTCCCGTCCTTTAGGGAAATGATAAAAAGTTTAACTAACCCTATAAAACATGTCAAAGATTCCTTGGAAAAGAAGATCAACCCATGTATTAAAAAGTAAACGGCATGTAGGTCTACCACACACCATGTCTTTGGACCCCGAGTACTGCCTATGTACAATTGCCTATGTCATAAGGCGTGTTTTATAGAAAATTAAGTACACAACATGAATTAAAGATCATAGGACATGTCTGAGTAAGTGGGGTCAGGTCTGTGTATGCGGTCATGTCCCTGTATATGGATTTATCTTGTTTGTACCATCCCATGTAATGAGTACATGGTATAACCCGTGCAGTCGGCCTAGTCTGGCCATGTGTTGGAGTACATTGATGTGTACTCCATCCTGTGTTTGTGAATCACCCAGGATACATGTCGAGTCTCGCGTAAGGACCCACACATCGTGTTCTTTGGGGAACACGACATGTATTCATGAATTTTCTAGAATCATGATCCTCCACTGTCACGCAGCTCGTGCTTCCCCGTTCTTTGATCTAGCCAACTTATTACCATGAAACTCAAGGGTTTATGTCACCTCGACACCTCAAATCAGATTTTGTTGGTTTCATACCTCCGATCAGCTCTGAAAATTCACATCGATCCACCCACGTGAAGAACTCTCGAAGAATTGTCTTTCCTGATCGATTCTGATTTGTTGTCCTCTATCATCGTTTCACATTCTCTTGGTCATTTTGATGTCGGGTCTTTAATTTTGGATCATTATGTTGTAGAATTGATGTGCAACGATCTGTTTTTCATTGCTCCACAAAGAACGTGATGAAAAAAATTAAAAAGGGGTAATAAATCCAAAAGAAAAATAAGGAATGAACCGCCATAGTCATTTTTCATGGTGTTGACCCACTCCCATTAGTTGGATCAATTGGAGTGAAATCATAAGATAAACAAACAACTATCATATCAATCCCCAAAAGAAACAGAAAGTAACACCCTCCCATGATATCACACGATCCGCGAATCAACATGTTCATGGGTAGATCTGCGTTCATCGTTAAATCCAAAAATGGGTAAATAAGAATTGAAATAACTATACATACCTCGATTCGGTTGAAGAACGATTTTCGCGTCGCGTTTGTTGGCGTGGTTCGTCAGATCTGAGATGCGTTGTTATTTTCCGCCAACGGTTTCTCCTCTGATGCTCTAAGAAGCTCCCTCTCTCTCTCCCTCAATTTGTAGGGTTATGAGGATAACCCTTTAAACATTCCATACACAAGTATTTAAAAGGGAGGAATTATGTCACTATGAAAAAAGGAAACTTTTAAGTAAAATAAATTATTATTTTGTTTTATTTCCATTAAAAGTCCAAAAAACTAACTCTCATAGCTGACTCTTTTTGATCAATGTTAGTACTCACTTAAGGTAATGACACAACTCCGAACACAATAGTACCCTTATATTTCTAATCTGGGCACTCATTCAAAATTTATTCCACTTTTACTGGAAAACAGCACATGCATGCTATTTAAAATTTTAATTTATTTTAAACACTTATTCTGGGTCCTTTGGGCCTCAGAATCACACACCATTGAAATGTCTGGTCATGAAATAATTCCATATAATATTTAAAAATAAAGCATGGAAAATCCAAGACATTACATTCTTCCCACCTTGGGCCTTTGTGCCCCCGAAAATCCAAAACTAGAGCTACTCAAAAATATGTCTGTACTAGGCACGGATTTGAGACTCCCGCTCCCATGTTCTCTTCTGAAGATTCCTATGCTACCACTGAATGTGAACTAAGGGAATCAATCACCCATGAACGATCTTCTCCTTCCAATCCTCGATCTCCATCGGGTACTCAGCAATGGTCAATCCATCCTCAATGTCCAGCTCCCCCAAGTTGATGACGTCTGATGGGTCATGCACGAACCTCCTAAGTTGTGACATGTTGAAGACATAATGTACCCAGTTCCACTAAGGCAATACCACCTCCCCAACTCTACATAGTATCTGAAATGGTTTGATGAACCTCAGAGATAGCTTTCCCCCTCATCCAAATCTGTGTAACCCTCACTGAGGTGAGACCCTAAGGAAGACATGGTCCCCTTCCTCAAACTTTGGAGGTCTCCGTCACCTATCAGTATAAGGCTTTCCTTAGATCTATGTAGTATTTATCCACTCCTAGATGAAATATACATTCCCAGTGGTATCTTTCACCAACTCTGGACCCATGAGTGTTGACTCTCTGTGGTCGGTCCAACAAAGCGGTCACCGGCATGGTCTCCCATAAAAATACTTGAAATATGCCATACCAATGAAGGAGTGGTATCTATTATTATACACAAACTCCACCTGTGGTAGGTGGTCCTCCCAACTGCCACCAAAGTCCAAGATACATGCCCACAACATATCCTCCAGAACCTAAATGGTCCTCTCTGTCTGACCATCAGTATGGGGACGAAACACCATGCTCAAGCATATCTGATTCCCAAAAGCCTACTGCAATCCCTTTGACATCTAACATGTAAACCGAGCATCTTGGTCCAAGACTATTTTGGAAGGGAGTCCATGAAGCTAAACTATCTCCTGCACGTAGATGCATCCCAAGCTCTCTACGGAACTCTGTTCCCAAACAGCTAGGATGTGGGCTGACTTGGTGAGTCGGTCAATGATCACCCAGATGGAATCATGCCCCTTGGACATCCATTGTAAGCCCGTCACGATGTCCATAGATATTCCATCCCACTTCCACTTCATAAGTTCTAGTTAGTGAGATAATCCCACCGGAACCTGGTGCTTAGCCTTAACTTGTTGGCATGTAAGGAATCGAGAAACGAACTCTGCTACTGCCTTCTTCATACCTGACCACCAAAACTATCATCATAAATCTTGGTACATCGTCTCCACTCAAGGTTGTACTTCTATGGGAGATTTATTAAACTCTCTTAGGAACTCCTACCGCAATGGAATGTGTACAACAGTGTGTCCCTTTAAAAGAAGTATGTGCTCCCCACCTTGCAAATATACATCAGGAGCATGTTCTGTGGATAACTAAGCTTGTAAAGCATCACTATCATCATCCCCATGTTTTGCCTCCCCAAATCACTATAAGAGTGGAGGGGTGACAACCATTGACTGAAAGTATGTTGCATCCTTTCTATCCATTAAGGATAACTACAAAATGGCTAACTGATATGTGGCCTCACACAATAGTTGTTAGATCAACCTTAAGTTAAGAGAATCCACCACCTTGTTCCCCTTTCCATGAGTATAGATGATCTCATTTTCATAGTCCTAGAGGAACTCTAGCCAATGCCTCTATCATATATTTAGAACCATATACGATAAGATGTACTTGAGGCTTTTTTTGGTCAGATTAGAAGATAAACTACACACCCATAAGGTAGTGTCACCACATCTTCAACGTGAAGACTTCCACTTCCAACATGAGATCATTGGTCAAATAGTTCTACTCATGTGGCCTATCCTGGTGCAAACCATAAGAAATCACTTCCTATATCTGCATTAGGATGCAGCAATTCCCAGTCCCTAATGCGTCGTAGAAATCAATGTACTCGACACCCTCCTCCAGTGATCTCAAGATCAAGTCACTCGTCAAACTCTACCCCAACTACTCGAAAGCCTGTTGGCACTACTCCGTCCACATGAAGGGTTTCCCCTTCCCAGTAAAGGCTGTCATCAGTGCAAATATTTAGGAAAAATAAGGAATGAATATTTCGTAATATTCTACCAACCCAAGAAATCTCCACACCTTCGTCACGCTCTGAGGTGGCTCCCATGCTAACACTGCCTCTACCTTGGCTGGGTCCATAGCTACTACATCTGATGAAATTACATGTCCCAAATATTAGACCTCTTGAATCCAGAACTGGAACTTCAAGAGCTTTCCATAAAGCTAGTTTTTTAATAGTACATCTAGAACAATCCACAGGTGTCTTGTGTACTCCTCCTTTGATTCCAAGTACACAAGGATGTTGTCAACAAAGACCACTACGAACGGTTCAATGTATGGCTGGATGATTGGGTTCATCAGTCCCATGAACACTACGGGGGTGTTTGTCATCCCTAAAGGCATCAACAAGTACTCATAGTGACCATAGAGGCATCTGAAAGTCGTCGTTGGTATATCCTCATCTCGTACTCTTAAGTAGTGGTAACTTGATCGGATGTTAACCTCTAGAACCATAGTGCCCCTCTTAGCTGATCAAAGAGGCTGTTGATCCTAGTAATTGGATACTTATTCTTCCCTGTTACGTGGTTCAGGCACTGATAATCCACACACAACCTCAAACTCTCATCTGCCTTATCAGAAATCATAACTGGGGATGACATTGGTGAAACACTAGGTCTCACAGAACCCTTGTTTTGAAAATACTCTAACTAGACCCTCATCTCGTGAAGCTCTATGGGAGCCATCCGATATGCAGATGAGGAAATCAGAGTCCTCCATGTGTGTACATCAATACAGAAGTTGATTTCTTAGAGGGGAGGTAGTCATGGATCATATCTAAGAAATACTTCCTTGTACTCCACCTATACTTCTAGGAAATGGATTCTCACAAAATCAACTGCCTCGTGGGTAAGGTTAGCTAACTCATGAGTGATTAGTAGCACCCTTCTATGCATGACCCCATTCTGCGCTGCCTGAGTCTCCCATTCACCACCAATAGAAAACCTCATCCCATCACTGTGGACACAACACACTATTAACCTAAAACAGTCAATCTAGGCATGGAACGAGGATAACCAATTCAAACCAAGAATGACGTCATAAGGCCTCAATGAAACCAGAAAGAGGTTCCAACCAAAACTCTCACCTCCAATGGTATGATCACACTGTCTGCATAGGTGTGTGACCATCGAGTCTCCTCCTATAGGTGTCTCCAATTGTAAGGATCTTGTTAATGGACCTACCAGAATATCAAGGTTTCACATAAGACATGTGGCGAGGAAGGAATGACTGGAACATGTCTATATAAGTACAACAACTATGGTAGAGAAGAACAAATCATACCTCGGATCATCCCTAGAGTCCCTGGGTCGTATGCCTCAATGGCATGTAGCTGTCTCCGCCCCTGTCTCCCAGCTCCCTAAGCCTAGTGCGGTCCTCCTGGGGGTGGTGGTGGAAGTAGATCGAATCGTCTACCACCACATTCAACTCTCCCTGCTCCTCTGCCATGTATTATATCTTGGGGTTCTGTCTGCTCCACTCTCTACCTCTTCCTCGGTGGTCCATCCATAATTTCCCTATAAGTAGCTCGACAAGTTGGGAAATCATTAGATAGATGTCTGCTACCATTGAACCAGTAGCATAACCTCTCTCTTAGCTAATGGGATCCATCATGGGAGCCCTAGAATGCCAATCCCTTATCCTGGATCCTCTTTTGACGTCTCCCACATCTGGATCTTTGTGTCTGATGCCGGATACCTACTGTCGAGCTCTCTGAACCTGCCTTCCTGCACCTAAATTCCATCGGGTGTCTTTTCTCTGCCAAGAAGCTCTTGATCACCAAGGTATGATTGAGCACACCAGCATATGTTGTAATGAAAAGTGGCACGATACTATCTCAAATGTCCCATTGTAGACCTCACTCGAAGGTCTGATCTCAAAAATATTGATCCCTGACCATATCCATCTTATACCTGGCGAGTTTGATAAACCACAAGGAATAGTTGGATGTCGTCATACTACCCTGATGGAGATGAAGAAGATCTTGGATGCGCACTACTCTCAGTGTAACTAGAGTGAATTACTCCCTAAGGAGCCGCTCAAACTCCGTCCATGAAAGTGTCTCCTCATCGTGAGTCTGTGTGGTCAGACTCCACCATCATCCTGCAAAACCCTGAAGAAGCCCAATTCCTAGGATAACCATCTGGTCCTCTAGTGCCCTCAATAGTTGGAAAACTCTAGTCACCGCCTCAAGTCAGTCCTCAGCCACCTGAGGGTCGGGCTCTCCTCAAAACTTGAGGGTTCTCTATATATAAGACTCTTGTAGTGCGCACAACCTGTGCCCCTGGTTGGTTGGTACTATAGGTACAATGGGATGCTCTACTGGTGGTAGTATAGCAGGTGCATCACTTGGAGGAGATGCGTGGGGAACTAGTCCCTGAATCGAAGCCTCAACAAATGGGGTTCATCCTCTTAATTGCGCTACTAAAACCTAGGAGGTATGCATCACAGAGGCATCACGTAAGGAACAAGATGTACCATAGTCAAAGAGTATATATGGATAGATGACACAAAAGACATGAAAAACACAACCCATTCTTATATGATGAAGGTACCAATCTATTTCCCCCCCCCCCTCAACTAGTGTTTTCCTGTACCGAGTCGAAAAATAGGTTATCAGAGTTCTGTTGTATGGATACGTTGGCCAGATGCACCAACACTAGAGTCTTTGGACTGAAATCTGAGCCCGAAACACTTAAAATTGTTTCCCCAAACCAAACAAGTAGACTCTTGGTTCTAAGGTAGAACCTACCACCTCTGATACCACTTTGTCACGAACCAACCTTGGGGGGCCCCGTGCCGTGACTCCCCAAGCCCACCTCCAATAGGCTAGGGTTTGGTGACTAGCACCTAGTAGTCATATTACTAACATGTGAGGCATTTCAAAAGTACCAATACACAATACACATCTCCAAGCCCACAAATACAGAAATGCTAAAGAACCACTATGTAACATAATGCAAGCATACAACTAAACCCAACCAACAGAGTACGACATAAAGTAAAGCACTGAAATAAAACGGGGCCAAAATACTAGCCCACAAAAAATAGGACTTTTAAAACTAAATAGACCAACCTGTAAACAAAAATAGGTATTGGTACTTCTGCTCACAGTTGTAGGAACACCTCATCCTCTAAGGAACTCAGAAGGATTGGTCCTACCCAAGTCCTCCCTAGACTCTGTCAAAAGGTTGATCGTCTGCACAAGACACGACACATGTGGGAAAAGCTCGTACATGGGTGAGTATAACAATAACCAGAAGAGGACCATGAAAACCACCAAGTAATACACAATGGAAATTCACAGTCATCTCTACGTGGTATATGTTTACTAAATATATAATAGGAGAACACAATCCACATATACTCAAAAACCTGACCCGTAGTCTAGAGACAAGTCACATAATGGAATAACCCCGCTAGAGATTCGGTTTGATGGTTCCATGAAGAACTCATTTGTTAGATCTCCCTCCATGAGTCAAATAGCTCTGATGACGTTTATCCAAGAAGTACTGTCTATCGGAAAATGTCATAGGAGATATATACACTCATTCCAGGATAGCACACTCCTGGGTGGGGAAAGATCTCGATACACAGATGAGGATCTCTTTCAGGGTCTTTGTGGATACCACAACTCATCCGAATTCACCTGCTAGGTAGAGGATCAATTCCCTATGGATGTTCACAAGTCGATACCTGACTCTCCCTAGGGTCAAGAATTGATAGAGGATATTTCTTCGGGACTCTCAGAGGGATACTTGACTCTGTCTCAAGAAGTCTTTCTGAAGATATCATACTCGTGTAGAAGTAAGACGATAACTGAAATTCATGGAAATGAGAAAAAAGGGCACTAACCCAACGAAACATGTCCAATATATGGTGGACAAGATGATCAACCCATGTACTGAAAATTACATGGTGTGTTGGTTTTCCACAGGCTGTGTCTTCTGACCCTAGGTACTTCCCATGTACAACCTCCCATTTCGTATGGCTTGTCATGTAGAAAATTTTGTACACAACATGTAGTAAAAATAATATGTCGTGTATGAGTAATTGGGGTTGGCTCCATGTATGTGAACGTGTGCCCGTACATGGCTTTATCTCATGTGTTCCATCTTGTGTAACATGTACATGGGGTAACCCATGCAGCTGGCCTGATCTGGTCGTGTGGTGAAGTACACAACCATGTACTGCATCCTGTGTCCATGTATCACCCGAGAAATACTCGGAGTCCTACGTAAGGACCCACAAGCCATGTTCTTCAGGGAACATGTCATGTATTCTGGAATTTTCCAGAATCATGGACCTCCACCGACGCACCTCCCGTGCTACCCCATCCTTCGATCCAGCTATCTGATCAGTATGAAACTCAAGGATTTTGGTCACCCTGACACCATGAAGCCAATTTTGTATATTTCATACCTCCAATAGGCTCCGAAAACATGCATTGATCCACTCACGTGAAGAATGTTCGAATAATAGTCTTTCCCGATCCGGTCTGATTTGTCATCTGATATCATCGTCACACCTCTGTTTGGTCGTTGCGATGTCAGATCTCAAATTTGGGATTGTTTCATTGTAGAACAGATGCACAATGATCTTTTTATCGTTTCCCTATAGAGAACATGAAGAATAAAAGTAAAAAAGGGAGAAAAATCCAAAATCAAAATGAGGAATGATCCTCCTCCATCATTCTTCATGGCGTTGACCCACTCTAGTTAGTTGGATAAAATGGAGGAAAATCAAATGATAAACAAACAACTATCATATCAATCCCAAAAAGAAATGGAAAATAACACCCTTCTATTAGAACACATGATCTGCGGATCAACATGTTCATCGGTTGTTCTGCATTCATCGTTAAATCCAAAAACGAGGAAAGAAGAATTGAACTTACAGTCCCTACCTCAATCTAGTTGAAGAATGATCGTTGCGTCGCATTCATTTGCGAGGTTCTTTAGATCCGAGATACATCTCCATCGTCCTCCAATAGTTTCTCCTCTGATGCTTTAAGAGGCTCTCTCTCACAAACACAATTTGTAGGGATATTTGGCGAACCCTTTGAACATTCCATATGAAGGTACTTAAATGGGAGGAATTAGAAAGCTGTGCAAAAAAGAATCTTTTAAATAAAATAAGTTTTTATTTTATTCAATTTCCATTAAACGTCCAAAAAATAACTCTCACAACGGACTCATGTAGATCAATGTTAGGCCTCTCTTAAGTTAAATTCATTACTTCAAACGTAGCAGAGCCCTCCAATTTCTGATATGGGCACTCGTTTAAATGTTATTACAGGAAAACCGCTCACGCGTGCTGTTTAAAATTTTAATTTATTTCAAAAATTTATTCTAGGAATTCCTAGCCACAGAATCGCACGCCCTCAAAAGTTATGGCCTCATAATAATTGAATATAAAATTTAAAAATAGTACATGGAAAATCTGAGAAATTACAGCGTAATTTTAAGCAATCCTGATAAATTTTGAGATTATAACAATAAACTCTAACCACTTTGGTAACATAGATTCATAATCCCCATGAAATAATAAAATTAAATTATTCTTAAAAAATCATTAAAATAAGGATATTAATTATGTAATGGACCGGACCCCTCCGGTCCATTCCTTTGTTGAAATCGATGTGGTCAACACGGCACACGTAACAATGATAATTATTAATGATAAAAACGAAGAAGAATTTATAAAAAAATTAAAAGATGATTTGTCAGTTTATTATATTAAATAATAAAGATGGTGATATAAAGTGCGTGATTAATTAAATTAAAAGGGGTTTTAATTCTAAATAAGAATTTAAAAAATAAGGCGTTTAGTTTAATATTAATTGAGAAATTTCTGGAATTAAATTAGAATAATAATAATAGGTGTTGTGTTATTAATATTATTCATAATATTAATGAGAAATTAATAAAATGAGTTATGATATTTGTTGCAAACAAATAAATGTAGATGCACAATGGAAGCATGGTGGTGCGTTAATAAAATTAAAGGTGAGTTCGTTATGATTATTATGTTAAATAATAATAATAATGGTGGTGTAAAAATATGTTGGGTTTATTAAATTGAATGTCTTTAATTTAATAAAAGTGGTTTCAATTTAATCAGTGTGAAATAAAAATAAATAGAATTAAATAATTAAATTGACGGATGTTACGCGACATTGATGTGGCATGGTTGGATTCAGATATCCAACGGGGTTGTTTAACGTGGTCAATGCGACGAGTGTAAATCTTTTTGTTATTAAAAATAATAATGGTGATGAGTTAATAAAATAAGTTGATGAATTGTTTTTATTATTGAAATACAATAAATGACAATGATGGCGTAAAACTATGTGCGAGAGGTTAATGAATTTAAAGGTATTAAAAAGGGGTTGAATATTTAGTTATATTAATTTTGTTTTGTCGTGGATATGGTTTTAATTAAATGGAATGGTTTAATTTAATATGAGAATAACCATGGTAAACTAATTTAATGAGATTAAATTAGAACATTAATGATGGGTGTTATTATTAATTTTATTAATAATAACATGGAAGAGTTAGATTGGAGAGAGAATTATATAATAGAAAATTGAGAAATAATAAAAGAAAAAAAGGAAAGGCAATCAAGGGGGTGGGGCATGATTGGCATGGGTATAGGCAAGGTGCCACTTTTGTGGAGCTTGATAAAATTGTGGAATAAAGATTGAAGATTGGAGAGAGGGAGGTATTATATGATAATAATGAAAATAAATAAATAAATATAAAAGGGAGAGTGATTTGCGGCTTGTGTGTGAAGTGTTCCATGCATGGAATGAGTTTAAAGATATGAAATAAATAAACATTTAAAAATAATAATATAATAATCATGTTAATGTTTTTGTAGGTAAAACACTTTTCCGACCATAACTTACTCGTGTGACCTCGGAATGACGAACCGTCAGCGGCAGTGTAATCCTGTAATTAAGACGGTCATTTTAAGACCAGTGATGGATACCTTTTTATGAGTTATGTCTCGGGTCAACGAAACACACATATTAATAAAATTGACGTTATTATTAAATGCATGAAAACTGTGTGACGTGTCATGTATTGACCAGTCAAAACGCGTAACGGGTGTACGGTCACACCGTGTTTTTATCAATACACGCTGCATACTGTTTTACCTATTCGTTGCCTATATAAGAAAGGGGCGCAGATTATTTCTAGACCAATCGCTTCTTCTTCGCACGACGACACTCTTGGATGATCAAGAAGTCTTCCTCCTCTAAATTCTTTGTCCGAGCTCCGAATTACGATCCGTCAGCGGCCACAGGATCGTAGCGACGAGACGAAGCTTCTAATCCCGGACTTTTCATCTTTCCTTCCGGCCTTCCTTCTCCAGCTTCCATCCTAGGAGGCGTTTGTCGGGTTTGGCGAAGGCGGAGGACACCGAAGGACGTCGTCGGAAGCGGCGTGATCGGGACTTTTGAGGTAGGGATCTCACCATTGTCTCTCTAATTTGTGTATCATGTGTGGCGGGTATCCATTTGTTTTCATGAGAAATGGTTGAACCTTTAAATAAAGATAATAACTGGTTAAATAATAGGGTTGGGAAGTTAGTGATTGTTGTTACCTTACTTTTTATATCCTGTGATATTATATTTCTGAATTGAATGAGCTTCTACCTACTGAAAATCACAGTCGTTGGGGGGCCTTTGCTTACGCAATTAAATGTTGCCCTCTCCTTCTGTATTTTCTTATGGATGGAAACTTCATGAAATGTGGAAATTGTTAAATCACGTAAATTTGAATTTTTAAATGAAAATCTAGAACCCTTGTGTGATCACCCCGGTTGAACCAAAATGGAATAATGAACATGTGGGTGCTGGCTTGGTTACATGGCATGTGTTGGGGGTGTTTTGTGGACTGTTGTGGTTTGGGTGAGCAGCGGGGCTGCGACGTTTGGGTGGTGATATTATTGGAATGGTTGATGGTGGAAACGTGGATGTGTGAAATGTTTTGTAAACGATGTGGTTGGAATGGGAAGTGGTTGGTTGTGGAAAATGCCTTTATTTATGAAAAGTGTTTTGATTATGAAAAGTTTTTTGATGTAAAAAGGTGTTTTCAAATGCGGAAATGTTTTGTGTGTGGAAAGGGTTTTATGTATGGAACTTTGAAATAAATGAATGATGGAATGTTGTATGGTTGTGATAATCTTTTTTAAATGAAATGGCATGTGGTTGCTTGCGTTTCACCTAACCTTGGTTGTGGATGACAGGGATATGTTTGTGAAAGGTTTTGTCTGGATGATAGTTGCCCAGTAGTAATTATATGTTAAACCATTTCATGAAACATGAAAACCTAAATGGGGTTTGGGGATGATTGTTTGGTTGTTGATGCATGCTTCGTGGTAGTAGTGCCGAGGCACATGCTCAGTTTCTCTTTTTAAGAAGCCATAGGTCGGGCTGTGTGTTTGTTATGTATATATATAATTGTATCTTTGTGTTTTGTCGCACCACACCCATGTCAAGCACCTAGTTCCGAACACTCCCATTTTATGGGAGAGGGTGTTCCCCATTAGTTACTAGCTCCTTCCTGCTCCTTCTTCCATAGGCTATGATGTCTTGAGGTGACCTTACACCCAAGACTCTTCGGGTAGGTCTCGGAGGCTGTGATGGCTTGAGGCGACCTTTAGCCCAAGACTCTTCGGGCAGGCTTACCGTTCCGAAGAACCTTTGGGATGAGGCCCAGGTGTCTGTGGGCAGGTTAGTGGTTGTGGCCCAAGTGTGTGCGGGAGAGATGTGTGGTTGTGAGGCCCAGGTGTGTGCGGGCGGGATGCGTGGTTTGGCCCATGTGTGTGCGGGCGGGAAGAGTGTGGTAGCGTCAGGACGTTTGCCGTTAGGAAGAGCAGAATCTAATTAAGTGGAAAATCGTGCGGGGTACCCAATACTTTTATTCTATATATATACTAAACTTGTTTGTGTTACTTGGTGAGTGTGACCAGTGAGGCTGGGTGGATAGTTTTTCCTTGTTAGTTTCTTGTTCTTCTATTTTCTCACGGGACCTTAGGGTGTCTCCCCACTTCTGCATGAGAGCATTAGGTTTCCCTACTGAGTATACTTGTATGCTCACCCTACGTTTACTTTCAGGTTTCCAGGAGGACTACCAGGGCCGTGCGGGACCCTACTAGTCGGGCAGTTGGAGTTGTTGCAGTTGTTGTTCTCTTGTTTTCTTTGGCATTGTACTTTTGAGCTTCCTTGTACTTGTACCTTGTTATAAAAATTGTTAAACATGCATGTGGGCTTGTTTTGGGTTTATTTATGTACACTTGTTCTTTTCCATTTTTGGTGGTTGACTTGTCCTATTTCCCGATCCAAAATAATAAAAAGGGTAATGCCTCCCATATTTGTGAAAACTCATACCCTTGGTGCTAGTCGCCAACCCGGGGCCTACTGGAGGCAGGACTTGGGGGGTCATTATCTTCCATTAACCATTGCCAGCTCAGGAGGGGCATCTTTGGTGGGATGGGGTCATGAAAAATTATATAACATGTCCATGGGGAATTATATAATCTATACAAGACAATATAGGTGCATAACATTAATTTAGTCGCAAAAAAGAGAAATTGAGACAAAATTATCTTACCTCTTTGGTAAATTTGAAACCAAACCCCAATGAAATAAAGATAGTCAAATTGATGTGAAAATTACAATAATTTTATTTATAATAATCATAATTTACATTCATTGGAAGTATATAAACCACATATAAGAAAGAGGTGGTCAATATAGCATGTGTCACACAAAAGTAAAAATTGAGACCCAAATTCCTAACTACTTCAATAAATTCTCGATCATGAGATATATGAATTTATAAAATCAATTGAAAAAATTAAAATAATTCAAAAAATAAAACATATGATATAACATTTCATAGGGAATTATATATGGAACACAAAAGAACAAGTGGTCAATATGGAAAAATTCATGTAAAAAAAGTTAGGCTAGAAATCCCCTTACATTATGTATTGACTTATGTGGTACTCATTAAATACCCCTATATAATAAATATAAGTTTATAATAAATATATTTAAGAAATTAATTTATTTATATAATAACATAAATATTTTTTATAACATTATATTACTCTTTTCATAACAATTCCATGTTAAATTTACGTTTCGGGTAAAAACCACTTTGTTTAACCTATATGTTTTGACTTCTTACTCATGGTACCATTTAATTGGTCCTGATTTACTTATTTATTGAAATTGAAACATGATATAAATATCATATATATTCAGTATATATTAATTTATAATAGTCTATAAAAGGTTGAAATTGTAAATGAAATACACTATTCATGGAGACAGAAAGTCGTACAAAACCATGAATAAGGCTTCTATTTTCTTATCGTGTTGAAATGTAGAAATAAAAATAAATTGTATATATTGTCATTTTAGTAGAGTAAATATTTAATATATATATATATAACATATTTATGTTAGACCCATTTTTAAAACATTCCTGAGTGAATGAATCACATCGCTCTGAAGAGGTGGTGGTCCACACGTCCACAAATGATGTTATCGAATTCCAAAAAAAATTGAGATCATGAAGTTATGTGTTATATAATAAATAATTAATCCTATATAAATAATAAATATCATATAAAAATATTATTAATTTCATTATTATCAAACTCAATAGGTGGTAATATGAGATAGAATGGTATTGGTTTTTGAGACTGTAGTCCACCATAGACATGAACTATGATTTTGTCCCCCATTGGATGGAAGTGTGTGTGGGTTTAGGTCATACCCGTAACTTAAAAAAATAATTATATTTAAGATACTAGGGTTATTATATAATATTGTAATAATAATAATTTTAGGGGTGGAGATCCGAATAAAATAAAAGTGTTAGTAGAAGGGTGTTACCTTTTCTTTGGGAAACTCCTTTTTGTTTGCACAAAAGGACTTACTTGGTTTGATTTATTCTTAAATTGATGATTATAGGATGAGAGTGGGTTTGTTTAGAAGATATTTGTGATGTATTTTTTCAGATCCAATGGTCTTGAGAGATAGGAATAAGAGAATGGGGTGGGGGTGGGTCCCCTTTTATAGTGGAGAAGGAGTGACATTCTTGTAAATACGGAAAGGTAAACACTATTGAGAGGTATCCCTTACATCATCTGCCCATAATAAGGGTAAATATTATATAAAATAGGTGATATGGCCAAAATATTTCTATAAAAAGGGCTTTGGGAAAGTTTCTATGTAATTTTATCCATAAGGATGTAGTTTAAGCACTATGTAAACTCATTTCCCCCTTAATCTCTGAAATTAATTTTAATTACATTAAGGACTTTTTTTGGTAACAAAATAATTTCCCATTAATATGAATTATAAATTATTCTAATTAAAAATATATATTACATTTTTTCAAAATTATAATCTCATAATTAGTATAATTTAATTTAAAATTAATCCCACAGACGAATTAGAAAAGAATGGGCCTAAAGTGAAATGTTTAAATGTTTGAAAAAATTTTATACCAATTTTTAATGTAAAATTGATGAAAATGAAATAAATTACATTAATATATGTAAAATATTTATAATTATACATTGAAACATATTGTAAATAAAATTTAACATTTTAAATTGTTTAGATGAAAAGTCAGTTTTAAATTAAAATTTAGTGTTGTTCACCATTCATCAAAAAATGAAACTTCCTCAGCAAATACCAAAATTTCATCGTATTCTAATTTTTTTGTTAAAATTTCAAAAATAATATTTATTTAGTCAAATATAAATTATAAAAGTTTCAGAACTTAGTTTTAAAATATGTTCATCATTAAAAGTTGGTAAAATTTCCTTTTAGAAAAATATATCTTTTTATGCATAAAATTTGATGTATTCTTCTCTTTTGTCTACAAAACACATAATATTAATGTAAAATAGTTGATTTATTATATATATATATATATGAAGTTATTTATAATAATTCACCAAAATGGGTTTAATTAATTTGTTGATTTAAAACGTGTTTGATTTCATAAAAATAGTTCTCTAATAAATGATTTCCTATATTTTCAAATGTGTTTGATTTTCATTTATAGTTAATTAGTCACAAAATAATTGATATTATCTCCATGTGTATACAATATTTTTTAAATTTATTTTATTATGTTCATACCCCATTGTAATGACTATGTCATAATAATAATATTTATTAAATAATAATATTAATTGTATATTATAGTTCAGTAAATCTCAGTCATGCATGTATTGAAATATATCAAAGGGAATAAATATTGTGTGTATAACAATATAAGCTTGGTGATTCATGTGAGAAAATCTAAACATGGAATCACTAATTATAAAATACAAACATAGTGTTTCATGTAACAAAATCAAAACTCTTTATTGTGTGCAGGGAATGATTAACTTGGATTAGCCTGTAATGAAATAAATTAATGAATTTAAATTTACATGAGAATAATTTTTTAGAAGCATGGGGTGTTACAAGATGTATTATATTATACGTCCCCTATATTAGAAAAGTCATATTTTGTAAGCCCATACATTCAATCTAATATAATATTCCCCCATATCATGGAAACCTCAACTTCTATGACATAGTAAAATCAATCTATAATGAATATGATTCATGTCATAACCCAAATACCTAGGTTTCCTTCGTATGTTTCTTTCTCAAATAGGAATCCACTTCAGTGTAAGCCCCACCATGTCTCTAAAATTATAACCATCGAGACCCAATCACTCCCATGGGATCATCATTCACCCTCATCCATAAGCATGTTGAGATGGAAAATGAATTACATGGACATTTATTCCTTCCATAACTAGGATAAATATTACTTCTTCCTAATTCCCAATCACAAATGGGAATCCACATTAGTTCGAGTCTCTCTATGTCTCCATCATTCCAACTACCAGGACCCAATCGTTCCCATGGACTGATCATTCTGGCTCATCCACTGATGGATTGAGAAATAAACTAAAGTATTATAATTCATACGCTTATTATAACTAGGATATATAGGATTACTTAATAAGGTTTTTTCTCTATGTTAAACATTCGAAGGTATATCCTATTATGTAAATCCGAAATAAATATGTAGCTGGACTAATTATTTTCTATCACTTGTTTCTCACAGTGGGAATGGATCATGTGGGCATAGGGAGTTGTAATGATTATATAATTCACATCATGAATCTCCACTATCTTCATCAGATATAGTGTTTAAACCCTATTCGGTGTCATGAAATGAGTTCCTTGATATAAGGGAATCCACTACAAGGCAAGTCTCAAGGTCATTATTGAACAATGATGACTCTGAATCCTCCCATAACCAGGATACATTGGATGCCTCCCTGAGACTCAATCTCTATACATGGTGTCTTAGTTTCGTCATACATAACCTTTACGTATGATATTAAAATACATGATTTTATCAGATCATGTGGTTTTTTATTATTGTTATAAATAGGATACATAGGACACCTCATAATGGATTAATCCCATCCTTGAAATATTAATTTCTACCCAAAATGGAAGTAAACCCAAGAGATCATGGTTATATAGATTCAAAAAATAGAATGATACAAAATAATTTGGGATTAATATAGAACCTTAGATACATACATATTGACTAACTAATAG
This sequence comes from Viscum album, assembly GCA_963277665.1. NCBI lineage: Eukaryota > Viridiplantae > Streptophyta > Magnoliopsida > Santalales > Viscaceae > Viscum > Viscum album. Next base: position 1,469,997,843 of record OY728132.1, on the reverse strand, counting down.
GACCTCTTTAATTAATAAAAGGATTTGGTACATGGTCGTTTTGTTTGGGTTACCAGTCCCATATCCAGATTAAGAATATTTTTAGGAACATATATTAAATCTATAATAGAGTCCCATAGTATGATGTAATTACCAACAAAATGTGTATGATGATATTGAACTCCCATCCTCTCGACCAATGTGAGTTCCCATACTCTATTAGGTCTGAACCCCCAATTGACCACCTTCCCTTGGAATGTACGTCTATACCATGTTATAGACATGTGAACTATTGAGAGTTTCTAGGAAAGTTAATCACGAATGGATAAACTAGTGTGAATGATTCTATATACATCATCCCCCCCACACACACACAATAAAATCATCAGACCATTTTTCCCAACTATGTGTGTTATCTTCCTCACAATAGAAAGATTGTCATCCTGACATAAAATCATTTAACTATGACGCCATCTTTAAATGATAAAAGGTGTAGTCTGCCTAGTTCCTATTAGAACATTTTGTGTTCACCATATGGGTGATCAAAACAATGAATTTTCTAGATGAATAAAAACTAGTTTACTCGATGTCAAACTCTCAAATGAAAAAAATATTTCTTTATCATGTGCCATGACATTTTTTCACATATCATATGAAGAAAAATTTGGGGAACTAGAAATGAATCTTCAGAATGATGAAAATGAGTGGATTATCCTCTAGATCTATTATTTCCATGAAATATTTCCATCCACAGTTTTCCATGTTCATCGAAGAAGAATGGTTAGATCAAGAAAAGAAATAATAATTATGTTACCAATTTATACTTAATTGATTTAGTATCATTCTGAATATGATGCACTAATCGATGAACCTATTCCTTGTTTTCTTCAAGGTTATTGATTTTTCTCTTACAAACAACTCCATGGATCGATATGAGTTTTTTATCAAGTGACCATTCTAGAAAATAATTTTTGGTGGAAGCCCTCACATGTCTTAGAATCACCTCACCTACCTTGAACATTCACCATGAGGTGGTGAATGAAATATTATGAAAATACCATCTCCATGGTATTATCCTGACCATTGAGGATTATCATGAGGGAATCCAGATACTAAAACTGATGAGTTCTCATCCCTCAATTATATATGTAGTAAATAATGTGTCGGTCAATTACAATGCTAAAAAATCCGGATCATTATCCCCAAATCACGACAATCACTACTTCCAGTATATGATTAATATGGATCAAAGAGTCAATTATCACACCCTTCTAGTTCAAGAGTTTTTGAGGAGGGAACCTATCAATAACCATGACCAATGTCATTCCACTAGTACATTTTATTTTCCTAAAAAGTGTACCACCTGACACAATTCCACCTCAATCACCGATGAATAGGAATAATGGAAGACAAATCAAGCATGGAAAACGTTGTGTAATCAAGAGTGGGATCATATACACACTTCCACTGAAAAATCCCACTGTCATATTCCGGTGTTGGCCAATGAGTAGGCACATATCCTTTCTCACTCAGAATATGTCTATTGGAATATTCATATAGAAATCAAGGGGGTGGTGGATTTACCTATCCCCGCTCATGAAGCTTATATATGTATTCCAATGGAATAAGGAGGACATAAGTTGGATCATATCCTCACTTCAATAAAATAATTATTCCAGTATATAATTTATATATAAAATTTGTAGGCTTACATTCATCTACACTCTTTTATAAAGTGACATTACATTCTAGATATAGCTGAAGAAGTCCACTCATATCTTCCAAAACTAGTATAGATACAGGGACAATTGCATATTCTTATCCCTATTGACCATGCAAAAAAACCCAGATGAGTATGAGTAAATTTATGATTAGAGTAAAGCTTACATTATTTATCTCAACCAAAGGGATTATCAGCATATTTCATAAAGGATGAGGAACCGATCTAGGATCATATTCATGTTACATCAGGGGCTCACCAACTGAGAGTGGAACGTGTTTTGAGAAAGGATCATATTCATATTGTATAAAACTAATGAATTACTTCAATGTCCTATGATCATGTTCATATACCCATTATGGTTGGATCTCACCAAGTGATAGTGACACATTCCTTGAGACAAGATCATATTCATGTCCTAAAAGACCAGTAGTATACTCTAAAGTCTTAGGTTTAGGATCGTATCCTTATTCTTACCTAGGCCAACTAGGTGAGAGAAACACACACCTATGGTTAGGATCATGTCCCAATCTCTAAATATATGTGGTATATTCTAGCAGATCGTGGATGCCAGGATCATATCCCTACTTAAGCCAAAAAATGATTGTACCAAAATCGTTTAGAGGGTATACAGGGGGTGTCTCAAATCCCTTCTCCAATCCCAGTGGCCCATCAATATATTCTGATATGGAATGCATATTCATATTGGGATCATATTCACATTCCAAATAGGTGTCACAAAATAAGAGTGGAAAATTCCTTGGGATATGATCATATTCCAGCTGAGAAAGACTGGTGAGATACCCCAAATAAATAGGATTGGGGTCCTATCCCCATTATAACTAGGGATCACCTAGTGAGAGAGGAACATGCCTAGGACTTTCTCATATTACAATCATTAAAGATTGTAATCATATTATATATTCTTTTGAGTAGTGGGATCACACACACACAACATTAGAATTTTATCAATATTGTCTAGTAGGCATCATTCAACATGATCCTTTCCCTATAATATCCCAGCAGTCAGGTCATCATATTAAGTAATCAATGTATAATGAGGATCATATCCCTAATAATATAAATTTAAGTGTCCTTGAGGTTATATTAAACACATTATCAACACCCTGAGGTTCCTCAAACTCTTAAACTAAATAATATAGTGATCATTACTGTGGAATTCCTCTTCATGGTAGTGTGGAGACGGATCTGAGGGAATTTTCAACTAATATTTTTCATAGTTAAACTCTCCATGATGATTTCTCCCATAGAAAATTAAATAAAAACCTTTACAAGATTTCGTTGAGTATATATGTTCTAAAAACTCATACTCTCTCTATTAGAGAGGTTCTTGAAACACTATAGTAAACTACATATAGTTCCCCAATAACTACCAACAACAGTCTAATTCGAATAGTAGGAGACCTTGAAAACCCCCAATTATAGTCTAACTATATGGAGATGTGTAAGTCTGATAAAGATAAATATGACATTTATATTTTGAGATGTCTATTCAGAAACGTCCTCCCCACCATGTTTAGGCCCCTTTCTACATCTGACTATGTAATCCCAAATGAGGATGAAAATGAGTAACTAAATTATCCATTCTATAATATGAGGGAATCCCATTAGTGATTGAAGGATAGAAACCTACCTTATCTAGTATATGAGGGTCACATTTAGTCAATAAATATGGTTTGTTATCAGCTAGACATAGATGTTTACTCTATGGCATTGAATCCAAAATAGAAAATCATAGTATAAATCAACAACACAATTTCCACCATTGAATCCCGACTCATTGAAAACTGATAACTAATGAAATGTCATTAATCCATATTCGAGGGTGGGGAATGAATAAATCAATTCACTTCATTACACCCATGGAATATTAGAGTCCCTTAGATATGATATCCTATAATGTTACATATTTTTCTAAAATCAGGTCGCTTGGTAACACACAAGCTAGTTTGACACTACAACATAATTCATCCCAGTTCAATTATGCCTGGAAATATCAAAAGGAGGGAGAAGATAACAAATGGGTTTTTGAATTAGGGCCCTTGAATCAATGAGAACACATTTTAGACATGGAAGTCGATGTTTCTGTGAACCCAAAAAATTCCCCCAGAAACTAATTATCTTCATGGACAACCGTTTCACCCCACTGATACAAGATAATTACTATGCCACATCAAAGTAGTCGCAATATCCACTATCATAGCAGTCGTCCAGGAGAGAACCTAGTCCATTAGGTTGAGGGAATATCTACACCACCTACACTCCTTATATCATCGATTCCTAAAAGTATTCATGACGTATAAACAATGAATACAAATAAAAAATTATTGCATTGGGAAGGGGGTTTTATATATCAATCCCATCATAAGATTTAACATTACCTAAGAGGGTCCTAGAGAAATCAACAATAGTTCTATATCAACCTCATCCTGGTGGGAAAATGGCCTTTATATCTCATTGAAAATCCTAGGAATCATAAAATATTTAACTAGAATCATTTAATAATATACAATAGGATAAAAAATCCAATTGTGGTATTGAATATTCTAAATCCCGTAGTTCTAGAATAATTATCATTATCATCACCCTAGAGGGAATCGGTCTTCTATATATTAGGAGGTAAATTTTGAATGTTATCATCCCACTTGTTCCTCCCACTACAAGAAGAACAACTTTTATATGGGGATCATTTAGAAAAAATGACCAAAAACTACCTCAAGGTCACCGTTAGTAGGCCGATATGGGAAGAACATATTGCGATGGAAATCAAACCCTACCTGGGTTACGAGCCAAAATTCCCCTATAAGGAAAAGGGATAGAGAAAAAACCCTAAATCAAGAAGTGTATCATCATTCTACTGAACTGACAGTAATGGTACAACTACTGTTTCATGATAAATATCAATGAATATGGTCGCCTTCAAAAAAAATAGATAAAGTGGACTAAGATGAAAATGTATAATGACTCGGTATAGAAAATTCTCCTTGAAATAAGGGTCTTGATATACCCACTGTGGTTTCACCTACCCAAAACCAGAGGAGGATCCAAAAGCTGGAACCTAAATATATCTTTCTTCCATATATAAGGATGAACACTACCAATTATAAAAATAAAAAAGTGCACATACCCCACTAATAAACCAGAATATACCATATTCATTCCATGGAGGAGCATTTGGAATAGTATGGGAATTAGATACACAATATCAAAATAAAAATAAATGAGAAAATACTCTGGAAAAACATTCCAACTAGTTATATTCTCCTAATGGAGGTGAATATTCCTCCTACAACACATTTTGAAAGATCTGATCCACCAGCAATAGAAAAATATTATCATCAAACCATCACTGGATCTAAGAAACTAGTCTATATAAATAATGATGTCGAAAACAGTCATGACATGCATCCATTATAATGGAATCTAATCCCTCTCTAGGGAAATAATTCATTATTCCCATGGAATTTGATTTAATGGGAGATGAAAATTGGCCAACTCATCAAACCTCACCCACTCCCAATATAAAATAGGTTGTTTAGGCTGTTGTACTTCCAAAACATATCAACACAATTGAGTCCATAGCTACATGAATTAAATACATGGAAGGGTGATGTGCACACATGAGACATGAGAAATATCTATATCCCGAATGAGTTGATGACACTTATTTACCCACACAATTTCTAAAATCCAACCATCTCCACCTTCTACAGTTTGAGAGACCCTAAAAAGTATCTCATTCACCTCATTTCCCCAACATAGACTGATGATTATCCCAAGAGATCTATAATAGGATACCTTGTTGAGGAGTTTTTTATAAGAATAAAATAGTAGGTCCAGTTTGTTTTTTATACAAAAATATTCTAGTAGGATCCGTTGTAGGATTATAAGGACTTTATTTCCAATTCCTTTACTAGTACATCTCCACAAAGAAAATAACAACAATTTTTTTCAAAATAAACTACTGGATATGGGAAAATGATTGAGTGTTTAACTTCGTTTATGGATGAAAATGTTTAACCTACTCACTTACAATCCCTCTCATTTAAGAAACATTGATGGAACTCTATGTTAAAAATCTATGAGATGTGCTAAAGGAACATTTGATCCTAATAAAATATCCCTGTGGAATCCTTGGGTTTTCATAAATGACATAACATTTGGAATATTCCAATAATATAACCTGAGATAAGTCTTGAATCATGCCCTCAACAAAGGGGGAAAGGCTTGGCATGGAGGTGACTTCTACTGTTACCCTCATGTCAGTATCAAAACCCATTCAAGTATCTTGAAAGGTATCAAATCTGCCAACACCACCAATCAAACAGAAGCAACTACTAATCCACCATCTTACAGAGGAAAAAATAGATTAGGGTCACCTAGGATTCTAGGAATGGATGAATAAATAATAATCCTTATAAAATGATATAGTAGCCTATTATTTTCACGTATAAATTGATAATAAAACTACTACAAAATAGGCCTTTAACAATGCTAAAAATGGAATATATCACCATTAGAGAATTGTTGACCAAAGGAGTGAGATTAAAAGACATCTGTCTTTTTTCAGTGCTTAACAATAACTAAATATGGATCCTTTATCAGCCCTAAAAAGGAACTGATAATGGGGTCCTTTATTATAGTTGATAAAGGAACACATTTATAAATTATTTTATTGAGTTCTGCTAAGTTGTACATTTTTAAATTGTTTTAAAAGTATTAATAAAAGGGGATATTACTTTGTTCTGTAAAATCACAACACAACATCGGTTTATTGTCCTATAACTTCACAACATAGAACAAAATACACCACCAGATATCAACAAAATAAAGTACCAATAAAGAAATTAAATGAAATATATAGGTCAAAGAACAGAAAACAAACCCTATATTATGGACAATTAAAATATTGGTTTATATTATTAACTAATTAAAAATTATTACATAAATTAGAAAACCTCAATATTCCTTTCACCATTGATCCTGACCACGAGGCACGCTATTTTTTACAAACCCACCAATACATTATATAAAGAGATCTACTATATATGAAAAGAAATCTTTTTTAAATTAAAACATAAGTAAATAAATTAACAGAAAGTGTTAATTTTAAAATAAACATTGAGTCATATATGGAACACTATGTATAAAATTGAGTCATGGTTTATTTTCACATGTCACACAAATTCATGTACATATTCAAGAACTACCTCTATAAAAATTAATTAAATAAGTATAATATAAACCCCCAAGGGTATAACCAATTGGTTATATCCTATGGTGGTGTTTCTGATGTCTCGGTTTTGAAACTCCCTACTCACATTTTGGAGGGTCTTCATATATTTATTCCCCATCCCCTGACCAATGTAATAAAAATAAGTATAATATAAAAAGTAATACGTAAATATGTTTTATAAGAGAAAATAGAATTATGAGAAAACATTCTTGGATTGTTTGATCAATTTTGGTGATGTGATGCATGTTTTAGACTAAAATGACACTTATATATTGAAAAACTCACATGGAGCCATACTGATCACACTATGCAGCAGATTAAGGAGTTACTGATTCATATGAATCTCTAATGACTTATATATCATTTTCTTAAATTATCAAAACAATTAGAATTTATGTTCATAGTTTTGAGTCTATAACTTTCCTTTTTTAGTAAAATGTCAATTTAAACTAGAAACACACACTTTGAATCATAACTGTCACATCATGTGTTTATTTGAAATAATTATAATTCATACATGTCACAAATGAATTAATAATCATTATCATAAATAATCAATACAATCTAGGTGTTTTTTATCAGTATTTAGTTAGGGATATTTTTTTTAACTAAATTGTTAATTTTAAACTGATAATAGACACATTGATTATTATTGGGAACATCCTATATAAAATTTATGTTCAGATGATTCATACATGTCAATAAATATTATTGAATAATTTTAATTAATTATAAAGAAAATTTGAAAGTGTTTTATCTGTTTTGAGTAGGTTAATTTTCCTTTTATAGAAATTTACTTCAATTTTTAATAAAAAGATACAATTGGGGTCATTCCGGTCACACTATGCATTAAGTTTAGGTACCGATTATTCATACACATCTCAAATGACTTATGGGTCATTTTCATGAAAATTCAAAACACTCCAAATGTATTTGTGAATTTTTAGTTTGTCACATTTCTTTTTTAATAAAATTCCATTTTAAATTGGTAACATGCACATTGACTCATACTGATCACATCGTCTATCCGGATGATGTGAGACAGATTCCTAAATTCCCAAGATGATTTATGAATCAATTTTATAAATTATCAAGAAAATATGAGAGTGTTTTATTTATTTTCAATGAATGGATCTTTTTGAATTCAAATGTCAATTTTATACTAATAACAGACACATTGAGTCAAATCATGAACATCATGTATCAGATTGAGGTGTGAATGATTTATACCCATCAATAATTATGAGTGGAACATTTTCTTAAAGTATCAACATAATATGAATATTTTTTATCAGTTTTGAGTAAGTTAGTTTACCTTTTAACTACAATTCATGTGAATTTTAAATAAAAGACACACTTCGAGTCATACAGGTCACACTGCATCAGATTGATGTGTTCTTAATTCATACACATCTAAAATGACTTATGGATCATTTTATTATTGCATCAAAACTGTCTAAATTTTTTTTTCTTGGTTTTGATCATGTCACTATTCATTTTTACTAAAAATTAATTTTAAATTGGAAACACACACATTGAATCATACCAATCACATTGTGTATCAGTCTAATCTGAGAACAATTCATAAACATAACAAATTAATTATGAATTTATTTCCTAAATTATCTATACAATATGAGTGTATTTTCTAGGTTTTTTATTGACTAACACACTTTGAAAAAAAATATCAATTATAATATTATAAAAAACACATTGAGTCATATCAAGAACATCATATATCATATTTGTGTTTTGATGCCTCTTATACCCCAAAAATTAATTATGTTGTATTTTTCCATTGATAAAAATAATCTTAAAGTGTTTCATCAGTTTTGAGTAGGCTAGTTGCCCTTTTTACAAAAAATTACTATCAATTTTAAATAAAAAGTAACACTAGAAGTCAAAATATTCACACCATGTGTCAGATTGGGGATATCATAATTACTAAAAATCTCAAATGAAATATAGATTATTTTATTAATATATCCAAACAATCCATTTTTTCATGGATTTCAGTATGTCATGTTTTTTTAATGAAATGTAACTGTAAACTGGAAGCACCAACTTTGACTCATACCGATCACATTGTGTATTTCTTTTATGTGAGGATGATTCCAACATGTTAGAAATGATTTATGAATTGATTTATTTTATTATCATGAAAATTTGATCACATTTTCTTGGTTTTCTATGATTGATAATTTTCTAACTTAAATTTAGATTTTAATCTTATAATGGAAACATTGAGTCATACCTTTCATGTGGTCTATCAGATTGGCATGAGGCTAATTCCCACACATCAAAATGTATTATGGGTCATTTACCTAATGAATATAAAATATGAATTCATTTGATCAGTCTTGATTAGTTCAATTATCTTTTTTACTAAAATTGTTGTCAATTTTAAACAAAGACAAATACATTGAGTCATACCAATCACACCATGCATCATATTCTGGTGAGGATGATTCTTACAAATCTGAAATTAATTATGGATTATTTTTCTAATGTATCAAAAAAAAAATTGTTTTCTTGATTTTTATTATGACACATGTTTTATTGAAATTTTATTTGAAATTTGAATCACACACTTTTAATCATATTGATGACATCATGTATCAGTTTGACATGAGATAAATTACTATAAATAACAAATTATTTATGGATTGATATACAATATTATCAATAAAATATGAGTGATTTTTTTACTGTTCAATGAGTGACTGTTTTTTAAACTAGAATGTCGATTTTAATCTAATAAAGGAAACTTTTAGTAATACTAAGAACATCGTCTATTGGATTGATGTTAGAAATATTCATACACATTATAAATGAAAAATGGATCATTTTATTAATGTTTCATAAAAATATAAATATGTTTTTTTAAATTTGTGTATTCAAGTTGTCTTTTTTAATAAAATTAATGTCAATAATGAATAAAAATAAGTGATTGGAGTCATACTGGACACACCATGTGTTCGATTGGGGTGAGGCTGATTCCTACTCATAAAAAACTCTAGAAAATATTAAATGTTGATTTTACCATAATTAAAATTTTCATTATTTTTAAATTTCCAATAATTCACATTGATTTGATGTTCCTAGCTGAAAAACCATTCTCTATGATGAAATCCAAAAGAGTAGAAGAATCTAATTTTCCCATAATGTCATGAGAAGTCACCATAATGGGAACATGAGCTTCCTATATTATTAAATATTTCAAAAATAAAAATATTTTTCAAATAATAACATCGTCTCGATATGAAGTGTTTGTAGTTTAATAAAGAATGTTAATGGAAACCATGGTATCATTAGAAGAAGTGAACATTTTATCTCTTTTTGTGGCTTTTTGAAGACAGTTAAAAGAAAAATATGAAATCATAAAATGTATATGAAAAAAGTAAATAAGTAATATATAAAAATAATAAGGAAATTAATTTAAAAATAATTGATAAAATGATGAAAAAATTATTTAAATCTTTAGTAGGAATTATCCTTTTCAAGATTATTGTATGTATTCATGATTATTTTTCTAATTGTCATTACCTCAATTGCAAGATTTAATTATAATATATCAAGAGCATGAGTATCTTCAAAAAATCCACCCCAACATGAGTAAAATAATCCACCATTAAAAGAAAACTGTTAGTATAAGAGTAATAAAAAAAATAAATAAATTGAACATAAATATGAAACAATATATTAATTCCAAGGAAAATGATTTGACCATGAAGAACTCAAGATTGCCTGTGTGATTGAGAAGTAGAGATAACTTGAATGAATGTTATAACTTTCAACACTAGAAGGTAATTTTTTTTACGGAGAATAATTAAATTGATGTTTCAGTGCTGAAAAGCTTGAAAGAAGAACATACCACCCCAACTCATGTAAAATAATCAAACTATATAAAAAATCATTATGTGCCTAATTAGAAAATAAAAAAATTAAAAATTAATATGAAACAATACATTAATTCAATGGAAATTATTTTATGGTGTATACATTAATATTACCTTTGTGATTGATTAGAGAAAATTTCATTTCTCTTTAAATAAATTTAATGGAGAGAACATTAGGTAATGTGTTAAATCCAACACAATAATGGTGAAAAGTTTTTGAGGGAGAGGAATTATATATAATGTTGGGTATAGAAGATAATTAAATATGTATTGAAAAATTATTAAACAAACAAACTCAATAATGAATAATGAAAACTAAATCAACATTTTATTATATAATTTTTTAGTGAAATATAGAAATTATAGTCTAACATTACCATTACATATTGTTAAAGGGTTTCATTTGTTGCAGTTGGTTCTTTCCAGGGATTTCTGACATCATAATCTGCATAATACATTGTATTCATGAGTATTCATAATTTAGTTTACATTATGTTAATATAGTAGAGAATATAAAATATAATTAATAAAAACAACGAATATTAAAAAACACTTTTACATTCTCATTGAAATCTATTTTTTAATGGTTTTGGGGAATTAGTTCATCTATTATGAAACCAAATCCCCTATTTATAGTCACATCTAACATAAAATACATTGTCTACATTGAGATAGCCATGAATTCATTATGATATCACAATGAAATTGTCAACCTCAACTGAATTGTCATTTGACTCAAAATTTGTTTTTTTACCTCGTATAACAATCAGCCAATTATTATTTTATGGATATGAGACATAAAATAACTTCAATTATTGTTCTATGATTTTGAATGGATCATTTTTTTCTCCTACTATACAAAAATTTACCTTCAAAAATCCCATTTCATCAACTTTTTCTACAATCATATTACGACACCATTTGTAATAGAATGTCATTACATGAAATATTCTATAATATAACACATATATCTATTCGATATTTCCCAAATATGACATATTTTCATAAATTGGATTTCTAACCTTGGAACCAGATATGTGCTTCACTTTGTCCAAAATTGTAACACCATTTTTTTCATCGTACAATACAGAATGAGTTCTTTTGTATCAAATGAATAACCATTTATTTAAATCCCAGTGTATGATATAAAATTTTCATTCGGTCCCCTAGAAATCCATTAAAGTTGTTGGATAATTGAATTCATATTTTTGATAACTCCTTGTAAATTTTATCATGGAACCATCCTTTATTCATTGATTATGGGTTTTGGATATCCATCCTTCTGAACTTCAAGGATTTAAATATCTAATAACTTCATTATAGGATTGAATGTATAGAGAAAAATCATTACAATTATGAAAAATTTAAATATATTATTTCTCCTAATATTTCAAGTAATTATAACAATATATATTTTATAAATACCTTCAACCATAATAGATCCCTTTTGATGAGACTTTGGTAAATCAAAGCAATCAACATCTAATCAATAATCAGTATAGAATTCAATTTATTATTTAACAATATATGTTTCTATAGTACAACCTTCTTGTTGACATTTATTCCTGACTCACCCTTTAAAAATCATAGTATACCATTCATTGGGGTACATACCTCTATAATGTACATGAACACATATTATAACCAATTTAACAAAGTGAACCATTAGGTAAACTATTATATAAATAAACAATTCTGAAAAGAATATGTCTAATTCATATAATATGATTATAAATTCCTCATTCATGATAGTAAATATTATCAGGTCTATAACGTTTCTATATTTGGCTTTGAAAACCAGAAGAGTCCAGTAAAATTTTGTCATAAATTTTGAGGTAGAGTGTAACAAAAAGAAAAAGACATCAAATCTTACATAAAAACATGACATTCATGTGATTTTAGACCTTGTAACATCAAATTATTCATTGAAATGACATTATTGATATTTTATGAATACCACTCTATAAATTTTACGTTATTACAGAAAAGAAGAAATATAAAATTTTATTTAAGGATAAAGTTTAAGATTCTATTGAAAGAAAAGTATGCCCTTTACCCTTTACTGGTGCCAACTCCTCCCTTATCCCTATCACAATTTTGCCTATGCTATCCTTAATTTAATATTTTTTTCTTGAATATTTTGAAATGCTAAAATAACACCATCAAATGCATTTTTTCTATTTTTAAACCCTTATGAAAATTATAACATACTAATAATTCTAATATGTTAATTTAATGAAAATTGATCCCTTCTTTCAACCTGATTACATGGGGTTTTTTGAAAATATTTTTCTGAAATTAGTGTTAATATAATTTACTTTATCAAATATTTTATCAATTGTTATTTGAGATAGTGTTGTACATTGTTTTATATTCCAATAAAATGTTTTTTACTAGGATCATTATTTTTATTGTTGAGGTAAATATTTAAAATATCCTAAACAATTTTCATTTTGGAATGATTAAAACGAACTACGTGTGGGACTTTGTCATACATGGGACCCAAAAATATTTATTTATTAATATAGACTTCTAAATTTTCATAAGTGGGGAAGTATTTTATAATCCTATACAACATGGAAATCGATGATAATTGTTCCCTTATATGAGAATCGTTCATTTTAACAACTATATCTCACTTGAATTTCATATCTTCGATCAATGGAACCCTATAGAAATCTATATCATTACTGGGTTGCTTTTGTCCATATAAAATCATAGGGAACATAACGCATTTGTTCTCTATTCATAACCATGGTGTAATGTTATAATTTACCAACATGACTGGCCTTGTACATCGATTAATACTCTATGCACCAAAAATATTTATTCTATATATAGATGAGGCAAGTTGAATGTTTCTTGGATTTTTTCAAAATTCAAGAAACTCTTAATCAATTTTCAACTACTGAGGAGAATCTGATGGATGACATAGGTTAGCATATTTATTTATTTTATTTTCATTAAATTTCAATATTCTCGCGGTTTTCAAACCACTATATATACATCTATGTTTTGGAATTATAGGAATGTATCAAAAAAATTTTGAGGGAATTAATTAATTTTCCGTGTATTGATTTGTGCCAGACATAGGTCATTTTATGAGGGATTTATGGTCCTTGAAATACAATATGAAATAATTTCGAAAAGAATGTATTTTTTAGATATCATTCCCATTAAACATAGAATTCATTTAGTGTCATATGTTTGACATAGTAGTTCATTTATTACAGTAATAAATCATTAGTCTAAGTAGTTCTATTAAGCAACTGTAACTCCATCCACTACCATCATTAAATTATATAACATCAATATAGTTAATAATGTTGTGTATTTGGTATAACCTGTATAAAATAGTATATTATAAAAAAAGTCACTTCTTAAACAAATTTTTACATTGTTGATGGTAATATTCAATTTTCATCGTCATATATTCCGAGTGGTATTCATCATTATTTACACTACTATTCATATAATATAATCCATAAAACATAATATCATCCCAATTGGTGTGCACATTCATTATTTTAGATGTTTAGTCTATCATTTATAGCAATAATCTATTCTGGGATGAATTAAATGTTCTTCCAACTCTTCCAGACTAATTTTTCAAGAATTAAAACTACGTAAACATAGAAATATGATTTAATAAACAAGATATTATTATTCTATTGAAACTTGATTAACTCTTAAACACCATATTTATACTATTTTCTCAAAGTATTAGTGTGAATCTATTTTAGATTCATATCCATCCTAGTATATTGATAAAATATTAATTTCATACAATAAATAAATAAATACACATAAGATATTCCATGTCCAAAGTGAACGTTATATATAATTTTAATAAGGGAAACCCAACATTTGATTGTATAAAATAAATTCAATAAGCATTGATGAAAATAGTTAAGTGAATTTAATAAAATAATTAGTCCACTATGGTTGGTGTTATCCTACAAATTCATTTGACTATTAATGTTATATATAGTTTTCATCCTCATCTCATCTTCTCCCTAACATTTATAATTGCATTTTGTTGTTGGGAACACATCCCCCAACTCCTGTAGTCATGAACCTATGTTGCATGAAATACTCAAACCATAAGTCATCCGTGGGATGAATATTGATCAAAATATTAATAGAAATATAAAAGAGATGTGGGATGAGTCACAAGAAAAAAATTTAATAATAATTATTAGGGAGATGAAGTTGATGAGGATGACAGTTGTACTGAATTGTGTTATCTAAAATGGGTAATGCCTCTTATTTGAGAATATTAAACTGTTACCACTTGTTATTAAATTGTGGACTGTTGAAGATAATATTGGGGGCATAAATTTTTTTATGTGATTAAAGGGGTCATAGTGCTGAAATGATATTATATATAATGATTTGGGGCCTCTATTTATTCGTTATTTATTGGAGAAATCCCACTTTTTAATAATTTAAATCCTATGACTAATACTAGTTCAATAATTATTAAAATGATCCACTAAGTCTTTTTTAAATCCCCTAAACAAATGAATATATGATATAAAAATTAATGTGTAATAAGAAAAATATATATTATAAATAGGAATAATAAATTACACTTTTATCAACAATAAGATATAAAAATGTATTGATAAGACATCATGATAAATATAGATTTATTTAATATACATGGATTGTGATTCAAGATTCATATAAGTGGAACCAATAAATGTAGACATGAAATTATGAATACATAAAAATAATTTCTAATAATTATTCCAAAATATATAGAATTTTATTAACCCATTCGATTTTTTGGAACAACTACTGTAAGAACCTAATGATTTATTACACTTATTAACGGTATATCAAATATTTGAAAATGTACAAATATTAAAATTTCTAATAAAAACAATAATAAATAGTAAAAATAATTTATGAAAAGAATATTCTTTCAAATGACAGTGGATTTAAAAATCTCACAATTATCAGTTGATAAATTCATTAAATAATTATGTCTAGATAAGATGAAGTTAATAAGTACTTTCTAGAAAATATAGATGATGATTTATAATAAAATTTCATTTTCATTGGTATTATAAGTTCTATGGTGATTTTAAAACATAGTTTAATATATTAGTCATAATGAAATAAATAATAGTAATTGTGGAATAAGTTCTATGGTGATTTTAAAACATAGTATAAAATATTATTCATAATGAAGTAATTGATAGTAATTGTGGAATATATGGAAGTTTTAAGTTAAATAGGAGATGATCCACTCTTACAAAAATTATTTCAATGTGAGATGAATCTTCTTAAGTAAAATTGGATATTCATTTTCAACCAATGAATTAAATGAATTAAATCAATTGAATCTATGAAAAATTAAATGGTTGTGTGAAGGATTTATAATATTTTATAAAAATATAGATGAATATGAATGAAAAATTAGAAATGTATTATATGAAAAATAAATTAATCTAAGAGGATTTTATAATTGATGTCACACTAAAGTATTTACAAAAGAAGAATATTACATGTTAGATATTGGTTTTTCATCACATATAACTAGTAAATTGTTCTCATTAAATATTTTTGAAAGTTTAAAGCATACTTTCTATTTTATAAATGGTGGTTCTCTTAAGATATATTGATTTAATTTAACTGATGTTGGAAATAAATTTAAATGTTAAAGAATTATCTATTTTTAGATGGATCAATGTAAAACATACATAGTGTTTATTACATGTGTGATGAATGAAATGATGTTATTTTCAATAAGTTTTAATGAATGGGTAATCATTTCAAGTATAGATATATTATTAAAAATATATATCAAACTAAATGAACCAATTTTTAATTTGGGGTTAGGAAATATTATTGGTAATTGTGTTTGAAGTGGGAAATTTATTTTTGGTTGTGAAAAATTGATCATATTAGATAATGAGAAATTAAAATACTAACATACAAAGGTTGGTTGATATGTTTTCATTATGCTAGTACAAAATTGGTAGATAACTTTTACTAACAGGAATGAGATATTGTTTAAAACTAAAAAATATCTATTAGAGATTTAAATGAAACAACCCATAAGATGACACTAGTGAGTCATCCTATTGGATATTCTCTATTAAATGTTTTTGGAAATTTTATTCAATTTCAAATAATTAAATGTGATTTCACTCTCAACATACTCTCAATGTTTAATTAGAAAATCCATATTAGATATTTTCCAGTTTAAGGGAATATGGGACTTCCCTAATGCGGTCTTTCCATTCCAGATTTTCATTTCATCTAACTTGGAACAAAATCTCACATAATATTTTTCTAGGAAATTCAATCATAATGGCAGAACATTGCACATTAATGAAAGGTGGACTCTTGAGGGCTTCAAATATCATATCAATTTTCTCTAGCAAATCCTTTATCTCTTTTCGATAACATCTCCTTGGAAAGATAGAGGCTTGTCGTGAATAAACTCTTGATCACGATCTTTATCTCAGTCAAATGATAAATTAAACCAAAATAAAAATGATATTAAAATTCAAAACAATCCTTAAATAATGTAAATTGGAAATTTATTTGTAACAACTCCAATGGTTGTTAAAATAATCATAAATTAAAATATTATTCCCAAAATCACTTGGAAAATCAAGAGAGGAGGCTAACAGTTTGGGATAGACACTCTTCCACACCTATTCATCAATATCCATCATCCATGTATCCATTAAACCAAGAATACCCAATATTCATTTTTGAGCATAGGGATTTGCTAATGAAAATGAAATAATGATGATAAAAAATGAAAATAGATATCACCAAAAAAATCAATAAGTGAGGAGGAGGGGAAAATAATATGCCTTAGATTAAAGTTTTGAATCATATGAGATAAGGTAGAGATATCCAAAACCTGGAAACCATTCAAGCGTTAGATTCATTCAACCATTGAATCATTCTAGCCTTGGATTTGTTCCTTGGAACTATTCAATCCTAGATTCATTCCATGATTCTATAATTGATTCAATGCGGAGGAGAACCAGTTCAAGATAGCTTCTGCACAAAGCTTCAGATATTACGATGTGTTTGTGATGGGTTATGGTTATATAAAAACATCTGGATACTCTTATTAGTGCTTCCAAAAAAAATTGGATAAAGGTCCCATTTACCAGTGCTAAATTTAGTAGTGCTGAAAAAAGGGATCATTATCAGTGCTAAAAAATACTAGATAAGTATTTTTTTCAGCGGTTATTACTGAAGCTCTAATAAAATATTTATAAGTATAATTATAAATAATAAATTGTATAAATATATGTACATAATTTTGTATATATTTAATACAAATATATAAATAATATTATATTCAAAATATTCTTTTATATATAAATTTATTATAATATTATAAATATATAATTATTTATTTAATTACTTATAATTATATAAATACTTTTTAGAAATATAGTATTTATATAATTATATAAAATTATAAAATTATATTTTAATATTTAATAAATATATATAAATATAAATATAGTAAATATAACCAATATTTAAAAAAATTTCTTATATTTTTTAATTTATTTAAATATATGAAATTATTTATTTATAATTATTTAAATACCTTTTTAAATAAAATATTTATTCATAATTATAAATATATAAAGGTATATATATATAGTAAATATACATTCACAAATATATTATTTATTATATTATATATATATATATTTAACATTATTAATGATTATTTAATCTAAAAGTGCATGCATGTTGAAAATGAGTGAAATTAAATAATTAAAAATGAGTAGACATTAACTATATTGAAAAATGGACATGTTTTATCAATTAAATATAAAAAATGAAGAATATGGATATATATTGAAATAAATATGAATACATATTTAAAATATTTAAACATAGTAAATAAATATTTATAAAAATAAAAAAATAAAAATTGTTTAAATTCCCCAAAAATATAAACTAAAAAATGAAAAAATAAAACATATTAAAATTGAATTTATATCTAAATGTAATAAAAATAAGAATAAAAAAATAAAATTTTCCACAATTAAATACACGATATATTAAATTTATCATGTTATAATGAAATAAAAAAAATGAATACTAATATTTTAATAAATTACATAAATATTTAGTCTTTGTGTTTCTATATAAGATTTCATTAACTAAATTAATATTTGTGTGTGTGTGTGTGTTATATATAAAAATTAATTAATTACATATATATGAAAACAATATAACACACATATGGTCTATGCTAAATTTAAAAATTAATTGACATTCAATCATGATCATTATACGATTTAATTAGTGTGTATATTTAATTCATTTTAATTTTAAATTATAAATAATTATTCACTAAAATATTTACTATATAAATTATAGCATCAATATTTTGTATTATATAAATAATATTCACATATATTCATGTATATCTATAAATTTAATATATTTTATTTATTAACTTTATCAATAATAATAAAATTAATAAAATGTTTATTATTTTTCTAAATTTACATAATTTTAATTTTTATTTGCTTAATTTTAGTTTTACAAATATCTGTAGATTTATTATATAACTTTAATAGTATATATATATAGTATAACCAATTTATTATTTTGTATCAATAATTATTTAATTAATACAATTTTTAATATTTTTTTTAATTAAACTGTTTTTTAATTTTAATTTAATTATTTCTTTTTATTCAGAAGTTTATCAGTGAAAAGAAGTATTCATAATGTGTATCAATTATCTAATTTGTCCTTATATTTTTACACATATCATTACATGTTTTAAGCATAATAAACCATCATATTACAAGCTACAGATCGTAAAGTCTCGTTTCTTGGAAGACTATGTACACAAAATTGAAAACATGGGACTTAATTAAACATTTCATTATTTAATCTTCATAATTAGATCTTAAATTACATTTTTCTCATGCATATTAATAGGATAACCAGAGGATATCCGGAAAAAAGGGACGATCTATAAAGCTGAGTATGGGAATAAAAATAATAATAATGCTTTTGCACATGAGATAGAAGGCATGACATAATGATTTAATACGACATTGAACACATGGAATCATAACATATATACATGGAATCATATTAAAATTGATTCATAGTAATGTTTCATCAACAAAAGACATGACATTTGTTTGATTCAAGGCTTGTTGCACAAAGAGGAGCACATGTCACGAATAACCACCAAGACTATTTCACATGGTATCATGGGTCAAGGCTTACCACCAAGAGTGTTGCACCTAACGTCCCATGAGACAAAAATATACCCAATTTATTAGAGGGACATCTACATGAACTAATAAATTCATGTTCATGAATATAATTTCTACATATAGAATCATAAAAAATCAATAACACGCAAATATAAGGGTTATCCATGGAATGAATTGTGCATCATAATCATGTCATAAAGCATAAAAAAATTTCATATGAAAAAACCGTACATGAAGGATAGTAATTAAATAATTCATGGAAAATATTAAGTGTAATAGTAATATATCCTCATAACTAATTTCAAATTTAAGTGATAACTTGAAAAAAGGACATTTAAGAATTTTTAGAATTGAAATATTTTAGTTCGGTGTATAGAAAATATAAAAGGTCACTTAATACAAAAAAGGTATTAAAATTTTAAATAAAAATAATAGTGAACTAGGAAGGTTTTAATAATCAAAATAGTTATTTAAAAAAATTGTTTCTTGAAAAAATATTAAATATTTTACTTAAAAATTGAATGATTTTAGGAAGTTCCCATAAAATGGCTTTCCTTTTCAAGAAATATTGAGGAGGGAGTCATTTAAAAACATTTATATCCTTGAAAAGGAATGATTAGTGGATCATAATAAATGATTTAAGAGAATATAAATAGAATTTATAAGATATAACTAAAATGATATGACAAATTTGTTTGTGTAAAAATAATGATAGAGCAACACGAAAAAGTTACATAGGTTCTGGTATAATCTCATACCTTAAGTCTGAAAGTGTTCTTCTCTTGATCATAATGAACAGAGTAATCAAACTATGTTCATTAATTAATAATTAAGAACCTAAAGTATGACATAATACATATATTATTGTCTGGTTCAACCATAAAAATTGTTTCTTGACCAAAATTTAATATATTAAAAGAAATTAAAATCCCTCCATCCATGAATGTGATAAATTAACACTGCCCAGATGGTGTTTTCGTTTCATGTATAAAAGGATGGGAAAAGAGAGATGATGATGAATCATTTCATTATTATAACAAAATTCTATTACATTTATGTTACTATAGTTATCATAGCATTTGGATGAAATAATGTTAGGATAGAAATTAAAACAAGGGAACATGAAAAGGAATATAAAAAAATGACATGTTAAATTTACATCTTGAAATTTTATTCCTTGAGGGCCTCTTTAGGGGAGAGTTTTTGGAATTTTAAGGATAAAAAGGGATACTGGACATGGGATAAGTTCTTTAGAGGATATTTGAGACGAATTTGGTCTTGGTACATGGCTTGAGATGAGTGAAGAGAAGAGGAGGGTGAGGGTTGTTTTATATTGTAGGAGTGGAGGTGTTTCAAATAATTTTAATCATTAGATTAATATTTTTTCTCAATACATTGAATAGTAATGATTATTGTGAAAAAGAATTAATAATATCATTTGAGTTCTAACCAAGTGTGCATACATCTACATAACATCATCCATTACTCTGTAATCCATGCATTTAGCTTATTTTGTAAATTATTGTATTTAAAATTCATAAAAATATATTGTATTTCAGAAAAATCTCAAAAATTCACCCCAACCATTTTTTAAAATTTAAATAACACAAATAAAATCCATTTATCAAAAATAATTATCTATATATTTGAAATTTAATTTTTAATTAAATTTATAATTTTTTTGAAAATTACAAGTTTTAAAATTAAAAATTCTTTTATAATACATTGAGAAATTAATTAAGGTCTTATTAAAATAACTTCTTATCATAAGACATTAAAATAAAAATTTATTAATTCATTTTATGAAAAAAAATCATTAATTTATTAAATTAATAAAAAAATTGTAATTAAATATGAATGAATTTTAAAAATACCTACACATAATCAATTATTTTTAAAATATTAATTTACTTATACTAAGATATTATTATACAATATAATCACATATAAGATGAATAAATTTAATTTATACATTCATTTTTGAAGTTATTATTACATATTCCGATTTACTATTCTTATGGGTCACATTACTTTTCCAAATGTAATGTTACTATTTCATCAGTATGCATTACTTAACTTCTAGAGATACCATTTATTTTTCTCATTCATCATTTATATGTTTTTTATTGTGTTCTATATGTAATCTTATATGATTATACTATAATAAATAATTACAATAAACTAATTTCATTGATAAATCATTGGGTCATTACATTCTTCCCCCATTAATAAATTTCACCCTCAAAATTTCATTTTCCATTGTAAGATAAAAATAAGTGCGGGTACGTTTACTTCATTTCATCCTCCAGTTCCCATGTTTCCCTTTTGTACTTATGGTTCCACCATAGTACATTGACAAGGTGAGTAGTCTTATTATATTGAAATATATCTCTATGGTGTAGGATCTTTAATGGAAGCTCCTGGTAAGAAATATCATTCTAAAACTATACCACCTCTAAAGAAAGTACATGTGAAGGATCTGGTACGTACTTCCATAAGAGGGATACATGGAATACATCGTGTACTTTAGAAATGGTAGGTGGAAGTGCTAGTAGATAGGTGACAACTCTAACATGGTCAAGAATTTAGAAGACACTGATGTGCATGAGACTTTTCTTTCCTTTCTTCCTAAATCCCATGAACTTATTCCAGGAAGATATGTAGAGGAATACCATGTCTCAAACTTTTAACTCAAGGTCCCCTCAATGATTGTATGCATAACTCTCATGTGGACTTTGGGTTGACTTGATGTCCTGCTAAATAGTTTTCTCCTTTTCCACCTTTTCTTTGATCATTTTAGAGCCTTTAAGATTACTCTAACTCACTTCATCTCATCACACTGGTATTTTTCACCTTTTCCCATAAAGAGATTCATATGGAGCCATTTGGATGTTGAAGTTGAAACTGTTGTTGTATGAAAATTCCACAAATGGAAGATGTTGGTCCCTTCCTCTTTTTGATTCCATTAAACCTGATCTCAATACATCGTCTAATGTTTGAATATTTCACTAAAATTGGCCATCAGTTTGGGGATGATATGTCGTGTTAATGTTTAACTTAGTTCTTAGATCATGTTGGACACTTTTCAAGAACATCGATGTGAATCTTGGATCTCAATCAAATAAAATAGATAGTGGTACTCTAGTTATCCTTACTAACTGTTTGATATATATCCATGAAATTTTATCTAATGAGAAGTCCACTCGATTTGTTATAAAATTAGTAGTCTTTATAAGACAATCCATAATGACCCATATTGCATTGTTTCCTCTAGATTTCCATGGAAGTCCAGTGACAATGTCCCCGGTAATGTTCTCCCACATACATGTAGGTATGGGTAGTTGTTTCATCATATCCATAGACTCTTGTCTTTCATCCTTTACTTTTTGACATACCATACACTTTGATGTATATTCAACAATCTCTTTATTCATATTGGGCCACCAAAATCACTCTTGGAGATCTCGATACATCATTGTTCTCCTTACGTGAATGGAGAAGTTTGATCTATATGTGTTATTCAAAATATCATTCTTTACCTATAGATATGATAGTACATATAATTGTGACATAGATCATACATCTTCTTCCACATCAATCTTGAACATTGATGATTTCTCAATTCTAATAGATTCCACACATTTCAGAATGTCCACATATTTTCATTGAGAATAATTTATTTTCTCCATGAGGGATGGTTGAGAAACCATTTGAGAAAGGTTTTATGATGTTCTTCCCTTAATGATTCCCATGTAAATCCTTTAAAAATCTATGAAGATTGTATCCTTCTCAACTCTCATCATGGATAAAGATTAAGGTTCCATTCTACTAAGAGAAATTTCCACCTTATTTTCCTCCCCATAATGGTAGTGGATTGAGCAGTCATAATAAATGATGATCTCTAACCATCTTCACTAGTTCATTTTGATCTCCTTTTATCTAAATATATATTTGAGACACTTTTGATCAATATATATCTCACACTTATCCTAATAGAGATAATGTTGACAGATGATCAAAGAAAAGATCACACATGCCAACTCCAGATCATGCGAGGAATAGTTTTTATCATGGATTTTCAACTATCTTAAGGGGTATTCATTCAATTTATCATTTTTCCTTAGTATACAGACTATTAAGTTCTTTGAATCATCATTTTACACCACAAATTGTTCTCCAATTCTTAGGATTAGGAGTACTAGCACTGTGATAACCCTATTTTTGAGATCCTTAATGCTTTCCTCACATTTTTGAGTCCATACAAACATCACCCCCTTCCATGTCTCCTTTTTCATTGGGTTTAACAATCATGGAATGTTATTAAAACATTTTTGGTAATACCTAGCTTGATCAAGGAATCTACCGTTCTCCATTATAGATGTTGGCCTTGGCCATTCATTGCCTTTGTCTGGAAGGGGTCAATAGATATCCGTTTACTGGTGATAACATGCCCCAAGAATGATAATTATTCCATCAAAAACATACATTTAATCAAATTTTCATATATTTTATCCCTTCATAAATACGTTATCATAGAATTCAAATAATCCCTGTCTTCCCCCTTTCTCATGGAGTATATCAGAATTCCATCGATAAAGACTACAACAAATTTGTCGAAGTAATATCTATAGACGCGTTTCATTAGATCCTTGAAAATTGTTGGGAAAATAATGATTCCAAAGGGAATGAAAATGAAATCATAGTTTTCATGCATTGTTCTAATGGTAGTCATTGTAAAATATTCCTTTCATACCTTTAATTGGTTATATCATGACGGAATGGTCCACCTTAGAGAACTAACTACCTCGGTGAAGCTAATTGAATACGTCTTCTATCTGAGGTAGGGGATACATGTTATTTATCATAATTTTTTGAGCTCATGAAAATATATGTTGATACAAAATGAACCATCCTTATTCTTAATAAAAAGGATTGGTGCTCCCCATGGTGAAGAACTCATGCTTATAAAACCCTTGTCTAGATTCTCCTAAAATTGCTTTATCAGAACATCCAACTCTACGGTGGCCATTCTATAATATTTCCTTAATATAGGTAGACATCTAGAAACAATTTAAATTCATAACATGAACTCCCAATTAGAAGGAAGACTAGGGAATTATTTGTGAAATACAACTATGTTGTTCCTTATAATTGGCATGTATTAGAGCATGATTATCTCATTTGCCTCAATAATTTTTTTATACATGCTTTCTCTTAAGGCAGTAATATCCACACTTGAGACAATTCTTCTAAAGGGGGTTCATCTTTATCATTACAATTTTAATGAATTGGGTGGTACTTCATTTTGTGAAGAGTGATCTCCCATTCCAGATAGTTGGTGTTAGATTTTCATAAAGATAGTCAATCCATTCTGAAGATAACATCGACCACAACTAAAGGATGAATGATGATATTTTATGGGAGGTTTTTTACAAAAAGTTATTAGATGAGGAGTTATATACTTTAGATGTAATAATTTCCCCATTTTTTATTCTCAAAAAATAAATCAATCTCATAATTTTGAGGAGGTTTTTGAATGGTATGAACAAACGTGGATGTTATGAAATAATGTGTAGCATGAGGATCCAATAGTATATCTGCTATTCATGAATGAATAACTAGTGTACCTATCACTACATCATTTTCTGACTCGACCTCAGCATTATTGATATCATAACCCATTCTTCATTGCCATAGAGTATGATATTTATTGCTTCTGATAAACTGTCAATTAAAGAAATTGTTCACATAATTCCCATGTTACATGAAAATGAAACACTACACTACTGGATGGGCATTGATCTGAATCTTCATTTCTTCTACAACATTAGTTGGATTCATCATATCCATTTGTAATTTTTTGGCTAAATGTCACATTCATACACATTTGAACCAATTCTTGGTTCTCTTTTGAAAATTACTAGGATGTTTCTTCCAATAATTATGACATGTAAGATGTTCAGAATTCATTCCATCAAGGGATTTATTTTCGGAAACACCCATATTTTAGTCCATTTTATTCTTTTTATCCTTGGTACCATGAGTCCATTGAGAGTATCCAATATCAATTTCAATATTGAGGGAAAAAATATCTCTTCATAACTTTCAATTTCACGAATCACCAACAATTTTCATATATTGTACATTAATCTACTAAAGAAGTGGTTCAACTTTCTTTCGGTGTTCCTGACTAGAACATAGTTGTAACTTGAAATCGATCTGAAATTTTCTTCATATACCCCAATAGTCTCATCTTTCATATACATAAGTATATGGATCCCTCTTTCCATATTGAGAGGAAGGGGTCATGGAAAATAAAAATTTTGAAAACAAATTATTGAATTCATCTATATCCATTGAATCAATTTACTCATAGGACATCGTATTATTGATTATTTCCCACCACTAATCATCTTCCCCATCAAAATCATAGACCACCAGTAAAACATTCTCTTTTTTTGAGAACTATAGGATAGAGAATATATTTTCCCTGGGGTTAATGAATTGTTTCACAAGGAGGAGATGATAAGATCCAGTAAATATTGGAGGCCTTTTCTGTATGAATTATTTGATGGAAACATGCTATTTTCTTGGTGGAGGAGGGGGTGCCAAATGATCAAAGATATTATTCATAACATGAACTAGTTGAGAAAGTACTATCATAGGGTTTTCATCCCCCACTCCCATCATATCAGACATATCATTATGGAAACCATCTCATTTCCTATCTCATTGATTTGTGGAACATGTTCATCTATTTCATGCCATTAACTATGAGAAATAATGTATAATTAGAGGGAATGAATACTTAACTATTAATAATAAAAATGAAGCTTTAAAAATAAAAGAATATACTCTTAAAGGAAAATTATATCCTAACTCATGATTTCATATGTTTCAATCTAGGTTACCCATGATATGATCCCTCACATGTATTCTTATGGGATTATTTTTTCCTTTATAATGGTTCATACTAAGCTTATGTATTTACCAAATAATATACCCAGGGAGTGTCAAACTAGGACTACAATAAAGTCGATTGTCATGCACCAATTCCCATTACAGTCTAGCTCAATGTCGTTTTTTCGAGGTTTCCCCCTTGATACATATATACCAAACCCACATCCACATATTTGAATCCATATAGGGATGTATTTTCTTGATAATCCACTTACGATATACTTACCAAAATTTAAGGATATTTTCTCATATGTAGTATAATCAAAAATATTCTTACTAAAGTGATATATACAAAAAATATAGAAAAATAATACCTTCCTCTGATACCAATTTTAGTGAACCTAGACATTACACATGTCATTACATGTTTTTAATCATAATAAATAATCATATTACAAGCTAATGATCATGAAGTCTACTATCTTGGAAGACTAGGTACATAAAACTGAATGCATGGGACTAAATAAAACATTTAAATATTTAATATCCTTAATTATTTCCTAGCATCCACAGGGCTCATTAATATTTAGAGGATAACATGACAATGACATGAACAAAGGGATGATCTTTAAAATACAATAGGGGAATAAACATAAGAATAAATCATTAGCACACGGGTTAGAAGGCATGGAAAAGTTATGTAAAATGGATTGTGACATATATAATCATAACATTTAAACATCGGATCATATAAAAATGGTCACATTAATGTGTTAGTAACATATAACATGCCATTATCTTGAGTCATGTCTCATTTCACATGGTTGAGTACAATTGAAGGCTAACTACAATGATTGTTGCACATGGTAGCATGAGTCAAGGCTAACTACCAAGACCGTAGCATAAAATGTCTCATGAGACTCTACATTACCCAATATATAGGAGTGATATCTAGGAACACCCATCACAACATTTTCATTAATATGATTTCCATTAACATAATCATACATAAACAAAAGGGTTACCCATGGAAAGGATTGGGCATCATAATCAATTCAAAAAACATAAAAAATGGGTGTATCACAAAAGATTCTATGAAGAAAACGAATTTGATCATGCGTGGTAAATAATAAGGTAAAATAGGAATATATCGTGATACGTGTTTTCAAATTTGACTCAAAACTTTTAAAAAGAGAATTTATGAAACTTTATAATTAAAACATTTTATTGTTGTTTAATGAAAATATCAATGATCATTTTAAAAAAAGGGAATAATAATTTATATAAAACCAAAAGTGAACCAAAAAGGATTTAATATTAAAAATACATATTTTATAAAAATATTGGTGGATTAAAAATAGATTTTATAGTGTAATAGAACATTGTAAGAATTCAAGATGTTACCTTAAATCTAGTTTTTTCGTGCAGTTTTCACGAGGGAACCATTTAAAAACATGTATATCCCTAAAAGAGAATGATGAATGGATATTGATACATTAATTTGTAAAATGCAAAAAAATTATAAAATGTACATAAAACTAAAAATAACATCATTTGGGTAAAAATAAATATAGAGAACCCCGATGGAATAAATGATGTTCGGGTTGAATCCCTTAACTTATGTCTGAAGTTGTTCATCCCCTGATTTTAATGACCTGAATAATCAAATTAAGTTCATTAATTAATAAGTCCCAAACCTTAAATAATACATAATAAATGTATTATAATTAATGTCAACCATAAAAAGGTTTCATGATGAAAATTGAATATGGTAAAATAATTAGAAACCCGTCGTCCTTGAACGTGATAAATTAACATATCTCATATAGTGTCTTCATTTCTTGTATAAAAGGATGAAAAACCATATATTCTAATGAATTGTTCAATTATCAT
This sequence comes from Viscum album, assembly GCA_963277665.1. NCBI lineage: Eukaryota > Viridiplantae > Streptophyta > Magnoliopsida > Santalales > Viscaceae > Viscum > Viscum album. The sequence goes on along the minus strand of OY728132.1, from coordinate 1,469,968,953 downwards.
AAAAACATAATCAGACATGTAAGGTTATAGAGTTATCCTAACTTTTGGAAGAAAGGAGAAGAGGATCAAAAAGAAAACAATGGAATAAGAATATGAAAATAAAAGAAATGAAAAAACAACTTTACCTATTGAATTTTTCTTCTTTGAGTGCCTCTTTAGGGGACATGTTTTTTGTCTTTTTATGATACCAAGAGCTTATAGACATGTGAGAGGAGCTTTAGATGATATTTGAGCATAAATTTTACTAGGTACAAGGCATGAGAGGTGTTAAGGGAAATGGGTGGTGATGATGGTTTTTATATTGGAGGAGAGGAGGGGCTTCCCATTATTTTAATCTTTAGTTTACTATTTTTGTTCAATAATATAAATATTTTTGATTCTTATGACAAAAGAATGTAAATAGAGAAAGTGAGCTTAAACTAAAGGTGCTTTCCTCAGCAGAAAAATATCCATGACTCAATAATTCATGCATTTAGCTTATTTTCTAAATTATCGTATTTCACTATTCATAAAAAATTCTTTTATTTAATAAAAATCCCAAAAATTCACCCTAATAATATTTCACTATATAGAATCTAAAAATGAAATAATTTTTTCAAAATCAATTTTCAAAATATCAAAAATTCACTTTATATGTAAAATATTAATTTACATGAAAATTAATTATATAAAATTTAGAACTACTTTTCTAACACAATGAAAAATTAATTAAAATCTCATAAAATTTTATTATGATCAAAACACATCAAAATAATAATGTTTGAATTCATATTATGAAAATAATTTTTTTAATTTATTAAATTAATCAGAAAATTGATATTAAATATATTGAATTAGAAAAAATTTAACACTTAATCAATAATTTTTAAAATATTTATTCACATGTAATAAGATATAATTATACAATATTATCCCTTATAAGATTTATAACTTTCAGTTATAAATTTGTTGTGAGGTTACTATTACATTTTCTGGTTTACTATTTATAAGGGTCACATTACAATTCTAAAGGTCAAGTCACTATTTCATCAGTATACATTCCCCAACGTCTAGTAATAACTTTTATTTTCATAATTACTCCTTTATATGGTTTTTATTGTGTTATATATGTAAACATAAATTATTATACTATAATACATAATAACAATAAGGGAATTTCATTAATAAAACATTCGTTCGTAGATTAGAAGTGCTAAAAATAAATAATTTATAATGGGTAACCCTTATCAACACTAAAAATAAATAATAGATTGAGGGTAACTTTAGCATTGATTTTTTCCCGTGTTTTTAACGTTTAACACTATTAAAGACCTATTTTGTAGTAGTTATAACCTTATCAAGCTTCCATATCCCAGGAATCCCAATGAAGTCAACCTCCCGGATCGTCTTAACTATAGCCCTTTGCATAGAAGGTTGGGTCACAATATTCGATATTGATTCATCTTCAAAGATGACCCTAAATGAATATTTAGTTATTCATAGGTGATTTTTTATAACTACCTATTATAGGTACCCAATATAACGTTTTCTTAGTCAGAAGAATAAGGTGATTAGAAAAAAGTTCCATCCATGCATGGGCAAATGTTCAACAACTTGATGACTCTAAAGACTATTAGAATAAATCATTCATCCTTGATATAACTAATAATGGACCCAAAAGTGTTCTATCACTTAGAGAAGAAACATAAAATATTACTCTTAAAAGGTAACATGACCATTGGACATAAGAATACACATAATTTGGGGAGTCATATTTAGCTCCAAAGAAAGCTCTGACTCTTGATGATTTCATTATAACAAAATCAAAAGCATGGAAACTTCCCCACCAAATGGAACCCTCATCAGATGAAGAGATATTGGTTATGTTAACGTGATACAGATGGAATACCCATTATTTGGGGATTAATACTAATTCAAGTGTGAGATCCCAATACTTGACCATGGAACATGATCCCACATGTGCATGAACAGGTGATAAAATGGATAGCATGATCATGGTCAGACCCAATATTTCTTTTACATATACATAAAGGATCAATATGAATATTAGAGACATGTTCAATAACTCCATTGTTCCCAAAATAAACGAAATGACTCCTTAGATACCTCTATTGGTTACCACAATCTAGTCATTCTGCATGACCCTCTAGCAGGGATTCGATCGCCGGATTAGACTAGACAACGATGAAGGATTGAATGACCTACGCCACTGGTTTTAGATTCCCCCCACACTCTTTCCAAATTCTATGCTATTCTCTATCAGAAATTATATATCTTGAAATATATAAAAAGGTGAAACCTCTCCCTAGGAAGGGCCGACCTCTAGCAAAAAATTATGACATTCTAAAGTTGCTAGAAGTTGTACCACCCATGATCTCAATCACTAATGTGCCCCATATTTCAAAATAACTGATGGAGGAACTAATTTTATACAACTATAGCTTTTAGGCATTCGATCCATAAGTTACTATGACTAAGGTTTATCAAATTGAGACCATTCCATTAGAATTCCCTATATCTATATTGTTTAAAGAACATGATCTAAAACAGGTCATCTAGGGACACATAAGGACCCTATATGTTTCTGGTAGGATCGATAATGTCGATATCCAACGGGTTTTGATTAAAAATGGTACTAAGAATCAAAATCTCCTTGATTTTGACTCTTAAACATTTTGGATATTGTGATAGAGATTTATACCCCACAAATTTAATCATTCAATAGTATAGTGAGCATGATCCAAGGCCTATCAAGAAGATGAAGATAAAAAGTCTGTTTGGGGATATAAAAAATAAAGAAAACTTATTGGTTATCCATATATACACCACAAACAATGTCAACCCTAGAAGGTCACTAATCCACATCCATGTGGTAGTAACATCAATATTCAATCAGTGATTAAAATACCCTATTTCTGGAAGGATCAACAATATACATGGTGATAGTTCCCCCTTCAACACATTCAAAAACACATATTAAAACATAGGTTTCTACAAAAGGGAAATAACATAACCCATGGTGGATGAGAATATATAGGTCGTATCCCCCAATGTCTAGGGGAAAACCCCTTTAAATCCTACTGGTATGTTCAAAAATGACGATATGCTTCCTCTAAACCAAATTAAGGCAATATACTTAATCACCGAGAACCCATATCCTTATATCTACTGTGATAGTGTTAAAAAATTCCACTCTAAAATTTATCTACATCAAATCTTGTAGTAATGTATGAAGATGAATTTTTTCATGGCCTCTCAACCCAACAATGATAGATATGGCCTCATATTTCCATCTTCTTTATGAGAATGCCTCCATGTATTAATGGTGGATGAATAAGATGATGGCCAAAAGAATTCCCTTATCACATTTTAGGAATTATTATCCACCTCCATTTATGACTTAAGCTGGTAAATATGGGAATGAATGATGTCTTGTGAATTATACTAATTAGTGCATCCATGCCTCTCAGGGAGAAAGATATGCATATTTCATTTCCAACACAACACCGACATATGTAATCTAAGACCTATATAGAAAGTATGAGAATGAATCCATTTGTATAGACACCCCATCACATCATTACAAATAACCATATAGGATTTAAGTATACGGCCATGTGGATACACCTTTCTCATGAATCTAATATAGAAGTGGAATTTGAAAAATTTAGTGAATCCAACATTGTCCAATAAGTGAAATACCCATGAGGTCATTCCAATATCATCTAATTCAAGATAAATAATAGGTATATTAGGGTATACATTGATTTTAGAGACCATAATAAAAAATTTACCAAGTAATAATTCCCATTACCGATCACATAACTCTTGATAGATGCCAGTACTGGCTTCCAAGATGGTTTTTTTATGGATTGGTACTCAGAATAAAATCAAATAAAGACGGCCTATAAAGAAAAGGATGACACTACCTTCAGAGTAAGGTAGGGATATTTTTCTTTCAGGTTATTACATTTGGATTTAAAAATTATGGCACTTATTATCAACATGTCTTGCCTAATATATTTAATCCATTTTTGGGAATGATAAAGGGGTGTTGCACTGATGACCTGGAAATCATATCCTAGAAGTGTTGTGATGACATCAAAGATATTAAAATAGTATTCAACATGTTTGGTTATTATAGTCTGATTATGAATCCACAAAAATGAAATTTTTGGGTAACATTTGGGAAGTTCCTTGGATTTTGGTATGTAATCACGGAATTGATGTTGAACATGAAAAGGAAATTGAAATTAAAGAAATTTCAACAACATAGTATTTGAAATAACTAAGGGGTTCTTAAGGGAACAATCCAATCATTCAGATTTTCAAATCCAACCTAGATAGATAATCTAACCCCTTCCCCAAGATAATGAAGAAGAGAATCTCTTATCTATGGGTTGAAGAATACCAAGAATATTTTTAGAGTCTCATGTAGTTCATGATACACCAACTGATCCTAATTCCACTGGTGTATAGAAATCTACTCATTTTACATGTTCTTGCCTTTGAACAATCACATGAATTTATTCTCACCCAGAACAATGATGAGGGAAATGAGCACATTTTCTACCACCTTAACCAAATGATGGTAGGTATTGAGACCTGATATTCTGATGTCTATTAGAACATCCTCACGCTCATAATTATATTGAAAAATATAAGACATTACATACAACACAAATAATTCCACCTGATATCTCATCTTGATCTGCTAAATCATATCCATGTTCATCCCATGCTGATTGAGAATTTGGCCCAATATGATGTTATTTTCAAACAATATGACATTTAGTTCATGTCATAGATGTTAGTTAAAGGTAATTACTTGAATTATATCTTGGAAGAACATCCTATTCTAGAAAGTACATAATTAAACAATGAATATCAAGATGAAGACATTTTATATAACCATGACACACCTTGAACATGGGAGATGTATTTTTATAGTACCTCCCAATGTTCTATTTTCAAGAAAATAGAAAACAATGAACTAATTTGGGATTTCTGTGTATTTTATCTATTTCTATAAAAAACAATTTTTTTTCAAACATTTATCACTATCTAGTGGTTTCGTGAATAAAGAGGAAGAGTACAAAGCCCTCATTACTAGATTTTACTATCCCTACATATACTGATGGCCTACCATAATATCAATTGTGATTCAAATCTAGTAATATAGTAGATCAATGGTAAATATTACATCGAAAAGTAATAAATTATACCACTCACTAGAAACATCAATGGTCTAATAGAAGAGTCCCTTTTTCATACCATTCCACATCATATCCCATGAGAATATAATGATCATTCCAATGAATTGGAAAAAGTAGTCACCATCTTGGATGACCCTAATTAGGAAGAAGGGATTTTCTGCATCATGTATTCAAGGATTCTTTCATAGATCATAATACATGACATTGAATAAATCAATCATTTAATCACCACCACATAGCATGACGAACTAATACCCATCCCAAGATAGATGGATCTGATAACTGAATATCTCTAAAATGGGTATATCCCAATAGAACAAGATTGAAGGGATCAGATTCACCTCCATGCAATTAACTTTAACTTATGGGATGATTTAATAACAAAATATACCTCTAAAATAAAAACTTGAATGTGATCCCCTTTATATGTGAATTATAAATAGATATTACCTCTATAATAAAACAAATCCATAGATGATCCTATGAAGCTCATCAGTATGGGACTAGACTCTCCAACCATACAAGAGCCTATGTTAGCACTAGAGAACCATGATACTGGACTACATGGAATTCCCTATGAAATTTCATGCATTATTGATTCAGGAACACATCATCCATAAACTCCCAGAATTTCTACATAGAGATAATATTCAAGGCAATTATCTTTAAGGGGATTTTAAGGTGTGAATCCATATCACCAAGCAACACATAATTTGTTTAAATACATCTTTTCTAATATCAACTAATTTTCCATGTGGCTTGAAGAAATATCCCTCAAGGATGTTGGGATGAATAATATCATCATCTTTTTGAATTTCTACATCAACACAATGTTCAGAGTACCTCACATAGTATTCATGAATAACAGAACCAACTTATATTCTATAGAGTTGATGAAATTATACAAGGAGTAAAACAATGAGTTCAATCCCTCAAACTACTAACATGTTGTAGAAAATTGAAAAGTATAGTCCTTTAATAAGGCTCTATAAAATATACTCCAAAAGATGTTAAATAATTATATGAAGTCTTGGCCGGACTAGATCCTCTATGTTGTATCGGCCTATCGTACCACCATGCACACTACTACATAAGAAAATCAACATTTGGATGGTATAAAAACTAAGGTAGTGTTACCAATAGAAGTCAAGTTGTCATAACATAAAATATCCATCAACGAACAACTCTCAAATGTTATGAAATTTAAAAAGTTGTTCGTTGAGTTGTAGTAACTCAATGAGAACCAATTGTGTACATTGAAAAACTTTGAAGTCCATCAAAATTGGGTCTCATGAACCTTTAATAAAAATGATCTCATATGTCTATTCCTTCATGGGGAACTATTATTGTATCTCAAAACCCCAATGATTCGAAGAAGGAAACATCCAAATCAAGAATCCAAATATGAAGGACCTTATATTATATATAGGATTTATCATAATGGAACATTCTTACTATTATTTTTATATGTAGCACCCTCACATTCATGTAAGTAACCCTTTATTTATTTATTTTATGAATATAAATTCTTTGGCTTATGTTCCAGGGGATTTAGAAACCATATTGAATGATTTTTTCCGAATTTTCTAAAGTCTCATGGTTTCATTATTTTTAGAGGAAACCATGAAACTTCTATAAAAATTGTTCATAGTTATAAATGGGCTAGTGGGAGGGCGCACAATTAAGGGTCACAGTTTGGAAAAATAGTGTGTCGACCTAGGTGTAATCGCACAATGTAGGGCATATGTATTTTTCATAGTTGGAAAACAATTTGTCTAACCATTCAAGAGAACCATGAGTGGTAATCATTATAGAATAAAATGGAATAGGTTTAGTTCATGTTTTTCTTAACCGCGTGATTAACCGATTATAGTTTAAAAGTGAGATAAAAAAAGTGGATATCAATTATTTTAACACATAAATTCCTATTGTTTTATTCCATTCCCTACCTAACTCTATATTTCTTCCTCACAACATCTCTGATGTCTTTCCCCATCAATTGTTAAATGATCTGAATGAATATCGTTGGGCATTGGAACTTGATTTCCTTGAAAAGCCTTTGTCTTAATTCTTTTTTTGGTAGACATCATTAGATATACCCATCATACTTTCTCTATTTCTTAGATATAGTTCTATTTTGATGGATATATGGTTTTTAACTCTGATAATGATTAGATATGCTTATGCTCATTTTGGGAAAATATATATGAGTTAGGTTTTTTGATATTTAGCATTTTTTGGTTGAATAATGGGTGTTTGTCTTATTGTTCATCATAATTCATAAGGTAGGTGGCCTCAATATTGACTCCACATACTATAACATGAAGGATTGCTTTAAAATTTATTTTTTACATGAAATTTATTGTGAAATAATTATTAATTTCTTTGAGAAAACCGTTTTTTGGTGAAATTTTGTGGAATTGTGGAGATTGGGGGTTTTGATGGAATCTAAATATGGAAAATTGTTTATAAAATGATGGTGTTAAAATTATTGTTTGGTTTTGATTCATGGAGAAGTGATCTAAATTAATGTTTGGTTTCATTAAAATGGTTCAGTGCATTTTGGATGGGAATTATTGTTAGATTATGTGGTTAACTATACATTGAGTTGGATGGAGATTGGTTATGAAGTAAAACCCTCAAAGGGATGGGTTATGGACATTACTTTACCCCATAAATAGAAATAAAAACCATGAGTTGTTTTGTGGATGAGCGTGTTTGTGGGGATTTGTGAAATAGATTGGGGTATTCCAATGTGGAATTGAGCAATGGTTAAATGACTTGTTTTGTTACATTTCATGGAAATTACTTTTTCATTTAGAAAATTGTTTTATTATGGAAAACTCTTTATATTTAATCATAATTGATTCATTGTGTTATATATAATTTATTTTATATAAATTTTATTACATGTTTTATCCTAGTGGTGTGAGTAGGGAAGTCATTTAGAGAAATACTACTGAGTTACATTTCTCACACTTTCTTTTACAGGTTAATGCTTTTGAAGATATAGTCTATCAGGGTATAGATAAAGGGAAGGTGTCAAATTTTCTTTATTTATTTACTTTATGATATGTATTCTATATTATAGAGTAGGATCATGGAGCATGTTGGGAACTGTAGAGTCATGTCGTATAGTATTTATGTTCTTTTATTTTTGGATTCCTCTATGGTACTCTATTGTAGTTTGGTATTGATTTCATGCTCTTAAATTGTGTTAGTTTATGTTGTTATCATTCATCATTTAGTGGTTATTTTATATTATGTGTTTGGATGGTTTATTTTAGTTCCAAAGGGAAATAATTTTTCCCAATTTTATTGAGTTACTTGTAATTTATTTATATCCTTTAAAATCATGGCGATCATTCTTAATGATATGTATAAATTCCACCATGACCCAAGAAAATGAGGGGTTAGGGATATTACAAGTGGTATCATCTTGTTCAGTCCTTGACATATAGGTAGGATGAGTTTGTTCGATACATGGTAATAAATTGTGTTAGACTTGGAGTTCATATTCATTCTACACTATTACTTGAGTTGGGATGGTATAATAGAGTAGGATCATCATTAATTTAAATGTAGAGAATAAAAATAATCATATAATCATTTTATGATGAAATTAATGTTACTAGGGAGTTGGTTACATAATGTTTTTGGAGACACTTATAGGATTTTAATCTCATTGTCGTGGTTTTTATCATTGGGAAAAACATGTCATGAATTATATAAATGTCTTCCCACAAAGAGTGTGTATTTAATTATTAATAATGATATATGATTTTTTATAAAAATTATTTTCTGAAAAGTGTTGATAGTGTTTTCAAATGTGATATTTTGAAAAGAGAAATGATAATAGTATTTTGAAAATTGGTTGATTTTCAAAATCATGGGGAAATTTTCCAAATATATTGAATATAGAAATGTAATGTTTGGAAAAATAATTATTTGATATATAATTTTTTATGATTTCTAATTGGTAATCCTATAGATTATAGAGTGTGAGACTTATGGAATTTATTGTTTTTGTTAAAAATGTTCATCATTAGGTATCGTAGAAGCACACCAAAATAAGATACTAGGAATTTGGTCACACCTGACCTATAGTTTAACCAACAAATAGTACAAAGTAAAGACCAATAATTTGAAGATGTGGATAGTATGACCCGATGAGATAAACCAAAGAAAGTAGATCATTTTATAAACTTCCAGATGCTGAATCCACCCAAAATTCTGGGTTATTCAAATCAGTGAAGGTACAGATGTGGGTAAATAGAATGAATCCAATATATGATTTCCTAGGAACATAAGTAGTGTTTAAATTCATGTTTTTGAAATACACAATGGAGGATGATTCATGATAGTGGTGCTATTTAGCAATTTAGGATAAATTAGACCAATTCCATGCTTGAGAGTATTTTATAGATTTGTTCAACAAAAAATTATATCCCTATTTGTTCTGAAATGAAGGAACAAATAAACATTAATATTGAATAAGGAGAGCTTCATAGTTAAAGAGTAGAAAACATAACTTATGAATTTAGTCAACTTTTCAATTCAAGATACTCCTAGTGCATCTTCTAAAGAACAAAATTTGGATGAGTGGCTGAGGTAGGAAACTTGATCGAAGATTTATGTTCTTTGTGTAATGGATTATATTGTGATGGTTAATAGATAGAAAAAGGAATAGAGGGATATATTTTGAGATATATGGGGAAGGATCATTTTGAAACCTATGGGAAGTGGTGGGTACTCTAATGTTGGGAAAAAGAGGAAGAGGTTGACATATTTATTTGGATACATATTGGCTCAGAAATAGATGGTTATATCAATAAATCTTCCTCAAATACCCAAGAGTGAGCCATGATGTTTCCAATGTCGTTTTTTGGACCATATGAAGTAAGATTGCATAAAACCTACAAAAGAAAGCAACAACTACAACTAAATGGGGAATCATCAGCACTATGGTTACAGTGCTCCAAATTCAGGTGTTCAAGACAATTCTCATGTGTCACAAACATATTATGCTTCGACAGGATAAGGGCAGCAGAATACATCTCATCATCAGAACTGATATATACATGGTGATTCTATAAATTCCATGACTCTACAATAAGGGAAACCTCAATAAGAAAATAAGGAATAAAGTGTAGTTAGAAAGATATTATATTGAGATGACAAAGTGATTGTGGATGAGAAATCTAGACCATCAATGAGGTGAGGTATGATTATTTTTAATTTTACCTATATGCAATCTTTGTTCGTTTCAGGTTCATCCAATTCCATTATTGATTCTCATGCTATTGTTTTGTTGGGTTTAAATGTTGAGATGATGTATTCTATTTTGAAGCATAAAAATAATCATATTCAATGAGAATGTCGATCCATTATATATAGAGCATTTTTTATAACTATTTATGGAGATATGTTGATATTGAATTTCATGGGACTTGAGACAGATGTATATGGAATAATCCTAGGTTTGGATTGAGTAGAAATGCTTAAGGATCACATTTATTGTTATACCAAAAATTTTAGTTTTACAACTGATGATAGTGTCAATTATCTCATTAGAGGAGATGGGAATGTAAAGGTAGGTGAAAAAATATTGATGGAAGAAGAAGATAGAATTATCCCATACCAGTTGGCAATGCTAACATAATAATTGATAAAAGGGATCAAAGAAACCAGTTTTATAGTTATTTTTTATCAGGTTATAGATTTTTATTCAAGAATATTTCTTTGGGTTTTCAACCATAAGAGACAAAGATTTTATGATTTGTCTCCTCCTAGGAATCAGTACTATATCCATTTTTCCTTATTGAATAAAACAAATAGAATTAAAGGAAATGAATGTTTATTTAATGGAGATGGAATTAAAAGGGTTCATTCAGCCTATTACATCTTCATAGGAAGAGAATGTCTTGATTGTCAAAAATGATGATAGAAATCTTTGGTTGTGTGTGGATTATTATAAGAGTAACCATGTAAAGAAAATGAATCATTATCCACATCCACACAATGATGATAAATTCAAATAATTAAGGGGATCTCATTGGTTTTCTAAAATTTACCAACGATCATGACATCACCAATTTTGGGTTTTGATGGTTAATATTACAAAAAAAATACGTGAGTAGTAGTTATGTCCATTAAGAGTATGTGGTGGTGACATTCGATCTTAAAAATGTACCACCAGTCTTTATGGAATTGATGAATCAGATATTTCAAATGTATGTGAATTATTTTGTTATAGTTTTTTGTTGGTAAAATGTTGATGTATTCAAGGATAAGGGTTGATCATGAGCCACTCTGGAGACAATGTTGGGAATCATGAGAGACTATCATCTATATACAAAATTATCAAAGTGTGATTTTTGGATACAATAGGTACTTTTCCTGGACCTTGTAATCTAAAAAAATGTTTTTCTATGGATCTAGAATAGATTATGGCTATTTTCTCTTAGAGAACCACAAATAATGTATTCTATATATGTAGTTTCTTTGGTATAGCTAGTTATTACTAATGTTTTATTCATGATTTCTCACAACTATAACCACAAATGATAGCCTTTCAAAATGTTCTGTTCCAATGGAATAATGAATTTTAGAATCCTTTTCAATAGTTTAAGGTTCTCCTAACATGAGTACCAGTCTTGATTTTTATAGAATTAAGATAAGGGTATGTGATGAATTATAATGATTTGGGATCTGGATTGGGATGTGCCAACATGCAGGATGATCACATTGATTCTTATGGCTCAAGGGAGTTATGGCTACATGAGTATAAATTCCTAATGCATGATTTGTAGTCAGATGTTGTGATCCATGCTTTGAAAACATGGCATCATTTCCTCTTTGGTGAGATATTTATAGTTTTTATATATCAAAATAACATCAAACATATATTATCACGGAGGAATTAGAATCTTATGTAAGGAATATGTATGAAGTATCTTCAAATTTATGTCTTTGACATGAGGTATACTCCTAGTATGAAATATTCTGTGGTAGATGCATTAAAAATAATGAAGTATGCTATATTGGAAAAGCTTCATGATCAGTGGAAGTTTATTTTGGTCTAAGCTGACATGCACATATAATGTTAATACTTAGGTGAAGTTGTGTTTTTATTTCCAATATCATTCAATCTAAATTTAGTCTAGATTGTTAAATAAGAATAGACAATTGATTCTAAATTTGGTTGGATAATGTCAGACCTCAATGATGGGGAGATCATTGAGGTATGGAAACTGTATAGGATTTCAATTTTTAGGTTTCATTATTGGATGGTCCTATATACAGATTTTTAGGAACAACTTCTTTATGTTTTACCATTCGATATTTGGTTTTCATCCCTAAAGAGAGAAGATGTATAGGGAATTCAAATAACAGTTTTGGTGGGTCGGTATGAAAAAGAAGGTGGATAAGTTAGTTTTGAGATGTATAACTTGTGATAATTTTAAGGTAGTACATTAGAAACCATTAGGTATGTGGTAGTCATTGCATATTTTTGTTTTGAAATGGAAATAGATATCCCTGGACTTTGTAATAGGTCTCCCAATAATTGTTTAGGAACACAATGTCACACAGGTAATAGTGGAGAAACTCACAAAATCCATCCCATTCCATCCATATTTTTGAATCTCATATAATGGAGGACTCGTAGAAAGTCTATATCCAAGAAGTGGTAAAGAGGCATGGAATACTTGTTTTAGTAGTGTCATATAACAAATTAATATTTAGGTCCCCGTTTTGTAAATCAATAGAGAAATTCATTGGAACTATGTTGACCATGATTATGGCATATCATCCGTAGATGGATCAAAAATATGTTTTGAGATTGGGTAATAGATTTTGATGGCGCATGGGTAGATAGTGTACTATTAGTAGAGTTATCATTTAATAACATTTATTAGGCCTCAATACATATTGTTCTTTTTGAAGCATTGTATGGGTTTCTTTGTCATTCTCCACTTTTTTGGGGGGAAATAGGTCGGACGACACCGATTGGGATGATCATTGTCCAAGAGACAATGTAGATGATCCATTTGATCAGGAATAAAATTTAGATGTCTCCAAGTCATCAAAAATCATATGTGGATCCTCATTGATCGCCATTTTCATTTGAGATCAGAGATGAAGTGTTCTTCATAATGTATCCAAGGCTTGGCCATCATTATTTTTGGATGTAGGGAATGTTATACCTAAATACATATGCCCTTTTAGGATATTAAAATGGGTGGAAGAGTTGGAATATCAGTTGGAATTTCCAAAATGGTTTTGTGTTGTGAATAATGTGTTTCATGTATCCCTGTTGAAAAAGTATCATCCTGATCCTAACCATGCGATTCAATTGGATCACATTGACATAGAGATATATTTTTATTTTGTACATATGATGATACAGATAGGTGGTAGGGAAAATAAATTTCTACATGGTAAACATTAGTTTAGTGTTGGTTTTGTGGAAACATGGTCGGATTTAGGAAGAGTCATGGGAATAGGAGAAATAAATGGTCAATAAATGGTCTGAAAACTTTTATGTAAATGTTTGTTTTATACTTTATGTGGATAGAATTGAAAATATTGGGAGAATTTAGTACCCTTTTTTCAATTAAGTAAAACATAATTAATATATTTTTAGTATGTACAGTGGTTAGTTTATGATTTGGAGGGATGGAAACCATATGAATGTTTTTGGGTATTTTTTTAAGGTTCACAGATTGAGCATAGTTAGTGGAAACCATGAAACTCTTATGGGAAACTATGCAATGCGATAGATGAGATAATGGGAAGGAACATGGTTAAGGTGCACAGATTGACAAAACTATGCAACCACCTAAGTGTAGTCAAGAAAAGTGGAATAAGTAGATTTTTTTAGTTTGAACATGGTTTCTTTAATCATATGAGACAATTATGTTGGGTTCTACTTGAGGAATAGTATGGAGCATAGTTAGCACACATTTTTGCTAACCGTGTTGCTAACCATGCAAAATTTAAAAGTACGACACTAAAAAGGGGGATCTCATTCACTTTTATCACTAAACCCCACATTTTTTATCCATTTCATCCCTAAATATATTTTTTTCATTTCAAACACCATGGTGCCTTTTGTCGATTAATCCAAGTGAGAATCAAAGGAAGATGTTTGTGCACTTGAACCTGATTCCCTTGGAATGTCTTTGTTTTTCTTTATTTTTTTGTAGTTTTCTTGAGATTTACTCACCTTAAATTCCTGAGATTCATAGATATAGACTAATTTTTATTTATATAGAGTGTTTGATGCTAATATTTATTAGATATGGTTCTATTTTTGTTATATAAAGATATATTAGGAGGGTTTTTTGAGATTCAATGTGGTTTTTTGAGTAATTCATGATGTTCTTCATAAATGTCATAATTCTTAAGCTATGTCGATTCAACATCAACTCATATTCTTAGAAAGTAAAGTATTATTTTCAAATTTATGGTATTTATTGATGTTTACAGTGAATGTTTCTATCAATTTCGTGTTGAAACTTCTATCTTGTGATAGTTTATGGAATTTTGGAAATTGGGGGGTTTGGTTGAAAGTGAAAATGGTAACATGATATGAAATTAATGAAATTAAAATAATTTGTTTATTTTCATGCATGGAAATGTTTTTATTAAAAATTGATGGTTTTATAGATATGTTTTAGAATATTTGGGTTTTCCATGGTTATTGGATTATGCAGTTAAGAGTTCATTGATTGGGGTTTATATTAGTCACGAAGTACCTCAATCAAAGGGATAGGTTATGGATGTGGATTTTCAAAGTCAATGGTGACACAATGTTTATGTGGTTTTTTGGATGAGTGGGTATGTGGGGTTTTTATGAAATTGACTTGGGTATTCCAATGTGAAATTGTGAAATGATTAAATGATATATTTTATTTCTTTTTATGGGAGAGGATTTGGTTTTAAGAAACTATTTTCTTATGGAAAATTATTTATAATCAATTACAAAAGGTTTCAATGTTTTTTAAATAATGTTTTATATAAATGTAATAACATATTCTATCCTAGTTTCATGGGTAGGGATGTCATTTGTGGAAATACTACAATGTTTAATTACTCACTCATGATTTGGAATGTTTGTGCTTTTGTAGATATTTCCCATCAGAATATATGTAAATGGTAGGTATCACATTTTTTTGCGGTGATTTGTGATTCATGGACTATATTTTGGAGTTGGAACATTGAACATATTGGGAGTTTTTGAGTAATGTCTTGGATTCTTTGAGTTTTTTCAGTTTTGTATTCCATTATGATACTCTGTTGTTGTTTGTTATGAAATAAACGGAATTACATTTTATTTTTTAAATTATAATAATACATCATTTTTTGGTTACTTTTTATTGAGGGTTTTCACGGGATTTTATATTTCCAAATTGAAATTTTTTTCCCAGTTCTATAAAATCCCTCAACATTTATTTCAATCCATTAGTATCTTAGGGATGTTTGTTACGAACAAGTAGTAATTATACCTCCAATAAATCCAATGTGGATGGTCAGGATGTCACAATAGAATGGGAAAGGAGCCACACCCCCAATAATGCATGGTTTCTTAAAAAATACTTTTTATAAACACCATAAATTATTTTATATGTCCTGAACACATGAAAATATTCTCTTTTGAATATTTTATGACCACATCAAAATTATTTGTATGAAACATTTCCAAAAAAAATTCAAATAAACTATATGGAACAATCCCTAACACCATGAAAATAAACTATATAGAACATTTACATATGACATTATATTAAACTGAATTGAACATCTCCTAACCACGTGAAAATAAATTTTACGAAACATTTTTAAGAACATGACAATAAACTATATTGAACATGTCCTGACCATATAAAAATAAACTATATGGAACATGTCCTGACCACATAACAAAAAACTATATGGGACATGTCTTAATATGATGATAATAAACTATAAGAAACATATCCTAACCATAGAATAATAAACATTCAGGGGCACATCCTTAATATATGATAATAAACTATTCAAAACATGTCCGGAACACATGATAATAATATATACAAAACTTGTCTGGACCACATGAAAATAAACACTACAGAACAATCTTAACCACATGGAAATATAATATATGGATCATGTCCTGAAAAAATTAAAATAAAATATAGTTAAGATTTCATGACCACATGAAAATAATCAATACATAACTTTCCTTAACCATATTACAATAAACTCTATGGAACGGGTCCTGAACACATGAAAATAAACTGTATAAAACATATCATGGCTGTATCATAATAAACTATACCAAATATGTCCTGGCCAGATTATAATAAACTATACAAAACATGTCCAGACCACATAAAAATAAACTCTATGGAACAGGTCATGAGCACATGACAATAAACTGTATGGAACATGTTTTTACAACATGATAATAAACTATATAGAATATATCCTAAAAAATGACAATAAACATTATGGAACATCTCTGGACCACATGATAATTAACTGTATGGTACATTTCCAAAAGAAATGACAATTAAGAAAATGAAACACATCCTTACCATATGACATCAAATTATATTGACCTTATCTGGTTTGGATGAACATAAACTACACAATATTATTATGGTCGCATAATATTGAAGTGCATAAATTTTTATTACCACATGATGTTAAACTATATAGAACATGTCCAAAACATATTAAATTAAATAGTAGAGACCTCATCCTAGTCATATGATGTTAAAATACATATAATATTTATGGCCACATAATGTTAAACTACAAAGACATTCCAAGGTTGTGTAACGTTAAAATGCCAAAATTTGTCTTTACCACTTGATATTAAACTATATGGAACATGTACTTACCACATAATGTTAATCTATATGGTGAATTTCATTACTGGATGATGTTATACTACATGGGTAGAATTGTCTCACCGATGATTCAACACACACATGCTATATCAATGTGAATGTAAAATTGAATTCCTATATCACTATGTGAGATTCAGATACACATTGTGAATCTAATCTTCCATGAACTATGTGTGGCTTGATTCTTTCCATCATAGGATAGGTAGTGATGCCAAGCCTTTAATTATTAGGCCCAACTGTAATTTTTTTCTTCATTCACCTCAACGAAACCTTTTCCTTACGACAAGATGTTAAAATTAAATGATTTATTTCATCACTGCATGAAAACAAAATGTACTATTTCTTGGAAATACATGTGGCTTGATTCTTTCCATAACATAAAAAATAGTGATTCCCAACTATTTATTCATAGTCCAAGATAAAATATTCCACTTTTTCCAAGTCATGTAACCTATCTCACTACCATATTATGTGAAACTGAACTGATGATGTTCTTACCCCACGACACTAAATTGTACATGTTCTCAAAAATAACATACATTCATTATTCTCATCCTAATTAGATACATTGTGATTCTTAATTCCTGTATCTTGGACCAACAACCATATTATATAAAATCCTTCCATAGTTTCTCTAACTGGCTCCATATCATGAGGGTAACCTTTTACATTCTCTGTTTCTCACACCGATCATAGCTCAAATAATATTTGGGCTTTTTTTAGGTGATCCCCCACATGACTAAGACATATTTTCTCATGATAGGTCTATCTTCTTCATACATGAAATACCTTAAAAGGAACACCATGATTCCTTTCTATGTGACATTTAACATCATGGTTGATGTCTGTTTTATGACATAAAATGGCACATTAATATGAAATATCCATATAGGACAACTAAAATTGGTATTGGTATCCCACAAAACCTCCATTGTAGAACTACATCTGACTAGATTCCCACTTTCATATGATATATAGTTATTCTCAAAACTCTATTTCTATATATAATCACCATAACCCTTAGGATGTTAGGGATCCTGTGTCCTTTAGGCATTATGTTAAGTTTTTTGGTTTCCCAAGAATAATATACGGCTTCATTCTAGTCATCATAGGAAACATAGTACTGCCAAAATATACAATCTTTGGCCTAGATATAATAATCAATGGGAAGAATTCCCCCGTTGTATGGGTCAAACTACTATAGAGGGTTTCCCATTCACGGACTATGTGTGGATTTATTCCTTTCATAATAGGATATATAGTGATGCCTAGATCTCTAATCCTAGGACTAGCAGTAACAATCAGTGAGACAAATCCTTTTCTCTCTTTATGGGTCAAAAATGTATAGATGGTTTACTATTCAAGAACTATGAATTCCATAATTCCTGTCATCATAGGATACATTGTGATACCCAGATCTATGATACTAGATTCACCCCCAATATATAAAATGAATAAAATTCACCTTTAACTACATAAGGGATGAACCTATATAGTGAATGTCCTAGACTTATGACATTAATCTCCTTGAAAAAAACCGCATATACCAATTTTCAAGAAATTGAAGAGTCATACAAGATAATTTTTTCTTACATATGTGTCATATCTTTGTATGGATGGCATGAAAATGAAATAAATAATTTCAACCCCCAATAATCCTATGCATGTATAAAATATCACCTAATAATCTAAATCCCATGACTACTAAAAAGTTCTTTCAAGGACATCTTACAAAAAAAATTCACATAGGTTCCCAATTCAAAACTGTATGATGTTAAACGAAAAAAACAAATAATTCCTTGTCAAATGATGTTAAAACCAAACGAAAATTTCATCATCGCTTGATATTAAAACATCACAATAAATACATCCCCAATAAAAGATGTTAAAATGTGAAGGCCACCACCCATCATCATTTCATATCAATGGAAAATAACAGTGTGACCCTAGTCAAACAGAGAATGGGGTGCATCTATAAAAAATTAATACCCTCAAATAATAAATCACATTTCATATGTTTTGCACATTAGGCTGATGAAAACATTACATGTCACTTGGAATGTAAAATATATTTCGATGTTTGACCTTTGTATAGATTCATAAAGTATCATACCTACAAACCGGACACATATTGTCCTTATATAAATGTATTTTTTATTCTTTTATGTCTGACGTCACTACGGTAGAACCCAACACCTGAGGGTGTTATGGTCCATCACCGACATGATTATCCCATATCATTACTCATTACCCAAGAACCTAGATCCATGATTTAAACCATTTTCATCTCACACATAGAAATATGTTAGAGTACTCTTGACCCTTGGTAATTTAATTGGGCTCTTGTGCAACATTTCCCTCATATCGGGTCTATGTTCTTCAGGAACATAAATTTAAAGCACATTGGTCAATGTCATATAACCTTAAAATTATATTATTTGATGGTCTATATACAACGACATTAAATTACTATAAAATAACACACAAAAATTGTCAGTTTGTAAACCTTTAAAGTGGAGACTGTACAAAACTCCAGTATTCACTTGCTAAACACTTCATCAACAGTGTTAATAAAAAAACTTGTTGTATTAAAATGAAGCAAAAAATATTATAGGGCCCATATACTGGCATTAATGTCCCAAGTTTTCTAAATATAAAACTATGTTTGATATCCTATGAAATACAAAAAACTAAACCTAAGAATAACAATGATTATTACAATATTTCTATTTTAATTATTACATTGATTTATAAGATATATATTAGTATTTTATATTTTATGAAACATATATTTAATAAACATATTAATAAATTATTATTAATTATTCAGTCAAATTCTAGAAATGCCTTTTTGTTTTTTAAAATATATTTTCAAAAAAAATAATTTATATTTGTTTATTATAATGATTTTTTAGAATAGATATAAAATTATTTTCATAAATAAACTCAATTTTTTCTCTCATCATATCAAAAATTAACATTTAGGAATAATTTTTTATTTTTCAGAAAATATAGATTTATGTGAATAGTGAAAATATAGTTATTTCGTAAAATTTTCATTTATTTTGATAAATGAATTAATTATTCTATTAAATTTATTTCAAGATATCATAATTATTTTTTATTTATATTTAATATAATTATTACACATAAATCATATTTATACTGCATTTTCATATATGATTATTTTTAGGATAAAAAGGAATTTTTAGAAAAAAAATTTAAAACACATAATGTATAACCATTTTAATTATTTAAAATAACCCATAAAGATAAATGAACTAAATGAAATATTAACATTATATTTCTCTATTTATGAATTTAAAATAATAAAATTAATATTAGTAGTTTTAGAGAAAAGTGAAGTCACATTTTCTATAAAAATGTATTTTTTTTTTAAAACTGTTTTCTATAATACATGTTGACATTATATTAAATTAAATGGATGTTGATAAAATGAATTCCATATTTTGAATAATAATTATCAATATTAGGAAATAATTTCAACATAATATTTGAATAATATGAACAGAATTCTATCAAATATTAATACTCACAATGAAAGTGAAATAAGAAAATTAATGATAAATAAATAATTTGACAAAAAAAGAGAATAAAAGTAACTATAATAGTAAAAATATTTATATTTCCATTAAATTAATAATTTATATTTATTATTTTTATTAATTTATAATATTATAATTAATCAGTTTTAAAATAAATATTTTTTGTATTATAAAGGAAAAATAGTATTTTTGTTTATTATTCAAGTTCAATTGAGAATTATATTTTTAATGAATTAATAAATTTTTAATATAATTAATATTCTAATAAAATATTATTATTATATATTTTTTATTAAATATAAATGATAATATAATTTTTATGAAGTCAAATTTAATTTTTATTATGGTTTGAAAACTATTTCTTGTCAAAACTCGTCAATTTTCAATAAAACATGGTTTTTGTTTTAATAGTGAAATTTCAAATGATTAAAATATAATTTAGATAAAACGAATATTGTTTTTTTGGAATTTGGGTGTAAAAAATTATCCGACAGTGAATTTTTTATTATTTTCTAAGACAATCACATTTTTGGGTAAAAATTAAATAATGTATAAATATATTATTTGTTTTACGACATCATAATAACCTAATAGTGAAGTATTAAAATGCTATAAAAAGAATATTTGGAAAATAGATGTGTTTCCTATAAAATAATGTGATTTTAGAATCTTTTGACTAATTTTATAATGCCTTAGTGGACCCTCCAAGATATATAAAATATTTTGACAATTAAAAATGATTTCCTTGAGAGTGTGGCTCACATCCACATAATCAAGAATGATATTTTAATATCTTCAGACCATGGACATATAAAATATTTTATATCAGTCTCTATAGGTATAAACCATGGGAGAAACCATGTTATGGTTTGTGGTTTTGAATATTTTATTGTGTAGTGTCTAAAACCTAAATAATAAATAATTACCTCTAATTTCCAATATAATCCCACCCAATCTCCAATTCCACTTCACTCAAACCATTTTTATCTCATAGAAACTCTTCTATAAACTCCCTACTGTCCTCATAAGGCACCCTCAAGATCTTAATATGCCACTCCCAATCCTTTGGGATCACACGTCCAAGTATGGTGTTCTCACTTTCCTCTCCTCCTTTCAAATTATAGCTTATTATTTGAAAGTATTTGTTGTAGTTTAGAATTTTTATAATGTGATTATTTCATAATCATTATATTAATGCCCATTTTATTATATTTTAATGAGGTTATATTTTTCCTCCCTCATTTTTACCCTTACATAATTTGTTACTATACCAAAATATCGTAAGGGATTTCACTATTATCATCTTTTTTCAAGTAACTCTTTAAGATTATGCTTCTTAAGATCCATATTTATATTTGGGGTTGTGATCACTATTGGAAAATCACATATAACAATAGTTTGGAACTATGGTTATAGCCCCTAAAACAATGGGTATAGGTTATACCCAGGGTTTCATAAACAGTGGGCTACCGAGGCATCGATATAGATATATACCCATCATTTTATAAAAATCGTGGGTATATCACTAGAAAATTCCATAATAAACATAGTTTTATATGAACCTTTGGAATATATATATATACCCATGGTTTACAGAACCGTTGGTATAGATTATAAAACTAGAAATAAAATACCCTCTATTATTGTACAGTGGGTATAGATCATTGACCTGTAAAAAAATAAATCTTCCATGAACTGTAAATAAGATGATGTTGAGTATACTAAAAAATCATTTTTAAACTTGTAATAATAAAAATTTATTTGCCTAAAGTGTAAGCCACTATCCATGGACCATCTCCATCATCTGGAATTTCTACATCAACTTTCTACTTTATTACTTCAGCACCAGACACATAGTTGTTTGCTTGACCATCATTTTCACATCATCATAATGCCAGTAATTCAATGGAATTTTGATTACTAACCTTTAATTTTTGAGTCACATTTACACGATGAGACAGGTCTATGATTGGTGTGCTCTCTACCCTATCTGTCATGGGAGTCTCAAAAAATTAAACTGCATGACTATCCTTGAAAGAATTGTTGTCACTAGTAGAATACTTGTAAGACAGGACTTTAGCATTCAAATCCAATTATACATTAAGAGACAGGGTTAATGAAAATTACATCTTTATTGTTTCCACCCTTAATAATAGTATAGGTCTATGTCAGAAAAGAAGGTGATCCAGGAACCAAGCGAGTAGTGGTACCGGTTAGTAGTGGATTGGATCCTCTAAATCCATTAGAGTTATTCAATGCAGAAGAAATAAAAACTTCTAAAATATGAACATTGAATAAGTCACTACTCACTGGTTTTCCTATGGGATAAACACTATCTATATGAGAGTTACTTTCATCGGTGTTTTATAATGAGTAAACCGAGGCCAGATTAGAATTTCCTCCCTCAGTGGAACATTATTCCATCATAGGTAATGATTGCACAATGCAAACAATAGCTATATTAGGTTGAGATTCACCAAATATCATATTGTAATCCTTAGCATCCAATGCAATACTAGAAAAATATTTCCCCAAATTAGGGGAAGATGAGTGGGAAATCAAGTTGCAAGGTTTTCTATTCAATTTCCCAGAGGTGGAAGCCAATATCTTTAACATAACTTTCTGGTTCATTGATGAAAATTTTTATTTCTCTTTATAGTAATTGGAATCCACCTTAGCCTACACATAATATTCCATTTCATCTTTAATATGTATTGATTCCTCTATAAGATATTCAGTAGATATGACCCTTGAGAAAGAATATTTAAAAGAAATTACCTCATAGGATGGATGAGACTCCTCTATTATATCATCCCATAGAATAGTATTTTTCACCATCTCTTGAATAGGATGACTAGGGCCACTAACCAATATACCAGATGAACCTAATTTGAAGATAGGATCATCCAAAGGGAGGGATTGTTGCAACCATGGCTTGATTGGTTTGATTTGAGGAAAATATTTTAGGTATGAATGAGGTCTGTTTGATTAAAGAGGCATGTGATTTGTCAAGAATAGTGAAATGAATATCTATTACATGAATATGTGTTGAAAATATATATATTAAGAGTGCATTAGATGTGTAAACATAATGATGAAGACTTGGAATAGGACTGAGGGTGAATAAATGCAAGCAAGAATTGCATTATTAAGTGACATTCAGGATTTGGAGATATTGATATGTGTTTGGATCAAATATGAAAGTTGATATATATTGGAAGTTATATGTGGATCATGTTCACTACTTGAATTGATGAGGTAGGTGTTATATTAAAGTTAGAATTGATCTTAATATATGAAATCAATAAGGGATTTAAAATACGTGAATGCTGAATCAATTTTTAACTAGTTTGGTACGATGAGGTTACACAAAATTTCAATAGAGAACAAAAACACTGTTTCACATGGAGTTAGAAGAATCACTGATATTATTATAGAATGGTAACTATGGTTGTAGGTGTTGATAAGAAGGCTAACAGGTAGTGTTAATGATGAATAACATACCGTATGTGAATGCAATTCTTGCATGGTATAGATGGTTTCTAGAATCAAGTTTTCGGGTCTCATGCCAGAAATATTTTGAAGGATGATTTTTGTTAATATAGATTCCATAGTATTATCAGTCTTAAATAATGAAAATTTGTTTAAAATTTTTGATATTTTCTTTTAAGGAATGTATTTAATGAAGACTCGGTAGACTGGGTTCTTAAATGAATATTTTTAAATAAAGCATCAAATTTCAAGATTCTCAATTGTTGTAAAGGAGAGTTTGAATGTAGATATTCACATATTTTAGTAGATCACATACGTGACCGCAGTGAAGGTTTTCATGCACGTAAAAATAGAGTATGAAGAATATAATAGGAAACTGTCTTTTATATGTGTTATATGGAACTCCCTTTGGTGCCTCAAGAAAGGGATTAATCACCCATCTTTTGGGCACGATATGTTTGAAAGATGAAAGTATTTAAAATTAAATTATGGTTTTTTCCTGCGGAGATTGACAAGTCAATCCATAGAAACCAATTACCATGAGGCATTTACTAGTACCTTATAGATGAGTGGATTCCCTTGAAAAAACAAAACTATGTGAGGTGGCTCTAAGAATGAATGAAATCATTATAGAAGAACCGATAGGAAGATTAACCATGTTCCTGACACTATATCAGTGAACGAAGGTATATTCAAATGATGATAAGTATTTATTTTGAGGATATTTTTGTATTTTGGGTTTTGTGGAACTCCAATCAGTGTATGTGATTAGGTAATAACTACCTTTCCCCGATTTGTGATCTTCTAACAAGTCTTGAGCCGTGCCATGAGGTCAATGGAGGTTTCACTGGGAATTTCAAACAAAACATTCTAGGGTAAAGTTGCATATTTTTGGATCCAAGGTATTTATATAGTTGCATCTGGATGGTGTCTAATCATAAAATACAACAACGTACAGTAGTTCATGATCTTATATTACTTTATCAAATTGGTTATGAATGTGAATTTCCATTTACTATTCCCAACACATTATCATTTCACCATCTTTATACCCTTATTATTTCTAGAATCAATATATATTGCATAGTTTCCCATAACTTCCCATTATAAATTCCAATGTACCTAATATTTATTCATGTTAATTCAAAATTTATTCCAATACATTATCAATACCTCCCTAATTTTTTGGAAAAACCCCTCATGGTATCATTGAAGCACTTTTGAGGTGATTGTGTTTGATGACAAAGGGGGCCTCAGTGTTGTGTTTATTGAAAAATCACACCACAATGTACAAAATTGTTGAAAATGGGATTTACATGGTGAGTTTTGAAGTTCAAGGGATGTTTTTAACAATCCATATGTTTTTCAATATCAGAACATCAATATCTAGAAATGTAAAGATGGTCTCCCATGTTTTGGTTTGGGCACACAAGGTGACTTGGGAAACAGAGACTAGAGCATCCAGACTTGCGCGCCGAGAGGAGACATTCACGATGGTGCTTAGGGTTCCCAAAATGACTATAATGAGAGGGAAACCCCTCATAACCTTTTATGATTCTCAAAAAATATTGAAAATTAGAGCTCCAGTCATGCATGTGGACTGGGCACGTAAGTGGTGGTGTGGGCATGCAAGTATAAGGTTATTCTGAAGTTGCGTGTAACATCCAAAGTAAGTAATGAATAATATATATTATTATCTATGTCTATTTATAAATTAGATAGTGTTTTAGAGGATTAAAATGAGAATAAATCCAATCTTAAGCATGGAATACACTAATATTTTTAAAAGAATGTTTTACTGCCTTTTGATGGCAATCCATTTTTAAATCAAACTTTTAAAAATTTATAATCTCTATTTGTCAAAATAAACTTATTATATATTATTGGGACATTGAAATTTACATTGGATAATTATTTGGTATTTTTCTGACACTGTTAATTTTTTAGTGAATAGTGAATAATACTGCATTTTACATCAAAACTGCCTTTTAGTCTAATTTAATTATATGGTTAGATTATCTTTTTAATTGGTTTTAAAGTTTAAATAGAATATATTTTTACCATTTAATCCAATGGTGGTCATTGGGATTTAATTAACTTTGGAATTGGGCATAAACAGTTGCCAAACTTTTCATAGATATTGTTCAAAAAAACCCGCTATTTGTTTTCACAACGGGAATTATATTTAAATTAATTATTGGAACTTCTATTTTTTGAATTTGGTAAAATGGATTCCATATTTGGAATCAGAAGGTCCAAATTATTTAATTAATACTCTTTTGTTTTTGGACACTATGAATAGTAACGACGGTAATTATCTTTAATTGTCGTGATTAATTAATAATCAGGTAGTTAAGGATAAAAAAAATCATAATAATAAAAAATGACCACAACATGTGTCCTAATGCTACTGTTTGTCTCATGGCCGACCATGGGATGCCTTGGGTAAAACTTGGCGACCCCATGGAATCACATTTGGGTGAAAGTGACACTTTATCTTTTTATTTTTAAAGAAAGGAGAATATCACTAAAGAATGTATCACCAGAATAAAACATTTTTAGTTTTTTCTAAATAAATGTTCTATTGGACTATAAGTAGTCATGGGAAATATAAAAAGATTTCCTACATCATAGTATTTGTTTTATAATTTTTAGACTTTAAATAAATTAAACTATTTATGACATCATGATGATGCAGTGATTACCTCATTAATAAACAATTTAAATAAAATGAAAAGATAATGTAAAATCTAAGACTTAAACATTTCAAATACCTATTTGATGAGTATATTTTGATATCTTATCACCTTATCCTAAAAATACATCAATGTGGGACCGCTAAAATCTGAAACTCATTTGAAAATAATGTAACATTTTATACCTTTCCAAGAGTTCCCCTCCTATCCTCTTATAAAAGGGCCACACCTCTACCACCTTACCCACACCTCTCAAGACTTTGGCTCGGACAACCCTGACCATTTTGTCTCTCCACATCCCTCTATTACTCCTAGAATCCTCACTTTGGGCAGAAGACTTCCCAATGAAGCCTTTGAGCTCAAATCAAAAAGAGTTACCTGATTTTAAGGTAATGTCTTCACTTGTGTTCTTTTGTTTTATTTTGCTTCTCCATACCCCTAAACTCTTTTTATTAATTTATTTTGTAACAACAAAAGTATCATCAATATACTATTATTTTTTTATAAGAATAATTCAACCTACACTTACACACACCTATATCTAATGGTTAAAGAACATACTGTTTCTGTGGATGATGAATTTCTGCCTCACGAAACGATGATTGTTCAACACTCATATAACACCTTCAAAGGTGGACATTAATATGTCAATATATTTATATATGTTATATAATATGTTTATTTTTTACATAAGCTTCGGTATTTTTCATTTATGGAATACCTTTATGGTTTCCATTATGGGTAAATGTGATATATTCATTTTAGGAAGTGCGGACTACCGCCCCCTTAAAGTGATTTGATTTGTTAATACCATATGTGGTACGTATAAAGGAAGGATGTAATGATATTATATATGATATTATACTGGAATTATAATATACATTTATATAATTATTAATTCATTCCATTAAAGTATGAGATAGAAATGAAAGTAGCGTCCATGCATACATATGGCTTACCGTCTCCAAGAACGGTGCATTTCATTTCTTATCCCCAAATGTAATGTAATATTATAAGTACATATATATAATTGATATATATGATGTATGTTACATCTAAATTATTAATATAATTCTGGAATTAAAATATAGATATCTCACATTTATTTTTAATTCTATTAGTATGACATAGAAATGAAAGTAGTGTTCATGTGTACGTACGGATTACCATCTCCATGAACGGTGCATTTCATTTCTTACCTCTAAATTATTATGTAATATTATAAATGCATGTATATACTGGATATATATGATATATGGCATCTACATCATGAATATAATTCTTGTGATAATAGATATTTGACTACGTGAACAAATTTTAAATATAAGAAGTTCACTTTTGACTCGACTACCAAATATCGACAAAACGACCGTTATTAACTTAAATGATTAAATAATGTTCATAATATGGTAATAAGTGATATAAAAGGAATAATGAACTTGAAAAAGGTTCTTAATAATGTAGAAATTAACTCAAGTTTATTATTCAGGACATTAAAGTACAATCGAGTCAAGTCAGACCCAAGGTATGGGACTTCGTCTCAATCTCTTTTCATTAAGGCATATTATGTTTTATACACAACATTCTTTTATATGGTGTATAAACCCATTTGAATTTATGCTTATTAAAAAGGAATCTTTTTTATACGAAGTGTTTTACTAAACGACAAAAGGGTATGTTTTTTGTCGTACGTATGCGGCGACAACGACTTCTCCACCGCCGTGACCATTATTTGAGTTTCAGATTCCTCTATAAGACATAACTATTTTTTAAAATGAAAAATAAATACCATGTTTTACATTTTTTTTGTTTTGGTATTGAAAATTTCTTTGATAATGTTTTTATTATATCAATGTGTTATTGATATCTTTTGATTGAAATGTGGAAATATTATTTTTCCTTAATGCAGGTTTTATGTGATACGATTTATGTTATGGTTCATGGGAATTTTTTATGATGATGGGTGGTTCCGTGATAAACTAAGGATTGGTGAGCCCGATATAGTTCTCCAATGCATTGGGTAACGCGAATTACTTAAACATTAAGGTTTCTCTGAAGAGATTTAGGGAATATAATGTGATGGGTATTCCAAACGTAACCAAGAGGGTTACTCCCTAGGTAAGAATGTTATGAATGGCTCAAGTTACCTTTATGTGTTATGATTTCTATGATTTATTCATGATTTGATGAGGTATGTTAAAGTGCTTATGTTTTATTGGTAAAGTATGATTTCATTCTTATGTATATATGATCTCATGTTTCCTTTCCTTATTTTTTATAACCCTTACTAAGCTTTTTATGCTCATCCCAAGATTTTGAAATGTTTTTCACAGGTCAAGGGAATGGTACATGATATGATGATAGTGTCAATGAAGTGTCAATAAAGAATCCATGTTTTATTTTAAATATTTTTCCATTGATTGGAAAAATGAATACTATCTTTTATGTGACCACTTTTTTTAAATGTGAAATGTAATACAAGTTTTATGATCTAATTCTCTAAAACTCTAAACCTGAAAAGATCCTCAACGTGTATTATTGATGTAACTCAATATTAAGTATTGTTTAAGGGTAGGTACTTATAGTTGGTATCAGAGTTCGGTTTAGATAACTTTAGGAGTTAGAATTCTATTATATGATTATCAAAAAATATTTGTTTATGGTCAAATTGAAATGATATATCATTTGAAGATTACAATGTTGCTTCATCTAAGTCATGTTTTTTCAGAATGGTTTTCCGCAGAGGAAATAGGGAAGCAGTGCTAGGAAGGCATATAGAAGGAAATAACCTTCCGAATCAGTATCCTGAGATGGTCGGAATTGGAACTAAATAGTTTGTTGTAGTAATGGCGCAGTTGAATCAAGAAATAAATGGTGGTGGTATCCATGAACGAGATCATCCAGATCAACCGCAGTGGAACATGTCAGTGGTGGAACATTTCATGAGGCAACATCCCAAATCTTTCAGAGGATCATCTGACCCTATGCTAGCTGAAGGGTGGATTAAAGCACTGGAGAAGATTTTCGATGTCATGGGGTGTTCAGAAAATGAAAAGGTTAGTCTTGTTATTTACCGTTTGGAGGGTGAAGTAGATCAGTGGTGGTTGATGGTTAAAAATATTAGGGATGCTGATGATATTGATTCTCTCGACTGGGATTAATTCAGAGGTATGTTTCTTGAGAAGTATTTTCTTTAGGCTGTTCGACTTAGGATGGAAAAACAATTCTTGGAATTGAGGCAAGAGGAAGACTCAGTGGCTGCTTATGAAGAAAGGTTCACTCGATTGGAAAGGTATGATCAAAATTTTATCCAAGACCTTGATAGTAAATTCAATCATTTTTACTCAGGATTAAAGCCAAAATATCGAAGGTATTTTGCTTCTCATGAGTTCAAGAGTTATGAAATGCTTGTTCGATGTGCTGAGAAGGTGGAAATAGAGTTTTCTAATGATCAAGTGTTCTATAACAACCAGCAGAAGAAGAGACCGAGGTGGCAGGAGAAAGGGAAGAATTCTTCAAAAAGGTCTGATGGTAATAAAAAAAAGTTTCCAGTTTGGGATAAATGTGGTAAAAGGCATTCTGGGGAATGACATCTGAATTATGGAATGTTCTACCGATGTGGTAAGATGGGACATAAGGCTCGTGATTGCACTGAAAAAGATCAAGTTTATGGTAAGTAAAAATTTTATTTACAGTTAGTGAAATGTTTTAAGTGCAATGAGATAGGGCACTATGCAAATGAGTGTCCAACAAAGAGCTTGAGTGATGGGAAGCAGTTAGACTACAAGCAGAAAGGGGTTGTGAAATCCTTTGTAACTACTTCAGCAGATGTCGGGCCATCAAATAAAGTTGTGTCATGTACTTTGTTTGTTTTTTCCGATTATTCCTGTGTGTTGTTTGATTTGGGGTCTTCACATTCTTTCATCTCTGAAAACATTTCTAGTAAAATGGGAATACCATCTCATGAAATGACTCATGAACTTGTGGTAAAAACACCTGGGGGAAATGTTGAGGTAAAAAGAATTTATAATAATCTTCGTATCCTTATCCATGGAAAGAAACTACTTTCGAACCTTTTCATTTAACCTTTAGTAGAGTTTGATATTATCCTGGGTATGGATTGGCTCTCTATTTACCATGCTAAGATTGACTGTAGAGCTAAACAAGTTTTTTTCAGAAAGACATTCCGTTTGTGTACAAGAATGAACCCTTACTGTTGATAACATATCAAGATGCTGATAAACTTTTAAAATATGGAAATGAATGTTACCTTTCACATATCGTTGAAAACAAGGGAACTGTTCAGATTGATGATGTGCCAGTGGTAAATGAGTATCCTGATGTTTATCTTGATGAGTTTCCGGGAATAATACTAGATCGAGAAGTTGAATTTACTATTGACTTAGTTCCTGATGCTAAGCCAATTTCAAAACCCCCTTATCGAATGGATCAAATTGAACTTTTAGAGTTGAAGGAGAAAATTCAAGACTTTTTAGAAAAAGGTTTCATTCGACCTAGCACATCACCATGGGGTACTCCTGTCTTATTTGTTAAAAATAAAGAAGGTTCTATGAGACTTTGCATTGATTATAGAGCCTTGAATAACATCACTATTAAGAACAAATATCCTTTGCCTCATATCGATGATTTGTTTGATCAGCTCCAGGGAGCTCAGTATTTTTCAAAAATTGACCTGAGATCGGGGTACCATCAGTTGAAGGTAAAGGAAGCATAAGTTATGAAGACACCGTTTCGTACAAGATATGGCCATTATGAATTTGTAGTAATGCCTTTTGGGATAACCAATGCACCTGCTGTATTCATGGACCTTATGAATATAATTTTCCATGAGTTCTTGGATAAGTTTGTGGTTGTTTTCATTGATGATATTTTGGTGTTTTATAAAAGTAAAGATGAGAATGAAAGACATTTAAGGGTTATTTTGAAAACCTAAAATGAAAATAAATTGTACGGGAAATTCAGCAAGTGTGAGTTTTGGTTGCAACAAATTTCTTTCCTTGGTCATATTGTTTTTAAAGATGGAATAACTGTTGATCCTGCAAAAACAAATGTTGTGGAAGAATGGCCAAGTCCCACAAATATAACTGAGATTCGTAGTTTTCTTGGTTTCGTAGGTTACTACCGAAGGTTTATTAGAAATTTTTCCCAGTTATATAGTCCAATGACTAAGCTAACTCGGAAGGGTGTTATGTTTATCTAGACAAAAGAATGTGATGATTGTTTTCATGAATTAAAAAGATGATTGGTGAATGCACCTGTTTTGGAACTACCTTACAGGAATGGGGATTTTGTTATCCACAATGATGATTCATTGAAAGGACATGTTTGCGTCCTAATACATAATGATCAGGTAATTTCTTATGCTTCACGTCAGTTGAAAACTCATGAGGTAAATTAGCCTACTCATCATTTAGAATTAGCTGTTGTTGTTTTCGCTTTGAAAATTTGGAGGCATCATTTGTATGGAGTAAAGTGTGAAATATATAACGATCACAAATGTTTAAAGTATATAATCACTCAGAAATAATTGAACATGAGACAGAGGAGATGGCTGGAATTAACCAAGGATTATTTATGTACAATTCATTACCATCCAGGAAAAGAAAATAAGGTGGTTGATGCTTTGAGTTGAAAAAGTAATTCTTCATTAACAATGTTTTGTTTGGAATGTGATCCTTTGGTTATGGATTTGATGAACACTTGGCATAGAATTTGTTGGTGTAGGATGTCCTTCTGTTTTGTTTCAGGTATCAGTGAAATATTCTCTATCAGACAGAATCAACCAAGCGCAGAAGCAAGACAGTGAGTTGCAGAAAAAGGTAGAGCTGGTTTAGAAGGGTAAGTTGCATGAATTCAAAATTGATGATGATTGTGTTTTGAGATTTGGGAAGAGATTATGTGTGCCTTGTGATTCACAGTTGAAGAGAGAGTTGTTATGTGAAGCTCATAGTTCTCCGTTTTCAGTTCATCCAGGAAGTACCAAGATGTATAGAGATCTTCGGGAGTATTACTTGTGGGATGGAATGAAAAGATATATTGCTCATTTTACTGTGAAGTGTTTGACTTGTAAACAGGTAAAAGCAGAGCGACAGTTACCTAAAGGGATGCTTCAATGTTTAACAGTACCAGAGTGGAAATGGGATAATATATCCATGGACTTCGTTGTGGGATTGCCGAAGGCACCTCGAGGTAATAATGCAATCTGGGTTGTTGTTGATCGCTTGACTAAATCTGCTCATTTCTATGCTATATGAGATACTTTTTCCCTAGATAAACTTTCCCGTTTGTATATTAAAGAGATAGTCAGGTTATATAGAGTTCCTCTCTCTATTGTATCTGACTTGGATCCCAGGTTCACTTATAACTTTTGGAAAGGCCTTTAGAAGTCGATGTGTACTGAATGATATTTTAGTACAGCTTTTCATCCTCAATTAGATGGGCAGTTAGAATGAAAAATTACAAATTTGGAGGATATTCTACGTGCTTGTTCGACGGATTATCAGGGAAGTTGGGACCAACATCTTTATTTGGTTGAGTTTTCTTATAATAACAGTTTTCATTACAGTATACAGATGGCACCATTTGTGGCATTATATAGGAAGCGGTGTCGAACTCCAGATTTAAGGGATTAAGTGGGTTAAAGGATTTTCATGGGACCAGAATTAGTTGAAGATTTGGTAGAAAAAGTTCAGCTGATACAGAAAAACATGAGAACACCATAGAGTAGGCAGAAGAGTTATGCAGACAACAGAAGAAAGTATCTCTCTTTTGAGGTAGGTGATCATGTTTTTCTCAAAGTTTCACCATGAAAAAGTGTGATGAGATTTGGTAAGAAAGGAAAGCTGAGTCCAAGATTCATTGGACCATATGAAATTCTAGAGAGAGTTGGATCAGTTTCATACCGAGTGGCTTTATGTCCGATTTTATCTCGGGTACACACTGTTTTTCATGGTTCGATGTTGAGAAAGTATATGCCAGATCCATCTCATGTTTTGAGTCCAGAGGTAGTTAGGCTGGAAGAGAATCTCTCTTATGAGGAATAACCGGACCAGATTCTTGACCACAGGGAGAAAGTGTTGCGGAATAATTTGATTCATCAGGTAAAGGTTTTGTGGAAAAACTACATGATTGAAGAGGAAATATTGGAATCTGAAAATGCAATGAGGGATAAATACCCCCACTTATTTGATAAGTAAATAAATTGCGGGGACGCAATTTTCTAAAGGGGGGAAGGATGTAACATACCAATTAAGTAATGTATAATAGATATTCTTATCTATGTCTATTTATGAATTATATAGTGTTTTAGAGGCTTAAAATTATAATAAATCCAATCTTAAACATGGAATACACTAATATTTTTAAAAGATTGTTTTACTACTATTTGATGGCAAACCATTTTTAAATAAAACTTTTGAAAACTTTATAAGCTCTATTTTTCAAAATAAACTTATTATTTATTATTGAGACATTGAAATTTACATTGGATAATTTTTTGGTATTTTTCTGACAATGTTCATTTTTTAATGAATAGTGAAAAATACTGCATTTTACATCAAAACTGCTTTTTCGTATAATTTAATTATATGGTTAGATTATTTTTTTAATTGGTTTTAAAGTGTAAATATAATATATTTTTACCATTTAATCCAATGGTGGTCATTTGTATTAATTTAACTTTGGAATTGGGCATAAACAGGTGCCAAACTTTTCATAGACATTGTTTCAAAAAAACCCGCTATTTGTTTTGACAACGGGAATTATATTTAAATTAATTATTGCAATTTATATGTGTGGAATTTGGTAAAATGGATTCCATATTTGGAATCAGAAGGTCCAAATTATTTAATTAAGACTCTTTTGTTTTATGACATTATGAATAGTAACGACAGTAATTATCTTTTATTATCTTGATTAATTAATAATCGGGTAGTTAAGGATAATAAAATAATATCATAATAATATAAAATGACCATAAAATGTGTCCTAATTCAACTGGTTGTCTCATGTCCGACCATGGGATTCCTTGTGCCAAACTTGGGGACCCCATGGAATAAATTTTGGGTGAAAGTGACACTTTATCTTTTTATTTTTAAAGAAAGATGAATATCACTAAAGAATGTATGGCCTGAATAAAACATTTTAAGTTTTGTATACATAAATGATATATTAGACTATAAATAGTCATTGGAAATATAGAAAGCATTCCAACTTTAGAGTATTTTTATTATAATTTTTATATATTAAATAAATTAAATTATTTATGATATCATGATGATGCAACGATTACCTCATTAATGAATGATTTAAATAAAATGAAAAGATAATGTAAAATCTAAGACATACACTTGTCAAATACCTATTTTATGAGTATATTTCGAACTCTTATCACCTTATCCTAGAAATAAATCAATTTGGGACCTCTAAAATCTGAAACTCATATGAAAATAAAGTAACATTTTATACCTTTCAAAGAGTGCCCCTTCTCTCCTCTTCTAAAAGGCCCCCACCTCTTCCACATTACCTAAACCTATAAAGCCTTTGGCTCAGCCAAACCCTTCCCATTTTGTCTCTCCACATCCCTCTCTTACTCCTAGAAGCCTCACATTGGGCAGAAGTCTTCCCAAAGAAGCATTTGAGCTCAAATCAAAAAGAGCTACCCGATTTTAAGGTAATGTCTTACTTGTGTTCTTTTGTTTTATTTTTCTTCTCCAACCCCTTAAACTCGTTTTATTAATTTATTTTGTAACAAATACAGTATCTTCAATATTCTATTATGTTGTCATAATAATAATTCAAGCTACACTTACACACACCTACATCTAATGGTAAAAGAATATACTGTTTCTGTGGATAGCGAATTTCTGCCTCACAAAACGATGATTGTTCAACACTCATTTAACACCTTCAAAGGTGGCCATTAAAATGTCACTATATTTATATATGATATATAATATGTTTCTGTTTTACATAATCTTCTTTATTTTTCATTTATGGTATACCTTTATATTTTCCATTATGGGTAAACGCGTTATCTTCATTTTAGGAAGTGTGAACTACCGCCCCCTCAAATTGATTCGATTCATTAATACCATATTTGTTACGTATAAAGGATGGATTTAATGATATTATATATGATATTATACTGGAATTATAATATACCTTTATATAATTATTATTTATTTCAATTAATGTATGAAATAGAAATGAAAGTAGCGTTCATGTGTACGTACGACTTACCATCTCCATGAATGGTGCTTTTCACCTCTTATCCCCAAATGTAATGTACTATTATAACTACATATATATAATTTATATATATGATGTATGTTACACCTAAATGATTAATATAATTCTGGAATTAATATATACATATATATCATTTATTTTTAATTCCATTAGTATGACTTAGAAATGAAAGTAGCATCCATGCGTACGTACGATTTACCTTCTCCATGAACTATGCATTTCATTTCATACCTATAAATGATTATGTAATATTATAAATTCATGTATATACTGGATATATATGATATATGGCATCTACATCATGAATATCATTCTTGTGATAATGGATATTTGACTACGTGAACAAATTGTAAATATAAGAAGTTCACTTTTGACTCAACTACCAAATATCGAAAAAATGACCGTTATTAACTTAAATGATTGAATAATGTTCATAACATGGTAAAATGTGATATATAAGGAATAATGAACTTAAAAAATGCTCTTAAGAAAGTATAAATTAACTCAAGTTTATTATTCAGGACATTAAAGAACGATCAAGTCAAGTTGGACCCGAGGTATGGGACTTTGTCTCAATCTCCTTTCATTGAGGCGTATTTTGTTTTATACACAACATTATTTTATACGGTGTATAAAACCCATTGACTTTTACACTTATTAAAAATTAATATTTTTTATACGAATCGTTTTACTAAATGACAAAAGGGGTTGTTTTTCTGTCGTACACATGTGGCGACGACGACTTCTCCGCCGCCGTGACCATTATTTGAGTTTCAGCTTCCTCTACAAGCCATAACATTTTTTTAAATGAAAAATAAATACCATGTTTTACTTTTATTTTGTTTTTCTATTGAAAATGGTTTTGATAATGTTTTTATTATATCAATGTGTTATTGATATCTTGGGATTGAAATGTGGAAATATTATGATTCTTTTATGCATGTTTTATGTGATTCGATTTATGTTATGGTTCTTGGAATTTTTTATAAAGATGGGTGGTTCTGTGATAAACTATGGGCGAGTGAGCCTGATATAGCTCTCCAATGCATTGGTTAACGCGAAGGAGTTAAACGTTAAGGTTTCTCCGAAGTGATTTAGGGAATATACTGTGATGGGTATTCCAAACGCAACCAATAGGGTTAATCCCTACGTAAGAATGTTATGAATGCCTCAAGTTACCTTTATGTCTTATGATTTATATGATTTATTCATGATTTGATGAGGTATGTTAAAGTGCTTATGTTTTATTGGTAAAGTATGATTTCATTCATATGTATATATGAACTCATGTTTCCTTTCCATATTTTTTATAACCCTTACTGAGCTATTTATGTTCATCCCAAGTTTTTGAAATTTTTTCACAGGTCAGGGGAATGGTACATGATATAATGATATAGTCAAGGAAGTTTCAAGAAAGAATCCATGGTTTTTTTTAAATATTTTTCCATTGATGGGAAAAATGAATACTATCTTTTATGTAACCACTTTGTTTAAATGTGTAATGTAATGCATGATTTATGATATAATTCTCTATAACTCTAAACCTGAAGAGATCCTCAATGTGTATTCGTGATGTAACTCAATATTATGTAATGTTTAAGGCTAGGGCCTTATATTGCGCGCTAGTTGATAGTTTCACACCAATATTAGATTGGGGATAAAAGTTGGGGATTATGACAAGTTATGAGTTGGCGAAGGGAGTGTCACGCAAGTGGTTATGTTACACTTGTGTGATAGGCTTGGAGAAGCACGCTAATGAATAGAGAAGCGGGCCAGGCTTAGAGAAGCGCACAAGTCATTTTTGAGTTGCGTGAAAGATGGAAGATTGACTGGTACCTCTGGTGTAAAGTAAGATTTATCTGACTGTGAAATTTGGACGTCAACAGAGAATATATATATAAAGAGAAATATTCATCTATTTTGTTATAATATGGGACATACATGTCCATAAACTAGGGTTGGATCCCTTCTATAGCAGTGAGAAAATGAAGTGGAAGAAGGTGATCCTCTCCACCAGTAGTGAGCTAGAGAGAGCAAAAGGGAGTGAACCTTGGGAAAGCTTGGAGATAACCGTAAAATTTTTAAAGGTAGTGATCCTGGGAATAGAAGTGATCTAGATCAAACATTGTAAATTGGAAGTCATCTTTATGGATTTGGTACAATGACATGTCACCGTTGTATACTCCTTAGATGTAGCCTAGAGAGGGTCAACCAAGTAAAAATCTCTGCGTTTGCCTACCTGGTTCCCTAAATTGCATCCAAATAATCATTATTAGATATATAATGAAAGAACAAGATAAATGTTAAAAACATAAGAGAATACATAGTGACGCTTATAATATAGAGGTCATGATTTAGTGGGGACGGAAGAATTTTGAAATAGAATATCAATACTCTAATTCACCACCCCTCTAAGGGTATCTAGGCCCCTTTTGGTCAAAACACTAATTATACTTATTTCCGACGCCTTCCCATGGTTCATACATGGACACTAATATAGGAATACTTGGATGGTCTAAGGTGTATGGGCTATACCCGCAGGTGGACACAAGTCTCTGATATTTAACGAATCACCACTAGGGAAAAATTTCTCCCACAAACAATTAATTAAAAATTAATAAAAAATAAATAAAAATTATGAATGACCCATATTTACATCGGACGTCCACACCAATGGAAAATAATATAAATTGAAAAACACCATACAAACGTATAAAAAATGAAACACACTAATTAATCCCTCCACTACCCCGATCTCCCTCCCCAAAAAATAAAGTAGAGTAGCTGCCTCCAGTTCCCTTCTGGCTCCCTTCACTAAATAAAACTTCCCCCATCTGTAGAAAGAATTAAAAGTCCTATGTTAATGATGTGATAAAGAAAATAAAATAAAAACTAAAATAAAACATTCGCGTCTTTTGTGACTATACAAGTCACCGCCCAACATATAAGACCAACAATGCCCCATGGGTTCATGTTCCTACAAGAAAGGGAAATAGAAATATGATTAGTATAGTTTCACCTAATTATATTATTAAAATATAGAAAAAAAATATGTTGAGAAATGGAAAATAATATCAATGAAAAATATGTTTATGCGTTTTAAATTATGAAAATTGAGTCTCTATAACGAATAATTCTAATGGAAATGTAACCTGAAGATACTAAAGTTTTTCCTTAGATATTTGAATATAATGATTTTATTTATAGTAATTATTTGTCGTTATGTTTTAGGAATATCAACTATGTGAGCTTCTTTATAATGAAAAAGATACCTTATTACTTTTTAGGAATAATGAATGTGAAAGAATGTTAATGCTCAAGTAAGTCTTCATTGGTCAAAATATTATAAAACAAATTCTTATTAATGTATTGGAATGAGATGTGGGAAATGGGATGATTTCTAAAAATTATAGACTCAATTTGAGTCCAAAGAGAATTCATTGGAATAAAACAATGATCTTAATAAAACACCAAAATTTTGTAAGATATATCCATGCTTCTTCACACTAGTTAATCTATTCAATAGTTTCTCGCACAAGACTTGGTCTAAGGTAACCACTAATCCTAAACTCCACCAAAATAGTGGGGTTTCAAATAGAGAGCAGTAAAATGATATAAACAAGTACATATGAATCATTTTAGGGAAACTATAGATATATGAAATCTCTATTAAAGGATAATGGTCCTCCCATTAACTACCAAAGATCATCACATGAACTCTAAGAACCTCCTCCCAGATTAATGAACACTCAAATTGTCCCTAGAAAAGAAGAAGGTATAATGGAATCATGGATAAGGTGGCTCCTAAGAATTAATGAAATAACCACCCAAACCCTTGAGTTAACTATGACTTGTGTCAGATATTATGGTAATCAATTCACCATAAATTCTTATTGATTCATGGTTATACCCCAATATAAGATATTTATAGGCATTATTACCTAAAATGGAATGAAATTCACTAACATAGTGAATTTTTTAACCACTACCCAAATAACGTCACGATTCAAAACCATCTTAGGAATGCTAATATCAAATCCTCAAGAATCACCCTCTTATTTCACTAAATAGATGGGTAATAGTCCCAACATGAGCACTGATCATTACTGTTCGATCTGTATTACCTATATACCTTCTCAAAGTCTTTGTGGATAGTTAATTAGAGTATATGTTCTGGGAATCATTCCTAGAAAAAGAATAAACCAAATTTGGATCCTGGAATTAAAGAGTTAATTCTCATTACCTAACCACCCATTGACAGATCCTCACAAATAAGGTTTAAACTAATGGTAGGGATATTATAATTTGACTATTAAACATCCTATAACATTGTCACCAGGGCCAATAATGAGATCTAACAAATAGAAATCCAAAAACTATCCCAGTATGTAGAAACCAAGTGAATATAAAAAATTTAAAGTCATTATGTTTGGGGAATGAGATCAAATTTTGGATATTTGGAAATTCTTGGGAAATTTTCATTATCCACATCAAGGAGGTGTATGTTACAAGAAGATGGGATCAAGGGATCTATACTATAACTACTGGAAAAAGTTGAAAAATATATTACTCCTTTAATAATATCATATATAAAATATGTAAAATACAAAACTAGGATTAAAACATAAATATTCGGATTTTTATAATTTCAAAAAAAGTCTTAGAAAAAAATAAAGGAAAGATGAAACTAACTATTATATTCATTCCTCCTTTTCTATCCCACTAGAATTTTTTTATAAAAATACCATGTGACCCATTTATAAGTTGTATAAGAACAATAAAAACATTGATAATTGGATATCAATTTTGATTACGAACCTTATTTTGGTGATTTCATGAATCTTAGTTCAGTGAACTCATTGATAGTGTCATTAATCTCCCCAT
This sequence comes from Viscum album, assembly GCA_963277665.1. Lineage (NCBI taxonomy): Eukaryota > Viridiplantae > Streptophyta > Magnoliopsida > Santalales > Viscaceae > Viscum > Viscum album. Next base: position 1,469,927,929 of record OY728132.1, on the reverse strand, counting down.
TTTCCAACTTATCTTGTGTAGTGTTGAAAAAAAATATAACACATTCATCATAATATTCTAATAGGTACATCAAGAAACAAAAAATAAGATGAATCTACTTAATTACATCATCCATATGTTTGAAATTTTTGAAAACTGTAAATATGACATATACAATGAGTACAAGAAATTGTTTGATGGAAGTACATGGTATATCATTATAAACTAATTTCTATTAGAATTAAATAAGAAAAAAATATACATTGTAGACTAATATAGAACCAACCCAATACATGAATAGAAACAACATATTCCTCAAATTTATATTGACCCCATCGTATACCAAAAAAAACACCTACAAAAAAGGAATCTCATATACTGGAACCATGTGGAGAATGAACCCATAAAATCATTATCTAGACCCAATTATCTAAAAATTCACCAAAAAACTACTTCAATACTTTTAGTGAAGCTTCATTTACTATTAATTCAACATGTATAGTTTAAGTACAATGACACAATGGGTACCATCGATGATATATATATATATATATATATACAACAAAAGGTCATGTATGAGGTATAGGTAAGGTAGAGGTTGTAATTGATGATTTGAAACTAATTGAATCTGAGGGTAAGGCATGGGAATGAGTGGTAATGATATTGGGTAAAGTTAGAGAATGTTATTTAGAAACAAGGACATTAGAATAAAACATAAAAGGCTCTTGGATCATTTTTCTATTAGCCACATACCTAGTCCCATGTTCCATAAATTGTTGAAACTCATAATTTACTAACCTGAATTGATTGAGAAGAGAAATCATTACCAATAACTTATCTAACATAAAAAATTATTTTTTTGAGGGTGTCATCTTAAATTATCTACACAATGATGTGAAATAATTCGTGAGATATTATTTTGTGTAAAACCATTCATGATGATAAATAATTTCACCGTTTAATAAAAAAATTCTTTTGTAGTATTAATGGAATCATATTTAATTAAATCATAGTTATTTTCTCTTTGAGAAGAAGGTATCATTTGAATTAGATTTATAATATCCTTCACATTGTCCAAAATATTTTTAATTTCATCATGTATCAACATTAAAATAAATTCATTATAAATAGATAATGAAGGAGTAGAATAAGGTGTTGATGCATTGGTTGAAGGTCTAGTTGAAGTTGTTGTAACTCTGAGATATCTTATATACATGATATCTATCATATCTATGATAAAACTCATAGGGTATTAATATTTATTCTAGAACATCAAAATCATCTTTGTAAAGAATAAATAACTTCAGTTATATTACCTATTTTTAGGAACTTTTCTGTCCATATTTGTGTAGCAACAAATTTAATAGGGTATAAAATATATTCTTCTTTGTCAGGAGTATTGTCCCAAATAAAAGAAAAAGGAACTTATTTCAAAACAATACAAATGGTAATTATATATTTAAATTAAGTATATAGAATTTATAATAGGAGGTTGTCCAAAATAGGTTTTATCTTTTTGAGATGGACCAACATGTTCTTGAGTAGGAGAACCATCATAAGAGGAATCGTCATCTAGATCAGAATAGTGAGTACGTAACTCGTATGTCATCCTCCATGATTCCACATTAAGAGGGAAATGATAAGTAGGTTGATAAATTATCTCTAAGGGGCCCTCATATTCTAGTTCCAAATCCTCTATTACACAAATTTTTTTTTTGAGAAGATTCAAATATATTATAATCTTGAGAGTTACTTGTATTGGATAGAATATGTAGTTGTATATGTATATTAGATGGAACAATACAAGAGGGGGGGGGGAATTGTAGGTTTAAAAACATTGTTTTTAAACACTTAAGAAATTTGTTTAAATGATCTTAAACTAATAAAAATACAAACACCCACAATTTTAATGTATATAAAGGTATGATGTAATGTAATACTATTTGAAAAGTAAAGTAATTGTATTCAAGATGAATACAATAATTAGAGTAACACAATAGTGAATGATTCTACCTTAAAGCGTATAGAATCAGTTGATAAAATATGTAATAGTTTGAATTTAATTGAAACAATTAAAAATATAAATGATATAGAAAAGGAAACAAAACAATTTCCTTTCTAAAACAATGAACATCGGAAATGTAAAAGTATTACAATTATTTTGACCCAAAGAGAAGTGTTATCCTTTCACCTAGGATAAGAGGTCCGTCTCACCAACACCTTGGTAAGACCTCGATACAATGATCAGTTCGTCTATCTTCCTATCCCTGGCAGCCCTTGATACAATGATCGGTACGTCTGTCAGCCTATCCCTGGCAGCCCTCGATACGATGATCGGTATGTCTGTCTGCCTATCCCTGGCAGCCCTCGATTTTGTAGGTAATCGGCACCTCTGTCTTTCAATCACTTGAACGCCCTCGATACGATGATTGGTCACACAAAGCAGGAGAGAAGTCACAACATCTCTCTCCAGAACTTCATAGAAGAAAAGTATCACAATTTTTTCAAAAGTCTCTTTTCATCTTCAAATGACCTCATATTTATAGGCCTCGGGATCTAATGGTCATATTTCCTCCAATGATCATATTTCTCTGAAAAACATAGAGGGACCTGGAAACCTGTCATTATAATGGTCATATTGAAACAGAAAGCATGACATAATTTTGATTAGTTTGTAACTAACTCCACGACATCGTTTTGGTTAAAACAAAAGATATTGAGAGATGATAAAAATGAGTATGATTAATATGAAACATGTATTTTTGACTAAGTACCAAAACAAGCATGTCATAAGGCGTATGAGTATTGTAAGTATTACTTTGTGATGTTTTGTAATGATACAAAGTGAGTATACTTATAGGACATAGTAAGATTAATAGAGTCAATACGATTTCCAGAGTCAGTATGAAAAAATAGTTAGTACGATCAGCATGTACGATTGGTATGGTAAGTACGATCAACATGGTCAGTATGATCTGCATGGTCAGTACGATCAGCATGGTCAGTATGATCAGCATGGTCAGTACGATCAGCATGGTTAGTAAGATCAGGATGGTTAGTACAATCAGCATGGTCAGTACGATCAACATGGCCATTACGATCAACATAATACATACGATACAATAAACATGATAAAGGACATCTGTGATTTCCAAAACAATATATAAAAGTCAAAATAGGACTTTTTACTCAACAATCTCCCCATTTTTGGAAACCACAAAACACAAATTCAAAACGAAAAGAATACTTATCTCCCACTGAGTTTTTGGAAACTCTTTTGAATAAGAAATTTAATACAACTAACTTTCCCTTAAGTATGTACTTTCCCAAGGATTTTATTCATAGATTTTCTTTGATTTAGAAGTTTTTGTTCAAAACATTCTCCCTTTGTAAAACATTCTCCCCCTTTATAAAACATTATCTCCCATTGTGATTTACAAAAAAAATGGGGTAAACATGAATTTCCTGAAAGAGTTAGAAAAGAAATACAAGATAATGGATATGGTAACATAAATTTCATTATGATAATCAACAGAGCCAAACTAGAAAACAAATGCAAGTCACTTGTTTTCTCTTCCCTTATCTTTTTTAATCAACTCATGAAGAACTGCCTTCATCTTTTTGATTTCGTTTTTATATTTAGAAATAGCATCACCCTCAGATCTGAGATGCTCTTGTTGATCGGCAAAAAGTTGATCCTGATTTTTTATTGTCCCTTCCTGAACTCTGATTACTTCTTCAAGAGTGTCAATTCTGTCTTGAAAATTCTTGTTGTCTTTGGATAAAACAGATTTTTGTTTCTTCAACAGAACTATTTCATACTTTAATGATGGAACCTTCGAAAACTCAGACTAAAAGTCATTCATTCTATCCTGAAACTATTTCACTGAAGAAATTTCGGCTCCATGAGATGATGGTGATGAATGATCGTACAGAGTCTTTTAATTATTGAGGCATAGATTCGGTGTAAATCCGAAAAAAACTATGTGGGTTTTGGGGAGGGGGTATTTATAGGCGATAAAAGGGTGACCGTTGATCTTCTATGGTCGATATTAGATGAAATAATATCAACTGTTGGTATTAAAACGAATGATTTTTTTAAAAAAAATTTGAAAGTATGAACTTGCTGGAGATCGTAAGGTAATTGTTGGTTTTATTAGAATTTTTAACTAAATATAACACAATCGTACGTAGAAAAAGAATACAATCAATTGTTATGCTGATGAGAAAAAAAGTCATTACCATGAACGGACAGACCGCTGGAAAACAAACTTGTTACCATTAACGGACATTCCGATGGACAAGAAATTCATTACCATGATCAGACGTGCCGATTGAAAAGAAATTCATTTCCATGATCGGATGTGCTGATGGAAAAGAAATCCATTACCATGATCGGACGTGCCGATGGAAAAGAAATTCATTACCATGACCGGGCATGCCGATAGAAAAGAAATTCATTACCATAATCGGATGTGCCGATGGAAAAGAAATTCATTACCACGATCGGAAGTGCCGACGGAAAAGAAATTCATTACCATGATTAGAGGTGTTGATGGAAAAGAAATTCATTACCATGATCGGACGTGCCGATGGAAAAGAAATTCATTACCATGATCGGACAATATGATAGACAGATAGGTGAAAAATACAATAAAACTGTCAATATGATAAAAATATAGGTAAATAGTATGATAAAACTGTCAATATAATAAAACTATCAATATGATAAAACTGTCAATATGATAAACAGATAGGACAAATAAACACATACCATAAGATAAAGAGAAACATAGTAAGAAAGGTTTTCCCCCTTTCTAAGAGGAGTTAATTAATGTTAGGAGAAATGTAAAACATAAAGTAGATATGAATGATTATTTTAATGTAATCATTCCTATAATCTATTTTATGAACTCAAATCTATCAGATGGTAATGGTTTTGTAAAAATGTCAGCAAGTTGTTCATGTGTTCCGATGAATTGTAAAATGATATCCCCTTTTGTTTCGATGATCTTTTCAAAGATATCTTTGTTACCGATCATGTTTCGAGAACAAAAACTATCCCTATACCAAATATTATTGTTGGTACACTTGTTTTTCTGAATAAGAAACAATTAGTTTTTCGGAATCCAAATTTGTTTGGATCCTGAAGGGTTAGTTAAGAGGATTTTAGGAATCCACATTTGTTTTGACAATTACGATTTATGAAATGCAAAAGATTGAGTTTTGTTAAGAGAACAGTCTCTTTTATAGTGTCCTCCACATTGAAACTTAGAGAAAAAATGATTATTTTGTGGAAAACAATAGTTATTACTAAACACAGGTTTAGAATATATATAACCAATACTAGAATGATTCATCAAAGGTCTGATTTGAGAATAAATTTTATCAATGTTTTCCTTTCCATAAGTAATGTTTGAAAAACAATTTTTCAATGAAAAAATTTCTGATTTTAATTTCACAACTATGTTTTTATCCTCCAAAACATTTTATTTTGAACTAGAGTTAATCTCTAAAAATTTTTTATTAGAAAGTTCATTTTCTAGATCCTTAGAAATCTTATCCTTATCATATTTGACTTTCTCAAGGGTTTTTAAAATACTTTCAAATTCAATAGTTTCCATATCAAGATCCTTAGAATGATCTAATACTTCATTAGTTAAAATCGAAATTCTAGAATTTTCTTTATCAAGATTCTTCTTGAGTTTAGAATTTTCATTCTCAAGTAATTTAGAAAACCTAGACACATATTCAAAAAAAGGTAAAGTATTATTTTCTGATGACGAGGACTCATCATTTGAAGACTCATAATATTTATTATCAGTAAAATTTTCATTCGAAGAAACATTTGTAATAGCTTCAGCATTGTGTACCTTTTCCATGAGGCAATGATCTTCAATTGGTAATATGGATATAAGTTCAATATTTCTTTCTCTTGAGGACTCATATTCTGAATAATTAACTGATGAATCACTACCACTTGCACTCCAAGTATCATTTTCCTTCAAGACTTTCTTTGTATTTGTCTTGTAATACTTTTTCTTATTTCTTTCAGAATGTTTTTCCTTTAGGTCTTTTCTCTTTAGTAAAGGAAAATCTGGCCTTATATGACCTACTTTCTTACATTCATAACAAGTTACCTTTGAATCTTTCTTGTCCTTCCTATCATTTTTTTGAATCTGTATTGGAAGTCTTTCATTCCCACAATCTTGTTCATCCTTCAAGCAAGATTAGCCAACCCATTATCCGAGTGATCACTATCACTTGATTCTGATAAAACAACATTCATGGATTTGGATCTTGTAATCCTTTCAGGTGTTTTAGAATTAGATGTAAAGGATACACTTCCATTCCCATTTTTCTTCTTGTTGAAATCAATATCTCTTTTCATTCTAGTGTCATGCTGTAGAAGAGTTCCAAAGAGTTCATCAAGAGTAATCTGGGAAACTTTTCTATTTTCATCAATAGCTATCGTTTTTTACTCCCATTCATTCGACATTATATCTATAATCTTATCTACTAGAGCTTCATCATCAAGGCCTTTTTCTCCCATAGATTGTAAACTGTTGACAATTGTCATAAATATTTGTTTCACATTACATACTTGATCTCCATAAAGAAAAAGAAATCCATGATATTCGGCTCGAAGTATCGCTCACTTTCTTTCTATAACCTTGCATGTACTAAAATGTGTAACATCCAATTTATTCCATTTATAATTGGTTGTTTCACAAGAATATATCTGGATGTATATATTCCTAGTCATAGAGCATAATAAAGTATTGCATACTTTGTAATTCAGTTGATATTCTTGCTTCTCTTGATTAGTAAAAGTACTGACTTCATTGTCAGGAATTTTGTATCCTCCAATAAGCATAATAAAACTGTCTACACCAGTATTGATCACGAAAGTCTTCATTCGATCTCTCCAATAATCATAATCGTTTCCATAAAATATAGGTGGTCTAAAAGGATTTAGATTTTCAATTGACCCAATATTCATTCCTGTCATCTAATAAAACAAAACATTTTCCACTCCACACGATAGTGTATTAAGTAATTGAAACAGTAATATGAAAGAAATAGAACAAAGTAATACAAATAAGTGGAAACCTTCCTCTGATACCAAGTGTGGGATCGAATATGTATTTGTATATGTATATTATATAGAACAATACAAGAGGGGGGTGAATTGTAGGTTCAAAAACATTGTGTTTAAACACATAAGAAATAAGTTTAAATGATCTTAAACTAATACAAATACAAACACCCACAATTGTATTGAATATAAAGGTATGATGTAATGTAATACTATTTGAAAAGTACAGTAATTGTATTCAATATGAATACAATAATCAGAGTAAAAAAATAGTGAATGATTCTACCATAAAGCGTATAGAATCAGTCGATACAATATGTAATAGTATGAATGTAATTGAAAAAATTAAAAATATAAATGAAATTGAAAAGGAAACAAAACAATTTTCTTTCTAAAACAATCAACAACAGAAATGTAAAAGTATTACAATTCTTTTGACCCAAAGAGAAGGGTTATCCTTTCACTTAGGATAAGAGGTCTGTCTCACCAACACCTTGGTAAGCCCTTGATACGATGATCAGTTCATCTATCTGCCTATCCTCGGCAGCCCTCTATATGATGATCGGTACGTCTGTATGCCTATCCCTGGCAGCCCTCAATACGATGATCGGTATGTCTGTCTGCCTACCCCGACAGCCCTCGATACCATGATCGGTACGTCTGTCTGCCTATCTCCGACAGCCCTCGATTTTGTAGGTAATCAGCACCTCTGTATTTCAATCACTTGAAAGCCCTCGATACGATGATCAGTCGCAGAAATCAGGAGAGAAGTCACATCGTCTCTCTCTTGAACTTCATAGAAGAAAAGTATCAAGGTCGTTTAAAAGTCTCTTTTCAGCTTCAAATGACCTCCTATTTATAAGCCTCAGGTTCCAACTGTCATATTGCCTCCAACGGTTATATTTCACCAAAAAACTCGGAGGGACCCAGACACCTACAATTACAATGGTCATATTGAAACAGGAAGCACGACATCATTTTGATTAGTTTGTAACTAAATCCACAACATTATTTTGGTTAAAACAAAATATATATAGAGATGATAAACATGAGTACGATTAATATGAAACATGTGTTTTTGACTAAGTACCAAAAAAGGCATGTAGTGAAGAGTATGAGTATTATAAGTATTACTGTGTAATGTTTTGTAATGATACAAAGTGAGTAGACATATAGAACTTAGTACGCTTAATAGAGTCAATACGATTTCCAGAGTTAGTGTGAAAAAAATAGTCATTACGTTCAGCATGTACGATTGGCATGGTCAGTACGATCAGCATGGTCAGTAAGATCAGCATGGTCAGTACGATCAGCATGGTCAGTAAGATCAGCATGGTCAGTACGATCACCATGGTCAGTATGATCAGCGTGGTCAGTACGATCAGCATGGTCAGTAAGATCAGCATGGTCAGTACGATCAGCATGGTCAGTATGATCAGCATGGTCAGTACGATCACCATGGTCAGTGCGATCAGCATGGTCAGTACGATCAACATTCTCAATACGATCATCATGATCCGTATGATACTATAAACATGATAAAGGACATTTTTGTTTTCCAAAACAAGATATAAAAGTCAACAGAGGACTTTTTACTCAATAACTTGAAGGAATATCTCTAAGAGGGGGTGAAGTGGACAAAATCATTAATAAAACTTCATAAGATCCAAGTCAAAATAGTGTTTCTGAAAAAATAGTATAATAAAACTTTGGATTAAAATATTAATCATTCCTTTCAATAATAACAAGAATAGTTTTTCTATATTTAGTGGATTTTCATCTTCATCATCATCCCTTTTATCAACACTTTCCTAATCATTATTATCAAATTTTTCATCATCTATATCATCAAATTTACCTTTTTTTAATCATACTTATCTTCATAAACATAAAAATTGGAAGATAAACCCATATCATCAAACAAATAATCTATATGGGATTCTTCAAAAAATGGGGATGAGTAAAAATTCATTTCTCTCCCTAACTCAAAGATTGCGGGAATCTGTATAACAGCTAGATCTTTATCTAGATAACATTATAAATTTTTTTATAGATGTTCCAAATAACATAGATTTGTGAATTCTCCATCCCCGTAGGAGGTCCATGTTCTCATACTAATTCAACAACTAATGGTAGTTCTAGTTTCTAGGTAGCTTGAACTAGAATTTCATAAGTTTATGCAACAACATAAGTATGAGACACCTCTTCTCACACAATTTATTACTCATCTAAAAGATATTCATTCATAATAATATGGTACGATAGTTTTTTAAGATAATACCTTATGAAAAAACTTCTCTTTAAAAATTGATATAATTAGGTGGTGGTGGAGGGAGCTGCATCTGGGAGGAGGCTGAGGTGGACGCTACCATAGAGGAAGAGGCGAGGGATATGATGAGGAGGCAGAGTCGACTGTGGATACAGAATAATGGGCATGGAGGAGGGGGAGGAGACAAGGGTAAGGTGGTGGGGGAGAGGGAATGGAGGTAGAGTTGTTTACCAAGAGGTGGAGGTAGAGGGGGCCGTGGAGGCAAGAAAGTAGAGGGAGGGAGGTGGGGTCGGGGGTGGAGGTGAGGGGGGAGATCGAGGCTGGGGAGGGGAGGAGAGGACGGGAGGCTAGGAAATGGGGATACATGGGGGAATTAAATGAATTATTGGGATGTGAATCCTGATAAAATAATCAAATGGGTTTTATTATTCTCACGGTTTTATCAAAACTGTGGGAATTGGTCAATTAATATTATCTATACCCACGATTTACAAAATAGTGGGTATAGATGCTTGGATAAAAACCCATTTTCTAGTAGTATATGTAATAAGTCCCACAATACTAACCATTTTATGTATATATGATTATATCATCCTTTAACTCTCATTAACTTCCCCTATGATCCTTTAATCACACTAGTTACTATGCCGAAATTCCATATGGAATCTTCCTGCCTCCTCTTTTTTGAAGAAAAATTTTCACATTATTTATTTCAATTTATGTTTTTCCTATATTGATATATGTTATTATATATCCTCATTATTGAATATTTAATTTATAAATGATGATATCCCCTTTCACTCCCATTTATCCTTCTTATGAACCCTTATGTATACTCGTTACTAGGCTTAATTTTTGTAAGGTATTTCTACATTTCTCATTTTTGTCAAAGTTTTTTATGTCATTTTACCCTTTTATTTTCAATTAAACATGTTGGTGGTATGATTTATCACCTCACCTATACTACCCTCATTATGTTTTAATGATGATATACCTCTTAATCTCTCATTAATCCCTCCCATGTACACCCGTTACCATGCTAAAATTTCGTAAGAGTAATTTCATTTCTCCCCTTTCTTCATGTTTATTTATTATGTTACGCCTTTTATTTCCAAATTAAATGTGTTGGGACATGTATCTATATGAACCCCATAAATTCAATTTCATGTACCTATGATTAATGTTCCTTTATCTCTCATAAACCATTTTAATGAATTTAATGTCACACTGTTAGGCTTCTAAAATTACACTTCAATTTTCCATGCGAAAATCATCATGAATTGAATAACAGAACCATTTCTCTATCAAGGGTATTCACCTTTATGAACATATACTTATTGATTATAGGATTTAATGTATTTATTCCACAATCCTTTATCATGTAATAAATGACCTTGTTAAATGATTTGAGGTTATAATATCCATGTGGCACACTTATGCATGAAATGAAATTTATATAAAGTCTAGGAATTGGTAGTGCTCTAATGCATTGGATAATGTTTAATATCATGATATTCCCTATCTACTTTGGGTTTAATCATGAAAATTCATGTGAAATGAGGGTTTATTCAAGCTAATTCATGTGAAATGAGGGTTTACTCATGCTAATCAATTGGGAATGAGGGTTTACTCATGTTAATCCATGTGCGATGAGCCATGGATCATGATAATATCATGTTATATGTCCTTGACACATTTATGTGTAACGATAATAATGATATATCATGCCTTTTTGTTCACGTTTATATTTTGATCCATTTATAGGCCTATTACCTAACATGTATTATATTTTTCATGATATGCCTTGTTTACTCCCTTACAGGGCATTATAGCTCACCCTTTTGTTATGTATGTCCTTAGGTTATCCCATGCAATGCTATGTATGAATGAATTTTTTGTTCTTCTAAAATATGTTTTCAATAATAATGTTGTATTTTATGTGTTATGTTGTCATTTAATGTTCCTAATTTTCGAAGACACTAGGCCTCTCGATCCTCAGAGTTGTGTTAATTGAATTTTTATGTAATTAAGTTTATTTAAGTGTATAATAAAGAGAAGGGTTGTTATAGTTTTTATTATAGGATAGGTTTAGTTATTTTGGGATTAGGGTTATCAAACTTTAGTGAATGCTATAGGGATAGGACTATGTATTGTAAAATAATCCCTAAATTTAATTGAGTACAGAGTAAGTGGTTTATGAAGAAAATATCACCCCTATTTGGATGCGTACAAGTAGAGGTGGCTATGGAAAAGATGTATCTAGGGGTAAAACACGATAACACCTCTTTGATATAGATTCGAATGATAATTGGTGCACGACAACAGGTCTTGTGGCACTCTTGGATCGACACGCACAAGGGATATGATTTGGTAAATTCATAAGTTTAGTATAAACCATTATTAAGGGAAAAAATCCTGTATGAATCTATGTTAGGAAAGAGTCAATTGATAAATTATATTGAAGCCCAGTAATTCATATGTTATGTAAATAAATGTAATTTATAAGTTATCCTTTTAATGTAGTTATATTTTTGATTAAGTGTTTAATATTTTATAAAAACATCCATAATTTTTCCAATTTTTTTAAACAATACGTGGAAATAGTGAGAACTGAGTTAATGTTTAAATTGTGTAGACACAATTTATTATAGGGGAATAACATAATGACCTGAGTTTTTAATAAAGAAAATATTGTTTGAAAGGCTATGCAATACACAAAATTTAACCTAAAAACAATGATTATTTAAATGTGAACATTTTAACAATTACATTAAATTCAAAGACATGATTAATATTCTATAATTTATTAAATACATATGTCATAAATATATTAATAAATTATTATTAATTATTCAATCCAATTTTTTTAATGTCATTTTGTTTTTAAAAATAATTTTTTATAAAAATAGGTTTTTTTTTTCTAGAATATATATAAATTAAATTTGATAATTAAACTCAATTATAGTTCTCATCACATCAAAATAAACCTATAGTAATAATTTTTTATATTTCTGAAAATATTGATTTTTGTGAATAGTGAAAATATAGTTTTTATATATAATTTATATTGATTTGGATAAATGAATTAATTATTCTATTAATTTCATTTCAAGGTATCATATTTATTATTTAATTATTTTTAATACAATTAATTACATGTTAATAATATTTATACTAGATTTTATTATAAGATTATTTTTATGATTAAAAATGTGCTATTTGGATAGCTGGTTTTAAATGCATAATGTATAACCATTTTAATTAATAAAAATAACCCCTAAATATGGATGAAAAAAATAAATATTAATATTATCAATAAATATTAATTAATTTAATATAATAAAAATTATATTAGTTGTTTTAGAGTTAAAGTGCACTCATATTTTACGTAAAAATGTATTTTTTGAAAAACGGTTCTCCATAATACCTTTGGATATTATATTAAATTAAATTGATGTTGATAAAATGTATTCCATATTGTGAATCATAATAATTAGAATTAGCTAATAATTTCAACTTAATAATTATATAATATAATTATTAAATCTAGTCAATATTAATAATCATGATAAAAGAGAAATATGATAATTAACGGTAAAAAATTAATTTGAAAGAAAAGAGAGAATCAAAGTAACTCTAATAGTACTAATATTTATATTTCCTATAAACGATTTATATATTTATTTATTATTTTTTACTTTATAATTTGATAATTAATCATTTTAAAAAATAAATATATATATTGATACGGTAAAGTATAAATAATATATTTGGTTAATAATCAAATTCAATTGAGAAATATATTTTAATGAATTAATGGATTTTTGAAATAAATAATATTATAATATTATAATATTATAATATAATTTTTATTAAATATAAATGATCATAAAATTTTAATGAATTCAAATGTAATTTTTATTAAGGTTTGAAAATTATTTTATGTCAAAACCCGTCAATTTTAAAAAAATGAATATTTTTATTTTTAAAGTTAAAATTCACATATTTATAAAATTATTTACATAAAATTTATATTATTTTTTGAACCAAGACATATAAAGTATCCAATGGTAATTTTTCATAATTTATTGAGATAATAAATCTTTTGTATAATAATTATATACCTTATAAATATATAATGTGTTTTATGACATCATAATGACTCAATAGTGATGTAGTAAAATAATATAAAAAGGATACGTGTTAAATATCTTATCCTTTAAAAATAATGTGATTTTATATTTGTTTGGTTAATTTTATAATTCCTTAGTAGACCCTCCAAAACATATAAAATATTTTAACATTTTAAATTGGTTTCCTTGAAATTCTGACTCACCTCCACTAAATCAAGAATAATATTATAATATGTTAAGACTATGTACTTAAGAAATATTTTATACCACTCCCCCTGGAAGAAACCTTGGGAAAAAACCATGGGTTGTTTTGTGGTTTTGAATATTTTAGGGTGTAGTCTCCAAAACCAAAAGAATAATGAATTCACTCTCCTTTCCCATAAAAACCCACCCAATATCCCATTCCACATCACTAAAACCATTTGAATATAATTCGAACTCTTATATAAAGCACCAATTGTCCTCCCAAGGAGCCATCGATCTCTCATGAAGCCTCTCCTAAACCTTCGGTATCCGACATCCAAGTAAGGGTTCCTCACTTTCCTCTCCTGCATTAAAATTAAAGCATCTTATTTGAAAGTAGTTCTTGTAATTTCTAATGGTTATAATTTTATTCATTTGTAAAGATTATATTAAGGTAAACTTGATATTCATTTAATTATTTAATATTTATACTCCCCCATTTTCAACCTTACTGAATCTGTTTCTATGCCAAAATTTCATAAGCGATTTCACTCTTCTCATTTCCATTTAAGTCACCCTTTTAAATTATGCTTCTTAAGATCCAAATTTATATGTTGGGTTATGAAGATAAAAAACCTGCATACATTCCATTTGATATATATTTTATGAGATCTTCCTTTCACTCTCATAAATCTCCCCTATGATCCTTTAAGCACACCCGTTACTATGCCAAAATTCTAAAAGGGATCTTCTACCCTCCTCATTTATCAAGCATTATTTTCATGTAATTTCATTGAATTTATTTAATTCCAATGTTGGTAAATGTTATTATATTTCATCGTTACGTCAAATTTTATGTATAAATTATTACATATACATCCATTCTCATTTATCACTCTTATGAACCATTATGTATACTCGTTACCATGTCAAATTTTGGTAGGGAATTCCATCCTTTCCCATTTCAATCCATGTTTCTTTATGTTATTATACACATTTATTTTCCATTAAAAATGATGATTTATGATTTCTCAACTCTCCCATACATCTCTAATTATGTTTTATGTATGATATACATCATTATATAGCATTAATCCATATCATGTACACCTTTTACGATGATGAAATTTCCTAAGAGTTATTATATTTCTCCTCTTTCTTCAGGTTTCATTATTAACATATGCCTAATATTTCCAAATTTTTGGTGTCTGGACATGTATCTATATGAATCCCTTATATTATATTTTTTGTAAATGTGATGAGTGACCCATTTATCTCTCATCAATAATTTTAATCAATTTTATGTCACTGTTAGGATGTCAATATTGCACCACAACATTCTATGCCAAAATAATTGTGTAGAGAATACCAGGACCATTTATCATTCAAGGGTATTATACTTTATAAACATATACTTATTGAATATATAATTTCATGTATGTATTACACATTCGTTTATTATTTAATAAATTATTAGGATGAATGATTCTATGTTATATAATCCATGTGGCACACTTATGCATGAAATGAAATGTTTATAAATGGTGCGCCCTGATATCATTCTAATGCATTGGGTAATATTTTGTATCCTGATATACCATGTCCAATAATGGTTTAATCATTCTAATTCATGTTCAATGCGGGTTTACTCATTCTAATTCATGTAAAATGAGGGTTTACTAATGCTTATTCATGTGCAATGAGTGTTTACTCATGATAATCCATGTGTAATGAGCCTTGGCTCAGGATAATATCATGTTGTATGTAGTTTCCACATTTCCATGTTATGATAATCATGTTATATCCTGACTTTATGTTCATGTATTTCATGTACTCCATTGATATTGTTATTTACTAACATGTTTTTTAATATTCATGTTATGCCTAGTTTAATCTTTTATGGGGCTTTATATCTCACACTTTTCTTAAGTATGTCCTTGGGTTATCCCTTGCAATGCTGAGTATGAAAAAAACTTTTGGTCATGTAAAATAAGTTTTCAATAATGATGTTGTTTTTTATTTCATAAGTTGTAATTTAATGTTCCAAATTTCCAAAGACACTAGGCCTCTCGATCCTCAAATTTGTATTCACTGCATGTTTATGTATTAAATCATGTTTAAGTGTGTAAAAAAGAGCATGGTTGTTATAGTGTCCCTAGAAGAAGATGATCAATGATTGATGTACCCACTGTTCCAGAAAATATTAATGGTTTTCCACATATCCTTTCTATGATAACATGTTCATAAGGTGGAAAAAAACTATTAGGGTTCTTGAACTATCCTTTAATTTTACATTTTCCACAAATCGCACTTCATGATTTTAGCACCCTAGGTCACTACAAACCATTAATGTCCCTGAGAATGGAAACAGATATCTTATTTTGATCGTAATATTTGTATATAAGGTCTCTGAAATAAAAAATAGAGACATTTTGTTCCTATATGAAGGTCTTTCTGATTATAATAAGCCTGGTGGCACTGTAGAATAAATCATCACCTGAGATTGTTTTGGGCTATCCGTTGAATTATTTTCCTATACCATCTTCATGAACTAGGAACTTTGGACCCTAATATATGATCCTAGTAATCATAATATTCATTTTTTTGACATCCTCAAAGTTATATCACCATGTATTTTACCCTTTCTTAATGATGGAATGCAAACTATATTCTCGAACATTTTAACGGCCCATACCTCAAGACTCAAAACCACAGTTATTAGGTCCCAAGCCTCCAAATTAAAAAATATACTAACCAATGGTTCCAAAACCATTCCAAAATAGAAATTATTTACAAACTTTACATTAATGACAAGACATTTTTATCTTCTTAAATCTTTCATTGTCCTTGGAAAAGAGTGGGTGTCAACTCTACTTGACCATACATGTAGGCCATATGGGCTAGCACAAAAGGGAAATGACATAAAAATTAGAAGTAAATAGTATTTATTTTAAATGAACTAAAAAACTAATGAGTCCCTATAACACCATGTAAGAACTCATAAACCTATAATATTTCAATTTCCTAACAATATATATGCTACATTCCTCAAATTAATGATTGAAACTCTAGGGATCATGATTTACACCACACATATTTCAATTATATAGTTGGAATCGACTTTCCAAGTATTTCTAACATAGTTATATTACCCTAATAAATATTCCACTCCCCTAGAAAAAGATTAGGAATACCACTTTTTGAGAATGTAAACGACATGTTAGAGCTTTGACCTACTAACCAGAAGAATATCCTCCTTCTAGGAAAGGAACACCAATCCTCGTGATCCACAAAAAAACCATGGACGAACTTAGAACCATAGGTGTTTTGGGTTATCCTTGAAATATTTTCCACATATTCCATATTCATTAATAATATCCATGTTAAAAAACACTAAATTATAGAAGATTAAGGTCCAATGTAATATATCCTAAACTACAACAAGAAAAAGAATAATCCAGAAGACACTAAACTAAAATAATTTATGTTTTGTGATAGCGGACTCTCAAATATAATAATAGAATGTCTGATCTATGTGACCTTATAATACAACAATATATGGTCAAACAAAAGACCCTAAACTATGACAAAATAATGTATAAGCTAAATGGACCTAATCTACTTTAATAGAATGTATGAGTTAAAAGAACCTAAACTAAATCAATATAAACACTGATCGAGATGATCCTAAACTAAAAAATATATGGTTTTAGATAAAAGGCCATAAACTATATAAATTTATGGTTTGATCTAATAGACTCTAAACTATAGCAAAATAATGATTTATTTTTCATGATTTGAAATGGTAGATAACTAGTTATGCCAAAACCCCATATGATGGTGACCTGAGAAAAATCATAGTACAAGATATATAAGTCCCCTCTAATATATATAATAGGAAAACATTTAGGTAAATATAACATAAAGTGATACAAATACAATGGTTCCCATCGTATGGCCTGAGTAAAAATGAATATATTCCCACTAAGTCCATTAACATAATCAAATGACAGATAATTCTCCATTTGGGACATATATTTTACCGATATTGGCATTTTATTGAATCATATAATCTCTAGATAAAAATAAAATATTGATCAATAAGTAATCTCATGTCGATGGGAATTAATTATAATTTCTTGACAGAAATATTTTGAGATTTAAACATTCATATCCAGGCATTTAGGTTTACCAGATATTATACAATGTACAGGTGTCGCTAATGATCTATGTAGAATTAGATCATTGAAATATCATTAAGATCATGAATTAATGAGGATAGGACAGTGGAATATATGGTTTAATATATGTATATATATATAGATTCATTGATAGCATGAATAAGAAATAATATCCACATATTAGAGTCTCTCTGAAAAATAAATTTGAAAATGAAATGTTGAAAAATTAGTATTTCATCATAGAATCTTCTTGGGGGAGTCCATGAGCACTAAAATCCCCTTCTTTAAGGAGTTAATAGATAGGAATAATTGATTGATATGTTTGGTTTCTACCTCAACAATCTTCTTAAAATATTTATCCTATGTAATAACATCATTCCTGGTCGTTTCCCCTATGTCAAAGAACCCCTTTTTCTCTAGTATGTTTTCGTAGAATATCTATGTTCATTCTAAACCCAAGAAATTTTTTATTAAAATTATAATTTTATATTGAAGATGGTAAGTTTCAAATTTACCAGTTCCAGACACATATTAGTGAGTTTCCACCTACAATGAACATCATTAACATTTATTTACAACCTCATCCCAACTTTTATTTACTAAATAAGACCCCTCAGTTGATACCATTGTAAATTAAACGGCCATCTTCTTCTCCCTAAAATGTATTACCTATTTCACCAAAGTATGATAGGATTTATATTTAAAACCCCCTTAACCATGTGTGGTAAACATGAATTCAAGGTGGCCCATTTGGTCTTTCATCACATCCAAAGGGTTCTCTAAAACAATGTTCTATATCTACCTCTATACCTATCACCAAATTTAATCTGAAAGTGAAGAAAACTCAAAATCATGACCCAAGCCCATCCTAGGGATATGAACATATTAGGGAAATTTTTTTGTAAGTGGGATAGTTGTTCTCAAAATCCTCGATAATGTAGGAAGGGATCTAACATCTATATTGGTTGACTGAGTAATAGGAATTCCCATGGAATAAGGGACTTGAACCTCTATGCTATAGGGAGAAGGAAATTCAACATGGGGCACCAAGTTATATCAGTCAATGGGTGAAATTCACATAATATCACCAAGTGACCAGTAGATATAACCAATGTTAGAAACATTATTTTCTTGATTGTGTCAGTAGAAACACAAGTGGCCCTAAATCCTTCATCTGGAGATTAGAAAACACCTTATTATGACATGAGGCTCAGTGGAACCTCAAATGTTCTCATTGAAGTTTTTATTTACACCCCACTTTTTAGGGATGTAAGATAAAAATATATGTTAGGTGACATAACACGAAGTAAAAAAATAAGACTAGTTTCCAAATAAGTATTCACTTTAATTGAAACAAACCTCCATCAAGGATAAATTAGTAGAAGAGTATCTACCTTTGTCAGTATCTTCTAAAATAATAATTCCTTTCATAGATCAAATGGAAAACCCATTAGAACCTCTACAATAAGAAAATAGCCAAATTGAATTGGCATATCAATCGTCTATATATATTTATTGGTTAGTCTTGATAGTGAAGGTTTTGGTGAAGCAACCAAATTCCTGACCACATCCTCAAGCAATGATTCGTTCGACTCAAGGTAGGCTTAGTGGGGACATACACATTTCTTACAAGTCACGATTCGTTACTAGAATATTCAAAAACAATTAAACAGTTAAATTCCATGCTTACATAATGATTTTGGAAGAGTGGGATATTATAATTTAGAATGATTAATTTTCCATTACATATCATTGATAGGATATATAGAAGGTATATATTCTAGGGGAATTAAATAAGCCCCCCCAAAGGTGCTGATCTTGAGGGAATTTTTCTAGTAATGAAAATCTCTAACCTCATCCGAGCTAGTTGACTCAAGGATCCCTCGTCATCGGTTCCCCAGTTTTTACTCTACTTAGCTCCATCAACCATTACATAGGGATAATATACATGGTAACGAAAGATATTATATTATTCTATGGTTCTATTTAATATTAAAAAAAAATATAGAGGATGTATGTAAAATTTCAATAGAAACATGTCCCATTAAACATATAGATAATTTTGTCCTTACCTATACCTTGAAAATGGGATAGACCTGTTCATCCACTGAAGCCAACAACATGCACCAAACCACTATTTTTTGTACCAAAGGAAAATAGAAAACATGACCCTTGTTGCTTTCCAAAATCACATCAAGGTCTAGGAGGAAAGCCTTGACCACCACAAGATGGACAATGAATGTAAAGCCCATAGCGGCGGTTTCATGATCTAATCCTTCCTAAGGAAATTTTTCCAGGCATAGTATTCTCCAGTGATCATATTCTAATTTTTTCATTATCCAATTAATATTATTTTTAAATGTGATATAATGTAATAATGCTGGTGTGACATCAATCAACAGAACCACACCCAATGTGTCCATGTTGTTTTGTGATTCTACTAGAAACGAGAGTAATGGTAAGTTTCTCACGTCATTATGAGGTGCTTCTGGGGATGACGGCCCTCTCATAATAAAATTTTTGTCAGTCCATGGATTGGATTCAATATATAGTGTAAATTGGGTAGATTCTTATTCCAGTGGGGGAGATTTCTCCTTCCAATATATGCGGGTCCAAATCTCTCCCTAACATAAGGACAAAACAATCTTTACATTATAGGTTGGGAGGTTTATGTTGTCTTGAGTCTCCTCTATGTTAAAGATATTACAAAACATGTTATCCACCATTGGATGATCATCCGATCTAACATGAATATGGGGAGGATATGTCAACTAAACACAAAAAAAACTAATAGCTAAACCGGCGAGGTGCATACCATCCACAGAGGAGACTCCCGCCAATGCAAGTGGAAGGGAAAAACTCAAGATGTAAAATCTTATAGGCCCAACCCTCATGGGTAATCTCACCATTATCAACCATTATACCAGTGATAATTAGAACATATGTTCTAAAGGAGAAGTGGTCAAAATGGATAATAGAGGCCTTGAATTCCCAATCCATTAGAGTAATAGGTCTTACCCCACTGATGCACTTAAAAATGGTTTGAAATGTACATTAGGGGTTCTTTGGATTATTAGGTACTTTTAACCCCTTAAACAAGCCCCCATGCAACCCCATAACACATAAAAAGGGACCAATATTATATGATGATATTTTCACATAAAAATATGGAGTAGAAGGTGAAAATGTTTAGCCAACATAGGTATGGATAACTGAATAATCTTCCCTCTTGGTAGAGAATTCTCCATCATGAAACTGGAGACCCTAAATCCACCCTTTTTCATTGTTGAGAGTAAGTACCAACACAAGGAAATATATAAGAAATGATATATTTGAATGGTTTGACCATCACAAGAGATATCCTCCCATTCCAAATTGTTAAATCTCTATTATTCAACTGTAGGCCCATAATCACCCTATTTACCATGGGATTATCCAAAAGGTTAGGCCTTGGGATTCTGATAATCTGAATCAGAACCATATTTATTGAAGAATAATTTCACTGATTACTTGAATGAGACATCTTTCACTGGAAGAAAGTCCTTTTTGAGGTCCTCTGGTGCCGACATGATCAGTTCTCTAGCTAGGCGAGGAGTCCTCTCTATGTTATCCCATTAATATTTAGTGGGGGAAACTTTTCATACAAACCTTCCAGAATGGGTGAACAACAAATCTTATTTACTTCAAAGAGACAAATTCCCACCTCACCATGCATTAAGAGGTGTGTGTTTGTAATGGGACTCCCAAAATAGAATAGGTTCAAAATTTGTACATTCTTATAATAGGAAACATTTTATGAGATCTAGATGGAATCATATATCATTGATCTACTTATAATCCATATAAAACATAGAAGAAATATATTTTCCCCAAAATTTCCAACACTAATCAATTCAAAAGCTACCCCATTTTAAGAAGTCCCAGTTGAGAACCCACTAAAAATCTAGCTTGTGGAAAACATTGGCATTAGTTAATAGTATATAGGGAAATCAAAATTTCGTTTGTGATCACTCGTATTAATTTCAATCTAAATAAATGTAAGAATATTCCAATATATGTGTTCTCTATCACAAATGAAATGGCCTGCATGAGAGATGTTCACCCAAAAGCTATTATGGGGTTTTAGAACCCAATCAGAAGGGATGATTGATGAATGTGGTGAAATAATTATAATGTAATTGGGAAGCCCAAACTAGTGAAGGGAAAGAAAGTATGGAAAGAAATAATCCCTAACACTCACTCCCATTAGGTTTATCAAACTCATCCATGATAACTCAATAACATGGTGGCCTATATCATTCACAGTTTCTATGATAGCATATCATGGAACAATTTCAGGCATATCCTCATTCATTGATGGCTAGGGGGAGGATTGATGGGATATAGAATCCATCTGGATAAAAGTATATAGAATATTTTTGAATAATGAAAAAATAATCATGTCAAGTGAAATTAATAACTATTGAAGAATCATGTCAATCACATAGACAACTAGTGGTTTCATGGTTTCATGAACTATTATAGTTTTTACGGACTACAAGACCTATTGAGATCTCATGGACCACAAAACCCAAGTACATTTTATATCCTCTAAACCAACCATGATACTCACGATCTCATGACCTCGATATGGCCACACAATCTGCATAACTGTCGATTGATTCTGTAACTAAACCAATAGATCCTATGAATAATTCAGGAAAACAATATGGTAAATGAACATGATATTTGAAAATATAGATTCATGGTTCATTAAGATTATTGATAACACATGGATTTTCTAAAAAATTGAACTCACAAAAACAATTCACATGGATCATCTGTGAAAAAAAATCCTATGATCAGTTCTTATGAAGATGTTTTGCGATCAGTTCATGCACAAGGTCTTGTGAAGGGTTCCTGAAATAGAGTCAAACAATAATTTCTCAATATAATATAAATTCAACGGTGAATTATATCCCCTCTACACCCTTATTTATAAGGTTATTTTTAGAATATCAAGATTCACCTTAGAGACCAAACATCACCCAAGAAACTGATTGCTAAAATCAAAAAAAAAACCTAAGAGGGAATCTAATTTCTTTTGAATTAATCCCTTTTCTCGATGGAAATCACTATTGTAAGAGGGGTAATTTTTGGATGCACAAAAATAGAAAATCATTAAATCCACAATAGGATAACTTCTAGAAGTAGGGTAATTATTTTCCCCACGATGAAAAGGAGGAGAAGCTGGACAGAAGATGTGAATTGTGAAAACCCCAACATAAAATACAGTCGCATGACCATTATAAGGTCGTGAAAATGGGTCACATGATTTTCATGACCTACTTAAGATCAAAATGATTCCATAGTAAAACTATCTTATTCTTTTAAAGTTTCCCAAGACATTCAGTAATCATGTGGTAGCTATAGTAATGAGTTCTTCCAAGTCACATGACTTGTCATGCAAAAAGAAAAGGATAATAATAAAAACACTTGTATAATAAATGAAAAAGTATATCAATGGTGGAATCATATTTTGGTCATTTATATTCATGTGACGCACCACCAAAATTTCTAAAAACTCGACAAAATCCCTTGACATATGTAAAAATTATAGTGTAAGAGCTAACAAACATGTCACCTTCCTTATGCGAAGAGTTTCTAACATGTCTTGTCGATTCTGGGCTACCCCATTAGCTCCATAGTCTAGTAAAGGTGTTGTCTATTATAATAATCACACATCATCACAAGACCCATTATTCCTCACATGATTCATCACAGGTAGGGAGGGTAACTATTTTGAAAAAATACACACTTACTCATGAGATTCTGTATCCTTGAAAAATAAATAAGTAAATGAATAAAGGATAATATGAAAGCTTTTTTTGAGAGAAAATGTGGTGATAATTATGTGAATGGTGTTGGGCATCACAATAGATCAACATTGATCACATGGGTCCCTCTTAGTAGGTCATCATCATATCAAAAACGCACTTACACATGAACACATGATCTCATGATGGCTCCATTAGAAATACAACAAGATCTCATGAATCCCCGAGACATATCAAAGTATTCTCGTGGAATCACTCTTGAAAAGATGTCGTAGTCTCACAAATTACCCAAATAAGTCACATTTGATCAGAAAAAATCCTTTTTATAGGAATTATGATCTCATGTAGACCCATAGGCTTGCTGATCTATCCTTTTGAAATCTTTTTAACTTGTCCACATGATCAGAAGAAATCCCAGTGATCAGCCTGGGATCAATAAAATTATTGAAGGAAAATAAATCTTGTGGTCAATGAAAATCATGGAATTCCTCTTTGATGGAATATATCAAGATCTCACAAAGAATGTGGCACCAAAAACCTAAACTTAATTTAGCGCAAATCTATGAAATATGAACCATAGAAGATGGTAGATAATTGGGGTGGTGAGGCATATACCCCCCCCCTTGCAAAAAAACATCCACTATAAATCCCTAATCGATTGTGAATGAGGGCATAGTACCAGAATCATTGGAGTAGACAATCACATGATCTAAAAGGTTTTATAACAGTTAAAATATAGGAAATAAACTAAGGGATAATGAGGCAAGCATAGTAATGTCACATGATTACTTTATACCACTTGAAGAACATCGTGCATGTTAGTCAGGTCACATGAAACAAAAAATGAGTTAAAACTAGAAAAAACTATGTCACGTGTGCTATAAAATAATGGAATAAAGACTAATACATATTATACTTATGAAAATAACATATACGATGATCTTAGTTCAATAAGAATGACTTTCCAAAATCACAAAAGAACAACATGACATGTCACTCAATCCATGCGAGACCCCCCCTACACACTATTTGGATAATGTTATGTCCCTTGAACCTATCAATAAATTCTCACAATTCATTCATGGAATACCACCCATATCATGATACGGAATCTAGTATTTACAGCTAAAACCCCATGATCTTCTCCAAACATGTCACCCATGTCATGCGACAATACCAGGACAATTTAGTTGGGTTCCACGAAAACAAGATATGTTGTATTAAATCATGACAAATACTCCAATATAGCCATCCAGGACATGCGAAACCCTCTAGAAAAGTTGTAATGGGTCATTTAAAACTCTCTAGAAATGATAACTAGATCATGGTATTCCATCCACACATATATACCCGGATCACACGATGTCATCCTGACAAGTTATCCAGGTCAAGTTACCTTCTCCAGACATGTCATTCTTGATCATGCGATGGCCTTCAGACATGAAATTTAGATTATGAAATTTACTTAAGAAAAATAAAATTTAATAATTATATTATCTTTCATAATTTAAATGAAACACTAGGGTATGTCCATAAATCCTCAAACATGTCTGCTATAAATTTAGAAAATTCCAAACAGATGATCTAACCAAGTCAAGAAGACATCTCGAGACATGATAACCTTGTTCATTGGGAATATAAGGGTAGCCTCATTGTGTAATCCCTGATCAGCGACATACTATGATATGAAAACTATATTAGGGAATCCAAAGTTTGTAATCCCCAATAAATTCCATAATATGATATTAAACCATATTCTGAAAACCACAACATGTATGACTCAATAAAATTGTACTATGTTTAATCTTATTCCAATCCTAACCAGGATACATATGATTCCTTCCTAAATCCTGATATTTAATGGGAATCCAATTTGGTGTAATACCCAACAT
The DNA here is from genome assembly GCA_963277665.1 of Viscum album. Taxonomy (NCBI): domain Eukaryota; kingdom Viridiplantae; phylum Streptophyta; class Magnoliopsida; order Santalales; family Viscaceae; genus Viscum; species Viscum album. The sequence continues at coordinate 1,469,902,377 of OY728132.1, read as the reverse complement.
GTCTACAACATTATATTCCACAATACCATGTCACCCCCTGGGGGTTATCATTCATCCTCATGCATAAGTGGATTGAGAATGAATCTAAACTATGATGACTTTGATTCCTTACCTAACGAGGGTAAATATTAAGCCATCCTAAGGACCGAGCACAAATGGTAATCCAGCTTAGTGTGAGTTAATCTATCTCACAAACATTCTAACCCTCAAGACCCAATCACAAATATGGATAGATCATTCTACCTCAACCACCAAAATATTGAGAAATAAACTAAACTATGAGAACTATGATTCCTGATATAAGTCAGATATGTATGATCTATTCTTAAGGCTTGAATACTATATAAAAAATTGAAAGGGTTGTCATAGTATGTAAGTATCACATCTATATGAAGTGAGACTAATTATTTTTTTCCTTTATTTTGCACACTAATCATGGATCATGCATTCTTAGTGAATTGCAATGGTCATATCACTCTTATTATTAATCTTTACAATCTAGGGAATACATAGTGTATAAACCCTAATTAGTGGAATGATATGACTCCCCCCCCCCCAAATAGTGAAATCCACATCGAGGAAATTCCAAATGGAGTGATCAATAAAAAATGAAACTGATTCATAGCATATCTAGGATAGGTAATACGCCTCCCTGAGGCTTGTGTTAAAAAAATAGTGCCTAATTCCCCTCATATAAAACCTCTCTATGTGAGGTTAAACGAAATGGTTTTAGTGAATTACAAGTGTTTTTATTCCTGTTATAAAGAGGATATGTATGAAACCTCATTAGGGGTCAATCTCATCCTCAAAATATTAATCACATCCCTTGAAGATAGTTTACTCAAGTGTGCCTGATTATATGACTTCAAAATGGTAATAGTTTTCTGATAATGGGGGAGAAATGATAAACCTCAGATACATGTAGATGGTCTCATTAATAGTACCTACATTATAAATCAAAGGATACTGTACAAGACATTTTTTTTAAATTAATTGTGTTATATCTATATTAGGAAGTGATTCTCAATCTTATCATAAATCTATACGATATTCCCAAAGTAGGAAATAACTCCCCCCCCCCCAAGGTTGTGATGTTTCCAACCTCCCATCTTCTCGGCCAATGTGATTTACCAATTGAAATTGGGTATGAAACCCCATTTTAACACCTACCATTTAAAATAATCTTTGTACCAATTTATGAATGTCAGAACCATTGGGTGTTCTTATGGAAGGCCAGCATGAATGATAGACCCATCATGAATTATTGTAAAAGAATCAATCCCCCCACAATCAAACCATCAGACCATTTTCAAAAAACATGTGTGTGTTATTCTTGATGAATCAAAAATGGTGAACCCAATATCAAATAATTTATGTACTTCACCTCCTTAACTAGTTAATAAGTATGGACTTCTTATTTCTCATCCAACCATTTTTCCCACAATTTCAGTGACAAGCACAATGTATTTTACAGATGCAATAATCTTACCTACCCCTTTTCTATTTTCTTTCTCATTATAAAATATAAAAATATTTTTTATCCATCATAAAAAAATTAATCTTGTAAAATAAATATGATAATATGTAATAATGACTATAGGATAACCATTTCTAACATCTATTCTTCAACTGAGAATTGAATGTATCGCTCGTTCGTACGTGTAGACTTCCACCTCCACTTAGAGATGTGATTCATTTTACAACACCAAATATAATGGTAGGATATAATTATGGATTGAAAAAATATATATGATATATATGATGTAATAATTTTTCTTTAATTATAATATATTATATTTATTCACTTTGTTTTTTTATTAGAAAGTGGAAGTATCATTCTGCGTGCATACATACTATAGTCTCTATGTGTTATAAATTTCATTTATAATATCTACCATTTATGGATGGTCTTAAAATTAAATATAATAAATTTTTATGAATCATATGAAACAAATAATATCATATAAATTTTATATTTCTATTATAACTTGGAATGTTCTTACTCAAGTTTCCTTTATAACATGCTTTTGGGTTTGTTGATTTCTCCACCTACATGAGTCATGTTTTATTATTTGTGAAATGAATAAATAATGAATTTTATATATTTTGGTATCATTTAATACTATTATATACATAATATTTTTAATTTTATGGATATAATGTAGTCCCGATCAAAGAGTAAGGACCAATATCATTAAACTAAAACATGAATAAGTTGTAGTAATGATATGAGTAATGGAGTGTTAATGAGCGGGTGATAAGATATTATAAGTAAAAAATTTATTAAATTATATGTGTGAATATTTTTTTGGTTTATAGGTTTAATAAATAACTAAATTTATTATAATCATTTTTATAGCAATAACGAATCAATTTGTACTTAAGGTAAGTTTTTTCATCTCAATTTCACTTCGTTGAGACTTCAATTATATTATAAACACAATTTATTATATATGGTTTATATTATTCCACATGACATATTATAATAGTAGTTATCATCTGTTAATATAATTTATAATTTCAATTCAGGTTTTCTCTTATAAGGGGTGTTTATTCAAATGTTATTACATCTGAATGTTTCATTTTAACATTTTAAAAAAAAAATTAACAGGTTGTCTTCCATGTAAAATATATTTAATATGATTCATGGATTATATCATTTAAACTCAAATAATAATTTTAATTCATTTTTGAGATATCATGTAACAATATTATATAGAGAAAATGAATAAAATTATGTAGATAATGGAACAGTGATCAAAATGTAAGCACCCGAATTAATGAACTCAAACACGGATCATTTGGAACAATGAATTTAGTAATTATTTGTTAATTAGTGGGTTTTATATTTTACAAGTAAAAATGTAGGGTATTGTTTAAATAAATGTGGTCTTTCTAGTTGAAGAAAATAATTTTTAATTTATTATTCTACTCTTTAGAGAATTTACGAATCATGTTGTAAGAGTTTTCAACTCTTTTTATTCCATGTACATGTTATTTGAAATGATTCAAGGACGAAATTATTTAAAATTACATGATTATTTAATGTCATTTCAACAAAATTTTACTTTACATAAAATATTTTAAAAGGAATATTCTTGTTTTTTCATAAACGTGGTACTTTTTTACTTTTTACCACATGTAAGAATGATATATATGTTTTAATTTTAAAAAATGAAATGAATTTCCCACCATCATAATTGTTCATTATACTGAATATTACATTATTAAATTCCACAACTATTTTTAATGAAAATATTTCTCCTAGAATTTTGTGATTTATTATTCAAAATGATATTAAAATAAAAGTGTATCTTTTTTTATAGAGGAATGAAAATCATTATTAATGTTATATATAATATTATTCCATTACGTAGTTATAAAGATGTTATTTTAAATGTTATAATTCAATTTCCTAGTCTATGTCTAAACAGATTAGTTTTTCTACAAAACCATCATTTTGGTTGAATTAATTTTCTTATTTAAACCTTTATATATTCATAATTTTATGTTCATTAACATTATCATGACCAAATTACGTAACAATTCATTGGATGACAATTTCATCTTTATGTCCATATTTATATTGTCATTGATTTATAAAAAATCATTTCACCCCTTATATGATTTCCCAATTTTATAACATTTCTATATATGGAATTATTTTAAGGTAGATTATTAATAATGATATTTCTTCTACTTTGAAAATATTTTTATTCATGAATCAATACGTACTATTATTAATTTATAAAGAATTTTGAGAATGAAATGTATTTTTCATTAAATGTTTGAGGAATTCATGGAATATTGAAGTGATGGGAGGGACTAGTTATATATTGACCCCTTGATGCATCGAAAGGTATCATGATAAAAAAATAGGTGACCACAGTTGTTGGGTAACTTGTGTATACCTACACATATAATGAATGTATCTTCATCATGAACTTATATGTAACATTCATGATTTCATGGTAGATACCTTTATTGTAACATCATTAATGTCTATATTTAAACATTTTATTTATTGATATTTCAGTTTTCATTATCCATGTGATTGATATATTTATAATATCGAGGGATTTACAATGATATCATGTTGATTTAATGGAATGTATCCACAATTAAATATTGATTATGAATTATTTAATCATGATATATTCCAATATACATAAACCTTACTAAGTATCGTAGTACAAACTATATTTTTTTCTTTACATTAGACATTAAGAAGGATCCATTGAATAATTTCATGTATGTAAGAATGTTTTCAAATAATTTTTTTTAATTTATAATGCAATATAGATTTCATGTATTTATCTTGTTTTCAAAAATGGTTAAATCGGTTGATCATGGGTGGTGTAATCCCTTGTACCTTATACTAATGTAACAAGTGAGAACCATATATTGGTTCTTGGAGTTGGGTATACTATATAAAAGATAGGATATATATCTTCCTATACATATGAGCTAAGAGATACTCACTGTCCTTCATATTTATAATATATAGAGGCTCATATAAAGACTACCAACAAATAGATTATTGTATATATCCATAAATTGAAGTAATTTATATATAGAATAAAAGTAAAATTCCATGAAATACATAGGATTTTGGATCTTATAGATCTTGATGAGGTCTCACTAGAATCCTCAATACTTGTGGACTCCTGGCCCTATACAGGAGATTTTGTGCCATCTACATCAAATTCTCATGAGTCTTCAAACATAAAATCTCCCAACTATGTGTCCCTATATGGTATTAGATCATATTATCCTTCCCTATGGAAATTTTCCATAATATCTAGATCCTAGTCTGGGTTCGCATCCTACTGACTAGGATAATGTATCAGTCACTCTGACATAGTGATGTAAGACATTTCATCATCTTATTGACTATGGGAGGGGTTAGGACAAGAATGATATCAGTCAGGTGAATCCCATCTACCTGAAACAACACCCATTATACCTCTTTATAAATATTTTATATAGCTTATCTCAATTTGTCTAGGATTCGTGGAATTTGGAATACATTGGTATGTCTCTGATTCCTTTCAAACATTTCCATGGAACTGTTCTTAAATCATCCTTGAATAACTAGATTAATTATAATACTCCCAAACATCTTTTTATAGTATCCCTTCATTGGCTATGAACCTATCCCATATCCCTCAACCAAATGAATTGTAGTAGGACATAGATGATAATAAATAGCCACCACTATATCAAATGGGTCCCTTCTCCCAATCCTAAGTGCTTCCATGATAATAGTGAATACTTCGCCATACCTCCCATGGTATTTCACCAGTATGATTATTCAGATAAATAGATCTCTTATCATTTCACCTTGATATGTCACTATCTAACTCTGGGAATAATACTAGAGTAGTCCAAATGGGGGATCATCCTTCAATAATGTAATCCTATAATTTTTCCCCAAAAATAGGAATACCCTAGAGATATTTAATAACCATGAGGTGATGTTCAATATGATCTTTGGTGAATACCAAATAATCTACTACTAGAAAAAATGGAACATGTTTATGAATTATTGTAGGGTTTTTGTCTCTTATATGATATTATGGTCAATGTGTGTAACCATTACCACAACATTGAAGGCTATAATTTGTGTCCTTTAACTCATCTAATCTATACCATCTTCCATGATTACTATATAAGGTTTAGTACAAGGGATAAAATTTTACAATTCCTTAAACCCTACCATGGAATCCATCCATACACCATTATAGATTATAGGTTGCACTGTGTAAATTTTGATCAATATTGGATTTAATAACATATTCATAATTTAGTTATATATTTTAATTCATACACGAAAAATAATATGAAGAACCACCCATACAAGAATGGTAATCTTTTAAAGACACAAAATAGAATGTACCTTTAGATGTTATTATTTAACATATTATGAAATTATTACATTACTAAAATATATATATTGATTAGACCTCAATGAATGAGAATCACTAACATAATGAATGTGCAAATCCTCACACTCATTTGGGAATATGTGTTTAGGAGTAGCCATAAAATGTGTAATGTTACCATGAATGTCACCGGCCTCAACTCTATGGGAACCGGGTATTTCATGTTTAATCACCATTCATTGTAGTAGAATGATTACAAAAGGAACCACTTCGACCTGAGTTTACCTCGTGATTGCAATCTGAGCAATTTATTTTTACACACCACCATCTTTTATGTAGGCATGCATAATAAAATATTGACCATATCTAAATATGGATATCTAGATGAAGGGGTGGTTCTTTTTGTTGGGTGATCCAAAATACCCCTAGTAGTATCTTCACCTATAAAATAGTCCACTGTTTGTATTCCTAGGAATTAGAGACAATAAATTATTAATCATATATTCTATCAAATATGAGGATTAATTTTAAATTATGGTGATCCCACAGGGTGATCCCAACACCAAAATGTTATAAGTGTTCGGTTTCGATATGTGTATAACACATTCTCAATAACACTAACCTAATGTATAGGTGGGTATGGGTACAGAACTGTGACATCCACATTCTGTTATGAAACCCAGTATATTGTGGGAAAACATGAAACCTCTCAAAGGTGTGATGAACCATGTAGCACCACACCCATTAATCCATCGACTTTAATTATTATAAAAATTCCCACTCATTCTTCCACCAATGCGATTTATCCACTAAAAAATAAGAATTTTTGTGATGGGTTATTTATGTTGAAATCTAATTTAAAAAATTTGTTTCAGATGTGAGTCCTTCTTAATTAATTGGGAATAAAAATTGAATAAAAAATAATTTTAATTGTAATGGAAAATTATAATGAAACATATCATGATACTATCATCTATGGATATATTTTTTACATTGAAAATAATATTCTTAAAGAAATAAGACATTCATTAAAAATAAATTCTTCCCATATTAATTAGAAAATAATTAAAAATTTCATCAAAAATAAAATGAGGACCTTTTATTTTGGATGTAAATTTTATTCAACTTAAAATAAAAATATATTATTAAGAAATTATACAACTCTAAAATTAAGAAACTATTATATTAAGTTTATTATAAAATTAAAAAATACATAACAATGAATATTTCACAAAAAGAACATTCTAATTTTTTCACTGAGGGGGTAGGGGTTCACTCAATCTGGAAACATGGTATGTATACCAAAATTTCATGTACGTCACCACATATACACCATCATCTTCTCATATATTTTCTCATTATTCAAATGTTTTTCTCCTACTACTATCACTATGGATCATTCTAATATTTCTACTCTTCCTTATTTTAAATTATCCCTTGTAAATTCTAATCCTAATCTTGCATCCTAAACCAATACACTAGTATTGTAAGAGAAAAGAACCCACATAAGTTCCCATTATGTTAAATGAAGAAATTACTTTAGTACCATGGTAACTAGTTAGAGTCCACCATGAGCCAATACCTATCGCCCAATATTTCTAAATACTAATTGTTGTGACCTATAACCATGTTTCCTGATAAACAAATAACTAGAATAACACCCTAAAAACACCCTTTTTATCATATTGACTCTTGAACATTAAATAAATCTCTATCTCATATGAATCCTATAAACATAAAAAAAGAAATTAAAATGAAAGAATTTTTTTTAACAAATATAAAAACCATTATGTAATACTAAACATATTTTGTAATTATATCTCACCAGTAACGTTCCTAAAACTAATACCAACCTATATCTACATGCAAAACAAAAATCTATAATGAAAGGGAATATCATAGAATATACTAATTTATCACATAAATCTAGAATTGATATATATATATATATACCATTAAAGAATATTACTTACTATTAATGATGTATACTGAATGTATGACTCTCAAAACAATGTGTGACATCCAATCTCACTTGATTTAATAAACAATTAGATGATATCCACTTTAAAGACTCCCTTATATAGTTATTTCACAGTCACACCCATTCTTAGTTCAGGATGTTATTTGGTTGATGAAACATAAAAGGCTCATCAATGATAGACACAGATTCTCTCTCCCGATCTCTCTTTACATGTTTTTATAAAAAAAAAATTGATGGTAATATGTATACATGAAAACCTATCCGGCTTCCAAAATAGATGATCTTATGTTCTCATAAATAGGATACCATAAACTGTTAAAATATTTAATAATATAGTAAATTTTAAATTATATAAATTTAGAAAAAAAATTATTTATTAATAAGTATCGCCTAGTTCATAAACAAGTGACGATACACATCAATAAAACCTAATCCCAAAAATCCTAGAATTTAGAAAACTTATTCCTCATAATAAAACAATCCTAGGTAATTTTGAGATGAAAAAATCTATATCTTCTATAATAATAGGTAACACAATTAATAAATTGAATAAATTGAATTAAAATTGAAAAAATTGGTGTTTAAACTTAATTCAATCAATGAGGATCAAGTTCAATAGATGAACACTACTTATAAAAATGGTATTGAATAATTAGTCACTAAAATCCATAACCCCTCATAGTATCTAGTTTTATTTAAACACCCCTGGTTAACAAACAAGGGGTCTCATCTCCTTGTTGCACATCCTTATTCAAGAATCACATTATCTCATCTACCCACTGTTGAAACATATCATAAAAAATGATAATAAATAATATTAAATACAGAATATTATTAATAAATATATCAAATATAAAAAATTAATTTTTCTATTAAAATGAATAAAATATAATAATTATGACTATAACTAGATTTTAATAATTATTTATTCATTATAATCTACATATGAAGTGGTAAAAATTTCATTATTTTTTCATCGAAATAATTAATTTGAAAACAATATTCAATTTTTGTATCCATCATTTTATAAACTCATTGGTTACATCGTCGATATTATCCACATTATCAATCATTATTTAGAGGCTATTATCATTGAAATGTTTATCTCCTCATGTATCAGATGTATTTGGAGATGTTTCTTGAAATATTTCTATATTTTTCAATTCAACTGAATTAATTTTATTTTATATAAACTGATTGTTAGAATATTTTATTATTATTACACTCCTCTTATTATTTAAATTTATCGAATACGGGAAATAATTTTCTTAATGAACATGATTTACTTGTTGTTCTAGTATAAATGGTTCTGCTTATAAAAAATACCATAATTTTAATTTCCTCGACAATATTTCAAGGATGAACCTGAAAACCCTAATCATTATTAAAACAATAACATTAAAACAGTTTTATGATATTTTTTCCCATATAACCTTAATTAATTATTTCATATAGCTTCCAATAAAAGATAACTTCACTTTATTTTTGAGGGGATACTTTAAAAAAACTATTGTTCAATGATATTTTGAATTTACTATATGATTCTATATCAAATTCAAATCCATTATCCACATGTGGATTGTAATATTTTACAAATTTTAGTGGTGGGTTACTCATTGTAGAAAATAATCTATCTATTATATTTCTATTTTTTGATATTATGAAAAAAACTAAAAATATATAAACTAACAAATTGTTTTTTATGTTATACTATTAAATATTTTAACTTATCAGTATTTGAAACGAGTAGAACAATTTATATTTTCTATGTTCTTTGAGATACATAGATGTAATTTGTATAAATTTTTAATAGGGTCATCATATAATCAATATGTAATGTATAATATAAATTTAATTTTAGGAAATATTTTATAATAAAAAGGTACAAGTATCACTTACAATAAAAATTGTATCATTTATTAATAATTAAGTGTAATATATGTAGGGGAAATTTTTTTTTCAGCTTCCTAAATCCATCAATCATGGTAACCAAAAATCCCAATTTTTTATTTATTAAGTACTGATAATCGATGGTCTATGAAATAATCAACATTTCATTCATAATGACACATTTAATTATGTATTTTAGTATTTTTCATTTAGAAAATAACAATAATATAAATTTGAAATATACTCATATAAGTATGCTTTAAAAAATGTCCCTTGACAAGGAAATTTGTTACATACCTCATTATTCTATTTTATTATGAAAATATTATAAGGGAACATCCTTGGGATTGGTACTAACCCTCTATATTTTTCATCATATATAAAATGTAATATTAAATGTTTTACTGGACCAAAGTATGTGGATAGAAATGATTTTTCCAATTTATAAAAATTTATAAATAGTTTATATAGTATACTCAATGTATAATAGTATTTTGTTCCAGTAAAAATACCTTAGAAAAACATAAATCAATATTTAATACATCCCAATTTGTAGAATTCAGTAACCCTACATGGATAATAGGCAGTAATCCATCCATTATGAAATAGAAACCATGCCGTTTTAATATAGAAGTATGACTATATATAAAAAATGAGAATAATTAAAGGGATAACCATCTAGTAACAACAAATATTTATTTATTTGATAGATTAATAAACATATTTCTTTATTATGTGGGTATGATTCTTCTAGATTCATTAATTTTTTTGATCTGTCATTTTCAAATTACTCAAGTTTGGGACACCTATAAATTTGAGAAAAGACTTGTCATTCCACTATAATAGAATCAGTATTTTCAAGTGTGTCCAACATGGTATAAAATATGTTATAAAAACTATACTTATCATAGATAATTAAAAATAATATGTGACAAACCAACAATTTACACAAATTTGAATGGTCTGAAAAATACTTCTCTTTTTCCAATTACGATTTATCCCAAATAGATATATTTTTTGTCGGTTATAGTTGGTAAAAATATAATAAAAGTTAATAAAGAGATGAAATAATTTACTTGAATACATGAGATAACAACTATAGGTTCATCCATTTTAATTCTAACCTTGGTAATATTATTTATATCTCTTCAAAAAAGGGTGATCTACTAGAAGTAAACTATGATGACAAATTTTATAACTAGGATTTCTTACATTATCAAGAATAAAATCTTTAATGTCAACGATAATGTATGAATAGGAATTTTTCCCATGTGTTCTTCATCTATACAACATAATATACTTTATAAATTCACTTATTCTCCACATTAAAGGATCATTTAGTGTAATCTTCGATTATGTAGGTACATCATATGTAATTACACCGTTGATTCAAAATAAAATTGTCAAAATTATGGAACCAAATCTTGTATTCATAGACATTTATAGGAAATGTATTTCACTAAAGAAATAATTATTTAACTATATAAATTATTTGATTATAAAATCTATTTGATAATTCAAAATCTTCTTTAATTACAATATATTTTGTAATAAAATTGAAATTTTTTATATTTATTCTATAACATAAGACCTCCTCAATATATTTAAGTGAATTTTAAAATTTATATTATTATATGTTTGGATTATACATCTAAATTTGATTTTTTTTCATAAAGGATCAATCTTATAGCTATATTTTCTAAATTTTGAAACTTTAAAGGGTCCAGAACCAGAAAATTTGTATATTCTTCTTAATTTTTTTTCACCATGTGGATACTAAAATATAATATAATTATGACTAATAAAATACAATAGATTACCTATAACATTATCGTTCTTTTCAAGTATAATGATATCTTATATCTTACATGGAAACATAAATATCAACTCTAAATGATTCCAGAATTTGATGATGTAAAAGCTATACAATGCTTTGCACCCTCAATGTAGACATAATTTATACGAGAACCATTAGGTTTTTTGTGAGTATTTAACTGACCAGGAACTCATATTAAATGTAAATACTATTTTTGGGTCTATCATTTTAAAAAGAATACCAGTAATTATTTTATTATAATTTTTTTAATGTAGAACACAAATTATTTTCACTTAATTATAATTATTCATAATTATTTAAAATAATTTAACCTATCCTTTTTATTTATTTATATTAGTTTAAAATAACTCATAATAATTTATTCTAATTTACTATAATTTTTACTAATTTATAACAACTCAGATGCATTTTTACTAAATTATAATTTTTTATTCTAAAATATTCATTAGTTTATACTAATTTATCAAAATTTATAGCAATTTTTTTAATTTATACAATTTTTCACTACTATACACTAATATATATTAATTAATAATAAATTATAAAAATATAAACAAATATATACTAAAATATATAAATATAAACTCATATATTATAATATAAACAAATTTAAACAACAATATTGTAATTTAAACTAATTTAGACCAACATAGACTACCTTAAACAAAGTTAGACTAATCTTGACTAATTGTACATATTTTTTACTTATTTGAAACAATAAATGCTAATAAATTTTTACTTATACTACTATATATATTATTTGACCCCAAGTTATAATAATTTATAACCACATTTTTAAATTTATAATAATTTATTTTAATATATAATAATATATAACAATATATATAACAATTTATAATAATTCATAATAAATTTTCCTATTTATACTCATTTTGATTAATTTATACTCATTCATAAATTAATTTATACAAATTTATATTAAATTTAATTAATTTACACTAATTTATAGTCATTTGTACTAATATATGAACTATTTATATTAATTTATACTCAAATGTTAATTATTTTATATAAAATTTTAATTACATTACCTTTACTACATTATTAAAAATCATTAATCATTAATGTTTAATAAATATATTTTGTGTAATTAAAAATAAATATTTATCATTTATAAATTTATAATATCATTTACTATGTAATTATATTTTTCACAATGAAATTAACATTTTATAAAAAAATTGTTGGATAGAAATTATTTATGTGTAATTTATTTTAATTTTACATTTTTTTATTTAATAATAAATAAATTACTTAATCGATACTATAAAATATTTTTTATTTCTTTCATATTAGTTTTATTAACTTTTAATATTTAATAAATAATTATTATCTCTACATTTTTATTTATAATTATTCATATTAAATATTTTTTGTTTTTTTAATCTTTCTTAATTATAACAAATACTTTTAATTTTCATAATTTTATTATAAATTATTATCTATTATATTTTAAAAATATTTTAAATTATAATCGACAATATTATTTTTATTAAATAAATTTTAAATCAAAAAAATTAATAACATGAACTATAGATATAGTAAAACCCTAATAAATTTTTTTAACTAACAAATTATACAATTTCAAAAGTAATTTAATACAAAAAAATTAATAACTCTGCAACAAGTTTAATAGAATTCTTTTAAAAAAATTGGGAAGAGAATTGTGGATTTGGAACCTTGAAAACGTAATACTATAATATAGATTCCAAATAGAATATTTTAGACCCAGAAACATTTAAACATTAGTTTGAAATATAAATAAGGACATCGATGGGGGAAATGAGATAATTTTTGAGAAAAATAAGAGGAGGGTTGATCTTGTGTGGAATGAGGGTTTATTTTTTTGGAAATATTTTTTCATATGGAATGTTTCATCAAAAAAATCAATCATTTTAACTTAATGAAAAATATATTTATAGATAATTGGTTTTTTTGTGATGAATATTTGCGGAAAATGATCAATATGTCACAAATAATAGGAATCATAAATAATTTTTTCCCTTATCAAAAAATCATATTTAACTTATATATTCCATTACAAATAGTCTTTTATCATATTATTTTCTATAAACATATACATTCTATCACAAAACAGTCACTATGCAATGGATTATTTCTAACAAAATTTAATTTCCATTGCAAATAATCTATCATGGTGGGATATTTGTGATGGAATTTATATTTCCCTTGAAAATCATCCATAAAAAATTATTATTTGAAAAATAATGTAATTTTTAAAAAAATAGTCATTTCATAATGTACTATTTGTGTCTGAGAAGACATTTTGACACATATCCACTATACATGACGACGTATATTTAGTAAACTATATATGTCTATCAAAAATAGGTATATCCTACCACAACATGCACATTACCTCCAAAAATATCTATGGTTGATTTATGTTCTTCAATAAAGACTATTGTGGAAAATATTATATATAATAGAGTAAATAATTCATTGTAAAAAACCTTTTTGACACTATTTGCAAGGATCTTCTTGTTCATCAAAAGTTACCCATCATAGAAGTAAAATTTTCCTATCATGGTCCCTTAAACAAGCATTGTATATGTCTGAGTTCTGAGGAGGGTATGAATAACTACTAGCCACATAAATAGAGGAATTATAAAGGGGGTTTTAAAAAAGGAAGGCTGACATCAGATTATGATCCCTCAAAACATAGTCGACAACTGAAATATTAATTTGAATGAGTTCCCTTGAAGAAATAATCCAATGATTAAAGGAGTTTATGTCTATATCCAGAATAATTACATAGTCTTGTAGATTGAGCTCATACTGAGGCAATCCAATACAAAATAGGTACCCTATAGGTTCTTCCATCAACATATCCCCTGATGACTGATGTAGTTTTTAAACAAGTTTACTCAGCACGATTGTGGGATTCTACATTGCCTGTATTCTCTACGTATCATTATCTTAAATGTTTTGAGTATCCATTTTGAGAATTTTTTAAATTATGATAAATTTCATAATGTTTAGTTTGTGTGATTAAATTTCAATCAATTAGAGAATATTGATTAACTATATAAGATTCAGGCAACCTGTTTAGTGCAAATACTTCCAACTTAGGTAGGGATGTCATGTGAATACCAATGAACTGATCATGAGACTCCCATGAATGAATAGATATCCATGAAGAAGTATAATTTCCATAATTTCCCTAAATGTTTTATGGTCCCATCGGAGGTCCACATATTAATTTATTGACCAAGGGGTTACATGAGTTGTGTGAGACTCAAGAAATAAATGACAAACTTTGAAATTTTCCATGGAATTTGAACCTAATATTCCATTTCATAACAAATACTACTGGGTTGATTTATTCATTCCTAAGAGAACATAAAATTATGATCAAGGATTAAAAATTATCCAAATAAACTATTTTCCGTTATATGGTAAGATTCTTACTAAACCCAAGTTATATGAGTCTAAAATCTGCGGTACTACAACTGTTAGATGTTTACCACATGTGAATGTATTCCATGAATCCACAACATGAGGTGATTTTAAAACTGAAAGTTATTTTAACATGTTTCTATTCCATGAACTATATAGTTTCATGATGCAGAGGCCTAAAAATACCTCTTATCATTCTATTTAAAATGATGTAATCATTTAATTTCGGATTTCAGGGATGTTAAAGCCCTATGCACACACAACCTAGACATTCATTCCTTAAAAAATCCAAGAAACTAGAATGGACTCTTACAGTTAAGATACTTACACAATTTATCATTAATAATCCATTCAATGCAATGGAATCCTCTCAAGGCTTATTCAGTGAAATCACACTATATATAGAACAACTCTCAGGAAATGGCACAATTCCATGCACAAGTAAACATTTTTTGCTACCACAATCTAATGAAAAATAATATTATGTTAACCCATTTATATCCTCTTCCAAGACACAATTTCCATGATAGTTCACGCAATATGGGACCCACATACACCAACTTGAGATTCATTCATATAATCAATTCGAATTGTGGTCTCCCATATCCAAGCCCCCAACATCAATAAAGTACCGAGTAAAATATTTATATGAAATACAAATATATACCTTTTCATTAAAATATATGGTTGGTTATTTTCCACATAATCCCAAAACATATCCTTTATGCTTGTAACAATTATTTGGGTACATAATGTTTATGACCTGAATATCAACCTATTATCTGTACTATCATGAAATAAGTATCCGTATCAAATGATGCTAAACCGCATGGATTGGTCCAAAATAATTTCTTAAAAAAATTATATATTTCAGTACAGGTTATTTTATTCATGTAACAAAAATTTATATTCAATTTCTATTTGAGGTTAAACCCCAACATCCCAATACCAATAGTCTCATATCCACAATGAGATATAGTACCCCCAATCTTGGTAAGCATCCTCGATAAGCCCAAACATTCCTTAGCATCCCCGCTAAAAGTGAAATCATTACTAGAATTATATGAAGATAATAAAAGGATTAGCCACCCTTATGTGATTAGTGTAAGAGAATAAAACTCCAATACATGATTAGTATAAGTGGAAATTTTTTTCTTATGAGAAATGAATAAGATTCCCAATGTGTTGAGTATAGGATAAATCAGATTCTTGATTCATCAGAAACATGTTTTTCATCATGTGATTCGCATGGGGAGCCTTATGTGACAATCTTGTATTACCTTGTGTGAGGAGCATAAGTTTCCTTAGGTGATAAGTCTAAGATTACTTAGGTGGAAATTCTAGGATCCTTATATGACTAGCCTAGGATACCATATGTGATTCACACATGATGCCTTAAGTGGTGTACATAGTATGACATAGAATATGAGAATAGGATTTCTTTGGGGATGATCATTCGATTCCTACTATAAGGAGTATAGGGTGCCATATGTGGTGAACATGGGATGCCATATGTCATGAGACATGGACGCCTCACGTGACGATCATGGGATTTATTAGTTAATGATCCTAGGATTCCATATGTGAAGAGAATATTACGACTTATGTGATGATCATTATATTCCCTATTGGTTTTATATGAGTAAGATAAAGTATCATTCCTTCATTTTTCTAAAATATAGACACATCCTTCCGTTATGTGTTGATAATAATATTCCCTCATGTGATGACATTATGAAGATAGATACAGAAATTTATGGAATCCCAACACACCTATATTCACCAACTCAATTTATTCCACCCTACTAATGTAGCATGTGAAATAACAAATTGATGAACACAATGAGATAGAATCATTAATATGATTCATGAGCATGTATTAAAATTTTAATTTATTCTGAATCTAGGAAGTAATCACTTAAAGAGATGTGTTAGCCACTTATTCTCCCATTTTAATAAAAGGTGTTATCATTATCACATTGGTGACAAAAAATCAACTATTTATGGAAAGTGATAATGTGGGACCCAAATTTTGACCATCTTAGTGTATCCACCATAGCGGTCCTAATAGAAATCATATAAAACATGTAGGTGTGTTGAACTCGTAATGATATCAATCAATTGTTTAAAACCAGACAACTATGTTTATTCAACAAGATAATATTAATGTTATATCCTATTATTCAATGATATATAAAATAAATATTCACTTAAAATATTGATCTTCAATATAATCCATCCCAACCACACATCACTTCATAATTATAGATTTTAAATATATCCCACTTTTTGTTCACAATCCACCATTACAATATTCAATATACATCTTTTATATTTTATTTCACTTCAAAATATTCAATGAACTCAATAAGTGATAAAAACATTCATCATAATATTGATATTCAATAAAGAACGGTTTCCTACCTATCTTTTTTATCTTTTCTTGATACATGTGGTAATTATCCACTCTATTATATTCTATTATATGTTACCAATTTATCTATTTAAACAAAAATTACAATTCTATATCATGATATTTTTTAAATTCAAATTCAATCATGTATCTACAAATAAACATTCAACTCCCTATACTCAAAATAAATCCCATATATTTTCATCATATAGATATCCCCCATTAAAAAAAATTATGTATTTTATGAATGTAAAAATAATTAATGACATACTTGAGAATTGAAAAAATTAAATATACTCAAACCCTACAAATTTTAAAAAATCAAGAAATGAAGGAATATATCACAACAACAAAAATCAATTATATAATAAATTTTCTTCAAAAAATTAAATATTTCATAGAATTATGTGAAGCTTCATGGTGTGATAGTATTTTGTGTTTCTTAAACAATCTAAATCTTAAAAATCATGTCCTTACTTATATTTTTCATGGACAAAAATCAATTATTTGGTTCCATTAATCTTAGTGTGATATGTGTATCATGATGTGATCAAATTATATATATCAATAAACCCCATAAATTTTTTTCCATGAATTCATTCCATGTTATAGGATTCTCAAAAAACAAAGAATACAAAAATAAACCTAACTTAATCTATGACCTGACATATATGTTGTGGTGTGAGATATTTCCATCAAATATTGGTAATAAAATAAACCTTATGTATAATGGATGCCCTATATGAATGATTTTATATATCATTATTTATGAGTTTGGTACTTTTTCATCATTCCTACTTCTACTAAAATCACGACATAGCCCATGATATCACTCCATGACTTCATTATGCTTCTTTACGAATTATGAGAATACAACTTTGGGAATCAAAACTCAATTCCGAACATATTTATTCACGTAGAACTACTTATAATAAACATTTATTTGAAAAAAAATACAATTTTTACAACATGTGGTCACATTAGTTTAACATAAACTTATAAATTGGGTTTATCCTATTGACTAACAAATGTCTGTTTTCATATAGAATACTAATTCATTTTTTGAATATGAGATAAAATATAATATTTTTGATAGGATTCTCAATGTATACCAAAATATCATACTATGCACCCACACCAAAAATCTAATATGATTGTATGTGTGTTAATATATATATATATATATATATAACGTAATGATAAATATTGAATTATTGAAAATAATGGTCCCCGCATACTAACTCCCACTACCTATATCTCCTTTACTCCTAAATTTAAAAATTATATTCTCAAATCCTAAATCCAATATTAGTTGAGATACACCTATAAATAGACTAGATGTACATCACATAATCTCTATATCTCAATAGAAATAGATTATTACCATCCATGAATATTGAGTTGTGGTAGTGTAACAGATGTCGAGGGTGTATCACTTCTCAAATCACATAAACATACATGTATCAAAAAATTACCATATCAATATCACTATAAACTTTCAATATCTATGATCTATATCATGAACAATTGATAAACATTTCTTCCGAGATTTAGAACAACTAATAATCAAAAGGCTCTAAATATTAATTAGAATTTATCACCATGAACCATCAATAATTTTATAGAAGCACCATTGAAAATTAAACATAATTATGAATCTAATTATAATATTTAAAAATTAACTCCATCATACATCCATATAAACATTGGTAACTATATCTATATTCATGTAAACATGTGTATCCTCGTTAATTTTCCTTCCATCCAAACCCACAACTGTCATTATAAAAATGAGTTTTCAAGGAATTAACCAGAATCATAGAACTAATATTAATTATAACCCACTTAAAATCATGTATTATTTTCTACTTTAATTGGAAATTATAATATAATATTAATTATATAGAAATAAATTTCAGAATTGTATCTTACAGCCCCTATTAAGAATCCTCTAAGTGAAATTAGACTATCCACTTAAAAGATAAGGTAATTATAATGAATATAGTAATTATCCCAAAACTTGTTCAGATTCAATGTGTAAAAACCCTGAATATGTAACTAGATTTCATCATATATTTTTAAAAATGAATATAATAAAAAGAACATAATATAGAAGAACTGATGGTTTAGTTTCTCATCAGACTAGACACTTATATTAATAACCCATTACATAGGAAATTCAAATTATTTTAAAATAATTCATTGAAATTTCCAATTATCTTCTATTATTCTTGAGTCACATATAGTAACATTCATAGTTCCTTGGGAAAATATTTAATTAAAGTAATGGGGCCTCGTGAGATTATTATTAAGGCATGGTGTATAGTAGACACTATTTGAAAATAAATAATGAATGAATAATGTAACGGAATAAATAATAAAATAATTTTATATTGGTGATAACATGATAATAATATATATATAAATATATATCTAAAACAAAAAATGAAGATAAAAAATAATATAGATAATAATAATTTATCTCATAGTGATGGAATACAGAATCTCATAAAAAACTATATCATTAATTCCCCATCCAAGACATCATACCTAAATTGGATATACGAAACTAAACACCCAATGTGGTTTATTTCATGTGACCAATAAACTTTTATGTGGATATATAATTATGATCCCCCTATGTCAAATAATATGTTCAATGGACCAATCATATGAATAGGGTGGATATTAAATATAAAGTGTTCTCTATGAAACCTCATATGTAATCATGTATAAGTTATAAATGGTAATCCATATTAAATTAATGAACATAAATATGGTCAATGTTTTCCCAAAAAGAGAACAATATGGCTATCTATGAGTATATTCATCAATAAAATTAGAAGCCATTGGATATTCAGAATGAAAAATATTTTATCCATATAAAAGTGTTGCTAATAGAGTAGTAGGGAAGGATAGTTTCATCACATATTGATAACAATAATGGTTAAAAATTATTAAAAATTTAAGAGACTAATTAAATTGTAAAAACCCTTTAAAAATTAGCAGTATCTGACACACATATTTGATTTAGATTTTAGATACAAAAATTCATTGTGGATAAAATTCAATGTCTGAATGCTTTATAGACAAGGTTAACATGATCCAAAATAAAATATAATCCATATGGGACTTGATAGAAGCTCCCCCAACAACATTTATTTCATTAATCCATATAAAAATTTCCCCTATAAGAAATAATACTTAAATAATAAAACAAATAGTTGGTATATGTAGTGATTTGTATAATGGCGTTTTAGGATATGGAAATAATTTAACATTAAAATGACATATAAATGTGGTAAATTGAGATAAAATTTGAATTATAAATCAAATTATAATAAAAAATTCATAATAATAACGTATAAAAAATTATATTTAAATGAAAAGTAATTTGAATTAATTACTAAAAAATGAAATAATGATATGACAAAAAAATTCTTACCTCACCATGTGGCATGATAGAACGTGACAATGAACTCCTTAGAGACCTAAGATTGACATGGAAGAAATATTGATAAGAAATTTGAGAGGGTAAACTTGGTAGCTAATTGTTTAGTTAATAATAATTATGGAATGAGTTTTTATTAATTACAAATTAAGGAGAATAGTATATTAGTTCTGTGATTTAGCATTTGGTTATGTATGTTGTGAAAAATAAAAAACATTATATTACGCAATGTTTTAAAAACTAATTTTGGAAAATTTTTTATATTTTGTTATATTTGTTTATTTCATTAAAGAAAAGAATTAATTGTTCTTTTTCTGTTGATAACTCTTTTATTTAAAGAGAAATTTTTTCAAAACCTTATTTATCATTTTTTACAATGGAAAGTCTATTATTGGGTTTTAAATTCATTTTTACACGATAAATACATAGTATTAATAAATTAAAAAAATATATATTTTGTTTTATTAACATATATAAATTATAATATCATCTTTACAAAATAATTAAGTTCTAATAAAAATTATATATTATACCATGTTTAACTATTTTAAAAAAAATTTGTTATCTTAAAAAAATATGAAAATTTACCTTTTGGATAATTTTTATGTGTCAATTAGAAGTATTAGGTCTTGTTTATATTTTTATTCCGTATATGATAAAATTAATTGTAAAAAAACTATTGGTGTATTTAAAAATCATGTTTTCTAAGAAAATTATTAATTAATGCATTTTTTAATAATTTTTAATCTAAAGACGTAGGAATGTGACTCATTTATTTTTCATTTATTAACAATAATTATTTTAAATTAGTTATTATAAAATATATAAAATTTATTATTTATTTTTGGGAAACGTAAAAATATTAACAGTCGCATTACTATTAAAATTATCATATGGCCAAGACAGTCTTGTAAATGTCATCTTTCCATTTCAATGATCATATTACTCTTTATAAATACACTTCACTTTAACTTCTAAAATTAATTTTAACATTTCATAAGGATATAAAATTTATTTTCAATTACAAATTATTTTAACTATAATAGAAATGTAACATTTTTTACTATTAAATGTAGAATATGATCCATCAGAATTCAAGATTATGGTGTTTTCCTATATTATTATATGTTATATATCACTAATTGTAGCTACTAATTTTATTTTAATTTTTAATTTCTAGTTCACTATTTTATTTACATAATGAAACTTAAATTATCCCTTGAATATTAAAATAATTTATTTATTTACTATATTAAAGTCGTGTATCTTACATTCTCCTTCCGTATTTAATTTTTTCTCAGAATTTTTTGTTAAAAATTAATATTTGAAATGTGGGTAATTATTAATCAAATTTTGCTCATGATCCCATGATTTTTTCTCCAACTAGTGATTCCTCAAATGTATCTTTTCCAGTCAATTTTTCTGATTTTGAAACACTTACTCTCTAGTGGAATGCATTTAGACTAGCTCTTCATTGTATGTTAAAGTATGGCGTATCTCTATTTTTGTGGGGTGAGTATTTTCTTTCAGTATTACATGCACTTCCTCAACATTGAGTTATAAATGAAATTATTCACCTTATAGGGGTTTGGTTTCATAACAAAATGACAAGCTACAACTCTAATTATCTAGAAAATTTCAATAGTTATACTGTCAGTTTGACTTATCTTTCCAATATCACTGAACCTTATAACTACCTCAAATGGTAATTCCTTTCAGAATAAAAGATCCCCAAATTGAAATTCTCGGACCTTATATAAAAAAATCATTGATATAGACAAGTTCAAGACACTCAGTGGGTAGATCATCCTTTACTAAAATTAAATTTGAAGACATGGTAACAAAATTCAAAATGAACTATATAGAATTATCCTTTTTTAGATATATTATGCATCCTAGTAACAAAATATATTGTAATTTTATCTATTTAATATATTAATATAGATAAATTATGAATGAAACCTATTATAAATTTACCCAATTATAACACTAAGTATTTTGAAATATAGTCATAAATTTCCTACTTTATTTTGTTCCCCCATAAGATCGCTCTTGAATCCCTAATAATTTTGGTACTAATATGGTGAATAGATAGAATTGAACAATATGATTCATAGAGAAATTCCATCATATACACATGAATAACTAAAACTACAAGTCACTTCCCAAATTTTAATAAACCTATATCATAACAAAATTCATTCAATATGTCATCTATTGTTGATTTAGTCATCTTATTTGAGAACTTGTAATATTGTTGTGATATATTTATCTTATCGTGTGAAAATGGTTAATAAATTACATACAAATTGAATGAATGTTCCCCTTACCACATAATTTCCATGTCCAAATTTAAATTTTTTTATTGTTGCCCCTATTTTATTCTAGTCATTGGTTGAACTACAATATCCTTCCTACATGATGCATCAATGAGTTTATTTTCCTTCTTTAAGTGGTTGTGATTTCACATTCATATTTCTTATTTAGTACCATACATCCCCTTTGTACCAAGTTTAGATATTTCTATGTTTATATATGTACATATAAAAATAATTATATTACACTTTTATAAGTATTTATCCCCTTGAATTTGATTGAATATGCCATCAATTCATTATAATGGGTGTTTTACCTTAATTTCCCTGTCCTTGATTTCTCTAAAAATGATTCACAATCTCATATATTCATACTTATTAATCAAAAACCAAATAGGGTCTTACCCATGGTGAGACACTATGGTGAATGAATTCCTCATCCCAAAACTTTTATAATTTATTATTTAATTCTACAAAATCCTATAGATTAATTATATAATGTGGATTGGATATGATTTTTTAATTAGGGATAACACTGATGGAGACTTAAATGTCATGATCAAGTGGATATATAGGTAATTACCTGGTAAATAAATCATCATAATCTTTTATAGTGTATATAACATTTATTATTGTGATATCCTTCTCATTAATTGGTTATATTTGATCTTATTATTCTCTTAAAATTTCATTAATTTGAGTCATGTGAGTTGGTTATAGAAAATAACTTTTCAAAGAAGTATCCAATTTAAAAACAAGTAATTTTATACCACTATCAAAGATTATAACATCTAAAAACACCAAGACTCTATAATACCAATGTTTATGATTACATTATTACGTTGCTACTTGATATAAGTGATTATATCCTAAATGAAAGAATAGTATAGAAGTATTAAAAAACATGAAACATACATTAATCCTACACAATATTTGAAAACATAAAGTAGATCATAATATTTTTAAAAATAAAATTATTATTATTTATAGAACATACATCCAAATCCATAAAAATACAGATCTTGGAATCTTAGGGAAACAGAATGATAATAAAGGGATGATATTAGATGCTCAATAAGGGAATGTAAATTTCGAAAGATAAATAAAACATGAATTACATTGAAGGAATTAATCATGTTTAGATAATTCCATATAAAAAATAAAATGAGATTTAAAAGTATCCATGGATTTAATAACTTTTTAAATAATCACATGTACATTAAAAATAAATTTCATAGTGAATGAATTCATTATTTCAGACATCTTAAACATAATATTGGGTCCTTTTTGCATGGAATTGTTTATAAAGGGATAAGGACTAATGAAAATACCCAAAATATTTTGTTTAATGAGACCCATCAGCACATTTATGTGATATTTAATGTTATTACCCACCATTAACTTATTATGTTAAATTTATATATCATATAAATATATAATATAACATAATAAACATTATTATTAATAAAAAATATTTTAATAAAAAAATAGCATATTAAATGTCAATACATTCCCATGGTAAAATAATCATAAAATATCCTAGGAATAATGTTCGGTGGTAAAAATATAATATAACCGTATAAAATCATAACATTCAACCAAGTATGGTGACATAGATGAATGTAATTTAGAAATACCAATAGAAAATTTGTTAGGAAAATATCTTTTTCAGATTGAAATTTCTAATTTTATATCTATCAATTTCCCAAATTTTAAAGAAAAAAATTCATTTAAAAGAACCATTTTAACATATAAAGATGATTCATGTAATTAGGCCATTGTAATGGCAGTAAATTATATTTATGGAGTATACAGTAAAATATAGAACATTTCATATGTTTGGTAAAAAGTAAAAGTTCCTCATTTAAAAAAAGTAGATTTAATTTTAAATATTTAGAGAAAATTCAATCATTGTAAAAACGGTTGTTTATAAAAAAATTATAATATAAAACAAATTATATAAAACATTTTAAGAAACTCTTGGACATGTTAAAAAAAGATTCTTTACCATGTCACGACCCATCCTCGGGGCCCGTGCCGTGACTACCCCAAACCCGCCTTCCATAGGCCAGGGGCTGGCGACTAGCACCAAGGCATAAATCCCGGTAAAAAGGGAAGGCATTGCCTTCGTAAAGTAAACAAACACCACAGAGTAAGCAAGCAGAAAGTAAACACTAAGTAAAAACAGAGTACAACTGAAAGTGCGGAAAAGTAAATGGGCCAGTATACAAACCCAAACTAAAAGTAAAGTACAACTCGAAAGGGAAAACAGCAACTGTAAGTAAAAGCCGCTACGTCGAGCTGTCCACTGGAGATCCCACCTGAAGGATGGGTACAGATAGCTCCACTACTCCACGGGTCCCACCGTCCGCTCCGAGTACGTCCCGCCCAGTGGTCCACCTCCAGGTACCATCCTGCTATGCAAGCCTCAGCCAAGATCAATGTTGTCCGTCATCTGCAACCAACACAACGTAGTGCGGGCATAGCCCGTGCAGGGGTGAGTATAAGCTACTCAGTAGGGACCCCGAGACCCCTGAAAGTCTCCCGAAATCCACATAGGATAAACCACAATGAAAGGTACAATCACGAAGTAACAACCGACACTACTTAGGTATATACCCATACATATACCTAAGTCATCAATTCCAATACGCTCCAACCTCCGAGCCCAAGTACAACTCAGTCCACACAGGAAAGTAAACGTATTCCACACAAGAAAGCAAAACGTAATCCACACAGGATAGCACAACACAATCCTCACAGGAAAGCAACATGATTCAGCTCACACATGTATACTTCTTCAAAGGACGAAAAAGATGATCTCTGATCCATCTAAGTCATCAGACCCACGAAGGATCGATAGGTAACTAACCCCCGCAAAAGACCCACATAGGATCGGGCCCACATAGGACCTGTAGGCGCTGGTTCACACAGGACCGCTGAGCGCAAAGACCCACACATGATCGGAACCACACAGGATCGGGCCCACACAGGACCTGTAGCACTGATCCACGTAGGATCGCTGAGTGCTGTAGTCGTCGTCGTCGAATCCACACAGGATCTCTGTACTGTCGTCGTCGCAGTCACAGTAGCAGTAGCAGTAGTAGTCACAGTCGCAGCCAGCACTAGGGTTCCTGCACACAGCAAACTCGTTCGGAGGGTCTGCTCTACGAGCCGAGAGGCTGATAAATCAACTGTCATAAAGTCTAGAGTTGATGTATCCAAAAGTTCCGTATCGTCAACAGGAACTCATCGCAACAGACGGCGTGTCGATCGGACGCCTGGTTTGAGAGTTATTGGAATTTTCGTCCCCGGGGCCTGGTTGGTTTTTAATGAAAAACCATCCCGACGGTACTCCACCTGCGTCCAAACCTCGGGCGGAGTATGCCAAAAGATCCGTCTCACTAAGAGGAACTCAACAAAGCTGACGGCACGTCAAACGGACGTCCGTAGCTCAAGATATGAGTGTTTCCGCTCCGAAGGCCCGGTTAGTTTCGTGTACGAACCAACCTGGACAAACTCAAAGTATTCCGAAACCCTGAGTGTAATATACTGAAACGACCATCTCGATCCTTGGATCGCGTTGCCGCAGACGGTTCGTCATTCGGAGGTCCGTGGCTCATGTTATGGCCAAAAGACCGAAACCGTCTCGAAAACGGGGGGTCCGGGTCCGGGCCGACCCGGCCCGACCTGCCCCCCCTCGGTCGGCACGAACCGGGTCGACCCGACCCGGGTCCGACCTGGCCCGGCCGGCGGCGGCCCGGCCTGGCGCCGCTGGTGTCACGCGCGGGGGGCTAAGCCCCCGCTGTTTCAAAACGGCGGCATGGGTTTTAACCGCGCCTTTTGGAGAACCGGCCCCCCTCGCGGGGGGCCTGCTTGAGGGAACCGGGGGGCCGCCTTCCCCCCTCAAAGAAACCCCCCCCCCTCATAAATGGGGGGGCTTTTGAGAGTTGACCGGGGGAATTTATTCCCCCGGTCTTTGACCTTCCGGTCGGCCACCTGGCCGGCCGGTTTTTCTCCAACAGGACCGGAAAAGCCGGTCCCCTTCCGGCTTCCATCACCGGCGGTCCGGCGAGCCGCCGGTCTTCCCGTATCGCCACGGCCCGGAACCGGTCGCGGTGTTCATCGTCCGGCGCGGTGCGACGGCACCGCGCCCCTTCGCCGCGGCCCCGCTCCGGCCGCGGCACCTTCGATTCCCTTCGACGCGGCGCGACGGCGTCGCGTTCGTGATGATTCTTCCACGGTGCGAATTTCCGCGTGGTGCGACGGCACCACGCCATCTTTTTTCATCTGCAAGATAAATCAACAAGATCAAGGAGGGGGTTCAGCCATGTTCATACGGTCCGGCCCCCTCACGTTAAACGATAACTCATATTTAAATATCCTCACGTTTGTCATGCTAGATCCACGAACGAGAATAAATAAATAAATGAATAATCAACAAAAACTCCTACCTTGATAGTCGCACATTGACGTAGTCATGGGAAGCGGTCGTCGTTTCGTTGACGTCGGTTAGAAGATGAAGAAGTTGAGGAGGAAGCAATCGGATAAGACGAGTCAAGATGTCATCATCGGTGTTCTTCGTGGGCGGCGGACGTTCTTCGTGTTCTTCCACGAAGGAGATGAAGAAGGTGGAGGATTTCTTCAGCTTCTCTCCAAAGCTCTTCCACACCTCACCCAACAATCCAAATAAAATAAGGTCCCTCCTTATTTTATTTACTAAGCCAAGAATTTCAAAAACTTAAATTTCAAAAATAAAACACTTAATTAATTATACATGAGTTGTGTAATTAATTAAGTGTTAAGTTATCAAGCTTTAAAGAGGGAGAGAGGGGAGTTAGGGAATTTGAAAAGGTGGGGATCGGGTGGGCCCCTCCTCACCTTAATCCTCTCTTAGGTGGTTAAACCACCCAACTTCCAACAAAAGATTTTAACCACTTTAAAGATATAAAATAAATATTGTATCACAAATTTATTTTACTCTTCATTTCATCCAGAAAATTAAACAACTCCTCCTAGGAAAACGCAACTTCGGAAAAGGTCTTCTTAAGCGAATATCGGCACTGCGAGTTCATAGGTGTCCTCGGATTTCAATTCCGAGCACCGGATCAAAAGTTAGGAATTCCCGCTTGTTCGTTCACTGAACGTACCCGAGCCAAACTTTGGAAATTAATTCCGGGCACTCCGGGCCTCGGAATCAAGTGCCTTCTGAAACCGCACTCTTGTAAAATTCCAAAGAAAATTAAGAAAAAATTTCCGTTGAATTTTACGGGTCTTTACATTACTCCCACCTCAGGGCTTTACGTCCCCGTAAAGACACATCAAAAACTAGGGAAACAAATGCGGGTACTGAGCACGCATCGGAGCCTCCCGCTCCCATGTGCTCTCCTGGAGGTTCCCATGCTGCCATCTGATGCGCACAAGAGGAATCGATCGCCCACGCAGGACCCGCTCCTGTCGATTCTCTATCTCCACCGGGACCTCCGTAAAAGTCGCCCCATCGTCAACATCAAGCTCTCCATGGTCAATGATGTGTGTCGGGTCGTGCACGTATCTCCTCAGCTGAGACACGTGGAAGACGTCGTGCACCCGGTGCAACTGAGGTGGTAGAGCCAGGCGATAAGCCACCTCGCCAATCCTGCTGAGGACCTAGAAGGGTCCGATGAAGCGCGGAGATAACTTGCCATCTCAGCCAAATCTCTGAATACCACGTCGAGGTGAGACCCGCAAGAAGACGTGGTCACCATCCTCAAACTCCAGTGGCCTCCGCCTCCTATCCGCATATGACTTCTGTCGGCTCTGAGCTGTCCTCATCCGCTCCTGGATGACCTGGACCTTCTCTGTCGTCGCCTGGACCATCTCCGGTCCCACAAGTGTTGACTCCCCAGGGTCTGTCCAGGACAAAGGAGATCTACAAGGTCGGCCATACAATGCCTCGTACGGTGCCATCCCGATGGTGGAGTGGTAGCTGTTGTTGTACGCAAACTCCACCAAGGGTAGGTGGTCCTCCCAGCTATGACCAAAGTCCAGGACACATGCGCGGAGCATGTCCTCGAGAGTCTAAATGGTCCTCTCCGTCTGACCATCCGTCTGAGGGTGAAAGGCTTTGCTCAGACGTAGCTGCTTCCCGAACGCCTCCTGTAACCCCTTCCAAAGCCGGGAAGTAAAGCGAGCATCTTGATCGGATACGATAGATGATGGCACACCGTGGAGCCGCACAATCTCCTGAACGTAGAGACGTCCCAAGCTCTCCACTGAGCCCTGCTCTCTAATGGGTAAGAAGTGTGCCGACTTGGTGAGTCGGTCAACAGTCACCCAGATGGAGTCGTGACCTCTGGAAGTGCGTGGAAGTCCAGTCACGAAGTCCATAGATATGTCGTCCCACTTCCACTTCGGGACCTCCAAGGGCTATACCAAGCCTGCTGGTACCTGAGGCGCTGCCTTCACCTGTTGGCAGGTGAGGCATCGAGAAACGAACTCTGCTACAGCCTTCTTCATGCCTGGCCACCAGTGCTTTCGTCTGAGGTCCTGGTACATCTTCGCCACTCCAGGATGTACCACCAAAAGAGAAGTGTGAAACTCTCTCAGCACTTCCTCTCACAAAGCGTCTGGTACGATGGTACGTCCCCTAAAAATGATGTCGTTCTCTACTCCAAGGGAGAAACCATCAGATGTCTGTCCCAAGGATATCTGTGCACGCCGTGTCTCACAGTCAGCGTCCCCACGCTGTGCCTCCCTGACTCGCTGCAGTAGTGGAGGGGTGACTGTGAGAGACTAAAGGAAGGCTGCTCCATCTCTATCCACGAAGGATATCTGCAAAGAGGCTAGCTGCTCTGTCGCCTCCTCAAGTAGCTGAATTCCCGTCCTCCTGCTGAGGTCAACGGCTACTACGTTCCCCTTCCCAGGAGTATAGACTATCTCAAAGTCATAGTCCTGGAGGAACTCGAGCCATCGCCTCTGTCTCAGGTTCAGGTCCTTCTGCGAGAAGATATACCTGAGACTCTGATGATCGGAAAAGACTGTAAAGCGCTTGCCCATCAGATAGTGTCGCCATGTCTTCAGAGCGAGGACCACTGCTGCTAACTCCAGGTCATGGGTAGCGTAGTTCTGCTCATACGGCCTCAACTGACGTGATCCATAGGCGATCACTGCCCGCTCCTGCATCAGAACACATCCGAGTCTGATCCCTGATGCATCGCAGTAAACTACGTACCCTACTCCCTCCTCGGGCAACCTCAAGATAGGTGCGCTAGTCAATCTCTATCTCAGCTCCTGGAAGCTATGATGACATCTGTCTGACCACACGAAGGGTTTCCCTTTCTTCGTCAAAGTTGTGAGTGGTTCCGCAACTCTAGAGAAGTCAGGCACGAATCTACGATAGTATCCAGCTATTCCCAAGAAACTCCGAACCTCCGTCACGTTACTGGGTGGCTCCCATGATAACACTGCCTCAATCTTCGTAGGATCCACTGCAACTCCCGCCTCAGAGATGACGTGACCCAAGAAGTGGACCTCACGTATCCAGAAATGGCACTTCGAGAGCTTACCATAAAGCTGGTGCTCTCGGAGTGTGTCTAGTATAACTCGCAAGTGATATGCGTGCTCCTCCTCAGTCATAGAGTAAATCAGAATGTCGTCGATGAAGACCACGACAAACCGATCGAGGTATGGCTGAAAGATCCTGTTCATGAGACCCATGAACACTGCTGGAGCATTGGTTACACTGAAATGCATAACCAAGAACTCATAGTGGCCATACCGACATCTGAAGGCCGTCTTCTGCACATCCTCGTCTCTGACTCTGAGCTGATGATAGCATGACCTAGGGTCTATCTTCGAGAACCACCGTGCTCCCTTGAGCTGATCAAAGAGGACATCAATCCTCGGTAGCGGATACTTGTTCCTCACTATCACCTGGTTCAGGCGACGATAGTCAACACAAAGTCGTAAGATCTCGTCCGCCTTCTTGGCGAACAATATCGGGGAAGCCCAGGGTGAAACACTGGGTCGGATGAACCCCTTGCCCTGCAAGTCCTCCAACTATACCCGTAGCTCTCGAAGTTTGGTGGGGGCCATCTGATATGCTGGAGTGGATATAGGGACTGTCCCGGGGTACAAGTCAATATAAAAGTCTACCTCTCTATGAGGAGGTAGCCCGGGAACGTCGTCAGGAAAAACGTCCGCAAACGGATCCACCAGTGCAGGAAAACCAGGACTCCGCACATCAACTTCTCCAAGGATGAGGCTAGCTAACTGATGAGTAATGGGTTTTCCTCTACTCCGCGGAAGTCCATCCTGTGCTGCTAAGGCTCCCTTCTCGCCGGTGAAGGTGAACCTGCTCCCGTCGGTGCGTACACATCTCACCTTGCACCTAAAACAGTCAATCTGTGCATGGACCGTAGATAGCCAATCCATGCCCAAGATGACTTCGTAAGGCCTCGACGCTGCTACAAGAAGATCCCAGCCGAAGCTCTCGCCTCCTAGAGTGAGCTCACACTGCCGGCACCAGTGCGTAATCGTCGAGTCTGCTCCTGTAGGAGTCTCTAGACGTAAGGATCGAGCCAACGGCTCTGTCGGAATCTCCGAGATCCGAAGAAGGGCAGCGGCTATGAAAGAGTGACTCGCTCTTGTGTCTATAAGAACTGTAGAAAGGGTGGAATAGACACAAATAGTACCTCGAATCATCTCAGGTGTGCCGTGGTTGTAGGTCTCTATTGCCTGGAGTTGTGCCTGTCTTTGCCCGCCAGCTCCCTGTGGTCGGGGTGGACCTCTTGGTGGTGGTGGTGGCAGATCCTCAAAGCGTCTCCCACCACCTGCTGCTCGGCCAGCTCCTCTGCCTCGTCCGCCTCCTCCCTGCGGACCTCCACGGTCGACCATCTTCCTCTGCCTTGGTGGTCCCTCAACTGACTGCTGCTCCTCGGCACGGTGGGTCGGGCAGTCATGAGCCATGTGGCCCTGCCCGCCGCACGAGTTGCACTGTCTGCCTCTCGAAAGACTGGCTCCTCGCTGTGTGCTCCGCACTGCTGAGCCAGTGCCCTGAGGTCGTCTACCCGAAGGTCTGGTCTGTCTGGACCCCTGAGTCATCCGTCGAATGCCTGCTGCAGATGACTCTCCCACGAGCCGCCCTGCGGTGGGTCGCTGCGCTGGTGTAGACTCAGCAAGGAAGCTCTCGATCAGAAGGGCCCGCTCCAGTACTCCTGTCTGAGTCGGTATGCTGAGGGAGATCAGCGATGCCCTGATCTCGTGTCTCAAACCCTACTCGAAGGTCCGGGCCCGGAAGAATGGGTCCCGTACCATGTCGGTCGAGTAGCGCGAGAGATCAGTAAATCTCGCCGAGTACTGAGCGACCATCATGCTGCCCTGCTGTAGCTGAAGAAGATCCTGGATACGCACCGCACGAAGTGTGGTTGGGACGAACTCCGAGCGGAAGAGGCTCTCAAAGTCCGTCCAAAGTAGAGATGCCTCATCGTGCACCTAGAGCATCAAGCTCCACCATCATCCTGCTGCTGCGTGTAGTAGGCTCGCAGCGAGGATCACCATGAGGTCTGCTGGTGTCCTCACTAGCCTAAACATAGGCACCACTGCGTCCAGCCAGTCCTCTACGGCCTGGGGATCCGTCTCCCCATGAAACCTGGGTGGTCGCTGGCGCTGAAACTCATGCAGTGCGCTGAGGCGACGTGCATCGTCAGCGGCTGGCGCTGGAAGCATCGGGGGCTCGGCGGGTAGTGCTACCACCGGTGCCACTGCTGATAAAGGGCCCTGCACCGAGGCGTCATCGCTCGGTGGGTTGTCGTCACACTCGACTCTCGGAACCCTAGCTGGCTGCCGTCGTGGGGCCATCCTGAAAAGGAAACAGGTGCGTCACGGTCAGAACAGTATACCTGGTGAGCTGATATAAGTAATCACAAAGAAAAATTGAAACACACACACAATCAATGTTTTCGTGCATTATGTCGGAAATCCGAAGTCAGGGTCCTGGTGTACGGATACGTCGGCCGCCGCACCAACACTGGACTCCCTGGACTGACAACAACACTCAATACGCTAAACATTATTGCTTCACATAGAAAAGATCAGAGTTCGCGGTAGAACCGAACTCCTATGATACCAATTTGTCACGACCCGTCCTCGGGGCCTGTGCCGTGACTACCCAAAGCCCGCCTTCCATAGGCTAGGTGCTGGCGACTAGCACCAAGGCGTAAATCCCGGTAAAAAGGGAAGGAATTGCCTTTGTAAAGTAAACAAACACCACAGAGTAAGAAAGCGGAAAGTAAACACTAAGTAAAAACAGAGTACAACTGAAAGTGCGGAAAAGTAAATGGGCCAGTATACAAACCCAAACTGAAAGTAAAGTACAACTCGAAAGGGAAAACATCAACTGTAAGTAAAAGCCGCTATGCCGAGCTGTCCACTGGAGATCCCACCTGAAGAATGGGTACAGATAGCTCCACTGCTCCACGGGTCCCATCGTACGCTCCGAGTACGTCCCGTCCAGTGGTCCACCTCCAGGTATCGTCCTGCTCTGAAAGCCTTAGCCAAGATCAACGTTGTCCGTCGTCTGCAACCAACACAACGTAGTGTGGGCATAGCCCGTGTAGGGGTGAGTATAAGCTACTCAGTAGGGACCCCGAGACCCCTGAAGGTCTCCCGAAATCCACATAGGATAAACCACAAAGAAAGGTACAATCACGAAGTAACAACCGACACTTCTTAGGTATATGACCATACATATACCTAAGTCATCAATTCCAATACGCTTCAAACTCCGAGCCCAAGTACAACTCATTCCACATAGGAAAGTAAAGGTATTCCACACAGGAAAGCAAAATGTATTCCACACAGGATAGCACAACACAATCCACACAGGAATGCAACAGGATTCAGCTCACACAGGTATAATTCTTCAAAGGATGAAAAAAATGATCTCTGATCCATCTAAGTCGTCGGACCCACGAAGGATCGATAGATAACTAACCCCCGCAAAAGACCCGCACATGATCGGGCCCACATAGTACCTGTAGGCGCTGGTTCACACAGGACCGCTGAGCGCAAAGACCCACACAGGATCGGGCCCACACAGGACCTGTAGCACTGATCCACGTAGGATCGCTGAGTGTTGTAGTCGTCGTCATCGAATCCACACAGGATCTCTGTACTGTCATCGTCGCAGTCACAGTAGCAGTAGCAGTAGTAGTCACAGTCGCAGCCAGCACTAGGGTTCCCGCACACAGCAAACTCGTTCAGAGGGTCCGCTCCACGAGCCGAGAGGCTGATACATCAACTATCACAAAGTCTAGAGTTGATGTATCCAAAATTTCTGTATCGTCAACAAGAACTCATCGCAACAGACGGCGCGTCGATCGGACGCCCGGTCTGAGAGTTATTGGCATTTTCGTCCCCGGGGCCCGGTTGGTTTTTAAGGCAAAACCAAGCCGACCATACTCCACCTGCGTCCAAACCTCGGGTGGAGTATGCCAAAAGATCCGTCTCACAAAGAGGAACTAAACAAAGCTGACGGCACGTCAAACGGACGTCCGTAGCTCAAGATATGAGCGTTTCCGCTCTGAAGGCCCGCTTGGTTTCGTGTACGAACCAACCCGGCCGAACTCAAAGTATTCCGAAACCCTGAGTGTAATATACCGAAACGACCATCTCGATCCAAGGATCTTGTTTTCGTAGACGGTTCGTCATTCGGAGGTCTGTGGCTCCATTTATGGCCAAAAGACCGAAACCATCTCGAAAACGGGGGGTCCGGGTCTGGGACGACCCGGCCGGACCCCCCCCCCCCCCCCCTCGGTCGGCCGAACCGGGTCGACCCGACCTGGGTCCGACCCGGCCCGGCCGGCGGCGGTGCGGCCTGGCGCCGCTGGTGTCACGCGTGGGGGGCTAAGCCCCCGCTGTTTCAAAATGGCGGCGCGACTTTTAACCGCGCCTTTTGGAGAACCGGCCCCCCTCGTGGGGGGCCTGCTTGAGGGAACCGGGGGGCCGCCTTCCCCCTCAAAGAAACCCCCCCCCCCTCATAAATGGGGGGGGGGCTTTTGAGATTTGACCGGGGGAATTTATTCCCCTGGTCTTTGACCTTCCGGCCGGCCACCTGGCCGGCCGGTTTTTCCCCAACGGGACCGGCAAAGCCGGTCCCCTTCCGGCTTCCGTCACCGGCGGTCCGGCAAGCCGCCGGTCTTCCCGTCCCACCGCGACCCGGAAACGGTCGCGGTGTTCGTCATCCGGCACTGTGCGACGGCACCGCGCCCCTTCGCCGCGGCCCCGCTCCGGCCGCGGCACCTTCGATTCCCTTCGACGCGGCGCGACGGCGTCGCGTTCGTGATGATTCTTCCACGGTGCGAATTTCCGCGTGGTGCGACGACACCACGCCATCTTGTTTCATCCACAAGATAAATCAACAAGATCAAGGAGGGGGTTTGGCCGTGTTCATGCGGTCCGTACCCCTCACGTTAAACGATAAGACATATTTAAATATCCTCACCTTTGTCATGCTAGATCCACGAACGAGAATAAATAAATAAATGAATAATCAACAACAAACCCTACCTCGATAGTCTCACATTGACGTAGTCGTGGGAAGCGGTCGTCGTTTCGTTGACGTCGGTTAGAAGACAAAGAAGTCGAGGAGGAAGCAATCGGAGAAGACGAGTCAAGATGTCATCGTCGGTGTTCTTCGTGGGCGGCGGACGTTCTTCACGTTCTTCCACGAAGGAGATGAAGAAGGTGGAGGATTTCTTCAGCTTCTCTCCAAATCTCTTCCACACCTCACCCAACAATCCAAATAAAATAAGGTCCCTCCTTTTTTTATTTACTAAGCCAAGCATTTCAAAAACTTAAATTTCAAAAACAAAACACTTAATTAATTATACAGGAGTTGTGTAATTAATTAAGTGTTAAGTTATCAAGCTTTAAAGAGGGAGAGAGGGGAGTTAGGGAATTTGAAAAGGTGGGGCTCGGGTGGGCCCCTCCTCACCTTAATCCTCTCTTAGGTAGTTAAACCACCCAACTTCCAACAAAAGATTTTAACCACTTTAAAGATATAAAATAGATATTGTATAACAAATTTATTTTACACTTCATTTCATCCAGAAAATTAAACAACTCCTCTTAGGCAAACACAACTTCGGAAAAGGTCTTCTTAAGCGAATATCGGCACTGCGAGTTCATCGGTGTCCTCGGATTTCAATTCCGAGCACCGGATCAAAAGTTAGGAATTCCCGCTCGTTCGTTCACTGAACGTACCCGAGCCAAACTTTGGAAATTAATTCCGGGCACTCCGGGCCTCGGAATCAGGTGCCGTCTGAAACCGCGCTCTTGTGAAATTCCAAAGAAAATTAAGAAAAACATTCCGTTGAATTTTACGGGTCTTTACATACCAAGTATAAATAAAAATTCAATTTTAATAAAAATTATTTTAGTATATTGGGTACTTATAGGGAGGAAGATTAAAAGGGAAAAATTAATTTCATGAAATAACTATAGGATGATAAAAAAAATTGGTTTTAGGATAGAAATATCCAATAATTCCCCTAGTGAATACATAAACAAATACAATATTAAAGAATGATGATATATTAAAAAAACACTTACCTCAGGTCTAACTTCTTTCTTACATGTTTGAACCTCCTGTTTAGTAAATAAATATATATAATAAATTTATTTTAGAATTATAATCAAGTATATCATACAATATATTATTTTATTATATCTCTTTATCACTTATATATTAACAATTTTTTTAATAAAGTCCATGTTCTTGGTGACAACTACTTGGGATTTCAGGTATGTTTCAGTTCAGTAGTTTTAGTCTTTGTACTTTGATAATGGTCCCATCATCTCCATAATGTTGATAATGATATAAATATACAATATATTCATTATATATTTTTATATTTTTATATTTATCGAAAAAATGTAGATATAGAAAAATTAGTTACACTCTTCATTGAGAAGGTAAGTCATAAGCATGCATGAATGTTGTATCCATTTCTCAACAGATTAAAACAATAAATTTAAATAATAATTTTCCATTCTAGATTCATTATTATATCATATATATCATATATATTCATTGAAAATATAATAATTAAAATCAGTCTAAATTTGTTAGAAGAAACGAATCATGCCGCATTGTGGAGGTGGTAGTTCACAGACACAAATGATGAGACACTGGGCCAAATAAATCCATTATATAGATTCATCAAGATTTAATTCTTAAATTATTAAAACTAAATCATATCCATTATATATGGATTATTTTAAATGGGTATAACTCTATGTATTATTTTTATTGAAAAATTATATTCATGTTTTAGGGGAAATCTAGGAAGGTCCTCTAGAAATATAAATTCATATTACTAGAAAAAAAAATATTTTTTCAATGTTGAGTTTGTCCACAACCATTATAGATAAATATTAAAAAATTAATATTTAGAAAAACCACTATGATGGAATTAATTTCAAATTGGGTGTTCTGGTTCATCCTAGAACTAATAGAAGATTTAAGGTTGATTTTGTAATATCTAATATAACTTTTCTTCCAAAACAATTGATATGTTCTCTATACTGATTGATCCAATCCATACCCAAAATTACAACAATCAAAACTAGAGGAATAATGAAAATCTTCATGTGAATGACATTTCATGAAAAATCTATTAGTGATAGGCAATATAATTGAGATAAATATATTATACTATTAAGATTTTTCACTTCCAACTAAACATCTAATCATTAAGGTAGTGTTATGATACCCATAGAAAATTAATCAAATATAAAAGAGTTGTTAGAAATTGAATCAAATAATAAATTTTTAATCATGGAGTTAATTATAATTTTTTCCTTTAACTATATCACTAGAAACATCTATTCAGTCTATAGTAATTTGAAGATATTTTCATTCTCCCCTTGGAATCCTTAATTGTATGTTCCATCGATGTTTATGTTATTTGTTGGAATATATACATATCTCATTATAGTCAAATAAATATAATTTTATACATTATAACATACCCTTATATTCATGATAATGATGGCCTTTAACTCCACACATGATGAAAAATCCTTTTCCTTTCAAGAATATACCAAAGTGTTTCCTTCTATAGGTATTACATGTTGGAAAATCCCTTTTAACCTCTTCGACTTGTCAATTTTTTATCTTTCATCATATTATTCTCCTACATTAATTTAAATACATAAGCCATGGGAAATTTTTACTTTCTCATGATAACACATGATATTATATCCTCATACAATTAGTATGTTTGGGAGACTAGTTCCCCATACGTAAATTCCTTAATCCCTTAAAATAAATGATAAATATTGCTATTTATATTTTGTGTGTTATCAAAAAAGGATCCTAATTATCCTTTTAGTGCTAACTTTATACAATGAAAAATTTTTCACTACATTTTATATTAGACACATAAATTGTCTATCAAAAATCTCATATTTTTCCCATGGAAAATATTTTTCAAATTAATGTACCTTAGCATCATTCCACTAGGTACTCTTTATTTTCTCTATATTGATAGTATTTTAAATCAATGACCACCATTTATCTATATCCACATAAGATGATAAACTTATGTTGATACTTTATCCCTTTCAATACATCCCAAAGATATAAATATGTTTTCTGAAGAACTTATGCAATGCCTAACTGCAAATTTATTTTTTACTCAATTTAATAATTTATGTGTTTGTAAAATGAAATGTTTTAACATTGTTGCACTATATTTTGGATCATAAATATTTTCTATAATGTCAAGGCTATTGTTAGTAACATAATTCTTCTACCCCAATGTATTTATAATTTTTTTCCTTCCATCTCCGACTTTATTATCCTTCCCGAGAGAGATATACATACATATATTATATCCATTAATAGAGTTTCCATTCCTTGAACTAAGAATCACTTATAAATAACGTAATCTTGTATATTAGAACAAAAAATTAAGAATCAAAATGTATAATTTTGAAATTATCAAACCAAATAGCATAAATTTAATTTTTTTCATAACTATTCTATGAATCATAAGCATGGTTTCATGGGGAATATTCTCAAATTATAAGAATATTTACAAATATTTTAAAATGTTTTTAAATTAAAATTTATTAACCCAATAATTTCCCTCTAGGATTCTCACAATATATTTACAGTATGATCGTACTCATTGTGAACTATAATGATACCTGAGATATACTCAACCAACTATTTTCAAGGTTATTACACCTATATACATCTGGGATAAAACCACATCAACTTTTATTGTCTTGAAATATATGTATTGATTGAAAAAACACATAATATATTCCTTACAAAAGCATTTAGATGTTCTCTTTTACTAAGACTTATCGTTAATATTAGACATAGGCTTATGTTCCCTAATGATGAATTCCAAAATCTTGTTCCCTTTCTTCCTACTCAACATCCTTTTATATAAACTATAAAGACCACGAATGTAGAATCATAGATTCGTTAGTTAATTTATTACATTAGTACAAATTAAAAGTGATCGCATCCAAATAGACTAAATAGATTAGTAGTCTCAAAAAAACTAGATACATACTTTAATCTCACACTACATTTGGAAATGTAAAGTAAAAAATAGTTTTTAATTTGAGAAAATCATTTTTCACAATAAAAAATCCTTAAATATCAATTATAATACCATTAATGACATATTGGGAAAGGAAAAATAAGAAAGGGGTGTCCTTAGACGCTTAGTAATACAATGTGTACAACAGAAACTAATAAGGCATTAATAATATACAAGTAATAAAAAAATAATAAATTAATGAAATTTAAATAATCACCTGATCTTGAAACATATCCATTGACATAATAAATATTTAAATTATCACAAGGACATTAATAGTACATATCATACTAATGGAATTCATAATGAGAGACATTATAAACTAACTGTCAAGGACATATTCTAGGACACATTATATAAATCGATAATTCCTTGACCCAATATTCAATATGGTTTTCCTCATGAGACATATCATTTCATTGTAAATATATGAAATTTTGGCCTGACCAATTACTTAATAATTTTAATAGATTAATAAATATTTCTCAATGACTAAAAACAGTTCATATTAGAAAAAATATTCTTAAATAATATCAATACTTTTCTTACTCAAATTGATCGAAAATACTCTAGAGAAATATGGTGGATATTATCTATCGAATATATCCACATAAAACTATAATATTATATAATGGATGATTTCATAGATGAAAATACAGTAAAAAATTTACTATAAATTTTATTAATGAAAGTATACATTTCACATTGAAAAAACTAATTGAAAATATATAAATTTATAAAATTTGAAAGAAAATATATGATTTGAAAATAAATTTTTAAACCTTTAAAGGGATCTTCATGTCATTCGGTGTTCCTATTTTTCATGAAATTTTGTTTATTTCATGTACAATAAAATAAATACCCCTTTCACATTTTTGGTAAAAATATAAAGGTACCTCATTAGGATAAAATCAATAAGCTTCCAATTAATTTGTTATAAAAATTAAAACAATTTTAATGAATATATTTAATTAATTAGTATATATTATTAAAATCTCTTTTTAAAATGTTTTAAGCTAAATATGAAAAGAAATAAAAAAAATCTCGAATGAGTAAAAGACGATATCAGTTATCCTTAAAAAAAATATCAATATCTTAATTACTTAATTAGAGACTGAAGAATGTAAAATATTTAATTAATATAAAAAAGTAATATTACGATAAATTTCTTTGGGTTTAATATAGAAATATAAAATAATTCTCTTATTGGAGACTTAA
Source organism: Viscum album (assembly GCA_963277665.1). Lineage (NCBI taxonomy): Eukaryota > Viridiplantae > Streptophyta > Magnoliopsida > Santalales > Viscaceae > Viscum > Viscum album. The sequence continues at coordinate 1,469,861,342 of OY728132.1, read as the reverse complement.
ACATAGAAAATCAAAAATATTGATGAAATTGTTAACTAAACTCTCACCTCAGGTCAGACATCCTTCATATGTGTTTGAGCACCATAAATAGTAAATATATATTTATTACAAATTAATTCTATATAAATAGTCATATATAATACCATATATGATTCACTTATTACCTTTTTTCACAAGTTTATCAAAATTATTTATTTCAATCACGTTCTAGGTGGAAACTACTTCAGTTTTTCATGAATATTTTGCTTTGGTATTTTTTACTTGTATGTTGAAAATGGATTCATCATTTAAAAATTTTAATCATTTATTTAATATCATATATATTTATTATATATATATTTAGATTCATTAAATAATGGTATAGATTGATGAATTTATTACGTTGTTAATGTTTATGATATGCTATATGTATGCTTGAACGTTGTTTTCACATTTTTGAATGATGGAAACTAAGAAAAGTAAATATTAATTCATATTTCCAGAATAATTTTATATCATATATTTCATTTATATTTTTTAAATTTATCTTTATTCTAATCCATGTAAAGCTGAATCAAAAAATTAATCACATCACTTTTTGTATGTGGTAGTCAACACTTACACACGTGTGACATTATCATTTTCAAATAAATGAGAATGTATGATAACAGATATGATATTATATTTATATAAGAATAATTGTGTTTTAAATATCATATGTAATTATTAAACCTATTATAATATCTATCCATAGATGATGTCGATGGAAAATGAATTTTATCTCGTTATGGAGGCTGTATTGTATATGTCTGTACAAGCGATACTTTCACTTCTCATTTGATATAAAAAATGGAAAAAATTATGGTTTTATAAAATAAAAAAATTAATTATTTTGAGGATAATTATGTTTTTATTTTATAATGAATATCATATATTTATGGGAGGTAGAATAAGGAATAAATTGAAAGTGGTCTGGTAAGATGATTACCACTTGTTTGTTTGACCTCCATTAGATAATTTCTTAAGAACCCTTTAAATAGTATTTTTAAGAATATGAGAACGTATAATAAAATTATAATGAAGTTTCAATCATAAATTTTTTTGTTTTATTTGAGAAATATGGCTCAATGTTTTGCAATGAAGAGACAAGTGGGGTCTCATTTTACAAGGGGGTGAGGGCATGGTTGAAATTTTATAAAATATTTAAGAATAATTATGAAATACTCAACAAAGACGATTCTAAATGGATATATATTATAAGGTGGGATATTATTAGGTCAAAATATGTCCATAAAATATTATTGATAAATTTTTAACAGAAAAACCTAACATCATCTCTGGTTTTATCCCCCAAGTAAACTCGTTTTAACATTAACTAAACTGACAAATTTTTAAAATTTATCTATTTATTAAAACAAAAAATAAATGTGGACTCATTTAGAAAAATAAAATATTATTACAAATATAAATTCCATTTTATCAAATCAATTTCAATAAAATTACCAAATTGAATTCCAAATTAAACCAACAAAATGGGACAAAAAAGAATATTCTAGAAAAATGTTATCTTAAGTATAATTTTTTTATCAAAATCAAAAATATAATTAGTTATAATGTCATGAATTTGATTATTAATAAAATAAATAAGTAATATTAATTTTAAACCCTTTTTGAAAAATAATTTATCATTCTATATTTTTTAAATGAAAATAATGTTTTCAATAAAAACAGTATTTTCACCATTCATCGAAACATCAATAATTTCCAAAAATTATAAAGAAATAACACTAAGCTAATTTTTAAAATTATTATATAATTTTTTTTTAAATGTTTTATAATAAATATTCTATATTTTTAATAAATTAATTACATCATTTTATCATAAAAAAGTAATAATACCCATTTCAATGCAATACATATTTCCAAAACATAGAATTACATTAAAAATTGAACACTTATTACTCAATATTATATATATATATATATTGCATAAATTTTTATAATATTTTTATTCATATCAATTTTTCCAAATTAATATCTTTGATATAACATTATGCCAATTTTAGTTTTATTTATACATAGGGTTTCGTGTATTGCAAGCAATTAATAAACTAAATTTTTTTGAAGTTAAATATATCATTAAATCTCATGGTGTTTCAATATCCTTCTACTAGTAATAAACTCTTATGATATATTTCTAGATTGATACCATCCTAATAATTATGTAAATTGAAAACATTGATATAGTAACTAATTTTTTACTAGAAAACATCCATTCAACTTTATAGATAAATACCTATATATTTTTTGTAATAAGATTTCCACTATTATTTTTAGCGAACAAGGCCTTATTTATTTTCTTTGAAGATGGTATAATGTTATTTGAAAAACATCATTTTATAAAATAGTGAGTAAATTTCCAATAATGTATTGTATTATATAAATTGGATTATATAATCAATATACCTTACATCAATATCACTTAAAACCTTAAATTTTACCATAGTAACTAGATAATCCCAACCTTGCACCCACAAAATATTCAGAAGTATATTCCCATGATTATTATGGTATTGATTTTAATAGTTTCTCAAAACCTTGAAATAGAATAATTCTACAATAGTATCTTCTCCCTTTCTCTTTCCCTCATGATCTCGATGAAGTTTTCTCCATGTTTTAAGAAAACTCCAAAGTACATCAATATTGCCTAGATGAGTTTCATTCTAAAATTGTTTCATTTTATAAATTATAAACATAAATTATTTTTTCTTTCCATATTTCTTTACAAATAACTGTTAGTTTTCCTCTTTCTTTATGGTTTTCATTTGAAAATATAATAATCGAAAAACTCTTTATCTGTCTTAATAGAAGTTGTCAGTATCATCTCATAAGATAAAAAAAATTGAGGCAAATTCACTTCGAAATCATGGATTTATGTTATCATTGATGTTCAAAATATTTATTTTAGGACTTTTTCATAATCCATAGTATGTCTCATTAATAGTGTAAATTAATGCTCAGTGTTAAAAAAAATCCCCCTTCCTTTTCGGTTAAATTAAAGAATTTTATTTCTATTTCAACTGTTTACTCGTGATGGAAATATTTGTCAAGTAACATTTCATTAAAATATTTTTTACTCCATGATTTCCATGTCTTCATCTATATTTATTTTTTATCCAAGACCACTATTTATCAACATCTTCCATAGATGATATATTATTATGATAACATTCATCTATTCAATACTTCTCAAAGAAAGGTATATTTTCTCTAATAACTTTCTCCCACACTGATGAATTAGTGGTTCCATTGAAGGATGAAGGTTTTTAGATCATGAAATGATGTAGTGTTTTTTCACAATGTTATAGAGATAGGTTGTTGCATATTTGAATTATTATTTGAAGGAAGTTTATCAAATTGTCCTAATATAGTAATAATATAATTAACTCCAACATTAGCCTCATTGGATTTTGTATGAGGGAGATCCCTATACTAAATATGCGTGTTGATGTGGTTTTAATTCCAATTATTCGTTGAGATTTTGAAAAAATATAATTTAATTAATTATATTTGGAATAAAACTATGACTTATGTATCACAGTATATAATTAAAACATATTTATTAAAAATTAATTAAGAGTGTTAAATATATTCTTGAAAAAAATTCTATAATTTCTTAATGATTAGTCATGGGGTTCTGTTTTCTAATTATGATCTTATAAATCTAGTTTTGAAGGGTAATAATAAAAATTTTCAAATACTATTTAAAACAACACCAACATTAGAAACTAATATCCTGTGTTTATTTTATTATAATATTATATAATAAATATATTATAATGTACCAAATCAAAAGGTTAATAGTCTAATGAGACTATTTACAATTAATATCAATACATTAAATTATAAATTCAAAGTACACAATAATAATACAACATATATCACCAATTATATATGATTATCTTTATGCCACATGAATTAATCTCAATGGTTCCAGATTGAAATGGAGAAAAAATGTAAAGGAGTGGCCTCAGATGCTCAGTAAGTTGTAGTGTACTATGGAAGATAAAATAAAATAAAAAATAAATACACAATAAAGAGAGAATAAACAATAAAATAACACAATATAACAAAATACTATTCGCATGATAAATCCATAGATAACCTAGCAATGTAAATAAATATTTACAAGGAGAATAAGAAATGATATCATAGTGACGAAATGCATAATTATTGACATTATAACCATATTTCCATGGCCTCAAAAAAGAAATCATAATTAAATAAGTATGAATACACCAAAAAAAAATATTTTTTCTCATGATTAATGTTGATTCACCTAGGGGTTATATATTTTTGGGTTAAAACATCACATAATATGTTCAATGAAACCATCTTGTTAATAATGTTGAAAATAAATAATTTATGTAATTTCTTTGAACGATTAAGAGCATCTTCTGGTTCCCTGAGCAACATCATCACATGACCTCAGACGCCCTTCCCAAAATGCGAGAGGATGTTGACTAGAATGGAATCTTTATTGAGATATGTTTTGGAGACTACACCAACCTATCAGTTTAATACCATTATAAAAATGATATAAAAATAAAAAGGAACTTCTCAGAACCAAAAATGTACAACATATAGTAATGAAAATATGTAATAAATTTCCATGTGGTATATCAATATGATAAAAACAATATATGCCAGATAGTAATAAAAATCAAATTTCTCAACCCAAATTCACAAAATATTTTTAACATATAACAGAGTCCAAGCCGGATACTAACCACTAGTACTCCAAAAAACAAATATTGAACCATACAAAAACTCCTTATCATGAACACATACCTAAAAACTATTTTCATTTCCTTAGGTACTCGAGTGTCAGGGCCTCCTGAGCAGGATGTGGTTACAACTCAATAGTCTCGCACCAATGGTGTCTAAGGTAATAACCAATATATAGAACAGTGTATAACGAAATCAAATAATAATAAATAATCAAGGTAAAAAAACAAGTATGATCCATATTAATGAAATTATCAAATAACAATTTATCCTTTAAGTTATATAGGGTTAAAAACCCAAATAAAGTATCTCTAGTCACAGGAAGATCGTAATACCTAGCATATAGGGTTACATAATTTTAATAAAATGGTTCATTAACTATTCAACCAATTTATCATAATAATTCATAGCCTTTGTCTTAAATGAATCCACATCTATATGTTTGGTAAACATAGATCCCCGGTTCAACATCCTAAACCATTTCAACCTCAGGTGGCTAGAGCCTCCATCCAATATCTTAAATGTGTAAGACAAAAGAACATAGTACCATAGTCTGACATCCAAATTTAAAAAATACATTAGTAAGGCCTATAGAATCAGTCCATACCAACCTAAACTCAGACCCTTAGTCTATAGGTTAGTCACATATAGGCTCAGTCAAACATCCTAACTTGAAAATTACTCTAGTGGGGCCTTTAGAATCAGTATGAATTGGCCGAAATAAAGAACCTTAGTCAAATACCCCACTCATAAAATGTACCACTATACCATGTGAACATTCCTCATTGACAATTTATATATTCACTATTAACATATATTAACCAAAATAACACATATACCAATTACAAACCATAACTCATATATCATGTTCGCATTATCCCCAATTACACCTTAATTTAAATTTAAGACAAAAAAACAATTAACTTAAACCACATTTAACAATCATATAAAATAAAAAACATAAAATATTCATTTAACATCATCTTGATGAAACAACTTTAAACATGATTCTCCCCCCTTTAAAAACTAAACCATTCTGCAAATATTTCATTCACATTTATAATAATTTCAAACATGGTTTATGCATTTCACAAAAAAGGGGAACAACACCAAAATATCAAATAATAATATGAAATATATAAATAAAACCACTTTCTAGATCACCTATATAACAATTCATCCTTTTAATTCATTTTCTACTTACAAAATATCATATTCTTTATTTCAAACCATAACTGGATCAAAATTCAAACCAAGTAATACTGAACATTATTAAAATCCACCTAGGTGGTTCACAAATAAAAGAACATGAACATATAAATTATCCACTTAACTATTCCCATAAGATATGTACCACCTTCTACCCATTAATTTCCCTAATTTATATTAATCTATATTAGCCTTATCATTTCACTATTTTTAAAGGTCTAGCATACACCAAGGATAGACCAATGATTTTCCTCATATCATTGAGGAACCCAAAGGGTCCCTGAAGGGAATCACACCTAAATATAAGTTAAAATTTACATTACTTAGTAATATACATTACATTATAGTAAGGAAACACATTGACACAACCACATACACCTATACAACATTATGACTATGGGAAAAATATTATATGCCACCGACCACATGCTCTTGGATGAATAATTTCCCAAAAAAACCCCTAATTTAAACCAAACTAGACTAAAACACTAAAATGAATAAAAACATTGAAAAATAAATGCATAGAGATTCATAAGGATTGGAAACAAACCACAAATCCTCATCTAGAAAATTGACAGAAACGGAGTTAAGGACTTACCTGGATCTTTGTTTCCCACTAAATGACACGAAAAAACATATAAATTGAATGAGAATCATCCATTTTAAGAATATGGGAGAATGTTTAGTAACTATTTCTACTGTAGGTGGAAATTTTAGGTACATTGGGATATGATTCATTAATCTTGAGGGGGTAAAATTAGAAATTCATCATTCTTTAATGATGTGCATAGTTTGGTCGCACGGTTGGACAAACCTTGCGCCAACTATGCACCACCATTTTTCCAAGAGGTGGTGTGGGTTGCACGATCTCTTATATGTCTAATTGGTTTCAAAAACTGTGTTGTATCCATACACACATGGATCTAGAAATGTATATAAAATTTATGGCCCCCCTTCATGGTCTCTAAACTGTACACCTATCTTCCTAGGCCCGTATAGTTATGGTTCACTGTTACTAATAAATGTGAGGAACCATGAAACATGAAATGAATGGCCATTTAATCTCTATTTATCCTCCAAAACTCTCATGACATCCCCCCCCAAAACATCCCATAAACCCATGAATCATTTCATTTTCCAAGAGTTTAACCAAAATTTACAAATGGTTAAACTTCCTTTAAAATTTTGGATCTTTCCTCCTCCCCAACATATAATCAATTTACCATGATCTGTACTTTTCAAGAATCAAAAATCCTCCAAGAGAAAATGTAAGTGCATGGAACTAATCTATCAGCTTCTCTCTACCAAAATTCTCTCTAAATATAGTCAAGTCATAACAACACATGGAATAAAGAAACAATCTTACAATAAGGATAATTACCTTATATGATACACAATCATGTATCTGATTCTCAACAAAGGAATCATTAATATCAAACCCAAACCCAACAAAATGATTACCAAAGGTAATGTAACACCCCAGGTAAATAAAGAATATGAAATTTTCACATTTATCCATATTTGTGAATAAAATATTAATATAACTTTAAAGGGGATTCTATGCTCTATGGCGTACCCAATACACAACAACGAGTTTCTTGGGAATCTTAAGTTGCACTCTAATAATAAAATAATATTATTTTAAATTGTAGTTAAAATCTAGCCGTTGTAATGGTAGGAATGAACAAAACTAACTACAAAATTAATATATATGTTTTTCATATATTTTTACTTTTTACAATAAATGTTAGAGGATTAAAAATACGAATGAATCCAATTTTAAGCATAAACATTCTAATATTGTTTAAAAGGTCGATTAACCGCCTTTTGATGATGAACCTCTTTTAAATCCACTTTTTGACAATTTTATGTGTTATATTTGACAAAATAAAATTCTTATTTAGAATCAGGACATCAAAATTTACTTTGTGTCAATTTTGTTATCTTTCCGATAAAGTTCATTTTTTAATGAATAGTGAAAAAATGATGAATTTTAATTCAAAACCTATTTTTAATCTAATTTATTTATATGATTAGATTAAATTTTTAATTGTTTTCAAAATAAAATTACAATATGTTTTTACCATTTAATCCAATAGTGGTCGTTGGAATTAATTTCACTTTGAAATTGGACTTAAACTAGTGTCAATCTTTTGATACTTATTGTTTCATAAAAACACGCTATTTGCTCTGACAGCAGAAATTAATAATTAAATTAATTAATTAAACTTATATGTTTTTAATTTTTTTAAAATAGACATCATTTTTGAATTCGGAATATCAAATATAGCTTAGGGTGAAGTTTTTTTTTCTGGAAAACTACAATTTTTGATGAATAGTGAAACCACTAAGTGGTACTTAAGAAACTTATTTTTTGTTTAAATGAAATTTTACGACCTCTGTGTTTTGAATTTAAAAAATCTGACATACATGGTTGTCATTAAGAAGTAAAATGTGGTTTAATGGGATTAAAATAATTTTTTGGTGAATAGTAACTTATTAAGTTTGTAATCGCTATTAGAGGTAATTTGTGTAGTTTATGGTATGAATAATGTATTAATAAAATTAAATGACCTAGAAACATGTCCTACCCTCATTGGATGAGTAATTTCCGACCAAGACAATCCATGGGTCAACTTGGGGACCCCATGGAGCCACTTTGGTTTGAAAATGACATAAATAACTTTTTAATTAATGTTAAAATTAAAATGACACAAACATGAGTTGTCTAACTAAAAGAATTTTTAAATGGGGTTTTACAAGTCCAATTTTTGACTATAAATATTAATTCGAATGATAAAACGATTTCCTACATCATATTATTTTTTTTATAATTTTAAGACATTAAATAAATTAAATTATTTAAAAAATTATGATGATGCAGCGATGACCTCATTATTTAACGATTTAAATAAAATGGAACGATAATGTAACATATAAGACCTATACATGTCCAAAACCTATTGGATGGGTGGATTTCGAACCATTATCACCTTATACTCGAAACACATCAATGTGGTACCATTAAAATCCTAAACTCATTCTAAAATAAAGTAACATTTCTTTACTTTCCAAAAGTGCCCCTCCCCTCCTCTTATAAAAGGCCCCCACCTCTACCTCCTTACCCACACTTCCAAAGCCTTTGTCTCGGCCAACCCCTGCCCATTTTGTCTCTCCACATCCCTTTGTAACTCCTTGAAGCCTCACTTTGGGATCAAGTCTTCCGAAGGATTTCTTTGAGCTCAAACCAAAGGGAGTTACCCGATTTTAAGGTAATGTCTTCACTTGAGTCCTTTTGTTTTATTTTGCTTCTCCAACCCCCTAAACTTTTTTTATTATTTTCTTTTGTAACAACTCTAGTATCTTAAATATACTAGGATTTTTTTATAATAAGGATTCAAGATACACTTACACACACCTTCTTCTAATGGTTAAATAACATACTGTTTCTCTGGTTGGTGATTTTCTGCCTCACGAATGGATGATTGTTCAATATTCTTTTAACACCTTTAAAGGTGGAAATTATGATGTTACTGTAATTTATATATGATATATATGGTATTTATGTTCACTATATTCTTCTTTATTTTATATTTAAACCATACCTTTATTCTTTTCATGTTGTGTAAATGCGATAATTTCATATGAGGAAGTGTGGACTACCGCCCCCTCAAGTGATGTGACTCGTACATGCAATACATGGAATGTATAATTAATAAAATTAATGAACATATGTGACCTATATAACATATATATTATAATTTAATTATAATATATATATATATATCATTTATTTTTAATTCCATTAATATGACAAATAAAAAATGAAAGTAGCATTCATGCGTACGTACGACCTACCGTCTCCATGAATGGTGCTTTTCGTTTTATATCTCCAAATGATATGGAATAGTATAAAATGAATATGTACTGGATATATATATGATATTTTAATCATTAATACTATTCTTGAAATTATTTACTTATAACTACATGGGCAATCATTTTTTTAAAGAAGTTCATTTTTGACTCATGTACCAAACATCGGCAAAAACGTCTGTTATGAACTAACATTATTAAACAATTATTATAACATTATAATATGTGATATGAACAGAATAATAATATTTCAATGAGGTCTTTGTGCAATTATAAATTGACCAAAGTTTATTATTCAGTAATATAAAGAAACGAACAAGACAAGTCAGACTTGAGGTAAGGGATCCGACTCCTCTCTTTCTTTTAAAGTATACTCTTTTATGTCATTCCTTTTAAAGCTCATATTTCTTGTTATTGGGATATTATTTTATATTACTCTTACTTTAATTTTTATGTTCATATGATGAAATACCCTAATCTCTCTCATCAATCTATTTTGGAAGTTTTGAGTGGCGCCGTTAGGCTGCCGAATTTTCGTAAGAGATCCAACCTCTCTCTTTCTTTTTAAGTACTCTCATTTATGTCACTTCTTTTAAGATACTCTTTGTTATGTTGGGGGATGTTATTTTATATTCCTCTTTATGTAAACTTTTTGTTAATATGATGAGATACCCTATTTTCTCTTATCAATCCTTTTTAGAAGTCTTAAGTGGCGTTGTTAGGCTGCCGAGTTTTCGTAAGGGATTTTTCATCTAACTTTTATTCCCGTGAGATTTATGCTACATTTGCCAAAATTTCCTTTGAGTGGTGTATTTACATCCAATTATTTTACTCGTTGTGTAATATACTTTAATTTATGAGTATTTACATCAATGTTGTATGGTCCTTCTTTCACGGGGTGCATGTCTCGAAAGATACCCATGTCGGTAAGGGAACCTTTCACCCTCTTATTTTTAAAAGACTTCTTTTGTTATGTCTTTTAATTCACATACTATTATGTTGGGATATGTTCTTCTATATCCTTATTGATTTAAATTTTATTTCCATGTGATGAGATACCCTTTTTATCTCTCATCAACTCATTTTCTGAATTTTGTAGTGACGCCGTTAGGGTGTCAAATTTTTGCAAGGGAACTTCTTAACCCAAATTTGATTCTTTGGGATAAACTTGTACTCCTTGAATATGACGTTCTATGAATATGTTTGAATAACCTTTGATTGTTTTAAACTTAATATCCACTTATATTTTGTGTATTCGTTTGTCACACATAATTATGTAATTGATTTATCCTTAAACCAAGGATACTGTCTTTGTAAGGGACTTCGTCTCAATCTCCATTCATTGAAGCCTATTTTGTTTTATACACAACCTTCTTTTATATGGTGTATAAACCCCTTTGACTTTTACGTTTATCCAAAAAGGAATCTTTTTTATACGAAGCGTTTTACTAAACGAAAAAAGGGAATGTTTTTGTCGTACATATGCGGCGACAATGACTTCTCCGCCATCGTGACCATTATTTGAGTTTAGACTTCCTATACAACCCATACATTCTTTTTAAAAGAAAAATAAATACCATGTTTTTCTTTTCTTTTATTTTGGTATTGAAAATAGTTTTCATAATGTTTTTTATGTCAATTTGTTTTATTGATATCTTGTGATTGAAATGTGGAAATTTTATGTTTCCTTTATTCATGTATTATGTGGTACGATTATGTTATGGTTCTTGGGAATTGTTATAAAGACGGGTGGTTCCGTGATAAAATAAGGGTGGGTGAGCCCGATATAGCTCTCCAATTAATTGGGTAACGTGAAGGAGTGAAACGTTATGGTTTCTCTGAAGTGATTTATGGAATATACTATGGTGGGTATTCCAAACGTAACCAAGAGGGTTACTCCCTACATAAGAATGTAATGAATGCCTCCAGTTACCTTTTATGTCATATGATTTCTATGATTTATTCATGATTTGATGAGGTATGTTAAAGTGATTATGTTTTATGAGTAAAGTATGATTTCATTGATTCTTATGTGTACATGTACTCATGTTTCCTTTCCATATATTTTTATATCCCTTACTGAGCTTTTTATGCTCATCCCATGTTTTTGGAATGTTTTTCACAGGTCAAGGGAAAGGTACATGATATGATGATATTGTCAAGGAATTGTCAAGAAAGCATCCATGTTTTATTTTAAATATGTTTCCATTGATAGGAAGAATGAATACACTCTTTATGTAACCACTTTGATTAAATGTGGAATATAATGCATGTTTTATGATCTAATTCTCTAAAACTCTAAACCTGAAAAGATCCTCAATGATTAATCTTGTAATAACTCAAGATTAAGTAAGGTTTATGTCTAGAGACTTATAGGTAATCCCAGGAAACACTTATTACATCACAACTTAAGGAAATTTTGTACAAAACATTAAACCACTATGTAAGAGACAATCAGCACTGAGTCGTCCCAATCCTCTTCACAACTCATGAACCCAAAGACATGGAACCATATTTCCCACTTCTAAAAAATCTAATGTGACCTAATATCAGCATTAACTAAGGAAAACATAAATTTCCCATCACACCCCTAGAACTAAGTCAGACTACAACTCAAGGCCCATGTCCTAATTCCACATTAAAACATCCAATGTACATCCCAATAATAAATTTTATCTCATGTACTCAACCACTAAAAACCTGAGCCAATGCACCTAACCAAACTAAAACACCACGATGGATTTCACTCTATTATATCCATACATAAACACCTAACACATCATCAACTGATCACTTCCTTCTATGGTTCCCCAACAATATGCTTTACATCACCACTACTATCTTCCGGTGTTGGCCACTTCCACCATAAAAAAGGACCACGAGAACCTCAACTAAAACTCCCAAAGAATACCCAGAGAATTTTCTAAATCACCACACCGAAACACCAATAATTACACCATCCCACATTGGCATCCAACCTTATTATATAATCCTCATAGATGGGACACACCTCCATTGTACATACATCTACAAAACTCAATTACTTTCTTACTCAAACCCTTTTCCATTTTCAAAATTGATATATTATTCTAAAACATTCACTATATTCATCTTACAACTCACCACATTCATACCATTTCTTCAAATGAGTGGAGCCAACCTCAACCGATTCACCATGGAATTCCCAACATCACTATTGGCATGTCACTTCTTCACATGACAAAGAATCCTTTACAGATAAATTCATTCTCGGGAAACCCAAAGAAACTAACATGAATCAATGCTTAAATTTTTTTGATGTTACAACAGAAAATATAAATTTCCATGAACCATTTCAATGCCTTATAATGAACATTAATGATTCTAAAAACGTCTTCACAAATTTACATTAGAAACTATCCAAGCATGAAGCCAACATTTGGATTAACAAACATCAACATCCAAGGACCACTTACCATTTCAATGGGTCCCAAACAATTCACTCAAAGGGTCCTAAATATAATCCATGTTCAACCAAGACCACTCCATGGTTGGACACATTCATTTAGGACTTACGCACTACTCCCTACCTTAAGAGTTTCATTGCCACTAATTTTTTAGGAAATTCAAACCATTATGTCTCAATGCACAATCACATGATGAACTCCAAAACATGAATGTGACCATTAATAATTTCCCACATAAAAAATAAACTTAAAATCATTCCGAGCTTCTGGGTATGGAACACATGGAATTCAGTCATAACAGGTTCATTCCAAGGACCTCACCCATAGAAGGATGATAGTGTATCTCCCACAATCAGGATCCACATACACTGATCCATGAGAGTAACATCCAACAGAAAACATATCTATCCAAAACACATTTAGGTATCTTGGTTATAAGGTATATCTCTCATTGAGTGCCAAGGATGATATCAATATATTGGGAATGATTTTTAAAATCTAAAAGTATTATAATAAGTCATCGATAAATGATTCTACAAATTACTCATCACCTATGTCACCTCAGACTATGGGGACATCTCAACCTCCTGAATGTCTCTGAATTTTTTTCTTGCTAACATCTCACTAACTCCATACCATTGTAACTAATGTGGGATTTCCAACCAAACTCACCACAACATCATGACTATATACCAAGAAACCATGAACCAATGCTTCGAATAGAACTTCCTCCACCACAAATCCCAAATTCAACCAAAACAACCCTATGCACTGACAACAGAAACAAAATGGTCGTGGACATTTATCCAAAACCAATCGGTCTCACTCACAACTAGAACTTCCCAATTTTATTCACATAAAATGATAGGTGATTATTCCAAAGCCACATATTCACATAAGCAGAACAATATCATGAACATCTATCACAATCCCCACTCTAACTCCATATTATAACCCTTGAAGTCACACACTTTCCAGTGGTCACCTAATGAACAATAATCCAAATCATCAAGATGAAACTTAATGGAGCTATGCCTATTTGAAAACTCACACAACCAACCACGAATCATATTCCCCCAACCTCGTCATGATAAATGTATATTCAATTCTCCGATCTAATAAGACAACCTCTCGCAAAAAAAATTTCAAACACATGAGTACCCTTCTCCCTAGGTGTCACACCCATATCCAAAGCATCCATCCACACTATGGACACCATTTTATTGTCCACTAAACATAATAAGATTCATTTGTTAAATGTTATCTATGCCATAAATCCATGTACTCTAATGATCCTTCCCATCAAAAAAAACCTTATAACTAGCCAAAATCACTCAGGTGCCACCCTAAGAAAGAATCTAAAGCATAGCCATTCACTTATACCAACACCTCAATGAAACCAACTGTGCATTGATTCCACATATCATACAACCACTTGTGCTCCACATTTTATGGAACCCTTTACATATGGAAAACCTCCATAAATTTTACCAATTATTTTTTCAAACTATCATCTCAAAACCATATCTCGAGTGACATAACAAAATCCATTTCCCTTCCCAAATAGGCCACTAGGCCCAACCCATATTATAAATCACTCCATGTGCTCTACTATGAAATCCCCATACATCCACATGTGACATATGCACCAAAAATCACTTACAACCCATTGAACCCTACCGTGGGTCACCCTTGAATATAAAATTGAACTAACTACCTAAACAGGTGTCACATGTAACCAAGGTCATTGATACTCCCACTAAGCTATACACATCAAACCTCACAAAACTCACTATTCTCAGGTGGTGATCCCACCCCCATTCTAATATAACTGCATCCAACCCACCAAGAAACCATTTAATCTAGGACCCAAACAAAAAGTACGTGACCACAAGAAAAATTCTACGAACAAAACACCCTCGCTAGTGTCTAATCGCAACTCTTAATGCCTTAACCCACAAGGGTTCCAACACCCATAACAATATAACTACTAGTGACCACACTATAATCAAGCTCTCCGTTATTGAGGTCCAATGAAGACTCATGTGATCAAAACCCACAAGGGATACAATATCCATTTTAACCAATTACCATTTTATAACTTATTTGTGAAAACATAATTGAATGTACCAGAAGAATAATCTCTTTAAACAGCTATAAAAATGAAAAATATATTTATAACCCATAACCAAGGTCTCAAAATAGGCCACTCTTACCACCCAAACCCCCCATACATACGGCCAAAACACTACACAAGGGATTCCCACTTCTTGTGGCCTTGTAGGTTTTATCATTAAAAATTTCCCTTCATAATTAAAATTTTCCTTTTAAAACCCATGGTTTCACATTACAAAACATTCTATATCAAAATCAGTGAATTTAAACTTTAAAAATCCTTATTTATTACCATTATTCCAAAGTAACTACTTTTATAAAATTCATATTTCAAAAAAATATAATTACCAACTATTTAATGAAATATAAATGTGTCTAAACCATAAGAAGAATATTACAATACTAACATAAGGGTCCCAAATAACTATCAATCACATGAAAAATAGGGATGACCTATCAATCCTATGTGCCTATCAAGATGCATGAAATCACATGCCCTCTCTTATCATTTCGGCCTATGATAATATACCTCATAAATAAATAAAATCATATCTAAATCCACCACATAGGTGGAAGTATCAACAAAACATAAAGTAAAAATATAGAAAATCAATTCCCCCATAGAAACATGCATCATCCATCGTACATGTGACAGTAGGAACCCTTGCAGGATCTCATTTCCAAGGACCAACATGATTCGTGTCTCATGTTTACAATTCCCCAAATTGTAAGATTGTAGACACTACTTTGATAGCATCTTGTAATATCTCCAACCTCATAGGCTCTATATCTATTTCAGTGAGATGGGTTGTAACATAACATTAGGCACACCTCCCCTTACTCTAATGGTTCCTAACTAGTAGCTTAGGTATATAGTGAAACATTAAAGAGATAATACCCACCAATCAGAGTAATATCATAGTTGAAATTATATCACCAAATAAAAGAACCATTCAATATAATAAATTGAAAACATATAACAATGTCAATATGTAACCAACTATCACAATTTATATCAATAAAATGAATACAATACATTCCAATCAGTCATTCAAAAATAATCTATAAAACAAAAACCATAAAATATAGTGAATGTGGACCCGAGTCCAAACCCAGTCTTAACCACTCATGCTCCAACCAAACAGGCCATTCATGAACTATACACTGGGCCGCTATCCTGAAACTATACCTAGAAACCATAGACTCTTTCTTGGGAACACATGTCCCACATTGACTTGATAAATGTGCGAGAAAAAACACAATAGTCCACCACCAATGGTGTCTTAATCAAAAAACATCATGTAAAATAGTATATATAGGGAAAAAATTATAATAACAAAACCCAAAAATAAAATAATTTTTACTCAAATTTAATAAATTATAAAATAATAATTTGATCCTTTATGTTCTCATGGGTCAAAAAATAAGCTTATCTTGCTCTGTTTTCAGTAGTAGAATAATAAAAAGCATAATGGTTTCATACTTGTAATAATAAGGTGAACTCAATGTTCAAATAATTTTTTGACATACCTCAAAGACTCGGTTTGATAATTAAGCTGCGTCCATATGATTGGGAAGTAGAGAGCCTTAGTCCAATATACCAATCCATGATAACTTTCAAAGAATATATCCTCAATCTGACACTCTATCCATGATATCCACAGGATTATAAACTGTTAATCCGAAATTCTATATCAAAAATTACATCATTGGATCTTAGAGCATCTTCCGACCTATCCCAAACAAAGTACCTTATTCTATATGTTATGTATATAGATCATCACTCCAAAATCTAAACTCAGACAATACATCTATGGGGCCTCGAGCATCAATCTATCACGACCCAATTATAGAACCTCTATCCAATACCCCACTCAAAAAATATACTATAAAGACATGTTCATATCCATCGTCAACCATTAACATATTTACCATTAACATGTTTTAACCAAAAAAACACATATACCATTTACAAACCATAACTCATCTATCATGATCACAATATACAATATTTCACCTTAAGAAATATTAACAACTTTAAAAAATTAACATAAATTTAAATCTAATAACCTTGAAAAAAATAAGTCAAAAATACATTTAAAATATTTTTTATGAAACCTATTTAATACAAGAGTATTCCACATTGAAAAACTAAACAATCCCCTAAGTATTTCATTCCTAATTCCAACCATTTCAAATATTCATTAAATAATTTTCACAGAATGGGAACTAAAACATCATTTCAAAATATAATTAGAAATATATAAATATAACAAATTTCTTGATAACATTGAGGCCAAAACCTCATTTTAAAAAATCTTAATCTTTCATAACATCAAAATCATTTTTTAAAACTATAGTTGGATTAAAACATGAGACACATCAATCAAACCATTTCCAAAATCAACTCAAGTGATTCAAAAGCACAAGAATATGAACATCTCAATTATCCAGTTAATCATGCTCATTAGATAAGTACTAACTTTCAACCATTAAATGTACTAACTTCCCTAACTCAACATTATAAAATTCATTTTCCCACTATTTATGTTTTGGTATACCCCACGGGTAGCCCTAGGTTTGGCCTCAAAATGTTGACCAACCCAAAGGGTCCCATTATGTCTAGAACACATTAATTTATTGTAAAAATTACATTCCTTAGTCATGAACATTAAAACACATCAAGGAAGCACATAAACACATCCACATTAACATATAAATAAGTATGATTATGGGAAAAATCTTCTAGACCACCCACCTCAGGCTCATGGATAAAACCTTTTCCAACTAAAACCCTTTATTAGAACCAACATATCCTTAAAACCTAAGACAAATAATGCCCTATAAAAACAAGGGTTTTGAGAATTAATACAAGAGGATAAAGCCAAAAACTCCTTGTCCAAAAAATAGATGGAGGCAGACTTGAATACTTACCCTGAACTTTTATTTTCACTAAATGAAACTTGAAACACCTAATAATCGAAGAAGATTCATCCCTTAGAATCTTGGTGGAGAATTTTTCATAACCCATACTATTGTATGTTGAAATGGGAGGAAGATCTGGTGTGGTTTCATAAATCCCATGGGGTAAAATTGGAAATTACCATTTCTTTAAAGAGGCACAAGGTTTGGTTGCATGGTTGGAAAAACTATATGGAAATTATGTGACACTCCTTTTACAATTGGGGACCTAGATCGTATAGTCTCATAGGTCTTAGAAAACATTGAGATCCCAACATATAACCATGTGGGGTTCATTTTTACAACCTTTTATAGCTTTGGGATACCCCTAGAATTCTTTTTTAAACCATGCACTAGTCTTCCCCTATCCACATGGTTATAAGGAATGGTTACTGCAAAAAATGTGCCAACCATGAAACATAGACTAGAAGGTCATTTCCTCCCACTTTTTCAACATGAACTATTGGTACACCCCTAAACTTCTTATACACCCATGATCCTTTTCATTATCCCAACCAATAGATGTTTTAAAAAAATTAACTGGTACTTACCTTCACAAATGTTTTAGATATTAAAGATAATGTAACATAAGGAACCTCATACATAATCATCGACAAGTAATCAATGGTTATCTATATGTAAATAATGGATATTTTTTTTTTAAATTTCCCTAGTCGATGGAATAATACAGATTCTAGTTTAATGGTCATCAATAAAATTATAAATTGTTCTATTTATAGTATGAAATGTAAATATATTTATCAAAGGAATGATAATGGAGTAGTAATGTATGACACATTCATCATATAAGGATATAAATAGGAATTATCAAAGTATTACGATAGTTTTAAATTCTTGGTGAATAATATATGATAAAAAATCCCCTCTAAATATTAGGATAATTTAGCACATATATTTTACTATCATTATGGACATAAAATTATCTTAAGGAGAAACTTCCAAGTTCTAATGGCTTTGGTAATGTTGTACTTGTGAAAACATTTAGTATAATATTATTTGGAAGAAATAATAGCTATACCAAATACATCACTATCAGAAATAAATATAAAAACACCCCTATTGAAATAATCTAATCCATAATACCCCCATATACGTTTCATACATAGGTCTACCAAATACCTCACTATCACAAATAAAAATAAAAACAACCCCATTGAAATAATCTAATCCATAATACCCCCATATACGTTTCATTCATAGGGATTTCGATAATAGAGTTTTGACAATTGAAATAATTTTGAAAAATAGGGACAAATGGATGTATTATAATGATATTAAACAGTTTCTATCACTCATATTATAATATTGATCAAAAAATAGTGAAACATAAAAACATTTTTTTTTGAAATGAATTTAATTGGAGAATTTTAATCAAAATAAAGGAATACAAGAGATTAAGAACCTCAACCTTGCAAAGTTGCTTCCCATAAATTGAGAAGAAAGTAATTAAGACAAAATGAACTCCATGGAAGGACAATTGATAGGAATTTTTAGCAGATATAAATTATTATTTCTTTTTCAGTGAAGAGTAACTAGAGGATGGGATTGTGTTTACCTAAAAATGTTGGAGAATTGCCTATTAATTTTGGTATTTTGGATTTGTAATCCCGGTTATGGAAATTGAAAAAAGTGGCTTAAAAATCATTTTAGTCTGAGTATTTTAAAATCATTAACATGATTTTACCCATGTATTTAGTTTATAATCAAAATCCGTTTTTAAATATTACTTTATGAATATAAAATTATTTTATTCTTAAATAATTTTTTAAAATGTTAATATTAATTTTCGATTTCGTAAATTCTTTTATAGGCTTGTGAATTTATTTCAACAAATTGAAATATTTTTTTGAGGTAAATTAACTTATTTTAGGTTGGGTATTTACCTATATTTATTGTTAAATATTTACATTATTATTATGTCATAATATATAGATAGCATATTTAACTATTTATATGAGAATTTTGTTACCTTATAAAATTAAGAAAAATTAGCCATATGATAATTTTGATGTGTAGATTATAATTTTAAATAATTTTTCTATAAATAATATTCTATTTAAAATAGATTTAATTATTAAATAAAAGACTCTTTTTGCATTAAAATCATAAATTTTTCTCTAAAATTCTAATTATATTTTTAATGATTTTTTATATAAATACATATGTATGGGATTTTATAATTATTCATTGATTGATAAAAAAATTTAATTATTGATTATACTATATCCAAAAATATGTCATATATTTTATTGTACACTTTTATGGATTTACCGTCACAAATCTATTATAATCATCACCTGGCTATGCTTCTATTCCAATAGTTATGTAGCACATCCAATGGTCATATTACTTTTTATAAATACTATTCATTATATATTCTAAAATCATCAATATTTTTATCATTGGTTCTAAAATTTATACTAATTTTATTAGTGTTTTCTTCTTAATATTTTTTGATCATTTTTATTAATATCCATGTTAAATTATTATCATCCACTGTTCAAGATTATAGTGTTTCCCTTTACTATTATATGTTTTATAAAAAAATTTAATGCTATTATAGTGATGGAAATTTTATAACTTGTGGTTAATGTATAATGATGAAAAAATAAATAAAAATTTCTTATGAAACTATTGTGGAAATGTACCAGTTATTTACTATAGTATAATATTAGCCCAGACACAAAATGACTTGGGCCAAAGTAGAATAGGAGATTCCAAGGTGGGATAACCAAATATAAATTCTACACCAACCATATATAAGGCTCAAGATAAATTGTATCAATATACCATTGTTCCCAAAACCATAATTCCAAATTCACATGACCCCCTATTACATAAAAAATATCCCATAAGTACATATTTTTAAAATTCCACCCTCTAGGGAACTACATGTTATTTATGTGGAGTCATAAAACCTTGTGAAAATGATAGAAATAAAATATTACCACCACATTATATGTTTTAGAAGAAAATATCAAAATTCACATCATGGAATTTCATTACTCTAGATTAACTTGACAATATATGTATCATATGTATTAGTAGTAATATTATATAAATTCCACACTTTGATAATATCAATTATAATCTGATTACTGTTTTTATACCCACTTCTGATACATAAAAACCATTTCTTTTTAATTTAAGAAACCAATTACAAAAACTCATCATTTTAATTAATAATTTACTTACTCGAAACATTACCGTGAAATTGAATCATTATAGTGACTTGATAGTCATGAAATGTTGTTTTATATAATGTATTATAAATTGTGTGTCGATATTTGGGCCTGAATGGGTCTAATTTTTGGAGTTCAATAAGTTTTAAATATCATTTTGTTCATTGACACGTAGAGTGGTGTAAATAATTTTAGAGGAACAGAAAACCTGTTGATAATTCCTTGTGGTAGGTTTTTATACATTTCTTCAATTATTTATGATTGTATTAATTTTTTAACATTGGATCAGTTGATTCATGGAATTATTTTTTAGTAAATTATTTTTTATTATAATTTTATCCTATTATGTAATAAAAAAATTTAATATTCATTGGAATAATACCGTAGTCTATATTTTCAATATGGTATACATTTCTAATCATGGAATGGGGTCACAAATCATTCAATATGTGGTTGCGATAGAATTTAATAAAAAAGGAGGTGAGGGTGGTCGTTGAATGACACAAGTTGTGGTACCTAGACGACCACTCGGGTGCCTTGAGTAGGTTCCCATAGATATGAGGATCAGGTTAGAAAACTAGAATTTCCAACATTTAGGATGACTATGAAATAATTATAAAGGAAAATAAATAAATAAATAATAACTAATAACTAATAATTAATAATTAATAATTAATAATTAATAACAATATGTCAATAAAAATATATTTAATGATAATAATAATCATTTTTCTCTCATCTATACCTCTCATCATACCTTCAATAAATGACTGTAATTATATTTATTATTATACATACTTACATGATCATCGCCATATCCTTATTAAAATTCACAATAGAAAGAATCAGAAACCTCTTCCATTTATATTTAATAATACATGGAATAAAATCTGGAATGCATAAGGGTTCATAACTGGGTGGACAAGGGTGTTGTAGGTCAAGCCTATATGGACCGAGCCTAAAAAGGTGTGATCCTTCTACAACCAATTTTAATATGTGTTCTAATATATTAATTCATGTATACTACGATGTTTATGAAGACCATTCCACCTAGGTCATCAATATTAATTTTATAAACAAAAATATTCAAAATATTAAAGAATATTTATTATTAAAAACATTATAGATATAACATAATTATTAATTTATTTCTATATATATCAGATATAGAGAATATATGTGTGTTTTGCATTAATTTTTTTTATATAATTTAAAAATAATAGAAAAATTAAAAAATTATTTCCATCCCATGGTCTAGGTCATATATTATGAGACCACCCCACATATTCGCACTGACATTTTTTGTTGTCCATTTATCCAATTTAAAATGAAATAAATTTTTTTTAGCTTACCCCGCCCTATAAATTTGAGTTTTTTGACATGGACTATAGTCTTAAGGCTATTTAAGAACACTTATGAATGTAGAAATTATTTCAAGAATGTTTAGAAATATCAATAATGTGAATATTATTCATATTTTTGTGATATAGAACTCAAATTTTTCCAAAATAATATGATAAGTGTTGGGAATTACACCATGAATTCACATCATGAAGTCAACACTAGAAAACCACACTTGATGAAACAAATCACTAGTAGGAAGCCTCAAAATGTAATGTGTACTAGAACATGGAATTATTTACATCAACCAAATCATCACATTGAATCCAACAAATAGACAAGACTTATTTAATCCAAATCAAATAGATATTCAATAAAAGAAACAATTAATGGAAGTTAACTATGCATTGGTTTTCTATAGTCCCAATTTACATACTATGTTTATGTGAGAAAATAATTCATATTTTATTTCATTTAATGTACAATTTATAATCACTATGACTTGAAAGCCATATACATCACTACATTCATGTACTCTGTGACACATCCACAAAGTTGTCTCACCCACATTAAATTGAGGGTTCCACCTATTTAACAGATTTAATCAACCTATTTTATTCACGGTTGTTGATCCATTGCATTATGAAACTAATAATACCTTATTACTCACCTCAACATGAATGTTAATCAATGGTTGTACAATAATGTTCCCTAAACCTCACAGATTTCCCAAAAATCATTCGATAACTGATTCAAACCAAAACACTCTAATGATGATTTAATCAACTTCATTGATTTATAGTGAATTTAAAATCTTGATGTTAACCATTGTATGTTCATTAACATCCTATAACCTCACTGCCACATAGATGAAGAATGCAACTGCTACTATGACATCATTAAAGTGTCCTTAAGAGTTACTCTTTCTGTTAAAATAACTCATGTATGAGACGAGTCTTCAAAAATCTGACTTGAATACTGATAAAAGGAATTCATTTCTTCCTCTAACACTTTGAAAAAAATCACACACTATACTTCTACCACATAGAATACTCTTCTATATTTTCTTCCATTCACTTATGTCCAATCATGGAATAATTTTTTCTAAATCATTCCTAAATTAAATAATTTTTTAACATATCCATCATATTTTTCATTTAACTATCTTTCAAGAAACCCTTCACTCTATGAAACAACTACTTCATGGCCAACTATATCACACGGTGATTTTCATAATACAGTTATTTATTTTCACATGTTCTTCAAATTTCCCCTTGTATATTTTTCAACCATTTCATTTCCATTATTACTTTCATACCTACCAAATATTTTTCTACCACCATTAATTGTGTAATAACTAATTTTTAACTTGATATATAGATAAATGTGGTAGAACTACTATTGAATACAGAGTCAATTTTGATTTCCTTGAATATGAGTCTCCCCAAATATCTATATCAATATTACCTACAAAATATTAACATCTCTGAATTATAGGGTGATAGATTCTACTCCATTGAAATATATCAATATCCACATTGCTTATTTATAATGTTCATTACCAATATTTTTCAAGAACCTACTGATAACTCCCATTAAATGGGAATGATCTAATCATGTACACACCATGGTATAAATAAAAAATTATACTACTAAATCATTGGTATTTTATACATGTGTTTTTTTCCTAGTTTAATTCATCATTCACGTTCCTTCAAGAGTTTAATGTTTCTATCTATAAGAGTCAAAACATATCTGCATTCATCCATTCAAAAAATTTGAACAATATTATATAGATTCACTTTATTAGTTAAGACCAAACATATTGTATTTATTTCTTTATCAATACTCATTCAAAAAATGTTCCATTCATATATGAAATAATTCATTTCAAACTTGTTTGATAGTTATTTAATCAGCTTATGAATCTAATGAATTGATAGTATCAATAGAAACATTACATTAAATTATAATAGTAAAATGAATAAATTTTTGTCAGTTTACTTTTTGAAATAACATTAATATGATTTTATTCATGTGAATACCTTATCCACAATGAGTGAGTTGAACTTTTTGTTCTGTCTACATGATTATTATTTCAACCCATCGATACTTTTCTCAGGTTTACACACTAAACCATGATTATAATTCTCCATGAAACCAATAGTTTACTTCATATTTTTTCCACTTATAAGTATCTAGGGAGAAAATAAATCTTCAAATCCTTTTTCTCAAAAATTAAGCCTTTAAAATAAACCATACATAGAACAACTCGAAAGGTAATTTGTTTAACTACAAGTGATAAGATTTCTAAAAATCCAATTATGTCCTTCAACAATCCTTTAACAACAAGCCTTTCCATATACCTCATACTTACATTGGAATCATCTTTTATCCCAATATATCAATGGTTCGTATGTTCCCTATTTCCATGATGTGGTTATACTAACACCCAAGTGTTTTTCACGTACAATGATTCCAACATATCCTTTATAATAAAATACATCTCATGAAAATATTTTAGGGTATATGATTCTCAAGGGATTTATATTCCTCTTGAATCTATTATAATAATAGTGCTAAATTTAACTCAATACTTATCTATAAACCATGTTACTCACATGAACCTATAAAATATTAAATGTGACTCTATTTATTCATAATATTTGGACTCTAAAAGTTCATTATTCAGAACTCTCGGCCGAGCCTCAATAATTATAGTGCTCCCCAATACATCCTACACTAGTCTAACTCATGAGGTTTTTGTATATCCCCATATTTTTTTGTTAAATAATATTTACATTCAATAGAATCAGGTCCATATGAACTCTACAAAATATTCAAAATTTTAGGTCACCATTTATATCAACATGAATTGAAGTTATTTCTCTATATTTAACATCCTTTTTCTTTTAAGTTCTCATCCATCCAAACTAATTTCTAGTTAAAGAGAATGTTTCTAATTATGATTACCTGTTATTTGTCCCAATTCCGTATTCAAAAACTATTGTCTTCATCACCATAGATCTAAAAGTAACATTCATAATATTTAGAATCAGAATTATCTATATCTTTTAAATCTAAATGAACATAATATACAATGGTAACCAACTTGATTTGAGATAAATCTATAACATTCCTTATCACTAATGTTTTCAATAATTCTTCTCCCATTGTAATTGATGGGATCTTATTTTTCATGTATGTATAGGTACATGATAATTCCACCTAAAAACATTGGGAACCCCTAAATGTAGCTTCATGTTATGTTCCCTTTCAATCAATATAAAATTCATCCATTCACTACACTATTTTTATAGATAATTCTAGGATGATTCTTCACATTCATAATGACTCTAGGATTTCAGAAATTCGAAAAATTCATTTTAGTATACTAACCTCTATTATTTTATTTTAATAAGTACAGATTTCACCCTAATTCCCTTCAAACCATATCATTCAATTACAAAAAAAACTCTAAATGCTTTAGATTTAGGTTTTATGGTGTATATTCCTAAATTATTCTATGATTTGTCATATAAACTCATAAATGGTGGATCCCAAGACATTCTTATACACAGTTTATAATTTTCAGTTTTATGGCATTTTTCTGATATCATTAAAACTCACCTTACATAGATTACTGAGTATAAAATTCATACAACTCATGAATTCTAAATATTCTATATATATCATGTCATTATCTACTATAACTTGTATTCCTTTCTTAGGGAAGTTTTAAGATGGTAGTTATACATATATTAATTTTTATGTTATGATGTTTCAACAAGTTGACCCCAGTTTCTCATTTAGTTTGATTCAATGTGCCTTGTTTTATACCTCTATCAATATATAATAATTTTACATCTAATTTTTAGACACAATTAGGAAATATTTTTCAATAATTATCTTCATCTAACTATCCTATTGAAACCGGATTATTCTTTCAACCTTGAATGTATCTGGATCCTTTTAGATGAAGAACACTACCATTCATCAATCTAATTTTAAAATATAGTTTTTCCACTATTTCAAGAGATTCCTCATCTAGTAGTTTCACTCTTACAATGTTTATAGAATCAAAATTAAATTTTACTCCCTTATTAGTAGTTGAGTGAGACGATGATTGAAAATATATGATATGAGATTTTAAGGAAGTATTGAAACTGATTAGTAGAATATCAATACATTCAGTACTTGAATTTGCTGGAATCAATCCTCCAAAACACAGTCTACTAGAATTAACTTATTATCATAAAAATATTTCTTGACATCACACCATTTACAATAGTACCATCACACTAGGGTGGGTCTAATATATTTACCACTACTCCTCTCCCTTGAATTCTATTCTAATAACCTTTGATTTATTTGATTAAGTGAGTTTGATCTTACATAGAAATTTAAGGAATAACTAAAAGATGCATAGGTCTCCCTCCACTAAATCTCTTCCCGTGAAATCAATTTACAAATATGTGTGAACATCATGTCACCATTCCCATTATAGTTACATATTAATATTACCATTACCTTCCATGATTATGGTAACGAATCCAACTATAATATCACCCATACGTTGCCTATAATTGTTACCTTAAATTATTCAAAGAAGAGCATTATCACGTTAATGTTATTCCTATAAATAATATATTATCTCCATTTTGATATACTCATGCTAAAAAATTGTTAATTCATAAAACAATTGTGGATTTTTGTAGACATGACATTCATGTTTTCCAGGGTAGATATTAATTCCATTATGTACTTCATTTATGATAAGTTCAAAACCATATTTCTAGGACAATGAAATCCTAAAAAATCCTATAAAATTTTCTACCTTTATTTTACCTTTATACTTTCGTCATTGACTCTGTCTTTTCACCCTTAAATGGATGTTCTGTATCTTTTAATATGAGATATTAATATATATAAATCCTTTAGTTACTAAAATATCATTCATAAAATATGTTACTATGGACATTGATCTCTACTAACAACCTCCCCTACTGATGAAATAAACCCTAATGAATTGAAAACAAATGTATGATGAAGAGATAATGTTACGTACATAGTTTTCTAGTAAACTAATGAGCCTTTGAGAACCTCCCCACCGCTTTAATACCTGTGGTTTTGAGTTTCACTATAATATCACACACCAATAATTCAACAACAGAAGGCCACACTTATGGAAACATTACATGGGTAGGAATAATCTTGAAGCTACTCTATTGAAACCCAAATGAACATGCTTTACCTAAATCATAGCACAGAATACAATGAACACTCAAGATATATTCTCTACAATTCTCCCAAATCAATTGGAAATGAATACATAATAAAATTTAGATGACCCAATAGTTTTACGTTCATATTTATATTCTACATCGATGGGAGAATAATTTCCAATTTTATTTCAATTGAAGTATAATGTATAGTAAAATTGAATTATAATACACATATATCACTATATCCATTAAATGAAAAAATATTAAAGTGGTCACATCCCCTTTAAATTTAGTGTTCCATGGAGTGATCTAATTTACTATCCTGTAATATTCATGGTCATTCATCTGTTTCACTATAAAACAACTAACCACTTTTATCTCACCTCAAATTTACAACTAATCATCAGTTGAAAAAAAAATCATTATGCCTCACTCTTTTTACTTAAATCCTATTAGAATTGATTCAAACATTGAAACTACCTTCTACTTGTTATTTCAATAGCTTCATGAATTTTTAGTGAAATTAAAACCTTACTAACATCAAGTAAATGTTCATGAACTTTTGAATACCAAACTAATTGAAAATTCGTTCTTTTATATCATTAAAATAACAAAGGGTACTCTAATATTCATTATGTTGGCGAAATTTCTCAAATTCGAGAAGTGTCTTTTGAAATCCCAAAAAATATTGAGTAACATATTCCATGGAAATTTAAATGAGGAAATTAAATCCCATGATAGGAATCTATATCAATTTCTAGATTATAATACCCTGAATATTTTTATTATGTCAAAACTAAGATGGATATTAATACTATTAAGAATCTCAAATCAGTATTGAAAATGAAACATTAAATTAAAACAGAACTATTCAGAGTTACATGGTTAAAATAAGATTATAGAAACACTATTATTATTGACATGTTGTAAAGAGCTTAGAAGATATATAAAACACTTGATCAACATTATCTGGGATAAAATAGTCGTCATAAAAGGAAGAAGCTACCAGAGAATTTGGATAACTGTTATATGATCATTTTTATACAAATTGATATCTTGATCATACAATATGCTGAAAATCTGATCATAAACATTATTAATTATCATGATTATAGATTTATGACAATATTTTATGTAATTTATTAATCAAAGAAGCTACCTTAAATTTTAATCCAAAATTACCAATGAAGATGATGGATTTACTAATCATTTCCTTGTGTAATTTTTAGAAAGTTTTCACTATAATGTTGATGAGTTTATTCGTAGTTGTCTCTAGATTAATTTATCCCATGATTTTATAACTATTAATTTGTGGGTATTTCTCTTAATGTGGGATATTTATCCCAAATTAGCCTATTTAGACATATTTCTTTTATCAAATCACTATATATAATCATTAGAAAATTAATTGCTCATATAATTGATTTGTTCACCAAGAAAGTGGACTCTCTGACCCATTATGGATTTATTAAAGATAGTAATATTCAAGACTGAGAAATTAATACCTCATTATTAATGAACCTTCTTTAAATTCTTATAAATTGTTATATTATGGTATATTATACCTTTTTTAGAGATGTTAGACAATAATAAACCCTATCATAAATAATCATAATCAGGTTTGAGGATTACCTAAGTCGATATATCAAAACAATGGTAGAAGAAGGACTGTTAATACAAATGTTGGTGCAAAGCAGAGTTATAAATCAATCCCAACTTCCTTATAAATAAAAATTTATTATTTTTTTATAATGTATAAAAGGAATATAAAAACATTAAAATAGATATTCAGTAATTATAAAAATGTTTTAGTAAAATACGGCATCTAATAGAAACAAATATCTTTATTAGATATAATATCTCACTAATAATGAAATAATATTTTTTTCATACCATGGATTCTTTGAAGGTAATCATACATTTATAAAAATGTGTTTTAAAATGTTTTGGGGGAGACCTAATGATAAATAATTTAATGAAGAATATGGTTCAATAAAATTTAAACTAAAGACCTATGAAAGTAAAATCTAGTTACATTGTTAGTAGAAACTTTTTTGTTAAACCCACCATTATGTCTAAATTCATAGACACATTTATCGATCAAAAGAGTTAAAATGAACTTCGTAGGATGGTGAATAGTTTGATAATGAGATTATTATATAGTGGAATTTTTTATGAGAAAATTATTATGACTATCACTTGGAATGAATTTTATAAGCTAGTCCAATCTGGTTCTTCTGAATAAAAAATCCGGGAGAATTTAGTGTTTCCCTTCAATCTCGATACATGTGGAAAGTTCTAAATTAAAAATCAAGAAGGAAATGTGTTTATTTCAGAAAAAAAAATTATTAAAAGGTTCAATGATAGTAATCAATAATTCTTTGAATCTTCAATATTAAAATTCCAAATGGAAGCATATGATGACATCATAGTGAATTCTTGGTAGTTTTTCTTGATATCTTTCTCTCTCTATTTTTGGAATGAATATTAGATTTTCTATTCATAAGAAATGTTAATGAAATCTATGAGATTTCTAATATCTAATAAAAAATTGGGGATTATTTAGAAAATAAATTCGATGGAATACTCATTTTCATTAACTATAATATATAGGAATATAAGTTCATGACTCTAAAAAATGTGTTGGACTAAGAACCAGTCAAAAATATTCTACTATCTAGTAAGATTTTTTACCTATTAAGGAATGGAAAATCAAGTCGAATTGGTAAATTGGATGAAAATTACCAAAAATAAAGGATCATAGATTGAATATTCATTCCATTATGAAGAATTAAAAAATTATAATTTCAACTAATAAATTAATGATGAACTATGGATTTTATGACTATTTTTTATATTTTATGAAGTTAAAATATTTATGATGAACAAATGTATGGATAATCATCAATTTTATGATGACTCTTTGGAAGATCACTAATAAACCATTGAAAATCCAATAAACTTATTATATCAACCAAGGGGAAGTCCTCAATTATTTTGGAAACTAATGTATCTCCACAAAAATATTAAATATATTTCATATATTGAAGTTTAAATTTTTTGGAACATTTGAAAATATAGGAAAAACAACAATAAATAAATAAATAAACCCTTGAATTGGGAGATTATAAAGCATGATGTTTTCATATTATAAGAATATGGTAGGCTATAGAATTGGAAAGTCAAGAACACACTATAAGACTTAAATATTTGAAAATGTAATTGAATCAATGATAATTACATGCATATAAGAAGAACCAAATGTATAGTTTGGAAAACCCTATTAATGGAAGGATTTTCTGAATATATATGAAGAATAAAATCATATCCTAGGATATGTTATCTACATGGTGGTATACGATGATCACATGGGTAATACTGCATGAAGGGTTTTAAAAAAAATTATGTCACACATATTCACCTGAATCGTAAATGATATAAGAAATCATGTTAAAAAAAATTTTAATCTAAAAGTGTGGTAAGAACATATAGTTATAACCTGATTCTCATTTCACTATTCAGGTGCCCAGGAATAGATAAATTCATCTCTCAAGACATATTATTGTAAAATGTATCACTTGTATTTAGGACCTTTTTCCACATGTTTTGACATTTATCAAAAAAAATTAGAGGATAATTCGTTAATATGTTACTTTTAATATAATGAGGTTTTCATTAAGCCATTTATTTTTTCAGAAGGAATACCAATGTATATGAATGATTAATGAAACATGATAGTTGTAAAACATCCACCACCAAAAAAATATTTTTTTTTAACTGATCAACATCACTTATACCACGAGTAACCTTTCTAATTTTTGTTCATACATAAAAACATATATACATACACAAAAAACAAAATAAATAGTTATGTATATATATATATGTATGTATGTATGTAAATTGGAAAAAATATTTTATATCAAGGTAGTGGTTGAATTCGAGACATGAATAGTTTAAATCAATAAATTTTCCTCATTGCTCAGGAAATGAAAATTATGTGGGGGTTCAAGTTCATATTTGTTCTATTTTAGGAATTTTAAAATTTTAATTTTTGGGATAATCATTAACAATAATATATAATTTTGGAGAACACTACCCCAATCATTTTCACAAGTTGAACATGATGACACACTCCATTAATTTATTTCAATAAAACATACTAATTTCCATGGGCTAAAATCATAGGAATAAGTTCTTTAAATGTGGTCATAGGATAAAACGATGGTTAAGGTGCATGTGGGTGATTTTTTCAAGATGGTAGTTCTATAACCATTCACACAGAATTGGGAATAATGATATACCCATAGTTTTATGAAAAAACCCTGGGTATAAGAAATCCCTATATCGTTGGGAAAATAATTGTCACGGTAAGGACATATAACCACCGTTCTCTAATGACTGTGGGTATAGGTCACCTTTATATCCAATGTTTCTGTAATATATGGAAATAGGATTCAAGGGGGGGGGGGAATTATTTCTAGAAAGGGAATATTTCCATGGTTCTCTAAAAAATGTTGGTATAGGTCAGCCCTATACCCATGATTTTTGTAAACTAGGGGAATGGGTTTTGTGGGGTGGATTTTTGGGAAGTACCTATACCCACGGTTTTCAAAAAAATATTGGTGTTGGTCACACGTATACCTATGGTTTTTTAAATTGTGTAAATAGGTTACACGAGGATAATATTTTATGTGAATTCCATCGGAATGTCTTTACACAGGGTCTGACCAAACCGTGGGTATATTAGATTTTTAAGAGAACTTATACCCATAGTATGACCAAACAATGTATATAGGTTGGTCTGTTATTCACCCAAAATACAAAGAATAAAAAATAGTTATATATAAATAAATTCATATATATGTATGTATATATTTGAATATAAGAAAAAAAATGTGTTTTATGATAGTGGTATTATTTATGGAAAGAGCAGGTATCAATTCCCAACGGTAGATTTTTTAATAAGAAACCTATACCCACAGTTTTACAAAATTGTGGGTATAGGTTGTCCCATTACTTTTACATAATAATAAATAAATAAATAATTTAATATAATATATATAAATTATATATATATATATGTATTAATATATATATATATACTTGAATATAAAAATTGAGGATGTGTAAAATGATAGTGGAAAATATGTGGGATTTTTGACAGATGGTGCAGTGATCGAATCCCATTGGAGGGTTTTCTTTTTAATAATTACCTATACAAACATTTTTACCAAACCATGGGTATAGACCTATAAAAATGATTTTGTCAAAGTGTTGGTATTGGTCTAACCCAACTTCTTATGCATCGATGATTCATAAAACATTGGTTATAACCTATACCCCTATTTTTTAACTTAGGGTATAGGTAAACATTCCAGTCAAGTCACACCATGACCATGGTTGTAGAATATATGACCACGATTAAATAATGTGTCCATGGGTGGCTCTGATTTTTTTTCTAAATATAAAATAATTAATTTAATTTAATAATTATAAATTATTTACTAATTAATAATCATTAAAATTTAATTTTTTATTTTATAAAATATATGTTTTATTTATTTATTTTTTATTATTTATTTTCAAATTACTTCATTTTTATGTATGACAAAAAAATTTACTAGGAGGTTTCTCATCCCAACACTACTCTTACCTAATCATTCTTAATAGTTAACAATTAATAATTAACAATAATAATTTATTATAGTTGAAAAATAATTTACAATTAATATTAACAATAAGTAATTAGTAATTGAGTATAATAAATAAGTAAAAATTAATAACCTATAATTGGAAATTATTAAAAAAAATAATTAGTAAATCATAATTAAAAATTTCTAATTAATTAAAAATATTTTTAATAGTTAATTAATAATTATTTCATAGTGGGCAATAAGTTATTTTGAATACATTTTTAATAATTATAATGAAATGAGTCATAATTAATAATTTATAATAATTTATTTAAATTGAATAATAAATATATATATATATATTAATTACTTGATAATAAATAATAAATAATGAATATATAATAGTTTATAGTTATTTTATTTTGAATAACAATCAATAATTAATTATTAATAAATTATTATAAATTTCTAATAGATATTAATTAATTAATAATTAATTAATAATAATTAAAATTTTATAAATTTATTAAAATTAATAAATAAATAAATATTTAAATAATTGAAAATAAAAAATAATATTAAATTTATTATTATTGGTAAAAATATTTATTATTAGTTATTAATTATTAATTATTAGGTAATTATTAATAAAAGTATTTTAATTATAATATAATTAATTAAAAAAATTGTAACTTATCGCCGTAGTCAACATTTACTGTTACCGTAATGGGTCTATCTCTATCTTCATACCGGACCATGGACATAGTTCCACCCTATTACTACTGTTAATGTTTACTATGATCATATGGTGGCTATAAGAGACCCACTACCAAAATTAATACATACTATGGTAATAGATTCCTTATAAAAATAGTATACCCCCATGGCCACACTCAATTATGTTTATAAGGTACCTACTTTCTGGTAGTTGTTAACCATGTAAATTAACCTAGAATTACCATTTTTAAAACATTATGTGTCATATAAATTGGGTTGTAGACTATTTTTCTTTCACTGTACTATTTAAAGCAGTATTGTTGAAAAAATATAAATTTATGATTGCAGTTTTGGGAACTCATGTGGGAAGTCTAATTATTCTTTAGATGACTAAAATTAACATGTTACTCTTAGGTTCTATATTCGAGTAAGATATTATTATTATCACTTATCATCAATGTTTATTATAACACAAAATGTATTGATGAGGATTTCATATTTTGACCATGAAATTCATTCTTATCATTACTTATTATGAAAAAGGCATACAAGTAATTATATAACAATTAATGTGAATAATATTCTATTATTTGATACATTATAATGAAAATATTATGGACATTAGGATAATATATGTTGAGGTGAAATGAATAATATTATGATACTATGTAAATTGAAAAAAAAATCTCTATAACATGAGTCACTCTTCCTGAGGTTGACAATGCGTATTACAATTTTGATTTAAACAATGGATTTAATTAATTAATGTCTATTAAAAAGATACCAAAATAAAAAATATAAAGATGATTTGATTTTTGATAGGATAAAAATTAAATGAGGATCAAAATGATAATTTTGATGATTAAGTTAACGATGATGTGTATTCTGATTTTTATGGAAACAAATATATGGATACATCAGTAATGTGTTTGGTTCAGTGATTAACAATGTGTATGTGATGATTTTATGGAACTATTGTTATTTATATATGCACCAAAGATATGTTACATAGATGTAGAATCCATTGGGATTTTTTCCAATATACAGTGTAATATAACTACTTATGAGTTTGTTTGACTCGGTTTAGATGAGTGTTTTCTTACACCCACATTCCAAGTCAGGGATCCGTATCCATTCATAAGTGTGGTAGTACCACACATAATGATAATGAAGGTACCAATGAGAGTGTCATCATAATTTATGACTGAATCCCTATTTTTTATGATGTGGTATTACTAAATTGGATGATAGTGGGATTACCATGGAGGGTTACTCTTGATATGGGTTCACTAATTCATGAAATTCTATAATTTCGAAGTACCATGTGTGATCTTATTGGGATAATGATTGATGTTTGTGCTTGATAATGATCTACAATATGTATCTATTACTCATATTATTACTTTTTATAATATAGGATTATCAATTATTCTGAAACCATAACCCGATTGAATGTATTCTCTGGTATATACCAATACACGTTGGGTGAATGGGATCATGTTTTGGCCAAATATTAGACCTAGACCCCATTATACATTTTCTATGATCTAGGATTTTAATATATTATGACATTTTTTGGGAGTGAAACAAACAATTTCATAATATGGAAGAACAACACATGATTTCAAGATATTGGAGGACCACATGCAATGATAGTGGCAGAACCACTAATGTACACGGTTGAGGTTTTTATGTGAATCCATGTGGTTGATGTGATCATGATTAAGAGGGAATGTGGTTGAGGTCTTTAATGGTTGGATGTATTAGGAATACCATGAATTGTTTAGTGTAAGTGGTTTGTGGGGTTCTATACTCTAATTTTGGTGTCAGAGTGAAAAATTATTTTATAAATTACTCTTTCATTTCTAGAGAGTGTGATTGTTGGTGAGATGAGAATGGTTATTTGATGTTTTCATTTATATTCCTATGATCATAAATATAGGATGTCATAGATGACTGTTGGTTTGAGATTTAAGTGTAGTGAAATAAAAAAATCTTTATTCTTTCCACAATTGCATTTTTTTTATATATAATTTTTTTTATTTTTTAGTCAATTTGGGGAAGTCATATTGTGTATGTGGATATACTCACCTATAATTTTATATACTAGATTTCAAGACTATTTAATAGAGTTATCATTTTGTTTTATCTTGATTAAATCTGATGATATCAAATGTTTAGTGTTTGGATATTTTTTCATGTACCATAGTATTATAGATGTTTTTTCAGTTTAATTACATTACTAGTATTTAGTTATTGTCTCTCTATCGATGTACGTATCTAGAATTTTGATTATTATGTCTTAAATTCAGGTATTATAAATTGATAATGATATTATTTGATCATGTATCCCCTATTACTAAATTTTTTGTGTTTTAAACTTTACTTTAAAGTCATTCTTTGCATTCTATAGAGGATGGTGAATATAATTTATGATATGCATACCCTCAATGATAGTCCCCGAAAAAATTTTGATTTGATTCGGGATTTGGGGTAACAAATGGTATCCCCACTAACTCTGGTGGAATCCTTTAATAATCAAATAATTATAGGGAGGTAACATAGAACATGGTTTAGATATAGTATGAGTATACAGTAAGAACATGTGATGATTATATATAGATAATGAATAAATATATATGAGAACATATAGAAATCATTTCATTAGAGATAAAAAATAAAAATATTTTTGGTATATGTGTTCCTATGAAAATACACTAATAATTAACTATCTAAACCAAAGGGAAGATTTTGCTTCATTTTAGAAACTTTTTTAGGCATGGGATCCTGAATTATATTTTTGCATCAAGTCCATAATGATTGTACATGTTCAGTATGGAGTTCATGTTCAATTGGTGTAGATTGAAGAAGTTTTTTAAATATTTTCTTTATCTATCAGCATATACAGAGATTAGATTTTGTTGATACTATCTTTATTTACCATGAATATAATGGCCTAATGTTAGATCAAGGGATAAAATGTTTGATTGTGGAAATGAAAATCACGTAAAAACTAATTAATATGATAGCTATGTATTGAACGTCGTATATTCATTAAATACAATATTATATTATTTTAAAATAATTATATATGATATTGTGAGATTTAATTGATTTTTTATTTACCTATCAAAGTGATAAATACTTTTATCATATTCAAAATGTGTAATTTTTCTGGATGTTTGAGTGTGACATAAATTCATCTACTATTGATTCCATCATGGAGGTTTATATTTCTCATATCGAACAGATGTGGTACATGATTTATTTCATGATTCCTCTCCTAGTGGAGTGATATTAATTATAGGTAGTGGTGCCCCAACTAGATATGTTTAGTAGAATTTATTTCCTTATTTATTATGGTTTTCTTTATTTGACATAATTTCATGATGAGTTTATCCTATGGCTGGTGAGTAGGAAATGGACAGTGATTATTGTGGTTTAGAGTTGAGTAGTTTAGACTTGAGGTAAAGGAACATTGTTTTTTATTTTAATTTGTTGTATATATATATAATGTATATTTTTACTTGATTTATGAAATTTATTATGTATACCTTGATAGGTATATAAAATTTTTTTTTTGTCTTGATTAGTTTTTATGAGATGATAAAGATTGTTATTATATGGTACAACATTATAAAAATGACTTATAGGATAAGAAAATGAGGTAATTTTCCTTCATTATTTTCGTAAAGATGTTGTAATGTATTATTTTTTCATATCATTATAGATAGGTAAATAGTTAAATTATTTTTCCACTTGTATCAATGAGATGATTTTATATTACATCAGAAACAAAATACATTGGTTGTCTTATATTGAATGATATGAACCAAATAATTCTGAATGATAATACCCCATTTGTTAGTGTTGAATAAATTTGATATTTTTTTGATATATATATACCTAAAAAAAATTACCTACTACCAATAGTTTATGTTATTGGATGTTTTCCTTATAAAGATCATGGTATTTTCAATTACGAAGAGTGGCATCGACTATGTATTGTTTCAATATCAATTGAAATAAAATTCATGGTTATGGATTTTATTAATATTTATGATAGGCTATTTTAAATCACTATGGTGACCACGGCCTTATTACCATTATATGTGCTAATTTGGGTCCTCGATAATCTTTATATATAATGGGGTTGGGAACATGTGTGTACTACAATGATGACCATTTTATTTATCAATTTTAGAGTTTTTTACTATAAAATCTTGGATGATATTATAAAAATGATTAGGAAATGGTTCTCTTGAAAAATTATAATATATAGGGGAAATTATTATCTTTGGAGTGATATTATGAATCTTCTAATACTGTAAGTCAATTGATTACAGGAATGAAATTATTGTAGTATTTGAGATGAAGGAATGATTGATGTCTAGTTGTGTAGTAAATTTATGAATGTTATGACTGAAATATCATGTTATTTGTTTAATAATATGTCCTAGTTCAGTTTATGTTTTGGATTAAATCTTTAGAAGATATATCTCAGGAATGAACAACATAATCTATCAATAATTTTCCTTATAATCATATATATAGGAAAAGTAACTTCCATATTTCATGATAATAAATTTTAGTTTACCGTTGTTAGATGATGGATCACTATATAGAATGTGTTATATATGATGCATCTGATGGTGTATGGTATTTTGATATGATGCAAAAAATTTATTTTCAAGTAATTGTTAGTAAACATGACATGGTTCCTTATAAATTAACCAAAAACAATAATCGAAAAAAATATATGTTTATATCAACTTATATATGATTGATTGTATAATTAGATGTTATGATATTATATCCCAAATTATTGAGAGTGTTTTTTATTATAAAAATATTAAATATATGTTTATTCATGTTGTTTTGAAATAGAGTATTACTATCTTCAGTGATAAAATATTAAATATGGAGTTCTTGCAATGAGGCAAAGAGGTTGTGCTGAAATAGTTAAATTGAGGATTTCTCATTAATTTATAATAACCATGTGGAATTAAGTTTTTATGAAAAATTTATAAGTTAATATTTTGTTATGGTAAATATCAATACTTAATTTTCAATCAATATCTATTATTTACATTCACGAAAATGGAAATAACTATTATACCATGGAAAAATAAAGAACCATTTGTTCGATATAGTATATAACACACGACACCAAGCACATATGGTAATTATAGATACCTAATATATTTACTTTTGAAAATAGATCATATATATTTTTAAATTCATTCAACATCGATTAGGGTCACGTTACATGCATGGTATGCCTTCATCGGTAGTGTGTCTTACATGAAAAAGCGAACTTTTTTGATAGCTTGCGTTAAACGCAATACCGAGTCTTATCGAGAAGCAATATTTAATTAAAACATTATTATCTAATATAATAAGATATCAAATAGATGTTATGAGTAGTTTTAACTATATTATGAAAATAATTGGATTATACAACTTAATCATTTGTTTCAAATAAATTTTAAATTAATATTACAACTAATTTAAAATTTAAAAGATATTTTTATAGAAAAATATTTTTATTCTCTAAATGTTTTTAACTAAATAGATTAAATTAATTACAATTAGTGAGTTATGTTCATTTAATTAATATGTTACATAATAATCCAATTATTTTTTTATTTTCATCAATTATATTTTATAAACATAAGCGAATATCATACTCAATGTTTTTCCTTAAAAATTATATTTTTATGATGACAATTTTACCACCTCTTAATGGTGAACCTACATTAAATATTAATTTTGAATATTTTATTAATCTAATTTCATAAAATAAACAGAAATTTAGTATTTATAATGTAAACATTAGCTTAGGATGATTTTTGGTATTTTCCTGAGAAACATCCTTTTATAGTGAATAGTGAAAATAATGTTTTCTAGTTAAAAAATGGATTTTCATTTAAATAATTATTAATGATAAATTATATTATTAATTTTGTTTTAAAGTCACATTGGATCAATTATACATATATTAATATAATTTAGTTTATTAAAATCATTATAGTTGTATAATTGAATATAAAAACATAACCATCATTTGGAAA
The DNA here is from genome assembly GCA_963277665.1 of Viscum album. Lineage (NCBI taxonomy): Eukaryota > Viridiplantae > Streptophyta > Magnoliopsida > Santalales > Viscaceae > Viscum > Viscum album. The sequence continues at coordinate 1,469,820,772 of OY728132.1, read as the reverse complement.
TTTTTCTACTAAAACCAGTTAATCCGTCTGTCTCTGAGATTATCTTTTATCCTAAAATTTCTTCTTATGTTATTTTAATTATTAAAAACTAACATTTAACATTGTAATAAATATTATATTTTTTGTCTAATAATATCAACTTAATTTTTGACAACAAAATAGTAGTGAAAGTGGTTATAATTAATTACATTGATTAATGTGTAATTTTTTTTAAAATTGACTAACACTCTGCATTTAAGAGCGGAAATGACATAGAACCTTGTTAAAAACAACTTTTATAGCCATATTTAGTGCATTAACCTTAAATTTATGTGTTGTGTTGGTTTTTATGAATTTTATTAGGTAACAACTTGTGCACACCGAACTTGTTTTTAAGAATACCAACTGAGTCCTTTTCCTTCCAAATAAAAGCCCACCACCTCTACCCATTCCTAAAAACTCTAAAATATCAAATTTAATCAAGGAAGTTCCCAAATAATCTCCCTTAATTAGTATCCTCCACCTATAATAATCAATTTTGGGAGAAACAATTGAAAAAGGATTTTGGTTCAAATCAATAAAAGTTACCTGATTAAAAGGAATGGTCTTTTCTCAATATCTATAGTTTCATTTCCAATATCCACCCTTAATTATTTTTTATGATCATGTATAAAACCAAAAGTGTCATATATATATTATGATTTTTTATGGTTATATTTTTACTTACACTTACAAACACCACCATCTAATGGGAAAAAAACTAATTTTTACTTGTGAACGTCGAATTACAGCCTCACAAAACGATGAATGTTCAATTCTCCCTCACAACCTCTTTTGGTATAAATTATGATTGAAACCCTATTTATATATGATATATATGTTATTTATAATGTTATATTCTTAACTAATTTTCATTTATAACATACATTCATTCATTCCATGTTGTGTAAATACGATAATCTTATTTGAGAAGGTGCAGACTACTACCCCTCAAAGTAATGGGATTCATTCGCACAATACATGGAATGTATAAATGAATTGAAAAAATTAAACATAAGAAAAATACTCAACATAAAAAATATATTCATGAAATAATTATGTTTATATAAATAATATATATATCATCTCCATTATTAACCCCTTTACAAACTTTAAAAGATATAATGTTGTTCATGGACGTCTAGACTACCACCTCCTAGACAAGATGTGATCCCTTTTATATAAAATAATTCCAAATATAATTATATATTATTAAATAATATGATATTTATTATATAACTATCTTTATATTAATATTTTAGTTACTTACCTTCTTTCAACAATGATCATTTAAAAATTTGAATGTTACTCATTCGTACGTAAGACCTACCGTCTCCATAATTGTAACATATAATCATTTTCATATCCATATTTAATATTTGATTTCAAAAGTATAATTGAGGTAAAAAATGATAATTATTTTATGGTTATAATTCTATAGAAGTTATATAATGAACTAATTGACCGTATTTGACAAACAATAGTTGTTTTGACATATAAACCAAATTTGGTCAAAACACCCAATATAAACATAATTGTTTGAGTAGTTTTGAAAAAGCTGGTAAAAAGTGAAGTAAATGTAATTATAAACATGTAAAAGGTTCTTAATAATGTATAAAATTAACATAAGTTTATTATACAAAAACATAACGGATGTTCGCCCAAAAAGAAACACATGGTATGGGATTCTTGTCTCATTTTCATTACATGAGGCATACGTAATTGTTATGCACAAAATTTCATATATATGGTGTAATTAATTCCAAATTAACATATAATATCATGAAACATATTATATTCATGGTAATTAAATGTTTTATTTAATAACTCTGTGTTTTCCAATAAATTTTTTACCATATTGGTAATAGACTTCTATCCCACTTTTTACATTCATGAGATAAATGTCATATTCACCACATACTTATTTTGTGTGGTGTACCTATATCATATTTTGGTATATTATATTATGAATTAATTTTTCATCATTTAATTTAATATATTCATTTAATATTATTCTTTCATGTGGTTTATGATTTAAAAAATTTTCAAACTGGTATGGGACACTTTGAAATGAATAAATATTATTTTCCTCAAGGATAATCCTAATAACATTTCAATGGAAATTTCATTAGAATAAAGTGTATAACAATTATTCAATAATAAAATCCATTATTCTCCATTAATTAATTACTATTTTCATGTATTATTAACTATTTTCCAATCTTTGGTAATCAAAGTGTTTTACAAATGTTTTTACGAAAACCTGACTTTACTTTTCTCTTTAGTCAGAAAACCTTTTTTATTCAAAAAACCATGGTTTTCTAAAATGACGTGAAAATGTTTTTAAATGATTTTTAAAACTCAATTTTACCAATTTTTTCTTTTACCAGTATTTTAGAAGGAATCTTCTTGTCACTATCCAAAAGATGCATTTTCAAACATTTTACCGTACAAATGGAAGATTTTTTTAACCACGTATGACATGTACAAATTTATCCACTATCATTTATTTGATGTCTAATTATAAAATTCAAATTTTTTTCAAAAAAAAGGATATTTTCCTCAATTTTTTTACAATTTAATATTTTATTTCATAAATGACAAAAACCCTCAATTTTACACCACTTGGTTTTGTTGTATTGATACCATCCTTATTCATCCTATGGATTTTATATTATTGATTTGGAAAAGTATAGTATTCACATTCAATTATTTGTTTTATTTGTTAGTCAACATAAACTATTCAATTTATTATGAACATTGAACATTGAATTTCCCTTTATTATACATTTTTTTTCATGGATTTTACTATTTTGAAAATAATATACCATTTTACATATAATGCTTATATTGTTAGATATTTTATTAACGGGGAATTATTGATATTTATGTATTTATCATTCAATATGGTTATTTAATAAATCATACTAGTTGTTTTGATATTCAATATGAGGAATGATTTGGGTTGGCAATGATGCGTAGATCCCATACTTAATATAGCTCCTCAATATATTGATAAGATCTCATGAAATGAATAATTGCACAAATGGGTTTCTACATTTATCTTTAAACCATCTTGTAAAAAGTCTTAATGGTACTATCATTTCACTTTATTAACATATAACGTCTATAAAGAATTCAATTTCCCTCATTGTAGTTTTAGTTATTATTCATCCATGAGATTTTGAGTCGATATATCCTTGGATACATTTAATTTTAGTTCATTGATGAATAACGTGTGTTTTAGTTTCATACATTTCCATATTTAGTTATTTTAATGGTTTGCATTTCTAATTATTACCTTTCCGTATTTCTTATATACTATCATTCATTTTATTGATTTCACGGTGTGTGTGTTTAGTTATATACCTTGACATATTGACTATTAAAATAGATTCATTATTGTTTCTACTGTATTTTTTACTTACTGAGTATTTGTGCTCACCCTTATTGTGTTACATTCCCCTAGAATCCATGAATCTTACTATGAATTAAATGCATAAATATGATAGATGTATTATAGTTATCCTTGAAGTTGTTTAATTATTTATTTAGAGATAAGGAAATATTTTGTTGCAATTATTGAATCCATTTGTAATGAAATATTTATTTATGTATTTGTATTATCAATAAAATTATGGGTCCTTAATGTATTTATTCATTATAATCATTTCAATGTATTTAGTAGTAGACACTGGATCAGGGCTATTTGGGGCTGGGTCTCTACAGTTTGTATCAAATTATTTTTAGTAGAAACCATAGGAACTATATTTAGATAAACCTATATTAGATAACATTAACCTATGGAAGAATTTGACAATGTATAGATGAAAACACTATAATTTTTGGGAAATTATCGATTATGTGTGTTTTCTTAAAGATATATCCTTGTATGGAAAGTACATTTGGATGTGGTTCTGGTTGAGATGTACCTAGGAGTAGCAATATTGACATAGTGTTCTGATATTGACTTGGGGTTACTTGGTATATGACAATGGGCCTTACTAAGCACCTTGTTTGACACTCATGGGGGATATACTTAATATCATCCACATTTTCCTTAAAAACCATTTTGAGAAATTTGAAAGGATTTTTAAAATGAAAAAAAATGTTAAACCTATTTTTTTAAAAAAAAAGGTGCCATGATTTATATATCATATAGATAATTATAAACATTTCTCACTATGAATATTGTTGCTAACACTATTCTTTCTAGTTTTAGTTAATGTATGGAACCCGAAGGATTCAATTTAACAATGAATTCGTTGGAAAATGTGGTGAAAATGAGAAACTAAATGATTTGTTGATAAGAGTGAAGGATATGATGTTTAAACACAATAATTTTAAACAGAATGTGATTACAAATATATACCATTTCCAAATCCCAACCACACTGAAGAATAGAATCATATAAGATCATAAGATCTCGAGTGGTGGAGACCATATTGAAAAGAATGACCGAATATAGACATTCGAGAAGTGTGGAAGGAGACACCCCAAAAATTGAATCAATGGAACAATAAAATTCTTAATGTGTGGTATAGAAGTAAATAAATAAAATTATTGTCGAGAAAAAAATGTAGTGTACGATGGAAGGAAATGATGCTCATCCTAAGAAATCCTTAATAGTTCAAATCTATAAATGTTGGGAACCTAGAAATTTCCAAATTCAATTCCCTATCCTAAAGGATAAATTATTTACCATGGAAGGATCTATGTGGAAATAAATGTATGAAGTATTTATGTACTGATGTTGTATTGAAAATATTCGTAAAATTGTTGATTAGTGATTAACCAATATTCAAGGATTTCCATTATATATAATTTGGATGTTATACTAATATGGTTTAAGAAATGGAAAACCTATAATCTTGGTGACCACTAGTCAAATTAGGCAATTTTTCAGGTCATGAACCCGTGAATGAAGGACAATAAGGGTTTTATTCAAACCACTGACCAATGAAATTTCCGTGTTAATTTTCATGGGGTTTTGTTAAACAATTTTATTAATAAATATTAATTATGAAACAACAGTAACAATTTTGAGTATTAGAAATTAATCTATTAACTATATTTCTTTTTAGATATACTTAAAGTCAAATAAACAGATTTTTTACTCTTTTATTTCCCTTACGAACACTTAAAAGTTTTTTTTAGAGATTGAGTCATAAAAAATTAATTATTGGAAATTAATATTTTTTGGGAACAAAGGGATGAATTAAAATTGGATAAAAGCACAACCAAAAGTTGGGATTTCTCATATGATATTAAAAAATTTAATTGAAGAATATTTTTTTATATTCTTAGTCATTAAAATAATTACACAAAATTATTAAAATGTCTTCAAAATAAAAATGTTGTCCTAATACCTAAATTTTTGTTGAACCGATGGATTTCTAAATTATTGAAGATTTATGGGTTTCAGGCCCTTGACATTCCATGTAACATTCAATTAATTTTGATTTATTATCTCATTAAATCCTTTAAAATAGTTACATTTTTCCTCTAAGCACATATCTATACTTTCCACTGATGTTCTTCTACTAATAGTCCACGGTACATGGTATTTTAGGTGAACTTGGTACATTCAATTCCCTTTTCTATAAAAGATTACATTTGAATAACTCACACAATATGGGATTTAAAACATATGAATTATAAAGAAATCTATAACCATTATTCGTTTTCAATTATAAGAACGCAATTTAAATACTTTGGGTAGAATGTGACGCCCCAAAAAACAAAAGCAAGAACCTTGTGTTCAAAATCATGTGTGACACGCAAAACAAAGTGTGTAAGGTAATATACTAATAGATTATAATATATTTACTATTTATAAATGATCCATTATATATTTCAATACAGTAAAAACCATGTTTTATAGCATTACACACAAGAGAGACCATCCTCGATAGCATGTGTTGCACGCAAAAACGAACATCTTTGATGGATTTCACTATACACAATACCGAGTCTTATCGAGAAACCATATTTAACTAAAACATTATTATTTATAATAATATGATGTAAACTAGCCATTATGAATAGTGTTAACTAAAATATTAAAATATATGGTTTAGAAAACTAAATAATTGGTTAAAAAATTATAAATGAATATAAGAACTAATAGAATATTAAAAGAACATATTTATAGAATATTATTTTTATGATCACAGAACTGTTTTACCCTAATAGATAAAATTAATTAAAATTAGTGATTAATATTAATGTATTAAATATTTTACATATTAATGAAATTATATAATATATTCATCCATTATTTTTTATAAACTTTTGATAATAACAGACCAAATGTTTTTCTTAAAAACATCTATTTTAATAAAGGCAATTTTACAACCATTTAATGTAAAACCAATTTTAAATATTAATTTTGACACATTTATGAATTTAATATAATAAAATAAATATAATTTTTGAATTAATAATATCAAAATCATCTTAGAATTAATTTTTGGGATTTTTGCAAGAAACATCAATTTTTATGGAATAGTGACAAATATTGTGTTTCAGTTAAAAACTGCCTTTTCATTTAAATAATTATTAATGTTAAATTATAGAATAATTTTATTCTAAAGTAAAATTTGATAAATTATACATATATTACTATATTTTATTTAATTATAGTTCATATATCATTTCAATTTAATATAAAAACAAAACAATCATTTAATTATTTTTCTACTAAAACCAGTTAATCTGTCTATCTACAAGATTATCATTATTCTTAATCTTGTCTCTTCTATGATTTAAATTATAAAAATAAAAAATACAAAATTTTAATAAATATAATGTTTTTGTTCTATTAATATCAACTTAATTTTTACAAATATGATTACTGAAAGTGATTAAAATTAATTATAATGATTAAAGAGTATTTAGGCATAAAATGGACTAAAACAAAAATTTTAAGGGCCCAAATTACCTATCTTCTTCTACAACACAAATTGGATGGCCATATTTCTTCCATTACCCATATATTCAAGTTTTTTTGTGGTTTATTATGATATTTATTTGTTAATAACATGTTCACACCTAACATCATTTCAAGAATACCAAGTGTGTCCTTTTCAATCCTTTTAAAAGGCTACCACATCTACCCATTCCCCACGCCTATAAAATCTATTTATTTGGCACAATACCAACCCAAATAGTCTCAAATAATTCCTCTAATATTCCTAGAATCATCCATTTGGTCATAAAACCTTCCAACTAATCCATTTGATTCAATCCTAAAGAAGACACCTTATTAAAAGGTAATATATTTTCCCAATCTCTCTAGTTTTATTTCCATTATCCATCCCATATAAATTCCTTTGTTTTTCTCTTGTATAACAACACTAGTATAAAAAATATACTAATATATTGATATTTGGAAATTTTAACCTACAATTACACACACCCACATCTAATGGATAATGAACATATTGATTCTTTGAATGACGACTTACTACCTCACGAAACGATGATTATTACATCCTCCATTACGGCCTTGTATGGTGACCATTATGATGTAAAATCTATTTATATATGATATATATATTATTTTTCATGTTTTAACCATAGATAATTTTTATTTATCACATAAATTTATTATTTTTTAGTTGTGTAAATACGATAATCTCATTTGAGGAAGTGTGGACTACGACCCCCACAAAGCGATGTGATTCGTTCGTATGATACGTGGAATGTATAAATGAATGGACATAATTAAAAATATGTGAAATAAAAAATATAAAAAATATATTCTTGAAATAATTACCTTTCTATACATAAAATATTTATATATATCATCTCTTTTATTACCCCTTCACACACTTCAAAAGATATAATGTCGTTCGATGACATGTGGACTACCGCCTCCTCGACATGATGTGATTCTTTTAAGATCAAATAATTCTAAATATTAGTATATATGATTAAATTATAAGATATGTATTATATAATGTTAATTATGGAATGATTTTAGTAACTTACCTTCCTTCCACAACAATCATTTATAAATGGGAATGTTAGTCATGCGTATGTAGGGACAACCATTCCCATTATTTTAACTTATTCTCATTTTCATAACCACATTTAATGATTATTTTTAAAATTATAAATGATGTAAAAATATGATAAATATGTTATGGTAATAATTATGGATATGTTTTATAATGAACCCTTTAACTGTAGCTGACCAAAAATAGTTTTTTTCACACATAAACCGAATTTGGTCAATACACCCAACGTAAACTTAATTTTTTGAGTATTTGTAAAAATCATGGTAATTAGTGAAATGAAATTAATTATAAACATGAAAATGTTTTTTATACATGTATGAAATTAACATAAGTTTATTATATAGGAATTTAAAGGATGTTCACCCGAAAGCTAACACAAGGTAAAAGATTTTTGTCTCATTTTCATTACGTGAGGCATAATTAATTATTGTGCACCAAATTTCGTATATATGGTGTAAATAATTGAAAATTAAGATACAATATCATGAAAACTCTTTGGAAGAATTGTGATGAGTAATGAGCCAGACTTGTGTTGTTTCACGGAAGCATGCTCTGGGAGGTATAACGTTGGTGACTATAGAAAAATCCTTCAGAGAGATCATCCTATGGGAGAATGGAGACTAGCTATTTGGTGCAAGGAGATACCGATGAGAATTAACTTCCTGGTGTGGAGGATTCAAAATAGATCAATACTAACAGAGGACAATATACAGAAAATAGGGGTATTCATGGTGTCACGATGTTATTTTTGTGAGAAACCGAAATCAGAAACAACGGCCCACATTTTTTTTCAAGGGAAATGGGCCTCCTATATCTGGTCTCTCTTCACCCATCCCCAGTTTCATGGTGGTGAGTCCCTGTCCATCTAGGATTTTATGTCGGTCTGGTTGCCATGTACTGAAAATAGTGCAATGGAGCGGGTTGTAAGATCCATCATTTTGGTTGTTATTTGTTGGGTAATATGGGAGGCGAGGAATCAGGTTAGGGTGGGAAACAAAAGATCTTTGATTTCTAGTAAGTTTCAGCTTAAGTATCTCATTGTGGAACTAGATTCATTTGTCAAAGGGGGGCTCTCATTAGTGGCAGTGTGTAATCTGTTTAGCCGCCCCTATATTCAGCATAGTGGGAGAGGATGCTGGGGGAGGTGGAACCCTCTGAGGTAGGGTCTAAAGCTGAACATTTATGGATCCTTTATGGGGGGAGTCATGAGGGGAGGTGGCATGCTTCATGACTGTTGGGGATCTATTCTTCTTGTTTTTAGTGCCTTTTATGGCCCAGGGAATTCTTTGGGTGTGGGGTTCTGGGCTCTTCTTTCTGGCTTGATGGTTTGTAGGCGGAGAGGGCCGCAGGTGATGGAGGTGGAGTCAGATTCTGAGGCTCTAGTGAAGATGTTACAGGGAACCCATGACACACCTTGGGAGTTGATATATCTCATCCGAAGGTGCAAGTAAAAGACCAATCATGGAAGGATTATTCATCATTGTTGGAGGGTGTCCAACTTTGCGGCAGAGGCTCTTGCTCGCTTGGGCAGATAGGAGGAGTCACTTATGATTTATGATATTCTAAACTCTCTTCCGCTTGAGTGTTTTACCATGGTTCAAGGGGATGCCCTTGGACTTCATTACTTTCTCCCTCCTTGAAGGTCTGATCCTTGTTTTATGTTTCCCTCTTTCAAATAGTAATAAAAATTAACTTTCAGCAATTCATTTGTTATAACATTGATAAGGGCATTCTATCTCACTCTTTTTATTCATGAGATAAATGTCGTAATAACCACTTACATCAATTGTGTTGTGTACATACTGACTATTTTTATATATTATATAATTAAATAATTTTACTTAACGGTATTTAATAATTCATTTAAAATTATTATTTCATGGGTATTAAGATGTTAAAATGGTTCAAAGTAGTATATGACACATTGGAATGTTTAAATATTATTTTCCTCAAGACTAATAGTAATGATCATTCAATGAAATTTCCATTAATGAAAATTATATAAAAATTATTGAATAATAACATTCATTATTCTTCAATTATTCATGACCATTTTGAATTATTAGTTCCAATTTTTCACTCTTTTGTACTCACCATGTTTTAGAAATGTTTTAAATAAAACCTTCCATCACTTATCTCTTCAGTCGAAGAACCAATTTTATTCTATAAACCATGTTTTATTAAGATATTTTCAAAAATATTTTTCAAATTATTTGGAAAATACACTTTTACCCTTATTTTTATTTTATCAAACTCTTATAATGACTCCTCTTATCTCCTTCCAAAAGTGGCATTTTATTGTCTTTGGTCGTACTAAAGGAATATTCTTTTGTCACCTCTTTCAACATGTAAGGATTTATCCACTTTCATTTCATTGAATCCTACATATCATTTTCAATAGGTTTTTTTAAAATAAAATGATATTTTCTTCATGAATATTTTTAAAATTTAATCTTTTATTTCATCAACAACAACAACCCTTTATTTTACTCCACTTGGGTTTGTTGTATTGATGTCATCCTTATTCTTCTTCTAGATGGTTTTTTTATTTTTCCAAGGATAGTTTCAATATTCACATCCATGATTTATTTGTTTGTAACCTTAAAGTATTCAATTTACTATGATCATTGAACATTAAATTTCCCCATAATATCTGTTTCATTTTTTCATGGATATTTCTACTTCGTAAACTGCATACCACATTACATACAGTGCCAACTTTGATAGTTATTATATTCACTGAGGATTTATTGATAGACCTGTATTTCCCATCCAATATGTTTTTTATATGGGATATTAGTTATTATTTATTATCCAATAGGATGAATGATTTGGACTAGAAATGACAGGTGGATCCCAGACTTTATATATTCCATCAATGCATCAACAGGTTCTCATGAGCTGAATAATTGGAAAATATGTTTCTAACCTTAATTTTAAACATCCTTGTGAATGGTCATGATGGTAATAAGTTTCTATGTTCCTAATACATGACGTCCATAAAGAGATAATTTTTCCTCCTAGAAGTTTATGTTATTTTTCATCAATGAGATTTTGTGTCAAAATATCTATGGAAACATTTCATTTCAGTTCATTGGTTATTGGAATGTGTTTTAGTTACAAACCTTTCCATATTTATTTTTAATTATCTAGTTATTTGAAAGGAATTTGATTCTTGTTATTATCGTTCCATATTACTTATGTACATTCATTTAGGTTATTGATTAAGTGGCATGTGTATTATGTTATTTTCCTTTCTATATTGACTATTCACATTGATTCATTATTGCTTCCACTATATTTTTCCCTTACTGAGATATTGAGCTCACTCTTATTTTGTTTCTTTCCCCATGAATTCAAGCATCATACTATTAACGATATTTAGGAATATACTATATGTATTAGAGTAATCCTATATGTTGTTTAATAATTTATTTAGAAAGAATAAAAAATATTTTTTAATTAGTGTATCCATTTTTTATGAAATAATCATTCACGTAATCGGATTACAAAGAATATTAAAATGATCAGTTCTTCACAGATTTATTCCTTTTAGTCATTTCAATGTATTTAGTATTAGACATTGGTTTTGAGCTATTTGGGGATGAGTTGCTATATTTGGTATCAATGGACATTTAGTAGAAACCTTGGGAACTATATTTAGGAAAACCTGGAGTTGAGACTATATCCCTAATGTATAATTTGAAGAATTATATACGAATAACCTATAATTTGGGAAATTTATAGATTATATGGGTATTCATAGAGATACATCCCTATATAGATTATATAAGTGGATGTGGCTCCAGCACAGATGTTCCTAGGAGTAAGATATGTAACTCTTTTATAGGCCTTATGATCCTTTAATAGTTTATTTTAGTGCTTAAAGGAAAAAAATACATTGTTGGAAATTAATTTTCTTGGAAGTAAAGGGATCAATTAGAATTTGATCAAAAGACAAAAAAAATTATGATTGTTCAAATAATATTGAAACTTATCATTTGAGAATATTTTTTTTAAAAATTCATGGTAAGTAAAAGTATTACTCAACATTAGGAAAATTAATTTGAAATAAAAATTTGGTTCTAAAACCTAAATTTATGTTGAACCGATGACCTTCTAAATAATAAAAAAATTATGGAATTGAGGCCCTCATCATTCCATTTATCATTAAATTTTTATAAGGATGAACTCATTTAATACATATAAATATTTATATTTTTTACTCCATGATCTTTTTCTACTTTCCAATGATGTTCTCCTACATAATGACCTAGTAACATGGTATTTTATGTGACCATTGTACTTTCAATTATCTTTCTTATAGATGATAAATTATGAAACATTATCACAATGTTGTATTTGAAAAATATGACGAATCAAAAAAATCAATCACAATGATTGGTTTTAAATTGCTAGCAAACAATTTTAATAATGTGGGGAGAATGTGACACCCCAAAAATATTAAGTAATAACCTTGTGTTTGATAGGGTGTAACAAAAACGACACTAAACTCATAAAAGAATATCATGATACTTTATAGTATATTAAGTGATTAAAATAAATCCAATATATATTTTAACTCACACAACTGTTATTTGTCTTGTGTTACACATAATATATACCTTCCTCTATAGCTTGTGTTATGCGTAAAAGTGACCTACTTCGATGGCTTGTACTATACTCAATACTGAGTCTTATCGAGAAACTATCTATAATTAAAACATTATTATTTAATATACTAAGGTATAAACTAGCTAGTACAAATATTATTTATCAAATTAAGAAAATATATGTTTTATATAACTATATTTTTGGTTACAAATAAATTATAAAGGAATATAACAACCAATTGAATATTAAAAGAATATTTTTTTGTGGAAAACTATTTTTATGCTCATAAAGTTGTTTTACCCTAATAAATTAAATTAATTATAATTAAAGAGTGTTATTAATGTCTTAAATATGTTATATATTCAATATATTATTTTTTATATCCATCCATTATATTTTATAACCATAAGACAATAACTAACCCCTTGTTTTTCCTAAAAACATATATTTTTATAAAGGTAATATTATCGTCTTTTAATTGAGAACCTATTTTAGATACTAATTATGACACTTTTATGAATTTAATTTGATTAAATAAATATAATTTTGTAATATAGAATGATTAAATTATATTACAATGAATTTCTTGGATTTATCTGAGAAACATTTTCTTTTGTGAATAGTGAAAAATACTATGTTTTAGTTAAAAACTACATTTTCATTTTATTAATTATTAATGTTAAATTATATTATAAATTTATTTTAAATTAACATTAGAAAAATTATAAATATATTAATATAATTTAGATAATTATAATAAATATATCTTTTAAATGGAATATAAAAATTAAATATTCTTTTGAACATTCTTTTACTTAAACTAATTAATCCGTCTATCTGTTAGATTATTATATATCTTAATTTTTCCTCTATTGTGATTTGAATTTTAAAAATATGACATAAAACATTTTAATCAAGATAATATTTGTTGTCTAATAATATCAACATAATTTTTTACAAAAATTATTTGTGAAAGTTATTAATATTAATTATAGTGATTAATGTGTAATTAGACTTTAAATAGAATAAATCCCTACGTTTGAGGGACCAAAAAAATTATCCACTTTTCAAACACCCATTTTATGGAAATATTGTGGCTACTAAACTTCCATTAATTAGTTTTTGTTATTTTTATGTCATTATTATGTAATAACTAGTGAACACCAAAAAAATTTCAAGAATACCAAGTTAGTCCTTTTCCATCCCTATAAAAGGACACCACCTCTACCCATTCCTCAAACCTATAAAAAATCATAAGTTAGGACATTACCTATCCTAATATACTCCTATAATTCCAATAATATACCTCTAATAATCTTTTTTTGTATAAACCCTTCCCAAAATTCCTTTTGGTTCAAACCAAAAGAGTAACCTGATTAAAAGTTAATGCCTTTTCTCAATCTCTCTAAGTCAATTTCCATTCTCCAACCCCTAAAATATCCATATTATGTTCTCGTATAATAAAAACAGAATCATACATATAATAGGATTTTTATTATTATTAGTTTTTAACCTACACTTACAAACACCACCCTATAATCAGTAACAAACAAATAGTTTCTTTGAATGAAGAATTACTTGATCACGAAATGATGATTGATCAATTCTCAATTACAGCCTCTTATGGTATCCATTTATGATAAAAAATCTATATTTATATGATATATATTTTATTTATAATTTTTTTATATCTGTGATTTTTATTTATAACACACTTGTATTCTTTCAGAGTTGTGTAAATACGATAAACTCATTCGAGGAAGTGTTCACAACCACCACCTCAAAGCGATGTGATTTTTTTCGCACGATACATGGAATGTATCAATTATTGGACATAATTAAAATTAATTGACACACAAAATGTAAATAATTAATTCATTACATTATTATATTTATGTTAATAATATATATATTTATATTTATATTTATATTTATATATCATCTATTTTATTGCCCCTTCACACACTTTAAATGAGATAACATTGTTTTGGATGTGTGGAATTCCGCCTCCTCATCATTATGTGGTTCCTTTTTCCACACATAATTATATATATAATTATATATTATTAAATGATAGGATACCTATTATTTAATGATCATTCTATAAATATTTGAGATACTTACCTTCTTTCCACACAGATCATTTAAAAATCAGAATGTTACTCATGCGTACGTACAACCAACCATCTCAATGATTGTAACATATTCTCTTTTTCAAAACCATATTAAATGACTGATTCTAAAATTATTATTGATCTAAAAATATGATATTTACTTCATGTTTTTCATTCTAAATATGTTATATAATGACCCCTCTGACCATAGATGGCCAACAATATATGTTTTGACACATAAATCGAATTTGGTCAAAACACCCAATGAAAACATAATTGTTTGAGTAGTTTTACACAAAATGGTAATAATTGAAATAATAGTAATTATAAACATGAATTTTTTTTGGATCAAGTATAATATTCTCATAATTTTCTTATACAGGAATTTAAAGGACGTTCACCCAAAATGAAACACAAGGTAATGGATTCTTGTTTCATTTTCATTACGTGAGAAATACTTAATATTTGGGCATATAATTTAATATAAATGTGTAATTAATGCCACATTGACATGTAATGTCATGGAACATATTATATTCATGTTATTTAAATGTTTTATTTAATACCTAGGGTTTTCCGAATCATTTTTCACCACATAGTTTAGGGACTTCCATCTCACTTTTTTGTAGTTGTGAGATAAATTTTGTATTCACCATTTACTTATTTAGTGTGATATATCTACTAAATATTTTGTTATATAATATCATTACTTCATTTTACTTCATTTTATTTAATACTTTGATTTTATATTATTTTTTCATGATTTTTAGGATTTAAAAATGTTTCAATGTGGTATGGGATGGACACTTTGGAATGATTAAAGATTATTTCCCTCATGGGAAATACTAATGATCATTAAATGGAATTTATATTATAGGAAATTAAATAAACAATGTTAAATAGTCAGATTAAATATTCTCTATTTATTCATGACTTTTTTTCACTATTACCATTGTTCCACTCTTTCGTACTCAAAGTGTTCTAATAATGATTTGAAGAAAACTCAACATCACGTGTCTCTTTATAAAGAAAACCTATTTTACTATAAAACCCATGTTTTATTAAATTTATTTCAAAAAATATTTTAAAATGATTTTCTAAACAAACTTTTACCCATCTTTTAATTTACCAATCTCATAGAAGGAGTCTTCTTGTTGAATTCTAAATGAGAAATTTTCTACCCTTTTTTAATTCAAATGATATATTATTTTTTACCTCAAATGACATATATGGATTTATAAGGTGTCATTTCCTTGAATAATAATTATCAATTTCAAAAGTATTTTCAAAATAAAATTATATTTTACTCAAGAGTATTTTTAAAATTTATTCTTTTGTTTTACAAAAACAACAACCCTCTTTTTTCCCCACATGGGTATTTTTAAACGATACCATCCTTATTCTTCCATTGAATGGTTATTATTGATTTGGGATAGGTTAGTATCCACATTCACATACTTGATTTATTTTTTAGTAATCTAAAATTATTCAATTTCTTATAATAATTGATCTTTGAATTTCCATTTATTACCCATTTACTTTTTACATGGATATTATTATTGCTTAAACTGTACACCATTTTACATAAAATTCCCACAATGATTGTTATTTCTTTAATTGGGGAATTGATTATATATCCTTATTTCTCATCCCAAATAGTTTTTTGGTAAAGAATCTTGGTTATTTTGATTATCCAAAATGAGGAGTGATTTATACTGGAAATTAAGGGTTGAGATAGGACATTATATATCTCCTTGATGCATTGGCAGGTGCCCATGAGACGAATAATTACATGAATGGATTTCTAACCATATTTTTAAACTGTACTTTGAATGGTCTTGATAGTAATAGGTTTTCATTTTCTTGATGGATTCCAACCATAATCAAATCAATTTTCCTCAAATATATTTCAATTATTATTTATCCATGAGATTTTGTGCCTACATATCTATGGAAACATTTCATTTTAGTTCATTTATTAATGGAATGTGTTTAATTTTCATAAATTCCTATATTTATTTTTTAATATTTTTCTATTTTAATGGAATGTGTTTCTAGTTTTTATATTCATATATCTCTTATGGACTTTCATTATATGTATTAAATTCATGGAATGTGTGTTCTGTTATTTACCTTTCCATATTAACTATTAATATTGATTAATATTTTCATATGCTATACTTTTCCCTTACTGAGCATTTTATCTCACCCTTATTATGTTTCCTTCCCAAGGAATCCATGAATCATACAATGAAATAACTATAGGCATATACTAGATAGATTATAGTTATCCTCTAAGTTGTTTAATTATTTATTTTGAATGAAGAAAAAATTATGTTGTAATTAGTGTATCCATTTGTAATACAATACCCATTTATATATCTAATTTACCATGTTAAATAAACAAATTGGTCCAACAGTGATTGATTCCTTATAATAATGCAACTGTATTTAGTATTAGACATCATCTCTAGGCTATCTAAGGCTATGTCTTTACAATTACTATTTCAACATGGAATGATGAGTGTGTTGGATCGAAATAATGATTGAAGATACAAATTTTAGTATCGTATGATGCTCAATATACAAGATCGGGGGGGGGGGGTGAATTGTACAATTTTAAAAGTTCTTTTAGAACTTTTAAAGATATTAATTATCAAAAAAGTTAAACATGGAAAAATTCACAAAACCTCTAGTTCTATAAAATTGCTTGAATCCGGAAAAGTGATTCTGAGAAGTCAACTCCAGAAAGATGGTTCCGGAAAGAAAACTTAACAAAAGTTTACAAAGTTAAAGAGTCTACCTTTAGGTTTATGGAATCGTACTAAATTAGAGTAAAATTATAAGGAAGTATAAGAAAGTTATACTTTCCACTTCAATGAAAAAGGGCAGTGGAAAACGTGAAATTGAAAAAGTAACAAGTAGTAAATCTTTTAACCCAATGATATGGGTATCCAACAAATTTGGATAAAGGTCCATTGATTTATACTTTTATGAATGTCCATCTTACCCACACTAGGGTAAGCCCTTGATAAAAGAATCGGAGTCTGTCTTGCTATCCCCACAAGACCTCAACTTCATAGTAGTTGGTACCTCTAAGTTCCTCAGCAAGGAAGCCCTCGACTTCATGGTAGTCAGCACCTCTGTCTTCCTATCCTAGGAAGTCCTCGAATGTACACAGAAACATTTAGAGTCGCACAAAGAAAATCTGAACAATATGTCCAGTACACACAAATCATTATAGTATCTCTCTAGAAATCACTTCAACATCATGTAATATTTAGAGTCATAGACCAGTTTTTGAGCTCTTTCAAATGAGCTTCTGTTTATAGGCAGAGCACCGACAGTCAGCTCCCACCACCAACAATCATAATTTTCATTCAATTTTTGTAACACCCGAGACTTTTATGTTCTATAAATCATCAAAGGAATATTTTTCTACACAACACTTGCTTGGCTTGCTTTACACGCAATCGCGACCTTCCTCGATAGCTTGCGTTGTACGCAATACTGAGTTTCACTAAACAACAATATGCTATTAAAACTAGCCGTTATGAATAGTAATAACCACTTCTTGAAATTTTATAAATTTTATTTTTCAAAATGGACTTCATTTTTGGACTCAGAATATCGAAATTAGCCTAGGGTGAAATTTTGGTATTTTTCTGAAAACTTTCAATTTTTGATGAATAGTGAATCCATTAAGTGGTAGGTTAAAAACTGAATTTTGCATAAAACTTAATTTTACCACTTCTGTGAATGGAATTTCAAAAATCTGACAGACACGGTTGATATCAGTAAGTAAAATGTGGTTCAATGAGATAAAAATAATTTTTTGGTGAATAGTAACTTTTTACTTTTTTTTTACCGCGGTTAATAGTAAATAGGGTAACTAAGGGTAAATATGATATTAATATTACCCTAACACATGTCCTAATTCTATTGGATAAGTGTAATTAGACCAAAAAAAACCTTATGAATTAAATATGACCATTTAGGCCCACTTGAGTTAGATTATGACATTTATTATTAATTTATTTAAAGAAGGGTTAAAATAGTTATAATCAAAGTTTAATAAGTAAATCATTTTTAATATGGGGTTAGACATAAGATAAATTCGACAATAAATATTCATCAGAAAGATAAAAAGATTTCCTACATAATGGTATTTTATTTATAATTTTTAGACATTATATAAGTTAATTTAATTATGACACAATGATGATCCAGTAATTATCTTATTTATGAAATATTGACATAATTGATGTTATAAACACCAGAATTAATGTAATTTGAGACTTTTTATGAATTACACTAATTTTCTAGGTTACTATGATATATTAGTGTTGATTTAAGCAACTTGGTTCGAACATATAATTCTGTTATGACTTTCACAAAAATCATATATCAAATATTGTCAAAATTGACACAAAATAGTTCTTAAATCAAATATTATATTATTAATTGTTATTTTATTCCTAAAAATCTAAGGTTCGGCCAAATTACTTAGATAAGGATATATATATTAATAATAAACAATTTGGGGTTCGTTTGGCATTTTATAGTAAGTGTATTAACCATATAGTGAAAGAAAACAAAAAGACATGGTAAAAGTTAAATTATTTAACTTAGAGTTAAATCTAATTGATAAGGTTAAAATAATACACTAAACTTGTCTAAATCATATTGGTTGATAGGATTTAGACCCATCCCCACTTTAGCTTCGAAATAAGACCCTTTGAAACCATTATAAACCGATTTTGACTTTAATATAAAATAATATTTTGAGATATTCCTAAGGTGCCCCTCTCCTCCCTTATAAAAGGGCACCTCCTCCCCCTCCTCCTCACACCAATTTGAGCACTCAAGCTCGGCCAACCCCTGCCATTTTCTCCTCTCCACTTCCCTAGAATAATCCTAGAGGCCCTGGTCTTCTTCAAAGACCAATCTTAGTTCCCTAAGTGGAGGATTCAAAGAGGCGTTCCAAAGATAAGGTAATATCCATTACCGATCATTTCAATTTCTTTCTTCTTAAACTTCTTCTTCTTTAGTTGTCTCATGATAACATCAGTATTAATTACATACTGATATGTTATTATAAATATGAAACAACCCTAATTTACCTTCTATCCATCCTACGGAACAAATGAAATCACCGCGCGTGCGTACGTACGGAATACCGTCTCCACGCCGTGGTGTAATCTATTTTTCCACCATCACTTTAAAAGGATGGGTATAATGGTGTAATGAGTAACTATTTATGATTATTATAAAGTAATATTTATACTGAAATAATATATATATACTCCAATATAGTTCCACGATCATAGGAATGATATCATCACTCGTGGGTACGTACGAAATACCGTCTCCACGATGTGATGCGACTCGTTCTACATGATCATCATTACATAGTAATTATATAAATGAATTGAATGAATAAATATGATATATTTTACACTAATACCATTCTGGATATAAGGTATCTATAACCTTAAAAGAATAATAAGAATGTATTCGGCAAAACACGCATAAGAACAAAAGGCAATAAAGACCCGAGTAACAAGTAACAATGAAATATTACTAACAGGAAGCTAAGAATATGACCATATATGATATCATATCAATATGTATGATTCTGGAACAAGTCAATAACATTATTTAAACCATTATACAGGAGGTTCGGACATGTACAAAGCAAATCGGAACTAAGGTAAGGAAAATATCACAATCTCATTTTTATCCGAGATTGTTTATTCGTAAGTATTTATTGGGGTGTATTTTATCATCCACATCCATGTTTCATAAATATGTAATATTATTTCCATCCACCTACAATTGTTTAAATCCATTTTTACCCTTCGGTGAGTTTTTAGTAAAAGAAATGAAAGGAATCTTTTGTCGTTTTTCGTACGAGGTACTTTTTGACTTTTCCGACAAAAGTACGAACAATGTTTTTTTTAACTTATACGACATGAATGGATTTCTAAAACATTATTTCCAAGAAGTTTCCTTTACAAGTATTCAAGTTTATTTTTAATCAACTTCTTTTAGTTTAAAATTGTATGACATGTTAAGAAAGGAAAAGTTTTTTTGAAGTAGAAAGGATATTTTCCTCAAGAATGGAGTTCAAATGTTTTATCAAAATTATTTTCCATCTAAGATAATATAGGGTTCTGTTTTTATCCCTATTATTACACTTAATTGATTATGTTTTGAGGAAATTATTTTTATGAAGTCATTTACCTTATATGATTTGTTTTATGATGTCATGATGTTTCAAGAATCCCATTTTTGTTACATGTGTTATGCGATGATGTATGATTTATGATTATGTGTCACACATGTGAAAGGATTCATTATAAGATGGGTGGGACCTATATCTCCCTCCAATGCATTGGGTAAAGATTTATATCTCATGAGATAGACATGGCTGGAACGGAAGGTTATTTCGGTTCAGTGAAACAGGACTGAAACGAGGAGTGAACTCGGTTCAGAAATGGACTTTGTCCGCTAAGATAGTCTTGGCAATGAGTCATGACTAACAAGAAATGATTTTCCATGATTATGTGTGCATGCCACAAAGTTTCATGTTTCATATTATGATTATGGGGATCTCATTTTCACTTCTATGATTTATTCCATGTTAAGATATTATGATCTCTTTTGCAGGTTATGATTTTCAAAAAGATATGATATGATTTTTATTTCCTTTATTTTCCCTTGCTGAGCATTTGAGCTCACCCTTTTATGTTTTCTTTTCCCCAGGTCATGGAGATGGATATTAAGTAGAATATGCTAAAAGGGACCCTAGATATGATGAAATAAATGGGAGACACTGTAGAAGATTTATGAACCAGTTGTTTATGTTTCCCAGTTTCTAAAGACACTATACCTATACGGTCCTTTGTGGTTTTGTCATATGTTGTAATAAGTGTGCTTCAATTTTGAAGAATTAACAATGTATGTAAAGTATGGGTCGTTATAGTTGGTATCAGAGGAAAGGTATAGTCAACCTTTGGAAAATAGGATGTGAAAGCCTTAGTAAGAACCCTAAGGATAAGTCTAAGAATAGAACACAATCTTAGTGTTTTAGAAATGGCCATGAATAACCTAGGATAAGACCTTAAGCATGAAAATTTTATTCTTGAATTATGTGGTTTTCCTATTATAATTAGTGTTGCTCACACTATTTTTCTTGGTTTTATTCAATGGCTGGAACCCGAAGGAACCGTGTTTGTCATGACCCGCCCTCGGGGTCCGTGCCGTGACTACCCCAAGCCCGCCTTCCATAGGCCAGGGGCTGGCGACTAGCACCAAGGCGTAAATCCCAGTAAAAAGGGAAGGCATTGCCTTTGAAAGGTAAACAAACACCACAGAGTAAACAAGCGGAAAGTAAACACTAAACAATAGCAGAGTACGACTGAAAGTGCGGAAAAGTAAATGGGCCAGAATACAAACCCAAACTGAAAGTAAAGTACAACTCGAAAGGGAAAATAGCAACTAAAAAGTAAAAGCCGCTACACCAAGCTGTCCACTGGAAATCCCACCTGAAGGGTGGGTACAGATAGCTCCTCTGCTCCACGGGTCCCGCCGTCCGCTCCGTGCACGTCCCGCCCAGTGGTCCACCTCCGGGTACCGTCCCGCTCTGTAGGCCTCAGCTAAGGTCAACGCTGTCCGTCGTCTGCAACCAACACAACGTAGTGCGGGCAAAGCCCGTGCAGGGGTGAGTATAAGCTACTCAGTAGGGACCCCGAGACCCCTGAAGGTCTCTCAAATCCACAAAGGATAAACCACGATGAAAAGTACAATCACGAAGTAACAACCGACACTGCTTAGGAATATGCCCATACATATACCTAAGTCATCAATTCAAATACGCTCCAACCTCCAATCCCAAGTACAACTCAGTCCACACAGGATAGTAAACGTATTCCAAACAGGAAAGCAAAACGTAATCCACACAGGATTGCACAATACAATCCACACAGGAAAGCAAAAGGATTCAGCTCACACAGGTATACTTCTTCAAGGACGATAAAGATGATCACTGATCCATCTAAGTCGTCGGACCCACGAAGGATCGATAGGTAACTAACCCCCGCAAAGACCCACACAGGATCGGGCCCACACAGGACCTGTAGGCGCTGGCTCACACAGAACCGCTGAGCGCGGACCCACACAGGATCGGGCCCACACAGGACCTGTAGCACTGATCCACGTAGGATCGCTGAGTGCTGTAGTCATCGTCGTCGAATCCACACAGGATCTCTGTACTGTCGTCGTCGAATCCACACAGGATCTCTGTACTGTCGTCGTCGCAGCCACAGTAGCAGTCGTAGCAGTAGTAGTAGCAGTAACAGTCGCAGCCAGCACTAGGGTTCCCGCACATAGCAAGCTCGTTCGGAGGGTCCGCTCCACGAGCCGAGAGGCTGATACATCAACTGTCACGAAGACCAGAGTTGATGTATCTAAAAGTTCCGTATCGTCAACAGGAACTCAACGCAACAGACGGCGCGTCGATCGGACGCCCGGTCTGAGAGTTATTGGCATTTTCGTCACCGGGGCCCGGTTGGTTTTTAAGGAAAAACCAACCTGACCGTACTCCACCTGCGTCCAAACCTCGGGCGGAGCATGCCAAAAGATCCGTCTCACTAAGAGGAACACAACGCGACTGACGGCGCGTCAATCGGACGGTCGTAGCTCAAGATATGAGCGTTTCCGCTCCGAAGGCCCGGTTGGTTTCGTGAACGAACCAACCCGGCTGAACTCAAAGTAAACCGAAACCTTGAGTGCGATATACCGAAACGACCGTCTCGATCCAAGGATCGCGTTGCCGCAGACGGTTCGTCATTCGGAGGTCCGAGGCTCAAGTTATGGGCCAAAAACAGATTCTGGTTCGAAACGGGGGGGTCCGGGTCCGGGCCGACCCGGCCCAACCCCCTCCCCCCCCCCCCCCCAGGGCGGCGCGGCGGCCGGCGGCGCGGCGGCCGGCGGCGCGGCGGCGCAGGAGGCCGCGGCGGTTGGCGCCTGGCGCCGCACGAGGGTGGCACGCGGGGGGCTAAGCCCCCGCTTCTTGGGAAGGACGGCGCAGCTACATGCCGCGCCCATATTTTAAAAACGCCCCCCCCCCCCCACGTGGGGGGGCCTGTTTGAGCGGAACCGGGGGGCTGCTGCCCCCCCCCCCCTTTTATGGAACCGCCCCCCTTTTATTATGACGGCCAGGGGATTAATTCCCCCGGTTTTAATGACTTCCGGCCGGCCAGCTGGCCGGCCGGTTTTCTCCAACGGACCGGAAATTTCCGGTCCCCCCTTCGGCTTCCGACGCCGGCGGCCCGGCCGCCGGTCTTCTCTTCCGCCGCGGCCCGGAACCGGCCGCGGTCTCCTCGTCCCGCCGCGGCCCGGAACCGGCCGCGGTGTTCGTCATCCGGCACGGTGCGACGGCACCGCGCCCCTTCATCGTGCCTTGGTTCCATTCAACGCGGCGCGACGGTGTCGCGTTCTTGAAGATTCTTCCTCGGCGTGGCGCGACGGCGCCGCGTAAAATATTTGCACGATCATCCGCGTGGTGTGACGGCACCATGCCACTTGCTTCCACCCGCAGGAATAAACAAGAACGGTGGAGGGGGTTCGGCCGTGTTCGTACGGTCCGGCCCCCTCACGGTAAAATAATATCGCAACATTAAATAATTAAAATCCTCACGTTAGTCATACGAACCACGAGCAAGAATGAAATAATTAAATATTAAAATCAACATCCCCTACCTCGGGTATAATGTTCGAAGATTGTGAACGTTCCACGGAAGACGACGTCACGGAGGTCGGGCGTCGCGGTAGCCGTCCGTCAAAACCGATGACGAAGGGATGCGTTCGAAGGGACACGTCGTTGGCGAAACTTGTACGCCGACGAAGGTTGTCCGAGGAAGAAGTGGCGTCCCCTTTCGTTGACATGGTAAACGAAGAATGGAGGTGCGGCGTTCTTCGTCGGAGCTTGAGCGTTCATTGTCAAGATGAACGTTCTTCGAGTTCTTCGTCAGAGTTGAAGAAGAAGAAGAGCTCTCCACCTCTCAAGAAGACAAACAAATAACCCCCAAATAAAATAAGACAACATCTTATTTTATTATCACATAACACATGAGAATTTCAATAGTTTGAAATTCAAAAGGTTTAACTCCCATAATTAAATAAGTAACTTAAGTCATTTAATTAGGGGTTAAGCAAGTTGAGAGAATTTGAAAGGATTAGGGGTTCGTGTGGGCCCCACCACACTTAATCCTCCCAAGGGAGGTTAAGTGGGTGTGGGTCCCACTTCCAACCTCCTTTGATAGGTTTTAACAAGTTACAATAAAATTTTTCTACACAATTTTATTTAACTCAAACTAAAAACCCCAAAACTAACATTCAACCCGCAACAAACGCAACTCCCAAAAAGGTCTCTTTAAGCGAATATCGGCGCTGCGAGTTCATCGGTGCCCTTGGATTTCAATTCCGAGCACCGGAACAAAAGTTAGGAATTCCCGCTCGTTCGTTCACTGAACGTACCCGAGCCAAACTTCGGAAATTAATTCCGGGCACTCCGGGCCTCGGAATCAGGTGACGTCTGAAACCGCGCTCTTGTAAAATTCTAAAGAAAATTAAGAAAAAAATTTCCTTGATTTTTACGGATCTTTACATTACTCCCACCTCAGGGCTTTACGTCCCCGTAAAGATACATCAAAACTAGGGAAACAAATGAGGGTACTGAGCACGCATCTGAGCCTCCCGCTCCCATGTGCTCTCCTGGAGATTCCCGTGCTGCCATCTGATGCGCACAGGAGGAATCGATCGCCCACGCAGGACCTGCTCCTGTTGATCCTCTATCTCCACCAGAACCTCCGTAAAAGTCGCCCCATCGTCAACGTCAAGCTCCCCATGATCAATGATGTGCGTCGGGTCGTGCACGTATCTCCTCAGCTGAGATACGTGGAAGACGTCGTGCACCCGGTGCAACTGAGGTGGTAGAGCGAGGCGATAAGCCACCTCGCCAATCCTGCTGAGAATCTGGAAGGGTCCGATGAAGCGCGGAGATAACTTGCCGCCTCGGCCAAATCTCTGAATACCATGTCGAGTTGAGACCCGCAAGAAGACGTGGTCGCCATCCTCGAACTCCAGTGGCCTCCGCCTCCTGTCAGCATATGACTTCTGCCGGCTCTGAGCTGTCCTCATCCGCTCCTGGATGACCTGGACCTTCTCTGTCGTGGCCTGGACCATCTCCGGTCCCACCAGTGTTGACTCCCCAGGGTCTGTCCAGCACAAAGGAGATCTACATGGTCGGTCGTACAACGCCTCGTACGGTGCCATCCCGATGGTGGAGTGGTAGCTGTTGTTGTACGCGAACTCCACCAAGGGTAGGCGGTCCTCCCAGCTACGACCAAAGTCGAGGACACAGGCACGGAGCATGTCCTCGAGTGTCTGAATGGTCCTCTCCGTCTGACCATCCGTCTGAGGGTGAAAGGCTGTGCTAAGACGTAGCTGCGTCCCAAACGCCTCCTGTAACCCCTTCCAAAGCCGGGAAGTAAAGCGGGCATCTCGATCGGAAACGATAGATGATGGCATGCCGTGGAGCCGCACAATCTCCTGAACGTAGAGACGTCCCAAGCTCTCCACTGAGCCCTGTTCTCTGATGGGTAAGAAGTGTGCCGACTTGGTGAGTCGGTCAACAATCACCCAGATGGAGTCGTGACCTATGGAAGTGCGTGGAAGTCCAGTCACGAAGTCCATAGATATGTCGTCCCACTTCCACTCCGGAACCTCCAAGGGTTGTACCAAGCCTGCTGGTACCTGATGCTCTGCCTTCACCTGCTGATAGGTGAGGCATCGAGAAACGAACTCTGCTACAGCCTTCTTCATGCCCGACCACCAGTGCTGTCGTCTGAGGTCCTGGTACATCTTCGCCACTCCAGGATGTACCGCTAAAGGAGAAGTGTGAAACTCCCTCAGCACTTCCTCTCGCAATGCGACTTGTACCATGGTACGTCCTCTGAAAAGGATGTTGTGCTCTGCTCCAAGGGAGAAACCATCAGGTGCCTATCCCGAGGATATCTGTGCACGCCGCGTCTCACAGTCAACGTCCCCGTGCTGTGCCTCCCTGACTCACTGCAGTAGTGGAGGAGTGACTGTGAGAGACGGAAGAAAGGCTGCTCCATCTCTATCCACAAAGGATATCTGCAAAGAGGCTAGCTGCTCCGTCGCCTCCTCGAGTAGCTGAATGCCCATCCTCCTGCTGAGGGCATCGGCTACTACGTTCCCCTTCCCAGGAGTATAGACTATCTCAAAGTCATAGTCCTGGAGGAACTCGAGCCATCACCGCTGTCTCAGGTTCAGGTCTTTCTGCGAGAAGATATACCTGAGACTCTGATGATCGGAAAAGACTGTAAAACGCTCGCCCATCAGATAGTGTCACCATGTCTTCAGAGCGAAGACCACTGCTGCTAACTCCAGGTCATGGGTAGCGTAGTTCTGCTCATGCGGCCTCAACTGACGTGATCCATAGGCGATCATGGCCCGCTCCTGCATCAGAACACATCCGAGTCCGGTCCCTGATGCATCGCAGTAGACTACGTACCCTACTCCCTCCTCAGGCAACCTCAAGATAGGTGCGCTAGTCAATCTCTGTCTCAGCTCCTGGAAGCTCTGCTGACATCTGTCTGACCACACGAAGGGTTTCACCTTCTTCGTCAAAGCTGTGAGTGATGCTGCAACTCTAGAGAAGTCTGGAACGAATCTCCGATAGTATCCAGCTATTCCCAAGAAACTCCGAACCTCAGTCACGCTCCTGGGTGGCTCACATGCTAACACAACCTCAATCTTCGCGGGTTCCACTGCAACTCCCGCCTCAGAGATAACGTGTCCCAAAAAGTGGACCTCACGTATCCAGAACTGGCACTTC
The DNA here is from genome assembly GCA_963277665.1 of Viscum album. Taxonomy (NCBI): domain Eukaryota; kingdom Viridiplantae; phylum Streptophyta; class Magnoliopsida; order Santalales; family Viscaceae; genus Viscum; species Viscum album. The sequence goes on along the minus strand of OY728132.1, from coordinate 1,469,793,074 downwards.
GAGAGCTTACCATAAAGCTGGTGCTCTCGGAGTGTGTCAAGAACAACTCGCAAGTGATAGGCGTGCTCCTCCTCTATCGTAGAGTAAATCAGAATGTCGTCGATGAAGACTACGACAAACCGATCGAGGTATGGCTGAAAGATCCTGTTCATGAGATCCATGAACACTGCTGGGGAATTGGTTACACCGAAAGGCATAACCAAGAACTCATAGTGGCCATACCGACATCTGAAGGCTGTCTTCTGCACATCCTCGTCTCTGACTCTGAGCTGATGATAGCCTGACCTGAGGTCTATCTTCGAGAACCACCGTGCTCCCTTGAGCTGATCAAAGAGGTCATCAATCCTCGGTAGCGGATACTTGTTCCTCACTGTCACCTGGTTCAGGCGACGATAGTCAACACAAAGTCGCAAGCTCTCGTCCGCCTTCTTGGCGAACAATATCGGGGAAGCCCAGGGTGAAACACTGGGTCGGATGAATCCCTTGCCCTGCAAGTCCTCCAACTGTACCCGTAGCTCTCGAAGCTCGGTGGGGGCCATCCGATATGCTGGAGTGGATATCGGGGCTGTCCCAGGGTACAAGTCAATATAAAAGTCTACCTCTCTGCGAGGAGGTAGCCCTGGGACGTCGTCGGGAAAAACGTCCGCAAACTGATCCACCACTGCAGGAAAACCAGGACTCCGCACGTCAACTGCTCCAAGGATAAGGCTAGCCAACTGATGAGTGATGGGCTGTCCTCTCCTCCGTGGAAGTCCATCCTGTGCTGCTAAGGCTCCCTTCTCACCGGTGAAGGTGAACCTGCTCCCGTCGGTGCGTACACATCGCACCTTGCGCCTAAAACAGTCAATCTGTGCATGGACAGTAGATAGCCAATCCATGCCCAAGATGACGTCGTAAGGCCTCGACGCTGCTACAAGAAGATCCCAGCCGAAGCTCTTGCCTCCTAGAGTAAGCTCACACTGCCGGCACCAGTGCGTAATCGTCGAGTCTGCTCCCGTAGGAGTCTCTAGCCGTAAGGATCGAGCCAACGGCTCTGTCGGAATCTCCGAGCTCCGAACAAGGGCAGCGGCTATAAAAGAATGACTCGCTCTTGTGTCTATAAGAACTGCAGCAAGGGTGGAATAGACACAGATAGTACCTCGAATCATCTCGGGTGCGCCGTGGTCGTAGGCCTCTACTGCCTGGAGCTGTGCCTGTCGCTGCCCCCCAGCTCCCTGTGGTCGGGGTGGACCTCCTGGTGGTGGTGGTGGTAGAGCCTCAAAGCGTCGGCCACCACCAGCTGCTCGTCCAGCTCCTCTGCCTCGTCCGCCTCCTCCCTGCGGACCGCCACGGTCGACCCTCTGCCTCTGCCTCGTTGGTCCCTCAACCGTCTGCTGCTCCTCGGCACGGCGGGTCGGGCAGTCACGAGCCATGTGGCCCTGCCCGCCGCACGAGTAGCACTGTCTGCCTCTCGTAAGACTGGCTCCTCGCTGTGTTCCCCGCACTGCTGAGTCAGTGCCCTGAGATCGTCTGCCCGAAGGTCTGGTCTGTCTGGACCCCTGAGTCATCCGTCGACTGCCTGCTGTAGATGACTCTGCCACGTGTCGCCCTGCGGTGGGTCGCTGTGCTGGTGTAGACTCAGCAAGGAAGCTCTCGATCAGAAGGGCCCACTCCAGTACTTCTGTCTGAGTCGGTATGCTGAGGGAGATCAGCGATGCCCTGATCTCGTGTCTCAAACCCTGCTCGAAGGTCCGGGCTCGGAAGAATGGGTCCCGTACCATGTCGGTCGAGTAGCGCGAGAGATCGGTAAATCTCGCCGAGTACTGAGCGACCGTCAAGCTGTCCTGCCGCAGCTGTAGAAGCTCCTGGATACGCACCGCACGAAGGGTGGCTGGGACAAACTCCGAGCGGAAGAGGCTCTCAAAGTCCGTCCAAAGTAGAGATGCCTCATCGTGCACCTGGAGCATCAAGCTCCACCATCGTCCTGCTGCTACGTGTAGTAGGCTCGCAGCGAGTATCACCATGAGGTCTGCTGGTGTCCTCACTAGCCTAAACACTCGAACCACTGCCTCCAGCCAGTCCTCTACTGCCTAGGGATCCGTCTCCCCGCGAAACCTGGGCGGTCGCTGGCGCTGAAACTCATGCAGTGCGCTGAGGCGACGTGCATCGTCAGCGGCTGCTGCTGGAAGCATCGGGGGATCGGCGGGTAAAGCTACCGCCGGTGCCACTACTGGAAAAGGGCCCTGCACCGAGGCCTCGTTGCTCGGTGGGCTGTCGTCTCGCTCGACTCTCGGAACCCTAGCTGGCTGCCGTCGTGGGGCCATCCTGAAAAGGAAACAGGTGCGCCACGGTCAGAACAGTATACCTGGTGAGCTGATATAAGTAATCACAAAGAAAACTTTGAAACACACACGCAATCAATGTTTTCGTGCATTAAGTCGGAAATCAGAAGTCAGGGTCCTGGTGTACGGATACCTCGGCCGCCGCACCAACACTGGACTCCCTGGACTGATATCCACACTCAATACGCTAAACATTATTGCTTCACATAGAAAAGATCAGAGTTCGCGGTAGAACCGAACTCCTCTGATACCAATTTGTCACGACCCGCCCTCGGGGTCCGTGCCGTGACTACCCCAAGCCCGGCTTCCATAGGCCAGGGGCTGGCGACTAGCACCAAGGCGTAAATCCCAGAAAAAAGGGAAGGCATTGCCTTTGAAAGGTAAACAAACACCACAGAGTAAACAAGCGGAAAGTAAACACTGAACAATAGCAGAGTACGACTGAAAGTGCGGAAAAGTAAATGGGCCAGAATACAAACCCAAACTGAAAGTAAAGTACAACTCGAAAGGGAAAAAAGCAACTAAAAAGTAAAAGCCGCTACACCGAGCTGTCCACTGGAAATCCCACCTGAAGGGTGGGTACAGATAGCTCCTCTGCTCCACGGGTCCCGCCGTCCGCTCCGTGCACGTCCCGCCCAGTGGTCCACCTCCGGGTACCGTCCCGCTCTGTAGGCCTCAGCTAAGGTCAACGCTGTCCGTCGTCTGCAACCAACACAACGTAGTGCGGGCAAAGCCCGTGCAGGGGTGAGTATAAGCTACTCAGTAGGGACCCCGAGACCCCTGAAGGTCTCTCAAATCCACAAAGGATAAACCACGATGAAAAGTACAATCACGAAGTAACAACCGACACTGCTTAGGAATATGCCCATACATATACCTAAGTCATCAATTCAAATACGCTCCAACCTCCGAGCCCAAGTACAACTCAGTCCACACAGGATAGTAAACGTATTCCACACAGGAAAGCAAAACGTAATCCACACAGGATTGCACAACACAATCCACACAGGAAAGCAAAAGGATTCAACTCACACAGGTATACTTCTTCAAGGACGATAAAGATGATCACTGATCCATCTAAGTCGTCGGACCCACGAAGGATCGATAGGTAACTAGCCCCCGCAAAGACCCACACAGGATCGGGCCCACACAGGACCTGTAGCACTGATCCACGTAGGATCGCTGAGTGCTGTAGTCCTCGTCGTCGAATCCACACAGGATCTCTGTACAGTCGTCGTCGAATCCACACAGGATCTCTGTACTGTCGTCGTCGCAGCCACAGTAGCAGTCGTAGCAGTAGTAGTAGCAGTAACAGTCGCAGCTAGCACTAGGGTTCCCGCACATAGCAAGCTCGTTCGGAGGGTCCGCTCCACGAGCCGAGAGGCTGATACATCAACTGTCACGAAGACCAGAGTTGATGTATCTAAAAGTTCTGTATCGTCAACAGGAACTCAACGCAACAGACGGCGTGTCGATCGGACGCCCGGTCTGAGAGTTATTGGCATTTTCGTCACCGGGGCCCGGTTGGTTTTTAAGGAAAAACCAACCCGACCGTACTCCACCTGCGTCCAAACCTCGGGCGGAGTATGACAAAAGATCTGTCTCACTAAGAGGAACACAACGCGACTGACGGCGCGTCAATCGGACGTTCGTAGCTCAAGATATGAGCGTTTCCGCTCCGAATGCCCGGTTGGTTTGGTGAACGAACCAACCCGGCCGAACTCAAAGTAAACCGAAACCTTGAATGCGATATACCGAAACGACCGTCTCGATCCAAGGATCGCGTTTCCGCAGACGGTTCGTCATTCGGAGGTCCGAGGCTCACGTTATGGGCCAAAAACCGATTCTGGTTCGAAACGGGGGGGTCCGGGTCCGGGCCGACCCGGCCAGACCCCCCCCCCCCTGGGCGGCGCGGTGGCCGGCGGCGCGGCGGCGCTGGAGGCCGCGGCGGCTGGCGCCTGGCGCCGCACGAGGGTGGCACGCGGGGGGCTAAGCCCCCGCTTCTTGGGAAGGACGGCGCGGCTACATGCCGCACCCATATTTTAAAAACGCCCCCCCCCCCCCCACGTGTGGGGGCCTGTTTGAGCGGAACCGGGGGGCTGCTGCCCCCCCCCCCCCTTTTATGGAACCGCCCCCCTTTTATTATGACGGCCGGGGGATTAATTCCCCCGGTTTTAATGACTTCCGGCCGGCCAGCTGGCCGGCCGGTTTTCTCCAACGGACGGGAAATTTACGGTCCCCCCTTCGGCTTCCGACGCCGGCGGCCCGGCCGCCGGTCTTCTCTTCCGCCGCGGCCCGGAACCGGCCGCGGTCTCCTCGTTCCGCCACGGCCCGGAACCGGCCGCGGCGTTCGTCATCCGGCACGGTGCGACAGCACCGCGCCCCTTCGCCGTGCCTTGGTTCCATTCAACGCGGTGCGACGGCGTCGCGTTCTTGAAGATTCTTCCTCAGCGTGGCGCAACGGCGCCGCGTAAAATATTTGCACGATCATCCGCGTGGTGCGACGGCACCACGCCACTTGCTTCCACCCGCAGGAATAAACAAGAATGGTGGAGGGGGTTCGGCCGTGTTCGTACGGTCCGGCCCCCTCACGTTAAAATAATATCGCAACTTTAAATAATTAACATCCTCACGTTAGTCATACGAACCACGAGCAAGAATGAAATAATTAAATATTAAAATCAACATCCCCTACCTCGGGTATAAGGTTCGAAGATTGTGAACGTTCCGCGGAAGACGACGTCGCGGAGGTCGGGCGTCGCGGTAGCCGTCCGTCAAAACCGATGACGAAGGGATGCGTTCGAAGAGACACGTCGTTGGCGAAACTTGTACGCCGACGAAGGTTGTCCGAGGAAGAAGTGGCGTCCCCTTTCGTTGACACGGTAAATGAAGAATGGAGGTGCGGCGTTCTTTGTCGGAGCTTGAGCGTTCTTCGTCAAGATGAACGTTCTTCGAGTTCTTCGTCAGAGTTGAAGAAGAAGAAGAGCTCTCCACCTCTCAAGAAGACAAACAAATAACCCCCAAATAAAATAAGACAACATCTTATTTTATTATCACATAACACATGAGAATTTCAAAATTTTGAAATTCAAAAGGTTTAACTCCCATAATTAAATAAGTAACTTAAGTCATTTAATTAGGGGTTAAGCAAGTTGAGAGAATTTGAACGGATTAGGGGTTCGTGTGGGCCCCACCACACTTAATCCTCCCAAGGGACGTTAAGTGGGTGTGGGTCCCACTTCCAACCTCCTTTGATAGGTTTTAACAAGTTACAATAAAATTGTTCTACACAATTTTATTTAACTCAAACTAAAAACCCCAAAACTAACTTTCAACCCGCAACAAACGCAACTCCCGAAAAGGTCTCTTTAAGCGAATATCGGCGCTACGAGTTCATCGGTGCCCTCAGATTTCAATTCCGAGCACCGGAACAAAAGTTAGGAATTCCCGCTCGTTCGTTCACTGAACGTACCCGAGCCAAACTTCGGAAATTAATTCCGGGCACTCCGGGCCTCGGAATCAGGTGCCGTCTGAAACCGCGCTCTTGTAAAATTCTAAAGAAAATTAAGAAAAAATTTCCCTTGAATTTTACGGGTCTTTACAGTGTTAATGCGGAATGCGATGGGCAATGCAATGATTGTCCCCCTGAACAACCAAACGATATGGGAGCTGGAATGCAAAATCTTGTAGCCATGCTCACACAACTTTCTGAAGCTATGAATCATGCAGGACTTCCAAACGAGCAAAGGAAGGAGCAACATTCTGTTGAATCCTTCATGAGGCAGCGTCCACCTTCTTTCAGCGGGTCTACTGATCCATTAGTTTCTGAACAATGGATTAGTACTACTGAAATGATATTTTCAGTTCTTCAATGTTCTGAACATGATAAAGTCATCCTAGCAGTGTATCGTTTGAAAGGAGATGCTGATCAATGGTGGAATCTTATTAAGAATACGAGGCAAAGGGATGAAATTGAGTCTATGGAATGGGACGAGTTAAAGAACATATTTTTCAATAAGTACTTCCCTCGTATTCTCCGAACAAAGATGGAGAAAGAGTTTCTTGAACTGAAGCAAAGGGATGATGAATCTGTTGGTACCTATGAAGCAAATTTTACAAGACTTGCAAGGTACGCTTCAGGTATTATTATCTAACCTGAGAGTAAGATCGATCGATTCTTTAGTGGCTTAAAACCATGTCTTCGAAGGGCGTTAGCCATAAGGGACTTCAATAGCTACGAGGAAATCGTTCGATGTGCTCTCAAAGTCGAGATGGAGATTGGAGTAACCCATCAATCACATGGGTTTGATAAGAAGAGGAAGATGGAATTCAAAGGAAAATCAAAAGAGCACACTGAAAAGAAGATGAGCTTTCCCTTATGCTCAAAGTGTGGAAGGAAACATGGAGGGAGTTGTCTTAAAGGGACAAGTAAATGTTTCAAATGTGGAAAGGAAGGTCATCGGGCATTTGAATGCCGCGATAATGGGAAGAAGATGTCTAATGATGCAAACAAAGGAAGGGATACACAGAATGAACCTACTACACTTCAATGTTTCAAATGCAAGGAGATGGGTCATTATGCCAATCAATGCCCAAATCCAAGGGTTGATGATGATGGTCGACGTCAACAAAATCTTAAGGCTAAAGACAAAGGAAAGTCACATGCAATTTCTATCAGCAATGTGGAGTACGATAACGAAGTGGTGAAAGGTACACTTACCATCCACTCTAAAGTAGCAAATGTTTTATTTGATTCTGGATCCACCCACTCCTTTATTTCTAAATAATTTTCTAAGGGTATCACCGTACTACCCCAACAATTAGATGTTGAGTTAGCTGTGACAACACCTAATGGCACAACAGTCGCATCAAAAGTTTATAATTATTCTCCGATCGAAGTTTGTGGGAAAGTGCTTCCTGCAAATCTTGTGATCCTTCCTTTAGTGGAACTTGATGTGATTCTTGGCATGGATTGGATTTCTCTACATGGAGCTCATATCAATTTCCAAAGAAGGGAAGTCACATTTCATATTCCAGATCAATCTACGATCGTCTATCAATGCAAGGATGAATATAACCTTCCAGTGGAAATTCCTTCCATCTTATGGGTGTTGATTCTACTAAATGAAGGTCATTTATCTCAAATGGTTGGTGAGAGACTCACGATTAAGAATATGCCCATTGTACGAGTGTTTGATGATGTATTTCTGGAGGAATTACCGGGTCTTCCACCAAATCGTGAAGTTGAGTTTTCAATAGAACTCGTACTGGGCACTTTGCCAATTTCAAAGACACCTTATAGAATGGCCCCAATTGAGTTGCAGGAATTGAAGAAGAAACTCCAAGAGAATCTTGATAATGGATTTATATGCCCTAGTGCGTCACCTTGGGGAGCACATGTTCTATTTGTTAAGAAGAAAGATGGATCAATGAGACTCTGCATTGATTATTGAGAACTTAACAAGATCACTATCAAGAACAAATATCCTCTCCCACGCATTGATGACTTATTTGACCAACTACGCGGAGCTCAATATTTTTCCAAGATTGATCTTCGTTCATGGTATCATCAATTAAGGGTCAAAAGGGAGTATATACCAAAGACGGCTTTCCGTACAAGGTATGGACACTATGAATTTATAGTGATGCCATTTGGTCTTACTAATGCCCCTGCTATCTTCATGGATCTAATGAATAGAGTCTTTAGAGACTATCTTGATCAATTTGTGGTAGTCTTTATAGATGATATTCTTGTCTATTCAAAGAGCAAGGAAGAGCATGAAGATCACTTGGGAATTATATTGAAGACCCTGAGAAAGGAGAAGCATTATGCCAAATTTACCAAGTGTGAATTTTGGCTTCAAAAAGTTGCATTTTTGGGTCACATAATCTCAAAAGAGGGGATATCTTTGGATCCAGCAAAAATAGGGGTTATCGAAAGATGGTCGAGACCAACAACAGTAACTGAGATCCGAAGTTTTCTTGGTTTGGCTGGATATTATCGACGTTTTGTAAAATATTTTTCACGATTATCTAATCCACTCACCAGGTTGACTCGGAAAGGAGTTAAGTTTGTTTGGACAGAGGAATATGAAGAGAATTTCAAGGAGTTGAAAAGAAGGTTATCCAGTGCACCTGTGCTCACACTGCCTTGTAGTGGAGAAAATATTGTGATCTACAGTGATGCATCCAAGAAGGTATAGGGGTGTGTTATTATGAAAAATGATATGGTGATAGCTTATGCCTTACGGCAGTTGAAAATCCATGAGCAAAATTACCCAACTCATGATTTGGAGTTGGTTGCGGTAATCTTTGCTTTAAAGATTTGGAGGCATTACCTTTATAGTGAAAGATGTGATATTTATACTGATCATAAAATTTTAAAGTATATTTTCACACCAAAGGAGTTGAATATGTGTCAAAGAAGATGGTTGGATCTGATTAAGGATTACGACTGCTCAATCCATTACCACCCTGGGAAAGCAAACAAGGTGGCAGATGCATTAAGTCGACAAGAACATGATATTTTATCCATGATGAGGATCACAAAACATCCAATATTTGTGGATTTACAAAGGATGGATCTTGGAATTATAATGGAAGGGGAAAAATCTTATCTTTCTCAAATGAATGTTCAACCATCTATACATGTGAAGATTAAAGAGGCACAGAAAGAAGATGTCGAGTTACAAAAGAAGGTGAGAAAGGATCCTGAATTCAACCTTGATTGTGATGGGATAATAAAGTGCAGGAATCGGGTTTGTGTTCCTCCCATCCCCGAATTAAAGAAGGAGCTGCTGGATGAGGCTCATAGTTCATCATTCTCTATTCAGCCTTGAAGCACGAAGATGTATAGGGACCTGAAAGAGTACTTCTGGTGGGATGGAATGAAAAGAGATGTTGTTGAATATGTCTCTCGATGCTTGGTTTGTAACCAAGTTAATGCTGAGAGACAGAAGTCTAAGGGGATGTTACAACCATTACCCATACCCGAATGGAAATGGGAAAACATCACTATGGACTTTGTCACCGGACTTCCTAAAACATCCAAAGGAAATAATGCTATTTGGGTCATAGTTCATCGTCTTACAAAGTCTGCACACTTCATTGCTATTAAAGAGGATTTATCTCTAGATCAGCTTGCGAGGATATATGTAAAGGAAGTGGTAAGATTGCATGGAGTACCACTTTCTATTATATCTGATCGGGATCCGAGATTTAACTCGAAGTTCTGGCGAAGTCTTCAGCATACTCTGGATACAGAGTTGAGTTTCAGCACTGCTTATCATCCCCAGACAGACAGTCAGTCTGAGAGAACAATTCAAACCCTATAAGATATGTTGAGAGCTTGCTCTATGAATTTCAAAGGAGGTTGGGATCAACACCTACCTTTGGTGGAATTTTCTTATAATAATAGCTTTCACTCTAGTATTTAGATGGCTCCTTATGAAGCTCTCTATGGAAAGAAATGCAGGACTCCAACTTGCTGGGATGAAGTTGGGGAAAGAAAGCTATTAGAACCTGATCTCATTGATGAAATGGCAGAAAAGGTCAAATCTATTCAACAACACATAAGAGCAGCTCAGAGTCGACAGAAAAGCTATGCCGAAAACCAATGAAAAGACCTAGAGTTTGAAGTGGGTGATAAAGTGTTCTTACGAATATCTCCCTGGAAGAGGGTTATGAGATTTGGAAAGAAGGGGAAGTTGAGCCCTAGATATATCGGTCCTTTCGAAATATTGGATCGTGTTGGAAAGGTAGCTTACCGATTGGCGGTTCCACCGAATCTCTCTCAAGTTCACGATGTGTTCCATGTATCTCTCCTGAGAAAGTACATACCTGATCCTTCACATGTACTCAGCTCAGAAGTCGTACCGCTGGAGCAAGATCTTTCTTATGAAGAACAACCGATAGAGATTCTGGATCATAGAGAAAAAGTCCTATGAAATAAGACCACTCGATTGGTGAAAGTTTTATGGAGGAACCACCAACTTGAAGAAGCTAAATGAGAGCTTGAGGATATGATGAGGGAGAAGTATCCTCATCTGTTTGTTACAAAGTGACGAATTTAGAGGGAGAAATTCTTTTTAAGGGGGGTAGAATGTAACACCCGAGACTTTTATGTTATATAAATCAGCAAAGGAATCTTTTTCTACAGAACACTTGCTTGGCTTGCTTTACACGCAATCACGACCTTCCTCGATAGCTTGTGTTGTACGCAATACCGAGTTTCACTAAACAACAATATGCTATTAAAACTAGCCGTTATGAATAGTAATAACCACTTTTTGAAATTTTATAAATTTTATTTTTCAAAATGGACTTCATTTTTGGACTCAGAATATAGAAATTAGCCTAGGGTGAAATTTTGGTATTTTTCTGAAAACTTTCAATTTTTGATGAATAGTGAATCCACTAAGTGGTAGGTTAAAAACTAAATTTTGCATAAAACATAATTTTACCACTTCTGTGAATGGAATTTCAAAAATCCGACAGACACGGTTGATATTATTAAGTAAAATGTGGTTCAATAGATAAAAATAATTTTTTGATGAATAGTAACTTTTTAATTTTTTTTACCGCGGTTAATAGTAAATAGGGTAACTAAGGGTAAATATGATATTAATATTACCCTAACACATGTCCTAATTCTATTGGATAAGTGTAATTCGACCAAAAACAACCTTATGAATAAAATAGGACCATTTAGGCCCACTTGAGTTAGATTATGACATTTATTATTAATTTATTTAAAGAAGGGTTAAAATAGTTAAAATCAATGTTTAATAAGTAAATAATTTTTAATATGGGGTTACACATAAGAAAAATTCGACAATAAATATTCATCAGAAATCTAAAAAGATTTCCTACATAATGGTATTTTATTTATAATTTTTAGACATTAAATAATTTATTTTAATTATGACACAACGATGAAGCAGTAATTATCTTATTTATGAAATATTGACATAATTGATGTTATAAAAACCAAAATAAATGCAATTTGAGACTTTTTATGAATTACACTAATTTTCTAGGTTACTATGATATATTAGTGTTGATTTAATCAACTTGGTTCGAACATATAATTCTGTTATGACTTTCACAAAAATCATATATCAAATAGTGTCAAAATTGACACAAAATAGTTTTTAAATCAAATATTATATTATTAATTGTTATTTTATTCCTAAAAATCTAAGGTTCGGCCAAATGACTTAGATAAGGATATATATATTAATAATAAACAATTTGGGGTTCGTTTGGCATGTTATAGTAAGTGTATTAACCATATAGTAAAAGAAAACAAAAAGACATGGTAAAAGTTAAATTATTTAACTTAGAGTTAAATCTAATTGATAAGGTTAAAATAATACCCTAAACTTGTCTAAATCCTATTGGATGATAGGATTTCGACCCATCCCCACTTTAGCATCGAAATAATACCCTTTTAAACCATTATAAACCGATTTTTACTATAATATAAAATAATATTTTGAGATATTCCTAAGGTGCCCCTCTCCTCCCTTATAAAAGGGCACCTCCTCCCCCTCCTCCTCACACCAATTTGAGCACTCAAGATCGGCCAACCCCTGCCATTTTCTCCTCTCCACTTCTCTAGAATAATCCTAGAGGTCCTGGTCTTCTTCAAAGACCAATCTTAGTTCCCTAAGTGGAGGATTCAAAGAGGTGTTCCAAAGAAGAGGTAATATCCATTACCGATCTTTTCAATTTCTTTCTTCTTCAACTTATTCTTCTTTAGTTGTTTCATGATAACATCAGTATTAATTACATACTGATATGTTATTATAAATATGAAACAACCCTAATTTACCTTCTATCCATCCTACGGAAAAAATGAAATCACCGCGCGTGCGTACGTACGGAATACCGTCTCCACGCCGTGGTGTAATCTATTTTTCCACCATCACTTTACAAGGATGGGTATAATGGTGTAATGAGTAACTATTTATGATTATTATAAAGTAATATTGATACTGAAATAACATATATATACTCTAATATAGTTCCACGATCATAGGAACGATATCATCACTCGTGCGTACGTATGGAATACCGTCTCCACGATGTGATGCGACTCGTTCTACATGATCACCATTACATAGTAATTATATAAATGAATTGAATGAATAAATATGATATATGTTACACTAATACCATTCTGGATATAAGGTATCTATAACCTTAAAAGAAGAATAAGAATGTATTCGGCAAAACACGCATAAGAACAAAAGGCAATAAAGACCCGAGTAACAAGTAACAATGAAATATTACTAACAAGAATCTAAGAATATGACCATATATGATATCATATCAATATGTATGATTCTTGGAACAAGCCAATAAAATTATTTAAACCATTATATAGGAGCTTCGGACACGTACAAAGCAAATTGGACCTAAGGTAAGGGAAATATCACAATCTCATTTTTGTCCGAGATTGTTTATTCGTAAGTATTTACTGGGGTGTATTTTATCATCCACATCCATGTTTCATAAATATGTAATATTATTTCCATCCACCTAAAATTGTTTAAATCCATTTCTACCCTTCGGTGATTTTTTAGTAAAAGAAATGAAAGGAATCTTTTGTCATTTTTCGTACGAGGTACTTTTTGACTTTTCCGAAAAAAGTATGAACAATGTTTTTTTTAACTTATACGGCATGAATGGATTTCTAAAACATTATTTCCAAGAAGTTTCCTTTACAAGTATTCAAGTTTATTTTTAATCAACTTATTTTAGTTTAAAATTGTTTGACATGTTAAGAAAGGAAAAGTTTTTTTGAAGTAGAAAGGATATTTTCTTCAAGAATGGAGTTCAAATGTTTTATCAAAATTATTTTCCATCTAAGATAATATAGGGTTCTGTTTTTATCCCTATTATTACACTGATTTTATTATGTTTTGAGGAAATTATTTTTATGAAGTCATTTACCTTATTTGATTTGTTTTATGATGTCATGATGTTTCAAGAATCCCATTTTTGTTACATGTGTTATGCGATGATGTATGATTTATGATTATGTGGCACACATAAGAAAGGATTCATTATAAGATGGGTGGGACCTATATCTCCCTTCAATGCATTGGGTAAAGATTTATATCTCATGAGATAGACATGGCTAGAACGGAAGGTTATTTCGGTTCAGTGAAACAGGACTAAAACGAGGAGTGAACTCGGTTCAGAAATGGACTTTGTCTGCTAAGATAGTCTTCACAATGAGTCATGACTAACAAGAAATGATTTTCCATGATTATGTGTGTATGCCACAAAGTTTCAAGTTTCATGTTATGATTATGGGGATCTCATTTTCACTTCTATGATTTATTCCATGTTAAGATATTATGATCTCTTTTGCAGGTTATGATTTTCAAAAAGATATGATATGATTTTTATTTCCTTTATTTTCCCTTGCTGAGAATTTGAGCTCACCCTTTTATGTTTTCTTTTCCCCAGGTCAGGAAGATGGATATTAAGTAGAATATTCTAAAAGGGACCCTAGATATGATGAATTAAATGGGAGACACTGTATAAGATTTATGAACCAGTTGTTTATGTTTCCCAGTTTCTAAAGACACTATACCTATACGGTCCTTTGTGGTTTTGTCATATGTTGTAATAAGTGTGCTTCAATTTTGAAGTATTAACAATGTATGTAAAGTATGGGTCGTTATAATTTTGGAGGGGCCTATACATGTGTCACTCAAACAACGGTTAGTAACTGAAAGCACAACATCATTTTATAACAAAAACAAGTGTAAGAAAAAATATGGTCACATAACCAAAATAAAATATTCGGAATGTAAGCAAATTAAATTTCAGAGTCTAACCAAAAACAAATTCTGTGTCTATAATACAAGGATATTCAAATTATTTTTTCTATGGAATTCAGAACCTGAACTCTATATAATTCCAGAGTATGAATTTCTAGGAAATTCGGAATTTAGAATCACAAGAATTTGGAACCTGAACATAAAAGTTCGGAGTTAGAGATCATGAGAATTCAGAGACAAAATTTAAAAATTTAGGAGTTAGAGTTCATGAGAATTCAGAGTCAGAACATACAATGTTTGGAGTCAGAATTCATGAGAATTCGGAGTTAGAACTTACAAATTTTGGAGTCTGAATTCATTAGAATTCGAAGTCAGAACTCTTAAAAATTTGGAGTCTCAATTCAAGGAACTCGGAGTCAGAATTCATAAGAGTTTGATGTCTTTATTCAGAGAACTCGGAGTCAGAATTCAGATCTTGAAAATAGAATTCTCTTTCTCTTAAGTATTATATCATTCCAATGTTTAAGATATGAAACTGAATTTTACACATAGATAAGATAATGAACAATGAATGACATGGTAAGGATAAATTTCTTTGGGAAAGGAAAATTTTCTTTATGAAAGTAAAACACAGTGTAAAATGAAATTTTCCTTGAGATAAGGTGTTTGTGATTTTCAAAACATGAGGATTATTAAAGTCATAAGAAAACATTATTGACTCAACAATCTCCCCAAACATGAAGAAATGTAAAGGTCATAAAGAAACCTTATTGACTTAACAATATCCCCCTTCTTGGAAGGCACAAACATCCTTACGAAAATGAAAATAAAGACATAGAAATTATTTTTCTAGACTTTGAAAATAAAACATATCTCCATTATCATATGGGAAAATATGAATACAAATAACTCCCCATTAGGATTTGTAACAGTGAGGATCGTATTCTAGATTTCCAGAATGATATTTTTTTATTATCTTGAGTACACAAATCTCTGTAATGAAAAATCCCCCTTAGATAAACTCCCACTTACTTAGGAATATATCTTTTTTACTTAATATTCTTTTTTCCTTTATCCCCCTTTGTGATTTTCAAAAATAATTTGAGGAAATGGAAAACAATACATGGTACCTAAAATATTATTACAAGACATCCAAAATAAAAGAATCAAAAAAATTCATTTGTATTAGAAAGAATATGTACAAGGAAAAAATGTAAAAAAAAGATCTGATTGCAACAATGTTTTCCTTTCTTTTCCTTCGGCATCAATATCTTGAATATAGTCTTCAGAGTTTTGACCTCCTTATGGTCTTCCTCTGCTCACTTAAGAATTTGTTCTTGATCCTCATCTTTCTTCTCTAAAGACTTGATTCTTTCTCCCTAAGACAAAAGAGCCTCTGCCTGAGCCTTCCGGACTTCTTCCTTCTTGAAAAGCTTTTCTTCTATCTCAATCCGAAGATCTCTTTCTCTCTTCATGATTTGGGAAACATAATACAATTTCCCATTTAGATCCTTCACTTCTTGAATCCAAGAATTTTTTCAAAAGTTAACTTTTCATCAAAACTGGTTGTAAGATCTTTGATCCTACCATCATCAATGTCAAATGCCTCCTTGACACAATCTTGGAATTCATCAAGTTCTCTCATGTCTTTAACTGTATTCATTGACAAGATAACCATTTTCATACAATAACTTTTGTGGGAATTGTAGTTAATGAATAAATTCTTGAAATCAGCCTCAAGCATGACACATTCGTCCATCACCGTGGACACTAAATTTGATTTCTAATTTAGTGTGGGTTGAAGCATCTGGCATCTAGAGTTTATTCGTGGGAAAAATTAGAATGGTACCAACCAGCTTCTTCAATGATTGGACAATGAAATAATGTCTTAGATATGATGATTCTGAATCTGAGACATTTCTAGGTGAGGGATCTTTCTCTTGATTAGCGAGTTTCCTCTTTGCAGATCTACCAGCTTCCAATTTCATTAAAACGACTTTCGTAGGTGTATCAACAACCACCTATTTCCCTTATCATTTCTTGGAATGACTTCTTCGTCTGAAGATTCACGTTCTCTGTCATACAGTTGAACAGTTCTATCTTCTTCTATCTTCTCCCTCTCAGCTCCTGCCAATGCATCTTTAGGATAAATAAAATGATGATCAAATATTTTTTCCTTAGATAGCTTGTTCACTTCATCTTCAGCTTTATCATCATGTTCTTTCTGATCCTTCCCAGGTGTAGCAAGCATTGAAGATTATGCTTATGTTGTTCAGATTGACAATTTATCGAATGGAAATTCTTTGTCATGGAATTCTCCAACTTGATTTTTGAGATCTTTGGTGTCACCACTTATTTATTTTTCTTCCACTTCTTCCACAAAATTTCCTACTTCAATAAATTTTTCTTGGCATTTTTCGGGAGTCAAGAATTTCTTCCCCAGAGTCTCATGTAAAGCTTCTACCATGAATGATTTTGGTACTGGGATATTCTCTGATGCTTTCTCAGTATCCCTTAGAAGGGATTTGACAATTCTAGTGTCATACATATTCTTCTTTTGTTTCATTTCTTTAGCTTGATTTTTAAGATCATCTGTTGTCTTCTCTTTTAAGTCTTCGGCTTCAGCAGGATCCAAACCAAAACATGGCTCCCTTGATTTCTTATTTTTCTTATCTTCCCTCCATTTTTCTACAACCTCACCTGGATAGGATTTTTGATTCTTAGGTTTTGGAGGTGCAGATTGGGCTTCCTTAGCATTTGGGGTTTTTTCTTCCTCTTCTACTTCCTTCGGCTTCCACTTCATTCCAACTTTTTTCGATGGTTCAGCCACTTCTTGATTTTTTGGAATAGCTTCATATTCTACCTATGGTAGGTCATAAAATTATCCAGAGTCTTTTGAAAAACCAATGTTCATACTCTTTAAATTATCATCACTGACTAGCATGACTTTGCAATTCCTAGGTTTTGAACTGAAATGGATTTTAAAAGATTCTAGGCACCGAAAAATCAACATAGAATGAATGGTCGGGTACATGAAAATATGGTACTTCATATTTTCATTCATGATATTATCGATTGTAATCAAAATATGATTAACCAAATTTACCTTCCTCAGGTTCACGAGAAAATCTAGGATGTACATTTCACTTTTCTTCCATGTGTCCTTGTCACATTTTCTCGGAATGATAAATCCTTGAACCCATAATTCAAGGATTTGATTATTTGTTGAGAGATGAGCAATCCTCAGAGTCTTGAAATCCGTAAGACCAATGCACTGCATAGATTTCACTTTTACAAATCTTCCTTTGACATTCGACAACTTGTGGGAATATAATTCACCTTCTTCTTCGAATGGAATACCAACTAAGCTGGATACCTTATTATATGAAAGGGAATAGGTCTTTCCATCATATTTCAAGAAAAAATAATCTCTGCCTTCTTCCATAAAGACACTAACTCATTCATAAAGCTCAATTAGTAGATCCTGATACACCAAATCCTGATCCCCTGGCTTCAATATGGAAATTCTTTCCCATCCATTCAACTTAATGTTTTTTGAGATTATAAAATCAAACTTGTTAAATATGTTTGGATGCACCAACCATTCTCTATATACATGCCACTCCAGAATTGTCTTGACGGTAGAAATATCTTTCTGAGAGGATTCTTCTACAGACATTCAGATTTTAGAAAACACTTAGAAGTTCATAACGAGCTTATGTAGAGAGGCAGATCTTCAACACGCGAGAGATTGAGATTCAATGTGGGACTAGCATCGGGGGTCTATTATATAGGATTTTGATGCCACGGTTCATCTTCCAAACTCAATCCAATGGCTAAAAATCCTTTTGATTAGATATAATGGTTGATATGATAGCCGCACAGAATTCTGGAATTCGATCTTTTGAGTTTTTAATGAAAAATATGCGGATTTAAGGAAAAGAGATTCCAAAAATTTTAAAAAAAAAAGCAACTACCAGAAAATAAAGGATGATTACAAAAACTCAAGAAAGGAAACATACCTTTCAAATTTCTAGGAAAATTATTCATATAAAAAAATTATTGAAGAAATTTAGATTCTAAAAATTCGATTACAAAAAATAAATTTGAAAACAAAAATCTCCATTACAAGGATATTCAGTACGAAAATATTCATTACGAAAATTGTGAGTATAAAAATCATCGTTACGAAAATTTTGAGTACAAAAATATTCATTATGAAAATTTTCAGTAACAAAATCTTCATTAAGAAATGTTTGAGTAAGAAAATTTTTATTAAGAAAATATTCATTACAAAAATTTTAATTTAGAAAAACATCATCACAAAAATTATAAGTACGAAAATCATCATTATGAAAATTTTTACAAAAATTTGAACTAACTAACAAGAATAACAACTCCCCCTATAAAAAAAGTTTATTACTATAAAGAGATTGGTTTTAACTGGAAGTCAATAGGGATGATTACCTTACTATTACCATTCCTAACTTCTGTTTAATATATTCAAGTCTATTAGAGGGTAATTATTTTTTGAAAATATCAGCAAGTTGATCTTGCGTTCCAATAAAGTGAATAATGATATATCCTTTTTGTGTGTGATCCCTGAGAATGAGATTCCTAATATCTATGTGTTTTTCACGAGAGTTATGGGAAGGGTTTTTTCTTAAATAAATGGCACAAGTATTATCACACAAAATTTGTGTTTTGGTGAAACTCAGACCATAGTTTGTGAGTGTGTGTTTTATCCACAACACCTGAGAACAATAACTTCTAGCTGCTACATGTTCAGCTTCAGCAGTGTAAAGTGCTACTGAGTGTTTCTTTTTGAATGACCAAAAACTTATGAATCTCCTATGAAATTAAAAGTTCCAGATATACATTTCTTACCCATTCTACAACAACCAAAGTCAGCTTCTGAAAAAAATTTAGAAAAAAAATCATTTCCAGAAGTATAAAAGGGTCCTAAATCCATGGTTCCATTTATGTAGCAAAAAATTCTTTTCACTGCCTTTAAATAATATTCCTTAAGATTTTATTGATATCTTTCACATAAGCACACTGAAAAAATTAATTTTGGACGACTAGGTGTCAATTAAAGTAGTCTTCCTATCATACCTCTAAAAGATGTTTGGTCTACGGGTTTCCCCACATCATCAAGATAAAGTGAATTTGAGGTACCAATGGGAGTACTTATACTCTTAATGTTGTCAAATCCATACTTTTTTAGAATATATATAATATACTTTTTTGGGATATGTAGATTCCTTCTGGTTGTCGAGAAATTTGAAATCCATTGAAAAATGATAACTCACCCATCATACTCATTTCAAACTCATATTTCATTTGATCCGCAAAGGAATCAGTTAAAGATTGTTGAGTTGAACCAAATATAATGTCATCAACATAAATTTCAACAATAAAAACATTTTTCATATCTTTCTTTATAAAAAGAGTTGGATCCACATTTCCCTTAACATAATTATTTTGAATCAAAAATCTTGTAATTAATTCATACCAAGCTCGAGGGGATTTCTCAAGTCATTACAAAGCTTTCGTAAGTTCATAAACATGTTTAGGATGTTTTCTTTATTCAAAACCTGGAGGTTGTTAACAAACATCTTCTTGAACATAACCATTTAAGAAAGCACATTTTACATCCATTTTAAAATGTTTGATGTTGAAGAATGCAACAAAGGTAAGTAGAATACGAATAGATTCATGTCTAGCTAATGGAGCATAGGTTTCTTCATTGTCAATTCCTTCTTTTCGATTATAGGCTTTAGCAACTAATATAGCTTTATTTCTTACTATGATTCCATTTTCATCTCACTTATTTTTGAAGACCCATTTGACTCTAATAATAGATGCTTCCTTAGGTCTTTCAACCAAGGTCCAAACTTGATTCCTTTTGAATTCATTTAGTTCAACTTGCATAGATTTTATCCAATCATCATCACCTAAAGCATCATCAATGCTTTTTGGTTATAATTGGGAAAGGAATTGTTGATGTTCTATTTAGTTTATTAAGGAACTTCTAGTCCTTACAGGTTGATTTAAATCATCAAAAATACTATCACTGATATGATTCTTAATAAACAACTTATTTGGGTTTTGTAAAACCTGTTCATCAATATAGGGTAGGAAATATTCTAGGGTAAATGTTTTCAAAATAGATTCTTGGACATTTTCCTTATCAGAATGATCTTCTATCAAGGGTTCATAATCAGTTTTTGAAAACACATCTGAAGATGTAGGTTGGGGTTGTTTAAAAACAAAAGGATCAGTTTCATAAAATTTAACATGTACTATTTCCTCAACGGTGCATGTGTTTTTATTGAAAACTATATAAGCCTTAGAAGTTATGGAGTAACCTAAGAAAATTCCTTCATTAGATTTTGGTGAGAATTTGTGTAAATTATCATTAGTATTAAAATTGAATACCTTACAACCAAAAACCCTAAAGTAGGAAAGTCTAGGTTTTCTACCGTTTCATAACTCATAATGAGTTTTATTATGAAAAGGTATAATCAAAACTTTATTTATAGAATTACAAGCTATACTTATAGCTTCATCCCAAAAATGATTAGCTATACAATACTCACTCAACATGGTTCTAGTTATCCCTTTAAGAATTCTATTTCTTCATTCACAACACCATTTTTTTGAGGTTTCATGGGTGTTGAGAGGTTATGAGTAATCCATTTTCGACCACAAATAGTTTCAAAATAATAATAATTAAATTCTCCTCCATGATCACTATGAATTGTTATCAAAGGAAGGTTTTTCTCATTTTTAAATTGTGATCTAAAACATTTTAATTAAAAAAAAGATTTTGATTTCATTACTAGGAAATAGACCCACATAAATCTAGAGCAATCATCAACTAAGACAAATACATAATAATAGCCTCCAATGCATCCAATTTGTGTTGGTCCAAAAAGATACATATGTACTAACTGTAATGCATCAGTAGTTGAGACATCACCGATTTATTTAAAACTTGATTTATGTTTCTTTCCATAATGACAAGGATCACAGAATTTTGAAGAATCAAATCTAAGCTCTGGTAGATCCTTAACTAATCATTTCTTTGAGATTTTACATAAGTTTTTGAAGTAAGAGTGTCCTAACCTCTTATTCCAAAACCAATAATGATCTTCCATTGCACTAAGGAAAGGTAATTCTTGGCTCCTAAGGTCTTCTAAGTTTAGTGTGTATACATTCTCTTGCCTATGGGTAGAAAGAAAGAATTCTTCCTTGGAATTGTGTACTAAGCACCTGTCATTCCTAAAATTCAAGAGGAAAAATTTATCACATAATTGAATTATACTAATGAGGTTGTGCTTAATACCCGTAACAAATAAAACATTTTAAATTATTGTTCTTTCAAGATGAATGATGTTACCTACACCTATAATTTCTCTCTGAGCAATATCTCCAAAATTTAATTTTCCTCCTTTCATCATGATAATCTTTTAAAAGTATTTTTCGTTACCAGTCATATATCGGGAACATCCACTAGCCATGTACTATGTATTTATGTTGGTACTTTCTCTATTTTACTAAGAACAAAAGAGTTATACATTCAGAACCCAAAAATTCTTTGATCTTGAAATTTTAGAAAGAGAAACTTTAGGCACAAACATTATCTTAGAAAGATAGGATTTATGAAGTCCTAAAGACTGAGTTTTGTTTAGGGAATAATTTTTTACCCAGTGACCACCACAATGACACTTAGTGTAGAAAGGATGTCTTTGAGGAAAATAATAATTGTTACTAGAAATTGTTTTAGAACTAGTATAACTGGATCCAGATTTTTTCGTTAGAGGTTAGATTTGAGAATACATCTTATCAAAATTATCTTTACCTAAGGTAAAGTTTGAAAAAAACTTCATCAAGGAAAAAATTTCAGATTTTAGTCTGATAACTATGTTCTTGTCTTCAAAAACAGTAGCTTTATAACTAGAGTTTTTCTCAAAAACATTTTTCTTAGAAATTACATTTTCTAAATCCTTAGAATGTTTATCCTTCTCAGAATTGACATTCTCAAGGTTTTTAAAAATAATTTCAAAATCAATGGTTTTCTTATCATGATATTTATAAATATCCGATATTTGATTAGTATGTATAGAAATACTAGAGTTTTTCTTATCAAGCTTCTTGTTGACATTATAATTCTCATTCTTAAGATGCTTAGAAAACCTAGAAACTTCTTCATATGAAGGTAAAGTATCATCTTCATCAGAACAAGATTCTTCATCGAAAGATTCATAGTATTGGTCATTACTATAATTTGCATTAAAAAAACATTGGTCATTGATTCAGCATTGTGTACTTTATCCATTAATCAATTATTGACAATATGTAGTTTGGATATTAAACCAAGATTCTTCTATCCAAAAGATTCATAATCTGATGATTCATCTGAAGAGTCTCCACCACTGGAACTCCATGTGTCATTAGTTTTCAATAAATTATTTGCTTTAGATTTGTAGTACTTCTTTCATTTCTCTAAAAATTCTTTTCCTTTCTTTATTTTCTCTTAAGAATAGGACAATCAAGTCTTATATGTCCAACTCTCTTGCATTCATAACATGTTAATTCTGAATCATTCATATCTTCCCATTATTTTCTCCTATATCTGGATTGAAATTTCTTATGTACAACTATCTTGTTCATCTTTCGAGCAGGATTGTCTAGTTTATTTTCTAAAGATTCACTTCAACTAGATTCGGATTGTATAATAACCTTCATATATTTGGATCTTGTAACTATCTCAGGGGTCTTGGATTTCATATGATTTGATGCTGTAGTAAAAGCAACACTGCTATTCCCATTCTTCTTCTTTACATTATCATCATCTCCCTTCATTCTAGTCTTATATTGAAGAAGATTTCCAAAAAGTTCATCAAGAGTAATCTGTGTAACCTTTCTATTCTCATAAATAGAAGTCCTCTTGGATTCCCACTCATTGAGAATGATATCTATGATCTTATCAGCACAAACGTCATTATCTAATCCTTTATCACCAATTTATTGTAAACTATTAACAATATTCATGAATCTTTGTTTCACCTTACATATGGATTCTTTATAAGGAATGAAAAAACCCCTAATATTCAGCACTAGGCATGGCTCTTCTAGTTTCAATGACTTTTGAATTTCCAAAGTGTGTAACTTTAATTTTCGTCAAAATACAATTTTCTTCTTCCAAAGATGAAATTTGGCTACATATATTTCTATTCATGGAACAAAGGAATGTATTTTTAACCTTATAATTTAGTTGATATTCATGCTTTTCTTGATTTGTGAAAGTATTTACTTCCTTATCAGGAATTTTATATCCTCCAGTAAGCATAAAACTATTGTCCACTCTAGTATTGATAATAAATGTCTTCATGTGATCTCTTTAATATTCGTAATAATTCCCATAAAAAATTGGTGGTCTATTTTGATTCAGGTTGTCAATGAAACCAACATTTATTCCTACCATATTAAAGAAAAATGTCTCCACACAAACTTGATAGTGGTTTGGTTATGTAAAAAAATAAAATATACCTCAGCATGGAAAAAACAGAACAAATAAAAATTGAGCAATGAAAACTTATATGTGAATAAAATTATTTCAGAGACCTCCTCTGATACCAATTGTTGGATTAAAATAATGAATGAAGACACTAATTTTAAAATAGTATGATCCTCAATATAAAATAGGGTGTAAATTTACTTTTTTTTAAATTTCCATTGTAAATTTTAGAGATGGTAATGTTTAACAAAGTTAAAAAAGGAAAAATTCACCAAACCTCTTGTTCTATAAACATGCATGAATCTAGAAAAATTATTCATAGAATTCAACTCTGGAAAGACGATTCTGAAAAGGAATCTTAACCAAAGATTACAAAGATAATGATTATAACTTAAAGCCTATAGAATCATACTAAATTAGAGTACAAGTATAAGGATGTATAATATATTTATACTTTCCTCTTTAATCAAAAAAGATATTGGAAAACTTGAAACAGAAGTAGTAACATGTAGAAAATATTTTAACCCAAAGAGAAGGCTATCCAACAAACTTGGATAAAGGTCCCTTGTTTTATACTTTCAAGAATTTCTGTCTTACCCACACTAGGGTAATCCCCTGATACAAGGATCGAAGTCTTTCTTGCTATCCCTATAAGCCCTCAACATCAAGGTTTTCAGTATCTATGTCTTCCTCAGTAAGGAAGCCCTGAACGTCAAGGTAGTCGGCACCTATGTCTTCCTATCCTCGGAAGTCCTCAAATGTACTCAGCAACATTCACAATCGCACAATGAAAATATGAACAAGATGTTCAATTCACAGAAAGCATTAAAGAATCTCTCTTGAAATCACTTCAAAAAAATGTAATATCTAGAGTCGTAGTATAATTTTTGAGCTCTTTCAAATGAGCTTCTATTTATAGGCAGAGCTCCAACGGTCGGATCCGTCCTCCAACGGTCATATTTTTCCTTGAATTTTGGTGGGACCTGTACATATGTCACTCAAACAATGGTTAGTTAGTAAGTAAAATAACGACATCATATTATAAAAAAACAAGTGTCAGAAAAAATATGGTTACAAAATCAAAATCAAATATTCGGAATGTAAGAAAATAAAAGTTTAGAGTCTAACCAAAAAAACATTTGGTGTCTATGATACAAGGATATTTGTATTATATTTTATAAGGAATTAAGAATTTGGACTCTATAGAATTCTAGAGTATGAATTTCAAGGAAATTCAGATTATAGATTCACAAGAATTTGGAACCTGAACTTACAATGTTCGGAGTTGGAGATCATGAGAATTCAGAGTCAGAATTTACAAAGTTCCAAGTTAGAGTTCATGAGAATTCGGACTCAGAACTTACAATTTTCGGAGTCAAAATTCATGAGAATTCAGAGTCCTAACATACAATGTTCGGAGTCTAAATTCATTAAAATTCGGAGTCAGAACTCATAAGAGTTTGGAGTCTCAATTTAGAGAACTCAGAGTCAGAACTCAGAAGAGTTCGAAGTCTGTATTCAGAGTACTCCGAGTCAGAATTCAGATCCTAAAAATAGAATTCTATTTTTATAAGTATTATATTATTCTGAGGTTTTAGATATAAAACCTAATTTTAATCTTAAACAAGATAATGAACAATGAAAAACCTGGAATGGATAAATTTACTTGGAGAAGGAAAATTTTCCTTATGAATGTAAAACACAGGGTAAAATGAAATTTTCCTTGAGATAAGGTGTTTGTGATTTTCAAAACATGAGGATTGGTAAATCCATAAGGAAACCTTATTGACTCAACAATCTCCCCAAACATAAAGGAATGGAAAGGTCATAAAGAAAATTTATTGACTCAATAGAGTGTTATTATTTATGATTTAAATATTAATGAATATAGTTTAAACCCATTATTTTTATCTTGTGTACTTAAAATTAATTCTTATTTTACTCATATAGAATATTAAATAGTTCTATATTATATTTTTAAGTATTTTTTATTTATTTGGATTATTTTAATAGAAATAATGAAGTTGGGTAGAGTTCCATGTATGGTCATGTATAGTTTTGATGTTGTTTTACTTAAATGTTGTAGGGAAGGATGGATGTAGAAGGTGAGTTATTTTTATGGTTTGTAAAAATCATTGTGATAATGGATTTCAATTGAGAGTGGAACAATAGAACTAATAAGACACAAATCATAGACGGTATATAATATATGAATTAATTTCAGCAGTTTAAGAATAATGGATTCATAGAGGTATGGTTTTGAATGACTGAAAAATAAATCCTCAACTACTGGGGAATTGCCCAAATTTATTTCATTTTTATTTTGATTAAACTTAATGATATTCAAATACCATATATTTTGTATGTTTAATTAAATTTATAAGAGGTTCTTCCTTATCATATTAATTTTTTATTTCCCTCTCAAAATATGGATCAGACCATTTGAAGGTAAATATTCTCTTGATAGTCTTGTTTTTAATTATAGATAAATCCGTTTTGAAGATGTATCATTCATGGAGGACTATGTGATAAAAATTATGGGAGATAAAATATATATGAATTGAGCTTATAATGTTTTATATTAGGTTTTTCAGGGACAAAATGTTTTGAATGTGTATATATGCGGAATGTTTTATATTTTTGATTTTCAAATTATAAAATTATAATCCTATTTTCATAATTGTATACCTAAAGGGTTATAATGGATACTAAACATAATAAATGACTACATAAAATTTTATATGGTTCCATTAAGTTTCAAATATGCAAGGAACACTAATAATGGATTATATGTGTTTTTATTTATGACATATTTGATAATTTAAATAACTATATATTATTAAATGGCCGCATTTTTTTAGTGTTTAGGTAGAATATTCATTTTACCATAGAGTATAATAGTGATTTTTTCTAAACCCACCATTGATCCCATAATGTAATTTTTTCCCTTGTATGTATGTTTGGTGTGATTTGGAGCACCATTAATTTTAAAATATTTTTGAATTTAAGGATTAATTAAAATTTACAAGAAATTTTTAATTCAATGAATTCCAAACCATAGCTCATAATTGAATTTTGTCAGTTCCATTATTTTTGGGACCTATTAATTCCGTTATTTGTAACAAAATTATACATCAGGATTTAATCCATACCTGGGTCTATTTTTTACATTTGACTATACAAAGAAATCCATCTATTATTCCTCTTTCATATAAATATTCTAGTGAATAATTATGGTGCAATATAGGAAAGAGTGGTCATCTACCATGTATGGGTGTATGAGGGTTATATTTGATCATGTTTATGGGGGTTTTGGACAATAACCAATATAATGAGGGTGGGCCGGGTTATAAGAATTATGTCCTGAAAATCATTCCTAACACGTCTTGCGTTTGGTCCATCGGGTTAGTGTATAAGCCTCTACATAAATGACACAACAACTTTTCCCTCCTAGAATTGAATCTGGATAGTAATGAATCTCTTGCATCTACAAGATCAAGCATGTATCAGTGAAATAGTGTAAACACAACTTCTTGCATCCCACCCTTCCATTGTAATATTCCATACTCATCAGACACAATCTGTGGACATCATATCACCAAAAGATATCATAGTAGTGGACTAACCTACATGGCCCCCTTAAGATGTGTGGCACCCTAATTGGAAAAAATAACTTTTATTATCCTATAAATTGATAGAATGACATGGATTTGAATTGGGAATAACCTCAAACCCAATTAGGGTTTTCCCACTAACCCTATTTAATAAAGAATCTTATATTGCATGAGCCACATGAAAATATATATTCTAAATCTAGATAAGGGCAACATCCTAAAAACCACATTACCTAGCTTAACTATAGAGATGAACTTTTAATGTCCCGATAGGAAAATATCTATAAGATTTTCAATCTATTAAAGATAGTATTGTAATAAACCATTAAATAAAAAGACACCCAGTTGGTTTCCTCAATCCTAGTAATAAGTGATAGTTTCATACAAGATCCCATTTTCGATCCACCATCAGGAACATGGGATATGACCAAACCCTATTTCAAAAATATCCTTCATTAGTAGGGTTGATTGGGTCAGGTTAGGTCAATATTTTTCTAACATATGACCCAACCTAACCCAGGTATTGATCAACCCCTTAAAAAATATTTCTATATTATCCATGTAACATGAACCCACATGGTTGTGTTAAGTTAGGTCTATTGGGTTGGTTCAGTTTTGGACAACCCTAACCCTAATATAGGGTTCACAAAATTTCTTTATTGGATCATATATGCCTTTAAATTTTTTAAAATTGGATCTATTTATTCATTTAATAAAAATATTTTACGAAATTAAATATATTTAAAATTTACACTATTATACTATTAAAAATGGTACTATTTATAGAAACAATATCACTAGCTATATAGAAAGGACAACTAACATTTGAAACAACACTAAATAATTATGGTGTACTTCCATAACCATTACCGAAGTCTATGAATAATTCAAAATGATGTGTTAATTAGATTATTTAATAGCTAGGAATGGTTATTTAAAGGGAAGGAAACATGTTAGGATGCAGTTTTAGGTGACAGAGATCTAGTGTTCTATGAACTAAGTTGAGGTGAAAAGATGTAGTGGGGGTCAGGATTTGGTGAGCAGTAGAAATTTTTTTATTTGCACGGATAATGGTTAGTGGCTTCAAGAACAAATAATTGTGTCTCATAATACTACAGATCAAACCTTTATCTGGGATATAATTCACATTTCTAGGTGCTAAAAAATTATTATATTTTTAAGAACCCTTAAAATCTGGTTTCATTTATCAATTAAAAATAAATTACTAATAAAAGGATCATTTATCATTTCTTTTTAAGTCTAATAAAATGTACCTTTATTAGTGCTAGTATTATCAACGTTTTATTTCACATTGATAAACATACTATTTATGAGTGATTTTTTTATTAATGATATATGTTGATTTTATATGTGCTAAAAGTAACTAAAAAATAGAAAATCATTGTATCAATAATCTAATGTATGCTACTTTCAACCACATTAGCTGTGGTTTTTAGGTCCCCAAAACCAGTTTATCATCTCATTTCATACCAGATTTGTATCCAACCACGTTTTATTTTTTCTTTTGTGCTTCCAAACCTTTTATAGTTGATTTTCATGCCATATACAACCATTCTCATGCCTATATTAAAACCTCATATGCCTTCCTTAAAATTCTAATTTTAATTCCACTACCCCACACAAGATTCATCAATATTTTATGAATTTTTTATATATATATATATTAATTTATATATGTGGGTACATAATTATATATCATTATATAATTATTTTAAAATAAATTTAATAAATATAATTATATATTTACATATTTATTTTATATATTTTTGTATAACTATATATTTAAAAATAAATATTTTATAATGTTTTTATAAAATGAATATTTTTTTGCAAATATGTTTATATACTACATTAATATAATAATTTTAAATACATTTTTTATGTCCTTTTATATATATCTGTATAAATATATATTATATATTTAATGATATATTTATATAAATACATTTAATTGATGGACACACACAATGTAGACATATTCATACAGACACATACATGCCCATACTTACACACACACATACACATATTTATATTTCATACAAACCTTCACATATATTTATATTTATATTTATGATTATCTTCCATCATGTTATCCTAGAAATGTTAAAAATGATAATATGTGGCGATGAATTTGATTATATGAGAATGAATGAAATGAAACAGAAGATAAGATATGAAAAGTATTTTATTTATTATATGATATTGTGAAATTTACTAAAAATATGGATTATTACACAAAATATACATAAGTTCGAAACCCATATCATCGTGAAGATTTGAAATATAGTGAGTAGTACGATTAATATGTTTTTTCTAGAATGATTTTATTCCCTTTAGAAGATAACTATCTTAAATATGAAACATATGGTAAATTAGACGGGCATGGACAACAACCTAAGTTGTTGTTTTTCAATTAATAAAAATTTATTATATTTAAATGGTGAAGTTAAATTTATTAATAAGTAAAATTTAATGTCATAAAATTGTCATATTATTCTTAATATATCAATGAAAAAAGGTATATTACTTGAATGAAAATAGAAGAATAGTTTCTTTAAGTCTATAAAATAGATATAACTATAATTTTATAAACTATAGGTTGTTGTGATGAGGATTCAAAGTCACTAATGTTAACAAAATTTTCATATCTTCCAATATTCAAAACACATGATAGATAAGAGAGTGTTGAAAATTTTATAAGAAATATTTTATTTTTTTATAAGAATAAAAATATTTTGAAAATTAATGAAAATAAAATTATAATGATAATAATAAATGAATATATGTTTGATTTTGTTATCATTGAAGATTTAATATTATTATGAAATTCTTATATTTTTATTTTCATGTAATAAACAAGGCATTAAAAATATTATGATTACATATATGATGTGAACTATAAATGATAACTTAAAAAACACTAATTGTTAGTATGAATTTATAGTATTTAAAAAAATTTAACATAGAGGGAAACTGAAGGGATAAATATTCTGAGAGTAAGAAAGAAAATTTATTTTATCTGGTAAGTCATATAAAAATATATAAAGAATAATGATGTTGAATAACTTTCTAAAAAAGTTTTTCTATTTGATTATATGATGTTTTTTATATATGAAATATAAATTCTATATCAAATTGAATAATACAGATAGATCATGTATGATCATTGAGAACTAGTTGAAATCTATATCTACATGATTAGAAAAAATAAAAATATAAAAAATGAATGTGATATTAATTTTATAATTAATCTAAAATTTATTCCTGACCAATCTAGATATATTTAATTAATACCCTAATGGAGTGGATTTAGAAAATGCACAATAGTTTAGACAGTAATTAGTATCATTCAAAAATAGTTCATTTTTTCATCATGAGATTCCTGATTCAAAAAACCCCATATAGTTACATTGGATTTTATTCACCGTTCCTAAGGTTAAGCACTGTGAAGCCTATTATATAAATTAATTTAATCATTTTGATTAAAGTAATAATAATAGTATATTACTAGATAAATATAGAAAGAAGAATCATATATATTAAATGATGGGATTCCTAGGTACATAAACTGATTTTAAGTATGTTTTCCTGGTTACCCATGAGAAGAAATGGGGAAGTTAGTGTGCTATCTGAAATTAAATTTGGACTAACAGTTCGGGGAGAATTTTTTGGAAGAAATAGTAATGTGGTTCACAAAAAAAGTTAGTGATGATTTTTATAAAAAGAAGATACTTAGAATTACATGAAAAGAAACACATTGATTGGAATTTTATAATGAAAAATAAAGTTACAAAACCTACATTTGAAATTTTTCACAATTAGAATATTAGGATTGACCAGAAGCATTGTGGTTTTCAAAATAATGTAAAAAATATTATAGTCTACATTGAATAAAATTTTATGATTTAAAATATATTATATAATCCTGAAAATTTAATAAATGTAATAATGTTCTGTTTATATCTAACTAATGATTCTCCTATTATGGAATTGTTTCATGACCAAAATATTTATATTGTGTCATTAATTTTAAAGTAATATTCTAAACTAATTAAAAAATAAATCCCAAAATATGAAATTAGTTGTAACACCACTAAAATTGGTTTTTTACTTAAAATTATAATTATTATAAGTAATGTCCATTCTTGTTTACTAAATTGTGTATAATATCTTATTTTTAATCTATTAACACAACATATAGACTATTTCTTCTATTCTCCCACATTTAATATAGTTTTTTGTGTTAAATATGAGCCATTATATTTATTTATGAAATGAATTTGTTAAACTAATAGATAATGAGAATAAATTTCATTTTCTATAATTGTTAAATAAAATAGATAATATGATATAGGTAATCCAATATTGAAATATAATACTCATAGAAATCTATATTTACATACTATGTTTTTTTTAATTTTTTATGATACAAATTTTGGAAAACTGAACAAACTTCATAACAATAGGTAGAACTGAAAATCCAAAAAATTAATATGTTAATATTAGATACTTAAATATTTTAAGACCACAATTAGTGTCTATTTAAAATAAGTGGTATTAATATTTCATTATACATAGAAGATCATTTCAATTTATGCAATTAAAAAATATTTAGTTGGTTAAACATAGTTAATGGTAATTTTTTTTAGAATTTGAAAAGTTTATAATAATAGTTCTTAGAAAAATAATGCATTCATGGGACTCGTTTGACTATAATAACAGTTCTGATGTAATATTTACATAAATGATGGATTAAATTCTATTCATAATTGAATAAAATTTTTTATTAAAAAAATATTAATTAAATTTTAACTAAAAAATATTAAATATTAAATATTAATAAAAATTTACCTTTGTGGTATTTGTTATGTACCAAAATTTCTTTGGTCTCATAGAATAGTACTAATTGGAAAACAAAATTCACCATTGGATCATCAAATGATATCAAATGAGTGACACAATTTAAAAAACATTTCAATTATGATGAGATGATAATTTTTTTTCTTAATTTACAATAAACATGAAATCGAAATTTAAATAAGAGATATCTTCATGAATAATTATTGTGTACATCAATAGTTATTGAGGGCCATTAATTATCCGTTGATTTTTGGTAAACCATACAAATAATTTCAAATATTGAACTCTAGTTAAAAAAATTAAATACATTTAATAATTTAAAATACTAAATATAAAAACAAACCAAAATAATATGAGTTTTTTTAAAATATAAAGTGTTCTATAAAAAATAAATTTGTATCCCGTATAAGTAAACTCAAATATAAACAACCAGATACTTTTATAATGCAGTATTCATCAAATAGATAATTCTTTTCTATCTAAGAATTAATATAAATATTAATATACAATAAAAAGATTATTTTAATTTGGTGGTAGTGATAATGATTTTATAGTATTAGAACTTTGAGAAATAATTATATTTCCACAATTTTAAAGAAGGCCAATCATAATAAAATCATATAATATTTTTGAATATTTCGTTAACCACATTTGAATAATGAGTACTTCTATCTTCATTATTTCACCACCTTCAATTGAAATTTCATGATGGTATGTAAATGGATGAGTCATTTATATGAAACTTTAATATAAATTTAATAAGTAATGTAAAATTTATATGTGTATAATTTAATTTAATTTTTTTTTCAAATAAAAACCCTTATAGAACAAAGTATGCAATGAATCATAAAAAAATTGGAGAATCCAATATGCCTACTAAATATTTTGAAAATTTTATTTGTAAATATATGACATTAGTTTATATTAAGTTTTAGGATCAATGATTTTAAGCCATTAATTTTTTAATACTAAAAACTGGTACAAAAATTTGAACATTACAAAAAATAGGATGTAAAGATTCATGTCAATGTAAGAGATAAATTTTTTCAAAATTCATTTAATAGTCATTTCGTATGAAACAACAAAAGGATGAAATATTCTTTAAGTAATTAAAGATCATTTCACTTCTGAATGTGTCATGATGATCCTTTTTATGAAATCCATTTAGCTACAATGAGTTCTAGTAGATATTTTTGAACCCATCACATGTTCTCATAAATTAGTAAAGAACAAATGTTTACCACTACCAAGAGAAAATAATGTATATATATATTAATAATAAACATTATTGGAACCTAATTTATCAAGGTGGTTTTTTGGGATGAAAATATAGAAATATTAATTTTATTTGGAATATTTGTTCTGTTGGGATTTTCTGCATATTTTTAATTGAAACAAGAATTGCAAGGACTATCAAAACATAGTTACTCGTTATTCTCTAGTAATAAAATAAAATATATATTCAATATATTTTCATAGCAAATCTAATATTAGTGATAATATTTCCAAATATCTAAAAGAATAATTTTCAATATACATTTTTTATTAACACGGATATGCGTGTTGAGTAATTTCATCAAGTGGATCATGATATAAATTTATCAATATGTTATGTGTAATTTCAATATTTTCATCCATATCATGTGAATCATCCCTACATTTTTAACCAAATTTAAAAATCCAATTTCAAATCCTTTAAATTCCGAATAAATAAAAATATGGATGACAGTATGATAATTTCAGGTTAATTGTTATTTTATGAACATGATGATGATATAATAAATAAGACAACTTTATAGTTGGAAACATAATATCACTTATAATCTCTCCAAGTATTACTAGTAATACTTTTCTGAAATTTCTTCCTAGAATAACATTTTTTCCATAAAAATTTATTTGATATATTGTGTGAATATTTATAGATATTATTATTATCATTGTTTAATAAATAGACTCAAATAAATGTTTATGGTTCGTTTGTGTCTCGTCCAAACTAATTAGAATAGTATAACTTAAATGATTAACTAGTTTACATTCTTATTGAATATTTTATGTTGAAGTTTCATTAATATATATTTCAATAGAAAACCTAGATTTTTTACTCCTAACACCAATAATAAGTAATGACATTATACAACTTCATGTGATAGAATGGACTATATGATTTTCAAAAAGAATTGTAATACATAAATCTCTTTATAGAAATGTGTATCCCATACCTCTAAATACCCTAAAGAAATAAAACCCACACATTGGATTAAATAATATATATATTATAGTCTAAAATAAATAATTTTATTACACTATATGTTGTTTTTAAATATCCATAAATTCTTCTTAGAGATGTCATGAGATTTAATTATGTTCTTCAATAATAAACTAACTACCACTATATGTTGGGAATGAATGTAGAGTAATCATTGATGGGAAAATTTCAACATTCTTTAATTCTATAGAAGAAATATATAAATCTCAACTAATGCATATGTTTTCAAATTTTGGTTATTCATAATGAGGTCTTTTGAAAGGAATATTTATTAGGTTATTTTAAATTATGTACAGAATAGAATAATGATTGAAGGATGGTGAACAAATGTTTAAATAATAGGAATTCAAAGAAGACATTTAAAACTATATAATTTAATGTTGGATGAATAATTATTAAAAAATCACATAATGTATTCATTAATGTCAAATCTTCCATAGAAATTAAAATTTATATAATGTTAAATTTGGATCCTATATAGTTATAATATCCTATAGTGTGAAAAAATAAGATTCCACTAAAGTAAAAATGTTTGAATAAATTATAAAGAAGAGGGTGAAACAAAATTATAGAAATTATTTATAAGTAAATTGACTCAATTAAAATTATTTTAATACCCATATATATGTGTTAGTAAATTTGGATTCTTTGTATTATTGTTAATTTGAAAATTATTGAAAAAAATGAAAAAGTATTAAACAAATCTCAAGGAAACATAATTGAAAAAGAGAGATAATGAACGTTGGTATATGACCTAGTAAATATTATAATGTATAACATGTTAAATTATCAATCATAATAGGATGAAAATATTTTATACATTTTTTCATAAATTGAGTCTGACAAAGATTAATAATAAAGTATAAACTCAAAAAAGTTGCCACTGTAAAAAGTGAAAATAAAAACTAAAGTAATATATAATATAGAACCATTTGAAGAATATATTTTTATAAATAATATTTTATTTAAATAATTCCTTATCTAATAATTTAGAAAGAAGAATCATTATGAATGTAAAACATAATGGTTGTATACTAAAAATAACTTCTGTTAAAAATAACAATCAAAAAAATAAGTCATATTCTTATGTAAACATACATTAATCTTCTATTTTTTAGGGAAACTTATACCTTATATTTTTTAACATTTATTATTTTACATTTAACATATATTATGAAGTAAGTCTTAATGTTTCATTTTATACATGGAGGGGTGGATAAATTTTTTTAACAACAACATATGATAATGTAACCTACACAATGAATATATTTTTTCCAATATAGATGATTCTTTTATAGCTCCAATAAACTCTACATAATATTTAATTAATCATATGGAGTAACAAGATTCATTAAATATTTCATTACATGTATAATTGATTTTGAGTATTTTAGGATAAGGGGGTTTCCCTATTATTATACTGAGAATCATTCATAGAAAATAAATTTCACTAATTATGGATGGTATATAATGAATCATTATTATTGAAAATTATTTTTTCAAGGTTACTATATATTATCACAGGAATTGAAGAAAAATTTTAATGGCAGTTCTGTATATGTGAGATTATGTTCTTCATAAAACATTTAATTTTCTTCAACCCAATATAATAACATGGTTTAATAGACAGTTATTTTTATTACTATATCTTCAATAAAATTATGATTAATATATGTAATATTTTTTTGGTTTGGTAGATGGAAATATAATCTTTCAATAAGAGGAAACATATAGTTGATGTTAAATAAGAATATTTACCATGAATATTCACATGGAGAGATATACAAATGATTATATTACATTTTAATCGTGTCAATTTCACTTTAATGATGACGTTTTCCACGAGATCCATAAGATAAGAAGTGTCATGATTATAACTTCATTGATGTATTTTAATAAATATTGTATGGAACAAGATTGGTTGTAAATTTCTAGATTGATATGAGCATGATATTTATGAAAAATGCTTGTTTGTAATGAGCCACATAATAATTTTTAATGTCAATTAAATTATTTGATATAGTATTACTTGTATATCATCTTCTAAGAATAACAATTTCATCTCCATATAAAAATGTTTTAGATGTTTATTTTTTGGGAAGGAACATTGAGAATATATTACTTTTCATACAAGGTTATCAACTATTAATTTTCCAACAAGTCACATGAATCATTATGTTTTTTGCAACATCATAAAACATTGGTTGTAAAAATTTATCAAGTATTTCATCTAAAAGAATATTATCTACACTATTTAATGATTATATTAGGGATATATGAATAAAATTAAATGAACATGGGGAATTCCATGTTATTAAAACTCAACAATTCAAACAACTATATGATTTATGAAATAAATTTGTCTAATATTTGTAACTTATAAAATTGAGTGAATGGGTTTTTATATGTGAATATATTTCTATTTTTAGAAAATAGATATTTTTTCGTTAATTTCCCACTTGATACTTCCAAAAAAACATCAATCTTTTAATTCATCCATAAAATGATAAACTTTAATTTTAAAAACTATTGAGATTATTTTTCAAAATTCACCAAGATGATGGAAAATAATTTTGGAAAACTGATACATTTCATGCCAGTTGGGGTGTATGTGAATGTTAGAAAAAAATCTAGTAATCTAATAGAATTATAAATTGATATTGTATCATTTAAATTTTGAATCATATACCATGGACCACCTATGAAGGATGATGAAAAAATAATATGTTTCACCCATGGAGACCCATCACGTTCCCCTCAAAGGTAATCATCTCGAAATCCAGTGTACAAATAAACTATAAAATAAGATTGATTAAATATTATAAATGATAAATTATGAGATTAAACCATGGAATATGCATCAACTATAACCTCTTGGTATAGTCATCTTTCCTGTCACAAAATTTATTTTTGGTCTAATCAGAATTGATTAAAGTATACATAGTACTCCCTCATTATATATTTATAAATTTTAGTTAGTTCAGTTATTATATATATTACGGAAAATATTATTAGTATATTTATCACGACTAGTTGAAAAAATATTATATATTTAAATAGAACATACATATGGATATGTTAACATATACATTTTAATCCAACATCATCTGTTAGTATGATTATATATTTACCAATGTTAATCTCTTCAGTGTCTCCAACTATTAAGTATCTCTAACATTGATCATACAAATTTAATATTATGTTGGTAGACTATGAATATATGAAGGCATGGATCGTATTTTAATATGACTATGTTAGATATTTCGATCATTAATGGTATTTAGAATATCCCATGAAATTAAAAATATTTGAATCAGTGGGTTGTGTCCAACTAACATCCATTTCATATTATCCACAATAAGGGGATTATCAATATTAGGTATATTTCAACTACCATAGTTGAAAGAAAAAAGTGATAAATTTATTTTTTAAAATCAATCAAGAAACAATATTTAGTATGTAAAGGATTGAAAATATTATAACAGTACCCAATATATTTAATTCTATTTCTCACATAATTAGTAGTGTTCTATATATATAACTGTTCAAATTTTGGTAGCTATCCATCTAAAGTTGGAAATCAGGAAATATGGTAATCAGTCTGACCATTCGACTAGACAATATGATTAACTCATCAAATTTTATGGAATTAATGATTATCCTTACCATATTTGTAAAGAAATAATTTCATGGTATATTTGGACTTGGTTTTGAGATTTGTAGCATCTTTTGAAGGGATATTGAATATTAGTGAGGACAATTACTATTGAGTTCAATTTAGTTCTTCCAATTTTATTATACATACTAAAAAATCATGGATAATTATGGATAAAATACAGCTAAATTCATACATTGCACCAGAATGAAGTATGATGGAACATGTAATAGTAGACCATGTCCCCAATATCTAAATAATATATAAGGAATAATTCATGGTATCTTGAATGTGTTTAAAATTGTAGGAATGATGAAACTAGATAGAAGTAATATGGAACAATTAATACTTCATACACTAATTTTTAGAGGAAAATAAAAAATGATTATTTTTACTAGATTAATTAAAAAAAGGACTAAGATACATGTATTTGAATAATTGAGATCATATATCATCCATAAGATAGAGAGTTGGTGGAAGAATATATATTTTAATGTAACCTTCTTGGTTTTTATTGACTTCGTGATTTAATAAATAAGACACTATTATAGAAAATATTAATGACTCAATTGAAGTGAAATGTATCACCGCATTATTGGAATATATATATATATAAGAAACAAATTATTACAAGTTAATCAGTTAAATAAATATTATATTTAAAAAGAGATAATCCTAATTCCATTGGTAATACATTAGGATGAATGAATATGGAATACTTATCTTTTCCACTTACTAAATTAAATTTATGACTAAGATATTTGATAGTAAATACTCCTAGATTTTGTAGATATCAAATATAAAACTGTCAAAAAGATGACATAAACATTTTAGTTCATGTTTAGAATAAAAAACTATAAGGATATGTCTCTGGGCATGAATTTTTTAATATGATATTAAAATGAATAAGGATGATCAGAGAAGGTGTAGTTTCATGATATTGTAGAGTTCTATTAAGATTTTCCACCATTTATGTAACTGATAGAAGCATATAAAGTTATTCAAATTTAATTTTAATTATTCTAAATATTTAACAACTATGAATCATATTTTATCTAAACAAACGATATGGAGGTTTAGTATTTATAGGGCACCAAATTTTGTTGTTCAATAATTTAGATAGAGAAGTAGATAGGCCTTGATTGTTATGAATAGGATTAACATACTTTACTATGGAAAGTGTATGGTGAGGAAGATGGAAATTTTGAATATTGGATTGTGGGGGACCAAAAAAGTTTTAAAATGTTTATAATATTATAAAATGTGTCATGAATAGTCAGGTACCATAATGGGAAGAGACTTTCACATTCTAAGGCAATAATATTGTGGGAAAACATACACATGTCATTGTTATGCTATTATTAATTAGTTTTTGAGGAATTTTAGCAAATCCTCAAACCCAAAATTTTAAGGTTAACATCATAATTTGTGGTGAATGAATGAAATATATCTGAAATAATTTTATTTAACTAATTCAAAATAAACCAGAATAAAAATTGTTTCTAAACATGAATAAATTAAAATTATATTCCATATTATATAAAAATTTCATTATGTACCCAATTTATTAGATTTAAATTTACAATTCAAAGACATGCCTTATATAGTCTAATTTAACAGTTAGGATAACTTGTGTTTATGACATGAAGACATATATTTTTTTTTTATTTTTTATTACATTATAAACGGGTGTAAAAGAGAAGTAAAGTTTCTACATAATAAAAATATATAATTTAATGAACTTAAAGTCAAAATTAATGGGATAGGTAAAATAATATTGGATTATATATCTAAAATAATTGAAGGAACATGATGAAAATATTTGTAAAAATAGTAGTACATTAAAAAATTTAATAAATTTTTATCACATTAAAATAACATTTAAAAATAACCTTATAAACATAGGACCTATATGAAGAACAATTGTAGGGGAACATATTTGGAATAAGATAAAGATGTTAGGGTTGATAGTAGAGAGAAATGAAATGACATACTAAAATGAAAACAAACTATTTATTTTAAGTAATAGTTTTAAACTAAATGATAATGAGATAATGATCAAAACATAAAAGAGAATATATATACAATTCCAATTTCATTTAATAGCTATACTAAAAAAAATTAACTGTTGAGCAGAGACAAAAAGAGTAGTTAAAGTATCAAAATAAATATACAGGGAATTAAGATCCACCCTTTATGAAAACTGAATAATTAATTTAATAAAAATTTTAAAACCAAATTATAATGTGATAATGATCTAAACCTTGAGAAAAATTAATTGAGAATGATTTAATAGAACAAGTAAAAAAATAAACTACAGAGAAGTGACATATATAATAGTTTATGTATCAACATACTTGTCTAGGAAATTAAGTTTTACCCATTATGGAAAACATAAGGTCTCTTGTGAGGATCAAAAAATTAATAATGAAATGGTGTAAAAGAAATATAAAAATATTTGTTTTTAGTGTTCTTGGGTGTCAATCATAAGTGATTATTTGCATGATTTAACCTTGTGAAATATAATTTCTATGGGGAATTCAACATTTTTCAATGAAAATAAAGGTATATATAGGGTTTTGGAGGTATTGAATGAAAATGTTCATTAACCAAACAACGATGAAAGTGTTAATAAAGGATTACCTTGTTGATTGATGGTCATAATTTGTTAAATTTAAGAGAGCATACCGATAGAAGGGGATTGAATATTCATCCTGAACATCCAAATATTAGAGCAGAGATGATTATGGAAGGAGATAGTAATCAAATGATGAATGGGGATGATTATTTTGTGTTTTATGGAAATATTACATGTGTGGGGTGGAAGAGAAATGAAAGGATTTTGGAAGTAAATGCGATACAGTAACTATAATAGAGGAGTAATATTAGAAGGGTGAAAAGTGTAAGGAAAATAGGAAATATGGGATTGACATTTGCACAAGAGTTTATATAACTTATAGAAACTATAGATATTTTTATTTCTCACACACACATACAAACATATATTAATACTTATATATATTTACACACTACAAACACACATATTTTTAAATTGATATATTTATATATATAATTCATAAGAAAATATTTTATAATATATATATATATATATTATTATAATAATATATAAAATAACAAATTAATGTATATGAATAAATGAAATTATAAATTATTTAATATATATATATATATATATTTTCATTATAAAAAAAATTTATATAAAACATATTTAAGAATATATATCAGTATATATGAAATATATGTGCAAGGTATCCATTATTAATTTATGTGTTTATATATATGAATATATATATATATATTCAAATATATATATATACATGTATATTTTATTTTACACACACAAATATTTATATGTAAATATTATATATATCCTTTTAGGTATATACAGTCATTTTATTTTGTAATGAATAGAAAATGGATAAATTGTTTTTAAATAAAATAGATATTAAATGTTTATTTCCATATGGTATATATATTTAAAAATATATTTTACATGATAATATTTTTAAACAATTAATTAAACAAATAAAATTTTTATATTTAAATATATTCATATATATGAATATTAATTTAAAAACAACATTAAAATAAGAAAATATATACAACACGAGCTCCATAACATCCACATAAATTTATACTAAAGGAATATATTCAAACTTATCTAAAAAATAATCCTATTAATGGAATTTGAAATACTATCAAATGTTCAAATATTAAGGAATCCCCAAAAAAACTCAGTTTTTGAGGACTTAAAAAATTTAGTAAGAAAAAAATATTGATCATGTCACACACTAATTCGAAAATCATATAAATTTTGAAAAGAATCAATTTTATAGCTCATGAATCCCAAAAGGACAAATAGATCAAAATTTATGTTCTTTTGATGTTCAAATTTTTTTTCAACTTTTAAAAATATATTCATTGATTTCTTAATTTTTTCTATGACCAAAATGTTCTTAAATTTCAATTTATTGATATTAATTAGAAAATTATTAATTGATGTTATCTTTTAAAAAAATAATCATATTTTTAGAAGAAATATTAAATATTTTGTTTAAATACATATATATTATTATATAAATACTACTTAAATAGATATATTATATATATGAATTGATTTATATTTATATATTTAAGTATGATTTTTAAATAAAATATTTTTCATAAGAAATATAACATTTATGTCTCCCTAAACCAGTAATCTTTGTATTGATAAAGGGCATTCTTTTATTAGGTAAATGATGAAATTAGATAAAGCCGCACATTATCATCCTTTAAAATGTGTTCATAAAGGGTTCCCCTTCTAATCTGTTTTAAGGATGATAAAGTAAAAACATTATCAATTATTTTCTTAGCATTAAAAATGATTATAAATTAATAAGAATGATTTTAATGTAGTGTCCCTGGAAGAAGCATGGGTTTCCACATGGAAAATATTTCTAGTCTAACAGTGTTTCTTGTTCATGGTCTAGGAGACTCGAGTGTGGTTTAGAGTGTAGTGTGAAAGAGGCAGCAGCTACTAAGGAGAGGTAGGTGATGGAGGGATGGGATGTGGTAGCCCAAGTCAGGGTATACAACCCTAAGTGTGATTAAATATGATAAACCAGAAGGAATATTAAAGGAGAAAATTATTAATAATATTTATAAATAAATATATCATATAAAACATTCTAGGAGGAGAAATTACAAAGTTAAAAACAAAAAAGACACCAAATACATCTTGGGAGGGGTTATTGACATCATAAATAATAGTACAATTATAATAATATTGTGGGTATGCTCAAGAAGATAAAAATTAAAATAATGATATAAATTTAATAAGTGAGTAATTATAATGATATTTTTATCATTGTTATTAATATTATTATTATAATTTTATAGGATTTTGTATGTTCACATAAATTATTTTTTATGTGTGTGGGAAAAAATATATCATTTTGAGATGTTTTCTATATTTGAAACATGTATAGTGAAAATACTTTTTTTATGTAAATCCTTATATTGATAATCATTATGTTATTGGGGTTTGTTTTAGGGTTCTTTAGAAA
Organism: Viscum album; assembly: GCA_963277665.1. Lineage (NCBI taxonomy): Eukaryota > Viridiplantae > Streptophyta > Magnoliopsida > Santalales > Viscaceae > Viscum > Viscum album. The sequence continues at coordinate 1,469,749,944 of OY728132.1, read as the reverse complement.
ATTTCTAAAAGTTAAGTGTTGGGATAGCGATAACTCAAATAATACAATTTACATGGTCACTACAAAACCAATTTTTGTTAATTTAATATAGTCGTGCCCTTAATTTTTTTTATTTGGAGATACAAACTATATAAAAAGGATTTATAATTTGATACATATACACTTCTATTAGAAGATTCATGATGATTATGGATACTAAATTTCATTGAAAACTCTCCGTGGGACCTTAAGGGTTTCTAGTGGTAATGAGGATTGATAAATATAAGTTTTTCATATAAGATATATGGTTTTGATGTGTTTTTTATATTTCAACATTGTGATTTCTCATTATCATTTATTATAAACAATGTTTTTAAGCGTTTTAATCAAACAATTAATGTGAAACATATTCTTTTCATGGATAAATTATATTGATGGAATGATAGATAGTAGGAAAAACATACTATTGTTTCATAAATTTTATGATGATACTATGTGAATGAAATAACAATACATATAATCAAAACATCAAATATTAATATTAATGATATGTTTTATGAATTGATTGTGACTATGGTGGTTAATTTCATATGATGAATAAAAATTTATCCCAGTGAAAAACATGATGATACAAAATTTTGGTTTGATGATGATATAATGATGATGGATATAATGAGTATTGTGATTGTATTGAAAATTAAATGTATGAAGATATCGATGGTATTGATTACAAGGTTGATTTGATATAATCCTGTAATGTGGGACGATCATATTTAACAATTCTCCCTGATAGATGTTCTATTGATATATTATAGTGATGTAATTTCTATAGAGGGTTTTTTTCTAATGTGAAGAATGTCCACATGGGGTTTCATTTGCCACAATTTAATTTAGAATTATTGTACAACATCTTTATATTTCCAAGATGTGTATTAATTTTTTAGTGTGAAAGTATCATACTAAATGATGATGTGATTACCACTAAAATTAGACTAAGGAATATGTTTAAATACATTATTTAATTTTTTATGTAAGAGTACGACATGTTTTTTTTATCTTTGTACAATTGAGGGATACTGATATTATATAAAAAATTTCTTTTATATTTATTAATATGTGAGTACAATACATGATTCTAGTGGTAGTTCCACAAATGGGAGGGGATGATTATGAAAAAAAGTATAAAAATTAGTTGTCACATTTCAATATACAAGTAAGTGAACTAACAAGGATTGATATTATTATGAAAAGGTGTAGTAACTAGTGTTGAGGTATCCACACAAAATATTAGGAGGCATTATCTCTCGATATAACATGTCTCTCGTTATCACATGAAAACATCCACCATTACCTAAATGAGGCATAAAATATTTTATAAAATATGTAAATATGTATAAAAAATATCATGATATAATATAGGATGATTAAAATGACATGGCTAGATATAACCAAAAAATCTCTATGTGATTCATTCTAATACACAACTTATAGAAGTGTGGCTATTATAATTGAAATTCCACTCAATCATCTATCATATCAACTATCTATTTATAGCCTCTGCTATTATTCATCATTCACTAGTCGATTTTAAAATACATTAGGTAGACACTAAAAAAGAGTGAATGATTGGATTAGAAATAATACTCTATAGATTTATCCTAAGAAGTGAACCAGAAACATAACCTTCTAGTGTCTATGAGCATATATAATTAGTGTTAAAAAACAAACATCTCCTATTATCATCATCAAAAATAATAAATATTTATGATCAATACTTAAACATATACTCACAACTAACTTTTACCATGCTCACCAAATAAAAAATGTATATATATTATTAGATTTGAAAATATAAATCCTATTTCAAATCTCCTCATAGATATCTCACTCAATAATTCACCCTTGATGCAACTATCTAAGAGAATCTAGAAGAAAATAATTTCACAACCTATCTTATAAGTGTTTGAGGGAATAAACATATATATATATATATATATATATATATATATCTTTATGAAGTATGAAATCCACAAATCCAGTGAAATATATGTAAATATATGAATAAGAGGAAATAAAAATATTTACTCCCACAGCTAAATACCTTGTTCACCCAATCCTAGTTCTATTAGTTTGAGAAGAGATTGTATATAGTGTATATTCTCCCACCGACCAACCCATTGGGGGGGGGGGGGGGGAAGAGTGTAAATCATAATAAAATTGTCATCCATTAAATTCTCAAAATTATGGATGCTTGAGGAATTACCCATTTTCCCTTATAATATAGAAAATATATAGGATTCCTAAAGTTGGGTTTTGGGTTAGTATGAACATATATATGGTAATATCCCAAGATATTATAATATTTGAATTTTTTAAAATATTTAATTTTTTTGCTACATTTCATTATATGAAACACCATATAATGTATACATTTCACACAACAATGAGTTGGCTGGAATTACATGTAAGACTGAGTTTTACCGAACTACAACATATAATTAAGATATTATTATTTAATATAATAAAATATCACCTAGCCATTTAATTAGAGGTTACGAATTTTTTTAACTAACTTATAAAAATATATATTGAATTCATCTGTTACAAATTAACTAGAAACGAATATAACAACCAAATTATTATAATTTGATTTTGTTATAAAAACTATTATCACTGTCATAATAGAATTTTATCCTAATAAATTAAAAAAATTTCTAATGGTGAATGAAGTTAATGAAATATATATTTTATATATTCAATAAAATATATTTTTTCATTTTTGAAATTAATTGGAGTTGAAATATATTGGAACAAACCAAATATTACACACAAAACATATGTTTTTATAAAGCCAATTTCATCGCCTTTTAATGGATAACCTCATTCAAATAAATTTTTTTAACAAATTAAATATATTATATTTTATAAAATAATCTTCTTTCTTAAAATATGAATATAAAAATATACATTTGTTTTATTTTTTTTGTATTTTTTCGATAAGTTCCATGTCTTGAAAAATAGTGATGAATTATTTCATTTTAATTGAAAACACTTTTTTTGTATAAAAATTTTTTAGTAATGAATAATATTTTTTATTGGTTTTAAAGTAAAGCTGGATCACATGTAAATAGTATAATACAATTTATGTGATTGGAATCAATTTTATATAGAATTTTAATATAAAATTATTATAATTTTTTGGTGTGTTTTAAATTTAATATCCTCTTTTCTCATTACAACAACGAGATTTATTTTTATATAATTATTCAATATTATATGTTTTTAATCGTTAAAAATAGATTCTATATTTGGAATAACTAGGTTCAAGTTTTCTAAATAGATTTATTTTATTTTTTGGTCATATGAATATTTAATTTAGTAATTTTATAATTACCACAGTTAAGGGTAACTCTAGTAATTAAGGGAAAACAAAATATTTTAAGTATTATAAAATTTCTCTAACACTTGTACTAATTTTATTTTGTTAGTGAGTTTCAACCAAAATCTTACTTGGTCTGATTTAATGGTCTCTTAGAAACACATGGATGACTTTAAGGCTTCTATTTTATTTTATTCTATAGAATGTCTAATATGTCAAACTCTTGTTTTTAATAAGTATTACACTATTATATATGGTTATTTAGAGTATATATTAAAATATAAATATTAATTTTAAATATTTAATATGTATCTTAATTTTTTATTAATTTATTAAATTTAGTATAAAAATAATTAAACTAAATGGTGACACAAGGATGGCATAGTAATTTCATAATTAATAGAAGAATCAAATAAATGATATTAGAAACTACAAAAGAAATAAAATTTTTAGAGCTATAATATCATCAATGAAATTGTATTTATTACTTTTGCATTTTATTAATATTTTATATGTCTTGTTTGTAATTTATATTCTTGTTTTGATTTTTGTATAATACAAAATAATGAATACTATCAAAATTGACATTATTGTTTTTTAAAGATATATAATCTTTTATTAAATGAAATAAAATATGTAAAATTTTAAAATTTTATAAAATAACTGGGGTAAGTCTCAAAATGCAATATTTTAATCATTCAGTAGTCATTTTCCATTTTATTAAAACTATATTGACCCTAAATGGGTAAATAATCCATGTTTTTGTGGTAAGAGTTAAAGAGTTTAACTAAGTGTAAAAGTCAAAAAATAGTAGGGATAATGTAACCAAAATGTGTATAACAATTAATTTTTATAGGATTTAGACTCATAATAACATTATATTCTATATAACTCACGTTTTAGATATTTGGATTCAAAAAATAATTTATATAAATTTAATACACTGAGAGTATCCAAAAATACCCTTCACCTCAATTATAAAAGGGAACCACCTCCCTCACATCCTCTATAAGGACCCAACCTTAAAACATTAAATAATATTTAATTAAATAAATAATTAAAATTGAGGATCTTTCCAGGATTAGAGTTTTAGAGAATTATGACATTACTATTACATCTCATAAGATTACAATGTAGACACTTCAACACAGTTTACATTTTTTTATAAAATATAAACTCTTTAAAAAAGAGACATGTCTAGTTTCGTGTTTTAGATAGCATGAATTTTCCTTGATCTCATCCTTGACCCTATTCATCTTTATGTCCTAGGAAAAAAATTTCAAAAATTGATATGAGCATAAAAATCTCAGTAAGGTTTATAAAATAATGAAAGGAAACATTATCCCATCAATAAAAACAAATCAATGAAACCATACTTTTTAATCATAACATACCTCATGATTTCATAAGATTTATGAATAACATAAAGAAATAATAAATAATAAACGTAACTTATAGAAATCATAACATACATTAATTGTAGCTATCATAGCTACATAGGTATTCACATTTGGAATACCCATCACAGTATATTCCCTAAACCCCTTAGCTGAAACATTCACGTTTACCTCCGTCACGTTACCCAATGCATTGGAGAGCTATCTCGGGATCACCCACCCTAGGTTTATCACGAAATCACCCGTATATGTAAAAAAATTCCTAATAACCCTAACATAATCATAACACATATCAAAAGTATAAAGGAAAGATAAAATTTTCACATTCCAATATATCAAATCAAGATATTGAAATAAACAATGCTTTATCAAATTATTTTCAAAATCATTTAAAAAGGTATTTAAGAATCAAAGTGTCCCATGCCAATTTGAAGCTTTTAAATGAATTATCATTTGAAAACAATAATGCACATATATATAAATCCTAAAACCCATCTTGAAAACATGGAAATTAATGAGAAATATTTAGAGTAATAAATCATTGAAACATTTAAAATGATATTTTAGTTAGACTTCCAAACCAAAAGAAAGACAATTGAATAAAAATAATTTAGGTAATAAAAACATTATAATATCATTAGAATCAAATTATTCATGATATAATATGTCAAAGTACATTATTTACACCATATAAAAGTGAATTGGTGTATAACAAAAAATATGTATCGATGGAATGTAAATTGGGATGAAATCTATTATAAAGACCGTATCATTAGGTTAAGGATAAATCAAGGACATAATTTTGCGTGACAAATATAAATACACTAAATATGATTGGATATTTATTTTAAATCAATCAGAGGAAATTCACATATATTCTTGTTAAAACAACCCCAATGAATTGGATTTTTAACTCAATAAATGAAGATTGAGTTAAAAATTACTCTTATCATGTCCATATCGATGACTTGAGAATTTATTAATGGAGTGATTATGTGTATCAGAAGTATATCCATAGAAAGGGGAGTGGAAATTACTACACAAATAATAAATAGTGACTCCACACATAATCACTGAGTAAAATAATCAAGGAAGTATGCGTAATGCCCATTGAGTGGAAATTGAAGTTTGAAATTCCCTTATCAATTTGGTAACTTATGAAACATACAACCCATGAAATAAGGATAAGAAAATTAAGATTTAAATACCCATAAATTTAATTATATTACCCAATTAATACAATCATGAGTAGTAGATACACCACATAAAAATAAATAGTGGAAAATATAGCCTGAATCTCACGGGAATAAAAAGTGAGATGACAATCTATTACAACGTTGTAATCAATTGAGTCATGAAAAAAAGTTAATAACCACAAAATGATTCACAGAATAACACAAATATAAATAGAATAATACTAATATATATCAATTGGAAGTACACAATACACCACATGCAATAAATAAGTGGCTAACAATGGAAATCTCACGGAATTAAAAGTAAGACAAGATATCTCCTTACCTCGTGTCTGACTTGACTTGTTGGTTCATTGTTCTTCATGAATAACAAACTAAATTTAATTTATAAATTATTAATAAAATTTTCAAATTTATTATTCATTTTATATTTCTTATTATCATGTTATAAACATTATGTAATCATTGAAGTTAATAACGTTCATTTTGTAGATATTTGATACTTCAGTCAAAAATGAACCCTTTATATTTACAAGTTGTTCATGTGGTCAATATTCAGTTATATCAAGAATGAAATTATTTATTTATATATCATATATATCCAGTATATATACATATATTTATAATAGTTCATAACATTTGGAGGTAAGAAATGAAATTCACTGTTCATGGAGACGGTAAGTCGTACGTACGCATGAACGCTACTTTCATTTATATTTATTAATTTATTAGTATTAAAATATAATGATAAATAGGTATATTATAATTCCAGTATAATATCATATATAATATCATTACCTCCATCTTTTATAGGTCCCACATATGGAATTAACAGTTCATATCACTTTGAGAGAGCGGTAGTCCACACTTCCTCAAATTAAATTATCACGTTTACCCATAATGGAAACCATAAAGGTATGATATAAATTAAAAATATATAAGAATAAAAAAACATAAAAATAATATATATCATATATAAATAGAGTTTTGTCATAATGGCCACCATGAGAGTCAGTAAGAGATTGTAACGCCCCGACCCCAGTTACCCAGAGTCGGTGCATTATTACATAACATTGGCATGATCACAAGAAAGATCAAATCTCGAAAGACCGATTGGTTTAGTAGCCTTGGAAACACTAGATATATTCATAAGTTTTACATTACATCATAAGAAGAAAAACTACTACAACAACATAATATTTCCACAGTCCACACTATAATCCCCTCATAATATCCCTGCAGGTCATTCATAACTTACATCTTCACATCCTGGGAAAAATAAAACATAGAAAAGGGGTGAGCTCAAATGCCCAGTAAGGATAACAATATAGCAGAACATTCAAAAATAAGCATAAACATTTAAGGCAATGAATTACTAAAACAAAAGCCTTTTAAACTTGAACTTCAACATAGTATGGCAAAAGTAAAATGAAATAATTCCATTTTCTTGTTCACATGGATATTCTACTAATCGAATAATCACATGCAATATCAATAACCACTTTCATAATGTTGGAATGCATAATGCCAGACTATCATAACCACATAGCCAAGGCCTCGTGTGAAGACTACAAATAAGATTTTTGCCAAGGCCTTGTGCCAAGACACTAGTTTGTCTCATGAGACCTACCGATGCATCGAGGAGCTATAGCGGGCTCCACCCGTCACTTACTAAGTCCAATGCATTCCCATATGAAAAGGTTTAAACATAACATAAACATTCGTATTTAAACTAGCATACGAAATGTCAATAATTTCACCATAAACTATGAATGGTATAAAAATAGCACATCCACAGTCAAACATATCACAAAACCTTCAATACAATATAACAGTTTTGTATCATAATAAATCAACTTCAAATAAGCGTAAAATCCATCAAAGGATGTTGACATAGATGAAATCAAACCACTTTTTAGAGAAATATCTCTTTCTGTTTTTGAAATCATTTAAGAGCCATATAAAATAAAACATTCTCTTGAAAATATTCTTATAAGCTTGTAAGGGAAGCTTTGAAGATTTTATAATGGCGGAAAATAACCGCACCTGCCGTATAAGTTAAAAAAACATTGTTATTTTAATTCTGTCGAAAAGGTTAAAAAGCACCTTGTTTGGAAAACGACGGAAAGATTCCCTTATAAACCTCTTATAAAAGGTCAAACAAGGGTATAAATGACTTTAACCCATATTCTTTTAAATATTAAAAATGTTTTGAAATACATTTTGAAGAAACATGGACGTGGATGATAACGAGGTCCCAGTAGATAATTATGTATAAACAACCTCGGATAATGAAGAGATTGCGAAATAAACCCTTACCTTGTACTTTTCCTTTGTTGGGGTAGGTTAACCTCCTGTATAATGGTGAAATAATTGTTATTAAATTATACAAGAATCATATACATTAATATGATATCATATATGATCTTTTAACATTGCTTTATTAATAATATCTTAGTATTATCGTCGTTTCGGGTGATAATCAATTTGTTCTTCTTAAATGTTTGGTTACGTAAGACATGTTTGTAATGGATAGATTATATCTTATTCATAATCATAATTATGTTAACATTATTTTTAACCCTAAAATGAGAATAAGACTTGAATGGATACGATGGAGAATGAATCTCATCGCGTTCGTGGAGAGGGTAGTCAGTACGTACGCACGAACGCTACTTCCATTTAATTTTTATTTTTAAAAGAATCGAATCCAAATGATACATAGGTATATTACTATTCCAGTATAATATAATATTTTATATATGTTACTTAATTTCATTAACACCATTTTTTATACGTTCCATGTGTGGTATGAACGAGTCATATCATTTTAAGGGGGCGGTAGTCCGCACTTCCTCAAATGAAATTATCGTATGTATATACAACATGAAACGAATAATGGTATGAAATAAAATGGAATTACAAAAGCTTATATATAAAATATATATCATTAATATCATATTTAATTACAGTGCCATTATAATGGCCACCATGAGAGGCGGTAAGATGTATTTGAACAATCATCGTTTCGTGAGGCGTTAGTTTTCCATCCACAGAAACATTATGTTCATCATCCATTAGATGGAGTTGCGTGTATGTGCAGTTTGAATCCTTATTATAACAACATCCTTGTATATTTTGGATACTGGTTTTGTTACAAAATAAAGGAAATAAAAAGAGTTTGGGTGTTGGAGAAGCAAAATAAATGAAAATAATTTAAGAGAAATCGTTACCTTTAATTTAGGTAACTCACTTTGGTTGGAACCAAAGGACTTTTTGAAATGATTTCTGCCTAAGGGGAAGCTTCAAGGAGGAGGAGAGGGATGTGGGGAGCTTATTTGGGCAGGGTTTGGACGAGCCAAGTGGCTTGAGAGGTGTGAGGAATGAGTAGAAGTGGTATCCTTTTATAAGGGAGAGGAGGGGCTCTTTAGGAAAGAGTGAAAGTATTACTTTATAATATAATTATATTCGGTTTATAATGGTCCAAAAATCATTGAGGTCGAAGATAAGATGCATCATATTCTAAATAACATCAACCAATAAGAATTGGACAGGTATTAGATAATAATGTAATCATTATAATCTTATTTATATAAATGATTTATTAATGAGGTAAACATTGCATCATTATTGTGCCATTAATAATTTAAATTATTTGATGTCTAAAAATTATAAATAAAATATCATTATGTATGAAATCTTTGCAGCTTTCAAATTAATATTTATAATAAAAAATCCAACATGTATAACCCTATGTAAAAATTGTTCTTCTAAAAGATGTAAGCTTATGCCATTTTTATTTTTATTTTAGCTTTATTAATATAATGTGTCCCACCACATACAAGTGGCTCCAAGGGGTCCCCAAATAGACCCAAGGATACCCATGGTCGGGTATGTGTCCACCAATAAGGTTAGGACACGTTTTAGGGTAATTTTGTATTATTATAATATTATTTTCTAACCCTTATTTACCGGATTTACCCTTTAACCATGGTAAATAAAATATTTACCGCAATAATTATTCAAAATGTGTAAAAATAAAAGTTACCTATTTACATAATTTGGACATCCTGATTCCAAATATGTAATCCATTTTTCCAAATTCAAAACACATAAGTGGCAGAAATTAATTTAAAATTAATTCCCGTTGTTAAAATAAAAAAGCGTGTTTTTAAGAGTTAATAACTATCAAAAGATTGACATTTGTTTATGTCTTGTTTAATTGTGAAATTATGTTCAATGACAAACATTAAATTAAATGGTAAAAATATATTCTAAATATACTTTAAAACCACTAAAATTCATAATTTATCAATATTAATTATTTTGATTAAAAAAGTTGTTTTTAATTAAAATTTAGTAATTTTCACTATTCATCAAAATATAAAAGTTATCCGAAAAGTACCAAAATTTCACCCTAGGATAATTTCAATATTCCGAATCCAAAAATGAATCCCATTTTGAAATATAAAATATATATGATTTCAAAAAGTAGGTATTACTATTCATAACGGCTAGTTTGATTGGTTGTGGTGTGTGTTAAAACTCAAGGTTGCGTACAACACACGCTACTGTATTATTCAAAGAAAACGTACCGTGGAAGCTTGGGATGTTTCATTTTAAATTTTTGATGTCCCCATTTAGTAAAAATGTTTAAAATATTGTATTTAAAAAGGGTTCACTATTAAAAGTTGATAAAAGTGAAATACTGAAAATGAATTTGTTCTTGCATTATGTCTAAGATACTCATAATATGGAAAAATTATAAGGATTATATAAAGTTTAAAATTTATTTAATACTATTCATAACCTCTTTTGAATGGATTTTTAGTAAGTCATTGTGCAAGTGAACTCGGTGTTGCGTGTAGTGCAAGTTATTGAATTATTTTGAAGGAATAACACATTATGAATTCTTGGTGTGTTACATTCTCCCCTCCTTCAATAAATTGCGTCCTCGCAATTTGAAATTGTTCTTCGAAAATAAAAGGTTGAATGTAGAAAATATATTTGTGGGAAAACCCACATTGGAAATTGGGTTACTAAAATTTAGTCTTAATATGTGGAAAAGGGAAATCAAAGGGTCACCACCAAATTATGATCTCGATTAGGAGAACATTGGTGGCAATTAGAGACATATAATTGGAGGAAAAACGTAAATATTTATAGGTAGTGATTGAGGTCATCAATCAAAAACAAGTGTAAAATTGAGGTCCTTAAATTCATCAATCTATGATGATTTGAAATACCATCGGTTCAACAAAACATAGGGTATTAGGATAACACATCTTTGACGTTTCAAAATATCTTAGTTGAAATCCCACATCGAAAAATGAATTAATGAGGCCTCTATTTAAAATAAAGAGTCGAAAGTATGAAGATTACCGAAAATAACACATACTAGGGTTCCATGTAGGAAAATATGGATATGGAAGAAAAATCTAACCGTCAATTATCTGATGGAGAGTGTTAGAGAACATGGCTATGAAAAAGCCAACAATCCCAAAGCCATAAATTAGTGATGATTTAAGGTATCATCTAGGAAAACATTTTTGTTATAAGATGCTTTTCTTAATGTTGATGAATTTATTTATGAGATTGGCTAAGATCATAAGGAGATATAATTACTTTATAATTAGAGTTTTATCCATTAATAATTTTCTACCACAAACTCATCTTTCACTCTAAAAGATAATAGAATGTAAAAAAATTCTATTTACACTATTCGTATAGGGTTCCAAAATAAACGAATTTATAATTCATCTACATGATATTTTAATAAAAACTAAATTATTTAATCCAGGACATCTCATGGGCCAGTGGTAGGTGATACACCCTTGTCGCCCTTCGGTTGCGGGTTCAAGTCTCGCAGCCTTGCCGGACGCGACGGGTTGCCGCCCGACCTCCGGGTTGTCCTTTTATGGAAATCCAAAATAATCCAAACAAGAACTATCCAAAATACTTCTGTCAAAACTCATAGTCTAACATTTATAAGGAAAGTAAACATAATATAGATCCTTTTTACCCCGTAATAGCATATGAATACCTTCATCATGTATTACCATATTCCTTATTGATTACATTGATGCTCCCTTATTCCATATAGAATGCTGGATATACTTCATTAATCCAAAAATGTTTTAAACCCCAACAATGATGGAATATAAAAATCATTAATCAGTTCCAAGGTAGTCAATAATATCCAATATAATTTACCCAAAACAATAACATATTATTCCAAAATCACTACCTCGGTATCAGAACTATATTATGATTTATCATTCTCTCAACCATATATTTTCCAAAAATTTATCCTGCTATTGAGTCACTTTTCATTGTTCCACACAATCTCAAGTCCTTAATGAAATAGTACTGCAGTACAATCCTTATATACTCCATAATTATTATAACAAGTACATTGTTGATACAACACTCAATTGACATAATCAACATAAGAACTCTAATCATTCCTCTTCATCTGTGGTTGTATCATAACTTGATTATTATCCAATAACATCATTTGTAGCATAGTCTGATGACTGGGACATAGGTTCGCGTAGTGTCCAAACTCCTTGCAAATTAAGCATTGTACATTTTAAACCATTTTCTTACCCTTGCAGTCACATACTTTGTGCCCTTTTCCTCCACACTTATAACAAACTCCCATTCCTTTCAGGAAAGTTCCAGGGTGTTTCTTTCCACAGTTACCACATATGGGAAAATTCTTCTTTTCCCTCTACCCTTTATCCATCTTTCTCTCTTCCTTCCTTTTCTTCTCTTGCTTCCCTTCAAAGCCATAGGACTCAGTAAACTCTTTACTTATCTTATCAACACATGATATTATTTCTTCATATGATGATAATACATGGGAGACTATTTCTATTATAAATTCTAGCTTAAGACCATGAAAGATATGATCCTTCCTTCTCTTTGGATCATGTGCATTTCTGGAGTTCTCATTCCTTCTACTGGGCGCCATTTCTAAACAATGGCATACACTAGATCAGTTTATGAATCAAAATATATAATCCCATACTTATAAAACACTTAACATAAATTGAACTATTTATGGATATAATCCATAATCATAAAAATGTCTCCTTTGAGGATGTATATACTCATAAACCCTTCATAATGGTTTGTAAAGAAAATAGGAATTATCCTAAGCATATCCCCCGGGAGTGTCGTAACCAAGAGTGCAGCAAGGCCCGTTGTCGTGCACCAGTTCCTATTCGAGTCTAGCTCAAAGCGGTGTTTTCGGGTTTTACCCCTAGGTACATCTGTGCCAGAGCCGCCTCTACCTGCTCGTATCCAGATAGGGATGTATTGCTCGGAAAACTCACAAAATCTCTACAATACCAAAATTCAAGGAAGTTCTTCTACACTAATCCTCAAAGTTCATCTTAGGTCTACGTTCTCTAATCAGAGTTTATCTAAATCTAGCTTCCAAGGTTTGTACTAAACTTTCTCTGATACCAACTGTAACGCCCCGACCCCAGTTACCCAGAGTCGGTGCATTATTACATAACATTGGCATGATCACAAGAAAGATCAAATCTCGAAAGACCGATTGGTTTAGTAGCCTTGGAAACACTAGATATATTCATAAGTTTTACATTACATCATAAAAAGAAAAACTACTACAACAACATAATGTTTCCACAGTCCACACTATAATCCCCTCATAATATCCCTGCAGGTCATTCATAACTTACATCTTCACATCCTAGGAAAAATAAAACATAGAAAAGGGGTGAGCTCAAATGCCCAGTAAGGATAACAATATAGCGGAACATTCAAAAATAAGAATAAACATTTAAGGCAATTAATTACTAAAACAAAAGCCTTTTAAACTTGAACTTCAACATAGTATGGAAAAAGTAAAATGAAATAATTCCATTTACTTGTTCACATGGATATTCTACTAATCGAATAATCATATGCAATATCAATAACCACTTTCATAATGTTGGAATGCATAATGCCAGACTATCATAACCACATAGCCAAGGCCTCGTGCCAAGACTACAAATAAGATTTTTGCCAAGGCCTTGTGCCAAGACACTAGTTTGTCTCATGAGACCTACCGATGCATCGAGGAGCTATAGCGGGCTCCACCCGTCACTTACTAAGTCCAATGCATTCCCATATGAAAAGGTTTAAACATAACATAAACATTCCTATTAAAACTAGCATACGAAATGTCAATAATTTCACCATAAACTATGAATGGTATAAAAATAGCACATCCACAGTCAAACATAACACAAAAACTTCAATACAATATAGAAGTTTTGTATCATAATAAATCAACTTCAAATAAGTATAAAATCAGTCAAAGGATGTTGACATAGATGAAATCAAAACACTTTTTAGAGAAATATCTCTTTCTATTTTCGAAATAATTTAAGATCCATATAAAATAAAACATTTTCTTGAAAATATTCTTATAAGCTTGTAAGGTAAGCTTTGACGATTTTATAACGGCGGAAAATAACCTCACCCGCCGTATAAGTTAAAAAAAACATTCTTATCTTAATTTTGTCGAAAAGGTTAAAAAGCACCTTGTTTGGAAAATGACGGAAAGATTCCCTTATAAACCTCTTATAAAAGGTCAAACAAGGGTATAAATGACTTTAACCCATATTCTTTTAAATATTAAAAATGTTTTGAAATACATTTTGAAGAAACATGGACGTGGATGATAACGAGGTCCCAGTAGATAATTATGTATAAACAACCTCGGATAATGAAGAGATTGCGAAATAAACCCTTACCTTGTACTTTTCCTTTGTTGGGGAAGGTTAACCTCCTGTATAATGGTGAAATAATTGTTATTAAATTATTCAAGAATCATATACATTAATATGATATCATATATGATCTTTTAACATTGCTTTATTTATAATATCTTAGTATTATCGTCGTTTCGGGTGATAATCGATTCGTTCTTCTTAAATGTTTGGTTACGTAAGACTTGTTTGTAATGGATAGATTATATCTTATTCATAATCATAATGATATTAACATTATTTTTAACCCTAAAATGAGAATAAGACTTGAATGGATACGATGGAGAATGAATCTCATCGCGTTCGTGGAGACGGTAGTCCGTACGTACGAACGAACGCTACTTCCATTTAATTTTTATTTTTAAAAGAATCGAATCCAAATGATACATAGGTATATTACTATTCCAGTATAATATAATATTCTATATATGTTACTTATGTTCATTAACACCATCCTTTATACGTTCCAGGTGTGGTATGAACGAGTCATATCATTTTAAGGGGGTGGTAGTCCGCACTTCCTCAAATGAAATTATCGTATGTATATACAACATGAAACGAATAATGGTATGAAATAAAATGGAATTACAGAATCTTATATATAAAATATATATCATTAATATCATATTTAATTATAGTTCCATCATAATGGCCCCCATGAGAGGCGGTAAGATGTATTTGAACAATCATCGTTTCGTGAGGCGTTAGTTTGCCATCCACAGAAACATTATGTTCATCATCCATTAGATGGAGTTATGTGTATGTGTAGTTTGAATCCTTCTTATAAAAACATCCTAGTATATTTTGGAAACTGGTGTTGTTACAAAAGAAAGGAAATAAAAAGAGTTTGGGGGTTGGAGAAGCAAAATAAATGAAAATAATTTAAGAGAAATCGTTACATTTAATATAGGTAACTCACTTTGGTTGGAACGAAAGGACTTCTTGAAATGTTTTCTGCCTAAGGGGAAGCTTCAAGGAGGAGGAGAGGGATGTGGGGAGCTTATTTGGGCAGGGTTTGGACGAGACAAGTGGCTTGAGAGGTGTGAGTAATGAGTAGAAGTGGTCTCCTTTTATAAGGGAGAGGAGGGGCTCTTTAGGAAAGAGTGAAAGTATTACTTTATAATATAATTATATTAGGTTTATAATGGTCCAAAAATCATTGAGGTCGAAGATAAGATGAATAATATTCTAAATAACATCAACCAATAAGAATTCTACAGGTTTTAGATAATATTTTAATCATTATAATATTATTTATTTAAATGATTTATTAATGAGGTAAACATTGCATCATTATTGTGTAATTAATAATTTAAATTATTTGATGTCTAAAAATTATAAATAAAATATCATTATGTAGGAAATATTTTCATCTTTCTAATGAATATTTATAATCTAAATCCCAACATGTATAACACTATGTAAAAATTGTTCTTCTAAAAGATGTAAGCTTATGCCATTTTTATTTTTATTTTAACTTTATTAATATAATGTGTCCCTACCACATACAAGTGGCTCCAAGGGGTCCCCAAATCGACCCAAGGATGACCATGGTCGGGTATGTGTCCACCAATAAGGTTAGGACACGTTTTAGGGTAATTTTGTATTATTATAATATTTGTTTTAACCCTTATTTACCGGATTTACCCTTTAACCATGGTAAATAAAATATTTACCGCAGTAATTATTCAAAATGTGTAAAAATAAAAGTTACCTATTTACATAATTTGGACATCCTGATTCCAAATATGTAATCCATTTTTCCAAATTCAAAACACAGAAGTGGCAGAAATTAATTTAAAATTAATTCCTGTTGTTAAAATAAAAAAGCGTGTTTTAAAGAGATAATAACAATCAAAAGATTGACACTTGTTTATGTCTGGTTTAATTGTGAAATTATGTCCAATGAAAAACATTAAATTAAATGGTAAAAATATATTCTAAATATACTTTAAAACCACTCAAATTCATAATTTATCAATATTAATTATTTTGATTAAAAAAGTTGTTTTTAATTAAAATTTAGTAATTTTCACTATTCATCAAAATATAAAAGTTATCCGAAAAGTACCAATATTTCACCCTAGGATAATTTCAATATTCCGAATCCAAAAATTAAGTCCATTTTGAAATATAAAATATATATGATTTCAAAAAGTAGGTATTACTATTCATAACGGCTAGTTTGATTGGTTGTGGTGTGTGTTAAAACTCAAGGTTGCGTACAACACACGCTACTGTATTATTCAAAGAAAACGTACCGTGGAAGCTTGGGATGTTTCATTTTAAATTTTTGATGTCACCATTTAGTAAAAAAGTTTAAAATATTGAATTTAAAAATGGTTCACTATTAAAAGATGATAAAAGTGCAATACTGAAAATTAATTTGTTCTTGAATTATGTCTAAGATACTCATAATATGGAAAAATTATAAGGATTATATAAAGTTTAAAATTTATTTAATACTATTCATAACCTCTTTTGAATGGATTTTTGGTAAGTCATTGTGCAAGTGAACTTGGTTTTGCGTGTAGTGAAAGTTATTGAATTATTTTGAAGAAATAACACATTATGAATTCTTGGGGTGTTACAGAGATAATTGAACAATCATCGTTTCGTGAGGCGTTAGTTTTCCATCCACATAAACTTTATGTTCTTCACCCATTAGGTGGAGGTATGTGTAAGTGTATTCAGAATCATTATGATAGAAACATCCTAGAATATTGAGGATACTGGTGTTGCTATAAAATAATGCAATAAAAATGGTTATGGGTAGGAGAAGTAAAATAAAAGAAAACAAGTTAAGTGAAATTGTTACCCTTAATTTGGGTAACTTCCTTTGGTTTGAACCAAAATGACTTCTTGAAGTGGCCTATGCCTAAGGTAAGGCTTCTAGAATAAGGATAGGGATGTATGGAGCTTACTTGCTCAGATTTTGGGCAAGAAATATGTCTTGAGTGGTGTGTGGAATTGGATATAAGTGGTCTCTTTTGGTAAGGGAGATGAGGGGCTCTTTAAGAAAGTGTGAAAATATTATTTTATTATATAATGATATTCACTTTCTAATGGTCCAAAAATCATTATAGTAGAATATAAGATGACTCATGGTCGCAATAAAATAATCAAATAAGAACTGGATAGGTTTTGGATAATATTTTACTCATTATAATCTTATTTATTTAAATCATTTGTTAATGAGGTAAATATCTCACCATTATTGTGTCATAAATTTTTTAATTTATTATAAGTCTAAAAATTATAAAAAAATACTATCATGTAATATATCCTTTTATCTTTCTGGAGAAAATTTTTAGTCGAAAATATTCTTTATATAACACCATCTAAAATTAATTTACTAAAAGATTTTTGTTATTGTCATTTTTACCTTTAAAATAAATAAATTAATATAAAGTGTAATTATCAATCATAAGTGGCTCCATGGGGTATGAAAATCAACCCAATGATGAACATGGTCGGCCATGAATCATCCAATAAGGTTTCGACAAGTGTTATGGTAATTTTGAATTATTATAATATTCTTTTTACCTTGAATTTCCTTATTTATCTTTAACCGCGATACATAAAAGTCAAAAGTTACTATTCAACAAAAATTACTTTCATCTTATTGAACCATATTTTAATTAATAATAAAAAAAAGCATATAGGATTTTAAAATTCAATTCATAGAAGTGTTAAATTTTCATTTAAGTGGTTTCAATATTCATCAAAAATTGAAGTTTTTCAGAAAAATACCAAAAATTCAGCCTATGCTATATTTGATATTAAAAATTCAAAAATTATGTTTATTTTCCCAAATTCAAAAAATAAAAGTTTCATTAATTAATTTTAAAATTAATTCTTGTGGTTAAAACAAATAGCGTGTTTTTAATAAACAATAACTATCAAAAGATTTACACTTATTTATGTCCAATTTTAGAGTGAAATTAATTCCAATGACCAAAATTGGATTATATGGTAAAAATATATTCTAATTACTCTTTAAAACAAATTAAAAAGTTAATATAACAATATAAATAAATTACATTGAAACATAGTTTTGAATTAAAATACAATATTTTTCACTATTCATTTAAAAATGAACTTTATCGGAAAAATTCCAAAAAATTACCCAAAGTAAATTTTGATGTCCCCATTATAAATAAATATTTTTTTGGTCAAGTATAACATATAAAAGTGAAAAAAACTAGATTAATAATGGATTCTCCATCAAAAGGTGGTAAATCGACCATTTACTGAATATTAGATTATTCATGCTTAAAATTCGATTCATTCACATTTTAAGCCTATAACTATTATTTTAAAAGTTTCAATAAATTTAACAAACATGTATAATCATATTTTAGTTATTTTGTTCCATTCCCACCAATAAAACAGCTAGGAGTTAACTACCATTTATAATAATAACATTAAATTATTAGTGTGCAACATAAGATTTCAAAGAAACCTCTTGATGTGTATCAGGTATGCTATCGAACATAAAGACCCATTTAAAGTAAAATTAATATTTAAATCAAAAATATTAATAAATAAGAAAATTTAATATTCTTTATTTTCATGGGATGTTACATCCTTCCCCCCTTTTAGGAATTACATCTCACAATTTTAAAATTGGGCTCGGAAACATCATTGAAAGTCGCAGATCGAAAAAAGTGCCAATAAAACTATAACTTTAATATAAATGAAGAGATGTACAAAGGTCACCCAAGATAACGAAAACTAGGATCCCATGTAAGAAAACATGGATACGGAAGAGAAAAAAATGGTCAAGTTCTGATGGCGAGTGATAGAAAACATGATTAGGAGAAAGTTAACCTTTAGAAAATCACAAACATGTGATTGGTTCAACTTTCCTTGATTCCCCAGTAGAAATAGTTAACAGAAAAAGTTTTTGTTCGAAGTTACTTTTCATAAAGTTCACGAATTTATTTATGACCTTAACTAAAAACATAAGGAAATATACTTACTTGTCATGTAGACTTTCATCCTTTAATAAATTCCTACAACAAACTCATCATTTTTCCAAATGATGAGTATTCGAACTGACTTGGTCATATTAAATGCTCTAAAATCAACTTCTACAGTATTACATAATCCACAAAATATGAACTATATATTTCCCCTATCATTAGACATCAACCAAAACCAAAACATTTAGTATAGGATCAGATAATCCCCAAAAAGGATAAACTTTTACAAAAAGAAAAATACTCCTAATCTCCAAAATAAAATTAACAATACCCAAAGTTCAACAAGGACCATTCAATAAGCATATGTCCATAGATTTATTCAATATAATACAAACTAATATTGAATCCTATAAATAGGAATGATTTAATCACAAAGTCTTCCAAGATAAATCATAACATTTATCTCCAAATAATATAAGTTACTCTTAAAGTATCATATTGAAAATTAATTAACCTAGTCACATATTCTCCATGATAGGGTAATCATTTTCATAGATAACCAAAAATAAACTTATTATTGTTTCGTAAAATCATTTAACTAAAAAGAATATTTCATACTAACTAGGGACTTCACGTAGTCCAGTGGTATGTGATAAATCCCAATCGCACTGTGGTTGTGGGTTTGATTCCCGCAGCTTTGTCCGATGTAACAGGTTGTCACGCAGTCTATGTGTTGTCCTTTTTCAAAAACTATATAATTTTATAACATTCCCTAAAAGAGATAAATTCATCAAAAATTACCATAACATATTTTAAGCACAAATTTTATCTAATAAAATTCATTTTGCATCCCAAAATGTATTAACCTGTAATTGCCTCAAATCCAAGGATCATATAAACCCAAATGGTTCTTTATAACTATATACACAAAAGAAAAGATAATTATTCCTTGAATAAAATGTTCATATATCAAACTTCATGGTTACACAAACTATAAAAAGTCTTCTAATGTAATCCCTTCATCAAAAGATCATTAATAATTTTAAGCATTTCACCATCCTAAAATCTACCATAACACTTGAATCCCATATATGTTGACTTCTTACTCATTAAACATTCATCATGATCCATTAACCATTCCTTTCCAAATTATTCTGAAATAATACTTTCCTACAAACAAAATCATGAATAATATCTTAAGATTAATATTATCAAAACATATGTTAAGAAATAATCCATGCCTTTCATTGGTAATTGTCAGTTTCTTTATCCTCAATCAGAATGGCATTAGGTATTGGTAAACAAATATTTGTATGATCTTAGAGATCCCATTCCCAAAACATCTTTGTAGGACATGTGTTTTTATAATTACTATGCACACCACATTTAAAACATCTGATTGATCCATCAAAAAGAACTTATTTCCCTTTCGTAGAGTCAACTAGATGTTTCCTTTTTCCATGGAAGGTTCTTGCTTTATGAACTTCATTTCCACATCTATAGCACCTTCCTGTCCCTTTGAAACATTTTCATAGGTGTTTCTTTCCACATCCTTGACACATAGGTTGTTGAACATACATACCTTTATGATTATTACTTGAACTTCCATATGGATTTGTTTCTCTCATAAATGTTGCCTTATAAGAATCACTAAGGTTCAGGTGGTCAATAATGACTCCAGATAGTTGGTTGAGAATAACCACAAGAGTTTTCATTGCATCTCTCATTTCATTCAATTGCTCATTCAGAAAACCATCACAGTTTTCTTTACATCCATTGTTACTTTGATGCCTGCTTGATCCAACCATTTTCTAAAACAAAAAAGGTTAGTGTGAGTATATCAGTAAAATCATCATATAATATCTTATGATGATGGTAAATACTAAGATAGACATATTCATGTTATCTTAAACCCATTCACATTATCTAAAAAAACTATGACTCTTTACAATATGCTAACCATTATGGTTATGTCACTTATGATTAAATAACACTCTAACCTATAAAGTTATCTAAACCGACCTCTGGTACCAACTATAAGGACCCATCCCTAAAACATTACATAATATTGAATTAAATTAATAATTCAAATTAAGGATATTTTCAGGTTTAGAGTTTTAGTGAATGAGAACATAACTATTACATCTCAAAAGATTACAAAGTATACACTTCAACAAAGTTTCCATTTTTCTATAAAATATAAACTCTTTAAAATAAGAGACATGTCTGGTTCCATGTTTCAGACAGCATGACTTTTACATCATCTCATCTTTGTCCCTATTCATCATTATTTCCTGTGAAAAATATTTCAAAACATGGGATGAGCATAAAAAGCTCAGTTAGGGTTATAAAATAAGGAAAAGAAACATTATCCCATCAATAAATTCAAATCAATGAAACCATACTTTTAAATCATAATATACATCATGAAATCATAATATTTATTAATAACATACAGAAATCATAAATAATAAAGGTAAATAATGGCATTAATAACATACTTACATTGTAGCTGTCACAGCTACGTAGGGAGTCACATTTAGAATACCCATCACAGTATATTCCCGAAATCTCTTAGGAGAAACATTCATGTTTACCTCTATCACGTTACCCAATGCATTGGAGATATATCTCGGGATCACCCACCCTAGGTTTATCACGGAACCACCCATATATATAAAAAAATTACCAATAACAATAACATAATCATTACACATATAACAATTATAAAGGAAAGATAACATTTACACATTCCAATATATCAAATCAAGATAATGAAATGAACAATGCTTTATCAGATCATTTTCCAAACCATTTAAAAGGTGATTTATGAATAAAAGTGTCCCATACCACTTAGAAGCTTTTAAATGAATTATCATTTGAAAACAATAATGTCCATATAAATAAATCATAAACCCCATTTTGAAAACATGGACATTAATGAGAAATATTTAGAGAAATTAATCTTTAAAACATTTAAAATGATAATTTAGTTAAAGTTCCTAACAAAAATAGAGACAATTGAATAAAAATAATTGAGGCAATCAAAACATTATAATAATATGATAATAGAGGTATTCATGATATACTATGTCAAAGAAAATTATATACACCATATAAAAGTGAATTGGTGTATAACAACAAAGAAGTCTTGATTGAATGTAAATTGAGATGAAATCTCTTATAAATTCCATATCTGTAGGTTAAGGATAAATAAAGGACATAATTATTTGTGGAAAATATAAATAAACTCAATATTATAGGATATTTAGTGTAAATAAATCAGAGTAAATTCACACATATTTTGGTAAAAACAACACCAATGAATTGGATTTTTAACTCAATAAATGGATATTGAGTTAAAAATTACTCCTATCATGTTCATATATATGACTTGAGAATTTATCAATAGCGAGATTATGTGAATCCAAAGTATATACATAAAAAGGGGAGTGGAAATTACTACACAAACAATAAATAGTGACTCCACACATAATCATGGAGTAAAATAATCAATGAATTATGCGTAAATCTCATTTAGTGGAAATTGTAGTTTGAAATTCCCTTATCGATATGGTAACTTATGAAACATACAACCCATTAAAGAAGGATAATTCAATGAAGATTTAAATACCCATAAATTTAAGTATATTACACAATGAATACAATCATGGGTAGTACATACACTACACAAAAGGAAATAGTGGCAAATATAGCATGAATCTCACGGGGAATAAAAAGTGAGATGAAAATCCCTTACAATGTTGTAATCAATCGAGTCGTATGAAAAAAAGATAATAACCGCAAAATAATTCACAGAATAACACTAATATAAAAATAAATATGATAATATATTTCAATTTGTAGTACACAATACACCACATGAAATAAATAAGTGGTGAACAATGGAATTCTCATGGAATTAAAAGTGAGATAAGAAATCTCCTTACCTCGTGTCCGACTTGACTCGTTGTTTCCTTGTTCATCCTGAATAATAAACTAAAGTCAATTTCTACTTGATTGAGAACCTTTTACAAATTTATTAATCCTTTTATATCACCTATTATCATGTTATAAACATTATATAATCATTTATGTTAATAACATTTGTTTTGTCGATATTTCATACTTGAGTCAAAAATGAACACCTTATACTTAAAAGTTTTCCATGTGGTCAATAGTCCATTATATCAAGAATTAAATTAATTATTTAGATATCATATATATCATATATATAATATATATCATGTATATATATATATATATATTTATAACAGTACATAACATTTGGAGGTAAGAAATGAAATGCACCGTTCATGGAGACGGTAAGCCGTTCGTACGCATGAACGCTCCATTCATTTATATTTCTTATTTTAATGTAATTAAAAGATAATGATACGTATGTATATTATAATTCCAGTATAATATCACATACTATATCATTAACGCCATCCTTTTTACATCCCACATATGGCATTAACGAGTCATATCACATTGAGGGGGTGGCAGTCCACACTTTCTCAAATGAAATTATCACGTTTACCCATAATGGAAACTATAAAGGTATGATATAAATGGAAAATACATAAAAATAAAGACAAAATAAACATAATATATATCATGTATAAATATATTTCTATCTAATGGCCACCATGAGAGGCGGTAAGAGGTAATTGAACAATAATCGTTTCGTGAGGCGTTAGTTTTCTATCCAAAGAAACATTATGTTCTTCACCCATTATATGGAGGTGTGTGTAATTTTAGTTCAAAAAAATATTATAACAACATCCTAGTATATTGAGGATAATTTTTTTGCTATAAAAGAAAGGAATAAAAAGGGTTTAGGTGTTGTATAAGTAAAATATAAGAAAATAAGTAAAGAGAAATTGTTACCTTTAATTTGGGAAACTTCCATTGGTTTGAACCAAAAGGACTTCTTGAAGTGCATTATGCCTATGGTAAGGATTCTATAAGGAGGATAAGAATGTAGGCAGCTTAATTGCAATGTGTTTGGAAGAATGGACTGAGAGGTGTGTGGAATTGGTTAGAAGTGGGATCCTTTTATAATGGAGAGGAGGGGCTCTTTAGGAAAGTGTGAAAATATTATTTTATTATATAATGATATTCAGTTTCTAAAGGTCCAAAAATAATTATAGTCGAAGATAAGATGACTCATGGTCGATATAAAATCATCCAATAGGAATTGGACAGGATTTGGATAATATTTTAATCATTATAATCTTATTTATCTTAATAATTTATTAATGAGGTAAATATTGCATCATTATTGTGTCATAAATAATTCAATTTATTCGATGTCTAAATATTATAAAAAAAATATCATGAAAAAAATAATTTTAGCTTTCTAAAAAATAATTATGGTCGAAAATATTCCTTATATAACACCATATAAAAATTAATTTACTAAATGATTTTTTATAGTCTTTTTTACCTTTACTTTAAATTAATTAATCTAAAGTGTCATTATCATTCATAAGTGGCTTCATGGGGTCTAAAATTCGACCCAAAGATGACCATGGTTGGCCATGACTCATACAATAATATTTGGACAAGTTTTAAGGTTTTTTTGAATTATTATAATATTCATTTTAAATTTAATTACCTTATTTATCTTTAACCGCGGTAAATAAAAGTCAAAAGTTACTATTCACCAATAATTATTTTAATCTTATTGAACCAAATTTTACTTAATAATATCAAACATGTAAGTCGTACTTTCAAAAATAAATTCATAGATGTGGTAAATTTTTATTTAAATGGAAAATTCGGCTTTTTTAACTACTACTAAGTTGTTTCACTATTCATCAAAAATTGATGTTTTTCAGAAAAATACCAAAAATTCAGCCTATGCTATATTTGATATTCTGAATTAAAAAATGATGTTTAATTTTTCAAATTAAAAACATCAATTTTCACTAATAATTTTAAAATTAATTCCCATTGTTAAAACAAATAGCGTGTTTTTAATAAACATTAACTATCAAAAGATTTACACTTGTTTGTGTCCAATTTCATTATGAAATTAATTACAATGACCAACGTTAGATTAAATGGTAAAAATATATTCTAATTAATCATTAAAACAAATTAATAAGATAATCTAGCACTATAAATAAATTATATTAAAATAGCGTTTTGAATTAAAATACAACATTTTTCACTATTCATTAAAAAAAGAACTTTATCGGAAAAATTCCTAAAATTACCTAAAGTAAATTTTGATGTCCCCATTATAAATAAAGATATTTTTTGGTCATGTAGAACATATAAAAGTGACAAAAACTATATTTAAAAACGGTTCTCCATCAAAAGGTGGTAAATCGACCTTTTACTGAATATTAGAATATTAATGTTTAAAATTAGATTCATTCATATTTTAAGCCTCTAAGTTTTATTGGATAAATGTAAATACATTTAACAAACATGTATAATCATATTGTAGTTAGTTTTGTTCATTCTTGCTAATACAACGACTAGGAGTTAACTTCCATTTAAAATAATAATATTAAATTATTATTGTGCAACGTAAGATTTCAAAGAAACCTCTTGTTATGTATTGGGTACGCTATCGAACATAGAGAACCCTTTAAAGTGAAATTAATATTTAAATCAAAAATATTAATAAATATGAAAATTTCATATTCTTTATTTTCCTAGGATGTTACATCCTCACACCACATTGATGCTTCTAGATCGACCAAACACTACCCTAATAAGTTCCCAACAACCCTAACCTAATTCTATATGTCTACCTTTAGAAATTAGTCAATTTATGGAAGTATTTTGGTAAAACCCTAAAGGAGTACCCCAAATAAAACGTAACGTTTTTCAATGATCACTTCAGCGTTATTCCATTCCCCACTCCTTCATTTATCATTATTACATGATTATATAATTACAAAAATATCCAAAATATACTGGTTTTTTAATGATAAGGTATAATCCTATACTCACACATAATTCTATATAATAGGGAACAAACATACAATTTATGTGTTTGGAAAACTACAACCTCCTGAGATGATGATTGTTAATTTTACCTTTACAACCTTTCATGTTTGGTAATTATGATGGAAAATAATTTAATATATGTTTTATATGATATTTATTATCTTTTTATCATTTATTAATTCATTTATAACACATACAATTATGTTTTCCATTGACTTTACATACAATAATATCGTTTGTTGAAGTGTGGACTATTGCCTCCTCAAAGCAATGTGGTTCGTTCACAATATTTTTGGAACATATAAAGACGATTTTATTAAAATTATGCGATATATATGATACATATATTATAATATACATATATATCATTTAATATTCATTCTTTTAAAATATAACAGAACTGAAAGTAGCATTCATGGGTAAGTACGACCTACCGTCTACAAAAATGGTGCATTACATTTACTATCTCCATATTTTATAGATTGTTATAAAATCATATATAATAAATATATAGGATATAGAAATCCTGTTTTACATTCAATATATTATCAAATCATGATCTATCCAATTGGAACAATAAATAACAAGTCAAAACATACTCGAGAAACTAGTGAATTAATACCAGAGAAAGTGAAAATAATGAAACAATATTATCAAACGAGTAATAATATATTATATGATTATAATATATGATATATGACACATGATATATTAATATGGGTTTTTAATAATTTTTTCACACTCTTAAAACTATTATAAATGAGGTTAAATGATGATCACTGAAATGGAAATTCAAGGTAAGGGAATATCTAGTCTAACTCTTATTTCTACAAGAAATATTCAATATTTACCACGCATTTATTTTATGTGGAATATATACTTCCCATTAATTTAATAAACGATACTTATCTTTAAATTTATTATTTTTTACATATCAATATTATGATATCTCTTTCAGGGTTTTTACAATTCAAAAGTTACCAAATCTGTAAGGGATTATTTCCAAATTTCCATCCCAATAAGAATTATTTGTTGTTATACAACATTTCACTTTTCTATGGTGTATATACTTCATGTTGACATGTTATATCATTATTCATCTTATTATAACAATATTATAAGTTTAATTTAATTTTATTCTTTCATGTGTATTGTGATTCAAATATTTCATTATGGTTTGGGGACTTTTGAATGTTTAATGGTTATTTTCCTCAATAATGTTTTAAGGATATTTAAATAATATTTTCATTCATCAACATCAACAAAAAATGTTGTCACTTATCCTCCACTATGGAAATATTAATAAAACCTTTTTTATGAAATATGGACATTATATTATAAGGAACATTGTTTATTAATTAAATCTAGTATTATACATCTGAAGAATGCATTGAATATTGTATGTGATGGGCATGGCCTTTTATTGCCCCTGGATGCATCGATAGGTTTCATGGTAAAAACTAAATATGGGTTTTTCCAAGTCCTTACCAATTTATTTGATTATTTTATTCAGTTCCTTATAATATTATATATTTTTTTCACGGACCCTTGAAATTATTAGATTCTTGGTAGAATCCTTAATGAAATATTTTAGATATCCATCGTTACCCATTTTTTATGAATTTAGTTATTTTTATTCCAAGTGATTATTCAATTGGTTATAATATCCATGGTCAAGTTTCATATATAGATTTTCGATTAAATGACATGTGTTTCAATTATCTACTTTTCCATTATGAATCATTCTCATTTATTCATTATTCCTTCCATTATACTAACTCTTACAGAATACTTAAGCTCACCCTTATTATGTTTTCTTCACCCTGGTTATGAATATGAATCCTATGAATGACATTAAAAGATGTAGTTAAATTTTTTTTATTGTGTATCATATTATTATTTCGTATTTACCTATGTATTATTGTTATCTTATATGTAACATGGGATTCTTGTATGGCTAAATTGATAGGTAATTTGGGATTTGATTAATTATAAATATTTCAAATGTAATTAAATAATGCACCGGCTTTGAGATACTGGGGTCAAGACATTATATTTTTCTATCAAAGGATGTTTATTAAAATCTAGGAAAACGTGATTTAAAAAACATATTTTAGGGATCATAACCCTAAGATAGACATTAAGGATAAGTATATAAGAACATTCTAGAATTTTGGTATGGTACGGAATATGTGGGACTTCCTAAAAATACATATCTATATGAATAATACAAGGGGATGTGGTTCTAGTGTAGATGCATCTAGGGGAAAAAACTCCAACAATGGGCTTCAGGCCTGACTCAGCGTGACCTGGTAAATGACAACGAGCCTTACAGCTCACCTAGTTAGACACATGTTGGGGATGCACATATGATAATTCTCTGTTTCTTTACAAACCATTTTTAATTATT
Source organism: Viscum album (assembly GCA_963277665.1). NCBI lineage: Eukaryota > Viridiplantae > Streptophyta > Magnoliopsida > Santalales > Viscaceae > Viscum > Viscum album. Next base: position 1,469,720,894 of record OY728132.1, on the reverse strand, counting down.
TTAATGTAATGATAACCCCAAAGAAACCATTATTATGATTATGAGACTATATGTGCCAAAATTTGTTAATTTATATTAACTATTTCTATATTAATAGGTTTATACATTATGTTTCCTAATGATATGATCTAATATAGTTTATTCCATTTTTATAAATGGTCTCTGAAAGGATGAATTGTATCAATACTCATGGAAAATATAGAGATCTCCCTACCAAGGAAACAAACAATATTGTTTTTGGAATGAATAAAATCGTGAGCTTTCTATGGAAGCTTTATCAGGTTATGGAAAATAATCTTCACATCATGGAGAAACTTACTCCATAAAGATATTCTCTAATATTGAATCAAATTATACAAAATAGGCCCACATCATTTATTGGGACTACAAATTCAATAGATATCGAGCAATGGATTACGTTCATGGAGAATATATTTATGGAATTGCGGTGTGGGGAAAATGAAAAGGTAAAATTTTAGTGTGTTTTATAAATGGTGATGCGGTTCAATGATGGTCATTGATGCAGAATACTGGGGAGGAGGAATAAATATATTTAATCCAATGGAGAAACATTATGGAGACATTATTTTAAAAATACATCCCTCGCGATCAATAAACTGAGATGAAGATAATGTTTCTTGGCTAAATAAAAAATTAAGAAGAATGTGTTGTGGAGTATGAAGCTTCCTTTACAATCTTATCAAGGTATGGTAAATATGTCATATATAATATGTAATGTATGAATGGTTATTCATTTGATGGAATTAAGGAAAATCTTCTAAGGGCTCTAGTGTAACGTCTTGGTTCCGGAAGCAACCTAGAGGCGCCCCGTACCCGGTTGGTCACATGGACTCAAGCTAATTTCCCCAAATGCTAGAGGATGCTGACTAGAAGAGAGGGCCTTAGAAGTGATTGTGGGGAAACTATGACCTCATTGACAAAGTACATAGTAGAAGTAACAACACACAATAGTGGAAACAATAAATATCCAACAACGGTAAATAGATGAAGAATGATACCAAAACAACTGGCGAAAATCTATATAAATGATGCATGATACATATATGTCAAGGAATGAATCAAAACAAGGAACAATGCTGAATACAATGCTAAACCAAAGTAAAAAATGAAAATAGAGGAGAAACTCTTCAGCATCACCAACATCAGCTTGGTCCCATGATCTCCAGGTCCAATGCAATCAAGTACCTAAAGTCGAAGGGCGCTTACCCTTATCTATACCTGGAGCAATAAAATCTTTTTGGGCCCAAAATCATGACCCAATAGGGTGTGAGACTAAATCCTAGTAGGAAACCACCAGAAGATCTGTGCATAACAGTCAGTGAGTATATGGTAGGTAAAAGTACAGAAAGTAGTAAACAAGGAAGCAGTAAGCAGTAAACAATCCATAGTTTATGCATTCAAAACACCTCACATCATGGAACAACCAAACAGATCGCCCAATAGGTAACCCTCTGCGATGTACCCACAACCTATCCCCTCTTGTCTTATATATCAAGTATAAGCAACCCTCTAGACAGAACACAAAGTGTCACCCCTCTGGTTCAGCTAAAAAAATATAGACTCTATGGGGAACCACTCGCTGTCAATTCCCCCTATAGTCTCGTAACGTACAAAAGGATCTCTGGGGAAGCACACAACTTCAATTCTCCATGTGTTCCATGTCGTGGAACTACAAATACTTTGGGGAAGTACTCAACATCAATTCCCCCTTTGGTCTCGCATCAGAATTAAAAAGACACTCTGGAGAAGCCCTCAACATCAATTCTTCTTATGGTCTATACAACGGGTTCTCACATTCCTGTGTAAGTCAAGAAAAGCATAAAATCACGTAAAGACCAAATTAGTCCTCAATTAATACTTGGATAGAATTTTACAACATGAAATCTTATCAGATCCACAATCACACCATCCTATAATACTATGCATGGATAAGGAAATAATATTCAAATAAGAAAACTAGACCCAAAGGTCAAATATAGGCAAAACATGCATGGGTAATACATCCAAAGCACAAAAATTTACCCTATTCACAAAAAATAACCTATACTCGGGCATACAAGAAAATCAGGAAAACAATAGGGCTAAAACAGTAATGCGTAATACCTCGTTCAAGGGATTTGAAACAATTTGCACATAAAAACCAAAGTCTTTATACAGAAAGTCACAAACCACCTAAATCAATGTTAGGAGATCAATATACTTGAACCTCGAAGCGTTAATCTCTTTATAATGTCGCAGATCTATAAAAATGCATAAAATGTTCAACCCACGATAACTTAGAAAAAGGAGGAACTGGAAAATGTTGCTCTAGAAGAAGAGAGAACTCAATGATACGATTCCAACGCAACTGGCAGAGTTCAATTTAGAGGAAAGATGAAGGCTCAGGGGTTCATCAAAGATCTGTGGCCGTATGGTTTCTCTTGGATGAATGGAACCAAAAAAATATGGTTCTATCCATCAGACGCGACCCCAGTGTGTTTAATGAAAAAAAACAAAATACATAGTGTGTACTTTTTGACTACACGACATGTACTTTTAGAGTACATGACCTGTACTTACTATTTTTGTACTCCTCTTTAGGCAGCCTCCACATCACCCTACACGACCGTGTGTGTGTCTAGGACACGGCTAGCACATGGCCTCCTGTGGCAATGAAGTACACGGCGTGTACTCATAAAGTACACAGTGTGTACTTAAAATATTTCCAGAAACTCCTCTTTTCTCAAAAATTCCAAAAAAAGGAAAAACATACCTCAAAAGAAGATTTGGTTTTTACAAACTTCCCCCCTTAAATTAATTTATACCTAAATTTCCTTTCATGACGTCGAAGAAAAAACCCAAAAAACTCTAGCCACTATGATCGTACTCCGGGCACCCTCTCCCAAGTCTCATCCTGCACACATCTGTGCTTCCATAGAACACGTACCAGAGGAAAAAACTGACCATGCAGAACCTTCATACTACGATCAACAATCCGGATAGGATTCTCCTCGAAAGACACATCAACCTCCAACTCGACTTCCTCGACTGAGAAAGCATGAGACGGGTCTGAAAAGTAACATCGGAGCTAAGAAATTCGGAAGATGTCATTTATATTTCGGTACCTCTGAGATAACTGCAACCGATAGGCAACCAGACCAACACTCTCCAACACCTCAAATGGAAAGACGTACCTCGGTGAAAGCTTACCTTGTCTCCTAATCCTCTTGTGTCCTAACCTCGGTGTGACACGCAAGAAAACCTGATCCCTGACCTCAAACTACAGTGGTCATCTCTGCTCATCAACACAAGACTTCTGATGAGACTGTGTAGTATCCATCCTCTTCTGAATCAACTCTATCTGCTTTGTGGTATCTTGAACAATACGATATCCCAGCAAAGCTTCTTGTCCTACCTCCAGCCAACATAAGGGTGATCGTCATGGCCTACCTTACAAAGCCTCATAAGGTGCCTTCTGAATAGTCTCTTGAAAAATATTATTATAGGAAAACTCCAAAAGAGGTATATGATTCTCCCAAGAACCTCCAAAATCTACAATGCATGCTCAGAGTATATCCTCAAGAAACTTAATTGTATGCTTGAATTGGTCATCTATCTGAGGATGGTAAGCTATACTCAAAAGTACCTGCATGCGAATTCCTTCTAAAGACCCTGCAAGACCTGAGAAGTATAACGTGCATCCTTGTCTGAAAAAATGGAGTGTGGAACCCCATGCAGTCGTAAAATCTCTCGGATGTACAACTTCCCCAGCTTATCAACACTAAAGGTATCCTTGATAAGCAAGAAGTGTGCAACCTTCGTGAATCTATCAATGACAACCCAAACTGAATCATTCCCTCGAGGTGACCTCGGAAAACTAGTCACAAAGTCCATCATGTCGTCATTCCACTTCCACTCAGGAATGGGTAACTACTGCAAAGCCTTGTGGGTTGCTGATGCTCTGCCTTCACCTGAGGACAAGTGGAACACCTCATGACAAAACCAACAATTCCCCTCTTCATACCTGGCCACCAATACTGACGATGTAGATCACGATACATCTTGGTGACGCCAGGATGGACTGCCCAAACTGATGAAAAAAAGCCCCACATCGACTCCTCGTGTATACCGAATGGAACCCATATGTGTCCCTAGAATCACGAGATCTCATCCACACCAATGGTCCACCATGAAATAGAGTCCTCTCCTGACAAAATTTCCCGTAGGTCCTGGCCTTCATAATTTGATAGCAACCTCATTCGTACTTGATCAAGAAGGGTAGACGTAACAGCTACAGAAGATAGAAAAGTCTGCCCCTATCTGTCATGCACTTACAAATGCATCTCAGAGAGTAGATCCATAAACTATCACTCACTACTGGCCTCCTAAATCACCTGTATCTAAGTCCTCCTGCTCAACGCATCAGACACTGCGTTGCCTTTCCTCGACATATAGGCAAGCTCCAAGTCAAAGGATTGTAGATACTCAACCAACCTATGATGTCTCAAATGCAGATCACGCTGTGTCAAGATGTACTTTAGACTCTTTTGATCGGTGAAAAACACAATGTTCTCTCCAAAACGATAATGTATCCAGCAGCATAGGGAATGAACAACAGCTGCCAACTCCAGATCGTGCGTCGTGTAATTCCTCTCATGTGGCCTCAACTGCCATGACCCGTAAACAAAGAATCTATCTCCCTGCATAAGAACAGCTCCCAATCCGATACCTGATGCATCACAGTAAACAGTATAAATCTTTCCTGGAACTAGAAAGACTAGTATCGGTGCTAAAGTGAACCTCCCTTTCATCTTTTGAAAGGATGACTCAAAAGAATCTGACCAAAAACATCTCACCCTTCTGGGTTAGACCTGTCAGGAGTGCTGCTAAGCATGAAAAGTCCTTTATGAAATGTATGTACTATCCAACCAGCCCTATGAAAATCTTCACCTCAAATATGTTCATCGGATTCCCCTAGGAATCTACTTCTCTAACTTTCTCTGGGTCTACTAACACTCCTATCTCTAAGATAACTTGACCCAAGAAGTGAATCTAGTCCATCCAAAAGTGTCATTTTTAGAGAATAACACATAATTGATGCCTCATAGTGTACTCAAAAATGATCTCAAGATGGGTAGCATGGTCGTGTCGAGTATGAGAGTACACCAAGATATTATCCACGAAAACAACCATGAAGGAATCCATGTATGGATGCAACACTCGGTTCAATAGTGCCTTGAAAACTGAAGGTGTGTTCATGAGACCGAACGGCATAACCATATACTCGTATAGACCATACCTGCTCTAGAAGGCATTGAGAGGTATATAAAATGGTCTAATGCGCAACTAATGATAATTGGATATCAATTAAATCTTCGAGAACAATCGGGCTCCTTGAAGCTGATCAAAGAGATCATCAATCCTAGGCAAGGGATATTGGTTCTTGACCATCAACTAGTTTAGCTTCCGATAATCCACACAAATCCAAAGGGTACCGTATTCCTTCATCACAAATAGGATAGGTGAACCCCAAGGAGAAGTACTGGGTCGGATGAAACCCCTGTCCAGTAACTCCTCCAACTGTTTTGTGTGCTCCTACAACTCTTGTGTAGCCATCTTATAAGGAAGAATCGGCACCGGTGCCACCCATGGAACAAGCTCAATAGAAAATTATACATCATGCTCTAGAGGAAAAACAGAAAATTCCTCTGGAAATACATCTCTCAAATGATCCACCACTGGAGGAAAGTCTAACTGTGGAGTCCCCTGGTCATCCAGATAAAGACTAGCAATCTGAGTTGTAACTGCTCCAAACCGTAGATGCTCTGGACCTGATCTACTTGCCTGGATGTCCCACTCGCCCTTATGAAGAAAAGATCCACCCTCTGTTGATATAAAACTCACCATATGGTTATAACAGTCGACGAATTCTTGGAAGGGAACTAGCCAGTCCATTCTGAGAATGAAATCGTAGCCTGTCATCTCTAGGAAATTATGATCCCAAAGGAAGTGACACCCACCATCCTCAATAGGGAACTCCTTGCACAGACATACACTTGATGTTCTTATCCCCAACAAAGTTTCTAGTGACAAAACCTTTGCAGAAGAAAATATACAGAGCTCAAGGCTCCCCAAAACAGCGACAGAAATAAATCTCTACATATCACCAGTATCAAAAATATCTAAAGATAAAACCGTGACAACTTGGATCGTACCTCGAACTGTAGAGGGTCTAAGATACTTCTCCTGATGGGTCTACTCCACTACAAAAGTCTGGCCAGCTCCAGGTCCCTATGACCCTACCTGACTACTCTGAGCTAATCCGCCATGTTGATGCTGCTGGCCTGGTGACTTACCACCACTGCCACGACCTCCAACTCAGCCCGAATGGCCGGAAGAACTCCAGTTCCCAGACTAGTGAGAAACTGGCAGAGCTGCTCCTGTACGAGGAGTCATAGAAGAATCCCTGTCACCAGCTACTGGTGAAAAGATATTATAGAAACACTAAAGGTGTCCCAAATTGCAGCAAGATAGGCACTCCACCAAGTCTCTCTGGCACTGTGGCCTAGTATACCCGCTTCTCCATCACTCGTATCACACCACTTGGATACCATAAGATGCATCCCACCTACTCGGATCTCCCCATGTAGTCTCCCTGTGTCGTTTCCAGCTATCATCTAGCGGAGAACTAACTCTGGATATTGAGCCACCTGGGATCACAACCTTGGATTCCCTCAGATTCTGCTCTCTGATCAGTGCCTGGTTGATGATGGAAGCAATGGAAGTCAACCTAAAGTTATTCACCTAAGATCGGATGTCTTGTCTGAGGCTATCCTCGAAATTCATTTCCAGAATAGACCCATCTCCTCATAAGAAGGGTGTGAAACTCTGAATCATGGTGAAACGAGAGGAATAATCCATAATATTAATAGTACCATGCTCAAGGCTCATAAACTCCCAGTCTCGGTCGGCCCTCAGAGTCTCCGGATACAAGTATTCATACAAGATTCACTAGAACTCCTCCAAAGCCATAACCTGCTGATGACCCGCCTGTGAGATCACATCCCACCATCTATTGGTAGAATCCCATAGAATATAGGTAGTGAGCATGACTCTCCTCTCTGGTGGAATCTCCAGATGCTCAATGATCATTAGTATGGCTTCGATCCATGACTCTACAACCTGAGGTCCTCCTTCCCTTGAGAAGGTGGGAGGATGCTGCTGCTGAAAGACCCACGTCAAATCATCCATTGAAGGGGAAAGATGTGGCCCACCCTGAAAAGTCTACATCATCCTCATGAAACCTTCCCTCAACTGTGCATCAGCACTGGTAACAGGTATAACATCAGGTTCCAAGACTAGCACAACAGGAGGATCTGCAGGTGGTCCTTGATCGGCCATGTCTGGTGTCTGATCACTTCCTGACAACTGCAGTACAATTGTAGGATGTCTTTGTGGCATGACTCTGCAAGGTCAAGAACACACCTTATATAATAATTATCAAGTACTGAAAACAAGGAGTGTAAGAAGAGAACAAGAGCAAGAAAACATTCAAGTTTTACAAAACATGACTACACGTCGTGTAAAATCCCTACACAACATGTTTTCAGAATTAAATAACATAGGCATATACATTTTTCTAAACTGGTAGTGTAACACCCCATACACATAGCGTGTTCTAAAAACACATGGCATGTACTTGAATCCTCTTCCCCTACCCAGGTCCTTCTATACTGTTATGCCACACAGCTCTCCCAAGATAAGACTACATGACATATTCAAGGTAGACAAAACATGTACTGGACAAGATTCACCTGGCACGTGTGGTTAGTGACACTGTCAGACACATGGCTCAAACTACACGGCATGTTCCTGACAGAAATGGCATGTATGTGAAAGGATAACACCGACCCGTGTTGTTCGTGACACGGCTGGGTACTTGGGTCAGAACACATGGCGTGTTCAAGGTGGACATAGTGTGTATAGAAAGACACTCCACTAACCCGTGTTGTTAACTACATAGCTAGATTCCTAGGATTATGCAACACGACGTGTTCAATGTGGACATGACATGTTTCCACCAGACGTTTTCCATCCCGTGTCTCTACCCACATGAACTATGACACGGTCATAGACTACACATCGTGTACATAAAGTACACGGTGTGAACTTCAGAAAAACTTTTTCTTCCTGAATAGAAGAACACATGGCGTGTAGTTAAAATTACACGGCATGTATTCTGGGTTTTCCAAATAGTAAGCCTCAGAAACTACTCTGACCCCCAAAAAACACTGAAACAAGCATTGAAAGTGCCAAATTCTGGCCTGTGAGGGCCCATACTCCCCACGAATAAATGTTTTTCATCTCAAACAAGTTATAATCAAGGTAAACAAGTCAATTATCCACCATATTATGGTCCATGAGGGCTCATAACACCTCAAGAACCAAATTTTGGCATTCATTAAAACAAAACCTTACACACAATTCCCTATCAAACAGAAGGTATCTCTATTAAGGCATCTATCACAACGAATTTCATATTCTACGCAGCATATATCACAACAAAATGAAATCTCTAATGCATCCTAGATGAAATGGCAAGAATGAATGCCATGTGATTTCTAACAAGTGCCAATATGATGCATGAGATGGAATACCCTCGTCTCATTGGGTTGTGACAGAAATAGAACTTCAATAACATCAGCGGTAACCGCAAAAAACACATGAATCACCCAACGATGAAATCAAATCAACTGTAAAATTAGAAAACTAGAAAAATTGCAATAACTAGGTAGGTTGGATTTTCCCTGTACACATGTTAGTTACTCCCGGGAACATCTTATTAACATGTACCTATTTCGTCTTATCCCTGGGTATAGGCTCCAAATAGTAAGTCATGAGAAATGAATTCCTCTAATACCACTTTGTAATATCCCAGTTTTGGAAGCCACCCAGAGGCGCCCCATACCTAGTTGGTCACATGGCCTCAAGAGCATTTCCCCGAATGCCAGAGGCTACCGACTAGCAGCGAGGGCCTTGTGTGTGATAGTGGAGAAATTATGCCTTAATTGGCCGAGAAAATAGCTGAACTAATAACTCACAATAGCAGAAACAATAAATATCCAACAACGATAAACTGTGGAAGACTGATACAGAAACAACTATAGATAAATATATATAAAAGATACATGATACATATATGTCAACGAAACCAGCCAAACAAGTCACAATGCTGAATACTGTGTTAAACCAAAGTACAAAAGAAAACAGATGAGCAACTCCTTTGTATCACAAGCCTCGACATGGTCTCATGATTTCCAAATCCAATGCAATCATATACCTGACGTTGAAGGGTTCTTTCCCCTATCTATACCCACATCAATAAAATATGTTTGGTCCCAAAAGCATGAATCAAACAGGGTGTGAGACTAAATCCCATTAGGAAACCACTCGATGATCTGTGCCTAATAGTCACTGAGTATATTGAAGGTAAAAGTATAGAAAGAAGAAAACAAGGAAGCACTAAGCAGTAAACAATTCATAGTTTAAGCATTCAAAACACTGCACAACATGAAATAGCAAAACAGATAACCCAACAGGTAACCCTCTTGGAAGTACCCATGGATTATCCCCTCTAGTTCTTCCTATCTGGTACAACCAACCCTTTAGGAAGCACACACATTCTCACCACTCCAGTTCAACTAAAAAAATATAGACCCTCTGGGTAAGCACTCACCGTCAATTCCACCTATAGTCTTGTATCGTAATAAAGGCGCTCTGGGGAAGCACTCAATGTCAATTCCCCCTTTGTCCCGCGTCATGGAACTACAAACACACTGGGGAAGCACTCAATATCAGTTCCCTCTATGGTCTCGCATTGTAATTATAAAGTCACTCTAGAGAAGCCCTCAACGTCAATTCTCCCTATGGTATATACACCAGGTTCTCATGGCCCTATGTAATTCAAGAAAGCATAGAATTGCATAACGGCCAAAGTAAACCTCAAGAACTACTTGTCTATCATTCTACAACATAACATCATATCAGAGCCACATGCACACCATCCTATAATACTAGGTATGGAGAAGGAAATAACATCCAAACATGCAAACTAGACCCAAAGGTCAAATATAGGAAAAACATTCATGACCAATACATCCAAATCACAATAATTCACCCTATTCACAAACAATAACCTCTACATAGACATACAAGTAAAGAAGACAAACAATATGGATAAAATGGAAATGTGCAATACCCGGTTCAATGGTATTGGGAAAATTTTCACATAACCCTAAGTAATTTCTACAGAAAGGCACAAACCACATACCTCAAGGTTAAGAGATCAATATACTTGAACCTCAAAGCTTGAATCTCCTTAGAAAGTCGTGGATATATGATAATTCATAAAAAATTCAACCCAATATAACTTGAAAAAAAGGAGAAATTGGAAAATGATGCTCTAAAAGAAGAGAGAACTCACTGATGCGATTCCAGTGCGACTGATGGAGTTCGATTCAGAGGACAGACATAGGCTTAAGGGTTCATCGATGATCCGCAGCCCTATGGATTCTCTTGGATGAACGGAACCAAAATAAAGATCGTTATATTCATCAGACGTGACCCCTATGTGTTTAATGAAAAAAACAAAATACACATTGTGTTCTTTTAGAGTACATGACATGTACATACTATTTCCATACTCTGCTTTAGGCGGCCTCAATGTCACCCCACATGACTGTGTGTGTGGCTAGAACATGTCTAGCACACGGCCTCCAGCAGCAATGAAGTGCATGATGTGTAGTCACAAATTCCACGGTTTGTACTTCAAAAATTTTCAGAAAGTCATCTTTTCTCAAATACTTCAGAAAAAGGAAAAACATACCTGAAAAAAATATTTGGGTTCTTACATATAGTTTCTTAGAATTTTTCATCATATAATGAAATATTTTTATGTGATATCATGATAAATAGATAATTATATAATTTTTATGTCTGAGAAGGGAATGAAGATAATATGAGAAAATGTAAAATAATAGAAAAGGGGAAAATGGAAAGATAAATTCTCAAACACGTAATACTTGTGGAAGGAAACAGTTTGGTACATGCTTAAAAGGGAAAGGATTTGTCTTAATGTGTTGAGAAAATGGACACCATGATCAGGATTTCATGTGAATGAATGAATTTTATAATGTTAATCTCTTCAACTATAAGAATATGGGGAACTATTCAAATGAATTCCTTAAGATTCATGGGAACATTCCTTAGAGTAAACTATGGGGTCAAGGACAATCTTATTCAATTGATATAGCTGAAGTGGAATGATTAATTTTATCCTATATTTGGATCCTTAAATAATATCATAAATGTATTTTATTGATGATGGAATCATATTATGGATTATTAAATACATAATTTTTATATTGTATTACTTTTTCATTAACGATTAAAGATCTTGTGTTGATTGGTATTGATAACCAAAAAAAATGATTTAGTAACAATTTAATTTTTTTTGAAAATATGTTCTTGAGGAAGATATAAAACATAATATTTTCCTAAGGATGATTTTATGATGTTTGATAAAGAGAGAAATATATTACATAACCCTATGAAATAACTTGTGCTAAGAGAAGACAAAGAAATAGTTCAGGCACAATTAAATGAAATGATTGTGTTTAAAGAAATGTATATTTACTTATATTCTTATTGAATAAAATAATTTCATAAATATATGAAAAGGGTCCCAAATAAATTTCATTCTAAAATAAAAAAAATACGATATTGGTGTCCTTTATTCACACCAATTTTTTATGTAATTGTGGTCAACAACTTTCTCATGAACATGTTTTCTATCACTCTCTATCTGATCACAGTGGTTAAATTCATCTTAAATATCCATGTTTTCGCTAACATTTAACTATTTGAAAACTGATTTTTGTGGTGACATTCAAATTGAATCTTCCCTATTATTAAGAACATGTGTTATTAAACCAATTTTTGATATTGGGTTTTCAATAATTATTTATTTTCCAATATGAACCCTTGGACTACTAGGGTCTGTGTTTAATTGCGATGATGTAATTTAATAATGGTGGGGAGAATTTATCAACACAAGACTATATAATATTTTTATTTTTTATTTTTTTATTTTTTTCTATCATTCATTATATTCAAAACTATTTTAAGTTTACACTACACATAATAATGATTTGGATTCCATTACATGCAAGGATGAGTTTTAACAAACAAAAATATATTATTTAAATATTATTATTTAATATAATTAGATATAACCCAGCCATTATATTGGTGATTGTTAATTGTATTAACTATCTTATCAAAATATATATTCAATTAATTGGTTACAGTTACTTAGAAATGAATAGAAGAACCTATTAAATTTAATGATATTTTAAAAAATATATTTTTAAGCTCACAATAGAATTTTATTCTAATAAATTAAATTAATTACTATCGTTGAATGATATAAATGAAATATATATTTCTTATATTCAATAAAATATTTTAGAAATTTTATAAATATAATTTATAGGTAAATGATAGGAACATACCCAATATAACACACAAAACCAACATTTTCAAAAAGGCAGTTTTACCATCTTTTGATGGAGAACGTATTTTCACTCCAATTTTTTAAAATTTTATATATTATATTTTTAAAAAATATACTTATTCTTTTATAAATGAATATAAAAATTACATTGGTTTAAATTTCTATATTTTTTCATAAGATTCATGTTTTGATTAATAATGGTGAAATGTTGCATTTTAATTGAAATCACCTATTTCATATAAATAATTTATATTATTGAATTATATTTTTAGTTGGTTAATAGTATAATTTTATTAGTTTTATATAATTTATTAAAATTTTGGAATATATAATAGATTTTGAATTGAATATGAAAATAAAAACATTACAATACCTTGTACGTTTTAGCATTAATAACTATTTTTCTAGCCTCGTTAACGAGATTAATATTAAATAAATTACAACAATTTATTTATTTTGAAAGTTAAAAAATAAATTCCATATTTTAAATATATGGGTCCAAATTATGTAAATAGTTTTATTTTACTTTTGGGAATACGATTAGTAAATTAATCAATATTTTAATTTCCATGGTTAAGTGTAAATCAGGAAATTATGGGTAAATATAATAGTATAAGTGTTATAAAATTACCCTAACACATATAATAATTTTATTTTATGAGTATATTTTGAAAATAATCCTTCTTGGGAACTTTTAGGGCCTATTGGAGCCACTTGGATGTCTTTATTTCTTTTATTTTATTTTAATCTAAGGAAACAAAAAATATGTCACACTCTTGTTTCTTAATAAGTATTACACTTTTATATATGGTTAATTAGAATATATGTTTGAAATTGAATATTAATTTTAATGATAATTTTTTTATTCACTATGTTACTTTATTTTTATTTTTAGGAAAATAAATAATTAAATTAAATGGTGACACAATAATGATGTAGTAATTTCTTAATTAGGGGAAGAATCAAATAAATGATATTAAAAATGTTTAGATAAACAAAATTTGAGATATTTAATATCATGAACACACTTTATTGTTTCCATATAACACCACCAATCCTTTTTCCTTTTTATTTCAAAATAAATTTTGAGGAAAAAGTTGGAAACCTTAACATGTCCAAAGCGTAGGTGTTAAACTCAAAAATCTCCCACAAAGTTGTTAAAGAAAAGGCTAAGAATGTTAGAACTAGCCACCCTCTATAACTTCTAATAAAATGTAGTTACCTGAGTATTCGGGACCTTCCTTAGAAGATCTTCAAAGTGATCTACCATCTTGTCCCATGCCTGGATATATTCGTCTTCATTGATCTTTCCTTCATTAAAACCCTATGTTAAAATGTTGTCCTGTTTTGTTGATCCACTCCAGTTGCTTAACATTAGTGCCAGCTATACTCGACCTGTCATATATTCTGTTGGAAACCTCTTGTGAAGAATTAATCTAGATGTCTTCTTCCAGCACTTTATCCTCAGATCATAGAACAAGTTGTAATCGAGTATCTGCTTTCATCTTTCCCACCACTCTATTAAAGGTTTTGTGTGACATTGGACCCAGGTTCAATCCCTTGAATTAGCCATCAGAGGCCTTGATTCCCTTACCAAGAGCTTGCTCGACTAACTCTCTAGGCATCTATTTATCACCGTGACCAATTTTTGGGTTCCCTAGATGTTTCTCTATCTCATTTTTCTTGTTCCTCCCTGAAGATATAATAACCATTGTCTTTGAGATATTCGAGTAATCTTTTTGGGGTCGACCACCCCCCCCCCATAACTGGGAAATTCCAAGTGGCAAGGTTCCCTTTCTTGACCTTTCTCAAGAAAGACCCGACCGCCATGTCCCCTTGTGATTCATCCTCATATTCCATCACTTCCATAGAGTATTATTTTTAATCATTTAGTTCAGTGCCCGCAGAGGACCTCGATAAGGTCTGCGTTCAATTCCATTTTGGTATGTGAGTTTACCATCCTTACGGGTTAAAAGTTTCCTTGCCCGGAGAAAGCAAGGCTGTGAAACGATTGTGAATATTAATATACCATGAAGGCTCTTGTTGGCTCAGACATAGTACTCTTGTATCAGCATGGCCATCCTCACTAGATACAGTAGAGAGAATTATCTCTTGTCCATTAACCTTCCCTCCACACTATACCTTATCAACATAAGAAGGTCTATCCAAAGGGTTCTGCTCATATTTATTAACCCCGGCCAAGTCATTCTTCATCCCGGAAAATATATCCACTAACCATGGATCATGAATCCTAGATGTGGTGGGCATCATACACACATGCTCACACAACTCATGCAAGCCTAGATCCTTCCATGACAAGGGCCTAACATCCATGATATTCCACCTACCTCCATATGATTTTATGTCCTCTGAGAGACATTAGGATTCTCCAACCCCATATCCACACCAGGGTTGGGGCTTGATAATCCAGATGCAGGTTTCCCGAGAGAGTTTTCTTTCCCAGCCAGGGCCTCCTAAAAGTGTAAGAGAGACACGAGGGATCCAAGATCTCTTGATCCACCTCTGATCACCTCCTTAATCCCACCTTTTGGACCTGAAAAGGAATCTAAAACATTATGGTCCCTTTAAAGGCGTCAGCACTCTGAAGCGGAATGCCCCAACCATTTTCAGTATGACGAAAAATCATGCTAAGACTCAAAAACTGCATCTTGTTTCCATATGGACTCTTCCCCGACCACAATTCAGATCCATTTTGTCTGGGGATTTAAGATGTCCACCTCAATGAAAATTTCAGGTTCAATCGGGTGACAAATAGTAGTATTCTGACTATTAGAGCATAAAAACTTGCCTACCTTGTTCCCCCGCATACAAAGTATAGACGGATTTCGGAAACGAAATGGTAATTCTGGGAAACATACCCACAACATCTAGGTAGGAGCATATGGTTTCATGTTGAACTCAAAATACCAACAAAATATGTAGAAATGGAACCCGTTGAAGGAGCATGGAGTGCTGGACCTGGCAGTAATCAGGTCAGCCTCTGAAGCAAAATAACCATCAAATGTCGTCGATCAAGAACACCAACCATCGGTTGTTTGAGAAGACCCCAAGAACTGAAGATGAATTGGTCGAATTCATCAACCGAAGGATGTTTATTACGGAATCAGGCCACCAGCGTCAGACAATGTAGATTTGAATCCTCGAGGAATTCCTCCAACAAAAGTGCCAACTAATGAGATCCATTGAGGAGATCAGGAACCTTAATGGAAATCAAAATAGCAGGGAAAGGAGGAATAAAATCAGGGTCAGTAAGAGGGATGAAGGGATGAAGCCTAGCAAAAGACTGACGGAAGTGGTCAACCCCACCCCCTCTCCTGGAGGGGGGGGGGGTGCTGGGGGCGTGAACCTCACCAAAGAAGGATACATTACCACCCTAAAATTTATGATTGGGTTCCTTTTACATGTAATAAAATTTTTTAAGTCTTGGTTCTAATTTATATTGTTTCTTTTATTTTGTTATATGAAAAAATATTTAATTGTGTCAAAAATGACATTATTGATATTTTAAAATAAATAATATTTCATTAAATGACTTAATATATATAAAAAATTCTACAAAATAATTGGGAATAGTATGAAATTTACATAATTGAATCATTTAATGGTTGTTTGTAATTTTATTGAAATTATATTATCCCTTATAGAGTAAAAAATCCTTGTTTTCGTATAGGGAGTTAAAGTGTTTAACAAAGGGTTAAAGCCAAAATTTAAGGGTAACAATGTGACCTAAACGTGTCTATATTTTATTTGATAAGAGTATTTATACACATAATATTATTATATTTTTAATAAATCACCTTTTATCCATTTTGAAATGGAAATGTAATTTTTCTAATTTAATAGTTTGTGATTTTTCAAAAGTACCCCTCACATCAATTATAAAAGAGAACCACCTCCATCACTTCCACACACCACATTGAGCATTATATGTGGATCAAAACCTACAGAAATAAACTACCATATTCCCTCCCCTAATCCTTTTATCCTAATTATTGGTATAAATCATACCATGGAATGATTTTTGTATAATCCAAAAGGAGTTCCTCAAATAAAAGAAAAAATTCTTCAACAACCACTTTAGTTTTATTTATTTCTCCACTAAATCATTTATTTTTATTATTTTATTTTATAATACCACAGTTATCCTCTATATACTTATATGTTTTTATGTTACTTTTCCAACTGACACTGACACACAATTCCATCTAATGGGTAATGAACTAACTGTTTATCTGTACGGTGAACTACGACCTCACAAAACAACAATGGTTGGTTTTTCTGTTTTTCTCCATTCATGGTTTATAATTATGATGGAAACACAGTGTATATATGTTATATATGATAATTATTATTTATTAATTCTTCTATAATTATTTTTAGAACACAAATCCATATTCTTTCCATTTTTCAAAATATGATAACTTTGTTTGTGGAAGTGTGGAGAACCACCACCTCCAAGCGATGTGATTTGCTAACACCATACATGGAATATATGAAGGATGGTTTTAAAATAAATAAGTGATATATATGACTTTTATATTATATTAAAATAATATATATATATATATATATATATATTGACTACTTTTAATTCATTTATCAATGAAAATAATTGAATGTATTATTAATGTATTTGTATGGCCTATTGTCTCCATGGATGGTGTATTAATTTTTCTATATCCACATTTTAATGCCTATTATAAATAATTATATAATGAATATATATGATATTTACATCATGATTGACATTAAAGAGAAGATTAAATCATTATTTCTTTAATAGGAACAACAAATAACAAGTAAAAACTTACAAGAGAAGCAAGGCACTTTACACAAGAGATAGTGAAAATACCAAAATAATACTAACAAATGGGTAATAATATATTATAATATAGTCATATATGATATCATAAATATTAATATGGTTATTTAATAAATTATTTACACTATTAAAACCATTATATATGATGATAAAGTAAAATCACCCAAAAATATATTCAATATATATGAATTTCTAGACAATCTTTTATTTATAAAAGAATTATTTCATATTCACCACTCGTTTGTTTTGTCTGGTGTATATAATTATCATGAATGTAATATATGATGATTATATTTAATTTTATGGGTATTTTCATATCCATTTTATGACACAGTGTTTATGGTGGTTACACTTCAAAAGTTACCAAATCATTAAAGGATTTTTATCAGTTCACATTCCATTGAGACTTACTTGTTGTTATGAACCAATTCAATTTTATAACGTATATATAATACCCTTTGAAATGTTATATCATGAATCTATTTATTCTTATGAAATTATATATTTTGTTTAATAATATTACATCATGGGGATTTTTATTAAACTATTTCAAATTGGTATGGGATACTTTGTAATTTTTAATGATTATTTTCCTCCAGAATGTTTTAATGATATTTAGATTGTATTTCCATTCATACACATAAACTAACCTTGTTTTAACTTATAATATCCTAGGAAAATATATATAAAACCTAATTATTTGTTCATTATGGATTTTATCGAATTAAGAACCTTTTTTAATTACATTGATTATTCTACATATAAAGAATTCATTGGATTTCATTTGTGATGGGTGATGACCACTATATCCCCTCGATGCATCAGTAGGTTTTATGGGAAAACTAGATATGATTTTGGCCAAGGACTTACCCATTAATTAGATTCATGGAATGAAGCTTGGAAAATATTGTATTATTGGTATGAATCCTTGAAAGTATTAGATTCTGGGCATAAAGCCTCAATGATATGTTTTAGATATTCTCCATTATGAATTCCTTCATTATGTATTCAGTTATTGTCATTCCATGTCAATATTCAGTTATTTCTAATATCCATGATTAACTATAATTATCATTGTTTTATTAAATGTAATGTGTTTTAGTTATCTACCTTTTCATATTGATTTATTTTCATTTATTTATTATTTCTTCTATTTTACTTACCCTTAAAAAGAGTTTGAGTTCACACATATTATGTTTCCTTTACCTTGTTTATGAAAAATAATCCTTTAATTGATTTTCAAAGATGACGCTGATTTTTTAATTTGTATCATGATTTTATGTCCTATTTTAGAATTTATTTTGGAAATTATATATGTAATATATATTTCCAAGACTACTAACCTCATAGGTCCTTCAGGAATTGATTCCCTGTAATTAATTCCAATGTAACAAAATAATTCTTCAAATCAAGGATTCTATGGTTGGGGAGTTACATATATGTATGAATCATCTTCACCCTCTATAAATATTTATGGGAAAGAATGGAAAGATCTCCACCATCTCACTCTGTCCCTAATCAATTTGTGAGTGTAAAGTAGGCCACCAAAATATTTGGTAATTATTGTTATCCATCCATTATTAGATGATTCATACATTATGCTACATAAATACACAATAAAATTGGTAAATTTTCACATAACGGTTTTCATTATAAGTCACATAAAACCCTCTAAATGATAGTGATATGATATCATTACATCTTTCGTGGGTTCTCACATTCTTATCTCACTTAAAGAGAGTAGTAATAATTCAATAATTAATAAATATTTTAATTGAATTATCTATCTTCAAACATCATATGTTAGGAAATATCATATATTACACCTTGAGTTATATTTAATATATCTACAATAACCATAATTTGGTCCACTATAACCTCAAATCATTCTCATAACATACAAGAGTCTTTATAAAAAATATCTCAACACCTTAGCTTTCAAATATCATGTCATTATTTATCAATATATACGGTTTCACTACTTTAAATCAGCATTGTATTAGTCCTCTTAAAGGGTTTTATCACCCTTAAGATTGATTTTGTTGTGAGAGATGTTAAAAAAATTTCTTCAACTACACAAAGAATATCCCTTAAAGGAACCCTTTAACAACTCTAAAAATCATTTTTAAATCCACCCTTTATCAGCACTTTGGTTTAACAATATTAAAGGGTGCCTTTAACATATTTTCTAAGTGATGTTGAAGTGTGCCTTCAATACCACTTTTTTAGAACTATTAAGGGTTCTATTTTAATAGTTCTAAAAAAATTCCTACTAAAAATATGCGATGAAATTATTTTTTCACAGACCTTTGACCCCTTTTCTCGTCATTTTCCACTACCCATCCACCATCATGCACTATGCATCCCTTTTTCAATCATATAATTCTACATCAAATAATTGTGTTTGCCTCAACTAGATCCCATGAACTCCCTCATGCGAATGAATACTATTTACAACTATAATGTGTGTATTTATTTTTATATTTAATGAAATTACTATTTATTTTTATATTTTTTTGATGTGTGATATATATACACACACACAATTATATTTATTTAAATATATTATATTCTAATATTAATTTATATATATTAGAATATAAATATATAAATATATATTTTTCTATGTTTATTAATATGAAAGAATATGTATATATAAAAGTTATATACATATATATATATATATGAATGCATTTTAATAAGGTGAATAAACCTGATAATTTTTTACAGTGAATAAAAATAATAACAAATATTAATTTTATATATTGAAAGATACATTACTATGTAAAGATATAGATATATGAATGTATGAAAGTGATTTATTATAAGTAAATATAAAAAAATATTCATATATTTAATTATAAATAAAAATACATTTTGAAAACTAATAAAACATCATAACCATAACATAAATATGAATGTAAGACCTAGAAAAAAATTCAATCGCCACTAAAAATGGGCAAAAATACCTCCTTTAAAGGAGGCTGAAATTAAATCCAATGTAAAAAAATTAAGTTACCCTGACTAAAAATTCACTTTTGGATTACATATTTTCCTTTTCAGCCTCATAAAATGTGAAACCGATTTACAACTGTCGCTAGGGGTGTAGATCTCATTTCATTCTTTAATTTTAAATTTGGTAGAGCCTAAACGGACACCCAGATCAATATTTATGGTTGTTATAATTTTGATTAACATTGTCAACTTATTTTAGATCATTTAATAATTTGATGATTTTTATCTTCAGATTTTTACTAATTGACTATTACTGAATAATAATTAGGAAATTATGGATTTAATTTATATTTTTAATTATTTTATAATCCATTTTAATAGAATATATTTCATATTAATTATATATTCCTATTTATCTTATCTAAACAGTATTTTAACAATATATATTATACATAAAAAATATATTAATATTTTTTTTAATGAAATATAATTAATATTAAAATGTTAATTATATCAATGCCTTTTTACAAGTGCTGATAAATCCCCCTTTATCGGTGTTATTTTACTCATGTTGATATAGGATGGCCATTATTAGTGCTTGTAAAAAGTGTTGATAAAAGGGGGGTACTTATCAATGATTTTTAACACAGTTAAATACCCTCTTAATAGCATTAAAAAATCATTGTTAATGTGGGGCCTTTATTAGTGATTTTTTCATCTCTGATAAAGGGGGCACTTTGAAATATCTTTTACGTACTGCTATTAAAGCTATAGTACTGAATAAACCCAATTTTTCAATAGTTTTTTATTGTAGGATAATCATTAACTACTTCCCTTTTCATAATGGGAAAAATTCACCATCTATGAAATAACCATTTATCACTCGATTAATATCATTTTATTCCAATAAATGAATTATAAACATATAAATCTTAACATATATTTATAATTTGTCTTCTATCGAAATTGGTTCGGTTCAATAAATTCCATTTCATGATAAAACATAATGGATTTATATCTTCTAGTTTAAACTTATTTAGTTTTATTAGTAACAACACCTGTAAATTAATCAGTAGTTTATAAGTACTACTTTTAATTTTAGTAATTAAATCATTCTTTTCAAATGTTATCAATCACTATCATCTTTTAGATAATATTATTCTTTCATCTCTATTAATATAAATATTTTTTTATTCCATTAAATTATTCATAAACATTGTATTAACATATGATCACCATTTTTTTCATTTTAATAAAATAAATATTGAAAACCCATTTGGGGTTTCTATAATACATTTAGGAAAAATCATTATAATGTTTAATTATTTAATTAAATTATAAGGTTTATAAATTTATCGTAATCTATTGATTTTCATATAACTTAATTCATATCTTCCCTAAGAATTTATCACTTCATTATAATTTTTTCATGCTCCTATTTCAATTTCAACAATATAAATTTTTTTATTTTTATTATCTACTAATAATAATTAATTCTTTCTTATATAATGGTATATATATTTTACCTTCAAGTCAAAAATTCACATCCCATTAAATCCACCCTCTTCTTCAAATTAAATTGTGATGAACTGAACCAATAATTCCTTAACATATTGTGTTTTGTAAAGACCAATTATTACTATTTTAAAAATGTGTTTTTTTCAAATTTAAATAATACTCATTAATTCAATTCATTTATCACACATCTCAAAAATTTGAAAACAAATGGTTCCATTAGGTCCAAAATTGTTAGAGGAGTCAAACACAATTTTTGTTGTCAAAAATTGAGTTTGTAAACACCCCAATGCACCATAGGAACATTAAATTAATTATGGGGGATCTAAGTGGCACCCCCTTGTAGCACCATTTGAACCCTACCGTATTGGATTTACACTACCCACATGTTCATTTTATTTTTGTACCAAATAGTACAAGTTTAACCATGTTTCATCTTGTAACACAATGACTATGACTCACCCCCATTTTTTATCTCTCAAATAGATTTTCCTTGAAAACGAAAATCACATCATTCTATAAGATGCCTTCCCTACTCCATATGGTAACATTTCTTTTAAAATCATCATATGGCCAATGGATAACATAGATATGTGTTATCTCGATAATTCATATCATTCATGAACTAAGGACCATGTTTTCTTTATATGTCCATCTTATTATTTAATCAGACAGGTACATCAGGGTCATGCCATTTTCATGTGGTGACTCATGAATTTCCCCATATAAGGTTGACATGGAATACCTATGGTCATTATATGGAATGTTTTAAAGGAGAGGTCCCCCTCCAACCACCATCATTAACTTGACTGGAAATTTCCATAGTAACTTCCCATAGTGGTTTGAAAACATTTTATTCTCAATAGTGAACACTAATATTCAATCATAACTTCTTAAAGATTTATTGATTATAAATATGTCTTCAATTTAAAAACAATGAATAATATGATTGGTTAAATCTATGATGGAAGTTAAAATTCTTTGAAATATTCTCTGAAATTATATGTAAAATCTATGACTTTCTAAATCTTTGTGGTACATCTCTTTATAATATTTCCAATGATATATGTTTCTCATCATAATTCAACATGATTAAGAAGTTACCAATGAATCATCCAAAAAAATGTCAAAATTCTCACAATGCTTTCACAAAATATAAGCATTTTATTTTGAGGAATGTAGGGAATTGGATTCTTTTCATCAAATAGAATATAAAACTAAATTGTATTGATTGAATTACAAAAAAATGGATTAGAATTAATGATATGAAATTATTCAACCAAAAAATTTCTCTATGGTTGTTTGTAATATATGTTATGGATTTGGATAATTTGTGCCATTATAAAAAAATTGAGAAGAATAAAAACATAATTTACTTTAATGTATATATTCAAATATAAAATAGAAAGATTATAATACATACATTTATTCTCTAAAATTACCATAAACAATAAGTTATAATCAAAGCACTATACCTAGTTCTTGATGATCCATAATATTCTTACAAATATACTCCATATAGAGGGTTCTGATATAGTGCATTCATCCTTCCAAACCATAAAATCCCAATATTTTTTTCTAAATTATGATTATATATAGGGAAAACAAGGTCACAAATCATTAAATTAAAATTGTATTTATTTTAATAATCTCATACCACTATTGTATTCCACCTTAATAATGTATTAAAAATTTAAAAATATTAACTTTAAACAAACTCTGAAAAACAAACTAATCTGGAATTTCTATTTCTTATTCTCGAATTCCCTTAAAGGATAAATTATTATTTTACTCTTTTTTAAGTGAAGATTATTATATCTTATTAAAAATTCAAATTGGTATCAAATTAACCCCTAAAAAACCTAATTTGATTAAAATCAACAATATAAAATTTAGAGAAATTAAAATGATCATTGAATTTTGAATGTGTGTAAATTCATCCTCATGTAAAAACTAATATTATCATCTTCTCCCAACCTTAAAAAATTTCATCCTCAGAAAGAAAATTAACCAAGGAAAACCAAACGAACACAATCATTCACCAACAGAAAGGTTTCCTTTAAGAAAAATTTAGTTGGATGAATAAATTTGAGAATAAAATCACCTTTTTAAAAACCATTTCTATAAAAGAACATATCCATCATAAGACTTAACTACGATGGTACAGTAAAAAAAACCCGACTAAAAGAAACACCAAATATAATTACACTATCATAAAAATATAATATTTTATGAGATAATTGTTTGAATTTGTGAATATTTCTCAAACATTTGCTCATATCACGTTAAAAAACCCATATATCCTTGAAAAATTATCAGGATCTATACCAGTAATTAGGTGATTAGTGTTTTTGTAAAAATTTATTTGACTAGGACCAATATCCATTTTATTCATTTATCATGAGTTACAAATAGAAATCAATTATCATAAATACATAATTAATAAATTACTAAAGTATAAGATTAACTTTAATAGTAAATTATTTCATTTGATATCTTGACAACCCACCAATTTGACCACAATTCATTGGAACATATAAATACACATTAAAATTTCACAAGATCTCAATAGTTGGATAGAACTACATCAATATACTTTAAAATCATAACATTAAACTGGTATCCACTTTTAATTCCTCAATCCTAGTGTCTCCCAGTAAACAATGCATAAATATTTTATAAATTTAAAATATAACCAATGATAAAAGGTATATCAAAACCATTGAATAATTCAATTCCATATGCTTATGATTAATTAACTAACCATGGGAAGTTTTTTAAATTTTAATCACTAAATCTAATACTTCATGAAAGGTACTTCTTATAGAATATATTATCACTGAAGACATTGAATACATATATAAAAATATAAATAATATCTATGATACATCACCCAACTATACTGAGTAATATCATCCAACTACAATTTTTATCTTCCAATAACATACAACCATATTCTTTTCAAAAATCTAGATCAGAATTTTCATTCATTTCCATATGAAATATAATCCTACATTCAGTGACCGGCAATAACACATAAACTAAAAAAGTCAATTGAAATTAATTTTTAAACATCTAATAATGGAAAAAACACCAAAAATTTGCCAACATCACGATCATCACACAAATAATTGAAGAATAAGATCTTAATTTATGTTCATCAATTAAAAATTATTAAATAATTTATCTACCACTAACTCTAGTTAGGTTGGATTACATTAATATCTATGGGAGAGGATTGTGTCGATTTTACTCTATTAAAATAGATACTATCAATGAAGGCTAACAAATGTACTCTGTTTCCCCTAACCATTTAATATAATGCTTAAAATATTGTTGAAATGAATGGAATTGGATATAAATAAGATAGTCACAACCATATAAAAATCCACACAAACTATTCAGTCTAGAATCTAGCTTAACACCTAATAAGAGAATAGATAAACTAATGATGCTATTAAAAGACTCAACATACATATTATCCATATGATCCACTAAATAATAATCATAGTTCCCTCACATTATAAATATACATAAAATAAATATATATTCTTATCATAAATGAGAGGCATCATAGTACATCCCATTTGAAGTCCCATTAACATGAAATTGGTAATATATACACTATTTAGTTACCTTTTCAATAATATTAAATTTATATTAACCACGATAAATTTCAATATGAAAATAATCCCTATATGTTTTTCCATCCCTAACATATATCTCATAGCTCAAATTGTGATTCAATAAAACTATTACGATCACAATATGTAAAAACCCACCATAGGAGGTACTCTAATATATATAAACTCAATGGTATAACTCTTGAATACATAAATAATTGCATAGTGTCTAAACGAACACAAAAAAATGAATTCAAATTTTCAATAAACTCATTAAAAATTTAATAAATTTTGAAGACATTGTTTAATTTATTTTTTTTTCTTTAATGAATCAAAACCACCACTTACCCCCAGAGCATATCAAAATTATATTATGTAAGGTAACCACAACCTACTACATGGGAACCAACTCATGTTAAAGTCATTCTGTTCTCAAAATAAGTTTGTTTTTAATGGCTCACAGGTGGTTGGTTGGGCCCATGAAAGGTATCTTGTGGTGCTTGTAAATATATCATTACCCATATTCTATTTAGAATGATTTTTTGAGCCATATATATTATGAAACATAGTTTTTATACATATATATTAAATTTTAATAAATATATATTCATTACACAACATTATGATTCAGGCTATAACCATACTGGTTTATTGTATTTGGAAACATGGATATATAAAAAAATTGGTAAAAATGAGATCTACATCATTTCTTACTAAGTTATTCATAACTAGAACCCTTCTTAGGCATATCATACTTATAAATTTATTTATAACCTGAATAATGGAAACATATGAAAGGGTGAGCCTATATGATCGATAAAGGTAAAATATGAACATATCAATTGTAAATTAATCATAACATGAGTATATTTTTATATGAATATGATCTTAACAATTTAAAAACAATTCCCTTCATTTCATCAATAAACATCAGGGGCCATGGACTAAATATGTGTAGTTCATAAGACATGAATCATAGAGGATTAAATGAATATAATCCATGAGAGTGTAAAATTTTCATATAAAATAATTATTTTTCATATGAATACGAGTAGAAAATAATATAATTAGTAATGGAACACTACAAAAATGATCATTGTTGATTGGATTTACTTTCCTTCCCATCTTATCTTTAGTAAAGGTTAACTCCCAAGTTAATCATTATGGTCTTAGTCCCTTACTATAATGGGTTCACACCAAATTGTAGTCCTTACTATCTCATGCTATTTACATATACAAAAAATTTATGGGATAACTATATAACTTTTATCATACTCATCACATAAAAAAATCATGCATATGTGTTCCACAAGATCATGAAACATCCATCATATATCAAAACCCATGAAAAAAATGGTTTTCATCAACATTTATCCTAATAGGTGAAAATAAATAGGTTTCATTAAAATAATTTCATCATAATAATGAACCACAAAAAGAAATAATAAGGATGGTATTATTCTGTTATATCTTCTATACGACATATGTAACTTGAAAGGATTTCATCATAGAATAAAATTCCTTTCAGATGTCTATGGAATATTTTTTTGTGAAAATTTCCTTTTCATTTTAAAATCAGTTATTCAAAATATAATCAAATCCCAAATTTCAAATAAATAAAATTTCAAAAACAGCTCAAGAAATAATTTATACTAAGATTTAAATCATTGATTGTTAATGAAGGAAGACAATTCTATACATGCAATGTATATTAAAAAAAATTTATTTCATATTTTTAATACAAATTCAAAAATACATCGTTTGAAAAAATTTCCTTTTAAAATATTTTATAAAAATTGAATAATGGGTAAAAATGAAATTAAATAATCATAAAAAATTTTTAAATTCTTTTTCTGAAACATTTTAAATAAATCATCGACATGGAAGAAAATTATTCCTGACCAATGTTAAAATAATATCTTCTTTTATTAATAGCATTTTCTCAAAAAAATTAAAGTAATAATTTGATAATAATTGTATTGTTACATTATGATTTCATTAATAAAAAGTGGTGAATAAAATTTGAAATTTTTTAGATATATAGATCATGAAAAATCATCCACATAAATTTAATCCTAAACTATCTTGATAAACAATGAGATTGAAACATAAAATAGTTACCTCAAGTTCAACATTTATAGAATGTTCTCTAACCTCACATATAATAAATTTAAATTTCTTATACATCTATAGTATAATAATATATATAAGTATAGTATCTTATATTTTCCTATAATAAAATTTTATCTCCATTTTATTAATAATTCTTTATTAAAATCACTATTTCTAGGGTTAATTGTATCTTTTTTTATTGATTTTGTGGCTTGAAGTTTCAAGTCATAGTAAATTGATCATGTTTACATAATCATTATAATGTTAATAATGATCTAAATAACATATATATTAATTATATATATATATATTCACACATAAATGTAGGTATATAAAAACTAATTACAACATTCATGGAGACTTTTGGCCGTATGTACCCATGAACATTTTTTTTCACATTTTGAATGCTGAAAAAAAATGTTAAATAATATATAACCTTTCTAGAATAATTTTTATATCATATATATTCATTAAATATATCCTTATTACAATACATGTAAAGTAAAAATTAAAAATTAACCACATATCTTCATTGAGTTGGTAGCCCACGCGTATGCACGTGTGATTTTATCAATCTCTATCAATTTTGAAGGAAAGAAGGCAGCTGTTATTTTATAATCTCAGATTCAAAATAATTTCCTGAATATGATATATAAATAGTAAAACCATAATAATAATAATTAATAAAAATTTGTGATGGAAAATGAATTGTTTTTATATGTGAAGTTAGTAATCCACACGTAGGCACGAGGGATACTTTCACATTCAAATTGGAGGAAAAGTGGTATAATGATGGTGGTTCTATCATAAAAATAAAATTTAATTATGTTAAGGATACATTAGTTATTATTTTATGAAGAATATAATTAATTTATGGGATGTATAAGAAGAAATAAATTGAAAGGGTTATATGATTTTCTCATCCTCAGTAGGCCTCATTTAGATCCCATTATAAGGATCCTTGGAATTGCCTTTTAGGAATACCATTACCTCAACTTCATGGGGAGATAACATACATGAAATTTCAAAAAAGTTTAAAATATAATATATTTATTTTAAAGATAAATAATTCGTAATGGACATTGATTCTGTGTTTGGATATGATTATATAAATGTATGGAAATATAATAGGACTTAGACACATTAAATTTTAAGCCTTCCCATTTTCACTTGGCCTACCACTCTGGTAAGCCCATTTTAACGTTAACTATGAGGAATTTTGATTACTATTTTTTCTATTCCATATGACCAAAAAATTAAATTATAATTATTAACAAATTTTCATATTATAATCCCAAATATAGAATCCATTTTTTCAATTTCAATTAACCATATTGGTATAATATAATTTAAAATTAATCCCGCAAAATGTGAAAAAAATTGGTTTTCTAGAAAAACTGTTTTCTTATGCATAAAATTTTTTATAATAAAATAAAATATAATATTATGTTTAATGAACCTAATTGGATTATTCATAATATGTATATTAAAATATTACTTTTACACCCATTTTTAAACTAAATTATTTTTTTAAAATTCATTAAATGAAAACACAGTTTCCTATAAAAGGTAGCAGTTTTCACTATTATTAAACAATCATTATTTTTCATAACATCATGGAAAACATAGAATCCCAATAAGATACAATATAATGCGTTTCTCCAAGAAACCATAGTTGTTACATAATGTATATTAAAGAAATATTAAAGACAGAAAAATATTTTCTAAAAAAAATGGAGAGTTCTGCCTTTGTAAGGAGATCGACTAAAACCTAAATACTATTATGACTGTACGAAATTTTAGAGATTATACTGAAAAAATATGTCAATATTTTTTCACATTCAATATTCTAGTATAGGTAATGGTAGTAACATCCCCTTATACTTATGTGTCTCAGAATTAACTTATAGATATAAACATTATTGAGTCATATACACTACAATATCCCTCATCATTTTCACTACCTTAAATACTCTTTCAAATTTTAATACATCTTCAAAATTCAATAATGATAATTTAATTATAAACTATGGTCTTCAGAAAAAATAAATCCTTTAAATATAGTATATGTGGGAAACATACACATTTTTAGAACCTTATAATTCCATAACAAATAAGGTTAAACTCAATAACCTTTTTCAATATGTTTTTTAGTTCCATGTCTTTCTTATGTTACTTATTAATATTTACTTGGATAGATGGTTGAACACTCATTTGATAAATATAATATTTCTCCCCATCCATCAAGATTTTTATATTAATACATTGATGATCTAAAAATATTGGACAATTCTTTATCACTATCAATGAAAATCAATTATGATCCTTTTAACTCATAGCATCTTCCTTCTTGTTCACTTTTACATGGTGGTAATGTATTGAGTATTCATAATCTTTTATCAAATAAAAACTTATTCTATAGAACATATTTATATATTTTTAGTTAATATATACATTATAATATTATGATAAATTAATATATCACACCATTCACTAAAAATATAATTCTTTCATATAATTAATAAAAACAATTACTACAGTTATTGTCATATCATGATTTGGGTAATTTTTCTCATGGACACTAAATTATGTTAAAGAAAAAGCTATAACTATATCATCCAACTTAATGATGTAACCTAGTACCATCTTTAATTCAACATTGAAGACCACAAAGCCTTTTCTACTATATAGTAGTTAAATCAATTATCTAGTGGCTAACATTCCCTTCAATTCCATGAATTTATTTCCACATTCATATATCCAAAGTAACATGACTCCATTTCAAGTTAACCTTGGGAGTGAATTATATTACACTAATAAATTATAAATAATGAATCAACAATATCCAACTAAACCAAGAAAAATATAGATCTCACCCATAATGATTTCTTTGGGACAACATTCAATAACATCAAATACAATTGATCCACCTATATACCCTTTCATGGGATAATTTATATCCAAAATAAATCTTTTTATATCCATAATCTATTAATGTTAAATTTTTCAAAAATCGTCTCATGACTTAGGGTATTCAATATAATAATAAAGGGATACTAATCATTTTAATTTATCTTGAAATATATAACAATTTCATCTATAAATACTATAAAAAACATATCATTGTAATATATATAGAATCTATTCATTAAATTCATGATTATAGTTATGTCATTAGTAAAACCAAATGGTGTTGCAATAAAATTATAGTTTACATACCACTTATAAAAGTCCATCTTGGGTATGTATTGACTTTTGAGCCTTAACTAATAGTACTTATATTGATGATAAATCATGGAAAAGTATTTAACCCTTTAAAGTTGACAAAAATCATCAATATAGGGAAATGGATAATTATTATATATTTTGATATTTTTATGTTCTCGATAATCAATAGAAACAATCATTGTTCCAACATTATTCTTAAAAAATAACAAGTTCTCCCCAAGGAAACACATAAGGATAAATTAATCAATTTTTAATATTTTCCTGGGGATACGTCATCAATTCATGAAACTCAATCCGGCCCATTAAATATATATTATTTGAAATAGAAGTAGCACCATGTATGAGTTCAATTAAAAACTCAACTTTAATACTTGGAGAAAGAATAACAAATTCATATATAAAAACATAAAAAATTCTCATTAAATAGGAATATCTTAATTTTTTAGTTTCTTTCTAAACATATTAGATATGAACCCCTTTAAAATAGATATCAAAACCCATGTAATGGTATCAATTTCTATTACATGTTCACATTTTTAATCACACATATATTCAATCATAGGTTGGTATGACTATTAAATGTGGTTCCATTCATCAAAAAATGATATGGGATTTATGTAAAGAAAGCTAATCTATGGAAAATATATTTGAAAATTAAACAATAGGGATAATAAAAACTATTATAGGAAGTGAATTTGAAGAAAATTAAATCAGATAATAATCGTATACTTGAGAGTTGATCATCATACAATTTGATGTTTTCACGATTAATTCCACATCAAATCATTAAATTTGTATTATAATAAACTTATGTAATTCATTAGATATAATGCCCTAGTCTTAACATACATATAAATTACATTACTTTTGAGGAATACTTAAAACATTAATTAAACAAATTCCCAAACACCGTATTAATTTAGTTCCTTTGGAAACATGAAATATTAACATGTATATATAAGTAAGATATATTATCTCCCATTAGGTTCTTTATGACTATCACACTTCTTATATAAATCTTACTTAATTAATATCTTTATAACCTAGGGAAAGAAACATAAAAATGGGTGTGCTTTGATTCTCAATAAGGTTAAACAAGGGAGACATATAAGAATAAACATGATCATTGGGGTATGAGAACATGATAAAGGCATCATAAGATCATACCCTAAATATAATAGATCATAAACATGAATCATCCCATATATCAACGTAGTTCATAATACATGAACCATATGGAAATAAAGATCATTATCCATAAAGTCCAAAATGAAGAATCAGACATAAAATATGTGGCATACACATATATATAGAAAATAATTTGTGAAGGTGACCAACCAAAACCTTTATAACATTTTATTCATGTCATACAACATTTAAACCTTCTTTTGAATTGTTTTAACAACCTTAGTACCCTCTTACATTGAGGTTTGGGCTACAACATGTGACCCTCTTACATTCAATATTGGGCTAAAGCAAGTGTTCATTCTTACCTTAAGTCTTGGGATACAACAGATGTGTCATCTTACTTTTAATATTGGGATAAAACATGTGTAACTTCTTGTTTTATGGAATCTAATAGATCATTTGTTCTCTCACTGTTTTAGGCTCAAATAATAAACCATGTACCCTTTTACCTTCTGGTTTTAGCTACATCCCATGTACCTTCTTCTTTTCTGTCTTAGGCTATAACCCATGTACCCTCATACTATTAATATGGGATATAACCCACATACCATTTTCTCTCTTATAAAACATATATTTATCCAATTCATGAGAGGGAGATATAGGTCACACCCATCACATAATAGAATCACACTGATATGTTCTGTAATACATTCCTAAAAAAAATACCTGTGAAAAATTATTGGTATTATTAACATCAGATAATAAACCATAAAAATGGTTTCATTAAAATTTCTTCACATAAAAACCATTTTAAAATAAAGAGTTTATGTAACCATTTAATCAAATAAAAACCCAAAAAATAATGGGTTTCAGAAACGTATAACCCCGGGAAGAGAAAAAGGTGTTGTAAGCAATATCCCGTCAAAACATAATCCTTTTAGGAAAGAGTATTAGTAGAACATTTGGAAAATTTCTTATATGGTATTGATTATCATCATGAGATATCATATTATAATAATAATAACATGGAAGTATATTTAGATAAACTTTATTTAGTAAAATAACCTTTCCTCTTTTGAAAACAACTTATAAAACATACAACTACTTGAAAACCATTTTGTTGAAAATTAACGTAAAAACATATAATGAAATATTGAAAAAAAAATTGAAGACCATTTTCCTTGAGATATAATAAATTTATCTTCAAAAAAATTATGAAAATAATTTTCCTTGAAAATTTATAAATGGAACTTGAAAAAATTATGAAAACAATTTCCTTGAAAATACAATAAAAACATATAAAGAAATATTGAAAAAGTTTTGAAAACCATTTATTTGAGAATTAAATTAGAATAACATTTTCTTTCAAAATTTTCTTTCAAATAATAATTTAAAACTCTATTTAAATGATGGCAGGAAAAACCAGAGATGTCATACAATGTAAAAAAGAACATTCTTTTTGGCATGGTAAATAGGGAAACAATTCCTTATTTAGAAAAAGACAAAAATGATTCCATTGAAATCATTAGTAAAATGTATAAAGGGTAAAAAAATTAAAACATTTGTTATTATTGTATAACATTCATGTAATCCATTTTTATAAATCATGGTTTTGATGGAATAATGATTTCTGATAGAAGAGAGGGTAAACTCAGGCTTCATTAAAAACAGATTTTTAACTATACTATATACCAAAGAGTAGGAAAATGGTACCAATAACAGAATATATAATTAAAATCGAGGGAATAAGAAAATTCATGAATTTTCTTGAGATAAGTATCCTAATATTTCACTTAATTATGCATAAACATATATATTATTCATAAGCAATTAGTTTGTTTCAAAAAACTCTTACCATTGGGTAACTTTGAACCGTACTCTCCATATATAAAAATTAAATTAAATGAATCTTAAAATATCATGAAAATAATCATATTAATTATATACCATATTAATGGTAGTTTATAAATTTCATGGAAATATATAGTTGTATAACATTTCCTATGTCTCAATGAAGAAAAATTGAGGAAAAAATTACTTTACAGAATTTTTAAATTATGAAACGTAAAAAAAAAGAATGAAATATCATAAAATATATATTTAAATACCAATAAATATAATTCTATGAATCATTTAACACATCCATGGGTTGTATAAAGAACACAAAAAGGAATTAGTAGTGAATAAAGCGTGTATCTCATTGAAATACAAAGTGAGATGAAATTTCCTTACCTAGTATCTTGACAATCTATATACTCATAAGAACCATATCTATAGTAAATATAAGTTAATTATAAATATTTTAATGATCCTTATTATTATATATAATTATAGATAAGTTTTTCTTATAACTTCATATTATCCTCTTGTTAACAATTATATATTAGGGTTACACTTCGAGTAATTTTCTCTTTGTTTTCTGTGTGTGCCTTAATTTGTTATATCATTGGTCCTTATACATTTGTCATGATTTAAAAATATAAAACATGATATAAATATCATTACTATTTAATATACGTGTACTATAATTATATATAGATTATATAAGTATGAATATGAATACAACGTTCATGGAGATGGTAGGTTGTACGTATGCATGGACGCTGCTTTCATTTTATTGATGTATTGAAAGAAAGTAAATAACATATATGTATATGTATATATGTATATATTATAATTAATGTTCCATTATTTTTTCATATATATAATATTTGTTTACTAAACTTATCTTTAATGCATTCCAAGTAGTTCCTGAATGAATCACGTAGCTTTGAGGGGGCAGTAGTCTACACTTCCTCAAACGAAATTATTGTGTTTTCACAAGATAAAAATCATAATTAATTGTTCTAAATAAAAATTAAAAAATCATAATGAAATTTCAAATATCATATAAATCATTTATAAATATAGTTTTCACTATAATTTCATCCATGAGAGGTGAAAAAGTAAAAAAACAATTGTCATTTCATGAGTCAGTAGTTCTCTGTACAGGTAAAGAATACGTTTTTACCCATCAAATGGATGAATGTGTAAGTGTATGTCTAAAAATTATCATAAAACATCCTATTATCTTTATGATGCTATTTTAATTGTACAATAATTTAATATGGAGATTTCCTAGTGGATAAATAAAATAAAAAAAGGATCTTGAGGGAGGGTGTTACCTCTTAATCAGGTAAATCCTTTTGGTATTCACCAAAGGGACTCCTTGAAAGAATATACAACCAAATGGAGAGTTAAAATATTAAGTTAAGGTTTTTTATAATATTTATTTAGAATATATTCTTTTATACAATGTGGTTTTATAGGTGTGAAGAGGAGGGATATTAGGTGGCCTCCTATAGGGAAGGGAATGGATACATTTGGAATTTTTTGAACAAGTTAGGTGTACACAGATTTTTATTAAAAAAGAGCCATACCAACCCATCCACACTCAATAATTTAAGGTATATGTAAGAAATATTCTTATAAAATTGGTTCTAGACATGTTTATAGGTCATTTGGCCCCTTAAGTTTAATGTGTATTCAATTATTAAGCTTATTGTTTCCCTAATTGTTGTAATTAATTCTAATTACATTCACTAGTATTTTTGGTAAAAAAATAAGTTGAAAATATTTTAAATTATAAATTATTATGATTCCAAATATAGAATCCATTATTTTTAATTCAACTCATAAATTTTTTTTAAATTAATTTATATTTAATCTTGCTGATGGAACGGCCCTGCGGGTTTTTAATGTAAAACCATCATACATTTTTCTACGTTTTTATAGTCAATCTCAAAATAAAATTGATTCCAATGACCTAAATTGAATTAATTTATAAAAAATTTTCCTAATTATAAATTAAAACCATTAAAAAATATAAATTTTCCTTATAAATAAATTAGGTAAAAATTGTTTTTAATTAAAATATAGTATTTTTAACTATTCATTAAAAAATGAAACCTTACAGAAAAATAGAAAAAATTTATCCTGAACTAATATTTATACTACGATTTAAAATATTTTTTTATTTAGAAATATTAAATATATAATACAATCTAAACTTATGTTTAAAATGGGTTCGCCATTAAAATCCAATAAACCCACAATTATAAAAAAATAAGTTTTTAGGTATATAATTGGGTTCTAATCTTCATTTTATAAAATTTATTGAATTATTATCAAAAATATTTGAGTGAATATATAATATTTATATCACATTTATATAGCTCTCTATTTTTTATTAATTAATATAAAACAACTTTTTGGGGGTAATAATATTTTATTTTATATTCATTTGGTTTTCAAATTCAATTATAATTAATTTGTAACCGATGAATTAATTTTATATTTTTATAAACCATGGATTTTTATAAGTCCGTTAACCCTATTCAATATAACTAATTTAATATATAGGTTATATTAAAAAATATATTTATATTCTATAAAATATGGTCTTGCGTGTTACACGAGCCGTCAAGGAAAGGTATTGATGCATGTAATGCAAGCTAACCACGGGGTTCCATATAGAGAAAGCTAAAATTATGTTGTGTTTTGTGCATGAATAACATGGTTTTATGTTTACATAAATCCAAATATTGTTCATTAATATAAAATAAACTATTTTTATTTTTTTGGGAATTGAAAAATATCAAAATAATTAATAAATTTTAATTTTTTTACAAAATCTCAGGGTGTTAAATTCTACCCCCATTAAAATGAATTTCTTCTTCGAACTTTTTCTGTGTTTTCAATGGATTAATACAGAAAAGTTTCATATATATAAACCCACATCAAAAAAATGAATTCTAAAACATCCCGTAAAAAGATAAATTTACAACTTTAATGGTAACCTAAAAAAAATATTACAATGTTTCCAAATAAGAGAACATAGGCTGCAAGTGAGAACACGGGCTTGGAGGAAAAGTGTAAATATTCATAGAGAGTGATTATGGTAATCAATTACAAACAAGTGAATGATCAAAGAAATTTTTATGTAATATAAGTCATAAAACATTGATGATTTAATCCCCCAATGGTTTAAAAAATTATGGTATTATGACAACATTTTATTTTTAGATCATTTTACTAATGATGAAGATTTTTCATGAAATTATATATATTTTCATGATTCTAGGAAAACCTCACCCTTTGTTTTTCCTTGATCTATTTCACCTATTTCTATAAAAATAATGGTGAATGTTTTCTTCATGTAATACTAACAGATCATGAGATCCATGATAATTCTTCTCATCCATATTTAGTTACCAACAATAAAAAATTGTTAGAGAAGGTTATATAATATGCACAAATCCTCTAGTTGTTAGATAATACATAAATCGCACAAAATTCGACTAATTTTTATCTTAAAAATACAATAATTGGATAACCTTAAACCCGTCTATAAAACTAAAATACAAAACTATAGAAATAAAGTCATGAAATCAGATTCACATTAAACCCCCATATATCACAAAGTATCTATTGGTTTTCATAATCAAAACATTTGATTACACTCATTGTAAATCCTACTAAAACATTATAATAACCTGAACTACTATATATCATTTTGTAAAACATGCATGAATTATTATTCACAGTGTTAGTAGATATATTCCTTAAATATAATCAATGTAAACTTCATTCATGATGACATAGAACTCTTTTTCAATAATATGTTCCAGTGTAATATGTACAATCCAATTTACTTGTTCATATCCAAAATATCATTATCCCAAGATCAATATCTCAACATCGAGCATTAATTAAGGGCTACTATCCCCTAATGAAATTGAATCATCTCTGTCTGATGAATTAACTGGAATGTCTAAACCATATAATACATTTCTGTGGTTAATTATCTTTTATGTTTTCATTAAATCAATTTTTCTCATAGTTTTTCTTCTGTTCTTAAAGTGATTTTAAGTTGTGGTAGAGTAACATGGTTGTATATATCTTATATGTTATGGGATTCATGTGTGGAAATTTTTTCAAATCATTTAATTCTATACATGATGTTTCAATAATCTTGTTTTCTGATAATATAGTTTGTTGGTACAAAAAAACATCATGATTGGAACTTTTCATTTCCAGAATAAAATTTATCACTGGCATGCCATCATTTTATTCTTATAAAAGACTTATAACATTAGTCCACCTAACCATCATTTATTATTTTACCACTATAAATATTTAATTATTTTAATAAATGTCTTTTACAGATGTAAAATAATATATTTACATCATTTTGGTAACTCTTATTGTGTTTCATTCTTAAAACAATATTTTAATTAATTACATGTTCGTTAAAATTACATTTCATTTATAAAATTAACTCACTCCAGTATTCAGATATTCATCATCATCATCAGTATTAAAATATTATTATTTTATATTTATTAATATATATAGTTCATTTTAATTTAATTCATTATTCTTATCCATTCCATTAACATATGATCATAATTTAAAATTCATTTTACAAAAAAAATTATAAACTCATTTTTATGTTGTAATTACACATTTCATAAAAATAATTACAAAGTTAAATGACATTATTCCATTACTAGGGATAAAAATTTAAATTATCATTATATTATCAACATATATTAATTCACATATTTATCAAAAATCGATCTCTTCATCATAATTGTTTCATACTCTACATTGAACTTCTAGAATATCTCTTTTTATATTATTATTATTTAATAATAATGACAATAACTTACTTTCTTAACGTGAAATAAATTTTACATTCCACTCAAAAATTAAAATCTCATTGATTCTATGCTCTTATGTAAATTAAATATAGATGACTGGAATCAATCATTCATTAACTAATTATTCTTTTTATGCTCTATTATAATTTCTTTATAATGATATATTTTTAAAATTTATTTAATAGATATTATATTAATTTATCATACATAAACCTCTAAAAAACCCTAAACATGGTTACATTAGATCTATTATATTTGGAGGAGTCCAAAATTACTTTTGGGGTCCAATAAGAGTTCAAAAAGACCCCTACACACCTCAAGTGTTTTGGATAAATGAGGGGGTGCCATGTGGAACCCCCACTTGTTGCTGCATATGCCCAGCTATATTGGATCTCAATTCCTCACTCTTCAATTTGATCTATTAATCGAACATCCTAGGTTAGGCCTTGTCATCACCCATGCTATTTTAATTTTAATTAGATGGCCCTCAAATGAATATCTCACTCTACACTATAATCCATATCCTTTGCTCTATGTAGCCATGTTTCCACATAGATCATTGTCCAATCCATGAATTGCAAAAACAACACATTTCCCTAGAAATTAATCTCTACCTTATCCTAGGGACTCATGGACACCAAATATTCATATGATTATTAGATAAAAAACTACATTAGGTTTACATAAATTTCATCTAGTTTCATCCACATCACCCCATCATGGACTAATGTATCCCACCCACAATCATTTAATGGAATTTCATGTTCTTATAGTTACCCCATCGAACATTGCTACTCACCTTTCTGAAAAAAAAATCACTAGCACATTCCAAAGTGGTTTGCAAACCATTGACCATCTACAATGGACACAAAAATTAAGCTTTCTCTTCTTAATGATAAAATGAATCGTAATATAGCTTCCATTTTATAGAAATATTTTATTAAACAAAAAAATATAATAGATAAGGTAGAATTGACATATAAATCTCTCTAAATTTGTCAAAATTAAAATGTTAATGATAGGTTTTATTCTAAATCCACTAAGTGATTGTCATATATATATTTATAAGGATATTTTATAATTTCTTTCTCTAATTTATGTGGAAAAGAAAACTCTATTTTTTCCAAAATTAAGGGGTTTTCTGGATTATCACTATATAACATGAAAAATATATCCCTTTCGGAGATCATGATGGATTTATACATGGTTATTTAATTCATAAAGATATTATATCACAATCATGGTGGAATCAATTGCCTCTTCAAATAGTTTATAATCATGATTCAATATAGAGTAGTGATTATACATACATGGTGGTGGGGTAATTATGTGGTAGATTTTATAGCTTCCAAATAAACCCTATCAAATGATCTATCATATATATGAGTCCTTATTTTTTCCCTTAATATTTTATGTATATTGTTTTAGGGTACACACATTGGGCTTCATCATTTTATAACTATTAACGTATAATTTTTTTTATTTCAATGAATTTCATAAAAATATTAAAATTTTCAGTTAGTAAGAATCATTAATATAACACTAAAACATCAATCTATGTTTTTTCAAAATAACTAATTAGGTTCTCAATGAATGTATAAAAAATAGATTTATTTCAATAAATGAAATATGTATCCAGAGGTTCTTTGATAATTTCAATTAAAATAACTCTTAATTTGAGAGATAATTTTATAACTCAAAACATATCTCTATGATTTCTCATAATTATTATATCAATAATTGAGATTCTACAATCATTAGAACAATCAGGTGACGAATAATAACATACATTAATTTTAGGTTTATATTTTATGTTTAGGCGGTAGGTTATTAATTGAGATGTTTAAGATCCAAAATTACCATAAACAATCTGTGATAACCAATGAACCATACCTTGTCTATGACAATCTATCAATTTTTTGTGAAAATCCTCATAATGATGTAAACCTATGTAGTGATGGAATCCCCCCAAAACATTTATTCCCAATCCTATACTCTATAATATTGATATATATTGGTAAACCTAAGTCAAATCTTATTACATGAAAATACTATTTATTTAAATAATATATATCAACTAATTCAAACCACCTAAATAATGTTCAAAAATTAAAAAAAATATCATATTAAGGGAAACACCATTTCAAACTCATTAGTGAAGAATTTTTATTAGTATGATACCATATTAAAGAGTAATTTACTATTTTACCATGTTAGCTAAAAAAATAATCAATTATTAAAACTTTTAATTATAAGGGCCTATATTTTTAGACCCCTCCCTCTATGTGTCTTCTGTGGTACATCACATCATATTCATAGGTGTGGTGTTAGATTTTGGAGTTCCATAAATCTTTGAGCATGGAAAATGAAAACCGAGGAATATGATACACATTAATTCTTTATTAATTACATAAAACACACTTTATACAATCCTAGATTATCATGAGGCCTAGTGTCTTTTGAAAATTATGTACATAGTATAACAACTAGAAATTTGGATTCATTAACAATATTTAAAACATCACAACATGCCATTAGAATCCTATAATCTTTTAAGACCACACTAGATTATATGGAGAATTATATTAGTTAGGGGTGATATATAAAACCCAATTTTGGAATAATTAAAGAATAATAGGATGCCATTAATACATTTCAATCAATATGATTATCTAGATGACATTAAAGGGCGATAATCATAAACATGATCATTGAAACATGATAAAATATGATAACATCACAGAAATATTAGAATGTGGAAACAACATTAAACATGAAATAATAACAATACGCCAAGTATTAAAACTAATAAATAATAACATAATGTTCTTTTGATAACCTATTATGTACCATAAATGGTATCTTATGGGATACAAATTAACATTTCCCAATGTATTGTAGGGATATATAATTCATATACCACCTATAAAATTTATATCTTGTACATGTTTTATTCTACCACATAAATCATAAAAAATAAGAAAATATTTTATAATATTTTATTCAATGGTTAATAAGTACGTTTTTCATAAATTTTATTCCCCAATAAATGATTGATATGTACATCTAGTTGAATACCATTGAGTGGAAATGGGGATGGGTATTAATAACATAAATTTTTGGCATGAATAATAAAAGGATAGTTTCGGAAGAATAACTTGTGAATATAATGATTCAAGAAATGGTTTAACAAGAGTATAATAGAGTCTATCATTACTTTTAAATCATATAGGACATAAAGGGATGTGTAAAAACATATGAAATCCTGAGAAACCAGAAATCAAAAGTAAAAAATAAAAATGAAGTGATTGAATAATGAGGTTGAAAGAATCACATACTTCAGTATAGTCATAGATTAGGTAAAATATATTTTGAATGTGGATAAATAATCTCAAATTTTTATAAAGAAAATTTTACAAAAAATAGAAATTATTAAATCCTTTAAGAAATATTCAATTTATATTAAAAATGATAAATATTAAGAATGTTCTTTCATGGAAAAGGGGAGAGAGATGTCCCTTACCTATAGAGGATGCTTCTAAGTGATTGGTAGGATCGTATTAAGAGCATGGGAAAACATTAAGAGACATTTAGAGAGTGAAATGTTGAGTAAATTTGTTTTACAATGGTTTGGAGTGATGTGGATTGTGATTTTGGGATGGAATATATATAAAAAATGAGTGGAATTATTTATTAATTTCAAAATATTGGATGTAGAATCTCTGAAATAAAATAACCAATCCCAAAATCCTTCCAATGGGTTTTTCCAAATGTTTGTATCAAAGAGGAGTCATTATTTTATAAGGACACAAATATAACTACGGAAAATAAAACCCTTGGTGACATGGAAGTGAGTCATGATTATAAAAAAAATAAAACCATAAAATATAATATAGGTTTTCTAAGATTTATTAAGTGTTTTTAAAATTAATAATATAAAATAAAAAACTATTTTAAAGGGGAAATTTAATTTTGGTCAAGGATACTATTTATAGTATTTTTACATCACTTTGTCTTCATATGATTTTATAATACATATCATATATTTATATCATCTTAAATTTTTACCAAAAGGTTGTAAAATCTCATAAAATTAGGAAAAATTCAAAGTTGGATAATTTTGGCATGGTGATTTCAAATATAAAATTTATTTTTTCAAAATAATAATTTAAATATTAAAATAAACACTTTTAAATAAAAATCTTTATTTATAGAGATATTTTAATTTTTACCACAATAGTAGTTTTCTTACCATAAAAAAATTACATTGGGATTCATTAAATTATATTATCATTTACATATATGTAAAAATTATTTAATAAAAATGTTATATGAAGAAAAAATTATTTCAAAATTCATGAGTTTATCCAAATGAATATTTTAATTAATTACATATATTTTAAAAAAACTACAATTTTGGTTTATTTCTATAAAATTATAGTTTTTATAAAACAAATTGTATCATTATTTATGAATTAATGGTAAATTAGAATAAATATAACTATTATTTTATTTAAACTAAGATAAAAAAATTTATACTTCTAGGGTGTTGATACGTAACCGTTTATTACCCCAATATATTCTCCAAGGGTATTGTGTGAGATTGTGGGACTTTATTTGGGTGGTTCAGAGAATATAGTTTGATACATCATCTTGATAAGCTTTAACATCTATTGTAAATAGTTTTACATATGTTTTAGTCATTTAACCTCATCTTTGTCTTTCTTATGGGAAAATCCAAGTGATACAATCTCTCTTTAAATCTCTAATAGATGTGCTTCATAGGTTACGATATTACTAGTTGATGAAATTTATTCTTCTTTATATGTCATTTGGATTTTATCAATACCACTAATATAAAATAATCCTAAAGATAACTATACAATTAATACATTATTTATGGTTAACATTATTAATAAAATTTTAAAACTAATAGGATATAATAGTCCAAAATAACCAAAGTAGTGGGTGTTCATTTTATAAATACATTACATAATGAGATAATTATTCATTCAATAATGGAGTTCTATTTATAAAATGCAGGGTTGTAAAATTCTTACCTCCTTAAAAAATTTCACTATAATTTATTTCATTTACAAAGACAAATGAGGTTTATTATGTTTCCCCACCTGTTATGGTTCCAAAGTTTCTTCCTCAAACCTATGGTTCCACTCGAACACTTTTACCGAGTGAGTCATCTTGTTTCATAGAACATTTTCCATATTAT
This sequence comes from Viscum album, assembly GCA_963277665.1. NCBI lineage: Eukaryota > Viridiplantae > Streptophyta > Magnoliopsida > Santalales > Viscaceae > Viscum > Viscum album. The sequence goes on along the minus strand of OY728132.1, from coordinate 1,469,676,985 downwards.
CTAAATATTCACCGACTACTCCTAATATGAAGGATCATTATAAAAGTGTACCATCTCTATATTTAGTACATGTGAGGGGTTTGGTATATACATCCTTAAGAGGGTTACGTGGAGCACATCATGTACCAGAGATAGGTTTAGGGGTATTTCTATTCAATATTCTATAGATTTGATTAAATAAAGGATCACAAAGGTAATTATGGATCTAGGAATAATATTTACCTTATTCCCAACCTTTATGACATTATCCCACAATGGTATATGATGGAACACTTTATCTCCACCCATAATCTCTAGATCATGTCAAAAAAATGATATATAGATTTTCTAATGACTTTCTGTGGACTTAATATGATGTTGAATGATTTGAACCTTATCTGTCATCTCTTAGAAAAGATCATGTCAATTCATCTTCCTCTTTCCAAATTCATCCTAGCATGTTGGATTCTGACAACACTTCGTATAAAGATCCTTATAATGATACATTTAAATGATAGAATGAAAATTGTTTTTATATGAGAACACTACTAGGGAAACTATTTGATCTCCTAAATTATTGTAAATCCATTGAAAATGATCACATTATATCCACTAGATATTAAATGGTTCATTCAAAATATCCATCCATTTATGGGTGAAAAGATGTATATAAACTCATCCCTATATCCAACACTTCCTAAAGGATTCTAAAAAAAATCAATGTAAACGTCGAATATCGATCATATATATTAGAGAGTGTCACCCCATGAATTCTTACACCTTCCCTTATGTATATATTGTTGATTTGGTCAACAGAGAAGTCATTCTTGATAGTAATGAAATTCAATAACATTATTAGGTGATCCATTTCCACCCAGATAGTGTTATTAACATTATATGACTTATAATCCCTCAACTAAAATTCAAGGTTTTGGTTTCCCATTTCTAATGTGGTATAGGAAATGGCTACAACATGCCCAGATAATTTTTCCATTCATCCATGATCTGTTGGGATACCAAGTATAGAAATAAATAATATAGAATATCCCTCTCTAAGTTATCCCACCAAATGTTTTGATTCGTGTATCTATACATCTTAATGATTCCTAGATATATTGAGAACGGTCTTAATAGTACACCATCAAGAGGTTCCCTCTACAATTCTAGTTTTTATGGGATAGGTATCCAATTCCTAAGACTTATGACTCTATATTTAGTAAACTTGAACTATAGATTATTTTATACCATATTCTATAAAACCTATTCATTTTTTATACCGCCTTGATTCTCTCAAGAATATTTGGTTGAGTAGTTATTCGATAAAATTATGATGAATTATCTTTTATTACTCCCATGTACATCCTTTTCATGTCAATGATCATTTTATAACTACGAATCTATATCATGCATAAGGTTGTGGTATCATTTCAATATAGAGATTATTCTACTTTTTTCACCTTCTCATGATGGAATTATATTGATAAATAGTGATAATTTATTAGACCGAACCACCTTCATTAGAGAATATTATGTTCCTTTTTTGTGAATATATACTTGAGGTTTATAGGATTAGTATATATTTCACTCTTCTACCTATAGAGATAATGTATCCAAAATATATAATGAGACGATCACTATATCCAATTACACATCATGTTTTGGGTAGTTATACTCATGGAAGATTAATTATTAGAAGTAATAGGCAATAAAATTATCATCCTATATAAGTACAGAAGAAAATCCAATTTTAGACACATCACTATAAATCCCAAATCCTTCCCCATTGGTGAGTAATGTGAGTACATGTTTAGATATTGGCCACTTATTTGACTCTTTAAAGCTCTCTTCACCTTCATTATTCTATAAATACTTCACTTCCTTTTGAGTTAGGTTGGTTAAGGGGTTTGAAAATAATATGAAAATTTCCTCAAATTTATGATGGTAATGAGGTAATCTAATAAAGTTATAGATTTCCATCATATATGTTGGTTTGGTATGTCGCTAAACTACTTCTACTTTTTAGTATACATATATATCCCTTTATTGGTGAAACGTTTCCATGGGACAGTTACATTCCCTAAAAAACTCACACTTACACTTCTTTTAATATAAATATTTCATCTGTAAGGACATTATTATAATATCTTAATGTTCCTCATATCACTCCTTCCTTTTAAACTGGATAAGAATATCACCTATATTGAATACTCTTAATTTAATGGGGGTAATTCCTAAATAATCTATTCATTATTACCTTGATGATTACTAGATAATTATTTAGTCAAAATGAAATCACTATGAAATCACAGTTCTTGTACTTTTTATGAAACTTATTCTTGGGGATATTCTCATTAATCACCTTTACTTGATAATATCCCGACTAAATATCAGTATTGGAGATTTATGAAAGTCCACATAGATAATCAAACAAGACATTAATCTTTGATATATGGCACTTCTTATTTATCATGATCCTACTGAGTTTATAATAATTATTATAAAGACGTGTTGACCCATCCTTCATCTTTATAAAGAGGACCAGTACACCCCCACAGTGAAGCACATAGCTGTATAAAACCTTTATATATATTATCTTGTAGATTTTTCATCAATTTTTTAAGTTCAGTGATCGAAATTATATCTAAAATATTGAATGTATGAAAATATTTGTGTATAATCCTAATTGATAACTCAAAATCATATTGTAGATAATTTATGGGAAATTATTCATGAAACTGATAAGTGTAGTCCCATAAAATTTGAATGACATCATGGGAGATTATTTCATTATCCTCAATTATTTGATCTATATTTTATTTATAACAAGTCATTAAAATATATTCTTGATATGGTGATACCAAATGAGACATATCCTCCTCCATGAACTTGTATATAATCAGTGGGTGATTCCTAACACAAATGGGGATTTCCTTCTCTGGTAATTTTTTTCTAGATATTTATAATGAATTTTATTCCTTGCCATAATTTCATCAAATTCTAATAAACAAAGTATCACAAATATCACTTGAAAATAAATCCCATAATTTTTTAATGTGGACAATTTTATACTTAGAATAACATAATTTACACATTTTACAACATCACTAACAACTCAACTTTTAGGTTTTCAAGTGGTGTTTTAATAGATCTAATAAACAAGATTGATGTGAAAGAATGCACAATACTAGAATAAAAAATTATATCCTCTACCATTAAATGAATAACTATCTTACCTACCACCACTTCTTTGTCGGGATCCACCATATTAGTTGTGATAAAATATTTTTAAACCATTATCTATGGGACATGGATGTTTTTATCATATTTCATCATTGGTAACAATTTTCATATTGAAAATTTTCAAATAGTTTTCTTCTTTCATACAGGTAAAAAATTTGAGAGTAGGATGTGGGTTGATTGGATCATTCCTCTCCCTTAGAAAATTGGTTGGTTTCTCCATTTAGTAATTGTATTCATGTTCCCTTCCTTCCTTTTTATAAATGTTTTCCTTGTCCCCATTAATAAATTTTTGATATGATCCTTTCCAAAAATTGGGAAAGTGGAGTGTTGTTTTTTTTCCACATTATATATTCACATTACACTTCTAGGATTAAAATCTACTATCTACTTCTTATATCATATCCTATGTGACCTTTGAGATTCAATGATCTTTATTTTAAAATTGTAGGCGCATTAAAAACTTTCAGAAAACTTTTAGAGTATCAATTCAATAATTCTTTTCATATGTTCAGATTTATCCCGCTAATGAAGTTGTAAACATTACACTCATGTTAATTGATAATGTGGGAGGAATATCATACTAGTCTTGTGATTCTCACTTCATACAACCTGATGGATTCTTCATTTTGTCAAGATTCGATGGAAATCCCTCACAGTTTTATATGTGAGAGTGAATGTAAAATATTTATCAAAATAATTTATTATAATTCCATTCAAACCATCACCTATGTCTCCTCCTCAAGATTCACCATATTGACCTATTTCCACCACTGATTAACTTATCAATTAAAGTAATAAATAGCTAGTATGACCTTCTATTGACCATATAATTAAAGGATGAAGAATATATTTTCAATGGATTTGACTGATTTTTCAATGATTAAAGAATCAGAATATCCACTGAATGTAAAGGGCATTTTTTCAAAAAATGCCTCCATTAAAATTTTCTCTTTCTTTTGTGGATTTGGTAGTTCTTCTTGATTTAGGTTTCTATTCAAAACCATTGTCAATTGAAATAGTATTTTACTAATTTTAATGATTTATACTACCATAGGGTTGGGTATCTCATCTGGGTAGTCACCACATTACCCCTCACATTGGTTCTTGACTCGGTTTGTCATATTTTTAAAAAGATAGAAAAAAATAAGGGTAAATTATAGGGATGAGAATTTTAAATTTATAAAACATATAAATGGGAAACCATAAATATTAAGCAAATAAATCATTAATAGAATTTGTTCCTTACCTTATTAATTTCATGGTTTCAATCTATGATATTCATGATCTATTTCCTAATATTAATAATTATGGTCATTTTTGTTCCCTTATTAATGGATCATAAAGAGATTGTGAATTTTTCAAATCATATTCCAATAGGTGTAAAGATAGGTGTATTGAAAGGCTTTTTTGTTATGAACAGAGTAACATTTCAATCAAAGCCCAATGCATAATTTTGGTGTTATTACACATAGGTAAAACTATTATAGAGACACATCCAGTTATAGTATCTAAAAGCGATTTAATTTTTTGGAAACCACTTACTCTTTAATTTTCCAACATTTAAGGATGTTTTCTTATTTTCAGTTTTATCCATAAAGATTTCAATATGTTTATCTATTATGAATAATAAAATATCAAGGCTTTTCTTTGATAAAAAACGTGACAATACATTCTTTTAATACACATTAATTCCTGATTTATTATATAAATAACAATTAATAAAATATTATAATATCATGAGGAATCATTTCATTAAAAAATTAGTTATATATCCTAACAACATGAAAAAGGGAGATAACAATGTTTTTTGAAACATCACAACAAAACCTTAAAGACCATTGATCTTCTAAAACCATATGGATAATATAGGTAAATTCATAAGAATATGGTGAGAAATAAAGACCATTAGGGGAATAAAAAATTATATCATAATTAAATTAATAAATATTTTTTAAAAGGAATATCAAGATGACATAAAATTTGAGAATCATAAGCACGATCATTAAATCTTGATATAAGATGATATCATCAAGGGAATATAAGATTGTGGAAAACATATAAAACATGACATCATAAATGATTGTTAATGATAACTAATGAGACATTATAACATTGTGTACTTCATATAACCTCCCACACACCATATATTCTATCTCCAGATATGAAAACCTTTCCATATTAATTAGTGGGATATATAGTTTTAGTCCCACCCAGCACATTGACATCATGTACATGAATTCTTTACCTCATAGATTATAAAATAGAAGAATGTATTTATTAAATTTTAATCCCATGTTTAAGGAGTATGTGTTATACACATATTTTTTCAATATAAATTTTGTATAGGAATTTGTGGTTGAATACGCTTGAGTGGAAATGAGGATGGGTATTCATAACACAATTTTATTGTTGGAAAATCATTGGACAATTTCAATAGCATACCATATGTATGTAAAGATTCTTGGAAATAATTAATGAGAATGAAAGGTTGTATTTTATTTATTGTAAATTAAATGGATAGTAAATGAAAGTATAATAATGAAATTGAATAAGAAAAATTATAAAGAAAAAAAGAAAAAACACAAATAAAGTGTTTCAAAAAATATGAGGAGAGAATCCCTTACATTGGAATAGTATTTACGTTGGAAAAGATTATAATTAAAGGGTATAAATGATCTATAATTCTTAAAACATAAATTGGGAAGTAATGTTATAGTAATAATGTCTTGAAAATATAGTAAATTTAGATTCAAAAGGATAATTCAAATAACGTTTTTGGATGGAAAATGGGAGAGAGATATTCCATACCTTGGGGGCATATCTAAAAACATGGGAGGAGATTATTAATATATTTAAGACACCATGGGAGAGATATAGATAGATAACATTGGATTAAATTTATGATCTAAAGGTCTTATTGATGTGGAGGGGGGTTTTGGTGGGTATTTATAGAAAAATGTAAGGTTTTCCATGATTAATATATAAACATAGGTTTTGAACTCTATAAAATAATATAATAAAAACCAAGAGAATTACCTGGGTTTTTCCCATGTTTTATACCAAAAAGAAGTGCTATTAAATCTTTTATAATTATAGTAACTGAACTCCTTGAAATAATACCATTGGTGATGTGTAGTTGAGACATGTTTATAAATTATTAATTTCAAAACCCAAAAATATAATATAGATTTTGAAGCATTTGTTACAAGTATATTAACTTTATAAAATAACTACAATAACGATATATTTTAAAGGGGAAACATAATTTTGGTTGGGATAATCTATGAAGTACTTATTACATGTCTTTTGGGCCTTAAATATTTCATAATACATATCATATATTTATATTGTATCTAATTTTTACCCAAAAAATCGGCTATCACAAAAAGTTATGAGGAATTCACTATTGAAAAATTTTAAAATTCTAATTACAAAATTAAAAATTATTTTATCAAAATAATTATCTAAATATTTTAATTTGAAATTTTAAATCAAATACATTATTTATTGATAAATACTTGTTTATATAATAATATAAATTTATTGACACTTATAATGATTAAATTAATTATCATTTGATTATATTATCATTTTCATATCGATAAATAATATTTCATAATAATTATATATGAAAATAAAATTGACCTCAAAATTAATGACATTATAAAAAATATTTTTTTATTAACTCCATATATTTTCCAAAAATAAAATTCTACTTTCGTCGTATCTATATAATATTTATTTCAAACCCATTATTATATCATTAATAAAGTAATAGTAATGATTAATAAATACGATAATTACTTTTTTTGAAATAAGATAGGAAAAAATAACAATAAATAGGAAAAATTATGATAAATATTTAATTTAAAGCAAGATAACTAAATTTATAATTCTAGGGTAAAGATATATAACCCCTTATTACACCAGCATATTCGCTAAGGGTAAGGTGTGAAATTTTGGGTCTTTATTGGGGTGATTTAGTAAACATAGTTATGGTTGTGATCTGGATAAGCATGAAATTATTTCCTAAAATGTTTGAATCTTGATTTATTTACTAGATCATGGATTAAGATTGGTCAAGGGAAATGATTAAGGATTCAATATCCTTCAGATGCTCTAATAAATGGGCATCATGGGTTTAATCCTACTAGTTGATTCCATCACAACATCCATTTATGTAAATTGGATTTTATCAAAACGGTTAATATATACTTATCAAAAAAATCATTATATAACTACTATAACATCGATAGTAATAATGATTAATGGCCTTTTAAATTTTTAAGGATATAATGCTCCAAAATAAGAAAATTAGTGAATGATTTTTCTATAAATACATTAATTAGTAAGGCATTTATTAATTCAATAGGGTAATTTTAATTTTGATAGATCATGTCATTATAATTAGAAATCTGATTTAGATGATAGTTTTTTAGGGGTGATCATTTTAGATTTTCTTTTGTTTTCTTGGGTGTACCATGGGGTGTGAAATAGCATGGGACGTTTTTTAGATGGGTTTTTCTTAAGGAACTGACCTGTGTAAAATATGGACGGGATACTCTCATGGAAATGTGTATATCAGAAATCGAGTTAATGGTGAGGATGATCAGATGGGAGAGGGATCAAATGTCGAGTATGAGGTATCTATGCTGTGGTATTTGGAATGGAGAGTCACAATGGATAGGGTCTTCTAATGATGCTATGGTGGAGTCCATGGTTGAAGTTTGGTGTATTTTCTAATGATGTATAAGGGTGGATGGGTTTTTTTATTATGTTCTTATATGGTATTCGTTAGGTTAATTTTGTCATAAGGGTTTAATTATATAATTATTTTCATGACCTATCCTAGTGGGTCCCATTCTATTACTTTCCAAGCCCACCTCTAATAGGCCAGGGGTAGGTGACTAGTGTCGAGAATAGTATCACTAACATGGGAGTCATTATCCTAATTAACTACACACACACACACATCTCTAAGACTATAAAATGCTAAAATATAAAAAGAAATGAAAAACCATGCATGCATACATCTAAATCCCACAACAAGTGTATGAAAAAAAGTATTGGAATTTAAACAGGGCAAAAAACAATCCCACTATAAGAGTATAAAAAAATTATAACATGAATGTAAAGGGAATTATATATGAATACCATAGAAACACACCTCAATATATCATGTCTTGATATGAACCCCCTAGTCGTGGTCCATCTATGACTTTGTTTAAAGGTTGTTTGTCTGCACAAGACATGACCTATGTAGGAAAATCCCATGCAGGGGTCAGTATAACATTACCAAGTTTGACATCCTAAAACCAAAAATAAAACAACAATGGAAATTCTGTAATATCTACACATGTATATGATTAAAACACATATAACCAATATATATTTATATATACATACTCAACAAATACACATTGTCTAATGTATGTTACAACCATATTATACTAGTCTACAATTTTGGCTCAAAGATTCCATTTAGAACATATCCAGAATAACACACTCCTGATTCTACATTAACTCTCTCTGTAGAGTAGAAATTCCATTCTACGTTTGGTTATGATGAAACCAATAACTCTAGCTAGGTGATGAATATGAGTAGGGGATCTCACTTTTGAACATACAAAGGGATTCTGATGACTCTATTTAAGAATTCCTGCTGAAGGGATCATTATCCTAGGAGTAGGTGATGATTTCATACTAACCTTCATAGAAAAGATAATTTTACCATACCAGACAAAACATTCCCAATATATAGAGTTAAAGGTCTCCAATCTAGGTGATAAATAGTACATGTCATATATAAGTGGTCACAATTTGTGTTTTATGACTCTAGGTCATGTTTGTGTAAACGGGATGTGTCATCAAGTCGTGTTCGGGTAGAAGTACACATAGTGTATTCTACATGTGTACTCCACCCATGTTTGTGTACCCTTTGAGGTACACTCTAAGTATATTGGGAGAGAGTACATTCTATGTGATAGGGTAACATGATGTGTTATCCTTATCTCATACCAGACACCCTAGAAGTCTTAATGGGGCCCCACGTGGTGTGTATATCCAACATACACATTGTTAACAATGGGATTTTCCATAAGACTATATCTGGTTCTCTACCTCTCAGCTGATCCTCTAGCCTCCAATTCTGGTCATTCCATGTCATAAAACTAAAAGAAATTACTTTCCTATTCCTTTCCAATGACAAAGATCACTATCTAATGATTAAATCATCTTGGAAATGGATTTGCACTCTATTCTTTATTCCAAAATGAAGAACACTAAATAATGTGAAATCAAGTATCCACCATCGTCCAATTCATTATTGTTTCAATTTTCACCCCATCATAATGTCATTCCAAAACCATATCTATGTTATCATATCATGACTCCATGAAATGAGTGTGTAATGATCAATTAATAGGGATATGTCAAACATCAGTCCAAAATAAAGAGCACTCATGGTGAATGACGAAGCAGGGGAGAAAATCATAAAAACAAAAATGAGGAATGAACCTCAATCAAAGTTCATGTTTATCTTATTCACTCCTAGGATAATAAATATAATGAAACCAATAACCATAAATAAATTCCCACAAAATCTACCCACAATAAACCCATCTCTAAAATACGCACACTCCATGGATCAATCCATTGGTCGATTGATCCATGTTTTTGGTGAGAATCATGAATTGGAAAATAAATAAAATAAATAAAATTCCTTACATTTATTTAGGTAAATCACTAGTGAATAATGAAGATGCATCATATTCTTTGGTGATATCCTTGAAAATTTTTCCGTGTCGATAATTTATCCACGATCTGTTAACCATTTACATGAGAGTAATCCTCCAATGCTCTCTCTATGGGATCCCTAATTGATCTCGGGTAATGTGGATAACCCTAATATTAATCCACAATATTATATTTATGGAATAACTAATCACCAAAAAAATAATTTGAAATAAAATTATTTATTTAATGATTTTATTTATTTCTGTGTCTGATGAATTTTCAAAAATGAACCACTCCAACAATGGTTAAGTTTCACCTAATGTAAAACTCAAATTCTAAACTCAACAGTTCCCTCATATTTATAATCTATGCACCCATTTATATACTATTCCAAATTTCTAAGAAAAAAAATGTGCCCTTTCTCATTAATATATTTAATATATTTCAAACATTTATTCCGAGAACTTGGGTCCTCAGAAACACATCTCGTCTCAGTATGTGGTCTGAAAAATAATGCATAAAATATCCAAAAGTGATTCATGGAAAATCTGTCTCACTACATTCCCCCTACATTGCGGATTTATGCTCTTGAAACCCAAAATAAGGTCTATAAAAAGTGGTGTGGGTACTAATAATGAATATGATCCACCTTATCCAACATTCCCTCCAGAAGATTCTAATAATACCACTAGAAATGATCTAAAGGAATTGAACACCCATGAAGGATCCACTTCTACAGATCCTTGATCTTTAATAGGTACTTAGAAAAGGTAACTCCATCCTCCATGTTCTTCTCTCCCCATTCGATAATTTTCAATGGGTTATTCACGTGCCTCCATTGTGGAGAAACATGGAACATGTCATGTACCCAATCTAATTGTGGAGGCAGAGATAAGAGGTAATCAACCTCACAAAATCTATATAGTATATGAAAAGGTCAAATGAATCTCAAAGATAGCTTGTCTCCCTATCCAAATATTTGTAATCAAAATTGTGGTGAACCCCATAGTAACTCATGTCCTCCTAACTCAAACTCCAAGGGCCTCCATTATCATTCTGCATAATACTTTTTAAGGCGTTGTGTAGTCTTTATCTCTTTCCGTATAATCTTTATCTTTTTTGTAGTTTCTCACAACAACTATGGACCTATGAGTGTAGAATTTCTTTGGTCATTCTATCAAAGTGGTGACCTGTAGGGTCCCCCATAAAAATACTCAAATGGTTTCTTACAAAGGGTGGAATGGTATCTATTGTTGTAAGGAAAATCCACTAGTGGTAGGTGGTCCTCCCAACATTGGTCCAAATCCAACATGTAAGACCACAACATTTCCTCGAGAACCTAAATAGTCCTCTTAGTCTAGCCATCATTTTTGGGGTTTATTGCCATTATCCAGAGTAATTGAGTCCCAATATCTTCGTGTAATATCTTTTTTAATTGGGATTTTAAGAAATAATCATAGTAGAAAATGATCCTCAATGTAAATCCATGGAGTCGAACTATCTCTTGAATCTAGAGGCATCCCAAGCTACCTACTAAACATTGTTGTCGAATTTCTAAGGAGTTGGATGACTTGGTGAGTTAGTATATGGTCACATAGATGAACTTAAGACACTTGGACATATGTGGTAGGAATTTCAATAAGCATCGGGATATCCCATCCAACTTCCACTATGGCTCCTCAAGGGGATGATTTAATCACGCTGCAACATGGTGCTCATCTTTTAACTGCTGAAATGTAAGGCATCAAGAGATAAACTTCGTAACGCCTTTCTTCATCCCTGGCCAAAAAAATTAATTACATGGGTCTTAGTACATATTTTTCATGACTATATGTACCACTAATGGAGATGCATGAAATTCTCTCAGAACCTCCTCTCACATCTTCACTCGCACTAAGGTGTGTCCCCTAAAAACAACGACATGTTCCCCACTTTTTGAAAATCAATCAGGATGATGTCTGGTGGATAATTAGAACATAGGTTGTCAAAATATATATCCATAATATTTATATACATAAAACTTTTAGAAATAAGAGGCCTAACTAAAATTGAGTTGAGGTAAGATTAACCCTCTCCATTCAGAAAGTATAAATTCAATGAGGAAAACTACTCTAACTCCTCATTGAACAACAATGAACAAGATCTCCTACTAAGAGAATCTTACGCCACATTCCCCTTCCCATGAGAGTAGAACATTTTTAAGTCATAATCCTTGAGTAACTCTACCCATTTTCTATGTATGAAGTTAAGATCCTTTTGAGACAAGATATACTTGAGACTCTTGTTATCAGAATAGAAGACAAGCCACACTCCCATTAGGTAGATTCACCACATATTTAGTGTGAAGACTACCATTTCTAACTGAAGGTCATGGGTCATGTAGTTCTAATCATGTGGTATCAACTAATATGGACCATAGTTATTCATCACCTGCCACCGCATCAAAATAAAACCAAGCACAGTTCATGATACATCCCATAACACTATATTCTCAACTCCCTCCTCCAACAATATCAAGATGGGAGTTCTTCTCAAACTCTTCCTCAACTTCTAAAAGTCCTGATGGAACCTCTAGGACCACATTAAATAATTCTACATTTGAGTCAAAAATGTCCTGGGTGATGATATTTGGGAAAAATCGGGTAGGAGTATTAGAAGAATCCTTCCATCCCAAGGAAGCTTTGCACCTCATTCATGCTCTTGGGTGGGTCTAAATCTAACACCTTCTCATCCTTGGCTAGGTTCAAAACCATTCCATCTACTAAGATAATGTGCCCCAGAATGTGGAAGGCAGGAATCCCAAACAAAAAATGATAGATATTTCCATAATGTAGGTTCTCTCTAGTTATATCCATAACCATCTTCAAGTGTCTCATGTGAACCTCCGTGGATATCAAGTGCACAATGAATTGTCAATGAAGTCATAAATGAAAAAGTCTAATAAATACGTTAAGATATGGTTCATGAATTAAATGAGCATGGATGGGGTTACTGTCATGCCAAAAGGCATCACCAAGTATTCATCATGACATTTTAGACATCTAAATGCCGTCTTTAGTATATCCTCACTCGTTACTCACAACTATTAATATCCTAAACTGAAGTAAAAATTATAGAACCAATGTTCCCCATTGAACTATTAAAAGAGTTCATCACTCCTTAATATTGGACACTTGTTATTCAAGGTCACCAAATTCAAGTGTTGGTAGTCAACATTTAACGACAAGATACCATATTCCTTGTTGGAAAAAAACTAGGGATGTTGAGTGTGAAAGAATGGGTATAACAAATCCATTCCTCAAGAAGTACTCCCACTACATCCTCACCTCACGAAGCACTACAGGGGATATCCAATATGCTGACATAGATATAAGTTTCATCTTAGGTTTTGGATCAATGAAAATTTTTATGTCCTGATTGGGAGGTAATCATGTAACATTTTTTGGGAAGACTTCATCATACATCATCACCACTACAAAAAACAAGAAACTCATAACATCCACTGCATCAAGGGCTAGGCTATCCAAATGATGAGTAATCAGTTACACCATCATATGAATGACCCCATCATGTCCTAAAAGTGGTTCCTTTTCACTGACATAGAAGAACATGTTCCTTCACTATATACACATTGCATCCTTCACCTAAAATAGTCAAGCTTGAATGAACTGCAACTAACCAGTACATACCAAGAATGACACATAAGGCCTCATCATTGTTACAAAGAGATCACAATGAAAACTCTCACCTCTGAGATTAATGTCACATTGTTGGCATAAGTCCATGATCACTGAGTCTTCTCTAGTAAGATTTTACAAGAGTATGAGTAAATCCATGGCCTCAACCGGAATCTCTATGTATCATATCATGTATGTGGAAAAATTTTAATGACTAGAACCTATGTCTATTAGTACTAAAGATAAGGTATAAAAGGCACATATCATAACTCAAATCATTCCTAGATCCTATGGGACATAATCTTCGACTAGCTGCAGTTGTTCCCACCCCAATCCTCCAGCTCCAGGACCCTATCATGGAACATAGTGGTGTGGTGGTGGTAGTAGGTCAAAGTGAATACCACCTCATGATACACTCTGTGATCCTCTTCCCCATCCATTTCTTTATGGACCTACCTACTCCGACCATTTCCCCCACCTTATCGGACCATCCATTTTTTCCCTATCCATGGTATTGAAGGTCAATAAATATCATACAAGATGTTCCATGCCATAAAATAAGTATCGCTACCTCTCCTTGGGTTAACTATAGCCATCATGTGATCCCTTAACCATAGATCCTCTATCCTAGGACCTCCTCTTTAAAATCCTCATATATCCAGGTCCCTAATACTGACATTGGCTCCCAACTATAGAGGTCTTTAATCCTATTTTCACACTACTAAAAACTACAAATTGTATTTTCTCATCCAAGAAACTCTCAACCACCAATTCTCACTATATCACCCAAACATATGTACAAATGTATATACGGATACACTTTCTCATATTTCTTTATACAGACCACCATCAATGGTCTGGTCCCTAATAAAACAGTCATAAACATGATCCAACATGTACCTAGAGAGGTTTTTTACCTCAATGAATTATCATCTAATGTCATGTTGTGTTGGCGGATCTTCATATTTTCATAGATAATTACATCCCTAAGAGTTTCTAGAGACTAATCCTCTTTGAAAGAGAACTCAAACTATGACCATGGTAGAATTTCCTCATCATATTTATGGGTTAATAAACCCAACCATCACCCTTCTAAGAAATGAAAATGGCTCAGTGATAGAACCACCATATGATACCTAGTATCTTGACCAAATGGAATGCTCATGTCACCAACTGAACCCAAAACTCAAATACCTATGTGTTAGGCTCACCTTGTAACAGAGGGGGTCTCTATCTATAAAACTCATAAACCACTCTCAACATGTGGACCTCATTCACTGGAACTACAGGTTCTTCAGGCTACCCCATAGGTGGTGATATAACTGCAGCACCACTTCAAGGTAACAACTTGGGTAATATTCCCTATATCAATGCCTCATCACGGAAGATATAACTCTTATGATTATGATTTGATGTCCTGGAGGGTATACATCATGGATGTATCTGAAAAGAAAAGAGAGGTGACATAGAGGGGAATGGAACCAACTACCCACTACTATATGCTGAATATAACATTGTTTTATTCCCTAAATCCAGTGTTCAAATGTACTGAGTCAAAAATAAGTTGACCAGATTCATGTTGTATGGATACGTTGTCTACTACACCAACACTATATTCCCTAGCCTGAAATACGAACTCAAAACACATAACACTATTTCTCTAAACTAGTCTCACAAAATCAATGTACAAATTTATAAATGACCCCTATGATAACACTCTATCATGACACGTCCCAGTGGGGAACATGATGTGACTCCCCAATCCCACCTCTAATTTGATAGCAGCTGGAGACTATCACTGAGACAACATATCGCTAACAAAGGAGGACCCTACCTAAGTACATGTACACATGCTCCCATATCCATGCCCATACAATGATGAAATGTAAAAACAAATGAACAAACATGAATTCATACATATAAATCCCAAAGAAATAGTACTATAAGATGTAAAAGAAAATAATTTGAACCTAATACAATCCCACTATATATGTTTGAATCAAGTCCAACCGAAAACTAAATGGATTGCTATCTGAATACTCCTGGAACACACTTCTATATTTTTGGACTCACTATGAACATTCTGTTCTCGGTCCATCAAGGACTCTATTTAATATTCAGTCATCTACACAAGGCATGAAACATGTCGGAAATTCCTGTGCATGGGTGAATATAACAATAACCTTCAAGACACCCAAAAACCACAAAGAATAAAACAAATGAAATATAGTCAACTCTACATGGGTATTTTTCTATAACACAAATAATAATATTATCTAGATTTAATCAAAAAATGGAGGAATTATAAATTTAATTCACAATTTTAGCACACTATCCTAGGATTCTAGATCAATGATTCCATAGAGCACTCGTCTAGGAGAAAACACACTTGATCCTGATAGAATCAATGATATTTTTCTGAGAGGTAAGGTTCTTTAGGTATTATCATCAGAAATCAAAATCTGATGTTTTCAAGAGATATTATACCCAGAAAAGGATCACTCAAAATGCCATGGGGGACACTAACAAACATAATCTAGATTAACCCACTTATTAGAGGATAGATCCTCATGTAATTTTGGTCTGGATGATACCAATAAACCTACCTAGGAAATGAAGATGAAAAGAGGATCTCACTCCATACCTTACAGAGGGATTCGAATGACTCTTTCTAGGAATTACTACTAATAATATCATTGTCCTAGGAGTAGGAGATGATTTTGTACTAACCTCATGGGGAAGGATATGAGAAAAATACCCTAATGAAACATCCCCTAGATAAAGATAGAAAGGGTTCCAAGCCATGTATTGAAGATTAAATGGAATTTAGATGGGGTCACATGTCGTTTCCTTGGACCCTAGGTCCTACCTGTGCAAACAGTATGTGTCATAAAGTTGTGTTCATGTATAAGTACATGATGTGTCTACTACCCATGTAATCTACCTGTGTTTTTGTACCCTATGGGTACATGGAAACTCTCCTAGTATATTTCACATGTCTGGTTATTGTGTAACATTCAATGTGATCCATATCTTCTAATGAAAATCCAATCTACCACATAGGGGGCCCCACACAAGATGTAAATCTGACTAACACAACATGTAGCGTGGTATTTTCTAGAATCCTCTATCCTTTTCCATGCATTTTAGTTGATCCTAGGGGCTCTGATTTTAGATTTACCTTACTTGAAAACTCAGGGAAATGCCTCATCCAAGCCATACCATTGGAAACATCATGTTCTGGCCATCAAATTTACCCGAAAAAAAATCTAAGCATCGTTCTTGGTTTTATGCCAAAGAACACTGAATAATGAATTTTTTTATCCACCATCATCTGATCCTCTATAATTTACATCTTATCACCATTTTAATATCATTTTAATCATATATATATGAAATTGGATTGTTTCACCATGAAATGGGTGTGCAACAATCAATTGATCAGTATATGTCAAACCTCTATCCAAAATAAATAATTCTCACGGTGAAGGAAGAATTGGGGGAGAACCCCACAAGAAAAAAAGGGATGAACATACCTCAATTGATGTTCATGTCAATCTCAATTTTTTCCATGAGAATAAAAATAAATAAATTAATAAGGTCAAATAAATTCTTCCCAAATCAGCCTAAAAAATACACATCTAAAAAATATGCATGACGTAGAGATCAATCTTTTTTCCAATTAATCTGTGTTAACCATGGGAGTCTAGAACGAGGAAAGAAAAAAAATCAAACAACCACCCTATATTTGTTAGGATACATCACTGGTGAAAAGTGATGTTATTTAACATTCATTTGTGAGATCCTTTGAATAAGTTTTTTGTGGATCATTGATCCATGATCTGTTCTCTTGTCACTTAATTGGAATCCTCCAATGCTCTCTTCGACGACCCACTAACAGTTCAAGGATTATAAAGGTAACCATAGGATTTTATATAATAGTATATATAGAATCTAAATAATCACTACATTATGAATTTAAAATAAAATAAAATAATTTATTATTTTATTCAGTTCCATACATGCATGAAATCTTCCATAAAGAGACACACTGATTCAGGTTGAGTCGGACCAATGGAAAAACCTGCATTATGAAATCATTGGTGCCCTTAGAATTATGGGACAATCAACAATTTAGAATTTATTTTAATTTTTCAAGATAATAATGTGTGGATGCTAGTTAATATATTTAATATGTTTCAAAAATTTATTTTATCCACACAAGGCCTCATAATCGCACACTGTCTCAATGTGGGGTCTCAATGAGAATCCATGCAATATCAAAAATTAATTCATGAAAATTCATAGACACTTAACTCTTCATAGGTCATTCTTATATAAACATAACGCATGTATGGGTATTATCATGATATTTTAAGGGGTTATAGATAATACTAGTCATCATGGTGGTGTCATTATTTGAAACTACATAATAGTAGTTTCTTCATAGCTTTACGAAACACAATTTGTAATATTTAGGTGCTAATTTGAAAAAAATTGGTTTCCCCTCTAAACTGATGAATTTTTTAAATTAAGCTTAATGTATTTAGTAATTGAAAATAAGATTTATTAAACCAATAATTTATAATTAAGAAACACCATTAAATATTTCTAAATTTATGGGAATCAAAATGAATCTTGTTATGAGAGTCAAATGTAACTACAATAAATATTAGATAAAGTATAGAAGTTTGATGTGTATTTTAGAAATATCTACCAAATGAATCTATTATATTGTAAATTAGATATTCACTATTCATTGAGTTATAGAGTTCATATTTGAGTCTAGGTGAACCAAACTCTTTCATTCTATATCTTATAACCTTCTAAGAACATTTTAAGACCCATCCTTGTATTCAAGGATGATTATTCGTTCAATCCCCCATGGGTGAAGAAAATAGTGAATATTCTTATAAAAAGGTGATTTAATACTTTTCAATGTTATTTTCTACAAATTTTAAAGCAATCACACTTTTTATTTACACTAGTTAGTTGGTGTGAATCAGTATAAAGAACATTAAATGAATTGAAATTTAAAAAAAGAATGAAGTATTGCCCATGTATTTTATACATATTTATTTTTTATTACATGTATTAGTGAAGCTATTAATATCATGAATAAAATATTTAAAAAAAGAAAGGAATGTGGAAATAAAATATTGCCTCTTTCCTTTTAATACATAAATATTTCATCCCATGGTATAACATTTAACAAGATAGTAGATCTATTGAGGTTTAGTTTCATAGAAATTCTCAACATAGTATAAGAAAATAAAATAAATCAAATTAGTTTTTATGTATTCATCATAGAATAATTCTATGTCAACTTTACAATATCTTTTATCCTAGGTTCATTAATCAATGGAAATCAGTTAGCATAAATCACATTAATGGAGTAAATAGAGGATATATACAGTATGTGGCCATGAGGCATAACAATAGGGAATGGTCATAAGAACTTGAGGCAACCCATTATGTAAATAACATGAATCAAAACATATAAATTTGGATATAACATAAAAATGATACATTTGAAATCAAATCACCCTGGAATATTACAAAGGTGTCCAAATTCATAATTACCCCAATTATGAACCAAGGTATTAGAAAACATGTCATCTATAGAGATTAATTATTCACCTAACGAATTTGATCACAATCAGTGTATACCATTAATAGGTATTAATTCATGCGATAAAAATTGATTATAATAAATCATCTCATCAATAACCCAAGGAATATAAGGAAAGAGTTTCATATAAAATCATTTTGTTCATAAGTACTTAAAGATGTGTAAAATTTATCATTTTTAACTCACCAGAAGGGAATGTGGGTTTAATACAAGTAAATACCAGATCAAAAAAAATATTTACATGTAGGCAAACACCCATAGAATATTAATAGGTTTTTTTTTAAAATATGAATTTCCAATGTAAATGAGAGAAATTTGAGAATTGAATTTGGCAGCATTATAGTATATGGCATGGGATAAATAACTGGAATAATAAGAGGGAAAATAAGTATCTCATTTGTAAAAGTAATATTTTGTTTGTAATAGGATAATCAATAATGTTTTTAATTGAGTGTAATTTCAAAATTTAAAATACATACTACATATGTGGTAACTAAATCATTATAAGAAGAGGAGAATTACCTTACCTTGAAGATTTGCTTCTTAAAACATGGAGATGCAACCTTGAAGACTTAAGGACACATTAGTGGAGCTATTTAGAATCTCAAATGAATATAACATCCTAGATAATTAATTTGGAGTGGACATGTATAAAGAATATGTGGGTATTTATGGTAAAAGAGAATGAGTTTTTTAATAATGTCCAAATATAAGTCTTAGAATTTTAGGTTATGGAAAAGGAAAACCCATTTTAATAACCATGTTTTTGACTCATGGTCTTGGATATATATTAGGAATGAATTATAATAGTTTAATTTATTCAAACAAAAATCTATTTTTTAATATTACTTTGAACATGGAAAAGGGGATCGTCTTTAAAATAATGTATTTAAAATAAATATATCAATTTAAGACATTGGAAAGTCATTTAAAGGTTTTGATTTGATTTAAATCTATTAAACTAAAAAAAATAATTAATTAACATAAATTAGTTAGTGGATAATGATTAATTGTTTATTGAATAATCATTACACATATATGAATTCATAAAACATATCGATGAAACAAAATTGCATTATTTATTCCTTGAAAAAAAAATTCTAAAAATTATCAAAATTTTACACTAAACTAATTTTGATGGGATTATTTAAAATATAATGTTAATTTTATCAAAATATTCCCATAAACATGAGAGTTTTAAATTAAAAAAAGAATTCTTTTTAAAAAAATACTACTATTTAAAATATAGGATAATTTATGAAACTTATAAAAATTTTATAAGAAAATATAAGAATATATTATAATTTATATCTAAATATATAGTTTTTTAAACATACATTTCAGGTAAATAAATTTAATTTACAATACATTATTTTATTATAAAAGTGTATATGTTTTTCCAAAATACAATTAGGTTTATTTTATCCAATAATCAAACTCTAAAATTTATATTATAATCACATATATTTTATAAAAAAATTATACTAAAAAATTGTTTATTAAAATAAACTTTTCATTTATACAAAATAAATTAAATGTTTTAGACACTATGTTATAGACACAAAAACCAATATTACCCAAGAAATTACCTTACATTACGGTGTTCAATGGGGGAGTTTCATGGGGTGGATTTGAAGTCATTAAATATAAATTGATCTACACTAACTAAAAAATATCCAATATGAAATTTCACTCAAGACATATTTGTTAATGCTCAACATTTTCTTGGTCACGAGTGAGCCCTAATGACACTAACAACTTTTTAATTTCTAATAAATGGGATGAAAAATTCACGACTCTACTTGTTGAGACCATCATTTATCATTTATATATCAATTATCATTTTTCATTACTACCCATAAACACTAATTATCAATGTAACATTATTACCAATAGAAAAAGTGTCCAAAAATCATATTAAAAAATGGTTATATTGAGCAATTGTCGAATTTCAATGTCTACCATTCCCATTATACCCTATATACACTCCACCATTAGTTTAAATATACTTATTAATTCGCAATGGTTTTATAGTTCCTCAAATAATGACTATTATATTCATAATGTTTCATTCCCTTTTAACAGTTTTCATTAGAGTTTTAATATTATTGGAAGAGTTCAATCTTGTGGAGTATACTATTGTGTTTTTTGATATTCATTTATTTTTATATCCCTATAATAGTAATAAATATTGTAATAAGTATCATTACTTGAAATATATTATTCATTTTGTAATGTTATTTTTATATAAAACTATTATATAAAATAATCAAATATAAATTATAAAAAATGTTATTTATTAATAACAGAAGGAATTCTTAGGCCATAACATTATTTCACAAATATAAAATTTCTTCATCAAAATTTTAACTCATATTCTTAGTTGAGAAGATATGAGGGTATTGTGGTTTCGTTAGTTCCACTGATTCAATTGTTGGCTCTTCATATTTATTATTCCACCACAACACTTTTACAAGGTGATTAATCTTATTATGTGGGTATTTTTCTCAATGTTCCAAGATCTCCAATAGTTACTCATTATATGAGAGTTAATGTTCTATTTATAACCCCACAATATTAAGTAAATGTGAGATATTATGTATGTATTTCCTAAAAAGGGATATGTGGAACACATCATGTACTTGAGAGAAGTTTGGGGATGTTTTAGTCAATAGTCCACTGACCTAATGTGATCAAGGATTTAAAATAAAACAATGTAAATATGGTTAATATTTTCTTTGTTTTCAAATAATGAGACTCTCTTACATTGTGATATTTTATGGAAAAAATAATTTTCCTCTATCTAACTACAAGTCCATTGGATGGTTGTTAGCCTACCACTTTTGAAAACTATGAGTAGATTTAACCTATATCAAGATGGTTTGAAAAATTAATTACATATATTGTACAAGAACATTTACAAGTATAATTAACTCACCAAATTTATCCTAGCAATTTAGAGTTCTAAATTGCTTCCCATATTGAGCTTTTTGTGCCATTTAAATACTCTATTTGAAGTAGTTTTTTATGAGAACTAAATGAATGGAACATATTTTTTAATGAAAGAAGTTTATCTGGTTTTATTTTTATAAATTAATGGTGAAATAAGTGAGATAAGATGGTAAAACAGTGTGTGATTTCGTGGTATGGTGTTCTCGGAATAATTCATTGAAAAATGTTACGTTTTTAATAGCATGAAAGAGTCATTTTCATGAAAAAGTTGAATAACTCTTAAATGGTTTCCCATATTAGAAATAAGAGGTCACCATGGTATTCATAGTAGTGGGTATATATTATATGAGGCCTAACATCGGTTATTGTAGTATGTTTATGGAATATAGTTTTAGGATGTAAAGTGCATTAAAATAATTGAGTAAGAATTATTTTTAATTTTGTGTTTGTTTTCATTTAATAACGAATATTTTCATAAATCCATGGTTACAAAATAACCTTGTAAATCCATTGAGGTAATTAAATGGAGCTATATACAATGAACACCAATAGATTGACGAATCAAGAATGAAGAACCTTGGATTTTAAGTATCTTTCCCATGATGACGACATGACAACCATTATTTGTAGAGACCTGAAGCTTAACGTACATGGACATTACATTACTTTTGCAGAATACTTAATACATAACAAAAACAGACACACAAGGACCGTAATAGTTCAGTGTCTTTGGAAACTCGGAACATAGTCTTCTAAACGTTGTGAAAGATATTCAACATATCCCATAAAGATCTTCCCCTTTTTTTACCTAAAACCTTTATTTATATCCTGGGGAAAAGAAAACATAAAAGGGTGATCTCAAATGATCAGTAAGGGTGAACAAAAGAAATACCAATCACATCATATTCATAAGAACATAACATTTTGGAAATCTTAACCTGCAAAAGAGAGCATAATTTCATAACATGGGATAAATCATAGTAGTGAAATGAAATCCCAATAATCATAACTTAAAACATGAAACTTTGTGGAATACACACATAATCCGAGGGAATCATATCTTATTAGTCAAGACTCATTGCCAAGACTATCTTAGTGGACAAAGTCCCTTTCTGAACCGAGTCACCCTCGTTTCAGTCCTGTTTCACTGAACCGGTATAACCTACCATTCCAGTCATGTCTATCTCATGAGATATAAAATCTTTACCCCATGCATTGGAGGGAGATATAGGTCCCACCCATATCATAATGATACCATTCTTATGTGTGCCACAAAATTATAAATCATACATCATTGCATAACCCATGTAATACAAATGGGAATCTTAAACATCATGACATCGTAAAACAATTCATATAAGATAAAGGAATTCATAAAAATAATTCCATCACAACATAATCAAATCAGTGTAATAATAGGGATAAAAATAAAACCCTTTATTATCTTAGATGGAAAATAATTTTGATAAAACACTTGAACTCCATTCTTGAGGAAAATATCCTTTCTTCTTCAAAAACATGTTTCCTTTCTTAACATGTCATACAACTTTAAACTAAAAGATGTTGATTAAAAATAAACGTGAAAACTTGTAAAGGATTCTTCTTGGAAATAATGTTTTAAAAATCCATTCATGTCGTATAAGTTAAAAAAACATTCTTCTCGTACTTTTGTCGGAAAAGTCAAAAAAGCACCTCGTATGAAAAATGACAAAAGATTCCTTTCATATCATTTACAAAAAACTCACCGATGGGTAAAATAGGATTCAAACAATTGTAGGTGAATGAAAATAATATTAAATATTTATGAAACATGGATTTGGATGATAAAATACACCCCAGTAAATACTAAAGTATAAACAATCTCAGATAAAAATGAGATTGTGATATTTCCCTTACCTTATGTCCGATATGCTTTGTACGTATCCGAACCTCCTATATAATTATTTAAATAATGTCATTCACTTATTAAAGAATCATATTCATTGTTATGATATCATATATGGTTCACTTATGACTTTATATTACTCGTTCTTTTGTAAATTCCATGTTAAAGAGCGTTTTGGGAAAAATTGTTTCATTTGTCATCCGTGTTTTGACTTGTAATTATTCATATGATTACATAGATAATGATTACTTATTTACAGAATATAAAACATGATTTATATATAATATATATTCAGAATATACATATATATAATAAATCAGGAAATGGAATGAAATACACCGTTCATGGAGACGGTAGGCCGTACGTACGCATGAACACTGTTTTTGTTACCTTATTGAGTTGAACGGAATTAAGTAGATGAAATAAATATATATACACATAAATCCAGTATCATTATTATGTCACATATTTCATGATTACTTATTATATATACTTTATAATCATTCATGAATGGTTAAAGTGGAGAATGAATCTCATCGCGTCGTGGAGACGGTAGCCCGTACGTACGCATGAGCGATGATATCGTTCTCATGATCGTGGGACTGTATTGGAGTGTATGTATACTATTTCAGAATCAATATCACTTTAAAATAATAATATATAGTTATTATTTACACCATTATACCCATCCAAGTAAGGTGGTGGTGGAAAATAGATTTCACCACAGCGTGGAGACTGTATTCCGTACGTACGTACGCGCGGTGATTTCGTTTTCCGTAGGATGGATAGATGGTGAAATAGGGTTGTTTCATACTTATAACAACATATCAGTATATGAATGATACTGATGTTATTACTTCATAATGAAACAACCTAAGAAGAAGAAGTGGAAGAAGAAATAAAGGTGAAAGAATCGGTAACGGAAATTACCTCTTCTTTGAAGCGCCTCTTTGAGACCTCCTCTTAGGGCACTAAAATTGGTCTTTGAGGAATACCAGAACCTCTAGGATGTTGCTAGGGAAGTGGAGAAGATAATTTGGCAGGTTTTGGCCGAGCTTGAAGGCTCAAAGTTGTGTGAGGAAGAGAGGGAGGAGGTTCCCTTTTATAAGGGAGGAGAGGGGCTCCTTTGGAAAACTAAAATTATTATTTTATTATAAAGTCATATTTGGTTTTAAATAGCTCAAAATTGATTTATTTTGAATCTAGGGCGGGGATGGGTCGAAATCCTCTCATAAAATAGAATTTAGGTAAGTTTAGGTTCTTATTTTAAACTTATCATTTAGATTTAACTTTAAGTTAAATAATTTTACTTTTACCATGTCTTATTGTGTTCTTATACTATAAGGTTAATAAACTTACTATAACAAGACAAACGAACCCCAAGTTGTTTATTATTAATATATATAACCTTATCTATGTCATTTGGCCGATCCTTTTATTTTTAGGAACCAAATAACAATTAATAATATAATATTTGTTTTAAAAACTATTTTATGTCAATTTTGACACTATTTAGTAATTGATTTTTGTGAAAATAATAACAGAATGATTAGATCGTAAAAAGTTAATTCAATAAATACTAACATGTCAGAGTAACCTAAAAAATTATTAGAATTCATAAAAAGACTCAAATTATATTTATTTGGGTATTTATAATATCAATTTTCATAATTTTTCACTATTATGGTAATTACTACATCATCGTTGTGTCATAAATAAATTAAATTATTTAATGTCTAAAAATTACAAATAAAATCCCATTATGTAGGAAATCTTTTTTTCTTTCTAATTAATATTTAAAATATAATTATCCAATGTATAAACCTATATTAAAATTATTTTAGTATATAAACATTGATTTTAACTCTTTTATCTCTTCTTTGAATTAAATAATAATAAATGTCCTAATCTAATCAAAGTGGGCCTAAATGTTCATATTTTAGTCCTAAGGTTTATTTAGGTCGAATTACACTTATCCAATAGAATTAGGACATTTGTTAGGGTAATAATAATATCATGTTTACCCTTAATTACCCTATTTACTTTTAACCGTGGTAAATAAAAGTAAAAAGTTACTATTCACCAAAAAATATTTTCATCTCGTTGAACCACATTTTACTTACTGACATCAACCGTGTCTCTAGGATTTTTGAAATTCCACTCACATAAGCGGTAAAATTACGTTTTATGAAAAAAAATCAGTTTTTTAACTACCACTTAGTGGTTTCACTATTCATCAAAAAATGAAAGTTCCCAGAAAAATACCAAAAATTAGGCCTAAGCTATATTTGATATTATGAATTCAAAATTGACGTTTATTTTATCAAATTCAAATCATATCAGTTACAGTAACTAATTTAAAAATTAATTCCCATCGTCAAAACAAATAGCGTGTTTTTAAGAGATAATAACTATCAAAAGATTGACACTTATTTATGTCTGGTTTAAATGTGAAATTACATCCAATGACCAACATTGTATTAAATTGTAAAAATATATTCTAAATATACTTTAAAACCAATCAAATTAATAATTTATCACTATTAATTATTTCGATTAATAAAGTTGTTTTTAATTAAAATTTAGTAATTTACACTATTCATCAAAATATGAAAGTTATCCGAAAAGTACCAAAATCTCACCTTAGGCTAAATTCGATACTTCGAATCCAAAAATGAAGTCCATTTTGAGAGATAAAATTTCTATAATTTTTAAAGGAGGTTATTACTATTCATAACGGCTAGTTTTAAAAATATTTTAATAGCATATCGTTGTTTAGTGAAACTCGGTATTGCGTACGACGCAAGTTATTGAGGAAGGTCGTGATTGCGTGTAATGCAAGGCAAGTCAACGATGTGTGTTGTGAAAGCTCCTTTTGGTGTAGCGTACAACAAAAGACATTAATAAAATTAAAAAGAATATTTTTTTATAAAATCTCGGGCTGTTACATTCTACCCCCCTTAAAATGAATTTCGCCCTCGAAACTCATCGGGGTTATAAATGGTTTACTATTCGAAAGTTTCTTTGATTGAAACCCAAATCGTAAAAAGGAATACCAAAACCAATCTTTAAAAACAAAATTATGAAACGTAACGGTTACCCAAATAAACTAATCACTGAGTTTCCATATAGGTGAAAATATGGATATGGAAGAGAAATATAACCTTCATGTTCTGATGGAGAGTGGTAGAGAACATGGCTATAGAGAAGCCAGCAATCACAAAGCCATAAATTTGTGATGATCTAAGGTACCATCTAATTCATCAGATATAAGAGCACTAGGACAACAGTTTTGGTTTTCAAGATTGTTTCCCTAAATTTGATGAAATTGGAATTAGAAGAAATACTTTTGTGATTTCGGTATAGTCTCACCGTTGGTCGTTCTATGGAAAATTTCCACTTCATCTCTTAAAGAAATTAAGTTGAATTTGTCATTCATGATGTGTTAGCAGATCATGTGACAAAATGATGGTTCATTCCATCTGTCTCAAACAAAAGGTTAGAAATGTTATCAAAAAATACATAAGTCCATCTATAGTGAGATTAATGATATATGGTTCCTAAAATAGAATTATACTTCATATATCATACTGCTTAATATAATAAAACTAGTTTCTTACTAAACAGAGACTTCCTGTAGTCCAGTGGTAGGCGCTAAAGGCCAGTCGCACTTCGGTTGGGGGTTCGATTCCCACAACCTTGTCCGACGCGATGGGTTGTCGCCCGTCCTACAGGTTGTCCTTTCTCAAAAACTACATTACTATAACATCCCATCAATAATATCGAAAAAAAACTTTTATCCTTAAACAATACTAACTTATCTCCAACATAGTCCATTCCAATCATTAGGCTTATCCGTAATATTTCGGTCCAAGCTCATAGTATAAATAAAATTATTACTTGAAATGTCACATAACAATCATGTGAATGCCATCATTTATCCCCCATATATCATAAGATATATCTTGTGGGTCAAATTACAAACATTTGAATACCTTAATCATGTATTCTCTTGAAGAATGAATACCCATTGAACCTTAGTGAAAACATGAATGCAATCAAAAGTTCACTCTTTCCACATACCAAAATCCAAAAATTCTATATATTCAAACCATGATATAACCTTCTCCTTATATCAGTCATGAGCTCATGAATACTATCAAACATTTAATTTTCTCCTTATCCCTTCATTATGGGCATATCATCTACATTCCAAAAATATCTGAATAACCTTCCATGGATACTAGTACCATTAATCATACACATTCAAAACTCAAGGAAGGGCAATAGTGTAACAATCCTTAGATGTATCTTTATTCCATATTACCATGATATTACTTATACAATATTACACATGATAAACATGTAATCATTCCACCACATTCTTAAACCATTAACTGAGATTCAACAATTCTTTCATCTCACATATCTTTTGTAGTCTCTTCATCATCATCAACATAAATACTACCCATACGACCATACTGATTCTCTTCATGAGACTTTCCCTTAGGGAATTTGTTTGCATAATTCCCATACATTCCACATTTAAAACATTTAACCATTGTTGATGTCGTAGCAATACCATTATCCTCATACCTGGTGTTAACTGAACCTTTTCCTTTGCACTTACTGGCTTTGTGTCCTTCTTTTCTACACCCAAAGCATCTTCTAGTTCCTTTTAAACATTCTCCTTGATTCCTCTTCCCACATGATTTACATAGGGGAAATTGAATTTTCTTTCCTCTATGATCATCATGAAACTCCATCTTTCTCTTATTAGCCATGTCAGGAAACTTACCAACTTTTACTTTATTGATCATATTATGAGATTGCTGATTCGACATAATAATGATGTTTGGACTTCCAAATCCCATTTCATTTGGTTGCTAATGAATAATATCATTCCATTGTCCATAATATCCTCCATTATCGTGAATCATCTTGTTTCCATCCATTTTCTAAAACCCAAAAAGAATAGTGTGAGAGGCAAAAATCATAATAAAGGGGGGGGGGTGACTTCAATATCTAACATCTTTGGTTTAATCTAATATCATTTCCATAGTTCTAGGACTATATCAAATACGTATACTTATCCTTAGGGACATCCCTAGACATACCTTAGAAATTTCTCTAGGGATCTCACTAACATTCACGCATCTTAGTTTTCAAAGGTTGACTAAACATTTCCTCTGATACCAACTGTAGAGACCCGAAGCTTAACGTACATGGACATTACATTACTTTTGCGGAATACTTAATACATAACAAAAACAGACACACAAGGACCGTAATAGTTTAGTGTCTTTGGAAACTCAGAATATAATCTTCTAAACGTGGTGAAAGATCTTCAACATCTTCCATAAAGATCTTCCCTTTTTTTACCTAAAACCTTTATTTATATCCTGGGGAAAAGAAAACATAAAAGGGTGAGCTCAAATGCTCATTAATGGTAGACAAAAGAAATATCAATCACATCATAATCATAAGAACATATCATTTTGGAAATCATAACCTACAAAAGAGAGCATAATTTCATAACATGGGATAAATCATAGTAGTGAAATGAAATCCCAATAATCATAAATTAAAACATGAAACATTGTGGCATACACACATAATTATAGAGAATCATATCTTATTAGTCAAGACTCATTGCCAAGACTATCTTAGTGGACAAAGTCACTTTCTGAACCGAGTCACCCTCGTTTCAGTCCAGTTTCACTGAATTGGTATAACCTACCTTTCCAGCCGTGTCTATCTCATGAGATATAAAATCTTTACCCAATTAATTGGAGGGAGATATAGGTCCCAACTATCTCATATTGATACCATTCTTATGTGTGCCACAAAATCATAAATCATACATCATTGCATAACCCATGTAACACAAATGGGAATCTTAAACAACATGACATAATAAAACAACTCATATAAGATAAATGAATTCATAAAAATAATTCCATAACAACATAATCAAATCAATTTAATAATAGGGATAAAAACATAACCCTTTATTATCTTAGATGGAAAATAATTTTGATAAAACACTTGAACTCCATTCTTGAGGAAAATATCCTTTCTTCTTCAAAAACATTTTTCCTTTCTTAACATGTCATACAAGTTTAAACTAAAATAAGTTGATTAAAATTAACTTGAAAACTTTTAAGGGATTATTCTTGGAAATGATGTTTTAAAAATACATTCATGTCGTATAAGTTAAAGAAAACATTCTTCTCGTACTTTTGTCAGAAACGTCAAAAAAGTACCTCGTACGAAAAACGACAAAAGATTCCTTTCATATCTTTTACTAAAAACTCACCGAAGGGTAAAATAGGATTTAAAAAATTTTAGGTGAATGGAAATAATATTACATATTGAGGAAACATGGATGTGGATGATAAAATACACCCCAGTAAATACTAAAGTATAAACAATCTCGGATAAAAATGAGATTGTGATATTTCCCTTACCTTATGTCTGATATTCTTTGTACGTATCAAAACCTCATGTATAATGATTTAAATAATGTCATTAACTTATTAAAGAATAATATTCATTTTTATGATATCATATATGGTTCACTTATTACTTTATATTACTCGTTCTTTTTTAAATTCCATGTTAAAAAGCGTTTTGGGTAAAATTGTTTCATTTGTCGTCGGTGTTTTGACTTGTAATTATTCATATGATTACATAGATCATGATTAATTATTTCCAGAATATAAAACATGATTTATATATAATATATATTCAGAATATACATATATATAATAAATCAGTAAATGGAAAGAAATACACCATTCATGGAGACGGTAGGTCGTGCGTACGCATGAACGCTGTTTTTGTTTCCTTATTGAGTTGAATGGAATTAAGTAGATGACATACATATATATACACATAAATCCAGTATCATTATTATGTCATATATTTAATGATTACTTATTATATATACTTTATAATCATTCATGAATGGTTAAAGTGGAGAATGAATCTCATCGCGTCGTGGAGACGGTAGTCCGTACGTACGCACGAGCGATGATATCGTTATCATGATCGTGGGACTGTATTGGAGTGTATGTGTACTATTTCAGAATCAATATCACTTTAAAATAATAATATATAGTTATTATTTACACCATTATACCCATCCAAGTATGGTGGTGGTGGAAAATAGATTTCACCACAGCGTGGAGACGGTATTCCGTACGTACGCACGCGCGGTGATTTCGTTTTCCGTAGGATGGATAGATGGTGAAATAGGGTTGTTTCATACTTATAATAACATATCAGTATACTATTTATACTTATGTTATTACTTCATAATGAAAAAACATAAGAAGAAGAAGTGGAAGAAGAAATAAAGGTGAAAGAATCGGTAACGGAAATTACCTCTTCTTTGAAGCGCTTCTTTGAGACCTCCTCTTAGGGCACTAAAATTGGTCTTTGAGGAAGACCATAACCTCTAGGATGTTTCTAGGGAAGTGGAGAAGGGAATTTGGCATGGGTTGGCCGAGCATGAACGCTCAAAGTTGTGTGAGGAAAAGAGGGAGGAGGTTCCCTTTTATAAGGGAGGAGAGGGGCTCCTTTGGAAAACTAAAAATATTATTTTATTATAAAGTCATATCCGGTTTTAAATAGCTCAAAATTGATTTATTTCGAATCTAGGGTGGGGATGGGTCGAAATATACTAATCCAATAGAATTAGGCATGTTTATGTTCATATTTTAACCTTATCATTTATATTTAACTTTAAGTTAAATAATTTTACTTTTACCGTGTCTTCTTGTGTTCTTATACTATAAGGTAAATAAACTTCCTATAACAAGCCAAACGAACCCCATGTTGTTTATTATTAATATATATAACCTTATCCATGTCATTTGGCCGAACCTTAGATTTTTAGGAATAAAATAACAGTTAATAATATAATATTTGTTTTAAAAACTATTTTATGTCAATTTTGACACTATTTAGTAATTGATTTTTGTGAAAATAATAACAGAATGATTAGTTTGTAAAGAGTTAATGAAATCAATACTAACATGTCATAGTAACCTAGGAAATTATTGGAATTCATAAAAAGTCTCAAATTATATTTATTTGGGTATTTATAATATCAATTTGTATAATTTTTCACTATTATGGTAATTACTGCATCATTGTTGTGTCATAAATAAATTAAATTATTTAATGTCTAAAAATTACAAATAAAATACCATTATGTAGGAAATCTTTTTAGATTTCTAATGAATATTTAAAATCGAATTATCAAATGTTTAAACCTATATTAAAAATATTTTGGTCAATAAACTTTGATTTTAACTCTTTTAACTCTTCTTTGAATTAAAAAATAATAAATGTCCTAATCTAATACAAGTGGGCCTAAATGGTAATATTTTAGTCCTAAGGTGGTTTTTGGTCGAATTAAACTTATCCAATAGAATTAGGACATGTGTTAGGGTAATAATAATATCATGTTTACCCTTAATTACCCTATTTACTTTTAACTGTGGTAAATAAAGGTAAAAAGTTACTATTCACCAAAAATTATTTTCATCTCATTGAACCACATTTTACTTAGTGACATCAACCGTGTCTCTAGGATTTTGGAAATTCCACTCACAGAAGTGGTAAAATTAAGTTTTATGAAAAAAATTCAGTTTTTTAACTACCACTTAGTGGTTTCACTATTCATCAAAAATTGAAAGTTTCCAGAAAAATACCAAAAATTAGGCCTAAGATATATTTGATATTATGAATTCAAAAATGATTTTTATTTTATAAAATTCGAAACATATCAGTTACATTAACCAATTTAAAAATTAATTCCCGTCATCAAAACAAATAGGGTGTTTTTAAGAGATAATAACTATCAAAAGATTGACACTTATTTGTGTCTGGTTTAAATGTGAAATTACATCCAATGACCAAAATTGTATTAAATTGTAAAAATATATTCTAAATATACTTTAAAACCACTCAAATTAATAATTTATCACTATTAATTATTTCGATTAATAAAGTTATTTTTAATTAAAATTTAGTAATTTTCACTATTCATCAGAATATGAAAGTTATCTGAAAAGTACCAAAATTTCACTTTAGGCTAAATTCGATACTCCGAATCCAAAAATGAAGTCCATTTTGAGAGATAAAATTTCTAAAATTTTAAAAGGTTGTTATTACTATTCATAACGGCTAGTTTTAATAATATTTTAATAGCATATCATTGTTTAGTGAAACTCCGTATTGCGTATGATGCAAGTTATTGAGAAAGGCCGTGATTGCGTGTAATGCAAGGAAAGTCAAGGATGTGTGTTGTGAAAGATCCTTTTGGTGTAGCGTACAACACAAGACATTAATGAAATTAAAAAGAATATTTTTTTTATAAAATCTCGGGCTGTTACATTATTAATCAGGGATCAAACTAAATTGAGCTATGAAATTTTTTCCTTGTAATTTTTTACCCATTTTAAACTAAAATATGTACATGGACCAACACATGAATAGGTTTATCGATGATTCATTTATTCTTACAGGATGGTTAAATTGTGGGGTTTGATAGGTGAAATATCTTGGGGATTATCCTTCTTCGTTATTCCTTCTAAAAAGGATGAATCAAGACTAACACAAAAAAAGTCTAAGATCCATTATTTGGGTGTTCATATTCATTTATTATCTCCCCTAAATATCTTTAATTCATTGTTGGTTCTTAAACTTCTCTCACACCTGGAAACCCATATGCGAATGACAGACCGTTTCGCCCCCGATTCATGGCGCCAGAATCTGTGATCGATGATTTGACCCTGTAAATGAAAATAGGAGGTGTAAAGGTGAAGGAGAGACACTATTGTGAATTTTTAGGTGATTAGTGGAATGGGTCTAGGGGTAGGTACAAGCGTACAATGATCTGGGAGGGCGAGGGCACTGAGAGGGTGACTGATTGAGATAAAACACGGTAGGGACCCCATTGGAAATGCAGTGGCGGTGTGGTCTGTGATTGGAAACCACACAATTTAATGGGGGTGTGGTGATGAAGAGGACATGTATGTGACCATAGTCCACATTGGATGTGGAAAACAACTTGGTGACATTTTTAAGGATCCCTTAGTAGTGGCTCAGTCGCGGGGCAGACAGGAGGAACACGATCGGGGTGGACCACATGTGTTGCAGCAGACTAGAACACATGCCAAAGAGCTGGGCAAGGGAGTTCGGCCACATTCTAGAGATCCCAGCAGGCCAGGCCAGTTCGGGCCAGGTTGGGTCTGGTGGTATGAATCATACCCTGACTGGACATCGGTCGTCCCTTTTTTAGGAAAATATCCATAACATTCAAACTATCAGTTTGTTTGATGAGCTATTTGTGCTGTTGGGACCCTTATGGTGATAATTCCCTATTTAGGCACTCATTGTTTGTTTTTTTAGATGTGTTCATAATACAAAATGGGTTTAGGAGTATGTTTTCTTGAAATTAATGAACTACGAGATTAATCATGTGCTAATCTATGACCATGAGACTATATGACATTGAGAATTTGTGACTATGAGACTATGAGGAATTGAGACTATGTTACTTAATGAGACTATGTTCTTACCAAGACAACATGTCCTGCTAGACTATGTGTCTTATCAGTACTGAGTGACTCATCAGGACTACGTGTCTCATAGATAGTGAGTGTTTTGTGGACTACATTACATTATTCTATTATTTGTTCTATAGAATTATACATGTGTGAGATGAATGTGTATCTTATTATTTGTATACTTCATGTAATTCTTAGTTGTTTAAATATGGTAATTCCTTATGGTGTACTTCGTTTAATTACTTGGGGTATTCGTCAGGTACTTATTTGTGGTATACACAGTGTATTACTTTTTGTTGTACTTCCTGTATTTCTTTGTTGTATTCCTTAGTGGTTTTGAGGTGTCCTATTGTGTGTTTTTTACTCATCCCAGCATGATATTTTCTAACAGGGGTCATTTATTATTCAGATGAGTGATGCTTTGACTGAGTCCTAGGTGGACTAAGACCAGGTTGTTCTTAGAGAGACTAGACAATTAGGGTATGCTCTTGTTTCTTCAGAAAGATGTCCATTTACCAACCCATTATTTAAGGTTCTCTTTTAATGAGTTTCAGGAACCTGTACTTTCACTCTTCCTGAATCCTTTTTGAGTGGGCTTGTATTATAGTGCTGTTTAAATTTCATTATACTACTATCGTACACGATTATGGTTATTTTAGTGGTATTCATTCTTGATTACATTTTTTTTTACATTTCATCATTTTGTGCTGGTAGATGTGTGTGTACATGTTTACTTAGGAAGATGCCACCCATTTGTGGGATATGTCAACTCAGTTCTAGTAGCCAGCCCCCAACCTATTATCAGTGGGCTTGGGGAAGACATGGAATGGGCCCCTTTGGGATAGTTCAATATAGAGTAGTTCCAGAGATGGACTGTTCTATTTAGCGACCATGATTCTGTCAGGTTAGTTTGGGGAAAGATTGTTATGTGTTTTGATTTTGGATTTAAGGCCATGGAATCTAGTTTTGGTGCAGAAGCCAACATATCCTTACACTAGAACTCTAAAATATTATTTTCAACTTGGTAAATTGAAAAACTAGTTTTAGGTAAATAATTAGTACATGGATCATGTAGGATTTTGGGTGAGATCACATGTCCTTATCAAGTAATCTCACTAGATGTACTCTATTTATTGTGGTACATATTCTTATATTTCTTGATTCCTCCACACAAACGGCTAGCCAGGATACTATTATGTGATCATGATGATGATTGTACAAGAGATGATACATTAGTGAAAGGGATTGTACTAGAGATGGAACCTTTGTGTTGTTTACCAGTGATTCCAACACTCGTAGAGTAGTTGTTACTATCAGATCTACCAATGGAGGATACACATAGGCTGAGTGTTTTTCATGTGTTCTAAAGGCAGAGAACACCCATGTTTTAGGGTGAGATAGTGCCACAGTTATCTATGTATTGGATGCAGGCAGTTACACGTGTCTTCCTCCTTGTGAGGACCCCTTCTGACCAGATGGAATCCTAGCTGTGAGAGAAACAACATTATGGGAAGCCCTCAAAGTGTTAGTTTCTGATTTGGGAGTTCCATTTTCTAGTTCATGTCATTTTAGATGTAGTAGTTATAGTGGATATGGTGAAGATTGAGACAATTCTTTCTTTGGATCCACCCAGAGTGTTACTGAGGTGTGGAGATTCCTGAGTATTTTTGGTTACTATAAATGGTTTTAACCCAACTCTTATAGAGTAGAAGCTCCCTTAACAAAATTTACATGGAAGGGGTATCCTTTCATGTGGATATAGAATTTTCAGTAGTGCTTTTTGAAACTTAGGCAGAGGTTGAAGAGCACTCCATTCATGATGTTACTAGTGGAGGGTGTTGGGTATGTAGTGTTCTACAATGCATCAGTGGCCATGATTGGTTGTGTCTTAATTTAGGGGAATGTAGATATTTATTAGGGTTCAATCTAATTGGGGCCACATGAACATAACTACACAACTCATGATGGTGAGTTATTAGTGGTAGTCTTCGCATGGAAGATGTGGTGACAGTAACTTATGGGTCAGTGATTTATCATATACTCTAACCCCAATCGTCTCAAGTTTATATTCTCTCAAAAGGATTTAAACATGAGATAGATTTTGTGGATAGTGTTCTCATATGACAATGAATTTGTGATTTTCCATAATTTTGGGAAGGAGAATGTGGTTGAAGATTCTCTCATCATGAGATCCATCAAGCAATTTCTAAGAGTGGTGTCAATGTGGTTT
Source organism: Viscum album (assembly GCA_963277665.1). Lineage (NCBI taxonomy): Eukaryota > Viridiplantae > Streptophyta > Magnoliopsida > Santalales > Viscaceae > Viscum > Viscum album. The sequence continues at coordinate 1,469,640,072 of OY728132.1, read as the reverse complement.
GCCACATTGTATATATCCTTTATGGATGGAGTTGGAGTAGCTTACCTACAGTTAAAGGTTGTCACCCCTACAATCTAATATTGAGTTAGAGAGGAACATGTTATAGATACTTATTGTGAGTCTCTACATGGGAAGATGTCTATATGGCATACCCCTGATTGATTTTTGAATGGTGGGAAGTAAATTGTTATTTTCATAGAGCACATAGTGGTTATGGTGGTGTTACGAGAGGAATTCATAATAGAGTTACATACATCTCCTCTGGAGGTACATCCTAGTGTGGTGAAGATGTAATAGAATCTCGAACATCAGTTCTGGTGGCTGGGGATGAAGAAGGAAGTGGAAGAGTTCATTTCTAGATGCCTCACTTATCATCATGTGAAGGTAGAGAACTAGGTTCCAGTGGGTCTGAATCAACCACTCAAAGTTATAGAGTGAAAGTGGGATGGGATATGTATGGAATTCATGATACTGTGACCACATACATCCAGGGTCATAGTACCATATGGGTGATCATTGACCAAATCACCATGTCAGTCGACTTCCAAGCGATTCAAGTGAAGTTTTTTGTAAAAATATTGGGATAACTATACTTGAAGGATATAGTTCGAATCCATGGAGGTCCATAGAATATGGTATTATATCATGATTCTATCATTACATCCTTGTTGTTGAAGTGATTTAAAGAGGCGTTTGGGACTCAACTATGCTTGAGCACAACGTTTCACATATATACAGAAGGCGAGACAAAGAGGACGATACATGTTTTGGAAGTCATGATACATGCTTAAATACTATATTTTTTCCATATTTTAGAGGATCAACTTCACCTAGTGGAGTTTGTGTACAACAATAGATACCATTCCACCATTGGCATGGAACCATTTGAGGGCTCATATGGGTGACCAGACATATCACCAATTTGGTGGACGGGCCTATGGGAGTTAGAACTCATGGGCATAAAGTTGGTGTAGGTGACTAAATAGAAGATAAACGTAATCTTGGAGAATATATAGACTTCACATAGCCGTTAGAAGTCTTATACTGACTGGCGATGGAGTCCTATTGAGATCGAAGAGGGAGACCACGTGTTCCTTTGAGTATCTCTTCGATGCAAGATACATAGATTTGATTGTGTAAGAAAACTATCTCGAAGGTTCATTGGTCCTTTCCTGACACTACATAGTGTTGGTTATATGGTGTACTGATTAGATCTACCTCCACATTTAGAGCGGGTGTACAAAATCTTTTGTGTACCACAGATGAGGAGATACATGCATGATCCATTGCATTTCATTGAGTGGGGTGAGATGGACATTGATGATTGGGAGACATTTTCATAGTACCTAGTGGGGATTGAGGATCAATATGATAGGATCCCTCAGTGGAAATTGTCTTTTTTGGTGCATGTTTGGTGGCAGTATGGGAATCTCTAGGAGAGAAAATGGAAGTAGGAGGCTCATATTCATGATCAGTACCCTCATTTCATTATATATTCTTTTTTTTGGATTTATGGGATGTTAATCCCTATGGGGGAGACATTAATGAAAAATATCTCTCCATTTTTATGTTTATAAATTAATTTGGATAATTCCCAAACCATGTGCAGAGAAGTCGTGTGATTCTAAGCCCAGTGTATCCAGAACAATTTGTTAAAAAATTCTATGTTTTTTGTATAATGAATTGGATGGTTTCCTAAAATTGTGGAACAAATCCAAAATAGGTTTTAATATCAAAAATATTAGGGTACCATTGGATTCAGAGTAGGGGTTTTACCTTAGCAAAGACCTAACATCGTCCAATTCAGGTAATCTGTGAAAATAGTTTTCAGATATAAAAAATCATTCAAATTATTTAATAAAAATTATTTTTGATATCATGTTGGTTTTATTTTAAAATTGAATATTTTCAGAAATCCACGGTTACAACAAAACCTTGGATATCCTTTGTGGAATGGAGACGAAGCTCTCTCCAATGACCACTAATGGATTGGGAAATCAGGAATAATGAATGTTAGATTAGAAGGATCCTTCCCATGACATTGATGAGGTGATTATTCTTCATAAATGATCTAAATAAATCTAGTTAAGGAATTGTTTCTTTTTTATTCATTACCCATTTTTAAATTCATGGTTGAATGTGGTCCACCCCTTGAATAGGTTTGTCTATGGTTCAGTCTTTCTTGCGAGAAGATTAAGTTGTGGTGTTTGATGGGTGATATATCTTGGTGATTATCCTTCTTCATTATTCCATCAAAAAAGGACGAATCATGGATTACATGGACAAAGGCCAAAATATGTTTTTTGTGTGTTCATGTGGATTTATTCTTTCCCCTAAATCTCTTGCATTCATCGTGTGTTCATCATCTTGTCCCCACTCTTTGAAACCTCACAAGGAATGACGAATCATTGTACCCCCGATTCATGGCGTAATGATCCGAGATCAATGCTCCGACCCTATAAAGACCAAAAAGAAGGTGTGAAGGTGAAGGTGCACTGTGATTTGGCCAGTCTAATTGAGAGGTATTGGATGTCCCGAGGGCCGATCTAGGTTGATAGTGATCCAGTAGGGCAAGGCCTCCTGTGGGGAAACCAACAGAGATAGAATGTGGTAGGGGGAACGTTGGGGATGTGGCGGTGGTGCATTCCATGGTAGGTGGTCATGGATTTGATTGGGGGATGCAATGTTGAAGAGTCCATATACATTGCATCAGGACCTAGGTTAGTTAGAAAATTGCTGAGTATCATAGTGGTATACATGCTTGTTTACCAAGTGTTTTTACATTTAGCCATTTTGGTCTTGGAGATGTGTTCATGTGTACAGTTGCATATGAAAATTCCATCCATTTATTGTATCTTCCAACTCAATGCTAGTTGTTATCCCCTGGAATATTGGAGGTGGGATTGGGGGAGTCTTGTAACATTCCCCTCTAGGATGGTTGAATACATGTTGTTCCAATCCACCATTAAATTCTATTGATAAGGTTCTCAGCATGTCCTCGAGTTTCTGAATGATTATTTTAGATTGTCCTTCAATTTGGGGGTGATTGGACAAACTCAAATTCAATTTAGTATTCAAATCATGATGAAGAATTATGTATAATTTATATGTGAACCATGTATCATGATTATAAATGATTTAATGTGGTCACTCATGCAACCTCACCACTTATGTTATGTATATCATGGAATTTTGTTCAAGATAGAAATATTCATTAATAGCGATGAAATGGGAAGTATTGGTGAGTCTATCAACTACAACACATATCACATTGTTTCTTTCGGATGTATTTGGGATACCACTGACAATTTACCTGGTAATATTTTCCCACTTCAATGGGGTATTGGTAGTGGTTACAATGCCCTTTTTTGAATTTTTCACCCTGTCTTCAATTTTTTCAACACTAATCACCATTTCTTATAATAAACAAAATATTTTTCATATAACTCATCAATAACAATCCTAAAAGTCTATATAAATTTCATTACTCCCAATATGTATAGTTAAATTTAAGCTATGAGCTTTATCCAACAGTACCTACATTATCTTCAGAATATATATGATACTTAGCCATGTACCAAATTTTATTACACCATCTTGATCGATATTCAATTCAAGAAACTTACCATTTTTTATAGACATGACCTTTTTTATAGTAAATGATTATCTCTTTGACCTCTATTATACTTATTCAGTAATTTTGGAAGATAAATCAATTGGTATAGGGCTGATGATATTTCTTCTCTTATGATCCACAGGTCTGACCATACTATGTCCTTGATTAATGGGTCTTATTCAATCCTCGTCGTTTTTAGAACACCTTGATATTTCCTACTCAATGAATCTAGAAAATAGTTTTATATATTTTTTGTTATAATTAATTAAATAATCACTATCATTATGAATGTTCAACCATCTAATTTATCTCAGGTTGAATCCATTTTTTTTGAATATATACTTCAAACATTGTTGGTCTATGTATATATCAAATTTATCCCCATAAATGTAGTTCCACCACATATTCATAAAAAATGATTTTATCTAACATTAGATCATGAGTATGATAATTATGATCCTGAGGATTTAACTATCATGGTGCACAAGAAATCAATTTGACAATTTTCACAAGGACACACCCAATACCTTTCAAATATGAAACATTATAGAAAACAAATAATTATCTTAAAAAGGGTATAGTTTTCATTGGTTCACTTGTAAACCTCTTCTTTAGTTCATGGATACTTTCATCACACAATATTATCCAAATAAACATAAATCCATTTTGAAATATCTTTTTTAGTGGATTAGAAAGACATAAAAAGTAATTCTAAACCCAACTATAATATCTTATGCAACCAAGGAAACTACAAATCTCATTCACTATTATAAGATGAGGTCCCTCCTTTATATAATTTTTCATGGGGGTATCATGAAACATTCATTCTCTGGTTTTAGTATTCCCCATGAATGATATTTATTTTAACCAGAATTCACATTTTCCAAAATTAAAAAATAGATTCACCTTCCCCATATTTTAATATGACCCTTAGATGATTCTAAAACTCTTAATAACTTTTTAAATATTTCTGAATATAATTAATAAATACAACAACAAAATTTAAACATAGTCCTTAAATACTCTATTAATAAAATCCACAAATGTGGAATGACCATTAGTCAAGACGGAGGGCATAAAAAACCTCTACTGACCTTATCTTGTTTTGATGTAAGACTTTAGAATGCCTTTTTTCATCCTTAATTTTTTAAACCATGATCAAAGGTAAATCATGGAGATGAATTGAGTTTGAAGAACACAATAAAAAAATTCACAAATCCTTGAGGGAGGTTATATATGCCTTATTGTGGCCCCATTAAGTTTTGTGCACTAAAATCATTTCTATATTGATCCATCCTAATTCTTTTCAAATAGAACATGTTCTCTCTAAGGAGACTTACTTGATCAAATAAAACCCTTCTCCAAAATCTCATGTATTTTCTTCATTAATTCCTCTAACTCCATATATGTCATTTTATATAGGGTCATTGATATTAGATTGGATCTTGTCATGAGATAAATTGATAGCTCTTCCTCTCTTTAAAAAGGAGGACCATGTAACTATTTAGGTTATATATCAATTTATTTAAAAAATGAATATATTATAAATCATTATACTTTCATTTTCTTCCCCCTCTTCACCAATGATCTATACTAAAATTTCTATATGAGTTTCTTCTAAATTAATATCAAGCTGTGATATCTCTTATTTTTGAATAATGCTATTTTTTTATTTAGGACCACTAAAAAATCATTTCTTATTTAGTTGATCTTAGACATATACTTTGAGAGCTATTCCACCCCTAGTATAGTGTTAAATTCTACATTGGTAATGACTAATATATTTTCAATGAGATTCTACTTTCCATTTTTGATATAGTAGTTTATATAAGACATTGATTCGTGGATAATCACTTCAAGAGTCTTAACTAATAACTCTACATCTAGTAGATCAATGTTTTATTATATGTTTTGGGAAAACATGGATGATATAATGGAATGTGTAGAACCATACTGAAACAATGTACTTGATAGATATGCACTAATAATGATTTTTTATTATACCACATCATTTTAATCCTCAATATTTTACATAATAATTTTTAAATCATGACCTTGATCCTTTGAAATATATTTTTTTTGATGGTGATTACCCACCATTATATTCTAATTTCGAAATTTTTTCACAAAGTGATCAAGTTTTCCACACTTGAAGCTTTTAACTTCATGTCAGTCTTACACCATCTTCCCATTTTCAATTACATCTACATATTAAGGATTTACCTCTCTAAGAAAGATTCATGATATTGGGCCATCTCTTCCATACTTGTTGTAATTTCCACTCTTAATCAAGAAACTCCTTGAATATTTCATCCCCCATTTTTTATTGTTTATAGTTAGAGTACCTTTCCTTGTATCTTGTAGTCAAAATTATTCACATAGATGGGCTTCATTTCTCTCTCCTTTTTATTCAGCCTATGTGGCTACTATGACTCCCAAAAATCCTTTTCATCCTTCATATAACCCCTCAATATATCCTTAAAGATATCATAGTCTTGATATTATAGATTTCTCTACATGTTACGTCTTAATATTCTAATTATTCAATCAAAATTATCGTTAGGATCCATAATGGATAATTTTTTATATCAAAAAATTCTTATACATTTAATTCCATAGATTCCCACTAATTCATTTTCCTTATGCTATATTTCTAATTTTTTTTCTCCATTTTTGTTCTAATTGAATGGGAAAAATATTTAATGAATTGGATTCTAATAAAATCCTACTACTCCATAACATTAATCTCCTATCTTATATTCATGGTATCAATAAGTTTCTACCACTAATCATATTCTAATTCAATGAATTAAACTGCAAAGGTGAATTTATATTGCTATGAATAACTATGTATATTTTCAAGAAATGTGTATTTTCCGAAATAAGATTTTGTGAAAAAATTTGAATTTTTACAATTAGATACTTTTAAAGGGGTAAAATGTTCTTTTACTTCTATTAAATGATCTCAAATAGTTTTTTGAACACTCTGTTTTTCCTGAAATTGGGTGTTTACCCTTGAAAAGGGGTTAGGTGAAAATATGAGTTGTTTGAATTATAGAGGAAGAATTACTATTTAATATTATTAAATAAATATTAATTTATTCTTGTAAGTTATTTCAGATAAAATATTTTAATGGAGTATCTTATTGAGATTTCATCTCTGTCATTGATTTCCTAATGGGGAGATTAGCCTAGGCGAGGAATAAACACATGTCTGGTGTTGGGGCCAGCCATGGCCTCTTTTTTCCATTCTATTTCTTATTTTCATTTATTTCCCTTCCTTTCTCTTATTCTTATGCATGCCTCCTTGTACTGATCCTCCTTCACCATAACCTAAGGGAGAATCAGGAGAGGTATGAAGAGTAAGATAATAAAGGGTAGAGTGGTATCGTTGTAAAGCCCTAGATGCACTAATTCGATGTATGGTGATCTTGGACAGTGAAATCAAACAAAGAATCAGTGGTTTCCGCTAAATGGTAGGTCCATTTACATTTTTGTAGCCATATATTTCTCGCTTGTGACCTTTTAAGGCATGATCTGTTTTTTAGGAGATAAAAGAGAGGTTTTGTGTGATCTAAGGATTTTCCTATTGGGAAACCAGTGTTACAATGTGTGTGTTTCAGGTGAGAATTTTGTGTGTTCATCCAATGTGGGGAAGAAGATTTTTTTTAAGTACACTCCATGTACTCTGAGTACACGTCGTGTGGTGCTACATGGTTGTGTGTTTGGTCATGTGAAGAAAGACAATGGGTTTTTGGTTTTTAGATAGTACACATCATGTACATTAAAGTACACAATGTGTACTTTTACACAAAATACCCCATGTTTTTATATCCATTTATAAGTACATATCCAGGGGAGGGATAATATTACACTCTGTGTACTCTAATGTACATGCCATGTACTTTTCCAGCTTATTTTTTGGGGTATTTTAGGCCCTAGATGTCACAATTGGGTGTGTGAGTAGTCCATTATGAGCATTTTTTCCACATATATCACAACGGTGGAATCCTATTGAAAATTAGAGGTCATTTCAATTATGTTTTGGGGTTTCTATAAAAATAGATAGTTTCTTTTTTTAGTAATTGAGTTCAGTTGTCAGTTGAGAGTGAGACTTGGTGTGGATGGTGTGTTGGGTGTTCAGACCAACCTAGTTGAGACCCTTGACTTCAGATGATCGGTGAGGTATCTCCTATGACCAATTCTTTTGAGGATGTTCCACTTGTTAGATATACCCTTTTGGCCTATGAGGTCATGAGACTGGATACTTCCAAGGATTCGTTGAGGGATCCATTTACTTATGTGCTGACTTTGAGATTCCCTTGTAGGTTCCCACTTTAGTTTTCCTTTGGGGGATCCCTAGTGTTTGATGCCTCTATATTTCTTCGTTCGAGGATCCAATGTAAGATTCCTCCATTTCTTATAGCTGAGGATCCTATGTTGGATGTCTGAACTCGTGTTTACCTGGAGGATCCTGAGTAGGATTCCTCTTTGTGTTTGATATGAGGGACACAATGAGTGCCCTTATTTCTCGACCGATCCTGAGATGTATGTTGGATTTGAGTAGAGATGGTGTTCGGGTGTCACCTATAACACGTGATGAACTGATACCCCTATGGGGTTGTGGTTGTAGTGGTGGGATGGTCATTTGGGCCACCCTCACTCCTTGTTATGTTCACTTGTTTATTATTGATGTAGTGAAGTTCACCAGAGTTGCTTCCTATTTTGTAGTGGTTGAGCCTAACGTGAGGCATATTCTTTTCTATTAAGATTCCAGGTTTTTATTCAGGGGATATGTCTTTCTTATTTGGTTTATAGACATTAATTCCTAGGATCTAACTTCTAATCCGTGTTTTTTTTTGATAATTTACTAGTAACCAGAGGTATTAACTGGGAGTTGGTTGTTGAGCCTAAATATATATATTGTAATATATATATATATATATAATTATTTATTATTTGCATGAAGATAGGTGATTCCTGGTATCCAGTTATAGATCCTTTTTTGATGCAATTGGTTATATAAAATGTTTTTCCAGCATGAGTTGATTATTGAAAACGATGTAATATTGTAATTTACAGGTGTTTTTCATTAGGTGATATGCCAGCGGGTGAGGTTGAGATTTTCCTTTGGGTGATGTTTTGATATACCTGTGGGAGAGGTTATTCAATGCATGTGGGTGAGGTTCCAATATTCCTCTAGGGAAGGTTCTGTTATGCCTAATGGAGAGGTTTTTCTATGCCTATGGGCATGGTTTTACTCTGCCTGTGGGAGAGTCTGAATAATGTGAAAACTAGGGGAGTTTTTATGATTCTTGGTTGGATTCATTGGCTTATGCACTGTGTTTACTGTCAAGTGACCGTTTACATGATTTACTGTCGGTATATGTTATCCTTATTTTCAGGATTGACCTTCAATATGAGGTATCCTAATTTTTTGATGGGGGCGAGTACTTGTGAACCAAATTGTAGGATTTGAATCCCCCTATGTTGATATAGCTTTCTCAGATATATATTTTCGACATTGGTTAAAGCATGTCAATTTCATTGTGATTATAGATCCAGATATCAACTTAACGATACATGGATTGAGTGGCACGACACCCGTCTCAATGTCCATGCACAGGATGTATAGGTGATCAGGCCTATAGACCCATGGATCGACTGTTGTTGTGGATTCATGATGTCTGATACAAAAACCAATAAATATTCATATCTTTGTATATATGTATAGGTATGGTACTATACTTATGTATGTATATAGTTATAGACATATATGGTGTAACTTTCCTAGTTGAAAAGTATTACTGATCTTGAATTTGATTGTGTTTTCATGATTGGTTCTTACTACCTTTTTGTTGTGTCTCAGCTAGGTTGACCACATTTCTTTTTCATACATTTTAGTAGAATAGTTTTAGGTTGTTTTTTGGGTGGCCTGCTGAGATTCTTCGTCACCCATAAATTTGAACCTCGGTGTATGTGTATACCTTATATCTTCTTTTTATGTTGAGAACGAGTTTTAGGGTGGATAGGGTTGAGGCCCAGTGATACATGATTAAGCAGAGCTGCTCAAGTGGTTCTTCTGATTCAGCTGGTGCAGTTCGACAATGCTTAGAGATTGGGTACATGAGTTGGATCAATATAAGTAACAGAGCCCTATACATTTATTTTTAGTATCTTTTTACATGAATATTTATGGTCATCCCAGTGTGTTACCAATATTGTATTGTATTTCATAGATGTTCTGGATTTTTACGGCATTTTACTATTGTAGATTTCTCTTTCAGTTTACTACTTCTACACTCTGTTTACTTTACATTATTTATGATACATGGCTATTTCCACTATTCTCTTACTCTGATAAGAGGGCATAGTCTCCCAATAATCTCCTCCTAGGACCATGCTATTATTCGGAAGCCTTTGGCATATAGGGAGGCGCACATGAGGCCTTGTGGGAAACCTGCTCTGAGAACTAGTTTTGAGGAATTCGGGTTTTGGAAACTATAAAGTGGTGTCCTATGCGTTTATTTTCATAGTATTTGTTATTTGGTATATGGTAGACCAGAGTATTAAGAATGTGTTGGATCCAATGATGTATATCAGATTGGTGTGTCAAGAACACTTGTTCCTATTGTAAGTTCTAGTTTCTAGAGGTTGGGATTGCTATTATGATTTTTTGATGTTGCAGTTGTATATGATTTTCACCGTGAGTGATGCACAAGTTGTGGGTGAGTGTTCTTATTTTAATTTGGATCTTTGGATCTTTTTATTAAGAGGCCAGAGATTGATTTTGAATCTGGGCTAGATAATTCAAGAGGCGTCTCATGTATCATGCTTGGAATATAGGATTCACATAATATAAGACATCTAGTATGTTATTTTACTAACGATTGAGACTTTCGGACCTTCTTGCATATATTTTTTATTCTGATGATATGTTATATGGATCCATGTTAAGGCGTTTTGTTTAGGCTGTTGACTCAGTCGTCATGCACATCATGTGAAATGATCTAGTATGTTTATATGGTATGTTATTCCTTTCAATTGTGACCCTTTTGGGGTTCTGTTTCTCTTTCCATGGTGATCTATTAATATCACATGGTTCAATGTCGATGGATACCAGGACATTTCATATAAACTGGACCTCAAAGGGGTATAATCGTGTGTAGATTCCTAATGAGTGTTACTTCAGTTTCCCTTCTGCTCTGGATGGGACCTCCAGGGACCCGTTCCTTCTAAGGATTCTCAGAGAGGATCAAGGCCCTCATAGTATGTGAATTTAGTTTTGACCATTGAACATTATTGTGATCTTCACCTTCATCGTTCGGTTGAATCTTTTAGGCTAGGTGGAAGACCTAAAGATCCTTTGTTAATACTTGAACCCTTGTAGGTCAGCATCTCGTTCGTTCTGGGGAAACATGCATGAGAGGTTAGTCCGTGTTTTCTTAATTCCTTTTTGGAGGTGATCTTGGTTTACAATCATTTGACGGTCATGTCACCATAGGTTCGTGGGGTTTTCATTATAGGCATGTTGATTCCATCAACTTCTGATCAAGACACATCAAGTGTTTTCTTTTCGAGAAGCGATTTGACAAGTAGAAATGTTGAGGCAACTGGCCTAGTTGACCAATGTTTCTGCTATTTCTAATGATGCTAGACCATAGTTAGATGCTCATATATGGACGACTCATTGGGGGTATAGGACAGGTGAAGAGATACATGTTGGATGTGCATGGTGTCATATGAATCTAAATTAGTGAGTGGTTGGGTGTGAGACGAGCACCGATGTTTCAAAAAGTCATGTGTGTTTGGATCCAGAAATTTGTTCTTGTATGTCCCTCTATAGTAGTGGAATCATTTTGTAATGAATTGGGTACCATGACATGGTTGAACGATGGATAAATTTTGTTCAGGTTGACAGGATGTGATCATGTTTTGAAGATATTTGTATGCACATTTTGTGGAATCTTAGTGTACTAGTATTAAGAGGAGATCATGTGCAATCTTGATTCCTCTTGATTATGTTGGAAGTGAATTTTCCATACACCAAGCTCCTTTTCTTTTTCGTCTTAATGTATTCCTTGGAAATGTAGAGGGAACCCAATTATGGTTTTTCTTGAGGAGTGGTGTGTGGTAAACCATATGGTGGGGAGTACCCCTTTCACTATATGAGCGTGGTGACACTCATTTTCTGTGGAACTTCGGTGTTTCCATGAGATTTTAATCTTGTAGTTTTCGTGAATGATGACAATAAGGGTATTTCTTTTGTGGGGAGTACCAAATTTGTCATTGTTAAACAACATCTATATAGGAGATGATTATTGATGTTTTAAGGATGGTTATTAGATATTCCAGATAGATTTGTTGCATAAATTCTCATGAATGGGACATGGTTGTTTTTCTTTCACCAGGCTTCTAGGGGATGGTATTGTTTATGGTGGAGAGTTTTTAAGAACCCATGTATTTTCTAGACTGGCGTTTTTAGTATAAATTTGAATTTTTGTTTCCAGATGCATGAAAAGGGGTAAAATAGAATTTTTACACAAGAATATGATCTCTTACCTTTTTTATGACAACTCTATTGGTCTAGGAATAGGGTGTTTACCATAGGATAGGAGTTAGTGGAAATCTTAGCTATTCAAATTTTAGCGGAATAATTATTATATAATATTATTAAATGAATATTTAATTTATTCTTTATGGTTAATACATATATAAATATGGAATGGATCATCATATCTAGATTTCCTCTATTCTGTTTAGTCTTGAATGGGGAGTTTATCCAAGGCGAGTCATAAACTCGAGTTGGGCGTTTGGGCTGCCTCATGCCCCATATTCTTTCCATTCCTTTTCTTATTTTTTTATTTTCTCTTCCTTCTTCCTCCTTATTCCAAACTCCTTGTGTTTATCCCCCTTCATTTTGACATACTAGAGAATTGAGATAGGGTGAATGATTAATGTAAGGAAGGGAAGAGTGGTACCATTTTGAATCCCTTTATGTGTTGATACGGCGTATGGTAATCGTGGACGGTGAAATAAAACAAAGCTTCAGCAGTTTACTCACAAAGGTAAGACCATTTATTTTTTTCAATATATCTATTTTAAATTTGTAGTTTCATGTTTTTATTTCCATATATTTCTTTCTTTTGGAATCTTAAAGCCCAATTTGTTATTTTGAGGGCGAAAACGGGGTTTTCTTGCTATCCGAGGGTTTTCCGGTTGGGAAACCCAGGATACCAAGCATGTGTTTTGGGGGATCACACTGTGTGTTATTCCTATTTGGGGAAGAATAATTTTTTTACGTACATGATCTATACTCTGAGTAATCATCATGTGGTGGTACATGTCCATGTGTCTGTTCATGTGAAAAAGAACATGGGTTTTTCATTTTTTTTATTGTCCACATTATGTACTTTGAAGTACACACTATGTACATTTACACATGAAGACCCCATGTTGTTATAGAAATGTATAAGTACATATCCTTGGGGATAATAGTACACACCTTTAAATCTAATGTACACATCATTTAATATAATTTACACATCCGGTACTCTAAATTACACACCATGTACTTTTCTAGCTTAGAGGTTTGGGGTATTTTGTGCCCTAGAAGTCATAATTGGGCATGTTAGTAGTCTATTCTGAGAATTTTTCCATATATATTGTAAAAGTGAAATCCTATTCACATTTAGAGGTCATTAAATGGTTTTTGGGAGATTATATATAATTTTAGATGTTCTTCATCAATTTATCGAGTTTAGTTGTCAACTGAGTGTGAGACTTGGAGTGGATTATTTGTTTGGTGCTCAGACCAGCCTAGTTGAGACCATTGATATTAAATGAGTTGTGTTCTATCTACCATGAACTAATCCTTTTAGGATGTTCCCCTTATGATATTTTCCCTCATGGTCTATGATTTTGTGATATCAGATGCTTCTATGGATCCACTGAGGGATTCCTTTGCTTATGTGCTGACCTAGGATGTCCCTTGTCGGATCTATCTCATGTTTTTTGAGTAGACCCCGATTGTAGGATTCATATATTGTTCATTCTATGATCCCATGTATTATTACTCTATTTATTTTCATTAATGATCTTTTGTAGGAGGCCTTTTCTCATGTTCACCTGGAGGATCATGAGTATGATGCCTCTTTGTGTTTTACTTGAGGGACCTAATGGGTGACCTTTTTGTTTGACCAACCCTGATTTGTACATAGTTTTTAGGTAGACATGGTGTTTGGGTGTCACCTATAACCTATGAAGAACTAATATTCTTGTGGGGTTGTGGTTTTAGTGGTGGTTTGGGCATTCGGGCCACCCTCACTCATTGTTATGTTCACTTGTTTTTTACGGATTCAGTGACGTTCACCACAGGTGATTCCTGGTTTGAGACTGTTAGGCCTAGCATGAGGTATCTTCTTTTATATTAGGATTATCAATTATTCTTCCTATGATTAATTTATATTATTGGGACTCCCAGATGTGATTTCCTAGAGTTTTACTTCTGATCCATGTTTGTCAAATATTTTATTTCTAACCAGAGGTATTATATGGGAGTTGGACGTTCAACCTATACATGTATATATATTGTTCGGATGACCAGCAGTGCTTCTTGGAATCTAGTTTTTGAGCCTTTCTTGATGAAATTTGTAATATAAATGGTTTTCCCAAGTGATTTGGTTATTGAAAACCATGAAATAATGTAATTTACATGTATATTTATTGTGTGATATGCTAGCGAATGACGTTGTGAAATGAATGTAGGTGAGGTTGTGTTATGCATATGGGAGAGGTTGTGTTTGATTGTGGGTGAGGTTCTGATATGCCTCTCTTTGAGGTTGTTATATGCTTGAGGGTGAGGTTTTTTTAAGCCTATGAGCAAGGTTTTCTTATTTTTGTGGGTGAGTCTAAAAAAAGTGACAACTAAGAGAGGTTTTCCAAGCCTTAGTTGGATTTATGGGATTATGCTCTGTCTTTTCTGACTAGTGAAATTTTCTAGGATTAACCATCGGTTTTTGGTATCCTTCTTTACAGGTTTGACCATTGTTATGTGGAATCATAGTTTGTGGTTGGAGTCAAGTACGTGTGAACACAGGTATAAGATTTTCATCCCCCTATGGTGACATAGCTTTCTCAGATATATAATTGAGGCATTGGTTGAAATAGGTACATTTTGACTAGATTATGGGAATAAATATCTATATAATGATACATGGATTGAGTGGCATGATTCCCAAATCCATACCCTTTCATAGGATGTCTACGAGATCAGGCTTATTGGCCCAAGGACCGATTTTTGTTTTGGTTTCATGTTGTTTCATACACATACCAATGAATATTCATCTCTATGTATATATGTATAGGTATGGGACTATATATGTGTACGTATATAGTTATGGACATCAATCATGGAACTTTCCTAGTTGATAGGGATTACAGACCCTGAGTTCGACTGTGGTTTCATGTTTGGTTCTTACAACATTTTTTTGTGTCTTAGATAGGCTGACCATGTTACCTTTGCATACACATTATCCGCATAGTTATAGGTTACTTATCTGGGTGGCCTACTGAGATTCTTTCTCAGCCCTATACTTGCACCTTGGTGTATGTGTAGAACTTATGTATTATTTTCATGTTGAGCATGAGTTTCATGGTGGATAGGGTGGAGGCCTAGTGATTCATGATCGAGCAGAGCTGCTCGAGTTGTTCTGCTAATTGGGTTAGTGCAATTCGATAGTGTCTAGAGATTGGGTACGTGAGTTGGCTCAGAGTTAGTAGGAGAGACCTGTACTTTTAGTTTCATTTTATTTATAATTTTATCTATATGGTCCTCCCAATGTGTGACCCATGTTTTATTGTATTCTATAGTTTTTCGGTCTTTTTACGACAATTTACTATTATAGATTTCTATTATAGTTTACTACTTCTGAACTCCATTTACATTCCCATGTGTATTATACATGGATATTTTTTTGTTCTTTTACTCTCATATGAGATTATAGAATCCCCACTATCACTTCATAGGCCATCACTTCTATTCATCAGCCTCTAGCGTACGGTTAGGTGTGCTTGAGGCCTTATGGAGAACTGGTTCAGAGCATTGGTTTTGTGGCATCCAGGTTGGGATGTTACAATATTAAATATATTTTCTCTAGAGGAAATACATTTTCCAAAAATTAATAGATCAGATGAGCTACTAAAATAAGGTGGTTGTCGATTTATGAAGTACTCAACTACAAGTTTTTTACATCAAGGTGAATCTCAGTAGTTAACAAGATTCATCGTATTATTCATAACCATATATAGTGGATTAGTCATATTCATAATGATTTCCATTCCAAATTCTATTATGTTAGGATGGTCATCAGTGCATCATTTATTGCACTGATTATTTAACTGGTTACACCTATTTCCTAACATTTTATAAAAATAATATAACCGTATTGAGAATCATATTACATTTAGAATTATTTCTATTCTAAATGAATTCTAATTCCTTAAAAACATGCTAAAATTCATTCTTCATTAATCACCTCTAATAAAAATTACATTTTGAATATATCCTTAATAATGGTTTATAAGAAGCATTTGATTAACCTAACATATTCCCCAGGACTCTAAATCTAGGTGGGAAGTAATTCCAATTTGTTATTACCCATGGGAAAATCAATTCAATTTCCAATGTTCTATTTTTAGGGTAATGAACCCTAGGTAAAACTATGCTAGATCCACATCCAATTATATTATGCAGTCAAGGATGTAGTTTCTTGGAAACCACTCACTTAATACTTCACCAAAATCCTATGTTTTTTTCCTATATTTAGACTTATTCCCATGGTTAATACTAATGTTTTATAATCTTAATTTCTACATATAACTAAAGAAATAGAGTGACCATAAATCACAACAATGTTATATATGTTGATATGTAGTATGTCACCATGAGGTATAATAATAGCGAATGACCATAAGAACATGAGGCATAGAATAATATAAATAACGTGAATCATAACATGCAAATATGTCCAAAACAATAAAATGATACCTTCATAAGCATATCACCATGGGGTCAAAATTCATTCTGACCAAGGATATTCACCAAGGTATCATAAAACTTGTCATCTGTAGAGATTAATTATTCATCCACTCTATTGAAGAACTATCATGGTGCACCTTTCATATTTATTAATCTGTGTGATCCACAAGATCATAATAAATTATTTCATCAATAACCCATTGAAAAGTAATGGGTTTCATATAAAATTGTTTGGTTTATAATTTCATAAAGGCTTGGACATTTCTTCATTTTTAACCAAACAGAATGGAATTTTGTTTTAGTCTATTTAAATACCTTATCAATAAAATATATTTACATCTAGGTGAACAACCATATAAAAGTAATATCTATGGGTATTAACAAAATAATAATTTCCCATGTAAAATATAGAAATTCAGGAAATGAATTAAAAATCACGAATGTGTACAACATTGATCATTGAGAGGGAATAATGAGAGAGAACAATGGTCTACCACTGGTAAAACACTATTCTAGTTGTAAAGGGACAATAAAAATGATTGGGAAATAATATTATTCAAAAATTAGATGAAATACAAAAGATGAGGTACTTGAATGGAAAAGAAGAATGGGCCAATTCCCTTACCTTGAAGAGTTGTTTCCTAAAACAGGATGATGGAACCTTGAAAAATCATTCTTACATTATAATTTATCTTTAGAAGGTAAAATGACTTAAAATTCATGAATAATTATTTTTTTTGGACAGGTATAGGGGATACGTGGGTATTTATATTTAATTATGGGGAATGTTTTAATAATTTCTAAATGTATATCTTGGAATTCTAGGTTATGAAAAATGATGAACCACTATATTAATCATGATTTTTGTTCAATATTGTTGACCATTAAGCCATATTTTACAATATTTCAGTCTAGTAGCACTAAATTTAATTTTGTATTATTACTTTGGACATAGAAAATACATTTTCAACAAAATAATGTTTTAAATGCAAATTTTCTGTTTTAGAATTTTGAAACAAATTTATAGGTTTAGAAATTCAAATCCATTAAAATACATAACATTAATAAAATAAAGTATTTTAGATATTTAATTCTATTTAATTAATTTTTAAATCATAATTACATAAAAATATATATATATCAATAGAACATATAGATAATTTAAACATACATTTTTTACAATTTGCGGAAAAATAATGTATTTCTGAATAATCTCAAAATTTCAGCCTACCATAATTTTGACCTACTGATTTCAAATAATATATTTATTTTAGCAAAATTTTCACTAAATGTGATAATTGTTTTTATTTAAATAAAATAATTATTGTTTTTCGGAAAATAATCATTTTTTAAGACATATTCACTTTTCTATCACATAAATATTTTCATGGCCAATATAATATTTTATTAAAATTTATATTTAAATAAATAGTGTTCTAAAAAATATTAAATGTAACAAAATATTATCTATAATACCTGAGTGTATTATAAAATTGTATTTATTTTTTGACAATACAATTATGTTTGTTTAGTCCAAAAATGAAATATTCATATTCATATTATATTAAAATATATTTTATTAAAATAATAAAAACAAATTGATTTATGATACTACAAATTCATTTATACAAATGAAATTTTCTTTTTATGATATTATGTTATAGATACATAACCTATATGACCCTGTCATACACCCAGAAAGTATGAAGACTAGATTGGTATTAGTTAGAGGAAAACCCCATTTATGTTACCTCTATCCCTTATTTTGAAAAATATTCTTAAAAATGCAAGACCATACTATTTGTTTCCATCACATCACCTTTTTTCATCAATTATCATTTATCATTAATACTTATAAACACTAATTCCAATGGTTAAACTTCTTTCAATGGTTATAGTGTCTAACTGTTATATTGACCAATGGTTAAATCCAAATGGTCACATTTCTCTTTTTACCTAATATATAATCTACTATTCTTAAAAATTTACTACTTCATTCCCAAATGTATTTAATATTATCTTGATAATTTCAGTTATATTCCAAAAATTTATTTTTTAATAGTTTTAATGGAAGGTTTAATTTTCTTATCCTAGTTTGATCTTTTAGAGTATACTATTTTGGGGTTGAAATTCATTTGTTTTTATATCGATATACTAGTATTATTTGTAGTAATTTTTATCATTAAATGACATGTACTATTTCTTTATTATTATTATTTTTTTGTACTTTCACTGTGAAAGGACATTAAATACATAATATGAAAATATTGTTCATTTATAAACCATTGATTTAATTTATGTGTTTTTGCATAAAAGAGATGGAAAATTTTATAGAAGTAATGTGATGTAAGAGTGTACATATCTCTAATATATGTATGCCTTTTATTCTGAGAACTATTTGGAATTAATTTTATTTTTTAGTTGTATTCCATTTTTAAAATAAATTATTTTTTATCACTGAAAATTTTAATTGTTGTTGTTTTTATTTTCATCAAACACTGCACTAAAATGAATAATAATATTATTTTTACATTAAATTTGTTTTCAATATAATAGGAACTTGAGTGGTATTTATGTTGGACTGTGTATTGTGTTTGATAGTAAGTATGAAAAGTTTTTATTATTTTGAGGGTTGTAAAAAGTGAGGTGGTTAGTATATTAAGTGTGGGTTTTGGTGATTTTTGGTACTATTATATGGGATGGAATTAATAAATTTTAACACAAGTATATTGTTGGAATAAATTTAATATTTGTGATTAATTTAATCTAGGATGTGGCATGTATTAAATAAATGGATCCATGCTGTAATTAAAATATAAATTCATAAAATGAATAAATAATCAAAGTAATATATGTTGTTAATGGAAGATAGTGGGATTTCATTAAATATGATAAAAACGTTTATAAATAGCCAAATACTCATTGGAAATGGTAAATCAATAATTTTCAAATAAAACTCTTCAATGTGAATCTATGGTTTTTTGGTTGGGGTAATAAAGTTAGTAACACTGGTGGAGTTTTGGTGATTAAATGGTGAAATATATTAGTTTTTAAAGATTTTTTTTTCACCCCTTGGCTAGTATATATTTGAGACTATCTATTCATTTATTTTGTTATGATTTCTATATGCTTCCATGATTTTTCAAGTATTTTTTACCAATAAAAAAACATTTGTGTTCCATGTTTTTCCCCAACATCAATGTTAGAGAGGTTGTATGACTTAGTACCACCTCTTTCCTACGCTCCCATTAGTAGTAGACTGGATGGGACGTCTCAAGGATTATTTGATCATGAAATTTGTAGGATTTGTATGTGGTTTACCCAATGAAGTGGTGATTGTGGGAAGGTGGCTATGTGCTGGGTGTTGTGAATGTTATGCAAAGTGAACATTGTAGATATCCTTCATTTTCACAATACCTTACTTCTATAATTCTATGGTTATAGAGGTAGATGTTATGTTCTTATGATTTGATGATGTATTAAATTAATTTTATCGAATATTAACATGAGATATTAGAGCTTGTGAGGGATGAATTGGGTTTGGTTATGAACTATTCTAGATCTGGATGGAAAGAGTGAGAGCACAAGATGGTTGATGTTAGTGTGTGGTAGGGGAAAACATGCGGGAATGTGGTTGAGTGGTGTATATAATTATATTATTATAATTATTATCTAATTATAACTAGATGAGATACATGGTGAGTGAGGCTTGGTCCGGTGGAGAATTGGTATTTGACATAATATGAGCATGTTGGTTCTACTATCACAACTAAAAATAAGGCCTTTATCATCTCTAGAAAAGTTGATTAATAGTGCTAAAAAGCAAAATTAATTGAGGCTAGGATAAGGGGGTCCCTTTTATCAATGCTTCAAAAAGCGCTGATAAAGGCCCCTTTTATCAGTACTAAAAAAGCACTAATAAAAGATAGGTTTTTCATCGCTTTTTTATAGCGCTGAAAAAAGGGGTCTTTTATCAGCGCTTTTAAAAATCGTTGATAATGGTCAAAAAAATAAAAAAATAAAAAAATATATATATCATGCGGGGGGGATTTTAATAGCGCTTGACCTCCACTTTAGCAGCCCGAGGTGGACACCCCCCCCCCCCCCTTTACACTACCACACGCAGACCTTCCTGCGCATCCCCCCACATGTGTGCACTGCTTTTCTTCCAACTGAACTCAAACCCGCGACATCTGCCCTTTCATTGTTGCACCTTTACCACTAAGGCATTTTGTTTTTTTTCTCTATGTAATGATATATCTATATATATTTTTATATTTTTATATTTATTCACATATTAATAAAGATTCATATTAATATAAATATATTTATTTATATATTAGTATATATATATATATTCATTCGTATATTAATATATATTAATATTTAATTATTTATATATTTTTAGATATTATTTTTTATCTGTATATTTATTTGTATATTAATATAGACTTATAAAAATTGTTTTTAATATACTTATGAAATATGTTTTTTATGTGTGTTTATAAATAAATAAATAAATACATACATACATACATATATACTACACAAACACACACACCAACACACAGAGACATATATATATTTATGAATAAATACATATATATGTGTATTTTTAAAGCCATAGAATGTTAAAACAACCATAACTTATAATCCAGAAGCCCATTACAACTCCTCAACCAGTAAAATCGAAGAAAATGAAACAATTTTAGATATGATATGTGTTAATGGCATAACATACATCCAGACCAGAAGTTATAGCTGTTTGATTGTTAACAAATCGGTGTATCCCGACTAAAAACCCAGTTTTGGAGGCCTTCTGGACATTTTTTGGCCTTTAGAAATGTGAAAAAATCTTTTCTAAATCATTAGCGCATAGAGCTCATTGTAGGCTTAGATTTGACATGTTGTAGAGCTCAAAGGGACATCCGAATCAAAAGTTATGACCGTTTGAATTTTGAGTTACATTTTCATCTTATTTTAGATATTTTATTGATTTTATTGATTTTTTGTGTCTTCAAATGCTTATTAAATTATTTTTAATCAATAATAATTAGAAAATTATAAATTAATAATATTTTTTAAAATATTTTAAATCCATTTTCTCTAAATTTCTTATATATTAAATGTAATAGTCTATGTATACTTATTAAAAAAATATTTAAAAAATATATATTATATTTATATAAATATAAATATACTAATATTCCAATATGTTATTTTTCATGATTTTTTTTGAAACATAAAATATATCAGTGGTAGAAAAAAGCACTGATAAATCCCCCATTTATCAGCGCTACTAAAATTACCTCTGATAAAGGGGTCCCTGTTATCAGCCCTAAAAAAAGCACTGTTAAACGGTCACTTTTAACATCACTTTTTTTAGCGCTGTTAAAAGTGACCCTTTATCAGCACATTTATTAGTACTGATAAAGGCCCACCTTTAATCAACACTTTTTTTTAGCGCTGATAAAAGGGTAGCACTTTCCTTGCACATTTTTTTAGTAGTGTATTTACTCATTGATGTACTTGTATTATATTTTCACATTTGAGAGATATGTTATAAGAAGTATCCGACTAAATTAGCATGAAATAATCACCCATATATATATATATTATTTTGATAGTAGGGGTTTACATGACTGAGCTAGACCATGAAATTTTTGCACTAGAATTCTTGTTTGGAGCTACAGATTAGTATTTGTTCATAAATTTTATTTTGGATATTCATTTTGTATGATATGAACTATGTTATTTTATATGCTTATAAAAATAATCGTTTCTTATATGATGTCAGGTTTATTTGTGTTTTTCTCTAATATCATTCCTTGTACATATATTAAAAGGGTGATTCCTCCCATAGTATTCCTTTCACCCTCAGTTATAATCTCCAACCCATAGAATACTAGAGCCTGTATTGGGGGGTAATTCATTTCCTTCATTTCTAGCATAGGAGGGGTGACTGTGGGGGGGTGGAGACCAAGTGGTATAAAATGATAATGGTTGAATGTTATGATGGTCATTGGAGATAGGAACAATTACAATTTCATGGGTTAATAATGAAAAGCTATTTTTTGAGCTTGGTTTATAATATAATCTTAAGAGACTGGCTAGGACATAGGATTTTAGGTCCCCCATGCTCTAATGTAAGGACATCAAGTCTGCCGAATGATATGATAGAGTGGAAATTATTATATAGTAAATACCTAATAAAGGTAAATGTGTCATGATTGGTTTATCTTGTGTTTGAATGAATTAATTTTTACGTTAAAAAATAAAAATAATCCAAGGAAGTTAATTAAATGAATTGTATATCATCATTCTTAGGGATTTTTCTTATACTACTATAATATTTTAATGAGTCATTTATATGATTACGTGGGATAATTTTCCCCTCATGATTTATTATTTTCATTATTTGTATTTAAGTCATGATAGTGAGTCTGGGATTCTCAAATTGGATAATATAATGGTGTTATGGATGGATTCCTTTTATATTTAACTTTTGAAAACCCCATTTGGGCTAATATGTGTGCTTATTTTGGTCAGGGAGTAAATGATGAAGGAAAATGTTAAAATTTTTATAATGACTTCTTTGGTGTGGTTATGTAAATTTCTATTTCGTTAACAATACGGAGGATATTTAAACTTAATTAACCAATTTTATTAAAACCACATGTTTTATGAAATATATTATTTATTAATTTGGATTATCATGTTTTGAAGTTATAAATTTCAATATTTACATGACCAAATCAATTAATTAAAATTTTGATATAGTCTGTTAAAATATTTAATGATGAATTCTTAAAATTCATTAAATCCTGATGTAATTTTTTTTAATTGAAGATAGGTTTTATTTTATTAATGGTTATAATGATTTCATATATATCTCGTTACTGGTTTGGAGTGTTTTATAAATATTTTTTTATTTTTGAATTAAATAAAATTTTAAGAGATTCTGTTAACAAAATTTCAATTACTAATTAAATATTAAGCAATAAAATAATTTTTGTTTCTTATAATATTTTAAATACATGGAAATCATTAAATAATTTACATGTTTTTTAAAATATAATTTTTCTTATGGTCCTTACATGAATGATTTATGTGATCGAAAATATATAATAGTATTCATTTAATAAAATTTCATATTATTTAAAATCATGAATCATTGAAAATTATGAAATAATGTGATGCTTGGGTTCCTTAAATAATATTTTTTAATAGTTTTAATGTTTCAAAAACTAAATCCTGTTAATTAAGTACTATATAAGTGGATCTTGAAAATCATAAATATTATATAAAATTTATATCGGTGGTATGTAAATGTTTTATCATTATGAAAGAGGCATTTATATGAAATCATAATTGTTATGAGAAAATTTCGGAAGGAGTTCTTCAATAAATATTCATTGGTTGTAAATTTTAGATTTTGAGGTTATATTTAAATAGCAGGTTTTGGATTTTTCATATTATTAAAGATGAAAAGTTATTCCATGTGCTATTCTAAATTGGTTATAATTAACTATATGATATAATTATGATACATTTAACTAACAATCCTGATTAGCGTCGTAAATTATTATTAATTAGCTTGTTTATCTTATAGAAGTGTAAAAATTCCCGCATAATACATATTTAATTTCAAATGAAATTAATGATGCATGGTTTAATTTAAAAAAATAATTTAATTAAAATTATTAAGTAACAATATAAATATATTGTTATGAATTATGTTTTTTCAGTGATAAACTTTATAATTTCTAAATTAAATAAATTAATTTTACTGCATTATTTATTATATGATATATTGATTTGTGTTAATTTATGAGAATATTTTCATTTTAAGGGCATTCCTAAATTAAATTTTGAGGTGATAGATATTATTTTTTATTTTAAATTCATATATAAAAATTATTAATTGGCTATGATATGATGTTTGGTAAATTATTTCCTTTAATTGTTGATATTCCTTTGTTAAACATGTATTTAATGAACCATAATTATTTTTCCAAATTATTTCAAACATAAAATGTTTCCCTACTAAAATTATTTCATGGAAGATATGTATTACCAATTTTAAATCAGTTTATATTGATTGTAATAGAAGATATTTCCTGATATAATGTTTCTATTACATCAATGACTGGATTGATAAAATCACCTTATGTAATTATAATAATATTTCAACTCAAATATTTAAAAAAATTGTTTTTAAATATGAGATTGATTGATTTTATTCTTACCAGGAATAATTCATTTTTGTGATGATAATGGTAAAGGGGGGAATTGATATGCATCATTGGTTGGGTTTCTATGACTTCTGGTGTGGCCCTTATTGTGTTTTGGCTGACATTAATAGGAATTTATAAGTTTGTGTCAAATACTTGAATATTTTTTCTTATGTTATACCTTGTGTATTTCTAGTAGTATCATTCTTTTCTGAGACGTATCTTCCCAAAGAGTGTGATTTTGGGGGCTGATATCACGAGTTTTATGTTTAGTTTTTCTTAGTTTGTAGTTTTATTCAGCTTATAGTGATTTTATTGAGAGTTATCTCATGTGGTGGTCATTCTAGCATTTTTATTATTATTTATTTTTGGGTTTTGTTTTTAAATATTGATGATTAGAATAGTTATATAGGTATCTAATTTATGAGCCCAAATTTATGGATCCATCTCCTTTTGTTGTTATGGGTTACACAATCCTATAACAATGGGTGTGGTGTTAGTCATTTGAGTTCCTTAAAGTTATGATCATGGGGTATGTAATTTTGGCCGATAATTTTAGAGTTTCTTGGGTAGAATTTGGTGAACTATTGGGAGTAAAATTGAAAGGGAGGACATTTTGGAAGGGATTATTTCTTAGGGAACTCACCTATGTAAACATACAATAGAGACAATGAATGTGTTTGGAATTTCAGAACATAAAGGTCAGATAAGGATGACAACACAAGTGTGGGATGAAGTTATGAGAACGTGTTATATACACTATTGTCTTCCTTGTGGATGTAATAATGGATAGGGTTACCACACTATTTCATGGTTGTGGTTTTGGTTACAGTAATGTGTAGTTTCTAATGTTTTGAATGCGTATATGGTTTTTGAGTGAGGGTCTTCTGAGAGTTCCATTAGGATGACCACTTTCTGGGGGTATGATTAAATAAATACATATTGGCCTAGTGTGATGGTATATATCACATTTATGGGTATTTTTGCAATCACGTAAGGGTTCAAATAGAATCCCAATTCTCACATAGGGGATCATTTGAAACTATATAACTTTAGTTTCTAGTTAGCCTTACATGGTGCCTTTTTGATGTGTTGGTTGTTGTTTAAAACTAAGAAAAATTCATTTTCCCCTCCAAATAATTTTGATGTTATTTTAATAAGGGCTAATAGAAATAATAATTGAGATTCATGGATTATAAATATGTTCTAATGAAATTGGAGAAAACCATTAACACTAATAAAATTTTGAGATTCTGAATAACTCATGTGAGTTGAATTAAATGTAAATATAATTTATAAAAAAATAAAATATTGGTGTTTGATGAGTATTCCAGAAATATCTACAACCATATTGTTTAATATAAAAATTATAGATTATATCTTTTTTGTGTTACAGAGTTAAACTCATAGTATTTGAATACCAAACACATTAATTTGAGACATTGTATCCTTTTGCGATCAGTCCAAGCCCCTTTATTTCATTCCAAGATGATTATTCGTTTTCTCCGTGGTTGGGTGTGGAAACTAGTGAAAATTATTCTAGGTATGGTATTCAAGGATTCTCTAGGTTATTTTGGGAAAATTCCGATGCTATCATGTTTTTATTTCCAATTTATAATCAGTATGTATGAATATAATAATGATAAAATGAATTGGAAGTTGAAAATAATGAAATAAGTGGTGCATGTGTTTTTATTCATATTTCTTCATTATTTCATTTAGTTTTGTTCTTATGACTATCATGAATAAAATATCTTGAATAAAGATGTAAAATATGAAAAAAAAGTCCGAAACATTTATGGAAATATTATGATCCAAGAGTCAAAACATTTCTATGATATATAATTATTTAAATCTAAAGAATGTTTGTTATCCAATTTATTTTTCATTAGGATCCCTTTTTTAGATTTTTTATTTTTTTATCACTAAAAATAAAAATTGTTGATTTGTTTTTTTCTTAAAACACCTTTAGTAAATGAATAATAATTACAATTGGTAATTTAATGATCTCTCTTAATAACCATAACTTGGGTGATATAGATGTTGTCCCATATATTTTGTATTCATAAACATTTTATTTTTTCTATTTTTTTGTGATCTTTTGAAATGAATTTTGATGTTTATATAATGTGTGGTTTTTTATTAATTATTATCAGTATGGTGTGGGATAGAAATAAAAAAAAATTAACAATAGGATGTGCTTGTAATATAGTTAGTGGTATTATATTAATTTAATATAAAAATTAGAATAACTAAAAATAATGGATATAAGATTTAATTGGAATATAAATTCTTGAAATGTATGAGTAATGGAAGGAATAAATCTGGATATTGGTTTAGAATTTTTTATCATTAAATATTGGAAAAAAGGGTAGAATCAACCGAATAATGGTTAAAAATAATAAATATGAAATTTTCTAAATGAATTCTTGAATGAGAATATGAGTCTATTTTTAAGGATTTTTTATGTGTGTTTATTGTCTAGATTGGTTTATATAGTTAGTGAAAATGGTGGATGGGTAGTGCTATCAAAATATTAGTATAGATGGGTTTTTATACCGGTTTTGTACACCCCTATGATAGGATATGCGGGATACTATTTATTCATGTATTTTTATATGATTTCTAAATTCAACCTAGCTGAGTTAAGTATTTTATTCTACTGAAATATGGTTTTGTTCTTCTTATTTTACCTAATATCTAGGTTGGTGTGGGAAGACAGATGACTACCCCTATATCGCAACTCCCCCATTATCAATATACCGACTATGATGGTATGTGGTGATTTTGATCATGAATGTTGTGGGAGTAGAGTGTGGTGAACTCAATTATATGGTGATTATGGGATGACGGTTATATAGTGGGGTTCATTGATGAAAAGAGGACGGAACAACGTTGATTTCTTTTATGATTACAATACCCCACTTCTCTTGTACTGGTGTTATGGATGTGGATGTGATGAGTTTATGTACTGATTATGTGATAAGTAGATTTTAAATATTTCTTGGGATCTGGAGGCTTGTGAGACTTGGGGTAGGTAGGTTTGCGACCTAACCCACGTCACGAAGGGATGGGAGCAAAAGATGTTTTCGGTTGGGGTGTGAGATATGTAAACTAGTAGGGAAGTGTTTTTTATAAGTAATGATTTTATTCATATAATTATTATCTTAACATAATTTGATATGATACTTGATTAGTGGGCCTTTGTGAGGATGGGAATAGGTAGTAGTTATAATTGGTGCATATTGGTTCCATTGATTACTCATTAGAGCATTGTTATTCTATTCTAATATTTTCATGAGATGTCCTGAGTAGGATCCTATTGAGTATACTTTTAATTATCACCCACATATATATTCCATGTGTTCATGAGGGGTTTTGGTGACTGAGCCAATATGGGAAAGCATAGAGCTAGAGTTGTGGATTAGAGCTGCAACTTATGTGTTATTTTGGAGTTTTTTTAGAGATTAATTATGTATGATATGACATGAGATATTGTATTTATTTATTTGGATCATGAATTGTTTTATATAATGTTCGTTAAATTGGTGTTCATCTATTATATCTTGTCCTTAGATTATTTTTTGAGGGTAATCCCTCTCATCGTATGTCTTCCACCCTCGACATCAGTCACTAACTTGTGGCCTACTGGTGGTCGTATTTAGAGTTCATTCCTTTTCTTAATTATCAAATACCTATGGAGGATGGTTTTGATGGTCCTAAGGGTCAAATTAGCCACAAAATCACATTATTTTAAAGAAAATGGGTGAAATTAAATTCAATTGGATTGAAATGGGTATCAAATTCTCAATACAAGAAAAGTAATCACCATGTGAAATATCATATTTTTGTATAAATTGTATTATTATTTTTATGTTTTAAAATTCGAGTATTGATCAATAAAAAACCACAATGTGAGGGTTTTTCTTCTAGGGTATTAATCAACAAACACTATGTGAGTAGGGCCATGTTATTTCCAACGGATAGAAATAGTCTACTGTCTAACTATTCTATGATGTGGATATACCACATCTGATGTTATCGAATTGGAGTACCACAAATAATGGACTGATGTTTTACTTCAGCCTATGTTGTTGTGATGTGGGGGTAGCACATATGTTACAAATGTCAGTCCCACTAACATTTTAGGTTTTAGGTTCTTATGAAGGATAAATGTAGATGATTTAGTCATGAAAATGACTATGTGAGGCTGATGCCCTTCATAACGTATGGTGTTGAGACTATAGTGACTGGGTTTGTGAGAGTGGTTTGAAGGATCCAACTTGGAAATTTAAGTGTGAATACGATGTCTACAATATGTATTACTCAAAAATTTTTTAATATTCTGATTGATATTGAGATGAGACTAGTTAAATGAGAGTATCATTTATAGAGCTTTGCACGGACATACAATATGACTTACAAGATGATTGGGACAATATTTTTATTTCTTGATATCATAATACTACCATCTTCATGTTCACAATTTTATTATTATGTATATATGATACTTTTTATATTTTTTTTTGAGGAAAAATAAATATGTATGTGAATATATCCACCTATTCTTTTTATATATGGGATTGCAATATTTATAGATATACTTATTATTTCTAGCCAGAATTTTATCAATATAATTTTTCCCTTATTATAAATATGTCATATAGTATAAAACACATACGTAGCCTAAACTTCCTAATATAATCATTAATTATCTTAAATGAAGAATAATATAAGAGATACTAGGAATTATGGAAACTATACTAATGGAATGGTAACATAACCTCTGGAATAGTAACCTAGACATTAGAAATACTATTCTAACTAATGAAATTGAAACTTCAAATATGAAAGCATGAATAAAATTTTGGAATCTTATAAATTAAAATATGATATAATTATATAATTGTATAAGTAAATATATGTTTTAAAATTTAAAAATTAAGTGTTGGATTTTTCTAAAACATAAATGGTTATTTATAATTTTATAATTAATATAAAAGATTAAAAGACAAATAATTTTCATCAAATAGATTCAAAAAATTAACACTTTTTTACCTTACTATTATAAGATAACATTATGATACCTTAATTAGTTTTTAAAAGTGTCCTAAAATCAGTTATAATTTTCAAATAACTATATTTCAAATAAAAGAATATTTTATTTAGAATATAAATTTATCATATTTAGAAAATTATTTCATAAAAAGTAGTCAATTTTTTAATACTACATGTTAAGAAATGTTTTGGGTGAATTTTTTCGATTTTCCTAAATTAGTTGTTTTTTGGTGAATAGTGAAATACAATAATTTATTGTATTTATTGAATAAATGAATTATTGGGTTTTGAATTGTGAATAAATTATTTAAGCCCATAATTTCAAAATATCATTCCATATATTATTATTTTTTGTAATAATGTTTAAACTATTTATAGTCTTGAGTCAAAATTATAAAATAATGAATAAAATAATCTAAAAACATCCCTCTCCTTCCAAATAAATACCATCCCTCATGCATAAAAAATCCATGAAGCCTATCCAACATCCACCCAATACTCTTCCCAACCCTATCCCACACACACAATATCATTTGGATTAAAAAATCTTCCGACATAATTTTCTTATGCTGGTTCTCAAGGATGAGAATTTAAGTTGTAGAATCCTATTTCATTTTATTCTAATTTCATTGAAATTTATTTTCTTTTTTTATTCTCTCCTCAACTCACATAATCCATGTAGAATGATAACTCCAATATAATTTATATACTATAAGAACATTTTGTTAACGAAATAATTATTCATCAAACCACTTCTCCTCTCTATTTGTTTCTAAAAAAAATTATATCGTTATTCATGATGTATCGATTCACTGCCATTATAGACAATGCATTTTTTTTTGATTACCACCATCATGTATGGATATAAATCCAATATTATGATCAAATAATATTTTATTATATCTATAATAATTTATATAATATTATGGAATCATTACATAAACATGATATTAAATAAAATGGTATTATTTTGTGATGGCCGTAAAATCCCCCAAAATAAATTATATCATTTTCATTAACTATTTATCTAATGATCCATTCGAATACCATATATACAAATGATATATAAAATAATTTTATATTATCTAATTTAAATAATAAAATATAGTTTTAATTCTGTAAAAGTATCCAAATTTTACATGAACATCCATACATGTATACAAGTGAATTGATCAAGAAATCCAAGAAAAGAAACACTCTCAAAACGATGATATTAAACTCTATAACTCCTAAAAATGGAAATAAATAAACATAATATAATTATAATTATTTTAATACATGTATAATAGGTTTGGAATTTTTGATTAACAAATCTATTTTTATTATCCATGATACTAATATGGAAAAAGAATTCGGACATAAGGTAAAGAGATTCTCAAAACCAATTTCTTTTCTTCGGGTTATTTCTCTTTCATGCTAAATTTTTGTGTGTATGTTCGTTTAATACCCCTACAATAAAATTTAATTTTTTATACCTTTTCTTTTCTAAGATATAAAAGTTTATAATATGGTTTTATGAAAAATACAATTATTAACAAAATAACCTTTCTTTTTATAAGACATTTTGACTCCTCTTGAGTTCTTTCTTCTTTGCTCAATAATGATGAATCTGATACAAAATATGTTTTTCCCTTTCAAATTTTGGAATCCCAAATGATTATTCATTATTGTATTAAATGAAACCTGTGACAACCGGGCCCCGGTGACAGTACAAACACCACGCCTTAACATGGTCGTCGAGTCCTGGCCCACAAGGTACCACCAGTTGCCCCGTAGACACGTAGGGGCCCACCCTAGGTTCCACCCACGTGCCCGAACGGGTCATCTGACTAATGATAGTCCCCATAGGCCAACACAAGTCCTTTCCAGTGTGCTTTGTCCTCACTCGCACACACCCTAATAAACTTCCCAGAATGTAACCCATCCTGATCACTACTCCAGGCCAAGCATGCTTAACTTGGCAGTTCTAATCAGACTGGCTCTCGAAAAGGATGGTGCACCTTGTTGACATGATTCATAATTTAATAATTTAACCCTTTATCATTTGGGGATGTTACAATCACCCCCCCCCCCTTAGAGCACAACTCCCTCGTTGTGGGCCCTACATCTTAACCCAGACATGTGGGGCCCACCCTAGGGTCCACCCACGTGCCTGAATGGGTCATCTAACTAATGATAGTCCCCAATGACCAACACATGTCATTTCCAGTGTGCTTTGTCCTCACTCACACACACCCTAGGAAACTTCACAGAAGGTCACCCATCCTTATCACTACTCCAAGCCAAGCATGCTTAACTATGGAGTTCTAATCAGACAGGCTCCCTGAAAAGAAAGGTGCACCTTGTTGACATGAGTCATATCATTTAATCATTTAACCCTTTATCATTTTGGGATGTTACAATCACCCCCCCTTTAGATCACAACGCCCTCGTTGTGGGCCCTACATCTTAACTCAGGTAGTGCACCGTGCACTTAAGGATGAGTTCCTCCTCTGATACCAAATGTGACAATTGGACCCCGGTGACAGCACAAACACCTCGCCTTAACATGGTCGTCGAGTCCTGGCCCACCAGGTACCACCGGTTGCCCTGCAGACACGTGGGGCCCACCCTAGGGTCCACCCACGTGCCCGAACGGGTCATTTGACTAATGATAGTCCCCACATGCCAACACATGTCCTTTCCAGTGTGCTTTGTCCTCACTCAAACACACCATGGGAAAATTTCGAGAAGGTCACCCATCCTGATCACTACTCCAGGCCAAGCACGCTTAACTTTGGAGTTCTAATCAGACAGGCTCCCGAAAATGAAGGTGCACCTTGTTGACATGAGTCATATCATTTAATCATTTAAACCTTTATCATTTCAGGATGTTACAAAACCCATTAATTTTAAATGTATTAATTTATACCTATGATTGATATACGTTTTATGGGGCAAGCATGATTATGTAAATGTTATGATTTGACGGGTGCCCCCAGAATTATATAACACTCCAATTCATTGGATAATATGATGTATCTCATGAGATAATGTAAAATATGTGCGAAACTAAGGATATATTAGTTCACATTGATGATTTTAGGATTATGCACACATGTTATTCATGAACATGAAGCAAGATTTGTTCACAACGATGTGTGGTATTTGACCATAATGACATGATGTTTCATTTTTAAGTAGTGCCACATTCCATGCTTTTCTCTAGTTTTTCTTCTCAATATTATGATGATAATTATATACTTATGTTATGAAGATGATGATTATTCTCCGGGAATGTTATGTTGATTCATGTTCCTATGTATCCTATTATTGGTCTTCTAGCTCAACCATTTCATTGATTCATATTCTCAGGTGATTACATGTACTACAAAGTACTAGTGGGCCTCTAAGAAGCTAGAGAAGAAGTATTTAAATAATGTATTGGTTTTATTATATAAATTGTATGTATGTTTCTATTATTTCCATGAAAATAAACTTCTGGTTCTTAGTTTTGTAATACTATTATATTTTTTATCATAAAAATGGTGTAATAGTAATGTTAGAAAAACAGTGTCGGTATAGTTGGTATCATATCATAGTTTAGTTTATTTGGGAATTAAGATTATGGAACCATATTTAAAATCCTTAATATGAAACTAATTAAAAGTTATTAGACAAGAATATTTGATTCCAATAAATTATAAACACAAGGATCCCATAGGACATGTTTTTAGAGTTAGATCCACAAAGGAATTTAGTTTTTATTCATGTTTTGTTATCATATATCTTACTCAAACATTTATATTTTAGAAAATTATGAGAACTAAGAAAAACCTAGATAAAAACCTGTATGAGGGACAATGAAAAACATCCTCAATGCCTTAGGTGGTGGAGTTTAAAATTTTCGTGGTGATGTGTACCCATTTGTCTCAGTCATTGAACAATTACTTGAATAATGTGGAATTTCCTTCATTACATAATAGGGGGAACTAGATATAAATTATTTTATGTGGAAATTATTTTTGAACAGTAATGGATCATCTTATCCACTATTTACTAAATAGTCAATCAACTGAATGGAGATGATATTTTCTATGCATCAGTATTCTGAGATGGAGAAGGTCACACTAGCTGTTTTTTCATTTAGATTGAGAGTCTGATCAATGGTTGGTGTAGATTAAGATCAAAAAGTTTAATGATAAAATTGATGAAATGGAGAGGGAATATGTTAATAATTTTTTTAACAACTGTTTCACTCCAACTCTTCATACAAATATGGATAGATACTTTATAGGGATGAAACAAAAGGAAGGTGAACCTGTCACATTTTATGAAGAAATTTTCACAATGATTGCAATATTTTCTCAGAGTTTTGTTATAAAAATGATATAAAATAGATATATTCTTATGTGGTTTATAACTACACCATCAAAAGACTCTAGAAATTTCTGAATTTGCGAGTTATGAGGAATTTGTTCGATGTTCTCTCAAAGTAGAGATAATGTATGGAGATAGGTCTCATGGATTTGGTGATAATAATCAAAAATGGAGTTTCAAGCTGTAGGATCTAATAAAAAGGTGGAAATTAAACTCAACCACTCACATGACCATAATATGAGATGAAGCATCCTAATAATTTCTTCCAAGGGATGGGGAAATGAACCAAGTGTGGTAGAGAAGGACACTATGCTCCTGAATGTTGAATAGAAATGAAGAATCTAGAAATGTGGTGGATGAAAGGAGAGCACCATGTATTATTAAATTCATCAATCATGGGGAGAAAGGGAATTATGAATTAAAAATTTCTAAATCCTGAATCCCTGAGGGTAATTAGTGTTGGTATCAACCAATGACAATGGGTCAATGGAAATCTTATTCCATCACTACTTATAAGGTGGATTCTAATAATGATATGGTGATAGGTACACAGGTTATTCTTCCAGGAATAGAGAATATACTTTTCAATTCTAGGTATATGAATTATTTCATTTCTATCATGTTTAGTACATAAATTAAAACACCACCTCAAAATATGTAGGTTGAGATATCTATATGAACATAAAATGGGTAAATTATTGCTTAAAATTATATAACTCCTTCCCATATAGTTTTGATGGACTGGACCTCCCACAAAATGTTGACTTACTTCCTTTGGAAGAGTTTGATGAAATATTAGGAGTGGATTGACTATCATTAAAGTAAGATATTGTCAACTATTGGGAAATGTGACATCACTCTTCACATCTCAATGCATCCTCAAATCCTATATAAGTGTAAGTATTATGATAAATCTCATTCAGAATCATAGTCTTAATTGTGGATAAGATTTCCTTATGAGAAATCAATTCTAGGTCAATTGATTGTGGTAAAGGAGATAATTATAATCTAAGA
The DNA here is from genome assembly GCA_963277665.1 of Viscum album. Taxonomy (NCBI): domain Eukaryota; kingdom Viridiplantae; phylum Streptophyta; class Magnoliopsida; order Santalales; family Viscaceae; genus Viscum; species Viscum album. The sequence goes on along the minus strand of OY728132.1, from coordinate 1,469,604,752 downwards.
CATGTTCATTTTTAGAGACTACACTAGTGTGTTCCCTAAATAATTGTCTGGTCTTCCACCTAACCAAGAGGTTCAGTTCACAATTGAAGTTATTCCTAGATCTCTACATATATCAATGAAACCATATAAAATTTTCACTATTGAGTTGGAGGAACTAAAGAAGCAGTTACAAGAGAATCTGGACAAGTGTTTTATATGCCCGAGTGCCCCACCATGGGGTGATTATATCCTATTATTCAATAAGAATAATGGAGAAATGAACCGCCATATAGATTATTGCGAGCTCAAAAAATCATGATAAAGATCAAGTATACCCTACTATGGATAGATGAATTTTTTGATCAACAAAATGGTACCAAGTATTTCTCTAATTTGGATCTTCGATCAAGAAATCAAAAATTAAATGAAATGATGTGAGATGTTCCCAAGACTGAATTTGGAATGAGTTGTAGACATTATGATATCATAGAGTTTCCTTTTAGACTCACTAATTCTCAAGTAATATTCATACACATAATGAATACAGTCTTTAGAGATTACCTTGAAAATTTTGTTGAAGTCTCTATATAATATCTTCTAATATGATCTAATAGCACAGAGGAACATGAGGAGTATTTGAATACTATGAAAATGAATTTTTAAATGTAGAATCGTTATGAAATGTATAGTAAATGTTTTTTCTATATAGAATAAGTATCATTCTTGGGTATGATATCACTAGAAGAGGAATATCTATGGACCCTTCCAAGATATAGGGAATCATAGAATGGCCCAAGCCAATGTTTTAAATATAGATCCATAGTTTCCTTAGTCTACCTAGGTATTGACAGATATTTTTGAAGAACATATCACAATTCTCAAACCCACTAACCAAGCTAACTCAGATGGTAGAAAAGTTTTTCATGACCAGTTAATGTGAATACTACTTCAAAGCATTATAAAAGTGTATTCTCACCATGTTACTACAAACACATATAACAAGTGGGGAAATATTTTTCAAGTAAATTTATGATTCAAATATGTATTAGGATTTTAATGATAAAAATGATAAAGTGATATCCTACGCCTCTAGGCTATTGAGAATTTAGGTAAAAACTATCCCACATGTGATCTAGAGTTGGCAGCTGTAACCTATGGTCTGAAAATATGTCATTATTATCCTTATGAGGAGATTTTTGAAATCTATATTGATTATAAGAGCCTCAAATATATAATCACACAAAAATAGGATAATATTCTCTAGTGAATATTTTTATAGATTATCATGTATTATGACCTCTCAATCCACTAAAATCATGTAAAAGAAAAAAAGTGGTGAATTATCTATGTAGAAAGGATCCATAGAAATTATTAATGATTAGAATTTGGAAGGATACAGTCTGCATATATTTTAAAATGATTTTCACAGGAATTATTAATGAAGGAGTATCATGAACCCTTTCTCAAATTACTTCCTAATCATCTCTCGTGAACAAAATAAAGGATGATCAAAGAAATTATGAGAAAATTAGGAATTATATGGAATATATTATAATGGTTAAATCCTCAGAGATCAAAATTGTTTATGAAGGAGTCATAAGATTTGGGTTATGATTATAGGCACATTTTGATCTACTGATAAAGAAAATGTTTTTGATTGCTGCTCATAGATGATCCTTCTCTATTCACCTAGGTATCACAAAGATGTATTGAGATATTTGAGAAAACTAATTGTGGGAAACTATGAAGAATGAGATCGATGAATATATATATCAATGTTCCCAGTACATTAGAAAGTGAATTATGAAAGTAAAATGTATAAGTGTATGAGGGAAAAATTTACCATACTATCATGGGAATGGTAAAACATCACTATGGACATTTTCTCTAGACATTCAATGATATGAAATGGAAACAATGTTATAAGGTGTTTTTTGGATCATTGTACCAAGTTATCTAACTTTAACAAAATTATAGAGGACTTATCATAGGATAAAATTGAATGAATAAACATTAGAGAAGTTGTAAGGTTGCATTGAGTACCAGTATCAGTTTTATACGACCGAGATCCAAGGTTAACCTTGATATTTTGGAAAAGCCTATAACATGATATAAACACTGATATGAACATTAGCATGTCTTATCATACTCTAAAAGATAGCCAATCAGACTGGACTACTCATACATTTGAATATATGTTGAGTTGATGTTCTATAGATTTTAAAGGATGGTGGGATCAACATATACCATTATCCAGGTTCTCTTACAATAACAGTTTCTACTCATGAAACCAAATGGCTCTATATGAATCTCATTGTGGGAAAATATATAGAACTCTAGCTTGCTGGGATGATGTCAGTGAACATAAGCTTCTAGGACAAAAAATGGTCTTAGAAATGGGGTAAAAAGAGAATCCCATTTAGTATCACATCAAGTAAGTCCATGGTAGACATAAGAGAACTGCATAAAATCATCGACAAGACGTAGAGTTTATGGTTGCAGAGATGGTATTCCATTGAAAAAACCTATTGAAAAATATCATTAGTTTAGGAAATATAGGAAAGATGATTCCCATAAACATCGGCCCCACTGAGATTCTTGAACGTGTCAGAGATCTGGACTATCAAATAGCACTTCCATATACCTTGTCTCAAAAAAATGATGTAGAGCATCTATCCGTCTTGATTAAATACACACCATATCCCTCACATGTATTGAATCTTGAGGTGGTTTAGTTAGAAAATGATCTCTCTTTTGTGGAGCAGCCCGTGTAGATCTTGGCCCATAGAGCTAACACTTTATGATAAAATACTACACACCTGTTCAATGTATGCTGAAAAAACCATATGTACGAAGAGGTAAAATGAAAAATAAAAGAAGCGATGATGTAGAAATACCCTCATTCTGTTATGTACAATGAAATTTTGTGGGACAAATTTCAAAATGCGGAAGAATAAAACGACCCGAACATTTATCATTATAATTCTTCCATTATTATTATTTTTTTACATAGTATAAAACACATACATATCATAAATATCCCATTAAAAACATTAATTCTCATAAATGAATAATTAAATAAGTGATGTAAGGAATAAAGGAACTTATACCGATGGAATATTTACTTGTCCATTAGAATTGTAACATTACCATTATAAATTTTAATCTACCTAGTTGAATAGTAACTTCACCTATGAAAGTATAAATAATATTTAATAATATTATAAATTATAATATGATTTAATTATATCATAGTATAAGTAAATAAATTTTTTAAAATTTGGAAATTAATTGTTGGTATTTTTGTAAAACTTAAATTTTTATTTAAAATTTTAAAAATAAAATAAATACATAATAGAAAATTTATTTTCATTAAAAAATATTTATAAATTAATATTTTTTTCTTATGATTATAATATAATTTTATGAGCCTGTAATTAATTTTTCAATTTGTCATAAAATTAGTTATAATTTTGAAATCGATATTTTTTACGTAAATGATGCTTTTATTTAAAAGTAAAATTCCTCATAATAAAAAATATTTTCTGAAAATAGAGTTCATTTTTCAATTAAAATCATAAAAATTGGTTGGGGTGAATTTTTTCTTGGATGTTTCTAAAATAGTTGAATTTTTTGTGAATAATGAAATACAGTAATATTTGGTAGTTAAAAAATGAATGTATTATTGACTCATGAATGATGTATAGATGAAAAAATACTATAATATTGAACTATCCTTAATTATTTAAATATATTTAGTATTATGGTTAAAACTATTGTTATTCATTGGTGAAAATAAGAAAATAATGAATAAAATATTCAAAAAACACCCTTCTCCTCCCTTGTAAATAAAACCCCTCACCAGCTCTTCTCCTCACACCTAATACACTATGAGTAATGTCCAAATTATAACCAATCCTTTTCCAAAACCTCTACCCCATGCCCATTAGACTTTTTTTTATAAAAACACCAAATCCAATTTCTATAAAGTGGTTCTAATGGAGAGGAATTTAAAAGGTAAAATCATATTTCATGTTCTTTTAATTTCTTTTCAATTTATTTTATTTTCGTATTCTATCCTCACCATAACTTATCCAAAAGGCATGATAACACCATTATATTATATACAATGTAATTTTATTATTATAATGGAATAACTCATCGCCAAACCAATTATCTGGACCCTTTTATTCAAAAAAATATCAATATTCATGATGTGTCGATTTACTGCCATCATGAACGATGCATTTTATTTTCCATTGTTTCCTTGAAGGAACGTCATAAAACCATTTTTATAGTTAAAAAAATATTTTATTATTCTTAATATGTGTTATATAATGTATTTGAGGTAATATATTAACATGATATTAAATAAAATGAAATGATTTTGTGGTGGTCGTAAAATCTGCAAAAAATAATTAAATCATTTTCATTAACTAATAATCTAATGTTATATCCTAATACCATATAAATATTATGTGTAAGATAATTTAATATTTTTATATTCATTATTAATATATAATCTCAATTATTTAAAATTTTCCTATTTTTACACGAACATACATTCATGTATACAAGTGAACTGATAATGAAAACCAATAAAAAGAACACTCTCAGAACGATGAAATTGAACTCTATTACTCATAAAAATTGATATAAATGATCCTAATATAAATATAATTAATAAAATAAATGTATAATAGGTTCTGGATTTATTAATTAAAGATTCTAATTTTATTGGCCTTGTTATTATAGTGAGGAAGGCATTCATACATAAGGTAAGGTGATTCTCAAACTCAATTTCCATTCTTTGGTTTATTTATATTTTATGCCAAATTTTAGTGTGGATATGAATTTAATAATCCTTAAATATAATTTCACATTATATAACTTTTATTTTCATGGATATACATTTTTATAATATCTTTTTGTGAAAAACACAATGATTTTCCAAAGAACTTCTCTTTCCAAAACACATATTTCACTCCTATTGAGTTGTTTCTTCTTACCTCAAGAATGATGAATCTCATACAAAATATGAATCTGAATTTATAATATAGGAATACAAAACGTTTATTCATGAATGCATTAAATGAAACCCATTACATTTCCTTGGGTTATTTTACATCTGTGATTGATATACATTCTATGGGGCATGAAAGATCATGTAAATTTTATGATGTGATAGGTGTGCTCAGAATTATATAGCGCTCTAATGCATTGGTTAATTTAATTTATATCTTGAGGTAATGTGAAATATTTAAGATCATGATACTATATTTCATAAAAATAATATTGTAATGATTATTCACATATGTTATGCATTAACATGATACTATCTATGTTCACAACTTTGTGTGGTATTTGACCACTAAGACATAATGTTTAATTTTTATGAATTTCTACAATCCATGACTTAGTCTAATTAATCCATACATTATTATTATGTTAGTAATATAATTATGTTATGATGAGGATAATTATTCTCTCCCGATATTATATTAATTCATCTTCTTATATATCCACATACTGAGATTTTAGCTCACCCCTTTATTTGATGTATATCCTCATATGATTACTTGTACTAAAGAGTACTTGTAGACTACTCAGAATTTATAGAAGAATTAATTAAATAAGTTTTATGATTTATTATGTAAATTTTATATACAGTCTTAATATTATAGAAACAAACCCTTTGGATCCAGGTTTTATAACATTATTATATTATTTATCTCTAAAATTATATAATAAAATGTAAAGAAAACCAAGGTCTCCATAGTTATCAGACACTCTAACATCATGAACAAGGTTAAGTGTTAGAGAATAGTGTTTTGGATTTGTTTTATTTACAAAAAAAGTTCTAAAAACGCATTGGGATTTAATTAATTTGTATTTTTAGCGATTCTTTCTCTATCATTGTTCATGTGTGGTATTTTTGTTATGTTTTAAGGTCTTTAAGACTTATACATTGTTGATGATATCAGTTGATCATGGATTACTTAATAATTATGGTTATTTTGTTTCCATTTTAAGATATAGACTTTTGTTGTGTTCTTTGGAAGGTAATACCTCCAATTTGTGATATTTATAACCTCAACATCAGTCTCTAACCCACGGTCTATTGATGGTAGACATCAAGGATCACATTTGGTTTCACCACTGACTGTAGTGATATCCTTGCAGAATCAACTAATGAAATATATTAACATTATTAAACACAATCACATAAAATAGATAATTAATTAACTAATTGATCCATAGTCATTTATTAGAAAACACTCAATCACTAATTTTTACACGTTACATCAAAAAAAGTTTAGAAAACCTAAAAAAAGTATGGGTCTTTAAATATATATTTAAATTGAAATTTGAACAAAAATATTAAATTGAAAATCTAAATTGAAATATGAATAAAAAATATAATTTATATTGATCAATATATTTAAATTGAAAATAAATGAAATTGAAAAAATAAAATTCAAAATTGATATTTTTTTATTTTTATTGAAATTTCAATTATAATTGAAAAAAATTTGATATTTAAATTTGTTTTAAAAATGGGAAAAAATATAATTTTAAAATTGAAGAATGAATATATTTTACATTTTAATTAAACAAAACTAAAATTGTATTATTAAAATTCAAATTAGATGTTGAATTGAATTTTTTTATTAATGTTTTTAAATTATAGATTTACATTGGAATTTAAATTTAAATTTAAATTTAAATTTAAATTTAACATTTGTATTTAAAATTAAATATTTAATTGTAAATAAAATTGGATTGAAATTTAAATTAAAACTTGAAAAATGAACTTAAATTTTAAAATATTAAACTAAAATACAAAAATTGAAATTAAAAATATAAAATAAATTTAGAAAATATATATATTGAAAATATAAAATTTCAATTGAATTTTTTTTTAAATTTGATATTGAGAAGGAAAAATAAAAAAAGATATTGGAATTTATAAAATTAAATTAACATCTAAAATTAAAATTAAAAATGAAATTAAATCCCAAAAAAAATTGAAATTGAAATTGAAATGAAATTTTTAAACTGAAATTAAAAATAATAAATTTAAAAACATATATAAAAATTAAAATTAAAATTAAAAATTTGAACTTAAAATAAAAAAATAATTATATAATACAAAATTAAAATTTGATATCAAATATAGAAAAAAATTTAAATTTTATATCCAAATATTAATTAAAAATTATTATAACTTTAAAAAAGGAATTTGAAATTTTATATTTGAAATAAAATTTAAAGTATAAAATGAATTTTATTAAAAAAATAAAAAATAAAATTCATCTAAAATTTTAAAATTATGTTGATGTTTTTAAAATGATTTTAAAATTAAAATTTTAATATCATAAATTAAATTTTACTTGTAATGGAAATTAAAATTGAAAGATTAAAATATATAATATTTTAAAATTAATTTTATATTTCAATCTAATGGATCTTTATGAGATGGTGATGTAACCCACACCACCAAAGTAAATAATAAGAATAAAATTAAAATGTGAGAGTCTGAGGTGGATGTTGATTTCATCAACTAGAAAGATAAAGATTACACATGAAAAGGAAAAAACTATTACATCCAAATTAAGGACAAAAACAGAAAAATGAATTACCATGTCTTGATTCAGTTTCTAAAATTATCCTCACCAAAAAATCATCAACACCTAGAATCACTAGAGAAAATTAAATATTACATAGTATCTTAAATTTAAATCATCCTTTACAACTGTTAGTGGCCTCAATATAGACAAATTTCCTTTTATATTGATTTAGTGAACCCTTATGCAGCCTTTATATAGCCAGGTTTCTGTTATGCTTGATTTAAAGTACCGTTTTGCCGCCATCATACGACTAGGTTTACCAAACACCAAATTTAGTGTACCCCTATGCAACCTCTGTTTTTTCTAAGTTACCCTTATGCATGATTCCGAGTACCCTTACATAGCTTCTATGTAGCCAGACTACCCTTACACCAAAATCATTATACCCTTACTTAGCCTCCAAATAAATTATGGTTACCCTTATCCATGAGTTAGATCACCCTTAGGCATCCTCCATCTATCTAGGTCACACTTACACAGGATCCACTATAACCTTTTGTGTAGTATGCATATTTTATAATTCCAATTATGAATGAATCACAACACCTTTTCAAGGGAGTCCAAACATATTTACATTAACCTACACCTTTAAACAATCAAAAAACCCATAGAAATTTCTAACTGTACACACATAGAATTATACCCTTAAGTAGCATCCTAAAATAATAATTACCAATATATATGAAACAAAACTCCTTTATTCACGAATTTAATCACCATTACATGAATAAAAATTTATACATCTAGCCTTGAACAAACCATTATGAAGCCTATATATGTATCCATGTTACCCTTATAAACTCAATTATAGAACAACCCATAATTACCCACAACCCTTCTACAAAAAACCAAGTGTCTGTTTGCATTACTAAAAAACTTCTGAACTACTCTAAAAATATCAATTGAGAATTATTTAAAAAACCCTATTGGAATTCGTATTAAGAATTATCATAGAACTCACCATATATCAAATATATATAATGTCACTTTTTCCCATGAAATGTTCATATACTTAAAATTATGATTGTATTTAGACTCATATTCTATCTTAGAAAACATCATTCATTTGATTTGAGGATCACCATTCGCAGTAACTTCTCTAGTAGTATATATATTCTCTCACAAATTGTAATATGTTATTACTATTTTCATGTAATCCTCAATTTTATTTTTGACCATTCTTTAGTTGGGGTTTGTCTCCATATGTTTTGGGAGTAAATTTAAAAAAATTAGAATTTTATGGGTTGTTCATAATTGGTGCATGATTTTCCCAAATCATCCACCCACCAACAGAAAACCCTGAAAACCTAGAAAGTGGGGGATTGACATATGGTGTATAATTCCTAAAACTATGTTCCCATATATTAGAAATTGTTCACCCCATTAGAGGGGAACGTGGTTGGTCAAACTGTGTGGCCCTTCCAAGTTAACCATACAAATAGAATTATTCATTTCTGAAAATTAAATTAAAACTTCCTAAACCCCTATTTCATTACCTAATCCAGTGTAACTCACCATATCTCAATATCTAATGTCATTAGTGCTCCCAAGAACCCATTATGGCTTCTCAAAACATATTTTGAGGTTGATTTAATCTTGGAACACAGTATTGAATTCCACTTTGGAAAGAGTTATTCTCTAATTATTTCTACACTTCTCTCTCTATCTATCCTCTTTATGGGTTTTAGATCTTCTAGTTGTTAATGGATCTAAATTCATTTGTTTTAATATCTTTAATCTTGGTTTTATTTCTTGATATCTATTCCTAACATTATTTATTGGTTATTCCCATTACAGATATTGGGATACATGATCTCCTTGTTAAGGTAGGCTATTCAGTATAAGTTGGATAATTAATTTAACCTTAAATTTCTAGATTTAAATAATATATTTAAATTGTATTATAATAAAAGATTTTTATTATAATTTGGATATGGATTGAAAAGGAATGAATTTTTGGGAAATCCTCCATTTCTAATGAAATTGTGTGTGATTTGGATTTAAGGTAAATTGTGGAATATGATTTGTGAAATTAATTTTTGAAATCGATTTTAAAAAAATGGATTGGGTTGTTTTGATAATAACCATTGTTTGGTGTTATCTTTAAAAAGGCATGAATTGATTAAAAAACCATATTTTGTTTTTTTACGAAAAATTAGAATATTGAAAATGGAGATGTGAAAATTGTATTTTAAATGGTTTAAAAATAGTTTTACAATTATTGATTATTGTTTTATCATATACATTCCTAGGTATTTAGTGATTTATTTGGGACAAAGACTATTTGATGGTAATTACCTAGCAATGGATTGCTGCTTTACAACTCAAACAAAAACATTGTGTAGTGGGTATTATCCCTAATGGGATGTTGACGAGCCCTACTTTACCAAAATATGATAGACATGAGTTCACATATTACCATGATCACCTATATGAGTGTATGATGATTTTATAACATCGAAATATCATACCTCATAGTAGAGGACTGTGTTTCTCATTTGTGATTATGTAGATAAATATTAAATTTTTTATAAAACATATCGTGGTATTATTTGTGATTTATATAAACTATTTTATGTAAAAAAATTATTGACAAATTGTTTTAATTTTTTTCATCAATTCAAATAAAAATTCGTGTTTTATTTTAAATATGAACTTGTACATCCATATCTCTTTTATTTGAAAGTTGAGGGCATGAATTGTTTTTATTATTATTGGAATCTTATTATGGAATTCTTGGTAACACCCTACTGTGATTTTTAAATCACTCTACCTTTTCCTATAGGTCTTCGTACGTTTTATTATTCTAAGTTTGAGCATTGGGAAATGAACACTTAGAGGAAGTTCATATTGTTAATACTTTGAGATTTGAGTGTTGTGTCTGTTGGGAATTGGGATTTTTATGTTTCAGTTTCTAGTACATTGTGGTTGTACTATAGGTTTATATAACAATTGTAATAATGTTTTTTCTCCCTATGGATTTTTCTTTTGATCATACTTAATTGTATATAATTCATACATTATTTATCTATAAAAATCATTCCACCTTTTTCTTGTATGATGCAATGGTCTAGTATCTAACCCTTGTGGATAGATAATGTCAATTGGTCCATGTTAATACTGGATTGGATATTAGGGTACTAGGCTATCTGGGATGGTTCATAAAAAAGTTTTATCGAAGGCAGGCTATTCATTTTTCCCTGATGTCATTTTTTAGTTTGGGTAATCTAGTCAGGACTTAAAAGGTAGTTATGAGTGAGTTTCTATAATAGTCTCATCATAATTCATTTTGAGTCGCCATGGGTGGTTTTGGAAAGACACCTTGAGGATTAGTTCTAGTTTTTAATATTTTTTTATTTAGGTAGTTCAAATGAATATATTGTTTTCATGTCTAATGGGGTTAATTTTCCCCATATATCTTGTTTTATTATTTATTTGTGTGATATTATGACATCTTTTATATTGTTTTCTTATATTTTCTCACATCAAGCCTTAGAGAATACTTGTGAATCATATCCAGGAGGAACCTGTTGATGAACCGATGCGATAAAATCATCCCATAGTCCATGATATGGTAGAGGCTATTTTACATGTTGTCTAGGCACTAGGAAATGCACCTAAATATAATTGTATTCATACTTCAGTTGTGGAACCTTATAGGGATATGTATCAAAATCATGGTCATGAGTTTCTTTTTCAGAATCCATCTGATTTTCAATGGTCAAATGATCCTCAAGAGGCCAAATATTGGTTGAGAAGAATTTATTTAGTTTTTGTTCTTGAATATGCCTAAATCAATTCATGTAAAATGTACCACCTTCAACATTTAGGGACCTAAAAAGAGATAGTGGGACATTATGGTGATGAAAAATAATCATAAGGTCTTAGATTGGAAGGAATTTACTTTTCTTGTCACATACAAGTTCTATCCAGATTAGATTGTTTTAGTAAAGGCTATATATTTTTTAATACTCAAGAAGGCTGATAGGACCACAACAGAATATGAAAATTTCATTACTAAGCTGATACAATTTTCAATTGAGATTGCATGTAATGAAAATATGAAGACAGAACAGTTTTAGATGGATATTTGATTTTAAATTCATTCTCTTGTTTTTTCTTAATATCACTTCTTATTAAAGGGTTTTAGCTATAGCATTGAGGGATGATCATGATCTAGATGTTAAATCTGTTTTTTCATGAGTTCTTTTTTCTCATAGTGGATGTTCTATGTATTCCATTAATGAAAAGATAAAGAGCGATGATTCTTGTGGGTTTTTTTGATATAATGATTTTTAGACCTCCTATAGCTCCTTGAATAGTTCCTTTGATTTACTACTTGTGTGGAAATCCTAGGAACTCAAAATGGATTTTCACTAAGGCACACAAGGTATGTGGTTTCTTTGGATTTTAGGTTACTTATAGAATTCATATCATATATATTCTACTCCATGTAGTTTCATGGGATCATAATCCCCAAAAATAACAATAGTGAAATAATATTATTCCTGAACTAGTGGGTTCTAGCCATAGGTATCCATAAGGAATCTTCTTCACATAGTAGAAGAGTTTCTATAAGAAAGAAAATAAGGGTCCATTGACTCTGAGAGGTACCATCACTATATCTTCATCCTTAGTGATTGCTTAACTAGATAGTGGTTTACCTCATTCATTGATTTCAACTCATATTGTGAATATGATAAATCTTCCTACAATGCATTTGTCATATAGGATGGATATTACTACACCTCTCAGAATGAAGAGAGGGGAGGGTCTATCTTGTCATTCTTGTGTTTTATCTTTGTAAGATGTTCATATTTCATAGTATTTTTTGTTTCTCAATATTAAACCTCATGATGTCAATTTTGGGATGGAATATTTTAGGTCTAATAAAGCAAAAATTTATTTCCATCTTCGATGGGCCTCCATTACGTCGGTCAAAAGAGTGTGTCATGTCTTTTAGGGAGAACGTGACCTAAGGTCGAGTAGAGAGGAACCTTATTATCTTTATATTATGATAGTAATGTTATTGTTTTCTTTTTTACCTAGAGAGGGAATCCTTGACTAGAGATATCCCTCTAGATTTCATTAATTTTATTATCATTTATCCTTCTTGCATCTATGGTTTGTTTTAGATAAGGGAATTAGAGTTCTTTATTGATTTAGTATCTAGTACTCAGGTGATATGTATTCCTTGATACCATATATAACCTATTAAAATGAAATATTTGAAGACCAGTTAGAAGATCTTATAGAGGAAGGATTTATACACTCAAGTGTTTCATTATCGGCGACACAGGTTTGTTATTCTAAGAATATAGATGGGATAATTTTCCTTTGTGTTAATTACTAAAAAATAAATCGATTTGTGATAAATAAAAAGTATCCATTTCCACATATTGATGATATGATTGATAAATTGAAAGAGGAGAAGTGGTTCTCAATTAATGATCTTAGATTTTGTTGTCACCAATTTAGAATAAAAGAATTTGGCATTCATAAAATAACCTTCAAGAGTAGGTATGACCATTATGAGTAAATTCCCATGTCATTTGGTGTAACCAATGATCCTGTAGTATTTATGGATTTAATGAATAGGATATTACATGAGTATCTTCCTATGTTCATGGTAGTCTGTGTGGATGACATCCTTGTTTACTCTATGTATGAGGAGGATCATGATCCTCATTTGAGAGTAGTTCTATAACTATTGAGAAATCAATAACTTTATTCCAATCTATCAAAATTAGATTTATGGATCTGGGAAGTGATGTTCTTGGTAGACATGGTGTTAGAACATGGTATCTCAATTGACCCTATGTAGTTGAAATCTATCATGAAATTGGATAAAATGAATATTTTTTTATTTTCAAAGATTCTTTAGACTGGCATGATATTATCAATTATTTGTAAAGGATTTATATAAATTTGCTTCTCCGATGACTAATATAATTTTGAATAGAGTAATAATTTATTGGGATAAAAAATGTTAGAGTATTTTTGTTAATTAGAAATGTATTTTAACTATTGCATCAGTGTTGAATCATCCAGAGGCTAGGCAGGGCTATGTGGTCTTCAATGACACGTCATGTTTTGTGTTTGGGATGTTCCCAGATATAGGGTGAGCACATCATCTTCTATGAATATTTATAGATTAGGCCACACATTAAGAACTACCCAACCAATGATAATGAACACATAGCTATGATTCATCAACTTAAGAGTTGTCTGTACAATTAATTTGGAGACTTTTTTATCATGTTTTCAGACCAAAATAGCTTGACTTATATCTTCTCTCAAAATTATTTTAATATTCACCAGAGTAATTCAGTTGAGTCTTTATAATTTTTTGATTTAAAAATATCCTATACCCTGAGGAATGGGAAAGCCATTTCAGATGATTTCAGCAAAAAACCTATAACTCTGTCCCATAAAGAATTAATAGAAGAGTGTAACTTGATGGCTCTTTTTGTACAGTTTCATATTAGTGTTTTCTAAATGGGGACCATGGTGGTTTTGGAAAGTGTTCAATTAACTTCCACAATTCTCCAGAAGATTCTTCCAGAACAACATATTTAGGATGAGTTATATATCATTAGAGACTCACTTTATAGTGTGGAGAATGTTACTGATTAGTCCTTCTCCACAAATTGTATTATATATTTTCGGAATTTATTTGTTGTGTCATTAGACGTAATAAAATTTGTGATGGTTTATTTCTATAATTCATAGTCTTAAATGTATCCATGAATCAATAAGATGTTCTATGACATGAATCATCAATTATGATTGCTAGGTATGAAGTGAAACATAGCTAGCATTGTCTCCCTTAATTATACATTCTAAAAGTTCATGGCTGAGAACCATGGTCCTTTAGGTTTTCTTCGGCCACTTCTTAGGAAAACATTGATGTGGTATGAGATGTATATGTAATTTGTTGTTGGGTTTCCATATAAACATATAAGGGAGAATATTATGTGGTTGGAGTAGGTTTCCGGAATAATAGATGTGTGTGATGGGCAGTGCCAAATTTTCTTTTGGTTATGATCAATGATCAATCTGAGATCTATAAAAAGATAAACGTCAAGTTCAATGAATGGAATAAAATAAATTAGACATTATTAATCAATACAACACAATAAAGAGAGGATTTTCACATATGATTAATAATTAATTGAGCTATATAAGAATTTCCTTGATGGAATTCATTCATCATTGATGGATCTGGTAAATTATTTTCAATGAAACGGCTCTGTGTTATACGATTTAGGGGCAGAATCCCTCTAGAGGTGTTACACATGTCTTCCATGAATCTTCAGATGTCACCAAAATAATATATGGGTGCTATCTTGGAATATCTTTGCACAAGCGTCATTCACCATTGATCGCAATGATAATTTCATTACAAGCGTTCTCTTTGATCGGGTGGAGGAAGATAACTATATGTTCTTAGGTGATATCTCGAAGAAGATAGATCTCTAGGACCTAAGAGAACTCTGCACTTCCATTGTGCACAACCCAAACAAATGAATTTTCCTTTTCTGTGAAAATTTCATAAATGGGTTTATATATCTATAGGGTTAAAATAAAATAATTTCACAATTGAATTTAATTATTCATTTAATCCTAACAGAAACACCATGTAAAATAATAGTAATTTTATTATAATTTCCTGACATGCATTTAACTTTTGAATTCAAATTAAATACAACATTAATCATATAATATTCTATATTTACTAATTCTTATCGTACCATTAAACTCAGTCCTTCATTCCTCCATAATATTTATCAGGCCTTGAATAATAAATATTTAATTATTAAATAAATATCACTGTATTATTTTCCAATAAATAAATAAATGTTATATTAATTAATATAAAAGAAATATTTAATAAATATTCCTCTCGCATTATATTCTCTTGAATAAATGGTGAAGGATTTTATAGTCTAAAGAATACATGAGTAATTATTAAACAACATCTGGGATTAATATTCGTTCAACATGTTAAAAAATATATAGTATTTAAATGAGATTATGGATACATTTATTGTGTAACCCTCTAGGCATCTTTATCATTGGAAATAGGTGAAGAAACATCAATTCCAAATATATAAACTTGATATATTCCAAGTTACCCATTGATAAATAAGTTAACTCCATAATGAGATTATACCTCATTAAATACTTCCTGTATAATATAAACTTTTTATCATGGTATCTCAAATCAAGCAGGTTTCATGCTGCTTCTATCGACCTATGTGCCTAATTTATCTTCCATTGAATTATTAGAAATTGAACATGCCTAACGCACACCATTTCCATGAATTTATTTAAGCTATATCATTTCCATAAAATTTCCTTACATATCAACATTTATTAATGAATAGGAGACACAAATCATTTCTTAAATTATCCATTAATGCTATATTACTCATGATATACCCAATGTATCATACCTCACCGTAAACATATTTCACCATGACTTTATTAAATAAATAAAACTACATGACAAATAATACACATTAATAATAATATCAATTTCTAAGGACCAATACACACATCCGCAGAGAGGAACATTTAGTGACACATATAAATGTGAATTTTAAACTGGTGGGTCCCGTTCTCATAATATCTTACTGGATTATACCATGGGAGTACACCATGAAAAGGTGCCTCAGTGTCCTATTGTTATCCACCCCTGATATAATATATCATTCATGGACCTAAAATGATATCATCCAATTGTAGAACATATATTCAAGAATAGTTTCCTATCACTTACATATTCTTATCATAGTAGGGAAGTGTTATAACCTATTAGTGTGATAGCTACTCTTATCACATTATCACATACAATATCGCATAGAAGATATATAATGATGTGATAAGTAGTTCATTAATATAAAAAATGAATATATGTTATCATAATGTACACATATGTTAGTTCTAGGGAACCAACTCTAACAAACTCCCACTTGCACTAGAGTCATCTACTGAAAACCTCCATTTAACTAGCTCTCACATGATACTCTTGGTTCTACTAATATAAAATTTTTTCTAGGGTTAATATAATTTATATTTCTTTGGTACTCTGATTATTGAAAAATCATCACTCTAATGAAAATACCTTAAGGGGTGATACATTCTGATTATATATTTTTTTTTTGGTATGACCTTGGCTATTTTGAAAGATCCACCATTGTAGTATTATCATAGAACAATGTTATGGGGACATTACTTCTAGTTACCACATCATGTTCATAGACAATGTTTTGAATCGAACTGGATTATTTGGTTTCATCATAATCCGCTATATACTCAGAATCCACTATAGATCCAACGAAAACTACATGATTTGAAAAATTCCAACTCATATATCCTCCCTTGTGATAGAAAACATTTCCTGATTTCAAATTCAAATCATTATAATCTTCATAAAATCAATTATCTTTATAACCTATGTTAACTAGTTTTTTGTCACTTACATATGCTATGGACATATCCTAAGTCCTTCTTAGTTACATGGGGATATCAATAACAACAGTACATTGTTTTTCTCTTGGATATTATTGATATATTCTTAACATGATTAATGAATATGAAATATCATGTCTTGTACATAATATGGAATACATGATTGATGCTATCACTAAATCATATGAGATAGTATTCAATTTCCCTTTATTGTATTCTATTTGGGGACACATTTTCGTAGAACGATGTAAACCATCTGACACTAGAACCAATCCCATATTGGATTATTCCATACTAATTCCCTTTAGTACCTGGTAAATATATGTGATTTGAAATAGTCCAGATAGGATCCTAGATCTATCGTGAATGATTCTGATCCCTAGAATAAAATCTTTTTCACCAAAGAACATCATGGAGAAAAACTTATTTAAGAAGTCCTCAAATAACTGTAGGACCAGTATGTCATTTCCAATAAAGAATGTTTCATCAACATATACTACTATGATAGTTACCGCATTACCACTAATGATCTCATAAACACACAACTCATATTAATTATTAATGAAACAATTTTTTTAGGGAATTAAAAAATTAAATATTCCATGAACTGTATTCTTCCTTCAATCCATAAATTTATCTTTGCAACATGAATATCCTTTTGGCATCACTTGAAGTCACAAAACCTCTAGTTGTCTCATATAGGCATGTTCCTGAAGACTCCCATTAAGGAATTTAGTATTGGAATCCATCTACCAAATCTCTTATTCATGGTAAGATGTTATGTAATGTATAATTATGATGGATTTAAACGAGCAAAATGGTGTAAAGTTCCCATCATATCCAATTACATGATGTCGTTTAAAACCACTAGCCACTATCCTTATTTAATAGGAATTTAATTTACCTTGCATGTACAATTTTCTCTTGAAAACCCATTGTCACCAAACGAGCATCACATCAACTGGTGCATCGACCCAAACCCAAATATTATTTTGATGTATGGAATCCATTATGGAATTCATGGATTATTTCCATAATATAGTTTCTTTGATCTCTACATCATCCTTGTAAGATATAGGTTTATTATTTTCAAACAATAATTATTCACCAACATTGATGGCTAGAAAACCATATTTCTCTTGTTCTCTTACATCTCTTAAGATCTTATGTAGTACTGGTGTTTCAGAAACTACTTCTTCCATAGGGACCTATGGATTATATTCCTTCATCAAATATTTTATATCTTGGTCTCAAAATTCATCTAATTTGATCTTTATCCCACTATTCTTTTTGATGATGTGCTCCCTCTCAAGAAAGACATGATTTCTGGTGACAATAGGTTTTTTGTTTGATGGGTTGTATAGTTAGTATCCCTTTATTTCATTTGGATACCCTATAAACATACACTTTGTTCCTAGGGGTTCATGTTTTCTTCTTGAAAATTCTTCACAAACTCCTCAAGACCCCATTAATTTTTATGTGACAAAATGGTTTTTTACACTCTAAAACTAATAGGAATCTTTTTAACTTTAGTTGGAACGTAGTTTAATATTTATTCCACTGTTTTTATTTCATATCTCTAAAAGGATAAAAGAAGATATTTATGATGTATCATTGACATTACCATGTCTAACAAGGTATGGTTTCTCCTTTCACTAACATCATTCCACTGTGGTGTATAAGGTGGATTGAGTTGAGATAGAATCCCAAACTCACATAGAAATTTGATGAACCCTATGTTAACATATTCACCACCTTGATATGATTTAATCTTATTTATCTACTTTCAATTAAGTCCTTAAATTTCTCAGAGGACTCGGACTTATAACACATGAAGAAAACATTTCTATTTCTACTGATGATATGAATTATGAATATTCACATCTAGATTCTATTGGAAAAGGTACACATATATCAATGTTTATGAATCCAGAAATCTATATGGACCTTTAACCATTTCCACAATAAGTTTTTTTGGTAATTGTTTTTTTTTCAAACAAGACTGAAATCATTCAAGTTATTTTAAATTAGAAGAGTCTGAATAAACATCTTCATAGACCGTTATCAAACTCTTTTCATTTACTTGACCAAATATGGTGATGAAAAATTCATTTTTTGTATGATTGATTTGAACATAATTCATTATCAATTTCCAACACTTCGCATTTCAAATTTAATACATAAATACCATTATTTAAATGTTCAATATCATAACATATATGGTCCTTCTAAAAGAAAAAAACTTTTATTTCCAAAAAAGAAAATAAATCCTTATGCATCTATGTTTGATTTACAAATTTGGATCATAGTAACCATAGGTACAAAATAACATTCATTTGAAACCAAAATCATTATCATTGTAAATGAAAGGTGCTAGTAAACAATTATGGAGCAACAAGCCTTTGACCATTGGCAGCTCTCAGATCCACCTCTCCTTTAGAACTCTTCGCAATCTACATAGTTCAAGAATTTTAATAAATATGTAATCCCCACAAGATATATCTAATACCCAATGTGTAGATATTTAATGATTACACTCAATAATGAAATCACCATTAGATTCTCCTTGATTATGGGTGATTTTCCACTTCCAATGGCCAGACTTGAACCATATAAAACATACAGCCACCATTTTCTTACCCTACCTTTGGATATTGTAGTTTTTATAAGGATAATGATTTGGATGTTTAGAATATTTATGGGTCTTTTAAACATTTTTTGTTATTATTTTTCTTTTTCACTAACAGGACTATGGGTTTTTCACACCCCATGTCCTATCCACATGGAAAATTAAAGTAAGAAGTTTATAAAGACTCTTCCCATTATTTCTCATATTGTAATTAATAATAAAACTAAATAAGTTCTTGGTTAGTGATGAATGTATGAGATCTGTATGAAACTCATCCAAGAATTTAATCCCTAAGAGGTCTAAGCATTCAATGTATCCAATAATCTTGACTACATGAGGCCCAGTTGGTACAAACTCTCTAAAATTAATTTTAAAAAAAATTGGACATTTTCTACCTCTCTTATCTCACCTTCTCTTGATATATCTTGAAGGTGATATGTAATACTATATAAATCCATGTCTTCATGTTGATTCAAAAGCATATTAGACATTGATTATAGCATAAATCATTGAACATTTGTTGAATTGTTGAAATGTTTTCATTGAGTTTTAACTCTTCACCACAACCCTCAATTCCAGGCACCTTAGGAAAAGTTTTTTGCATCACATATAATTTGATTTCATGGATAAGTATGAAACATAGGTTCCTTTTCTATTCTTGTAAACTTTAACTAGGGAGAAGGTTGTCTTTATCATGTATAGATTACAATAATATGGTTGATGACCATTTTATTATTTTCATAAATAAGATAATAATAATTTTGGTACTTTATCTGATAAATTTTAGACAACTAAATTGATAATTATTATATATATCAGTCTCCCGCTATTTTATAGAAACCCAATAGCCCACCCCATTTGATTCAAAATATCTTGTTTCTTGGACATTGAAGTATCAATGATCCATATTTCCATTATCACTACCCTAACATTGATTGGTCAAGAACCACTAATGGTTTTAGGTAGGCATTCCAAATTCCAACTTCATTAACACACTTTTCCTTGATTTATTTAGTGGTCTTCCCAATCCTAAAATCTTTAAATTGGATTTCATCAACCCTTTCTTCTTAGATAAATCATGTATTTATTTGGTAGTCAACACATGATGTTAAATATGTTAATTCCACCTAAAAATCATCTTATAATTTCATGATAATTGAAATCACCCTAAATTTGGCTAGTCAAGAACTTTGAACTATGGTTCAATTTTAACTAAAATAGTTGAAGGCTATAGTAACATAATATATATAATTAAGGGATTTTGTCCTTTATTAAAAAAATTCCAATTAATATATTAATCACATGCTTCTTAATATTATGTGGATTTAATTAATTGAATAAAAATTTCTTGTATAATATTTACATATATGATAGTTAATTTGAGTTATATATTCAAAGCTTGTTAATTCATTAATTATGTGACCATGAAAAGTATATCTATAATAAAAAAACCACAAAAACTAGCATAAATAAAATAATATGGCGTTATTATCATGGGATTTACAAATGGTTAGTTTAAATATCATTGGATAAACAAATTTTTGAACTATGGAAACACACAATGAAATGAGTATGGTTCAAGTTATATATTTCCACCGATCTACCTACGTATCTCCTTGGATTTGACATGCTTCATATCCAAACTTGAACTGCCTCCACTAGCTTCGGAGGTCCACCCATTATATATTATTTTACTCACATTCATGTGTGGGGAAAAGGGTTTACATAAAAGAAACCATGGCCATGTAGTCCCTTACATGATAAGACGATAGAAGGCATATAGGGTAAAATTTTAAATAAATAATACATTAAATGAAACTGAACATATACAAATGTTTAGTCTATGATTATGATCATCTACATGCACGTAGTAAATTAATAATTTAATGAAACAAGAATTAAATTCTTAATCGTTATTATTTATGATAAATCAAGCTCAAAATAATTAATTTTTTATCGTAATTAATCAATTATTTTATCCTAATTCACATTCGAATTACCTTGAGATTCTCATCCATTGTAATTTTAAAAAAAACTATATAAATTTATTTAAAATTATCTATGTCTATAAATTTACATTGAAGGCAGTACATTGAATCCTAGTCTGATTCTACCCAACATGAATTCTACTCATATAATGTATACTCTTGTGATATATGAAATACTAAAATTATAATGTTCATTCAGGACATGTACTATCAACATAATGATTACATGAATTTCATTACTTTTTGGTCACATGTTATATTTAAATTCACATAGAGTAATAACTTCAATATGACTCAAACATGATATGATGATATGAACATTATGTAGATGAAAATTACACACACATATATAAATATTGAAACCTATCACATGACATGTACTATCAACTTAATGACCACATTCATGAACATGTATCAATGTTTACATAGTATAGTAAATAAATTTTAAATCTACATAATTTGGTATAAGTACATTTCATGTATAGGCGAGATACATGTTGTGTACATTGCTCACCATATATCCAATGTACATGCCTAGGTACTCAGCGTGTAGATCATATATTGGAAAAATGGAGTACATGGATTATCCAATGGGATATACACTATTTGAACTACAAATGAGAACATCACAAGTCAGGTAGGTTGTGTATTGAAAGACATGGTGAATCATTGAGTCAAATAGACTACACATCGTGTACATGGGATACATGGCATGTACTCTGGCTGACTATGTGCCAATCTATCCTAGACAACATGAAATGTTAGTTAATAATTGTACCACACGTCATCAATGTATAGGGTTGAATTAAATCCAAATTAATTCGTATGGAATTTGACACAACAACACAGTGTGTAACTCCAATTACACGACATGTATTGATGTGTTTTCCAACCAGATTCTTTGGCACCATTGGATGATATCTCTTATTTTAATTAATTCATAAAATAAATATTATTTATTATATATATTTGAAAATAATGGAGGAATAGAAATATATCATGATTCAGATTAAAATAATGATTAAACATGAATTGAAAAACAAAATTAAAATGCGCAAAGCACCAAAAATATTTTAAAATTATAAATAATTATGTGATTTCTCTGAAACCACTTATATATTCTGAGCGTAGAAGAATTATGAAATGGGTGGGATCAAAATTTTCTTTTTTACATTATCAATGATTAATATGAGATATAAAAAAATAAAAACTATGTGATCAATGGAATTGAATCAAATTATATAGAAAACATGAATCAATTCGAAAGGAGAGAGAGTATCATCACAAATTAATTATAATTAATTTAATTAAATAAGATTTACTTTGATGGAATAGTTTCTTTGTCGATTGATTTGGTAGAAGATCTTCAATGCACCATCACTATGTTATAGGAATTATGTGAATATTCCCACTAGTAGTGATCCACATGTGTTCCATGTATCACCATTTGTAATTGAAAGAATCTATGGGTTCTAGCATAGTAGATATTTTTATAGGAATCTTTTTTCCTTTATTCACTAAGATACTTTCTTCCAAAGCATTCTACTTGATCTGTTTGAAGAACATTTCTATCCATTCTTGGGAGAATTTTTTGGAGAAGAGAGGTCTCTAGGTCATGATAGAATTCTCACATTCCATTGTTCACAACCCAAAAAATGAGTTATTCGTTTTTTAGAATATAACATAACATGGAATATAAATCACTAGGTTAAAAGAAAATAATTTCACAAATTTCCATAATTATTTATTTATTTCTTGCAGAAACCCCATCTAAAATAATAATACTAATATTATTATTTCTTAACATGCACTTAACTTGAGAATTAAAATTAAATATTATTTAATTAGATAATATTCAATATTTATTATTTCTCATTGGACCATTAAGTTCAGTCCGACATTACCACACAATATTTATTAAGCCTTTAATAATTATAATTTATTTATTAAATAAATATCATTTCATTATTCTCCAAAAAATAAATAAATAATATCTTCTATTTAATTAAATATTTCACTCACATTATATTCTCTCTAATAACTAGTGAGAAAATATATGTGATCAAGTATACAAAACTAATTATTGAAAAACTTCTTGGATTAATATTTATTATCATATTTAATAATATATATTATTTAACTAAGATTTTGGATACAGTTAGTGTGTGACCTTGTAAGACTTTTTCATAATTGGATTAGGTGATGGATACTAAATTCAAAGGTTATCATCTTGAAACACACCAAGGAATGCATGGAGAGAAAATTTAGTTCTACAATTATATGATACCTCCTAAAAATTCTTACTATGTAATACAATCCCTTTATCATGATATCTCAAATCAATCAGGTTGCATGCTAGTGTCATCAACCTATGTTCTCGATATATCTATCTTCGACATCATAGATATTTAACATGCCTATTGAGAACCATGAAAAAGTATTTTTTTTAGCCAATATAATTTCTATCAAAGGGCCTAAGATATCATCGTCCTTTAAATAACAGAAGGGACAAATCCCTTCTTTGATTATCCATTAATGCAATATTACTCATGACTTACCAAACATATCCTACCTCGCATTGAACATCTATCATTATAGTTTTCATCAATACATCAAGGTGCATGACTAATTATACTCATTAATAATAATAGTAATTTCTATGGAATGATAAAAACTTCCTTAGAGAGAATCACCCAATTACATATATAAATGTATATTTCTTGCTAGTAGGTCTCATTCTCAAAATATCAAACAAGATATTATCAAGGGTCTACACCATGATAAGGTTCCTCAAAATCATAGGACTTTCAACCGATGATAGCCTGTATAATTTTTTTCCCTCAAATGATATCATCCAACTATATGTCATATATTCATTAATAGTGTCATAGCACTTTCGAGTTCTCATCATAGTGGAGAACTACTATGACCTTTTGTGGGTCATCTACTCTTAAGAAATTATCACAGATAATGTCATATATAATAATAATCATCATGTGATAATTAGTTTATTAATATTCAAAATAATGAAAAAATGTTATCATATAGTACACCAAATTTGGTTCTAGGGAACCAACAATAACAGGTTATGATATATTTGATGAAAAAATTGGATCACTTTTTACCCATTGAGTGATAGGAGAAAAGTTAAGGACTTGGGAAATATCATTCTGAGATATATTGTTCATTTTTATAATGATAAATATTCTATAGTATGTTATTGGTATCAACATTTTACTTATCACTTTTGGATATTTTTTCAAGAGGCATTAGGATCTCAACTTCATTTGAGTACGACATACCAACTGTTGTAAGATGTCCTACATAGAGAGATATATATAGAGTCTTTTGGAATTTTTTCATTCATGGGTTCTTGACATTTGAGGATCTTGGGATGATAATTTGGGACTATTTGAGTTTTCTTATAAAAATAGTTATCATTACACATTCAAAATGTCTCCTTTTGAGGCCTAATATGTTCGGTCGTGTAAATATTTGTTGTGTTGTGGAAGGATCCTTGAATTTTCCTTGGTAGGAACGATCATGATTTACTATATGAAAGGAATAATTTAGCTTATTTTATAGAGAATATTGATGGAGTAGATTTGGTATAATTCTAGTGCATATCATCATCACTAACTATTGGAATTCTATGTTAGTAATAATGTGTTCTTGAAAGTTTCACCGTGTTTGGGGCATCAGTGTATTAGGAGTCAATAAAGATTTCTCCTCATTTTTTAGGACTATTTAAGCTTTTTTAGAAATTTGATAAAGTGGGTAATCATTTATCACTTTTACATGTTCCTTGTATCTCAATTTTGAAAGTATCTTACTAAACCATCTCATGTTCTGAGCTAGAGGGATCTTCATGTCTAGCGTGATTTATCTATAACTAAGAATCTAGTCAGGATAGTTGATTCTGAAACCAAGGTACATTGTGGGATGAATATATCTTAGGCTCAATTTTAATAGAAGAATATTTTTGATATTCATAAGAAGTTGGAGAGAGAGGCCCTAGAAAGAGAGAAATGACCTCATGTTTTTGACATGGAGACTTCATAGAATGCTTTCTAGGGATATAAAGTTAATATGATAAGGAGTTTGTGACATATTGTTAGAGTTTTCATTTACTACTGGTATTTGTTTTTAACATCTTGTAGTTGTGTTTTGTCTTGGGAGGATTCGAGTATTCGAATTGAAATTTCATATTTTTTTTAATTTTTTAAGTTGTGCATGGTTAGTGCACAATTTTCCCAAACCTTGCACCCACCTAGGGAAAACAATGTAAACCTTGATAGTGGGGGTTTCCATTGTTGGAACACAATTTGAAAACCCATATTACCACCTTATAAAAACCATGTACCCTATTTGAAGGGCACACGAGAAATGGAACACTATTTGATAAACTGTGTGGTCTTGCCTAGATAAACGTATCTATTGACATTTTTCAGTCAAAAAATTAAATTAAAAATTAAAAATTCCCAATTTACCTGCCTACTAGACCATGAATCACTATATCATGAAATATTAGGTCTTTGTAACTCTTATAAACCCATTTTGTCTCATATGAACCTATTACGAGGAGGATTGATGCTTAGAGAATGTCATTTGATTCCTCTTATATAAGAGTTCTTCTCCTGCTCCTTCTCTCCCACTATCTCTATCTCTTCACCTTAGGGTTTACTATATCATTGAGTTGTTGATAGATATAAATTATTTATTTTGGGATATTAAATATTTGTTTTATTTATTAAACTCCCTTACTAACGTACTTCATTGGTTGTTTCCATTGCGGGCATTGGAGGACATGTTCTCCGTATTAATGTAGGATATTCTAAAAATGTTGTCCATTCAATTTAACCTTGAATTTCATGATTTAAATTAAATTTCATTCAATAGTATTGTGAAAGGTAAATCTGATTTTAATTGGGATTTATATTGAGATTTTATGGATTTTGGGGGAAAACCCCAATTCCAATGAATTAGTGTGTGATTTGTATTTTATAGAAATTAGGGAATTTGATTTGGGAAATTGTATAGTTAAATTGATTGTGTGAAAATGGAATAAATTTTTGGGATATGAAATAATGTTTTATTTTACCTTTAAAATGAATCAATAGAGTAAAAATACATGTTGTGGTTTTGAAAAATAAATTGGAATATTGGAATGGGAAATGGGGAAATTATATTTTAAATAGTTTGGAAATAATTTTCCCATTATTGAATGTTGTTTGAGCACAAGAAAGAATAGGTAGTTAGTGAGTTATATTGATAAAACATGAAATAATGGTACATCCCTCATGGAAGATTGATACTTTATAACTCTAAAAAACATATTATGATGTGTATTATCCCAAAAAGGTCATTGAAGAGTCCATTTTGACCAATTTATGAGGGACGTGTGTGCACATATTAATGTGATCATCTATATGAGTGTGTGAAGTTCTCATAACATGGAACTATTGTGCCTCTTGGAAGAATACCATGTTACTAATTTGTGGTTATTTTTATCTATATTCCATTATTTATAAAACTAATTTACACATTCCTTTTGATTTATATAAATTTTTGTATATAAAAATTGTTTATTAACCTATTTTTAAATGTTTCCATCAACTAAAATAAATATCATATTTTGTTTGACATATTTAATTGTACATATGTGCCTATTTTATTTGAGTGTTGAAATCATGTATTGGTTTACTTGTTATTTGAATCTTATTGTTGAACACTTGGTGCAGCCCTATTGGGATTTTCAGCAAACACCATACATTTTCCTTTAGGCGTTTTTAAGTTTTTTCAATCATCTTTGATCAAGGGGAATGTGTCACAGGGAGGTGGTTCTTATTGCTAATCCTTTGATCTTTGAGTGTTGTGTCCATTGAGACATGGGTTTTTTAACTTATAGTTTATTGTACATATTAGTTGTAATTTGGGTTTATATTCTAGTTTAACTTCTTGTACTTTTCTCTACATGGTGTTTTCTTTTGAGCATAATGACTGTTCTATGTTCCGTCCACAATTTATGTGAAAAACACTTCCCACATTTTTCTTATACGATTCTAGGTGCCTATCACCAACTCGTTGGAATTGGGAAAACACTTTAGGAAATGTCAGGACTAGCTTGGGTATTAGGGTAACATGGTATCTGGGCTGGTTCGTGACATAGACAAAGGGGAAAAATAATGTTGATGTTAGTAAGGTCAGTCACATTAAAGAATCTGATATCTCAATCACAAAAATGATATTAGAAATTGAAATAGAAAAGGAACAAAAATATGAAAATTAAATTGAAAAATAAATTAAAATCCATGTATAAAAAATAAAAATTGATATAAAAATTAAAAATTTTAAAATTAAATAAAAATTTAATGGTTAAACATTATTTAATAATTTTCATATTTAATTTTAAAATAAAATTATGATAGAAATAAAAAAGTTATATTAAAATATATTAGTCGGTATTTTCATTTAAAAATTATATTTTAAATTTGATTCAAAAATAAAATGTGAATTTCAAATAACAAATATGAAATAAAAAATAAAAAAATGTTAATTTTTTTAATTGAAATAGAAATTTTAAATTAAAAAATAAATTTAAATTTGAATGAAAATTTATATATGAATTTTTATTTTGCGAATTAAAATTTAATGTGTAATATTGAAATTGAATCAATTAAAGTTATATATAATTTTTTAAAAATAGAATGATTGTTATTTAAAAATATAAATTGATAAATAGTTAAACATGAAATTGAACATTTGTGTTTTATTAAAATTAACTATTGAGTATAAAAATGAAAATTGAAATTTAAATGAAATGTAAACTAAAATAAAAATTGAAGTTGAATGATTGAATTTGAAATTGAAATTGTAATATATATTAAAATATGAAATTGACATTGTAATATATAATTAAATTCAATATAAAGTTATAAATTTGATATTAAAATTCGTATCCGTTTTTTAAAATATGATTTACAAAAATTGATTTTTAAATAAAAATTATTCCAAATTAGAATTAGAATATGAAATTTGAATCGAAAAAGAAAATTTATTTGAAAATAAAATTCAAATCAAAACTAGAATAACAATAATATTTTAAAATAACATTAAAATTGAAGTTATAATATATCAAAATTAGTTTTCCAATTAATTATTAAAATATTACAAAATATATAGTAATTTAAAATTATTAAAAAATTAATTTGAATTATAATTTGAAGTTAATATTTAAAATGAAATATAATTTTTAAATTTTACAA
This sequence comes from Viscum album, assembly GCA_963277665.1. Taxonomy (NCBI): domain Eukaryota; kingdom Viridiplantae; phylum Streptophyta; class Magnoliopsida; order Santalales; family Viscaceae; genus Viscum; species Viscum album. The sequence continues at coordinate 1,469,575,783 of OY728132.1, read as the reverse complement.
AGAAGTTGTGATTGAAGGGGTTCAGTTGGAATTGGAATTAAAATTGATATTAAATATATTTAATATAAAAATAAATTTAATAATTTAAATAGAAAATTATATACTGAAAAAAAAATGGAATCAAAATTTTAAATTAAAATTTAAAATAAAATGTGACTTCAAATTAAAATTAAAATTTTTAAATTTATGTTTTAAATAATATAAATTTAAATTCAAGTTGAAAACTATTGAAATTAAAATGAATTGTTACAATAAGGATGAAAATGAAGATAGAATGAATAATAAAAAAGATATTTAAATATTTAAACATAAATTCAAAATTAATTGTGAATTATAATTCAAAATATAAAAAATGTCATTGAAAATGTCATTGAAATAAAAAAATGACATGTAAATTAGAAAAAAAAATGAAAATGATATTATATATGAAAATAAACCTGAATGTTTTAACTTTAAATAGATATCTAAAATCTAAAATAAAAATTGAAATTGAAAAATACTTTATATTAAAATTCAAAATTTAAATTTAATTTCATGTTAAAATAAATATTTAAAATATCAAAATAAAATTAAAATTATTTATTTATGGACATTTGTTTTTTATGTTGAATATTATAACAAAAAATGATTTAAATGTTGAAAATAAAATATAAATTGATATTACATTTGATAAAAAAATTATTTATATTAATGTTTAATTTAAAAAAATTTAATTAAATTCTCGTTGAAATAAATATTTTTGTATTGGAATTAAAAATTAAAAATTAAAAATGATCAATTTAAATTGAGATTAAAAATTTTATAATTGAAATATAAATTACTATTCAAGTTGAAATATTTATTATAATATGATAATTAATATAGTTATATTAATGTTGAATTTCAATTGAAAATGTGAAATTGAAGTTCATGTTGAGATTGAAAATAAAAATTAAATTAAGATTTAGGTGGAAAAATTTATATTGAAATTAAATAATTGACACTAAAATTGAAAAGGTAAGATTAAGAAAAATGAACCTAGATTCTAATTTTTATATAATGAATTGAAGATCGCATTAAAAAATTAAGAGAAATTAAAAAGGAAAAAAATGAAAATGAAAATGAAATTGTAATTATAATTAAAAAATGAAATTTGAATTAGAATTATAAATGGAAATTTAATTGAATATAAAATTATGCTTCAAATTATAGTTAAGAATGGAAAATAAATTAACAATGAAATTGGAAATTGAAAATGAAAATGAATAATTAAAATGTAAATGAAATATTTGAAACCATTAATATAGATATTAACTGTAATGATAGTAATATGGGAAATAAATATTAAATTAAAAATTTCAAAATTTTAAATAAAAAAGAAAAAGAAAATGATTGTGAAAAATATATAATTAAATTTGAAATTAAAATTTAAATGGAAATAAAATTTTTAAAGTTGAAATTGATGTTGAAGTTAATAGTTGGCATGTAATTTTGTTATAATTTAAAAGTGAAATTTAAAATTGAATATTAAAAAATTTAAAATAATAATTATATAAAAGAAATTGATATTGAAATTGAAATAAAAAATATAAAACTAAAATTCAAATCATAAAACAATATTTCAAAATTTAAATTTAAATTTTTAATTAAAAACAAAAATAATAAACAAAAATTATTTATATTTAAGAGAAAAATCAAATGAAAATAAAAAAAGAAAATTGGTATTTTGAAGGAAATTGTAACCAAAAGAAAAAAATGAAAATGAAAATGAAAATGAAAATTTTATCTAAAATTAAAAAACAAATAAAATATAAAATTATAGAAATTTAAATTTATAATTTAATTTAATGTAAGTTAATTGAAAATGAAATTAAAATGAAAATCATATTTAAAATTGTAATAGGGAATTCAAATTAAGGAATTTAATATCAAATTATAAATATAAATTAATTGTTATGAAAATAAAAAATAAAAAATATTATTTTTTAAATTATAATAAGATAGGAATTTTATTTTATTTTAATTGAAAACTAAAATTTGAAACTAATAATTTAAAAATAATTTTTTTTAAAAATATTAAATTCAAAACAATTTTGAATTTTTATTTATATATTAATTTCAGTTTTTTAAAAATAAAATTAATCTATAGAATTAAAAAAAATGTTAGATACAAATTTTTTAATTTCTAATCGTTAAACTGAAATTCAAAATTAAAAATTAAAAGAAAAGTTATATTAAATATTAAAGTTGTAGTGATGTTGATATTTTTATGAAAATCAATGTTATATATTAAAAATTTGGAAATTCAAAATTATATACCTATGTATGTACCTAAATTCCTACGTACATAAATGCATACATACATACATTCATACATAAAGGCATTCATATATACATAATGCTTAATCAATTTCTTTATAACAAGATTTTCATTAAGAAAAAAAAATTCCCAATTACTATTTTAAAACACCATTATAATTTATAAAAAAATCTTCTTTTATTTTAGAACACTAGATAAATTCATTTTCTATCCCAAAAATTTAAAAAATATTACTTTTAAAAATAAAAAATAACTTTAACTAAATAAAAAACATTTTGATTTAAATAAATTTAAACAACTAACTTATTTCGTTTGGTTTAAAAGGAGAAACTAATTAAAATTAAATTAAATATCTTAATTTATTATAATAGAAAACAACCCATTGTTAATTTAAAATAATATAAAAAATATAAGAATTTTCATTTAAAATATTTTGAATTTTTTTTTCACTCTTAAATAAAAAAAACTAAATAAAAATATATCAAATTTAATAAATAAAATTTCAAATCTAAAATTTCAAAATTAATCCAATAAAAAACTTTTTTAAAATAAGAATTAATTTTTATCCTTTTTTCTTTTAGAAAAATTTAAATATATTTATTTATTCATTTAATAAAAATATAGATAAATAATTTCTAGAAAATTAATTTTTCTGGAATTTTTTTTAATAAAAACAATTTTTGTTTTACAAAGTCAAAAAAATTATTTTCATTTACAAAATTAAAATAGACATTTTTATATAATATTTAACCTATAATTTAAAATCAAAATTTAGTTCTGTTATAGAGAAACCCTTTTCATTTAAGAAAATTTTAATTTCTATTTTTCAAAAATGTTAATAATGAAAAAATCATTTTCTATCAGAATAAAATAAATATCTTTTCCTTATATATAAATTTTAAAAAATAATAAATAATAATTAAAAACTAATCAAATCAAATATTCTTCATTTTTGGTAAATTTTTAAAAAAATCTAATGTCCCTATGAATGGCATTAATCATTTTCCTATATAAAGTAAAAAATTAAAATTAAAATTTATTTTTGAATATAAAAAAAATAAATTTTTGTTTCAAATTTGAGAAAAAATCCAAATTTTATTTCCAAAAATATTAATATTTTTATTTAAAAAAAATAAAATTATAAAAAGACCTCTATTTATTAAGATATTTAAAATAAATAATTAAAAAACATTGTTTTCAATAAAATAAATGTTTTCATAGAGAACTTTTATTAAACTATTTCATGAGAATGAAATAAAATACCATTTCAGTTAAAAAATTATTAAATATTCGTTTTAAAAAGAATAAAAATCCCTTTATTCATTTAAAAAAATTAAAAAACTCTTTTTTAAAAAATCAAAATCAAAAATCAAAAGGAAATATATTATTAGAATTTTATTTTTTTTTTTATTTTTTTAAAATCATTTTGCTCTAATGAAACCCCCCCTTTCAATTAAGTCATATAAATCATCTTGTGTCTTAGTTTATGTTCCATAATGTATATTTGGGTCAGTTCAATTTTATTCGATTTGGTACAGTTCTAGTTTGGTTGATCAAGGCAATTTGTCTCAGTTCAAGTTGAGTTCAAATGTTTCCATTTAATTTGACTTATTTCAAGTCCATTTTAGTAAATCAAACCTGTTTGGTTTAGTTCACTTTGATTTGATTCAATCATATTTATTTTTAGTTTCTCTTGGTTTGAGACATTTTGATGTGGAAACAACCTGAATTGATCTAAATGGATATGAACTGAACCACATCAAATCAAGCTATCTAAAACCCAATAAAAACCGACATGAACTAGCCCAAACAAAACTAAATTGAACTATACTCTGTAGATCTAACTCAAATCAAAACTGACTATACTAAAAAAAATCTAATCCTGTATTAATAAAACTATCCTAAAAAATAAAACTAAATAAATCAAAGTTGAAAAAAAATAATCCAGAATGAATATTAGTAAAAAATGAATTTTAATTTAATTTTGTTGAATCAAACATAAATAAAAAAACATAATTACATAGAATTGAATCAAACGAATCTAGGTATAATAAAATTATTCATAACTGATTTGAACTTACAAAAACAAACACAAATTTATCAAATAGAACAAAATCAACTAAATCAAAACTCAATTGAACTCTACCAAATAGTGCATACCAAAACTAAAATGAATTATAATGAACTAAACTAAACTAAATCTATTAAAACTATAATATATAACATATACCAAAAAAACCAACCAAAAAAAACAGAAAAAAATAAACAGATATTGACCATACATGAATAAAATAGAAATGAATAGAAAAAAATTAGACATAAAATAAATTGAACTAAACTAAACCAAACCAAAATTAATGAAACAATAGATCAAATTAAATTGTAAAAAATTGAATATAACTAAATATAATTTAATTTTATGAAACTAACCCATCCCAACCCATCCTGAACAAACTTTAACTAACCAAAACTAGCCATAAAGAAAGAAAAGTAAATTAAACTAAACCTAACTGAATGAAATTAAACCATACTAGATATTTATAGACACACCTAAACTAAATAATAATTAACCATGACCAACATAATAAAACCAAACCAAACCAAAATTAATATAAAAAAACTTCCACGAATTGAATATAACCCAAAAAACCCAATTGAATCAAATCATATTAAGAAAAACCCAATAGGGTTTTCAAGAAAAAAATGAAAGGATTTTAAGTAAATTAAATAATAGTGAACTACACAAAATCAAATAAAATAACACTATTTTAAATGTACCAAAGTGATATAAATTAAATGAAATCATCCAAATTTATGCCAAACCAAACAAAAAATAGACCAATCCAAATTGAATAAACTAAATTTAGTTGTTCAGGAAATGACTAGATTCACTAAGAAAATACTTGAGGTAATAATATATGGAGTCTTACACACATATCTTATTTTCATTAAAATAGGGAATGGTGAAAAGAACCTAGTAGGAATGTCACATAAGATTATATTCCATAGAATAGTGCACCTATACATAACCACCAATCCCCACATGTGATTATAAAATTTTAATACATGTAAATAACCAACTGGAATACATAAAAATTAATACGATATGTAAAGATCCATAAATGAGTCACAAGTGAAAACAGTAGAGTAAAGGAGAAACACCCATCACCAAACCCTAAAGGTAAACAAATAGAAATAATATAATGTAAACGAATATTTGTAATAAACTATTTGATTACCTAAATTTCATTCTCCATTTTCATTTATCAGTATCATTTATCTATTTCTCTACTAACATCGTGACTCCCATGATCACCTCTATATCATTATTCACATACATAAGACATGATACTTGTGGAAAAAATACCCATTCATGGGTGAGTATATATATACCAATTTGGACACCGCCAAAAGAATATAAAAATAGCCTAGTTTTATCAAAAAGACAGAGGGAACAGATAAAACCATTAGGAAAGAATAATATGAAAACAAAAAACAATATATGACTTCAAGTTTGATTCCCTAGGAAGATATATCATACTCTTCACAACCAATATAAAAAACAAATCATAAACCATGAGATACCTTGATATAACAACAAAATAAAATCCATACCCAAGTTATCTCATCAATCATAGTGAAAAAACCATGCCATGGAATGTTATGTGACAATGTGGTAGTACTGTACCCTAAATGGATGGATCTCTCTTTATTGAACAAATTCATTGAATAATGGAGTATATAATTCCATAAGTAGAGGACACATGTCTTGAAAATTTATAAAACATTGATTAATAGAGTAAAAATACTATTTGACCCTAAAAAGGACACGACCCTTATTATGTATAAGGGAGTACTAAATCAATTCTCATCCCAGAGAGTACATGTACCTCATGGATTTAAGGGAGTACCAAACACTAAAACCACTTTAGTGACCTATTTTCTATTGTCAACATTTATATATGGGTGTAATAGACCCTATAGTACACTCGAATCATCACACCAGAACCTCTACAATTACCCTACAAAAAATAAATCCAAAATATACATATCTAAACTCACAAATATCATTTAATATTCAAAAATATGATTCCATTTTGATATATAAGTAAACACATTCAAGATGGTTTTTTTTCAAAAATAGAATATAGTGGAGATAAACCTAAAAACGATATGTTACCAATGAATGATCCATATAAATACCTATAGGAATACTGTGTGAAATATTGGGATATTGGAGGGAATCCCTCCATAAGTGTATTGTTCTTTGAACACACCATGAATAAAATGCAGTCCAGGATAGGTGAACTCGACCAAGGTTGATGCCTCATCCGAACGGAGGGTCCAGAGACATAGTTGTGGGAGAATTCCCACTTTTCTAGCCCATTCCATCATTGTTATGTCAGAATGGGGGATTGACCAAATGGTTCTACTCGAGCTTGAATCAGGGGGACCATTAACTAGGTTAGCTTTTATATCCATGTCACAAACAACCCCCACTATGAAACATTATAGGAAAATAATGAAGGATAGAGTGACCCCGGAATCCCTCATTCAATAGAACCCATGTTGATAACTAGCATCCCCAGATTAAAATATGACTATAGTGGAATTTCCCTTATAAAATACTAGGAATCCTAAAACCAAAAATAATTAACAAAAAAAAATTCAATTGAACTATATAAATTCCCCAAAACACAACTAAAATTATATGTTATTTTTATATAATCAATAAATTAAATTCAAATAAGAGATCTAAAACTATAAACCATCTACCAACACCATCTAACACATCCAAATATCATATTTGACCTTCATTAATTTAACCTAAACCCACTAAGAAAACTATTATGGGATGAGAACTTGGGAGAACTCATAAGGTTCATCCTTCTAAATCAAATGAATATCTAAATGGATTAAATATTTGTGATTAATTTATTTTTATATTAATAGAAACAGAATAATAACATATATTCAAAGAATATAAACAAGAATTATAATCATTGAACTCTATTTATAACACTATTTCCACTATTTCCTTCTATTTTTTCAACATCTTCAATAATTTTAAAAACAAAAAACCCAAAAAATTCCCCAAAACATTTAAATATTAAAAATATCATAATAAAAATTCATCACAACATTTCCATCCCCAAATTATTGAACTACACTCACCTATGAATTGATCTATTAAAATTTGAACTGATAGTGGGATGACATTATGGATACTCTCCAAATCTTATTAGGAATATGATAAAAAATAAAAACAAAAAAAATATCATAATTATCACCCCATTATACAAATATCCACAAAATTTCATGTCCACGTACAAAATATCAACACCAATATTCGCAAAACACATACCAAGTCACATTTTTTGTTGGTCAAGCTGCAACCTTTCCAACCTCAAACTTTTATAGGGTCCACAATCATTTGATGGTATCATTAAAACCTTTCCATAACCACAATCACCATAACATATCCATTTATCACCTTTATAACCATATATTGTTTTTGTAACATATAAAAGGTAATCAACATCATTCCCTCCCCTATCTATATATGTCACCAACCCATAACCTCTTATCCAAATCCTTCACACCAGAACCACAACCATATAATTATCATCATAGTATGGCATAATTAAAATGTATTTCATAAAACCTTTAACTCCCCTTCCATTAATTTCCCCCATCATTTATCATCATTTACCAACACATCGTTCATTTAATCATCATTTTTCATACAAATAACTTCAATCTATTATAGCATGTATAAACATGTTTACTATTTGACATTAAAATCCATAAATTTAATCCCATGGGGGAAATTATAGATCATAATGTACCATGTCACTATTTTACCATAATAACATCTATGAAATCGTAAAAGAATATATAAAGAACACATAAATGTAACAATGTTCTTAAAAACATCATCATAAAAATCAAAACCAAGTTTCATGAAATAGGATAAAAACGTAATAAAAAAATATCATTTCGATATATTTAATGTTACCATCATTTAGTGTTTATTTGAATCATTAGATTTATTATTTCAATCATTAATCCATGCAAACACATTCATTAATCCACAACCTTTTTTGAGTTTCTCATTCATCCGTTATCATGTTTATTTCATCCACATTCATACATTTCAATCAATAACAATTTAATAAAAACCCTCCAAATTTTAAATTATTCATTATATAAAAAAACATTTTTTCACCCTAGAAACTTTCATTCACATCATGCTTACCTTTTTCCATCATTCCTTTCAAGGTATATTCAATTTATCATGTTTCAATTTTCTAAAGATTTTTCCAGTTCATATTCCAATTTTCCCATTATGATTGTTATTTCATAAATTTGTTTACCCATAATTAGGTAAAACATAACAAATACTTAAATCATAACAGACCCTTTTATGAAAATATATAATTTTATGAAACTCAATCTAAAGAACCAATAACAAGACTAGTTTCTAAATTCCTGGTTCTAGAAATTCCCTTTATGTTATTACCTTCAAGCTATTATATCGTCATGAAGGTGAAAAAAAATATATAAATATTTCAACAATAATAAAACCAAATTAACACGAATCAAAAAAAAATTATCAGCACATTATAATTACAATAGAAAATATAAATCATTTATAAGACTCATTCTCTTTTAATTTGTTTTTATATTCTTTATCATTTCATTTCATTCCATTTTTTATAAAAAAAAAGTATTCCAAATATGTTCTCTTGTTTCCCTATAAAACAATATCATCCAACAAAATATAAAAACATGTAAAATAAGAACATAGTGATATATTTAAGAGGGATCAAGAAAATACAATAAAGAAGATGTATTCACGAATATAGAATATGATTTAAAAATCCTATTCTTTAACTGATGCTTCACAACTATTCGTCAATCAAGGGTATGTAGAGTATAGCCAAAAGTCAGGTCTATGGGTGAGAACATAAGTTAAACATCATATCAAAATGAATCAATATCATGAAGTTGAGGTCTAAGGCTAACCAATGGGGATTCAAAGGCCTCCAAAATCACAACTTCGACTGCTTTATTTTTGATAGAAAACTAATGAAATTGAAGGTATACTGAGTGAATTTTGAATTTATTCTAGATATAGAGAAACCCAATGTTTTCGTGTGACAATCCATGGTTACACATGGATAGAGAAATTTCAATTTTATCCTTAAAATTCACATATTGATCCTACATATCTCTCTATATTAAAATCTGGGTAAATATTATATGATCAAAGAAGGATCATGTTGTAACCCTTATCACCTTTACATGACATCACCCTAGATAAAAACACTATAAATAAACAACACATGCATAATTTAATGAAACCAAGGCCATATAATGAATATCCACAATAGTATAACAAATGGAATGTTTCCATTGGTTATCTGTTTTGTAACAGAACTGTTGGTGCCTAAAATCCCATCTGTAAAAAATATCAAAATTAAAAAAATCATCACATTGTGAAAAAAAAACATTCACAAAATGGATAATATCATATAGAATCTCCCTCTATTAAAACTATCTCTTTTTATGCAGGCCAACCAATCAATTCTATGACATACCACTCCAAACTAATATTCTAATTACAATCAACACCACTCTTCCTATAAACTCTTCCCATATACTTCAAAACATTTAATATTAAATGTAAAATGACTGAAAGATTTTATCCCTTACATTAGATGCCTCTCAAATTATTCTCTTCTCCAGATTATAAACTGATCATAGACAGAAAAACAACAACTAAAAACCAATCTCTCCCCCAAAAGATACCTTTAGAATGGTACAAACACAAAACTAACACCCTCCACAAAATAGATAATCACACTTACTCCATTAAAAAAACTATGAATCTACCCTAATATGGTAGATACCACTCAAATAATAACATCCACATCAATGTAATGTAGAACTGACAACCCTTCCTCACATCCGAATCCATATAAGTTACTCCATTCACCTCAACTGTGGTATAAAATAGTTGTCTATTTTTTATTTGAAATAAATAAAGTATCAATGATTTAAAAGAAAAAAATTATTTTATCTTATAAATATATAATAAGACATTTTTTAAAAAAAGTTCAAAATTCACTAAAATATTTCACTAAAAAGTGTTTATTCACCCAAAAAAATTTCATAACTAACTATCCACTAAAGACTAACTAACAAATTAAATCTTATGGTAGTTTCACTAAAAGTTACTCTAAACATATATTTGGAAACATATTATCTCACTGAACAGTAGAAACCTCATGCTTCTCAACCTTAGATCACTAGTTGATATAATATCTCTATAAGTTCATATCACTCTCCTATTTAGTGAAATTTATATCCAGCAACTATGATCATTCCTATCAACCCTCTAAACCACTTGAGGGAGCCTTCACTAGGATCATATGTAATAAAAAATCCATTGTACACATCAACATCTCAATTTGAAAACACTCTCGAATCATAAACTAAAGAGAAATAATAGAACACAAATCTCCAAACTCAAGGTAGACTCAAAATTTTGTGCACATTCTATCTCATTGGGATAAAAATATTGAAACCATATAATCAGATCCATTAAATTTCTCACAAATAAAAACACACTAATAACTCTATACCAAATCTATTGAAAAAAAATTCATAGAAATAAGATTTTTAAATAAAGAAAATATATAATTTGTGAATAATTCTATAAATCCATATAAATATATATCTCCAAGGTCACCATACTCCATCTCTGGCCATCTTTATGTTGTTTGATAAAACTAGAGAACCACCAATTCATCTTGTAATTGATATGGGGTTTTAATCGAATAAAACATGGCCTCAAACTCCTCCAAAAAATCCTTATCATCAAGTCTAGAGGCTTTAATAAAAAATATTGGCAATTCCTACAAGTCAAAATTAAAAAATTAACAATGTAACAACTTGTAATGATCAAAACTCTTATAAATAAAATATCCCTTTCATTTTTATTAAATTTTTTATATATAATATGGTTATAGAAAAAACAAAGACTAAGTTTGTGTTATTATTACCATTGGACCTAAAAGACATTTATATATCATTACCATTGATAATATATCTATTAAAAAGGTATCACTTGATTAGAATAAATTTAGGTTTTTAAAAAATCCATTTGGAAAAGACAAAAGAAGTGATAGCCACAACTAGTAGGATTGTAAACTATGAATCCCATTTATTAGAGCTTCTAAGGGAGATATAATTTCTGGTATTTGACCATGACCTAACCCATACTAAGATCCCAAAAGCTAAGCTTGATAAATACCACTTATGGAAGATGTTTAAGCTCATCCAAATCATGTTCCGAACCATGTTCACAGAACAACCGCATGAAATTCTGACCATCACGCACCTTACTATTAGGGTGTTTGATGTTGTATTGAAAGGATACATATCAATTACATATAATTATGAGTATGTAAATTATTTTTTATAGGATAAGGAATAAATTTTCATTGTATTATTATTACTTTGTAAAAGGATTTTATTTTGATACCATAATACCCAAATATTATTTTTTGTTATTATTCAATTTCAATTGACGAATTTAAGAATCAATGGATTTTTAAAATAATTAATATATTAATAAAAGATTTTTAAAAGATAATTTTTATCAAATATAAATTTTTATATAAATTTTACAGAGTAAAATGTAATTTTTATAAGGTTATAAAAAATTATTATTTTTCAAAAAACAATCATTTTCAATACATATTGGTTGTTATTTTAACATTAACAATTAAAATATTTGTAAATTATTTATATCAATTGATTTTTTATGGAATCAGGAAGTTGCAATTATCCAATGGTGAATTTTTCATACTTTTATGACACAATTGAATTTTCAGGTAAAAATTAAATATCGTATAAATATTATTTCTGTTTTATGACATCATAATGACAAAAAAAGTGATGTAATAAATACAATAAAGGGTATCTGAGACCAATTATTCTTTTCCCCTGTAAAAATTATGTTATTTTATGTTTATTTTATTAATTTTATAAATCTATTTTTTATTTTCTGAAACATGTAATATATTTTATGTTTTTAAAATCATTTCTATAGATGTTGGACTCACCTCTACATAATTAGGGGAATTATTTTATTTAAATTTTCCGTTTATAATTTAAAATTCTAAAAACACTACCAATTGGAATAAACTATGGTAAATACCATGGGATGGTTTGTGTTTTTGGATATTTTATTATATAGAGCCCAAAATCAAAATGTCAAATAAATTTTGTTTCTTCCCAATATAAACCAATTCATGATCCCATTTTTCACCACTAATCCTCGTTTTAGAACTAGAATATGCTTCACTCCATTCCCCAGAGTCGTCCCATTTTTCTCCCAAGCTTCAAGGAAGCCCCTCTCAAGCCTTTGGAGTCACACACTCAATTAAGGGATCTTTAACTCACCGCTTTTATCAAGCACTCCTTGTATGTAATTTCTTTTACTTTTCATTTAATTATAATGGGATATGAAATTACATATTACTATTGCTAACTATTTTATTTATAAATTAATAAATATTCATTTCACTCTCATTAATCCTCCAATTATTCTTTAGGTACACCCATTACCATGCAAAAAATTCATATGGATTACTTTCTCTATTCATGTTTATTCATTATCTTATGCCTTATGTTCACAAATATATATAGTTGGGATATGGTTTTCTATCCCTGTTACTTCTCATTTTATTTAAAAATAATTTGAGACCCCATTCTCTCTAATCAACCATTTTTATGAATTTTTATGTATCATCCTTATGTTACATAAATTTCACCGTGATTTTCCACAAAAAATTGTGTGGTGAATACCATACCCATTATTCTATCAAGGGGATTCATCTTTATACATGTATTCTTATATATCAAGTAAATTAATTAATGTTTTCCAAATGCATTTACCATGGAATAAATTATGATGATGAATGAATCAATTTACTATGATCTATGTGACACACTTAAACATGTAATTGAAATGAGTATTATGGGTACACTCATATAATGCTCCAATGCATTGGGTAATGTTTTGTATCATGATACATAATGTTTTGATAGGGAGAGAACCTAATTCCATTATGGTACTTTTTATGCCATGGGGCCTTTGTGGATTTATCCTCGAACTATGATTAATGATGTAATGTCTTAATTTTATACCATATTTTCTATGTTTCCTTTATGATTACCATGTTATGTCATATATTATTGTTCTTGATTATGAATCCTACTCTTTTTATTCCCCATTTATATGCCTATTATATATCTGGTAGCTTATTATTCATTTTATTCCATGTTTCTTTCCATACATGGATTTATATATCACCCCTTTCCTAGGTTTTCCCCCAGGTTATCACATGCAGTTTTATTTTCGAAAGTGTATTTTGAGAATGTTAAATATGTTTTCATTAAATATGTTGTATTCTCTATTTTATGTTGTTATGTAATGTACATAATTCTCAAATACACTATACTTATCAATTCATATGGATTGTATTAATAGTATTTATTTGTAATATATCATTTATTTTTATAAAAAAAGGGTATTGCTGTTATACAACCCCTCCAACCAATGGTACCCCTCATGTTCCTGTAATTAATAGAGATATATAAGTCACCCCAAATCCCACCACCAGAAGGATATGCGTTAGTGACTATCACTAAGGGTTTAATGTTTCCACATATGGAAGAAATTTTCATTAATAATATTTATATAGGATCAAGAGAGATAATTTCATCCACCAAAAAAATCAATCACATAATATAAATGAGAGAACATACCATCACAAATTGTATGAACAAAGTCAAACATGTAAAAAAAAAGTTCAAAGTGATTACCAAATTGAAACTGTATGGTTTCAACTAAAAAATATCTTTAATTCCTAATCTATTAATTTCTATATCAATCCCCTAAAACCTATTAGAATTATGGAAAAAAATTATATATATTTATGGGGAGTGTAACATGTACACTTTGTATAATGAATCCTAAAGACACTAAAGAAAATGTAAAGAAATAATTATAATTAACTTTTGAATAACAAAACCATTAATAGTCCAAACTGGACATCCATCATTTTCCAACATCACAATAACACTCATAATAAATTAAACATCCGTGTATAATAACATATCCTTAATAGAGAGATAAAAGGAAATGTTCTTAGAAAACACATCCACACTGATTTACTACTGTCACCCCCAAATGTTAAACATCTCATTCACCAATTCCGTCCATTCGATCACATAATATATAAATCCATCTACGATGAGTGTTAAGACACATATTTTCCTACCCCACACTTTCATGGTCTGACATCTCATGATAGAATTAGTAAATATTTGTATCACAACTCCATCACACTTCCAAGGTAGTAGGGTATCATGAATCTATATAGAGTAAACTTATTTACCTCCTATAAAACATAACCCCACCACATATCATATCCTCATAATCACTAGAGATCCCAAACACTAGACTTCTTTATCACAACTATTGATGAAATATAGTGTGATATTGGGTAGCTATCCATCCATTCCACCACCAACCTTAATATTTGGGAAAACACCCAGAAACAAGAAAAATTAGCCTTTTGAATGTTTTTATAACCCAGTAGGGGTATATTTCTAAATAAAATCAACATAAAATATTAATAGATAAAACAAAATAACTAATTTATGGGTTCACACCCTCCACCACTAGTTTACTTCGAAACACTCTCATTATATCTGCCACTATCTTTCATCAACTACTTCGACCAATAATTGAAACACTCCAAAAAAAGCTACACGCAAACCACACATAAGAAAAAATTTATATTCTCTTTAGAAATTAACCAACGTCTATTTTTACTAGTTTAAAAAAATTCATAAATATAAATCCATTTATTCCTTATTTATAGATGTTCAAACCATTAGATTAACTACGACACATTAATTCTATCTAACACATATTTAATTTCCAGCACATTCCATCACAAATTTCATTAAATAAAATCCCAAAAGTGAATTTCTAGTAAAAATTTATTCTATTTATCATTATGTATTCATTCCAAAGATATCGGGTTACCACCATAAACAAACCACAATGTATCCAACAATATATTACCTAACACATGCCAACTGTCACCACAACCTAACCATCTCACCACAAAATTCACCATAATACAACCACTTCACATCACCCCCCATCAAAACCCATACCAAAAATCAAAATATTTGATATCATAACATATCCCATATCTGAGTCATTTTTCTCCATCACCACACAATCCCCAACAAGATTCGTATAACCTTAAAAAAATTTGATGAAAAATTATCAACACATAGTAGGATATTCCAGCTGTCACTTCTAGCTAAATTTCTAATTTTAAACCATATTTTATCAAATTACAAAATATATTTATCCGTTACTATGATAAAAATATATATTTACCTGGTAATATTATATTTTATCTATAGAATAGTTCTAATCCTTTTATTTAATATGATCTGAATTAAGGAGTTGTAACAATATCCAAAAATCACAATAGACACAACACAAATAGGGTTCCCAACAATTATGATATTTAATAAAGGAATCAAACAAGTATAATGTCATAATAATTATCTAAAAATAAGTAAATACATCATAAATATCCCATAACATTCAATTTTTTATTTAACCAATTATTTATCTTATTATGTCAACTCATACTATCTACCTAAAGACTGATAAAATCATAAAATTTAAATATATTCAAAAACAAGAAGGAGAGAATGAAGGTACCCTACCTCAAAGAGAAGTTTATCTTTCTTTGATTGACATATTTAGGTAACCAAAACATTACACACATAAATATTACCCCTTATAAGATAAATATTAATTTCATATAATTATGATACATGCCAGAACTGTAAAGGGTTGGTGTTTTTAGAAATATGGATAAAAAACAATTGGAACATTAAAGATCATTGTTATTTTAATGACTTGGAAATTAATCAGTTAAATTCCCCTTCATAATATATAATTGTGTTATTTTTAGAAATATGGTATTATATAAAGAACATTCCCCACATGATAGAAATGACAATAGTTTATTATATTAATTTTAACATTACATTTATAGAATATAAATAGATATATAAAATAAAAATGTTATAATGGGATAAGAAATAAAAAATTAGAAAATAAAATACAAAAATTTGGATCTGTTGGATTTACCAGAATAACCGTACTCTGAATTAACACTATAGTAATAAATCAAAGCATTAGTAATATAATATTCATCTTGAATATTTAAATTTATACACCCTTAATATAAAATATAATTGAATGAATAATGACTAAGTTTTGAGGTATTTATAGATACTAGGAAACCCATATGACTATTATATACTTGACCATCTAAATAGTAATATGATAGTTGGAAATGTAATATGATTAATGGACTAGTAATCTGACTGTTAAATAATTATAAAAAGATATAATTGTATCCTAACGTATAAAAGTGTAAATTAATTTTGAGTTGTATTATTAAATTAAAATATTACATATTTATATCATGAAACATGTAAATAAAAGTTTTAAAAATTAAATATATGTTTTTGATTTTTTTTAAAACATATACATTGTATTTTTTTAATATCAAATATAAAGATTTAAAATAAAATTTAATTACATTAAATGAACTAATGATAAAATATTATGTTTAATTATAATGATAAAATATCATTATGAGACAATAAGTAATTTTTCAAAGCATCTAAAATTTAATCATAATATTAAACATGGTATGTTGAAAATAAATTATGATTTAAATAGAGAATTTAAATTCTCATATTTATAAAAATATTTTCATACAATGGATTTTATTTTGGAAATATACTCATTTAAATCTGTTTATGGTGATTTTTTATAACCCTTTTAAAATACTTTATTTTTAGAAAAGTGATATATGAGAATAGATCATCTGTATCATTAAATGTTAAATACTTAATTTAGTATATATTAGATAATGTAATCACCCATTAGTTTAAACTCACATGAACTATTCACATTATATAGTCATAATAATCATCATTATTTTAAGTCATGAGCCAAAAACTATAAACTAATGAATATAATATCCTGAAAAAACCATTCTAATCCCATTTTAAATAACTCACATCACCATCCCTTCTAATTAGACCTTATAATCCTTATAGTTTACAAAAAAAAATCACCTCAAATCTCTCTAAAAACATCCCAAAAATACGTTTTCTCACCAAATACCATTCCAAGGGTCTATTAGTTTTAGGATAAATGGTGAAACCCAAAGGGATATGTAATCTTGGAACTAAAATTATCTTAATTTTATTATTTTTATACCACCCCCATAAAGTTTAAATTATCCTAGAAATAATAACATCAGAATTATAAATATACTAAGATGTCATTTTTATGGTTTCATGTCCACCTTCTACCCTCCATTCATTTATTTCAATCACTAAAACGTTGTTCAAAATATGGTTAGTTCACCACGTCCATAAACTACATACGTTGATTTTCTCCACTAAATTCAATGTCTATAATAGAAAAAAAAATTAGAATTTAAAATATTGAAAACAATTATATTATAAATTTTTGCATGATTTTGGATTGTATTAGTAATCTTGGAATTCATAAAAACAAATTTTGTTTCTGATGATGGATAAATCTGCCTAAATAAACAAACCATAGAGCATTATCATTTTTACTAAATAAATAATCACTATATCAGAACTAATATAGATATTTGGGACCCTTTTAATTTAAATAAGGTAAGTAATATCATTTAATTTCACTTCTATTTTTACAATTCCTTCTTACAAAAACACCAGTGATTATCCACATGTTATCTAAACTTGAAAGAAAGAATTTAACGCCCTTGGAAAATAGAAATAACACTTTATATCTCAAAAAAATGGTTCTAAATGAACATTAAATGGTTATATGGAATCAAATATATATGGTACAGGTTATGACTTAAATAATTAAGGAATAAATTTTTATTATTTAGTATTTTATCTTCAAGTGAATAATTATTCTATAATCTATGTTAAGGGGTCTCTCTGAACCATGCTATTTTCTTTGGCGTTATGATTTCTCTATATCTTTCCTCACATTACCACCATTGTATTCTTATTTACTTATTCATTATTCGATATATATGTCTAAAATCTATAACACTATATTAATTAAACTATCCTTGATGAGGTTATAAATGTTTTAAAGATCACCTTCTCAATTTCTTTTACTTGGGATTATCGATCAATGAGTACTTCACTGATTACATTCCACATTTTGAGTATTAAATAATGAAATTTTCTTCATATTCTTAGGATTCTGAAAATAATCATTATTTTATTGAAAAAAATTTAGTTCATTTATTAATTGTTTTAAAATTATTATTCACTTTCCTTCTTCTTTTATTCCTTAGCACTTTTTCCTAAAACCCCACTTAAAAGGTTTGTTGAAAATATTATTTCTCTATTTTTTAATGTATTGAATTAAAATGGAATAAAGGTTCATGTACTATGAATATTTATTTATCTGTTAGCATCCAAGAAATTTTTAATCCCAAATTTCATAAAATGCATTTTGATACTCCATTTTCTTATGTTATGAGACATGATAAGGTGACCCATTTCCATTCCAAGGTTTTTTTGATTCTTATAGCTAATTTATTATTTCCTTATATGGAAACAATATGCATGAACATGTCATTATATGTGCACTAAAATATAACTTCAATAAATTGGGTAATATTTATGTCTCTTGAGATAATATGTATGAGATTGGGGAGTAAACCAAATCTATGACTGGACATTGTCCACCATGTGATATGGTCTTGGAAGTTATCCTTGAATTATTCTTATGTCATGTTTTATGTTTCTTCTACATTCCATTATTTCCCTGAACTTATGATTCTATATTTTTATGTTATTCTTATGTATTATTATCCTTGAGGCATTCATTTTATGATATCATGTTTTTTTTACTCACATGTTGTGCTTTATTATCACTTCTATTCCCTTATTGGGCTCTAAAGCTCACCCTTTTTATTAATATAATCCCAAGGTGATTATATGAGGTTCTAGGAGCTCAACGGTATTTTGGATATCATTATAAATAATAAAATAAATATGTTTCATTTTAGATTCATTTTAATTTATCATGAATCTAGTCATCCAATGACACAAAGCCTATTGATATTTGTGATCTGATTTTTGGGTTTGTATATTAAAATATATGTAATAATATTTTTAAAAATAATGGGTTTCTATAATAATATCTAACTATTATATTCACAACTCTAACCATTTCTAGACTTATCATACATTAAACCCTTCTACATATCATGGTGAAAAGGAAACATGATAACGTGAGATCTCAGATGATCAATAAGGGTAAAAAATAGAGTTATCAATGATCATTAAAGAATAAAATCAGTATAAGGGTATGAGAAACTAATCTAAACATTTAAATATAAGACCCAAAAATTTATATATAAAAATCATGAGTCATAGAATAATTCATAGAAATTTATAAGACAAGAATCATAATATAATATATTAAAATGATCTATGAGAGCATAAAATTATCATAGCATCCTTTTATAAAAGAGTTAAATAAATTGTGGAAGAACTATAATCATATAAATATTATGGATAGGATTACACAAAGGCATGAATCCCGTATTAGTCTTGGGATAACAACCTATGTAACTACTTTGGTATTGGGATAACCTCTAGTTTAACCACTTTTCTGGTTGGGAATACATATCATGTACCCTTTGTGCTCATAAAATATTAGTTAATACCCATTACATAGTCGTGATAAAACATAACCACCCATAACATAATCATAATCCATTCACATTTATTCCCCAAGACCAATAAATAGTTTATCATTTCATCATAGCTTAAACTATGAATGGAAAAAGGTATTCATAAATATTTCATCATCATAATCAAAAAACCTATTGAGAATGTATAATCATGGTATCATATGATCACATCTCAATTGAATCATAATTATAATCTAATTAAGTAATCATAGAAGAAAAATAATGTCAAAATATCACTACAATATTTCTTTTAAAAATACCATTTTCAATTTGAAATCAATTTTCAAAATCTGTTAAATTAAAAAATATTAAAAAAATCATTGAAAAGAACCTTGATTTTTTTTAAATAAATCTTTTCAGAAATATGTGGTCATGATAGTGGGTGAATTAATTCATATAATGATCATTAAAACAATGATTTCATTCATGCTATTCGGTGAAATTAACTCATTATCAAAACAACATTATATTTCCATTTAATTTTTTCACAAAACATAAAATAAGGGTTAAAATTCCTTTAATAAATAAATTTTTATTATTAAAAATATTTTTGAAATAATTATAGATAAAATATGAAAATTAATCGAAATATTTCTATTTGAATAGGAAAACATAGTCAGTTTTTTTAAAACATACCTTTAGAATTCTGAGTACTTGTTTAGTTTAAAATGAAAATAAAACATGTGGTTTAAAAAATTAACACTTGGAGATAAAAATAAATAATATATATGAGATATAAATAATATACCTTCATCATAATAAATTTAATTATGAAAAATCTTGATAAAATGAGATTGTATCATAAACCGTTACCTCATTTATGAATTTCCTCATAACTGCTCTAATATCTTATAAAATAAATTAAAATTTATTAAAATTATATAAAATTTCCATATTAATACATATATTAACATCTATATGTATTCAATTTTTCTCATTTAAACTCCTATTAATAAACAAATCTTCATAAAAAAATTTGATTATGGGTGTTAACTATCATATTTTACGTAAAATTTTTGATTTAGAAGTTAGTGTACAAGTTCATTGATTAGAGTAACATATTATAAATAATTTTAACCATTATATATATATATATATTATTCATAATATATATATATTTAACTTTCCATAAATTTAAGTGACATAAAAATAAGTTACTCCATTAATTTAGATGGTAGTTCATATGTATGCATGAACGTTGTTTTGTTTTTCAGAAATATAACTAATATTTTATCATTAAATGACCATAATAATATATTAAATAATATATATATATATATGTTTGTATGTATTAAATAAATCATTATATCAACCAATCTATGGTTGTGGTATAAAATGAAACACATCAATTTGTAGAGCTGGTTGTCCACCTGTATGCACGAGTGATACTTTCAATTTCCATTTGTTCAAAAAGTGGTGGGAAAATATTTTCCCACCATCATAATAACATCTATGTATATTTATGATAATTTATTCATAATTTTATGATGCATAATATATGATTATTTAAGTTTTAATAAGAAATAAAATCAAAAGTGCTCGGTTAAGATTTAGAACTCTTCTTTAAGTGACCTATATTGGATTACCAATTAAGACTTAAAATAATGGTCTTAAGAGAAGAAAAAGGATATATGATAAAGTTAATGAAGATATTAATGTTTTTAGATAGATATAATTTGATTTATAGGGTTCAAAATTTCTGAATGAGAGTGAATATGAGGTTCCCTTTTATAAGTGATGCAGAGGACACACTTGTATTACATAAAATATTTAAATAAAATTATTTTATTTATCAAGTATAATGATTCCAAGTAGAGAAGGATTAAATATTCAGATAATATATTTTCTCTATATATGCATAAAATAATAATCAACTGTGTTTATATAGCGATATTGTCCTTATATCTTAGTTTAATGCCTAGTAAACACGTTTTAACATTATACATAGTAACAAAATTTTATATTTTTTAGTATTGATTGGGAGAAAAACAGAATGTGTCCAATTGTTTTTAAAAATACCTTCTAATTAAAAATATGTATTCCATATTATCAAATTAAATTTCTATATATTTCAAAAAATAATTTTAAAATAAATATATGAAATGCAATGAAAATACATATTTAGAAAAATTAATTTATAAGCATAAAATTGAATTTACTTTCATTGTATACATAGTAAAAACTATCAAATGAATGTTAACATATTTTATTGATATTATATACATAAATATATTTAAAACCATTAATAAATACTATTTTATACAATTTATTATGACAAAAAAATAGTGTAAATATTTTTCTTCAAATAACTCTTTTTTCTATAAATGATTTCATCTTCATTCCTAACCATTGGATAACTAATGAATGCTTTTTTATTCATAAATTATCAAAATAATTCATTAAAATAACTTTTTAATGGTTATCAAAATAAATTTTTATATAATAATAAATAACATGTACAAAAATACATTTACTCTAAAAAGAGGTCTTTTAATTATTAAATGATTTATTAAAAATATAGTGATTATTTTTTGGGTGTTAAGAAATACATTTCAATATAGATAATTTTTTATATTTATTTTGTTCATAATTTTATTTATTTTATTCATACACTACAATACAATGACTTGGTTATAAAGGTATGTTATATCACTGCTTTATTTAGACACAAGGTTTCATGTGAAAAAATAAAATACATGAGGGTTATATTAAATTAAGTACCTATAAAATAATTAGGTCTTACATTATACCCACCTTAAATGTAATTTAATCCTTGATTATCTATAACTTAGATACAAATAAAATACAAATATCTCAACTTCTTCAAGTCATCAGGTTCCCTGGTATCTTTCCTCAAACATTTGATTCCTCTAGAGAACATTAACCAGAGGAGTAGTCTTATTATATAACACATTATCATTATGATACAAGATATATATTGGATGTTTTATATACAAAATACCATTCTATTGTAGTACAACATATGACTTAGATATATGTGTAGGATCAGATATATAATTTCTCAAAAATATATATGTAACACATCGTGATCATGGGATAGGTTTGGTGGAAGCTCCAAGAAAAATAAACCATCTATATTATATCAAGAATATAAAAAGATCTGATATATCTAGGGCACAAATTTACCTACATTATAAATATCATAACCTTCTTCCCTAGATAAATTCAAAGGAATACCTTCTCACAAACATTGAATTTCAGATATCTTCCAATATTGTTAGTATACAACTTTTTTTTGACTCCAAGATGCCTTGATGTGATGATTAGTAGCTATAATATTTTATTTTATTTCATCAAATAGCTCAGGTTCCAATATCCTTCTATCTAAAACTTCATCACAACCAGTTATATTTCTACACCTCCTTCCATTGAGAGATTCATAAGAATCCATCTGAATGTTTCAGTGAAATATATTATTATAAATTAATTTGATAAGAGAATTGTATTGATCCCAGTGACATTTTAAATCTAGGGAAGAAGATATTAGAATATCCTATAGGGTTTGAAGCATTCTCTTAGATGGACCATCTGTCTTCTGATTATAGTATGTTCTGTAACAGAACTCTATATTGAGGTATTGCAGAATAATTTTACATAACATCAAGGAAAAGCTCATATCTCTATCAGATACAATAGAATGTATTACTCAATACACCCTTCCCAATTACTTAATGTATATCTTGACAAGTTGGTAAAGATATAAATCTTATCTAATAATAAAAATATTCAATGTCTTTATACTGAAATTGACTGAAACCAAATATCCTTATATCATTTATATTTGTTTGGGAGTGTGATAATGAAATCCATGGTGATTTTTAAACAATTACATTTTTCAATGGTTAATGGTCATAACATACTCTTAGGAATACATCTCTGAATATTAACATGATGACATACCTAGCACCGAGATACATAGTTTTTAATATCTCAATTCATTTAATTTCACCATAAAAAATATTTCAAATATATATACATCTTTATAATTCCATGATTGATTGAGAGTGATGATAAATGATCTTATTCCAATGTATCCTACATAAATTCTAGTTATTATTGGAAAATAACTGACTCTATAACCTTATCATACTATCACAATCAAATTTGATCTCAGGAACATTCTTACCATCTTTTACAGATCAACCTATTCCTTTTATTCCACTTTAATCTGCAGATGCATAGATTGTTGGACACTCATTTGAATAAAAAAATATTTCTACCCTACCATAATGATATAATGGTCCATCTTATTTAAATATATAAATATTTTTTATTCAAGTATCCTCATCAAATTTAAGCTTACATGATCATTTCGACTCAAAGCATTATAAACCTTGTTTTCTTTCCTAGGGTGGAAATTTATTTAGTCATCATAATATTTAATCAACTCAAAAAATATTATTGGAATCATATTAAACACTTTAAGGGTGAATATATACATTAAAATTTTATGAAAATACATATAATTAAAATCATTATTCATAATGAAAATTCCTCTGTATCCTTAATGAAAATATTACTGTTATTAACTGAAAATCATGAGACGTGTAATTTTTATTGTGAACCTTCAATTAGTGTGAGGTATAAACTATCGAAATTCCATTCTATATAATAACACATACTATTAAATTTTTCAATAAAACACCATAAATCACAAATAGTACTCTATTATAGGTTTGTGTCAACGTAGGTTCACATCCCAACCTTTTACTGATATCCTTGAATTTTTCTCACATTCATTAATTGAATGGAACTTGACTCCATTTTATGTTAACTTAGTGATTTTATTATATAGTCTTCATCAATGTTTTGAAAATAATTTTTAGTATTCATAAAATCCATTAAATATATGGATCTCAATCATAGTGGTTGGTCTAGAAAAATATTCAATAACTTCTATCTTTGATGGATCCACCGATATACCCTCGCATGTGATTATCTGACCCAAAAAAAAATTAGCTAAAATTCACACGGAGTAAATTTTTCATATAATTCATCAATCCCTATATAAATTAGTATAGTCCTAAAGTGATATTAATTATTTACCATTATAATGGAATACATAAAAATATCATCAATAAAGTCTGCCAAAAAATTATGAAGGTAATATGTAATTTTATTATTCATTGAATCCATTATAATAGTAGGGGGACTAGTGACACCAAATAGAATCACTATAAATTTATAGTGTCTATACCTTGTATAAAAGGATGTATTTGTTATGCCCTAACATTTCACAATCAATTCATTGTGTCCATAATGAAGGTTATTCTTTGATATATATAGAGATCCTCACAATTGATCAAAAAATAATAAATATTAGGAAAATGGTAATTATTATTGATTTTCATCCTGTTATGTTATTGAAAATCAGTTCATAATCACATTGATCCATATTTTTTAATAAAAATTATAATAGGTTCACCCCATAGTGATTCACATGGATGAATTAATACCTTATCCATATTCTACTAGAGTTTTTTCTTCAACTCGTACAACTTAATTAGGGAGACTTTATAAGGAGTCTTTAAAATAGGTGTAAAATAATGTATGAGTTCAATAGAAGTATCAATGTCACAATTTAAAGCAATACTTGAAATGATTCAGTAAATACATCTATATAATCCTATACAATAGGAATATATTTGATGTTGATTTAATCCCCAACTATCTAAGATAAATACCCGCTTTTAATTGGAATCAATACCCATATAATGGATATAATTTCCATTAGATGTAAATATTTATCCTCATACTAATAGATGATTGTAGTTTGGTTTAGAATATAAAATATGGAATTCCTTACTAAAAAATGAAATGGGATTATATAATGAAATCTAATTGATATCCAAAATAACATCAAATTCAACTAGAGATAGAATAAACTAATATAAATTAAAAACATTCTAAAAAACATAAATAAGATAAAAAACAATGTATTGGGATGTGATAATTATATAAATATAATTTTTCATTATAAATTAATCATTTAATTGTTGAGGTGGAACTATGATACTGAGATAAAAGTTTTCGAATCTAAAAGAGTTAGTAGACCCATAATCAAATAATAAATTACTTGTTCTATAGAGGATTTTAAGTGCTCTTTCACCGCATTAATATCATATTACATATCAATTACAATGATCAAAAGATATTTCCCTTTGTGTATGGTCTTAAAAGGATGATTTCGGTTATCATAATTGACCCTCGGATTTGAGAACTATTCTTTATAATGCCAGTACTCTTAGAATTTAATACATTTGAGAGTGTGTGATGTATTATCTGAATATTTATCTCCATATTCAAAACCATATAAAATTTTTCTATAAATTTTGTATTAAATCTCTCGAAAAACACTTTTTCCAAACATAACAAATTTACTAGTCCTCTTAAGATAATTAACTCAATGTTTATTTCCACACTTCTCACATAATGGAAGACTAGCCATATTCCCTTAATTTTTTTATTAATATATTTTAATTTTAATTCCATCATTCATTTATTATCAAAATCATGAGATTAATCGGTGACTCTAATCACCATTTCTACCTTCATATCAAATTGAATGATTTCATCTTAGATAATAAAGTCTCTTATGGATACTTCCCTTAAAAGACATAATTTTAATCCACTAAAGAAGCATTAAATATTTTTTAAGGATCGATATTAATACTAGAAGAATACATCACATGACTTATAAAATTATCCACTTAAATACTAAGGGATTCACCATCATTATATCTCTATACAAGTAATTCCTTATACATTTCCATATGAATAATAAATATACATTACTTCATGTAAAATAACCATATAAATTCATCACACCCACTAGATTCGATTTTATCTTCTTGAAACATGTTCATGATAATATTAAACCATTAATATGACTTACCTTCTAAATTATAAACAATAAAAACAATTTTTCATTGTTTAAACACTAGAGAGTAGAAAAAATCTTTTCAATAGTACAAATTCATTTCTCAAAAATTAATCAATAAAAATACCCCATTGAAAGAAGGTAGATTTTTCATTGTGAATGAATCCGCGTAACATTGTACACTCTTTTACACAACTGTATGATAATTAAAATTCAAGTCTTCATAATCTTATGTGACTATATAAATGATATTTTTCATTATACCTTCCTTAACATTCATTTTACCAATATAAAAATCATTTTATTTCCAATCACATTCATAATTAACATAATTGCTCCAAATTATATCCTTTGATTATAACCAAAATTCATACATCAAGTAAAAATATTCATAGAGATGAAAAAATTAATCCTAAAAATATATTATAAAATGTATAGATTAGGATGCTTTCTTTCCAATATATGAAACCTTAAGATTAACCTAATATATATAGTTATCATATATTTAGATAATTCATAATGGTTTACTAATAATGTATTAATTGGCCTATGAATTTCCCTCGAGAGTGTCTTTCTAGTTCTACAATATTATCCCTACTCAACTTGCATCGATGGTGCTCGACTTAAAACCCAATCTGCAAATTCTAGAGTTGTTACACTTAGGTTTATCTGTTCCACATCTGAATCCACTTTCTAGTATCCATATTGGGATGCGTTTTATAGAAAAAAAACCCTTATTTTAACATAAAAATGAATGTTCTCCAATACATTGTATTATCTTGAGGGTTATAACTGATGTTTCTTCATATTATTCTCCATATATAGTTAATAATTTCTACAAAACAAACTTAGGTGAACCAAACAATTCATACATACATATTAAATTTTATTAGTATAATTTTCATTACATATCCATATCATCCATGTTAGAAAAATAATGGTTTAGTTTTTTTGTAATATTTGATACATAAATTACTGAAACATAAAAGATCTACATCATATCTCACTGTGATCTTCACAAATGTAAACCTTATTAGACATATCATACATAAAATATTTCTTAATATCCTGGGTTTGAGGAATATATAAAAAGGGTGGGATAAGATTTATATTATGAGTAAATCAGGGAGATATTTATGATAATTATGCATAACAATAGCATAAGGGTATGATAACATGAGTATAACATTTCAAATTCATACCCATAAATTGATATTTAAAAATCATGTGTCTGTAAATAATGCTTGGTGGGTCAAAATACATGAATGGTGAAGGAATCAAATTGAATGATCCATGAGATCATAAAATTGGCATAATATCATTTAATGAAAAAAGTGTTATAAAGTATTTAAATATCATAATAACATAAATCTTATGTAAATGATCACAACTAAGACATTCAACACATATTTGGATTGGGATAACCACGTTTTTACCTCTATTGGTCTTGGGATAACCTCATGTGTACAATATTTTAGGTGTGGGATAACCTCCCTTATAGAATGTGATCTCTCAGAACATTAATAATTACCCAATGAAATTGAGGGAAACAACAGACCCACCTATCACTTAATATTAATTCATTCATATGTATTCCAAAACAACACAAAAACATTTATCATTTCATTGTATCTTGACCTATGAAAATAAAATATGTTTCGTAAATATTTCATCAAAATAATATTAAATTATTTATATAAAGAATACGAAATGTATCATTTTATCACATCCCTAGTAAATCATATTTAACATCAAATTATGTCATTATTTATTTTTTTAAAGTTATGTTGAATATTTCTTGTGGAAAGTGCCCTTGTCATTCTAAAATCAAATAATTAAAATTTGTAAAATTCAAAAATATTATAGAAAAAGTTTTATTTGAAAATAAACAAGGAAATGTGTAGATTAATCTTTAAATAAATATCTAGTCATGATGTTTGGAAATTCTATTCACGTGGTGTCCTTTAAAATAATGATCTCGTTTAGACCTTTGTTAAAAAGTTACTCATTCATAAAAATAAAAAACATTTACTTTTAATAATTTTTAAATAAAGTAAAAAATTTGTAAATGTTTGTTTATTATACACTTTTATAATATTAAATACATTCCTAAACACATTTTATAGAATATAGGTAAGGGGAAAAAAGGTTTTTGTCCAAATAGAAAAATAGAGTCGGTTTTCCTTAAGAACATTCATTCAAAAATTTGAGTACATAAAGAGTAAAATGGAAGGGAAACTTATGATTTTAAAAAATATACTGAATATAATAAATAAATAATATTTATGGGTGTTATGTGATATAACTTTATCATCGTATTATTAATCATAAACAATCATGGCAAAAATGTTTTTGTAATGTAAAACTCTTACCTCATGTTTGAATTGTTTCTTAAGCACTGTAACCACTAATATAATAAAATTAAATTTATTATATTTGAATAAAATAATTATATTAAAACCTATAGTACCATATATGTTCATATTTTAACATTTCACCACCCATTAATTGATTATTCTTTATTAAAATAATTGTTTCTTGGTGTTAACTATTTCATTTTTTAAGAATGTTTTGGTTTGGTTGTTCTTTACCATGTAAAATTTTCAAATATCTATTATATATGGAATTTAAAAATGATATTAATATAATATATGTTCATTATATTCATATTTATTAATTACTACATAATTTATAAATAGAAAAATGAATTAAACTATTTATGGAGGTGGCTATTCGTACATATGGAAAAACATTGTTTTAATTTTTCTAATTAAATGAATAAATGAAATATAAATAATATTTTAACATTAAAAATACATATTTATATTATTAATATTATATATATGTATTAAATACATCATTAATTTCTTGAATGTGAGAAAATGATGGTAAATGAATCAAATCCCTATATGGAGGTGATAGTCCATATATACGCACAAGTGATATATGTATTTTCCATTTTTGGAATAGAGGTAAAAAAACATTGTGAAAAAATCATAATAAAGTCTTTTTATATTAATTAAACATGATTAATAATGTTATTAAGGATTTAATTGGTTTGAAAAATCTGTTGGAATAAATAAAATTGAATATTGTGGTCAAGATTTACAGCTCTTCTTTAGGCGACTTCCTTTGGATTACACATTAAGCATTGAAATAATTGTATGTGGAGAATACCATGTAATCTAGGATGATGGGAAGGAATCTAGGAATTTAATTGGGTATCTATTTGATGATATATGAGGATAATAATTCATTAAAAAAAGCTTGACAGGAGGATCCCCATTATAATGGAGGAAGAGGACACACATGGAATTACATAAAATAAATTTAATATAATTACTAATTTTGTCAAGTATATAGTTTCCTAATGGACATGGATTAAATTATAAGATATAAAATTGCCTAAATATCTCATATAAATATCAATTAAGAATGTATGTGTTGTAATATTAAACATATCTTTTAGTTTAACCCCTCACAAACTCATTTTAACCTTAATCGTGCTAACAGATTTGTAATGTTTTTACTATTAATTACAAATAAAATCAATGTTTCATCATTAAAAATTTTGTAAATGCTGATTCAAAACATGGAAAAAAAATTTATAAAATTAATTACTCTAACAAGACTAAATTAATTATAAAAGAAATGCATGCGACGAAATAAATCCTATTTTTTAGAAAAATGTTTTTTAAACCTAAAACCAAAATTATATTAATTTCATTCTAAATAAAAACTATAAAATGAAGGATAAAATATTTTTTGAATATATAATATGTAAATTTTATTAAAATATTTAATAAATAATTATTTTTTTATTTTTTTCATAAAAACACTTTTTTGACATAAAAATAGTTTTTTTAAATAACTATTTTTACATGTTAATGATTTTATCATCATTCCTAACCATTAGATAACTAAAGTATCTATGTTTATTGATTCATTTCCTATATTTTTCATTAAAATATCTTTTAAATAGTGATTAATATACTTTGTTTATAATAATACATAATATGTATAAATATTTATTTCTTCGGAAAATATATATTTTTTCATGTAAATAAATTATTAAAAATGTAATGATTCTTTCTTAAGAATTAACCAATATATTTGAATTTATGAAATATATATATATATATAACATAATTTTGTTAATTGTATTGTAAGAACTTATTTTTTATTTGATGTATTATTCCTTTTAATTTCATTCAAATTATTTGTTTTGGACCTAATACAGATGCCTAATGAGGCAAAGAAGGTTTTGGGTATGTTCGGGGGCTGTTTGGAATATGAAGCCCTGACTAGTTGAAGAAACCACTGTGTTTAAAAGTTAGTCCAATTTTTGAGACCTAATCCACAAGGTTTCCCATAAACATGAAATTATTTTTAGATGGGAAAGTATGGGCATAAGTCTTGACCAAACCATGTGCCCATGGATACACCCCCATGTGTGTGTGTATGCACTTTTTAAGAGAGGTGTCTGCATGGGTAGAGCATAGTTTGGAAAATATTGTTCCCCGAACCATGAAAGGACCCTCATTATGTATTGATATGTGTAATATTGGAACATTATTTCTACAATCATGCACTAAATATGCACATCCCCTAAACTTTTGGGTGAAATGGACAAATTGGCCCTAATTTATATTAATCTTACCCCATCTTTCATATATTCTTTTCCATATATAGGATAATTCTTATTTCTCATGTTTTAGTTCTCAAATACCTCTTTTATCTTTTTTTATTGGTTCTTCTTTCAGTGATCAATTGAAGCTTCTTTAGTCTCATTATATTCATTTAGGTAAGCTATTTGATACTTTTGTTCTGTTATTTGTTCTACTTTTTTAAAAATGAATATATTTAGATACAGACGCATATGCCATAAATTCATGGTTTGATCTGGTCTTAATTTTTATTATAATCTAAGCCTAATAAAGGCTGATAATGTATGAGAATAGTTGTATTATATTATGTTTGGTGGTCTTTGACTCATCCCTCAAGTATCCCCATTTCATAAAGAGAATTTGTTTTTCGCACACTGAGTTCATACAATTTTGCCTATTAAATTCATGTACCTTTATTATATTCGTAATTCAATTAATCTAGAGACCTTTATATATATTATCATCATGTATTTGGAGTTTTATGGATCAATTCATTCTACCCCAAGTAATGTGATCCATTATTTATGCCTTTTATGGTTGGTTATGACCTTCTACGCCAACATTTGGAATGTGATTTGACTTGGACTTATTAAAGGTAAGAATTTTAATTAAATTATTGAATTTTAAATGACTATTATATCACAGTGTCACTTGACCATTCTATTTTAAGTTTTATAATAATTTAACGAACCCATTAAAAGGAAACTGAAAGGTGTATCTATAAGTGGAACTTGGCCTTATTAATAGTTATACAGGACTCCGAGTGCTTGCATGCATGTGTAACACCATTCCATGTGTGATGGAAGGTATCAGAGTGAACCCAATCTATAACTAAGTAATTATGATTCAAAATTATTTCATTTCCATGAAATTTGTGTCACACTAATGAAAGGTATGCAATAATCCAAATTGACTAGTTAAATGGACTGATTATTACGTGTCCTAATTTATTAATTGAATCAAGTATAAATTGAATATTCAATATGAACATGTTCATCTTTATTAGAGTGTCGAAACTCTTCCAAGACATGGATTCTCTAGGACCCTCCTTGAGCACTATTAGACTCCAATTTCTTTACGTGTTCATCTTGGAACCTTTCCTTAGTCTATTAGTGGATGCTCAACATGTCACCGTAGGATCCCTTATCCTCCTTTGTTGACTAGGATTACTTATATACACTCCTTGATTCCATATTGACTTTTACAGACACAAGGTTCCATGCATACACAACATTAGGTCCATTCATTATTATCACATGGTAACCTTTGAAGACATCTTTAGACGCGGTTAGAATTTCATACAGTGGAATTCCATAGGGGATGCCCTTAGGATTATATGTAGGCCCCTTATATCCAATCTATAGGTTATTAGTGATTTGGATCAACCACTACATTCTAGGATTCCTTGTTAATTACCATGGATACTCTTCATTCTCGTCCTCAAGGATTCCTTGGCCTTTACCTTGGATCCACTATTATTATTATTACAACAGCATTCCTTGGTCATAAATTTGATCTTCTTTCTTCGCTTTATATAAATTGAAACATAATTAACTAAATGAATATAAGTTCATACACCACCTTAGGATAAATAAGGTGTCAGTTATTTATAGTTATGTACTTATTTACATTTATATATACTAGCACACAGAATCAGTATATATTCATAGAACATGATGGTATAGACAAAATTGGTGTTGTCTTAATGATATCTAACTCATACACTTTCGTTTCCACTATAAGTACCAAGGAATACTTTTTGAATATATGTGTTCATAAGGGGAATCACCCTACTTTGGAATACTGAACCTAATTTCTCTCTTTAGGATGGAGCATGGTTACAGATGTCCAAGCCAACACAAAAAGATGCAACATAGTTATTTTTTATTTCTTATTATTATATATAAATTGTATTACCTACTACCATGTACACTTAATTTATGACTTTATAAAGACATGAAATACATTATAATCATCTTTTGTATATGAATTTTTCTCCAAATTTGAGTATTATTATCAAATTATTGAGATGTTATTTGTTACAATACTGCTTCTTCTATGATGGGATACTCGTCCAGTGATTAATGTATTTATTTATACTATGATATTGGTCAATATCATTCTTCTATTACTAATCTATTATTCCATATCCACTATTATCCACTCTTGTTATGGGATAATATTCACCCTAAGGACACGCCATATGTCATCGCTACTATTTGGAATTTTCTAGTGTATGGGGGGTGCAGTTAAGGATATGCAGCTAATCTACAACATTGAAACTTTGAGTGGCACCAAGGATGAGACCTCAAAAATTTGTATCAGAGATTTATTTTCTTTTATGTGTTATTTTGATTTAATATGAAATATATTAATTGTTATTTGAAACATGGTTATAAGTCATTCTTGGGCTTAGATATCTCACATTTACCATAAATATCATGTATCTTTAATTAAGAGTTTCTATTCTGAATTTTGATTATTATAGTGTATATTAATTAATTTTTCATTGATACACATGCTCGGTAATGGTTATTATTATTATGAGTTCGAGTTTCATTTAATCATTGGTCCAATTTGATAAAGATAGGGAACATTTTCACAAGAATCATTATAGGCACCTGTATATCACATGATTTTCATATGACATCCAATATAGGTTCAATCTACTACTTACATTACATTCCTTTCATGTGATTGCTGGGTGATGCTATGGTAGTTATATTATTCTTATTCCACTATTTGGATGTGATGGAGTGGTTTTTAGTTTCAATTAATGATTTTTATGAGACATTGTTGTTTTAAATCGGTTATTTACATATTCAATCTATTATATAAACCTATTACATTCAAAGATCAAATGTAGACATGGGTAAGTAGAGATTTAATGGGTTTCACTTTTAGTGATAAAGTGTACGTGACCTTATTCACTTTGAATGACAATATGATTTAATAATTACTTGTAATATATATATATATATATATATGTGAGGGAATGAAAATATAAAATTAAAATCATGACTTGTAAATAAATTCATTTTAGTAAATGAAGATGAAATTTATAATTGACCCTTAACCTTCCCGAATCGTTATAAAATAACCATGAGAACATACCAATAACTTAGTTTCCTAAGAGGGTATTTGGGGTAGTACCTTAGGGAGTGATCCCTAATTTCATTTTTTTTATTCCATTAGTGCTGCAACAAATCATAAAATCTTGATTTGAGGTGTGTACATGGAATTTTTATAGTTTTTCCACCATGATGTCCTCGTGTTGTGTGATTGGACAGTGGCAATGAAAACACTCTAGAGATGCTGGGACCTAATTTGACAGTCTTACCCCTTGGAGTGACACTTATATAACCACCTATTATACCTGATCAGGGCACTAGTGGTCATCTTTGAGATACTTTTATAGGTTTGATGTAGTCCATGCAGTGTGCTCCACAACCTGCACCAATGATGTATCATCAGATAGGTGAGTTCTAATAGCAGAATCCTCCCATCTTTTCAGGGGATGATGGTCTATAGGATTCTATGTCTGGGATAGAGGTTATTAAATCTATCATTTATTATTTGGATATGCCTCCTTAGTAGAGGGACAATCATTCCACCTACATGTTTTTTGATTGGATCAAGCACTGGGGGGATGTGATTACCCAAACTAGTCATCATCAAGGAATGGTCTAGGATAATTTTCATATTTCCTTCTATGATCACTTCATTCCTCAAATTATAATAGATTACTAACCAAGATAATTTATTCATCTATAGTATTTTTTGAAGTAAGTGATGGATTATTTAGTGTGTTTTACAAAGTTATAGTGTTTTTACCACTTTTAGATGGTGATTAGTGTCACAAGATAGATGCATTGAGGATTCGATCTGGTATTCCATCTATACTCAAGTGAATTTATTTATCCTTCCTAATTTTTTTAGATTTTTAATCAGGCCCTTATCACTATGCACAACCTAACACAAATTTTTATTATCGTTAACTGAGGTACAAGTGATGAGGTAGTGAAGCAGTTATTTCGGTAGTTGGAAGTGTTCCCTAGAGGGTTTATGTTAGAGCATTTGTGGTTAGAGTATCCACACTGGAAGATCTATTATATTCCATCAATATGGGTGGTCGTGGAATTTTAAACCTCAATGTGATATATACCAAATGTATTTTCATGTTTTCAACCATTTAGGTAACCATCATAGATTCAATTGGACAATTCCATCTCTTTCTAGTGGAAAAGGATACATACTAGAAAACCCATTAAGAGCCAGATCTTTTATGTTTTATCAGGTAGGGTGTTTCATTGTGATCAAAAGAACAGGTTGAGGAGGAGGTCATGTTCTTAGTAGCTAGACATCAGATTATTAGTGGTAGTAGAGCCATCATACTTAGGGCAGTCAATATGTAGTATGGGGTCGTGGATCATGGAAGATGTATTTTTTACAACCAATACCCTTGGATTAGAGTATAGGATCGTCTAGAATATGATGTACTATTCTTTGATCCTCTACTATTTTATCTGCTTTATTCAATATATGTGGTTCACAGTCCTTTATCTATTTATCTAACATAGAAATCCTCAAGATGGAAATTCGGTATTACTATGTACTGATGACCCTACATACACCATAAAGAGGATGTTTAGAGGTAGTATTCCTATGTAGGGATTTTCCCCCTGAGGTAGGAAATTATCCCTTCTCAAGGGACCACTTCATCCTCGAAATGAAGGGATTTCATATCATTTTCTAGATGGATGGATGGAATACCTATCACGACTTCATACACTTTTATCACTTCAGGGTGTCATTTATATCCCTAGTGGATATAAGCTATATTCACAATGGTGAGTGGGATTTTCAGGCCAATAGAGATAGAACATAGAATCATGGGCTGGGTGTTTTGACTACCCAGATTGCTAGTATTTTTATGGAGTAGAAAGGTATGCCTTAAATTGATTTTCCTCCAATAGTAAATCCTTTCAGGAATGTATTTCTCAACGATTTTTTGGTATTGCCTCTTGAGAGAGGTATATTTTATGTTAAATATTATTCTAGGATCATATCTACTATTCATTACTCTATATAGGACGAAACATATTTAGATCCATGAGATCAAGATACATTTGGAATATCTAGAATCTAAATGATTATTCAGACCTAGTACTTCTTCATGGGGTTCACCAATTCTTTTTTCTAATAAGGGGGATGGAAACCTTATTTTATGGGTGGATTAAATACCATTGAACTAGATTAGAATAATAACTATATCCACTATCTCATATCGATGATCTATTAGAATAGATCTGAGAAGCTAGGTTATTCTTGAAGATTGACTAGATGTCGGTCTATTATCATGTGTGAGTCAAGCCTTCAGACATACCTCGTATAACTTTTAGTAGTAGTTATTTTTACTAACCAATGTTTTATCGATGGAAATTACCTTTTTATAATTATGACACTTAAAATAAAATAAGGAAAATCAATGAGACATCTTCCTTAAATGAACAACTAAATACTCGGTAACAATTATAGTCTAGCTGTTAAACAAAATCTCGTTACATGTATGAATTGAAATTTGAAAATATGAAATACATGGTTGTGATAAGTATGATATTTGCGTCTGATAGGAGAAACTTAATTATCGGTGAATAGTTACTTACCCTTTTAAATAGTAATATTCCACTTATGAATTATAATATGGCGCTTATGAATTGAAAACCAAACAAGTGAATCATAACCTCACCCTTGAAAGTATAAAAAAAAATTTATGCATCTTATAAATAAGTGAATGGTATAATAGTCTAAGTAAATAATGGTTTTAAAAATTATGAATTAAGTGATTGATATTTTTTTATGTCAAAATTATTTAATAAAAATTTTATAATTAATTAAATAATTTAAAATAAAAATTATTTTCAAAAAATACATTCATAGATTAATATTTTTTATGTCTTGTTATTTTAAGATAATTTTATGAGACCTTATTTAATTTTTCAAAGTGTTATAAAATCAGTTATAATTTTAAAATATTTATTTTACATGTAAATTGTGATTTTAATTAATAATTAAATTACAAATATTCATAAAATTATTTTCATAAAATAGTTTTCATTATAGAATTTTACATGTTGGAAAATGGTTAGGGTGAATTGTTTTTTATTTTTTTGATATACATGAATTTTTGGTGAAGAGTAAAATATGGTAATTTACAATATATATACATTATAAGATAAAATCACTATTCCTTGAGGAATCATTGATGTAAGAACTTAAATATGTAACTCTAATCATTATTTTAATATATTTTCTGAAAATTCTCAAACTATTCATATTCTTGAGCCAAAACAAATACTAATAATTATAATATTGTGAGAACACCCCTCTCCTCCACTATAAATACCACCCATCACACCCTCTTCTCCTAACACCACTCAAAATTCTATATTTGACTAAATTTTTACCAATAATATTCCTTATAACATCAATGTTATCCAGGAAATTTTGTCTCATAAAAATACCTATACTAGGTTCCTTGAAGAGGATATATAGAGGAGAATTCAATAGGTAAATCCACTCTCTTTTTCCTTTAATTTCCTTTCAATTTCAACTTCATTTTTTATTCAACCCTCACTTACAGTCATCAAAATGAAATGACAACCCTATTAAATTACATATAATAGAATTATATCATGTTAATAGAAGATCCAACATTAAACTCCTCCCTCCCTCTCTCTTTTATCTTAAAAATTAAATCTCCGCTCAAGATGTGTCAATTTATCAACATCATGGGTGATGCACATTCATCTTCTTTAAAAACATTAAAATCCATTAATAATAACATTAAACAGTTTAAAATAGGCTTTAAAATCTATTTTATGACCATTTATATTTTTTGTAAATAACTTATAATCGTGATACTACATGATAGAACAAAATGAGTTTGTTGTGTTCGAAAAAACCACCAAAATTAGCATAAAACAGTCATCATTAACTTCTATCTAATACATCGTCATCATGGTATGTAAAAAATCCTTTTTAAAATCATTTAATATTCTATTATATCATTAATAAAATATTATAACAATTTTGGATGTTTTTCCCTATTATAAATGAACTTTCATTCATGAATACAAAGTGAACTGATCTTATAAACCATGAAAATAAATGCACCCAAATGATGAAATTTAACACTAAAACTCATCCAAAGTCCCATAAAAGAACATAATAAAACATTAATCAATAATATTCCTGTATGAAAGTTTCTTTAATTTTTAATTAATTAATATAATGTGATTATAAAAGTATTAAAATGAAGTAATCTTTCATTCAAAAGGTATGGGGAATTCTCAAACCCAATTCCCTTTATTTGGGTTTTTCCTCTTTCACCCAATTTTTAGTATGTTTATTCCTTAAAAATAATTTATTTATAATAATATTATATTTTTTTGGATATACATGTTTTCTACATTAGTTTATTACAAACATGTTTTTATTCAAAAGTACTCTTCTTTCAAAACAAACCTTTTACATCTAACACAAGGTTGATGATTCTTATATCATGAATGTTATTTCCTCTTTTATTTCAGAACCCAAGACTTATTAATGCAAGATTTATGAGTTTAGTCCAATTACATCACATGGGTTGTTGTATTTTTGTGATTGATATATGTTCTATGTGTCATGCGTGAAAATGTAAATGTTTTAATGTGATAGGTTTACCTAGAATTATATATCACAATACCAATGTTATGATGTGACTAGTGTGAATGGAATTATATATACCTCTAATTCATTCGGTAATGTGAATAACCACATGAGTAATTTTAAATATATGTGAACATGGTTCTATTATTGTTCACAACCATTTTTGGTTGTTTACCACTAAGACATGAGGTTTTATTTTTGTGAATTTCTATATTCTAAGTCTTTTCATAATGATTACTCTCATGATTATGATCCTTGGTCTATGTTGTGATGATAGTGATTTTTCCCAACCCATGTTCTATTGTTTCATGATCTGACCTATCCTGTTATGGGGATTTTATATCACCCCATTTTTATGTATATACTCATGTGAATACATGTACTAAGATAAATTCTAGGGCCAATAAAAAGATAGTGACGAAGGAATTAAATAATGGTTTACATTTTATTTTGTAAATTAGATGTATGGTCCTAATTTTACAAATACACTAAACCTTTGGATCCTATTTTTTTTATTATTTAATTTTTTTAATCTTTAAAATGATGTAGTAGTAATGTAAAATATCAAGTTCTCTATAGGTTGTATTTAGAGGAAGGTTTGATCAATTTGTGAATTAGAATTAGATAACCTTAGTGAAACTCATATTATGGGACTAATTATATGTAAGAACACCAGAATATTTTTTAAACATAGGTATACCAAAATATATTTCATTACATTTAATTTTACAATTAGATATATTATTGATGACTTTTTGAAATGTGTTTTGTTCTAACATTTTCAATTTTTTAAAATAGATGGAACTAGGAGAAACCATGACCCATTCGAGGGAAAATTTAGTTATTTATAGTATGACATCCTCAATGATTTGGGAGGTGGAGTTCAAAATTTAATGGTGATGCTTACCCATATATATAAGGTCAATAATAGTAACCATAATAATGTGGAACATCATTCTTCATCTAAGAGGGATCAACTAGTTATCGAGTGTTTTATATAGTAATTACCATCGATGTTTAGTGGATCTTACAATCAACTAGTCTTGATGCAGTTGGTCAACTCAATGGAGAAGATCATTCATGTGCTTCAATGATCTATGATAGAGAGGGTCACTCCTATCATTTATCATCTAGATGGAGAGGTCGATCAATGGTGGGTGTTGATTAAGAATACCAAGACGAGGGAAAAAATTGTAAAGATGTAGTGGGAAGACATTAAGATAATTATTCATAATAAGTATTTCCCTGTAACATTTCATAAATATATGGAGATTCAATTATTAGAGATGAAGAAAAAGGAAGGAGAATCTATCAAATCCTATGAAAAAATTTTCACAAGGCCTACATGGTACTCTTTCAGATTTATTATCAACAATTATGTCAAAATTGATTTATTATTTAGTGTAATAAAACCACACATTTGAAAGGATATTTTATTTTGAGACTTTTGGGGTTATGATGAAGTTGTTAGATGTAATATCAATGTAGAGATGGATTTTTGAGAATGTTCCCATGGTTATGGTGATAATAAACAAAAGATACAATTTCAATCCAGATGTTATAATGAGAATGGGGGAAAGAAAATTCAACAACCCGCATATCAAAAATATGGGAACAATCATAATGTGAACTACCTCAAAGGGATGGGGAAATGCTTTAGCTATATGAGAAAAGTCCACAAAGCTCATGAATGTTGAAAATACATGAAATGGTAGGACAATGTAGGGGAGGAGAGGAGAAAACCATCCACGGTCCAATGCTACAACGGTATAGAGAAAAGGAACTAAAGAATCCAATACACTAAACCTCAATTCCTTGAAGGTAATATGCATCAATATCTACCAAAACCAAAGTATAAAGAGAATAATTATTCCATAATTCCTATATAAGTGGAGAAAAAGAATTAATTCTGACAAGGTAAAATTTGTATTAACTCATGAATGGAAAAAATATTATTCAATTATGGTTCTACACAGTTATTTATATCTCACAATTTTTCTCGAACTATTGAATCAATACCCTAAAACCTTGAATTCTAGATATCTATAAAAACACATAGTTGTAAAATCATTGCTATCCTTGTTTTGGGACATTCTCCTGTTGGTTTATGCGGGAATATTCTACCAGTAAATCTTATGATACTTCCCTTGGTGGAATTTGACTCTATATTGGGAATGGATTGGATCACGTTATATATAGAACATATAAACTATCGAGGAAGGGAAGTATCTTTTCATATTCTAAACCATCCCATGATCCTCTAAAAATGAAAGTATGGTCATTAATCTCATTTTTAAAATCCTTCAATGATGTGTCTGTTGATTCCCTATAAAGAATCATACCTCGCTCAAATGGTTGAGTCAAAAGAAAGTTTCAACCTAGAATAAATGCCCATAATGAGGGAATATAGTGATGTATTTTATGAAGAGTTGCCTAGACTACCCCTGAATATTGAGGTAGATTTATCAACATAACTCTTACCAGGAGCACATCTTATCTCAATGTGTCCCTAATGGATTGACCCTATCGAACTAGAGGAGTTAAAGAAGCTTCTGCCAGTAAATCTAGACAATGGGTTCATACTCCCTAGTGCATCACCATGGTGTGTGCCAATGGTACTTTTCTAGAAGAAGGAAAATTTAATGGGGCTATATATCAAATATTTGGAACACAACAAGATCCCCATAAAGAACAAGAATCCTATTCTGATGATTGATGACTTTTTGGATCAGTTGAGAGGTCCTCTGTACATATCAAAGGTTTATCATCTTTCTAGATATCATTTGATAAAGGTGAAGAAATAATGTATCCATAAGACTACCTTCCGTAGAAGCTATAAACACTATGAGTTTGTGGTTATGTATTTCAGACTTCTTAATTCACTTAAAAACATCATTTATTAGATTGCTTTTTTCATTATAAATTACCTAAAAAAAATTTGGTATTTTTTATCGATGATATTCTAATCTAATCCAAGAGTGTGTTGTAAAATGAAGAACATCTAATAATTTTTTGGGAGAAATTGTCGAAGGAGAAGTTATACTCCAATTTCATCAAGTTTGAGTTTTGGATGAAACCAATCACATTATCGGGACATGTGATCATAAGTGAGGTAAATTCTTATGGAATCATTAAAAACTAAGGTAATTGACGAATGTCCCAGAGCCTCTGGATTCATATAATTCTGTATTTTTCTTGGATTAATAGGTTATTATTGGTATATTTTGTGAAATTTCCCAAGATTTACAAGCCCGCTAACTAAGTTAATAAGGAAAGGGGTAATTAATTTTTAGATGGAAGAATGTGGGGAAATATTCTTGTAGATAAAGATAATTATGATCACCAAACATGTACTCACATTACTAAAAAGTGGTGAATGTTTTATGATATACAGTGTGGGTACCAAGAAAGTGTTGGGTTGTGTACTCATGAAAAATAATAATGTGATAGGATATTCCTCACAGAAGTTGAATATCCAAGAGAAAAACTATCCTACTAATGATCATGAGTTGGTAGCTGTAATCTATGTGTTGAAAATATGGCAGCTTTACCTCTGTGGGGAGATGTGTGAGATATATACTGATCATAGGAGTCCCAAACATATATTTCCACAGAATGAAATTAATATTCACTAGAAAATATTGTTAGACCTCATCAAGGATAATAAATGCTCAATCCACTTCTATACTAGTAAAAAAGGTGTTTAATGCTCTATATAGAAAGGATCCTACATCGTTATCATTGATAATAATTTAGAAGGATCCAATCATCTTAGTCTTACAAAAGATAGATATGGGAATCATTAATGTAGTAAAATCATAAATCCTTTCTCAAATGACTGCTCAACCATCCCTTTTGGGGAAAATAAAGGATGGTCAAATAAAAGATGTAAAAATTATAAAATGGGTGGAATATTTTGGAAATGGTAAATCCAATGAGTTCAAGATTGATGGGGATGCAATTGTAATATTTGGGCCAAGATTATGGTTACCATCCAATAAAGAGATAAAGAATGAGCTTCTAATTGACACACATAGATCAACCAACTCTATTCACCCAGGGAGCACAAAGATGTATCGAGATCTCTGAGAGAACTATTGATGGGACAATATGATGAAAGAGATTGATGAATATACGTAAAAGTGTCTGGTATATCAATAAGTGAAGTATGATAGAAAAAAAATAAAGGGGGTGATGAAACAACTACCCATACCAACGTAGACATGGGAGAACATTACCACGAACTTTATCAATAGACAATAAAATACAACTAGAGGGAAAAATTATATATGGGTCATTATGGATAACCTTATAATGATAGATCACTTTATTTTAATTCTAGATGGCTTCTCATTGGATCAACATGAATGAATATACATCAAATAAGTGGTAAGGTTTCATGGAGTACCTCTATCTATTTTATTTGATCAAGATCCAAGATTCAGCAATATTTATGGAAAATTCTCTAAATATTCTCTAAGCACTAAGATGAACTTAACTACGACATATCACCCTCAAACTAATAGCTGATATGATCTGACAATTTAGACATAGGAAGACATGTTTAGAAAATGTTCTATGAACCTTAAACGAGGATGAGAGGAACGTCTGTCATTGGTCTATTTCTCCTACAACAATATTTTCCACTCTAGAATCCAAATGGATCTGTATGAGGCTCTCTATAGGAAAATGTGCAGAACAATTGAATGTTGGGATGAATTTAG
Organism: Viscum album; assembly: GCA_963277665.1. Taxonomy (NCBI): domain Eukaryota; kingdom Viridiplantae; phylum Streptophyta; class Magnoliopsida; order Santalales; family Viscaceae; genus Viscum; species Viscum album. Next base: position 1,469,531,570 of record OY728132.1, on the reverse strand, counting down.
TGAATGTATGATACTATGAGCTAAAATGATCAATTAAATGGCAATGAAGTTGAAAACCATTCAGCTATACATCACGGTATCCCAAAATTGACAAAAGAGCTATAGAGACAATCATCAATGGGAACATTAGTTTATTGTGGGAGGCATGGTATTTCTCTAAATATCTCCAGGAAATAAGGTCATGATATTTGGTAAGAAAGGAAATCAAATCCCTAGGTACATCATCCCCTACGATATTTTTTATTGTGTCGGAGATGTTTCCAATCGACTATCACTTCCACCTAATATGTCTAAAGTACATGATGTATTCCATGCATATGTTGTAAGGAATTACATACTATATTAGTGATGTGTACTATATTCAGAGGTGGTATATTTAGATAATGATCTTTATTACAAGGAGAATCCATTGATTATATTGTATTATAGAGATAATGTTCTATGCAACAATACTACTCACCTTGTCAAAGTTTTATGGCAGAACCATAAATCTGAAGAGGAAACATGGGAGGAAAAGGAAGCGATTAAAGAGAATTACCCACAAATATTTTCATCCTACAATGTAAAAATGAAATTTTGCAGGAGAAATTTCATAAGGGGGGAAGAATGAAATGACCCAATTTTTTATCAATGGAAATTTCATTTTTATACATAGGTCACATAAAATCAAATTAGGGAACACAATTCCACATCATTCTTAAATGAACTACTAAATACTATGTGACCATTATATCCTATCCATTAATCTTAATTTTTTTACTTAGATGATTTGAATTCTTAAAATATGACATACATGGTTGCGATCAATAGGATATTTGGAAATTGATTGGACATACTTAATTTATAGTGAATAGTAACATCCCCTTATGAATAATATTGTTACCCTTATAAATAGTAATATAACCCTTATGCATAGTAAAATACTTAAATGAATCATAACATCACTCGTGAATGAATAAAAAAATTAGGAATTATATAATTTAAATAACGGTATAATAGTTTAAGTAAATTGTTGTTTTAAAAAATATAAATTAAATGATTGGTATTTTTGTAAGTTGAAATTGTTTAAATAAAATATTAGAATAAAATTGATAATATAAAATAAAATTTATTTTCATAAAAAACATTCATAGATTAAAATTTTAATGTATGGTGATTTTATGATAATTTTAAGAGACCTTATGTAATTTTGGAAACAATTATAAAAACAGTTATAATTTTAAAATGAGTATTTTCTAAGTAAATGATTATTTTTATTAAAAATAAAATTACTCATACTTAGAGAAAAAATTAAATAGAGTCCATTTTCAATTATATAAGTCAGAAAATGTTTAGGGTGAATTTTTGATATTTTTCTAAATTACTTGAATTTTTGGTAGATAGAAAAATATGATTATTTACAATATATATAAATTACATGCTAAATGAAATATCAATTTAGTCCTAATTAATGTAGGAACCCAAATAGAAAACTCTCCTTCATTATATTAATATATTTTATTATAATGATCAAACTATTCATAGCCTTGAGCCAAAATAATAAACTAATCATTAAGATATTGAGAAAACACCCATCTCCACCACTATAATATGACCCCTCACACACTCTTCTCCTCACTAATATTAAGCTTTGTGACTTGAATAAGATATGACCAATAATATTCCTTACCCCATACAAAACATCAATGATCTTTGTTTCTCATAAAAAGTCTAAGCCTAGGTTCCTTGATGAGCATCTTAAGAGGAGAATTCAAGAGGTAAATCCTCTCTCTTTTTCTGATAATTTCTTTTCAATTCCAATTTTTTTTCTAATTATCTCCTCAAATAATTCAATAAAAATGGATTGATAACTCCAATAAATTAAATATAAAAAAATTATATATTTTTAATGGAATATTTAACATTAAAATCTCCCCTCTCTCACTTTTATCTTAAAAATGAAATCGTCACTCGAGATGTGTCAATTTACAAACATTGTGCACGATGTACATTAATTTTCCTTAAACACCTTCATGGATGTTAAAAATATAATTAAATGGTCTAAAAATAATTAAAATTTAATGTTATAACCCTTTTATGTTATGAAAATAATCTATACTCATAATAATAAATTATAAAACAAAACGAGTTTGTTGCATTTGAAAAACTGTGAAAATTAACCTAAAACAATCATCATTAACTATATCAAATGAATAATCCTAATAGTATATAACCAAAAACTTTTTTAAATCATTTTGATATTATATATTATCATTAATAACATATAATAACAATCCTAAGTGTTTTTCCTCATTATAAATAAACTTCCGTACATGAATACAATGTGAACCAATCATGGAAACCATGAAAATGAATGCTCCCAAACAATGAAATTAGGATCAATAAAACAGAAAAAGGCCCATCAAATAACATAATAAAACCATAATGAATCATATTCATTTATAAAATGTTTTTAATTTTTATTTAATGATGATAATGTTATTATATAAGTTATTAAAAAGTAGGAATATTTCCAACCAAAGGTAAGGGGAATTCTCGAACCCAACTCCATTTATTTGGATTTTCAATAATTCACCCCATTTTCGGAAGGTTTATTCCTTAAAAAAATATTCTATTCATCATTTTCTTAATTATATTGGTATATACATGTTTTCTACAGGATTTGTTTTGAAGAACATAAGGTTTTTCTAATGAACGCTTCTTTCAAAATAAAGATTTTACTTCGAACTCAAGGTTGATGATTCATATATCAAGAATGTCATACCTTCTTTCATTTGGGAAGCCAAAGTTTATGAATGTACTCTTTATGAAGTGAAACCCATTCCTTCCCTTGGGTTTTTATATATTCAATATTTATATATTTTCTATGTGTCTTGCATGAAAATGTAAATGTTATGATGTAACGAGTGCACCCAAATTTATACAGTGCAATAAAAATATTATGATGTGATGGGGGGATACATAATTATATAGTTCTCCAATGAATTGGGTAGTTTGAAGATCCTCATGATTAAATTGAAATATTTATGAACATGATGATATATTCTTTCACAACCTTTTGTGGTAGTTTACCACTAAGACATGTTGTTTCCTTTTGTTCATTACCACATTACGAGTCTTTTCATAATGTTTCCTCTCATAACTATGATCCTTGTCCTTTGTTATGATGATAATAATAATTATCACCCCATGTTATATTGTTTCATGATATTACATATCCACTTACTAGGATTTTAGCTCACCCATTTTTGATGTATATCCTCTGGTGAATAAATGTCATAAGGAGAATTAAAGGGATAATAAGAAGCTATAGATGAAGGAATTAAATAAATGTTTATGTTTTATTTTTTAAATTTTATGTATGGTTCTAATTCGACCATGATACTAAACCTTTGGATCCTCACTTTGTAATAATTTTATATTTTTTATCTTTAAAATGATGTAATATTAGTTTAATAAAAAATAAATCTATTATATGGTATGGTCTGTATGAGTATATAGTTATTCCTTTCTATCTTACAAACTCACCCACCGTCTTTAAATATAATATGAACTCGGTTTTCAATCCTTATCTGTATTCTTTTTTCATGGTTTGCATAGACTACATGTTGGGTTATTCTCATAATAGTAGATAAATTCTAGTCACCTTGATGTAATTTTGAACACACTTAGGGACCACCATATTTATTTTAATACTTCAATGTTTAGATCGACAAACATCACTTTATTGGGAAATATTATCTCAAAATATGTAGTATCATTTGACCAAAAGAATGTGATGTTTGCGGTTCCAAGGGAGAATCCCAAGAATGTGTTATATATATATAGTATCATAGGAAAGGTTCAATATTAAATGCATTTAATATAAGGAATTTCATGCCTTGATTAACCTATTATTAGATTAAATAAGAAAGGTATTAAATTCTTGTGGTTATAATTCAATGAAAAATCCATTCAGGGGCATAATGGAGGGCTCGTTTTGGCACTGATTTTGATTCTACCAGATCCCAAGAGAGGCCATATAGAGTTTTTTGATTAATAAGTCATTAGACTAGGTACATTTATAATGAAGTTGGATAGTTTTATTCCATATGGATTTTGGTAGTTGAGGCCTCATGACTGAAATTATCCAACACATGATTTCATTCTAGTAGTTTTTGTCCATTCCATTCACTGGCGGATACACTATCTTATGGGGGAGAGAATTGTAGTGTATACGGACCACAAAATACTAAAATATATCTTTATATAGTGTGACTTAATCCTTATATAGTGAAAATGGGTCTAATATCTTTACTTCATCAATTTTGACCTTTTATATATTCATGGAAAGAGGAATGCTGTTACGGATGTGATAATCTAGAAAACTCAGGAACATGTCATACAAAAGATAACAATGACTGGAAGTGGATGACCCTCTTATTTTATATGAATCTTAATTTTCATGTGACTCACAATCAGTCTTCTCTTACAGTGTTTATATTTTCCTCTTCTCTTACTAATATGGTGAGGATTGTCATGTTTTCAAATCATGAGTTATTAGTTCTGTAGGAGTGTATTTCTAGTGAGGACTCGCCTCTAAATTTTTGTATGGACAAAGATGAAATCCAATTTATAAATGAGAATGTTTGAGTTCCTAAAAATATGAGAGATCAAATAATGAGAGAATCCTTGGATTCTCAATGGGTATTACATCTCGTAATCTCCAATATGTATCAAGATATGTGATTCCAGTATTGGTGGACTAGGATAAAACACCATACAATAAGTGTTATCACTAGGTTTCACATATATTATCCAGCGAAGGTAGAATACTATAGGCCTGTAAGATTTTTATAGATGTATTTGGTACCAAAATGGAAATGGGGAAGATATTTCTATGGAATTTTTTGTCGGTATAAGGAGTTTTCCTTGAGGTAGTGACATAGTTTGGGTACTCATGGATCAACTGATAAAAGAATACAACTTCTTTCCAATAAAGGAAACATTATGAGTTGATTAAATGGGTTGGATATATGTATTTTGATATTTTAATGAAACCATCGGTTCCCCCATGCTATCAATTCAGATAGGGACACTCATTTCACATTGAGGTTCTAGAAGGGGTTAGAGAAGGATATGGGTACACAAGTGCTTCTAAGAATAAAATTTCATTATTAGATAGATTTATAGTTAGAACAAAAGTATATAGGTGTTAACAGACATGATTCGAGCATTTTTATTTGATTTTGTTGGTTATTGGGATAAACATAACCTTATCATTATGTTCTCATACTATAATAGCTTTCAGGTGAAGATTTTGATGCATATCTATGAGGCCATGTATGGTAGGCTATGTTGTTCAAACCTTTTCTTGATGGAGGTTGGATTGGTAATGTGACTAGGTCCCCATTTCATGTAGGGGGATTCATAGTTGGTACATCTGATTCGGAAGTGCATTTATATAGTTGATTCTATATATAAATCTTATATTCATCACATTAGATGAATTTTAGATTTCGAGTTCAGGGATCACATTTTCCTACGGGTGTCACTAAAACATGGGAATGGACATATACAAAGGATAAGGTATCTTTCACATCATTATTTTTGTCCATTTGTGATTCTAGATAATATCAGGATTGTAGCATATCAATTGAAACTACCTTATATATATGGTTCCATTTAGTATGCCTTCAACATTTCACAGCTTCCCTGGTATCATACTGACCATCTCATACTTTTGATCCCAATGAGGTTGAGTTAGATGTTGATGCTTATTTTAAGGAGTACACTATTTGAATCATTGACCAAAGGAAGAAGGATATACTTGGTTGGTTTATACCTTTAATATTGGTGAAATAGTATCATGATCATTTATAGGATGATACATTGGAGTAGGTGGTCGACATACATGCTCAGTGTCTAAAGTATTTCTCAAATAGTGTTTCACCACCCTTGGACGATGAACTCAAAAATGTGTTCCTTTTAAGGGAGAAAGATATTAAGAAGTTGATTTGTATATGAGGTATGGATACATTTAATTTCATTATAATTATTTTTTGGACAATATACATATTCCTAATGATGTTAAAAATGTTATGAGGTTGTCTGGGGATTTTTTCAAGTCTGGAGCCTCAGCTAGTAGAAGAAACAAATAGGACGCAAGGTTAGTAGAAACCATGTGACCCAACCCGAAAAATTCCCCTAACTACCTGTGGGTTTTAAGGGGTAATAAGGGGCGCATGACATATAAACCCAATTTTACTAGTGATTCATGATCATGTGTAGACCTCTGTAGTTTCTAGAAGAGGAGGTCACATAGTTAGGGCATGGTTTGGAAGACATTTCTCCACAAACCATGTAGGGTCCTTCCCCATACAATGATAGGAACACATTTGGTGCACGTTTTCCCTATACAAGTGATACAACAATTAACCCCCTTATATTTTGGGTGAAATGAATGAATTTACCCTAATTTATATTAAACTCACACACTTTTTCTATTTTCTTTTCCAATGATATGAGAGTTATTATTTTTTATGTTTGAACTCCCAAAGCCTTATCTCATAGTTTATCCTCTCAGTTGTTCATTCAGTTTCTTTTCATTGATTAATTAGTCTCTTTGTATTCTTTAGTTATGATATTTGATCCTTTATTTCAGTTCATAATTCTTCTCTCTATCGATAATTTTATTTAGATTCAAGCTCAAAATCACTATTTTAAGAGTTTTGATTCATTATTTATTTTTGATCTGATCCAGTCCAAACTAAAAGATTATATTGGATTAGGACAGTTGAATGAGCATAATTTAGTTATTCTTTGACTCATTCCTAGACTGTCTCCATTTTATAAACATCCAATTTTTTGTTCTTCAATATTTTTGGTTGTTCCCTATTAAATCCATGTTTTGTGATTATATGCATCATTCTCATATTCATGATCCCTTACTATATATTATTATCATGTCATTGGAGGTTGATACCTCAAATCTATCTACCCCAAGTATGGTGATCTTTATTTATGCCTTTTATGGTTGGTAATGACCATCTATGCTGCCATTCAGTTGTTCTTTGACATAGCCTTACTCTAGGAGAGTGTTTTAATTAAATTAATGTATTATAAATTACTATTAAAATATAGATTCAGTTTACCCTTATATGGTAAGTGTTCAAATTAATTATTTAACCCTTTAAATTCTAATTTGTTTTTGTAACTATAAATATCACTTTTCTATATTAAATTTTATAATTGACATGACATAGTTTCATTTTCATAGCACAACTTTACATGTTTTAAGGAAAGCAGTGTAGTGATTCCAATTAATGAATAAATAATTATGATTCTAAATGGTTTCATGTACTTTCTATGACATTTTATACTAAAAAAGGTATTGGATTAACCAAATAAACTAATTAAAATTAATGAGTATTACATGGTATAATTTATTAAATGAATCAAATATAATGTGGCTATTTAAAATGGAAATTTTCATATTTATAGGATTGGTCAGACTTATGATATCCTTGTATTCAAAAGGGAATTACATGAGCTCTAATGGATTCTATTCTAATTCAAGGAGTCTATTTCCAAGGGAGATAATAACCATGTAACCTTTCCCCTATCTATCAGTGGATTATCGACATGATGCTGTTGGATCTCTTCTCCTAATATGGATACTATGATTCCTTGGATACACTCCATGAATCCATTATGATTTTTTAGGAAATGAGGATCCATGGATGAACTCAATTGGCCCCATTCATTCTTATCCCTACGCTACCTCAATATATATTCTTGCATGCTGTTAGAGATTCATACAATAGAGTACCTCGGTTGATTCCCCTTGGATTACATGTTGACCTCTTATAAATGGGTTATATGTTATAAATGAGTTGGCTAAACACCTAAGGTAAATAATTCCTTGGTTATTAACTGGGATCAAATTCATTGTTATCATCATCAAGGATTATAGGGTTATTAACATAGATCCATAATATTATTATTAATATTATTGGATGACTTTTCCATACCTTGGATCCTCTTCCATCAATTTATTAATTAAATTATTATATTTTAATAAAATGATGGGAAAACCATTGATTCCTATGCATGAAAATGTACTATCAATATTTACTCAATTTCATATCCAAAGTCAAGGACCTCTACCCCAAAAAATTAATGAACAAAAGAAGAAATATATGAATGGGGAAGAGAAGGGAAAGACGAGTACCTCGATTTGGGATATTTTGATCCAAATAAACCAAGGTGTTCAAACTCCCATGTGGTGATATTGGAGGTTTATGATAGGTTAAAGGGTTTTCTAGGGATTATTACAAGTAACTATACTCAAATAAAGAATAATTGATGCCCATTTATATAGAAGAGTCTCTATATGTCGTCAGCATATTATGGGGGTCCCCAAAATGCTAGTGGTGAGTCTCTTCAAAGTAAAGATCATGAATTCATTATTTTCAACCCTCAATACTCATATATTTAAAAAATCATATCAAATAATTTTGAACATCACCATGGACTCATCCATTGAGTGGTCTAAATTATTTCGACCCCTAGATTCCTACAAAAATGAACACTATTACATATCCCTATCAAAATCAACCATTTTCACCTCACCATTCCCAACCCCACTATGTCGTGGCCTCTTAAGGTCCCATTATTTAGAAGGAAACCATCCCAAATCCATTATTAATGAAATGTGATCCCCAAGTAATTATATTTGTCCCTATTTCCTATGATTGGAAACTCAAGGTCAAACATCCCCTAAAATGGTTAGCCATGCCATTTATACCACTATGGTTTATCCCTTCACCAAACAATCGCCTCCTTGTCCAACCTCTAAGAACATAAGGAAAAAACATAATACCCCATGCTCAAGACTCCAATAAAGAGTAAAAACTACAAAAACCACACCCATCACCATGTAATGGTGTCCATTAAAAGACCAAAACTCTCATGTGGCCTCTAAAGCACCTCTAAACACCCTCTCGACACCACAAAGCCCTGGGAAAACACAATAGAAGGTTTTTATAAATATCTTACTGCACTTTAGACACCTATAAAATAATTTCCATCCTTGAGAATAAAAAACTAGATATTAAGTGGGAAAGGTAATTGTTCAAATAATCATCACATGAGACAACTCTTATGGGTCTCATTAAAATCAAATCATAACAACCAACCAAAAATGAATAGTAAGAGAATAAAGGAAGGAAATTTCATAATCTAGTAATAAATAATGTATGACATATTTGAAGGTAAAATATAACATATCTAAAACGCAATGTAACTTGGGAAACATAACAATAGTATTTGTGTCACACTCTAAGGTTATAGCCTCCTACCCGTTGTGCCTCTATATCTCATAGACAAAAGGGATAATTGTCCCATATGCCCCCTAATCTCAATGGTCCTAGATCTAAAATAGTCACTCCATAAATGTCACATCATCCAAAATATAATATTTTCCCTTGTCAATGGTAAGGGAGTAATCATTATGATACTCTAAGAACTAGGACATGAGGAAGATTTCTGGGATTCGTATAGTTATAGTGTAAGAAACAACTAATAAATCACATAACCAACTTGATATAATACCTGAAAAAGAATGATGAAATATAAAGGAAGCTTAATCCCCCATCCAACCCTCTATTATTCCTCATGAGGGGAATACCTCAAGAACACATTACCTCCAAAATTAATATCCAATGGACCCTATTTATGATCAACATAGTTCTTTTGATGGTTCTAAACCACCTTCATCTACTCTCCATTCATCTGAATCATCTATGACATGATATACACGCCACTAAGAAAAATAATTAAAAAATATTCATCCCTATTATAACAAATAAATATAATGAAATGTTCACCCATAACATTCCACAAGCCAAACCATTTCAATGGATGACTGATAGGTTTTATTAGTGGTAAAGTCAACTAATGTTAAATCATTCACCCACAATCTATAATAATCTAAGACATATTCCAATAAAAATCCTCAATTTCTAGATGGTTTAATATATATTCCCATCTATATGGGGATGAAATATAGTTTTAGGTAAAAATGGGATCCAAAATTATTTTGTAATACTTTCTAGACATGAAAGTAAAAGATAAGTTCTTGAAAAAAAAATATGGTTCTTAGATCCATATGAATTTCAACAACCTCATCGGCATACCTCTTTAGAAGATAATCCAAGACACTAAACTCATAGATCACTAGAAAATAGGTCGGCTGCATCAAATAATCCATGATCATTTAAAAAATCGGATCCTATCCAGGATTGTGGTAACTCGGTGAATAAATCCATTGAGAAGTATTCAAACATTTTCTCAAGGACATAAAGGAATGTAAAAAATCTATAAGCACATGGTGAACAACATTCACATTCTGAAAATCAAGACATCGTTCCACAAACTCTACCACTATATGCTTCATCTATGGCCACCATGTCTACATCTTCAAGACAAGATACATCATAGAATCATTTGGATGTACCACTAACAGAGAGACATGGAACACAAAGAAGGATAAATAACACATTTACAATATAATGACCAATCAAATAGGAAACAACATCAAATTATAACTATCCTCTATCCACCCATCAGGAGAACTACCCTGTCCGACATTATCTTAGATCATATCAACCATTGAGTATCCCTAGTGAGAATACTCCACTAGATGAATAAAAGATAATTCCAAAATCATCTAAAAAGGAAAAATCTTCCAGTGATCACCTATTCATTGAGATTTATTTTTTCTGGATTCTACATTTCTTTCTAAGAATTAGTGGACTCCCAAGTATCATTCCCTTAAAAATTCTTACTCAACACATCAACCACAATATATTCATTCCATAGGGTGAAGGAGATTTTATAATCACTATCATGTGGATACTCTATCCATATATATTTTAATATATTCAAAACTCATTGAGAGAATACATGCCTCATACTCTTGTAATCTGTGAAGACTATGAAGCACTCACCCATAAGGTAATATCAATACAACTTTTGTTAAAACGCTACTACGACCGACTGTAAATCATGGGTGAAATAGTTACTCTCATGGGGAAAAATCTTAATAGACCCAAAATATTTCATATGTACCTAAAACATTATGATGCACCCAAAACCGGATAGGATTTATCAAAGAAGACCTTGAACATCACCTATTCCTCTATAAATAAAATTACTAGGGAACTCACCATCCTCCTCTTTGGGTAGTCGAAATATTCTTGACAGTGATCAGTCTATATGAAATCATGTTTCTTCCTTGAAAAAGTTTATTATTTTGGATACAATATAATCGAATATAGATAATCTATGGTAATTTCCAATATGACCAATGAAGTTATGAACCATTACCATATTCCTAGGTATGTCTTAAGAAACAAATGCCTCTATCTTTGATGGGAGAATGATAAAAACATGTTGAGGAACCAATTTTTTATGTAAACACACTTATTACATTAAAAACTTATTAATGGATATCCTTCCTTAGATCTGGTTATGTCAAAGAACTCTCATGATGACTTTGAGATGCTTGGTATTCTCCTCTTAAGAATTCAAGTATCGTTGATGAACATGATTATGAACTAGTACAAGAGCTCCTAGGGAAAACAATTCATGAGTCCCATGAACAAAAATTGTGAATTAATGACACTTAATGACATTACTAAAAACTCAAAAGGTACATACATACATCTAAGGGCTGTTATTGGGATATTCACATCTTTCACCTCTTCTGATGATATATAGATTACAAATTGATCTTAAAAACCCAATTATCTCCCTTAATCATTTAAACTGGATCATATATCCATATAAGAGTGTATAAATTCTAGATCATTACCTAATTCAATATATGATAGTAAATTCATAACCTTATAACTTTATCCACCTTCTTGAGGAGAAATTATGATTCACCCGAACGATACACATTGGGTTGGATGAAACCATTCTATATCAGATCATCATATTTGATCATCAATTACTATAACATTAATGGTTCCATCTGATTTGGATCCATTGAAATATGAGAATATTTCGATTATAACTCTATCCCACACTTGAAGTCATATTTAGGGGGTAGTGTCACAACCTCATCTGGGAAGACATCAAAAAAACTCCTCAAATACCTTGAGTACCTAACCCATTTAATATTCCACCAACTACTCCACCAACTGATGTAAAAGAGGCCACATTCTCATATATCACATTTGAATTCTATACTCCTCAAAAAATACCACTCATTGGACTTCAATTTCAAAAAATGTGACTCTCATCCATACGTAAAATAACATACATGCCTCCCTACTGAAGAAAAATAGAGCAATGAAGGAATTTGAATATCTAGAATCTAACAAGATAGAAACTGTGATATATGTTAAATGGATCATACTATAGAAAACATATTTCCCCTCTGGCTTTGAAACCTCCATAGAAAGAGTATTTCCATTCCCAACTCCTCTTCCTTCCTGTTGACATCCTCTATGTATTTGATTTGTTCTAGGTCTTAGAGGATGAGTGTAATCATGGGGATGAACTCTACCTACTCCATCACTCCTCAGCTGAATATAAGACAAATATCCAAGCTATAGAAGAAAAAAAAGATGTCAGTCCCTCCTACTAATACAGCCTTAGGGGTAACCGCTTCTACATATGAAAATGGGAATACCCACCCATACTAAGCTGACATCCTTGAGTGTTCGAGAAATAATAATTCTAGTAAAATCAACCAAGAAAATGTTTTATGGAAATGGAAATTCCTCAGTAGATACATAGGAACTGATAACTCTATAATGGAATTAGAATGACGGTTGGGGTTGGTTCCCCACTGGTTGGAACCACAACAATTCCATCATACATGATCTACTGTTTCGAGCACTAGTCCTCAATATTCCTCATTGGCCCCCCTATCATAGCACATCTTTCTATGAGTGAATATTCTCAATCACCTATACATTCTTATACACCATAAATTATACAGGGAGAATATTGTGGTGACTTCATATCTAATTATAGGTCATAATGGATCTTCTTGACACTGTTGTCTAGACTCGAAATCTTGAAAGGAGGGAGAAAAATATAAATGGTCTTTAAACATGATTATGAGAACTTTCATTATTAGGCTCTCATACTGAATGGATATAAACTCTTACCTCTTTTCTACCTTCATCATCAATGATATGAAATCCCAAAAAAACTCCTTTAAGTCAACCCCCAAAAATCCACTTCAAAATGCTCACCAATATATAGTATCAACCATTGATTCACCACCACTTGAATATTGTTGACAGATAATAGAACCCAAAACGTGGAAACATATTGAATCATATGGAATTAAAACTCAATATACTACATCCATAACTCCATATCTAGTTTAGAGATACTCCCTTGATACATTTCTTGGCTCTATCACTAAAAATCATGAAAATCCCACTCTCATGCATCATCTGCCTCTATCAGATCAACCATATATGATCTATTTTATCTTCCTATAGAACCTCCATTGCAGAAACTACATACTTATTACGACCATGATCCATTATTGAAAATAACATGGAATCCCTATACAAGGTATCAATGAATTTTCAAGAATCTTTTAATTAAGTTTATTTCAATTTCTCAAAATAACCTCTTTCAATTAAAATAAAACACCAAAATTATGTTTGTACCTCTACAGGGTATATAAAATTTAAGATACAACACTTTAATTAGTCATTACATGGACTCAAATTCCATTCATCAGGTCACAGGGGGCACAAAAATATCATGTCCTATTTAGTTTCCCAATACTATGTCATGCAAGGAGATCTATTGATTCCAAGGCCCTACCACCCTTTCATTTCTCCAAAGTTCCTAACCCAATGATCCATAAAATCTCTCAATGAAAACCATGTGTTCCAGTTTTTGTTTAACCCCCTATCTATTGGTACACCACTTGGGCCAGAAATAATAGTAAAGAGATAATAACCCTTGAGCCTCATATCTAATAGGCACTTGGTTAGCGACTCACACTGGCGGCATAAAGATCACACATAATAGAAGAATTAAAATAAATAATATTTATATAGGATCACAATATATAATTTAAACAATCAAAAATATCAATAAAAATATAAATGAGTGAACAAACCATCCATCGATTACTAAATGAATTAAAAAAATGAAAATAAATTCTCTATGTAAATACCAAAATGAAAACCCTATGGAAATAACTCAATAATATATTACATTACCAAGATTGTAATAAGCATATTTATCCCTAAAATTGTACCAAAAACCAAAATAATAGTTTACATATACATAATGTAAGGATAAAATGTATACAATATAGGATCATACCCATGGGATCTAAGGAAAATGTGAATAGATTTTACTAATAAACCAATCAATAAATACTAGGTGAAAAAATAACATTAAAAGTTTAAATTTTCACTCATAACCTCACCATGGAACTCTCACATAACAACACATCCAATTATAATAATATATCATTGAGAGATAAATATAAGAAAAGTAATCACACAACCATATCCCCACTAATTATTTTCTCCAATAACCCAACCTCAAATGTTATATGCTCCCATTACATTCATGTAATCACATAATATATCCATCCATATTTGATGTGGGTTGGGATTCATCGCTACCTATCACACCCTAACAACGTATAGAGTCCCATTCAACCAATAGTTAATGTCTATATCACAACCTCATCATGTAACTAGCGTGGTAGTGTATCAATTAGGTGAAATACATTGACCATGTTACCTCCACCTACCATGCTTGGAAAACACTTTATATCGTCTCCTCAACATTGATAGGAATCTTCCAAACTATTCATCGACATCACTAGGAATCTAAAACACATACCATCACCATCACTAGAAATCTCTGACATTATCCCTTGTCATCACTGGTGATAAAGGAAGATTAGGTAAGATAGGGTAGTGGACCATTTCTGTCACCACAAACATAGATGATGGGGAAAACATCTGGAACCATAAAAAATTGTAAATTAAAACATTTGGGAATCTGTAGGTTTATCAAACTTAGGTTGTTGTGTATATGAAGAAAAAAAATAAATGATAGATAGATAGAAAAAATACCCAACCTATGGGTTTACAAACACCACCAATAAGACACACCACAACATCTCATAACATATTCCCTCAACTTATGCCACCATTAACTGAAACATAACACACAAACAAGGCACACACAATCCACAATTCATCCTATCATTATAGATTAACTAATTTTTAGAGTTAATAATTGTCAATCAAATCTCACTTATAAAAATATTCATTCTATATTTATCAATATTGAAATCATTATTTTAATTAAAACATGTTAATTATAGCCTACCCAAATTTAATTTCCAACACATAACATCTCCAATTTAATTAAGTTAAATTACAAATGTTAATTCACATACCACGTTCATTCCATTTATCATTATGATTTTGTTACTTATCCATCGGGATACTACTATAAACACACCATAAAATATATCACATACCATTCAATAATAGCCACCACAACACATAAAAACCATAAATAAAACTAAACCATATCCTTGATACAACTACCATATTCTAACCACTATACATTAGGTACATCACACACCAAAAAAAACTAAATACGAATCTACTTCCACAACTTCTACATCTAATTTGGTCACCATCGTCAATTCATAATCCCCAACAAGGTTCGTATAACCACAAAAAAATTCCTAGAAATGACATTACAACATAATAACACATTCGAACTTTCACTTCTACCAAATATTAAAATTTAATAATGTGATTACCTTAAATTTTTATCTCTTTCTTGGTTATTATCACACAAATCCATATTTACACGAAAAAAAGATTCATTTTCTATATATAAATTATTACCATTTTATGTATGGGGATTTCAAGTAAAGATTCACAATAATTTCCATAAATCAAAATAAAAAAAACAAGAAAAAGGTTATCAACAACAAATTTTTTCCTAAAAAATAAACAAACAAGTATAATCTCATAGTCAGTAAAAAACAATTGAACACGTTTGTAAAGCCCCATAACCATAAATTATAATTTAAAACAATTTTTTATCAAAATATTTCAACCCATACAATCCACCCAATGGTTGATAAAATCTTATAATTTTCTCATATAAAAAAAATAAAGTGATACAAATGATAACCAACCACGTATGGAATTTCAACCTTATCTGAGAAAGAATATATGACAATAAATAAACCACCTCTTAAGGGAACACGATAAAAACCTATGAAAAAAGATACTATCAATCCTTTCATGATTTACATACCAAAATATATGATCTCCACCAAAAATAACAATAATAATGGAGAAGATATGATTAAGGATAGTACCTATATTTTGAGACTCTAATATAGAAAAAGCAAGGTGTTAAAATTCATAAAAAGTGGGGTTAAATTGTGATTATAAGTCAAGGAGTTCAATATTTCATGATAGAAGAAGTTTCACTAAACCAACGAGGATGAGACACACTATTTTATATAAGAGGAATTGTAAGATTTATTTTAGGCATGGGGGTCCAAAAATGCTCTTTATGAGTCCGATCAATGCAAAAAAATGAAATTCAATCCTTTGAACTCAAAATTACTACACATTTAAAGACACATGTAAAACCATTTTAACCATCACCATAGCCTCAACCATGGAATTTTCTGAAGTGTTTCAGACCCCATTTAATGTCCATTATTTTCAACAACATTATATCTCCATGAAGTCACAAGTTTTCACCTCACCATGCTCATCCACATAGAGTGATGGTCTCTATATTATCCATTTCTAAAAGGTAGGTCATCTATGTTCCATACTAAACATATCAGTATCTATATTTTGTTTCATTACCCCGTTTCCAAAAGGTGGACACACCAAATTAAACTCCCTTTCAAATGGAAAACTAGGTTATTTATCTCACCATGGTGCATCCCCCAAATGGCCCAAAGGCCTTCATTTTTATTGATTTTTGATAACCCACCTTTCAAGGGATGAGGGGGAACCCTTACATGACCCGTAGCCTCAGAGAATACATGACTCGTAGGCTTAGAAGATTACATGAGGGTTTCATAATATCATTCCATGAGCTCAATCCTCCATGTAAGCTTCAAAACATCCATAATCTCACCCACCATCAAATTATTGTGAACTATAAATTACTAAAACTATCTTATATACTCTATAATTTCTCAACCCCCTCCGGACACCACCAATCACTACAAAAAATGTAAGTGTATGGTTCTAGAAATTCATACACTCAAAATTTATCCCAATACTCCTCTTTCCCCTATAAATTATAAACAGCATGAAAATATTTTGATGGAATATATCACAATGAAATAAATACAAGTATAGGAAGAAAACCACATGAATGTCACAAAAAATTTTAAATTTTCATATAAAACAATCAATTCCTCCCCCACTATTCCCAAAAACCTCACCCAAAAAACATTCACACAAATAAATCATCACTCCCCATCAAACAGAACATCATTCAACCAATATTAGATTTCCTACATTACATCACTACTACTGAGGAAAAAACATAATGAAAAACACACATCTCCATTTGAATCAACCAAATAATAACCACAAATCCATCCCACATTCACATAACCGACCATATCATCATTCCTAAACAATAACAAAGACCATCCAATACTACCACTAAAAATATAAATGCCATAACTTAAGGACCAAAATCACAACTCTTCATTCCCACTATAGAAACAAACTAAAGACACATTAGCCAGCATATACCAACACCCAAAACAACCAAAAACAACTACAAACAACTTCTTCACTATTTACAACAAGTCCAGATAGCCAACCAAAACAAACCCAAAAAAACACAATAATAAATACCAATTTCTTCATTTGTTTCAAAATTGATAAATGTGGAATACAATAACATCATAAAAATTATATTTATTAAAAATGGGTTCATTTATAACATTTAATTATTAACATTTTTTGTAGGTGGTTCCATAAACTCAATCAAAACAACAAAATACAATCACAGGGACATAAAAAACAATAAAAACAATCACTTCACATAAATTTTATACGAATAGCATGAAACAAACATTCATATAGTTCATTAAGGGAATAATTTATGTTATCCATTCTTTTTAGGTTTATTTATAGTTCAAAAAATTATTTTCCAAAAAACATATCACCACTTAAAATAAATCGATCATCAAATAGTGCATCATGGTCTACTATCTATTTATTTAAATGGAATTTAGAGAAATATTTGTAGTTTACCCTTTAATAATATAACTCTGACATGATAGTAAATATCAATGGAAATTTTACACATGATTTTCTCTCCTACATCATTGTTTAAATGAAAATAATAAACATTATCAAAAAAATAAATATGGAAATATAATTTCATGTTATATAAAGGTTAACAAATTTATTCATCCATATTGAGCTGCATCATTCTAATCACACATCATTATTAGTAAAAGATACACCTATTTATTTATAATGAATCACATAAGAATCATTAACTTTAGACATGCTTCATATAATAAATAATCCATATCTTACTCTTACTCATGGTAATATATATTTTAATAACTAGAATTAGCATTAAAATCATGTTTCCACATGTAACACAAGATATTTACGCATCTAAAAACTTTTGTGATTCTTTGAATGAGGAATATCACTATTGTTTTAAATGGTTTTAGATTATAAATGGTGTGTTACAAAGAATTATTGTTATAATACTTGAATTTCATAAATAAAGACCAAATTTTAATCTTACAATAAATTACATACACATGAATATAATATATGATAATTACATAGTAATACATAGAATATAATATTTCATGGAAATTTACATTCCCCTAAGAATGTCTCGAAAATAATTAATTTCAACCTATCAATATTAAATTTACTATAGGAAAATTTCATTATAAACGCACCCATAAATCAGTATTCAAAAAATACAAATATTATTTAATCATGATTTATTAATAATATTAAATATCATAGAAATAGACTAAAATTTCACTAACATTAATGATGAAAATGAAAATATATTGAAGAGAAATTGGGTTTTTGAAAATGTGGGTAAAACACATCCAAATTTCAGCAAGGTTTTAATTAAAAAAAATTCCTCTTAAATACCATTTTAAACATTACTTCAAGGTTATGTGGTCATTTAAATAAGACAATAGAAAAAAATCAACAACTACATCACATAAATATAACCATATAAATAAAATTTATATCTCGAATGAAAATTCTGATACAATTAATAAAAATGAAGCATGTAACTTACGATGATTTCTACCACTAAATAGTAACACTGTCAACTAAACATTTTTGTTGGTTAAAAATTGTATTTAATAGAATAAAAGAGGGCCACAAATATTATTCTAATATCCAATTTCATTATCCTCAATCACTTGTTAGGTTAAATTCTCACTTTTCCCCTTTAATTACGATTCAATCTTCTCTTGGGCCTAACTCAAATATGTTCACTAACATTGAACCAAAATCATTGATACAACTTTATCTCAACCAACCCACATTGAGACCCCTCCTTATAATACAATTAAGGAAAGTTTAACCCTTGAAAATAATCTCTTATTGGCCCTGGGTTTGTTAGTACACTGAGGGTAGAAAACATGAATATGAGAGATATTATATACCCTCATAAAATCCTAGGAATAATAAAAAAAACCAATAATAAACACAAGGAAATCCCATTCCACATTAAAAATTCCCATAATATTAATGACTCTAATTTGTCAATAATATAAAGGATGATCTCCAAAGAACCAAATCATGAAAAAACTCTATCTATGAAATCTTAATAAGAGTTCTAACATGTGTTGATCTATCCTACAAACACATCCCATACTATGGTGGGGAAATAACATGGGGTTAATCAATATTAACATCCTTATAAAAAACCTAAAAATGTGGACTAAATAAAAAATAGTAATCAAGAGTGTGATATAGATAAAAAAATCCATACATATAAGAACAAAAATTATATGAAGCCTAATCACTAAACTCCATATCCTACATCATTTACCACCATTTCATTACGTTTCAAAAAAATATTCAGCCATTTATAAAACAAACCACTTAACCCAATATTATAACCAAAACTATAGAATATCATAAATCCCATATAATCCATCCATAACCACAAATCTAGGACCAAATGCTTTTACATATCTTACTTATTAGTAGAGTTGTTTTACCTTGAACCAATAGAGGACATAGATGATGGGCACTCTAAAAATCTGATCTGATATGTAAAAAGTATTCTATAATAATAATTAATTAATCATCACCCCATTCGATAACTAACCATACATTATTGTCCACATACCACATAACCATAACCTTATCCATATAACATGTACCATGGCACATCTAATGTGGGTCAGAACACATCCCTTCTTACCCCAAACACCCACAAGGTCAAGAATAATGTATGGTATTAGTCTATCAATACCATTACTAAAAACACAACCAAAAATCTTAAAAATTCCATTCAAACATCATATTGTTATGGTAATATAAAAAAAGGGTGGAACCTTATTTTTTCCCCCTTCTGTGTATGTAACATACCCATTACTTCTTATACAAATTCTCCTTACAACAACCACAACCACATCATAATCATTATAGTTGAGAATCTTGAATATGTATGGAATCAAACATGTTACCTCCCCTACCATGAAAAACGTCCCCCATGTTTAATCATTCAATGATATTTCATCGAGTCAGTCATATTTTTTACAATTACAACTTTAATCCATTGTATTTCTGGTTCACATGCTACTATATGTCATTATAAACCTTAAATATAAACTATCTGAGAGCCATTACTGGTTGGAATGTTCCAAAAAATCATTTTCTGACAACCACTTCAATAATATCATCAAAACATCATAACAAATACACATTAGGGAAACCATTTTTAACAAAATAATTCAACGTAAATTGATCAACCAAGATTCATGAAAAAGCGTATCCGATTTAGGTAAAAAAGTCACATTTTTACACATTTCCTAGTCCCACAATTTACCATTTACTAACCTCATTAGATTTATTATTTAATTAATTCTTCTATTCCAAACCAATTATTAACCCACACCCCATTTGAAGGAAAACATTTATCCTTAAACACATTTAATTAATTCTTGTTGATAAAAATAAATCATTAACAGTTTAATAATGGCCCACTACCCTTAAACTCAATCATTATGTCAATAAACTTTTGTTTCCACAACTATATTCATTTCAAATTATCCGTCCCTTCCTTAATCATTCCTTCTGTGTTATATTTAACTTGTCATCATTTCTTCATCTAATAAAGTTCATACATCCAATTTTGATTTTCCCATTATAATTGCCATTTAATAGATTTTTTCCATACTAAAGAAAAATATAATAAACACCGACCTCGCACCCCCCCCCTTCATGAAAAGACGTAATAGTTGTGGAAATAGCCTCAAATACCAAAAAAAATAGTGTTATTTAAATTATAACTTGTATGTTTTCCGTTTTAGTTACCTTATATAAGTGATTATCTCATTTTGAAGGATAAATAGTTCTCCAATGATTTACATAACATGATAAACACATCTAAAAGTATTAATCAATACACATAAACACATAAAAATATCTTGAAACCATAAATAACATTAAATCCCATCCCTTCCAATTTCATCTTATTTTTTTATCATTTATTTTAATTCCATTTTTATTTAAAAGAAATTCCCTTGTATTCTTCCCTCTACCTATAAACCGTGATCACTAAATACTTCATAAAAACTAATATATAAGAATAGAAAAGTGTAATATTCCAAAATAATCACAATAAACTAATAAAGAATATATATTTCTATAGATGGAAGAAGTGTTTAGAAATCCCCTTCCTCAACCAATACTTAAAAAACATTACAAAATGAAGGATATCTTGAATATGGCCACAATTATGAGTTACTATGGGGAAAATTCCACCAAATCCAAGAAAATCATTTTGTGGCCCCATATATCTCTATTTATTAAAATCTTGGTCAAGCATCAAATTTTATATAAATGAATAAAGTTCATTCCATGACCATTACCCATATAATATTAATTCACTATATAAAAAAACACCCAAAATTTTCTCTTATGGATTTTCACTATGAACTCAAGGCTATGCTATGAATACCCTAAACAACAGAACCAACATAATCAACCCCACGAGACTCTACATTGTAATAGAAATGGTAATCACATGATTTCAATATTTAGAAAATATAAAACTTCCAAAAAATAATAAATTTATGGAAAATAAATCTTTTCATGACTCGTTTCCTATGGAGTCACCCTCCACTATATCCATCTATTCACATTATGACATATAGGTTTGTGCCTTGAACTATTTCTCTATATTGTGATTCTAACTCAAATTGACACCAATATTCATAAAAAATTTACAATCTCTTTAAACACCCAAAATATAAAAAGAAATAAATAGTTAATGTCTAATACATTATAATATATCCCACATGACTTGATTCAAATGGAGTTGGGATTACCATAGGCTGTTGGTGGGTTGATACCTCCAGTTTTTAGTACGCTATTAACAAAGTTGAAGTTTGTGGTTCATCTAATCATGATAGATCATGTGGTAGAAAGAATAGACCTAGATACCCCTTAATATACATATCATTAATTATTGTTTCCACTAATTTTTTTAATTTATATTCCACTGGCCACTACCATTTTCATCCCCCAAGCTCAACTGACAGCTATATAATCGATGTTTCCTTACTACAATCATTCTAACTCTCCATTTCAACCTGCTACTATCATGCCACCTACTTCAATAAAAAATTACATAAAAGTTATCCCTTTACCACCACCATTTGATAACCCTAAGGGATTATGATCTTCTACTATCCCTCTAAGAGATATGGGATAAATAGAGATGAGGGACTAAAAATTTTATGGATGCTATGTGAAACTACACTGGCCTAGTACAGAAGCCTTGTGAGGTGGTAATAGTTTAAATTCATGGATGATATTTGAGTGAATCATGGTGGCTAGTCTCATATGATCACTTCCTTCATTATTTTTATTGTTTGAAACCAATTCATTATAATGATAGAGGGAAGATATGGGGAAACAAAATTTTACCCAACAATATTTTCCAAGAGAATAAATTAATCAATAATGGGTTCAAGTGAAAGAATTAACATTAAAATAAACCTAAATAATTGATAAAATATATATAAAAAATAATTACCGCTTGTTTAGATTAATCATTGGTGACAATTTCATATGAACTAGTCTCAGTTTTTTATCCCTTTAAGGATAAGTTCACTAACTACTTCCTTCACTAAAGATATCCACATCTAATATTAGTGTAAAGAGAAAAAATTCTAAATTATAGAACATAAATGGGTTTAAATGATTAATTAATCAGTTTAATAATTTAATTAAAGATGCATAATATGGGGTTTGTATTAAGACCCAATGAAGGGAAATAAAATTTTGGCACACCTAGGGTAAAATTTCTGTTCCAGATTTAACAAAAATTCTAGAATTCCCACTCGATGCTTTGTTAATGATATATAATACATTTAACAAATGTACATGAAAATGAACTAAAAATAATATTATATATTTAATACATTATTTTTTATTCTCTATAATGATCAAAATATCAAAATACATTAACATACATATTTAAAAATATTATTTAAAATATTTAGAAGGTTTGACATGAGAAAATTAAGGTTTATAAATCCTCCCCACCATCTGGGATTATTATCCTAAAAATAACATATTAATAGAAAATTAGATCATATTAATTTAAAATTTGACTCTCATTCCCCATGAGATCCCCGGAAGGTTCCCATGCTACCATTTCATTTTCCTTAGTGGTATCACCTAAACTCATAGTGTCTTCCCCTTATGGTATTTGATATCCCTCGTGTAATCCACAAAGGTATAATCATCCTTGATATCGAGATCTCCCTATTTGATAACAAGTTATATACTACAGATTTACCTCATCATCTATGACACATGGAATAATAAATGCACTCTATCTAACTATTGGGTTAATTTTAGGTGTTATGAACCCTCATCTAAAATGTATAAGTTATGGAAATATAGCATGATCTTTGGGGATAACATGATTACTCAACCACAAATCCATAAACTACATTATATTGAGACCTTTGGGAACATAATATCTCCCTCTTAAAATTATACAAAATTTTATTACTTCCCAACATAGTACTTATGATAGATTTGAGTTATCCTCACCGCTGTGATATATCTTGAACCAAATTTATAATTAACCCCACCAACTCTAAATCCCATCATCATCTCATTGATCATTGTACAATGTAAAGGAAACAAATAGTGTCTCCTATATAAGTTCCTAAAATGTGTCATAGCAATACTGGAGTGGTAGTCAGTGTATGTGAAATTTAAAAAGGTGTTTTTATCCTCCTAACTATGACAAAAATTAAAAACACATGCCTTCAATATATCCTTGAAATCCCTAATAGATCCATAAGTATATCTATAATTTTATAGGTGGAATTTTGTAATCAACTAAAACTAAATCCCAAAAACCTTTTGAAATATCCACCACAACTGACACATAAAAAGGGAATCATATTTGGAAACAATCGTAAAAGGTACCCTATGAAACCAGGGTATCTCTATTTACGAGAATCTCATGATTTCCACTATACTGTGATCCTAAATATATTTAATGTGGGTCAATTAGGTAACTAAATAAATGATCATATATTATGTGTCCAAAACACTATTTGATCAAGTATTTACTACCATAAAGACCATTTATATACCAAAACACATCTTATTTATAACCTCATAGGATTGGGGAAAACATGTGGGAACCTGGGTCTCAACCTTCCCCTAAGACAGATAAAGAACTAGAAGTTAAAATTATAATCATTCTTATTTATACAAGGAATCCAACAAGGCATTTTGAGGTCATGGTGTATCTCTATCGCACCTTAACATAACACTAAAGGGGTAGTGTGTAAAATACCTTTACACATCCTCATATAACCTTACTTGAACCATTTTTGTTCATCTAAAAAGGAGTATTTTCTTCCCATATATGTAAAATATAATGAGTGTATTTCCTCTACAAATCTAGTCATGTATGACCAAGAAATCGATGTCTACCAACCTAGAATTCATCACATCTTATTTAAGATGATTTAATACCACCGTTAATAAAAGATAAATCATTTCTACCTCATCCGCCAAGGATAACTTATTTACCATTAATTTCATATAAACCTCATATATAAGCAATCTAGTGATTTCCTACTAAGTAAATTATTCAATATGTTACACTTCCTTGAAGTATAGAAAATATCAGTCTCAAATTCCCTTAGAAACTCCAATCATATCCACTTCCACATATTAATATCACTTTTGGTTAATATGGATATGAAACTTTTCAGTTCATATATTTTATGAACCATCCTACATTATGTTAATATCTCTATGTAATTAAATTAGACACATGCATTACTATAACCAAATCATGGGATACCTACTCTTTTTTCTGAGGTATGAAATGCCTAGACCCATAAGAAAGAACCTCCCACCACTAAATTAGAATACCACATATCCCATATCTAAAGAAATCATATAATACCACACACTAAACTCTAGACTTTAGAAACCATAAAATATCATTACTCCGCAATATCTACTTCAACTCCACAAAATACCTCTAGAATCACTTGAAATAGAAAAAGGGTTACCCATTTTGGGTAAGATTATTCTTGGGAAATTAAATTCTAGAGAAGACTTCAACAAATATTTTGTATTACCTAACTGTCCTTAGGAATTTCCAAAACTCAAACATACTCTTGGGTGGCTCCCATGAAATCACTAATTTGATCTTAACATCATCCACAACTACTCCACCCTTTAATATCACATACACTATGTATTAGATATCATTAATCTTGAACTAAAACTTTAAGATACTGCTATATATATGTCTCACTTGAAGAATGACCAAGAAAACCCTCAACTGCCCCAAAATATTTTTCATTGATTTTGAATAAATGCGGATACCAATGATTATTATACCAATGAACTAGTATAATAGAGGCTATAAAATAATATTAATGAGTCCCATAGACATATCCTAGTCCTTATTCACACTGAATGGATTCCCAAGAAATACATAATGGTTTTGGAGACATCAAAATACCATATTTGGGATACCCTCGTTGAAAACCTCATGTTAGTGATTACTGATCCTAATAAATATATTCAAGATTGACTTTGTGACCATTAAATTGTTCAGGAGTCCATAAATACTTTATTGATATTGTTTTTTTCAAATTAAACTAATTCATTTATAAATAACCAATATAAAGACTCAATATCTGGTTTTCCTTCTTGGTGATCAATATTATAGCTTCATAGAGAGACATACTGAGTATGATGAAATCCTAACCCTTAAGGTCCTCCAACTACACCATTATCTTCATATACTCATTTAGAGATATAAAATATGTATTATAATTTATCATACTTGTCCTTGGGTGAAAATAATGATGGATTTGAACTCCCACTAAGGAGGAAATCAAGGTATATCATCTTAGAATTTCTCCATGTACTCTTCCATGACTAAGGGTTATTGACCATATAAATAATCTTATACACTTAGACCCATAAAGTCTAACTAATTACTGATCATAAATAACTTCCCATGTACATTCCCCACTCATCTCAAATAAAGGTCCCACTCACCCTTGAAGAAAAATCTTGATCCATCTTCTTGATAACACACCACTCATTGATAGTTGTAGACTATCTAGGAATAAACATAGAATATTTAGACTATAATATAGATTTCATCATATAAATATATCCTAACTAATCTTAGGTACCATATAAACATCTTTCTACAATGTTTAATCATGCATATTCAGTACATATGGTTGAACACAAGGTCACTTTAAGTAGGCATGTATAATTCAACGTCCTAGTTCTGGGTGCTGCCCAGAGGTTCCTTGTACTTGGTTGGTCACATGGAATCAAGCATATCTCCTCAAATGACAGAGGCTTCCTACTAGTAGTGAGAGCCTTGGGTGTGGTAGTGGGGAAATTATTCCCTCATTGTCAATGTAATGCAGTGGAAATAAACAGATAAAAATAGGGGAAGTAATAATAACCTGTAATAAGTATACAGTAAAAGACTGAACGTAATAAAAAAATAGAGCACATATAAAAATGAAGCATGAAACATATGACTAGGAAACATCAAAACAAGTCACAATGCTAGAATAAATTTCTAAACTTAAGTACAAAGAAAACAAATAAACTCCAGCTACATCGCAAGCCTCAGTTGGGTCTCATGCCCTCCATCTCCGTGGTTGTCATGTACCGAATATAGAAGGGCACTTTCTCTTATCTATACCCACAGAAATATAATCTGTTTGGGTCCAATATCATCACAAAAATAGGGTGTGAGGTGAATCCCCATAGGATACCACCCAGAGATCTATTCCTAAAAGTTTGTGAATATATATGGAAGGCAATAAGCAAAATGAAGCAGTAAACAAGGATGTACTCAAAAGTAAACAATCATATATTTTCAATTTCAATCATTCTAATATATCATGTAAGTAGTTAATCAAAAAAATGTAACCCTCTAGTAATTACTCACAGTCCTACCCCTCTGGTTCAACCAATAAAACACAAGAAACCCTTTTGGAAGTACTCACAGTTTAACCCCTCTGGTTCAGATTTAGAAAAGACTCACAGAGGAAGCACTAATCATAAATTCCCCCTATAGTATTTTCTCTATAAACTACAGACACTCTAGAAAAGCACCCAAAATCCAATTCCACCTATGGTCTCACAACATGAAATTACATACACTTTGAGGGAGCACTCACAATCATCCCCCCAATGGTCTCACAACGTGAAAAGTAAAAAGAAACTTTAGGGAGGCCCTTAGCATTCATTCCCCATATGATTTACAATAACAGGTTCCCACATCCCTATATAAGTGAATTGTGCACAACGTTGTTCAATTCCAAAGTAAACCTTAAGAACCACTTGGATAACAACTTTCTAGAATTACTTGGCTAAACAGCTATAGGAATAGGACAACATCAGATGATATCACTCCATTCTAACAACACTAGTAATGGAAAAAAAGTATCCTAACTAGAAAGGCTAGACCAAATAGAGGATATCAAAAAAACATGGGCAACACATCCATGGCACGTAAATTAACCCTATTCACAGTAAAAAAAACTCTACTCAGGCACACAAAGCATAAAAGGAATTAACATGGATAAAATCCTTAAACACGCAATACCCCGAACAAGGGTAATGGGAAATTTTTCACATAATATTCAAAGAATAACTACAGAAATCCACAAACCACCTACCTTGGCATTAGGCGATCGATATACTCTGGTATCGGACCTTGAATTGTCCTAAAACAACATAGATCTACAAACCATCAAAAAAGTTCAACCAATCATATCTCATGAAAGGAGAGAAATCAGGAAACAAGGATCTTGAAGAAGGAAGAACCCATCACGGTGATTCCAACGCAATTGACGATGGATGAATCAGAGAACAAATGATAGATCGGGGGCTCTATAAAAAATCACAATCCTTCGTCACACAAAGACGAGACTTCATTATAAGAAGGGGTTTATGTGAATGAGACGCAACCCCGGCTGATATTATAAATAAAAATAAAAGTAAACAGTGTGGTCTTTAAAAATACCTGGTGTGTACTTACCATAATTAGACCCCACATTAGGTAGTCTCTAGGTCACCCCATGTGGCCTTATACGTGGCTATTACATGTCCAGTACACGGTCACCTGCGGAAACTGGGTACACGACATGTACGCCAAAGTACACAGCGTGTACTCCTTAAATTTCTAGATCCTCCTCTTTTTCTCAATAACACCATAAGAGAAAAAATCATACCTAAAATGAAGGTATGGGTTCTTACAAACTTATACCATTAAAGAAATTTTCCCCCAAATTTCCTAGCAAGGAAGAATAAATGAAGAATCCTTGAATAGTTCCAGCAATTGTGAGCGTACATCAGCCTCCCTCTCCCAAGCCTCATCATGTACTCGCCCATACGGACATAGCACTTGTACCAGAGGAACAGAATTTCCATGGGGAACCTTCGTATTGCAATAAAAAATATATAGAGGATGATCCTCAAATGATGCATCCACCTCTAACTAAACCTCCTCATGTTAAAAAACATGAGACAGGTCTGATAAATAACATCGCAGTTGAGAAATGTGGAAGAAATCATGCATAGCCTGATACCTATGAGGTAACTACCACCTATAGGAAACCGGTCTGACTCTCTCCAAAAAGTAAAACGGTCCAAAATATCTCGATGAATGCTTTTTCTTCCTTCTCATTACCCTAAGTCCCAACCTCGGTGTGAAACGTAGAAACACCTGATCTCTGAAATCGAACTCCATCGGTCATCTCCATCGATTAGCATAAGACTTCTGTCATGACTGTGTAGTAGCCATCCTCTTCCAAATCAACTCTATCTACTCTGTGGTCTCATGGACAAGATAGGGTACCAACGCAGCTGCCTCTCTGGCCTCCAACCAACATAAGTGTGATCTACATGGCCTACCGTACAAAGCCTCATATGGTTTCATCAAGATAGTTGCTTCAGAACTACTATTGTAGGTAAACTCCACAAGAGGTATGTGCTTCTCCCGAGAACAGCCAAAATCTAGGACGCATGCTTAAAGAATTACCTCAATCACCTTTATTGTATGCTCATACTGGTCATCTATTTGGGGATAGTAAGCTATACTTATAAGTACCTGTGTACCCAAAAACATATGTAGTCCCTACCAGACCTGGGAAGTAAAACTATCATCCCTATCTGAAACAATGGATTACGGAACTCCATATAATCATACAATATCTCGGATGTATATACTTTCTATCACATAAACACTGAAGCTCTCCTTGATCTATAATAAGTTAGAAACCTTTATGAGTCTGACAATGAAAACAAAAACTGTAGCATTCCCTCAACGCGACCTCAGCAAACCTGTCATGAAATCTATCGCAACATTGTTCCACTTCCACTAGGGAATGGGTAAGTACTGCAAAAGACCTACTGGTCGTTGATTCTCTACATTCTCCTAAAAACAATTGGAACACCTCTTGAAAAACCTAGAAACATTACCATTCATACCTGGACACCAATACTTACAGTGCAGATCTCAATATGTCTTGGTGACACCAGGATGAATTGCGCAAAAAGATTAATGAAAGTCATGCATCATCTCCTCGTGTATGTCTGCTGACACTAATACACATCAATGAATGTGCAATATATCATCCTTGCCTACTATCCATCCCAGAATCGGGTCCTCTCCTAACACACTCTCCCATAGGACTAGGCCTTCAGAATCTAATAGCTGCCCCATTCGCACTCGATCAAGTAAAGTAGAGTTAACATCTACAAAAGAAAGAAATGTTTGCCCCTATCTATCTTGCACTTTAAAATGCATCTCAGAGAACAGGGCCACAAGTTTCCACTCACTATTGGACTCCTGAACTTCTAGTATTTGAGTCCTCCAGCTCAACGCATCAGCCACTACATTGCCTTTCCCTGGCGTGTAGGCCAGCTCAAAATCAAGGGCTGAAGGTACTAAACCAACTTTCGTTGTCCCAAATTCATATCACACTGTGTGAAGATATACATGATACTTTTTTGGTTGGTGAAAACCTCAAAATTATCTCCTAATAGATAATTCCTCAAATAGAATAATGCATGAACATCTGTAGCCAACTCAACATTGTGAGTTGGGTAATTACTCTCATGTGGCCTCAACTACTGAGACTCGTAGGAAATGACTCCTTCTTCTTGCATTAGCACTGCTCTCACCCCGATACCTGATGCTTCTCAGTATACAGTATATCTCTTGATCAGATCTATAAATACAAGTATTGGTGATGAATTCATCTACTATATCATCTCTTGAAAGGGTGACTCCCAAGAATCTGACCACAAGTACTTTGCACACTTCGTAGTAAGGCTAATCAGTGGCGCTGTTAAGCATGAAAAGTTCTATATGAAATGTTTGTACTAACCATCTAGCCCTATAATACTCTGTACATCAAATATGTTCTTCGGTTTCTCCTAGTGAACTACTTATCTCACATTCTCTAGGTCTACTAATATTCCTTTCTCTGAGATAACATGACCCAAGAAGTGAATCTGGTCCATCCAAAAGTTGCATTTTGAGAGCTTATCATATAATTGATGCTCTATCAGTGTACTCAAAACAATCTCAAGATGCGTGGAATGGTCATATCGAGTGTGATAGTACACC
Source organism: Viscum album (assembly GCA_963277665.1). Classification (NCBI taxonomy): domain Eukaryota; kingdom Viridiplantae; phylum Streptophyta; class Magnoliopsida; order Santalales; family Viscaceae; genus Viscum; species Viscum album. The sequence goes on along the minus strand of OY728132.1, from coordinate 1,469,500,112 downwards.
AATATATCATCCAAAAAGGACTACTAAGAAAGAATTGAAGTATGGATGGAACGCTCGATTCATTAGTTCCATGAAAATTATAGGCAAGTTTGTGAGACCGAATGATAGAACCACATACTCATATGGACCATACCTTCTCCAAAAGGTTATAAGAGGTATATATAATGGTCTAATGCACACCTGATGATAACTGGATCTCTTTTCAGTCTTTGAGAACACCCGAGCTCCTAGAAGATGATCAAAGAGATTATCAATCCTTGAGAAGGGATGTTGGTTCCTGACTTTAAATTAGTTCAGCTTCTGATAATCCACATGAAGGCAGAAGAAACCCTTTCCCTATAAATCCACTAAAAACTTCTTGAGATCCTGTAACTTAGGAGAAGTAATCTTATAGAAATGAGTGGACACAAGTACTGCTCCTAGAACATGATCAATAGAAAAGTCAAACTCTCTCTCTAGAGGCAAACTAGAAAAGTCCTCTAGAAATACATCCCTGAAATGATAGACCAATGGAGGAAAGTCCAACTATAAATTCCCCTAGTCATCCAGATAGATACTACCAATCTAGGCTATAACTCCTCCCAAACCATGATACAAAGGTCCTGCTATGCTTTCCTGGACATCCCATTCACCGTTTTACAGAAACAGATGACCTCTAATGATGTCAAACTCACCCTACAATGATAATAGTATAAAAAATCCTATAAGGGAACTAACCTGTCCATTCTGAGGATGAAATCATAGCATGTAATCTCTAGGAAATAGATGTCCCATATGATGTGACACCCACCAACCTCAAGAGGGATCTCCTTGCACTGTCAAACACTATCTGTTCTAGTCCCCAACGTAATTTCTAGTGTCAATAATCAATAGAATTAATGATACAGAGCCCATGTCTCTCCACAATAGAAATAGTTATGAAATAATGGGAATCCCTTGTATCAAAAATATTAGAAGATAAAATTGAGGCAACCGGGATCATACCTCAAACTGTAGAGGGTTTGGGATTCTGCTCCTACTCAGTCTGCTCCACTGCAATGTCTGGCCTACACCATGTCCCTATGACCATGCCTGACCACCATGAGCTAATATAACCTATTTTTTCTGGAATCCTAGAAAGTATCTACCATTTCCTTGACCTCCTCTTCAGTCTCAATAGTCAGATGAACTCTAGTTCCCAGATAGATGAGAAACTGGTGGACCTTCTCCGGAAGGAGGAGTCATAGAAAAACTTCTAACACTAGCTTTCAGTGAGAATAAATGACATAAACACCAAATATGACCCATCTTGCCACAATATTTGCAATTAATTTTGTCTATGAGTCAATGTGGCCTTTTATGATCTCTCTTCCCACACTGGTATCACACCAGCTGGCCACCAGAAGAACTATTTCATCTACTCAGATCTCTACATGTAGACACTCTATGGTGCTTCCTCCTGTCCGTAGGAGGGGTACCATCTCTAAATACCTATTCGCCATGGATCAAAACCCCAGAATCCCTCTGTTTGTTCTCTATTATTAGCACCTGGTTGACTATAGATGTGATGGAAGTCAACCTGAAGATGTTCACCTGAGATCATATGTCATGCCTGAGACCGTCCTCAAACTTCCTCGTCAAGAACAACTAATCACCTCCTAGTATTGGTGTGAGTAATTGTAGCTATGTGAAGTGAGAAAAATACTATGTGACTGAGAGAGTACCTTGTTACTGACTCATGAACTCTCGAGCTCGATCGGCCCTCAAAGTATCCAGGTAGAAGTAATCATAGAAGGCACGCCGGAACTCATCCCACGCCATAACCTGCTAGCGTCCCTCCTGTGAGATCACATCCCACCATATCGTGGTGGAATCCCAAAGCATATACGTAGGGAGATTCACCCTCTTTTCTAGAGGTGTCTCAATATGCTTGAAGATTGATATCATGGCTTCTAACCATGACTCTGCAGCCTGAAGTCCTCCATCCCCTGAGAAGTTGGAAGGATTCTACTTCTGAAAGACCCGCGTCAACTTTTCAATAGATAGGGTAGGCTGCGGTGCTCCCTGGATAGTCTATATAAACCTCATGAAGCCTTATTAGAACTGTGCATCAGTACCTATATCTGGAATAACGGCTGGTGACAAGATAGAAATAGAAGGAGGAAATAATGGTAGTCTCAGGTCATCCATGTCTGGTGCCTAGTCACTGGCCTGAATCGGGCATAAAACTGGAGGATGTCTCGGTGGTACGACTCTACAAGGTCAATCGCACACCTTAGATCATGATTATCAAGGACTAAAACATAGATGTGAAATAAAGGAACTTGATAAGAAAATAATTCATGTTTTTCAAAATAGGGATACAAAGTGTGTATGACCCCTACACGATGTGTTCCTTTAATCCTGCACTTGGGTGTGTACTCCTTCTAGCCATGGTCGTGTAACACCTCATACACGTAGCATGTTCTCCCAAGACATGACATGTACTTGAATCATTTTTCCCTGACTGATTTCTTTTACACAACTAACCCACATGGTTCTTCTAGAATGATACTACAAATAGTGTTCGTGTAAGACACATTGTGTACTATAAGGATTTCACCAACCCGTGTTATTAGTCACATGGCTGGATACATGGATGACTCTACAAGGTGTGTTTGTGCTAGGCACAACATGTACTAACTACCCATAATACACCTGTTTCATTGGTCACATGGTTGGACACATGGTCTACACACAAGGATTCTTCATCTGGTAAACTGCATGTTCCACCAAGGATTTCCCAACCCCGTGTTTATTCCCTCATAGCTTGAGATATAGTTAGGTAATACAAATCATTTACATATAGTACAAGACGTGTACTTAAGAGAAATAGCTCATTACCAAACCGAAGGAAACATGGCAGGTATTCTTCAATACACATCATGTATTCTGGGTTTTTCTAGATATTAAGACTTAGAAACTTCTCCGGAACACAAAAAACATCAAAAAGAACATTAAAGTTCCAAATTTAGATCCGTGGGGGGCCATACTCCCCTCGAAGTAAAGTTTGGATTCTTATACATGTCATATGCAAGAATAATAGTGCAATCAGTCACATGATCCACAAAATTCTTATCCATGAGGTCCCATAACACCTCAGGGACCAAAATTTGGTGTTCATTCAAATGAAACCTTAGCATATCCAATAACATATCAAATATCAGGTATTATATCAAGGAATATATCATAGCAACATTAATATTTTTCACAACATCTATCACAACAACATGCAATCAGTAATGCACCCAAAATGGCATAGTAAGAATTCATGACATGTGATCTCTAGACAGTGCCAATATGATGCATGAGATGTCATACCCTCATCTCATTGGGTTGTAACAGAAATAAAACCTCAATATTATCAGCATTATAGAAAAAAACATGTGAATGACACAATGGTGAAATCAAATCAACAGTTACAATTTCAAAACCAAAAGAATCACAATAAACATGGTAAATTGGTTATTCCCTATACACAGGTTAGCTACTCTTGGGAATATCTTATTACCAAGTACCTATTCCTTCATATCCTTGGATATAGGCTCCAAACAATAAGTCAACAAGAAAAAAATTCCTTTGATACCACTTTGTAATGTCTCGGTTCTAGGTGCTGCTCAGAGGTGCTCCATACCCGGTTGGTCACATGTCCTCAAGCACGTTTCCCCACACACCAGAGGATACCGACAAGAAGAAATATTCTTGGGTGTGATTGTGGGGAAACTATGACCACATTGGAAGAGTAATGCAGAAAAAATAAACTTTTAACAATAGCGGAAGTAGTAATGACATGAAATAAGTAAACAGTGGAAGATTGAAAGTGATAAACAACTAGAGCACATATATAAATGTTTCATTATACAGATGACAAGGAAACAGCCAAACAAGCCACAATGTTGGAATACAGTACTAAACCAAATTACAAAGAAAAAAATAAACCCCAGCAGTATCACAAGCCTCATCTTGGCCTCAAGCCCTCCAACTCTACAACAGTCAAGTACCTGGCGTAGAAGAGAGATTTCCCTTATCTATACTAGCAGTAATATAATATGTTTGTGTCCAAAAGCATGACCCAAATAGGGTGTGAGACCAATCCTAGTAGGAAACCACACAAAGATATGTGCCAAACCGTCAGTGAATATATATGGAATTCAATAAGAAAAATGAATCAGTAAAAAAGGATGTCCTTAGAAGTAAACAATCCAACAGTTTCAATTGAATTCATTTTCATATATCAAGTAATCAGTTAATCAAAAACAAGAAACCCTCTGGGAAGTACTCATAGCCTAACCCCTCTGGTTCAACAAATAAAACACCAGAAACCCTCTAGGAAGTACTCACTCTATAACCCCTCTTGTTCAGCTTTAGCAAAGTCTTTATGAAGAAGCACTCATCACCAATTTCCCATTTGGACTTTTATCGGTAAACTACAGACACTTTAGGGAAGCACTCAATATCTAATTCCCCATGTGGTCCCACAACGTGAAGCTACTGACACTCAGAGGGAGAACTCACGTCCATCCCCCCGATGGTCTCACAATGTGAAAAGTATATAGACACTCTGGGGAAGCCCTCATCATTTATTCCACATATGGTCTACTACACCAGGTTCCCAAAACCCTATGTAATTCAATTGTGCACAATGATGTTCAACAGTAAATGTAATCCTTATGAACTAATTGGCTAATAGCTTTCAATAACTACATGGTAAAACAGCTACAAGCATATAACAACATCTGATAATATCACTCTGTCCTAACAACACTAGGCATAGAAAACATGCAGTCTAACCCGCAAGGCTAGAGCAAATGTTCAATATCAAAAAAAAACATTGGAAACACATCGATACCAAGGAAAATAACCCAATCAAAAACCATACAACCTCTAATCAAGCACATAAGGATTATCAGGCATTAACAAGGCTAAAATAACTAAACATGCAATACCCCAAACTTTGGTATTGGGAAATTTTGCACATAATAATCAAAGAAAAACTATATATATGTAAAAGACACCTACCTCGTCATTGTATGATTGATATACTCTAGTGTCAACACTTGAATCATACTAGAACAATTTAGACCTATATAAACATCTAAAACTTTCAACTAAGGATATCTCATGAAAGGGAAGAAATAAGAAAACGAGGCTCAAGATGAAGGAATACCTCACCGTGGCAATTCCAACACAATTGATGGCGGTTGAATCATAGAACGGTTGATCGATATGGGGCTCCGAGAAGAATCGTGATCCTCTGTCGCACCTAGATGAGACATCATTAGAAGAAGGGGTTTCTGTGAATGAGAAGAAACCCCTATCTGATATAACAATTCAAAAGAAAAGAACACAACATGTTCTTTAAAGAAACATGGTGTGTACATGCCTTAACCGACCACCTCTTTAGGTGGTCTCCAGGTCACCCCACACATCCATGTACTCGGCTATTACACGACTAGTACACAATCATCCATAGCTACCAAGTACATGGAGTGCACTCTAAAGTAAATTGTGTGTACTCCTTAAATTTCCAGATTCTCCTATTTTTCTCAAAAACAGAAAGAAAAGAAAACCCCATACCTTAAAATAAGGTCAGGGTTCTTACATATAACTACATAATTCATTCATAGGGATCTATTAAGATCACTAGTTATAGAACAAGGGACATTTTAATATAGGAATATATAAGAATTATATATATGATTATGGGTTTTAGTGTAGATAGGACACATATTGTACTTTGAATCATGGTGAGTATAGATTGTTCATATCCCAATATTATCTACATCTAGCTCTATCCCTATCTATAAGCTACATAAGACTAGAAATGGAATTGTTAAAGTTATAAGTTCTAAAAGTGGTAGATAATTACAGAAACCTATACCTCCTACTTCATGTTAACATCCTTCTACTCAATTGTGGATACCTCTCTTATGATCACAATGTTCACCTTAGTGGGGTCCCTGATTAAATAACTACCCCTAACATGGGGGGGACTATCTACCACCTAATTTCTCTTTGATAACTATTGGTTTATAAAAATTATGATCCATATTATCTCATCAAATATATTTATAATATATCCTATATCATTGATTATAGGATACTCTTTGCGACTCCTATGAAACAAAACCTTGGGTTGGGGACTACACATGAGAATTCCTTTGGTTTCATAGACAGAACACTTATCTACATCAGGATATAGCTGATGATTATGAAATTATATTACATTGACAAATTCTTTAAAACCCCAATATATGTTGGGATATATAGGGTAATAATTTCATCCTAGATCTCTCTATTAATGATTTAGTAGCATGTTAGGGTTGACCCTAATGAGAGGGGGTGAACCTGTGTAGATAACAAATTTTCACTTTAAAATTTTATCCCTTTCAATACCTCTCTCACATGTTCTGTGAATGGATATATTATTTTATTTACACATATTAAGGAAAAATTCACAGTAAATAGTCAACCAAAATGGAATCTTCTATTTGTTAATTAGGTTTGTCTCATAATTGACGAGTCCCTGGTTTATGGTGGTTATTATCCAATGCACAAAAATTTCCTTTTATTGTAAATCAAATCACAAGAAGGGGTTTGATCTTATATGTTTCATTTTGGAACTAATCATGTGAAATAAATGTTATTAAATGTAGGAAATAAGTAAGATATTTTTTTTCTCTTCCTAAGGTGATCAATAGTATAATATAAGTCTTAATAATACACTAATGAATCCGATCCACTTATTCTGAATGAAGTAATCAAATAAACACTTAAATTTATAAAATATTATAGGCAGGATACTTATAAATATCTGTTAACCAATATCATAATTAATAGATATTAAATTGGTCACCAATTCTTCTTCATTTGATCATCGACAGTCAATATTATGTATTGGATTATTATGTTGGGTTCTCAAAGTCTCACAAAATTTTAATCTCTAAATATAGTATAGCTTTTGGTGAAATATATTTTCTGTATAATTTAAAGAATAAATTTAATGTGAAGTATAATTTCCCATCAAATTTTTTCGTCCATTCCCACTTACAAACCTTATCAACTGATTATTTAACATCAATGTTTATTAATTCATACAACACATGAATTCATGTGCATGAAATGTATACTTGGTATCACTATACTCAAACATGAGAGTATATTTTTAAATTTCTATTATATTCACAAAAATGAGTACATGGTATCTCACTACCCTTTTAAAACCCTAAAGGGCTGCATGGAACTATTTTATAAACACCTTTCTCCTTTAGATACACTGATAAAATATTTCTTTTTCTGGTATCCCATGCATGTTCTTTTAATAGGATATGGTTTGGGTATCTTCCTCATACAACAATTTCATGAATTGTTTTTCTTCTTCATGTAACCTTGAGATTCATGATTATTTCCACCACATAATATAGTAAGTATGGTGTTTAACGTCATTCATGATATGTTTATGGATATTTAATTCCTCATGAATCTCAATGGCCTATGGTTCCTCTTAGTGAAACACTATTGGAGTTTATACTCATTCATTAGCTCATGTAACCTTCTTTATAAAATATACATGAATAGTATATTGAATAGTTTCTCTAATTGTTCTGAGAAAAAATGAGATATCATAAATATTTTTAGCAGTGGTTATATGTCTTGGTTCATTTATATTTTTATATGAAAATACAATGACTCTTCTATATGTTTTGTTCCATATCAAGCATCTGATAAGATCAATAGATAAAAAATTTGTGTTTAATAATGGTGGTGAGTCCCACATAATTTTAATAACTATGATGATATGATATTATTAAAATCAAGTGAATCTAATAAATATGGTGTCCCTTATTTTATGAGATTATATTATTTATTTGAAATGAATCTCTCACCTGAATATAGGCATGCACTATATTTCATGCACCCAAACTACTCAAATGATCTACAAGTTGTCATCATTATTATTCAGTGATATTTTCCTCAAAAAAACTTGTTTCCATGATATAGAATATACATTCTCACTGATCTGTATGGTTCTTGGTGTCTCAATATGATTAGAGATCAACATTGATGATTTGGATATGACTATCAGAGATAATCATCATCGAAGTATGGCATTGAGGGTCATGGGGGAATAAAGATTAACATGTTGTAGTAATCATACTATCACGATCCATCCCAAACGGGCCCATTCCATGACTACCCCATGCCCAACTCTGATAGGATACGGGCTGGTGACAATCCCTGAGTAGGAATATCCCCCAATTGGGATGCATTTTCCTAATTACTTGTACACACACACACACACACCTCCATGCACAACATCTTAAAATGTAATAACAATAAGTAAAAAATGCATCCATAAACTAAAATACCAACCACATAGTAAGATAGTAAAAAACATGAAGGTAAAAAGAGCAGGAATAAAATCCCATCAACATAAATAGTTAGTAAAAGTGAACTTAAAAGTTCCTGAAACTCATTTGAAAAAAACCATATTTGAAGTAAAATGTACTAGAAAGCTGTCTGAAGTCATAGGAGCCTACCCTGATTCTATAGACTCCTTAAGAACCACCTGGTTCTGGGCCACCTAAGACTCTGTTTAAGCATAGAATGTCTCCACAAGATATGGAACGTGCGGGAAAAGCCCATGAAGTGGTGAGTAAAATAATACTTAGTTGGTCAATCGAAAACCACAAAGGAATTACACTACGAAATACAAAAATTATACCCCAAAAAATACATGATTTATACCAAAACTAAATACATGATGTATACCAAAAAGAAATAGTACAGTCCGCTCACATATGTATTGGTCTATGGTATAAAAAATAGAATCATCAGATGTGATCCCCAAAACAACTAGTATCGATAGGAAATGTAGTCATGATGATACACACAGTCCCAATAAGACACACAGTGATGGTAAGCCACACATTTGTGGTAACACACAAAGTCTCGGTAAGTCACATAGTCTCTATGTCACATAGTCTCAAAGTCAAAGATAGCTAAAGGATTTCTCTCCTAGCACACACATTATTGGAGAAACTACTCCTCAATCCATTATATTGTACAACATCATAGCGACAAAAACGAACATTGGATATCTCAAAAGGGATGTCTCATTATAAGGGTCCTAATTCTACAAACGTCTCATCAAACGGTCACACAGTATGAATGTTATGGCTATTTTTGTAAAAAGGTCTGACCAAGGTCTGATCTGAGTGCGATCCGACCTGCCAGACCTGACACAACCTATCAGCCAACCCAACCTGGTCCAGCATACCTATCCTGTCCTACTAGGCCTACTAGACCATGGTTTACCCTGGAAACATGTCCCCTATCACCAACACCCCCTTGTGGTGTCAAGTCGTGTCCCACACGTTTTGACCACCTCATATGTGCACCCCACACATCCCTCCTGCAAATGGACTCATTACCACCACAGGATCCCATGTGTCCCCATCGGGCCACATTCCTTAACTTGCAGTAGCCTCATGGGTGGCTTTTCTTCTGCCTCACCATCTTACTGGACAGATCCCCTGGACCCACACCGCCATTCGCATGGACCGACTAGATCCTTCTCCATGCACTGCCACCCTATCCACCACCGTGCACTATTCTGTGCCAGTATACTAACCCAATCCTACCACGCCTTTGTCTCCATGCCTCCACTACATCTTCAGTGGGCCAGATTTTCAATCTCAGATCATTGCACCATGAAATGAAGGGGTAATGATCATTTGATTCAAAACCACAAAGAACTGAAGAAAGTGAATAACATCAAGGGATAAAAAATATTAAAAC